>OX421964.1:53812600-58612600 GCA_949128115.1 Anaspis maculata
GTTGGCATCTTTTGCGAAGATTGGTCAAGTAAATCGGTCAATTCATTTGGCCTTCAGCTTGTACATGCAAGATTTCCATATTGCAGGAGAAACTATAGACTTTCGGTCCTTCGCCCTGAAAACAAACGATCAGAGATCTTGGTTATCGTTCCAACCGAGCTCCAAGCCGGGCGTGAATTAAACAGCTTCTTCAACACCTCCTCAAGCTCAAGCAATTATGCTTTTGTCCTCTTTGTTTTTTGTTTTTTTCGTTTTTCCTACTTACAGCCTCATCAACGTACAATAGTGCCCCATGCTCGTCTCGCAGACTTCTCACGTTGGGTTCAGGTGGGTCCTCTGTGCACATGGCCCGCACTCGGGTTAATTAACGCCCGTAAATGCGTCGTAAAACATGTTCGCGATTGACGTCTCGTCGCGGTGGTTGGCAATAAAAACAACATGCAAATCCAGTTGCGAATATTACGACCAATTCCGATGCGCATTCGATACACTTGAGGGTGCAATCTATATGCTAATGGCGACATGTCATTGACTGGGCTTAGGAGGCCTGATGCAGTCTGCCGATGATGCTGGGTAAAATGAAGTCAAGTCGGTGAAGTAACCACATCTAATCGAAAGAGGTCTGGTTACGCCACTTGCCTTTACTAAAGCACTGTTCCTCGCTTCTCGCATACCCCTCGTGCCTAGTCTATTGGGGTGGTTACTGCAGTTCGCCTCCAGACTTGCGACTCTACGTAGACTATAGACTTCCTCTGTCAACAAACTCGTACTTCAATGGTCATTGTTGCACAGTTTTCATTGAAATACTTTCTTCACCAATCGAATTAGGAAAACACCTGAGATGGGCACCAAAGCCAAACAACCGATCCATACAAAATGCTATAACCACCGACTGAATGAATACTTTGGAAGGAGTGAAGACAATGCTCACGTAAGTGTTGGAAAGATCTAACGTTGAATGTACCTATAAATCCCATGGACCTGGAGGATGAGAGTTCCGGATAGCTGCGTATACCTCGTGTCGGTGTAGGTACGCGACCGGGATTTGGTGTGGTATCTGCATCGGCGGGCGGCGGTATCACGGGCAAACATACGAGAGTACAAATAGGTGATGCTCGGTGTTATCTTCGGTCGTCCTGCATTAAGGATTTATTTATCAGGACGATGCTATGCCATGGCACGCTATCGGGACTTGTTAAATGCGGACATTACAATGCGGAGGATCGTTATCCCGCGCTGTTCTATCGATACCCGCGATTCTACATCAACATTATTGCTGAATCGTGAATAGTCGCGTTGTCGCTACCCACGCGGGGTTGTTCGAGCCCCGCACCGCAGTCACCACATTCAATTACGCGGGCTTAAAACATCAAAAATCAAACTTGAAAGCACACTTGGTACGCACATGAGTTGCAACGCTCATAAACCAAACGGCCAGAAAGAAAGTACCTATACCTACCGGGAAGGCGCTCGTCGTGGAGCTTAAGAAAACGAAAACGAGTGCCCCCAGGAAGCCATAAAGCGATCTGACCTCGTTGTTCACGTAAAGAAATGCCACGCAGCTCCCGAGAACGGAACGTTCGATACAGTTTTACGTAATCTTGGATCTTGCATCGATTAGGAACTGCAGACTCGGCTAGTTCCCTCATAAAAGAGACTTTTTAAGCATCGACGTGTATTATACACTGCGCACACAATTCAAGGCACTGCAGGCATAAACAAGCCTCTGTGGCCTATCACATGCCATTAGTGCGCGGGCACATGTCGGCGTCAAAAAGGATGATGTTTTCAACATTTTCAAACGTTTTGATCGAGGTCTGCGTCAGTTGAACTTGCAGATTGCCGCCAAATCCGCACTATAGACACTGTCACAGTCAGTCAAAGCGGTTCCTTCATATGGCTTCTCGTTTTCCATGATACCCACTTGCGTGTGTAGGAATGGGAATTTTTTACAACTACACACCGTCATACAAGGCGTTCCACAATTTGCTCATCAACGTTGTACCATACCGTATGATCAAAAACTTTCCTACTTGCGGTAGGCTGTGGCCTGGTCATTGGCAGACAAACGGGGCTGATTTTGGCCAGGCCACAGCCTACCGCAGGTGAAAAAGTTTTTGATCATACGGTACTAATATTGTACTTTCGGAAGAGTGACTGAATTTTGGTTCGCCATTGCCAAGTGTGATTACTGATTAAAGGCTCGATAGATGCGTTTTATTTGCCAAGGCCCTCGTTCACTATCGAGCAGGGTGAGTTTGACAACGTTTTGGTTGGTCTTGTTTTTCGCTTGTTAACATTATGTCGAACAGCTTTGGTCAAACTTTCGTGCCAAATGTTCAAGTTTAAGTCAAACAAAAAGCCATTTTCAGCACAGTTTTGTACAAGAGTAATTATTCCTGATATTATTGATTATGAAGTTAGCCAACCTGCCATTCACTGTTGAGCACAACGTCAGGTCCAACCGAGTTTTCACAATCATCTGAAAACCGTCAAACACAGCCGAGTTGGTGTCGGCGCCAGCCAAACATCGTTGAACATCCGCCGAACCCGAACCCAACTGCGTTGTCAAACCGCGTTTGATAGTGCATGAATAAAGCCCTTTAGCCATTCTAACAGACATTGAACATGTCTGTTAGAACACACTCAACAAACAAAAAATATACTACAAAAAAAGATACACACTCATAACGCGAACACAAAGCATCAACCACGAACAGAGTTCCTCATTATTAAAATTTCTGCGAACTGTATAGTATACGCCTTGTCGGTCAAACTCTTTCAGCACCGCACGTGCCATGCTCGAAATTGGAAACTCCCTGGCTCCCTGGTGAGGTACTCTTTGTTCTTTGAAGATTGAAGCGCACGATTCTGTCCATTTCAAATTGAACTTCAGAACTTCCTGTATCTCCATTGAGTTTCCCCAGAAGAACTATCCTGTACTATATTCTGGAGCTTACGTAGGCATGATACGTCATCATCGCACCCTTTTTCAACACCAGGTCTGAAACTGCCCCTAGCACAGATGGACGAATTTTGCTGCCTGCAATACAAATCACCCCACATGACTCCTCTAGTCCAGGCGAAGATCCAATTTCACTCCCTTGATGTAGAGCTCCATGGTCACCGAAACGTCCTTCCCGGGCTTCACCGTGCAAGGAGCTGTTTTGTCGGTTGATGAATGAAAATGCTATCATTTCAGTTTAAAGGTGGATTTATACTCGCAGAAAATAAGAATAAAAATAAAAATAAGTATAAAAATAAGAATAAAAATAAGAACATGTTAAAAATGAGCTTTCAGATGGAAGCATTTATACACCAAAATAAGAAATAGCAATAAGAATAAGGAATTCCAACTTTCCATTCACTGTTGCGTATTGAAGATGCGCAGATATGGCAACAGTGGCGGCGTAAAAGAGTCTTTGAGGGCGAAATGTTCCCTAAATTCTGCACAAATCATCCTCAATGTTATTGAATAATGAAGTTAGGCGGTTAACTTATGTAGAATAATATTCTACAATGTATTTTAAAGCTTTCCGTGGCTTGCGTTTCCTTCCGTTAATGACAAGATCCTAGCCCCTCCCAAAAAATACTTATCGCCGCTACTGCCTAAAAAATTTAAGAATAAAAAAATAACAAGTTGAATATTTTCAACTTCTGCTCGAAGATAAACCGAACGAGTGACGAACGCAGTCGAGCTTTGCCGATGACAATGGGGGCTGCTTTCATGCAATCCGCAGTACATCGACGTAGCAAGAGTTGCCTGAGACCGCCTGTCTTTGGGTAGGCGAGAAACTCCCACGGGTTGCCTTGTAACGGCGGTCCAAACGTGGCGCCATCTACCAGTTATCCTCACAAGTTTAATTTAGATTGAGAAGTGGATACCTACACTACCATGATATTAATTTGAAATAATGCGATGTGAAAAATTCTTTTGGATACCTACTTATTCAAGTATTATTACAGATTAGTGATATTGTATGACACCAAACAAAACAAGTAGGAAAACAACGACAATAACAACAGCATAAAGCTTAAAACTGTAAATAAAATTTTTGGCGACTTGTCATTTTAATGCTTCGAGCGACACCTAGGAGCAATGTTTCAACCTCATTCTTATTCTTATTTTTATTTCTGGAGTATAAATGGGCAGTTGCCGTTCTCATTTTTCTTATTTTTATTCTTATCGTTATTTTTATTTTTATTCTTATTTTCTGCGAGTATAAATCCACCTTTATCCGTGCTCAAGAGTGACAAAGAATCTTTGGATACCCAGTTCGATGTCCTGCATAGTTCTGTTGCGGGAAACAGTAAAGGTCGTATCATCGCCGTATTGTTCTTCTTCATTACATCGAGTAGATAGTTTATTGTGTATACAAGATGGAGAGCAGAGGACCGATTATTGGACCTTGTGAGGTGCCTGTTTCGGTATCTTCGGTAAAATTGACGCCATTTTTTTTTGTGGTTACTGAAGATCGACCATTCAACAGAGCTTTTGGCTTGGATCCCCGGTCGGACCGAGAATGCCATACATACATGTGTTTTTCCGCTTATTTGGGGGCTCATCAGTGCAGAGATGGGAGATGGCACCTGGGGTCCAAGCGTCGTTTCCTTTCTAGTTTTTGCTGAATAAACCATTTTTCAACTTCGTTACTGATTTTTCCAAGTACTGCCTGATTACTCTATACTTGTGTGGCATAGCTGGAAGATCCAGCAGACTAGTTGAGGTAGCGTACCTACCAGTCAGTGTGATGAGATCAGTCCAAAAAAGTGACCCCTCAAATTGATTCAAATCAAATTTACTCAAACAAGTCAATCAAGTTACACTTTAACTAACTGGATTCCCAGAAACTAGAAGACGACCTAGAGGTTTTACATGACTGCTTCGCTACCTTCTCAAGCCTCACGCACTGCCAAAGTGTATGAAAACTTGTCATCAGTTTTAACTCGCCATGGTTCAACTGACACAGACCTCAATCACTGTCAAAGTTTATAATCCCATTTTTTCGCATGTACCTACTGCTGGCGAACGAGGCGGAGCACTTACGTGCGGCAGCATAAACCACCTGTGAAGTTGATATACCCGCGTGGGCTGAATAAAACCACGGGTTCTATGGCAGGTTAGGTTTATTAACAACTATGGCATAAACGCATTAAAACCGATAAAAGTTCTCATTAATATATTTAACGAGCAGAAATAATAATCGCGGCTGGCAATAACTCGGTGCCTCAAAAAAATAAAAGGACGACGGTATTGTTAATGAGTGCCGCGTGACGGTGTATTAGCCCGGCACTCTGAAGCACGGACCGACCGACCGACCGGCTGGCTGACTCTGGCAAGGTCCGATGGTGGTGTTGATGGGTGCATCGTGTCGAGCCTCATGTTCCCATATTATATTGCAGAGATGAGCCCATAAAACGATTTACCGTCGCTTTGAGCTCGCCTCGGACAATAAATATTAATAAACCCGATGCTAACAAACCGTGTATATGCATTATCCTTGGACGGTGTATAAATATCGGGACACCACCGTACGTCCCAACAAATCCGGCTCGAATAACTCAATACGTCTCGTTAATCTACCCGCAAAGTGTCCTTACGGTCTTCCACCTATTTGTTTTGTTGCTTCCTTGAATCGCGGTTATTTGGGCGTGTATTATGCATTCAGCTTTTATTTGCAACGCAGCAGGTCCTAGAGTTTTGTTTTTACCTTTTTTTTTTCAAATTAAAATACCTAGACATCACTTGACACTTCAGCTATTACAGCTGCCAGTCAGTGTTGATACTCTGTAAATCTATACCAGCTGATATGAAGCAATGTTGTCTTCCCCCTTGCCGCTTAATTTTTGTGCTCACATCAAGGTAGGGCTCACTGCGTGTTTGATAAAAAAAATGCCCTGATGTTTCTGACAGTTTCTGATGTAAAATCAGTTACACAGTTGGTGTAAGATGTATTTTGATCTCTGGATGTGGTTGAAGGAAGATTGGAATAACATGAGAAAATCTTTTTGAAGATCACCAGATGTGAAAGCTATTATTCTGCTTGCACACATTTTGTGGAACTCCTTTCTTCAGTACTTTTTGGCTAGCTATCTACAGTGCTCAGTAAAGCTAGCAGCGAAATGGAAAAATCAATGAAGATGAAAACAGAGCGAGGAGCTAGCTGATCAAAGTCCGTTTCAGACTGGATGGCGGAAAAGAAACTAGGAAGATTGTTCATGTTGCAAACTCAAGTGATTGACAGTCCCTATACCTATCTCCACAAATTTCCGGAGTCTGAAAAGTTCCGAGTTCAAGTACCTTGTTCCTGAAAGTATCTACACCTAATAAAAATTAATAGGCCAGTGTTTTTGTATAAAGTTTGTGGAAGGTTTAATGTATACACATTTTTTCTATGTACACTAATTACATTTATTTACACACTTGTACATTTTCGAAAAACATGGAATATGGTAAGCGGAGAAAAATGACATGCTTGCCGACTGAAGTCGAGATACAGAAGCAAGAAATCCGGACGGAGTGGCCGTTTCCGCCGTTTTCAAACATAAGAAGGCGCAAGGGTGGGGTGGCCCATTCATCCCCTGTTTACCTGAATGTTAATTGCGACCGACAAGACGCTCGTGAACAGATACAGGGTGACCACTAAACATACCGGCCCCCATTGAAATCTCAAGATTTCAATTAAAGAAAAATTAGAATAATTACAAAGATACAAAGAATAATAATATAGATACCTAAAATAAAATATACAGTTCATTTACTACCTATTGCGATAATAATCAGATGAAAACGATTTGTATGGTTTACAAAAAATAATCATGCTAGTATTTTGCGAGTCCATCTTTCTGAGTTTTGTAACAAATGGATACGTTGCCAGCATTGGAAGTCTTTGTCACTGTACAGTGTACACCAATTGTCATTTTATCACTGTACAATTACACATTTGTGTCACCATCTTCGTCTTCGATACCTGGCAAGATGCACAATTTTGTGATGGGACGCTTGTAGGTGCCATGGGCCGTTTTTACTGTAGCGACCCTGACTAGACCGTCTGCTCCTGGATGCGTGGATACAATTCGGCCTAGGCGCCACATTGACGGAGCTAAGGTGTCTTCCTTGATGACAACTAGAACCCCTTCGTGAAAATGCTCCGGTTGAGCGACCTTCCATTTTGTTCGCTGTTGTAAGGTGTTGAGGTAATCATGAGACCACCGCTTCCAGAAGTGCTGTTGCAGCTGAGTAACCATTTGCCACCGGGAAAGTCGATTCAACTTGATGCTGACTATGTCCGGCTCTGGAAGAGAATTCAGTGGGCTACCGACGAGGAAATGTGAAGGGCTTAAAGCGGAATAATCATTTGGATCGCTTGATAAGGGAAAGAGAGGTCGAGAGTTCAAGCATGCTTCAATTTGTGCAAGAAGAGTTTGCATCTCTTCATAAGTTAGGAGTGCGTTGCGAGAAACGCGTTTTAGATGATGTTTAACGGATTTAACACCTGACTCCCACAAGCCTCCTTGATGAGGTCCTGCAGGTGGAATGAATTTCCATGTGATTCCATCAGTGGACAAAGGGTCAATCACTCGTGATTGGAATTCCTTTGATCGAAGTAGCTTAAACATATCTGTGAGCTCTTTATTTGCACCAACAAAGGTTGTGCCATTATCGGAAAATAATTTGGAGACCATGCCGCGTCTGGACATGAATCTTTTCAAAGCGTTTAAAAAGGACTCAGAAGTGCAATCTGTAACCAGCTCTAAGTGCAGTGCCTTAGTTGCAAAACATACAAAGAGGGCTATATAAGATTTTATTACTCTTGGTCGTCCTCGGAGACGACCCTCTCGGATATTAATTGGCCCTGCGTAATCTATACCTGTGACACTAAAAGGTCGACCCGGAAGTACTCGTTCTTCAGGTAAATCGCCCATGAGTTGGTACCCAGGTGTAGGTTTTGCCCGGAAACAAGGAATGCATTTGCGAACTATTTGGGTAACAATAGCCTTGCCGGATAATGGCCAGTATGATTGTCGCACCGCCGACAAAGTATTTTGAGAACCTGCGTGCAATGTTTTTTGATGATAGTGAACGATAAGTTTACGCGTAAATGGATGGGTCTTTGGTAATACGATGGGGTGTTTAGAGTCATAAACTAAATTCGCCTGTTTGAGGCGACCACCGACCCGAATTATATTGCACTCATCCAGGAAGGGATTTAAATTAGCTAGTTTGCTCTTTTTAGAAATCGGCATTTTTGCCTGAAGTGAAACGATTTCCGGTGCGAAAGCCTCCGTCTGCACATATTTGCAAATGTGAACTATGGCACTTTGAATTTCGTGACCGCTTATTGGCTGATAATTGCGCTCATCCTTTTTACATTTCAAATTCCTGACGAAACGTAGAATATAAGCCGTTACGCGTACAATTCGGGTAAACCGATATTTCTCAATGATTGGTTTCAAGACATTGTCATCAGATGTGTTTGATAAAATTGATACTTGCATAACCTTTCGTCTTTCGGGAACTTGACTTGAGTCTTCGTCAATTGTAGGTCTCGATTGAATGTTAATTTGAACGGAGTCGTGGAGAAATTTCGGGCCTGACCACCACAACTCGGAATTTTTTAGTTCCTCTGCAGTAGCACCCCTAGAAATTATATCCGCAGGATTGAGATTTGATGGTACATGATGCCAGTCTGCAGGTGCAGTCAAATCATGGATTTGAGCAACGCGGTTAGCCACGAAAGTTTTCCATTTGTTGGAATTTCCCGAGATCCAGGCTAGCACTATTTGTGAATCTGTATAATAATACCGCTTTGATATAGGTAAGTTGATCGTTTTCGTGTATTTATCGGCTAATTGAGCCGTTAACAATGCACCACACAGTTCGAGGCGCGGTAATGAAACGTTTTTTAAAGGAGCCACCCGTGATTTTGATATTAGCAAGGATACGGAAATTTTACCCTGCATATCTATGGCTCTCAAATATAGCGCTGCGCCGTAGGCAACTTCAGACGAATCTGAAAATGAATGAATTTCTATTGTTTGATATGGAAAGAAAGCTATGACTTTACGTGGGATTTTAAAGTTATTAAGTAATCGGAACTGATCTAGAAGTCCTTGCCACAGGCTGTAAAAAGCTATAGGCACGCTCTCGTCCCATTCTAGCTTTAGTTGCCACAATTTTTGTAATAGAATTTTTGCCTTTACAATTAAAGGGCCAATGAGACCTAAGGGGTCAAAGATTTGAGCCGTTATGGAAAGGATACTGCGCTTAGTGACCCTTTTGTGTTCATTATGCGGTGTAAATGAGTACGTGAAGGTGTCCATCTCACTGTTCCATAACAAACCGAGCGTTTTTGAATTTTTATTTCCGTCTATATTGATGATGATGGGGTGAGCAGTGTCTTGGATTCCGTTTAAAAGACTTGGGTCGTTTGCACACCATTTCGATAGTGGGAAACCACCACTATTCAACACTGTTATCAGCTGGTCTCGAAGAATAAGTACTTGTTTTTTATCATTACCACCCGTTAGTATGTCATCAACAAAAAAATCTTGGAGTATGGCTTTGCAAGTTTCAGGAAAGTTTTCCATCTCTTCCTGTGCCAGCTGATGAAGACACCGAGTGGCAAGGAACGAGGCAGGACCTGTCCCGTATGTGACCGTGTTTAATTGATAAATACCGATTGGTTCGGAAGAGTTTTCGCGCCATAGGATTCGTTGATAGTTTCGATCCTCTTCAGAGACTAAAATCTGTCTATACATCTTGGAAATATCTGCACATATTACAAATTGATGCGTTCGGAATCTGTTCAAGATTGATATAACATCCTGCTGGATTGTAGGACCCACCATTAGTGAGTCATTTAGGCTAATCCCCGAGGAAGATTTCGCACTACCATCGTATACCACACGAGTGCGAGTAGTGAGGCTGCTTTCTTTAATTACCGGATGATGAGGTAAATAAAAATGCTTGTTACTGTCTGGAATGCTGAGGTCTAGATGGGATATGAATTGCATATGTTTTAATTTGTCGTATTCCGACATGAATTGAATGTAATCAGCTGCTAATGCGGAATTTCGTATCAGTTTTCTTTCGGTGCCACGAAACCGTCTCAATGCTATGTCCCGTGATAGCCCCAGTTCCTCTTTGTTGTCTTTGAAAGGTAGAGATACAATAAAACGACCGTCGTTATCGCGTTTTGTGTTTTCAACAAAATGTGCTTCGCAGGTCCTTTCTTCAGGTGACCACGATGCATTTTTTACATGCACCTCTTCTATCTCCCAAAACTTGGACACTTGATTGTTTAACATTTCGCCACTTGACAAATTGCAAATGACGGCAGAGGGCCCAGCGCTTGCGTGAGCTCCGGCTATGATCCATCCGAGCTTTGTTTTTTGAACGGTAGGGCCATTTTTGTATGCCTTAAATTGACCGATACAAAGCAGGTCTAGGTATAATTCGGCGCCGATTAACATCTCCACGGGTCCCGAAATATTAAATTGAGGATCGGCTAGCTTGATACTGCTCGTAAAGTTTAGATCTGACGTCAAAAAACTAACTAATGGTAATTTTTCGGTGATATTTGGGGACACAAGACATTGAATTTTTGCCGAATAAGACGTATGGATTGATTTGAAGTTGACCTCGGCCATTTTAGTCGCTAGGCTTTTCGCTTGATTTATACCAGAAATTGATACGTTAGTTTTGTTGACTTTCAGTCCGAGTCGCTGAGAGGTTTCCTCTAAAATGAAATGAGAAGTTGAACCGGGATCTAGGACGACACGAACGTCATGAAATTGACCATCGCGGCTCGCTACTTTAATCACAGCGGTTGACAATAGAATTTGTTTTGACATCGATGGATTCAAATTTGTATTAGCGCAGTTAGCGACTACTTCAGGAACCAGCGGGGAAGATTCCCTTTGTGCTAAGTGAAGCAAGGTGTTGTGTTTTTGACCGCAAGTGCGGCATCCACTCGAGAAACAGTCTTTGATGTTGTGTGTGCCTTTAAGGCAATTTGAACAAACCTTCAGCTTTCTAGCTTCCGTAATTCGAGCATTGACAGAAAGTTTTAAGAAATTTGGGCAATCAAAAAGCCGGTGAGATTCCTTGCAGAGGAAGCATGAAAAACCTGGGGTCGTTAGTAAGCTAGTTGCATTTTTGTAAGGTAGTTTTTGATTACGAAATCTATCTTGAGGGGCTTGGTGATTTTGAGTTTGGCTTTTGGCTATTCCTTTGTTTACTTCTAGGGCTTCTAGTAAACTGCATTTTTGTATGAGAAATTTTAGAAAACTGGCAAAAGACGGCAAGTCTGTCGTGTTAAGTGATTCCTCCCAGTTTTTACGTGTAATATAGTCTAGTTTGGAGGTGACTAAGTATATTAATAGTGGATCCCAATTTGCCGTGTTAATTTGAAGTGATTTTAGTGATTCTAAATTACTAGTAAGTGTATCTGTTAGGTGTCTTAAAGAACTAGCGGAGTCCTTTTGAACCGATGGAAGATTGAAAATGTTATTGATGTGATGTTGTGAAATTAGTCTATTATGCTGAAATCTTTCTTTCAAAAGGACCCATGCAGTCTTGTAATTATCTGAAGAAATTGATAAACTATTGAGTATGTTCGCGGCATCTCCTTTTAGGCACTCTTTCAAATGATGAAATTTCTGAATATTGTTTAGGGTAGAGTCGTCATGAACTAACGATTTGAATGTGTTATAAAATGGGAGCCACTCTGTGTATGTACCGTAATAAGGCTGGATGTTTATGGGCTTTAATTGGATAGTCCTTTGAATCTGCACTTGTGGCGTTTCAGATTTTTCTTCTGATTGCTTCATATGACGTTCAAGAAGACTTTCCAAATTAAAATATGCTCGTTCAAATTCAAGATATACGCGGTCATAAGCTGCTTTATCAAAGGGTGATTCTGGCTTTTCTGATGGGTTTTCAATAGCGGCATCAAGAATTTCTTCGATCTGATCGTTTGCATCTTGAAATTCATTGTAGGTAGATACAACCTTTTTCCACCGAGAATTGAATTGCATGGCATCTGTTGTCTCTTTGAATTCATTCCACCAGATTGTTAAATCAGTTACCTTTTTTAATTGTTTTTGCTGCTTTTCGCGCAGTTTTTTGATTTTGTCGCCTGGACTCAAAGCAGGCGCCATTTTTGTTTATTTTTGATTTATTTTTTAATAAATGTTTATGATATGATGATATAATTTGTGTTAAAAATTGAAGTAATGCTTAAACCACATAGAAGTGAGGATATGTTGAAAAGGATAATGAGAGGGATTGCCCACTGACCTTCTGCTTTGATGCTGCCTTGATGAAGACCGTTGTCGATTCCCAAGTGGCAAATCTCGTTTGCTGCTGCCTCGGATGAAATCGTTGTCGAACTTCCAAGTCAAAACTTCAGGGTGGACGTTGAAATGTTGCACTTTGTAGAATCAATGTTGTTTCCGTGAATCACAAAGCACTTGCGATGTTTAATTAATGTTTTTGCTCGGGCGCCATATGTTTTTGTATAAAGTTTGTGGAAGGTTTAATGTATACACATTTTTTCTATGTACACTAATTACATTTATTTACACACTTGTACATTTTCGAAAAACATGGAATATGGTAAGCGGAGAAAAATGACATGCTTGCCGACTGAAGTCGAGATACAGAAGCAAGAAATCCGGACGGAGTGGCCGTTTCCGCCGTTTTCAAACATAAGAAGGCGCAAGGGTGGGGTGGCCCATTCATCCCCTGTTTACCTGAATGTTAATTGCGACCGACAAGACGCTCGTGAACAGATACAGGGTGACCACTAAACAGCCAGCCATCAATCGTTTCATTCGTTTCGATTCAAAGGTTTTCACTTTTATTGTTAATTGGTAGATGCCAGTACCAGATCGATCTCTATCGACTGAAAGAAACACAACTTTTTATGACACAGCTTCCTCCTTGTTGGATACAGCCAAATTTTGAATTTATTCTCTCACTTTGTATAGCACCCCCTGTACAACTTCGTTTGTTCTGTCTGTTAAATTAACAAGAACTTCTCCACTGCGCTTGAAGAATGACAAGCGGTTGATAGTCTATGTCATTCGGACATTTAATCAATCAGAAATGAACTTGCAACGCTGTTGTAGATTTTGAAGTAAAGCGATAGCCCCAGAAAATAATTTTTAACCTAAACTGTGGCATTCCACTGACAGCCCTTTTACAGAGTGGATTTTGTCAAACTAGGCTCGCCTGCTTTGTTGCAAATAAAAGCTGAATGCATAATATGAGTCGTTCGCGTTCTTTTTGTGCTCAGTACTTCATAAGTACTTGACATACTGACTGCTATACGTCAGTTGCATTTTGTCAAATGCATGATTGTAAGGTAAGTAACTCATCAGTCCTGAATCGAGTCCTGAACACGAACAGCCCTTTTCAGATCCTGATTCCTGAGGCAATTCAGCTACCTACGTATTTCCGTGAATCTGAATCGATAAAATAAATTGACGATCTATTCAGTTTTCGTTTTAAATATTGTCCGCGTTATTGTCAACTGCTCAACTTTGAACTTAATTTTCTTACCTCACGGCCTGATTCAGCCACAGAAGCACCTAGCATGCGGCATACGAGAAAAGATCGTGATGTATTTAGGTCATGACTCCTCAATGATGGGTGTTTGATATAGGAAGTGGCGATTTAAAAATAGGCCGAGGCATAAACACCGATCGCACACCTACCTCGTGCCAAACGGAGGAGGAGGCATCAGGTATTGTGTCTGGAAAGGCAACGGCTTAGGGCAGGTCGCGAACTCTGGCCCCGATCTCCAAGACAACCCTCAAGGGGGAAGGAAAACGCCGGGTCATATTAACAAAACGCCACAAATGCGGAACACGTGTGTGGAAATTGCCCTCATGCGACTAAAATTAGTTGAAGAATGCCGACGCGCGTTTACGGCCAGGTTGGCAAGTCACAACAATGTGAGGGGTGACAAGTTATTCAGCATATCGCCAGAAATTTTCGTCGTCATTTATGACGAAGAATAAGTACCTAACAACATACTCGTTTTGATGGAAGGCGAACGAGTCGAGTCGTATAAAGGAGATGCCATAAATTCAGGTTCGACATGCCATGCCAGATAAAAAGCGACCAATAAATTTATGAAATAGATCCGGCTGTGTGATATATGCTTTAATTAATGGTAAAATCTTCCTTCGCCGCTATGGGCAAGGTAGTATTATGATATCGGTGGAAGTTACGACCTTATTAGTGATTGGTGGAAGCTATTGTGAGTGCAGCTATATGAGCCATAAAACCGCGCCCAGGTTTGCTTGATATCTCGTGTTTGATAGATTAAAATGTCCGGCGTGGGGCTGAACTCATCTTCACCCACGCGACTGTCTTCGATTCAATACGATTTCGATCTAGGATCTATCACCAGTTCTCGAGATACACGTTTCGTATTGTTAATATTTCAAGAGATTTATGACTTTGACTGGACGAAGTGCTACATTTTCGTCAAGAATTTTTTCTATGAGTATAAGCATGGTATAAATGCTTCCGCCGGTAGAAATGAAATCTCTGGATGCACACAAAAACGCTTTCGGTAGTCGTTTCCAAGAAACAGACAAAAATTGAGTAAATCGGAACACAAAATCCCGCTGTGTTATATAGACGCGTGCATGTCCTCTTCTAAGCGAAATCTTTGCACCTGATGTTTATGGCTTTCGACCTTGCCCGATCTGATTCTCTCTTTTGTTACATGCTACAAGAAAAAAATCTGGAGCCACATTTTTTTCTATAACGGCCGCAAAGGATTATAAATGCTATAAAATCCAGCATATTCAGGGCGTAGGCTTGTCAACCCTTTGAGTTATTACCAATAAAACTTGATGCCTCGATTTCCTTTGAAGACGCCTTCTGGAACAGTGCCAGGAAGGTGCATTCTTTCAGACTTGTCAGATTTTTCAAACTATTAGAAACGCTTCTTATTGCTTATTATTGCTATAATGCTAAGGGTTTTTAGCTACGACTCGTGAATGAGGCATTAAACCGTGTCCTAGCATTGAACCAGACCCATGGCCTCCAGCTTTGTTTTTGATGTTAAAAGCTACATGGATGAAAATTTTAATATTGACTGAATTCTGGTCAGTTGGTGCTAGATTAAATGAATACGAAATGATGACTGTAAAGATGCAGAATGTTTTATATGCAGCTCGATTACTGTGCAATACCGTTGCAGATCGAATTGTCTGAATCAATTAGAACCGTTTACCTAACAATAATTACTTTACAAAACTTCAGTCTGGTTACAAATAAGGCAAGAAGGCTGGGAGCTGCTCGCGGAACGATCCGCAATTCCCAGTATGAGCGTTTTTCTAGCACTGTAGTTAGTAAACGAGTCTTAGTTAATTAGTAAACCCCTCAGATAGAGCTTCCAGCTCCGTATAGTCTGCAGGTAGGTATATAAACTCCATGGCTACTTATCGGGCTAACAAGTGGAGGCGCGATGTCTCCGCACGATATTACAGTGTAGTGTATATGCATACGAGACCTTTTCGGGCGATTTCGATCGTGTGTGAGAAATTTTCCGAAATACATCGATAACGATTATGCATCAACCTTTCAAGCTGATACCGTTGTGCGGGCATTAAAAAAACAATATAAACTTTAATTGACCACAAGAAGAGAGGTTTTATGATTTAAAATGCTCCAACTGTATTAATTTTCCTAGAAGCCTACTGCTTGCATTCGTTTCTCACGACTAATATTTTTAATTGGCCCCGAAATTGATAAAAGTTTTCTATCTTCTAGTCTCTAATTTAGTCCGTATCCAATACGGCAGCGATATAATAATATATAAAACGTTTTATGACCGTCGATCTAAATTAATAAAAACGTAGGAGAGAATATAATAAAATAAATTGGGTCTCTCGGAGCGCTAGGGTCCGCATTCAAACCGTGGCCGCATAGATAAATTTGAAATTCTCCTTCCAGGACCTGAATTTGCATAAACGATAAATTTTTTTACAAATAAATGAAATTAATATCGACTCGTAAAACATGGCCCGCACGCAAAAACTGGTTTATGTGAAAAATCTGCAGAGTGTTTAAAGCTTTGAGAAATTTACAGAGTGTTTGAAGGTTTGAAGCTCTAATAAGATGGAAAATTGAACGAGTTATAAACCCAGACAGCACTGAACGTCCTACGGTTTTCAAAGTAGGTATCCAACTGGACGTATAATGGACATTCGTAAGCGACTAAGCGGACGTCATATGTACAGCTACTAAGTACGTACTACGAACACCCATTAAGGCTCAGTTAGGTACTTCAACTGTTCACGAAATATAGATTTTCCAAAAAAAAGTCGAATTTCAAAGTCGGATAATTTTGTCAAAAATTACGACCCCAAGATTTTAAAAGCTGCGGAAGGTTTATGTAATGTAACAGTCACCAGTCGCAATTTTTCCACCGCAACTGCAATGCAATGCAATGCTGGTAGCGCAGTCTTCCAGCCCCTCACCTCTGGAACTAGACCTACTACTAGCCTGCTAACACTAACCACAAGATCAAATGGGGGACACAAAAGCAAACCCCCTTTTACATTATTCCTACTTCAAATTCAACGTCAAATTTCATGTCATTGATGTGGGTATTGCAGGTATCTACTAGTGCCTATCTAGGCCACTATACGTCCGAGTATGTGTTCCTCTCAAAAAATTCCTGCACGATCAAGTATCAAGCTCTACACCAGGTGGCGTTTTTTAAATGTAAATCGCCTATGCCTACAATATCAACATAATACTTTACGTTGTTGCCGCTGCTTTTCGCTGATAAGCACGAAATGCACTTGCTGGAGATTTTCGCATCACCATCAAGAAATGAACATTTCCTCCGAGTAGCTTCTGGATACTAACCTGCAACAAAAAGAGAAATGCATGAGTATCGCCACATGAGACTAGTACAAGAGTCCGAACAAAAGCTCGGGTATAGCTGTATAGCTTTCATAACTTCAACGCGAGCGCTATTCGAGTGTCATCGACAGCGCGGCGCGAATATACAATGCCGTGTGTATATTTTCATTTGATATAATATATCATCAAATCAGGAGGAAGACTTAAAAAGCAGTGCGGCGCAGCCATAGGACTGACGTATGTCCAATTAGTATATGTTTTAAACCATCTGGATCGGGGCTTAAATCTGAAATGCTCACGTCAGAGCCACGTCTGACTTTGCCCGGTTTCAGCTCATCTGGCTGTCCAATTGATTTTGATCTTATACTTTCCGCTGGTTATTACACCATTGTTCCATCCATCTATATGCAAATAGCAACCCAGCGAAGCGCAAGTTTTTGTGTAGGTAACAACTTTTGTCCGAAAACGCCACCGTGCGGATCTCGGCAAAACCGTTTCGATAGTGATAAAGCTATGCAATGTCGCCTTATTTTAATTGATTATTACATACAACGCCCTTGATTAATAGACCTACAAGGATAATATTCACTTATTTGAATCCCACTGTCAATAGCAACGGAATAAAATGGATGTTAACAACAAAATCTGACAGCTGTTACCTTGGACTTCTTTTTTATAATAATCATCAAAATATCACTCGTGCTTGAGATTATCCCAGATAATTTTGGCGAAGCGTTCCCCTCGGGCAACGCGTCGGGCATTTATCGCTACAACCAGCACTCGCGATCGCCTGGCCAAAATGATCGTGAATTCGTGAAAATCTAAGCACTTGTGATATCACTGTTGATTAATTTATCAGAGTACTAAAGAAATATTCATAATGGCTGTGGTCATCAGCGTCAGTTGACTACATCTACTGTCAAAGTCAAAAGCTTTTTTGCTAAAAAATTAGGATTGTCATATAAATTAAGGGTAGCTAGAGTTTAGAGTTGCAGAATAACTGTGGTAGGATCAGTTGCAGTTCTCAAAAATACATTTTTCCAGCAAAAATTCATTTGAGATTCACTTGGGCTTGCTTCATAAGCCGAGAACAAGAGAACATGCTTCAAGTATGGCGTTTTAATTAACGACTCGCTCGCCGCGGCCAGGCGAACCGAAACGCTCGACGTTTATTTCTTCACACTCTCCCATTGTTGCCATGTCGGTTGTAATAATAAAATTAAAATTTTTGTTTAATTAGCCAGTTATGTAAACAGAACAAAATCACCGGAGCTTGTTAAGGCTATACCTACGCGCCTTCGCGCGTCGCGCGTATCTCCCGAGAACCTCGCGATGCATCATGTGCTGTCACCTGGCGGCGGGGCACGGCATTTATAATATAGAGGTTCAGGTCGAAATTGGTGTCTGGCTAATCTGGACGTACCTATATAAACTTTAACTGCGTGCGATATCGCCGCAGTTATTTCACGCCGCCGAACACGGACACTAGTCATATAAACGTGAATTGATGGCTGAAATTAATGCCGGGAGGAGGATTTCTAATGAAACTCGTACGCCCACGGCCTCGTTTCCTCTCCGCCAAGGATATGTAACCGCCATTGTGTTTCCCGGCTCGGCCAGGGCGCGTGATTACCACTACGAATAGCCACAAAGTTATAGGCCGACCTGGCGCGGAGATAACGTCGCTGTTAAGTGATAGCCCGCTGTTAGTACAGAGATAATGAAATTTAATTCTTGGCGACGCGACCTGCACCAATCCAGCGACGCCCGCGAGCACGTGGATGACAGCCGACCAACTCACTGTGGACGATCAAGACTGCGTCCCGCAGAGTCCCAATTTCGGGATCGGTTTTTCATCCAAGATGATTTTTGACAATCAAAAAGTTCAGACTTGCATTAGAATTTCACAGTGACTACATTATCGTTAAGTACTTTCGTTCCGATTGAAACCACATCCGATCCTGTCCGTATTAAGGGTCTCTTCACTGACAGCTCCAGTGAGAGTTTAGTTTGGCATAAGATTGGAATTCGGAGCACTGAGGAAAGCGTCTTCATTGGTCTCAGCCTTACTGTCATTATCGTCAGCAGCCAGAAGTTTGACAGTTCCTTGACAGCCGTTTTAAAAATGAATATTATGAAATTTTCTTCATCACGCCAAATTGAAATTTCGTGTCGGACTATGCAACTGTGTCGGGTTGTCATTGAAATGCACCCTTGACTATTAGTCGCTCGCTCAGGGAACGTGTGTGTTTCGGCCTCGCGTAAACGTGAAGACTATCAGCGTTGAGTGAAGATATAAAGAGTTGTGTCAGTTAGCTCTTTATTTCTGGAAAATTCTTTGGGGATAAAGCCGCAGTTCTCACCCCACCACGTGGTCGCAGCAAGCGAATAAATTGTCACAACCATCATCAGTATGTTAGAAATGTTACCGGTGCGGTAGCTCTCCATAATTTTCCACTCAAACCCAAGTTAGCAACTGAATATTAATTTATATTCTGAAATTTCAATTTTCGAAAAGTTCATTTTTTTCTGGAAATTGTTCTTTCATCGAAAGAATACTCTTATTCTTCAAACAAGCGCCAGTATTTTTTTTCTTTTTTTCCGCATAGAGGTTTAGCCGATGGTCACGACAGAAAAGTCTGTCTCTTTCGCACTGCTGGTATAGTCCGCAATCTGTCCTTGTGATGAAAATGACAGCCTTAAAATAATGTAATTCCATTGACATAAACGACAATTTGTCATAGCAAAATCACCGATAAAGCAGGTACCTAAATCATTTTGAACACAACATCATCTCAAACAAATTGCCTCAGGTTCAGGTTAGTGTCAATTGAGGTTTACAAGAGCAGAGTTACACGAAAAAGAGGTCAATCTGGAAGATTGCTGTGAGAACCAAAAATGTTCGTCAAAAGCCTATAATGTAAAGCACACGAGTATACGATTTTCTGGTGAAATTAAATGGCATACCCTATGATTACTGGGTAAGTTTCTCATTACTAAAAGGATCTATTTAGGTGCTGCGGCTGTAGCAAAACCGGGGAACGGATGAGTTATGGGGGCCTTTTGCATCATCATCATAAGTCGAGTGAAAGTAATCCGCAATTTAACTCCAACTATAAAGGGTTGCGCTCGCTCGCTATTAATTCCGCGTAGTACCCTTTTGCCTTAACCTCCATCTTAAACTGAGAGAAATACTGAATATTTGGGTGTTTACTTCAAAGCTCCACGTCAAAATCGTTTCAAGCCAAGGATGAAATTAATGGTCGTGACTAAAGGGTTCGCGCCATACGTGTTCCTGGAATATTTGAGCCTGCAGAGCTGCACGATATTTTTCATAGGCCCTTTATCCGGTGGATACAACCTTGGACGAGTTTGACATAATGCACAGATACGCACAGCATGAAATTGATGTCGTGTCCATTCATGAATTTATTTATGCCACGTCACAATCATGACGCTGCAGGTATATTGGCCGGGGAAGATTTTGGAAAGTGCTTGCGAACTTCTGGGCACAGCAATCTTCTCTGCAAGATCATAATTTACTTACAACTACTATTCGCCGTTCAAGAAAACGCGGCACGATAGATGAATGCCGTACGTCTTGCACCGTGAAGGTGGAATGTTATCGTCTGAAAGGTGTTTTCAATCAACTGAATGTGAAACAAGAAATAATTTAATGGCGAGGGGTTAACATTAATAATTGATAAAGCGACTTTAGCATTCCCGCTTTCGAGATTCGTACTCGTGATGAAGCGTTCAGTTTTTTTTTTGTGGTTTCCTGTCATCATAGAATATCCACCACAAGCCATTTGTGGGTGTCTCAACATATCCACTATAGATAGACATTAAATTTCTCGGGTGTCCTTGGCGGATTTTTGATTTGTTCAATTCAATCGTAATTTTTACACAAGGCTCCACGTATAGCCTGAAACCTGGAAAGTGTGCAGGTGTTCTGATAATGGTTCTGATTGTTAATTATGTAGATTGGCCGCGAATGTACAAAGAAACATAAAGTTTGCCTATGGTGCTTTGTTTTAGCGTTTGTGCAGAGATGAATTGCTTCATTACGCCGAGAAGAATGATTTGGTATTGTCATATACCGTGTTATTACTCATTTCGAGTTATAGCCAACGCGTTTTCTTTTCTGCGAAGTCGGTACAATGTACTAATTATCTGATGACTCCGATGAGAAATGCATTCAATTGTGCAAGCTTCTGATGAGCAAAACGTCCCGGAAAAAAGCCAAACACCGAAGAAGAGCACTTGGCCACTTGTTATATTTGAGCTTCTACTCTGCAAGAACTAATAAAGCCATAGACGAAACTAGAGGTGAGTGGATGAAGTATGATGCCCCCCGGGGGGTGGTGGCATTTCGTTTATAATTCAGACGTGTGGGTTTAGCCGAATCGATGCCTGATGCCCATCAGAAACAGGTGTGAGTCCGGAAACGAGGCGGGGGTGGGCATTTATAAGAGTGTATTCAAATGAGCAACCGACTCTATGCGCCGTGCAGCTGATTTCTCCGGCCGCAGCAGGACAGGTGAATCAACAGAAATCCACTCAAATACTTACTCCTCCAGTCTTCGTTTACGCACTTGTGAGCTTTCAAAAGAGGCAGGACATTTGCAAATCACCAGAGACTAATTTTCTAACATCCAGCAGCCAGCACTGCCATCAGGACGGATACTCTACGGCACACTACTCTCACGGTTCCACACACTTATAAATACTCCGGTCATACTCCGGTCGTCGTGATTTGCATTCGCTAAAAAAGCTACAAATTGCTTTTCCGTGAGTCCGGAATACTGGCCGGATTCCTGCTAGTGGCGCCGATCGCGGTCGGCAGCGATCGAAGCACACGTTGTTCGGGTTTGTGCAAAAATGCTTGCTTTGTAGCCAATTAGCCATTGTATACCTAATTATATTCGTTATTTAGTATTTATTTTTCAGCCAAGTAATTATGACAGTATTTCAAGGAAGTTTTCAGAAGACTAAACTGACGTCCTACGGCTCAATTTCAAGTATTCAAGTCAGATGGCGCTAAGCTCCATCCAGTGCAAATTGCCAAATCACCGGCCTGATTCTGGTTCAGTCCTTCAGTCAATCAGGCCGCTCGCTGTATAATTTGCACGCCGCCGTAACTTTGCGCTACCTGACCTGAACTTGAGACGTTAGATTGTAATAAACTACTCAACAATTGAAGTGGCCCACCCAAAATTTTCCATGAAGTTCAAAGTGCCCTAGCTCCCGAAAAATAGGACTAATTCGCATTCCGTCAACACCTGCTGAAGCCATCACAATGCTTTCTTTTAATTAGACAGTCGGATTCCCCCGGTCCGTGCCAGTTCTGAGCTGACTGTTCAATAGCGGCCGAAGAGATGATCAGGAATCCATTGCTGGATCACCCTGCGTCTCGCAACAAGACGGTTCCGCGGGAGGCCAAGGCACGGGACCGAGCTCGGATCCGACATTGACGTCGTGAGACGACGAAGCTTCACCTCGCACAGGCCCGGTACGTTAGCCGCGACCCACTTCCTCGCCGAGCCCGAAATCACAAGAGTTGTGGGGTGGTTTAAAACAATTGGAAACATGTTTGACGGAATCAGAATTTTATTGCCTTCAATTTGATGTGTCACAAGATAGGCATTGCTATTTGAAATTTCAAGTTGGGGAAATCACCAAAAATTTCTCATTTTTGAGCGACAAACAAAAATGTTCAGGAATTGACCTACATATTCAATATCTTCCAGTGTAGCTTTTGACTACATGGTTAGCCCCTTTTTTTTAATCAGGTACTTTGTACTTTTCAATTTAAACTTGTTTCACTCTTTTCTCTCAACAAACCGTCCGGTGATGCACACTAAGGTACCTACCTACTCGAGAGCCCGTCATGAAAGATTTGGTCAAGCTAAAAACTGAACGAACGGCATCTCTGATCTTTAATCAGAGTTAGTGTCATCAAGCATCCAGCTACCAGCCGGCTTGACGCTGAAAGAGGTTTTCGTCCAATAATTATTGTGCAAAATTTTTGATTAATTGACTAGTTTATGGACCATATTTACTAGCAACAACATATTCTTGAATGTCAGTTGAATTATAAGAAGTATAGAATTTATGAATATCAATGCCAGAGTGATTGAGGTGTGGTGTGATCTGATCTCGTATCTTAGTTGCACTTTATGGGTAGGAAGTTTTGGTAAATGCTGACATGAAACTAATTTTTATCATATAGTCACTGCAGTAATGGGGCCAATACTGACAGTTACACTTAGCTGGTGGCTGGTGTAGCTGTAGGATAAACTGCTTGACGAAAAATAGGGATATCCCAAAATTTGCTCCAAATTCAAATAAGAAAAATACATCTAAAAAAATACAGTCGATTTCAAAACGGTCAGCGTTATTGTCTGATGTGTCAAGGAGTAATTTTCCGAAACCCCCTAAATTAAAAAAAAACTACAGAATTTTTCCAATTAGATTCTAGGAAAGCCGACATTTATGTCTCAAAAAAAATTGATCTTTTATATGAAGGCACTTTTTTTAACAAGGTCGATTTTTGTTTTGGCAAAATTCACGTTCTTGGGCCTGCCTATTGTGGAACTCGATTCGAACTGATGCAAGCGGTATGGTCAAGCTGAACACTCAACGGACAATACCTACCTCCAAAACACGCGCGGGGTCTGAAAAAACGGCACCTGCACCCCCTCGGGCTTCGCACCTACGCGAGTCGCCCGCTACTTACGTATCTCTAAAGGTTCAAAGGTACGGAATCACTAAAAACTTGATTAATTACGAACACGCGTCCGCCTGAAGCTTCGAACTCACGAAATTGATATGGAAATAAGGATCGTTTCCACTATAGCTTCGGGTGCCTGGTAAACATGCATTGTGCCACCGATTTGCATTTGTTTAATTGCGGGTGTTCACAGAATCGTGGAAAGCGTGCTGCGGTAATCAAAAAAATTAGCAATGTCTCCTACCTATATAGTACCTATGCATGTCCGCCCGTCGACCCCGGCGTCGGCCATTTTTTAATTTGAAACCTCGACCCCCACGGGCGCGATTTGTCCTGCCATCAGTTCAGAAACAAGCACGGGAAAGTATGTTTGAACCACAATAATGGGGTTGTAGCGAGCAATTTATTTTTTCTCTCGTACAGGGTGCCCCAAAAGCTATGCGTAAATGAGATTGATTTCGCCTTGCAGTTGCAATGGATCCAAGACAGCTGTAGCGTCGCCTGTGGCTTGGCCTTCACGCTCACCTGACTCCACCGTTGGACTTTTTCCTAATAAAGCTTTCTGTAAGACAATCAACGACAAGAAAAAAGAAGAGGAAAGGAGCTAAAGAACAAAATCTGTGGCTTATGAGACCTCCTCCCCCCATAGACCTGTATTTGAACTGGACTGAACTTGAACTATTTACGTCTGATTCAAGTTTTGCATGTTCGAATAAGCTAAATATTATTGGATTTGATAATAATTTTTGTTTCAGTTGCGATCATGTCCGTTTAATGTCTCTGGCTAGTGCCCGTTGCGTTGATTCAGATTTACCAGTGTCGATATGTACTCCATGAAATTTGTGTCAGTTTAAAACGTGGACATTGTTGTTCTCATGTCCTTTTGAATATCAAAACAACTTTATGAACAGTATTGTTGGGAACAGAACTTTGTTGCATTTTGCTTCGTTCGCATATATCCCTTCGGCTTTCGCCCCTTTATGTCAACTGTAGGCAATATCCTCCGACTACTACAACAGTTATATTATATTCGCGGCAATATCCACCACCCGTGGTATTTGCACAAGACGCAGGGATATATTAGCATGCTGGCGGGGTGCCAGAGGCGTTTTGAATTTCATATTTACTAAGTTAACATTGGTTCGCGCCACCTATAAGCGTCCCGACGCCGCGCGCCGTCATGCAGCCACCCAGCCGCAACTACGGCAGCCGGCGGGAGGGTGTCTCGACGGTGTCACTGCCTGTTAGCCACCAAATTAAAACTGGAACACTTTAACTTAATGGACTTACTCGACCGGAATTCATACTGACTTTGGTGGTCGCTTTCAGGAATTAGTCCGCTGAATGGAGCTATAGAATACTAATTTAATTTCTTTTGATTCAGGTAAAAAGCGGGGCCGGTGGCGCTCGCGTCGTCGCTTATTCAGTATTTAATGCACCAGGTGACTGCCAACGAAGATGTCATGTTTCTTCAATCGCACGAGCATTCCTGCTCCCCCTTCTAAATTTGGGTCCGCCGCGCGTACTTCGTGCAAGCATGCCAGGCACAAAGAAACAAAATGCTGAATTAGTTCAACTGACACAGACCTCAAGCTGACTTGACTCGGCTTGATTTTGGGCCTTTTCAAAACAAGTAATAAAAAAAGTAAGGAAAAGTACAACAAAGTGATATTCAAACAAAGCGCGCTGAAATAGCCTTATTAAGACTCGGAACGGAGAAGAACACAAACACAATGAGGTAAAAGATTAATGCCGAGTTATGTCTGTTGACATCGCGTTGATTTTTATCTTTCTGGTGATTAAAATGAACGATGGCAGCGATATATTTTAAAGAGACGGATGCGATGACAAAAAAAGGGCGAATATAATTTTTCTGCTTCACCTGCCAACCAAATTCCTATGGTGACGACGGAGAGAACAAACGTATAAGTTTTCGTCTCGTTTCAGAATTAATCTGGCAACGAAATCGCTCTCCGACAGTAGCTTCTGTTTTGAACGGTACTGGGTCGTTTACTTCCTGTTTTCTGTCGTGGATCAGTTGCTGAAGAGACGTTATACCTTTTCAGCCAAGTGGCTTTTTCTTTGGGCACTTACTTTTACTTTTTGAAGCGATAGGTATCTAATTTGTAGAAATGTGCGTGTTCGCAAAAATTAAAGTTCTGTTGGAATCAAAATAGTTTGGAATGGTGATTGAGGTCTGTGTCAGTTGAACCCAAAGCAAACAATTAGCCTTGATGTCAGTAAATCAATCCACAATGAGCTTAACATAGGTAAAAAGCCGCAAATCAATCAGTCTGCTCTTTTATATTAAGTACAAATTACAATAGAAAATTGATTGCAGCAAAGGCTATAAAACAACATTCAATTTATTATAGCACAAGTGAGGGAAAGTCCCTCGCGTTCAAACTATAGCATGCTCATCAATTTGTGGTCTTGCATGGGTTAATATTGATCTTAAGATAATTATGTTTGCTCGCTGGCCGATGATTTCACATTATTAACACAATATCTTGGAGTCACTGATGGGACATGATGTAACTGTATCTCTAGTTTTTGTTTTGTCCACTGGTATAGAAATAAAATTTCTTTTGAGCATAAAAATCGGAGAATCATGAATTTTGCACTTTTAGTAATGGTCCAAAACACATTCCCATCGGGCTGAGACAACAATAATGATTGCAAAGAAACACTGCTAACTAACACAACATCTTAAGAGAAATATTTACACCATCTGGCACAAAATTAGAATCCATCATAATGCTAACACATCAGTCAATAATACGGTTATCAACAAACACCTCAAGATTTCTTGATGGTAATTATCTTGATAGGCCTGTAGTTATAACTTGAAGTAAAAAGACATCAACAATATATTTTTACAAAATTGAGTTTTTGGTAATGTTTGAATCTCCGTTGAAAGTTATATTAGTTATATTGATTCATCAATAAAAATAAAAATAGTATAGAAGGAAGTCAATTATGGGGGCGTTTGCTGAAACGATTTGAGCGTTTTTGATAGCAAATTTCCTTTTCTATGTCTCTATCAATATAAAATGTCGTGATATCGCCCCTCGTTTCGCTTTCAATTGTTGGAAAATTGATTTTGAAAATTTCATCATCCGCAGCTGCTCACATCACCAGCCGGCATCTAGTGAGTTTTATGTTTCACTGTGGTCGTGTTGCCGTAACTGGTCCGCTGCCGTCAAAGTGTCAAATTTTTCATTGTGCGTCATTTGCCATTTGTGCGATTTCATCGTTGCGTTTGCATCAGCTGTGTTTACAAACTGCGTATCAGTTTTTTCATATTGTGTCAAAATGTCTAAAATTGGCCTAAAATGGTTCATATCAAAAAACAAAAAAACACGTCTTTCATATTTTTCGTTGGTGAATCCGAAAATGATTTTATTAGAAAACGCAGAACAACCCCCATTAAACTATACACAACAATTGAAGTATTCCTTGTCAAAATTTGATCCTACTTCGGAACGAGATTTTCTGGTTTTATCACGGCCGATTTTGATTGAGATATTTAATAGCCCAATCTTTCGGCTATCCGTCCATACTTTTACGAAGCACGAGGAACTTAGCGTCAAACTTCTACAGGGTGATAGATAGAACTCGGATAAAACAATGAAAAATTCAAGGAGTTTGGAAAAAACAACTAGGCATGTTTTCAATTTTTACTTCAATGGTGCATTTCATTCTTGTAACAGCATCAAAAGGAACAACCTTTTGACGTGAGTAAAAGACACCATTACCGCAAAATTGTTCCATACAAAATTGTTCCAAATATGCTTATGCATCTGAAAAATATGGACAGATAGCCTAACGATTGAGCTATCGATAACTTCAAGACAGAATCCAAATCGGCTAGCAAAACAAGCGTAGCTACAAACTCACTGGTTTTTCCACACAAAAAATTCATCGATTAAATTGTACAAAGACTATAAGATGCCCATAATAACAATTGTAAATTGAAATGCAATTCACGCAGTTTGATTATTTTTATTCAGTCAAGAGAGACTACCAAAACAATTTAGCGGTTTAGGTATCGGTTTTCTCACAGTCGCAGTTGTCATAAAGGTAGTTATTAGTTACTGCTTTTACCATACCCAGTTATTATGACGGCATTATAACGAAGTGAATAGTGAATATACTACTAATTTAGTATTATATCTTTGGTATTCAAAGTTACGTCTAGTATGCCATTGACTAGTTGCAAGACAATTATTTTACTTCTTGAGAGTTGATTGATAATTTAATTACCCGCAAGAGCTCAGTAGGATAAACAAGAAATCTTGGTAAATCTCGCGGGTAACAAATCTGACCACCGTTGCACCGTTCTCTTAAGCATGTGAAACGCAAATTATACATTTGGGAATTTGGCTTTTGTGATTGCGTTCTGTGTCAGTCGAAATTCAACAAATAACGATCAAATTTGAAATGGGTATATCAATTAGACAAAGACATTATGAAGGTCATGTCGATACTGACACTATGGTAAGATAAGAACCAAAAAACAAAACAATAGTCTTGAATTGGAACACGTATAAATCGAGAAGCTTTAGCAAACAAGACTTGGTTGCTACTATGACCATGACAGGAACGAAACAGGAAGGTTCGAAGGTTACAATTTTTGACGATGACGTATGTACCTAGATACTTTCGAGAACTTGACTTGTTCTTACATGATTACTGGTTCGAGATGAACATCATATTTTCCGGAAAAACAGAGTGAATATTATCGACTAGTATAGTGTTAATCGCTTAGCAAGCCTGCTCAAATTGCAAAAAACGGGGAAACACCGCCGCCTCCTAGGATCGTACAAAGTGCAAGATTAAGAGACACGACTGGAAAACTTAGAATTTCAACGACCCCATTTGAGACAACGTTTAACCGAAGTCCTTCAAGTGCAGCAGCTAACACAGCGAGCACTCTTTGAACAGAGTCGGCGATTATTGCGCTACGTCGAAAGGGAAAGGCGGAGGACGACGGGAGAGAGAGACACTAATGGCACAAAAATACAACTTAAATACGCTCGAAATTCCATCCATTCAGGCTTTATCATTCGAAAATCTGACTGTGAGCGTTCAACATTCACATGATGATGGTTTTAACAACGTGAAACTTATCTGCTTGGGTGAATCGGAGCCGGCAGTTACGGCTTATTGGTTTTTATACACGAGTTTTGTCAACGAGGTATACACCTTTATGCTACCTTTTTCTACGGTGCATGTGATATTTTGCGACAATAATAACGCTGACAATACCGAATATCCTCCGCTATTATGGACCTTTATCTGTGTCATAAAGGACACCAACCTGGTACCATCAAAAGATATGAATGAGATGATGCTGAGTATGCCATTCAATCAAGGATCAGATCTGTATGGAAGCGCTTAAGCCCAAAGTGGTTTTGAACCATTGAACCAATCATACCAATATTTGACTAGATACGCGTATAGTTGGAAAACTCGTTCGATTAATTTGCTATTGATCTTCCATGTCATTGTTGGGGTCACTCCACTTTGGTATATGATACACAGTCCATAATTAAATTTAGCTTTTACTATGGCAACAAGAAGACATATGTCGCGTTTTTTACCGGTTTCATCGGACGCATTAAATTAATTTAACATGGACATTAACCATAATCAATAGCATCCGAAACACAAAACCCCATTATAAAATATGGGCTAGTTTGAGTGCCCTGTGCTCTCTCTAATGTACCATATGCGGCACATTAAACCCATACGCGCACACGTGACAATAAAAAATATTTTACACTCCTGTGAACAGGAGACAACGGATTCACTTATGCTATACGCCTCGTCATAATATTTATACCATATCTTTTAATGTCACAAATAAAAGTCGATCGTAAACACTCCAATTTTTACGGCATATTTATTTACCCAGCATATTAAAATATAAAGTACAAGAAGAAGAGTGTAGTAAGTGGCATTATTTGTCGGTTGACGAGCTCTAATTTACGAGTCATCGGTATGGCGGCCATATGTTTCTGGAATATTGTGAAATTCCCTTTTGGTCTGTTTTCACTGTTTGTATTCGGTGTTTATGATGAGGAATGGGAATATAAAGCGAGAAACAAAAATCGTACTATTTAAAAAAGAGTTTTGACGACGTCATTTCTCAACAACTTAGCGCACAATGTATTGCACAGTTTGCAGACAAAGCTGGAGCTGACCGCAACACGTGTCAAGACGTTAAATCATTTTTGTTGTGCAGAATGCCAAAACATCACGAGCCACGGGAAAGCTATTCGCCTATTATACGCCACAGAACAACGAGCTGAATGACAGTTTTGCTTGGTCAATAATTATCGATTGAGCATTATTAGTAATTATTACTGGTGCACTTACCAGGCAAACTTTCTGAAATTTCTTATGATCGATAAACATGGATCTGTACTAAACTGGACTGTTGATCGCGGTACAAGGCCCAAATAAAAGTACCTCTGAACCACGGTAGCTGAATAAAAGAAAAGTACTCATATGCTCTTTCACTGTATCGAGCTTCATAAGTAACGTGCTGCGATCGAGCGAGAGGAAACGGTCCTGCGGCCTGTGGTAGTCAGTAACTCAGTAAGCGAGTAATTCGGGCACACATTAAAACAATTCAGTATGATAGCCACAGTGTCATTGCCGGCAAGGCGGTAAGAAGTAGCGACATTGGCACGGTGGTAAATTGTGGAAACGAAAAGTTCCTAGTGAGCTTATACATATCTCTGGTAGCTCCAATAGCATTAACCTATAGTTTAGGTACAGGTCCATGGGTCCATGCGTGCATAAACAACAAACATCTTTGGCTACTTGATTAGTGTTATGATGGTGTTACGTCAACTGTCAAATCAGATGATGTAGTGTTGTCAACTGCCTTTGGGCGCAGGCAAAAAAAAAATGAGCAAGAGTGCCCGATTTTTTTTGTCCAGTTTTTTATGTTGGCATACGCACTGCACACAATATGTCGTCAAGAAAAAAATCGAGGCGCCTCGTGTATAAACATTTGCGGTTAATAAATTTGTTGGTGGTGGATACCGACCACAAACACCGGAAACGGCTTCAGTCGCGGCACGCGAGATGATAAGCATAAAGGCGCTCGTGGAAAATATTTCAGCGCAGTTTTTATGACAGGTCTCCTCAAACAGGAAATTGTATTCATAATTCCGTCCATATTTTTTTTTTATTTCGTTTCAGCAGCGCTTTTGTTTTGCTTAATCCTCCGCGGTACCATACACTTTACCATTCGAGAGAAAGATATAAATTTATAAGCTGTTTATACACATTTGAATTTTAAAATGCGCATTATACTCACAAATGTACATTTTTCAGTTATGTCGGACGTGGATTATTAAAAGCGCTTCTTGTTTTTTCTTTGACACGCATACGATCGTTCCAAAACAAGATTAGCATGCGCAGTGATTGTTTCATTTTGGGTATTGTATTTTTTTTTATGATTATTATAATGTGGGATTTATGCGCCAATTATGAATTTATGATATAAATGTTATGTCTTATACAATACGGCCCAAGTTTTTACGATGGCTTTTAATGGGGCCAAATTGGCCGTAAGCTTAATGGGGGGGAAATTTGAAGCGCGGTGCGACCTTTCACGGAACCTTACACTTTGGGATACTTTACACTCTTGGCGGTCCTGTTTACACCTCGGTTGCGTTCGCTTGAAAGCGGGAATTAACTTTTAAGTTAACTGAAAACTAATTAACTGATCAGCAATCTGCTGGTGTTAGGTGAAGGCATCAGTTTTTATATTATTGCATGACACGCCATACCTTACTATTTATATCTATAGCTAAGTATAACTACAAACTCACCTCACCAGTCAAAAATGTAATCATAAATTCATTATGGGCGCCATAGATTCTAGACCTGTACTGGAGATGATTTATGTTTCTGTGAATGTTTTGCGTGGATAATCATCAAGATATCAATAAGTAAAGTGAGTATCCAATCCAATTGTATATCATGCCTTTTTACGCTTACAGATAGACACCTTGCATACCCCGTTTATGTTTCCCGTTTACCTATTGTTTCATTTCGTGAAATATGGATAAGGAATTATTTTGTAAGTTGCATAGTAATCGTAACTAGAATTAGAGGTTTTGTTCTCAACAAATTAAAACAATATGTTATAAAAAGCTGTATGCAAATTCGCTACATCGTGAGATCTAGTTATTATGTTGGCAACGATGTTATCTTGCTCATCGCTGCTGTTCTCATTCACCATTGCCACATACATAAGTAAAATACACGTAGATAACCACAAACAGAAATTCAAATTTCCCTTCCTCCATTCATCTGATTTATTATAAATTTAAATAATTATGCAGAAGAACGATGCGGTTCGCTTCCTTGAAATGCAAAAGAAAAGGTGCGCGAGCACTTTTTTGTGGGTGAATATGAATGATTAAAAATCAGTTATCGGTCCTAATGTATAATGTCTCTATAATTGAAATTCTATACTATTGACAATTTTGCACGCAAAATCGTATTGCACGCAAAATCGTAAGAATAGCAGCAGCAATGGCAGAGCTGGAATTGGCAAACGGTGTCCCTCAAACCGACAGCGCAGTCTGGGAGGCTGAAAAAGTCAGGAACGTACCGGCATAGGGCGTGGATCGTGGATGTGTTATTCACAACCGCACCTGCGTTTCCGGGGTCAAAGACAGAGTGCGGGTCAACCGTGCGCTTGTCGACCCCAGTGGTTGGATGGACTGACTGACTTAAGTGTAAAAGTTTAGAAGTTTGGACCTGTACAATGTACATTCTATCAGTAAGACCGAGAACGCAACGAAGGCATCAGGTTGCTGGTTTCCGGTTTCGACGCCTGCTTGAATGCCCGAATCACTTTTTCAACATTTGATGCCAACCCGGCCGGTAGCGCGGCGGACTCCGTCTTTGAAAGCAATTCCAGGGATCGTGGGTTTGAATCCGGCCTGGGCCAGGTGAAAATTTTCATGCGCTCTTTAGTACTTTGGCGTGTACCACCGTGCAGTCACGTCAAGGGAAAAATTGTGAAACGAAAAGGACACCGAAAAAAGGGTGCTAATAACCTCGCCGTTGATGCGTCTATAAAATGGTGGGTGGTGTGGAAATCATCCGGCGTCGCTCTTAGCCTACTAATACGGCGCTAAGGAGGTACTGCCAGTGACTACACGGATACCCGCCCACCGCAAAAAAAATTAAAAAAATTGTTGCCACCACCACCACCAATACTGAAGCTTTTTCATTCGATTTCGCCTTAATGAGGAAGTAATATGTACGTATTTCCAATTGAGCAGCCTGAACGTGTCAACTTCACCTTTTCTACATTCTTGCCGCCACCAACCAACAGTGCTGCTACCCCTAAAAGTGGAGGAGTCCTTTTTTAATTTGTATTAAACGAAATCTGGAATGCAATGCGATTTTGGTTGTGTAGAGACGACGCGCGCTTGATGCGAATTTCCCCCTCAATCAAATAATATATAATTTCTTTTGATTTCGTCAAGAGTTTTCTCTTTTCTCCTCTGCACCCCCCCGCTTGCGCCCCCCACCACCCAAACCAAACCTTCGATTCGATGTTAATTCAATTTCCATTTCGTATAGAGTTTCATCCTTTTGTAAATATGCTCAGGCGCGTCTGATTGATTTAAAAATATTCATCGTCGCCCGCCACTAAACGAAATGGATTTTCCCCTAGATTTTCCGGGCGCGAGGAGCAGACGACGACGGCGAATTTCAGGAATCCGAGCATCTATGTAACTCGCCTAATAGACCTCAATAAAGGAGGTGTAAAAACAACGATATGCCGTGACCAGGTACGTAAATAGTGATTTTTTCCCCATGCTATACGTTTGGTCATTATAATGGTGTTGGTCGCGAGGAATATTTCTGTCGTCTGCTCCGCAGGAAGTTACAGTTTCTTGTCACGCCATTCATTTCGTAAGGGGAAAGGGACACGGTGTGTCCACGCAACAATATTCATATGCTCCATATTTAGGCGTGATAAATTTTTTCTGGATGGTAAAACTACCTTCGCGCAGACAGAATCCATATCAATTCGGTCGCGCCTGATTAATGGGAGCTGCCACACCCAAAAATGCGTTAATTATCGTAAAATTAATAGCTGATCGCATTTATTTATCATAAATGTCACGCCGTAACAGTATGAAATATTACGAATTTACCTTGGAAACGTTCCAAATCTACTTAATGGAAATTACACATTTCGCTCAAATAATGTTTCTGCTGATGAATACTAGCATCATCATCAGCAGCAGCAGTCCAGCAGAAGCAGAGCTCAAGCGTTTGATAATGATTATGTTAATTAATTTTCTCTGAAAGTAAGTTCAACAACATTATCAGTTTTTATCATTCAATAATAGCTGGTCTGGCTGGTTGGTCATGGTGCCCGATCTGGAATAGATTGATGTAAATATATCGGGACATCGTGATATCGGGCCAACACTATACAAACTATTGTAGGTGTTGTCGAAACATGCCAAGTGTATTTTGGACTCATTGAACTCTAAAACCCTATGATCCAAAATATACAGGGTGATTCACCACCAAATGGACATAGCCTGAGGGTAGGTCCAGTTTTTCCAGGCAAACCAGGATCTGGCTTTGAAAATTTTCTAACGCTGTTTGTTTTGAAGTTACAGGGTGATTCATGTATTTTGTCGATTTTTTAAATAAGTCATATCTTTAGAACGATCCAATGGATTCGATTGAAATTTTGTGAGTTAATTCTACTATTGATAATTGACACATTGCTTAATCAAGCGGTTCGAAATTTCCAGGGCCGGCCTTGATGAAAAAATTTCAAAGTTTTTTTTTGAAAAAAGCGTTCTGTATGTAAATTTTTTCAAATTTATTTTCACATTCAGGAACTACATGAAACATGCTATAAGTATCGCAAAAAAAAAATTGCTTGGCACCATTGAGCTGTCAATAAAATTTTGATAGTCCTGAAAATTATCAAGGTTGGGATTTTTTGTAAATTGATAATTTGAAATATTTGCACATGATCTATTATGGCCTGGAATTTCAGCCGTTTCGTCAAAAAAATTTTTTTTTTCAACGTTTTCCAGTACCTAACTAGGAGCAACAAAAAATGTCATCAAAATTTTTGAAAAATTTAAGTCACGTCCCTCAATTTCAGCTCAATGTGGGATAGAAGTGGGGTTGAGGGACGTAACAAATTCTTTTTTTCAAATTCTGATGAAATTTTTTTCTGCTACCGAAAAAACGTGAATTTTTTTTCAATTTTTTTGACGAAACGGCTGCAATTCAAGGCGATAATAGATCATTTGCAAATATTTTGAACTATCAATTTACAAAAAATCCTAACCTTAAAATTTTTTAGAATCATCACAATTTTATTGACAGCTCAATGGTGCCAAGCAATTTTTTTGCGATATTATTAGCATGTTTCATGTGGCTTCTAAATATGAGAATGAAATTTGAAAAATATGCATACAGAATGTCTTTTTTTGAAAAAAGCTTCAAAGTTTTTTTTAAAGCCGGCCCTGGAAATTTTGAACTGTTTGATAAGGCGATGTGTCAGCTATCAATAGAAGAATTAACTCACAAAATTTCAATTGAGTCCATTGAGTCGTTCCGAAGATACAGCTTGTCAAAAAATCCTACGAAATACATGAATCACCCTGTAGCTTCGAAACGAACAACTTTATAGAAATTTCAAAACCAGATCCTGGTTCGCCTGGAGAAACTGGACCTACCCTTAAGCTATGTCCATTTGGTGGTGAATCACCCTGTAATCCTGTATACATATTCAGTGAATTTGTCTATAGCACAACTCAAATGAAATGACGTATCGGGTGGCTGTAAATGTAATATTTGCCACTTGCGTTAGAAAATGTGTTTTCGGAGTTCGGGTAAGTTTTATATTCATAGATTATCATGGAAATTTAAAAATTGATGATTAGCTTTCAATATAAACTTGACTTAACCTAGGAAATGCACCATGCGCAAATGTCAACTTCACAGCCGTCCAAGATGCCATTTCATTTGAATTGTGCTGTATGTATACTCCACAGATTCCCTTTTTTGTTCGAGAATAGGATATTAAATATTGACTGATGCTTCATTTGAATTACAACGGTATTGATTACGGCTCTGTTATTACTAGGCAAGTCCTACGTCATACCTATGTCGTACAGCATGTATGGCTCGAACAAAAATAGACTGGTAATGAATTGTAATGAATTTCAAATGAGGAAATGAAAAAGGCAAAAAACAACGACAGAGTCTAGGTTTATCGGAAGACTAATCTGTTGTCGGAGGCTTGACATGATCAAGCCAAAAAAATGAAACCGAGTATCAGAAATAGATGACCAAGTACCCTCCACATACAAGACAACATTTCCTACACACATATAAAATGGCGAATTTGCTTGCCCGCTTACGTCATCAGACATTTACGTTTTATGATTCGTTCCAGGATCAACTTCAACTGACCAGACCTCACTCATTGACTGGTGGTGCATCGTAACTGCCCGGGCATAATAATTTTTAGTTTTTATCCCTAGTCATCAATTTACGAACAAATATAATTAAAAAAAAAACAAAGTGGTGCTGACAGCTTTTTACAACATTTATACAAGATATTATCCACCACTGCAAGAAGCATGTTAGATTTTTATGAGAATTAGTGTTAACGTTGATGGCAATGATAATGTCGATGGTAATTTAGAAGCCTGGAATCCAAACGATAGGAAGTGCATGGAGGCATTCACAACCATGGCAATGGTGATGTCGGTGATGTCAATGGTACAGGGTAGTTGCACTTTTGTTTTTCAATAGGTGGGGCTTTCTGAATTCAAAAGACTTTCATAAGTAGAGTCAATAGTAGAAAAATGGCACAATTGAATGTTTTAGCGATGAACAAAGCGCGTTCTGTGTTCGATGCTTTGTCTACGCAACCTTAATGAAGCACCAAGTACTAACAAAATCAAGTACCTACTGGGTGAATAAATTTACTGAAATATACCGCAACGCCCGCAAAAGTTCTGCGTCGCCAGGGGCTACACCTGGACGATAATTTTCCGCACAAGAATTTCAGAGAATGGTAGTTTTATGTTTCACATTAAGATTTCGTGGTAGTTTTCTAAGACACCCTGTAACAACGCTGAGAAAATTTCTGGACTTTCGACATCACGTTTCACGAAACGCTGGTTCACACATGCGCGATGCGTGTTCATTGTTTTATTGTCACTTTCAACTGCCAGGAGCTTGCGGCTTGTGGTAAAGTGGTTAGCGCGTCCGACTGCCATGCCATGTCGTGAGTTCTACACTATTGTGGCAGGGCAGTTGAGCTGGATTCATGAATTTGTTGTTGGAGGCATGACACGATTAAGTAACAAAGTCAAAAATTTGAATGAGAAACCACCGAGTATCATAAACAGATGAATAAATGTAAAGGATAAAAAAATGATAAATGCAAGATACATCCACATACAAGACAACGTTCCCACAACACATAAAATAGCAATTTTGATTTCTATCTTTCCATTGTAAGATATTTACGTTTCATAATTCCTTCTAGGATCAATTTCAACTTACCAGACCTTACTCACTGACTAGTGTATTACTATCATGAGACGAGACATTATAGTAATTACTAACAATACAACTTGCATAGACTCTCTATGTGTATTATATATCCCATACACTTTCTATTTCAAGTAGAATGACTTTTTGGGGCAAAAATAAAGTGACAAACTGGGGGGCTACGGCTATGGCTGATGGCACCTGCAAAGTTTTGAAGAGAAACTATCAGCGGCCATCGGCCGTATTCCCCCAGCGCGCCAGCTTGTCACTTTATTTTTGCTCCAAAAAGTCATTCTACTGAAAATAGAAAGTGTATGAAATATAGATTATTTATTATGTATGCTCTAGATCATAGACTATCATGAAAGGCATTTCCCACAAAAACCGCCATCTTTTTAGTGCATTTTCAAAGAAAGTGCTGCATTGTAGCCGGTTCGTCTGTCTTGTCTCACGACCTTTTTTTGTACTTTGAAAGGGTGCTGCAGCGTGACTGAACCAAGTCCAGAGAGGGCGCCAAAATCAACGAGACCCAAGACGATCTCGGGTGAATCAATTCAAAATTCTGCTTTCGAATAATTTTGTAATGGATTGATTAAGCAACATGAACGTTCTTGAAGCGCTTGATACTTAGAAGAGGGTAAGAATGACATAAACAACGAAAATCTGACGGGATTTCGAAACAAAATCTATTTTTTCCGGATCCGAGCACTCCCGCCCCTTAATCCCGGGCCTGGTTTTATTGCCTGTGATACGCAGGGAGAAGGCAGAACCGCGGGCGGAAAGCAAACAAAAATTTATCCGCCAAATAGGCCTCTAAAAACTGCGCGTGCATATATTTCATCAATATCCGCGCGATACGAAATCCCATTTCCCTAAAAACTTTTTTATATGACAAGCCCTACATCCTTTGCATATATACACACACACACAAGAAGGGCATCCCAAAACAGGCGGCGCGCGGCAATACTCGGAGTAAAACAGAGACATAAATATTTGAAACGCCACTGAGCACGACATCGCATAACTTTATTAATACAATCCAATCCGACGAAACTGTTATATGTGTTGAAATAGCAAGTCTCGAGATGGTTATTGCAATATTTCTAAGAGTTTCGCTACTTAGCCGTGCGCGCTTAGCGCCCCATTAGACCCGACTGTCGTAAACCAATATCCGAAAGCACCATCGCCATCAGAGGAGGCACTTCTCTCTCGCGCACATATGGCACTTAAATATTAAATCCGAGTTTTAGTTTACTTCAGCACGAGCCAAATACATGGAGACGAAACGTAATATTTCCAAATCCCGTGTGACGAACTCCACATGTGAGGGTGGATGGCGCGCGAGTCACGCGCGAGCGCGACATACGATTCCTGTTTAAATCACACGGGGAAGAGATCCAGACCACCACCGCCGCTGGAAAATTCCTCTTTTTATTTATTCCACGATCGCTTCCCTAAAAAAACGCATTTCCGGAGCGGAGACAAATTTGAACCCCCAGTAAATCTCAGTTTTGACTGAATTAAGGAGGCTTTGGCCAAGTGTCGAGTGACTTTAAATGAAGCTGTCGAATGTCGAGCTTCGCACTTTTCACTTTTTTTAGCACTATGGACGTCCGTCACGTGTCCAATATGAGTCCATTGAGTTGGTCCATGGACTTGAACTGGGCGTGCTGTGAACATCTGTAAGTGGAGGTCCTATGTAGGTACTATCGGGGCCCTGTAAATCGGTACAAATTTTTATCTGATTACCATTATCATCATCATCATCACCGTAATGTAATCGCTGCCGGGAACCAAACGACCAGACGTTGAAATTCGTGAGAACTAAACGTCGGATTTTGACGGGATATTTCTTTTCAATTTTCGCAAACGAACCGCTACCCAAGTTGACGATGGGAAATTTACAAAATTTGACTCGAATTCATGTGGATTTTTTTCAAAATTTTTCAAAATAAAAAAAAATGTTTTTCTTTTTATCGGCTCCTCACGCCATAAAGAGTTTTTGCGCTTTATTATCAAATGTACAAACTGTTGGAAAATCACTAATAAGCGCCAATCATGGGCATACACAACACGCAGACAAGACCAGAAATCGAACCTGGAGCCTTTCGCACCACACGCGGCTGCTCGACCGCCTGTACCACGGGGCCGACAAATTTTTTTCAATGATTTCAAATTTTTCAAGGGAATTGACGTTTCGAGTACCTCATTCCAAATATATTAGTACGTTTTTGTGGCAAAAATTCAGCTTTTTGGGGAGAATTTCAAGAAATTTGGTGTGAAATGCCGACCGGGGGGTTTCGGGGACCTCGTGTCGTCTAGTGCGAGCCAAGCGGCGGGGTTTTTCTTGAAATTTTGCCGAAAAATCGGAGCACGGCACAGCCAATCTGACTCTCTGGATTTTAAAAAGCCACAACACTTTGGCATTTGAACAGTGTTTTTGAAAAAAAACGTACCGTGTCAGCGAGCAAAATTGAATTATGGTCTCGAGGAGACTTTTGAGTGTCTATACCTGACACCGCAAACCCAAGATTTCAAATTCGACGGCACCTTGATCAAATTTCTCAGACCAGGCCAAACGTTGACGGCGTAATTTCATGAAAACAGGCAAGTTGAGGGGGCCAAATCCGTCTAGGGGATACCCACAATTTATTTGCAATTTTCAGTGGCTTCACATTTCGAGAAAGGGGCCTTTCCAGTTCTACAAAGCACATTTCATGTCGGTTACAGGGGTTTCTTGTCGCGTCATGTTTTCTACGGAATCTATGATAATTCCATCGAACCTTCTGGCCAGACCTCCAGAAAAAGTCCTTGTTTTGATGTGCATCCTTGTTTCTCAGCTTTTCTTGTGAAATTTACCAAAATTTCAATTTCACTACAAACATCGCCAACATTTTACTGTGCGTCGGAGTTTTCAACATTTGCAAATGTCAAGTCATGTCATAGCACTCCTTAGGCAGTTTTTCGCGGACTCCTTGGGTAATTTTTCGCGAGTGCTCTTAAATACGTATACGTTGCAATGATGTTGACATTATGGACGTTTTCGCGAGTAAATGTAATGATGAAAGCGGAAATCGTGCCATGATGTTCAACTGTCAAATCATCACTCTCCTCTGGAGCAACATCATTACAATGTCAACAGTGTCAACCCTCAAATAATGTACGTCAAAACTGTTGAAACTATCCCACTACCTAACCTAACCAGTGACACCAGTAGCCAGTGACATGCGTTTCGTTCACAATAGAACCCTACAAGTCGAGACAAAAATTTCAAAACATGCGCAAAAAAAAACATTTTCTCGAATTCATGTTACTCTCACACAATCAATCGCTTACGCCTCTTGAAAAACTTCATCTGATCAAGACACTATCGAGGGACATAAATAAAATTATCAAACTCGCAAAGGGAAAACCTGACATCCACCAAAAACAACGGAAAATCAACAGCAGTGTTGATGACAGTGACCAGAGCTTTGATGAAAAGTCATTTGCTTTCTCGCAATTCTCAGAAGTGCAGGAAAGTTGATCACTTTTACAGGGGTTCTTGATGTGGCAAACGGATGGACGCGGTCTACAGTAGATTGAAATAATTGCTCATCGGCCGCTTGCGTGTTGTGTTGCAGCGTCGGTAGCTGGTCTTCTGTTCAAGTTGTACGTTTCGTCCCACACACGTTTTAAATTGAAAATTGTTGTTCTAGAAAAGCTCGTGCACCACGTTCACCAGGCTTCCTCAAGTTTCGCAATGGCAAATCCTCTTTGGGCCCTGTGCTGGCATTTCAACAAAACTTGAATCATGTATTGATGATTATCAAAGAAAAAATTTTTCATCACCACGGATTAGCTCAAAGCAATTCGTTGAACTCTGCGCACGCTACTTCGCCAGGTGGTCAACCCTTCGTTTTTTAGTTTCAAGGATTGAAAAGAACGTGAAACTAAGGTGTGTTTGGTGTGTCATTCAGCAAACGTATCCTTTAATTATTACAAAAAGGGAATCTCCGTGCCATTAATTAAAGAAAAGATTTATCCCACGTCAAAAATAACCCGCGCTGGTGAACTCTTGAATATCTGATAATGTCGGATGGGTGGCAATAAAACGCTCTGGCATATTTAGAAGCGCATTTCGAGATTCGTATCGCAGATAGGGATGGTCTTCTTTCTACATATAGGTTGTAGGTGTGTGTGTACGTGGTTGTGTGTGTGTAGTATATAGGTAGTAGTCTAGTTCTCTACATACGTATACGTACCTAGTATTAGACCTCAGTCTGCTGAAGCCTATTACTTAATGCAGTAGTGCATTAGTATCATGTAAACATACTAAAAATAGAATGATTTACAGCTACATTGTGGTTTAATGCAAAGCCCTTATCGAGTTACTTATTTACACCGTTTGTGTGCAAGGTATCGATTATTTATCTCATAATGGCCGGGGCGGTCGGAGGTAGATAAACAAATGCGAGCTAATTAAATATGTTTAAAACTCATTAAGCGCCGTGTGTACGCGAACGCAGAGTTATTGGCGGCAATCGGGCTCGTCATCGCGGGCAATTTATTATTTGCGCATGAAGATGTTTGCTGACATCCTGGCGTTGAACAAAATGCTTCTATTTGAATTTTCAAGTTTGCAACTAAGTTAACAAATGGATATTATTCAACAAAAATCAGTATATACTTGCTTGGAAGTCATGGAAGATCAGACCTCTCTCTGGGCTGTGAGCTTCAGAGGGAGGAATTGAATTGTCACAGAGACCTCAATGCTTCAGTAGTTAAGAAGTAGTCAAGAAACCCTTATTATCAAAGGCTTCAAAACTCATGTTACGACCGGCAACTTATCAGATTACATCAATAAGTGATCAATCGCAATTAGGTACTTCTAAAATGTATGTTGGCTTTCTTCCAGCACTTTTAGTAAAAGGCAAAAGCTTTTCGAGCTCAAACATTATCTAAATAACTTCAGAGCTTCTCTACCTTATTTCTGTCACGGATGGTACTGGCTTGGGAACATACCTGAAACAAATAAAATAGCATTACAAATCTAGAATTACTATGCTGTGCCAGTGATTTAGATCAAATTTCGAGATATAATCGGGATAGTAATCTCTACCACTCTGACAAAGGGTTCCAGTCAGTTTTACTCCAAGTGACACAGATCTTATTCACTAGCATTTCAACTGACACAGAACTCGGTCATCAACATTTCAACTGACAAAGATCACATTCGCTAGCATTTCCACTAACGCAAAGCTCGTCTCGTCACTACCATTCAACTCTTACAGCTCAATATCACTTCACCTTTGATTTCAGTTTAGTTAGTGTTAGTACCATTCACCTTGCAATCCTGAATCCTGGCATGAATCTCAACTAATTTCAGTTGTATCACGGGTTAATCGGAGTATACGATAATTTTGCTGGAGTATAAAATGCTGACGAGATCACACAAGCAAGTTAGCTTCGCTTCTTTTGTGAAATGATCGCAAGCGCTTTGAAAATCGCCACCAACGACCCTTTTTCACCCATCATACACCGTTTGACCGTGCGCGGATGCAAAGAGTCCATTCCCCATCCGCTTGTGACAGCATCAACAGCCAGTTCCATGTTTGACGTGAATAATTGAAGCGAATATCCACTTGTCAATTTGTTGTATCATGCTAAGGCAACGCTTGCAAATATAACATCATTAAAGTGTTCGTCGACATCAAGAAATGTTTTGCTTTACTAATGAAGACAACAGATGCACTCTCCCATCCCCAGCATCGCAGACATCGGCCGTTGTGTTGTTGCTCAAACAACTTTGCTTATTAATAAATTAACATTTTTGCTCTTGATGCGCCTGTTGACTCTTCCATTTTCCCCACTCTCCACCTCTATCATGCGACATAATTGAGTTACATTCTTGAGGACTTATCCATAATTTGTTTCGTGAATTAAGAAGAGAGACCATTAACGCGACCCGTCTTCTCTTTCAGTCTTCCACCATCAGCCCAGAGAGCCTATCGCAAACAAGTGCCGGGCGACTGTCAAGCGACCGTCATAACGATTTTGTTTATGCGTCCGTCTGATTACTGTGCAAAATAACCGGCAAGGTGGTTCTTGATACCTGCCGTTCAACTCCAGAAAAACCGCGGCTTGATATCCACTTTACCGTATCAAATTCTGCACTGTCGTAGTTTTCTTCAAATTTGTTTTAGCTCGAAGTTGTTTACGCCACCTGGGTGTGAGCGATTTTTGGCAACTATACCTTGCACATTGCCAGTTCATTCATGAGTTTCTGGCCATCAAATTGAATTAATGAATGATTTTCTTCTAGATCGTCCGCGTCCATGGAGTTTTTGCCTTTAGTCGATCATTTCAATACATCTAAAAAGTGACACTTCTGGACAACACTGGCACCCAGACCGTACTGGGACTCGAACCCAGGACTTTCGCACTACAGGCAGCCTGCGCCTGCGCCACGGGGCCGTCTTCTGGCCAAATTAAATGTTCCGTCATAACCCATTATACTCAAATACTCAAATACCCACCACCCACCTATACAGGGTGATTCATAATTAGACCGAAACAATGAATTTTACCAATAATTATCACGGGAAAGAGCAGGAGTAAAAAATAATTCTTGAAATTTTGTCAATGTTTCCAAATGAATTTCAATTTTTCACTAGGTATTAATTTTTCAACTTCAAAATATCCTATTATGTAGCACTATTTTGGACTTCTTACTCTCGGATTTTGGAGCAAAAGAGCAAAAAGTGAATGAAATTATTCAACAGAACACCAAAATTTTCTTTAATTACGAAGGACTATAGCTTCAAAAATATTTTTGAGGCAAGTAAGTTTTTTTTGTAAGTATTCTGAATTTTATTAGGGGGGGGGGGGGTGTAACAATGTTTCATCTGGTACGTAGGCTCATTGTCATATTGGGCTCATTGTACTCCTTCCCAGACTGCGTCGTCTTCTAAAATAAGTCAACGAGTTGGAAAAGAATTGCAGCGCCGTACTTGCACAGTTTTTTTTTTGACACAGGGTTCAATTATTATGGCCTAAATATTACCCTGTATTGCGACGGATTAATCAGATGCGGTGTTAATGTCTTTGTCCTTTTTTTCGACGCCATTTATTTTGACAGATGACACATAAGCTTGACAGTGGACAGCCAACATACCAACTTGAAAAATTAACATCGACATTATAACGACAAAAAAGCACTCTAGATTGTTCTGGATCAATGCCCGAATGAATGACTTCAGGTAAAACTCCAATTCGACTTTTTAAGCCGTATGGCACTGGCCTCGTTGCATTATTTGATACTGTTCCATTAGCATAAACTATGTGCACAAAGCATAAACGCGCGCGCTTTTTAATCCCGTCGTATTACGAATTTAGTTTTATGGCAACCATAAATCAAGGCAATAAAATGAAATTTACACATGTTTGGCATCAACTCACAATAAACATTAATTTATATTTCATAGAGGATGGAATATCATTGGTAATTCAAACAGTGAATAGTGGAAGTTATCGATTGGCTCTGGCGGGTCAGCGGGCGGTTTAAATGAACTGACCGAAAAGCCATTGCGGGGGAAATGAATATTTAATAAAAACCACGTTGTTCGCCGATGCCTCCAGAATGGAAATTGCTTTTCCATTAAGTAATTAAGTGCGAGCATGAAGCCACCGAACACAATCACAATTTTTCTAAATGATTTTAGGCCCCAAATAATCGAAGAAAAGCTCCGCAGGTATAATAATAAGCTTCGTCACCCAATAAAACGCAACGGATCGGGCCCAAAATAATTTTATTATCTCGTCCATACATTATTATTAGTCCTTTTTTTTTCGAATACCGGTCAATTAGTGAGGGTAATAAGAGCAGACCAAAGGTTTTTATGGTCGAAAAATGATAATTCAGGACCTTGAAATACCACCACGCAGTGTACTTTGATAAATAACTCACATGCATCCATTTCAGGTAGGTTTTATAGAACCAGTACCAATAAAACCAAATAAAAGTTTTCGGATGAACAGTGGTGGTTGGTTGTGTGTAGATTATGGTAGGTAGTAGGTGCATAATGGAAATTCATAGCAGCAAAAAATCAAACTAAACATGGGAGACTGAACGAGAACAGGCGTAATAAATTTGAGCTTAAGACCATTAGAATTAGGAGTCGATATAGACAAAAGCAGGCTTGACAAATGGAGCGCCATCTGTATCACAGGGGCGTTATTAAAATGTTACCTGTGGTATACACGACAAGCGGCCATTACTTCGGTATGATTAGGTTAATTGCTAAATGTCAAGTGAAGCATTTATAATGCTGAGAGGAAGGCCTGGTGCATGCCTTTGGCCATTACGTTTTCCATCGTCTAGGGAAAAATCCACCCGAACTAATGGACGCGAAGGGCCAGCATGCTCTGATTCGCGTCTTAAACTCTCAATCTTGAGTAAGTATTGAACGTGTAATTTTTATTGGATCTTTGACTTTGTGTCAGGGCATAACTGATAATAAGTGAAATTTGGTCAGTTGAGCTGATAGTGACAGTTCTATTATTCCATTTCAAATACGTTTCGGTTGAAATTTCAACAACAAAAATTGAGTGTTGTTTCCTATAACGGACGTTAGTAGGTTAGGTACCTACCTACGTGAGAATGTTACGTTAAAGTTTGAACTGAAAAACTGAGGGTCAAACTTCGACAAGTGAGTAATGAGTTGATGACTACCAAATTTTCGATCTGTTACGCTTACCGACGCGTACCACTGATGCTTACCGGACAATTAATCGGAAAATTCGAATTGAAAAAAAAAAACAATCTCATCTGTTCCATAATCCACAAGTCGCAACTTGATGGCGTTCCATTGAACAATTTGTGTGCCTATAATCTAGCTTATTTATCTCGCACGTGGGCAGGCAGGTACAAGACGTGAGTTGGCGTCAATAAGTGATTTACTTTTTTTCTATACTTGGCCATTCCCTTGCTACCGTTGCAATATTTTGTCCTTAAGAACACGTTCGCTTCCAAAGGCAGGCAGGTGTGGATTTGCTTAAAAAGTCTTCCAATAAAACTGAGCGTGATCAGATAGCGTCAATCAATTAAGGTGATAAGTAAGAGCGGGAGAGTGAGTTTGTGTAAATTATGGCTTAATTTGAATGAAAAGCAGAAGCAAACGTATATCGTACCATGAATCGGCAAGGTGATTTAGCAAGACTTGATCACTGGTTTGAGCCAAAGATTGAACTTGTGCATTTGTGCAAGTACCCTTGGCGCTGGCACCCACGTGCTAGGTTCTGTCAGATCCAGTTGAACGACTAGAATCTAGGTACATGCCAGTTTGAAATGATGATGACTATGAGGTCTGTGTCAGATGAAATGATAATCACTGAGGTCTGTGTCAGTTGAGATGATGATGACTGAGGTCTGTATGAACTGAGCCGATTCTGACTTGTGTTCTTACGCATCTAAAGAGTGAAACAGTCGAAAAGCGCGAGTCCATGCGACTGTTCACAAAACTCGAATTTTCGTTCCAGACCACGTGGAATTAGTATTCGCGCTTCGTGGATTATGATATGGGGGCCCACCTGCGTCGGGTATGCATGCGACGCGTCGTATTCTCCAGGGCTATTAGCGTCATAACGCGCCAGACGGCCTAATTGCCGATTCCACTTGTCATAAGCGCGAGGCGCGCTCATTTGTCGGGAGCTGGCGACGTTTTGTCAGCCCTTCATTAATTAATATTCGTCTTATCCATCATTCGGGGCTCATTAACTCGGCAAGAAGAGCAATTTACAAGTCACTGTGCAGCTCAGGCGAGCGACCATAGAGGGCACTTTTCCACATGACGATTTATAAGCGCGTCACGTTGTCACATAACTCTTGCCGGCGTCATCAGTCTTACGGAAAATTATTTTTAATATTTATGGGTGACGGGTGTCGATGCGAAATGCCGCGCTGCTTTTATTAGTGTCTGGAATTTCTTGGCGTGGACCAAGAAACGCGCAACGTTTTACAATTTTTCACCCCGTAGCTCTCATTCAGAGCCGGTCCTGGCTCTGCGCATTCGAGTCAAGCGGCCCGTGAAATCGGGGGACATACACACAGACACACACACAAGCAGGCACAAGGGGACACCCCATATTAGACGCTTGTCATATTGTTTACACTATCTTCGCATTGTGCTAGCGATACTACCGGCCCAATAGACATGTCATACCAGTACGCGGCCCAGTAAAAAATCACTGAAGGGCCTAATTCGAACATCGGGGAATCAACGCAAACACAAAACGAATTAATTTCGACACAATAGGGTTAATATGGCACTGAAAAAGAAGGGAGGGCAAGGGGTCTTATACGTATACCCGGACACTCGATTAATTTCGTTTCGGCAATCGATTAATTTTTGGGTCTTGAAAAAAAAAGGACGGCTTGTTTGTAATATTAGTGAATGTTTATGAGATATCGTTTACTATAACTTGGTGAAATGGCCATAATTCATTAATCAAGGAGATAGCACCATTTGTAAGACGTGTTGCTGTCACACGCTAGGTAATTAGTCATCTAGCCGCCGGTGTCATATGCGCTTGTTGTGTTGAAAACGTTCAAAGTACCGTCGTCTAAGAATAAAATCGGAATTTCCACCTCGAATCATTTTTCGTTGAAAAATTAGAATTAGACCAAACACATTAGTAGACTGTTCGTGATTTCTTGAATTTCGTATACAAAATATGACAGGGCGTGATGCAAGTCTTAGCCCTTGAGTTTGCAATCAGCCGCACAGATTAAGTAAGCATTCTTTGGCAAGCTAATTTTTGCTCCCAGCAGTCCGTGCAGCTCATCAATCGCCCATAACATCAAAAATAATTATTGCCATAAATATGTACAGGGTGTTCATTCGAAAAGTTGTCACCACAACTTTTTTACAGGAAAACGCCGAAACATGTCGATTTTTGTTTCGAGGGGGAAAATTCAGGACACATTGCCAAATTTTTACCTTTAACCCCTCCGCCCCCACCCCATCCTACTTTGAAATTTCAAATAGCAATGCCTATCTTGTGATACATCAAATTGAAGGCAATAAAATTCTGATTCCCTCAAACATATTTACAATTCATTCAAACCACCCCGCAATTCTTGTAAAAATCCTCTCTTCTGTGATAAAACGAAGAGAAGATTTCGGGCTTGGTGAGGAAGTGGGTCGCGGCTAACATACCAGGCCTGTGCGAGGTGCAGCTTCGTCGTTTCACGACGTCGATGTCGGATCCGAGCTCGGTCCCGTGTCTTGGCCTCCCGCAGAACCGTCTTGCTGCGAGACTCAGGGTGATCCAGCAATGGATTCCTGATCATCTCTTCGGCCGCCATTCAACAGTCAGCTCAGAACTGGCACGGACCGGGGGAAACCGATTGTCTAATTAAAACAAAGCATTGTGATGGCCTCAGCAGGTGTTGACGCAATGTAATTTCTGTCCAGTGCTCTGAATGTCAACAATATCAACACGTTGATGGAAAAAAAAATTCCCCCTCTAAACTCCCGATTCTTGAGAAATAGGCTTTCTAGCAAAAACAGGTCGATTTCTATTACTAAGGGGCCATCTAAGATACGTATGGTCAAATTTTCATCTTCAACCTCTTCGGCCCCACCCTACTCTACTTTAAAATTCCAAAAACCATCACCTATCTTGTGATACATCAAATTGAAGGCAATAAAATTCTCTTTCTGTCAAACATATTTATAGTTTTTTTAAACCGCCCCTCTGAAGTAGGGTAGGATGGGGGAACAAAGAGGGGATTTTCACAAAGGTTGAGGAGTGGTTTAAAAAAATTGAAGATGTTTGGCGAAAAGAGAATTTTATTGCCTCAAGTTTGATGTATCGCAAGATAGGTGATGCTATTCGAAATTTCAAAATAAGGTGGGGTGGGGGCGAAGGGGTTGGAGATAAAAATTTGCCAATATGTGTCCCTAATGTCCCCCTCGAAACAAAAATCGATCTATTTTGGCGTTTTCCTGTGGAAAATTTTGGCGGCGAAGAATCAGGAATGACAACTTTTCATATGAACACCCTGTATATTGGAGCATAATTATATAGGAATAAGGTAGGCTTTGGAGCAGCCATGACGCTCGGTTCTGTAGTAATTCGCAGCAAACGATTTTAATAATCGCTGTGCTTATTTATATTTTGGAATCCCTTCAAAAAGACACAAGGTGGCACAAGGATTATCCTTACTCTAGAAAAGAGATGTCCACCAAAATTTGACTAAGAAAATACGCAGTAGGTTCGGTCGGTCCTTTCTTTCTTTCTTTCGCATTGAGTACGATCATTCGTCTCACTCTTCAGCTCAGCGAAGGTTACCGTTGTATGTTGTGTTGCCTATTATTATGCTCCATGCAAGCTTCATCGAAATTTGAAAGTAAAATGAGTACCTAGGTGCATCTCATTGGATTACGTTGATATTGAAAGTTAGAACGGTCAATTGAAGCACCAAAATTGCAATAGTGACTTTGTGAATATCTGGAATAGCGTTTGACTGATCTAAATTGAAATTTTTGAAAAAATACCTGATACATTTCAGTGACTTTTTTTTTCTTCGAATCAGCCAAAGTGTGCTAAACAATTAAGGAGGATTTTAAAGCATGTTTTATGGTGGCCTCCGAGAATCTTATATCAGATTTTGGAAAAAAGAAATTTCGTGCTATGAAATGTTAATGATCTCAAAGATTGATTTCTTCATCATTTTGTGTTCTACATTAACGGATAAAAAAGCAATGTTGAGGAGAAATTATAATTCGAATAATTTTAAGGGTGGGTATTCATTCTTTGAGATTATTCAGTTTTCGAGATTATTCTATTTTCGAAATTATTCAATCTTCAAGTTTATTCAATGTTCAGGACCACCTGACTTTTGGTTAAAGGCGCGCTCTTCATTACCTAGTCAAAGTAGAAATTTGAATGAATATATGACAAAACTTGAATTAATTTAGAGGTTGGACACAATTTTGGAATAAACAGTCTACAATTTTGTCTGAAGGCTCCAAAAGTTTCCGACGCTCATCGCCAAAATAGCCACCTGGAGAGAATTCCTCAACGTTTTCGAAGTTATTCCATTTTAATTTGGTTTTTAATTTACAGCCGCTACTTGTTGACGAACACTTTCAAGATTCGTGGTAGGTAGGTACCAACTTTTAATTAATGTGATAATGTGAGTTTTATTACTATCACGATAAAATCGTTGGAATACCTCAAATATTCGCAACATTTAGTTAAGTACCCATTTCCCATGTTATCCAAAAAAACGGAACGATAAGAGGCTCTAAACTCTTGAAGCATTAGGCATTTTATAGTGTTCAATTTTATTCATAATCTGCAACTGGAATCACAACCTCAAGAAAAATGCCGCCAAATAATCGAAAGTGTAGCTCCCCGCCATCAACCCACCAAGTGACAGAAAAGTAGAAGACGAAGGAACTTTTTATTACTGATCCGACAATTGCTTTTGATCTAAGTATACAGCATTCATTGGTACAAAAAAAATATATTTTTTTTCTTTCATTTTTTTTCAGGTGGAAAATTATTATCCCAAAGAGTTTTTAGCGAAATGACTTCAACCATGAATTGATTGGACTCGCAAGAACCCACAACTGTGCCTTAATTCAAGAGTAATAATAATCTACTTGATGCACTAAACACTATACTTGACCGGAATGCTGGATGGAAATACCGATCCTTAGAACAAAATCAAGTTCTTCTACGGTATCTGCGAGAGGCATGAGATGGCAGCACACGTATTGCTTAGGCCTCGCCATACAGAGTAGAGGAGGCTATTCGCGATGGCCGCTTTTTTTGTTCATGATTAGTCTTTTTCTCGGTTCTTAGTTGGATCTTCCTATACATCGCACATACATACATATCTTTTGGACGGATTTCGGCTCGATACCGACGACATTTGAGGACGATCTGTCTACTATGAATAATTTTCAACAATCAATCAGCACGGAGGATAAAACTCGTTGCAGACTACGACGCGCGAATAAAACACACCTGCACTGTTTTTTCCTTTTTTGAGCATAAGCGAAAAACCTTTTTATCTACGCAAATTTCTCTGTAGGTACAATATGCGGAGCAGATGAAGCCAAAGCAGTGAAGTATCTTTTGAACAAAAATGTTGATTAGAAGCGGGCGCGGCGATACCAAAGCATGCAACTACTGCCCAGAACCGACTGGAAATGAAGTGGACAATCTTCACAAACAGCTGAGCTCTTACAGAAATAATAAGAAGCAAATCCTTCATCACAAAAAAGTCCCCAATGGTCCCGGCTAGTGATGAGCATAATCAGTTTTGGTCTTGCGGTCTCGGTCTCGACCTTGAAGAAATTGAAAGACCAAGAACCAAGTCTAACCCTGCGTGACCAAGACCAAGAATCGCATCAAGTTTTGATTTTTCTGCCAAAAAGACGCTTCGAAGAAAATATCGCTCAGGCTTCTGAATACTCATCGAGGAAGTACTGTAGTACGGGTGCTTGCAATGAAAGGTTCCGCGGGCCACGGTAGAAACAATCGATCAACAATCAGCAAAAATTTGATATATTCCCTAGGCTGGATACACCTGGTCATGCCTACCTATGTAAATAAATAAACTCTTCACAAAAAAGACAAGAAAAAACCTTAAAATGAACGTCCCAAATGAAGTTTAATGCCGACATCCACGCTCAGATTTTCAGCCCGATAAACGGCATGCTCGAACCTTGACGCTCATTAAAATCTCCTTTATGTGGGATTTATTTTGGTAATGTGTCAAAATAGCCGTTATGGATTCCGTAATGGCACAGCGGGAATTGCAGCGAAAAACTTAATCCGGCTCCACAATAGGCCAACTACCCCGGGTTTATTCAATATTATGGCTTATTACCGGCTAATCTCATGCCCCGCATATTTGAAGGTTGGCACGGCCCCTGCACAATACGTCAACGATCAAAAATTCCGCTTGACTGCATTTACAATTCCGTGAATTTCACCGCGCATTTTGCTTCTGCCCTATTCTTGATTTTAATTGATCGAATGAACTTTGATAATTGTTGGAAAAAGTTGGCAAGAATCAAAAGCGAAAATTAGAGAGCGGGGAGTGCTGTCACGCGCCCACCTTTTTCAGGATGCACAAACCCGGTGACATATGCGCGCAGAGACAAGATAGTCTTTGATAGCATCTCTCATCCATGCAGCTGGTCTTTTGTGCCGTACCAATTTTAAAGTAACATTAAATATATCAGATATGGATCAGTTATATTGTTGAAAGTATCATCATCGTTTATACCGGGACTTTTTTGTAGGCGCCCATCTGAAAGCTTGAAAGGTTATAGGTAAATGTTAGACACGTCATAATGAGTTATGGTCGATTCGTTTTAGCTTTGTCTATACTCCATAAGGCTATTTTTGTTAATAACCCTCAATTAAAGCATTACCAATCGGTATTGCATCTTTTTGTTGTCAGTTCTATTATTAGCCGGCCATTAAGCGATCTCTAAGATGAAGATAGAAAGGTATGTTGTGGTTCCAAATTTATCTTGGTGCTAAAATACAATATTCTTGTTTGGTTAAAAATAGGCGTGCACGACTTATTCTTTACCGTTTAACGATTCTGAATGGAAATTGCGTGCATGAATATTTCTTGGCGCAACCCTGTAATTAAACTTCGCCGTGTGGATCCACTGAAAAGGCTATGTATTCATATATTCCCAAAAATTCATTACTGCTCTTTCTTCTATTCACTCTACTTGTTACAGAAGTAACTTTTGGCATTTTTGCATTTTTGTTTGTACACATCTAGGTATATAACTACGAAAAAGCGTATTATCAAGGCATAAGGCAATCAGAATAGTCAGAACAGCACAACAAATTTTATCTTTAGTGGAAGTGACAGTAACAGAACAGCTTTTTGCTAATGACAACTCTTGTGCCAAGAGTAGCAGCGAACAAGTTGCACGCTCTGTGCGTTGCCCGGCGACGATTAGAATTGCGTTGATATCCAGAGATTTATGTCTTTTCGGTTCTTTACACTACTAAATCTAAATAGACGAGACGTAGTTTTATTAATTGAAAATTATTGCCTCGTTTCACGGTTGTTGAAAAAGTTAAACGGACATCAGTAGCTGGCCAGAGACAACCACTTACATGGGAAATAATTTACTATTTTGTGTCCTCTCCTCTCGATACAAACGTTAATTTGTTGGATATTAAAAATTTAACTCGACATTATGTAAATTGTTTACCATAAATAATACGTAATTATCGAATAGATAAAACAGTAGTTTTATGGAGAAATTTAATTGACCATTAAAAAAATAAGTGCCGAAACTGGCGGGCTCCTTCTGTGATGCGGTACCTCTATTGCTCAATCCTGTCGGGTTGAGTTTTTCTTCACGTAGCGTAGATCGTATGCGTATGCCTCCCTTCACGTCTTCTCTCCCGTTCCGGCCATTTTTAATTGCCGTTTGGAGGCCGATCCCAAAAATTCTCGTGTGACAGCGCCAATTAAATCTTCGAAAATATATCGATGAAATATCGATGAAAACACGAAAAGCTATAAAATTCAAATCGATCTACCATCGGCAAAAAAGAGCGTTGCCCACTTTGGATATAAATCATAAAGAATCAAATGTCAAGGTTTTAATAAAATATTATTATAAATGGAAAAATGTTACTTTTGAAGGTCACGCCCGGTTATTAGCTTGATTCTAAAGTGTTTTTTGTTAGTTAAAATTGTAGGTACTCAGCCATTCAAATATTGTACCATAAACCCTATAAGGTGAAACTTGATGACTGTGGGACTACTACTGGCAGATTAACTTATAAACTAAGTACCACTAAGTTCATTATCTGCAGTTGGTCTCTCACGATTGAATTGCTAAGGGTTTCTATATATGGAAAATGGATGAGAGGAATTCGAATAAAATTTGAAATGAAAATAAAATTCTTGCAGCGCGCAGCGATAGTTTGCTATGGAGGTACGTATTACCGATATCAAAAATCAGATTTCGGCCACTTTCCGATAATTACAACTACCTACTTATCGGAGTAAAAATTCCGATGTATATAAGTGAAACGTATCGGAGTCGGAGATTTTGTGAACGTTTTTTTACCTGACCGCAGGGCGAGCATGTGAAAAATCTCAAGTTTCGTGAAGTTTTGATTCTTATACAGTAACAGAAATGTTACTCAACAAAAAAACAGCTCGCAAATAGGGTGCAGTTGAATGTGTAGCAATTTCGCCCATTTTTAGCCATCCTGTGATTTCTACCGGCATGCTGTGCTCAGCCATCTGATTTGTCGATTAAGTTTATTATTCGCCGTTACCATGGTGATCCTTACCGTGCGGGTCTGCGGCGGTGTGAGCCCCAACTTGATATCAAACCGGCGTTGGATTGTCAAACTTATCGCGTCCTGTAGGTATTCAGAGTTGAGATCTCGCGTGAACTCGGCCTTTGTTGAGTGGTTTTTCATTTTTCCGTTAGATATATCTGTTGAGATTTCCGCAAATTGGTTATTTCTTCTTTTTAAGGTCAGCCTTTCTTTTGTTGTGGCATATTACCTAAAGCTAGATTCAAGTTCAACTAATCACTACTTGCATGTATCACGCATCAAAAGGTTTCTGATGCGACTAAAAAAGTTGTTGACGGGAATCGGTTTTATTTTATTTTTTCGTCAAGTAGAAACTCCTTCAAAAAAAAATATACGGGCATTGCTATCAAATTTTGAAATATTCCAAAAAATTTGAAAATTTTTGGTTTTGATTTTTGAAAATTTAAAAACTAGATAGCAATGACAATGCATCTTCCCTCGTGAAAGTCGCATGCAAATTTGAACTTTCTATTTTCAAAAAAAGGTATCAAAAATGATTTCTTGTAGACATGAAAAAGTAAATTAGTATAAATCATTTTTGGTACCTTTTTTTTAAAATAGAAAGTTCAAATTTGGCATGCGACTTTCTTAAGGAGAGATACATTGTCGATGCTATCTAGTTTTTGAATTTTCAAAAATCAAAATCAAAAATTTTCAAATTTTTTTGTAAATTTTCAAAATTTGTTAGCGATGTCCGTATATTTCTTTAAGGACTTTCTACATGACGAGAAAAATAATATAAAACCGATTCCCGTCTACAACTTTTTTAGTCGCATCAGAAACCGCTTGATGGGTCCAATTTTTGAATAATGATTTAGAAACCCTTTTATGTTCACTGACAAACTCTGACATTCGTAATTATGATTTTGAGGTTATGTATTTCATCAAACGCAAGTACTCAGTAAGCAGTTTTTCTTCTAAGTCTTCAATCTTCCAAAGTTCTTGATTATTTTTTCTCGCGCATGCGTTTCATAACTGGTCACTCCATGTCTCCACTCCAACTACTAACAGGGTCTAGTTGAAATACTTCAATTTTCCTTGCCTGAATGATGAAGACACCTGATGAAATGAATTGATGAAATGTGGAAGTGATCGCGGTTTTGCGTCATTTGACGACTCAATTGATTTTAGAAATACTGAACCACAAAATGGATATTTGGTCCGTTCAGAAATCCTGAAACACCGGGTAAAAAGTTGCTACAATGTTCTTACACAGATTCGTAGCAAATTTCTGTTTGTTCTTTACCCGTAGGATGGCTGTGACGTTGCAGTGCTCTTGTAATCAGCTGATCCCATGACCGCTACCACGTCCTCAGCCACCTTAGATACAGGGACAGCGTGAACTCAACTTCTGTAAGAGGTTCGAATTTTTGGGGCCAGTAGGGCCAGTATAGGGCAATTGCATGTTGTTGGTTCAGCTTGTAGCCGCCTGGTGGCTACTAGTCGCGACTTGGTGTTGGTGGCACAGCGTTTGCGCCAGAATCATTGATTCGTTTCGTTTCTCTATGTTTGATATGCAAATCGGTTACGCTCTAATATCAGTGGAAAGTAAAGTATCCAGTGGAAAAGAAAACCTAAGCAAGCAGTCTGAGGGGGCTTCGTTGAACAAATGTATGGGATTTTTCAACGTCGACAATGATGGAAAGATGATGGTAGACAATTGGTGAGGTTAGATAAATGTTGGGTTACTGCAGTCTGCTCCAAAGTGTCAAAAATGACGCGATTGACAGACGATTCGACGTTTTGCAATACCAATTGACAAACTTGAAGGAACTAAGTGGCAAATTTTGCCGTGAGCGCCCCCTACATGCAATCGCCCTGTTCTTGAGATTATTCTCATATCTTCTCGCAGATGTTCCTTTTCGTAAAGTTGCTCCATTTAGGGCTGGTTTGAAAACAGTATAATATTGTTCATCAATTGTTACTGCAGCCATTGGATTGGTTGAGTGAGTTAACAATTCGTTACTGTGTTTCAAGCCAATTCCAAACGAGTATATTGTTGATCGCGCATCATTTGCGGAGGAAGTATAGAAAGAAATTCTCTTCTGATTGGTGTGAACATCGCGAATGATTTCAGCGCCGGAGTCGTAACGTATGACTGTGTGAGGAACTTGCTGTAAACGTAAAAAACAAAAATCCAATCAGCATGAAAGAAGCAATGTTCATGCAGCGCCACTCAATTTATTCATAGCTGTTTTAAAATTTTCTTCAAACACGCTGGGCTTAATGAGCATCATATCGATCCCGGAGATTATCGGAAGCTTTTACATCATTCACACAGTTTATCTTTCGGCATACACATAAGAATTCCGTTTTCTCGCGCTCGGAGTTTCGGAACAAAAAATCTAAAAATTCCAAAGAAAATTTGAATGAACTCCGGCGTTTCTCAGCGATCCAAGAGATCAAAGGAACGAAAACTTATTACACCCAAGCTGGAGATGATGTGTTTCCGCTCACTCGGTGCGATGGTAATAATTTATTTTAAAAGTATCATCACGCACCCATATTCTACGATATATTAATTTTAAATTTTTGGAATGTTCTACTAATAGCCCGGCATGGGACTTCCTGGAACCACCTCAACAGGACATGTGATATGATAATAATAAACAATGGGAACACGCAGTAGGAACAAACACTTGTGTTTTTCATAATTTTTGTATTTCTATTCGAAACGCACCAGTCTATAGTAAAAATATTGTTATTGCTAATGTATTCACACGATAGCGATCGTGAAAAATATTATAAAACCACAAAGTGTAAATAATATTTCCCCATTTGATTTTTAATCGCGCGACATTAGCATTAATATTATTTTTAATCCAGGCAAGTACTGCGATTAAATTGCCGCGATTTTACATTCTCATAGCTTTGGTCGCGGGACGTTATGCCATGCATAATTTATGAGATTTGATTTATAATAAATTCCATCATACACTTTAACCGTTTGATGAGAAAAAAATAAACGTGATTGAATACCTAATACGTGCATACGCTATTGAAAATTTGATTTGTTTTTGTTGGACAGTCTCTGGAGACTTGGAGGGTTTCATTTTGATTTCTGTCGATGTTATTTACTAACATTAATACTACAGCGAATAAAATACCACCGTTGGATGTACTTAGAGTCAGTTATACACCCTATAATTTATATCCTGTCAGTTTCATTTGCTTAATATGCTATTTTACGTGTAAATAATTGGGTGGATTCCACCGAAGCCTTTTAAGAATATTTGTTCATAGTCAATCGATAATATGACCGTTGCATAAACTCGAAGTAGCTGGAGGATGTAATTAATTTTTAATTAGGAGATTCGTGTAATTTCTCTTTCAATTTGTGACAAATGCATTAGCCAATTGAAGTGGTGTAAGTAACCGCATTTTTTCCGAACGATTCCAACCATAAATCCTTTATTTAATGTTTATAAAGCGTTATGGTTAAACAGGCGACGAATTTATTATCATTCCATTGGGCGATCAAGCATGATTTCCTTTTTGTCTGCAGCATAGTCTAATAAAATTATGCGTTGCGAAAGGTAAAATGTGGAAGGTCCCTTCAAGAACGAACAACGTTTTGGGCCGTCGAATTTGTTCCGCCAGTTCGACAAAGCGTTGGCTATTAATTTATGAGTTTTGTCATTTTGCCTTTTGGGCCTGACAGGTGGAGGGTTGTTGAGGAAGTCATGCTCCTTCCCAGCATAACATAATTTATGGTACCATGTTATGGTTTCAGTTCTCAAAAAAATGACTTGTTAACTGTAGTTTTACTAGCAAAAATGCTTTCTTTCAAGTTATGATAAAGCAAAGTTGACGCCAATTTCCGCCGGTGCTGAAAATATAACAAAGATAAATATGTATAGGTAAGGGTAGCGATAAATACAAAATAAACAATAATAATTAGAATAGGAGTTAACTAGGTATAAGAAGGCAGGTAAATGCAATACAATTATTGTGCGACCATACGGGCCCTGTTCAAGTTAGCGTTATATTTCAAAATGAACTGGGTGGTATTTCGAATTATTGCCTATTTCAATTTTTCATGCAATTTTGAGCCATCGAGCCCAAAACCATATACAGGGTGGTTCAGTTTTTGGTACAATAATTTTGAGAGATGAGAGAGATGGTAACAACTTTATTGAAAATAGAGTGGTGCGGTGCTGCTTGCTTTCAAGCAAGTTGCTCTAGAACACAGCATACTAATCTGTCTATAAAATAGTCTGTAATAGACTAATATAATCTGTCTAGAGAATCAAAAATCAAGGGGGCTTTCCCGTAAAAAAATATTTCAAAAGTGCCTAATAACGGAGATATAGCCCTTCAAAGTTGGGAATAATAACTCGTTAGCAATACTTTAGAATCGTTGAACCGATTTTAAGCGAGTCTCTATCGAACCACGATAACGCAATTTATTAAAATTATCCAGGGGCGTAGATAACAGGGGGCACCCCGCTTTTAGCCTCCTACTTTTTTACTCTCTTGCAAATTTAAAAAATTGTTCATACAATTGCAATTGAAAGAAAAACTCTTGCAAAATTTTGATAAGGGGGCTTCGTTTTCAGGGAATCTGGGTTTGAAACTTTGAAAAACATTTCGACATCCTCACTTTCAACAGCTTAAAAATTTTGTTCCCCGAAAACTTCTTGTTTGTCAGCAGCAAAATGGTGGTTTATCAACTTAAAACATCGAGAGAACTTATTTCGGTTGAGAAATCATGAGTTTTCTTGGATTGTATTTTTTAGGCACTTGAAAAAATGGTGTTTCCGAGATGTTTTCCGTAGTTTCAAACTCAAATTAGGTATCTCGAAAACTAAGCCTCTAATCAAAATTTTGCAACAGTACTTTTTCTCCTAAATTGGATATGGAACTCCAAAATATGAACAATGTTTGAAAATTTCCAAGGGGGTGAAAAAATATGAGGCAAAAAGAGGGGTGACCCCTATTATCTACGCCCCTGGATAATTTTGATGAAACGCGTTATTATGGTTCGATCGAGACCCATTTAAGTAAACTTTGATTCAAATTTGAATAAAATCGGTTGAACAATTAAAAAGTTATGCTAAAAAAATTGAGTTTTTATATATCCGTCATTAGGAACTTTCGAGTTTTTTCCAGGAAAGTCCACTCAATTTTTGATTCTCTATCATTTTCACATTTAATACCTCAAAAGCTACCCGATGGATTGTAACCGAAGTCGGCAGATTGCAACACAACGGAGGAATAAAATTAGGTCGGCAGTTGGCAGTTTTCCTTCATTTCTCGGTCGGGAGCTACAAGTTTTCAAACTCTTCCTGGCCGATACCACTCGGCACGGCCCTTCACCCAACCGTAGCATTTGGTCGAGTGGACCCGCGCTTGGTGCTGGACTCACCTCAGGCGAAACTTCCCGCTGAAGGATCGATGTTTTTCGAAAAATTTCTGTAGATATTAAAAGAAAATTGCACTGGGCATCGAGTAGGTCTATTTTAGAGAGTAATGTTATCAGGCCTACGGTTTTCGAGTTTTCCCGATTCAAGGAAATGCATTTCAAGCAACTTATTTGATTTATTAATTGATTTACACCAAACGAACTCAAAAATGAAGCTTATTTGTTTGAACGATTTTTACAATAATTTGAAAATATGAAAAATGTTTTCCCGAAAAAGTCAAATGTTCACAATTTTTCTGCTATTTTTTCCGAAACCTAGACTTATCCGTAGAAGAAAACTGTCCATGCCCAAAACCGTTGTCTAGCAACAACCAACAAGTGGGAGTTGCGAAGGAACGCACGGCACTGGTGATACTTCTGTCAAAATAACTAGTCGAAATGTGTTACTGGTTGCCTAGTACCAGGGGCAGTTGATCCAGTTGATCCAGGTCCATATTGATTATTACGGCAGTCAATTATAACTGTCAAGTCGAAGTATGTAACACTGCTCAATCTACCGATCAAAACTGTAACTTGATTTAAAAAAAAAAAAACAGATCATTTAGAATTTTTTGGCCGCGAAACTACATAATTACACACCCGAAATAGTATATTATTATTTGAGTTTCATAAGACAGACGTCGTAGACGACGTTGACAATACGTCTTATTAAACGAGTATAATATATTATCTAGTTTTTCCTAATAATCGCCCAGAAATTGGAAATTCTGGCTGTTAAAAATAGAAACGTTTGACAGGTGACACTTTAGAACTGACGTTCGCCAACCCCGCGAACAAAACAGGACACTTTTAACGCGTGTATCGTACAAGATATTATCTACAATGGTCTTTGAAATGTTTGGTAAATGTCAGAATTTATTGAAAATATGAGAGGAACGCGCACGCGCAGGATCATGGCTTTTAGCACGTCGCCCATGACGACGTGTTAAAAGTGACGGGTATTATTTAACGCTTGTAGATATTGAGCTTGTTTACGCGAGGCTTAGCAGAGATTTTAACAGTGGTTAGTTAGGAGTGTTTACGCGCGCCGACCAAAATGACAGCCGACAGCCCCTTAACCTAGGCCGCTATTCTTGAATCGTGTGAGAAAAGTCCCTGGCAGTAGAATACATTCCGCAGTACACTTCTGTAGTGAAAGTTGCCTAAGAACCACGATTTTAGGCAACATTCGCTACATCAGTGTACTGCGGATGGGCATGGGCGTTTACGTGGGATTGCCAACACTTGTTTGCTTACTAAATGCAATTTAAAATCACATTTAGCTAAGCTTAACAGCTGTTGCGAATCTTGCGTTTAGAGGTGTTTATGCGGACGATAACATTGATGTTACGGACCTTAACACCAGTTTTAAACCTCGCGTAAACAAGGCCAATGGCTATTTATGATGTAAGTGTTAAAAAGTGAGAGATTATTTTGTGAGCGGAGACAATTGCGAAACGAGCGTTAGCGAGTGGAGCAACTCCGCGAACAAAATAAAACACTTTCAACATGTAATCATACAAAATTTTATCTACGCACGGTTCTTGAAAATTTGTGAGAGGTGCATTTTTTTGAGCTATTGACAGAGCATAACAGGTTGTCGCGTCGTGCGTGGTGTGTTACTCAATCAGGGTTGCTTTGACTGCTAGGTAACTGTGTCTTTGTGTCGGAAAATTTATGACTGCCAGTTTTGACTCAACACTTTTTCGTTTAAAATTTTCATGTTCTGCTCTGAGACGCCTCCGTTTTCCGCTTTTATTATTGGGAGCACCGCCTGCGTTTTTGTGTCAAGTCCTCAAGAAGTAATAGACACAACGCAGAATTTTCGTTATTTCAGGCTATAGAAATGTCGAAGTGTCAGATACAATTTTAGTGACAAATAAAAAAGTAACTATATTCTGGTGATTTTATTATTTAACGCCGTGCTAAAGGTGACGTTGATGACATATGTTATTTAACGCTCCAAAATAATTTGACGATTCTAACACGGCAAGCTAACGTTAAAGGTGCTACTTTTAGTAGGCGTCGTAGATAATATATATTTATTATTTAGCATGAATCCCAATTTTGAAGCTTCTGTTTTCAAGAGTTTTTTGAGATAATTTGAGAAACGTTTTTGGGCCAAACTTTAATTATTCCCCTTCTTAACGACAAGCGAGTAAAATAGGTTCGTACTTATATTAGCTAATATTTATAAATATTAACTTTGAGAACCGAACAAAGAAAATCGAATCAAAACGTTCGATTCGATCTAAGACGCAATGATTATTTATAGTGCTCAGCTAACTTTTCTGATGATGATCGCTCGAATTAAATATGTGCTTTGCGCTTATACCTGTAAGTCCAGCTTGTTCAGTCACATCTCATCAATTTTCCAAGTACCATCAACCGTGTCAGAATCGATTCGGGCGAATTGTTTAAACATTTCGGTTGTCTGATGATTTTATGACAAGTCACTTTGCGGCCGATGAAAAACACCCGAGGCGCGGTTGCGCGGGTTCTTTGTCTTCAACACGGAGCTACCCGGCGGAGCTTCTGTCTTAGGCAAATTTGGCGTTTTACCTGTCTTATTGCCTCCTCTGATGCGCTTCGAATTTGATATTCTATATAAGTTCGCGTGTAGTTGGATAACGAATCGATTAGTTTCGGTTTTGGGGCCTCGAGCAAAAAAGTAGCTGGTGATGATGGTTTATAAAAGGTAGCACCGCGTTGATATTACCCAGGCACCTGGGATGATGTGTTATTAAGGTTTGAATTGAATCATGATTTTTTGCGTGGAGAAGCAGTTTTTAAAGGTGCTTCCTATTGCATATGAGAATTAAGCTATTTCGGCACTATCCTATGGAGCAAAACAAGGTTTTGTATTGAATTTGATTACAAAAAAGTGAAATTAATTTGTCTAGCATTCTTTATAATATGAAAATGCCAAAATGGCGAAGTTAAATGCCGGAGTAACTGTAGCATAGAGTAAGGGGTTGATTATTAGCAACCAGCCAGCGATCCTGAGTAAATACCGGGCTGGGAAAAATCAAATTTCAAAGCGCGCCCCCATGATGCTCGCCCCGATTAATTGCGCGCCTGGCTTATTATTACATGTGTCAGTATGACCAACTGATGATGATCATCATCATCAAAGTTCCTGCGTGAGCGACCCCTTTCGCGCAGCCCCCCAGCACGTCTTCCACTCGGCCTCACACAACATGCCTCGGCTTTAATGGGATTATTATAATATGGATACAGGGCCCCCGATAAAATGTGGGGATGGCAAGGGTTGAACTATCGCAGCCAGCAAGCGAGAAACAAAATGGCCGAAGCGTTTATTAACATGACGATGAGGCTGTCCAGGTATAAACTTAGGTGCAGACCCGAACCATCCCATAGGTCCTTCATGCCAACCCGTTCTGTCGCGTTGCTCCTAACCCGCTGACATAAAGCGATTATCAAACTCGACCGGACGACGGCGGCGTTTATCTAATAAAAATGACAGATTTACTGGTATCCATTAACGATGCCGCGCGGCAATAACGAACAGGTTTTGTTTTGCGCCCACTTATGCCCATTCCAGTTTAATGTGGATACGGCATCGAGCGAGCGGGCGCGCTGAAGAAGATGCAGCCACGGTCGGGAGGCTCTCTTCTCGATATTATGACAACAACCATCATGTGCAAGAAGTTACAGCCTTGCGGGCAATTGGACACAAATCAGGCAGATACCGCGGGCTCCAACGACCCGGCAAGGCCGTACAGGCACGGCGAGCAGTGGCATGTCGCATCGGCAACTTCCTGAGATGATATGCCCTCTCAAGACAATTTGCCGCAAAAATAGCTCCTTAATTGCACGAAGACTGTACCATTGGAAGGTATGACCGTTCTTGATAAGTTCCGTTTAGTGACATTACCTATACCTTCGTTTTGACTGTGGAAACTGTAAAGGTATCAGGTGACAGCAATCAGCAATAGCTATTTACTACCATGAACTACTTAGAGAGCTGGTATTGCTTGCCTCTGTACAATGATAATTACATGTATATCAACAACTAACCGACGTCAGTGATGAGGCAGGCAGAAAGGCAAGCAGACCATAGACACAAGTTCGAATCTTTCAATGATCCAAAAGAGTTTTGCTAGATGCCCTTGTTGTAGGTATACCATATTTTGTTGAAATCCGTTCAGTACTTCTCCGGTTATTCAATTTTGAAGTTTTACTGCGACGACTTGTCATATTGGACAGATGACAGTTGGGGCAATACATACCTCCAAATATCACGATTATTTCACCAAAGCTTTAGAATGAGGCGACGTCGTTAGATCAATCAGTGTTGGGGAAAAGTCATCTATTATTTTTTGACAGTGACATTCGTGTTTGATAGATAAAGACGAAAAGCTTTTTTTCCCTCTGCGGTACGCAGATGCAACGCATGAAACATTTTGTACATCCCCGCAGCTTGATAGCAGTTTTTAATATTAGCTCTTATAAAACATTGTTATAATTCCTTTTCACTATATCTTCATATAGCAGCTCTCCGAATTATCCGTGCTTCCTCTGAGAGAAGTTATTTGAGGGATCAGGGTGACTCATGGTTTAAAAAATGGACGAAAATTAGTTCCGTTGATTGTTTTATACATTTTATACCAACTCCTACATCTGTACAGTTTGAATCAAACGCAGACCAAGAAATTCATACCTCACTTCATGTACACGTAAATAAGCATCAAGAGATGCAATGTCATTCAATTTGTCGGCTTTTTGTGAGATACAACAGACGTCACTTTTTACGGTTGATTGAATCAGAGTATACGTTCATAGTGAGTAACTCGAGAGGTTTACTTGGTTTGAAGTTAATTCATTGCGTTTTCTCTAGTCAACGCGTCAATATGTCGCAAATATATTTTTACGTTTATTGGCGAAAATCATCATTTTTGACAGCTCGCGTTCAGGAAATTCACGATCTCAACTGTCAACAAATCAACAATGTCAACCTCAATGATATTCATAGACTCTTAGATGCATCAAATGACATCGAACAGATTCATTGAAACGCGTGACCATTGACCGACCTTGCTTGGCAATCCAGCTATATCCCGTTCACTTTTTATTTTCAGTAGAATAACTTTTTGGAGCTAACATAAAGTGACAAGCTGGAGCGCTGGGAGGATACGGCTGATGGTCGCAGATAGTTTCGCTCCAAAAAATCATTTCTACTGAAACGTGAACGGCATATTATATTATTGCCATCTATCTCTGCTGGATTCCTCCCTTTCTGAGGTAATTATTTTGACCACAAATGCTAAAGATATGGACTAATGAAAAAAATTATTTCATCCATGAGTGAAGAAGAGACCGATAGAATTTTTCTTTTGCGCGGTTTTGGCGTTATATCGATGTTCCAAATATATAGAAAAGAAGTTAGATATTCCTAAAACTGACCTGACTAGTTCAATAGCTATAATCCTTGCTTATAAAAACCACACCTTGACATGAAAATTTGAGTTTTGTAGATGTTTTTGATGTTTAATCTCTTCTTGATACAAGGTAGATTACGTTAACTTATGACCATATGACACACAACCTTCACCTGAACTACGCTGTTTGTCAAATTGTTATTCTGGGGACTACGCCGCTGGCTTGCTCACTGATTTGAGCTGCTTTATTTCGGCTAGGATCAGAGATCATGATCCTGGAACAGAGAGTTGATTAACGTGATTCTTTGACTTGACAGGTCAATTTTCTAATTCTTATAGATCGCCATCAAGGCCCCTTGGTCAGGCCCATAAGGCGTGAACGTGAATGATGACCTTCTTCCATGAAAATCTGTATGGTCGATACTCATGGACCGATACGCTCACGAGCTCACCTGACCGCGCCTCTCGGTTGATAGTAAGGGGTCATAAACTCATGAACGAGATCATTTGAAACGAAATGATCCCCCGGCGCTAAAAATGGGTCTAACACGGTCATATTTGAAGCTGCATATTTTCAGTTACATTTTTGTTATTTTTACACCTTTTAACACTTCTCACTAATCACAGTCTCCAGTAGTAAATTGGCACCCAGCTATACATAGTACATTGCTTTTTGAGATTTCTTAGGAAATTCAAAGAAAAATCAAATTTCGGATCTGTAGAGCCATTAAGGCTGGCATTTCCATCACAAGGACAGACTGCGGACTACCGGCAGTGCGAAAGAGACACAGACCGACTTTTTTGTCGAGCCCCTCGGCTATAACTGTCTGCCGAAAGAAACTGAAAAAATTACAGGCACTCATACGAAACCTGGCAAGAAAATATGAGTATGTATTTTTTCGAAAAAAAAAAATCTCCGGAAAATCAAAATCGGATTTCCCGAAAATTCAAATTTCAAAATATACATTATGTTGCTAGAGTCATTTTAGTTGGGACCTATTTTTTTCGCTTTTTTCGGTGGACAGGTTTAGCCGAGGGTCACTGCAGAAGAAAAGACAGTGAGAAATGACGTCCTTATAATATGACTCTAGATATCTAATGAAAAAATGTCGCTTAAGGGTTCTTTGAATTGAAGGCGCATTTGAATTTGTTAATTTATACTGGCCGTTAGTGAAGGTGAATGATCAACTCGAGATGAAACTTTCATTTAGCGTCCAGGACCCGAAGGTAAAATCTACAGTGGACTAATTTTGTTCTTCAAAATGTCAAATCACACGTGCCTATAATGCAGATTAATTGGTGACGGATGCTACATTAATGTATCTTTTAACATGAGTCGAGCCACAGCCATGGCTTTTTGTCACATGCCGGTCACGTGGTTGTAAATTTGGCTGATATTAACAATAAAGTTGATCAATTTTGAAAGCAAGAGGTTCATTTTTCTCTTAATTTGACAAAAATTACACATATTCATCCAATCCTATTGAATAATGCACGCATTATCACGCGCATACATGCCTGCATTTTTCAATAAGACTGGATAAAGCAAAGTATTCTACTCGCGGGTAATGGCTATTACTCATTCGGATGCTCTACGACACTCGCCAAGGCTCGTGTTGGCAAACTGCATCCTCATGAGTAAGAAGCAATCATTACACGCTTGTTGAATAATATACTATTAATGCATTTATGTATTTTGAGGATTTTGAATTTTAAATGCTAAAGCTAGATTTCTCGTCACCCTGTAAGATCGGGTGTCTGGCAACCCGTCTCTTCGACAGCTGAAAACTTAAGAAGTTCAGGCGGCCCGTTTGAACTGTGGCGGCGCGGTTGGGGAATTTCAATTTTCCAAATACTTCGCAGTCCGCGCTGCAAATAAACTCCGCTCAAATTACCAGTAATAAGAACAAATTACGCCACCATCATCACAATTTATATGCCAATAATATTTATGTACAATAACACAGAGAGAGGACATCATATTGAAAAAACTCGTTTGATAATTTGATAAAATGATAATAATACAAAATTCCAATCGCATAATATACATACGCACCACACCACAATGGACACAAAAGGAGCCGTCGGAACTTGAACGAACACTGCTGCGAGTGCTGGTATAGGCTATACGTTTGAGCGTGTCAATCCAGTGGTAGCAACAGCAACACAACGGAAAACAACAAACAAATAAATGGTATACGGCTGTATGCCATAATCGCAGAGGTGCTAGGCTACCACACACACTCTGTTTATTTTTTTTCGATAATTACGTCGAGCCATGTTTCACACATATTTGTAAATAAATAATTCCGGCAGCGCGCCTGTTAAACGGAAACGCCAGATTGGAGTCATCAAAGAAATGTTGCTAATTGGGGTTAATTGTTCCGTAAATGTCACTCTAGCCCAGCGTCAGTGGTTTTATCACTAAATTCTCTGTGTTGTCCGCGCGCACGTTTCGTAAAATGTTAGGTTAAGTTTATGACGCACTCTTACCAGCATTGTTACCAACTCGTTTTTATGATTGTCATTGTTTGACAGATGGTTGAAATGACAGGGCGATTTTACAAAATCACTCTTATGAATGCCGTGCAATTTTTTGAGCAAAGCGCTACTATCCCCGGTTGAATAACTAATGAGGTTCTTCCAATAGGAAGAACTTGTTATTACAATAAAGGAGAGCACTGCTGCTGAGCTATTATTTGCTAGCAGCAGCAGCAGCCTTCGAACTACAAAGATTTAATCTTCAAAGTACACAATGCATTAGTATATGGTGTGGGGTCTCTCGGATCTCTTATGAATGGTGGTGTCACGTGAGATAAATTATTCACGAGGACGTCCCGAGGACGTGCTATCGGTTGAAAAATTAGTTTTTGCTAAAATGCATGCTAAGCACAGGTGCCTATATAGACACCCAATAAGCTAGAGAAGATTGTTTCGGACAACACCATAATGGTGGCGTTTAAAGTTCAGCTTCTGTGAAGCCTTGAGGAAGGAAAAATGATCTGGAGGTGATATTTTCTCGAAACCGAGAATAAAAGTGACAGTAATGACCAACATCAAAACGGTATCGTGGCGGTGATATTTGTACAATAATTTATTCTGAAACTGCTTCGTTAGCATAAAAATAGCAACAAAGTAAAAACATTAGCATTATCTCCTGAACAACTCTATTCCAGTGATGGTTATGGGGAGATTGACATCGGATACATTGAGAATGAGATTGAGATTGAGAATGAAAATGTGTCTTTTTTGAATTTATGAGAAATGATGAGATGTTTCCAGTTTTGGTTTCTTTGTCGCGTCGTTTCATCGAAGTTTTTTCCTTACATTTTTTGCTTTTGCTTTCGTCGAGGCTTTCGTCAAGGTTGTTGTACAGTTTGGGTTATTAATTTCAAAAATGACAACTTTCGTGGGAAAAACGTATCTACACACTCCAATTTTCACGTCAGTTGAAAAAAACGTAAGTATAACTATTCCAATTATGATTGAAAATGTCATAATTGAAGTGAGGGTGGTGATGAGTCATATCGTTGAAATGATGCTGATCGTGAGCGAGTCATGACAGGCAAACAGGGTGATCTCTGGCAGGGATAAAAGTACCTACGAAAGACAAAACAGGAAGGTGAACAAGCGGACAAATAGAAAAAATGTGAATAAAATTACCATTACTTAATCTTCGTTGTCATCTGTACAAAGTGCAGAGCTGTCAAAGTTGAAATAATCTTCAATAACTTGAGAACTAGTTAACAGATTTTTTTTCTAATTTCGCCCACAGTGAAAGCATGCACGCACGAAACTCACCTTCGCCTAAAATAAAAATGCAGTTATTCACAGACCTGGAATCTGGATTTCTCATGAAAAAGTGTCTTGGAAATGCGTCTTGACTGGAAATGCCTACCTAGCCGAGTAAAAAAAAGCAAAAAACAACCACGATTATAGTTTTCCGTTAGCTTCAGAGGTAAAAACGGAAGGCCTGCAGCACCAGGCAAAATCCTTATAGGTATCTGCTCATTGAAGACATTTTCTAAAAAAAAAATAAGTATCAGAGGAATAAAAATATTAGGGAGAATCCACATGCCTGTGGCACTCTGTATGTAGATAAACAGGTGATTCGAAAATGTCGGACGACCTGTATGTAGGTAGATATACAGGGTGATTCAAAAGTGTTGGACCACTCTATATAGGTGTGCCACATACAAAATGTGATATAGAGTGCTGAAAAATTGTAAATAAAATTATGTCTCATAATTCTGAAATTATGGAGAGACAAAGGTTAGTTTTTCAAGCCTTCCTATTTTGGTCAAAAAAATTTGGTTAACTGCGTATGGCAAAACAATGACTACAACATGTCAACCACTGAATGTGTATTGAATCCATGTTTTCTATGCAGGGTGAGCCATGAACTACAAAAATTTAGTTTTCGTTAAAACAGATGCAAAAGTGTACGTGTAAAAGTGTGTGTTTATTGTGCTCTACATAGGTTATGGGACGATTGTAACTGTTAACAGACAATTTTGTGAAAAATAAAATTTTCAGGACTCACAACTCACCCTCCTGTACAGAAAACAGAAATTCAATACAGATTCAGTGATTGAATATTGATTTTTTGTAGACATTATTTTGGCATAAACAGCTTACGAACATTTTTTCCAATTACTAACATAGAAGCGATCGAAGGACCAACCTTTGTCCCTACATAACTTCAAAATTAAAAGACACACAATTTTTCTAACAACTTTCCAGCGCTCTGCTGCATCTCTATTCAAGGTGGTTCGACACTTTTGAATCACTCTGTATCTATACAGTTGTGTCAACTTTTCTTGTAAAATATTCCAGGAGATGGTAGAGCATTGAAAAATCAATGGACTTTATCCAAAAAAATGTATATCGGAAACGCATTATAACAGAGAGAGAGGCTTTCATAACTGACTTTTTAAAATGTTTTTCGTTTCATATAATTCCAAATTTGATTAGGCACTGGGTTTTGACCAAATTCAGTACACAAAGTGGGGTGACGCATACCTACAAGCTGGTCATGGTGATTTTTGTCACATCTGTAAAATTTGTTTTTTTAAATTTTTTCAATTTATTATTTTTTTTTTTGAGAAAGTACCGATTTTTTGATGCTCTACCATCTCCTTGAATATATTGCGTGTAACACCTGTATCATTTCTGAGAATAACAGATATCCTTACAGATCTTTTAAAAGTAATTTTGGTCTGACTAGTGTGACCAGATCAGAGAAACTTCCTTGACAAAAAGCAGGTAAGACCTAATTTGTATACCAGGGCTGGGCCCTGCAACTGGACCCGTAAAGTGATCCTTTATTTGACACTTTATGGTTATCAAGGCATGCTAAAAACATAACTTATATTTATAATATGTACCTCATAGTCGCCCGACGAAGTATTTTTGTGAAATAAGTATAAATTTGTTGACGGATGCTTACGGGAAGCCAACAGCCTGGAAATAAATTTTGGGTTGCCTTTACGATCACCCTGTAAGCATTATAGATGTACACCTGTGGCACCAGAAAAGTGCTAATTGCATTTGTCATCCCGGAGATGCCAAACTGTCAGGTAAAAAATCCGTGAGAATGCCCGCGCGACAGCTACAACGCAGCCGTGTATAGCAGCTATAGAGCTTGCATCAAATCATAACTGGCTTAAATGCTACCGGTCTTGGAAAAACTGGCTTCATCTTTCCTGTTTAATTGATGATGGACGATCGGCTTACACAAAGGACCATAATTTGTTGTCAATTTCTGGATATATGGACGTTCATAATTGTATAAGAGCGGCCGGTTTTGATCTCGCCGTTCAAAGTTTTTGCGCGATACCACGATGCCTGTTGTATAAATACCTAGGCTGTTTATGTAACAGGTCTTTTGGGGTACGAATCCATGCGGCATGCGGGACAGGTAATAAGGTCCTAAAGTGTGACTGGCCACGTAAAATGATGTCATTAGTGCCTCAATACTCAATAGTCAATAGATGCAACTATAGTCAGAGTTTACAATAGTTGAGAGTGACTAATATGTACTCAAAATCGTTGAGAGTGATTAATACTCAACCATCTGGAGCGTTGCGGCTAGGAACGTGGGAGAGGAGACGACGACATACAGCCAGGTCGTTAAAAGAGGGGTAAAAATGTTGAAATCCGAAAAAAAAGTTGTTACTCTCAACCATTTTGAGCTCGGACTATAGTGAGAAAATGATGGAATGTTTCAAAACATGGCTTGGGTGATCCCGGTTGAAAAAACTTTTGCCTTGACATTGCCAGTGAAATTATCAACCGTTTTATATCATGCATTGATTGATGGCTCTGCAGTTTATGGCCGTATAAGTTTTTGTGCAATCTTCATACTAGGTATATTTATTTTTGATACCATACTAAAGCAATGGTCACATTGATGGAGCCAAAAAAATTTGATTGATGTCAACGTTTTGTCGCATTCGAATTTGGATTCCAATCGAGAATAAACGCTTGTCAATATGATCTTTATTCGTCGAATTTTTGGACCCAATTAAGCACCATTTTTTCGCCGAATTCACGGCCATAATCGACTGGAAATTCGACGAAAAGTGAGCTGATGAAAAAATGACATTTCCATAAATTAAATCTCTCGGACGACTTCCTTCCTTTCCGCACACAATGGGCACGAGGTGTATCGGTTGCATCACAAAAGCAATAAATTATTTCAATTGATGCACCAATTCGCCATCAGGTATCCACAGGTCCGTCACACACGCCCGGGAGACATCGGAGGAGGCGTTTTATTGAAAAGTATGCTCGCCGGGACTCAATGAGATGAATAATTGCCGTCTCGTTTCGACTGGTTTGAGGACTTTGAGGTGCAGGACCTCCGCACGGCCGGCCGGCTCTCTTCATTTTCGGCAGATGTTTGTTGTTACAAGCCAGCACATAAAAAATATCCGCTTTCGAGCAGCGGCGAGGTGCGATGGCTTTGTCTATAATTTAATTTGTTGACGTTCGAATTAATAACTCGGGACCGTAGGTGATGGTGAAAAATTTGTCATCGCCGAGGATTTGCATAATTAACGATGGCGGGTATAATGACACCGTGAATGCCCGAAAAAACTGGTATGGGAAAGAGCTGGGCGGATCTGGTGTGCACCGTGTACCTTTTATACAACCTTGGCTAATTACAAGAATTTCCTGAACATTTTCAAGTTTGAGTTTGTGTGTGTAGGTATTAAAAAATGATGCCATTTGAACGATGCCGTAAATCATAAAGTGGGACTTTCTCTTGCAGAAGCAGTTGCGAAAAACTGTTAGGTAGGTACCTACTGACAAAATGGTAATTTATCTGCAGCTGTGTTGATTACGCTTGAAATTCACTTTCAATTATTGATAGAATGGATTCTATATAAAATGTGCTCCAATCCCGCGCAAATGCCAAATCAAAGCTTGTGTAGGAATTCTATCAAATTGTCCTGCACAAGCCTAATACCAATACTCCTTGCCTGCATACCGGAATGACTTTTTTTTTGTAACCTGAAACAGGTAGAAAAACTGCTAAATTGCGAATGTAGTGCAATAAAAGTTAATTAGGGGTAGTATTAATACAAAATAAGCATGAGCATTTGCTTGGATTTCATAGGCGTTGCCAGGGAAAGTCTACTTAGCAACTCTTCAAAAATCTAAGCAAATGCTTATGCTTATTTTTTATTAATATCACCCTAGGTTCCGGTGATTCTTCTGAGAAAAATGAGTGTTGCTTAGAAACTACATGACTTTGTTTTCATTTGTTCGATTAAAGTCCTTTCCATATTATGTGGTCGGGCCCTTTTACCTTCCACCTTACCTTCACCTCCCCGTAGCGAAAGGGCTTTTCTTTCAACATCATCAAAAGGAAAATACGGAGAGCGGTTTCTTTTAATAAGAATACTCTCTGACCAAACTTTACACCTCTTTATTGTCTGAACACTAATTTTTTCAACTAAAATCACCCGCGCTGGTAATTTTTCATTAGTTTTGAACTGCTCAACATTTGAAATGTCGGTATCGAAAATTTTGCCCTTTTTCAAAACGGTATAACTTTGGATTGTCTTTACCGATTCTGATTTTGTTTTCACAGTTGTTTAGATACATCTTCCAGCAATCTACTTGGTTGGCGAGATTTTTTGACTTATTCCAATTACATTCGTTACATGGTGGAATGTAAAGCATTGCAAAATTGTGCTCAGTTCAATAGATCCCCATTTTTGAAAACAATTTTGTTTTCAAATTCTAACGATATAATCATGAAGCCGATGTCCTATCTCAAAATGGTTTTTGGATTTTTGAGATCAGAAGTCCAACAATAATGACATGATTTTTTTTGTAAAAGTTGCTATTTAGTCATTTTGATTGGCAATAACATCGCATTTTTGATGATAGGAACCCGTAATTTTGCATGCTTGTTGCTTGAACTGTTGAAAACTGTATCGCCCTCAGAAACTTCCAATTTACTTCTCCGGTTTGCGTTCTCGAATGGAAAGGAAAATATTGTGAACGCGCAAAAAATTTGTTTCCGGATTTCGGAAAATAACTCTTTTTTAACGTCCATCTAATCGATTTATTTAGACAATTTTCAGATCAAAGTCGGTCTGTCTGCCTGTCTGTGTGTCCAACTCTGTATAATCGTCCATGATAACTCCCAAATGGTTCATCCAATTGAGCTGAAATTTGGTATGCGGCCATGGTATAGGCGTTTAATCAACTTGTGTGGTTTTGGTTGAAGTCCACCATTAGAGGGCGCACTTATCGCATTGTATCAATATCGGAGTTTTTGACGTACGGACCGAGGTACGGAGCTCAAATTGAATATGTAGATGTTTTGTTGGCTCAGAAACACACTCTAAAATTTTAGTTTGTATATGTTTCAAAAATATAACCTCAATTTCTTATTTTTTTTAAATGTCTCAAATGCAACTTTTACAAAAAAAAAATCATATCATCATTATTGAACTTTTGATCTGGAAAATTTAAGAGCCGTTTTGAGACAAGACATCAGGCTTCATGATTATATCTTTGGAATTTGAAAAAAAAATTGTTCACAGAAACGGGGACCTATTGAACTAAGCCCTATTTTGCAATGCTTTACATTCCACCCTGTAACGAATGTAAATTCAATAAATTAGAAACTCTCGCCAACGGAGTAGATTGCTGAAAGATGTATCTAATCAACCGTGAAGACAGAATAGGAATCGGTTGAGACAATCCAAAGTTACACCATTTTGAAAAAGGGCAACATTTTCGATACCGACATTTCAAATGTTGAGCAGTTTAGTTGAATTGAGCCTATGATAATGTATTTTTTTTTTCATGTTAAACCTTATTTATCATTTATGTACGATTTTATAGTTCGAAAGTCGAAGTGGCTGATAAATAATTGATGTTGATGTTAAAATAGATGCCTGTAGTTTTATAAGCATGATTTAGCCAATTAATATCAGTTGATTACAATTATTATTATAAATATTATATTTAATTGATCACTTCATTGGGAAAGTCTCATGTTTACCTACGAGTATATCAGATTGCAGTCATACAACACAAATGGAATAACCGTAGCAAACTGAATGACAATTGCTTAAATAGTGGTTCTAGTGTGCATTCATAAGTCAAGCTTTAGCCTGATGAAGACATTTTTTAATTAAAATTATTGCAAACTGAAACTGAAAAACCAAATCATGATTCGATTATAGAATATAAAGTGAGTAATCAGATTCTGATCTCAATTCAGGCTAATTTACTTTATCAGATTAGTTTTTAGTAAGTGACCAGAAACGGCTTGATTTTTCTTGAATCGAGTTGAAGAATGTCTACTGTAAAAATGTTCACATATTTCATTTTATTTTATTCAACATAGGTTAAGCGGAAATGACGACCCCACTAGAGGCAAAGCTTCGTTTGGCGAAGCGGTGCTCCGGGTCCGATTCCCAGCATAGAATGAGTCTGGGTGTTGTATTATGGAGATGTATTTTTTCTATCCAAGTGAATAATTCGTTAACATATGTTACTTACTGATGAGTACTATAATATTAACCCAATAACTAATACAAAGTAAAATAATTATTAAAGCATTAATATCATTATTATTATTATTATTCTCATATAGGTAGGTATAAATTTACTAGCTCCAAAAAAGCTCCTTTGGCTATAAGAAATACCCTCGGAAATACTGATACAGAAAAAAAACATTTTTTCTTTATACGAGTAGTAGGTATTTTGAAGTACGCTAAGGTACCTATACGTTTCAAGGCGTTTTCGGCTCCATCCTTAATCAGATCTTAGTTCTTCTTATGAATGAATTAAGGTATATTGCTACGGTTTTCTTGACCGCATGCCATGCTATATTTGTATTATTTGAAAAGCGAAAGGATCTTTCACAAATTTGAAACCCGAACTAAAACCTTGATGGGAACCGTTAACTGGTTGTGCAGGGTCAAAAATACTCACACAAATAAATTTACGCTCAACGCGGTCAAAAATTGTCGAATTCACGATTTTTCAGGCTAAAATGGAGCAAATGAGAGGTTCAGGTTAGTAATTATTGTGGAACTCAACTTGAGAATCTATGAAGTTGAAGAGAAAGTTTGCTAGTATGTTATTATGTCGTACATATACATAGTTTTCCTTTTTACCTCTTTTTTTTTCATCGCGAAATGAAGGAATGATGTATGGCAATCGTATTTTTTTCTTTCGAGCTTCTAACTGAAACAATAATTGTGCATAGGTATATCTAACAACCTATGGAGTAGCCAAACACGGCCCATTAAAAACAAGTACAACCAGTGGTCGAAATGACAATTTTCACGAACCGGAACGCTCGGACTCTAGATGCGAGCGAAACGAGCAAGAGCCGCAGGCGAAAATACCCCCCCACTTTCCGAAAAAGGGAGAAGTTGCTGAGCATCCCCATTTCTATTGCATTGAAAAATTCAGGCAGTTTTTTTCTTCAGATAATTCTAATGTGCTCAAGATAGGTGCTAATGAGTAGACATTTAATATCCCATTTGCGACTTACATAAATTCAGTATATGTTAGGTACTCCTTGTGTCATATTGTAAGATGAAGTATTGGATTGAGCCTGGTTTCCTCCAACAAATATTTTGCTGGACTTCCAGAAAAATTAGTCAGGGTCATTCCATCACTCCACGTTAAAGTTTACGAACAGCTCAAAAAGTGACATTACTGAATTTTCATCGTGAATGGATAAAGATACCTACAATAATGATGTATGATTATAATTTCTTGAAAGAATAAATGTGATGACGAGACAATAAAATCAAAATAATTCAACAAAAGACAAAATCTTATTGAAAGACAAGTCTAAACGTCTTATCGGCACATTTTCCACGATACGGAACGGTTTTCGACGAAATTTCACGAGTCGGAACGGTTTTTGAAAATATTTCACGAACCAGAACGCCGTTCCGGTCTGTTCCGGTACATTTCGACCACTGAGTACAACACTGTTGACGCGGAGTGTATTGACTTATGGAATTTTTGGCTTAGTGTCACACTGACAGAATATCTAAGATTGAAAAAAATCAGTGCACATCGCGTCAACAGCTGTACGCGTTTTCAGTGAGTTATTATGACCGTGTCTGAATAAAAACGTTTTTTTGAAGCCTCACCACAAAATTTGTCATTCATTTCATTATGCTGATTTTCTTTACTTTTTAGCTCAGATGGGGGGAATTATTTCACATCAAAGCATATAAAACATGAGCCTCCAGTATTTGTGACAACCGACTCTGCTTCTTTTTCTACGTTTAGCCAGTCAATTTCTGACAAAAAATTGGGCTGCTGTACTAAGTAATTTTTAGAATCTCGGCCATTTTTCTGATATTTTCACACCAAGTACAAGGCCAAAACAATGTTCAACTACTGAACAATTTTTTTTTTATTATTTTATTAATTGACACAATTTGAATTGCGATGGAAAATGACACTGACTACCGACATCCAGAGTAAATAAAGTCCAGGTCGACCATAATCAACCTTACCAGCGTTTACCGCAACGCAGCCACGCACAAGGCACATACAGGCTTATATTTTGAATCAACACCAACACTACAAGATTTTGAAAATCCAAAACATTTTTTTTGATCCGATATTTTTCATATAATGTTATATTAAAAAAAAAAACAGTAAAAAATTAGCAATTTTTTTGTGAACACAGAGCTCGCCACAGAATTGCTTAGTTTACTAGGTACTAATAAATTAATAAGGATAACTTAATAGTTGTTTATATCGTTTATGGTTGAATTGTTGAAGTGATACTGACTAAACGCCGATTGAAATTTTTTACCTTTTTTTCTTCAAAGTTCTCCGAAATTTTCAATAGAGATGTAAAAACAATGTTGACAGAGCTTCGGTAAAACAATCAGCGTGAAAGCGGTTTTGGTTGCTTCCTTCAATGGTTTCAAACCAATGCACAGCACAATACCTGGCGAGTTACCACTTTCGGCAACAATAATAATAAATAATTATATTTTATCTACCTATCCCAACAAATAAAATATCATGCAATTTTCTACGATTATAGCGAAATTATAGGAGACGAAACTTCAATTCACTTTTATATTTTTGTACTTTTTTTTTTAATTTCGAAATGACATTTGGGTCTCTTGAGCATTCTTAAACTGGCAATTATTTGAACAAATTTGGATTGGAACTACTTCTGCCTCGATTTTTCTCAGTTTGAACGGGTTGACATTTTAAATGGTAAAACAAGTAAAGTTTTGGAGCGGTTGCGGTTAAATTGTTGTCGCCATCGGTTTCCTTCTCAACGAACATTTTATTCCACACTATCATTGCAGTGTTTCGGAGAAAAACGCAATAGAATAAAAAACAATCCAAATAATTTTAAATTATCGCAACTTGGAAAAAAATGGATAAAAAGTTTTTGTTTACATTCTTCAAATCTGAAATGTGCTCAAGTTGCGAACGCAAAACCCTGATCACATTTCCGATGAAAATTCCAGTTCCGCCAACACTTAGCTGAGCAAGTCGGGTATACCGTCCAGGTGGTTGCTGGGGCATGCAGGAACGAGTTGAATGTTATCACGGATCGCTCGTATTACATTACATCTGGTTATTGATAAATGCGTGTTTAATCGTGGGCATAACTCGCGGTTATCGCTTCGGAACCACAACCAATTCTCGAGAAATCGTGCACTCCAACAACATCACATCAGACACCATAAGAAAGTCCTTGCAAGAACACACACACACACAGGACTTACCACTAAGTCCTGGCTGAGCTGCCGGGGGCAGGGATACCGCAGCAGAAGGAGTTCCGGGAGTTGCTTCGTCGTCATCCTCGAGGACGCGGATGGGTCTGGCCTGCTTCCTGCGCGACATATCACCACAAATCACAGTTTTCACAATCGCACTCAACTAGCGTTGTTGTCGTCCAGGTCCATTGGCACGATCATCATCGTCCAGCACGATTGTCGTTGCCCATCATCTTCGGTCATCAAGAAGTTATGATCTTGTCTTATAAGTGGTGTTACTGCCGTGATTGGTGCACAGGTGCTGCCGTATGTGTACGAACTCGACGGCGCCGCGATGCTGTCTGTCACGGCGCCGTTCCGTGGTGGGGGCTTAGATAAGGGCGGCGCGTCGAACTCACCCTCGGAAAGGGTCGGTTCTGGTTCGGATCCGCGACTTCGTTCCCGCACTCGCGCAGAAATCCTCCGGAGGAACTCTCGTCGACTTGTTCTGATGGTCGTCGAGGACGAGGTTTTTCCTTCAAGAAGCGTCGCGACGGAGAAGCTGGACTCTTCGAGTGCGTCTTCGAGAGTGCGACCGGCGTGTCCCTCGACCAAACTGGAAGGTGGTGATGTGCCTCTGTTACGCTGGCAGCGGTCGACTCAACGGGCGGCATTCGACTAAGTGAGTACGGCGGCCAGCCCAGAGGAGGACCCGCCTACCGCGGCGGGATAGCTCTCTTACCTGTGGGAGTGGGGCTGGCCTCCACTACTTACTCATTTCTCGTCGCCCGCTGCTATCGCTAGTGCGATGAGACCCATTGAGCGTGGATGCACCACGCTCGAGGATATCGATGGGGTTTCCCATAAATCACCGTCTGTTTTGATTTTGTCGTACCCACTTCCGCTCTTTGTACCTGTCTTTATTAGTCCTGCATTTTGACTGTCCTGCGTTTTCAACTTTTGGTAACAATTTTGCTTGCCGTAAGCATTTGAGGACGAAGGACCAACAGAACTGTCGAAAATCTGACTCGGCTTCAGGTATACACAAATTTCACAAGTGTGGCCTAAGTACAAGCCACACTTGTTCGATTTTTCGTCAAAACCGTTATAATTGTTAAAGGTTTGGTTGACCCTTCAAATTGGAGAAACAACAATTGAAGGTTTGTGACTTTGTGTATGTAGGTATTAATTATTTTTTTTGGCGAATATTCGCATAGAAGAATCCGCCTCAATCCTGATGGCATAGGAATTCGAGATGAAAACACTGGACTTTGTACATACCAAGTATTTTGGGTTTGCGCCATATTCTAAGCCTAAAGTTCAATGTATCATTCCCGTCGAATGAACGAGCATTGTCAATCTGAATGTGATTGTGCGGTTTTTCTGCGCTAACGTCTTTTCATACGGAATGCATTCAAAGGCAAAGCTGTCCAGCCGTCCCAATCAAATTTTCCAAGTTGACAAAAAAAAACACAACGTTCAAGTACGGGAAAAAGAAAATTCTTGGAAATTAGGTAAAGCCCTTGTCCAATGAATATGCTGAATGTTGAAATTGGCTTCCTGTATACCTACCTGAAATCGCGAGCGACTATCGCCTCTGGACTAGGGACAGAAAGATTAAAGGGGAGATAAACCCTGCCCCAAATTCCAATTGTAAAGCACGCCAAAATGTCTACTGAAAATAACGAATGAAAAATAAAAACGACGAAAAAGAGGTACAGCAAAAATATTTAGTTTATTTTATATCAGCAAATAAGTAGAAAAAACTGGGAAATACCAATAAAATTTCATGTTGAGTAGAAGATTTTTGATACATGAGCAGAAATCGTTTTACCGCGGGTAGTGTTTTTTTTTAGGGATAGTTCTGAATAATTGCAGTTGAACTAATAACGTATTTTCGCGACTTGATTCAAGTTACGCTTTTGGGGACGGCCGGGCCAGGCAAGTTTCCACTTCCACACCTGTAACTCCAATTCAAAATTTGAAGAAAAAAAAGTTCAAATAAGGAACATTTTGAACGACCGAAACATGAAATTTTTCTTTTTCAGTAAGCATGAACTTTTCCAACATTTTCAAAACTTTCCCCAACTTCTCAACTTTCCTCAAAATTGTTTTTAGCCCGTTCAGAATCGAAATGCAGGAAACATGAAAAGATTATTTCTTATTTATACTAAGAATCCTTCCATATTTAGTTTTTGATTGTTTTCGATACTTTTAGAATCAAGTTCGATAAAAATTTAAATAAAAAAGTTTGCGGTCATATGGGTAAGAAGCGTGAATTGTATTCAAAGCTCTAATTCACCCTTTCCGTTATTCAAGAAGTCGAAGTTGTCATGCGCAAATACCGAGTTTGGTTCTTTTGGTGGCGTGAGGTTGGCACTGGCAGCCCTGGCAGTGATGTCGATTTTCAGACGCGCAACGTCAATTCGGCCATTTTGCTGTTCCTCCCGCCGAGTATCGTACGTTTCAAATAAGTTCTCCTGATGTATTAGAGAAAGTGTGATAGAGTAATAAACTGATAATCAGATCGAGATCGAATAAAATAGTGATTATTTCATAGCTAGAAGATATAGTGAGTGGGTTCAGCCATGGTTGTTGATAATCGTCCTCACTCGCACTCGCGGTCGACAATTTTGAAAATCTAAAGTCCCTAGCCAACTCCCGCCAGTTTCACCGCGCATGACAATTCGCATTTTTCCAAGACATCGAGAAAGGTGAATTCACAAATAGTTTTGTCTTGGTCGACATTTTCGGAAAACATATTTTCTGTTGAGGAGTATTGGGGAGATGTATATCTTTTCAATAGTTGATTGATCGTCCTCAAATACAATTGATGTTGAGCCAAAATAAACTGCTCACAAATTGGAGTGGATATTTGAGAAAAATTGTATTTTTGAAATTGCTTGAAAATCATCTGGTTTTTGAACCCGCTTGCACCGTTTTGAAAAAAATGCATCAAGCTCAATAAACTCTTGAATCTATTGTTAACATTGTTTTATACAAGGTGATGAGAAAAGTTCACTTTTGTTCTTTTTCACTCTCATGATGCAGGAGATTTTTCATACACCCTGTATCCTATATACATATATTTATATTCGCTTCGATCTTAAGGTTCGTTCAGTCAGCTTATTTAGCCGCAATTTTATTTTAGCCGTAAGCGCTGCATCGCTTATTGGCTGTTCCGAGGAGGCTGGTTCATAAGAGCCAATGGGCGTCGCTGCGCTTGCGACTAAGATTAAAACTTGCGGCTAAATAAGCTGACTGAACGCACCTTTATAGTCCGAAGGTTGTGTGCGTCTCTCGTCAAATTTTAGTGTTCACTTTCCGCTGTAGAAGTACGTACGTCTTTCCACTTTTCAAACTTATGTTCTTAATAAATAAACTTGGGCACTAGGTATGGATTTTTAGTACCTACAGAGAACCAGCCTGTTTCAGGAAAATTGTTGCTTAGTCCCAAAATAATCCCGCAAGGACATGGTTGAGAGGATTGAAACTGTAGGGGGGGGGGGGAAGGCTTCTCCTGAGAGTGTATATCTCAACTCAACCTTCTCAACCAAGTGTTTGCGGTTTGGAACTAGGCAACAATTTTCCTGGAACAGGTTGATTCTCTGTTGGGGTTTCTGATGCGACTAAAAAAGTTGTTGACGGGAATCACTTTTATTTGATTTTTTTCGTCAAGTAGAAACTCCTTCAAAAAGAAAATGTACGGGCAATGTTATCAAATTTAAAAAATTTCGAAAAATTTTTAAATTTTTTATTTTGATTTCTGAGAATTCAAAAACTAGATAGCATTGACAATACATCTTTCCTCAAGAAAGTCGCATGCCAAATTTGAACTTTCTATTTTCAAAAAAAAAGGTACCAAACATGATTTCCCGTAGACATGAAAAAGTGAATTAGTATAGAAATCATTTTTAGTTTTTTTTTTGGAAATAGGAAGTTCAAATTTGGCATGCGACTTTTTTGAGGGAAGATGGATACTTCAATTTATGAAAACAGGACCCCACCAGTAGTTATTCGATTAAAAAATTAATCGATATGCATATTTTAATTTTTCACAAAACGGAGAAACAGCCCTTCAAAGTTCAGTTTTACTTTTTTTTGCAATAACTCTCAGGTCATTGAAGCGATTTTGACCAAATTTGCTACAAGTACTTATTGTTGCGAGCGGCGATGTCGTACATCTAGGTAAACACTCGATGTTTCTGGATCTTTTCACCATTAGATTGCAGTGTAGAAGTCTGGAGCGATCTCGTGCATTCCAGAGCGTTCGTGTATGTGAACCCAATGGAGACTCGAACGTTCGATCAAGGCACATCAGTCCACTTTGGCGGAGGCGCAGATTCCAGAACACATGGAAAGCATACGGGTAACGTGTGCGATTATTCAGAAATGATCTAGAAACCGCATATGCCAGACCACCATGGAATTTGCTGGAAGCAGACAGAAATTTCGGGAACATTATTCGGAGGCCTTATATAAGGCGTCAGCTGGGAGCTCGCGGCAGTAATGAATTAGATTGCGAGTGAGAACAAGCGAAGTCCCTGCGATATAATTTCAAGCGTGAATAATTGTTGGTGTATTTATTGTAGTAGTACGCAGAAATAAACAGTGTGTTGTTTGAAACAATTCTCTCAATTATATTCGAACCCGTACGCGAAATATCGTAACATTATGAAATAGATCCCCTATCACTTGGCGTAAACAAGTTTTGTCAAGATTTTCTAGTGGCGTAGGTACGGGGGATATGTTTCACTTTTCTCGACCCATTTTCTACGCCACTGGACAATTTTGACGCGTCAAGTGATGAGGATCCATTTCTCAAGTACTTGTAGCAAATTTGGTTGAAATCGTTTCAATGGGTCATATGCATGAAGTCGGAGTATGATGCCCATGCTCCTATTTTGAGGAGTTGCTAAGGAAAACTTGCTTAGCAACTCCTGCAAAATCTGAGCATGAGCAGACACTCCGATTTTATGCAAATGGCCCAATGACGTGAGAGTTATTACAAGAAACGATTTTCAAATTTGAACTTTAAAGGGCTGTATCTCCCGTAGGAAGCGTTTTGGAGAAAAACAATGTTATACATGTCAACTTATTTTTCGATAAACCATCGAATGGTGAATTATTGCTACTATAACCTGGAACACCCTGTATAGTTAATGCTTTCAAGAAGAACTGCACGTACTTACAGGTGTCCAGTGTTCATTTGCAAACATTTTGTGCAAACAGACTAGAAGATAAGCCACAAGTGCGGAAACTCCGATGAGGGGATAAGCCACGAACCCGTACAATTGGCGGAGGAGCCGTTGCCGTTCCATAGCTTGCCGATTAGGGAAGCGACCTTTTTAGAACTTAAAAATAATGTACATAATTTGTTGTTGAAAATTGTTCATTGTCTGTTCATGGATCGTCCTCAAATGCAACAGGCAGAGTTGGGTAGTTACGCGTAAAAAACATGTAAAAAACGTAAAATACGTAAAAAACCCACGTGACCGGTGCGCAGCTGTCAGCTGTCTGCGAATTAACTGTCAAATTAGACAGAATACGCGTCAAATACCAATTACAGAACAGACAACTGTCAAACGTCTAAACAAAGTCGTTTCTTTATTCTAACCTCTGTGCGTCGTTTTCAAGCTGCTTTGCGTACGATCTATTTTCATGTTATATCTTTTTCAATATATGTATTGTTATTTTTGACTGGTTTTTCTTGCAAATGGCGTATTTAACCCCTACAATTCAAACAAATCAAAGTGTGTTTGATTTTCCGGTTTCCACCGTCATCTTGACATCATCATAGTTTTTTACGCGAGTTTTTTTATATAGAGTTCGGTATATTATGATGAACTAGAAGGAACGCTGGTGGGTATGGCAAATGATAACTTGACTTTTAATTTGTGATCTATACCCCTATACATTCCACTTGAATTAAAAACGGTTGCCAAGTGTTTAATCGCGGAAACTTTGGTAGTAGATAGAGCAAGAGCATCGAAAAACAATAAGAATAATAATAATAATAGTAATAATAATTGTTGAAATGTCAAAAAGTCATAATAATAATTGATTTTCAATGTGTAGCTGCCAAGTTCGACTGACGACCTTAGTCAGCATCGGTATCTGATGTAAAACTCGGCCCATCATAAATTTAGCTTTTGAACTTCAGTTTCGAAGCGTGAAACCCCCTGGACTTTATGGAATTATGGACAATGGGCAATGAGTGAACCATTAACCAACATCCCTTCAAGACCACCTTTGAGACGCTCCATGCCAGAAAGGCATTGTCATAATCTTGTTTACGCCGCACCCGGAAGTAATTAAGCACATTATAAACAACGATTTATCTCAGTCATCCTTATACCTAGACGTAATCGTGATACCCTCATACCTTGCATTATATACAATAAGATTCACCAATTCACCATGGCCCAACAACATTTCAAGATTATTTCCAGAAAAAACGAGAAAGGGTATTTTTGAGAATTTTCCATCCTTTGTAGTGATGATGCAAAACAATAGCAATGTCTGACTATATGAATATTTAAGAATATCTGTACTCAAGCAGGGGGATGGTGGATGGTATACCTAATATGAAACAGCGAAATGTCAAAGAAGTCAAGCGTCACGAATCCACATACACAGAGAAGACAAAACACGGACGAACAAGTTTGAGAGATGACACAACGCTCGAATTTAAATGGTGTTTAGTCGAGGCAATAAACCTGTCACAAGGCTTCGTTTCGTTGGGACGTCAGAAAAATATCACCGCTTGCATTGTTATTATTCATCGTGCACGGAGCGAATCACAGAAATAGCTTTTACCATCGCTGAATAATTTCACCTAATTTGTAGAAACACCACGACGACGACGGCACTCCAAACGAAAGAGGCACACCAGCACCGCACCATCCATAGAAGAACTCAATAAACACGGCACCGTGCAACACGGGCCCGCACGCCGCACAGCTATCCTGGGGTGGATGGGGGAGAGGAATAAAACAGGGTTTTTGATTTTTTTTTTTTCTCAATTTCACGATTATTTCATTCGCTCCCCTCTTGCAAACAAACAACCCTGCCGTGAATAAAAAATGAACGGAGGAGATGCGCACGAATGAGAAAGTTGAACTGTTTTCTTCTGCCTTCTGTCAAGTCTGTCCGCCAAGAGCATTTTATAATCGATCAATTTTTGCAATTTGGAGGAACAAAATGGCAAGTGATGGAACCAGGACAGCTGGCAGTATACTTATTCAATATTAATCATGTAAGATATTTGAGCTTTATTATAGCTTTATAGAAATATTTGATTGATGGTATGTATAGCTATTCCGCATGAATTTTTTCTAACCAACCAATTTTTCAAACTACCGACCCTCAAAGCTTCTTCAAAATCCTCTCACTGTTAATTGAACGGAAGTTTTCCTCCCCTATTATCTCCTGATTTTTGAGAAATAGATTCAACATTTTAAATCAAGTAACTTACTTTGTGACACATCAAATTGAAGGTGATGAAATTTTCTTTCTGTGAAAAATCATTTCAAATTCCCTGAACCGTCCCTTTACTCTTTTAAAAAATTCTCTCAATTAGGACGCGAAGGGGTTGTAAGGTCTCTAATCGGGATACAGTGGACCAGGACGACGCCCTTTCACCCACGTTCCGACGGAATGGTTGAACGGTTCAACAGGACGATGGAGCAGCCAGGTATAAAGCTGGATTCCTGGATGCAAATATTCGGAAAGAAAATGCGATTTTGTGTGTCAAATTTTTAATTCAAGGGCTCCGATTGGCCAGTATGAGGACTTTGACATGAAATCTCGCATTTTCTGTCCGAATATTCGCATCTGGGAATCCAGCTTTACCCGGACGCCATCTGTAAACGTACCTTGATCTCAGTATTCGTGACGTCACGTGAAACTTTCTTAAATTTTTTTCGGGGCCTACACACTAAAACTTTTTCAACTGGATTTCATTTCAAAACTAACTAGAGTGGAACTCCTAGATTTTCCAGTTGAAAGTCTAGTTGAGAATTTCAAACTAGATTATCTAGTGGAGTGTTTTAAAAGAGCATCTAGTTATTCGAACTGAAAATACTGTTACGAGCGGCGATGTCGTACATATAGGTAAACACTCGATGTTTCTGGATCTTTCCACCATTAGATCGCAGTGTAGAAGTCTGGAGCGATCTCGTGCATTCCAGAGCGTTCGTATATGTGAGGCCCAATGGAGACTCGAACGTTCGATCAAGGCACATCAGTCCACTTTGGCGGAGGCGCAGATTCCAGAACACATGGAAAGCATACGGGTAACGTGTGCGATTATTCAGGAATGATCTAGAAACCGCATATGCCAGACCACCATGGAATTTGCTGGAAGCAGACAGAGGGTTCGGGAACACCATTCGGAGGCCTTATATAAGGCACCAGCCGGCAGCTCGCGGCAGTATTGAATAAGATAGCGAGTGATAACAAGCGAAGTGCCTGCGATATAATTCCAAGCGTGAATAATTGTTGGTGTATTTATTGTAGTAGTACGCAGAAATAAACAGTGTTTGTTTTAAAACAATCGTCTCAATTATATTCGAACCCGTACGCGAAATATCGTAACAATACGTAGAATTTCACCAGAAAATCTAGTTCATCCATAAAGCTCCAGCTGAATTTTTCTAGTTGTTCTAAATGAAATCTAGTGGAGATTCAGGAAATCTAGTTACCTTGTTACTACATTTTCTGGTTAAACCCCAAGGAAAAAGGATGGGAAATAAATTGGATACCATAGATTTACATAGTATTATATTCCTGAATAATTTTATAGGTAATACAGGGTACTTAGCTATGATAATGGGGTACTTGCCTGAAATTTTTTTATCAGCTTATTCGATAGTATGGTCAAAAATAATATACCCGTATTTTTTCTTTTTCCTATATTCCCAAAATTACGGCCGTAATGCGTGTTTTGAAAATATATTTGTGACGTCACAAATATACTAAAAACTAAACAAACAGCATTGTTGGATTGAAAACTCCAAAAACTGTTAGAGAGGCATGACAATATTTGAAAAATACAAAAATGAAAACTCTACTGAAGTTTCCTTACTGTTACCAACCTTTTGAAAAAAAAACTTTTTAACCAATGGATATATTTCCAGGAAATTTTCAGGAAATACTCTTTATCACTCTTGTTGATGATTAAAAGTATTTTCAGTCAAATCTATCTCATTGGCAAGTACCCCATTAATTCCTGTCGATGTTCGGCTGTCCATTTGGCAGCAACTGGCAACAAGCTCGCAAATGTTCTGAAATGAAAACAGCTATGTATTAACTTTTTCAAACCATTCAATCCATAAAGTAATATGCAGAATTCAAAATCAACAGCTCTAGAAATGTCTCGGTGTTCAAAATCTACCTCAATGTATATCAAAATTATTCAAGTGCCAATGATGATATGATTATGATGTGGGTCACATACCACTTTTTTCGACAAAATTCGAAAGTCGTGGGTAACGTGAATCTGCGATTTGGAACCCTGGGTATGCAATCCTTAGAGTATCCAGCGCTAAACCGAAGCGCCTAAAAAATTACCTTATAAAAAGTTCCATCGAAGTTTTGTCACTTAATACTTACATGCAAAGGAATATCTGATCAGCTGTATTGCCCGTTGTCCGTTTGTTTGTTTAAAGTGTGGATATCACTCAAGTAACACGTACAGTAATAATTATTGGGAGCAGGAACACTGGTTAATTGAGATATTTTCACCAAACATTGATATTGCAACAAAGTTAGCCGAAATACCAAAAACATGGACAAAATGGAGTGTGAACTGTGCCACGTAAACAATGAAATCGACTTATCTTCTATATGTCTCACTTTGTGCGCAGATGCAGCATCAACTGGAATCCCTTTAAGACTACTGTAATCTAGCCAAATCGATTGAAATCTAGTTTGTTAGCAAAAGTAAATGACCTGATCATTTGAATTCAACTGGATGTCTAGCCACTTTATCTCTTAACTAGAACAAAATATTCAATTCTAGTCCAGCTACCGGGCGCATCTTGGACTCTAATCGAAATGCAGTCATAACAACTAGAAAACTAGGTGGAATCGCTGAAACTAACCATATCTAGCTGAAATTAACTAGAAAAATCTTTAGTGTGAACGCAAAAAATCAAATAAAGAAATGGAGCTCTACGAAGGCTCTAGTATTTAAATTAATTTTTTACCGAAGCCCGTGGAACACCCCATTGAAATCCGTTCGATACTTCTCAAGTTATTGAACGTCAAATTTTAGGTTTGACAGCTTGTAACCTTTGACAGATGATATCTGGTTCATAACTTTCGATAAATCTTGGAAGATGTGCCTCATTGAATGGAGTTAACCTACTTTTTATATTCTTCTGGAGATGCGTGATGGTTGCAATAACCTCTATTATGTAGTTATGAGAGTAAGCTGCACAGCACATCAATAGGGTGTTTTCACAATTCTTTATTAATCGAAAAATAGAGAGTACTTCAATAGTTAAATAGTTCAATAGTTGGGGTCTGTATCCCACTAGTGAATTTAGTTTTGCCAAAAAATTCCTCATAATGGTCTAAAAGGGGATACAAATTTGAACGAAATTTTCCCCGGCAAAAACAGCATGTGACGTCATCATTCGTAACTCGGCGGCCGGGCCGGCGGCTCAAGGAGGTTGGCTGGTCGGGCCGGCTGTCGTGATGGCTTTGAATGTCAGTTCGACGTTGTCAATAATTTTCTGCATAAATAGATCTTGAAGAAATTGGTGGTATCGAGGGTGGTATTCTATGCCTCGGTGTGCAAACACCTCGAAAAGTGCCCCATCAAAATTGTTCCTCTACGTGGAGGATACTTTGGTTAGACGTCCACCATGTGCGTTCAACAAGTTCAAGGAGTGGAGGTTCCTTATCAGTCTTATCTACTGGGCAAGTACCTACCTACATTCTCCAATTACGCTGCAGCTTTCACGCCCTTGATTTCGGCCAAGTTGAAATGGTCGTAGTCTTTGATAATCATAGAAACCAAAGTCATCACACAAACACACAAAAACTTGACGACGTTAACATGACATTATATGTCAGTCATAACTTGAATGCATCGATGACGTCATGATCACCGCAACTTGACTGAAACTGCGTTTTGAAAGAAATTGGAAAACCCGAATTTCAGGTGACTTTATTACTCAAATATATGACCAATTAGTATTTTGTATGCAGTAATAACTTATTCAAGCTTCCACATATATGTATTAGTAGGTACGTAATTATGAGTGATTTTGGAGGATCTTCGATATAAGTACAGTGAAAACACCTTATTAGGATTTTCCCGCACACGGCACACGCACACAAACCCAGTTATCACTTATCAGTAGTTTTGGTCAAAACCATTTTTATCAACAAACTTCGCATCATCTTCGAGTCCAGCGACCGTCAGCGGGCATCTTCTTCGGCAGCGTCATCGTCCATCAACGTTATTTATATGGGACGACGGGTGATGTAAAGGAGGTGGAGGAATGCACGCCTGAAAGACGGCCGCCTGAAAAGCTCGTCACTGATGGTGTGTGCTTTTTGCCCCCGCAGTCGGTGGACTGCAGCAAAAATCGTCATAACTGGCGGTTATGACGATCTGCAACACGGACACGTGTGCGTTTCGCAGATCGTTCGACGGTGATATTCACCGCCGGGGCGCATAACTCTTCGCCACAATGGCTCGAAAAACGCATGCCGACCAACTTGTTTTCATATCACCTTGTCGCATCCCCGCATGAATTATTTATTTTTGGCCCGAATGGACTCCGGAATGCTCCACCACGTGTGAGAACGGACACCTCGGGGACGACCACCTCCGACGCCGCCTTCGCTCTCGGCGACAGGAGCGGCGGAGGCTAAAAAACTACGGCCGCAAAATCGGCAAGAAGAACTTTCAAGAGCTTCTTCTGGTGGTGGTGCAGCATCGGTTGCCAGTCCTTTTGCGCAAGCTGTATCGAAAAGTCCATCGGCTTCGCGAACAGTCCGGCATGCTCTTAATGCACGGCTCCTGTGATGGTGTCCTGTGAACCTGTTATTAGTGATCACACAATGATGACATGTTGACCACCTTGCCCAGATCGAAATGATCTTGGCGCCGGCGCAGGACTTGAAGAGTGTATATTGTCAAGTTGGACTACATCCCGAGGACAAAGAGAAGACAACTGACAACATTCTTCAATGAAAGTGGATTTTATACCAGATCACTGTCATGCCTTTTGAGCTCTGTAATGCACCGGCTACGCTTAAGCTTCCAATTCTCCGAGTGAAAAACTTGCCTAGTTCATATCTCGACAACTTTATGGTCCCTGGTCGAACATCCGAGGGATATCTGAGCAACCTTCGAGAAGGGTTTAGATTCTCCGAGCATAACCCATCTCAAGCTAAACTGGAAGAAGGTAGTACTGTTTTAGGAGCAATTCAAGTTTTTGGGGCACATGATACCGCCGGGAGGGATCGAAACCAATCCTGGAAAGTTGGATTGTGTCAGGAAGTGGCCACGACCGGAGAATCAATACGTCGAGGTGAGAAGTTTTCTTGCGGTATGCCTCACTACAGACAATTTGTGGAGAAGATCACTGGCATCGCCGAACCATATAGCACAAACTAACCGAGAACAACACTCTGTTCTTGTGGTTCAAAGAATGCGAAGTGTTGATCTTTTTTATACCTATATATATTTTTCTGTTATATTTAGGTGGGTAAAAAGGTTACTTTTTTTTGGCATTTCATTTTATTTTACCTATTCTTGTCTTGTTATTATTCTTTTCTTTCTACTTCCATATCATCTTCCTCTGGTGATCTTTGCCTGAACGTGCTTGGCGAACTTCTTGTTTGGGGTGGTGTTTCAAATTGCTCGGAGGTTTGTTCTATAATTTTCTCTATCTGCTCTATTGCCTAATAGGCCATCCACAATGATGTTAATGTAACCGTAATGTTATCCGGCAATGGTAATGTTAGCATTCAAAGCAATGAGTTTCAAATGGTGCCGTTCACAATCATGTTAGTGGCAATGGTAAGCATTAGCCATTGAAACTCGTTGCTTTGAAATGCTAACATTACCATTGCCGATAACATTACGTTAACATTAACATCATTGTGGATCAGCGTTGCCATACGATGGAAAAATAAGTAACTAGCTATGAGAGTAAAAAATCACTAGATTTTGAACGAGTGCAGGGACCAATGGCAGGGAGAGAGTAAGCTGTGCGGGGGGGGGGGAGAATGCGCCGTGTTTTTTTCATCATATTTTTGGTATATCAAATCACGTAAAAAAGTACTTTTCAATATTACAAATCAGAAATGCCAGAAAATGCCAAATGGTTTTGGTCCTCATCCTCGTCGGAAGACGATGACATTTTCGATAATTTCACAACTAAAACAGATTAAGTGGGTACCTACTTCTCTTGTTTACTGCAACCAGTAGCGGCCTTAGGGTAGGGCGAGACGGGCGAACGTTCGGGGCGCCAGCTCATAGGGGCGGAAAAATCGAGTTTGAAATCCAAAAAAATTGATAATCTACAAAATCAACAAAACGACTCGCCAGCAGCGATCACCAGATTTGCTTCTGTGAAAGCACAAAAAACTCCATCATTGCAAGAAAAATGCTTCATTTGTGCTCGCTACGCTTGCGGACCCAAGTTAGGGGCGGCGATTTCGAATTCTTGCCCGGGGCGCCAAAATTACAAAGGCCGGCACTGACTGCAACACAAATCAAACTTTCAGTACTCACGTTTTACGTTACATTCGATAGCATTGAAGTTTGAGTTTGACATTACCTATTGACATTGACAGTATTGACACGATTGGCATAAGAAAACGACATTAGAAGTCAGAATGCACAACATCAAAGTCTGAAAGAACGGAAACGGAAATTGGACAGGAACGAACAGAAATAAATTTTGCTGAAATGGAAAAATTGAACTCGACATGGCTATTCTGTATCTCGTAATTTTGTAGCTGGTTTGGGAAAAATCACCAGAAAGTAGGCTTTTTGCAAAAATAATCACTAGGTGATATTTGTGCGGGTGAAATCACCAGATCTGGTGACAAATCACCACCTATGGCACCACACTGTTGTGGATAGCCTATGAAACTTCCCGTTGAGCATCAGCTCCTCATTAATTATCTGATGTGATTACACTTTATCTTGCCTTTTCCCTCTATCTTTTTATACCGGGTGATCATTTGAAAAATATTCACCTGTTATAGCACTTATAACTCTCGATTCCTAGTCAATATTTCATCGAGCAAAAACAAGTGAATTTTTAGATCGAGGGGAACATCTGAAGCACACATTGGCGAATTTTTTATCTTAACATCTTCACTCTCACGCACCCCAACTTTGAAATTGCAAACGTCACTAACTACTTTATGGTATATCAAACTGGAGAAAATAAAATTGTCTTACCAAAATTTTAAAACTTGAAATAGAGTTTTTTGAAATTCACTGAGTGCCCAAATTATTATTTTCGACCCCTTAATTCGCCTTAGGTCATTAGGTCGCAGTGTGCAAGTGCGGAGCTCTGGTGCGTTCCAGAGCGCACGTGTAGGTTTTTGCCCGTGGAACTGAATGGAGCCTTCAATGGTGGGCCAAGACACATTTGTTCATTTTGGCGGAGGTTCCGACATTCCAGAACACACGGGAAGCACGCGAAAGGTGTGTGATTATTCGGGAGTCGCCTAGAAATCGTATGCCGGGTCACAATGGAATTTGCTGGAGGACCCGCATGGAACATTCGAGAACACTAGTCAAAGGCTCAGAAGCATATATAAAGCACCGGTTGTCGGCTTACAGCAGTATTAAATAAATAAATAAATGTTTTCCTCCTTCTCGGCTTATCAGCGCCATTGGAGTTTTTGCGCCTTTTATTGATAAGAGTGAATTATTACATAGGAATTACAACATACGCAAATTTTTCAACAAACACAAGTATTGAATTGGATTGATCGAGTGCGATAGAAGCGAAGTAATTTCATCAATATTCCTAAGTTAATAATAATTGTTGGCGTGTATCTATTGTAGTACGCAGTAATGAACAGTGTGTGTGCTTTAAAACGATCGTCTTAATTATAAACGAACCCGTACGCGGAATACGTAACAATGCTTGTGATATCACTCATCAATACCCTTTGATAGATGACAGCCAAAAACAAATGCTCGTATCCCAGAGGGTGAAACCTTGACTGTTATGCAAAATTTCAACTCAATCGGATCAACAGCTCGACAGTTATCGTGAAAGATTACACACATGCATGTACACATTCATACAGACAGACATCACTCTGGAAATGGTCTCAATCGTATTGGGGGACCTCAAAACGGATAAATCTGTCGTGGTGTAAAATAGAATCGGTTTATTACAATATTTTGTATTTTCCTTTCCATAGGCCATTTTCCCACTACAGTGCGCTTGCGTTCGTTTGTCAAATGAGTAAGATTTCCGGCGCGTAATTGAATATTTGACCAGGTTGGTACAAATTCGACTAGAACATACGCGAAAGTGATTGCTCGCGATGTTAAGTACAAATTTTGATTCTGATTCTTGTCCATTTGGATTCAGTATAATGAAGGATTTTCTCTTGGGGTATATTTTTGGACACAAACAAGAAAAAATTCTAGGTATTTGCCGACGTTTCGATTTAATTAAAATCTTTTTCAAGATTCAAGTCATGAGCCTTGAAAAAGATTTTAATTAAATCGAAACGTCGGCAAATACCTAGAATTTTTTCTTGTTTGTGTCCAAAAATATACCCCAAGAGAAAGTCCTTCGTTAAGTACAAAACTTTTTTATGTATTTGATAGATCATGGAATATCCAAGTACTCTATAGGTATTGAAAAAAAACCACTAGCATTACAAAATTACAGTATCTTTTTCATAATCATTAACGACTTGCTGTGAATGCGCATGTCAGAAATGCTCATACGCGCCGGTCCGGACTCCGGATTGTAGTGTAGTGACCGTTGCGTTGGGTGACTTTTGGCGTGATTTTGTAATTTTGTCATAATTATGTTGTTCCAACATTATCCCCACCACCACCACACATCACATTCGATATAAACCTTAAAACGTATAAACATAGGCAATGATTTTGCAAATGACAAATGACCTTCTCTGCGATATGATATGAACACTTACAACACTCTGGAGATGTAAATGGAAGGATTGCACTACCCTGCGGGTATATCTGGTTGTTTCTAGCGGTAACTGTCAATTACCTAGTAAAATGCCGATATGTGCCGCTCCTAAAAAGTGAAAAAATATTGCCAATATTTTCTGTTACGAGCTTCAACTTTGATTACTGTTCAAACTCCTGCGAAAATATTGATACGAACATTTGGAACAGTAAACGTGTTGACAATTTGTTTTCCAGTTGGGCTTTTTAGGACGATTCGAGCATGAAATTACCATATAAGGTCCTTCTGCAGTACAGAAATAATGAGAAAGCTGCTTTTCTAGGCAAATCGCGTTCTGAAATGGCATAACCTAGAAAACATGTGTCAAAACACAGCTAAAATTTCTCTGTTGTTTCGCCGTTAACTGTCGTCTGTCAAAATTTGTACCACCCTGCTGACGCTTGCGCTAAGATGGCCTTAAAACGAAAAGGATGTATTAGTTAATGGCGGGTCAGGAAAGTGAAATAAAATGAATACTAGTATTGTCTTTCCCTAATACGCAAGTTTCTCCGAAAACTTTGTATGACATCAGGACGTGGGAAGCAAGCAATTTGATACGTGCCACTACGTAGATTTCATTTTCCATTATTCTAATATTTATTATTCTGAAAAAATTAGGCATAAAAATCGTTGGTGGAACTGTCGGATTGGGGGTCGTCTGGCGGAGTCACTGGTGGCACAGACCCACAAATCACCGCCGCCAGATCCAGTTTTGGCCCAAAACTCTACATAAATCTATATTATATCGGGACGGGGCCCCAATTAGACGCTGAGATTGTTCAGTTCCCATACCAGACGGTGACAACGCTTCGCCGCCTGTCAACCAAACCACCAGCTAGAGCTCTCTCGGTTTACTTATGCGGCCGGCCGGGCTCAAGGACTCCTCTCTCGCCGAATTCTTGCAGCGAGCAAGCACCAGCATCAGCATCATCACGAGACGATGGGAAATTTTGCAGGAGACGATTGTCGCCGCGACCAACAACACAATACACAATAACACTCGAGAGTCGAGAGCGTGCTCACCTCACGTCCTAGCCAGCCGGGGCAAACTTCTACTCGCGTTACTTCACTTCCACAGAAGCAAGCCATCAATGGGCTTATGACATAAGCGATAAGCCCGATGCAAGACAAAACATTTATGCTTCAAGTACCATTACCATTATAGGTACCATTCAGTCGTTAAGAGATAACGGACAATGTAGCAGACACGGCACAGACAAAAAGCGCAATCACTGCCCACACGAAGAGATATACTGTGCTACTGTATGGAAGTTCCGAGGATGAAACAAACTCTTCATTTCATACCTATAAGACTGGAACTGAGACCGGGAACGTAATGAAAAACCGATGAGAAAGTATCAATAAGACAGTACAGAAATAAGAAAACAATAGTAAAATGATTCTGAAGTAGAGGTACTGTTACTGCTCTACTGGTATTGCTCGGAACCAAAAAACTTGTGACACCGGGCTGGAACGCGGGAAGCAGATATTGTGAATTTCAGTGCGAGAAATCTCATTCTCATTGCTTGGTAAATTTCTCGGTAAATTTCGTCTGGATAGGACCAGGGTGAGCGGCCGGCCATATTAGACGCAGGGCCGTATTTCAAGGCAAAACGAAAAACCCATTTCGACTGTATGATGAAAACACTAAGCACTAAGCAAATACAGCAAAAATGGGTGGATATACTTTATACACTTTTCAATGCAGTCTTATATAAAAGTAAATGTAAAAGACGAGGAAGAGAAGAGGTGTATTTGAGATATCAAACTTGCACTGGTTGGTAGATTATTTAATTAACGGCTACACCAATGCCCTGACTGGAGATAAGTATACCTGAACATTTCAGATCTTATCACTAAAGATATATTATTAAGTATGTAATACGTCCGAGGAAGTAATCAATCTGGAATGATATGCAAACCTCTGAGTCTCTAGGCGGTTTTTAAAGTCACGATATGATACTTTGATAAATTGCAAATTGTCCCGCATGCACAATCAACGTAATTTAATACGCACAATGAGCATACGCCATTGCTGAATTATTTATGAAAACACAATCACAATATTCCAATATAATAACTATAACTACAACAATTTTCACTTTGAACAAAATAATTATTCTCATTTGCTGATAGTTGTTATTAACATAAAACATAATTTATATGAAACCCACGTGGACTTTTTTACGAATAAATTAATAACAACAACATAATTGCCATACTTACACGACATGGCCATTTGCATCACGCTGAATGCTCATACCTATACAAAGATTTTTTTTCAATTTCTATTGAATAAATTAACACATTTTCTAGTGATTTAACGTGGAAATGGTGTTGAAACAGTTATGTCTGTATTTTGAGGATGTCACTTTGAACCGGGACAAACGTCCTCGAGCTTTGAAGGTTTGTCCTCGGTGGCAAGCCATTACTGCGGTGATGCAGTCGAGAAATTTGAAAAATCGCCTTGTGTGGATCTGTCCGGGCGGGCGCAATTTACCGTCGTCAACATTGCGATTCAAGAGACAGCGTTTTGCTCTCTCCTCCTCTGTTTATCTGGCTGATGCTCCTCTCCATGAGCCAAAAGGACTCCAGGTATATTGGCCATTATTTATGGCTCATTCTCGACACAATCAGATATAATCACACAAAATCCTAATCAATGTTAATTTATAGCGGTCGACCCTAATAAACATATATGAACCCTTTGTTTCATCGCATCCGCTCTTTCTCTGTCCCACTTCTGGCGCTGTCTTGCGCGATGTTTTTAATAATGAGCCGAAAGGTCCGTATTATCATTTAAAAACGTGAGGTTTTAAATTTCGTGTTCCAAAGGCGTGGGTTTCGTGTGTGTGTGTATGCGAGTGTGTGTGTGGATGGCCGACCGCATCTTGTTTGTCCACCATCCGCCACAACACTCATTCAACTTTGGTTCCATGAATGTGAGTCTAGTTTCCCTCCATTCTCCATTACGTCGACGCTACACAAAACATAGTAAAATTTGTAACTGTTGTGGCCCGAACTGGTGCGGTTTTGTCACATTTTATATAAATAAATACGTACCTATACAAGAGCACGTTTGCGAGCCTGTCGCACTCAGGTTGTGAATTTGTTTATTGAATTTCGACTAAATGCTCCTACTTCATTCTGTTCAATAATTTGATTTCGCTGAATTAGATCCGAATTAGCTTGATGAATGATTCAATAAAGTTCAGAAGATCCGTTTTCTTACTGCATGGTCCCAATTCCAATGATTTTTCTCAATTGATTATCATACAATTATCTACAGTAGTACCTACGTAGTATACCTGAGGTACCTAGGGTAGATATATACAAAATTGCTGAATACAATAAACATAATCAAAGAAAACTTTCAAGTTCTTGATTGAAAAGGGGTAATAAGCGCCAATTCACTACAATCGCGCATTTTTCTTTGAGGCGACTATTATTTATTCTCAAATAAAATGCAAATTGGATCAAACAACCGTAATGACATAGCAACAATAACCTCCAGTTCCACCAAACTTTTGTGAGCGCTTACTTTATTATTCTCATAGTAACTAAGCAACTGGCCATGCTATAGCCATTCTCATTTATTTGGGGTCCTCGGGGCGCAAGTCCACCTATATTGGCCGTCATTGCGGTCGAGTTCATACAACCAGCTCGATCGATAAGCGCTTCCGGTTAAACAGCCAATTGAACGAGGGAGCTTGTATACTTGAGGACCTGCGCACGAGCTGGGAGCAAAAGGAACCACCTATATGAGAAGGTCTATTAGCTGTAACATACAACTATCAGTATGATAAAGTTATTCCGCTCATAAAACTTTGGTGGAACTAGCTGTAAGTTGTAACTTTCCTTAGAATCCAATCGATTTTGAGGACGTAGTATGGTGACGGCGGATCAAAGATGATAGAAAGGAAACTCAAAATCATAATTATATCCAATATAACTCTAACCTTCAGTTTTTGAACTCGTGGATCGCGACTACGACTATGACCACTGCCGAATCGTCCACGAACGCCTTTCCCCTCTATTCGGGGGATAAAATAGGCAGCCTATAATGTTTCAGAGCAGAGCATGAAGAACAGAAAATAGAGCCCTGTGGGACATCACAGGTAATTCCTGTTGATTTTGTCCCCGAACTCCACCAGTACGCTCAATTAGTGATGACGTAGGTTGATGAAGGTCAGGGCACCGTTGCCTTGCCATAGCAACCACTGAATACAAACCCGAAATGACAGTTGACGCTGACATTACTTGCGTCAAAAACCGTCAATAATAAACAGTATTGCGGGCTATCAAATAACAAAACGTGTAATAGTAGTTTACAATACGAGTTGGCTGTTACATAAGTGGTTTTCAGACACGAAGCCGAAGTTGTAAGAGGCGAGTGTCGGAAAGCATCTTGTGTAACACGCCACGAGTGTTGTACAACATTTTTCCTACGACCACTTACGAAAGTGACTCCTTTCACACGCTATAGTAGGCCCGAAAGTTGTCAATTACGTCAACCTACCCAACCTGTGCATTATAGCCGTACTTATTATAACGCACAGTTCATTCGGATCACGAAATAATACGAATTTAAACGACGATTTAATCACAATTTCGAAAAACCGGCTTTCAATACCACTCTAACTCTGATTCACAAGCAAACCAACAATAATTTTCACCTACAGGACTGGCCTCAGTCATGTCCTCTCAACCGAAAGTATGGGTTTGACATGCTTATATAACCTTATCGAAGGCCTTACCCTAGCGGTGAGATGTATAAAAATAAAAAATCCTACATAATTTCCTTTCACCAACAGTAATTGTAAAGTTATGAATGAAATTCTTACCTACACTTATAAAGCAGAATAATTCTTTGGTAGCAATGCAAATGTGACCACAAAATAATAAATGGGGGTCTATTCAGAAATCTTGAGCTGCACCAGCCCCATCCAATACACCTAAATACTTTGAATCAAGTTAACATACTAAAATGTCAAAATGACGGTTGAAATGTCACTAATTTCATTATTGGATTTTTAATTTTCTCACAAGAAGACGTTGTTGATAAATGAAGTCCCATACACCTGCTGATCACCATAACGTACCTCTCCCGGCTGGTAGCCGGGGCCTTAGGCCGCTATTGCTCTTCAAAGAATAAAAGAAATTGTCCGTGTCCTTTATTAATGACGGTTTTGGCCTGTCGACAAAAATACCCTGATAGCTTGATGGTGAGAGACGCCACCTCCGACCTTACCTGCTGTCACAGGCGCGTGGCGTGTGTCCAGCAGGCCCGAGTTCGATTCCTGCGATTCCCCGATTTTTTTTTTGTGAAAAAGATCATTTTTTATATTTTGAAAGCAATCAAAATTTGAAAGACTGGTTTTTGATGGGATTCTTGATTTTTTTTTGCGATAATTCGGTGTACCGCTCGCTTGTAAGATGCTCAAGCATAACAATAGCCACAGGCAGACTTGGTCAGATAATAGCGGTGTTTTTTGGGAAAAAAATTCAAAATTGTGAAAAAATATAAATTTTTGAAAATTTCAATTTTTGAAAATTTGGAATACACACACATTTTCTTTATTAAACCATTTAAAATTACCCTTACTGATGTAATTATCATTTATCCACTGGTTTTTATAAAATCTATGTTTACAGAAGAACACGAAAATGTCGTCCTAATTTGAATGTAATTTTCTCCCGGTCGTAGGAAAAATAGTGTACGTAACTCGCCGTAAAAAGTCTCACATTCATTCGTATGATTTCTGCACTCGGCTGCGCCTTGTGCATTAACTTACACACTCATGCGTAATGTATCACTTTCCGTACTTGTTACGTAATGTACTATTTTCGTGTTTGTTCCATTGCAAATTTAATTTTTTTTTTGTAATTTTTGAGGTTATTTTGACAAGTGTCAACTTGAATATATAAACTGTCCATATACAACTTATATAAAAGTCATAACATCTTATGTATCAACACAACAAACACGTAATAGTAGTTTACAATACGAGTTGGCTGTTACATAAGTGGTTTTTAGACACGATGCCGAATTTTGCAGAACGAGGGCGCAGCCCGAGTTCTGTAAGAGGCTGAGTGTCGGAAAGCATCTAGTGTAACAAGCCACGAGTGTTGTACAACATTTTGAGTGTTTGTTTTATTGCAAAAAAAATTTTGTTGTAATTTTTGAGGTCATTTTGACAAGTGTCAACTTAAATAGATAATGCGCTAGTTAAATAGATAAACTGTAATATCCATATACAACTTATATAAAAGTCATTACATCTTATGTATTACCACAACAAACACGAAATAGTATTTTATGTTACTAGCGCCGAAAACCGGGCATAGCATAACGAACGTGAATGCAGCTCGAGGCCCTAGGCCGAGAGCTGCATGTAAGAGAGTTATGCTATGCCGTTTTCAGCGCGAGTAGCATACATCGTTTTTCGTGCTGCTTTTAATAAAATTACAAATAAATAAGATCATATCGCAATAATCATTGGAATAAATTTCAAGTTGGTACTTCTGCCATTTATCACCAAGGCACGAGGCATATACCTACTAGATGCAGATTTTTGTGTGTCAAATGTCGATTTAAAAAATTGCGTCCCATATTTGAATTTTCTTGCTTAAAACCGCCCTCCCCCTCCCCAATTGGAAGGGCCATCCTCCAAAAATCCCGAAATCACTGAGCTCTAGTGTCTTATGTGACGACGCTCTAGTGTCTTATGTGACGACGAAACACAAAATGGCATAAATTAATCACTTTTAAACCTTGGCGCCACAAAACGTCAGAAATCATTCTGCAATTGTGCCAACAGCTTTTAGAAAAATGACCCTAGAATATCAATTTTAAAAATGATTATTTATGATTTTAACTGATTCAAACCGAAAATTTCAAGCTACAACATTGGAAACGTGGTCTCTCTTGAATTCTGCATGATTTTGCAAGGTTAATTTATTTTTTACGTGTACTTTTTACTTTGCCGCTCTAGATTATTTTCTGGATATTACAGTGCAGGACACCGAGCGTATATTGTCATTTTCGGTTATGGCAGCACGAGAAAAGCATTCCTCGTTCCAGGTAGAAACCATATACCATTTTCTCAGCGAACACCGTGCAAGAAGGATCAAGTGCAGTTTAAAAGTAAAAGTGTGGTTAACTTCTGTCACTTCAGGTTTGTATCAATTCATCTCAATTTATTTGATTCACTGTTTATACAGAATGAACATTCTTTCAACAAGGTTTGGGCAACAACAAAAAATTCACGGGCTAAAGTAATATGGGTTAATCGAGTTTGTTTTCATTGGTTGCCATGGCAACAGCACCCTGGCTTATACCAACCTACGTCACACTAATTGAGCGTATATACCTGGTGATAATTTGAAAACTATCCACCTGCAATAACTCCCGATTCTCAGTGAAGATGACTCCGAGCAAAAACAGGTCGATCAGGTCATACCTATCGAGGGGGACATCTAAAACATACATTGGCGAGTTTATATCTTTAGCCCCATCGCCCCCGGGTGGGGGGCGTCCTATCAGGAGTATTGAATCCGAAGATACAGCGAGCGGATAGAACGAGTAGTACAATAATCGCTTATTGTAGTACGCAGTATAAACAGTGTGTGTTTTAAAACGATCGCCTCAATTAAAAACGAACCTAAACGTGAAATACGTAACAATATATCTACTGAAATATGCTAGAATAGAAATGACAATCGTGCATGGCGAGAGCTTTCGATGATACCCTAGGTTCCCAGAAAGATATGAGACAATAGACCGTTTCGTCGTAAACAGCGCATGCGCGGAGTTTTGTGGAATGTCATACGGACTCCAAAATAGCGTCACCGTGGCCACGGCGGTTTGGGTTTCAGCCAGGTGTCACTGTGATATGACAATTATGAACGTCAGTGAGACGCAATAAGGCCAAGACCTACGCTCCTGAGAGAATGAGTAAGAGTGAGAGTACAAGTGAGTATGCCTTCACGTGCGTGAGTCTCAGTAGCGCATTTTCTCAAAGAGGCATATTGTGAACGTAAACAAATTTGGTTGAAGGAGAAACACCATTCCTTGCCCACTTTCTTCATTCGAAACTCATTGTAATATTTTGTTATCAGAATGGGGTACTTGCCAACGGTATAGATTTGAATGAAAATTCTTTCACTCATCAATATTTTTTTGATTGAGGGCGGGAGCTGGGAGCGGCGACTAATCAAAAGTGGCCTATCTCTTCCCACTTTTAGTCAGCTATCTATATAGCGGAACAATTAGTTCGCCATGTCTTCAGGGTTATGTTTTACATTTATCTCTTACTTTGGGGGCGGCGTGTGGGAGCGGCAGAGTTTGGCAAAGAAATTCTTCCACAGTTTGAGTTGGGAGTTTCTGAATGTTTGAGGTAACATTAAAATGTAAATCAGTGGAAATTATTGAAAGTTGCACTTTTTTTCTTTTGGGGGTGGAAGTTGGAGGCGGCGTCATATCAAAAGTAGCCTATTCTTTCCCATTTTTAGTAAGCTATCTATATAGCGAAAGAATTAGATCGTTATGTCTTCGGGTTTATGTTTTTCATTCATCTCTCACTTTGATGGCACGTTGGGGGCGGCAGCATTCGGCAAAGTAACTGTTGCACAGTTTGAGTTGGAAGTTACTAAATGTAAGGGAAATATGACAATCAGTGAAACTTGTGAAAGTTGCATGTTTTTGCTTGGAGGCGGCAGCTGGAGGCGGCGGCTAATTAAAAGTGGCCTATCTTTTTCCAATTTCAGTCAGCTATCAAAATAGTGAAAGAATTAGATCGCTATGTCTTCAGGTTCATGTTTTTCATTTATCTCTTACTTTGGGGGCGGCGTGTGGGAGCGGCAGCGTTCGGCTGAGCAAATGTTGCACATTTTGAGTTGGCAATTCCTAAATGTTAAAGGGAACATCTCAATCAGTAACATTTGTGAAAGTTGCACTTTTTATCGTTTGGGGGCGGAATCTGGGGGCGGCGACTAACCAAAAGTAGCCTATCCTTTCCCATTTTCAGTCAGTTATTTATACACCGAAAGAATCAGATCGCTATGTCTTCGGGTTTATGTTTTTCATTCATCTCTTACTTTGGGAGCGGCGTGTGGGAGCGGCAGCGTTCGGCTGAGCAAATGTTGCACAATTTGAGTTGGCAGTTCCTAAATGTTAAAGGGAACATCTCAATCAGTAACATTTGTGAAAGTTGCACTTTTTATCGTTTGGGGGCGGAATCTGGGGGCGGCGACTAACCAAAAGTAACCTATCCTTTCCCATTTTCAGTCAGCTATTTATATACCGAAAGAATCAGATCGCTATGTCTTCGGGTTTATGTTTTTCATTCATCTCTCACTTTGATGGCAGCGTATGGGGGCGGCAGCATTCGGCAAAGTAACTGTTGCACAGTTTGAGTTGGAAGTTACTAAATGTAGGGGAAATATGACAATCAGTGAAAATTGTGAAAGTTGCATTTTTTTGCTTGGAGGCGGCAGCTGAAGGCGGCGGCTGATTAAAAGTGGCCTATCTTTTTCCAATTTCAGTCAGCTATCAATATAGTGAAAGAATTAGATCGCTATGCCTTCAGGTTCATGTTTTTCATATATCTCTTACTTTGGGGGCGGCGTGTGGGAGCGGCAGCGTTCGGCTGAGCAAATGTTGCACAATTTGAGCTGGCAGTTCCTAAATGTTAAAGGGAACATCTCAATGAGTAACATTTGTGAAAGTTGCACTTTTTATCGTTTGGGGGCAGAATCTGGGGGCGGCGACTAACCAAAAGTAGCCTATCCTTTCCCATTTTTAGTCAGCTATTTATATACCGAAAGAATCAGATCGCTATGTCTTCGGGTTCATGTTTTTCATTTTAAAGTGCTTGGGGGCGGTTTTCAGCAGTTTTTTCATGTTGGCGGCGCATATTGAAGACGGAATGTTTCTTGGCTTATGTTTATAAGTGTCAACTATGTATTATTCAAAAAATGAGAACACTAGAGCATCAGGTCTGGTAAAAAGTGCAATATTCTGTTATTTCAAGTTTATCGGGGGCGGTTTTCTCTATGTTGGCGGCGCAATATGGACATCCAATATAGCCTAGCCCTCCTTTGGGAGTGGCAGCTATGTAACAGCGAAAAAATTAGAAAGCTAGGTCGTCTAGTTTGGGAGGAGTTCGAGGAACGGACGGACGGACGGACGGACGGACGGACGGACGGACGGACGGACAAAGCGGTTGCAATAGCGATTTTCATCAAGATGGAAAATGCGCTAAAAACAGTCCCTATAGCCACCAACTATTGTCAACTTTGTTGAGAAAAGCAGACGGTAGAAAAAACTTATGGATTGTCCTGCGATTATTTTCAGGCATTTGTTCCTAAAAACTGCCGAATTAATTTTGATTGAGATTTTTCATGTTTATAGAATGAATGTATTCCTATGAGCCCGCATATTGATGCTGTTATTGTAGTTTTCTACCAATAAACGTACATTTCAATGTTTCAACACTCCCACAGCACACCGACATCAAAATGGGAATTTCAGAAACACAAACAAATTAATTAGTGTGGATTTGTTAATCGGTTAAAAAATTCATTTCGAGTACGAAACCACAGAACAAACATCAATTTATAGCATCTATCAGGCACAAAACCGTGTTTACCCATGTCAGTATGTGTGTGGGTAATTATGCATTAGATTTAGAAAACAGCACCGGATATTTTAATGAGGTGAATTACCTTCGATTATAGGTGTACTATCTTCCCCATGAATCCCATGATATGTGAAAAAGAAAACGTCACGTCTTGAAAGCCAACAAAATCACCCAGGCAAATTGTTTGCGATGGGCAATCGACACTGTATGGTGAGGTGAACATTATTAAATGATGATGTTGATGAGAACTAATTCTGGATTTCTTCCACGTCCTTCGCCTGGCTATTTATGCATGTCCAGCAGGTGTTTCCATCAACCGCAAATGTTTGTATGGTCACTGCGACGACGAATTAGTAAGCACATATTGCAAGCAAAGTAATTATTTATATTGTTGTAGAGTCGTTTAATAGCCGGTCATTGTGAAACACAAATGCACAATTAAATAATTGTGGAATTTAATGCGCCCTTATAAGGAACCAAGCGACACAATTATAAATGAAAACACGACTTCTCGCGGCATTTTATTACGATGTTCGCTTACTTTCTTGTTTGGGACGAAACGAGAATGACGAGATGTGGAGTTCTGCTGTCATAATCGCTTCTGACTAGCACGCAAGATGATAACGACTGAACATTATGTTGATCCATCGCGATCAGGGTGGCTGCGGCGAGCCGAATGCTATGGAAACCAAACTGATTGAGTTCTTTGTTCTTTGTCAGTTGCACTTGATCTTTATTGCTTCAACACACCTCCAACAGTACGAGTCGCGAATCATGGATTGACTTAATTTTTGACCGCGTGTAGCAAAAATGGCAATAATTTGGTGGATGTAAGAATAAAAGGTCATCAGGAAACTTCCAGCGCCCGATAGCGTGAAATCTCATTTATTGCAACTGAAGCTGAGTTGGACTGGATTATCAGATATCGAGTAACAATTTTGAAGTCGCCTTTTGAGTATCTAGCGACTAGCGCTTACTCCAGTTAGCAGCAGCATTAGCATTGCTTTAGCCACTTCATTGTACTTTCAGAAGCAAATAAGCAGAAAGTAAGTGATAGATAAATAGAATGTTTTTTTCATTTGTTCAAGTACTCAAAAATTCTCTCAAATTTTTCTTCACGTCCCTTTACCCCTATTTTGAAACCATAGTTAGAACCATAGTTGAAACATAGCTCTACTAAATTAGTGGCAAATACTTCTAGCAACCCATGAGCTTGCAGTTTACGAAAAAAAAAACACTGAATAAAAGTTCAAGGATAAGGAAGTCATTATTCCAAACCCAGTTCCAATAACTGAGGAACATCATTACGTCTGGGGTCACCCTGGCAGTACTAAATTCTGGGACACCTATGTTCATTTTATTCCGCCTGAGTAATATCGTTATGCAATGGTACCTATAATACATTACGGTCCATTTTTTCGCACCTTGCTTTTCCGGTTGAGAGCTAGCACTAATACTTAAAATGTCCTGTTTAACTGACACGACTTGTCGCTTTGCATCAGTGACGTAATATTCGTACGATTCCCATTGTCTCATGCATAACATACCTACCTACACCTGGTCCTTGGTCATTCAATTTTATGGCTTTATTATGATTTTCTTGCTACCACATTACGTATAGGCAGATACCTAGGTACTTGACACACTCGAATAGGTTTGATGGATGTGCAGCCTGTAGTTGAAATGCGGGTGGTAGAATACAGTAGATGTTACGTGCATGACGACTTTTATGGTGTGAAAATCGTAATAATAGGTACAAACCTTTCTTGAATTTCTTTTTCATTCTGTTATTTTTTTTCTGAGGTTAGGTCAGTGAATTTTATCAGAAAACTGAGCAGTCTGATTGTCGTGAATATTTGGGACATGAGATGAAAAATAATCTGCAGCTTCCAGATGACAGTCTTTAATTTTTGGCAGAATATTACATCTATCTGTCAGTGACTGAGGTCTGGTCAGTTGAACTTGATCAGAAAACCGAGCAGTCTGATTGTCGCCAATATTTGGGACATGAGATGGAAAATAATCTGCAGATTCCAGATGACAGTCTTCAATTTTTGGCAGAATATTACATCTTTCTGTCAGTGACTGAGGTCTGGTCAATTGAGCTTGATCAAAAAACCGAACAGTCTGATTGTCGCGAATATTTGGGACATGAGATGAAAAATATTCAGCAGCTTCCAGATGAGAGTCTTCAATTTTTGGCAGAATATTACATCTTTCTGTCGGTGACTGAGGTCTGGTCAGTTGAACTTGATCAGAAAACCGAGCAGTCTGATTGTCGCCAATATTTGGGACATGAGATGAAAAATAATCTGCAGCTTCCAGATGACAGTCTTCAATTTTTGGCAGCATATTACACCTATCTGTCAGTGACTGAGGACTGAGGTCTGGTCAGTTGAACTTGATCAGAAAACCGAGTAGTCCGATTGTCGGGAATATTTGGGACATAAGATGAAAAATAATCTAAATCCTTCATCATAAGCAGAAAAGTTTGTACTGGTACAGTTGTTCTTTATGAAACATGTTGCTGTTTGAGAATAACGACAATGCTCAAAGATTTGTCGTCTGTCAAGGCCACTTGATGTTTGTATATGAATACATATTTCCTTGCGATACAATCGCAACGTTCAGATGGGGTGGAGACTCTAAAGAAAGGATAACTGAAAGCTCCATATGCCTCAAAATGTTGGCGTCGCCCTGAATGTCGCAAAGTCCACAAGGACGGCATTAATTAAATTTGATGAAATCGTGATGTTTGCAGACGCTGGATCTAATCTGGACAAGCACCACTTTAAAATCATGTTATTTGTTGACACAACGGCGTGTATAAGCATAATCCCGACAGTAGACCACATTGGATTTGGCGATAATGCAACAGTGTTTACACATGTTATGTCTGAAATGGACGCAGACCGACGCGTTCCCATCGCTGGCTGCTGCTGCTGCTGTTCCTACCACTACCACTCTCTTGCTGATGCTGACGCTTTTGCTGGATGCCACTGTCATGACATAACAATAAAGGATTTTAATACCGCGACGACTTCCCTCTCCTGCGCACATCTCCAATAAATCTGTCAAAGGCGACGTGCAGCCTCGACATGCAAATGCTACGGTATACGCTGCGCTCATCCACATTATATGATATTTGGATATTTTTCTTTGCTGGGGCCACGGCCTGTCGCTCGGAGCCTCTAAACCGATGACTCCGACGACGGAATCCTGCCCTAATAAATGCCCATCGGCTACCATGAAAGCAAACACCGCGACATTCCCGCGACGACAGACGGACGCGCACACTGCACATAATATTGTTATGGAAATATTAATATAGCCGAAGAGAAGAAGAAAGGACGCATAAATTTTTAATGGAGAGACGGTGCCCCATGTGACATCCGTCGTGAATAAATTTTTATGTGTTTGGTAGTACGTTATACAGAGCGCCGAGAACCCATTCTTCGTCTTCGGCCGAAAGCATTTATCATCGAAAAATTGATGGTTGGTAGTTCTCGTATGGTCGTATGTTCGTACATTTATACATACATACTAGCAACCTGTTCTCGGCAAGGGAAGCCGCGTCTGCTACCTGTAATCCTACTGGTACTGCCTAGCCAAACTTCCTAATTCAAAAACTGTATAACGCCTCAGTTCCACTACCGTCTAGGGAGATGATAATTGGATTAATTACCTTATACGTCCACCGACGTCCATGGAAGAAATCAATTTCAAGTCCATTTTCAAAATGATGTTATAAAACTCGCTGAAGGTTACGACGTGCGAATAAGACACATCTGCAAAATTGGCGGAGGAGCTGAGCTTGCCAGAATATTGAGAAGCCGATGGAAAATCAAATTTTTTAGAGCTCACGCGAATGAACTGCTACACATTCTGGAATGAATGAATATACCGGAATGACGATGGAAGCGACGGGAACCTTCGAGATCTTTCCAGGAATACAGGCAACCACTTTTTCTCCGTCCTCATGTTGTTGAGTAAGAACTCCAGCAATACCGGAGCAACTCGCGTCAGTTTGGATAATAAACAGAATTTCGAACCCAGGGCACAAAAAATTGAAGCCGGGATAAGGCTTCCCTTTATTGTTTGGAACGCATTTTCCTGCTCAACTCCCCATTCGAACTTTACAGATTTTTTTCAACAACTTAGACAATGGCGCAATAAGACTAGAAAATGACGGAATAAATCTCCCATACCAAGACTCAGTACCTATCAGTTCGCGAATTTGTCTGACCGTGGTAGGGCTCGGAATTCTCGAAATAGTCTCAACCTTTTCAGGATCTACATAAAGACCATGTCTGTCTACCACATAACCCAGATATTTCAAACTAGACCGGCAAAACTCAAATTTTTCCCGATTTAGTGTTAAACCCGCATCGGAAATACGCCTTAGGACATCTTGAACAATTTCAACATGTTTTCCAAAGGTATCTGTCACAATAAATTAGTCGTCGAGATATACACAAAAACGTACGGCTCTAATGTAGGTGGAATAACTTTAACGATAAAACGCTGAAATGTGGCGGGCGAATTATGGAGACCGAAAGGTAATACCTTGAAGTGGAAGAGACCTCTGCGAGGAACGGTAAAAACGGTATATTTTCTTAAGAGGCTTCCTCTCAGGGAATTTGCCAGTAAGCAGAGCAAATATCTGAATATTTCAAAAACCTAGCATCACGTAATTTATCCAAAATGGAGTTGACTTGTAGTGAGGGATAAGCGTCACGTTCGGTCACTCCATTCAAACCCCTGAAATCAATACAGAATCGATATGATGAATTAGCGCAACTGTGATTTTTCCTAGGGATTATCACCACCGGACTAGACTATCCACCGTCACTTGGTTCGATCATATCCAAAGCGAGCATGTTGTCGATTTCCGTATTAACTAAACTTTGAATCACCGGTGAAACGTTGTAGTACCTACGCTTCATGGGTTCGGACTTCGTTCTGATCACGTGTTCAACAAGGGTAGTGCGACCGCGAGTTATCCGGTATTTTTAGCGAAGTAACCCTAAACTATTTCCTTCATGATTTTCAATTGTACATCGTCGAGATCGTCGCGAGAAACTACAGCTTCGGCCAGTTCAATTCCATCACAAGATAAACTCCAGCTACCCGAGCGTAAGTCCGGCACAACACCCATACGCGACCAAAAATCAATACCCAGAACCATAGTTGTCGGTACTTCCGGTACAACAATGACGTCAAACACACCGGTGCGTTCGTTAAGTGTATAATAGGGACCCGAACTATTCCAAGGCTACCGACCGTCTGACCATTGACAATCCTGACGCTTACCGTCTTTTCAGGATCCAACCGATCCAACGTAAATCCATAGCTGCTTGAAAGCTCCCAACCTTTTTACTCGAAAATGATACGACTAGCACCTTTAGAGTCAAGGTGAAAGTTGTTCACCTGGGTCGACCTGCACGGTACTGGAGAATGATTAAGTGCCTGCTCGTGATGAACAGGCTCAAAACAGAGGCAGTGCCATGAAACTCGCTGGAAATCACGACGCACAATCAAGACACATCTGCACTATTGGCGGAGGAGCCGTCCTTCGAGAGCTTGTCAGAATAAGTATGCGCGAAGCCGATCGAGTTTTCTGGAGGTCTCGCGAACGGACTGCCGAGCGATACTGGAATCCACCGGAACGATAATAGAGGTGATGAGAGCCTTCGAGATTTTTCCACAAGACGTCTGGAATAGCCCAGAGTCCAGAATACAACACGCGAGTATAAAAAATGGGAAATGGCCAAAAAAAGTTGAACTAAAACCAACAGCGAAAGTGAGCACATCAGTTAGCTTGAGTAGTTGAGTGAAGCGATATCCAAGTGAGATGATTAATGTAATACGTAAATTAGTAGTAGTGGGGTCGATACGCTTTTGGATACTGCACTTTTGAGTAGAGTTATGAAACTTGGCACATAGTTTCTAGGGGCCATTGGAAGAAATTTCGTCCGATGTTCCCAAAAAAAAATTCGACGGAATCCGTTATATGGGCCCCTTTTTCCAAAATGGCGGCCACATTTTGAAAATTGTGCGATTGGTCGTACAGTGGCGCGCAAAATATCAATTCCTAACATTTTGACCATAACCAGTTGATTAAGGCCACCCCTGACTTGATCAGTCTGATATTTTGGCCATTTGGGCCTTTTCTCCAAAATGGCAGCCAAACTTTGGAAGGTGGCATTTGGTCGTATAGTAGCCTGCAAGGTATCAATTCTTGACATTTCGACCATGACAAGTCGATTAAAGCCTACCCCGACACTATCCAACCTAAATTTTGGCCTCAATACTCAATTATAGTGCTGATACTGAAATTTATTTTTCAATTTTTAGAAGGGTTGTGGAAAGCCACTTCTTGGATTTTTTGTGTGTTCAATATGTGAGTAATCCGGAGAGCAGATTAACTACATTTTTTCCGAAAAAATAAAAGGCTCCCCACCCCACTGGCAAAACTTATTTCACGCATGTATAAAACTGGTGAAAACCTTAAAAAATGTCGAAAGTACATACATATCAACTTCAAGTTGTTTCAGAATTTGAATTTGTGCTAAAAGATAAGTCAGGTTACATATCACGTTACCAGAAACAACAGTGATTGAGGAATCTGCGCTCTATTTTCAGTGGTGTTTGGAGGTTAGACTTCTCTCTGCCTCTCAGACCTCAGACTTCGGGTACTTTTCATCAGTGTAGAAGAAATGTTGCATGTTGATTAGGAATAAATTCTTGCAAGGTTTGATTTTCTGCATGAGAGAGCATCCCACTGATGTAGAGCATCTGAGTCGACTGTGCGCCGATTTGGGATGCAACTTATTTGAACATTTGCACGTTTGCGTTTGTGCGATTGTGCGAAACGCTCACCTACATTCTTCTTTACTGTTTTTTTATCTATTTCATTGGTGAAGAACAAAACTCTCACCTATCCTGAATCCCTTTTCAATTCTAATTGCTGTAGGTGATCCAATTTCTACATGTTGCATTATACTCGTTTTGTCACTTATACCTATACCTATACCAAGGTTGGGAAAGAACTATGTAGCTGTAATGCTTTTCTCCAAGGTATAATATTCCTCCTACCATAGATACTAAAAAATCCGATTGCGATCCAGGAACAGGTTTTAATGATGAGGGACTTTACGGCTATAAGTTCAGAAAATTTAACACTGTACCTACATTTTTTGCCAAAAATGTGTCACATGGGACAAACCAAGACCCATAGGAGAGATCTTTGTGCCTTGGATACACTAGGAACTTGCAGAAATTTTCATAAACAGTACTATGATTCAATAAGAGGTACATTGTGATTGTCTTCTGCTCAAATCTCTTCAAGTACAATTCTTATCGACTTATAAAGGACCCCGCACATTTTATGGGTAAAATGGTTCTCGGTCAAATTGGCTGAAATTTGGATATTTTGTAGCTTTTGGTCCCCAAAAGAAAAGCTGAGAAGCATCATCTATTTGTATGACTAGTTTGCCCCCTGCAGGGGGCGAAAGGGTGGCTCAGTCATGTTTTTGTGGAATCATTCAGGAGCATAACAATACTTTTTCGAAAATCGCCGACACAGGTCGATTTTCTATTTGAAGGGTCCAACTTGCTGTCACAAATTCACTCATTTTAGGTCAACCCCCTAAGGGGGTCATTCACCCCCTTAGAACTTTATGAGCAACATAGGTCGAGTTGCATATCGTTGAAAAGGTTTTTCAACGCTCTTTGCAACAGTGCTACGCTTTTTCAATTTAAGACAGTTGTTCTTGAGATGATGAATGACAAACTTACAGGTAGTCGATCATTCAAAAAAAAATTAACTGAACTCAGGTTCAACGATTTCATTTAGCTAGTGTGAGTTTCTAAACCTTGAACTACTGACATTTCAACTACCTTAACGACTTAACTAAGTCTGTTACCCGCATTCTTACACAGAAGAAAAAATACTTTGGCGTTAGGATGTCCGGATCTTACCAGGTCCGAGGAGGGGTTTTAGCGGGTATCCTTTCGGAACTGCGAGTCTTACACTACCCTGGTACCATTCAGCCAGAGTGTGCATGAGTGCATTTTCCCTTCTCCCAAAAAAACGCCGCCGTCGGTGATTCAAGATTCAGAGACTCCCACATTGACAAAATGAAAATTCTTCAATCTTCAACCTAAATTCGGTCAATTCCTTTGAAAATGATCGAGCTAAAACTTTGAAATTCATTGTCTCAAGAACGACTATCTTGAATTGAAAAAGCTGAGCTGAACTCGACATGAACTAAACGCTGTTTGCAACAGTGCTCAGCTTTTTTAAATCAAGATAGGTAGTCATTCTTGAGATAATGAATTTCTATGTTTCAGGTAGTCGATCGTTTTCAAAGAAATTGAACGAATTCAGGTTGAAGAATTTTCATTTTGTCAATGTGGGAGTTCTGATGAACCTTGAATCACCGATGGCGGCCTTTTTTTGGGAGAAGGGAAGATGCACTGACGCACACCCTGGCTGGGGTGGTACCAGGGTAGTGTGGGGCTCACAGTTTCGAAAGGATATACCCACTAAAACCCCTCCTCGGACCTGGTAAGGTCAACAACTTAACGCTAAAGTAATTTCTTATTCTGTGCATTAGACTGTGGATTACAGATCAAGTCAAATTGTTACGATAGGTTGAAATATCGTTCGTTCATAGTTTAGAAACCCACACTAACTTAATAAAATTCCTAAACCTGAATTCAGTTAATTTTTCTGAAAATGAACGACTGCCTGAGAGTTTGAAATTCATTATCTCAAGAACGACAGTCTTGAATTAAAAAAGCGTAGCACTGTTGCAAAGAGCATCGAAAAACCTTTTCAACGATATGCAACTCGACCTATGTTGCACATAATGTTCTAAGGGGGTGAGTGACCCCCTTAGGGGGGTTGACCTAAAATAAGTGAATTCATGACAGAAAGCTGCATCCATCGAATAGAAAATCGAACTGTTTCGGCGATTTCCGGGAAACTATTGCTTTGTTCCTGAATGATGCCGCAAAAGCATGACTGAGCCACCCTTTCGCCCCCTGTAGGGGGCAAACTGGTCATACAAATAGATTTTGCTTCACAGCATTCCCTTTGTGGACCAAAACCTACAAAATATCCAAATTTCAGCCAATTTGACCGAGAACCATTTTACCCATAAAATGTGCGGGGTCCTTTGCAAAAACCGCATATCTCGATCTCTTTCCGTACATATTCAAACTAGTGTTGCCGTCTAGAGTTAGACTTTCTAGAGTCTTGTCTTGAAAAGACGTCAAGACTTAGACAAGACCTCTAGAAACTCTTGTCTTGAAATTTCTAGACAAGACAAGAGTAGGGCTGTCAAGATCAAGAGTCTTGATTAGACTCTTGATAAGAAAAATAAAAACAAGTGAGTATGCCTTCACGTGCGTGAGTCTCAGTAGCGCATTTTCTCAAAGAGGCATATTATGAACGCAAAGAAATTAGGTTGAAGGAGAAACACCATCCCTTGTCCACTTTCTTCATTCGAAACTCATTGTGATATTTTGTTATCAGAATGGGGTACTTGCCAATGAAATAGATTTGAATAAAAATTCTTTCACTCATCAATATCTTTTTGTTTAAGGGCGGGAGCTGGGAGCGGCGACTAATCAACAGTAATCTATTCTTTCCCATTTTTAGTCGGCTATCCATATAGCGAAAGAATTAGATCGCTATGCCTTCGGGTTTATGTTTTCCATTTATCTCTTACTTTGAGGGCAGCGTGTGGGGGTGGCAGCATTGGCAAAGTAACTGTTGCACAGTTTGAGTTAAAAGTTCCTAAATGTTCAAGGAAATATGACAATCAGTGAAAATTGTGAAAATTGCATTTTTTTGTTTGGGGGGTGGGAGCTGGAGGCGGCGACTAATCAAAAGTGGCCTATCTCTTCCCATTTTTAGTCAGCTATCTATATAGCGGAACAATTAGATCGCTACGTCTTCAGGGTTATGTTTCACATTTATCTTTTACTTTGGGGGCGGCGTGTGGGAGCGGCAGAGTTTGGCAAAGAAATTCTTCCACAGTTTGAGTTTGGAGTTTCTGAATGTTTGAGGAAACATTAAAATGTAAATCAGTGGAAATTATTGAAAGTTACACTTTTTTCTTTTGGGGGTGGAAGTTGGAGGCGGCGCCATATCAAAAGTAGCCTATTCTTTCCCATTTTTAGTTAGCTATTCATATAGCGAAAGAATTAGATCGTTATGTCTTCGGGTTTATGTTTTTCATTCATCTCTCACTTTGAGGGCAGCGTGTGGGGGCGGCAGCATTCGGCAAAGTAACTGTTGCACAGTTTGAGTTGGGAGTTTCTAAATGTAAGGGAAATATGACAATCAGTGAAAATTGTGAAAGTTGCATTTTTTTGTTTGGAGGCGGCAGCTGAAGGCAGCGGCTAATTAAAAGGGGCCTATCTTTTTCCAATTTCAGTCAGCTATCAATATAGTGAAAGAATCAGATCACTATGTCTTCAGGTTTATGTTTTACATCTATCTCTCACTTTGGGGGCGGCGTGTGAGAGCGGCAGAGTTTGGCAAAGAAATTCTTGCACAGTTTGAGTCAAGAGTTTCTAAATGTTCGAGGTAACATGATCAGCTAAATCAGTGAAAATTGTTGAAAGTGCACTTTTTTTCTTTTGGGGGCGGAAGCTGGAGGCGGCGCAATATCAAAAGTAGCCTATCCTTTTCCATTTTTAGTCAGCTATTCATATAGCGAAAAACTTAGATCGCTATGTCTTCGGGTTCATGTTTTTCATTTATCTCTTACTTTGGGGGCGGCGTGTGGGAGCGGCAGCGTTCGGCTGAGCAAATGTTGCACAATTTGAGTTGGCAGTTCCTAAATGTTTAAGGGAACATCTCAATCAGTAACATTTATGAAAGTTGCACTTTTTATCGTTTGGGGGCGGAATCTGGGGGCGGCGACTAACGAAAAGTAGCCCATCCTTTCCCATTTTTAGTCAGCTATTTATATACCGAAAGAATCAGATCGCTATGTCTTTGGGTTTATGTTTTTCATTTTAAAGTGATTGGGGGCGGTTTTTAGCAGTTTTTTCATGTCGGCGGCGCATATTGAAGACGGAATGTTTCTTGGCTTACGTTTATAAGTGGCAACTATGTATTATTCAAAAAATGAGAACACCAGAGCATCAGGTCTGGTAGAAAGTGCAATATTATGTTATTTCAAGTTTATCGGGGGCGGTTTTCTCTATGTTGGCGGCGCAATATGGACATCCAATATAGCCTAGCCCTCCTTTGGGAGTGGCAGCTATGTAACAGTGAAAAAATTAGAAAGCTAGGTCGTCTAGTTTGGGAGGAGTTCGAGGAACGGACGGACGGACGGACGGACGGACGGACAAAGCGGTTGCAATAGCGATTTTCATCGAGATGGAAAATGCGCTAAAAATCAGATATTTATTCCTCTCTGTTGACGGTTTTTATTGTCTACTGAATGTGTGATTTGCTTGGAGATTCCTAACCATTTATTGACAACATAAAATAACATCAATAAGGGTGAAAGGTATATTATACAGGGTGTTTGCAAACTTTGGGGAAGAAAATCGAACCGCAGTTACGGAAATGCTTCAAAAGTATCAGAAAAATGTTGAAAAAAATTTAGAGTTCTTATTTTTGAAAATATGGAGGGTCAAAATGTGGTCTTTCGATCCCCTCTATTTTCGTTATTTTAAAAGATTTTAGTGACCTGTTCTAAACAGACCAGGACGTAATGTTTTTGAACCTTTGAATGTGTTTTGTGATTTCATTTACCATACAGGGTGAGTCTTTAATCCTGGAAATCCAGTTTTCTTTAAAAATTCATGCAGAAAATTTCATATGAGAACTATTTGTTCATAACCTCTAGAACCTTTCACGGTCATTTTTGAGGAAAAATAGATTTTTGCGATTCATGGCGATTTGGTCTGATGTTGAGAGTTTCCTAAAGTCTTGAAAAAAAAACGAAAGTATCTAGAAGGTTGACCCTCCATTCCCAAAAATAAAGATCATAGTTTTTTTCAACATTTTTCCGGCACTCTTGGGGCATTTCTTCAACTGCGGCTCAATTTTCTATCTCAAGTTTGCAAACACCCTGTATATTTACATGACATCTCCTCCAGACTCTGTATGTCTCTACTGTTTTTTCTGGTTCTCATGCGAAAGTTTCCTCCAAGCCAATTTTTTTTGGGGCTGCTCCAACATCTTCATTTCTATTTCTCCAAAAAATAGTTGCATCTTCTCAGATCGCAACTTCTGAGAAATCAGATCGCCCAATGAGGCCTTTGAGAAGGTTTTTGGTCAATAGCTGCAAAACAAAGTGTTTCTCGGCAATAAAAAAAAAAGATTCAGACAACATGCTGCAGCCAGATATCATTTCAATGTAGGTACAGTTGCGGCCTTTTTAAAGTGGATGACAGTTGACAGATTTTTTAGGATTTTGGCCTGAACGTCGCATGACAGCAAGCCAACTCGTTGACATTGTCGTCCACTTTAAAATGGCCGCAACCGTACCAAGGCAAAATACCTATAAGGCTGGTGTTCTTTTCACAACTTGAGCAAAGTTAGTCTTCTTGTCCGCGTCAGGTTGACACAAGCGGGAACCTGACACAGGTCTCCAAACAATCGGTATATTATCGACAAAAATATTGGACCACGTCCACAGCACGACATCTAGGAACTTCGGGCCCTGCTTAAATCCGATTATTTACCTTTCTCCGTGCAGCAGCAATGTTTCAAACATCAGCAAATATTGAAGTTGATTGGTTGACTTTTTTTAGAGTGTGACTCTTCTTCGTTGACTGTTTCCCGACGTTCATGTGGCAACCTGATACTGTTCTTGGCTTGCTTACTCACTCGATTTGAGCAGATGGACTGCGGTGAGCTGAATTGCTATTTCCTTTCGCGGTGCGGTGCCAGATTTTTTGAATAGTTTTTTGACTGAACAGTAGTTGACTATATTTATTTTGGCATGAAACCTATGGCAATAAAATCGTATCTTGTCATTTTATATAAGACCCTATTGCAGAAATACGTCTACCTACTGACAGATCCGGGGTGGCGGTGGCCATAGACAAGCCTAAATAGATAGGCCACTCTCCATACAGCAGGCGTGTATGAATTAGAGCGCCATCTACCGAAATGGGACAGTATCATTCGCATTGTATTGTGATATCTTGGAAGAAATCTGTAAAAAATTGTGGCGGGAAAATATGAAATCCCTGTATTTTTGTTCTTTTTACTTTTTTAAGCCCAAGTGCAAAAATCATGCATGGAAGATATTTCACAGTATTTTTCTCGAATAATATTGTAAAATCATTTGAGAAAATTTACTGTTGTCTACCCTTCACACATAATTTTTACAAGTAAGCTTTTCACAAGAACTTTTTAGTTTGTAATTTACTCAGAAAATTATATGATGAAAAAATATCATATGATCAAAAACTTTCTTGCTCAAGGCAGGCTGTGGCCTGGCCAAAATCAGCCTCGTTTGCCTGTCAATGACCAAGACCACAGCCTGCCTTGAGTAGGAAAGTTTTTGATCATACGGTACTCATATTGTTACTGATGGACTCGAAGGTATGGCAAACAGAAAATTATACAGAAATAAACAATATTTCGAGACGTCACTTCTGAAAAAATCTTTATTATTTATCTTCTCTTCCAATTCGTTTTAGAAAATCTCAGACAGTTAGCTTGTTGTTGGCCGCAATGTTCACTGTTTTGTTCTGTTCGACAACCTCGGGGAAATTAGGTATAAGCACACGAGCACCTCATCAAGATGGTGTTTCCACGCGAAATTCTGTTGTAGTCATCTGAAGGAGAGAAGTACCTAGATCAATCCAACAAAATACGATGTAGAAGCAGGTAAAGCAACTTACCGTGTTTGAGGTTAAATTAAAAGGAATGCTTCAAAATGAAATCAAACTTAATCCAAGCGATTCCTGACAAGGACTGGAGTCCGAAACAATCACTGGAAACTTGGATGTTGAAATTTTCCGACGAAAAGCACAGAACAGAGGCCAAACAAAAATAAGTAAAAATTTTTCAACGGTTTTTCTCCTGTCAGTTGAAGGTGTCAGGTGCTGTACTGTCAATTGTGTCAGTTTTGATGTCTGGTGTATGTCAAATCGGGTGCTGCTGTCGCCATCTATACCTGTGGGACAGAACCGCAATATAACTGTAAACAATCATATCCCAGTTTCCTACCCCTGGCGGTGGCAACCTTTTCTTTCAGCACTTACACCAATGCAAATGATAAATTTCAGTGTGAATAAAAGTGGGTCTTTGTTTTGAAATTTGAACGTAAGTATACCCAAGCAGAATATTTTATTGGAGCGCAGTCTCTATTCGAAGGACGCTCCTTGTTCCTCACAGTTTCTTTGTTTTTCTTGCTTGCTAGTTTATATTCCTGTCAGAATTTTTTATATGGAGAGAAGGGAGTTTCATACAATTTAAATTTCAAGAGTCTATCTAGACTCTTGAAAAATTTCCATCAAGAGTTAGAGTCTTGTCTTGAAATTTTGAAAAAATCTTGATATTTCAAGACAATACAAGAGTAGGGCAACTCTTGTCTTGTCTTGTCTAGACGGCAACACTAATTCAAACAACTTGCACTTCAAAATTTCTTGCGGTTTTGATGCCACGAGATCTTTACTGACAGGAGGACAGGATAATAAATGGGGATTGAGGCCAAAATTTGAGTCAAGTCGAGTTGGGAAGGGTATTAATCGACTCGCAATGGTATAAATGTCCAGGAATGAATACCTTGTGTGCCCCTATACGACCACCTCCCGATTTTCGAGGTTTGGCTGTCATTTTGGGAAGAAGGCCTCAATGGCCCAAATATCGATGGCCGAATTGAGTCAGAGGTGGGTTGAATCAACTCGTCATAGTCAAAATGTTACGAACTGATACTTCGGGCAAACGTGCAAATTTCCAAATAAATTGCACCCCATATCAGCGCAGAGTCGACTCAGATGCTCTACATCAGTGGGATGCTCTCTCATGCAGAAAATCAAACCTTGCAAGAATTTATTCCTAATCAACATGCAACATTTCTTCTACACTGATGGAAATTTTTTGAAACAACTTGCAGTTGGTATGTAAGTATGTACTTTTGACGTTTTTTATGGTTGTCACAGTTTTATACATGCGTGAAATAGGTTTTGCCGCTAGGGGGAGCCTTTTGTTCCTTCGGAAAGATGTAGTGATTCTGCTCTCCGGATTACTCACAAGTTGGACACACAGAAAGTCCAAGAAGTGGTTTTCCCTCGGGTTTTCCACAACCCTTCTCAAGATTTAAAAAAAAAATTCTAAATCAGCACTATAATTGAGTAGGTATTGAGGCCAAAATCTAGGTTGGGTAGAATCGGGGCAGGTTTTAATCGACTTGTCATGGTCGAAATGTCCAGAATTGATACCTTGCAGGCCACTATACGACCAAATTCCAACTTTCGAAGTTTGGTTGCCATTCTGGAAAAAAGGCCCAAATGGCCAAAATATTAGACGGATCGAGTCAAGGGTGGCTTAAATCAACTCGTTATGAACAAAATGCTAGGAATTGATACTTTGCGCGCCACTGTACGACCAATGGCCAATTTTCAAAATTTGGACGCCATTTTGGAAAAAGGGGGCCTTTATAACGGATTCCGTCGAAATTTTTTTTTGGAACATCGGGCGAAATTTCTTCTTATGGTCTCTAGAAACTATGTGCCAAGTTTCATAACTCTACTCAAAAGTGCAGTATCCAAGGGATTTTCGTCGCGTACCGTCCCCACTATAGTACGCAGTAAGAATTCAGAAGTGTGTTGAAACATATATTGTCTCCTAACATTCATCGTGGTTCCTCCAGCTCGACAAGATTTGGAGCTGTTCATCAAATCATCTAATTTTAATCCCCACTCTTCACGAGAAGATGCTCTTACCAAAAGGTAGTCTAAAGGTACTGACATTGAACGCTAGAACTCCGAGCTGAGCTCATGTTCCTCTTTGATTCTTCTTGGTTGTCTCCACTCCTTTCTGTCCGTCGACATCAGCGACTGTCCACGGTGATTTCGCAATAATTGTGGCCAAGCAGCCAACGCGCTTGTGCTCGCCATCGATATTCTTCAGGTCGGATTTTTGCCGTGCGATCGAGCTTGTTAAAGACTGGCTCTCACAGACAGCTGCCAACAAATCAATCAAAATAATGAGCGTGATATTAAGTACAACGTCGAAGTCGAAGAGTCGTCGAAGTATAGTAGTGGTGTAGGTACACCAGTGGTCGCATTGCGGCACGACCGCCGCAAAACATCTAATATATTTATTGAGGTTGTCAACGGACTGCAGGCAGCAAGTAGCAGACATCGGTTTTTACGGGGTCGAGGATGCATCATAACACATGTCGGCAGCCGCCACAGAGCTCGCGCCGCGAATAACAAGCTCCAAGTGCACCAACATATAAGAGACAGACGTACACACATACAAGTTCTATACCAAGAAGAAGGGGCCCCCGATCCATACCTATACGCGATGCCCACCAACAACCACCGTGTATGACCGCTTATTAGCCGCTAAGTGCGCGGTAAACGGCCGCGGACGCGACCTGACCTTTGCTCGGTGTGCATGAAACCGTGCCCCGCCAAACCGCGATTTTTTCCAAAGCACGGCGCTTTCCAAAAAATCAAATCAAACCTGTTGAAGTCGATGATGTCCCTAGTGAGGACTTGCTCAGTAGTCCACATGTCGGATGTTCAAGTCTTTTACTGAAATGGGGACTTGACTTTCCTGATTTTTTTGCCTTTGTTTCAGCTGGCTTGCTTGGTACAAATATTAGCAACATGTGATATTCTGAACGGATATATGTATTCACAAAATACCAGAGAAAATACTTCGATTCGAGGAAAAATATTGTCCACCTGGTGGTCATGATAACTAAAGTGCACAACTGCGACCTCAAATCTATCGACGACGACCTTGGATTTATTTAAAAGTTTCATGTGATTACATCACATAGAACATACATTGTTCTTTAGGAAAGACTTTCTCCAAATCATCTTATTGTAAAAATCGTCAATTAAGGCTCCACTTTAAGCTCCATCATCCAAGTCCGGTCTCGATAACTCAGGCCGGTTCTACATTTTCAACAGGGAAATTCTCGGGAAATAAAAAAAAACTGCTGGAAAATGTTCAAGAAACAGTTACCCATTCTTTGAAGAAGAAACATGGCGAAAATCTGTTCACGGGATGAAAAGTTGGAAAATTTGCAGTTTTTCCAGAGGGGAAAACTCGAAAACCGTGGTAATTTTGAAAATTTTTCCTCCAGAAATTGATTCAATTTTTTCTCTAAGTTTCATTTCCAGCATGTCTACACCTAAAATGAGTGTTTTGTGGGGCTCACCAATCACCGCATGTCGAAGTTTACACTGCAGTTTTTCTAAAACCACGGAATATGCTAATTTTATTTAAAAAAAAATTGAATTAAGAGTCTCCCCTAACTTCTACTAATTACCTCTAAAAATTACCGTCGGAAAACCGGAACCGTGTCGATTTTATGAATGGGTCTACAGGAGCCCAATTCAATCTACTGTTACGTATTTCGCGTACGGGTTCTTTATAATTTGACGATCGTTTCAAAACACACACTGTTTATCACTGCGAACTACAATAAATACACGCCAACAATCATTTACTTAGGAATATTGCTGAGACTACTTCGCTTCTATCGCACTCGATCACTTCCAATTTAACACGGGTCGTGAACCGACGATCGGTGCTTTATATATGCCTCCGACTAGTGTTCTCGAACTTTTCATCGTCCTCCACCAAATGCCACAGTGACCCGGCATACGATGGTTGTAGTACTCCACTACTCGCTCCTGGCCTTGCTGGTGTTGTGACAGCACTGCTCCAATTCCGCTGTTGCTGGCATCAGTGTGATACGCCTCGAAATTCTGGCCCAGTCCGGACCTGACTCATTTGCAGTGAGACCAGGGATTTATTTTTACGGGTGGTAGTGGAGCACTGCTTGGCACATGCGCGGCGTCGTTGTCGTGGCGTGCAGGTTCCGCCATCTTGCTTTGAAGCGTGGTAGCTGCAGCATGGACGGCTAAAATCGACACCAAGACTGCCCCCTGGCACCGCCAAACTCGGGTAAGCAGCAAGCACCTTTTTTGGGAAATGGGCCCCTGTACATAATTGATTATCTTAGGTCGTACCTGGTACGCTCATCGTTCCTGGCCCGATGGTCGCTCCCGTGACCGGACAATTCTTCCCGCGGACAATTCGTAGCGGACAATTCGTCCCGCGGACAGTTCGTCTTACGGACAATTAATCGCAAAATAATGTTTTGCCTTTTGTCTTGACTTGAACAAGTCCCTTTGTGTTTCCTTGTTGCTTTTCGAACTTTAATAAGCCCCCTTATGCTTTTTTGTAGTATTACCTGAGAGCCTTACGGCGCACCCTGGTTTCTTCATGTCTTTGAAGCTCTGCTTAGTCCCCTTGCATTATTTCGAGAATTTCTGCTAGTACACCGAGCTTTAGGAGCACCAGTAAACCCCTTGTACCTTTATGAGATATTTGGCCCCCATCGGGCCCCTCATCTTCTCTAGTGTAATTTTTGAGCTCTAATGAGTCCTCTTATGTTTTTCATTGCTTTCAGATTTCCATAAGGCCCCTTTTGCAGTTTTGTGTTATCAAGAGCTCCACTGGGTTCCCTTACTCTGTATTCAACGTAAATTGAAGCCCTGCTGAGCCCCTTTGCATTTTCCATGGATTCCGCAACAGCAAGCAGCGTTATGCCGTCATGGCATGTTCGGAGCCCTATCGGGCCTCATTGTGCCTTCAGGTGTAGTTTGAGCCCCGTTGAGCCTCCGTATGTTCTTTCATGACTTTCGGAGTAGGTACCAGTAAGCCCCATATCGCGTTATTTTGTTATACAGAGCTCCATGGGGCCCCCTTGTGTCCTCAATACCGTTTGAAGTTCTGTTGAGCCCCCTTGCACTTTTTCTAGGCTTTCGGAGCATTAGTAAGTCCCTTGTGCCTCTATGTTATATTCGGCCCCAAGTCCCCTGTGTCTTCAAATACAATTTGAAGCCCTGATGAACCCCCTTATGTGCTCAATGGTCTCCAGAAATTCACTATGCCCTCTTTTGCTATCTTGTGTTATCCAATTATCCATGCTCCATTGAGCCCCCGAAATGTGCCTTTCATGTGATTTGGAGTCCTGCTGAGCCCCCTTGTATTTTCCGTTACTTCCAGAGCACAGTAATTACCTATGTGTCGTCATGTCATTCGAAGTCCTTTTCTGTGGGCCCCCTTATGCTCTCATGTGTAGCTTGGAGCCCTAATCAGCCCACTTATGTTTATATTGGCTTTCAAAGTATCAGTGAGCCCCCTTTTGCCCTCTTGTGTCACCAATATGATCTGAAGCAATACGGAGCCCCTTTGCATTTTCCCGTGATCTTCTGATTTTTATTGAGCCCCTTTGTGCTCCATGTGTCATTTGGAGCTCTAAGGAGCTCCTTCATGTGTTTTCGTGGCTTGTGAGTCTTTGCATTGCTGGAAGCCCTAGTGTAAGTCTCTTGTGCCTTCGGATTCCCTATCGGACCCCCTTGTGTCCGCAAGTGTAATTTGGCGCCTAGTGAGCCCTCTTGTTTTTTGTCTGGCTGTCAGAATTCCATCAGTAAGCCCCTTGTTATCTTCTTGTGTTATTCGGAGCTCCATTGGGCCCCGTTGTTACTTCAACGTCTTTTGAAGCCCTGCTGAGTCCCCTTAGCTCTTTCCGTGACTTTCGGAACAGTAGTAAGCACCTTGTGCCTTCATGTGATATTCGGAGCCCTATCGGGCCCCATTGTGTAAATTTGATTACACAGAGCTCTATCGGGTCCCCTTGTACCCTTATGTGTAGTTTGGAGCCCTAATCAGTCCACTTCTGTTTTTATTGGCTTCAAGAGTACTACACATACAGTGAGCCCTCTTTTGCCTTTTCTTGATATAAAGAGCCCCCTGGGTCCCCTTGTGTCACCAATATCATATAAAGTTCTACGGAGCCCCCTTGCATTTTTCCGTGATTTCTGGTGTTTTGTTAGGTCCCTTCTGCCTTATGTGTCATTTGGAGCCCTAATGAGCCCCCTTATGCGTTTTCGTGGCTTTCAGAATTTGCATTTCTGGAAGCCCTTGTGCCTTCATGTGATATACGGAGCCCTATCGAAGCCCCTTGTGCCCGCAAGTTTAGTATAGAGCTCTAGTGAGCCCCTTTGTGTCCATAAGTATAGCTTGGAGCCATAGTGAGCCCCCTTGTGTTTTTCCATGATTATCAGAATTCCAGTAAGCCCCCTGTTGCCTTCTTGTAATATCCAGAGCTCCAGTGGGCCCCTTGTTTCTTCAACGTCTTTTGAAGCCCTGCTAAGCCCCCTCACATCTTTCCGTGACTTTTGGAGCAGTAGTAAGCACTTTGTGCCTAATTGTGATATTCAGAGCCCTATTGGGCCCCTTTGTGTCTTCAAATGTAGTATGGGTCCCTAATTGGTCCACTTAGGCTTTTAATAGCTTTCAGAGTATCAGTAAGCCCCCTTTTGTCTTCATTTGTTATATGAAGCTCCATAAGGCCCCCTTGTGTTTTCAATATCGTTTGAAGCCTTGCTGAACATCGTTGCATTTTTCCGTGGCGTTCGGATCTCTGTTGGAACCCCTTGTATTTGCTCATGATTTTTAGATCCCTCTATTGAGCCCCCTTGCGTCTTCATTTGTAATAAACCCCCTTAGGTACGTTTCAAAGCTTTCACTTGCGACGAATTGTCCGCGAGACGAACTGTCCAAGCACCGGTCGCTCCTGACCACGTGCCCGTCGTTCCTGAAAGCTTCGGCATCGTACTTGTCGTCGTGTCTGGCCCCAATAGTCGCCGACTACCAACCGCGAGGCTCTCCGTTGCCGCACGCAGGGGATCGCTAATGCCACTGGTAGCATCGCCGTAGCCGAGGAGAAGCCTTCGCCGAGCCCGACGCAACAACCTTCGCCGTCAGCCGCTCAGGAAAACCACCATCATCAACTATACTCGTTCCTGTCGGACGCTGGCTTTGCGCCACGTGCCTGTGGGACGACAGCGCCGCTTCGTAAAGTGCAGTGCAAGTCATCGAAAAAGCGCGCTTTCAATCGAGGCTTAAAGCCGCCACTCCAAAAAGCGCACGCCTTTCAATTGAGTGGTTTTGCATATTTCTACTACGTGTGTCGTGTAAATCACGCCTCTACTGCAAGCCTTTTCGTAGCTATGAATTTTTGCCATCAGCATGTAATTTTTTTCTTTTGCCTTCGTGTTTTTATTACAACACCATTTCAAGTCTTTCTTTGTCAGACAGTGTAATCAGCTGGTATGTCCAGAAGTGTCACCACTGACAGGTATGGGCCGTGGCAGTTTTTCCCAAGCCCAGTTGTGAGCGACTAACTGCCGTTGCTCTGTCTTTCAGGTTGTCCGAGGCCCCCGGTGTCCCCACCGCAAGACCGGGCAAATTTCTGTGGAGGCACGCCACCATCAACCACTCGATCAGCAGGTAGTCGTGCCTAGTGCCCAGATCTTAAACGCACAGCTAGGATCCGTGCCCTGCTTCGAGTAGTCTGGGGGGGACCGTGGTGTCTCGGACGGGCTGATTGACGGAGATCGGTGGACCGCAGCCCCATTCTGCGCGGGAAATTTAAGTTAAGTGAATTTATAGTTACCGCTGAGGCTGTGCCTCCGTTATTGCATTAGCTTTAATCCAGTCCTTCAGACACGTCCTCACCTGTGAGCCCTCAGCTCCAGTGGAGTTTGAATTGTCATATTTATGTCACCTGCGAGCCCTCAGCTCCAGTGGAGTTTGACTTGTCATATTTATGTAATCTGTCGAGCCCTCAATATACGTCTAAAATTTGCAATGTTTTGGTAATTGTCTCTTCTATCTCCCACGACTATAAATGGTGCTTGTCGACTCGTCAGCGTTTATCGAGAATCGGTGCTACCCTGAGATCATGTTCTTTTACCGACTGAGCTGTATCGTGTTGGGGCCATGCTACTCGTACAGGCCATCAGCCGTACGAATCCCAGTCTCCAGCGAGCAGAGACGAAAACAATTTTAGCCCAGGCGCCAGGGAGCAAAAATCAGCTCAATAAGGAAATAATTGTTTCCTGGCTGGAAACTAGCTTGAAACGATCTGTGTAGCTTAGATTTCGACATACTAATTTCCCCCCTTTCGGAAATGTCGGCGTCATGTCGCCATCATCAACAAGTAGTGCACCAGCGTGGTTTTTGCCGAATATCTTGATTTTGGGCCATCTGACAGCAAAAGATGTAATAAGTCATTTTGAAACCAATGAAATTCCCTACGGAATAGTTTTTAAATGGTCTTTCTGCGACCTATGGTTTTTGAGATAGAGCTTCTGGAAGCGAGAGGCATTGTCGTAAAAGCTCCATGGCCACTTGACTCGAAAAACTAAAATGTCGATGTGACAAAAAAATTTCAAAATGAGATTTCTCGAGAATCCTTCATGCTATAGTTGCGGTGATGGTCTTAAACTCTTTCCCTTGAACCGTTGATTACGAATATAGAAAAGTCAAAAACGTCACATTGTACATATACAGGGTGTACTTAGGGAATCAAATCAGATCAAAGAAATTTTACATATTTCTTCGATTTAGCCTATATGCGACACTCTAAGCACTTAACACGAGTCCAATATCAATATGGATTTGCTCTATAAGCTTCACTCAATACACGAAAGAAGTGGTCAGCTCACAGCTTCACTGTAAAATGTTTTGAAGGCCCTCTGAAATCATCAAAATAGTAAAAATTTACAGTACCAAGGAATGTATATAACAGTATATTATATACCAAGGGACCAAAGTGAATTTTTAATTTGGGGATTTGGACCCAAAAGGCCCTCGAGCAGTAAACTTCACCCAAAGAATCAAAAATTCACTTTGGTTTCTTGGTATATAATATACTGTTACATAAATTTCTTGCTACTGTAAATTTTGATGATTTCAGAGGGCCTTCAAAACATTTTACAGGAAGGCTGTGAGCTGACCACTTCTTGAGTGTATCAAGTGAAGCTTACAGAGCAATGCATATTGATATTGGACTCGTGATAAGTGCTTAGAGTTTCGCATAGGCTAAATCGAAGAAATATGTCAAATTTCTCTGTTCTGATTTGATTCCTGTAGTACACCCTGTATATGTACAATGTGACGTTTTTGACTTTTCAATATTCGTGATCTACGGTTCAAGAGGAAGAGTTTAAGACTATAACCGCAACTATAGCATGGAGAGTTCTCGAGTAATCTCATTTTGAATTTTTCTTGTCACATCGACATTTTAGTTTTTCGAGTCAAGTGGCCATGGAGCTTTCACGACAATGACTCTCGCTTCCAGAAGCTCTATCTCAAAGACCATAGGTCGCAGAAAAGTGATTGAGAAACCAAACTGTAGGGAATTTCATAGGCTACAAAATCACTCCTTACATCTTTTGCTGTCAGATGACCCAAAATTAAGATATTCGGCAAAAACTACGCTGGTGCACTTCTTGTTGATGATGGCGACATGACGCCGACATTTCCGAAAGGGGGGAAACTAGTATGTCAAAACCTAAGCTACACAGATCGATTTAAGCTAGTTTCCAGCCAGGAAACAATTATTTCCTTATTGTTTTCCCTGGCACCTGGGCTATTTTGGGCGTCTGATAATCCAAGGGATATATATTTAGTTCATAACTACTAACTCCCTGAGGTGTGAGCATACCGGTTTGAATTGAAACCCCTAAAAAATCTGAATTTGTGTCCAGAGCTCTTATTTTTAACCTGGTATTACAAGCGTTATCCCAACAATCATGACCCTACCATTTCAAAGAGCATCACCATCTTTACGAAACGGCACTTCGAGAGTCTGCAACCACTAGAATTTCACAAGCCAATACGACGAAAGGTCTTCAACCTAACGATTTCCAATTAGTCGAATATCGAAAATAAATATAAAAACTGTCAGAATTATGAACAGATCTGGTCTGTCACAGTATCTTACCCGGCTGTTGATATCTTCATGTAAATCAGATTGTCCAACAATCGCGTGTGCTCTCGAATGCACGAGAGAGTCGCAACTCGTAACAATACGCTCTAAAATCCTCGGAGATCTCTATTTGCGATTGTCAGAGTTTTGCTTTAGCCACTTCTTACGAGTGGATGTCGCTGTAATACCGTCTGATCTGGGTGACCAGTTCAAGCCGCTCATGGCTTCGGGGCAAGGAGAATCGCTCCTCGGGTATATACCCCTTGATGGTCTTGGCCACGACTAGCTCATAGTCTGGGGTGAGTGTGGGTTCGGGTTATGGGATTTCGTGCATTCAGCATAGGGTCAAGGATAGGAAAAGCAAAAAGGAAACAGGTCAACAGTTATATTCATGACGCAAGGTTACATAACAAAAGGAATACAAAACAAACTGTAACCGTTTCTGGTGGTACGAAGAAAGCAAAATAAAATAGAAAAGATACTTAGTAGGTCCCAGAGTGAAGCTCATAACCATCCTCGACCTTTCTCTGTCCATCGGTGAAACCATCGTTCTTACTGGAAAACTGCCACGGCTACAGGACTCGCCTCGAGGTGTTAGGTCTCCGTCAGCACTTGAGAAGGTAAATCGGGCGCCACCAGTGTAGCAGCGGAGTAGACGGAGCCCTACGAGGGTCCTAACGGCACACTGGAGCCAGCCGGGCAATCCTCCAGTAAGACAGCTTCACCTAGAACATCGAAAGGGATCAGAGACACATACACTACTTTGGTATCTTTCCCCAAAATTTATATCCCTACCCCAATTTTGATGATATTGCCGAAAAAGGTAATAATAGGTGGGTAATAGTCAAATGATATAGACGATAGACGTCGACAGATAATTTAGAGTTGGTGGCGGCTCAACCTTCCGTGAGCAAAGGCCAGGTCAACAGACATGTACGCTGGCATGCCATTATAACAAAGCACCACTTAACTGGACTGTGCTGTGGCGGATAGACGCCGACTGAGAGATGGATCGCCTGGTGATGTCTACGATGGTACCACGACGGGGCGTATTCTGTAGACGCCGGCGCTGTCGTATGGTGGCCCACGGTTGACTGACGAAGCGAAAGCAGACAGTTGGAAGTCGCTATGGTCATCTGGCAGCATCAATATGTCAGAAACTCTGATTTTCAGGAGCAGCACAATACCAGTGACAGGCCATGTCAACGGGCAACAGGAGAATTTGGATGATCATAACTGGCAAAACAGGAAACAGGACTGGGAAGACTGGAGCGGATGACGATGAGGATGATGTTCAGTCAACGCCGGAGGAACAGCAGCAATCTCGACGGCGGAGACGAGGTGGTGGATTGGAATCTAGCTCGACACCGGAATGGATGAAAGCTTCATCGGTGGAGGGACAATGGAGATGTGGGCGGCCGGGGCGGCCTAACTAACGTCTTCTTCTACTCGATCATCTTCTTCTTCCGAACCAAACTCGAAAACCAATCTCACGAGCAGCGCTCTTCTCAAAACCCAAAAACTTTCTTTTTTTTTTGTTATCCCTACCAACCACACCTTCACTTTTTTTTTCTCTCGCCTACTCCTCAAATTTCACCCCGTTTCAGCTGTACAATCCTTAAAAGTATCCCTGCACGATCCTCAGAGATCTTGTTCCATGAACATTGGAGTTTTCAAAGATGTTGCTTTACGATCCTCCAAAAAAATATTGTCAAGAGCTCCGATTTTAGTAGTCGCCACTGATTTTTTCAAACTCCTGATTCTTGGTGGGAGATTTTACAGCATTGAATCAATCATGAAGCATTCGTTTTCGAATACCGTGTGGGTGCAGTTCAGTAGTTACCGAGAGAGACTCGTATAAAGACAGTAGCCAGCAGCAACTAAAGCGAGGATAAGATCGCCAATACCTTTGGTGCGGACCTACCGCAAAGTCTTTCCACACACACACACACATGAAATATACATGTAAACATAATAACAAGCTCCCGTTACCACTGATAATATTGTGTGTACCTGATGCATGTTATGCTCATACGTGTTAGCCCAAATACCGCCGCGTATTATGGCCACCAAATAGGCAAGTGCACACGTGCGTGTCTGTGTACTTATACCATATACCTGATTATGGTGACCAGCAGTGAAATTCCAATAAACTATTAGCGGGACGACGTGCGCATAGACAGCTTAAATCATGATGCTTTATGAGATTTATAATTAAGCCAACATACAAATACAGCGACTTATAGCTTGTTTCCTTTCTTCGCGGAACGCAACTGTGTGGTATAAACGTTTTTGTACGTCCAGGCACGTTTCATAACACTACAGATAAGCATGAGCAACAGCAGAGAAATTCTCTAGACTGAGTACTGAGTCGCGCGCGAGGTCTCATTTTAATGAGGTCTAAATTTACAAAAACGGACAAGTACAACGTCGAAACAGATATGCATAAATCGGTTGCCGCTGCCATTCAAAAGTGGCAGGCTTTATCATGGTGTGCTTCTGAATTCCAGACGGGAATTGCACAAGCCCTTCCAATCGCTAGACGTTCACTCCCGCATACTTGGTGGATTGAAAATCAGTAAAATCACATTAGGAGACCGGGGCAGCGAGGACCACCGGTCTACCGCACAGGACGTTTGAATTTGGCGCACAATTTCACGTTAGTAGATTGGCAAAACTTCACGTCAGTGCTGTATTAGGCATTTCCATTGAGGTCACAGCAGTGTTGCCAACTGTCCAGAATTGCCCGCCAAATTTGAACCGAATAATGTTAGGGGAACAACCGAACTACAGGGCGCTCATGGAGTTCCAGTTCCTGCATTTTTTTCCCCGGCTACTTTTTTGAGTTTGAGCTTGAAATTTTTGCCGAAAAAGTCACGAATTTCTTTTTTTTTCGACGAAAATGATTGAAGTACTCCACCTTTCTTGTTTATTGAGCCATTTGGGGCAGCACATCTCCAACTATCGGTATTGATCGAAGCGACAGAGTTCCATGAACAATTGTCACGCACAAACTTGCTTAATAAGGTATGCAAAATCTCAAAAAGTGTTTTTTTCCAAATCATCAAATCAATCAAAACGCATGCAGGTTGTTCCCGGAACACTTTTTAAGGTTATAATTTCTAGGTTGGCAACACTGACGAGTTCGTGACGTCATGTGGAAATGCCTAATTAATGGTGTTCCATCGTAAGCAGCTGTTCGGCAGTGCTATAGCAAATTCAAGTTTTCAAGGTAAGTTAATGTAATTTTTTCATCGCAATATTGTCTATTGTTCAGAAATTACTGACGAATCAAAGAAAGCCCAGTTTATAGTAGTGATCCATACTCAAAGTGCTACAAACCAATAAATAAATAAATAAGTAATATACATATAAGTACGAAAGACAATGTAAAACAAAGACACGAACAACACGTTAAAAATCCACATCGCTATTGAAGAACTCTTCCACCGAATAGTAGGACTTATCCAAAAGAAAGTCTCTCAGTTTATTTTTCATAGTTTTTTTGCGGCAACTGAGGAATGTGATTCAAAATCTTCACAAGAATGTGTGTGCAGTTCTTTTGCAAGTAAGTATAATTCACTCTTTCGCTCTTCAAGTCTTGTCTATGTCTAGTATTATGGTCGTGTTCTCGACGTTTGTAAGTAGAAAGTGATGGATTTTTCATGACAAACATCACCGCTTCATAGACACACAGTCCAAAAACGGTATGTATTTTACCGTTCCTGAAATGTGCCCTGCAACTCTCCTTTGATTCGAGCTTGAACATTCCTCTTAGCAATCTCTTTTGCAGAATAAGCACTCGATTCGAGTCCGTCGAGTTTCCCCAAAAAATGATGCCATATCTAATTCGGGACTCCACCAGGGCCTGATAGGCGGCCAAGGCACCTCTAACTCCAACCAGCTGCGCTATCTGACTCAGCGCGTAGCAGTATCTAGACAGCCCTAAAGACATGCTCCCCACATGAGCTGACCAGTCCAGCCTGTGGTCAATGAAAATACCCAAAAATTTTACAGAAGTATTCAAGTTAAACTCAAACAGATCATCAGTGAACTTAGACAAACTGCCTTCCTTTTTATAATCAAATCTTACTAGGCTTGTTTTATCCATATTGAGCTTCAGCTTGTTTGTCTCGAACCATCCCCCCAGGGAGGCTAGCGTTTCCCAAACATCCACTCCCACCTCATTCACGGAGTTTCCGGTGGAAACAATTGATGTGTCGTCCGCATACTGAATTACCTTACTTTCGGTTACATTTTGTATGTCATTGGTATAGACAAGGAAAAGAAGAGGCCCCAAAATGGAACCTTGAGGAACACTTCTCTTGACCCCCACCTTCCCCGATCTCATTTTTTCACCAAGTTCATTATATTCAACCACACTTTGTTTCCTGTTTCTCAGATATGTCTCAAACAGCCCCAGGCATATACCTCTCACTCCGCAGCGTTCAAGCTTACTCAACAAAATGTTGTGATCCACCCTATCAAAAGCTCTCGACAGATCCAAGCACACCAACAACGTCTCTTTATTTTTATTTTTTGATTTTATGATCTCAGATAGGGCTTGGTATGCCGCTCTTGTTGTGGATTTACCACTTCGAAACCCGTTTTGATAATCTGACAGTAAATTATTATTGTCGAAGAAATTCATCAGTCTATCATGAATTATTTTTTCCACAATTTTACTCACGTTAGAGAGGATCGCTATCGGACGATAGTTGGACATGTCTTTTTCATTACATTTTTGAAAGTTGCTCTTATTTCAGCATCTCCAAGTGCATCTGGGAAGCACCCAGTATTGAAAGAAAGATTGATCATATGCACTAGGGGAACAGATATCTCATTTGCAACGTATTTAGCGGCTTTAACATTAATTCCATCTTCTTCTGCGGAGTGCGTATCTTTCAAATTTCTTATGACTCTTTTTACCCCGGCATAATCAGTTGGAGCTAAAAACAGACTCTTTAGGTTTTTCGGAATTGTTGTTGTTGTGCTTGCTATTGCTAAAGAGGACCACTGAGATTGGGGCAAGAAGGACCATGGCGGATGACCATGGTCTCCTGGTCAGGGGTTAGATCCAGTGCGCAAGTTGCAAGGAATGGGCAGGAACGTGCAGGAGCAGAAGAAGATGACTTTTTTATTTGTGAGCTCCGTAATTGATTCTTCAAACTTTCAATTTATGAAGTATCTGAGGAATCTATTTTTATTTTTGCTGAGACATTAATTTGTTGAAAACTATTATTTGGTATTTTTATTATTGCGCGGCAGTGTTTCAAATGGTACTCGATACCCGATACCTGATACCCGATACCCGGAACATGAAGGACCGGTGTAAGACCTGTGAATTTTTTGTGTTTACTTAAGGTGCCCATTCACTAGGGAACCCTAGTGTTGGCGAACTGGGTTGGCGAGCGCAGTTCTTTGGATAGTTGATGAAGGCGAAGTCATGAACGGATCAAAAAGAAAATTACTGGCGCTATGTGTCATACGGCAAACCATTGAACAAGACAAAAGTGGGTAAAAAAAAGTCGACACGTAAAATTGTATTTCTTCAAGAAACGCAACATCAGTCTAACGACTTAAAAATTAGTCGAAAAAAGGTAATTTATTTTCAACTTTGAAGAGCTATATCCGTTAAGTAGTTACGTACTTATGTCAGTTACTTTTACAAATATGGTTCCCAGAGTGAATCTTCTTATAGATCCTCAATCGACCCTTGAATTTTGGCGGTTAAATCTTGAACGTCCTGTAACTCCTGTACACCTATAGGTAGGTACCAGAAATAAGTTCAAAAACGTTTATGACCGTTAGGTATCTACTTTGACGTCTGCCTACTTACCTACCTGCCTGCCTGTGTTCACCTAACTACTCACGTATCTACCCACCCACCCCCACCTAACTACCCACCTCCACCTACGCACCAACCTACCTACTTACCTACTTACATCGACGTAAAAATTTATCTGAATACAGATTACAAATCAGGCGTAGAAGTGCGAATTTTTGGGGGTTTTCTCTTTTCTCATACATAGCTTTTCATCCTGAATCCACAAGACGCGAGAAATTATCAGTGTTGCAAAAAGGAAATGGTTCTTAACTCTACACATTATTTCTTGATGAATTATTGAGCCTTGCGTTTGCCCCCGCCCCTCTCCTCGCATCTTGCCGCGTTGATGTGTAACGCGACTGTAATGTAGCAAAAACAAAGGAAATCAAGTAGGTACCTACCTACTGTAAATTTCTGATTCCTTGGATTGAATCTAGGTATCCTGTATCACATGTACCTATATTACATACACTGACATGAATAACATGTAATTTCCTCGCAGACATTCTTTTTCATAACCGTATCAAAAAGACAAAGTAGCTAATCTACTTCGATGATAAATAATCACTTATGTCTAATTAATATCAATATTCCATCAAATGATTCAAATACCGTGATTAGCCGTAGTAACTATCCCTGATGTTGGTTGTTATGTTGGCCAACTTACCCATTCACTGACGAACCCAACAACGAACCCAACCGCGTTTTCAAGCTCGCTGGAGAACCGGCCAACTTGGTTGGGTTGGTGTTGGCGCCAACCACACACTAGCCAACATCCAGCGAACCCAACCGAGCTGACCAACCGGGTTCCCTAGTGAATGGGCACCTTTAGAAATGTGGAGAGTTTGTTCAAGTTTTGTACTAACTTAGTTATTTCATTATTATAGAAGCTTCTGAAATAATTTCTTATTTCTATACTTTCATAAATAGCTGAAATATTCAAAAATATTGCTTAAGCGGTCCCCGCTGCCCCGGTCTCCCCTCACCTTTACTAATAGGGTACTTGCCCAATTTTTTTTTTATTGGCCTAATTATTGATAGTATGGGTGAAATTATTGTACCCGTATTTTTTCTTTCTCTAAAATTTCCAAAATTGTGGCCGCAGTGCCTGTTTTAAAAATATATTTGCAAAACAACAAAGTAAACAAACAGCACTGTTGGGTTAAAAGCTAAAATAGTATATTAAGTTTTTTTTTTTTTTTTTTAAGTTTGTTTTTCCTCGTTATCGGCATTTCTACGCCATAGGAGTTGCTGCATTTATTTATGTTTAGTATCACAAGTGAAAAATCAGTTTATACAGCACAACACCCAGACCAGATATGCCCGGGAATCGAACCCGGGAGCTCAGCTTGCCGAGCGAACACGCAGTCCACTCGACTAGCGGGCCGTCAAAATAGTATATTATATACCAAGGTTAAGAAGTGAATTATTATAGCGTGAGCACCGTTTGAATCCCGAGCCGCGTAGCGGCGAGGGAGATATGTGCGAAGGCTATAATAGCCTTCTCAAGCGCGGTTTATATACGATTTTTTTCACTACTAGCAAAGTAGATCCGAATCGTGAAGTTCCAAAATTTTATAAAAAACGCTCCGCATCCATTGTAGATGTCAATTAAAACCAAGTGGGCTCTTCGAGCACTTTGAAAGTTTTCAACTTCAAATTATATTCGCCGGGATGATGATAATGAACGAAGGTCGCGAGACACCTTCCGAATTGTGCGAGGCAGCAGATAAGGTCACCAATGACTTACTGCCAGAGCAAAAAAAAAAACTAAAAACAATTCAATGAAAACGTAGCGATTTTAAAGGACTGGTTCTTTTCGAGGAAAACTGCTTATACTACAAATGACAAATTGTAAATGATATGTGTACTTATCGAGAAGTGAACACAGCTAATTGGAAATAATTTCAAAATAGAAATATTGTGAGGTTAGGTTGTAAAGGACCGTCCGACCTTCAGCTGCTATTCCATCAAACCAACCAAATTAACGTACACCACAACAAGGTCTGCAGTAATAAGGCCCGGTCAAACAATTTCTCGATCTTTTCGTGTAAGTGAGCTGCCGTTGCCCGTTATTGTCAATAATTTGATAAGATTCAAACGCAAACGCAAATCGCCAAACGTCAGTCAGACGAAGGGGTTGATAATATGCCCGGCCAACTTGATTCTGCACGTCAATCTAACAAAGCGGTTAATAATATGCCCGGCCTAGTTGATTCTGCAAGAGGTTGTGAAATCTTACTTCACGACCTCTAGAGGGGTTAATAATAGTATACTTCACAGCTAGTAGTGAAAAAAAACTGTTAAGAGTGGCATAACAATATTTGAAAAATACAGACACAAAAATTTCAGTGAACTTTCCGTACTGTTACCAACCCTCTGGAAAAAAATCGAAAAAAATCTTTTTAACCAATTGAAAGGTATATATTTTCCGGAAATTTTCAGGAAATACTATTTATCACTCTTGTTGATGATTAAAAGTATTTCCAGTCAAATCCGTTTCATTGGCAAGTACCCCATTATTGTGCTTGCTCATCTAACTACGTGCAGATTAGCAGCCATATTATTCTTTCCTGAATTCGTCGATCGTGGTTCGGCAGCTATCGAGGTATCATTCCATCGATCTCTTTCAGTAAACTTGCTCGTTAAGCGGTTAAGCGCCCAGTTCTCCATCGCGAAAGGGAGCCTAAAAATGCCCAAATCCTCCTCTAATTATAAGAACAAGTCGCCTGATTGTTCCATATCTAATAGTTGAGATAATAAGAGCAGTCGGGAGCTTGTGCTGTGCGTTAGCTTCCCACTCACGTCCGAACATGGTCTCATAAATTATCCCAACATCGAATGGTCATTAATGCGTTGGGTGGCGCTGCAGTGTGGTCCTCCTGCAACTTGAAACAGGGATTTAGCGTTATTTTGCAGTAGCTAGACACTCTATTCGAGCTGTTGCAGGATTAAAATTTATTATTTCACCACCGAAAGGCGGGAAAGGCCTATGCTACTGCCTGCCTACACCGTGCGAGAGCGCGTGTTGTAGCACAGTATGCCCACTTAAGAACAACTGGTCTTAGTGGTGTGGAGCATATTAATGAAATCAAGTGAGCATGTTTAAAACTACATAAACGTTAGAGAGCAGTCACGGGTAAACAGCTTACACAACAGGGCAGCTAGCACAGCTCCAACCACTATAAACATAAGCTTTCAGCTGAACAGGAGTACACAGACCACATATATAATGGCTGTAGCGCCACTAAGGCAGCTTTAACTGTACCAAACCAGACAGCAGTCAGAACTACATGCTCGCTAATTATACCGAAACAATATTATGTGCAACACAAGGGATTAATTATCCTCGATACACAGAGAGGGTGTATTAGATATGTGGATGTGCTGCTCAGGCTCGGAGCAGGAGGACGACTGGTGGTGCATGGATTTATAGCATTCAAACTGTTCAGAAGACTTGTGTTGGGAGTAATCACCAGGTTTATATTATGTTGTCCAGTGTAATGGTATCCATCAATCAAAGATATTTTAAGCTTGTATCATTCCAAAGCGAGTTCCAAAGTATAATAAAGCTTCAAGGAAGCAATTCTTATTTTATTCTAATCAAAATACAATCGGAATAAAAAGTCTTCAAAATTCTCCCCATCTCTACTCTCTTAAAGTATGTGTCTCGGATGGTTGACTAGCATTGGTTCGCCGTACATCAGCATAATAGGAATGAGAAATTTATGCTTGTCTATCGCGCTTTGGCCAATCTTAAATTAGACTCGAAAGAACGATTGAATTCCTGATGCGTTTATTTAAGGGTATGCTCATTGGATGTGGTTGGAGCTTGTTGGTGATGCTGAACCATGAAACATCAGTGTCGGAATATGGACATGCAATAATCTGCGCGCTGAGCGCGTGTCATTCTGTCACTACCATACTTAGCCATCGTGCGGATCTCAAGAGCACCGCCCTTGTAAATATCAACCGCCGAGGACAATGCCGCATTCAGTGATCCTTCGAGCACACCTCACCTCAGGTGCTTTCCGTCTAATCACATTCGTCAATGGGACGGCCTTATCGCCCAGGCCATATCTAGTAAATTGACAGTTTTCTGCTATAACCGGTGTTCAATTTTCCACCCATAGGCAAGCGTTCCAGTGGCGACGGCATAAAAACCACGCGATTTACTGCGGCTTTACCAATACGGAAAAGATACTTACCGGGTTCTTTAGTAGCCTTCAAATGGTCCTAATTATCCCTCAGTCAAAAGTGAATGTAAATAAGCACGCGCAAATGCGTCAAGGGAATGATTCAAGTTCCTTTTCTTCAGTATGATGGCGAAGGCGTTATTACGTACCTATACTTAGGTACCTGGCGTACCTACGTCTAAAGTGAGAGGAAACGCCATAGGGAAGTGCTTTATAGAATTATAGAAAGTCGCGTATTTGAAACATCGTATACTTAAGGAGGAATCGATATTCTTCTCGGAAAGAGCACTGATTCTGTTACAAAATTATTCTCGTTCTTCTCATCGATCTCATCTTCCTAAGTATGGAGATGAATCTCCGGTGCAAATTTTCCTCCGTCTTCCTCTTGTAGTCTTGTCCTACATTTCTAACATCCTGAAGCACTTTGGACTTCTTGTTACTGGATTACTGGACATGAAGAATCCTACTGGTAAGATCGTGTGAGATTAGAGATTCCACAGTATACCAGAACGCGACCTCTTTCAGTTCAAGTACATGCCTTTTGGGCTTCCCAATGCGCCAAACTCCTGGGCGGAGGCTTATAGATGCATTCTGGTGCCTCGATACCAAATTGGGGCTGAGACCAACGTAAGTGCCGGTTACTATAGCAACGGCCAATCAGACCGCTCTATTTGGCAAGTTACGCCGTTCTAACTTTTGCGCCTGCAACTTGGTATCGAGCCTTGGGATCTCAGCTTGAATCGATCCTTTGAGTATCTCAACAACATCATTGTTACTTTGTGTCTGACAAGTAAGAAATGTTCGTATGATATTCCTGGTATCGGTGGATCGTCTCGCGTGAAAGGCATGATGTCTTGTGCGCTTTGATCTAGTTTTCTTCATCATGGAGAACCTAAACCTCTTCTCAATGTCGATGCAGTGGTACTCCCGTTCGTTACTTCTTGTCTTCCCACTGCTCCCATCTCTCATGCTCTTTTTTAACGTTTTTGTTCGCTTTCTTTGGCCGATCCATCGTTTGTTCAACCATCACATGTCAACATTCTTCTCGGAGCACAAGCTTACACTGACATTTTGCCAGCATCTTCTTCCATTGTCAAGGGCCAACATTCAGCCATTTGTACTGATCTTGGGTGGATCATCTTGGGCTCTGTGGAAGAAAATCAACCTTCTGTGTTCTCGTCGCTATTTGTTTTGGCTTCCCCATCTTCTGACAACTTGATTCGTTCGTTCTGGGAAACCGAAGAAGTAGCCGGCCCTGTACCTCCTTCTCCTGATGGGATTGAATGCGAAAATCATTTTGTAAAACATATGTCACGTGATTCTTCAGGTCGTTACACTGTTTCTTCACCTTTCAAGGAAGGTCTTCGTCCGGACTTGGGAAGTACTCGATTTGTTGCCCATCAGCGATTCCACAAACTTGAAAATCGCTTCTCTGGAGATCCCAATTTTGTTATTTCAGATCGTGACAGCTTGAAAGATTACGTTGATCAGAACCACATGATTCCTGCTTCAAAATCGTCGCAATATGGTCTTACGCATCATGGAGTTTTCAAAGCAAGTTTAATCACCGCCTTGCGAGTTGTCTTAACCCTTCTGAAAGAAGTGATAACGCGCAAACTTCGGATGCTGCTCTTCATTCAGGCCCCAAGCTTCAGAATGATTTCGGTAATATCATTAAAAATTTTCGTTTCTCTCTTGTGGGTGAGTCTTATCTGACTTGTGACATCAAACAAATGTATCGGGCTATCAATCTTTCTTCCGATGATTGTCAATATCAGCACCTTTTTTTTGGCGTTTTTCACCTCAAGACCCAGTCGAGGAGTGGGAGCTTCGGACAGTAACCTTTGGTATGACGTCATCCCCTTTTCTGGCTCAGCGAGTTTTGAAGCAGTTAATACAAGATGAACGAAACAATTTCCCTCGTGCGGCTCAGATACTTTCCTCTTGCTGCTATATTGATGATATTGTTTTTGGTGCTTGTTCAACTGATGAAACTATTTTTGTTCAGCAGGAAACGATGCAGTTTTTGCAATCTGGTTCTTTTGAGCTTCGTAAATGGGCATGCTCTCATGCTGACGCCATCAAAGATCTTGCCAACCATCTTTGCGAGTTTCCTCATCCGTCAAACTCTTTTCAGGTGATCAAAGTTTGGGTCTCTTGTGGGATCCTGATTCTGATTGTTTTCGTTGCTCCTTCCAAACGCAATGTTCTTTCTCAGATCTCAGATAGCAAGAACGTTCGATTCATGATAATTCTCCGACAGCTACTCGGCGTTACGTTCCGACTTATTTAATTTCTGCTGACTGCGCCACTCGTGGCCTTCTCCCCTCTCAGCTGTTGGACTTTTCTCTGTGGTGGCATGGTTCCTCTTTTTTGAGTCAAGATGACTCTCCTCGGCCTTCTCCTTCCAACGTTCTGCCAGAGGTTATTCCTGAGTCATAAGAGGCTCACCATGTTTTCGTAGCTCGTGATTCTCCTCCTTCACCTTTGTTGGACCTGATTGCTCGTCATTCTTCGCTTTTCAAGGTCCAAAGAGTTTTTGCGTATATTCTACGCTTCATCCAGATTTGCCGTGTGGTCCGTGCTCACTCAGAGACAATTTGGTCCCGTCATTCCCGATGATTATCAGCAAGCACTTTTGACTATCATCAAGCTGACTCAAGAGCACCATTTTTCTGGAGAAATCGGATATCTCAATCGAGATCAACCTTGGAAAACCAAGCTGCAAAACTTGTCTTCGCTTCCTACAGCCCAGGGTTATGCCGTGATGGGGAAACGCCGCAAAAATTCTCCTCTTTCTCGACTTTCTCGCCATCCGTATCTGATTCCGCGTGATAGTCATTTGGCAGTACTGTTAGTTGATCGATCATTTTCATCGTGTCACTTTGTATGGGGGTCCTAGACTCATCACCTCGCTCATCCATCGGCAGTTTTGGATACCTTTCTTGCGTAGTTTGATTCAAAAACGTATATTTCACTGCTTGCGTTGTTACAGGTTTCAAACTAAACCTACTCAACCTCTGATGGCTGATCGCTGATCTTCCGTCGTCGCGTCGGTTTGATCAAACTCGTTGTTTTGTCCATACTAGCTTGGATTTTGGTGGATCCTTCTTGCTGAAAAAAGGTTCCCGTCGAAATTTCAAATGGTTGAGAGGCTACGTAGCTGTTCGTTTGTATGGCAACAAAGGTCGTTTATCTCGAACTCGTTAATTCTTTATCTTCGGAGTCATGTTTGGCAGATTTAGATCGATTTTTCTCTGGCCGTGGAGTTCCCTCCAACTTTTATTCGGATCAAGGCCGCAATTTCCGACGTGCGGCTCGTCATTTGGATGAGGTGTATACGTTCTTAAAGCAGTCCACCCCGGAAATATTCGACTCTTTGGCTCAGCGTCACGTCAAATGGAATTTCAATCCTCCTTATGCCCCGAATTTTGATGGTTTGTGGGAGGCTGGAATCAAATCTGCCAAACATCACTTGGAGCGGGTTGTAGGAGAACATACCTCGAAGAATTCCAAACTCTTTTTGCCAAGGTTGAGGTCATTTTCAATTCACGGTCGTTGTGCTCTTTGTCATCGATTCCAGATGATGGTGTCGATTATTTGACACCTAATCACTTTCGAACCGGAGCTTGTCTTTTATCTCTTCCTGAGATAAACCTCACTGGAGAGCCATTGAATCTTCTCAACTGCTGGCAATTAGTTGCTCGTGCTTCCCAAGGGTACTTGCATTCTTTAATTCACCGCCCCAAATGGACTACGTCAGGTCCAAACATCCAAGAAGATGATTTGGTTTTTGTCACCCAACCGTCATCTCCGCTCAGTTGGCCACTTGGAAGAGTGGTACGAGTTTTCCCCGGTGATGACAATGTCGTGCGGATAGCTGCAGTTCGACTTGGCAAGGCAACTTTGACGCGCCCGGTGAGTAAGTTAATTGCCTTACCTTGTGGAGATTGTAGAATTGATTTTGTTTTTGTTTTAGTGTCCTCAATTTTACTTATATTTTATTTCAAAATCGCTCAATTTTGGGTGGAAGGTTTATTATGTTTAGTTCTAATTCACATATCCTACATTGTTGTTTATGAAGTTGACAACGGATTGTTTTTGTTCTTAATTCGGTTGTCAAGTAAACAGAGTTGAAAAAACACACGCTAGAAACTGTCGGGTTTTCTTTTTTGGTTGCATATTATGTTCTAAATTTATTCATTTAACTTTTTTTGTGTTATCCTGAGTTCACCTGTAATTTGCCCTTTTGTCTCGTATATTACCTACATGACGTCTGCTGGAACCCCACAACAGGGGTCAACTCCCTTCAAGATCTCGAATAGCGTTATGTGAATACTCTCAATTTTATTTCTTGGTCAAACTCAGCGTGTATCCCTCATACAGATATCAGTAAGCTCGCCAAAAATACCATGTTTTTACATCGCTTACTTAAACACTACTTGTATCAGATACTCTAGGAGTGAAGTTCCAGACTACTCCACGACCACGACGGTTCCAGACTGGAAGCGATACTGAAATAAGAAGTGAATTTATTGTGACAGTTTGTGTCTGCTCTGGATACACCAAGCAGTGTCTATGCGACCGTATATTAAAACTGGCCGAGTCCTGCTGTTCTCCAAGGAGCAGGAAGAAAGAGAGAAGGCGGTGGAAGAAATAATATAAGGTTGGATGGAAGAGATGGAATTGAATCGAAATATCGCTCGCATTTGTCTGTCCCGCGTCGCGGCGACTGCACCTGACACCTCATAGCAGGCATTGTCCCGTCAAACGGGACGATTCATGTTTACAATATCACAAAGTCCTCTTTCTGCCACGTCCAAAGCCCCGCGAACTAGGACGCTGCTCCCGAACGGCGTGCCATGAGCGGACGCCAATTTATAACATCGACAATTGTATCGACACTACCTGGTGGCAATGCATCAACAACTTCCATCCAGCAAACGTAGTTTCCCATTTCCTTATTCAATCTAAGATCCAATTACGGATGAGTTAGGACCAGTCCAGCCGAGTCCGAAGTGTGCCGTGCCTGTTATGCCGATCAGGAGATGCCGATACTATACTTGCGGCTGGGTCAACGCAGTGCACAAACCACAAAAAGCTCATAAATAATTTGCTTATGAGCATACAGCCATTATGGTCATCTTCATATAGTTTGTCGCTAAAGCATTAAGGACATTATTGCTTCTCCATAACATTTGCAATGTATAGGTAGGTATACCTATCTCATTTCGCTAATGATCTAAGCATTTACTTTGATTAAGTGGATAAAAGTGATGTTTCAATTACACTAATGTATATTTATTAGTTTTTACAACTTAACTGTCATGTCAAAAGAGCTTGCATTTCATATTTATATCTTCATAAAAGCGCAAGTTTGTTTTTTGAACTGTACGTGGACAAATACCATAGATAGATAGGTATTTATACACAACATTATTTATGCAGCTTTCATACATTATACAACAATAGACATAAAACTGATATGAACCTTATTAGAAATGATTATACTTGCTGTTAATGTGTTATTATTATTCAGACGTTTTTACTTAAGTTCTTCTTTTGACTTTTTAACTATTACTTTAAGGTTGAAGCAATTAAAATTAATTGAAGTGAAAAAATGAACATGCTATAATATCCAACAAGAAAAATAACTTACAAATACAATGAAATGGATAAAATTTACGTGCAAAACTTAATTTATTGTCTGTTGCAAGAAAATGCTCATCATGATTTAAATACTTATTAGTTGTCACGGACGTACCTAATGTTCGACATCAAATCATCAATTAAAAAACAAAGTTGCAAAAAGTAAGTTGCAATAAATTACACCGTAATGCACAGGTCGTCCATTAATGAAAATTTAATCCTGACAGCATAACTGTGTACTTTTTTGTGGCATTGAATTATAATCTACAATAAAACTAGTCCTCGAGATAGATCTCTTGTATCGATTTAGGTGGTGGTTTGAGAACTGATTTTTTGTGTGTTTTTAATGGCTTTTATGGAGAAACGTTGGATTTGTTTATCATACGGTCTTCGATGACAATAAAAAATGGTAGAACAATCCGGAATAGGCATTAAAAACGTTATTAACGTTCTTGTCTCGTTTCCCCCATTAATGTCCAGAGATAGGCTTATGCAGCGGTGACGCTCAAAGACTCCTTGGAAGACGGTATTTACAATTTTATTGTTGGATATTTTCATTATAGCAGCCGCGCTTCGGATTTTATTCCGTATTTAGAAAAATATTTTTTGTTAATATGCCTAAGCCATCGCGGCCATGATGGAGGCGATTGCTCTCGGAAGGAAATTCCCAGGAGGAGATACGGTCGCTGAAATTGCAATACCTGCCGGCACTTTCGCTTATGCAATCCATTCATTTCTCTGTTTCTCTCGTCACTCCAACTCCAGCTCGACTCGGTTTCGTTCTGCTCCGAGTATGCCGCGGTTGCTGATGCTTTTCGCTTTTTTTTTTTCGTTGCCTTTTCGGTGGTATGTCGTAGTTTGGCTTACTTCTAAATTAAACTCGAGACGAGACATTAGCAAACGCGCAATTATTCCACACACGCACAAAATCGACCATCAAAACGAAAAGTCTCGCACACCGAGCCGAACGCGTGAATAAGGAAAATGGAAGAAAAAGACCGCCGTGCGCCAGCTAGAAAATGCTCTCGTGAAGACTTTAGAAAATCTCATTGCAAGAGTCCATATAAAAATATTTATGTGATGTGCCATTATTGATAGGACGCTTAAAAATAGCCATGTTTCACAAGCAGGTACACAATTAATTGTTGCGTGTCGTAACGCAACTGAATGAAATGTAACTTGAAGCTATATTTAACGTTGTTTAATGCGACTAATGCTCGAGTGATTTCCTTTAACAAGTCAGAGATGTTACCTAACTCATAAACTGAGGGGGCTATAATGCGGGCCAAAAATAGAAAATAAAACAGAAAAAATTATTTACGTGAATAATAGATACAAAATTTATCGAGCATCTGCGAACAAACGTTTTTATTGTGTGTAAAACTTGATCATTGTTTTGTTTTATTAACTTCTTTTAAAAATACACATTTACAACGCATCCAATGTAAACAGAGGATTTAGATTTTTGTTATGATGGGGTTATGGTTGTTTTCTGAGTCTCCGGCTGAAGTCCGAGGTTAAGCCTAGTGTGCCGGTTGAGGATTTTTTCACTTAACTGAAGTCCATCCATGATTGAAGTCAATAAATACGACCAGTGAAGAGAATCCCACTCTTCGGTTTGCGTGGTATACTGGTATACATGTTGACCTATCGCCTCCACCATTTGGGTATCGGTTCGTTACTTTATCGACCGTTGAAGTCTCTATGCTCAAAAGTTTCGCAGCTGAGATAATTAATCGCAAAATCCTAAAAATAGACCACATATCAGCCGCAACTAACGAAGAGTCGAAGTTGGAGGCTTTCAAATGATATACGTATTAGGTATGCGTTCAGCTTTTATTTTCAACAAAAGCAGACGAGCCCATAGTTTGACAGAATCCACCCTGTAAGAGCGCTGTCAGTGGAATGCCACAGTCAAGTTTATTTTCAACAAAGCAGGCGAGCCTATAGTTTGACAGAATCCACCCTGTAAGAGCGCTGTCAGTGTCAGTGGAGTGCCACAGTTAAAAGGATATGCATTATTTTCTGGGGCTATCGCTTCACTTCAAAATTCACAACAGTATTGACCATATTAATTATTCAAAGCGCAGTCGCAGATCGAGGAGAGAGACAACCACATGTGCTGAGTTGAAACTCCCATAAGAATATGCATGTTGAATGACTTTGTAAAATGATCAATTCAAGGTGCAAATTGACAATTTCAACGAATGTATAACATAACAAGTGTGTAAAAAGAAATACCTGATCTACTTTTCACCATAATGAAATGAAAAATCTTGCTGTGAAGTTGATGCGAAGCATTTTAAAATGGGGTTTTCTGAATCCAAAACAATTTCAAATTACCCGCCCTATTTTATTGCACAACTTTCGCTAACGAGAATTTTGACAGCGCTTGAAAGCGAACCGAGCGTCAGCCGTCACGTAAAAGTATGGTTGAAAAGGTTAAAACGTCCCAAGAATAAAGAAAACACCTTGAAATCGTAAATTCTGACAGCGACAGCAAAGTTCCATTTTCTATGTATGCTGTGGCGCGCGAAATCTTCTGCTGCAATGCGCATGGTCACAGGCACATACCTAACTTACAAATGACTAATGGAAGGGGAAAGTGCGAATAATTAATATGGTCTATTGCAAGTTTATTTTTGATTGATTTGATATGTCTGTCTAGATAATTTTACAGACGGAATCAACGGCATTGTACAAAAGGTCCTTTACAAAGTGAGAAGAAAAATTTGAAATTTGACTGTATTTAACAAGGAGGAAGCTGTGTCATAAAGCCGTGTTTCTTTCAGTCGATAGAGATTGATTTGGTAGTATAGCACCTACAAATAATAATAATGTGTAAAGACTTTTGGATCGAAACAAATGGAACGAGAGATACCTGGCCTATGGATTTTTATTGAGTATAAGTATTTAGAGAAAAAGTACTTGAACTCGAAACATTGAAGACTTGGGAAATTTGGGTAGATAGATTGTTACATGCCAAAAAAGTCTCGTGCCTTTTCGTTGCGAATTACATTGGTCTGTCTTACTTAGGGATACGGCCCACCAGCTGATCAGAGGAGATAGGCCGGGGCTCTTTTAAATGGTCGGGGGCGCCACAGTATTGTGACCAAATTCCCAAAAAAAACAATCTTCAGCACCAAGCAATGACTAATACAATACTGAAGATGAAGCAATGATTGGATTTCAAATACAAAGTTTATTTACAAAAGGTAATGAAGATAAACTGGTGCCGGTTGGCTAATTCTACAATAAAGGAAATAAAAAAGATGGGTATGTCGTATAATCACAGTGCGCCTGAACCTTAAATAAGTTTCATGGAAATGACACCAAAAACGGGCTTCGGATCTTTGTAGCCGAACATTAGGGGAACTGAAATCAAGTTAAAACAAAATCGTACCAGATCCTTAACTCAAATAATATCAAATCTTAGATTTAGTTTAGGTCAGAAGTGAAATACTCCAACTTTTTTTATTATTAGATCACAGTTTATGAGTTTTAGTAAGCAACATCAACTTCTATTAGTACAGTAAAACTGTAAAAAGTATAAAACCATCAAATATTTAACCGAAAAGCATACTACGTAGATTGAAAAATAATTACTCAACTTCGAAAAAATCATAGTGTCACCCTACAAAATTTTACGCCTTTTTAAATTCAGGAAATCCTGGTTTGCTACATAGGTACCTTTTGAATTCTCTTCGAACTGTTCGTTACAAGTCTGTATTGTTGCAAAATACAAGGTATTCACCTCGGTGTTCGCATAATATTTCTACAGGGTGTTGAATTCAACGTAAAATTTTTTCAATATTTCAACATAAATATTATGTTCCTATTAGAGTAAATACAATATTTTTGTATTTCAACGATAATGTCATGAAGATAGTTCTCATCTCTAGCAGTTTTTAAATATTCGTCTTTTATTCACAGGGTGATCGAAAAATGGGCAATCAACAATAACAAGTTTTTCAATGATAACTCTTTTCCAGGTCAACCGATTCCCACAATATCAGACTCAAGTTGTAGTTAAAACTTTAAATATAAAAACCTAAAGAGTCGGAATCGACTTCAGGCAAACATTCAAAATACAAAGTTGCATAAAAAATGACCCAAATTTGAATGGTACCCGAAACTCCGTTTAAACAAAGATGTTTGAAAATCAACCTGCTTTCTAACAGATCATCCATTCCGAACACTTGAAGATTTTTCTTGCTTGTATGAATGCCAAAAATCAAATTTTCTATATCGTCCAAGGATCCTGATTACAACAGAAGGTTTTCATGGCTGAATCAGTCCCTTGGGCCTTGGGCAGTTGAAAATGATCGCAACCTAAGCTACAAAAACCAGAACAATCACGGTTTTTCTGTTACTCTTCCTAACTGATTGTTGTGATTTTCGTAGCGTAGCGTAGGCTGCGACTATTTTCAGCTGCCCAAGGGACTGAATCAGTCATGAGAACATACAATTATAATTAGTAGGTATCCTTGGCCAATAATTTTTGAATAATACAAGCAAGAAAAATCTTGGATTTTCATTCACATATTCTACAATAGAGACTTGTAGCTATAGTTTTTTTATATTAGGTGTTGAGAGGCGCATCAAGTACTAGCTTATTAGCGCCCTTTTTTCGTTGACTCCCTCCGTTTTACCTTTTTTCCCTTAACGTGACCGCTCGGTTAGTACACGCCAAAGTATTAGAGGGCGCATAGAGGAAAGCCACCGGCTCCGGCGGGATTTGAACTCCTGACCTCTTGGTTTGAAGCCAGAGACGAGGCCCACCGATCTATCGCCAGGATAGCTAAAGAATTGAGCTATTGAATAGTATGTACAGAATTCAGGAGGTATGTAGCAAACCACAGTTACCTGAGTTTAAAAAGGCGCAAAATTTTGTGGAGTGTGGCATCATCATTTTTGCGAAGTTATTATATTTTCCAATCTACGTAGTATGTTTTTTGGCTCAATTTGGAAGTTTTTGGATGGCTTGAACAGAAGTTGATGTTACTTACTAAAACTCATAAACTGTGATCCAATAATAACAAAAGTTGAAGTATTTCACTTCTGACGTAAACTAAATCTAAGATTTGATATTATTTGAGTTAAGGATCTGGTACGATTTTGTTGTAACTTGATTTCAGTTCCCCTAATGTTCGGCTACAAAGATCCGAAGCCCGTTTTTTGGTGTCATTTTCATGAAACTTATCCAAGGTTCAGGCGCACTGTGTAATATTGTCGAATAATGTTGCCGAATAACATTGTCGAATAATGTTGTCGAATAATATTGTCGAATAATGCCACAACAAAGTTTATGTTACGTTCGGAAAAGAAGCTTGGCTTCAGCACGAGCCGGAATTAGAGTGATCGTTATTTGTTCCAAAGCGGAGGTACCTGTCATCCGGTTTTTAACAATACCAGATAACAATTCAAGCCGAGGTGAATCTTAAACGACACGGTAGGTACCTAAGTTGATGAGTCACCCCAGAGTGTTATCAGCTTATTTTTCTTACGTTAAAAATGTTACAAAAACTATAATAATTTTATACATGAAACGTCGTGAATTTCAAGTCGTGCGGCTCAAGTCTCAAGTTTCAAGTCAAACTAGGACCTTTCGCCCTATAACATCTACGTTAATTATAACGTCACCAACAACAAGATACCACGAGACTGTCGGTGGCAAAACTACAGAAATTTGTGTACGGATTTCAAAAGATAAAGAGTGATGTTAATTTAAACAAAGCGCATTTACTCTTGGCGAATAGTCGGAGATCGCAACAATTTAATTGCAAGCAGACTGAATTTACCCTTTATTGTCCCCTGAAAATTGTCAATTTATTTTTCTTTCATCTTTTCCTAGAACGGTACTCGAGTAGTGTTCAGCCAAATATCAACGTGAAAAATGATTATCGTTTACGCATTTTTCAATGAAACACAAGTAATAGAGGGAAAATAAAGCAACACAATAGGCGGAATTTCGCCGCTTACTTGTAAAACGCAAAACGCTTACTGTAAAACGCAAAGCTGTAAACACGGTGACGGCTTCCTGACGGCCGCGATCGACAATTTGTCGTACGCTGAGACTTCCAGAGTGCGGGCGATGGCTAGGCTCGGTGTCGTAGAAGATGGGGGCCCATACTTGTGCGACAGGACTCGCCGGGCGGTTTGGAAAATTTTGCATTCAAATCAAAGGCGGGCTTGAAAAATTCCCTGTTGCGTTAATGCGATGATGTCGATGACGGTGACGTTGACGGCTTGCTAGCAAAATTTTCACACTTTGAAACGGGATGACAGGAAAATAGAGATGTCGGTAACTTGATCGTAGAAAACTCGTTATGTAACAGAAAAGCTGAGTAGTGGGTAAAAGAAGAAACCTACAACAATTCACTTGACTCAGTGTCGACTTCAACTCGAAAATATGACAAAAAGGAAAACCAAACATTACTTCTCTTTGGAGGTCTTTACTTTACCTCCAGGTGAGAGACGGTTTCGTTCGATGCGCCAGGTGTGGTTGTACTTCTTTAGTTAAGACAGCTAAACAATGCCTACTTCGGGTCCAATACCTCAATGATCCAACGTTCGCCAAATAAACCCGCAAAATAGGCGATTTCTGCCTTCGAACTAACACAATTTCGAAGACCACTCGGAAGGCAGAAACGTGGATGTACAGCACACAACTAGGCGACAGCTCCGATGCGAGCTTCAAATTGAAAAGGAAGAAGTAGCTACGTCGCTTCGTTTTATCAGATTCTGCCCACCTGGGCTAGTTCTTATATCTATAGCCAATTGGAGAAAGGCACGCGGAACTCGCTTGCCGGAACGGCCACCGCAAAAAACTTCCAAACTACTGAAAAACAAACGGCAGGACAGAAGTGATAGAACTGGACTGGCCCAATAGGTCCAAGTACCAAAAACAAACAGAAGCAGAAAACGACGTAACAAAGTAGGGACTGTCCATCACTTGAGCTAGCAACATGAACAAGCTTTAGTTACTGTTCAGCCATCCTGTCTAAAACGGACCTTGATCAGCTAGCTTCTCGTTCCGCTTTCATCGTCATCGATTTTTCCATTTCGCTTGTGGGACTACCGAGCTTTGCAGGTACCTATACCGAAAAAGTATACTGAAGAACAAAATTTAAAAAATGTGTGTAGGCAGAATAGCTATTCGATCTGGTGATCTTCAAAACGATTTTCTCATGTTGTTCCAATTTTCCTTGAGCCACACTCAAATCAAAATCCATTTTTCATCATAAACACATCAGGGTAGGGTGATCAGGGTAGATCAGACCTACTTTGATCTGAGCACAAAAATTCAACGACAAAGGGAAAGGCAATGATGCTTCATAACAGCTGGGGCCCTATTTTCGGTACACGTGATATCTGTTCCCCGGCGATCACCGGGGAACGCCGGTGAAGTGATCAGTTCCCCGGTTCTAAAAGTGGTATTTTCGTGACCACTTTTTCGGCTATACTCGTACATGTCCGTGTAATGTCGAAGCTTTGCTGTCAGCTGCGATATTTGAAATCGAATTGTAGTTTTTCGAAACCTACCTACTTTTGCTATTTATTAACATGGAATCTGCCGGCCCAAGTTTCAAGAGGCCACGATTGGATGCGATTTCCGAAACTCAAAAAGAAAAACTGACCGAACTCATGGCCAAGAACCCCATATATCCTTGTCAACTTGCTACGGTCAGCCGGCTTCCTTCCCCGGGTACTGGGATAAATGGCGTGACTAGTTCTGTGATGTGCCGGGCCTTCACAAGTCACACTCAAGTCTTTTAATTGTCACGCGAAAATACTGCACAAACTGCACTTCTATGTCCACAAATCGTTTGCCGGGTTGGCGCGCATCTTCTTTGGCCGCTTCCAAGTCCGCGATTACATGGACCGCCAATGCCGCGTTCAATGGATCCATTTTTTCCAAATTATTTAAAGAAACTTTCGAAAAATTGGAGATTGGAACGTAAAATTGAAATTTTTGAAAGGACGCCGTTGTAATTCCAATTGTCAAAACTATATCTGTCATTTGGCAGTTGTTTCAGTTGTATTTTTGGTGCATTCAGCGTTGCCAACCTATGAACAATGTGCTTTTTTTACTTTTTTTAGTGGTTTTCAATTTAGACTCTTGGCAGTCCTTTGCTTTGATTGACATAAGCGGGGAATGAGCTGTTTTCTCGGTAGCTCCTAGAAGAACGGGCGTGATCAAACCGCTTCCGCTGTTTTTGAGGGAACAGTTCCTATAGGAACAGTTCACATGTGCACCGAAAATAGGGCCCCTGGTATAAATGGACGGAGTATCAACATTGACACTGACTGACAGCTGTAATAGCTGAAGTGCCTAGGTATTTTCAATTTTGGAAACGTAAAAAACAAAATTCCGGGCCCTGTTGCGTTGCAAATAAAAGTTGAACGAATAATATGACATAAGGGTGGTCGTCTTTGGTCCACCCTGCTATTTTTGTGAAATCATGACATACAGCATCATCTAGCATTTTGTAGGTGGCATTCAGATTGCGTTGGGAGCGAATCAAATCAATTTCGGGTAGATACAGCAATTTGGTAGCTCAAACGCTTTGTCGCTAACCTCTATCAACGTTCTTTAGGGACGGAGTTCAATTGGTAAAATAAGCGTTGCGAAATCAATCCGTCTGGGTTTATTCCTTGACGGATTTTTACCATTTTGGTCTTTTTCGAAAGCTACAAGGATGTACTTTGGTTTGAGCCCATTGGCATTTCCAAAATCTAAAATTAATTTTTTCAAATGTCAAAATTTTAATTATTCTTATGGGCTCAAACCAAAGTACATCCTTGTAGCTTTCAAAAGAGACCAAAATGGTAAGAATCCGTTAAAGAATAAACCCAGACGGATTGATTTCGCAACGCTTATTTCACCAATATGACTCCGTCCTTAACAAGAGTTCGGTTCGAAGAAAGATTCATTGATGTATCAGCCAAGGCAAGGCATTTCTCATCTTGGAATAATGTCAATCACACGTTTCAACTTCTACTCCTTCTCAGTCAATCCCTAGTAGTCCAGTAACTATACATATACATCAGACCATGCGTCAAATCTGGTAGTTCTGATTTTTTGTATCATTGTTTATGAAGTATTGAACCAATGAATAATCCAAGTTTTCGACCTCGATTTCAACCCTGAAGAATCAGTTTTTCGATGCTAACTTCCCAGTAATTTTTCAAAGTAGACTACATTATCTACAGTTTGAGACTACAACCGTCCCTGTAGACCCATTGGCTTTCCACTCACAGCTTTTCGAAATTGATCAATTTATCTGAACGCGGAAATCTTAATCTATATACAGGGTGATTCAAAAGTGACTCTACGATTGTAATGCACTGGCTAAAAACCATTCCAAGTATGTTCAAAATCTCTGTGTCAAGCCGAATAGCTCATGTCCAAGAGATAGAAGATGTCAGAAAAAAGTCTCATGTCGATTCAAAAGATAATCCTTCCGATTTGGTTTCAAGAGACCCCAGTCCTCAAAACTTGTTGAAAGCTCAGTTATGGTTCCATGATCCAAGTTTTGTTTCTTCAGAAAAATTTCAATATCGAGTCGAAAAAAGGTTTTGAAGAACAATTTTATATCAGAAATAAAGACGTTGCTTTGTTTAATGTCTTCAAAGTAGACCCTAGTCCATGCAGAAGCTTATGTACAGTATGTTCATTAAAAAATTCAATAATGGGAGGCCGTGGACCGATGATAACCTGGCCGTTTTCGGATCGAATGACCTGCGTCACAGCCCCCTTTATTGAAGTATTCAATGAACATACGGTATATAGTTGAAAACTATTTCGTGGGATTTTGAATGTAGGAGTATAGCGACCATGTGGAATACATTCCTTGAATGGGCAGCAATCACACCTCACCGGGTGTTCTGCTTGAATTTCTTGCAGGGCGTTTATACAGGGCGAAACAGATGAAAAAAAACCGAACGCGGCAACAGCTTATTCTTTCATTTCCTGGGACGACGCTGGTCACCCCAAGGTCAGACAAGACAACGTTACAGCACATCGTTACAGGCGTTCGTTACAACCATTGAGGCTATGAAGCAATTTCACTCCCATGTGTGGTTCTGCGTTAGTGGTGTGTTGTGATATAGGCGCGAGAATAGAAGTTTCACTTCAAAAAAGATGCTTTTGGAGGTTTTGCTTGACAAATTGACATTCGTGGTGAATAGAGTGAAAAACAAGAGAACTTGGAAATTCAATTGATTATTTTGAAAAAATCAAGGTCGAAAAACCGAAACCGTGTCCGATTTGAAAATGGGACTAGACGACGCCCAATGCAATTTACTTCTGACATCAGTTGAAATTTTTCGAAAAAAGTCAATCTTCCACCAGGAATGGATGATCGAGTTGAGTCCTGCACCAAACACGGGTCGTCCTAGTCAAATCCCAAGCGAACTCGTAATGTTCAACTGGGAATTGGTGGCAAGCTGCAATAACTGCGGGCTTAATTTGGTTATTTCGTTTTGTTGCTTCCTACCAAATTTGGCTCCAATCCATAGGATAGATATTGAATAATTAAATGACGAAGTTTTTTAGAGAAGATTACAGAGGTGTGTATCTGTGTCTGTTATCTTCCACGATAACATCCACAACGTTAATCCGATCGACTTGAAATTCAGCTTAGCTGTCGAACAGGAATCTGTCGAATGAGCCTATCACGTTTTGGTTGTCATCTGTATGAGGCTTCCGTCAATAATGATAGAAAGCATATGTCACGAAACTTGACCATAACTTGACTTGCAATATGTCATTTGAAAGCCCTTGAAAAACTATTCAAAGCTGTTGAAAGTATTTCTCCGCATGTCATCTGTCCAAATATTGAAAAACATTTTAGTTTTTTCAAACTATGTATGAAATTGGAACCAAAAAAACTGGCTCGTGTGAAAAATGTTTTTGCAGTTCAAAAAAAAAGTCTCTTTCAAGCCCCTGCTCCAAATCTGCTCTTCCTGAACATGCAATCGTGATGCTAATAATAATAAATCAGGTACGACTATTTAGAAATTATTTTTGTATCTTGGAAAATGAGAAATTAATTTAAAAAAGTTGGGAGGATTAGATAGATGGCCACGCTGAGGGATTTTTTAACTTACTTATTTACAGTATCAAGCACACGAGAAAGATGTGGGTTCGAGGAAAGATTTCAAGCAACGGAATTGAAAGCGAAAAACAAAAACAGGAGCCCTAAATCTGTCCACTCCACACCAACAATGTATTCGAGACTGAGCGTGCATCCCCTGTCCGACCCGTCATAATCTGATCCTCAAGGGAGAAGAGGCAACGACATAAATATTTTATGGATTTACGTTGTTCAGTGCATTATACTTATCGTGTTTGCTATTTGATCTGTTGCGATGTCGGCAGTGGTGGCGCAGCGCGACACTTTTCGCTTCCCCCAAACGTGTGCAAAAATTCAGTATACTCGTATATAGGTACCGATGCACAAAAAAAACTAACAAGAATCGAATTTCTCGACTGGCTCTGCGCGAGGCCACGTGGACATGGATGTTGATAAAAGATCGGCTGGAGGGGTTCGATCGGCCCGGATCTTCATGAGAGTATCTTTTTGATCGGGGGGCATTCACGATGTAACAAATCGGGAGTCATACATCGGCAATTTCTTTAAGGTTCCCGCGGGACGGCCGGGTCCGAGAGAGCCGGACATCAGCGTATTCTCTTTATGTTCTCAGGAAATTATACCTTATGCGCTCCCCCCGTCTCGGGCACGTAACTTGCACTATACCGCCTGATTTCATGTCGTCTACTCTGGCTTAGACGTTACTTTATTACAGGAGAAGACGACAACGGCGACGACGAACGAATTTACTCCACTCTCTGTACTGCGGGTACTGTGCCAAGCCAAGCCGAGCCGAAGTCAACCTTCCTCAATATGTCCTGTACATACACACCGAATTACCACCATCGCTTGCACCGACGACGACATCGTCGGAAATTTTATTTATTGCTGCGCCGGTGCACTTTGCATTTTTATTGAAAAATAAAGTGGTAATCCCATCGAGATGCCACCACCTCCAACGGTGGGTGTGATGCCATTCTTTCAATTTGTTTTCTGGATCTCTCGAACTAGAATCACGTTAAAAATGAAAGGGTAGCGGCAAGGGATAGCGCGACGACGAGGTGAATTTGGTTCACTTTTTGAGGTCCAGGATATTCAGAAAAAGACTGCTTCTTCACTAAACTCACCTCATCTTTCGAAGACAACGCTATACTCTGTAACCTCATGAAATCACGATCCAACTTGAGCTTTCCGTGACAGTGCTAGATGTTTTCAAACGGCAAGATATTTGTCCACCTTACTGTGGCATTTGTACACAAGAAACATGTAGAAAGTGAATCATAGGAGCAATATACGACCAACTAAAGTTTATAGGTGGGTATTGTTTCGAAACTAGCTGAAGATCACGAAGCGTGAATAAGACATTTGCACAACTGGCAGAGTTGCCGTGCTCCGAGACCGAACCCGATGAAAGCTGCACCATGGAGAAGATAGAGCAAGAGGTCCAGAGAACTGCCGCTAGTACTAGGTACGAGTACAATTGAGTAAATGGTCACTTTGGTATGTATTCATTGCGTGAAGCTGTCGAATTATGATGAGCAAAAACCACGGACAGACTATAAGGGGCAGTGCCAAATGAATGAAGCCAGAATGGCAAAGCTACCAGCACTGGTTCTGACTCGCGTTACACCAGCGTTAGAACTGCTCCTGATTATTTCAGAGAGCGAACAGAAGGACTTAGCCAAGTTGACTGGGGTGCTGGAGCTCCGTATGGAGACAGTCACGTGCGGCAAATTCAGCAGACTAACTGAAGACTAAATGATGCAAAGAAGCGGAGAAAACCTTTAGGAATTCGAAGCTGACGTCCTGAGGCTGGCTCACTTAGCCTATCCAGCGCACATAGCGGATCTTTTGGCCGTCATAGCGAGAGACACTTTCACCAGCGAACACATTTGACGAATGAAGAGAGAAAACAGTGGATCGAGCGGAGAGCAGAGAGTTCGAGAAATATATATTCAAGAAACAACAGCGAGCGCTAAGAGAGCTGGTGCCACTTGTAAATAGGCACCATATACAGGGTGGCCCAACGAAAACAGAACAGAAGAGTTTTCGGGCATTTCACATCATTTTTTCTATAAAAGCTCAGACAGGTCGATTTTTATATCAAGGGGGACATCTGAAACATACATTGGCAAATTTCTATCTTCAGCCCCCTCACCCTCACCCACCTCAACTTTAGAATTTTAAACGACACCATCTACTTTGCGATGCATCAAATCAAAGAGAATCAAATTTGTTTTATGGAATAAATATTTTCAAAATTTCCAACCCCACCCCCCATTCTCCTAAATTTCTCTGTCTGTCCTATTTTATATCATCGACCCCTCAATTCTCTTCAATTTAATCAGCGTCAACCTAAATAGCATCTGAGGAGAAAATTTTCGGTGGAGAAAAGTGTCACCCAAAATTGAACATTCGGAGTATTTTAGGGGGAAAGGGGGCTTTTTCAAAATTCTGAAAATATTTTATTCAGGAAGCGAATTCAATTCCCTTCGATTTGATGTATCATAAAGTAGATAGTGTCATTTTAGATTTTGAAGTTGAGGTTGGGGATTGAAGGGGAGAATTTGGGAGGCACTTTTTACACAAAAATTTTTCTCCCTCGATGCTGTGCAGGATGACGTTGACTGTACTGAAGAGAATTAAGAGATCAAAAATATTACATTGGAAACTCTGACAATTTCAGGAAGAAGGGGGGTGGGGTTGAAAATTATAGAATTACTTTTTCAGAAAGAGAATTCAATTCTTTTCAATTTGATGTATCGCAAAGTGGGTGGTGTCATTTGAAACTTCGAAGTTGGAGCGGGTTGGGGTGAGGGGGCTGTAGATAGAAATCCGCCAATGTATGTTTCAGATGTCCCCCTCAATATAAAAATCGACCTGTTCAAGCTTTTTTCAAAACAATGAGGTGAAATGCCCGAAAACTCCTGTGTTCTGTTTTCGTTGGGCCACCCTGTATAAGGCCAGTTACGCATCAGTTTTTCAATAAGTTGTTAACACAATCCAAATGTCACAGTCATCACAGCCAGAACATCACAAGCGGAAGTACGCTGGAAAACCACCAACACGCCTGGGCGAATGGATGGAGGAGCAGCACGCAAGAGAGAAGTCTGCTAGATTCGGAGTGTCGGGGAATCAGTCAGTCGGAGCAGGACGGACGATGATACACAGCCGAAGAGAAGTGGAGATTGCGGTGCCAGAAATCAACCAGGTGAGTGGGGGTTTGACGGGTGAAATTGCTGGCAATACCACTAGCGTTAGGATAAGTAGTATCAGAAGCTCAGTCAAGATGAAAAGGGATGTTTAACTGACAGAACAAAGGGAGTTGTTAGCATTGGCAGAACAAGAAGAGCGGGTACGACAGCGACTGGCAGAAGCGGAAACAAAAGTTGCAGAAGCGGAAGCAGCCAAGAGATTGTTGGGAATGAGACGAGATCTGGTCCAAATGGAAGCAAGGCAAAGAATTGAGTCTATCGCAGACAGCGAACAAGATGATGACGCTAGCTACAGAGTGGATAACGTTATAAGTGAAGAAGCTGTCGTGAACGATAGAGTCAAAGAGTGGGTAGAGCGACAGGAAGCAGTAACATCACCTCCAGTAGAAAAGGTGAATGTCACAATACCCGAAGACGTCCTAAAAGTCTTGAGTGGTCTCGCCCAAATTCAAATGGAACAATTGCAGCAAGAGTCCACTAGCAACGAAGACCATTTTAAGGTTCTGTGCACTAGAACTTTTCACAGTCAGGACTTACCACATTTCAACGGAACTCCGGAGGACTGGTTGCCTTATAAAAGATTCTTTGATGAAACAAATAAAGAATGTCGTTACAGCGATGTCATTAATTTGCTACGACTACAAAAGAGCCTGAAAGGTGAAGCTCTATGCTTAGTGAAAGGGCTAATGGGAATGGGATTGCCAGAGAATGTGCCCCGGATTCTTGAAAAGCTCGAGCGGAGATTTGGCCAGCCAAAGGGAATTATTAACAACCTAATGCGAAAAGTAGAAGAATCATTGAGCGAGAAAGGCGATAAACTGGATACTGTTGTGCAAATAGCAGCGGAAGTTGACAATCTTACATCGACTTTGTTTGCATTAGGAAAACATGACGAATTGAACAGCTCACTTATAATGACGGGAATTGAGAAGACAATGCCGATAACCATGAAGATTAGATGGCACCGGTGGCGTAAGAACGGAAAAAGGCCAGAAAATCTACGTACTTTGTCAGCTTGGTTGGAGGAAGAGGCAAAAGTAGCATGTGAGATCCTTCCAACTGTTTTCTATGAAAAATACAGAAAGAATCCTGAATATCGACGCAAGGAAGTAATCGGAAAAGCGACCGAAACGGGCAAACGGTATTAATTTTGCGAAGAATGTAGCGAGAAACATCATTTGAGAGTGTGCGAGCGTTTCAAAGCTAAAACCGTCAAAGAAAGAAGGCAAATGGTGCGGGAAAAGGGTCTCTGTTATGGATGTTTGACCAGAGGACACAGAATAGACACTTGTAGAAGTGAGAAAAGGTGCGGAAAGGACGGATGTAAAAACAAGCACTCTGAACTGCTACACGAGGATAGGACTCAAGAAAAGAACACTTCAGAAATGATCGCGCACGTCAACGTAAGCAAGACCGGAAAGATTCTGTTTCAGGTTGTAGAGCTGCTGGTGAAAGAAGCGAGAGGAGAGAACATGCGAATTCTGGCGGCGTTAGATACCTTTTCCGGGTACACTTTGATGGATACGAATATCGCTGAGAAAATGGGAATTGTTGGCAGAGAGGTGACATTCAAGTACCAAGGTATCAAACCAGGCGTCACAGAAAGCACAGGTGAAGAAGTGACAGTAACTGTCATACCTAGACATAACAACAATATAGAGTACGAGATGAAAGACGTCATCACTATGGTTAACTTGGAAGGTAAACTACCTAGGGCCACCTTCAAGAAAGGAAATTCCAAGAAGTGGAACTATTGCAAGCACATTCCTTTAGCAGAATATTCTGAAACTAAAATCTCGATGTTGATTGGCCAACCCCATGCTCACCTAATCGTACCTACAAGACGACTAGAGGGTGCCAGAGGATCTCCAATTGTAGCTGAAACTCCCCTTGGATGGATAGTTTGCGGAAAAGAAATGAACACTAAAGAGCTCAAAGAAACACCAAGAATTTTCCACATTGGACAAGCAGAAGACGACGCGACAAGTTTAGATGAGTTGCAGAGATTGGTCAAGAAAAGTTTCAGTATGGAAGAATTCGGAGTGAAAACATATAAGGAGTGTTCGAGGTCAGCAGAAGATAAGAAAGCATTGGAAATGATGGAAAAGACTGCTAGAAGAGTAGGAAATCGGTGGGAGATTGCATTACTTTGGAAAGATGAAAATAAGGTGTTACCCGAGAGTCGAGGGATGGCGTTACGAAGACTAATGTACCAGGAAAGGAAAATGGATAAGGACAAAAATTTCGCTAAACAATACTGTCAGAAAATTGAAGAGTATATTGGAAAGGCATACCTCAAAAAGATTTCGGTTGAAGAGGAGGTATGTAAGAAAAAAAGATATTTTACCTACCCCATTTCGGTACTATTAACCCAAATAAACCAAAATTACGTTTAATTTTCGATGCTGCGGCAAAAACACATGGTACAAGCTTGAATTCTGAAATCATGATGGGGCCAGACTGGTTAAATTCGTTGCCTAAAGTTTTGTTCAAGTTCAGACAGCGTGCTATTGCTTTGACGGCGGACATACGGGAGATGTTTCACTAGGTTGTAATCAAAGAAGAAGACAGAAGTGCTCAAAGAATACTTTGGAGGGGAATGGAACGAGACAAAGATCCGGATACGTATGAAATGCAGGTGATGATGTTCGGAACTGTTTGCAATCCAAGTTGTGCTCAGTACATCAAGAATAGGAATGCTGAAGAATTCAAGAATGATTACCCCGAAGCCGTGAACAGCATTTTGACAAAATTTTACATAGACGATTACCTAGACAGTTTAGACACAGAAGACGAGGCGGTTGAGCGGTATAGACAGGTATTTTTGATTTGCGAAAAGGGTGGATTTTACTTGTGCGGCTGGAATTCAAATTCACAAAATGAATTTATTCAAATTCCAGTAGAGCAAAGGTCGTTGAAAACCCAAACGAAAAGACTTGAAGTACAAGAACAACACCAACAATCAGTCGAAAGAGTTTTTGGTCTTTTTGGGGAAGGGGCTAGTGATCAATTTGTGTTTAAACTAAATTTCAGAAAAATGAAAAAAGACGTTTTTGAAGGTCGGCGTGCACCCACCAAGAGAGAAGCGCTGGCCGCGGTAATGAGTATTTTCGACCCACTGGGATTTTTGGCGCTAATCACCGTAAAAAAGGAAAAATAATTCTGCAATTAACTTGGAAGTTTGGAATCGAGTGGGATGATGAGCTGCCAGCAACAGTGAACGACAGATGGAAGGATTGGTTAGATGGATTAAAAGCAGCACAAGAAATAAGCATACCTAGATGTTATGGGAAGAATTTTTGGCAGGCTAAACAATTAGAACTGCACATTTTCTGTGATGCAAGCGAGGAGGCATACTGCGCGATTGGATATTTCAGAGTACAAGTACAAGAAGCATATGAAGTCTCTCTTGTGGCCGCGAGAACTAGGGTAACTTCTATGAAGCAAACTTCTATACCGAGGCTCGAATTGCAGGCTGCATTGTTAGGAAGTCGATTGATGCAGGCAATAAAGAAAAGACATGAGAAGGAAGTGACGAAAGTGTATTTGTGGACTGACAGCAGAACTGCGCTGTGCTGGATTAGATCAGACGGAGGAAGACACCAGCAATTCGTGGCTAATCGGATCGGCGAAATTCAGGAAGTGATTGAGCTATCTAGTTGGCGATGGGTGCCATCGGCGGAGAATCCAGCTGATCTAGCCACGCGAGCAAAGCCGAGCATAGATACCAAACGAATGGAGAAATGGTATGAAGGTCCTTCATTCTTACAAAGGGACGAATGCGAATGGCCAAAAGAAAAGATTGCCAAGGTTGAGCCAGAAGAATTGGAACTCAGAAAAGAGCGAGTTATGGTGTTGGTGACTTCCGAATTTGCTACGGATTCTAGGAAATACTCAAACTGGATAAGAATGGTTAGAGTTTTGGCATGGGTGAAGCGATTCATTAGAAACACAAGAAAGCAAGTAACCGACACGGGAGTTTTTTATTAACGGTCTGTGAAATAGAGGCGAGCGAAAGAGACTGGATAAAGAGAAGTCAAGAAGAAAGTTTCATTCATGAGTTAGAATCCTTAAAAAGTGGAAATATGATAAGTCAGAAAAGCAAGCTTTGTAAGTTGACGCCGAAGATGGTGAATGGTCTATTGTGTGTGGGAGGAAGACTAGAATTATGGAGTTTGGACGAAGTTAATAAAAATCCGATTATTTTGGACCCAAAAAATGAGATCACAAAGTTATTAGTAAAAAATTATCACCGAAAAGCAAATCATGTTGGCCGAGAAAGAGTTATAAACAACGTAAGGCAAAAATTTTATGTCTTATCTTTGAGAAATTTGGTAAAGAAAATATGGCGGGAATGCAGAGTGTGTATAGCGGATCGTACCACTCTGCATACACACCCTTGATGGGACAATTGCCGAAGTGCAGGTTTGAATTGGGAGCAGTGTTTGCAGAAACTGGCATGGACTGCTTTGGACCACTGTGGATCACAGTAGGTCGTAGGCACGAAAAACGCTATGGCATTATTTTCAGCTGTATGTCTGTGAGAGCTGTTCACCTAGATTTAATTAATGACTTGAGTGCTGAAGGGTGTCTGATGGCCCTAAGAAGATTTATTAATAGAAGAGGAACCCCGAAAGTATTACATTCAGACAATGGAACGAATTTTTGCAGAGCTGCCACAGAAATTAAACGAAAAATGGAAAATATTGATTGGAGAAAAGTGCGGGAAGAATTTCAAGACACCCCGGGAAGGGGTGTCTTGGAAGTTCATTCCACCAGCGTCGCCATTTATGGGAGGAGCATGGGAAAGCCTAATACGGTCTGTTAAAAGAGGTCTGTTGAAAACACTGAAAGAGAGGTACCCGAAGGAAGAGGTCTTAAGAACGGCCATAATCGAAATAGAAAACATGATTAACTCTAGACCTTTAACATATATACCGGTAGATGTAGAATCCGAAGAAGTGCTTACCCCTAATCATTTTTTGTTGGGGAGAATCGGCAACTTGAGACCAGTCAGCTTGATCAATGAAGAGGACTTGATATCTGGCAAACAGTGGAGGATGGCGAACGAATTGGTGAACGGATTTTGGACGAGATGGGTGAGCGAGTATGCTCCTACAATTTTACGCAGAGCAAAGTGGTTTGGAAAGAAGGAAAGAAGAGAAGTGGACGTTGGTGATCTGGTAATTTTGGTGGACTCAAGTTTGCCGAAGAATAGATGGTTGAAGGGCAGAGTAACAAAGGTATACCCGGGACGACAAGACGGAATTGTACGAGTGGCAGATGTAAGGACACAAGTGGGGACGTGCAAGAGACCGGTTTCAAAGTTGGCGAAGCTCGAAATGCGAATCAAGGAATAATTCTTGATACAATTAAACGCCACAAGCAAGTAGGTGCAAATGACGTGGCATTTACACCGGGGTGGAGTATGGTTTGGCGTTTTGAGTTGTACGTTATGAGTTGATGTATGTTTTGAGTTGATATGTATAGTAAGCGCTTGCCAGTATTTTGTTTGTCAGCTCCCACTTGTTTGTGATTGATGAGGATTGCCGGGGCAACGGAAGATTGGAGTCGTCGAAAATATACACAAGAAGAAGTTGACATTTTACAATTTGGGTTATACAATTTAGATAATAAACCCCGTTTGAAGTTGAATCGTTGTTCACATTGACGAAACAATTATGTTGTACGGTAAGACCGATGGGAACAGTCAAAGTGCTCGCCGATTGTACCAAGAGCGATTTCCGAATCGGCGAGCTCCCGCACCTGCAACTTTTGCCAAAATTTGCAATGGTTTACGTGAGTTTGGCAAATTCAACCCGAATCTCAATTTTCGAGGGGCTTCATCAAGACGAAATTATCATGAATGTAATTCCGGACATTTTGGAAGCTGTTGAGAACCGTCCAGGAACCAGTGCTTGAAGGCTTGCTACGCAGTTTGGCGTGTCCAAATCATCAGTTGCTCGTGCTCTTCGCAAGGAAGAACTGCAATCCTACCATATACAACGTGTGTAGGCTTTGGGTCCTGACGATCCGCCCCGAAGAATGGAGTTTTGTCAGTGGCTCCTGACTCAAATGGAAATTCGGCCCGACTTTTTACGGTCGGTGTTATTCACCGATGAAGCTATTTCCACCCGTGAAGACATTTTCAACGTCCATAACACCCATGTCTGGTCCCGAGAGAACCCTCATGCGTTTCGCAAATCCCATTTCTAAAACAGGTTCTCGCTGACGGTATGAGAAGGAATTGTAGAAGATTTTCTTATTGGCCCTTGCATTTTACCTTCTAGACTGAATGGCGAACACGACCTGAACTTTTAAAATAATACATTGTTCGACTTGTTGGAAGATGTTCCTCTTGCAGTTTTGAGAAACATGTGGCTATTACAAGACGGCGCACCGCCTCATTTCGCGGCGGTTGTTCGTGAATGGCTAGACGAACATTTCCCAGGTCGATGGATAGGTCGAAGTGGACCGGTACCATGGCCACCAAGAACGCCCGACCTCAATCCCTGTGATTTCTTTTCATGGGGCTACCTCAAGCATGCAAATAAGAAGCATGGTCACGCACAAAAGATCTTATAGGTCGCAGTACAGAAAGGATCCTCCGAGACCAAACGACCACCTCTAATCTACAATCTACAATCTCTACCTCAAGCAATTGGTTTATGCTGAGCCAGTCGACACACTGCAGCAGTTGACAGACAGACTAGAGAATGCAGCCAATGCTACAAGAAATAATCTTCCAGTATTTGGTAGAGTCCGAGACTCCCTAAGAAGAAGAGCGGAAGCTTGCATTGCTAATGAGGGTAGACAGTTTCAACAGTTTTTGTAATAATCACCCAGTGAAATAAATTTCTGTTGCAAGTTATTTTGTTTCTTCCACTTTATTGACATCTAGAAATTTCCGCCAATGTCGAATTAGTAATGTCAGTGTCATTATGTCCTCTACTCCAACTATCAGTCTGATTTCTAGGCAACAGAAAGCAAAATTTTTACCTGAACTAGCGGGCTCGTTTGGGATGGATTTGGTGGTTTTTTATTCAAATTGCACAATGCTTCTAAATTTTTTTTATCATTTTTCTCGGCCTCTCTTGACCTCACATATGCTAGTTTTTTTTCTTGAAGTCATTTTTGGGACAGCCTGTGAACATATTATCATATTTTGGCCATCAAAGCCAGTAACAATAGCTGCGTTTCTTTTATCATCTGAACTGAGAATTCTCACTTCATTTGCTAGTTGTGTCTCTCTCGCTCTCATGCAATTCTCGCTCTTTCTCTCTCTAACTGAGGTGAGATTATCTGAGATTTTGTGCAAAAGGAATACAGCTATTGAGATTGAGGCGGTAGTGTCGCAACTTAGGACTGAGAGATTTGATTTATACATAGAGTTTATCGTTGCGAACTTGAAAAAGTCTAGCGAAGAATTCTGAGGGCGGCATGTGGAATGGTGGATAAGTTATATCCTTCTCACGGCTTCTCTAATGACGCCTGGCTGGATTGATTTGATTTATTCTCTCTCGAGAACAGGAGGATGACAATAATTGCTATCCAGTTCCTTGAGAAGCTTGTCCACGGCGAGATTGACTGCATGCATCTTCTGGGTTGCTTCGAGCTTAGGGTTCCGCGAATGACACATTGCACTGTTTGCAATATACCTACCCCACAAACTAACATCTGAACTAAACTGCGCAACAAATATGTTGTCGCGAGGGAAAAATTGGTCCAAGTTTGGACCACAATAACTTCTGAATGACACAAACCATTTCCATTCTGTTTCGACGGTTAGCGAGCTCAGTCTTTCCGTTATTCAACTTCAGGAGGTGAAAATCGAGAAGCTCCATGTAAAATATCTACAGGGTGAAATGTAAAACAGTGAAAAATTTTAGCCAATTCAACGGACCCCCATTTTCAGAATAATTTTTTTTCTCAAATGCAAATGAACGGATTATGAAGAGTCATGCTTTGGCTTGCCCCCAGTTTTGAAATTTTTGAAATCGGAAGTCTGGTTCTGACTTTATGATTTTTTTTCTCTTCGAGGATGCTGATTTATCCTATCGCTACAAAAAAGACTATGTTACTGTGATGATGGGAGGTTACAATTCACGAATATTGTTGCTTAAACGATTTTCAGCAACTTAACTCGCAGACCATCTGGAATACTTTGATCAAGGCTTCAAAAAGGGGGTCCATTCAAAATGGTGTTTTCAGGTGTTTTCCTTAAAAATTGAATTTGATCAGATTTTTACAATTGAAACAAGCTTTCATTGTGATTTTGACCTCCTGAACTTGCTGCTGATGGTAAATCTCAGTTTTTGATGATGACAGGCTCCCTGAGCTAACATAGTCTTCTTTGTAGCGATAGGATAAATCAGCATCCTCCAAGAGAAAAAAAATCATAAAGTCAGAACCAGAGTTCCGATTCCAAAAATTTCAAAACTGGGCGCAAACCAAAACATCACGCTACATGATCCTTCCATTAACATTTGAGAAAAAAATTTATTCTAAGAACAGGGGTCCGTGGAATTTTTTAAAATTTTGCACTGTTTTACATTTCACCCTGTAGATATATCACAGGAAGCTTCCTGATCTTCACCTCCTGAAGGTGAATAACGGAAAGACTGATCTCACTAACCGTCAAAACCAAATCGAAATGGTTTGTGTCATTCAAAAGTTCTTGTGATCCAAAGTCGGACCAATTTTTCGCTTGCGACAACATATTTGTTGCGCAGTTTATTATACAGGGTGATTTTTTGAAAAGTTTCCACCTCCAATATTTTCCCGCACAAATTTTTTTTGCAAAAAAGCCAAAACAGGTCGATTTTCTTTTCGAGGGGGACATCTAACCAGCGTATTTTCAATCTTACTGTTCCATCCCCCTAGGCAGGGTGACTACCCCTTCCAAAATCTTAAATGGGACTAGGGGTCAAGATACACATTGTTTTGAAGGTCATTCAATTCTCTTTATACTGGTGCATCTAAAATGAAAATCTAACCATCCGTTCTCAAACTATGAATTTTTTAAGCCAGGAACCTTCGCTGAATAAATTTTTGTTTTTATTATGCATTGGCGTATCAAGAACCGCCAACACACGTCTATTTCAATCAAGTATTAGGGGAAGGGGCATTTTTTGACAGATCGTTGAGATACGTACCTCTCACCCACTCCTTCGCCCCCATCAACAACCCCTTGGAAATCTGAAATGGGATGTGAGCCATCTTGTGATACCTCATTTGAAAGGTTCATCAATAATTCGCCAGTGCATTCGATTCTAATAAACTCGTCAACAGGTGCCTAAAACTCAACGATCATTTCGGAAAAATTATTCAGAAAGCATTTTTATTCAATTTTTTTTTTCTGAAAATGCAAACGTTTCAACAGACAGAAGCAAGTGGAACTGAAAGAAGTCAGTAGTCACAATCACAAAAGATGCTCAAAGTGACCACCGTTATTCTCCATGCAGTAGTAGAGACGATTTTCGAATTCCTGTCTCACTCTAGAGAACGTTTCTCTAGGAATCCTTCTGCATTCGTCAACTATCCGCTGTCGTAAATCTACCAAATCCACTGGCTGAGTTTTGAAGACAACAGATTTAAGATGACCCCAGAGGAAGAAGTCGGGACTTGTCAAATCTGGTGATCGAGGTGGCCATTCTATCGCTCCACGCCTGCCAATCCAATGATTCGGAAATCTCTGGTCGAGCCAGTTTCGCACATTGACAGCGTAATGAGGCGGGGCTCCATCTTGCTGAAGAATAGCCCATTTTCATCCAGGATCGGATTTCCACCTTGATCACGTTGATTTTCAACTTCATCGGTTATTAAAGGATCGATGGTATTCTCCAGCAAGTCCAAATACACATCACCATTCAATGTTTGTTCAATGAATAGGGGACCGACTACCGCATCTCCAAGTATTCCTGCCCAAACATTCAATTTTTGAGGAGCTTGCGTATGTCCCTCTCTGAAAATGCGTGGATTTTCATCACTCCAATAACGCACATTTTGTTTATTTACACAGCCGTTTAAATAGAAACTGCATTCATCACTGAAGCATATGTTCTTGACCAGATTTGGGTTTGCAGTGATCATTTCTGTCATGGTCTCGCAAAACTCTAGTCTCCGATCAGGATCTTCTTCAACAAGCTCCTGCAGCATTTTCATTTTGTATGGATGGAATTTATGAAGTTTTGTCACTTTGCGCACGGATGAGTACGAAAGTCCTGTAGTTGCAGAAATCCGACGCAAAGAGTTAGTTGGATCCAAAGCCAGATGACCTAGTACTTCAATCTGAGCCATTTCATCTACCACCACGTTACCTCTTCTATTCACATTCTTCACCGACCCCGTTTCCTGGAATTTTCGTAAAAGCTTTCTGACGTACGTATGGCTCATTTGTCTATCTGAATGTCTTTCACTGAAAACTCTGGCCGTGGCTCGGTAACAGTTCATTGCACCATAAATCAAAATTACTTCAACCCTCTCGGCAACAGCGTAAGCCATTTTTTACATGTAACAATTCAACCGACGTCGAATACGGTACACTTAGTGTATTGTAGAAAACATAATAATGTACCTGAAAAACTGGGAAAAACTGAAGTAAAAAAATTATCTTATCTTTTGTGATTGTAACTACTGACTTCTTTCAGTTCCACTTGCTTCTGTCTGTTGAAACGTTTGCATTTTCAGAATAAAAGAAATTATTTGAATAAAAATGCTTTCTGAATAATTTTTCCAAAATGATCGTTGAGTTTTAGGCACCTGTTGACGACTTCATTAGAATCGAATGCACTGGCGAATTATTGATACCCCTTTCAAATGAGGTATCACAAGATGGCTCATATCCCATTTCAGATTTCCAAGGGGTTGTTGATGGGGGCGAAGGAGTGGGTGAGAGGTACGTATCTCAACGATCTGTCAAAAAATGCCCCTTCCCCTAATACTTGATTGAAATAGACGTGTGTTGGCGGTTCTTGATACGCCAATGCATAATAAAAAAAAAATTTATTCAGCGAAGGTTCCTGGCTTAAAAAATTCATAGTTTGAGAACGGATGGTTAGATTTTCATTTTAGATGCACCAGTATAAAGAGAATTGAATGACTTTCAAAACAATGTGTATCTTGACCCCTAATCCCATTTAAGATTTTGGAAGGGGTAGTCACCCTGCCTAGGGAGATGAAACAGTAAGATTGAAAATACGCTGGTTAGATGTCCCCCTCGAAAAGAAAATCGACCTGTTTTGGCTTTTTTGCAAAAAAAATTTGTACGGGAAAATATTGGAGGTGGAAACTTTTCAAAAAATCACCCTGTATGTCTCCCATTTTTAAGCTATATTCTTGTTACATAGTGTAGTCGGTGGTACACTATAATTTTGTGCACTTTCAAGTGAAGCGATGCCGTTGGGTACAAATACTCTTCAGACCATTTTAAAAGATTTGACCCGTCGGGGCCCAACATTTTTTTCTTAGGGGGCACCCTAGAGGGGCCAAATTTGGGACCCAAAATGTTCAATAAATGATCTTAGTCGGCACTGATCCAATTTTTAAGCATCAAATGTGATCATGTCGAGTCTTCTGAAGTTGACGATGATTGTTTGAAAGAAAAAACCGAATAGGGGGGCGAAGGGAAGTTTTTTTTTTAAATACCATGCACTCTATTTCTGTTCAATTTTACATCGCCCGGCGCCCCGCCCCCCACTAGCCCCCTTCAACAATAATCGACACTTCTTGTACCAAAATAATATCAGCGGGTTACAATGCATTCAATTACGATGTATTTGCATCCAGTTAATTGACGGGTCTCATCCTCTCCATTTTAGGTTGCAATTTTTTACGTCCCCCTCCAAATAACTCGAAACTCCCGGGTGGGATTCTTTGCGATTCTGGATATGTAGTAGAGCACTCAATTCTGAACAGAATATTAAATTTTCAGGACATCCATATTTTTTCCGAGGTTTTGCCAATTTTCTTAGTGGGGGGGTTAGCGGAATGGTCTGTGCATTTTATGATCAAAGCATGAAACTTGGCATACTTGTTCAGAAGACCCTCCTTCGCAATTCCAGATGTGGCGCCACGCAAGATTTTGCGCCAGAGACACTGTATTGCGGTTAATATACCAGCTAGGGGTAAATTCTGCAAAAATGGTTCCTGGCCGGTCTCTGGTACCGCAGTCGGTAGTTTTTAGTTCTGTATAGTTAAAACTACATGTAGAAATGAGTGAGGAGTACATTTCCACAAGCAAAGTTCCAAATGCTGCCTTTATACGTTGTTTTAATACATTTTAAGGTCAACTTTGTTTTAGTACAGGAAACATGGTGAAAAAATTGCCAAAACCTCGGCAAAGATATGAACGTCCTGAAAATTTGATATTCTGTCCAGAATTATGTGCCCTACTACATATCTAAAATTGCCAAAAATCGCACTCCGAGGCTTTGAGTTATTGGAGGGGGGGTAAGAAATTGCAACTCAAAATGAAAGGTATAGAACCCGATGGACCCCGTCAATCCAATGGATGCAAATACGTCCTAGTTCGACGCATCACAACCGGTTGATACAATTTTGGAACAAAAAGTGTCGATCATTGTTGAAGGGGGGTCGTGGGGAAGGGCGAAACTCGGCTGGGTGGCTCATTTCCTTCCTGGGCCATGAAGAATCGATCCCGACAAGATTGGTATTCCGACTAAATTCAATGTCCTGAACTTGAATTCGATGTGTAAATTTGGATAAAAACAAGTGCGAACAAGTTAACTTGAGAAAACCTGTTTTTCCTTTGACAATTTTCACAAAACTTTTTTTACTGTTAGAGGTATTCATCTTTGAAAATATCTCAGGGACCATTATACTTGACTGTATTCTTCACGAAAATCATCCATTCGATCTGTAACTTTGTTTTTCGAGGTAGGAAAAATCGATTTGAACTTTAGTCGGCACTGCCCGGCGTCTACTTATGACCAGAACACTACAGCATGCACCTTCAAGCAATAACTCAATACCCTGCATTGCGATTTATTACGATTTTGTTCATGTTATAGGGAATTCTGTTCTGCACAGATCCTTGAACTTTCAAAGATGAGTTATAATTTTTTAGATAGTTTCAGCTATTTTCATTTAAAGATGCATGGTGTAGTGTTCTGGTCAGTAGTAGACGACGGGCTGTGCCGACTAAAGTTCAAATCGATTTTTTATACCTATCTCGAAAAACAAAGTTACAGATCGAATGGATGATTTTCGTGAAGAATACAGTTCAATCTAATGGCTTCTGGAATATTTTCAAAGATGAATGCTTCTAACAGTAAAAAAAAGTTTTGTGAACATTGTCAAAGAAAAAACAGATTTTCTCAAGTTAACTTGTTTGAACTTGTTTTTGTCCAAATTTATACATCGGATTCAAGTTCAGGACATTGAATTTAGTCGGAAAAGATACCAATCTTGTCGTGATCGATTCTTCATGGCCCAGGAAGAAAAAGAGTCACCCAGCCGAGTTTCGCCCTCCCCCGCGCCCCCCCTTCAACAATGATCGACACTTTTGGTGCCAAAATTGTATCAACGGGATGTGATGCGGCGAACTACGACGTATTTGCATCTATTGGATTGACGGGCTCCATCGGGTTCCATACCTTAAATTTTGAGTTGCAATTTTTTACCCCCCCCTCCAATAACTCGAAGCCTCGGGGTGCGATTATTGGCAATTTTATAACGTTCATATCTTTGCCGAGGTTTTGTCAATTTTTTTACCATGTTTCCTGTACTAAACCAAAGTTGACCTTGAAATGTATTAAAACAACGTTTAAAGGCAGCATTTGGAACTTTGCTTGTAGAAATGTACTCCTCACTCATTTCTACATGTAGTTTAAACTAAACAGAACTAAAAAATACCGACTGCGGTACCAGAGACCGGCCAGGAACCATTTTTGCAGAATTTACCCCAAGCAGGTATATTAACCGCAATACAGTGCCTCTGGTGCGAAATTTTGCGTGGCGCCACATCTGGGATTGCAAAGGAGGGTCTTCTCAACACATACGCCAAATTTCATGCTTTGATCACAAAATGCACAGATCATTCCATTTTTGGCCGTTAACCCCACCACTATCTCACTATTTTTCCTGCATTATGTAGATGTCAAGTCATCGGGACATGAAAGCGGCCTGAAATATCCAAAATTCGCCTATTTGGTAACTGCAACCGTATACCATTGAATTATATCACAACTGTGTATCGTCCCGTACCTAAATCCAATACACTTCCTATTTTCAGTAGAATGACTTTTTGGAGCAAAAATAAAGTGACAAGCTGGGGGGCTACATCCGGTGATGTCAGTGGTCACTTTATTTTTTTGCAGCTAAAAGCTCCTCGTCCCCCAGGGCAGCATCTTGAGTCCGCTCTCGTTTTTAGTTTTCATTATTGACCTAAGGATAGATTCTGCTTTGACGACCTTGTTCGCTGACGACACCTCGATGGCGGTCGGTGCCTCGTACCTTAGCAAGTTAAGTTGAGCAATGAGTCCAGTAGAACCGTTTCTTGTATGGATCAACACTGTAAGGAGAATGGTCTTCATTTGAATAGCACCAGAACAAGCCTCGATGCTTTTTTTGACTCGCGGTCTGCACTCCAGCCTACTTGTCAGGACTGAAGGACAAAGCATTCTCCAGGTCGATTCTATAAAATTTCTCGGTTATATGTTTATGCCCATTTGTTATGGCGGGGACATGTCGATCATTTCGTCGCCAGGATGGAATCTTCTTGCTTTGTTCTGTCTTAATTGCGGAATAAGGTCGACCTGGGGATGCTGATGATGTATTATCACTCACATGTCCACTCAATTTTGAGCTACGGTGTTCTGCTGTAGAGTGACTGCAACGCGGTGAGGGAAGTCCTGAGAATGCAGAAGCGAGTATTGTGCACAATGACCTTCAAATCCCCTAGAGATTCTTGTAGGCCTATTTTTTCAAAACTGAGGTTGTTGACGGTCATTTCTGAGTACATCCCAATATCCGTAGTACATGTCCATTCAAACAGAAAAATATTTTCTCTCATGACAGCCAAGTTTTCGGAATACAACTTGACGGGCAGTGGTCTCAGCATTGCCACTCCTTTCTTCCGGTTGTATGTGATGGGAAGAAGTCATCGGGTGATGCCAGTAAGACTATATAATAGGTTGCTTGACAGAGTCAAATCTATACAAGACGTTCGCAGGTTACGGGGGACTGTTAGGTTCGGGGGTTGCTCCTGCGGTGGACTCTGTATTCTCTTGGAAAGTTCCTTGACGGCGACCTGGCTGAATAAAACTTCATTTTTGTTTTAAATTGTCAACTGTTCCATTTTTCCATTGTATGTAAGTATAGCTATATCCCGTTCACTTTTCATTTTCATAGTGAAATGAATTTTTTAAAAACAAAAATGAAGTGACAACTGGAGTGCTGGGAGGATACGGCTGATGGCCGCTGATAGTTTATCTCCAAAACTTTACAGGTGCCATCAGCCGTAGCCGTAGTCGCCCAGCTTGTCACTTTATGATAAGATTTTCAACGAGTAAAAATGCCCTGAAAATTTTTGGAATTTCGATGTCTCATGTACCTACTGTTTCTGTATATCCTATACTTGTATCAAGTATGATTCTACGCGAATTTTCACTGCATAATGCTTGACGATAGCCATGATTCGTAGAATTTCAAGGCAAGAAATAAATAAAATGAAATGAAATGTGAAAAGGGTAGTCTATTCATGTGGCTAGTTATTGACGTTCAACAAATGGTATTTGTTGACAACACGTCTGTAGGTTCCCGATGATTACTACTTGAATTATTAGTCGCTTCGCTAACAAAAATCTGTCTATCCCACTTCCAACGGCGCGACGCGGTGGAGTCTGAGCTCAGATCAGATCGAATCTATTAGTAAAGTTAGTAATCTGAGATCTAGTCAAACTTGGTGCGATCGTCCAAGAACTTCATTAATCTAGCTGGGATACAATTAATGGTCGAATTGCCATACTTAGTTGTGAATTTAATTGGGACCGAGTTTACGTTCCAATGAGGATTATCAAATTTTACCCTCTGACTGCGCTGTGCGGAAGATGCTTCAAAAGCGACACACATCCCACTATTAGGTACGAGACTAATTATACGGATGGATCACCGCAAAAATGTCCTTATTCTTATAATACGTCCACGTAATCCCCCGGCGAGGTGCCCAACATCACAAAGTAGTGTCGGCCACTTTTGCTTTGCGAAAATATTCCGTCGAGCCCAAAAGAGATTATATCTATAATCCCCGAGTGCTTACACGAAAATATTTTGTAAACTCTTCCGCCGATATGATCCCGACAACCTGTATAACCTGCAATAAGCAGCAGTTATACACACAACACCCAAACATCTGTCGGCTTAATCACACAACTATAGTCCATCAAGTAGAAAAAAGCGAATACTAGCGCTTATTAGCATGTGATTTACAACGAACCCATAAAACAATATAAAAATTTGGAAATGAGAGGAGAGATCCGATGGAGGCGACCCCCGAAATTTATTGTTTTAATTATTATTACGACTTGGAACTCACGAAAGCAATTAAGTGCCTCAGCAGTTGGAAATTCACGTCCTTTTTAAACAATCATTAAGAAATTTACATAAATACTCGGTGGGATAGCTTTTATTTACGAATTTCAAGATGCTGCGCTCTTATATCGTACACCGGGAGAGAAGGCAACTTTAATAAATTCAAATTGGGAGCGCGAGCTGCTGGGCGCATCCTGCTGTGTTGTACCAAGTTTCAAGAGAGTATTAAACAAAAGTTTTGGGATCTTATCTTAATGCTATGCAGTTAATTAATACTCGAATTACCTAAACATAGCTCTAATTATGGATGAATATTCTCAAAAATACCCTCTTTAATTACATCCCATCGGTCTTCTCGCGATCCCTCCCTGTGCTACGAAATCCAGGGGGGAGCCCTAAGCGCCGAGATGCAGGGGGCGGGGGCGAGAGGCGCACCTTAAATCGGGTTTTTAATCACGTGCATTAATTACACAAGATCGTCAAACGCTACTGTAACGTTATCTATTTAGGAAATGGGATTTTTATTAAATAGGTGAAAAAGTTTTCGACAGTGGGATAGTATAGCAGACACAGATACACCTAAGAATATGTTTGGAAGATAAAAAGTATGCCAAGTCATTTTGGCACATATGATCATCTCTAAACCGCCGATTCTTTGATTACATTATTTCGACAGGGTTTAGTGTTTGACAGCTTGAACCAGTTTCAAAGTCTTGATGAACGTCATTTCGGTAAAACGGTGGATTTTTCAAACTCCAACCTCTTTCAAACCCGTTTCTTGGATTTCTCTTCATATTGGCGTGAAAATTATCAATTGAATTATCACTAAGAAAATCATTTTCGACACCAGAGAATTGAAAAAATTTAGCTCTAGGTTACCTAACAGGTAAATTAGGCAGTAGGTTAACAGGGTGGAAAAAGATGTTTTTCTCGTTCACAGCCCACCAAAATGTAAATTATTCTGAAATAACCCATAAATAGTCACGACACCATTCTGCAACTGTCAAAGCTATTCGGTTTAAAGTTTTTATTTTGAACAGATGGACTTATTACGACTAGTGATTTAGTTCGAGTTTATAGGCAAGGTGAGTTGAGTTTCATCACCGTGGAAATGATTGTCGCAATAATTGAATCTATGACAACCAAACCAAGTTCAAAAATGACCTCGCACTAATACAAGGTGTCCAGAAAATAGCGGAAAAGCTCTCCAGTACGTTGTACGGAACCCTCCAGGGAATTTCGAAGAAATGATGGAAAAATTGTTCGATTTTTAATTTTTGGGGTTATCAAGGGTCAAAAACTGGTCCTTCGGATAATAATTTTCTTAGTTTCTGACTCACCCCGTGAATAAAAAAAATTCAATACAAATCCAGTGGTACAGGGTGTTCACGATAAAATTCACCCCCCCTCTAGGAGATTACCCTTTGAGATATTTTGAAAAACTAAAAACTTTTTCACAACCATTTTTCCCAGAGATCTTGAATCGATCGTCTAAAAGTTTTCAATTGGTACCGTATACAGGGTGTGAAATGTAACTTTTTTTATTTCAAATGCAACACCCTATATTTTATTATGTCATTTGATGAAGCCTTTCTTTCTGATTACAAAAATATATAACATTTATGATTTATTTTGACAAGGAAGCTGTCAAAAAAATAATAAAATAGATAGTCAAATAAATTAAAAATTGAAAATTATGCGACACCCTGTATAAGGAACGAATTGGACCATTTATCCATGCAGAGTTGAATTCTGCAGATAAAATGCTGCGAGAATAACTTTATTCAAAGTGAACTGTAAAAACCAAAGCCATCTTGTCGCGAAACAAAATTATTTGACTACCTATTTTATTATTTTTTCGACAACTTACTTGTCAAAATAAATCATTAGTGTCATATATATTTGTAATCAGAAAAAAAGGCTTCATCAAATAACGGAATAAAATATAGGGTGTTGCATTTAAAATAAAGAAGTTACATATCACACCCTGTATACGGTACCAATTAGAAACTTTTAGAGGATCGATTTAAGGTCCCTGGAAGAAATCGCGAGGAAAAAGTTTTTGGTTCTTCGAAATATCTCAAAGGGGAATCTACTGGAGGGGGGTGAATTTTATCGTGAACACCCTGTACATTTCTTTCTCATAATTTTGGCAGTCAACAATAAACTGAAATATTTTGAATTAACAAAGCTAGAAGGGTTCTAAGGGCCGTCCCTTGACCTTTAATAACCCCAAAAATAAAGGTCGTAGAATTTTTTTCAACATTTTTTTGGAATTCCCTGGAGGATCTTTTACGACGTACTGGAGAGCTTTCCCCTTATTTTCTGGACACCCTGCATGGCAGACCCTAGACCATCGACCATCAAAATTAAATTATGAAACAAGGCGGTTCTCTAAGTCGCGATGCCTATCCATCACCTCGAGCCTCCAGCAGGGGTCTGCGATAACCGTGTAGTGAATACAAAAAAAAACGGAAGCTCCAACCTTCCGCTTTGTAGGGTCAAGTCTCTCAATGAGACGTAGAGTCACACTACATCACTCTATCTACCTCTATGTGCAGGGCCATCCACCGATATTACCCCCCCCCCCCCTGTCAGATTTTTCCCGTTGGAATAAATTGATGGGGAAAGAAATTTTTCCCAACATTTTTCCCGTAGAACTCAAATTTGAAAAGTGGTATAAAATTTGCACCACTGTACCTCGAAGATGTAAAACTGAGTGGTTAATTTTATATTTCAAAGAGTTAAAAAACTTCTAAATTTGTTTGACACCTTGTATTTCAATATTGGAAATAATGCGGCTTTTTCTTTAGAGTCCAAATAAAATTTCATATTTGAATAAGATCATATACAGAGTGTTCATTTTCACACTTCCCACCCCAGATTTCTCCTCGCCAATTTTTTTTAAGAAAAACGCCGGAACAAGTCGGTTCTCATGTTGAGGTGAACATCTAGGACACGTATTGCCGAGTTCCGGCGTTTTTCTTGGAAAAAATTTGGCGGGGAGAAATCTGGGGTAAGAAGTGTGACAGTTATTACCCTGTATATGATCTTATTTAGATATCAAATTACATATCTGGACTCAGAAGAAAAAGCCGCGTCATTTCCAATATTCAGATACAAGATGTCGGAAAAAATGGAAGTTTTTTCGAAACACCCTGTATACTAAAAGATACAAGAAAAGTTCAGCTCAAATTTGAATTGTATGGGAAAATAGTTGTGGAATTTTTCTTCCCCACCAATTTATTCCAACGGGGAAAATTGGAACAAGGGGGGAGGGGGGATCTCGGGAATCACCCTGTACATGTCAAAGTAATTGATTAAAGTCTTCATTATACCAGGTGCTACTTCCACACGCAAGCTGAGATATACAGGGTGATTCATGTCGTTGTCAAGTGCACCTTGTGCAAGTATCACCGAGGGAGGGGTTGATTTCCCGAGAAAAAAGTGTACATAAGAATTCTGACTTCCCGAATTCCGATGATTTCCGGTGACATCCGGGAATTCCGGTGATTTCCGATTTTTTTTTGGGAATTCCGATGATGTGATTTCTGAAAGAATTCTGGGAATTCCGGTGATTTCCGAGAGACTCACGGGAATTCGGGTGATTTCCGAAAGACTTCCGGGAATTCCGGTGATTTACGAAAGATTCCCGAGAGTTCCGGTGATTTCCTAAATAGTTCCGGGAATTCCGATGACTTCCGAAAGATTTCCGAGAATTCCAGTAATTTCCGAAAGACTTCCGGGAATTCCGGTGCTGTGATTGTCGAAAGAATTCTGGGAATTCCGGTGATTTCCGAAAGAGTTCAGGGATTTCCGGTGATTTCCAAAAGAATTCCGGGAATTCCGGAATGAAATGTACACTGAATTCCGGCTAAATCAGCCCTTCGAGTATCACTTTAAATCAAGCTGTATGAGTTTGCCCTTATTATTTCAAAGTCACAACACCCCAACCCTTACCTCCGGTTGCACCAAACTTTTATCAACAAATTAAATTTATCACTCTGATATAGTAACCAAGCAACTGATCATGCTATTGGCTGGTGCGTAGCAACTATCAGCATGATAGATTTAATTCGCTCATAAAACTTTGGTGGAACCGGAGGTTGGACGAATACTTGATTCTATACCTTGGCTAACATTTGATTTTTGATGAATGTTGATTGGAAGTCTCATTTTTTTCACGCCGAACTTTTAGAAAGACGCGAAAAACCGCACGGTTTGGCGACCATTTGATATCTTCCGGCTGCAGAGGTATGTTGTCAAAAATCTTTAAACAACTTTCTTTGTAGTTTTAGCCTATTTGACTATTTTGTACTCTTTCTTTTGTCACCCTCTATATCATACACTATATTAGCAAACACGATACCCAAATATGAAACTTGCAGCCAGAAGAACGTCGAATCAATAACACCATCATACATATTTTCAAATCGGCTCGATATCCTCATTTGAACCTGAGAGAGTTTTTTTGAGGGGGGGGAACTTCAATCTTTGATCTTTTATTAATCTCATCTCAGCTCCGTCCAGACAGAACGAGACATCTACGGAACTACGGGAGATATCCTTTATCGTCGTCTCTGGAAGCTGGGAGTCTTAACTCAGCTTTCTAGAGAAGGATCGGTACTCATTATCAAAGGATCTCAACTCGGCTTCCCAGAGAAAAACGAAAACCCATCATTAACGGGTCGCAACTCGGCTTCCTAGGGAAAGAACCAAGCTTTACTCATGTGGACACGGTTACACAGGAATGGACAGCAACCCCCCGCGGCCAACGGTCAATCTTCATCGAAGTGCCACCAAACCATTCCGAACATCAGTGTTTCACATCCAAAACGACAGCGAAGGTAGTATACATCGATTCCCGCAGCTACTGGATAGCAGATAAGAAGTACGGTTCCACTCTCACCTCGGCCAAACAGGTGGACGACGATGCCAAACTCATGAAATTATTTATAAGAGACGGCTCGATACTTGCTTCTAAATTAATTTAGTGGCGCCCTCTTTTAATCATATCTTGATTTGACTTTGCATTCCCTTATGATTTGATCCTTGCATTTATTGATTTTTCTCGTCCGTTTTCAAAGCGCGTAATATTCGGGAGGTTTCATATTCTGCCTTGGATCTAATTCAGTATCCTCGAGGGATGAATTGAGAAAAAATGCAGAATGAGAATCTAGCGATTTTTTTCCAATAGGATGAACTTGGAAAAAAAGAGAAATGATACGATAGGAAAAAATGCTAATGATGATGATGATGACCATTAGCCAATAATAATCCTGATGGACACACATCACGTGAAATAGTAATCGTTAAGCAACGGTTACACATCTCGCTGCAGAACAACAATAATGATAGCAGTGATTAAATAGTGGGGTGTCTTAGATAAATGAGTGACAGCTCTCTGGCTGGGATATGCCGGCTAGTTCCCAGTGGTGTATTTATATAATGATAGACCGGAGGAAACACGAGCTAGCAGTAGTCGGTGGCGGCCAGCATCGGGGTCATAACCTGATCTTTGATCCGACAGTCTTTCGCCCCACTGGATTGGGGGGGTGATATACCCATAGCCGCACTGCGTGCCAATTACTAGCCCTCTCGCCTTCCTCAAATCTAGCACAGGGAACCGCTTCCGGCTAGTTGGATGATAACCATACATCTAAGATTTCATACTTCATACAAAATTCAAAATCAAACTTATACAACATTCAAATATCTGCTATACACGCGCGGCTATAATCATGGGATAGTCGGATATTTTATAGGCACCACCATAATTGCCGAATTTTCATATGAATGCTTATTAAGCTATTAATGTGTTATGGGAGATACAGAAATTAGTAAGTTCCATCTGACAAGTGATGGACAACACCAACGCAACATCATATTATAGACCGCGCGACTGAAAAAAAGCTGGTTTTTATTGCTGGTCATTTATTTAATTATGATTCTCGGAGAGATTTCCGATCTGACACTGAGTCGTTTCCATCAGGCACAATCATAATGGGTGTAATTACTATGACATAGAGAAAATAATAATAAAAATTGAAGCTGGTGGTACGCACACACATAGGTACACACAGGAAACCATCGCTTTTCCAAAGCCGCAAGTCGTTTAGCTTATAGCGGCTCTTTAGTTTCACTGGCATTGTCATCACTGAGACTGAACTGACCAGGTTTAAAGCTGACAGAACTACTCCCATGTGTTATTCAAAAAATCAGAAAAAATTGTAATCAAGTCGCTTTTTATCGAAGCCAAGTCTATTCCTGCGATCTTCTTGAAGATATTATAGATAGGTATCCATATTCCATGATGTTTCTGCCGATTCACTTAGTCACTTTTGAACTTGGTCAAAGGATGATTTCGATAAAAAAACTGAGGAATTTACACTGCAAAAAAAGTGAAGTAAATAACGTCAAAATTGTTGTAATTTTGGATGAAGACTCCGACTTGAGGATAAGCAGCAAACCTGCACAATTGAATGAGTAGCAGGAAATCAAAAACTTCGCCGGAATATTCCTGAAGCTACTAGTAGCTCTAGTAGCGAATTCTGTATGGATGCCGAAATGAGATAGTCGAACCGAGAGCATTCGATATGACTTTCCAGAAGAACGTACCAGATTCTCCTAGATTCCCGACAGGCAGCTGAATTCAGTTGAGCGATTAGTGCCAAATACTGCGAAAGGTCGAATGTGAAGTCACGATCAAGTATGCGATTATTCCTGCCTTGCACCAAAAAGCTATTTAAATTTAATTTTTCTCCTGAAATCGAGGTAGTAGGTGTAGAAACATCTCTCTTAGCTAAAAGCGCCACTATACTATCAATTTACAAACCACCGAATGTACATGCTTCCTCAGAAGATTAACAAAACATCTTCAGACCAGCGTTCTGACACAACAATAATAATCTGTGGCGATTCCGATGGGCATCATGGCTTGTGGGGATCGACATTAGAAAATCTAATGGACTTTGGAAACCGGACAGTGATCAATGGCGATGATCCCACAAAGCTTCCCCCCCCCCAACTTAACCCTTATCGATTTATGCATCATGTCGCAAGAATTAGCTCTCAAGGCGGAACATCAAGTTTCTGACAACACATATGGGTCCGACCACTTCCCAATAAAAATTACAATTGGCAACCCAAAGCATGAAGAAAAGTGGGCACACCCTTCTGTAGCATGGAAAACTAAACAAGCCAATTGGAACCTCTACCAAACGTTCCTGGAGAATGCTTATAATAACATACCTCATTTCGAAAACACCACAAATAAAATACACTTTTTTCTTGATTCCATCGCCAATGCCGCAACAGCAAGCATGCCAGAGAACCTTTTTTAAAAAATACCCACGATGAGTTCCAGTTCCACCTGAAAAGCTCAACTACCAACTCAGCCCCAGGGCCGGACTCCATAGCGTATGAGATGATAGATAAATTACCGAAAAAAGCTAGCGCGTTCTTATGTGAAATTACAATGACATATGGTTGAAAGGAGTGGATTGCCATGATCCAGAAAAGCCACAATAATCATGTTTTCGAAAAAAGGTAAAGACCCCAATGACATAAACTCCTATAGGTCTATTTCGCTAATATTCTGTGTGCTCAAGTGCCTTGGAACGAGTAATAAAGGGCAGGTTAGAGTGGTTTTTGGAAAGCCAAAATCTCATGGCAAACTCACAATTTGGTTTTAAACAAGGAAGGGGAACAACGGAATGTTCAACCAACCTCGTATGCGACATACAGAACACCTTTACTGAAAACAACTACCTCGGGGCTCTCTTTCTTGACATCAAAACGGCGTATTATAATGTAAATCTGAAAATTCTTGCTGAGAAAAAGATATGGATAGGAATCCCCGAAACATGTGCCTACAACATCGTCAAGCTCTTCTAAATATGGAGATTCGGGTCAAGGTTAACGGCAAAATATACGAACCTAGGCTGGCCTCGCAAAGCTTATCTCAAGGATCACGGCTAAGCCCAACGCTTTTCATTTTCAACATTTACACTCTGGACTTACACCCTGCTTGGCCAAATAACATTCAATGCTTCCAGTATGCTGATGATTTGTATGTCTGCAAGAGTTATTTTCAATCGCTGGGCAAGGAGCTGGGCAAGGAACTTGCCTGTGAAAAATGCACTGTTGAAAGTGTGAAAGTGCACCAAATCTAATACAATGAACCATCACATAAAACTGGCCGGAGTGACAGTCCCTATCAGCAAATCGGTGAAATATCTATTTTTAACTCTTGACAGTGAACTTTTTTGGAGCGAGCAAATAAAGCACTGTAAAGCTAGATGCGAAAGGGCACTGGATGTTTTGAAATTCACGACAAATAGATTTTGGGGTGCTGACCCGATTATTGCACTTGGATTTTACCGAGGATCTTACAGAGTTTTCACCAGGTCGATTAATTGACTATGGGTGCACACTGTATGGTTCAGCTTCAAACTCTCTCCTGCGGGAGCTAGACGTCAACCAAAACAAAGCAATTCGAATAAGCCTGGGCTGCTTGAAGTCCCACCCTGTCGAGGCTATGAGGGTTGAGGCTGGAGAGCCACCCCTTTTCTTGAGGAGGCAACTTCTAGCAGACAAGTGATTACTTAAACTCAGATCACAAAACAATGAATAAGGACAGGTACGGAATCGGTGGCAGGAGCATTGGAAAAAGGTGATGGAAATTGAAAATTACCAATACGGGAAACTGTGTGCGAAAGTATATCAGCGGGAAGTCCTTTTCTAGGGGTAGGGGATCTAAAGAGGAAAGATTAAATACAAATAAGCAGGCTAATGCAGGGATCCGCAAGATACGGTGCGCACTTGCATATAGGATGTGACTACTCCCATCACCTCTTTTCTCTTGCATGCGACGGCGAAAGCCTGGCCGACCTGGACCACCTGTTTTTTAGGTGTAGAATGCATGACAGGATTAGTGACAGATTCTGCAAAAGAGTAAGAGCACTAGAGGTACAATTACTCTGCAACATATGCCAACTAATGATTTGGGCAATGAAGAACAAGCGAGTATCTAGTAGCCGCGAAACTTGAATTTCTTGAACAGGCAAAAATTGATTTGTAAAGACCACAAAAACACACAAAGGCCCGTATAGTCAGATCTCAAATATAAGGTGGTCTTAAAACCATGCTTATTTAGGCCCAGGCTTGGGCTTAGATGATTGTATAGGTATAAGAATATCCTTGTAATATTATAATCAAATACAATTACATCTTCTCGTAGTTGTGTTTGCTGAAAACTGGCTCCTGAAAATTGAATAAGGTTGTCTTAAAACATAAGATCTGACTATGAATACGGGCTAAAGAGAAACGCAATGACGTAGCAATGAAAGAAAGAGTACGATTATTGAATGTAAATTGCGGGGCTAGCAGAAACCCATATTTTCAGGAAAAGTGAGTGAGTTTTTGGGTTATTGATGGGTTTTCTGTCAAATCAAGGCACAGTTTCAACCGCTGAACAGCAAACCACTGCAAAACGGAATTGAAAGAGAGATTGTACCTGAGCCATCTCCACTTTCATTCTTCAAAACTAGACAGTTCAAACTATCGTGAGTATCGTGTGATCAATTGAATTCCTAATTTAGGCAAACTGTGGCCTGGTCGAAATCAGGGGTTCGAAGCTGCAATCTGGCTAGGGCACAGTCTGCCTAAGTAAGGAATTCAATGGATCACACGATAGATAGAAAAAGTCAATCGCGAAAGATTTCGTACGGTTGAATCATCAAATCGGTGATGTCAAGTCATCGGGTCATGAAAGCGGCCTGAAATGTCTAGAATTCGCCCATTTGATAGTTGCAACCGTACGGAACATTTCGCGATTAACTGTACGTAGGTATACATGATTAAAACTTTGTAGTCCAGCCCTGTGTTTAAATATTCCTGGATTTTTAGGTATGCCTTGCAGCCGTTTAATTCTGTGAGCTTCTTCACAGATCCAAAATTTTTGGAGTCATCTCTCGACAACAGATTTGAGGAAATGTTCCTACATGCTGTTTTGATGTTTAGAATAAGAAAGACGAAGGACTCCTATCTTAATCGATTTTCCGCTGTTGTCACAAAAACCATGTTTATTACAGTCAGGTTTTTTTTTTATTCGTTTATTTATAGTGATGCCGTCTAGACAAGACAAGACAAGAGTTGCCCTACTCTTGTCTTGTCTAGAAGTATCAAGATTATTTCAAAATTTCAAGACAAGACTCTAACTCTTGATGGAAATTTTTCAAGAGTCTAGATAGACTCTTGAAATTAAATTACTATAAAATCAATTGTTCCAATAAAAATACGTGACAGAAATATCAACATGTTTTAGCAAAAAAAACAGATGAACTGTGAGGAGCAAGGAGCACCCTTCGAATAGAGACTAGGCTCCAATAAAAATCTGCTTGGGTATACTAACGTTCAAATTTCACTGTTTTATTGTCACTGAAATTTATCATTGGTGTGAGTAATGAAAGAAAACGTTGCCGCCGCCACCCCTGACCAGTCAGTAGACGTATTTCTGCAATGGAATCTTATATAAAATGACAAGGTACAATTTCATTGCCGTGGGTTGATGTCTGAGTAAATATAGTCAACTATTGTTCAGTTAAAAAGGTATTAAAAAAATCTGGCACCGCGAAAGGAAGTAGAAATGCAGCTCATCGCAGTCCATTGGCTCAAATTGACTGAATAAGCAAGCCAAGAACAAAACCAGGTTGCCACATGAACGTCGAGAAACAGTCAACGAAAAAGAGTCACAGTCAAAAAAAAAGTCAATCAGTCAACTTCATTATTTGCCTATTTGGTGTTCGAAACATTGCTGCTGCACGGAGAAATATTAATAATCGGGTTTAAGCAGGACCCAGAACTCCCAGATGTCGTGGTGCGGACGTAGTCCAATATTTTTGTCGAAAATATATCGATTGTTTTTAGACCTGTGTCAGGTTCCCGCTTGTCTCAACCTGACGCGGACAAGAAGACTCATCTTGCTCAAGTTATGGAAAGAACACCAGCTTAATTGGGATACAGCTTTGGTACATTGGAGTGATATCTGGCTGCGGCATGCATGTTGTCTGAATAATTTCCTTTTATTGGCAAGAAACACTTTGTTTCGCAGCTACTGACCAAAAGTCTTATCGAGCCAACTTATTTATTAGAAGTTGCGATCTGAGACGGCGCAGCTATTTCTTGGAGAAGTGGAAATAAAGATGTTGGAGAAGCCCTTGAAAGAAAAATCACTTGGACGCAACTTTCGCATGAGAACCGGAAAAAACAGTAGAGACATACGACATCCAGAGTCTGAAAAAGATGTCATGTGAATATATAATCACAAGACATGAACAAAATTCGACATGGCATCTTTCTGGCAACGCTTCTCCGTTCTATGATGCAAAATTGATAAATTAATAGTGAACTGCCACCACAAACCGAAAATCAAAATGTCTTCTACTCATATATATAAAATTCACAATATACAGGAAGATGCTTCATTGTGTTGTTTTGTCTTTGTGTTGTGTAGTAAATATTCATGAACTGTAGACTGCCTATCAGATACAGCCTGACAACAACGGCCAATGCATAATGACATGATAGCCTGCCTAGAGCGCAAGCGCAAAACAGATCTATTGCTTCATTATTCTTTCAATTTAAACTCCCGAATTCCCAGTTTTTTTTTCTTTCTAAAAACAGTGGGGACTTTGAGACGAGATACTTTATAACGTTCTGTAGTGATCTCTGTAGTCGGTACTTTGGTTTCAACAAATAAAAGAAAAATAGTAGAAGAACCTATTCTAATCATCTCCATTTCAAGTAGATATAGTTTTAAGTTTTAAGCAAATCACACATTCAGTAGATGATAAAAACCGTCAACAGAGAGGAATATACTTATCTGTTTTTTTTTCTTTTTCTTCTCAAGAGTCTAATCAAGACTCTTGATCTTGACAGCCCTAGTCTTGTCTTGTCTAGAAATTTCAAGACAAGAGTTTCTAGAGGTTTTGTCTAAGTCTTGACGCCTTTTCAAGACAAGAGTCTAGAAAGTCTAACTCTAGACGGCAACACTATTTATTTAACGTCGGCCTATTTCCGCAACGAGGCCTTACACCGACGCCGGTGAATGCTTTCCTTCACTATACCGGAAATTTTGCCGAACCCCTGTGTGTTCCAACACAGGGTAGGGATTTTTAACGACCACCAACATCGCATGGGGTCGGCACCATCGTTCGTATTTTACGTGCTATGCGACACACGGCGCATCTTGCATTTAGCAAGCATTCCGCAACTAAACCAAGAAGCTTGTTTTCGAGGCCGAAAATCCGTCCCCGGCGGAGATCGAAGCCCCGACCTCTGGAGTGGTAGTCGAACGCGCTAACTACCACACCACAAGCTCCTCTAGGTGGTCAGGTTTTGAATACCCACCAAAATTTGAAGCAAACTATATAAGAATAATCGAAATCAACTCAATTTATGAAGAAAACACTCAGTGATGGAGGTGTTCTTCTTCCACCAACTGCTATCCGGCAAAAGTTCAGCGGTTTACTGGTGCATCAACATCGTCGAAGTTGGTTGGTTATTGATGTGTTTGGGGTTTGGGTGGCGGCGGTGGTGGATGGATGATATGCTCTTCTGAGTGTATGCATATGCCCCTTTAGCTGAGCCAGCACACAAAGAATAATTGGAATAGTTGCGTTAAAACCGCCCCGTCTCATATTATAATTCCTCCATCATATCAAAGCTCACACAAGAGAGTTGAATTTAGAAATCCTGCATGGAAGAACATCCGTCGCATTCCAGTGGGTCGCTTAGCATATTCATCGAGAACAATGAGATGAAAACGGCGCGCGCGGCGTAAATTTCGCAAACTATTCGCGGCAGCCGCGTTATTATTCTCTGGCGCATAAAATAGAAGAATCTGAAATTATACGTATGCGGAGATTTTTCTGTCGTCACCACGGACCTATTCGTCCCAGACTTCCGAGGGAGCTTTATTGTACCCAACTACTGCATATAGTACGATGTCACTGAAATAGAAGTTCACATTTTTTGTGAATTAATCATCCGTTTCTTACGTGTTCTTATCATCCGTATTATCTGTTCCAAGATGTGTTGGAAGATGAAATAGTAATAAATATATATGCACAAGATATGATGGAAAATATTACAGGGTTTTAAAAATGACCTATGAGAACCCATTTCTATAGCGCCGGTGAGTGATTTCGACGCAAGTGATCTTGTCACCTGAGCTCATGACCTCTTACTATCAATCTAGAGGCGCGGTCAGGTGAGCTCGTGAGTGTATCGGTCTATGAGTGTATCGACCCAAAACTACAGATTTTTATGCAGGAAAGTCATCACTTACGCTAGACAAGCTAGAGCAAGAGGCCTTGTTGGCGCCTTATAAGAACTAGGTAATTGACGTATCAAGTAAAAAATTCACGTTACTCTCTGTCCCAGGATCATGATCTGTGATCCTGGCCAGGAGAAAGCTGCTCAGATCAGTGAGCAAACCGGCGACGCAGTCCCCAGGTTGACAATCTGATCAATCCGCCCTGGACAACACAGCGCAGTGCAGGTGAAGATTTTATGTCATGAGACACAAATTGAGTGGCGTATTTAGAGATTTGGGATAAAGGGGGGGGGGGGGGGGAGGGCAGGTGATTTTTTTAAAAATAATGCAAGATACGTGAGAAGGAGAAGGAACAGAAAGCAGACAAAATGCCTCCATCCATCAATAAACGGCAAAGATTTGGACTAATAGTAATTATTGTGTATTCGCACCGTGCACGACGCCAGCGTCAACTGGCGTCCGCAACTTTGTAGGCGCAAAACGTCACTCATGTCATAAATTACAGATGGCTGAACTGTCATAAATGACAGATCGCTGGCCTGAACTGTCATTATTTTGTGGTTAAGTGCTTTGCCAACATAGACTTTGTCATCGATAAACTGTCAGTCAACCACGTGGCATCTGTTGTGACAGTTGGTCGTCAGTTATTTTAATTATTTCCACTGTCAAATTGACATAAATGACATCAAACATCAGAAAATTGACAGCCCAATCACGCAGTGCCGAGCCATCAATGTTGCTCTTTTTGTCCACATAAAGCGCTGTGATCGGTTTCGTTACCCCCACTCTGTACTTCGCACGGGGGAATAGAAGGGTAGACCGTTATTACGTATTATACAACGCAATTAGGTATACATTTTTAAATTGTCAACATTATCGGAGCGCGCCTGTTCTTTTGCCGGAATACCTTCTTCTTATTATTATTATCATCACAGATCGATGGGGGGGGGGCAAATGCCCCCCATGCCACCCCCATAAATTCGCCACTGCACAAATTCTAACGTAAAACGTGACCTTTCTTGTTTAAGAATGACAATAAACATAAAAAATAAGGGACACCAATAAAACTGAATTTTTTCATGGCAAGCTGTGCACGGAAAAAAGTAGGACTGCAATTTTTAAAAGCTCAAGTATGTAATTCCTAGTGGTCCAGAAAACATTTTGGTGACAACGTATGTGGGTTTGTAACGATTACATACCTCGTTTTCGAAAAAATGAAGGTTGTGAAAATCAATGACCCAGGTAGGTAATAACGCTGATGGCTCAGGTATGTAATATCTGACGATCTAGAGAGCAGCAAAGAAGGGCGCAGGCATGTAATCGAGTAAAGAGCCAGGTATGTAATATTTGATGACCTAGGGAAGACTGGATAACGGCGCAAGTATGTAATCGCATAATTTAGAGCCAGGTATGTAATATCTGATGATCCAGAGCGACGACTAGATAGTGCAGGTTTCGCAGATTCGCTGATATACATTCAAAAGTAAGTACCTACATGCACCATGCACATGGTCTTCTTGGAACTTATCTGCCGAATAATGTTGTGAGGCACCAACTTGATTAGAATATGAAAATACCGGCTCCGAGCCATTTCATATCGAAATTTAATGAGAAATTCGTTGCGAGCTTTTAAACTATAGGTATGGTATGACAAATGCCTCCAGTGTTTGTTCTGGAAGTGCCCACTGGCATAGTATTTGACTCCACTGGGTCATTAATGTCATTATATCTTTACTCGAAGACACCACCGGACGGACTGGCGATGGTGTCGGCTTCAGTCTGGCCCTTGCTCCACAGTCGAACACGTGATTGGTGAAAAGAATATCTACCTAAATGTGGTCATTACATATCCCGGTCATCACCAGAGAGAATTGCAAGTTGAGGTATGTAATTTCTAATGATCTCAGGACTGTGTCCGTCGCAGTCATTCATTGCACAGTATTATTGATGGCAAGGAGTAGTCTTAAATACAGACTTCAATGATGTAATAATTACAGCTTTGGTGCAGCACTGATTGAAGCCAACAATTGTCTGCATTTGTCGCTGACCTGTCTATACACATTTTACCTACTTGAGTCAGTGATGGTCACTACCTGCCGGTTCGGAAAACAGTGAACTGTAATATTTGCTATCCTGGGGTGATACTGGATAATGCTGAAGGCAGTAGTTCCTTGAATTACCACCAAAAACTCAATCTTCACTACCAAAGTTGATAAATATTGACCACCTGGATATTCACGTATTGAAATGGTTGGTAGCAGTTCAGATATTTAATGACCTGAGCCTGTAACGCCTACAGATTTCCGCTAAGGCATTTTTCTCCGTGTGGTTTTTCCAACCTTGGAATGGACTATAGTGGAGGTAGCCCAGGCGCCAGGGAAAACAATAAGGAAATAATTGTTTCCTGGCTGGAAACTAGCTTGAAACGATCTGTGTAGCTTACGTTTTGACATACTAGTTTCCCCCCTTTCGGAAATGTCGGCGTCATGTTGCCATCATCAACAAGAAGTACACCAGCGTGGTTTTTGCCGAATATCTTAATTTTGGGTCATCTGACAGCAAAAGATGTGAGGAGTCATTTTGAAGCTTATGAAATTCCCTACAGTTTCGTGTTTCAATCAATTTTTTGCGACCTATGGTCTTTGAGATAGAGCTTTTGGAAGCGAGAGTCATTGTCGTGGAAGCTCCATAGCCACTTGACTCGAAAAACTGAAATGTCGATGTGACAAAAAAAAATTCAAAGTTATATTACTCGAGAATTCCTCATGCTATAGTTGCGGTGATAGTCTTAAACTCTTCCTCTTGAACCGTAGATTACGAGTATCGGAAAGTCACAAACGTCACATTGTACATATACAGGGTGTACTACGGGAATCAAATCAGAACAGAGAAATTTGACATATTTCTTCGATTTAGCCAATGCGAAACTCTAAGCACTTATCACGAGTTCAATATCAATATGCTTTGCTCTGTAAGCTTCACTTGATACACTTAAGAAGTGGTCAGCTCACAGCCTTCTTGTAAAATGTTTTGAAGGCCCTCTGGAATCATTAAAATTTACAGTAGCAAGAAATGTATGTAACAGTACATTAAATACCAAGGAACCAAAGTGAATTTCTGATCCCTTGGGTGAAGTTTGTTGCTTGAGGGCCCTTTGGGTCCAAATCCCCAAATTAAAAATTCACTTTGGTCCCTTGGTGTATAATTCACTGTTATATACATTCCTTGGTACTGAAAATTTTTAATATTTTGATTATTTCAGAGGGCCTTCTAAACATTTTACAGTGAAGCTGTGAGCTGACCATTTCTTTAGTGTATTAAGTGAAGCTTATAGAGCAAATACATATTGATTTTGGACTCGTGTTAGGTTCTTAGAGTGTCGCATATGGGCTAAATCGAAGAAATATGTAAAATTTCTCTGATCTGATTTGATTCCCTCAGTACACCCTGTATATGTACAATGTGACGTTTTTGACTTTTGTATATTCGTAATCAACGGTTCAAGAGAAAAAGTTTAAGACTATCACCGCAACTATAGCATGAAGGATTCTCGAGAAATCTCATTTTGAAATTTCTTTGTCACATCGACATTTTAGTTTCTCGAGTCAAGTGGCCATGGAGCTTTTACGACAATGCCTCTCTCTTCCAGAAGCTCTATCTCAAAAACCATAGGTCGCAGAAAGGTCATTTAAAAACTTTTCCGTAGAGAATTTCATTGGTTTCAAAATTACTTTTCACATCTTTTGCTGTCAGATGGCCCAAAATCAAGATATTCAGCAAAAACCACGCTGGTGCACTTTTTGTTGATGATGGCGACATGACGCCGACATTTCCGAAAGGGGGGAAATTAGTATGTCAAAACCTAAGCCACACAGATCGTTTTAAGCTAGCTTCCAGCCAGGAAACAATTATTTCCTTATTGAGCTGATTTTTGCTCCCTGGCGCCTGGGCTAAGGAGGTTGTCCGGTTTTTCAGTAATTTTTCGTTATATATATATATCTTTTCTTGATGGTAACTGAATTTTTATCTATCATTCAAACCATCCAACACATCGACCTCGTTTTTTGCTAATCGAATCTTATTTATTTCGGCATGTCATCAATTGCATTGAGGGACGATAGGTCAACTAGAAACAATTTTTAATCTTCAAGTTTCGTCTAACTGGGAAAGCCCTGAAAAAGTTCGCCAGCTTCGCCATGAATCCGACAGGCTCTTGAGAGGCTCCTACGCCAATTGTACGGGTTTGTGGCTTATCTCAAGCGAATATCGTTATAATTTTGGAAACATGGAGCCTATAAAAAAAATTATGCATCAGAAGCTATGGTCGATCTTATGAATCCAGTTATTAGGGAGTTTGCGTGCACTGCACCTTGCGTATTGTTACGAGATGCGAGGCTCTCGTGCGATTCCAATACATTCGAGGGCTAACGCGATGAATCTAGGTTGTTGACGCAAACTGGAGATCGAGAGGTGTGAATAGGCACATTAGCACAATTGGCGGAGGTGCCACGATCCAGAGCATGCAGGTATGTACGCGAATCTGATCGACGTCTTGAAAGCCGTCGCGAATCTACTGGCGGTAGTCAATATGGAATATGCATGCCAGAGAGCCTTTGAGATGTTCCCAAAGATAACAATCGGACTTTATAAGCACAGACAAGCCGATCGATACCAGATTTAAATTCATAGCGACAACAAGCGAGTGATCGGCGAAGTTGATTTAGCAAAGATCCAAGTGCGGAATAGTAACTGACGTGTATTTAGTAGTGAGCAATAATAAACATAAAAGTACTCAACGAAAATCCGTAACAGAATGATGGAACGTGACTTTCAAATAGAAAATTGACGAGTTTGTTACTTGATGTAATTCTTCAGTTCCAAGTTCTACGTTCTGTATCTGTGTCTGTACGAGTACCGACTTTTATATCGAAATAAATATTGCCAGCAGCTAGCTGAAGTTTTTCAAAAGAAAATAGCTCGTGATCGACACTTTATTGGTTTTGACCTATTTGAATCCCATGAAAACTGCGCGGTAGATGTCCCACCCCGAGATCTGAGAAATATTTAAATTGATTATCGATGAGTGGTTCAGTGTTCAGTGAAATCAAGAGACTATGGACATCCTCAATCAACGACCGCAATGAGTTTACATTCTGAGTTCTGAGTTCTTGTTTATTCAATTGTAATATAACAAGTGCTTAGTGCTTTTTCAGTTGAATCGTTTTAACCCGAAAACAACTGTTAATCACGAGACAAAAGTAGACCCGATATTATCTGACTAAAATCCCGAGACAAAGTCAAGGGGATTTTGTCCAGGATAATATCGGGTCTACTTTTCGAGTCATTGATGGTTTGTTTGAGGAATTTAAATCATTTAACTCAAATAAAACACAAACCACGAGTTGAATTTAGCAGATTATTGCCCAAGTCGACTACTAGTAGAAATAGTAGGTCCAATGTATCATTGTATAGTGAAACTGTCAATTTCAAAGCATGCCTTGTTGAAAAAAATCAATTTTAATAGAAGGGTAAAAATGTTTGTCTTTTTTCTAATAACTGAATACACTAGTGAAAGTGAAGCACACTACTAAATCAAGCTAATACTGCCTGACTAAATGATAATTATCTTGTCGTGAGTGGCAGTTCACAACACAGTAGTTCACATGGGCGGTAGACTGGTAGAACTAAAAGCTTAATGTCATTAACAGCTGTTGACAGAGCATGAAATGAGAGTGCAGACTCGCGGATTAAGGAAAGGGCCTCGTTGCTGGAAACAATGCCGAAACGAAGTCTAATAGGTTGTAAAATTGTATTTTAGTGAGTGGAAGACTCTTTAAACGCATCAGTACTAAAATTTCAATCCAAACAAGTATATATACAGTCATTTCAATTACATAACGTATGGTCCGAAAGTTTTGAGAAAAAAGTCACCTGGTCAGATTGAGTGATAAAATGCATGAAATGAAGCAGATCATGGAAATAAAATGTCACCAGTAATGTCATCTGAATAACCATTGCGAAAGTTTCTGGTTTCGTCTTCGCAAAATGTCTTGAAAAGTCGACGAGGTATCCATAATCTGATTGGGCGAATGTCGAAACGAGACATTGTCGATATTTATCGAGACCAAAACATAAGCAAATCCACAATTTATCGCACTATTAAAGAATGTCAAGCAGGAATACCATGTGTAAACTTGCCCAAGAGTGGCCGGCCGTGGGTTTTGACCCAATAATTAAGACAGGAAAGACTGAAGCAGCTAAAGACAAAATTGGGATCTCACAGCGAAAACTGTCCAGAAGATTTAACGTTGGAAAGACTACGGTGTGTAGAGCCCTATCAAGCAAGAATATTTTGTTCCGGAAAAAGAGAAAAGCTCCAAAATACACATCAGAGGCTCAATTAGAGATAATTCCGAGATGTTGCCGCGCGTTGAGGCGAGTGCATTCGTCAACAAGTTGATCGTGATCGACGAGGAAAAATATTTCACTTTATACAACTCTGAGATGAAGGGCAATGAAGGTTTTTACACGGACGATTACGAGAATGTTTCTGATAAGTGAGATTGAAAAGCAAAAAAAAGTTTGTGAACAAAATTTTAGTATGGTGCGCAATTTCTGAGTCTGGTTACATCTCACAGCCCTACATTGGCGTTGTTCGGGGCTAAGCCCTTAATGCAGAACGTTATATCGAGAGATGTCTTTCTAAACTGCGTCAGTTTTTGAACACGCATAATGCGGATGATGGAGTAATGTTTTGGCCAGATCTTGCTTCATGCCATTATTCAAGGATCACAAGGGACTGGTATAAAGCCAATAATATCAACTTTGTGCCAAAAGTGGACAATCCCCCTAACCTCCCTCAGGCTTGCCCAATTGAAAATTTCTGGGCAATATTGAGACGGAAAGTCTATAATAACGGATGAGATGCACAAAACGAAGAACAATTGCGAGATTGCGACGCCGTTTATCCATAAAAATAAGAGAAATCAACGCCGCGGTCGTCTAAAGAATGATGCAACGCGTCAGTGGAAAACTCAAACAAATTGAAGATAACGGTCCCTTGTCGACAATTTAAATTTTGTTTTATAATAAGGGTAGGTAAGGGATATTGTTAAAAAATTTGATATAAATAGTAAGTAAGTAAGTAAGTAAGTAAGTAAGTAATTTTATTTCCTAATGAAGTACATAACTAAAATATTCATTAAAATAAATAAACATTTGCACCTGATCTCCTTCAGGAGATCGTACTGTGCTATACATTAACTGAATGAAAAGTTGTTATGGTAATTCCCCCCCCCCCCCCCCCCAATCAGAAATACCGCAGAACACACCATATCCACAATGGAATCCCTTATATCCCACTTTATCCATCCATACAATCTTTCATCCATACTAACAAATCACTCATTCACTCACTCAGCTACACAGCCCTGAAGCTGGAGCGGGATCAGACGTCGAAGACGAGCGACCTTTTCAGTCGCTCTGAATTTTCATGAATGTACTTTTGTACACTGTGATGAAACTCTTTCCGGCTTTGAATATTCCTGAGGTCCACAGGAATCTGATTGTAGAGCCTCGGCCCTATGTATGTGACAAATCTCTGAGATAGTGTCCTGGCCACCTGCGGAACCAAAAACATGCCCCTCTCTCTAGCTCTGGTGTTATGTTGATGTTCAACCTGTTTTTTTAACTCTGGTTTTCTGTGCATGAGTTTAACGACGTTTAGCATATAGAGCCCCCGGACGTCCAAAACTCTACTCTCCCTGAACAACATTTCCGTCGAGTATTGCCTAGGGCGATTGTACATTATTTTAAGAATCCACTTCTGCGTTGTTTTTAGTTTCCTCAGGCAGCCATCGCCAGCCCCACCCCAAATGGAAATTCCGTACTGAAGTATGGATTCAGCCAAAGATCGATATATCATTTTCAATATTTTTAACGGGAATGTTTCTCTTATACTATAAAACGCAAAAATCAACTTCCTCACTTTCCCACTTAACATTGCAATATGCTTATCCCATTTCATATTGGAACTAATCACAACACCTAAATATTTTATTTCAAAAGCACAATTTATAAAGTTATCACAGTTACAGCTATCACAGTCTGGGGCATTATCACAGTTTGCACCAATCATGTTAGTATCACAGGAATTTTCGATGACCATACTGATGCAATCGGTAGAGTGCATTATAATTTTATTAAAAGAAGGTAGGTAGCTGACATGACTGGAGAATGGAAGAAACTTGGTTTTAGTTGCATTGAGAGTGAGCAAATTATAATCAAGCCATCTTTTCACCAAAGCTAATCCCATCTCACTTTTCTTTTTGGTTGTAAACCAATCATCTGACTGGAAAATTAATACTGTATCATCAGCATATGATATAATATCACCCCTCACATCGAGATTTAGCATGTCGTTGATGTACAGAATGAACAATATGGGTCCTAGTACTGTTCCCTGTGGAACACCAAACTTAATCTGCGAGGCCCGACTAAGCACACCACAGACCTTCACGTAGGAATCCCGATCAGACAGATAGCTAGTAAATAATTTGAGAGCAACTCCTCTTATGCCGTATTGTTCAAGCTTAGCGAGTAAGATATCCTGTGATATGCTGTCGAAGGCCTTTGACAGATCCAAAAATATAGCCAGAGTTTTTTTATTTTTTTGAATGTAGTCATGGATTTTTGAGGTGAAGTACAACAGGGAGTCCTCCGTTGAGATTTTTCTTTTAAAACCGAACTGCTGCTGTGAGATTATACCATGTCTATCTAGGTGTGATATCAGCCTCGAAGCTATACATTTTTCAAATATCTTTGCAAAATTGTTTATAACTGAGATGGGTCTATAGTTCTCGCATAAATGTTTGTCTCCTGACTTGAAAATTGGTGTTATAGTAGCATGTTTCAGCAGTTCTGGGAACTTACCCTTTTGAAATGAAAGATTAATAAGAAAGGCCAAAGGGGCAGCTACACTGAATTTGATACTTTTTATCAGTTTACTTGTTAACTTGTCTATTCCAGGGGCAGAATTCTTTAGAGAGGATATTTCATTGATTATTTCATTTTCTGTGACGGGTTTTAAAAATATAGAGTCGCTTATGCTTTGAATTTTTGAAACCTTCGAGTCTCTCCCTGCAGCTTCAGTATTATGAAATTTAGTTGCCATTTTCTCGCCCACGGTAGAAAAATATTTTATAAATGAGTTAGCTACATCTTCCGGCTCGGCTCCAATATTTCTATCTTCATTGTATATTTGTATTTTGTTATTAATTTTTAGACTCGTTTTTTGATCATTTGTAGCGGCACCCTTTATCAATTGCCAGGTTTTTCTAGTGTTGTTTCCCGCAGTTTCAAGTTTAGTTCGATAATAGTCCTGTTTGGATTTTTTTATTAGTTTAGTTAGTACATTTCTGTATGTTTTATATTCTTCCCATTGAATTGCATTATGATCTTTTTCTCTTAGCCATTTTTTCTTTAAAGCGTCTCTTTTTTGAATTGATGTTACGAGTGAATTTGTAATCCAGGGTTTTATTTTTTTGATAATTTTCGTTTTTCGGACAGTGGTGTTAGACTTTAAAGCCGTCTGAATGATCCCTACAAATGCTCCATATGCCTCATCAACATCAGTACCACTACAGACTCCCTCCCACGCCTCACCTCTCAACGTTTGAGAAAGTGTCTCATAATTGATTATTTGAATGTTTCTCTCTTTGCTCTCAATACTAGCTTCAATTTCATGACTGCAATGATGTGGTTTTTGGATATTAATCATGGTGGTATAATGATCTGTAATATCTGTTTCCAAAATTATGGGTCGAATTTCGAATGGTTCAGATTTTTTATTCAACTTTAGGAAAATATGATCGATGCAACTCTGTGAATGCTCGGAAACTCGTGTACTTTTATTTATTTGAGAGAGATATCCATGGGAGTTCATCATGTCAATGTAGTATATAGTCTGGTCGCTATCAGAAGACGCAAGATTGATGTTTATATCTCCCATTATCAGGTTTATAGTTTTATTGCACTTTCCATCCTCAATGAGGAAATTATTCAGATCATTAATGAATATCATTACATCTGTGGAAGGTGGACGATATAGAGTTATAAGATTATAGGCCACGCTATCAAAATTAAATAATACCTTTGTCAAACCAACTTCACTATTTTGCAATTTTATATTTTGTATGCAAGTAGTTATTTCACTACTTGCAAATATAAAACTATTTTTCAAAAAACTGTCAGTCTTTCGTTTTTTTCACGAAACTTTCGGACCATATGTTATTAGTCATGGGCCCGAAAATATTTCAATCCGGTGCTATTACCTAATGTGCATTAATCACCTGCTAGTGTGCAATAATCGATAGCTTGAACCGAGTTACGTGGGTCTCATTCGGTTGTTCTGAGTGGTTGAATTGGGTTTGTGGGCGATAATCAAGTGAAATTTGGACGCAGACATCAGTATTTCACCGCCTATGATTGGAGCTCCAGGAAGTGAAAAAAGAAGCACGGATTACACAGATGAATCAGTTTTCACTGGAAATATCGTCGATATAAACGACGATTCGATTTTCAACTCATCGCACCAAATATCTCCGAAATCCAGACTATATACCGGGTGATCATTTGAAAACTATCCACTTGCAATAACTCTTGTTTCCTGGTGAAAATATCATTGAGCAAAACTAGGTCGATTTTTATATCGAGGAGGACATCTAAAGCATACATTGGCGAATTTCTATCTTCAGCCCCCTCGCCCCCACTCCCTGTATTTCAAAGTATAACTTTGAAATTTCAAATGACACAACCTACCTTGCGACACATCAAATTGAAGAGAATTGAATTCTCTTCCTGATTTTTTTTTTAATTTTCAACTACACCCCCTTTCTCCCTAAAATTTTTTGAATGTCAAATTTGATATTTTTGACCTAAATTCTCTTCAATGCAGTCAACGTCATCCTGCATAGCATTGAAAAAGAAAATTTTCTATGGAAAAAGTGGCACCTCAATTCACCCCTTCGCTCCCTCACCTCACCTTGAAAATCTAAAATGACAATACCTACTTTGTGATATATCAAATTGAAGGAAATTGAATTCTCTTCCTGAAAACAGTTTTTCCGAAATTTTTATAACCTCCTGTTTCCCTTCTAAAGTACTCCAAATGTTCAATTTATTGTGGGAGGGGTTGAAAATTTCGAAAAAATCGTTTCCAGAAAGAAAATTTAATTCCCTTCAATTTGATGTATCACAAAGTAGGTGATGTTTTGTTGAATTGTGAAGTTGAGGCGGGGGAGAGCAATGGGGTGAATTGGGGTAGCACTTTTTCTATCGAAAATTCTTTTCTTTTGTGGAATTTAGGATGATGCTGATTAAACTGAAGAGAATTTAGGGGTCCAGAATATTGAATGGGACACAGAAAATTTAAAAAAAAAGGGGTGGGGTTAAAAAATGCAAAAATATCATTTTCAGAAAGAGAATTTAATTTTCTACAATTTGATGTATCGCATGGTAGGTGGTGTCACTCGAGATTTCAAAATTGGGGTGAGTAGGGGCGAGGGGACTGAAGATAGAAATTTGCCACTGTATGTATCAGATGTTCCCCTCAATATAAAAATCTACCTGTTTCTGCTCAAAGACATTTTCGGTAGGAATCGGGAGTAATTGCAGGTGGATAGTTTTAAAATGATCACCCGGTATACATCTTTCACTATCCATCAAGCGAAACCAAGTAAAATCATCATACAAAATTCAAATAGTCCCACGAAAGTTACGCATAAGCAAATCATAATCAACCTCAAATCAATAAATTTGATAAAATGTGATTTTAGGTACCTACGTGGTTCTAGAGTTCATACGATATTATCTTCTCCAATCGCAATAAGGCCGTAGGTTAAAATGAAATATTAACAAAATTGATGAGTATTTCCATTTATGTGCTCGCCACCGTACTTATATTTACATACACATTTACACCTCACATTTAATTGAGGTGAAATCAAACCATTCAAAAAATTAACTGAGAATAATGTCAAAAATCAATTTCCAAACATAAAAATTTGATTATCAAACCAGTATATCATCGCTACAATCAGCTGACATCTAGAACATTAAGCAACTGTTTCAGCCTCAATTGTCGAAAATTCTTTTTCTCTCTTGGGCTTGACTCATCCACCCCTGCTTGATAGGTACATAGGTACCTGAAAGTTGTGTCTACATTTGGGTGTGCGGCGTTCGATTTTATGTTTGAATTGTGAAAGTCCGTTGAAGAATATAATATAACTCCCTATCCCTATAATAAAATACATCCGCTCGAATTTTATCAAGCCAAACACCAGGAAGAGCAGTCCAGTGTTGGCGATACGCATAAAGAAAATATTATCAATCATTTTCGATTGGAAATGACACTACCGTGAATCAGAATTCATCGATCAAATCAAATTTTTGTTGATGATGGAAGCTGTTGTACTTGAAACACAATGCAAGCGGTAAAATAATACTAACTGTAAAAAATATAAACGAACGCGGCGAACGCCGCAACAACAGCTTGTTCTTCCATTTCCTGGAAGACGACGCTGGTCGCCCCAAGATAAGACAACGTTACAGGCGTTCGTTACAGCCACTGATGCCATGAACCGATTTCACTCCCATGTTATGATCAGGGCGCGAGAATAGAAGTTTCACTTAAAAAAAAATTAATGTATGTATAATCGTTCACGGCAAATGGAAATTGTTGAGTGCTAGCACTGTATGTTGTCCAGACCATAAAAACTATTAACACTGATTCCTTGATTGTTATGCATATCTCGTTCGATCGAGGTTATTACTCTTATCGAGACTTTCCTCTTGTCGGCAAAATTTGGCTCACTGAAGGCATATGAACTTCTTGCAGGAAGAAGCGCGATCTATTTACAAAGTTGAGAAATGGAGAAATAACAAGAAATAACAAGAAATTACAAGTTAATTCTATAACACCTACGTGAAAATTCTCAAGAATATAATTTCCAAATCAAAACGCATGACAAATTATGAGGGAACACGAAACCTAGGCAACAAAATTAAAACAACATGAACACTGATCAAAGATTCAACAAAAAAATTTAATAGAAAAACAAACATTGCGTACAACATTGAAGTGAAGACTACGGTAGAGACAAAGGAACTCCTAGACGAAGCAAATAAACATATCGTCGATGCCTGCGTAGGTGTGAAATGATGTGAACAATGAACCTGATAACTTGCCTGGTTGGACATTCAGTTTACTTCCACCCCACTAACTGCTAAGAGATACGACATCATTGCTTCTTTGAGAAACACAAACTCTCTGTGACACGACGGGATTTCAACGAAGCTGCAGAAGGCCAAAGCTGATCTTTCCTGCGAACAGATTACTCACATTGTCAACCGGGCTTTCTTGACTGGAAGTTTCCCAAGTAAACTGAAAATCAGCAACGTCACACTGGCTTTCCATAAAGGAGACAGGAAACAAGAGGAAATTCACGAACTATAGACTAATTTCCATCTTGTCAAACGTCTTGAAACTGTTTGAAAAAGCCATTTAGTCAGACTTCTGGGCTTTCCCTGTAAATTAATGGTTTGGAAATTTTTATGAACAAATCCGAAAAATTGAGCAAAACACCTTCAAGAATCAGTTTTCCTTTCTGAAATTGCCCTAGAGATAAGCCAGCTAGTGGGGGGGGGTCAATCTTAACGTGAACACACTGTACTCTAGAATACTTTTTTTTAATACAAATATTTTTTCGAAAAATTAAAATGAGAAATGATATTCAATACTTTTCATTTATCTAAATATTTACTCTGAACTACTGCTGAAGGTATTCCATAATATTATCCACAAATAGGTAGCAATTTCCAACCTGCTGTAAGTGTGCTGGTCGGAGCTTTCCTTTCTTATAAACCGCCAAACAGTGTGCTCCACCAATAAAAAAATCAAATCCTATACATTTGGCATTTAGTGCTTTATGGCCCGTGATTCTTGTGGGTGTCATAACGATAATTACTGCCGGAGCTTTAAGGACTTTGTGATATAGCCATCCAAGTTCTGACAATAAAGGATCTCGACGGACCACTTCCGCACGACCAAACTGGTGTGTATGGTAGCGTCGGCCGGGGGATTGAGCGTCTTAATTCGGATTGACGGCATATAATAGTTGTTGTTTTGAAAACAATTCGGGCAACTGCTTTCTATGATCTGGAGAGAAGAAGGTGGGCGGGTGGCAGTGGTGGTGTTATCTGCAGAGCCGCAGTTGCAATATCGTCAGCGGGCCTCGCTCCTAGCCGGATCAACGGCCAACGCTCGGGGCTTAGCCGAGTTTTGGATTGTTGTTAGCCAGTCTTATTCCAAGGATTAGGGCCAAGCCACGTGGAGGAGGAACAATCCTACGGGCTAGAATAAGAGAAACGTCCATCCACTCTGCAGCGATTTATACGGGCATACATTGTACGAGCGGGAAATAACGATATTATACCTAACAAATAATGCGAATAAAGGAGCGGATCACTATGCTTGTTTTATTTGTGACATGACACGCGAAAACCCATCTGCGTAAATTAGGTAAATTTTACAACCCACCAAAGGGAAATGAGATGTAGAATTTAGAACAAACATCTTGGCCGCGTGTCTTTTTTCCGTGTCGTAAACATTTTATTGAAAAAATACACAGCGCACCGTATATACACACCACAAACACCTCAGCCCCCGCCAGGAAGAAGGATGATGCTTGACGTATCAAACCCCTGGAGGGAAGGCTCTACTGCTGCAGGGCTCAGTCAATGATGCTCCAAATTTTATCTCGCCGAGATTTAAACGATGCGCTGCTGCTACCCTTGCTTCGCCAACTTTTTGAATTTGAACACAAGAAGAACCGATGAGCCGGCGGCAGTGTTGATTTCTAATTAACTGACTTAATGGAGTCAAGACGCACGTCATTTCATTACTCGCGCGCTCCTCTCCTGTGCGAGAGTCTATTCGCTCTTCTCTCTGATGTTGATCATCTTTTCAGCAAGAAACTAATTAAGTAATTAGCGCTACTGGGGATTATCCCGGATTCTGCAGGCCTCCGATGGCTTGCGCATTTTTTTATTGCCGCCGTTTTGTATGCCGTAGCTGATTTTTAAGCGCGTTCATGTGCTTTTACCAGCAGTTTGCAAGGTGCGCAAGAACAAAAGACGTTCGTTAGGTATGCGCATTTTAATTCCGGAGATTGACTTGAAAACTGCGGGACTTGTGTGCTAGTGTGTGATATTAATTGGTGTGGACGTACGTCAGCCATCAGGAGGACTGTAATCAGTGTCAATCAAGATCGAATACTACGGACAAGTCGCATGGTATACTTATTGGAGATGTTGACGTTTATCGCGGCAATGGAATATGTATGGGGGTTATTCTTGACGTGCACCCTTCATTATGGAACGTACATGCGGAATTTGAATTGAAAAATCGGACGAGCTCACCCTTTCATGACGCGCTCTCTGTTCAATAACCTGTCAATACAACTGTCTATCCTGAGAAGGGGGAAAGCTCCCAATCGACTGATTTTCCCCGATTGATTTTTTATTTTTTTCGACCACCTCACACGACATAAGTATTTCATCGATTAGAAATCTGCCCTGGGTTGCACAGAAAAAAAATTGATCAACGTAAATACGAGATTAAATGGATTTCAATCTGGTCAATCCTAGTAGGTTGGCCATAAGAAATGCATAAAATCTTTAGCTAATCAATCATTGAATCTTTTTCTTTTGTGAAACCAGAATTTATTAATTTATTACCGATTGTCCATCTACGTCAACGAAACACAACAATTGAGAATAATACTGCGGAATATCACATCACCTTTCCACCAACGTCTTGCTTTGGTTGAGGTCAAGTCTAAGACTGAGCTTTCAAGTTTTGTCGGAAATTGGAGGCTAAAAGAACACATGTTGAAAATTTTGCACCACCACCCTCTCGCCGATCTACCAGTTTATTAGAACCAGACTTGGCTTGTGTAGAACCAACTCCAAATCACAGAGCACCTCATTTTGACGGCGTCAAGTGCTACAATTGTGGAAATCAGGGTCATATTCGGTCGAATTGCACAAGGCCGAGAAGGTTAAAGTGCTTCAAATGTGGAGAGCCTGGAGTCACCGTGCATAATTGTGAAGAATGCAACCGGCGTTCGGGAAACGGAACCTCGAGTCACTAAATCGGGATCGATTAGTGAACTCGAATAAATTCCATTTCGAGATCCAAACCAAACTGGACAGTCATACTCAGGCCACTCTGGATTTTATTCTGTCGAATGTTGTAGGAGATGAGAGACCATATCTCAATGTCAGCGTCTTAGGAATGAGACTGTAAGGATTGCTTGACTCTGGCGCTAGCAGAACGATCGTTGGTGGACCTGGAGTGGATATTTTTATGAGGTTGGGATTAATTTTTCAACAATCCCAACTTCGGAGTTGTCGTGTCGCCAATGGTGAAAATTTTCAGGTTAGCCATGTAGTTTCTGTACCGTTTAGACTTCGAGACAGAATTAGGGTCATTGATGTGTTGGCTATTCCATCTTTGAAACACACATTGATTTTTGGAGTGGACTTTTGGAAAAGGATGAGACTTGTACCAGATCTACGACACGGAGAATGGACTTTTAGTGACGAGCCTGAGATTGCTTCAATAACAGAAGTAGCTGGACTCACGGATTCTCAGAGGAAATGCATAGATCAACTGGTGGAGAGGGAATTTAGTTTGTTTCCGAATGGTATTGGATGTACTGATGTGCTGCAACATGTGATTAGGACCACAGCTGAGCCAATTAAACAGCGACACTATCCAATTTCGCCAGTTGTCCAGAAACAAATCAACGAAGAAATCGACTAGATGCTTTGTGATGAAATAATTGAGCCTTCGTCGTCTCCCTGGGCTTCTCCAATCGTGCTCGTGCGCAAGAAGGATGACACATTCAGATTCTGCATTGATTTCCGAAAGGTTAACAAAGTGACTGAGCGAGATGCTTACCCATCACCTTTTGTAGCAGGCACTTTGGATAAGCTGCGGGATGCAAAATATCTTACATCACTTGATGTGAGAAGCGCATTTTGGCAAATGCCTTTGTCCGAGGAATCAAAACCCATAACTGCATTTCCTGCAGTGGCGCCGAATAGACCTTTATTTGTGACGCTCGCCATACCTCAAAATAGGGGGGGGGGGGGTCTGGAGGGAAAGAAGAAAAAATGGAAAAGAAGGGGAGAGAAGAAGGGAGGAGAAGAAGGGAGAGAAAGAAGAGGAAGAGAGAAACCCAGCAAATCATTGGATATTAGGATTATTAGGTACATTGAATCTGAATGACAGTTATTTACGATGTACCTAGGTAACAGGTAACGTATGATCAAAACCATTTTACCTCAAGAGTGCTATGACTTTTTTTGTCTTTTTCGATTGTTGGTAGTATGTCCTGCAATTTACTTCAGAGTGACATCTGCATGTTATTTGAAAATCTTCAATGCATGTCAGTGAGGAATACGACCACTCTCCGTTTCCCAATTTTGAGCCATTTCAAAAATAACTTATAATGAAAGCTTTTTATCGAGGTTTTTATTCAATTTCAAACATTTTCAGATACGGACATTGGCATTCAACAGTTTATTCACTCATTATGGTCGCGATTATGGTCAACCTTTGATATACCGTGTGATCCAAACCGTTCCGAATTGGGGTAGACTAGACTATGCCCTAGCAAAAAGCAGTTTTGCATCCCAGAATTTGGCCATGTCACAGTCTACCCTTATTCGGAATGATTTGGATCACACGGTATAAAATATTGATAATTTTATAGCACTCTAGAGGCATGCAAAAAAGTTTTGACCATAAATCGTATACGGATTTCAACAGCCAATTGAATGGACTAGGAAAATCTTACGATCTTATGATCCCACAAAAAACTTTCGATTTTTGTGCCTAGCTACATTGCGCTGCACTGCACACTACACACTATTCATATAGAATGGCAGGTAAGTTGGTTTTATTGCTCTTGATAAAACTGGGGCCCAATTCAACAAGAGCGTCTTGATGAGACAAATCTCTCCGATCACCGTAGCATCGGACGGTCGGACCGAAACTGCACAGACGCCAGTTTCGCCCCTATTGAGGGCTCATCAGTACACGGGCATTCAGTCAAACTATCCGATGCTGTGGTAGCCAGAGATCTCATGGTAATATACACCCAGGAGTACTCCTAATATGTGAGTCCTTCAATCGGCGCCATCTATCAAAGGCATTCCGCAGATGCTATATTTCAAGGCATCAGGCATGCGAGGGAATTAACAGAATTCCAGGTAAAGCAACACCGTCGCCAAGAGCATCGATGGTAGGTGTACACATGTATACTCAAGCCGAGTAGAGCAATGTTAAAAGACGCTGTATGGTTCTAAGAGGCGCAATATTTATCTATATTTGCGTGTTTGTTGTCTTTCAAGAGTGTCTTACCCGGTTTTACTCACAAACTACAGAGCAATATTTTCTGTTAGAGTTCCTAAACTTGGAATTTAGCCCATGTCATCTTGCAGCAGTAGCGCGACATGGCAACGACTCATGGATAGAGATCTTGGGGTGGACTTGGGCTCTTTTGGTTTTCAAACGGTTGAGAAAAGCAAACTTGACGGTCAAGAGAGAAAACTGTCAGATTTGTCGACGCGAATTGAAGTTTTTGGGATACGTGGTGAATGAGACTGGATTGAATGTTGACCCAGAAAAGGTTGAGGCCATCTTGAAAATTCCAACGCCAAAAAATGTGAAGGATGTACGTCATGTGGTTGGAATGGCTTCATGGTATAGGCGTTTTATACCTAGTTTCGCTACCGTTGCTGCCCCACTCCATCAGCTGTTGAGAAAGAATTCAAAGTTTGTCTGGTCGCCTGAGTGTAAGAGATCCTTCTAATCCACCAAGGACTTCCTGAATTCAGCGCCTGTGTTGTCGTGCCCGAACTCTGAAAAACCATTTACAATACAGACGGATGCGAGCGATTTCGGATTAGGTGCGGTGCTGTCACAGGAGGACGTTGATGGAGAACATGTGATCGCATATATCAGTAGATCTCTCAGTAAAAGCGAAAGGAAATACAGCACAACCGAACAAGAATGTTTGAGTGTAATATTCGCGGTGGAAAGATTTCGTCCATACATTGAGAGTTCAAGATTTCATGTCATAACAGACCACTACAGTTCAAAGTGGCTAACTGAGCTGAAGGATCCGTCGGGCCGATTGTCACGTTGGAGCTTAAGATTACAACAGTATAGTTTTGAGATAATTCACAGAAAAGGCAGAGACCACATTGTGCCAGATGCGCTTTCGAGATCGGTACCAATTGTTGATGAATTATCTTTAACTGTAGCCCCTCCGGTCAAGGACAAGTGGTACCTGAAAATGTGTGAACGTGTCATTCGAAGTCCTCCTAAATTTCCATTTTGGCGAGTCGAGGGTAAAACTTTGTACCGGCTTAATTGAAATCCCTTCCCAGGATCAACAGGTCGAGAGGATGACTGAAAAATTGTGTTGCCGTCTGAGGATCGAGCGAAGATCATGTCGGAAAATCATGATTCACTGATGTCGGGACACTAAAAGCGTCTATAAAACGTTCTATCGGATAGCCGACAAGTGCTATTGGCTTAAAATGCGCGTAGATGTTACTCGTTATGTCCGGAGCTGCCGTACGTGTATATCCGTCAAGCCTGAACAGAAGAAATGGGCCGGATTGATGTTGGGACGAACGGAAGTAACAAGACCTTGGGAGTTAATTTGTATAGATATTGTTGGTCCACTACCAAAATCTACGCATGGTTACATGTACATTTTTTCGGTGGTCGATTACTTCACAAAGTATCCACTTCTCTTTCCATTAAGAGCTGCCAATGCGAAAAACATAGTGAAGTTATTGGAAGATCAGGTGTTTTGTATGTTTGGAGTGCCAAGTAGTATTGTGTGTGATAATGGAAAGCAATTCCATTCTAGGGAAATGTTGTTGGAAATGTCCGCTTGTCGTTCAATGCTTTATACCACCCATAAAGTAATGCTGTAGAGAGAGTTAATCGGGTTCTAAAGACAATGTTGTCGTGCTACGTGAAAGATAACCATCAATCTTGGGAACTACACTTGCAGAAGATAGCTTGTGCTATTCGAACATCTAGATAGACATGAATATACGATAATGACTCCATATTTTCTCAATTTTGGAAATGAGATCACGTTGAACGGTCATGGAGATGAAGTACCTGACGATTTTGGAAAAGATGTGAATAGAGATCTTGAGTTTCTGAAGAACCGCGGTAACCAATTTCAGCACGTGTACAAGCTGGTGCGTAATAGACTTGACGTTGCTTTCAAGCGGAACAAACGAGTTTATGATCTTCGTCGTCGTGATACCCAATTCGCAGTTGGTCAGAAAGTTTGGCGAAGAAATCATGTCTTGTCGAACGCAGCAAACTATGTGTCAGCCAAACTTTTCCGAAATACCTTGGCCCCTTTATCATTCACAAGAAACCTTCTCCATGGACATATGAACTGAAGGATCTGAATGGCAAGGTTTGTGGAACATGGAACATAAAAGACCTGAAGTTGGAACCAGTGCCACGGGATGGAGTGGGTTAATCTCTCGTTGGGTTGGGTTATTTCTTTGAGGATAGGACTTTTGCCATAATTCTCTTGGATTTGTGATTAGGCAAGTTTGTTAGACTTGTCATTTGAGTTATCTTTTGTTGTTTATTATTATTTTTTTCGATAATTATATTTTATTTAGTTTTGAAAATTTGGGAAATTTTCTTCTGGTGAGGGGGGTGTTGTAGCGTTAAAATTTCGTCTCGTCCTATTTATCACGCAAAAAAGCGAGAGGTAGCTGATAAGATTTCTTCACGGCGTATTTTGGGAGAGCTAAAAAGCGAAAAGCTATGAGTGATTGATCGACTTTGGTAGCAGAAGCTTCTCTCTGGGAAATTCGTTATTTTTAAAAGTTATTTGAATATTCTTCCACCCATAGTCGTTGGGGATTTAGGGAAAGTTATGCAAGACCCACATTATTTTTGAAATATAATGTACGGGTAACGGATTATTCCGGATTTTTCTACCAGTAAGTTATGGTCCAAGGGCTATCATTACTTTTATTCTGACTAGAATTGCTTTTTAGGTCGCTAAGAATCTCTACAAAATCTACCATCGTACTTAATAACTCTGCGTGTTGTCTTCAAAAGCATCTTCTGCAACTTTTCGTGAAAGAACCGTTCCCATTTAGAACGTAGGTTTGAAGCTCTTTGTTTGATCATCTTCTAATGATTGCATATTTTCTTTTAGGGTTCTTTTTACTATTCAATTAATTGTTATATTGTTAAACATTTCTTTCTCGTGAAGAGAATCAGTACTTTCGATCAATGTATTCTTTGGTCCCTGGATGTGCTTCACCTTTCATCATCCTCCGTTCACAGTAGCCGTTTGTGTCAACAGAATTTCCGAAGAGCACATTTCTTCTCAACAAAAATAAGGCTGGAGGACGGAGAAACGGAACGCATCTAACATCCAGCTCCATTTTCTGGTTGCATCGAGACCGCAAGTTTTTAACTTTAGAATATTTACATATTTGATGGTGCATCGTTGAAAACATAAAGCTCAAATGGGTACATAGTGAAGTCAGAGATATATCGGAAACGCTACACAACTAATATTTCCATGCTCCGTACATACTCATTCCAATATTATATTTTTTTGTGTTTATAAAAAAAAAGGAACATAACAGCCTACCTACTAAGATCAGAATTGCAATTTATTAGGTTTTCATACCATTTTATCATTGTTTATGAATTTTGTGAATCGCATTGGCCAATTCGAGTTTCTCTTCATTTTTGTAATTACACCTAGTATTACGGTTAAAAATTTCGGTTGGGACGTACTCGCCCAGAGGGAAATGTTATCAATCCGGCTCGCGTAAAACAGCGGAAAAACGAAGCAAAACATCGGTCGAACGGTTTTGTAGGAGCGCGATAAGACGGAAGATAATTTTCAATTTTTGTTGAATAAAGAAAACGCATTCTTTGGTTGAAATTGAAAGAGGCAAGATAGCTGCGTGCTATGTGGATATTTCCAAATAACGCCTAATCGATTGCCATAGTTTTCCGAATTACCGAAATATTGTACATATACTGTATATAATAATTATTTTTGGAAAACTGACCCAGAGAATCGCTTGCCGTTCGAATCCTCTTTTATATTCTTTTTCGGATGTAACCGAAACCTGCGAGTTGTAATTACGCCTACCGTCGTCTGAGTGTGCGATTTGTACCTACCTACTGTGTGTTGGACTCAGCAAACCGAAACCATTTTCTGAAATTCGTTATCGAAACCATTGAGCGTCTGGAGTGCAACATTCTCACCTGTATCGTGACTGTACCGATCTGTATACGCTGCCTTCCATCAAGGAGACCTCTACCAATCACAGAAGATCGATATAATCACAATCGAACTACCGATGCAAGTTTGTTAAGAAGCAGAACAAAGAAGAAGTTATCGCCAATATCCTTTTGAATACGTATCGTCGTTTTACAAGTATCTACTGCCATTTAACCATTAATATCGCGATATTGTGTACTACCCTTACAATTTCGTTGTAGTCGTCGAACTTGAGACTGATCAGTACCTAGTTCTAAATAGTTTCACGAAATTCTACGTATTTACGTTCAGATATATTTTGGATATATTTCTCATGGGTGGTATGCTTGCATAACTTTGATTGTTTTAGGGATATATACGCGTTAATCCTAAATTGCTTATTCAAACAATAATTGTCTCACGATTTCAATCAATTCTATTAAATTTGTTTTATCTTATGTATTGCCATTTCCTTTATCTGAGTGAGTGATTTATCCTTTGTGTGTGCGAATAGAACTCAACTGTTGCCTTCCGTGATAGTGGCCTGCGACATTGTTACGAATTTTTCTTTAAGGTACTATTGCAGGTGGCGCCCTTAATTTTTGTGATAGCTGTCACCGGCGCCGGCAAGCCGTCGCCTGGGTGACAACTATGGTTGAAAAGTAGACAGGGAATTTGTTCCACTGACACCGGACAAGTGGAAAGGGGATTGTATACATGATGTTGATTTTCGGTTGTTTCAGGCAAATGTCAGGTTTTCCTTTGGCGAGTTTAGTAATTTCATGCATGTCCGTCGATAGTGTTTTGGTCAGATGGAGTTTTTCAAGAGGCGTAAGCAACGACTGTGAGAGTAACAAGAATTCAAAAAGATGTTTGTTTTTCGCGTGTTTTGAAATTTCTGCCTCGACTTATAGGGTTCTATAGTGAACGAAACGCATGTCAGTGGGTGGTGTCTGGTCAGTGAAGAGTTGTCGGAAAAAATCGATACACCATTATTTTGTTCATTGATATGTATTTCTACTTTTGATCAAGGTAACTCCTAAAAATACTGGAAACATGATGAAGCTTTGAAAATGAAAGCGACGATATGTGTTATGAAAACCTGAACCGTGAAGAAGGTACTGTCGTGGGAGACACCGTGTAGTGGAAGGAAAAGCAGAACCGTGTAGGTATTTGTATTATTCAGGAGCCTTTCTAAATATTTGTAGGAGAAATTGAGATGGAATAAAAATAAGTGCAAAATTCTAAATTCGACAGTTACGTTCCAATTGTTCATCTGAACCAAGTCTAGGTTTAAAAACTCAATAAATTCGGTTGAAAAAAGCAAGAGTTCAATACACAGCGGCTTCAAACTGCGAAAATGTCGAATTTGACAAATGTGTTTCGATTATCCATCTTGACTAAGTCTTTGTTCAAAATCTCAATATAATCTGTTTAAAAATACAAAAGTTCAATATGACAGCCTTGCGAATGTCAAAATGGCAGATTTGACAGATGCATCTCAATTAATTGTCTACTTCAAGTAGGTGAATGGTTTGAAATATCAATCGGATAAGTTGAAAAATACAAAAGTTCAATATGGCGCCCCCTTGAAACGTTAAAAATCAAAATTTGACAGATGCATTTCCATTGTCAACCTCAAGTGGGTATAGGTTCAAAATCCCAATCAGATCGGTTGAAAAATGCAAAAGTTCAATATGACGGCCTCTGAAACGTCAAAAATCAAAATTTGACAGATGCATTTTGATCGCCGACCTCAAGTGGGTGTAGTTGTAAAATTTCAATCAGATCGGTTGAGAAATGCAAAAGTTCAATATGGCGGCCTCTAAAACGTCAATAATCAAAATCTGACAGATGGATTTCTGTTGTGAACCTCAAGTGGCTATGGGTTCAAATTCCCAATCAGATCAGTTGAGAAATGTGGAAGTTCAATATGGCGGCCTCTTGAAACGTCAAAAACCAAAATTTGACAGCTGCATTTGGATCGTCAACCTCCAAGTGGGTGTAGATTCAGAATCTCATTCAGATCGGTTGAACAATGCAAAAATTCAATATGGCGGCCTCTTGAAACGTCAAAAATCAAAATTTGACAGATTCGCTTCGATCGCCAATCTCAAGTGGCTATGGGTTCGAATTCTCAATCAGATCAGTTGAGAAATGTGAAAGTTCAATATGGCGGCCTCTTGCAACGTTAAAAACCAAAATTTGACAGCTGCATTTCGATTACCAACCTCCAAGTGGGTACAGGTTTAAAATCCCAATCAGATCGGTTGAAAAATGCGAAAGTTCAATATGGCGGCCTGTTGAAACGTCAAAAATCAAAATGTGACAGATGCATTTTGATCGCCAATCTCAAGTGGCTATGGGTTCAAATTTCCAATCAGATCAGTAGGAAAATGTAAAAGTTCAATATGGCGGCCTCTTGAAACGTCAAACACCAAAATTTGACAGCTGCATATCGATCGCCAACCTCCAAGTGGGTAAAGGTTAAAATCACAATCAGATCGCTTGAAAAATACAACAGTTCAATATGGCGGCCTCTTGAAACGTCAAAAATCAAAATTTGACAGATGCATTTTGATCGCCAACCTCAAGTCGGTGTAGACTTGAGATCTCAATCAGATCGGTTGAACAATGCAAAAATTCAATATGGCGGCCTCTTGAAACGTCAGAAAAATGAAAATTTGACAGATTCGCTTTGATCGCCAATCTCAAGTGGCTATGGGTTCGAATTCTCAATCAGATCAATTGAAAAATGTGAAAGTTCAATATGGCGGCCTCTTGCAACGTCAAAAACCAAAATTTGACAGCTGCATTTCGATTACCAACCTCCAAGTGGGTACAGGTTTAAAATTCCAATCAGATCGGTTGAAAAATGCGTAAGTTCAATATGGCGGCCTGTTGAAACGTGAAAAATCAAAATGTGACAGATGCATTTTGATCGCCAATCTCAAGTGGCTATGGGTTCAAATTCCCAATCAGATCAGTTGAAAAATGTAAAAGTTCAATATGGCGGCCTCTTGAAACGTCAAAAACCAAAATCTGACAGCTGCATATCGATCGCCAACCTCCAAGTGGGTAAAGGATAAAATCCCAATCAGATCGCTTGAAACATACAACAGTTCAATATGGCGGCCTCTTGAAACGTCAAAAATCAAAATTTGACAGATGCATTTTGATCGCCAATCTCAAGTGGCTATGGGTTCAAATTCCCAATCAGATCAGTTGAGAAATGTGAAAGTTTAATATGGCAGATTCTTGAAACGTCAAAAACCAAAATTTGACAGCTGCATTTCGATCGCCAACCTCCAAGTGGGTATAGGTCCAAAATCCCAATCAGATCGGTTGAAGAATGCAAAAGTTCAATATGACGGCCTGTTGAAACGTCAAAAATCAAAATTTGACAGATGCATTTTGATCGTCAACCTCAAGTGGGTGTAGATTTAGAATATCAATCAGATCGGTTGAACAATGCAAAAATTCAATATGGCGGCCTCTTGAAACGTCAAAAACCAAAATTTGACAGCTGCATTTCGATCGCCAACCTCCAAGTGGGTATAGGTCCAAAATCCCAATCAGATCGGTTGAAAAATGCAAAAGTTCAATATGGCGGCCTGTTGAAACGTCAAAAATCAAAATTTGACAGATGCATCTTAGTTGTCCAACCAAAGTGGGTATAGGTTCTAGATCCCAATCGGATAGGTTGAAAAATGCAAGAGTTCAATATGGCGGCTTTTCGAAACGTCAAAAATCGAAATTTGACAGATGCATTCAGACAATCTTTTTCAAGTGGGCATAGGTTCAAAATCCCAATCGGATGTTGTGGTAATGATGATGATAGAAAAATGTCACGTAACGATTTCCGCTTTCATCATTACATTTACTCGCGAAAACGTCCATAACTGTCGGCATCATTCCAACGTATTTGAAAGCACTCGCGAAAAACAGGCCCAAATGGTTCGCGACAAACCGCCTTGATGGTGTGCCGTCACTGCTGTGACATTACATTGACATTTGCAAATGCCACCACACAACTGCGACGCTCAATAATGCTGCCAATGTTTGTAGTGATATTTTGGAAAATTTGACAAGAAAAACTCCGAAACAAGGACGCACATCTAAGCACGGACTCTTTCTGGAAGTGTGGCCAAAAGGTAGGATGGAATTATCATGGATTCCGTAGAAAACAAGTCGTGACAAGGAACCCCTGTAACCGACATGAAATTTGCTCTGGCGGACCGAAAAGGCCCCTTTTCTCGAAATGTGAAGCCGCTGGAAATCGCAAATAAATTGTGAGTACCCCCCAGATGTGTTTCGGCCCCAAATCAACATCAATTTATCTGTTTTTTTGTGAAATTACTCCGTCAACGTCAGACACGGCCCGCGAAATCTAAGCGAAATGCCTTATTATTTGAAGGAGACCTTGTGTTTCTGGTGCCTGGCAAACGCCCACGGGTCTCCTGCGCCGCTACGGTAACATTTCGTACCCTGACAGGGTCATTTTTTCCAAAAACATTGTTGAAATGCCCCGAGGTGTTGAGTTTTCCAAAATCCAGAGCGTCAATTTGACGTTTCTGTCACTTTGGCCGTGTCGTGTTCCAATTTCAACATTTTTCGGCTAAATTTCAAGAAAAGCCCCGCCAAATGGCCCGCAACGGACAAAACCGAGCCCCCGGAAACCCCCCGGTTGGCATTTCACACCAAATTTCTCGAAATTCTCCCCGAAAAGCCGAATTTTCGCCGCTAAAACGTGACAAGATGTTTGGAATGGACTACTCGAAGCGGCGGTTCCCTGGAAAAAATTGGAATGAATTATGAATTTTCGAAAAATCCCCTCGAGTTCGGCAGAAATTTCGGAAATTTCCCATCGTCAACTTGCACTGCGGTTCGTCGGCGAAAATTTTTAAAAAAATACCCCGCCAAAATCCGACGCCTGGTTTTCACAAACGGCTGTAGATAGCGTTAAGAGTTTCACACCGGTTACATTGGTGGGAAAAGAGTAATTTCTAAAACCCTCCCAATCTCCTTCTGAACTCGGGCCCAGTTTTGTGCCACTAAATTTGTTATTTTTAATAAGTTTGGTGACACTAGCTGTCAATTGCTAATAGATCGGCGGCCAAAATTGACTGGCGCCCTGACAAAACCATCTATTGGTTAACTTTGATTGATTGTCGAAAACCCATGACCTCTCGACTGTAGCAAACCGGCGGTCGCACAATCTCGATGTTGTTTTGTAATTCTAAAAGCAAATAAACCTAGCTCAAAGAAAATTCGTAATTTCTGGTTCTTTTCATTCTTCTTTTTTTTGCTCTGAAATATAAATTCGTGCGGTTATAAATCCAAACCCAAGAAAACTTCTGGCCTCGTGCTGCCTTTCCGGTCGTCACCACTCTCTGGCAGCAATCAACTTCCCAGGATTTGTTTCGATTCCTTCAGACTACACGTAACAGGTCCCAAAAACTTGACCTGCTTCTGGAACAGTAGACACTTCTTCGGATGGAGCTTGAAATGGGCTCATCAGAGACGACTGAAACATTTCTGGAAGGTTCCTCATAGGTTTCTCGAAAGATCAACCGAAAACTGTCTTATCGTTGAGGTGGACTGGGCATAACTTTCTCACTTGAGGCAGGACGTAAAACACACTTCTTCAAGGACTCGCATGTCGCTATTGGAGATGAAGTACAAGTAGTCAATAATTACTCTTCAATTCAAGCGTCGAAAACTATATCGAGTCGGGGAAGAAGGTCGACGTGTCATCACACACAACTTCAAGAATAAACTGTCTTTCTTAGTGAAAACGTGAAATCACGGTAGTCCACCCAGAAATGCGTACTGTCATGCTTTTTCTGTGACTAAAACGATCGGTGATTGGCATGGCGTCGTGGATTCCTATACGACGTTGTCGTCCGGCATCTTCTTGAGAAGCTGTGAACCTTCTTTCTGCTTCGCCAGTGGTAGTCGTCTTGGAGCTTGTCAAATCGGAGTGGCTTTCTTGCTCGCTGAGACCACAACGCGAAAATAAAACACACATCTGCATAATTGCCGGAGGAGTCATGAAGTATTCGAAGCCGATGGACTTTCACTAGAGCTCTCGTGAATGAAGAACTGATAGCCAATGCTAAAAAATAGCGGTAAAAACAATGGAATCGCCGAGAACCCCGAGGCCTTTCCGGTCGAAGCTGAAATATTCTCGAATACAAGACGCAAGTATGTGTAAGAGCGGAAGGTCAGTGAGCAGGTCAGATTTGAATTCACCGTGATAGTGGGAACATCAGCGTAGTTAAGTAGAGCGAAAGGCGATATCCAAGTGCGACGATTTATGTGATTTGTAAATTGTGTGCAGTAATAAATAGTGTATGTTTGAACGTGTCTCTCAGTTATTGAAGTACCCAACGCAAAGCCGCCACACCAATACCTAATTCTTTCATCCTTTCTAATACAGACTCAGACTCAGGATAGTCTTTTATTCTGGACTGTTTATACGTCTGTCTCTTTTACCTTTTCAAACATTCATAAAAAAGTAATTTTGTGGAGACTGTCGATTGAAGATGATCCAAGCTAGCTTAAGACCTGTTAAGCAATCGCAGTACTTGACAAGTTGGATAAGGTTCATTAGAAAAGAGACCGACGCGTAATAAGGTGCGTACAGACCTGAGCACTTTTTCGCGGACGAACAGTGCTCGCGGACACGTGCGTGCGTGTGGACGGGACACACGCACGCATGATGTTCGCGGACGCACAGTTTCAACGCACAGAGCCCGTTCCGAGGCACGGATTCGTGTTCGCGACGCACAATGCCGTCCGCACATGAAAAACGCTCAAAATTCATGATGGACTAGGAAACCCAAAACATACTCATTCGATAGGTATTCAAAATGGGCTTGTACCATCTTCTTATCTTTCACTCACCTTACGGATTTCCGTTGGAATTACCGTTTTTAGGTTCTTCTAGAAAATATCACGAAATCCCGTGAATTTGAACTAAACTCGTCGAATCTCAAGAACTAAAAGCAATATCAGAAAAATTTCTTCGCTGGCGCTTAGACCCAAGTTCTGCGGTGCTCACGTTGAGAATATTTTCAGGTTCACGTTAATAGGTGGCCCCACAAAAATTGTAAATCAAAGAATTGCACAGCCAAAAAATGAAAAAGACGCGAAATCTTCGACCAGCGATGGACTATGTTAAATTTTCAAAATAGAAGGGTATATATGCGACGTTATATTTGAAGAAGACATTGAAAAAGTTTTATTCTCAAAGAAAATGACAATTTGGTATGTCCTCTGGAAGGTACTGATTTTCAAAGGTAGATCTCGGATGCGTAATTTCAGGTTTCGAAATATTCCTTGTTTCTTGGATCAATATTCAAAGTAGTTTACACCTAAAGATGCCAACACGTTTTCTGAAGAATAGAATAAATGGTGGAATAAGTGAGCAGTGGTTCTCTGACCCAAAGATGGCTGGTGGCGTATGTCTTCATGTTGAATAATTCTTCAATAAAGAATTAATCCTTCCGCCAAAGTAAGAATGATGAGCAATTTTTTTCCAATGCCCAAAGTGTTATTGCCTACAGAGTTGAAACGTCCATTGTCCCTCAGGCTCTTTTGTATTTTCTTGTGTCATTATTAGTGTTATCAATATTTTGTGCTTTTGCGTTCCATTTTGCTTTCCTGAATTTCTTTCACATACATATTTACGCAGTGGAGACATAATTATTGGAACTTGACTGCTGAATCATTATCATAAGTATCAAGGCTGACTCTTTGTCAAATGGACTTGGCAGAGTCCTGAAAAATTTCAACACTAAAATTGAACCAAAAAGTCATCGATGGTATTTCATTGTACAAGCTAAGCGCCACAAATTTCCGGTCAAGCACAAATTTTGGTCATTACTCGTTACTGAAACGATTTTGATCTGCTTGAATTGCCTCTGTGCAGTGTTAGATAATGTGGTGTATTTGAATTTTGGAACAAATGAGGTTACGTGAAATTGTTTCGAAATAGGACAATGCAACTTTTAATCAAAAACACCATGCGATACAGGCCCTACTAAGGATGGTTTGCAAATATTAGGCCTCATACATCACATAGCTTCGATAGATTATATTATTATATAGAAAAAAGCTTCTTGAGTACAAAAATGTAAGTAAAAAGTCTTCATTCAGTGCCGCAAATGAGTACTGACGCTGTAATCAAATTGTTCACGAAGAAATGGGCGGCTCTGCACCAGATCAAGCAAATAATGTTATTGGATGTTATTGTGTCGGTCCTTCTCTCAGGTATTATGTTGTGAAGGAAGGTGAAGGATTAAGGCTCTTTCGCAAGGAACACTGAACATGAGTCTCATGAAAATACGCAAGAGGCAAAAAAAAGACTATTGCCATAATTTTTGAGTCTGTGAGAGAATCTTTCATTTATAAACTTTGAAGGGAACTGGGGCATAAGTTATTCTCACATCATACAACTTAAACGACCTAGAAAACTTATTCCAGTTGAGGAATCATGAGTTTTCTTGGATTTTAATTCTTAGGCATTTGAAAGTCGCGATTTCGAGGCATTTTCCAAAGTTTCAAACCCAAATATCTCGGAAATGAAGCCTCTATTCAACATTCCAAAATATCCAGTGGCGTAGAAAATGGGGTGAGAGGACTTGAACAATTCCTCCGTATCTACGCCACTGGACAATTTTGACAAAAGTTATCTACGTCAAGTGATGAATATCTATTCCGTGAGCATTTGTACCAAATTTGGTTGAAATCGCTGAGATGACTTGAGAGTTATTGTAAAAAAAAGATTTTAAAAACAGAACTTTGAAGGGCTCTATCTTCCTTAGGACGCGTTTTGGAGCAAAATTAAATTATGCATGTCGATCTAGTTTTCGACGGACCATCGAATGGTGAATTATTGCTACTATAACCTGGACCGCCCTGTATAGCGTCTTGTAATCGAGAATATTCCAGCTTTACTCAGAAAAGCCGCCAAGGTTCTCGTCGCTCCCAATGTCGTTGCTGTGTTCTCCAGCATTAAGCGGCAATCCATTCGCAATAGCCCTGGAAAAGTCGATCGGCTTCGCGAATATTCTGGCAAGTTTCAGATGCACGGCTGCTCTGCCATTTATAATTGTGTAGGTACGTGTCTTATTCGCGCGTCGTAGTCTCCAACAAGTTTCGTATCAATATTAACATTGTTGTCATGTCCGCTTGTCTTCGGATGATCTTCAACTACCTACTTTTAAATGACATTTCCTATTTCCATAACCATAATATCGATTCATGGCCGTTTGGGAAGAGGTGATCGGGTGATCTTTTTTTTCTACAGACCCGTTGGTTGGCGTCTTTGGGTTGTCGAAATAATTGCCAATGATTTATTATTGGTCTATTAGGAGATCACAAAATATTGTTTCTCAAGGTACTTATCCTTCCGATGGTCTAGGAGGATACAAAATACCGTTTCTGATGTTCTTCTTCAGATGGTCTTTCAATCATTTGAAATTTTCGGGAACATCGTTTTCTGAGCCATTGGATGTTCTTGACAAGTTTAACCACTCGCAGATAACTAACTTGCAAGTCATGGCTCCGCAACCGCAATGCGTTCCACCGCCATCATATGGTTTACTGGAGATGTTCAAAATTAGATTTTCAGGGCCGTTGGTGTCTTCCGATGCCCAGTCATTTTACCTCCAATAGCCTTCTTCAGATGGTCATTCTCTCCATTGACAACTTCTCCATCTTCTCCAGGATCGCTAGTTTTTTGGACGGCACTCGTGTAATATTTTCAAGTGAGGTACATACGCGTCGAACACCCAATTTTAAGTTCTGCATGTCCCATTTCTTCGGTCTTCCGCAGATGACTTTTTTATGGTTACTTTTTCTTCTTCACAGCCATTGGCTTTTTCGAACGGTTCAATTATTGGTGAAACCACTCTGGTTCTTCTGCTTTCCTTTGTTACATACACTGACTCGTTGAAAATCTGGATGACGCCAAGTATCAAGTATCACTCCACATGACCTTAGCTCTCCTCTCTTATTTATAAGCCTTCTCTTATTTTGTAAGCTTCATTTTTTTCTCTTCAGTAAGGTTTTAAACTTTTTAAGAAAATTATCATGCGCTCAATATATCGAGAAAAGCCTCGCACTGAACCTATTGGGCATCTTCATTGAGGCAACGAAATCAATATTAAGACCCATCAATAACACCAGACCTCTCACAGTTGAGTTGAATCGAAATAATTACTGAAATTCGGCATCAATTTTTGCACGCACATAACAGCGTTCGCACGCACACAAAATGTGTGTTTGTTGTTTCCACTCCACGGAATGTCCGCCGCGAACAGTGTTCGTGCGCGTTCAAATTCCGTATTTACACGTCCAGACCTGAGCATTTGTGCGCGCACGAACACTGTTCGCACGGACGTTCGTCCGCGAAAAAGTGCTCAGGTCTGTACGCACCTATAGACGCAGCTCTGGACATCTTTAAGTGGACTGTTATACAAACAGAATGTTGTTCGGCAATCGTAAGCTAGTATAAGAATGTTAGCCTGCCACCTGATGGTAATGGGTTAATGTCAAAGGAATTAACCGCTCGCAGAAAAGTGAATCGTCGCAAATCGACCTGCTGTACATTTCATCGCAATCCAGAGATGCAAATGTGCGTTCGGGTTTGATTGAAATTGCAGTTTATTAGCGCCGTTCGGTTCTCAACTATCGCAAAATATTCATCCATTTCTCTCTTTTCTGTATGTTAGTTAAGGCTCTGCTGGTATAATACGCGGCTTGGTCGAGGACGAAGACTGCGGTGATGTGAGAACGAGCGCGGCTCCGGGACGTGGCGGCGGTAATAGCCGGCACATCCAGCATCCTCTAATTGTAGCAATAAAGTAACATACTTGCATATCTCAGCACACAAACGCGCTTGTTTCGCCCGGTAAAAAGGCCCGATATTTATATGCGACGCGCTGAATATAAACATGAAATACCAGCAACAACAACCGACCAACCAGCCGTCGACGGGGCTAGTATGTGTGCGTGGCGAAGAGCGGTGGTGACGAAAAAATCGCGCCGCATACATATAATTTGAATTCTTTTCCCTTCGGTGCTCGACTGCATATGCTGCCATAATACAGCGAGTCTGTGACACGCCACGCCATCACCGTCCTCTTTTGTTAAACCATACCTACATCCCGCATAATGCGGAATGCAAATCTGAAACGATGGATGGTATGGTTGCGTTAGTGCTTTGAGGAATAAGTTGCAGAAGGACGGCTATTGAATTTTTGTCTCACTTGACCTGTTCTAACAAAAATGATACGTATGATATGCGTATATGTAATCAGCATGAACATAAAGGTTTGACTCACATCAAGGTGAATAGGGTAACAGCCCTCAGTGTTCGATTGTTAGTGTATTATTATGTTTTGATTGTTCACCTTCATTGTAATAAAGTCGTTCGTTGTTAGGACTTTTGAGTCAACAGTCAATGTTTTGTCAATGTTTGGTTTTGGGAAAGATGAAAAATGTTTTAAAATCGAAGAAAAAAGCTCGTATTTTTTAAGCTTGTCAACATGGTCCTTCGAGCCGGATGTGAACTGCACATGGAAAGTCTACGCTTTCAACCTATCGAAGAAGACGCAAGCAGAGCCAATACGAAAATCGCCGGTCCATCCCACTGACGTATAATACTAGACGAAGTTGTTCACATCCGTGCATGCGGCCAAGATCTGAATTCAGTATGACCGACGTCAGGAAAATAGCAATATGCCAAGTATATCAACTGAGGTGAACCCACTCAATGAATGCAGGGCCAATGTGTGGATTTTCACTCCAAATCGTCAAGATACTTAATTCTGTACTACTTCTTGGAAAGATTTTCCATGTCTAATTAAAAATTAAGAAGTAAAATAGGAGTGAGGAGTAGGGATTGAATTCCAAGTCAGGGCCGTCTTAAGCGAGCGTGCAACTCGTGCATGGCACAAGGGCGGCCAGATTCAAGGGGCGTTTTTACCAATTTTCTTTATTTTTATATTTTACCTCCGCGGCCGCCCCTAAACATTTAAAAAAACTTTATTAAAAACAGCTATACACACAATTTGAGATCTCAAAAAAATGGGAGAAGGGGGCGGCCTAACAGTTTTTGCACGAGGGCGGCCAAATGTCTAGAGACGGCCCTGTTCCAAGTGATCGCACCTCGTATTGTAGCACCTTGTTGTGAGAACGGCTTGTGTGGGTCGGTCAGCTGCAGTCAGCTGATCGCGTTGCATGCTGTCACACGTCACACCACAGCGAGCCCATTTCTTTGACGATTTTTGTTCATTTGTCGTTTTGTTCGATATTTCGCCCATTTCGTGAGGTAATAATGGTGCAGTGCCAGGTGTGCAAAATTTCGGCATATCAGGAGCATATATTTACGTTAATTTTGACCTTTATTTGTTTTTCCCCCATAACATAAAGAAAACGCTGCCGAGAACGCCTATGTGTCGTCCGGATAACAAGCTCCCGCGTCCCCCCCTCCACTTTCCCCTGGTTCTAGCGGTTCTCGCGCGTCAACACAGTATGTAATGGAGTTAGGAAAGCTCCGTCTAGTATTATACGTCAGTGGTTCTTCCTATATTTTGAAACGACAAGACTGACATTTCCCGTTCACTGCAGCGTGTGTTAGTCCGGCGGCTTAGTAGATGGATCATGCACTTTGTGCCGAAGCCAATTTTATTTAATTTTTGTGAAATATGGTTAAGAATGAAAGTTTTGAGGGGTGGAGCCATTCTCAATTTTTACCAGGAGGGGAGGGGGAGGGGGTTCTTCTGGCTTTTTGGGGGCTTTTTGGACCTTTCCTCTTGCACTGGATGTTGTAACCGGAAGCAAGGTGTTTTCTAGATCTGTGATATATCCGGAGTTTTTTAAGTGGTGCAGCCACCCCCTTCCCCTCTTGGGAGGGGGCTGGGGGGCTCAACTTGACACATGTGGCCGATTTTCACTTTTTCTTTGATTTCGTTCCAATATTGGCAAGTTTGGTATCGTTTCCGACTAAATCACATCTTCTGAACTCAACCATGACTTGAAAAAATCGAAAGCGACAAGTTCAAACGAGTTGTGCAGGGAATATCGTGTTTTTTTGTGCTCCTATTTGAAGAATTTTTTTGAGGGGGTTTCAGACATTTTTGGTTGAATTCCATTTCAGGTGTATTATCTTGAACTATTTTGCGCCTAAGGAACGTATTTTAGCACAGTCTTTTGTTTTTGGAAAAAAATTAAAAATTATTTTATAAACTTGTTTTGAGCAAAATTTTTCATAATTCAACAACGTCTGAAAGATTATAAAAGTTCATTATTGTGATCTGTAGTGTCTTAAGAAGTTCTGCGGGTTGGAAAGGAACCATAATCACAGAGGGCCGGAGCCTTGATGGGGGTGTAGAATCTGAGGGGCGGGAGGGGTGAACATTTCCACTCAAAATTTATGAACGGGCTAGAAACAATTTTTGTTCTGTTTTTCTTTTTCCGTTTATTTCGCTAAAATTGATTTTAAACAAACCTCAAGGGGGGGAGGGGAGAATCTTCCAATTTTGAGCTTGGTGACTATTCAGAAATCGCTACTGCAGCAGCACTAGCGGCAGTAACTTGAATTTTGCGTGGGTTTTGCAGGGATGATTGGACATTTCGACCAGGTCTGTGCACCACCGAACCCTTGAGTAGGGAAGGGAATAAAGAACCCTCAGATACGTGGTTCGGCCTTTTAGGCCTCATCAGTGAGGGAAGAATCTCCAAGCAAGGATGCTCGATGATACATAGACCCGACACGATACCTACTTTCAATAATCGTACACGCAGTAGGAATAATAATCGACACCTCCTGTTGGTAGAACAGTGAACAATGAAAAAAAATGGACGCGAGAATTTTAGCCCCCTAAGTTGATGCCTTCGCCATGCAGGCTGGAAGAACACAGCTTCGCACCAGGCACTATACCCACGTCCAGTCACCACCACCACAACCACCACCACGGTGAGGACTACGACTTTTGACTTTTGCCGCGTTTATGTGTATGAAAATAAGATTTTCTTTGTTCATATTTTATGAAATTGAATTCTGCGTGAGTTTTGCGAAAATGATTGGACATTTTTACCAGGTCTGTGCACTTTCGAACGCCCAACAAGATCAGCAACAATTTTTCCACACATACATAATTTGAAAAACTATATTGACGGCCCCGTGGCGCAGGTGGTTGAGGGGCTAATGCGGCCATGGAGGCTCCGGGTTCGATTCCCGGGAATGTCTGGCTGTTTGTGTTGTCCAATTTGCAGTTTTTCTGAGTATGTAAAATCTATAACAAAGGGCAAAAACTCCTATGGCCGGTGCAGGCCGATAAAGAGGAGAATATTTATTTCAAATTTAAAATTAAAAAAAAAACTATATTGAAAAAACGGCATCCGATCCACCAAGCTTTCTTCTGGAGAACACATCGGCAAAAGCTTGAAATATGAAAAGAAATTCAACTGTGTTCTGTATTTTGAATATGGACAAGCAAGCGTTATTCAATTATCATTTTCGCATCCACTGCAAACCATAAAATAGCCGACAAGCTCGAAATGAAGGAAAAAAATCAATCCCCTAACGAAATTGAGAAACGCCTCTGTTGCTTAAAAACTCCTAGACTTGTTGCTAAATAATGGAAGCATTCTCTACCGGCCAGTCTCCTATAAAATGCATGAAAAGTATATGAAAAGCTCTGAAATCAAAAAAAACTGCCGAATCTCTCATCTGAGCCCCTGACCTCTCCCAATCAATGAAGAATGGGAATGCCTCCCCTCCCCCTATCAAAATCCTTCTACTAGATTACATATCATACAAACCTTTTGCCTCCCATGTTGATACATATATGTTACAACAAAAGTAGCCATCAAGGTCGAAATCAGAAAATCCTTCCCCCTGCTACCTCCCTTCAAGAAGATGAGAGTGATTACAACAAAAACAGCTAGCAAGCCCGAAACTAATCCCCTCCCCTTGAGATTGATGTGAGCCCAATTTCACCATCATACTCCAATAAGATCATAATATCAGAAATCATGAAAAAATTGTCTCTTCATAAATTGCCTGTTTATAAATTATGAGTCCCTGCTTGAGCTTTCGGTGGTGCATAGACATGGTGGAAAAATGTCCAATCATCCTCGCAAAACTTGCTGGGGTTGCTGCTGTTGCGGTAGCCATTTTCAAATAGTCACCAAGCCCAAAATTGACTCCCCCCGTTTGAGTTTGGTTTAAGACCAATTTTACGAAAATAAATATGATCAGAAACCGTGAAAAGATTGTTTCTAGCCCGTTCATAAATTATGAATAAAATATTTCACCCCCCTCAGATTCTACACCCCCATCAAGAGCGACTTCCGTCCTTTGGGATTACGGTTTCTTTCCACCCCCGCAGGACTCTTCAAGAAGACCACAGACCACAACTATAAACTTTCATAACCCTTTAGACAATGTTGGTGAATTATCAAAAAATTTGCTCAAACCAAGTTTACAAAACATTTTTTTAAATTTTTTCCAAAACAGAAGACTGTGCTAAAATACGTTCCTGAGGCTCAAAATAGTTCTAAATAATAGACCTGGAATGGAATTCAACCGCAAATGTCTAAAACACCTCCAAAAAATGTCTTCAAATAGGAGCACAAAAAAACGTGATATTCTATACACAACTTCTTTAAACTTGTCGCTATCGATTTTTTTGAGCCATGGTTGAGTTTAGAAGATGTGATTTAGTCGGAAACGATACCAAACTTGCCGATATTGGTTCTAAATCAAAGAAAAAGTGGAAATCGGCCACATGTGTCAAGTTGAGCCCCCCAGCCCCCTCCCAAGAGGGGAAGGGGGTGGCTGCACCACTTGAAAAACTCCGGATATATCACAGATCTAGAAAATACCTTGCTTCCGCTAACAACATCGAGTGCAAAAGAAAAGGTCCAAAAAGCCCCCAAAAATCCAGAACAACCCCCTCCCCCTCCCCCCCTGGTGAAAATTGAGAATGGCTCCACCCCTCAAAACTTTCATTCTTAATCATATTTCACAAAAATTAAATAAAATTGGCTTCGGCACGAAATGCAGAATCCATTTTAAATATGGCTTTAAGCTGCCGGACTATGTGGAACGGCGGCATGAGAAGCGTTCAACTATGGAGACCTGAGGACCCAGCAGTGAGTTTAGTTTCAGTCGTGCCGATAGCTAAAGCGGAGCATTCCCTGGCTAAGACGCCAAAAGTTGGTCTGTTCCTTTTTCTTGTCAAAAATAGGGTCAATCTGTCAGGTCTGTTCCTTTTTCTTGTCAAAAATAGGGTCAATCTGTCATTGTGAACTCTAGATTCGTTTCGATTTTCGAGAAGTATTGCTCAATTGTTTTATTTTGCAAGACTCATTTTATTTGAATTTCTTTTGAGAGGGTGAACCAAGCTCACACAGGTCTCAGTCACAGCGAGCGACAGCAAAGAGCGTGAAGCAAGCTAAGGTGTGAAATGCTATTGAAACCATCAGTGGCAGGTTACATTTCCAAGGTGATGAGATAATTCAAAAGGTAGAACTAGGTAGCTAACTGTTGTGATACCTACCTCAAGAATGCAATGCTAGTTCCACACAAGGGGGTTTACAGAGCCCCAAACAACACTTGAAGACACAAAAAATCGGGGCGCACTGTTGCCTTTAATGATGCAACTTGAATTATTGTTGAAAAAATAACTGGTGAAAATCAGTTCACGGATTAAAAACCTGAGGCAGAGTTCTAATTAACTGCAATTCAGGGCCCCTAAGTGACCTGTGAAATGAGGCTTCGAGCCCATCAGGAGGTGAGGTTCGAACCACAGCCTAACGGCACAATAGTTATGAAAACTGAAAAAACGAGAGGGGGGCTCATTGGGGCTCAAAGAGACACCCGTAGACACCAGGGATGGAACGACACTAGGGTTTCAACCAACCTAAGGAGACACAAGGGCGCCGTTTTGGCCTGAAACGGCAAATTTTGATAGTCACAGGTGGGGTTCACATTAGGGCCTTGAACGGCAGGAAGACACATGGGGCCCTGGTACTGAATCATACAAGGGAACTGCAGACATTAGAGCTTGTACGTACTTATATGTCAACAGGATGGGCATACTGAAGTTGCTAAAGCTATAGACAGCACAAGGGGGTTTACGGAGCCCCAAACAACACTTGAAGACACAAAGGATCGGTGCGCACTGTTGTCTTGAATGATGCAAGAAAATACAAAAGAAAACACTGAGAACCTGCCGAGAACAGCATCCATGTTTTCACTTTGACATAGATACGATTCGTAACAAAAACGTACCGGTTTGGTTGATAAGAAAATTAAATTGGCCAAAAGTCAAGGAACAGGCAAGCGCGGCTGAAATCGGCTAGGAAATTTTTTTTAAATCTATTGCGCTTGTCCGGTAAATGGTGGGAAACTCCAATTTCAGCATTAGTTTGATTCTTAGGCGGAAAACGAGTTATTACTGCGGAGGGCAAAAATTGCTGCCGGCAACAATAGCCCGACGCAGTAATAACCGTTTTCGCCGAGGTATGTATGCTATTTTACTGACAATTATTCAATACATATTATTACTAGCAATGCATATAAGCCAAAATAATTACTATTGTGTTGAAAATCGTCTCAATCAAGTGAGCGCTTCACGACAAATTTAGTGGCTCTCACTTTGACGTATTGACAATCTGACATCAAAACAAGTCATAGCCAATTTTTCTTTTGAAAATAACCGATCATGTATAGGCGCTCTGCACATTTTAAATATCCCGCTCGTTTCAGCAGCCCCATGCGGCAGTCGCGAACATATGTGTGAGGAAAATTGTCAAAACTGAAGTTTATGAATTGTTGAAATTGACATTTGCAGGTGGTATGATGCACCTGCAAAGTTGCAAAGTTATGCACTTCTATTTGAGCCAAGAACATGACCTTGGAAAGAACCGGCATCATAAAACGTGAATTTGTCAAAAATTGACATATCTCCCTTGAAAACTCAGAGGGAGGGGGGGTGTGAATCAAAAGCCGTTCCGAGATATTGTAATAAGCTTTTCAGAAATTCATTGGGAGAGAATCTACAATTTTTTTTTTCGAAAAGTTGTTATGGAAATAGATAACTTCCTACAGGAAAAGTAAAAAAAACCCGCAACTTTTGGCGCTGAAGCAAATGCGCAGAGTGCCTATTGTCTCGGCCCCGTTCATTGAAAACTGCATTCGTGTGCACTGAGGGTATGCAACCCAAAATATCCCTGTGTTGTCCAAGTCCTCACCCCTCACCCCCTGTTCGGTGTGCCTGGCACTTGGCTGTCAGGCGCAAGCGTAAACGAGCTCCAGCACTTTCTTCGGCCGTCTTCGGCATTCTTCGGCTTTCTTTCCGCTCGTGCCTTTGCCGCTTCGTTCGAAGCGGTGTTGATCTCCGTACGTCGAGCGGGAAGCCACGCCGTCTTTTTTTGGTCATCGTTCTCGCGGCCATCTTGTCGTGCCATCGGCGTACATTCGTACTCGACCAGAAGCCCATCCAAGGCCCATCGCGTCCGATAGTGACTCCTGGAGGAGCTCTGCAGCATCTCCAAGTCCAGAAAGCGGCAGTTTTCACCGCTTTCACCGGGGAGCGGCTTGGATCAGCCAGCCGCACACAAAGCTCCAGTTTCGGACGGGATCGAGTCGTTCGTCCGCCATTTTGGTGACGAACACGGGCACTCGTGCATTTCACCAGGAAATCCACCACCAGAACGGCCATCCACCACGACGCCGCCTTCGGACTCCGCCAGGACGACGCCGCCACCGAATAAGATCCCGTAAGTTCCATATTTTCCATTGTTTTTACCATTTACCGTTTATTCCCGTTTGCCGGGGTGTATGCCTTCAGTGCAGTTCGTCTCGTTTTCAGGACGCCAATCTGCCCCCGATCAGAACCACTCGGATTTTCCATTTCATTTAATTCACATTGTTTTTTTTTTTATTGTTTTGTAATTCTGTCTGTTTGTGTTTTTTTCTTTGTTTTGCATTAAAGTTTTTGATTGTTGTTGTGAATTTTATTTCTGACTGTCGCTTGCTGCTTTCCTAATCCAAGAGTTATTGTTTTAATGCAGCCTTCATCGGAAGGCTGCCGTCTTTATGTGTACCGCGCTAACATATAAATTGGTCCTTCGTAGCCGGATACAGGCTAAGCATGGTACAGTCAGGAATTTAATTCACCTCACTATTGAAACTTTAAAGTCACGGGTCAAACCCACGTGACACTTGTGCGTTGGTCCAGCGTGTTGATCAATTCGTTTTTCGCCCGTCTCATTCGCACTTTTTCACCTGGGTTGGGTTCGCCATTCAGGTACGCCAACCTAAGGGTCAGTTGCTTTGTTTTCATTTTTCTTTGTGTCGTACACAATGGACGCAACTTTATCGTCCATCGCGATAGCTATTGCGCGCCTTGAGCCCTTTCTGGAACAAGGCGTCACAGCTACCACCGAGCCAAGCCTCCAACCGGCATTTTTAGCCACGTTTGACATTGCGGCGGAAATTTACAACGGTTTCAAGAGCACGGTCAACACTGCCCCTCTCCCCAGTGCCTCCGAGGAGCAGAAGGCTACATTTCTTGAACGTACACTCCGGGCAGACAGCTTGTATGGCAAACTTGCTGCGGTAAAAGCCTCGTTTGCGAATTCAGAGCCGACTTCCTCGCTCTCTCGCCAAGCCTCGCAAACTTGGTTCGAGACAGGCCGGAGCAATGTCCGATTGCCAAAAATCGCGTTGCCGTTGTTCGACGGAAAGTTAAAATCATGGCCACCATACTATGATCTATTCACGGCGTTAATACACAGAAACCAGTCTCTCTCAGATATTGAACGGTTTCAGTATCTGATCTCGTCTTTATCTGGTGAACCTCTCTCAATGGTTAAACACCTGCCATTGACGGGAGATAATTACATAATTGCGTTCGACTCGTTGGTTGAGAGATACCAGAACGACCGCGTGCTAGTCACTTTTTACTGGCAGTCGATGATGAACGCCTCCTCCGTCACATCTGACTCCGCGCAAGCGCTTCGCCATCTTGTGAACACGTTCAACGAAAATTTAGTGGCGCTCGAGCAGTATCCGCATATCGACCTGTGGGATTTCACCCTGTCGAGCATGCTGCTCCAGAAACTCGATGAGTCGACGCGAAAACGTTTCGAGGTGCAGTCAGCTGGCACCCCCTTCCCCAAATACGAAGACGTCAAGTCTTTCGTGCTCGACCAATGCAAGGCTTTCGAGGCAACTGCCTTAAATTCTAAAACGCAATCGAACTCCCGCTCCACACGGGCAAACACCGTTACCGTGAAGCCCGAGGTCAGCCGCAAGTCGTGGGCCTCACATACGTTGGTGTCTCAGACTTCATCTGCCCCAGCGACGTCGCATGAGTCAGCATGTTCTCATTGTGGGGCGAGAAGTCATAGAGTCACCGCGTGCAAGACTTTTCTGTCAATGTCCCCAAATGACAGATATTTGGCGGTCAAACAGAAAAGGCTCTGTCTCAACTGCTTGAGCACCAATCACGGCGCTCCAAAATGTCCATCGTCGTATTCGTGTCGGCAGTGCCACGCAAGGCATCACACCTTGCTGCACTTCCCCAAGCCACATAGAACTGCAGGTCATGAGTCACCCAGTTCTTTATCGAATCCAGTTGAATTACCGCAAATCGTTTCCCCTGGTCTTCCAGAAAATGTCGCGAATTCGGTGACGAATCTCGCCTCAAGCCTCAAGGCAGCTCATGTTTTGTTGGCCACGGCAATCGTTCACGTTCGTGACCGGTGGGGAGGCTACCAAAGCCTCCGTGCGCTCATAGACCCTGCCAGTCAGGCATCGTTTATTTTGGACTCCTGCGTGCGCAAATTGGGTCTATCCCCATCAAATCACAATGTGCCCGTTTTTGGCTTGGGTCTCACCCCCGCCAATTCGACGTGTGGCACAGTCACTTGCCAGGTCAAGGCTGATGATGAGTCTCTCCCAATCCCTGAATTGGAGTTAATTGTCCTGCGCAGGATTTGTGGTAACCTGCCAGACACCGCTTTGAACCCGGATCAATTCCACTTGAACTTATCGAATCTGGCGGATCCCACATGGTTCAAGCCAGGCCCCATTCAAGTGTTGTTGGGCGCCGACGTTTATCCGTCAGTCGTGAAAGAGGGAATCGTCTCGTCAGGTCCGTCACAGCCTGTTGCCATAAACACCATTTTTGGCTGGGCTCTTCTCGGTCCCTTTCAAACCCCGTCAAAACCTCTGCATTCCTTTTTGGTTTGCACTCCAACTGGAATCGACGAGTCTCTGCACAAATTTTGGGAAGTAGAGGAAATCTCGTCACCATCGTCCAAAACACGTTTGTCCCCAGATGATGAACGTGCAGAAATTTGTTTCCGGGACTCTGTCTACCGTTGTCCGTCAGGTCGTTTTGGGGTTTCGCTTCCCTTCAAAAGGGAGTCCCCCACCTTTGAACATTGCAGGTCTATGGCTGACCGCCGTTGGTTAGCTATCGAACGTCGCCTGGTCCGTCAGGACACACTCCGTGATCTGTACATAGCATTCATGCGCGACTACCTCGACCTAGGTCACATGACCTTGCTGGACGCAGAACCTCCAGATTCTGAGGCGTATTACATCCCTCATCATCCGATCGTCAAGATCGAAGACGACAAGCCGAAAATTCGCGTCGTTTTTGATGCTTCGGCGCAAGCGCCGAATCATTTATCTCTCAACGAGACGCTTCTCGTCGGTCCTAAGTTACAACAGGACATAGCAGCTTTGCTACTGCAGTTTCGGTGTGAGCCGATCGTTTTTACTTGTGACATCCGTCAGATGTATCGGCAGATACTTATCTCGCCCGAACATCGCAAGTATCAACTCATTCGCTTTCGTTTCTCCCCTGATCGACCCATTGAAACGTACCAATTGAACACCATTACATACGGTGTTTCTTCGGCACCGTTTCTAGCGGTTCGCACGTTGCTTCACTTGGCAGAACAAAGCGCCTCGAAGTTTCCATTGGCGTCGCAGGCAATTCGCCGTAATTTGTATGTAGACGATCTACTTTGCGGTGCGAACTCCGTGGAATCAGCACGGGAATTACAAACGCAGCTAATCAACCTGCTCCAATCGGGTTGCTTTGAATTGCGCAAGTGGGCAAGCAATCACCCTGATGTGCTGCAAGACATACCACTTGATCACGTTCGAACTCAGCCGTCCACTTTCAGTGACGTTGCTGACAATACTGTAAAAATTCTTGGCCTCCAGTGGCAAGCGGCAACAGACACCTTTTCATTCACGGTTCATCCAAATGAACTACCGTGCACAAAACGGTCCATCTTGTCGGAGGTGGCTCGGATTTACGATCCGCTCGGCTTTCTGTGCCCTGTTGCATTTTTCGCCAAACATTTAATCCAACGGTTATGGAAACTTGGCCTTGATTGGGACGACACCCCTCCAGACATCGTATGTCAGCAGTGGTTGCGTTTTCAATCCGAGCTATCGCAACTTTCGCGGTTGCAAATTCCACGGCATACTTTTCCGTCGCCTGCAGACAGGTGCCAGTTGCACGCCTTTTTGCGACGCATCTGAATCTGGGTACGCGAGCGTGTTGTACGTTCGTTACCTTCGAAATGGTGTTCCCACCATTCGTCTCCTAACCGCCAAATCAAAGGTGGCTCCAGTCAAATTGCTGACCGTACCCCGTCTCGAATTGTGTGCCGCGGTCCTACTTTCCAATCTCGTTGCCTTCACCGTTGCAGCGCTCGCAGGAACCGTACAGTTCGATGCCATATTTGCGTGGACCGATTCTACGGTTGTTCTCAGCTGGCTGCGTTCCTCTTCGCACCGCTGGAAAACATTTGTTGCTCACCGTGTTGAGCATATTCAACAGCGTGTCCCGCCTCAGTGTTGGAGACATGTCTCAACATCGGACAATCCCGCCGACCCAGCTTCGCGCGGATTGTTTCCCGAAGACATGCTTTCGTGCTCCCTCTGGTGGTCTGGCCCACCTTTTCTGTCATCAGCGGATGACACATGGCCGGATGACAAATTCTCCGTGTCCTCCCCAGACATTGCGTCTGAAGAGCGAAAGCTCGCTTTGGTCGTGCGTGTGCCGCAGCCGCCGCCGATTGACATCGACGACCTCTTTTTGCGCATATCCTCCTTACGGAAGATTCAGGGCGCTGTCGCCTATTTCTATCGGTTCTGCAAATGCAAGTCCGATGAGAAGTTCACAGGACCTCTCTCGGATACAGAGCTCCATTTTGCCTTGTTGTACATTGTCAAACATGTACAGCAGAAGGTATTTGCCGTCGAAATCGCGTCGTTACGCAACGGCAAACCCTGTTCAAGACCCTTTCGAAAACTTTCACCCTTTCTCGATCGTGACGATGTTCTCCGCGTCGGCGGACGTTTGAAGCATTGTCATGAGTTGCCATTTGCAACCAGACACCCTGCTCTTCTTCCATCTCGTCACGTCTTGACAGGACTCGTCATTCGACAAGTTCATTCCCGACATTGCCACCCGGGACTCAACAATACCTGCTATCTCCTGCAGCAAAATTTTTGGATATTGTCCACGCGACGCGCGGTACGGCACTATCTTGCATCGTGTTACCGGTGCTTCCGGACTAAGCCGCAAACTTTTTCTCCCACCATGGGCGACCTCCCCTCGGCGCGAATTTCTCAGCTAAAACCTTTTAGCTGCGTCGGGCTCGACTATGGTGGCCCTTTTCCAATCCTCATGTCACGCGCTCGCGGTGTCAGAACTACGAAGGCGTACATCTGTCTTTTCGTGTGCTTCGCCACCAAGGCATTGCACGTCGAGGTTGCCTCCGATCTCTCAACAGATGCTTTCCTCGCCGCCTTGCGCAGATTCATTGCCCGGCGCGGTCGTTGCTCTACCATCTATAGCGACAATGGCACAAACTTTGTCGGAGCTCATAGGCAATTGACGACGTCAATGCAACTCGCCGCGGAATCCGAAGCCATCACTTGGCGCTTCATTCCTCCCTCCAGTCCCCACTTTGGCGGGCTGTGGGAAAGCGGCATAAAAGCTGTCAAAACTCATCTATCTCGCGTGATAGGTGATCAAATACTCACCTTTGAAGAGCTGACCACGTTGGTCACCCAAGTTGAAGCGTTGCTCAACTCACGGCCACTTTCGGAGCTGAGCTCGGATCCAAATGATCTGTGCCCATTGACGCCTGGTCATTTTTTGACGCTCGAGCCGTTAACGGCCCCACCTGACCCAGATTTGTCCCACCTCAAGATCAGCAGGTTGTCGCGATGGCAGTTGGTCCAATCCATGCAACAGCGTTTCTGGGCGCGTTGGCGCGACGAATATCTACACACGCTGTACCAACGCGGCAAGTGGCACAAGTCACGTCACCTTGAATCCGCAGATGTGGGGTCTTTAGTCCTCATCAAGGACGAAAACGCTCCCCCTCTGAAGTGGAGGTTAGGCAGAATTTCAAAACTCTTCCCCGGCAAAGATGGCATTTGTCGTGTCGCAGATGTCCGTACTCAACGCGACGTTCTGCGACGCCCAATGGTCAAACTTTGTCCCCTCCCTTCAGGACAGTGAGCATTCTGTGTTTTCACTTCCGTCATTGTTCTCACTATGCTCTTTCTTTTTGTATCATGTTTGATTTCATTAATTTTTGAACTTTGAAAATACCCCGAGTGGTATTTTGGTGGGGAGTATGTCTCGGCCCCGTTCATTGAAAACTGCATTCGTGTGCACTGAGGGTATGCAACCCAAAATATCCCTGTGTTGTCCAAGTCCTCACCCCTCACCCCCTGTTCGGTGTGCCTGGCACTTGGCTGTCAGGCGCAAGCGTAAACGAGCTCCAGCACTTTCTTCGGCCGTCTTCGGCATTCTTCGGCTTTCTTTCCGCTCGTGCCTTTGCCGCTTCGTTCGAAGCGGTGTTGATCTCCGTACGTCGAGCGGGAAGCCACGCCGTCTTTTTTTGGTCATCGTTCTCGCGGCCATCTTGTCGTGCCATCGGCGTACATTCGTACTCGACCAGAAGCCCATCCAAGGCCCATCGCGTCCGATAGTGACTCCTGGAGGAGCTCTGCAGCATCTCCAAGTCCAGAAAGCGGCAGTTTTCACCGCTTTCACCGGGGAGCGGCTTGGATCAGCCAGCCGCACACAAAGCTCCAGTTTCGGACGGGATCGAGTCGTTCGTCCGCCATTTTGGTGACGAACACGGGCACTCGTGCATTTCACCAGGAAATCCACCACCAGAACGGCCATCCACCACGACGCCGCCTTCGGACTCCGCCAGGACGACGCCGCCACCGAATAAGATCCCGTAAGTTCCATATTTTCCATTGTTTTTACCATTTACCGTTTATTCCCGTTTGCCGGGGTGTATGCCTTCAGTGCAGTTCGTCTCGTTTTCAGGACGCCAATCTGCCCCCGATCAGAACCACTCGGATTTTCCATTTCATTTAATTCACATTGTTTTTTTTTTTTATTGTTTTGTAATTCTGTCTGTTTGTGTTTTTTTCTTTGTTTTGCATTAAAGTTTTTGATTGTTGTTGTGAATTTTATTTCTGACTGTCGCTTGCTGCTTTCCTAATCCAAGAGTTATTGTTTTAATGCAGCCTTCATCGGAAGGCTGCCGTCTTTATGTGTACCGCGCTAACATATAAATAGTAGGTTCACTTGTACTGTAACTCTAGTTGGCTGGTCAAATTTTCTACTTTAGCATTGTAGGCTTGTCGCCTTTTCACCTGGTGTGAAACTGACTTCTCTGGAAGTAAAGTTATATTTCTTATCAAATTGATATTAAAATCTTGAAAACTGACCTGGTCATACGTGGAAGTGCGACTAGGAGGACGTAGAACTGTGTTGCCGTCATGTAGACACCAAAAGAGCACGGGGCGGCCGCAAATCTGAGTCATCTTGACGGCGACCCATTCAGGGTCGACAAAAACTCGTTCCGGGAAGCCCCAAAACAAAAGCAAATTGCAAATTGAAGATACTAACATGAATTCCGGTCCAATACGCAACTTTGAGCGGCTGGGTTTTTCGAAATTTGGTTCAATTTACTTTTTACACATAAATTCTTTTGCCAATGACAGACTGCACGGCAATCCTTGTATCGCCTATAAATTCTTCAGGGTTTAGTGCGTATTTTTGACTGGAAGAAGCGAAAAGGTTTATGATTGCATGGAGCTTCTTTTTGAACGAAGGGCATTGTATACTCTTTAATTTGAAGCATCGAAAGTTGAAACATTGAAGTTTCTAAATTTTTCCCTGATTTTTTGGAAACAATCATGTTTTAATCATCAACAAATTGGAGTACAATTTCCAATCTTCTGATTTTTATCAAGGTGCAGTTGGTTTATAATTCATTTGCACGACTGCAATTATCAAATTGGCGTTGTCAAATCATCAGGACATGAAAGCGGCCTGAAATTTCCAGAATTCGCCTATTTGATAGTTGCAATCGTGTCAATAAATCATATCACAACTGTACATTTAGTCACATTCCCCGGATTTTCCTGTTGAACGGTTACGAAGAAATGGGTGTTTTACCGTTCGCACATCATTTTTTTCTCAAGTAAGAGAGCTTTTAAGGTTGTCATTTTCATCACAAGGACAGACTGCGGACTACCGGCAGTGCGAAAGAGACACAGACAAACTTTTGTATCGTGACCTCGGCTGAACCTGTCTGCCGAAAAAAGCGAAAAAAATTATAGACACTCATTCGAAAACCGGCAAAAGAATAAGAGTATTTTTTCGAGTAAAAATGAAAATTGAGAAAAATCGAATTTTCCAAAAATTTTAATTTCAAAATAATAATAATAATACTTTATTTTCATCGTACACAAGATACAGAAAACACCCAACAGGTAAATAACCCAGTTAAAGGATGAAAACAATATATAAACAAGTTGATACAACAGAACAAAGCAAAAGACAGCCACAAACAAACAAACATCTAAAATACATTCAATATGTCCTGCCTGCTACAACAAAACAAATCGAGCCTATCTTCAACTTCACTATAGCGAGAATACATTTTATACAATAGTGCTGATAAAAGTATATTTGTCCTTGCAGTAGGCATGTTAAAAATATTATTACGTCGAGACGAGATGCGTGGAACCCTATACTCCACCCGATCCGTCAACGAAGAGCAGTCAATATTACCATTTAAAATCTTAAACAAAAACAACACAGCACCAGCATCTCTCCGACTTCTGAGCAATTTCATATTAAAGCGGTTAAGTAAAAGTTCTTGGGGAAATCCCCGAGGAGGATAGAAACCGTCCATAAGGCGAGAGGCTGCCTTCAGAAAGCGCCGCTGTATATTTTCAAGATCAGAAATATACACCCTATAAATAGGATCCCAGACAAGGGAGGCATACTCTAATCGTGATCTGACGAATGCATTGTACAACACACGCAAGGTTTCAAAATTTCTGAAGCCAGCCCCGTTCCGCAAAACAAAGCCCAGACCCCGAAAGGCAGAGGCCGTCACCAATTCAACGTGCTTTGCAAAAGTGAGCCTGGAGTCGAAGGTAACGCCCAGATCCCTGACATGTTCAGGTCTCTGCAAGACAATGTCACCCAGAGTGTAATCGTACAGCATAATGTCACTTTTGCGAGTAAAAGTCATCACATTACACTTAGAAGCATTCAGACACAGCCCATTCTCTCCACACCACTCACGAACAACCACCAAATCGCGCTGCAAAGCAAGGCAATCCTCGACCGTCTTCACTTCACGAAACAACTTAAGGTCGTCCGCATAAAGAAGCGACTCCATCGAAGGAAAATACACATTATATGTTGCCAAAGCCAAGCCGAAGCCCAGTTGGCTCCTAGTTTCTTCATTTTTCTGCAGACAGGTTTGGCTGGGGGTCATGACATGAAAAAAGAACACTAGGATATGACGTCCTTAAGGTATTTTTTTTTTGACCCGGCCTTGGAACAAAATTTTAGTCCCGGTCAAAAATAAAATCTGTTCTGTTATGTCTGTGCAGTTCAATTATTCATATTCTGCTATGACGTCAGCTGAAACGCTTATGGAATACGCATGTAACGTCATAATGCAAATTAGGGGATTAGCGTGCCCGAAGAAATCAATTTGATAAAAAGCATAAAAATGCACTCCGGACCGGCAGCTGGCCTCTCTGTGTTTGGGCCCCTCCCTCATAATAATCCGAGGACAAGTTGATGAATAAAGTGTTACATTTATGGGAAGCTGCATATGACAAAGCGTGCCACCCCCGAGCAATTTCTCCCTCTGCCTCCGGGCCCCTCTACCATTTTAATATTCAGATTGGTTACACCTTTTATGTGTATAGGAAATAATTTCGCGCCGTATTTACCCCAAGCAAACCATGTGTATATGACCCTTGTTTGTTTTTTACACTTGTCCCTTTGATGCGCAGATTAATAGACACATCTATATTGAAATTGAGTTTCGGGGAGCAGCCGAAATGTTGACATATTATAATAAATGCTCGAAGCAATACAGGGGAAAGGGGTTTTGTCTTCTCTCGCTGAACACTGTGGAATGTAACGACTCTAGAACAGAAAGGAAAACGGAAATATTTTCGGACTCTACGTTGACACGAAGTATGTAGGTTTATTCAACACTGCACTCGTGCCCGTCCAAAACACAACCCTAAGATTCAACAAACTCTTGCTGTGTCTTGCATCGAATTGTCGTCAGTCCTTCTTCCTCTTTGTGGGGATCGGTGTCTGGCTTAGGTAAAAGGACGAACTCTTGCCTTCTTTAGCCAACTCCCGTGATGACGTAAATGGAGTGCCAAAGTTCTTAACAATAATTTGCTGTCGGTTACATTATATCATTATAGGTGGGCAGGTATGGTATCAGATTGGTGGATATCGTCAGTTTTGTAAACGTAGTATAGGTACAGCAACCATGTCCCTAGTGAAATATTCATGACCCTTCGTCAATTGTTGCTCTGTTTATTCTTTCCCTAATCGAAGATTGCCTTCACCCTCTCCAAAGTCGAATCTTGGTCGCGTCCCTGGCAAACGCAACCCCCTCAGTCGTTAGATTTTTCGATCTCATACCTTTTACTCTCTCGCAACGAAAGCAGCTCCCGGCGAAATTTTCAACGCCGGCATATTTCTCAATGGATGTTTTAAGAACTCCGCACCGTTCAATGTTTAAAATTCAAATGAAATCAGATACTCTTAATTAACTGCTCCGCTGTTGTTGTTTTAATTTTTGACGATGTATCTAATACTACAAAAAATAAATTAATTAAAACCCTGTTAAAGTATGAATGCCTCATTATAATTCACCTTCCTTCAAGTTGTTGCTAAGAGATACTAATTACGGGCCATAGATGTGGAAATTATTTACATACTTACATTTGAATTAATTAGTCCAATTAAAATGTATATATGTATGCGTGCATGCGCAAGAATAAGGATAAGGAGAGGCGAAAGTAAGACTCGACCTATAGGTATATACCTATGCTGCTTGACTGCTTGAGTGACTGCCCACTGCCCAGCATGGTTAGGACTTTCGCCGACGACGCGAAATCTCAAAGACACGTCCGAAAGGAAGTAATAACATCACCTAATTCTATCAGCCATAAAAGGGCGCTTAATTGCAGCCATCTTGCAGTGATTGGAACATTCGAGGGTTCCTTCCTCCTGCTCTGACTAAGACGTCTTGTTCTTGGTCTTCTTCTCGAAAGAGATTCCTGATATATAAATGCCCTTGCGTGGACCCCAGGGGAATCTGATAATTGTTGACTTATAGACCTGTCGACCGGTCTGTCTAGTTTCTACGCAGCTGCAATTAAACTTTGATCTAATATAGATGTACCTTATTAACGACGATTGACTGGTTTTATTTGGAATGACAATTTTCGGTGATCTGCAACAGAAGAATTCGTTCTGATAGCTCAATTGTTTCAGTTTCAACTTACAGTATACTGTCCTTGTGCTGTGAAATATATTTGACTGGTTTTATTTGGAATGACAATTTTCGGTGATCTGCAACAGAAGAATTCGTTCTGATAGCTCAATTGTTTCAGTTTCAACTTACAGTCTACTGTCCTTGTGCTGTGAAATATATTTTGGCGAAAGAAACTAAAATATGCAACGAGGTAGAGGTCGCAGAACCGCATCTAAAGTGGACAATGACCGACCAAGGAATCAAAACAGCTCGTTAGATATAACTACGTGAAAATAATGTGGTTGAATTGAGTTCCGGGAGGCGATATGTATTCAGTCCGAATATACCTATACCTATAAACACGATCATAATGTATCAGGGGCGATGTAGAATTACAAAACAACACAATCTGTGCTTATTATTCCCGTCAACGAATACATGTCCAGTTACCTCTCTATATCGCATAGAGGAATTTCCATGGGAATTTATTCGCTTCTAATTTTTCCACACTGACTTCATCACACGAATTACGTTCGTTGAATGTTTCATGTTGTCGAGCAAACGCAAAATGCCAACCAGAGTTTCGCGCAAAACTATACGTAGGTACTTTGCAAGCCCCAATTAAAATATCGGGTAGCTTTATTATACCCAGTGATATCATGACGATAACGACAGCAGGGAAAACTTCTAATTTTATTTTGCGGTGGCCATAAACAAGCGAACACCACCTGGTAGGATGTAGTCGGTTCTGAACAATAATATAGCAAAAAATAATAATGTGTCCTGCACTCGCGCAGATGCCGCGCAATCACTAAGTTATGCTCAGAAATGTGATGGTGAATGAATAAGACAATGCATAAAGACAATAAAATAATACGTGCAGCTTTCAGTTTATCAATCATTTTTTCTAGGTAGGTACCTACCTATTAACTACCCAAGTATTGTTGCTTCATTGCTATTGACGATGCCGTTTCTCTTCCAGTTTCTTTCATATTGTCGACGTAATTATGCAAGGAACTAAGGGTAATATTACAGAATGTAGGTCGCAGCTCAAAGTTCTTAGTTAGCCCAATTTGCTGCCTCCGCTTCCGCTTCTCACCCGCCCCATAGTTTACACAAGACAGATTCATCCAAATTATCATTTTAAATTGTTGACACACGAATAACTTCAATCGGGAATGGAAAGGATTTCTGAAAGAAAGGCAAGATAGTCTATTTGTTACAAAAAGCCGTCGTCTCAGCGGCGCATCCGCCAATTGTGTGGGTTTGGCGCTTGATCACATATCCACCTGCGAGTCTTCCAATTTGCTCAAAGGGTAAAGGGAGGAGGTTGGACCACTTCTTCAAAAACTCAATATCAATTTTTTTATGCGTTCTTTTTAACGTCGGCCTATTTCCGCAACGAGGCCTAACACCGACGCCGGTGAATGCTTTCCTCCACTATACCGGAAATTTTGTCGAACCTCTGTATGTTGCAACACAGGGTAGGGATTTTAACTGACCACCAACATCGCATGGGGTCGGCATCATCGTTCGTATTTTACGAGCTATGCGACACACGGCGCGTCATGCATTTAGCAAGCATTCCAACTAACCAAGAAGCAAGGCGAAAATCCGTCTTCGGCGAGGATCGAACCCGCGACCTCTGGAGTGGTAGTCGACCGCGCTGACCACCACACCACAGCTCCTCACGAATTATTTTTTTTTTGTACCTATCATTTCGTAAACCAAGTTATTGCAGATAGATTTTTTCAATGCTTTAAATATGGTGTCGAGAGATGGAGTCCTTTCCAGAGTCAAAGAGTCCATTCCCGAAGCTTTCCATTTCGTCAAGTGGATTTATTCCCCCCCAAAACTATCATCATTTAGAGACAAAACGACAAAACACTGTTATCTCAAAGAGGTGTACAACAAGGTGACCCTTTAGGACCGGTTTTTTATTCTGAAAAAAAGCAAAAGTAGGTACCTACTTGAATTAGGGAGTGCTTGATGCAAGTGCAAGCTGACAGCTTCAATTTTCCCCCAAAAAAATTAGCAGACTTTCAGAGGGAGGCAAGCATCCTCCCTGCCTTTTGCGTAGGGCTTTTATATTTGTTTTAGATTTTCAATCGATGTGGAACGAAAACTCCATCGGAACCTCCAAAGTTGGAACAGTAAGCAGATCCTGCTCGCTGCATTCTGACCTTGCATAATTACATTTAGCTGCGTTTTTTGTACCTCCAAGCGCTATAGCGTTCTGAGCTCGTCCATAGAATCTTGCTCTGCAAATTACTCGTAAGTGTCTCGAATTGAAGTGGGAGCGAAGTGCAGTGGTGCCAATTATCCCGACAGTGAAATTAAATTTTCCACATAACTGAATTTCTCCACTGGCGAGCCCTAGCATACGGCATATAACATGAAATTAAAAGTATTTTTATTGGCGCGATGGTGTATCCATAGAGGCGCACTATATGCATGTGTGTGCAGAAATCCCCGGAGTAAACACGGCGAACGATATTAAAGCGGCGAATGTGCCAGAAAAAGAAAAAAACCCAATCACAATTTCCATCCGATCGCCGGATCCAATATCCAATAAAAATAAAACTATGCGAAACGAAATAAATATTCCTCTTTTGGATGGTGACGTCCCCTGCTGCAGAATTATAGCGGGTGTCCAGCGGCCACTAGATCGCCAAACAATCTACTGGCTGTCAATAAACGCACAGAGCCCGGCCGGGTAATATTTCCCCCGAGTATGCCATGAGTTGACATATTGCAATTTCACAAGTGCACACTATAGCGGGCACAATACAAACACGCCATAATATGGCATATGGAAACGTTTCATTCGTCCAGGATGGATAGTTATTTGCAAAACACCATTAGTTTCCAGCGCGACCACCTGAGTACTTTGGATAAATCGTCTTTTTTCCGCCCTCCACGAGGTTCCAAAGTGGACACTGTGATATTGAATACTGAGCAGTCTGAATTACCCTCTGCGAAAAACCACAATCGTTTCTCTAACACAACGCCATGTTCTAAGACTTTATGGCACCGAAACACCTACCCACAATTGAATGTGCTATATGTCTGCGTACAGCACCCGTTCTCTAATGTTATAATAATTAATTAAAAGTGATGTGGGTAATTAAAGGAACATTTGCATAACGAACGCAGCTCGTTGCAGGATTCGACATATTGCAGGTTTGTATATGCCTGCAAGTACGTCGGTTGGGTGGGTAGGTATTCTGGGAAAGACAGATAGTGACTTTGTGGAAATGTAAATTCGCGAAAATAAAACCCGGGATTGTGAAATATTTTCATCGAGTTAGTATTTGAGTATCGTCTATAAAAGTTCCCTCCTTCTGCTTTACGGCCGGAGCTAGGGTTGGGCGAATAAATCAGAATCAGGTGTAGCAAGTACGTAGTATACCAGGCGAGTACGGGCGAACGCTGAACCTGCTGCACACCACCCCAGCGCTATCTTTTAGCCTTATTGCAGGTACCTATATCAATTTATTTCCTAATGTTTCGTATCCGTACGTTTTCGATTTTTGTGTGGGTATTCCCGCTTATCTGGGTCACATCCATTCGTAATATACATCAACCTACATATCAAAAAACTACAACTGAATATTTCTAGTTGGCACAATTTATTGCGGTCAATTATACGCTCTTTCTCATTCAGTTTCATTTCTAGCTTTTCTTTCATTGAAGAAATAATCACCTGGCTGATTTCAAATTTATCCTCTTCATTATCAAACCGCCGATCGCTCTGATCCTTTGGTGAATTTCAGCTGACCAAACGTGAACCTCTGACAGGAGAGAGGACCTGTGACCTGGTGGTGGATATTGTTATTATAATGACAACGGAAGCCTTCGCAAACAAATCGTTTTCAAAACAACCAAAAAAACATCAGTAGCTTCCAATTATCAACTTACCAGACATGAGAAATGTATGTTTTTTGCTCAACTACAACTTACCAGACCTCATTCACTGACATCATGAAGCTGGATTATCTAAAATAATTCAAAAATGGCGGATTTCCTCCCGTACACGTTGTGAGTGACGTTGACGGAGCACGGAAAAAATAGTGAAAAAAAAAATTGGCTCATTTATCCTTCGAGTTATAAAGAGGTGAAGTTGAATTTAACTTCTCCAGTTTGCATGATTTTGAAGCAAAGCATTGGTCCTTGCGAAGAATCACATGTCGTTATTAGTTCCCGAATGAAAATTGCTCTTGGAATTGAGATTTGAGTAGTATTTTTAATTTTCAAAATTCGTCTTTCATGCGCCTCAAAGGTACAGTTAGAATACATTTGGCAAGCATGCTTGGTATAGTCTGGCAGGCTCTACGGAGTTTCCAGGGTAACAATACTGTTACGATATCTCGCGTACGGGTTCGAATATAATTGAGACGATCGTTTTCAAACACACACTGTTTATTTCTGTGCACTACAATAAATACACGCCAACAATTATCTACTTGGAATTATCGCTGTGATTATCGCTCGCTTATTCACTTCGCATTCCAATTCAATACTGACTGTCGCGCTGTTGGATGGTGCCTTTTATATGCCTCCGATTAGCATTCCCGAGCTTTCAAACATCTTCCAGCAATTTTCATGGTGGCCCGGCATATGCGGTTTCTAGACCACTCCTGAATAATCACACACCTTTCGCGTGCTTTCCGTGTGTTCTGGAATCTGCACCTCCGCCAAAATGAATAGATGTGTCCCGATCGAACGTTGAAGTCTCCCAATCGCGTATACTTCTGAAATGCATCAGATCGCTCCGCACTTCTACACTGCGATCCAATGGATGGAAGAATCTAGAAAGTTCGAGTGTTTACCAATATGCACGGGATCACCGCTCGTAACAATACAATTATGCTATTGTAATAAGTTTATGCTAAGTGAAAGTTGTTGATCATACTGTAGTGTAACCCTCTTCTCGATGTTTGGCAGTGATCGTCGTAGGGCCCTTCCCTTCCCAACGTTGTTTACCTCTTACCTACCTACGTTGTATGGATTCCTACTTTAGATTAGAATGTGCCCTTGGAGATGGAGTTGAATTTTTAAATGAAACGCGAATGAATCACAAGCAAAATGAACTTTTATTGAAAATCAATAGCAAAGTTTCTAAATGAGTTTGTGACTTTTCTCAAAACACCTCACAACAATAAACTGACAGTGATGAAATGACGCAGCATAGATAACGAACAACAAAACACATACACGAATGAAACAAGAATAATCACAACAAATCATTTAGACAATGCAGGAATTTACAACGATAAAATAAATACAAAATCAGATAAGTAAAACAAAACAAGAAATCGTAAAACATGTCGAACTGTCAATTTAACCGCAAAAAAATGACGTTTCGCTGACAGGCACACATGGGAAGAACACGTCAAAGAAACCCCTGCGTATAACCTGATTGAGTGCTGAAAAATTTCTTCCCAAATGATTGGAAGAAAAGCCAAGTGTGAATGAGTCATGATAAAAAGGCAGAAGCCACTCCAGTAATGCATTTATCAGATAATCTTATTTTTTATGAGGCTCACACGTGGGATCAGCTAACTCAGGTGCCTGCCAGTGAGAGTGCCGAACAGTCCTCCCATCATACTGAACAGAGCGGGTAAAAGCAAAAGAATTGAGACCGGGTAGGAAACACTCCTTCAAAATTGAGTGCGTCTACATTCGTTCCCGAAGGTGAACACTTATTTTTGTTGAATGCAAGACAAGTGACATTTACAGTTGAGCTTGTGGATGAACATTGTCGGTGTTATCGAGGAACGAGAATTGCAACTACAATCATTGAACACTGACACCACTTTCATACATCATCCGAGTTCCAACATTCAGCGTACGCATTTTTGGTGAAAAGATTCTGTGATACTACCGAATATGTTTAGAAATGAATATGCCCGTCAAAACAGGGCAGTAAAACAAAACAAACTCGAGTCTGTAGCAGCGACAAAAAGATTGGGAACTAATGTTGCGATTCTCCAGAAAAACAACACTCTATAAACGCCCCGTTAACTAGGCAAACCAAAAGCCGACAGGATTTCTTTTGAATAACAGAGTGTCTACAGAATGCCACCTTTTACAGAACTGCATTATAAGAAGGAACAGTAAAGGATCACGTTGAACATTATAAAAAGAGATACCATAATTCCTCCCAAATAAGAAAAGGTCAGTAGACTCAACAAGGCAGATTCGTATAAGCAGATAGACCCCCACCCGGGCACAGTGAAGCATGCGAGTCTCGTTTCCTTCCCATACTTTCATCAATAACCCGACAATGAATGTGAATGAATCATAAGAAGTACTGTTCTCTACTTAGCTTCAATACTTTTTTCTGGTCCAAAATTAGAGCGTTGTATGCGCCATTTGAACAGTTTTGGATTTTCGGCTGTCACAAGAATCAATGAAAATAACTCATCACTTTTTGTGGTTATTAAGTTCTGTCAACACCTGAGGCAACGTTTTTGTAATACATCAGTGTTGGTCCAGGGAACGGCCGCCTTGTATCGGCGTAATAAATAATGAGACCTCGAAATAAGCACACACAACAGTGCAACTCCGGGACAATTAACGTCATAAGTGCGCAAAGAGTACACTCACTAGATTACGGCCTTTGCCATCAAAATTGAGATTATTTGGGAGTAGATAGATTACACAAAATTCACAGCAGTGCGAAGCACCCTACAAAATGGGGAAAAACTGTGAGTTACGTGAGCGCGTTGAAAACAAGAGGTCCACAATTCGGCCAAAATTTTGCGCTAGGTACAATGATTATGCGGATAAAATGTGTATCAAAATACCATGCATGATTTGGTGGATGAGTGGAGGCCAAAATTACTATACAATAATCAGTGAAAAACCAGCCTTAAATTCGTAAAAACGACAAACACTCGAGCGCACTAACAGCTGATTCTCCCAAACAAACGCTACGAACGTTCCTTCAACAACGGTATACCTACGTCAGATGTACCAACGTACAGACAAAACAAAGGGAGAATACCACAATACGGTAGATGCCTTTATGAAAAAGCGAAGGCTTTTTTACGCTGAAGCATAACAGTGTAAGGATCTCAGATCAGATCAAGAAACTAATATCAGAACATCAGACCGACCGAATCATCGAAATTGACGCCAGGACTTGACGCGGGACAACTTGACGCCAGGAATTTCAAAGCGGCCGACTTGACGCCGGGACAACTTGAGGCCAGGACAACTTGACGCGGGACAACTTGACGCCGGGACAACTTGACGCCGGACAACTTGACGTCAGGAATTTTAAAGTAGCCGATAGCTGACGTTACGTCGGGACAACTAACCACCAGTTGGCGCTATAGGACCTCGAGCATTACATGAAGGCGCAAAGGTGCTTATTAAAGTAACGAAAGCAAGGGGAAAACGCAAGGGGGCCCGATAGACCTTCGAATACCAAACAAAGGCACAAGAGGGCTTGCTAAATGTAAATGAAAAAAATGCAAGGGAGCTCAACAGGAGTTCGAACACCATTAATTATTGAAGACACATGGGGTCCAGTGGGGCTATGAACAACACATGAAAGCAAAAAAGAGCTTTTTCGGCATATGAAGACACAAGCGGACCAAGTAGGGCTTTGAATACCAGACGAAAACACAAGTGTGCTTTCGATTGCTTGAAAGCTCCCAAAGAGACGGAAAATTGCAAGAGGGCTCAACAGGACTTCAAAAGACATTGAAGGCACAAGGGGGTTCAATAGTGCTTTGGATCACACAAGAAGGCAAAAGGGGCTCACGGGAATTCTAAAAACGTAAAAAAAACATAGGGAGACTCACCAGGGCTCCGAACGGTACTTGAGGTTGAGGACACACGGGGGCGCCAAATGTTACACGAAGGCACGAAGGTGTTTACTGAAGCTTCGAAAGCGACGGAAAAATGTGAGGGGGCTCAGCAGGGCTTCAATCGACATTGAAGAAACAAGGGGGCCAGTAAGGCTTCAATCATCAAATAAGGCACAAGGAGGCTTAATTAAATTCTGGAGGGGCGCAAAATCATGAGGGGCTTAAAACCAGAGTGTCTCAAGAAGAACTCAAGAACTACAAAATCTGAGAAGATAGATTGTGGCTCGATAGAGTTGCAAAAGCAACATAAAAACACAATAAGGGGGCTAGTCAAGGCTTGAAGCAACACATCAAATTGCCACGCGTTAGGTTGTCCTGGTGTCAAGTTGTCCCGCGTCAGGATGGCCGGCGTCAAGCTGTCCTGCTTCGACCAACTTGACGCCGGGACAACTTGACGCCGGACGAATTGCGCCAGGGATTTTGTGTTCCAAGAAAATGACAAAACAGGACTTATCGGTAGTCGAAACGACACATGAAGACACAAGGGGGTTCACTGGGGCTCCAAATTACACAGCGGAACACAATGAGGGCCGCTGGATCTACAAAACACAAGGAGACATTGGACTTCTGGAAACCTCAGGAAAACATCAAAAGGTTCATTAGGGGCTCGAAACGACACAAAAGGACACAATGGGGGCCAGTAAGGCTCCAAAGTAAAAAAGATGCAAAGGGGCTCGATAGTGTTCCGAACCTGCCAAGAAAATACAAAGAGGTCATCGGGGCACAATACGGTACCTAAAGACAAAAGGGAGGGCTCCGATTGTCACAGCAAGACATAATGGGTCGCTGGAACGTCAAAACATGAGAAAAGTGAGCATGAGGGGGCTCGCGTTTTCCGAAAACCACAGAAAACATGAGGAGGGTCATCGTCAAAATGACACATAAAGACACAAAAAGGCCTATTGAAGCTCCGATTGACAAATCAAGGCATAATGGGGGCGCCCGAGAGGGCGCCATATGGGACTAGAAACATAAGAAGATACAAGGGGGTTGATCAGGGCCTCACACAACACCACATGAAGACATGAGGGAGATTATCAGGTTTCAAAACGACAAATACAGACAAAGGGGGTCCATTGCGTCTCGATAAACGGAGCAAGACACAACGAAGGCCCGATTCCACGACATGAGAAAACAAAATGGAGCTTATTGCGGGGCTGGAAGCGTCACCATAGTAGACACATGACCCAAATTGACCCAGCAAGAAAGAATGGGGGCCGACAGGGTTCCAAAGCACAAGAAGATACAAGGGGACTCGACAGAATTTAGAGCTTCTTCACATGGAAACACAAGAAGGTCATCGAGAAGGTTATCAGGGTTCTTGAAAACACCATGGAAAAACAAAGTGGCGTTTCGAAAATAACACGAAGACACAAGTATAGGGGGCTCATCAGGACTTGAAATGATTCATGAAGTCGCATGGGGGCTGTGACTTCGAGTTATACAAACTGAGGTCATTAGGACTCAAAAACATAAGACACAAGTAGGCATAAGGGGCTTGCTAGTTCCGAAAAATCACAGTAAAACACAAGGGGGCCAGTTGGGGGACAAAAAGACAAAAAGGGGGTCAAGTTGTCTTGGCGTCAAGTTGTCCTGGCGTCAAGTTGTCCCGCGTCAAGTTGTCCCGCGTCAAGTTGTCCCGCGGCAAGTTGTCCCGCGGCAAGTTGTCCCACGTCAAGTTGTCCTGCTTCGAAATCCAACAACTTCCGCGGCAATTACTGCTTCCATTAAACACATTGCGGAAAGCCACTGATAGATAGCGCCGCACGGGGTGTCCCACTTATGATTACCCTCAAGGTGTGCATACAGGTTATCTCGATAATTGAATCGCCGAGCTTCCGCCTCAAATGCTTCAGCACTGATGAGACCCAAACAGGTCGAAACATGTGTCTGCTGAATTTCGATGGCTGTTGATCGGTAACAGCTTCACTGGAATGACATGGAGCCATCTCCCCGGTATAAGGTAAGCGGCAGGTTGGCATCTAAACTGCGCAACAAATATGTTGTCGCGAGGGAAAAATTGGTCCGAGTTTGGACCCCAATAACTTTTGAATGACAAGAACCATTTTGATTCTGTTTTGACGGTTAGTGAGATCAATTTTTCCGTTATTCACGTTCAGGAAGTGAAGATCTGGAAGCTCCATGTAAAATATCTACAGGGTGAAATGTAAAACAGTGCAAAATTTTAGCAAATTAAACGGACCCCCATTTTCAGAATAATTTTTTTTCTCAAATGCAAATGGAAGGATTATAAAGCGTTATGTTTTAGCTTGCGCCCAGTTTTGGAATTTTTGAAATCGGAAGTATGGTTCTGACTTTATGATTTTTTTCTCTTGTAAGATGCTGATTTATCCTATCGGTACAAAAAAGACTATGTTATTCTGATGATGGGAGGTTGCAATTCACGAATATTGTTGCTTAAACGGTTCTCAGAAACTTGACTTACAGACCATCTGAAATACCTTGATCAAGACTTCAAAAAAGGGGCCCATTCGAAATGGGCGACACAGCTGTTTTTCTTAAAAATTGAATTTGATCAGATTTTCACAGCTGAAACAAACTTTATTTGTGATTTTGACCTCCTGAACATGATGCTGATGGTCAATTTTAGTTTTTGATGATGACAGGCTGCCTGGGCTAACATAGTCTTTCTTGTAGCGATAGGATAACTCAGCATCCTCCAAGAGAAAAAAAATCATAAAGTCAGAACCACAGTTCCGATTCTGAAAATTCTAAAACTGGGCGCAAGCCAAAACATCACGCTTTATGATCCTTTCATTTGCATCTATGAAAAAAAATTATTCTGAAAATGGGGGTCTGTTTAATTTGCTAAAATTTTGCACTGTTTTACATTTCACTCTGTAAATATTTTACATGAAGCTTCCTGATCTCCACCTCTTGAAGGTGAATAACGGAAAGACTGATCTCACTAACCGTGAGAACGAAATCGAAATAGTTTGTGTCATTCAAAAGTTATTGTGGTCCAAAGTCGGACCAATTTTTCCCTCGCGACAACATATTTGTTGAGCAGTTTAGTTGTGCTCGCAAGAGGTGCATCATGACAATCATGGAATCTTATTTCGAGTCGTTGCATTTGAGGGACGTGAGTGGCGTATGAAGTGATGAGTTGTTGGTCTTTGGTGGGGCGAATTTGTAAAGGGCTGTAACTTTACAACACTCACCTTAGGTTCACTCGCGCGTTTTCAGGTCCCGCTGTCACAACTGTCCGTATACAGAATCTCGTCGTTCTTCTTCTGTCTAGGTGGATCCTGCTCCTGCTGCTGAAACTTGCAAGAAAACTCTTCACAGGTGTGTAGTTAGACGGCGAGGCTCTCGCTGCTGTCCCGCGATGTCCCTACCGCTGTTTCATCCCACGCTGTCTACCTAGAAGATCCGACGATTACCTGAAACGATCCGGGGGTGTTCAGGGGAGAGTTGTACATGCTGATGTCCAAGGCGACCTGAGAGTTTTCGAAACCAGTTCTGGAGTAGAAGGGTTTTTTCGGTGGGTAACTAGTATTGAACCCCGATTTCCTGCATTCGCAGTCACGTGCCGTTCATGTTTGAGGGCAGTTCACGGACGAAAACATCAGAACACCCGCCTGAAGTCTAGCTCCTTTTCGGTGTTGGGAGGGTTAGAAAAGAGATCCAAAGCGGCTTCTGGTAGAAGAGAACCATGTCTGGGTGAGCACCCTGGCCCATCAAAGCTAAGCGATGACGGTCAACTGGTTAGAGACAAAGAGTCAGATAGCTGAACGAGAGAAGATGCCCGCTCAAGATCGAACGAGTTGATTTCTGGAACCTTTGTTTAACTTCAAAGTGCTGGAGATCGGTCGACACAACGTAACACAATACATTTACACTATACTCACATGCACGAAGAGTCAATACCTGTGAAGTTACCGGGAAGGTCTTTGTAGACTGGCAGATCATCGCCTATCGCACTACGCCACTGAGAATATATTATTTTTCCATGCAGGGCATTCATCTGTTTTTGGGGTAGAACAATCAACTCTAAGACAAGACGATTCGACATTAAATCGTTCGAGGCCCAAGTATATTGAATGCCTTGACCTGTCTTCCGATCACTCAGCAGTCATACTCTACACGTATCTGGAAATAGTGAAAAATACAAAGCGACCAACCCTAACTAGTAAGAAAACAAACTAGGATTTATTCAGAAGAAAACTGGACGAATTGATACCTACGGATGTCCCACTAAAAACCGACAACGACCTCGAAAACGCACTCCACACTCTTACCACATGCATTCAGCAAGCTGCATGGTATGCCACCCCTGATGCATTAGAAAACCACACTAATGAAGAACTACCAATCAGGTTGAAACAGAAAATAATGGAAAGAAAAAAAAATCAGGAAACAATGGCAACGAAAAAGATGTGAGACAAATAAAACTTAACTGAATAAAGTCACCAAGGAACTGAAAGAACTACTGTCTGAAGCAAAAAACCAGAGAATTTGAAGTTACTTCTCAAACCTAGACGGAACGGAAGCGACGGATTATTCACTGTGGAAAGCCATCAGGAAAATGGAAAGACCACAGCAAACATATCCACCAGTGAAAGATCAAAATAACAAATGGGCAAGAAGCAACAAAGACAAAGCATACGCCTTCGCGGAACATCTTGTTGACACATTTGAACCTAACCCGTCAGTTGAGACCAATGAAGAAGGCGAAATTGAGAATTTCCTTACAGAATCTCTACAAATGGACCTACCAATCAAGAAATTCACTGTCTCCGAAATAGAAACAACAATACAAAAACAAATCAAATCAACAAAAGCTCCTGGTTTCGATCTTATAACTGGCAGAGTGTTGCAAGAAGCCACGAACGGATGCTTCCGGGCAATAACGCAAATATTTAACGCCATCATTCGAACCTGTCATTTCCCCAGTCGGTGGAAAGTTGCAGAAGTTGTTATGATACCCAAACCAGGGAAAAAACCAGAAGACACTAAATCATACAGACCTATCTATCAGCCTTCTACCAGTACTGTCCAAAGTCTTCGAAAAACTTCTGCAGAAGAGATTAAACCCCGTCATCGAGGAGCGAAAACTTCTGCCCAATCATCAGTTTGGCTTCAGATGCAAACATGGTACGATAGAGCAAGTCCATCGAGTCGTCAACCGAATAAATCAAGATCTAGAGCACAAGAGGTACTGCTCAGCCGTGTTTTTGGACGTGAGCCAGACCTTTGACAAGGTCTGGCATACTGGTTTGATGTACAAGCTTAAGAAGACCCTGCCGGCTCCCTACTATCTGATGTTGAAATCATACCTATCCAACAAATACTTCTACGTCAAACAAGGAGACGAGTACACTAGACTTTACCCCATTAATGCGGGCGTTCCTCAGGGCAGTGTCCGAGGACCGATTCTATACTTACTTTTCACTGCTGACCTGCCGACCACAAGAACGACAATGACAGCGACATTTGCTGACAACACCGCCGTGCTCGCTTCACACGTGGATCCAGTGTCAGCATCAAGAAACCTGCGAATAAACCTCAACAAAATCGAGAAATGGTTAAGAAAGTGGCGAATCAGTGTTAACAAGTCCAAATCGGTTCATGCCACATTCACAGCGAGACGAGAGACGTGCCCACCAGTGAAGCTAACGACGTACCAATACCACAGACAGACGACGCAAAATATTTGGGCATGCATTTGGACCGAAGACTCACATGGAGGAAACACATTTTCACGAAGAGAAAACAGCTTGGTCTCAAGTTCCGTCAAATGTACTGGTTGATGGGTAGAAGGTCACAGATGTCAATTGAAAACAAAATCTTGCTTCACAAGAGCATAATCAAGCCAATATGGACCTACGGTATACAACTGTGGGGATCTGCTGCCGAATCCAATCTGGAAGTTCTCCAGAGGTTCCAGAACAAGATTTTGCGAGTGGTAGTCGACGCTCCAAGATACATGCCCAACAGGATCATCCAACAAGACATTCCAATCCCGTCCATCAAAGAAGAAATTAAGAACCACAGCGTGAAATATCGAGAAAGAATGGCAGCACATCCCAACACACACGCCAATAAACTTTTTAATAGAAGTAACGAAACTCGCAGACTCAAAATATTCAAACCAAGTGATCTGGTGGATTCAACCCGTCGTAATTGAGAATGCTCTATCTGTGATAATGTTCTGTGATACTGTATATATAATTATACCCATTAGGTTGATATATTTGTGTTCGATATGTTTATTGAATTAATTTGTAATGCAGTACGTTGACTGGAATGTACTGTACAGGTCAGTTCATCTTTGTCTAAACAAACGCTTATTGTCTGAATAGACAGATTGCTGTAATCGTCTATTCGTGGAGTACATTGAAGTTGCATATCCCTGACGTTTTTGTGATTTAGATTGACAAATTTTTTTTCAGATTTGCGGAGAACCATCTAGTCCGCTATGTCAACTAGTCACCATAGTATCATTTATGACAATAAAAAAATCAAGCAAGGAATAGGATCCTAATTGGTGCTAGGTCACAATGGTTACATGTTCTTGTGTATAACCGCTTTTTTTTTACGCTTTCGCAGATTTTAGATATGTGTCTTGAATGAAGGTTTTCATCAGTTACGTAGAATTTTGAAAAATCGTTAGAAAAAATCAAGATGATTTTCACTGTTCACTGTTTTCTGTGTATACCTACTGCTGTGTTCGCTAAATGCGAATTTCGTTGTCGAATGGAATCGTGCTTGGTAATGGATATTGAAATTTGGCGCGCACTTAATTATATAAAACGTGCGACTGTTAAAATGGAAATATTTTTAAGTTGCAATAAATGAGGGGCAATAAGCAATAAAGCTGGGAAATGGGAGACATTTATATTAGTGCATTTTATATGAAAACGGTCTTGGATATCCATTCGGGGAGATTACGCTGATGAAAATGTAGAGCCTTCGCAGAGGCGGGCATCACCACCGGCAAGCAGTACAGCGAGCACAGAGAGGATAATATGGCGTCGTCCTCGTCTATTAATTAAATATGCAGTAAACATGAAATTCATCGTAAAGTGTCGTTTGCAAAGATTATATCCGTTTCTCCGTGTATTCGCGCTCCTCTGTCGCTGGTGCTGCTATAGCATAGCTACCTACTCCTCTCCGTGGCGGGCCCTGCCTCTCCTGCCACCGGGCTGTACGAAAGGGGGGCGGTGCAGCATATTAACTAGCAAGGTGCGAGGCAGAGAGACATATCTCAGTCCACATAAAGTGAATCCTCTCTCAGCCGTTTTGTCGGCAGTTTATGCTTGGAAATGCAAAACCCGGGACTGTTTTACATTTCAGTAAGCTCATATTTAATGGCGGAGTCTGTGAACTATATTCCCCCGGATCGCGGGGCCGCATATGCTTCCCCTCCGTGTGCCCAGATTTAGAGCAGCTTAGATTTTATGGAGCAAATGAAATTACATTCCCCTTTAAAATATGATGAGCTCTCCCGATAATGAAACCGACTCAATCTCGGGATATCGGAGATACCGCCCTCCCTGTCTCGCGCAGCTCGCCTGCCTCTCCGCCACCTTCCACCCCATGCCGCCGCCAGCCACCCACCTTTCCGCTTCTCTGCTGCTCATTACCGCACCCACCGACGTCGACGCTTACCCTTCACATCCACATCATAACAGTCGCACATAGTATACATGCAGAGAGGAAGATTCCAATCAAACGACCCCTTTCCGAGGAAAACCCATAAACTATACGTTCGCTGGAAGTTCTTTCAACTGAATTTGACGTTATATTGATTTTGTATTTTGTATGTTCTCATATTTTAGAGCTCTTCGTTTTCTATTCCATTGTGTCTAGCGATTGCCAATGATTATTACATTTTGGTCAGAATATAACGCACAGCTAGATGCCGTTCAGTCAACGAGATGTACAAAAACGGCCCGGAGCTATGACCGCGATGATAAAAAGCAACTAAATTAATCCCCGCATTTACATCCTGCAAGTGCGACGATGTATTTTCGATCACTAATCTAGTAATCTTGTGGTATTCTCCCTTTGTTTTGTTTGTACGTTGGTACCTGAAGTAGGTATCGTGGTTGAAGGAACGTTGGTAGCGTTTACCGACAGCTGTTGTGACGAAACACGTGAACTTTAGTGCGCTCGTGAGTGCGTCGTTTTCACGAATTTACGGTTGGTTTTCCACTGATTATTGAAAAGATTATTGATCATTATTATAGTAATTTTCACCCATCCACCAAATCATGCATGGTATTTTGATACATATCTTGTCCGCATAATTATTGTACCTAGCGCAAAATGCTGGATCTTTGTTTTTTTTTTGTTTTCTACGGGCTTACGTAACTAGCAATTTCTCCTCCTTTAAAATCAAGATGCTTTGCACTGCTTTGAATTTGTGTAAATCATCCACTCCCAAATGATCTCATTTTGATGAGAATAAATCATTGGGGGGAGGGGGAGGGGGGGGAATATTCAACAAGATCCCTTGCTGTTCCTACTTATGATGCAGTTCTGTAAAAGGTAGCATTCTGTAGACACTCTGTTATTTAAAAGAAATCCTGTTGGCTTTTGGTTTGCCTCCTGTAACGAAGCGTTTGTGGAGTTTTGTTTTTTTGGAGAATCACAACATTAGTTTCCAATCATTTTGCCGCTGCTACAGACTCGGGTTTGTTTAGTTTTACTGTCCTGTTTTGACGGGCATATTTATTAATAAACATATTCGGTAGTATCACGGAATCTCCTCACCAGGAATTCGTACGCTGAATGTTGGAACTCGAACGCAGTATGAAAGTGGTGTCAGTGTTCAATAGCTGTGGTTGCCATTCTCGTTCCTCGATAATACCGACAATGTCCATTCGCAAGCTAAACTGTAAATGTCACTCATCTCGCATTTAACGAAAATAAGTGTATACCTTCGGAAACAAATGTAGACACACTCAATTTTGAAGGAGTGTTTCCTACCCGGTCTCACTTCTTTTGCTTTTACCCGCTCTGTTCAGTACGATGGGAGGACTGTTCGGCATTCTCACCGGCAGGCACCTGAGTGGATTGATTTTACGTGTGGGCTTCATCAAAAATAGACTTTCTAAGAATTCCTTCTCCATCCCATCAGGATTTTCACTAAAGTACAGTTGACGAGACCCAAATGTGAACGACTTTTTGTTGCTATGGTTTTTTTCTCTGATTTGTAGTACTTTGAATAAGGCTTTGGCCAGTGGCGAACTAACAGACACAATTATGATTACATAAAATCCAAAATTTATATCTGTATTCATATTGTTACTAGCGGCGATTCCGTACATATTGGTGAACTATATTTGGTCTTAATTATATTCGAACCTGTACGCGAGATATCGTAACATTTGGTGTCAAAAAGCGGAATAATTGAGTTTAATTCGGCCTGCGACTACAGGACGTTAGGGAATATTGGAATTGATTCGTGAATGCCATAGACAAGAAGTATGTCGAAGAGAGGAGCCGAAGACGTTGCAGCTCTCGTCCTGCAGTTGAAAAATGTTCTAGAAGAGCAGGAAAAGGTGCGTAAAGAAGAGAAGGAAAGAGAAAAGAAGCGTCTGGAAGAGCTGATGGCGGCTTTAGAACAACACAAGCGATACCTCGACGGCAATATCAGGAAGCTGGCAGAAAAAATTGCCACGATGGAGACTAGACTATACCCACAGAGACCCAATCTGACAAAGACCAGCTAGGCATGTATGTGGGGCACTAATACCATTGTTGGAGAGAAAACACATCATTATCAATATTTATATAATTATTCCAAAAAAATTCCGCCTGCGGCGCTCTTGGAGGGATATTCCTCCCCGGAAGCGCTGTTAACTTTGTTATAAGTGTCTGTCCTGCATTGAGATTTCAAAAATCTGGTAACCCTGAGATAAGGTCACCAATGACTTACTGTCAGCAAAATAAAATACCAAAAACGATTTGGGTACATTAAAACGTCTACAACTTTCAAGACTGGTCCCTTTTGAGGAAACTGCATACTTGTGAGGTTATATGTTGTACTACTGACTAACTGAGAATTCGGCCTTTAGCTGCTTTTTCACAAAACCAACCAAATTCACCTACACCACATCAAGCTCTGCATTAAATAAGACCCGGTCAGACGATTTCTCGACCTTTTCGTGTAAGTGAGCTGCCGTTGTCAAAAATTGATAAGATTCAAACGCCAAGTCGCCAAACGTCAATCACCCGAAGCGGTTAATAATATGCACGGCCTGTTTGATTTTGTACGTCAATCGGACGAAGCGGTTAATAATATGCCCGGCCTATCTGATTCTACGGAGTGTTTATAAGAAACTGTGATCGCGGCAGGCATGGGTCAGGCCGAAAAACGCAGTAACAGGCGCAATACAGGTTTCCTCAAAAGAGAGATGGAGAATCCGCGCAGCTGTTTTAGGCACGTTCTGCGCACAGTGTGCCATGAGTGATCGCGCCATTTGTATTTACATTGCTCATTGCTCCGCCGTGTTAAAAGTGCGTTTCATTTTTCGAATTTTGAAGCCAACCATGCTGGGAAAGTCGCTCAAAAATACAACGAACTTCTCAATGAATATTGCAAATGAATATTCTACAGAGAAGAATTTGCCAAAGAGGCATTTGATGCGCGTATACAACTATTTTTGTAATGGATATATCGTCGATATATGGACGTGCGCAGAAAGCACAGGGCCTCTATTCTTGAATCGTGTGAGAAAAGTCTCTGGGAGTGAAATACACTCCGCAGTACACTTCTGTAGCGAAAGTTGCCTAAAAACCACGATTTTAGGCAACATTCGCTACATAAGTGTACTGCGGAATGTATTTTACTCCCAGGGACTTTTCTCACACGATTCAAGAACAACGGCCCAGGTAAATGCGTGTCCCATGTCCCACTTTTGATATTTTTTATGGTGTATTATGGCCATCACTATAAATTAGAAGTGTTTGATGCAAAAATGTGGCCAAGTGTACCCTTGAATTAATGATACTTGATGAACTAAGCAGGAAGCTCCCTACTGTTATAACGCTGAAAGGCTTGTGGTTCTTTCTGCTTCTTCGAGTGTCACGTCGTATTTTATGGATCCATGCTTAAGGACACATTCGCTGTTATAACTTGTGGACTTGCATAGTGGCCCACAACATTTATTTTCCATAACTACTTGTGAAAACTGTATAAATACCAATAATAACACAATCAAAACACACGTTCGGCTTATGGAATCGGGGCAATGTTGGCACACTAGGACTGCGACGATTTACTGCGCAATCGAACGTGACGTCACGGGCCAGAAAGAGACGCTCAAGTTAGGAAACCTGTATTGTAGTGATCGAAAGCGGATTCCAAAGGCGATGCGATCACAGACATTTATAAACACCCGGTACAAGAGGTTGTGAAATTTCAATTCACGACCTCTAAGCAGGTCAATAATGGCATACTTCACAGCTAGAAGTGAAAAAAATAGTATATAAACCACGGTTGTGAACGCTGTTATAGCTTTGGCGCGTTATATTCCTCAGCTGCGCTTCGGGATTTGACCAGGCGCCGCAGCTATAATAGCATTCTTCACAACCTTGGTATACATATAATATAGGTACTATTATAATGCTTTATCCGGTGCAATTATTTGCCTATTACTGTTCAAAATCGGCAAAAATGGAGTACGCTGTCAACCTCGAAACTCCTGACACTTCGTTGACTTCTGACAGTTTGCGAAGAACATTTTATCTACGAGGAGGTTTTTTTCGATCGGCAATAACACAACGAACTGCACCTACTACTTCTAGTACTTCTTAGACGAATAAAAATCGGAGACGTTAGAAAATTCGAAAGAAAATGTCGAATCAGACATTTTAGGTACTCGCACCTAAGCATAAAACGACGCAAGTAGTTCAAATGTGTGACAGATATGTAGCTTCATCTACAGCCTGTGTGATACACTCTTTTTGCAACCGGATTACATTTGCTCCGCAGCAAATCTAACTATACCTCGTTCTTGTAACCGGGCATTAGTAAGCCAGTCCTTAGTTCTGTCGTGAAAAAAGAATGATGAGGAAGACGGACACTTGTACTCTGATGTGTTTCATATCAGGTCGTTAGGTATAATCTCAGTTTGAGAATAGTCGCACTACTTACTATACAGGGTGATTCATGAGTGACCTTACATAGGCTAATGAGAGATAGAGGACTTTGAGGCGAGTCAGGATCCACTAAAGAAATTTTATTTTCTCCAATGATTACGAAGATACAGGGTGTTTTGTGTGTATCGTATGAAACTTTGATAAGCGATATTTCTGAAACGGCCAAATGTATTTTGTTGAAATTCACCAGTAATATTTCTCTGTTGGAACTCATCCCGAAGCCATACCGGGTAAGTCAAAATCCAGAGCCGGGCTAGAAAAAAGGTGCCCCTTTTTTGTATCATCAAAAAGTACATTTTCTGACCGTTTCTCTAAAAAACGGCTATCGGATTCAAAAAGCTAAGGAAAAATGCTTCAAGAATCACTGTTCAATTTAGATGGCACACCTAAACCGTTTCGACAATAAAATTAAAAGTAAAATTTGTGGGTGAGTTCCCATTTTCGACCGGACATAATCGACTCATTGTTTGATTGAATTCATTAAAATTCATTTTTTGGCTTGTCTCTGTTGAATAGAAGGGCTTGGTTGAAAGAAAAATTTCAGAGCTGACAATTTTTTTTTTATGACAAAATCGAGAGCGAAATCAAAATTAGACTCGATTTGATCGTCAAAAAAAAAATCTTCGGCTATGGAATTTTTCTTACTACCAAGCCCTTCTGTTCCTCAGAGACAAAATAAAAAATGATTTTTAATGAATTCAATCAAACAATGAGTCGATTATGTCCGGTCAAAAATGGAAACTTACCCACGAATATTACTTTTAATTTTTTTGTCGAAACGGTCTAGGTGTGCCATCTGAATTGAAGAGTGATTCTTGAAGCATTTTTCCTTAGCTTTTCGAATCCGGTAACAGTTTTTTAAAAAAGCGGTCAGAAAATGTATTTTTTGATCAAATAAAAAAGGGGCACATTTTTTCAATTCCGGCCCTGGATTTTGACTCACCCGGTATGACTTCTGGATAAGTTCCAGCAGAGAAATATTACTGGTAAATTTCAACACAATATCTTCAGCCGTTTCAGAAATATCGCTGATCAAAGTTTCACACGAAACACACAAAACACCCTGTATCTTCGTAACCAATGGAGAAAACAAAATTTCTTCAGTGGATCCTGACTCGCCTCGAAGTCCTCTATCTCCCATTAGCCTATGTAAGGTCACTCATGAATCACCCTGTATTATTGATACCTAGTACTTAAGTTGGTAGATATTTAAGAAAGTGTGGTAGATATCAATCGTTCTATAGGTTCTGTGTCTAAGGTTAAATGGTTGAGTCTAGTAGCATTGGCAAGAATCGATTATTTCCATGGAGCATTCATTTTGATTGAAGCCTCCATCCGCATATCCGTTCAAGGTAACACTGCCATATTTCGCCCGGGCTCCCAGGAGTAATATTCACATCTCCTCCGTTGCCAGAGACCGACGCTTTATGTCTGTCTATTGCCGTTCGTTATCAATGATTACAGCCTGTCGATGGTGAGACTGGGGCTTTTCGAAGCAGGCGAAAAGAAGGAGAAACATCGGTGTTTCGGTATATTGGAGTGGAGAGAGGTCTTAATGCCGCACGATTGTCTCCACAATCCACGCGGGCAGTTTGCACGATTCCGATTACGGCGTCGTCCTCGGTGCGATAAAAGTTCCACTCACACACACACGGCACACGGCTTTGTGTATGAAAATAAACTGTCGAGGGCTTCCAGCCGAAATTTCAACAATTGGACCAAAAGAGCGTTGCGAGTGTGCTCACATACATCCAGCATAGGTACCGAGACGGTCGTCCGTGGGAGCTTCCCGACCTTCCAGGTGTCACAAGGTGTGCTTTACGATCTACACCGTCCAGCGCCAACTCATTTTTATACGACTGGGCTCGTACATGCCGGCCGACATACGATTACATCGGTTTTTGCCCAGGTCTGTGCTTGCTCTATGGACTTGAGGTCTATTTATTGCTGAATTGTAGCACTTTTTCTCGGATGGCGCGCAGAAGAAAACACAAAAGTTCCAACTTGTCAACGCACGCTCCTCGCCAAGCCAGGCGCCCCTTGGTCCGGCTGGTCGGTCTTTGTCATTAGAAATCATTCAGACTCTCCTTCGAAAAGCATTCCCCAACTTATTGCTGTAGGTTAAATTCAGGTTTGTTATAGGAATTTCATTTTTGTCAAGTCTAGTTCAGTAAAATTTTAATGTTCTTATAGCAACGTTCAGCTGGATTCAGTAGTTTTTCGACATACTTTTTCTCTGGCACAGCCTTCCCAAACTAAGAAATCATTTCATCACGCGATATGAGAATTTCGGTGAGAAGGAATAAAACCAAAAATCCCTTTGAAAATCCAATTAACACCCTTGTAGAATATCATCAGAAATAATGGTGTGATGAAATCATTACAGGTCGCTGTATGTACCTATTAGTACATGATATTTACATAATGTTACGTATTTCGCGTACGGGTTCGTTTATAATTGCGACGATCGTTTTCAAACACACACTGTTTATTACTGCCTACTACAATAAATACACGCCAACAATTATTTATTTCGGAATATCGCCGATTAATACTCGCTTTCGATCCGCTCGCTACCACTTTGCATTCAATACTGAATCTGTGCTGCAGTTGCGACAGAACTCTAATGAAGTTCGCAATCTAATGTTAAACTGAATAAAGAGGGTATGACATACAGGGTGGTCCATTCTAGCGTAATTATCCCATAGCGGTCTTACCGTTCAAGATAGAGAAAAAGATGTAAGAAAGAAGTTATATGGTTTGATGAGACCTATAACCTAAAATTATTTTCAGCTATACAGGATGTCCCATTTTGACGGGATCAACAAAACGTCAATTTTTTTAAATGGGACACCCTATACTTTTTTGCATTTTCGGATTTAGCTTTTTCAACTGTCTTATGCCTGTATTTTTGTTTTCCGATTGTGTGGCAGTGCTACCAACTAAAAATTAAAAACTGAAAAAAATTGCATTTCCACAGTTATCTTGAAAAAATCGTAGCGGCCTTGCTTTTCAAAACTAAGAGTTGAAACTTAACATGGTGATAGTCAAGTCGAAGACCAATATCCCAATGTCAAAAAATTGCAATTTCTTGATACAGGGCGTTCACAAAAAAAAATCAAACTTTATAATTTTCAAAGTCTCATTACTCATTTTTTTCAAATAGCATGCCTCTAATTTTATAACGTTATCTGATAGCGTTTTTTATCCTCTTTCATTTTTACTAGGGATGCCCTACCCTTAAACTTCATTTTTTTCGAGATAATCGGAAATTTTCACAAAATTTGTGATTTTTTTATTTTTTTTCACAAATTGAGTTGGCCGTGATAAATGACAGACAAGCCAAATGGTACGCAACTCTCAGTTAGTCAGTCTGAATATTGTCGAACAAAGAAAAATGACTTTACGCGAGAGAAAATGATTGATATGATATTCTGGTAATGATCCCGATATCCAGGATCCCAATTTGTTCTTATTCTGCGTTGCAGCCATTTTCTTTTGTTCGACAATATTCAGACTGACTAATTGAGCGTTGCGTACTATTTGGCTTGTCTGTCATTCATCACGGCCAACTCAATTTGTGGAAAAAAATAAAAAAATCACAAATTTTGTGAAAATTTCCGATTATCTCGAAAAAAATGAAGTTTAAGGGTAGGGTACCTCTCGTAAAAAAGAAAGAGGATAAAAAAAGCTATCCGATAACGTTATAAAATTAGGGGCATGCTATTTGAAAAAAATGAGTTATGAGACTTTGAAAATTATAAAGTTTGATTTTTTTTTGTGAACGCCCTGTATCAAGAAATCGCAAATTTTTGACATTGGTATATTGGTCTGTGACTTGACTATCATCATGTCAAGTTTCATCTCTTAGTTTTGAAAAGCAAGGCCGCTACGATTTTTTCAAGATAACTGTGGAAATGCGATTTTTTTCAGTTTTTAATTTTTAGTTGGTAGCACTGCCACACAATTCAAAAACAAAAATACAGGCATAAGACAGTTAAAGAAGCTGAATTTGAAAATGCAAAAAAATATAAGGTGTTCCATTTGAAAAAATTGACGTTTTGTTGATCCCGTCAAAATGGGACACCCTGTATAGCTGAAAATAATTTTAGGTTATAGGTCTCATCAAACCATATAACTTCTTCCTTACATCTTTTTCTCTATCTTGAAGGGTAAGACCGCTATGGGATAATTACGCTAGGATGGACCACCCTGTATAATGGAAGGCATTTGCTTTCAAATCATTGGACTTGAAAACCCAGCAAACTCCACACTCTATCTGAACAAGAAAGAAAGTCACCATATTTAACGGCTTCGAAGAGAAAGACAAAACTCTATGAGCCGAAGAACATTCTCGTTGGCGTTGCCATGTTTGATAATCATCGGCCGAGCGGTTCCAAAAGCGGGAAAGAGGATTTAATTCGAACACTAAGTTGAAGTGAATGTTGGTATTACTGGTCGCCTACACATCCAGGGGTTTAAGAAAATAGCTGGGCTCTTCTCCCCCTTTTAAGAACTGGAGAAGATAATTTTACTGTGAGTGAGAAAAATAGACAGAAGCTCCTTACTGAATTAGATAAACTAACAAAAGAATGCAAAAGAGGTGCTTGCGGATGAAGGGTTTTCAGGAGATTCACGATTTTACAACGCTCCAAAGGGTACCGCTGACCACGTGCCAGCGACGCTGACACAGCGACTAGCTGAGAAGAGGATAGTGAAGAGAACTGAATTGTATCTATCGAAAAACTTGATAATCAAAGGAGAAGCGAACCAATGACCAATCACCGAGTTTATCAATAAATCCGATTAAAAGTTTAGAAAACAAGCACCCACCAAATCCAAATCCATAGCTTCAATATGTGTGATAGACCGCCGCGGACTTCGATTCGGCCACACTAGTAAAGATTCGTGCAATTTTGGACATTCCGCCTCCTAAAAATACCTCAAATATTCAAAATACCACCTTTAGGAACAGCCTTCGGCCTCCTGGTAAGTACCGACGACTCGTGCTAGAGTTTTTGATTGTACTAGCACTATTGTAGGACCTCTATTGACAAGCCTCGTGAAGGAAAATATACCGTAAGAATGAATTGAAGAACGCGCCCTTCAAGAAAATCAAGAAATTTGGACTAAAATCAAGAAGTATCTCGTTGCTAAGTTGCCTAACTCCGAAAAACCTTTTGTTCGTCAAACCGACGTCTCGAGATTCCAAATCAATGCAGTACGTTGTTAGCAGTATGATGTAAGGAGCAGTCACATTTCTCATCGCGTTAGATAACAAAGCGAGAGAGAAACTATTAAATATTCGACGACCGAAAGAGAGTGCCTGGCCATCATTTGAGCCGCAGAAAAACTACGAAACTACAGGGATGAATCTCACTAGGAGCTAGGAGGAATCTCACTGATCTCAGTTTGAGGTTGTCAAGCAATTTTAAGTAGAAGGGCACTCGACCACTTCCTAACTATCACATGTTTTTGTAATTGTGACCAATTTTGCTACAAATGTAGCAGAGTTCTAACAGAAACGTGTTCCATCCATCATGTCGAAACTTCCAGAGTTATGAACTGAATTATTGCGATCATCGCTGAATTTACGGCCGCGCTTTTCGAATTTGACAGCATGATCCCTAGCCCAATTCATAATGGTGATGGCATTTAATTATTTTATAAATAAATCAATTTTGCGCCGGAATACGCCGACGTGCTCCCCGCACTCTCCCCGTCTCGCACATTAAGTTGAGCCATAGAGCGCTTCACAAACTATACAACAACATAATCCCGTCGTGTCGGGAGAGCGCGGCTTGAGCCCATTGAAAATTTGAATATAACCGGGGGTCCCCCGAGGTGCTCTATTAATTATTTTATTGAGCGGCGCTTAGCTTTCCGGGGGAGGTGGCATAATCCCATGTCTCTAAGCAACGAGGCATAAGAGGCAATTTTGTCTGTTTTTGTGATGGTATATTTGTGTATAATGTGAGAGATGCAAGCAGTATGTGGCACAGCACATATACACAGCATATATAGGAGAACACACACGGGAGCGCGTCGAGCTTAGTAATATGGAGATCGGATTGCGCTCGGAGGGCCTAATCCGTTAATAGAGCGTCGCGGCGGCCGTCCGGCAGCGTCATTTCACGCCCGACGCCCTCATTAATAACATCCCCTATATGTCTGCGACCAAGATTTTCTTCCCCTTTTCAGGTGGATGAGTGATGCAGTAATTCGATTTGGAATTGGAGCTTTGCAATTTTGCGTTTAGGTTGTTTTGTATAGGTAGCTACGTATATACTCTTACGTATTCTCACGCGATGTGCAATAACACTGCTTGGTCCGAGAGAAGTTTCAAGTCAAGCCACGGCCTAGGCGGACTGTTCGTTAGGTAACCCATGCAAGACATATTGGGTGAGACTTATTCCAAACCTCTTTTGCTCTTGCAAGCTTTCTTGAAAACACAACGTGCATACTTCTTATTTCTTACTAATTTACTCCCCGTCCACGTTGAAACTGTAGAAGCAGGTCTATGAACTGTGGTATATGTGTACTCTGTTTCGATCATTTTGGTATTGGAACCTTTTTCACGAATTCACACTTTACAGTACAAATTGGTAACTGCAAGACCCAGAAACGACGTCCCTCCTGTAGAACTGGGATGAAACAATCCGTTTCGGCTTAGCTTTAAACTACAGACCACATTCTTCCGAGTTATTTTAGTACCTTTTGACTGGTAGCACTTTTGGGTACTGACTTTCTCAGGGGTTTAAGGGAACGACGTGACCCTGCCTTTTTGCTTTTTTCACAAAAATCGAATCAAATTTTTGTTCAAGTGTTTGCCGAAAATCTCACCACTCGACTGGATAATGATGAAATTAAGTGACTGACGTATCAAAAAATAATGTGGATTATAAAATATCACAAACACCTTATCGATCCAAAGTTTGATTTGGTCATCGTTGCCACGTACCTAATAAGTTGAGGGGAATGAAGAAAACCGAACCTGATAACGGTTCTTTCGTGGAAAAGGTCATTGCCGCAAATCAGGACCTGGTTGAAATGATAGAACGATCGTGTTTTCAATAAAGTGGTTACCTGTTATTTTTCCAACAATTCCACGAAGAGCAGTTTCAAGGTGGCGTTCACGATGGAAAAAAAAGTTGAAGAACTTGGTTTTTGAATCTAGCAGGCTTTGGCGATGTCTCCACTTCGCGTTTTATTATTTATTGCTGTCGTTATTTCATTGTTCGGCGGAATATCAAGTTGAGGCTTGTTTTCTCTACAAACACTGACTCTTATTGAAGAGAAAAAAATGAAGAAATTTTAATTCTTTTCAACGTATTTCGGCAACAATTCAAAATACGGGGTGTTAATAAGAATCTGTGATGGCGGTAGGCATGGGTTAGGCCGAAAAACGCAGTAACAGGCGCGATTGTAGTGATCGAAAGCGGATTCCAAAGGCTATGCGATCACAGACATTTATGAACACCCGGTATTTCAAAGCATGGAATCAGTCATCTTCGTCGTAATTTGCATGTGTCCATCAGTTATGGATCACGATCTACGATTTTCAACTATTTTTTTTACTTCAGGTTTCAGGTATAAAGTCTTTGCACAGTTTGAGCTGATGTATTCACTTTCAAATGGGCTACGCAACAGGGATGAGAAGTGACAATGCCTGATATAGAAGTGCCAGATACCCCTAATTTTTTTTGACTTAACGGTCGGACCACCTCAGGGAAAAATTGACCTCGGGTTCCACCAAACTTTTATCAACACGATAACTTTATCACTCTCATAGTATAGTAACTGAGCAACTGGCCATCTCAATGGCTGGTGCATAGCATCTATCACCGTGATAGATTTAAGGACGGAGTTGAATTGATAAAATAAGCGTTGCGGAATCAATCCCTGTGGACTTAATCCTTGACAGAATTTCACCATTCAGGTCTCTTTCGAAAGCTACAAGGATGTACTTTGGTTTGAGCCCATTGACATTTCCGAAATCCAGAAATCAAAAAAATTATTTTTCGATTTTGGAAATGCTAATGGGCTCCAACCAAAATACATCCTTGTAGCTTTCGAAGGAGACCTTAATGGTAAGTTTCTGTCAAGGAATAAACCCACAGGGATTGATTCCGCAACGCTTATCTTACCAATATAACTTCGTCCTTAATCTGATCATAAAATACTGGTGGAACCCGAAGTTAGAGACCTAGTTTTATCGCTTAAGTAAATACAGGGTGTGCAGTAGATGGCGGAAAAGCCATCAGTACGTTGAAATGGGTCATTCAGGAAATTCCGAAAAAAAATCTTCGAATTTCATTTTTGGGGTCATTGAGGGTTAAAGGACGGCTTCTTTAACCCTTCTAGTTTTGTTAATTCAAAAGATTTCAGTTTACTGTTAACGGCAGAATTATGAGAAAGAAATGTTTACCACTGGACGTGTATTGATTTTTTTTTTATTACAAGGTGAATCAGAAACCAAGAACCAGTTTTTGACCCAACATTTTTTCAAAAATGAAAGTCGAAGATTTTTTAGATCTTTTTCTTAATTCCCAAGGGCTGTATTTTTGAAACCGGGGAAATAGCGCCTCATGCGATGTTGCCTAAGTGACACCCAATCACAGCCCTGGTTGCTTAGCAACTTCACATGTTAACGGATGACCTGTGTCTCGAAAATAGGGCCTCTGGAAGGTCCTGCACAACGTGCTGCAGATCTTTTCCGCCATCTTCTGGACACCCTGTATATATCCAAAATAATATTTTTTTTAATATTGCTGGATTGAAACAAAGAAGGTACAAAAATAATATAGCAATAGCTTCAAGACAGTTTTGGATGAAATTATTGGAATAATTTATCTTCAAGGATGTTGCAGAGAAAGTGCTACGATGGAAAGTCCCGCGATAGACATGACGACGATTTCGTTTAAGAGCTATTACTGAAATCACAGCTTCTTATGAGCGCAAAAAAATCGGTTGTGTCACCCCAAAACTTTTCCGACTAGTATATAGGTACATGCAGGAACCTATGGAAATTTTTGTTCCAAACGTTCCTTCGGGATGGAAGTTGGAATTAGAGAGAAAAATTGAGAATAATTGGCAGAAAATTGAATACTTGTATTCAATTGTATTGTGTTTTGAAAAATTTGAATTTTCCGAGAAAGCCTCAAATCCTCTTCCAAATCACCTTATTGTGAAAATCGTCAATTGAGACTTCACTTCAAGCTCCATCATTCAAATTCGGTCACTAAAACTCAGGCCAGTTTTACATTTTCAACCGGAATATTCCCGAGAAATTGGAAAAAATGGCTGGAAAATGTTCAAGAACCAGTTATCTCTTTTTAAAAAAAAGATGAAAATCTGTTACGGGATAAAAAGTTGGAAAATTTGCAGTTTTCCCAGAGAGGAAAACTCGAGAACCGTGGGTCCGATTTCGAATATTCTTCTCCAAAAATTAATTCAATCTTTTTTCCAACTTCCATTCCCAGCATGTCTGCACCTAATATGAATATTTCGTGGAGCTTACCGCATGTCGAAGTTTGCATTGCAGTTTTTTCAAATTCACGGAATGTGCAAAATTCATTTTGAAAAAATTACCGTCGAAAAACCGGAACCGAGTCGATTTTGAAAATTGGTCTACACGACTCCCAATCCAATCTACTATCAATATCAGTCAGAAATTTTTTGAATAAAGTCGATCCCCGAGCAGGAATGACTTTTTTAGTGGAGTCCCGCATCAAAAGCGAGTCATCCTGGTCCAAACCCGGATGAGAGGTCCACTCGGGTGACAACGGCTGGGAGAAATTTTAGAAATTCATAGCTCCCGACTGGAAAATGGTGAAAAACTTCAACTGCAGACTTAAAATGATTTTTTGTTATATTGCTTCCTGTCAAATTTGGTTCTAATCCATCAGATAAATTTTGAATACTTAATGACGGCATTTTCTAGCATAAAAAATGGCTGAAACAGACTGCGGATTAGCTGTAGAGCGAAAGAGAAACAGATAGATTTTTGTGACGTGAGTTTCTACCAAATCTGAGCAGCTGGAAATGTAACAAGCAAAATGAGATATTCAAATCTGGACTAGCAAGAGAATGAGGGACTTTTTTTGAGAAAAAAAATGAAAATTTTGAAAGTTTTCTGAATTTTGGAATTTTTGAACGCTTATAAATTTTCATTCTAGATTTTAGATTACTCTTCTTTTTTTCAAGTCTCTTACTCCACTGATTCTCATTAAACTCACGTTCAAAGAAAAAACACTAGGAAATGCCGTCCTTAACTCGGCGTTACCCAGGTGGGGTGTGACATACCCAAGCCGTTTTGAAACTGGTGCTCTTTTTAACTGTTGCCATGTACACACTTATAGTCTCCTATAGCTTCCTGAAAAATATTGATGTTTACAATCACGGTGTGATAATTGATGAAAATTTCATCTGAAAACTTCTATAGGCCCTGAAATCTGTTACGGGTGTGTCATACCCCACCTGGGTTACAAAGTCGCAATTTTTTTCACAAGGTGTGTTCTGATTTTTGTTTGTGAATAATTTTCAAAAATTCTTGACATTTTCGGCGAAATGGTCCAACCTCAACCACAACAGCAAAACAATGAGTATGCAAGGTGCCAAACGTGTCCTAATAATCGATATATAAAAACAAAATACCGTTGTCAACATTGTGATTGCTATGTTTGCCTGGAACATTCTAATTTTTCTTGTGATGATTGTATATGATTGACATACTGTTTTTTTGATTTTGTCATTTCGTTCTTGTTTCTTGGCCTTTATAAGATGCTTTTTTGATGAAATTGCCATCCTAGTGCTATTTCCTTTTTTTTTTTTGATAAAAGCATTATTGTTCGTTTGTGCAGTAATCATATGTTTCATTTTCCTTTGTTTTCTCATAGAATGAATTCTTTTATGTGCAACAAACTGTATTGTTATCGATGTCTATGGATACATTATTTCTAATTTAATGTTCAAAAACCTAAAATCAAACTGCTGTGTCAATAAAAAAAATATTGTCTCTCGGGTGTCACACACCCCGCCTGGGTTATCACGTAATTTTTTTCACCTGGGTAACGCCGGATTAAATGATAAACTTTTGAAATTTGACATTTTTTATTTTTTGACAGATTACAGATAGGGCAATATTTACAACTGTTATGTATACATATACAGGTTTTTGAGGGTTTTAGATTAAATATTACGAGTCGAGTTTCGTGAGACATAGCTTCTGTCATTTTTTGATAGTGACACTTAGGTTTGACACTTAGTCAGCTCATTTGACAGCAATACACAATACACTGTTCGTGTACCAAATTTTATGTCGATCGGGTCAACGGTTCAACAGCCATCGTGTTAGAACGGTTTTCCTGCATCATCCAGTCACATAACTTTCCCTTCCAAGTGAGGGAACGGGTTGGGAAAGTAATAATAAAGAGAAGTACTTTATTGACATTGACACTTTTGCTTGTCAAATGCAGGTGTGTTAAAAACCACATGGCATGGGGTTACTGAGTAGTGACAACAGACTGCTCTAATAAAAGCGAAGAAAAATCAAGATGCTCAAGCGAAAAACAAAAACTGGCTCACCCAATGTTCGTTGCTAACATAACGGGACGGGATCAACCACGTTCCTTCTCAGCAGTTTGATGAATGAATCGATGAACACACTGAAAAAAAAAATCAACGATTAAATGATTATAACAATATCGCACGAATCGCGTTTACAGTTACGGCGATTACGGAAACAGGTGTTGAGACTATTTTAAAGTGAAACGTGTTTTCACACGGTTACAATTTAATCACAATAAATGAATGTTTTCACAAGCTTTGTTTCGGAAATAGGTACAAACTATGGCTTGTTTCAAGACGCTGGAGATCGTAAAATCATAAAAACTATATGATCCTATTAAAAATGTGTGTTTATGACGCCCCGGAGGATGTCTAACCTCCATTACATTGATAGAGTTATATTTAAATCAAAAATTCTTTTCAAGTGGTCGGGCGCTTTTATTACCACCTGATTCCGCACTTTCATTTGGAGAGCTTTTAAAATTGCGTGCGAAGATTTTCAAAATGATTTTCGGCCAATATATTATGTTCCTTGTTCCTTGACAAATTTATAAATGCTTAATTACGTTAAAGGCCACGCGCGCAGTCTCCATTTTTTGAATGTCAAAGTGAAAGAGGCATATCACAATGGATCAACGTCTGAACGATTATTTCTCCTTTTTGTCCTGCATAATGTGGTAGGTAGGTATATTTAAACGTTGAAGTCTTCGGCCAACACAAACACATAACTTGTATCGAATGAGACAGTGAACAATATTGAGCGTCCAGGAACAATAACACGGTAAATCCGAACGCTATTAACATTCTGACAGGGCCATCAGCCGGCGCATAATACAGAAAATATTGTAAAAAAACAGGCGCCCGCTAAGAGAATATTTGGCAAAAGTGTGTTAATTTGTCAGCCTTCATAAAATATTTTCAGAGCCCACAGTGAATGTTCCTTGATGGACCCGAACAGGTGCATTGTTTCAAGAAGCCCCATTGTTTCACATACGGGAATTATTTTTAGGGAGTAGCACACACACGCACGCACCACGGTAAAATATGCGGTGTCTTCGAAATTTTTTTCAGAAAGTATGTTTTGGCAACCGCAATGGCAGTGAACCCCTCCTCGGTGTGGCATGTGCGGTGATGGACTCCGTTGCAGCTGTCAGCGCTTGAATTTGAATAATTTGAATTAACACCGTCTTGCTTAATGGCTCAATTTTATTAACATTAATCTTCAATTGTGTGTATGATGTACAAAACGCTACTAAGGGATTTGCTTCGTCGCTTATAACGGGTGTTGATTAAAAATGATCTGAAGCGGGCTTTGACTTAATTTTGGCGGTTCGTATCCTGAGTTGCCATACTGTCAGCAGTGTGAGCAGAATACTTATTAATCTTATTACGGTCACAGTTGGTTAGAGATCGGTGATGATCGAGAGGCGAGTCGAAGATATTTGCGAGATACAGTGGAAAAGTTTATTAAAATTAAATCCAAACTTATAATTCAGTAGATATTGAAACGTTGGCTTACCAACCCGAAATTCAAACGAAAATGCTGATTTATTAAACCATTTTATGAACACTCGTTACATCGTCTTCTGGGTAATAAATTAATATTTCCCGACAGCTTTTGATAAATGGACTTTGCGCCGCCGTTTGAATGCGTATTAAATTTATGTGCACAATAAATGTTACAACCGGCTTTTCTGTCAACAATTAACTCATATAATGCAAATCAGCTCGATAAAGTCTTTATGTATTAAGGGAATAAGCACACACACACACGCTCGATGCCCTATGGCTCATTCAACATTATTTAACCTAAATGCGTAAAAATTACCGCTTTTCAATTATGTACCTACCTACTTATTTACATGTGTACTCATTATAATAACAGTCTTATGTTAAAATGCCATGTCGGTATTTGATAGGAATGCTTGATATTCGTGTGGTGTGCTGATGTGATGTGTTTATAATTTATTTTGAGGCAAACTGAGTAATTGCACGTAACCAGGAACTCCCCGGCAGTCAGAGCCCGATTTGAGCTGTTCCCTGTTCGTGTGAAAATCCGAAACATATTGTAGAATTTGAATAAAAATCAAATAAAATTGGTTTGCTGTGGAAATACACCTATTGTGCAGATTAAAGCAAGCTGAAAATGAATTTATCTAATCTAACACCTATTATTTGTATTTTCCTTGGAATTTCAGGTAGTTTTTCTCAATAAAAGATCATTTTTTATCTAGCATGTTTGCACTTGTATTTCTGCAAGCATGTGGCGTATTGTCACCAGCTTACATCGACCCGGGTAGAGCCCAGTTCTAAGTGAAACGGTCGTAGTGAACGTTATCGATCGGACGAAACGACTGATGATGGACGGGTAGAGTAGGCATGGCATGGCAATATACAAGATAATACACTCTTGAGCTAAAGTTGAGGGCCACTTTTTCAAATGTCCATAACTTCCAAACGCCTTTTTTCGATTTTACCGAGTTTTTGCACAAAGGTGATCTAATGTATTATTAAGACAAGCGTGAAGCGGCGTACTCATCAATGCATAGGTTTGCGGTAGAAAGGTCTTCGACTGTTGCTTTGCAGAAATGCATAATTTTCACTGAAATCAAATCATTGAATTTTGGACTAAATGGAGGTTCATTCAATAAAAAACTTCCAGTTTGCTTTGTTACAATGTGCGTAAGCAAGTACCATGCTTTGTTTGTTCAGGGACATCTTTCGTCTTCAACTCTTGACCATCAATCTCTTTTTGTGGCTCAAACAATTTATGAGGCATTACTTTGCTTTGATTTTGGATGTGAACAATTTATTCGTGTGTTTATTGCGATTTTGCGTCAACATTTTGTAATTGTGACCACTCTTGAGGCTCAAAAACAAAGAATTCTTTATGCGGACTGTTAATAAAGAGCAAAAACAAGAGGAAAAAGCTCACAAAGATGTCAAAACCTTGAGCATTGACAAGAAAGAAGTAAGCAATTCCATCACATGCCGATAAAACACCTCTGCAGTGACCAAAAAAAAAGGTCAATTTCTTTAGTTCTCTTCAGGAAAAGACAGTTGAAACAAGAGACCAAGCGCACAAGCGATGAGAAACAACCTTTACTAATCATTTGTCATCAATATCCAAGAGCTTAAATCACTTTAACGCCATCAGGTCCTTCCGAATGCGAAGGAGTTGAAAAACTAACTTCAAGTTTGTTGCACTGCACTGAGTGAACCCAAGGACGGAAATGGATGATGGCCATACTCAGAGATGTGTACAAGCCTTGTGTTTAGGTGTAGAAACCACCAAGAGGATCTGACGACGCAAAAAATTGAAAATCGGGGTTTGTTTGAACCTCTGCAGTGTGGGAAACCAGCTCAAATCGAATGACGTTCTCAATCGGAACTATCGTTTTTCGTAATCGTACAGGAACTGATCAAAAAGATTCCTGCCCACACCATGATGGAGCCACCCCCAAACGGAATCCTAAGTGAAATGCAATCTGCATGAAACCGCTGTCCACGACGATATCATACACGACCCGCCAGTCGTTTTCTGACCGGGAGAAACCTGTTTTACCTTTGTCGTTTTTGACCAGTCCCTGTACAATTACGAAAAACGAACAATCCCGATTGAGAACTTATTCGATTTTAGCTGTTTTTCACACTGCAGAGGTTGAAACAAACCTCGATTTTCAAATGTTTGCGTCGTCAGATGCTCTTGGTGGTTTCTACACTTGAACACAAGGCTTATGCATATCTCTAAGTATGGCCATCATCCATTTCCGTCCTTGGGTTCACTCAGTGCAGCGCAACAAACTTTAAGTTAATTTTTCAACTTCTTCGCATTCAAGAGAGCCTGATGGCGTTAGAGGGATTTGAACTCTTGAATATCGATGGCAAATGATTAAGGAAGGTTGTTACTCATCGCTTGTGCGCTTGGTCTCTTGGCGACACTCCGCAAATGTCTTCTCCTGAAAAGAACTGAAGAAATTGATCATTTCTTCTTTGACCACTGCAGAGGTGTTTCATCGGCATGTGATGAAATTGATGACTTCTTTCTTGTCAATGGTCAAGGTTTTGACATATTTGTGAACTTTTTCCTCTTGTTTTGTTATTTAGTAACAGTCTGCATGAAGAATTTCTTGTTTTTGAGGCTCAAGAGTGGCCACAATTACAAAATTTTGAGGCAAAATTACAATAAATAAAGGAATGAACTGTTTACAACCAAAATCCAGGCAAAGTGATGCCTCATACATAGTTTAGGCCATAAGAAGAGATTGATGGTCAAGATTTGAAGATGGAAGTCTTTAATGAACAAACTAAGCATGGTACTTGCTTGAGCACATTGTAACAAAGCAAACTGGAAGTTTTTTATTGGATGAACCTCCATTTAGTCCAAAATTCAATGATTTGAATTCAGTGAAAATTATGCATTTCTGCAAAGCAACAGTCGAAGACCTTTCTGCCGCAAACCTATGCATTGATGAGTACGCCGCTTTACGCTTGTCTTAATAATACATTAGACCACCTTTGTGCAAAAACTCGGTAAAATCGAAAAACGCGTTTGGAAGTTATGGTCATTTGAAAAAGTGGCCCTCAACTTTTGCTCAAGAGTGTATAATAATAATAATAATAATAATAAGAAGAAGAAGAAGCATGAAATCCTTCCTGTCTGCCGTTTTAGGAATACACCTACACAGCCTTGACACTGTTGAAGTTATGTCGGTAACTATGCACAATGTGAGCAACATAGGAAAAAGAAATATGAGGAGTTCGATATTTTCAAGCTGACCTCATAAAAATTGTAGAAGTTCAAGCTGGAATGTAAAACTGTACTATATTTATATTTTTTCCCCGCTTATTTAATCAACTTTGGCCGATTTTCCCAACGAGGCCTAGCACCGACGCCGGTGAATGCTTTCCTCCACTACACCGGAAATTTTGACGAACCCGTTTGCGTGTCCCTACACCCAACATAAGGTAGGGATTTTTAAACCGACAACATCGCATGGGGTCGGCACCATCGTTCACATTTTACGTGCTATGTGACACACACACGGCTTTCAGCAAGCATTCCAACTGAATCAGTGAGCTTGTTTTCGAGAAGAAAATCTGACCATCCCCGATGGAGCTCGAGTCCACGACACCTGAAATGCAGTCGACTTTTATATTCAAAGTTAGAAGTGTCCAAAGGGTGGTTCTTCAAACTCTTTTAGTTTCGTTATTTTGAAATATTTCAAGTGAACTGTTGGTGGCAAAGCTATGAGGAAAATAAACCACTGAAAGTGTGCTAGATTTCCATTTACTATACAGGGTGAGTCAAAATCAAAAATAGAAACCTCGGAAATTATTCATCCTCAAAAATGTTTCCAATCCATTCGGTTGATACGTCAACCGATGTAGAGCAAAATGGTCTCACGGCTCTCTATACCAAATATGTTTTTGAAAAGATTTTTTCTAACTTCTTGACTCATTCTAAGTATATAGTAAATGGAAATATAGTACACAGTCAATGATTGAAATTTTATTCTCATGATTCTGCCACCAACAGTTTACTGACAGGCGATTTTCTAATCGACTTTCAAGATTGTTGTTACTTCAAGTGCGTTTGGGCTGTTACTGTCTCAATGAAAGAAAATGCCAAAAGTCGTAGTCGTAACGCACTTGAAGTAAAGTCAACTTCAAAGTCGATTATGGAATCTTGTGGCCGAAAATATTTTGGTACAATTAAACAAGAAGGGTTTGAAGGACCACACCTTAGTCCGGTGATCAACTTGAAATGACAAATGTTGCGATTTCCCCTAGACCTGATGCTTTGGCGTTCCAATTCTTTCAATAATTCATAGCTGCTACTCCCACGATAAGCCTAGGCTATTTTTCTTCTCTATAATGCGTCGCCAACATGGACAAAACTGCCCCCCAGCCAACTTGAAATTAAAAACCTAAACCCGAGAACATAGCTATAGGCTGTCTGATTTCTACATGATTCTAGTGGGCTGCGATTCTGGCCGCGATCGGCCGATGGCGACCAGAAACACAACCCACTACAATCATGTAGAAATCAGACAGCCTGTACCGAATTCTCTGGCTGATGGATAGCTGACTAAAAATCAACAGGGATAGGCAACTTTTTATTTGTCATTGCTTCCAGCTTCCGCCCCCAAACAAAAAAAGTTAGGTTTCAAAATTTTCACTGAATGGCATGTTTTCTCATTTCGAATCTCCCAACTCAAACTATGCAACATTTACTATGTCGAACGCTGCCGTCCCCAAAAGCCGCCCCTAAATTAGGAGATTGTATTTATATTTCACTCCTCGGCCTAAATTGATATAAGTATCAATTTGGCTCTTTTGATAGATAGCTTACGTGACTGAGGTGAAACGCCCACATCGAATTGGTCGCCACCCCAATGCGCCGCTTCCAAAATATAGAAAAAATTGTAGAAGAATTGTATCCTAGGATATTACATTTGAATGTTCTTTTATATTGGCCTTTATATATTCTAGCATCTAATGACGCGAAATCTCCAGAAAAGTCTAGTAGCTTCTACTACTACTCTACGGCCCCTCCGCCAATTGTGCCAGTATAAATTTTTGCGCGCGTTGTGATCTCCAGTGAACCATTTGGAGATTAAACTTATGAAAAATACTCTGTATATCATAATTGTATAAATAAAAAATTGTTGTTCACAATTTCGAAATCTATCACTGATAAAAGTGCATGTAAAATCACATTGACTTTACAATGATTGATATGGTTTATTTACATACCCTTACATGTAAATGAAAACTTTCAAGCAATAAACTGTGAAATTGCATCGTTTATTAATGATTCTCATTTATATTCGTGAATTCACCAGTGAATGTAGTAATACACACCGATAGTAATTAGTGCGTTGTCAAATAACATTATTGATGTAATATAAGGTTGAATACCGCTAAATTCACTCCAGAATCCAGATTGTGTGAAAAACACAATTAATTTGTAAAATCACACGCAACTTGTGACATTCGTCCAATCAGTGTCGTAACTGTATATCACGTGTTTTATCAAGGAAGAAGAACGCGCTCATTCTTTGTTATGTTTATTGCACGTATAGCTGAGTTCTTGGCAGAACATCACGGGTGCGGGTGGTGAAAATTTTGAAAGATCCAAGGATATTCTCGTGAGTAGGTATACAGTTTATTTGTAATGATTTGTATTACTCAATACTCGTACCCTATGATGTTGTTTTTTTTTTCGGATTTTGTAAAATTCACTTGAATCCATTGACAAGGATATCAGCTCCATCTCAATTCCATCGAAATGTTTCTCGTGCCCAATTGAGATGCTTGCAACAATATTGTAACGTCATTTTGTTTTTCAGAGAACGAAGGATGTTCGATTTCCAATGTTTATTTTGAAAAAGAATAGCGATACAACGGGCAAACGCTACCAGTATTCTAAGGACTGTCGAGAAAGAAGATGGAATGGATGAAATATTTTATATGTTCCAATATTCATATTCATTTTTACAATGTTTTATGTATTCATTTTTAATAAAGAATCGAATCTGAATTCCGTATTTGAACAGTTATTCATATAAAATACTTACCTACCACGGGAATTCACTAATGGTGCGATTCTGTGAAAAATAGCATTTAATAAACGCTCGGTTATGTAAAAATTCCGGTCGGCCATTGGCTGTTGCCTAGGTAATAATAGCGTAACAGAGCCTTTATGGAATGTGATTTTCTGGAGAATCGCACCATAATGTGAATTACGTTGTAGATAAACGTTGTGAATTTACATTGTGAAATACCAAGGTAATTTGAATTTACCTTGTGAATTCACATAAGCGAATGTGAAATACCTATCGTTGTGTAGTCGGCAATTCCCATGGTAAATCCACAGTTTTTACTGTAAATTTACAAATATCACAATATCATAGCTCGATGTAAAATCACATTTCAGTAGGTAAAAGTGCAATACCGCGTGAAAATACACTCATATCATAGGTAATTTGCAACCTATGATAATTAAGTGAATTTACATAAAGTAATGTAATTAAAAAAATTTGCATACATCAGTGACGGAAAAAATTGTTCAGAATAAGTTTTTTCACATCCAAATTATTTCAAAGCGGAAACCTTCAGCAGGGGGGTGAATTCTCGCGTGGTAACCCTTCAGTATGGGGAGGGGGGTGGTTATTGCGTGGTCACTCTGTACCCAGTGTGATAACTCCAAACTATATCTGTATTCAGAATAAAAACTGCATCGATTCCAAATCAAAACATACAGGGTGTCGCATAAACAAAAGAAATTTTTGCGATACCCTGTATATTATAGGCTGTAAAAATTGTAGTCTACAATTTCAAAATCTACTGAAAAAATAGTTCAGAATAAGTTTTTTCACTTCCTAATTATTTCAATTCTCAATTCTCTCTTGTGATCACCCTGTACAAGAAATTGTGTGGTGTAATACAGCTATAAGACCCTATTTGAAGTCGACAATCCATAACAGACAATTTTTCGGCCAGATAATTTGGAGAAATTCAAAGATACAAAAAAACCTTGATGCCCACTGGACTTCCTGGATCTCACAAGACAAATTTGGCGATTTCGGTTTTCCGGCGGTGACTTTTTTAATATAAAAGTTGCACATTTAGTGGAGTCGGCACGTTCGGAAAAAGTCCTGTTCACTGCATTTTTGAGTAATGCGATGCCCTTTGGCACACATGTCCTTAGAACCTGTTTGAACAATTCTGTCCATCGCCGCAAGCAAGATTTTAGTTCAGATCCTGTATACAGGGTCAAGAAGAAAAACAATTTGAAAAAATTGCATCTTTTGAACGGACAAAGATATAGTATTGAGGGCATGTCATATGATGCGCAATTTGATGGTTGTTGAGGAACACCAAACCATTTTGAAACATCAATTACCGTTTTCGAGATATTCTGAAAAAACTGAGATCTGTCAAAAAAACATTATCTTCATTATATCGTTTATTTTTGAAGATATCGGAATGAAATTTGGTATTTGCCTTATAAAAGACGTCAGGAATGAATAACAGCTGCAGTTATTTTCTAGGCCTACCATTTTTCTAAATAAGACAGTCAACTTTTTTGGAGGGGAGCCGCCATCTTATTTTGTGAATATCAAGCTGATGACCGAAAAAATGACTGATAGTCATTAGACTAGTATCATGCCGTTACTCTATCATGTGAAAGATCACCTTGGATGGACCATCGTACCATTTTTGCTGAAAGAAAGATGATGCACGGATTTTATCGGATTCCTCAGAACTAGAGGATCTACTGCTAGCCATCGAGCCATTGCAAGTAATTGAACACCGCTATTATGATCTTTGATCATTCTTCAGGTTGTCTACCAAGATTTATAGCCATAAGTTCAGCGGTTCGGTTTTAGCAGCTATTCAAATAAAATAGTGTCGATTTTTCATGAAAAAAACAGAAAATCACGAGGTTTCTGGGTCATTTCTTAGGTCATTCGAAAAAGATCCTCCATCGAATTTTGATCAATTTATGCTGAATTATCAGAAGAAAGTGCATTCTTTAGTATAGGTTTTAAAAAACTGGCACAGGATGTACTCATGTGATGTGGGACGAACATGAATGACTATTTTGCAGTTGGTAGGACGCGAACAAATTATGCGGTAGGGCAACACTAATAATGGAGAGAACCTTATAATTTGTGATGCCGCAATGTATTTTGGAATATATTCTATTCAGATTCCTCCTTCAGCTTTGAGAAATGATGGCATGATGGCGATCTATGCAGATGACATCACAGGGTGATAAGAAATTGAAGAATTTCATCCCATCATCTAAATAGGCTGAAGGCAAGAAAATCGCCAAAAAGATCCATAATTTAACGCTTAACAAGACAAAAAAAAACTGTTTTAAACAATTTTCAGCCGTTTCTTCAAACCTATGCTATAGAATGCACTTTTTTCTAATAATTTAGCATAAATTTATCAACATTCCGTGGGGGATCTGTTTCCAATGACCTAAGAATTGACCCAGAGACCTCGTAATTTTCTGTTTTTTTCACGAAAAGGCAACGCGTCTTGATTCAAACAGCTGCTAAAACCGAACCGCTGCACTTATGGCTATGAATCTTGGTGAGCAACCTGAGAAAGGATCAGGGGTCATAATTGCGGTGTTCAATTACTTGCAATGGCTCGATGGCTGGAAGTAGGTCCTCTAGTTCTGAGGAACCCGATAAAATCAGTGCGTCATGTTTCTTCCAGCAAAAATGGTATGATGGTCCATCCAATGTGATCTTTCACATGATAGAAAAATGGCATGATACTAGCCTAATGACTATCAGTCATTTTTTCGGTAATCGGCTTGATATTCACAAAGCAAGATGGCGGCTCCCCTCCAAAAAAGTTGACTGTCTTATTTAGGAAAATAGTAGACCTAGAAAATAACTGCAGCTGTTATTTATTTATGATGTCTTTTATAGAACAAATACAAAATTTCATTCCGATATCTTCAAAAATAAGCGATATAATGGAGATAATGTTTTTTTTTGACAGATCTCAGTTTTTTTCAAATATCTCAAAAACGGTTGACAATGTATCAAAATGGTTTGGTGTACCTCAACAACCATCCAATTGCGCATCATATGACATGCTCTGCAATACTCTACCTTTGTCCGTTCAAAAGATGCAATTTTTTTAAATTGTTTTTCTTCTTCACCCTGTATACAGGATCTGAACTAAAATTTCGCTTGCGGCGATGGACAAAATTGTTCAAACAGGCGCTAAGAACATGTGTGCCAAAAGACATTGCATTACTCAAAAATGCAGCGTATAATACTGTACCGACCCCACTAATTCCATCATAAATTTTAATAAACTGCAGCAAAAACTTCCAGCTGTGATAAACCTTGCGAAATATTCATGATAGGTGTAGACATGCTGTGAGTTATAGTTGGAGAAAAGATTGATTTAATTTTTTGGGAAATTTTTTTGAAATCGGATCAAAGGTTTCCAAGTTAACGACGGTGTTGAATTGGTAAAATAAGCGTTGCGAAATCAATCCGTGTGGGTTTATTCCTTGACGGATCTTCACCATTTTGGTCTCTTTCGAAAGCTACAAGAATGTACTTTGAGTTGAGCCCATTGGCATTTCTAAAATCCAAAAATATGACCAAATTGGTAAAAATCCGTCAAGGAATAAACCCACACGGATTGATCTCGCAACACTTATTTTGACAATTCAAGTCCGTCCTTAACTGCCCTGGAAAAACTGTTAACCTCTACCTTTCTATCCTGTTAACCGATTTATTCCATCTCTTTTTCAAACAACTGGTGATGGCATTCGACCATGGTCAGTGGTCACCGTCTCCGTTCCCGCGCACGAGAAAAAATTATTCGTCCCGTTCTCCAGAAAAAATGCTAAGCCTCGGAAAGATGGGGACTTTCAATGTTAAGGTTATGGTTCCCTGATGTTTCTTGTCAATTTCTTGACGGGATTCCAAGTTTTCAGCTCATCCTCATCAAAAACCAGTGTATCATGGGGTCATCAAGTAATTATCAAGACGCGTATAGTTTCTTGTAGGTATACCGAAGAGGTATCATATCACGCTCGAAATCCTTCCATCCGTTTTTTCCTACTTGATTTTTTGATTTCTCAAAATATCTCAAAGGGGGAGTGATTAGTAGGGGAGGACCCAACCTCACGTGTACAATCTGTACCTGCATAAGGTGAGGACCCATGTATTTATCATTTGAATTTAATATTGTCTGAATGGGTTTTGTATGAGCATTGTATAAGCTTTGCCGAGAAATGAACTTTTGCAACCTCAGACGAGCAACGTATAAAGAAGCAGTGGTATAAAGAGGGGCGCGGATGTGAATATTACTCGGGAGACCGGGACGAAATATGAGAGGGTTATCTCTCACGTTCGCATATAAAGCCCGATGGATGGAATGCGTCAGGTGCTGAACATAACCTTAATGTTGAAGAGTCGTCGTCGCTAAGTCAGGGGGATGAGTGATAAGGTGCGTCCGTCGAACTTTGGCATACCTCGAGGAAGACCCCATTAGCCTCCCGGCGACAACTCTATAAACCAGACCGTATAAGTACCTACACACCACGACTACCCACATTTCTGGAAAATATGCGGGTTCGCGCAGTGGGAAATCGTATTTATATTCGAGCTCGTTGTGCATCTTGATGTAAAAATCGAACGCGAATAATAATATGTGGGCTTGCGTTGCGTTGCGCGTTTCAAAAAAACTCATCCGTCCGTCCGTTCTCTGCGCTTTGTCGCGCTCCGATGCGCGGCATCAGGAATTCCGCCGCACCAAGAGAGTATGATGAATCGGCGCGAAAAAATTGTCAGATGTAAAATAATAATAAATAACGCACGGATAAAAACGGATAACGAGTGCGGTGAATCTAAAAACACCTGTTGTTTGTAGTCAGAGTGAGTGCATGCCGCGCATCGCAATAGCACGGCGGCTTGTTATGGCCAAAGTTACCTCCAACCCCGGCCACTTAAATAGAACTAGTAGATCTCCACTATATACACACACAAAGAATTTGTTAACAGTCGTGTATCATGTCAATCAGACATCGGTCTCGTATATTTTTATTGATGCGATTACTGCGGCCTGGCAGAAGAACATGAGAGCAGAGGCTTCAAACCGCCCGCTTATGTCGATACCGACACGTCGAAGAAGTGTCCTCTTCGCTCGAGATCGGCGTGAGATTGTCCTTCTCTCGCCACTTTTTTGACGCTCCTCATAGTTTTCGACACGAATGCTAATGGACCGGCGGAAGTCTTTCGGTTTTTGCAACGCGCCATCCAGAGAGACACATCTGTTGCTTCCTGCGGTCAATTAGGCTGGTTTCAACAGTGGCAGCACGAATTTTGTATTTGTCGCTTTGTCTCAACTATACATTGTGAACTCGAGATTTTGACTTCGAGTCTTCGAGAAATGGGGACCAAGTTTTTCAGTTGAACTTGTTCTAGCATGTTGACGATTTGCCATATATCCATAATAAATATCGAATGTGTTTAAGTAGAATTTGTGTTTGAATTCAAGAGGTGTAGTGAACACAGCTATGGGAAACCAATGGGTTATTGGCTTGGCATCGTATGAGGGACACTCGCCGATGCATCAGCCTTGACGAGGGACCCCCGGCGTCGGGCATGATGCTATCAACGCTTCGGCACCTCGGGTACCGTAAGGTTCGCGTCCAGTTACTCATATTAATAACCCCATCCGACCATGTCTACACGGTGTGCTGTCTGTTGTCTCACACTTCTTCATTCATATTTATCAGTCGGCCCCGAATGACCGTGTCGATATCTACGTACTTATGTTATGTTAAACTACATGCGTGGCGTTATTTGGACAACAAACGTGCAAAGTTTACGTTGGCTTTTTCTGCGTTGGTACAGTTGGGAGCGGAATAATTCATATAGCCCAGGCATTTTAGTCGAAAAATCGTGGTAACCCGTAACAAATTCCCTCAAAGCTGAATTTTGGTATATATGTTCTATTGGACCTACGGAACAACATATCAAAATACTCGGACTTACACCCTCGTGCGTCCTTTGATTTTCATCCTCAAAGGTCAAGTTCTGAGAATTAGAGATATACCTATCTCCAAGCTGTTCCTGCAAGTAAACGGAGTATCCGATTGATATAAGATATGTTTCAAATGAACAAAAGAGATTTGTTGTTAGTGCTTAAGTGTGTGAGGGAGCCTTTGTTACTCTTCCGATTGGTTAGTTCTGCGGGAAAGGCGGCTGAGTGTTAATTTGTCGCCCGGATATTTCAGGAAAAACTATGTGAGAATTTAAAGCCTCAAGCAATGTCGCATCACAAAGTTGAATATTGATATATAACTGGTATGATCCCTAAGGAAGAACATATCAAAATATTTGGACTTACACCTCTGTGCCTCCTAAGATTTTGGGGCTTTGAATATCTAGTCAAAAAATTCACCCAGACACTTTTCTATAAAACTGTTCCTGTGGACGAACCAATCATTTTAACAATGTAAGGTGGGTCTCAAGGGAAACACGGTATATTGTGGCCTATGAAGTATGAAGTGGACTCCGGTAGCCATGAAACATTCCTGCTTGATAGTGGCGTGAATAGTACGCGCAAGGTGGAATTTCTCTCCTGGATCTTTGAATGAGAAACATGTAAGAATATTTTGTGATGGCCAATAAAGCTGAGCATTGTTAATAGGTTCTTCTTCCCATCTTCGGAACAGACACAAGTGATGAGACTGATGAGTGAACGGTTGATATTCACAGTGCTCATCCCAAAAATAATGAATTCTCCACAAAAAAATTGTGGTTTCTTCATTTAGGGGCATCATTGTCTGAAGCTGTCAAAAATAAAAATTACCGACAAATCCTATATTTATGTTAATCTTGGACAAAAACAGCATCAATTGCTTACGCCTATTCATATTACAAAGTCAGAGCATTAATTTTTTAATAAACAAGTTTTACACCTACTTTTTTTCTGAAAATGGAATAACGGCTACAGAAAAGATGATTTTATGTCTCTTTTGCCCGATAGATACAATAGCTTTTGGTATTTTCTGATAGAGAAAGAACTTTGCTTAGTATTATACACAAAAACAGTGGAACCGCTCCATCATTCATCAGTGAAAAAAAAGAACTGCAAAAATTGTATGCATTTTCGGGAGAAAATCGGGCATATAATCACTTTCACAACAGATCAATTTTCTGATCTTGTAATGAATACAGGCACATTGTTTTTATCGTTTTCAGGTATAAAATGGTTAAGAACAATGAATTATGTTGGAAATACTCAATTGAGACGATTCTAACCATACGGAAACCGAAATTACAAAACGACAATTTCAGATGGCAAAAATTGTCGTTTTTTCAGTAAAACTTGTTTAATCGTGTTTCAGTTCAATTTTGAACACCATATTTGATATCAGAGGCCAAGATTTAGTTAGAAACGATACCACACTTGCCGATATCAATTCGAGGTTTTTGAGAAAAAACAAAATAAATTTTGCCGATCTTCTTTTTTTTTCCAGGCAACCCAAACTACTTATCAACAATTCAAACGTCATGCAAATATTGTGAAGCCTTGAGGCATCTAAATATGATTTTTTTCATTTATATAAGCTACAGGGTGTCATTTACGCATTTAAAATGGCAATATTTAGCCCCCTCCCCCACAATCAATGACGCACAAAGGTGTGCCACCGAGTATTTTGATATGTTATTCCTTAGGTCTCACAAGGCCCGTATAACAAATCTCAGCTTTGTGGGAATTTGTTGCGGGATAAAACCTAATATGCCTGGGCTAATACGGCTCCGCTAGAAAGTCGGAATTATATGTAGTTTGATCATTGATCATAATCAAAACTGGCATTCAACAACGATCCAAGCAGCCATCATTTCTGGAATCCAGTCGACTTCCTAGTGGCAGAGCCGTATGAATTACTTCACTCCCAACTGTATTCAAGTGATCACGCGAAACGGATCCCCCCCCCATGAAAAACTTCCCCTTCAAAATACTACGAAAAAGAGAAATTTTTCCTGGAACGATTTTTTTCATAGTTTCTGAATATGTCGAGTATACTTTTCCATTTCGTGCCATACACTGGTGTCCCGATTTTTTTTGCTTTTTTTCGAAACACCTGTATTTCATCAACACAATCGATCTACATTGTTATCGTGATTACAAATATGCATGACAGTTCTTAATTTTTTACTGGTTGAGAAATTCACGGAGGCATCTCAAATTTTTTATTAGGAATGATCCATTTATTTTAGGAATTAAATACAGGATGGTCCATCTCAGTGTAATTATCCCATAGCGGTTTTACTGTTCAAGATATAGAAAAATATGTCAAAGAAAAGTTATATGGTTCAATGAGACCTATCCTTAACCTGAAATTATTTACAGCTATACAGGTGTCCCATTTTGATAGGATTAACGAAACGTCAATTTTTTCAAATGGAACACCTATATTTTTTTTGTATTTTCATGTTCAACTTTTTCAACTGTCTTACGCCTGTATTTTTGTTTTCCAATTGTCTGGCAGTGCTATCAACTAAAAATTAAAAACCAAAAAAAATCGCATTTTCACAGTTTTCCTAAAAAAAATCGTAGCGGCCTTGCTTTTCAGAACTAAGAGATGAAACTCCACATGGTGATAGTCAAGTCAAAGACCAATATCAAAATGTCAAAAAATTGCGATTTTCACAAAAAAGCATCAAACTTTATAAATTTCAAAGTATCATAACTCATTTTTTTCAAATGGCATGCCCCTAATTTCATAACGTGATCTGATAGCTTTTTTTTCCTCTCTCATTTTTACTGGGGGTACCCTACTCTAAACTTCATTTCTTTTGGAGATGATCGGAAATTTTCACAAACTTTGTCATACAGGCAAGCCAAATAGTACGCAGCTGTCAGTTAGTCTGAATATTGTCGGACAAAAAAAAAATGGTTTCAACGCAAAAAGAAAACGAAGTGGGAACCTGGATATCTGGATTATTACCAGAATATCATATCAATCATTTCTTCTCGCGTAAAGTCATTTTTCTTTGTTCGACAATATTCAGACTGACTAACTGAGAGTTGCGTACTATTTGGCTTGTCTGTCATTCATCACGGCTAACTAAATTTCTGAAAAAACCCCAAAAAATAGCAAATTTTGTGAAAATTTCCGATTATCTCGAAAAAAAAAGAACTTTAAGGGCAGGGTACCACTAGTAAAAATGAAAGGGGATACAAAAAGCTATCAGATAACGTTATAAAATTAGGGGCATGCCATTTGATGAAAAGGAGCTATGATACTTGGTGAGATTTACTACTTGGTGAGATTTGCTACAAGATTTGGTGTTCTTTGTGAACGCCTCGCATCAAGAAATCGCAATTTTTTGACATTGGGATATTGGTCTTTCACTTGACTATAACCATGTCAAGTTTCATCTCTTAGTTTTGAAAAGCAAGGCCGCTACGATTTTTTCAACAAAACTGTGAAAATGCGATTTTTTCAGTTTTTAAACTTTAGTTGGTAGCACTGCCACACAATTGAAAAACAAAAATACAGGCATAAGACAGTTGAAAAAGTTGAACATGAAAATGCAAAAAAAATAGGGTGTTCTACTTAAAAAAAATGACGTTCCGTTGATCCCGTTAAAATGGGACACCCTTTCAGCTATATGTATAGCTGAAAATAACTTTAGGTTATGGCCATATCAAACCATATAACTTCTCTCTTACATCTTTTGCTCTATCTTAAACGGTAAGACTGCTATGAGATAATTACGCTACGATGGACCACCTGTATGTCCCGAATATTTGTTTAGTCATTTTATGTCATTCCGTGTCTTTTAAAAGTGGAACAAAATATCCTGGACATAGGTATGTGAATTCTGAAATGAGTCCATCATTCTCAAAAAATAGACGTTTTTGGAGACGATGTGCGCATCGATTGTGCTGATGAAATACAGGGTGTTTCGAAAAAAGCAACAAAAATTGGGACACCTGGGCCCTGTATATGGCACGAAATGGTGAATTATACTTGACATATTCAGAAACCATGGGAAAATTGTTCCAAAAAAGTTTTTTCTGTTTCGAATTATCCTGGAGGGGAAGTTTTCTATGGAGGGGGGGGGGGGTATCCGTCTCGCGTAATCACCCTGTACGGTGCATAGATAAAAGGCCTGTGTCAGGATCTTGCTTATGTCCACCTGACGCAGACAAGGATATTCCTATTGCTCAAGTTGTAAGAAGAACACCAGCCAAAATAATCGGTATTTTACCTTATTGGTATATGGAAATGATCTCTGCAGGAAGTGGTCTGAATCATCGCCTTCTATTGGAGTGAAACATTTTGTCTCATAGCTGTCGACTATAAACCCGCATCGAGCCACCCAATTTCATAGAAGTTGCGATATGATGGAAAGGCTATTTTTTAGAGAAGAAAAAATGAGATGTTGGGGCAATCCTTGAAAACGGATCACCTGGACGATACTTTCACATGAGAACCGGGAAAAACAGGAGAAACAGAGTCTGACAGAGATGTCATTTGAGTAAAACCATGAAACATGGACAAAATGATATATACTAACCCTTTGGCAACGCCTCCTAGTTTTCTGATGCAAAATTGCCAGATCTATGGTGATCTGCTACCAGAAAACTAAAATTGAATTGTTTTCTGCTGATACATACCTACATATCACAATATACAAAAATATGCTATCTTGTATTGTTTTGTTTTTCCGTGATTTCTCAATCATAATTAATAAATATTCATGGACTGTAGACTGCCTATCAGACACAACCTGACAACAACGGTCAGTGCATATTACACTATGACCCACCTAGTTGCAAGCGCAGGACAGGTTTTTTGCGTCATCAGTCTTCCAGTTTAAACTCCACCTGTTGCCGCCCCAACTTTCAACATTCTACTTTCCCGACCCGTCCCTTCACTCGGAAGGGAAAGTTATGTGATGATTCAGGAAAACCGTTCTGACATGACAGCTGCCGAACCATTGCCCCAATCGACTTGAAATTCGGTAGACAGACAGGGTCTCGCTGTCAAATGAGCTGATTAGTTTTTGGCTCTCATCTGTCAAACGAAAGTGTCACTGTCAACAAATGTCAGAAGCTATATCTCACGGAACGTAACTTGCAATATGTCATTTGAGAGCACCGGAAAAACTGTATCCAGAACAGTTTAGAGTATTGCCCTATCTGTCACCTGTCAAATAATGAAAAATATCAAAGTTCAAAACTTTACCATTCAATTATTCGAAATCTATTCGATGGATTGAAACCAAATTTGACAAGAAGCAACACAGCAAAAGAGTCAAATTAAGTCTGCGATTGCAGTTTTCCACCATTCTCTAGTCGGGAGTTATAATCTCAAAATCTCAAAATTTCTCCTGGCCGTTGCCACCCGACAGGGCCTATCGCCCGTGTTTTGACCCGAACGACTCGCTTTTGTAACAGGACTCCACTCAAAAATTCATTCCTGCTCGAGATCGACTTTTTTTTGAAAAAATTCCAACTAATATCAAAAGTAGATTGGATTGGGCGTCGTGTAGGCCTAATTTCAAAATCGACACGGTTCCGGTTTTTCGACGATAATTTTTTCAAAATGAAATTTGCACATTCCGTGAAATTCCATGTAGTGTAAACTTCGACATGCGGTGATCCCCACGAAACATTCACTTTAGGTTCAGACATGCTGGAAATGAAAGTTGGAGAAAAGATTGAATAATTTTTGGAGGAAAGACTTTTGAAATCGGACCCACGGTTTTCGAGTTTTCCTCTCTGGAAAAACTGCAAATTTTTCAAGTTTTTATCCCGAGAACAGATTTTTACCATTTTTTTTAACAGGAGGTGGGTAACTGGTTCTTGAACATTTTCCAACTTTTTTTCTCAATTTCCCAAGAATTTTCCGGTTGAAAATGTAAAACTGGCCTGGGTTTTCAAGACCGGCGGACTTGAATGATGGAGTTTAAAGTGAAGCCTTAATTGACAATTTTTACAATAAGATCATTTGGATTATGGTTTTCCCGGAAAATACAAATTTTTCTGTTTTCTGACAAAATTTGTAATCTTTTTCTTTAATTCCAACTTCCTACCCAAAGGGACGTTTTGAATAAAAATTTTCATAGGTTCCTGGATACTAGTCGGGAAAGTTTTGGGGTGACACAACCCGATTTTTTTTCTGAAGAAGGAAAAAAAAAAGGATTTTTGAAACAAAATGTTTTTATGCCTGTGATCTCAATTCGTACTATGTTTTGAACAATTGAAAAAATGTGGTATAAGACCCCAATGCCGATGCCGGCGCGGCGCGGCGAATTGTCTGGACACAAACAACAGGGTGGCCACCAAGCGCTATGACATGGAGCTGCAAATATCGTCATACAAATCCAGAAAAGCCGAAAAGGTAATTCTCAAATGAGAGACCATTCTGTCGCCATTTGACTGATGGAATCGACCAAACTGAATTTAACTGATAGCTCTCAGGTTCCACCAAAATTTTAAGAGCAGATTAAATCTATCACGCTGATAGTTGCTATGCACCAGCCAATAGGATGGCCAATTGCTTAGTTACTATGAGAGTGATAAAGTTATCGCGTTGATAAAAGTTTGGTGGAACTTTTTTGAACATTTTAGGTCCCAAATTCACCAAACATGGTGAAACCGTCTTTCACGCGAAATGAAGTTATCGAAACCGAAAAGTCAAAGCATCATGTCAGTTCCGGCCTGGCGTAAACTGCGTTCAAGATCAAAACGGGATTTTGCAAGTTCACGAACACCGGCCTTATTCAACCAGTCAAACGTCTATCTGTTGCTCATTACCTGGATCAATATTGTTTCTTCCTGCGCCAGGTATCGCACTGTCCCAATATTTTGCAAGACTTATTAACTGCTAATGGCACTCCCATTTCACTAAATAAGTTTCATGCGAAGGTTAAGTCACAATATACCGTCCGTTTTTTTTTTCTAGGCCCCAGCTTATAGCGCCCTTATTATGGGTTTTACACCCAACATATTGTATATTTTGAAATCAGAAGAACAAAATCTTTAGATTGGTGGTATGTCAAATTATTTTTGACAGATGTCATTTTTTGACAATTGACGGAATAGTACTTGTGACACACCATTTTAAAGCCCATAAAATTCTTAGGAGAACTATGTTTTCATTTCTAGAAGAGGATATCTTTTACAGCTTCTGGAGGTCTTTTAATACGAAAAATTGTTAAAATTCAGAAATACCTACTCAATAATTAATAGGTATTTTTAATATCAACTGATGATAATATTCTGATTTTAAATCGTCCAAATTAGCGGGAGATTCTATAAACACCTTATCTTCAAGATAAGCTCATAAAAAAATCGAAGGGGTCATACCTGGCCACCTCGGATACTATCGCGTTGGGCTGGCAGTTCCAATTCACCGGTCGTTGAATCTCTCATTCAAGGAACAAGGAGACAGAGGCGTATCTACGGGGGGGCAAGTGAGGCACATGCCATGGGCGCACTTTGATTCTCAGGGCGCAAATGAGAGATAAAAGATGGAAATATAAAAAAAATGAAAAAAGAAATAATGGAATAATGTAGATATTTGGAATGTTGGGCGCAATTCGTGTGAGCAATAATTGACAAGCGAAATATGAACAGAGAAAGAGGAAAAAAACAAAACCAATACTTTCAAACAGAGGATCAACTTTTCCACCCGATCCAGATATAGCCTAATACGGGGGCCCAATTTGTCGTTGGCCCACCTGAATTCTGAGAAAAAACGCCTGCGGCGCATTTTTCAAGGTTTCTAATTCAGAGGCGCACTTTTCATGTTTTGCCCTAGGCGCAATTTACCCTAGATACGCCACTGCAAGGAGACGGTCATTTCGAGTAACTTCTTCAGGACATTTTTTGTTTCATTGTGATTATTTATTGATTATTATCATTAGTTATTATTAAAAATACCTGTTTTGCCTACTTACGTACTTATTGAGTATTTCTGGATTTCAACCATTTTTCCTATTTGAAGACCTCTTGAAGCTGCGAAAGACATACCATTCCAAAAATAAAGACACAGTTTTCCTTAGAATTTAATGGACTTTGAAATGATATATCACAAGTACTATTTTGTCAATTGTTAAAAAATGACATCTGTCAAAATAATTTGACATACCATCAATCGAAAGATTTTGTTCTTCTGATTCCAAAAATATATAATATGTTGGCTGCGAAACCCATAATAAAGGTGCTACGGGCTGGGGCCTAAAATAAACAAGTGAGTATGCCTTCACGTGCGTGAGTCTCAGTAGCGCATTTTCTCAAAGAGGCATATTGTGAACGTAAAGACATTTGGTTGAAGGAGAAACACCATTCCTTGCCCACTTTCTTCATTCGAAACTCATTGTGACATTTTGTTATCAGAATGGGGTACTTGCCAATGAAATAGATTTGAATGAAAATTCTTTCACTCATCAATATATTTTCTTTTTGAGGGCGGAAGCTGGGAGCGGCGACTAATCAACAGTAGTCTATTCTTTCCCATTTTTAGTCGGCTATCCATATAGCGAAAGAATTAGGTCGCTATGTCTTCGGGTTTATGTTTTCCATTTATCTCTTACTTTAAGGGCAGCGTGTGGGGGTGGCAGCATTCGACAAAGTAACTGTTGCACAGTTTGAGTTAAGAGTTTCTAAATGTTTAAGGCTAAAGGGGACGATAAAATAATGTGTTTCTGAGACGCGAGATGGCGCGGAAACTATTAACATTCTCAAAATTCACTCAATAGACCGATTTTGAAAATTCAAACGTTATTATTTTTAGAATATATAATTATTTGATGCTGTAGTCAAAAATTTTGATTTTTGTATTTTTTGGAAAAAAAATTTGATTTTCTCAAATTTTTAATTTTTTTTCGAAAATCCCAGGTAGTCATTTTATTCTGTGGTGAATATTGTATAATGACTTTTTTTCAAAATTCAAATGTCATCAATAGTATCGACCGAAATTAATTTTGAATATTTCCCTTTGAAGTTCACCGCGTGCCGCCCACCTGCAAGCGCTTGCGGTTTTCGTCCGGTATCATCATACATTATTTATAGTCCGCAAGAAATAAAAACTCTGTCGATTTTTGTTGGAATCAAATTCTTGAAACATTCGGAAATTCAAAAAAAAGTTCACCCATACACCAACAGTACACCCTGGTGCAAGTACAACAACCTTATCTCAGCAGTCTGTCGCCCATTGGGAGCAGTCAATTTCAATCTTTGATTTCAATGAAAATTTAGAACAGGCATTGAACCCAGTAACTGGAAGCTATGGGAAGATAAAGAGTGGCCGATCCTAGCGTAAATATCCCATAGCGGCCTTACCGTTCAAGATAGAAGAAAAGAATAGTGCTATTCTGTAAAAAATAACATTCCTAAACGCTTTGTTATGTAAAAATCCGTGTCGGCAATTGACTGTTGCCTGAGTGATCACAACGTAACAGAGCCTTTATGGAACGTAATTTTTTAGAGAATCGCACCATAAGAAAAAAGTTGTATGGTTTGATCAGAACTGAACTTAACGGAATAAAGTTGAACTATGAGGCCTGTTTGTGGACCCGACGACCCATAGATATCTTGCGGAATCGCCAAACGGGCTTCTTCCTCATCAGAATGGTACTATCATCAGGGTGAAATGTTCTATTGGATTTGAAAGTAATCAATTAAATTTATTATTGATGATTTTAGCTCTAAAATATGTACATATTGCCCGTGATAATTTTAGCTCTAAAATATGTACATATTGCCCGAAGTCGGCAAAACAAAAGACCATACAAGAAGCTATACAGACCAATCAAAAATTTAGTTTGGAGAGAAATTCTCAGCTTAAACGGACACACAATCACTATTTTCAAGTACAAGGACATAGTGCACTGGCAAAATAAAAACAAAATTGACTTCAATATCAAAATTCTATTGCCTGAGATTATCGATCTGCGAGCTTGTAGGAGCATGCCCATTCGAGAAAGTTTAAATGCCATGACTTTTTTCCCATCAACGTTTCTTACTAGCCACTTTTCGACACTCAAACGCGTATCGTACTACGATATGTAATACGAATTTTATACGAAACAAGAGTGCATTCTAATGGAACGATTTCAATAAAAATCAAATGAGCTGAGGTCATTCATGAAGATTACCACACAGACAGCCAGGCACACAAACAAACAGACATATATCCACACAGGAGCAAACGGACGGACGGACAGACAGACAGACAGACATACTTCAGACGGAGTAGGAGTAGTAGTAGTAGTAGTAGTTCTTTGCAGTTTTGTTATTGCTCCCAGTGTATATACTTTTAAATACATTTGTGCACTTGCAGTCTATTGTTTTGCAATTGCAATATGATTTTACAATGTTTATCCCTTTATAATTGGATATAAGTATCTTGGAGTATCAGAGATTCTAGATCTAGATAGTGTGATCTCGTGAGATAAATGATCAACTTGAAAAAAAAATTACAATTTCAGAAATTGTAGCAACGAAATATATCGGCGTAATACCACGATGTCACAAATCTTTACTACTGCTCTATTTACATCGCCTATTTCTCAGAAAACATCATAACACCATGTGTGCAGAAAGTGATCACTACCTCTATCGTGAATGACTCATCGCGGAGAACAGCTGCAGCGGGTGGCAAATATCAAAGAGAGATTTTCAAAATGTGTTTTGGAGAGCACCATTTGTGCTACAAAAATTCTAAAAACAGTATAATGTTTGATATTTTTAGCACTTCAAAATGACTACCTGCGATTTTTGAAAAAATCAAAATTAATTTGTAAAATTGAAAAAAAATGATTTAAAAAAATTTTTGGATTTTTTTTTTGACTAGTGCATCAAATAAAATCAAAATCTCAGTATAACCCTTTTTTCAGATCTGAAATTGGACTGATGGTTTTCCCAAAAACATTTTATCACTTTTGATGTATTTTTTCTCTCTGTCGCACACTTGGTACTCAATTTCAGTCCCCTTTAGCCTTAAGGAAATATGACAATCAGTGAAAATTGTAAAAGTTGCATTTTTTTTTGTTTGGGGGCGGAAGCTGGAGGCGGCGACTAATCAAAAGTGGGCCTCTCTTCCCATTTTTAGTCAGCTATCTATATAGCGGAACAATTAGATCGCTATGTCTCAAGGGTTATGTTTTACATTTATCTCTTACTTTGGGGGCGGCGTGTGGGAGCGGCAGAGTTTGGCAAAGAAATTCTTCCACAGTTTGAGTAGAGAGTTTCTGAATGTTTGAGGTTACATTAAAATGTAATTCAGTGGAAATTATTGAAAGTTGCACTTTTTTCTTTTGGGGGTGGAAGTTGGAGGCGGCGCCATGTCAAAGATAGCCTATTCTTTCCCATTTTCAGTTAGCTATCCATATAGCGAAAGAATTAGATCGTTATGTCTTCGGGTTTATCTTTTTCATTCATCTCTCACTTTGAGGACAGCGTGTGGGGGCGGCAGCATTCGGCAAAGTAACTGTTGCACAGTTTGAGTTGGGAGTTTCTAAATGATAGGAAAATATGACATTCAGTGAAAATTGTGAAAGTTGCATTTTCTTTTGTTTGGAGGCGGCAGCTGGAGGCGGCGGCTAATTAAAAGTGGCCTATATTTTTCCAATTTCAGTCAGCTATCAATATAGTGGAAGAATTAGATCGCTATGTCTTCAGGTTCATGTTTTACATTTATCTCTCACTTTGAGGGCGGCGTGTGGGGGCGGCAGAGTTTGGCAAAAAATTTCTTGCACATTTTGAGTCAAGAGTTTCTGAATGTTCGAGGTAATATTATCAGCTAAATCTGTGAAAATTGTTGAAAGTTGCACTTTTTTTCTTTTGGGGGCGGAAGCTGGAGGCGGCGCCATGTCAAAAGTAGCCTATCCTTTTCCATTTTTAGTCAGCTATCCATATAGCGAAAAACTTGGATCGCTATGTCTTTGGGTTCATGTTTTTCATTAATCTCTTACTTTGGGGGCGGCGTATGGGAGCGGCAGCGTTCGGCTGAGCAAATGTTGCACAATTTAAGTTGGCAGTTCCTAAATGTTTGAGGGAACATCTCAATCAGTAACATTTGTGAAAGTTGCACTTTTCATCGTTTGGGAGCGGAATCTGGGGGCGGCGACTAACCAAAAGTAGCCTATCCTTTCCCATTTTTAGTCAGCTATTTATATATCGAAAGAATCAGATCGCTATGTCTTCGGGTTTATGTTTTTCATTTTAAAGTGATTGGGGGCGGTTTTTAGCAGTTTTTTCATGTCGGCGGCGCATATTGAAGACGGAATGTTTCTTGGCTTACGTTTATAAGTGGCAACTATGTATTATTCAAAAAATGAGAACACCAGAGCACCAGGTCTGGTAGAAAGTGCAATATTATGTTATTTCAAGTTTATCGGGGGCGGTTTTCTCTATGTTGGCGGCGCAATATAGACATCCAATATAGCCTAGCCCTCCTTTGGGAGTGGCAGCTATGTAACAGCGAAAAAATTAGAAAGCTAGGTCGTCTAGTTTGGGAGGAGTTCGAGGAACGGACGGACGGACGGACAAAGCGGTTGCAATAGCGATTTTCATCAAGATGGAAAATGCGCTAAAAACGGACGGTATACTGTACATTTTTTTTTGAGCATCAGTACCTATAGAGCTTTCTGTTTTGGATCACCCTCACAGAAGAAGAAACAATCAATTGCAATATTTGTTAACGTCCGGATCCCATATTTATGATATCAGATCTCAAAGTTGCGATGATGCTTATTGCTGTGAGTCCATGTGGAATAAATCAGTGGTATAGCAGGGGCAGCAGGAAACGGGACGCCGATATATGAAAGGCTGATGGTTTTGTGCAACAGCAGCTATTGACCGTAAGCGGCAGGCTAAAGCATCACAGCATCAGAAGCAAAACCTATATAACCTTTCAACTTTCTATATAAAGCGTTGCAATAAAAATCACCTTCGTGAATCAAAAGCGATCTATCAAGCGATATTATCGGGCCCTGGCTATTACAACTTTTGCTCGGCGCATTGAATCTATATGTGACGTATCGTCATAATAAAAAAGAGGCAATACATCATGCAGTAGCACGCTCCGATATGCTCTCAAGCTCTCTATACGGTCCTTATTTTCCGACGACGACGACTTTGATGGGGTCGCAGGATAACAATGCTCATTTCTCCTGCTGGTGGGGGCTGGGTAGGTATATATGCGGACTACTGACCCACCGACAAATTATCGATTGCTGTCTTCTTGGAGGGTCACCACTTCGGTCGATTTTCTTATTTTAGAAGGAATATCGCACGTTTTAGTCTTGAAGCTAAATTTAGAGCGCGCACACATTAATTTCGAAGTGTCTCGCATGAAAACGCAAAAACCAAATTAAGACAACACAAGAGAGCGGGCGAAGACAAGTTTTTGACAGGGAACGACGGAACCACACGGTACACGGGCATACCCTGCAATTAAAACAAAATTAGCGAAACTCAAAAGGTTGCAAGAAGGCTTTATTGTTATGCTAATTGCAATGTGTAAGGTAAACAATTACACAACTTTGTATGGAAATGAGCGGTTAATGTTAAACGATTTTTCATGTCTTATCGCGCCAGTCAGACAAAGAAATAAATAGTCTGTGTTTATTTTTTTGCATTTGCATAATAGTGGAGCGTAATAATTAAAGCAATCGTATAAAAAAGTTCCTTAATTCCAAGCCCAAGGAGCAGAGCATACAGACCAGGGGGCAGTGGGGTTAGTGATAAAATGTTACAAGAATTCAAGAATTGCATTTACACGCGACACCATGAGTGTTGTTGCGAAATTTTCTGGATATCATGACGTGCGAATAAGACACACACCTGCACAAGTGGCGGAGGCGCCGTGTATCGACAGCTTGCCGCAATATTCGCAAGCCGATGGACTTTTCTATAGGGCTATTGCGAAGAGACTGGCGACCAACGCTGGAATAAAGCGGAACAACAATGGAAGTGACGAGAATTTTCCAGGTCTTTTCCTTTTTGCGATTTCTAAGTGCGACAATTTGAAGTGTAATTAGTATGAGTAGAAATATGGTATATTATTCAACAAGGTCTCTGGTTGTTTCCACATTATTGTATGCTGCAGAAGTTTGGTCCCTTCAATACGTAGATAGCCTTGAGAGAACCCAGGTGAAGTTTGTCAAATCAATTCTTCACTTACAGTCTTCAACTCCAAACTGTTACATAAGATGCGAGACTGGTTTGGCAAAACTAGAACTGGACGTGATGAGAAAAACTTTAGGGTGGTGGTGTAAATTGTTGAAAATGCCCGACAGTAGGTTACCAAAGATTTGTTTTAAAAGACTGCAACAACTAGACGCTGCAACCGCAACCTGTAACATCAAGTACAATTGGGTTACTCAAGTGAAAGTTCTACTTACAAAACATAATCTGTCGTACTTACTCGACCGCGGCTTTCTTCTTGTTGAGGAGAATCTAGAGTCAATTTTGGACGATTGCAGACGGGTCATGATGGCAGCCGATCTAGAAATCTCATCTGAGTCGCACTACAGTAACATCTACAGGGAGATACTCAGCAGTGACAGCTCAGAACACTCACTTGGCTACAGTGGGTATCTTACGCAGAATGTTTCTATAAGAAAGATCAGGCTGATTGCGCAAATCCGGTTGGGGTTTCATAGGAAATTAAGGCTTTATGTTAATGGGACCAAATTTGTATTTGATCAGGGCAAAACCTGTTCTATTTGCAACACCGCCGAAGTCTATGACCTCTACCATTTGGTTTGTAACTGTCCTATTTTTACAAGATCGAGGAATCGCTGGCTGGTCGGTCATATAAGTCTTCAAGCTACGCGCGAGGAATTTCACTTTTTGTTCGCCAATATTTGCATTGAAAAGCTCATCAATATTTTTCACTTTTTCTCGGCAGTCGAGAAGTTCCTGTCTCTGATTGAGGAATAGTGCTCGATGGATCTTGCTGGGCCTCTTATTCTGTGGCTCCTGCGGTTGGACATAATTTTTGGCACACCTCCATTGTTTTGTCCCTACTTTATTTTTGTTAATTGAGTACATAATATTTAGTTACTTTCATCAATTATTATCATTGTATTTACCTAATTTTTAAGTTAATTTCTGAAGAAGATTGTGTACCTGCCTATTTATTTTATTTTTTACTTTACTTTGTATACCCCAAGGGTTTAAACAAATAAATTACATACATACATACATACATATATTATTCAACAAGCGGGTAATGATTGCTTCTTACTCATGAGGATGCAGTTTGTCGACACGAGCCTTGGCGAGTGTCGTAAAGTATCCGAATGAGTAATAGCCATTACCCGCGAGTAGAATACTATGCTTTGCTGTGTATGCGCGTGATAATGCGTGCATTATTCAATGGGATTTGATAAAATACTTATTGGGTTTGAAAGTCTGTTCTCAATAATAACTAAGGCAAATGGGTAACTTCATGGTCCTCTTCTCGAGATGCGAAATTAACTGACGAGGGCTGGAGGAGAAGGCGAGTGTCGAGCAGGTACTCCTTATCGTTAAATGTCACCACTACCTATCGAAAGTTGATCATGTAACTACCTAATTGATTACTAGATTCAGGGATGTGAATTAACGAGAAACGTCAGATAACAGGTTCAGCTTTGCTTTGTACCTACTCCTATTTAAAACTGTTATGGTAGACGGATATTTGGATATGACATCGCAACAAAATGCGGAGTAAGAGTAACTTTAAACAAACCCCCAGACTGCATGTCTGGTATATCCACCTCACTCTGTCATTCAGTATTATCGATAGGAGATGTCTGAAAAAGCCTATAAAACTCCGCAAACATAACATATTGGTACTCAAGTTCCCCCCCGATATGATATTTTAGCAATCCCTACACCTGTAGAATCTTATATCCACAAACCTGTGCGCGGGACTCCGTATATGCCATTCGCCTTCACATCCCGAAGCTGCAGGTGTCTCTTTTCCACCTTTTGGCAACTGTCCTGCGTGGCACAAGAACCGAAACATATCTGGAGGTGATAGAGAGAAGCTGCCAAGGATGATTGAGAGCTCTGACGGGCTATAACATCATATTACGGGGAACTCACGGGGTGAGATGATAAGTGCGCTGTCAGCCCATCATGTCTGGGGAATTCTCTTCATATGTTACTTATGGGGAAGGAGCGCGCGCGATCGAGGTAATGTCATCATCATCGGATGGTGTGTGTACTGTATAGAGGGAAGGAGCATTATGGATTTTCGCGGTGATCGGATAAGTATCGTAACACAATGGCCTACTATACTGGAGCTGTTATGATTTTTCCGGCGACAGTTCCGTGAATTGCGTCTTTTCAAGTTGGTGTCCATGTATAGGTGGATACTAGTTATGCCAATAAAAGGTCTGACAAATAAAACAATCTTCGGATGGCAAATCAACCCTCATCAAATTGTTGTGCAATTCGCGCGCATCAGACTTGTGTAATGAGGAGAAACTGGATGATGGCAAGAAATAGTCGACTTTTGACATTTCGATATTCTAAAGTAGATGAGAAATAAGTAGGTGGTGTAGGATAGAACGATTATTAGGCCTAATGACATAGCAACGATTTGTTTTAGTCATACATGATGCAAGCCAAAGCTGTAAATGTCAACGGAATGGGAGTTACATCAATCCAGATACATAATCAAATTTTCAAATAGGTAGCTTATGGGTAGCTTTTTATAACTTGCGAAATCAAGTTATTTATATTGGACTAGCTTTTAAGTCTACCAGGGTGTTACCACAAAAAGCGCCAGTATAAAGTTGATCCATCAGAGAAATCAGATTGATTTCTTATTGAAACATAGTTTTTGAAATTTGATAGTTCGAAAATACACCTCGGGTTCCACCAAAATTTTAAAAACAGATTAAATTGATCACGCTGATAGTTGCTATGCACCAGCCAATAGGATGGCCAGTTGCTCAGTTACCATGAGAGTGATAAAGTTATCGCGTTGATAAAAGTTTGGTGGAACCCAAGGGCAGTGATACATTGAAACTATCAATCATACAAGTAGTCTATTTGTTTCGGTTTGTACAAGGTCGTTCAGACAGTATGACCACTTTTCGCAAGACAAATACTGGCTACTGAATTGAGGCAGAAAAATGGACCAAAAAGAAAAAGAAAGCCCATGCTTCTTTCTGCTATATGATTAAGTTTGGAAAAAATACTTCTTTCAATGCAAACTCGGACGCAATACAAAAGATTCCAAAATATCTCGCATTCCAAGTTATCCTGATCAGGCTCACCCACAATGCCACAATGATCATCACTGCAGCTTCAGGATCCGAGTTGAAGGCATATCTGTCGTGTTTTCTGGATAAGGACAAAAAAACCAATTAAAAAGCATTCCGTGGGATTTTGAATGAAGGAGCATAGAGACCATGTGGAAAACATTCCTTGAATGGGTTGCAATCACACCTCACCGGATGTTTTGCTTGAATTTCTTGCAGATAATTTATACAAGGTGTAACAGAAAAAAATAAAGAAACAAATTATATACCGCGAACTATAGGAGGTGGAGCGGTAGAAATCACCTTTTGCTTATGCTTTTCAAGGCTTTGCTCAAAAAATTCACATTCTTGGTGAATAGGGTGGAAACTTAAAAATTAAATTTATAATTTTGAAAAAATCACCGTCAAAAAACTAAAACCGTGGCGGATTTAAAAAGAGTATACGACGCCCAATGCAATCGACTTCCGATATCAGTTGGAATTTTTTGAAAAAAGTCAATCCCCCACCAGGAACGGACGGCCGAGTTGAGTCCTGCATTAAACACGGGTCGTCCTGGTAAAAATTCAAGCAAGCGGCCGTCTCCGGTGGTAACGCCCGAAAAAAGTTTTAAAATTCGTAACGTCCAACTGGGAATTGGTAGAAAGCTGCAACTGCGGGCTTAATTTGATTCTTTTTGTTCTGTTGCTTCCTACCAAATTTGGTTCCAATTCATCGGATCGGATAGATATCGAATAATTAGATGGAAAAGTTTTTTAGAGAAGATTACGGAGCTGTGTGTCTGTGTCTGTAATCTTCCACGATAACAGCCGCAAAGTTGATCCGATAGACTTGAAATTCAGTATGCAGACATGGTTTTGTCAAAGTCGTGGTTGAATAAGTCCTGCTCGTAGCCAAAAGCAACAAAAAAAAAACATGGTTTTGCTGTCAAATGGGCCTGTTACGTTTCGAGTGTCATCTGTCAAACGAAAATGTCATTGTTCAAAATGACAGAAATAATATCTCACGAAACTTGATTTGCAACAAGTCGTTTGAAAGCCCTTGAAAAACTGTATTCACAACTGTTGAATGTATTCCTCCGCCTGTCATCTGTCAAACATCAAAAAATATTGAAGTTGAAGGCTTTGTTATTCAATTATTCAAAATTCATCCGATAAATTAGGACCAAATTCGGCAGGAAGCACACAACAACAGAATCTAATCATGTCCGCAAATCAAGCATTCGACCTTTTCCCAGTCTGGAGCTATGAATTATCATTTGTTTTTTTGTTTCACCCTGTATAAATCCCCTACAAGAAATTTGAGCAAAACACCCGGTGAGGTGTGTGGCTGACTTGGACCGAAACCGTATAGTGAAACATTCCAATTTGAAAGTTATTAATACATAGTGATTTTCATTATTGGTCTTAAACAGACACAAGTTTGTCTTCTAGGTACTCAATCTGCCAGATTTTTTTTTAATTTGTGCTAGGCTCCTGTCTGTTGACCAGCCCCCTAGAGGAATACCTACAAAACGTATATCAATGCTTGAGGGAGCGGCGGTGGCCGAGTGGTTTTGGTGTTGCCGCGCCAAGCCAGTCGTGATCTACCGCGCGGGTTCGAATCCCGCCTCGTCCATGGATATTTTGTGTTGTCCGATTATTCCAAAAATTGTTCCGACCTTACTATGCCATATCTGCACCTGTCTGACTACAGCGGTTACAGAAAAAATGGATTTCTGACTACAGAGTTGAGTGCTATCGGAGTACTGTGGCCTCACATAGTTAACAGTAGGCAATCCAAGAATAATTGAGGACGTGTACCAAAAACCCACTGAATGTCCCGTCGACGCTAATAACCTTGTAGTTGATGCGTCGTAAAACATTCAAACAAAAAAAAAAAAAAAAATGCTTGAGTTTTCGGTTATGAGGATGATGCAAATTTTCCAGTCCTGCAGTCAAATTCCAACTTCGCTCCCAAAGTAACGTTTCAATTAAAATCATTACTTACGTCGCTGGATGAACTGCCGATGCCGGGAGAGTTATGTATTGCCCCAACAAGTTTTTCTTTAGTGCCAGTGCTAGTGAGTTTTGACATCATAATGCTGTTTTTCTGCAGATACCAGGTCATGCTTTCTGAACCAAATGTAAGCCAATGATAGATCTTGGAAAGTAGTGGAACTCAGCGAAAAGTATAGAACTAATATTGAGACAGGCACGAATACGCCATGCAAACTACCATAAATTCCGAAAAGGTAGGTGCCACGGTATGGCGGCGGAGGCGGCTGAAGGCGGCCGGAGGGGACTTAATTCGGGAAAATTAGTGGCGAGGAGTCGCCGTCATGCCGCAAAGGCCGCTGAAGGATTTCTTAGCCGGTCGGTGGAGTTTGCGGCGAGCGAGAATCATTCCAAATCCACAGTGCGGCAAATTGGAGTCGTATTTAATGTTGTTATTCGGATTACTGTAGGTTGTTATCTGTATCAGCCGCAGGCACTCGCACTTAATCTCTTCAGGAGGAGCCTCTGATGCTCCGAGCTGAGCAGTGAGCATCGGGCAAAGAGAGAGAGGAGCTTCTTGCCCGGATTTCCTCCTGCTCGCTGCGTAACTATACTACACCACCACACCATCAACGGCATATTGCTATTGTTTATCACTGATGCCCTCTATATTGCCGAAGCACATATTGTGTCTGCTGGGCTAAGCCGGGGCTTATTTTGATAACAAACCGGATTTATAGTTGCACGCGCGAGGAGCCCCCATCCGTCGTTCTCGCCAGTTTAAAAACAGCATCAGAGCTATGTTCAAGCGCTTGTTTTGAATCGCATGGTTAATACTTGAACTGCAATACCTTTTTCAAAAATGACTACTTACAATCCATTCCAAGCTTGAAAAAACCACAGCTAGCCATGAAAAATTCGACTTTTGTTAGTGTCCCTGATTTTTGATGTTTAATGTCAAAATTTGTGTCCGTATAACATGAAACCTTCACCTGAACTACGCTGTGTTGTCAAATTGTCATTCTAGGGGTTGTGTCGCCGACAAGTCGCCGGTTTGCTCACTGACCTGAGCCGCTTTCTTTCGGCCAAGATCACAGATCATGCACGGAGAAAAATGCTTTAGCGGAAATCTGTAGGAGTTACAGGCTCAGGTCATTAAATATCTGGATTGCTACCAACCATTTCAATACGTGAATATCCAGGTGGTCAATATTTATCAACTTTGGTAGTAATTATCGAGTTTTTGGTAGTAATTCAAGAAACTACTGCCTTCAGCATTATCCAGTATCACCCCAGGATAGCAAATATTACAGTTCACTGTTTTCCGAACCGACAGGTAGTGACCATCACTGACTCAAGTAGGTAAAATATGTAGAGACAGGTCAGCGACAAATGCAGACAATTGTTGGCTTCAATCAGTGCTGCACCCAAGCTGTAATTATTACATACCTGAAGTCTGTAACTAAGACTACTCCTTGCCATCAATAATATTTGTGCGATGAATGACTGCGACGCTCACTCTCCTGGTAGCATCAGAAATTACATACCCAGACTTGCAATTCCGTCTGCGATGAATGACTGCGACGTACACAGTCCTGGGACCATTAGAAATTACAAACTCCAACTTGCAATTCTTTCTGGTGATGACCGGGATATGTAATGACCACATTTAGGTAGATATTCTTATTACCAATCACGTGTTCGACTGTGGAGCAAAGGCCAGACTGAAGCCAACGCCAGTCAGTCCGGTAGGCATCGTCTTCGAGTAAAGATACAATGACCCAGTGGAGTCAAATACTGTGCCAGTGAGCACTTCCAGAACAAACACTGAAGCATTTGTCATACCATAGCTATAGTGTGAAAGCTCGCAACGAATTTCTCATTAGATTTTAATATGAGTTGGCTTGGAGCCGGTATTTTCATATTCTTATCAAGTTGGTGCCTTACAACATTATTCGGCAGATAAGTTCCAAGAGACCATGTGCATAGTGCATGTAGGCACCTACTTTTGAATGTATATCAGCGAATCTGCGGAACATGCGCCACTATCTAGTCGTCGCTCTGGATCATCAGATATTACATACCTGGCTCTAACTTATGCGGTTACATACTTGCGTCGTTATCTAGTCTTCCCTGGGTTATTAAATATTACATACCTGGCTTTTTACTCGATCACATGCCTGCGCCTTCCTTTGCTGCTCTCTGGATCGTCAGATATTACATACCTGAGCCATCAGCGTTATTACCTACCTGGGTCATTGATTTTTACAACCTTCATTTTTTCGAAAACGAGGTATGTAATCGTTACAAACCCACATACGTTGTCACCAAAATGTTTTCTGGACCACTAGGAATTACATATACTTGAGCTTTTAAAAATTGCAGACCTACTTTTTTCCGTGTGATCCTGAAACGAGAGTCAATAAACGTACCTAGGTGCTTACAGGGCACGACGAGCTGAGGTCACGAAATCACTTGCGACGAAATCACTCTCCACCTCTAAAACTGGGTCCTTTTTGGTCATTTTTCAAACTGTATAATGAAATAACGCACCTAACGGCGTTCTCAAGACAAAAAAGAATGAAAATACTGTGTCAGTGTCAAAATCTGACCTAACAATTGAATTAAAACAAAAAACGGCAATCCAGAAGAGCAGACATCATCATAATAAATGTGATTAAACATGATCTTGACTTTTCAATCCAACAAATTATCAGATTGTCCAACTTGAAGAAAAAATATCATAGGCGACTGTGGTTTTTTTAGGCTTGGAATGGATAATAGGCGCTCTGCACATTTTGAATATCCCGCCCGTTTCAGCACTCTCATGCGGCAGTTGCCAACATATGTGTGAGGAAAATTGTCGATATTGAAGTTTATGAATTGTTGAAATTGACATTTGCGGGTGGTATGATTATTCCAAATGGCATTGTTGTTATGAAAACAGGTAACTTCCCGCGGGAATTGCAAAATACTCACTACTTTTGGCGCTGAAGCAAATTCGCATAGTATGCCTATAACTGCGAGTTCCACCAGAAGTTTTATTAGCAAGTTACCTTTACTCTAATTTAGTTGCTAAGCAACTGGGCTTTGCTATTAGCTGTATCATAGCAACTAACTCAGATTAAAATTGTTTCGTTCATAAAACTTTTGGTGGAGCTCGCAGCAAAACTTTTGCCACAATCTTTTCGCCATTGGAAAAACCTGTTGGGGAAGACACAAAACTTTCCCGACTGGTATCTGTCCAGGAATCTATGGACATTTTTGTTCAAGACGTCCCTTCGGATGGGGATGGGGTGGGGAGCTGAAATTTGGGAGAAAAATTGAAAAAAATTTGCGAGAAATTTGAAATGTTTCAAGAAAACTTGAATTTGCCAGAAAAACTTCAAAGTCTTTTTATAAAAATCATCTCGGTACGAAAATAATCAACAAGGGCTTCATTTAAGGCTCCATAATGTGAGTCCGGTTTTGATGAGTCAGTCCGGTTGTGCATTTTGAACTAGAAGACTATCGGGAAATTGGAAAAAGAAATTTTTGGAGAATGTTCAAGACTACCTCATGTGAATCTGTTCACGGAATAAAAAGTTAAAAAGCTTTTCCAAAGGGGAAGGGGGGGAATTTGGAGACCGTTGGTTCGATTTCTAAAATCCCCATCCTCCCAAAATTGATCCACTCTTGATCCAGATGTTCTACCAGATACGAAGCAACCAGGCGATCTAGCTCACAACTGAAGTTGAGGTTTCTACAAAAAAATGTCTCAATTTTCCACACAATACATTGTCATCTAGCGCTAGCCTAGCAGTTGGTAAAAAAGTCTTTGGCCATCGACTATCGAGCATCACAGCTGGGAAAAAATCACAATTAATTAGGAGCTCCGAGAGCGTGGTACCGTGATTTACGGATATGCAAAGTCGCCCATACACACGCTCAGCTGACCGCTAATCATACCCACAATCACCAAAGTGTTGAACATCATATTTAAAAAGCTGTAAACACGACGGGGTTATGCAAGCATCAGGGACCTGAAACTGAAATTAATTAGATAATAAATGCTTCGTGCCGCGACTCCGCTTAAATTATATTTTAATCGCCTTAATTTAGTTATTAGTTACTCTGGAATTGAACTAGGGGAGGGCCTGTTTGCCAGTTATCGCCCCATCAATCATCAGCGCTGCCGGTGCCAGAGGTATGGAGTGGTATAGGTGGGTACCTTAGTAGATAGATATAATTAATAGCTTGTACGTTGAGTTATGAATTTATATTTATGCTGTGGCGCGGAACTTGATTGATATTGATTTGAATAATAATAAGTATAATTGTCTTCAGTGATTGTATTCGTTATGAATACATCTGATGAGAATATGCGAGTACATCTGAATTTGCGAATGATTCATTTCTCTTCAAGGACGGAGTTGGATTGGTAAAATTATTTTTGGACTTTGGAAATGCCAATAGGCTCAAACCAAAGTACATCTTTGGAGCTTTCAAAAGAGACCAAAATGGTCAGAATCCGTCAAGGAATAAACCCACAGGGATTGATTGCGCGACGCTTATTTTACCAATTCAACTTCGTCCTCAAAGGCGTTACTATTATCTCAAGAGCGGCCAGGGCACAATCAATAGTAGATTTATTACATACCGAGGCGGAACGACGATCATTCCATCCAAGGGTCAGCGTAGCCTACGCCCGCGGCCGCGGCTGGAATGAACCTCTTTCCGCCCCTGCATGTTATGTGGTGCTATTTTACTCACAACCATATTTTCTAAACAACAAATTATTTTCAACAAATTTTGGGTTTTATTCACCTTATACCTGAGTGTTTTCCGTCAAAAGTTTCAGTCAAGTATAGGCATTACCTTAAGGACGGAGTTCAATTGGTAAAATAAGCGTTGCGAAATCAATCCGTCTGGGTTTATTCCTTGACGGATTTTCACCATTTTGGTATCTTTCGAAAGCTACAAGGATGTACTTTAGTTTGAGCCTATTGGCATTTCCAAAATCCAGAAATAATTTTTTCAAATGTCAAAATTTGAAAAAAAAAATTGGATTTCGGAAATGCCAATGGGCTGAAACCAAAGTACATCCTTATAGCTTTCAAAAGAGACCAAAATGGTAAGAATCCGTCAAGGAGGAAACCCAGACGGATTGATTTTGCAATGCTTATTTCACCAATATGACTCCGTCCTTAATGACTATTGCATATATCGTTTTTGTTGAGTATACGTTATACACACCTTGCTTATTCATTGTCAATTTTATTCATCAGCAATTTTTGTGCTGCTAGGCTGCAGATGAAGGGGCCCACCGGGCGCCAAAACCATGAAGCGAAACCTTTTTCAAGGAAATGGCTATGTAATCGGAGAGTTTGACCCTGGTGGGCTACGTTTTCCATGCTGTGGTCTACTCCGGTTTTGAAAGCAAAATTATTAGCCTTATATCCGAAACTGCAGGCGTCTCTTAGAAAAGAAAACTTTGGCTATAAGCGAAGGAAATCAAAAGTTTCCAGGCGGAAAATATAGAAAATTCCATCATTGAAGCGCCACGCGACTTTCTGTCGCAAAAAGTAAAACCATCACTATTTTTATCCACGTAATATACCTACCTAGCTTCAACCTTGAAGCTTCGAAATAGAGCTACGAGCTTCTCACAGTAACGGAACTTGATGTTCCTTCCTGCAATAAGGCAAAAATGTCATTTTCGCCCAAAATCGGACTTACGGGCTTTTCAAAGCAAGGTATCGATATATCACTCTCTGCAGAGTACTCACAAGTCAGACTCCCGTGTAGCGCCATCTATGATCGGCATACCGCGATGTATATACGAAGGTTACCCCGACACTGATGAGACCCAAACAAGATCGAAACACGTGTCTATCGAGTTTCGGTGGTGGTGCTCAGTTGATCTAGCGTACGGGATTCCTCATTCATTTATATCATGTATTCCTGCGATAGGATTAACCTTCTTATTTGAATAACTGGAGAATAGTTGCAAGAGACAGGAATGCATGGAGAAGGCATTTTGATGCAGTTTTTTGGGCAGTATAGTAATATTCATGTATAACTGTTCGTTTGTAGTTCGTTTTTTTTTTTTGGTCCTCTTGCGGATGTTCCGTGCGACGAATGGTCCTACAGAACCGTCTATCTATCTATCTAACAGATACTTACTAACTATTTCCAAACCAGCTCTCCTGCTCTTAATCTATGCCCAAATCCCAATATAATCTCCTGGCAAAGGTCTCTTCGGTGCCTTTGCCAAAAAGATTCGAAAAAGGTAAAATTCGAAGACTCGTTTCTGACTTCTCATTTTCTCAATGATATTTGGGGGGAGCAAGGATGCGACGGCATAAAACATTATGCACACAGCACATTAATCTCAAACTCGAGCTCCAATTAATCAAGACTCGCCAAGTACAAATTATAAAATTGTTGTAATTAAAAGTAATTTATATGTTTTGCGCTTCGCTCTCGGTTATGCACCATGCTTGGTATCTACAACTTTAATTAGTTTGGGTTGCGGATAGACAGAGGAGAAGCTCACAGCCCGCGCAACCCGCCACCTTTTGCAAGGGAGTGAGAAGCGGCGCGGCGCTGTCGTCGCCCCTCGAAATGTCAAAAGCCGACGTTGCATAACGTCGACTGGGACGGCGCCATGAAATATGAATGTGGAATAACTGGGAGGTCACCGCGTAATGATCTGAACCACCGAAGGAGGTTAGTTAATCATCACACGCACGCCATAGGCAGCGTGCACGTTTGACAGCTCACTGACATTGGAGGTAAAACAATGGTTATGTTTACATTGGAACTGCATTGGAATGGAGGAACTTCAGCATAAATCAGATAATTACACAGCAAGTTTGTGAGAAAAACTATTGAAAAATTGAAAGGTAAGTGGATAATTAATGTTTTCAACGTAATCCAGCTCACAATTTGCATTTCAGCATTGACTAGATGAGAGGATTCTTCATAATCATGTCGGAGCTGTTGGCATCAAGTCGTAGGACGCAACAAAGATGTAGCCAAACATGCAGATATTAGGTTTTTTTGGTAAAAATCTTATAAAATGTAAGGCTTGTTGTACTAAGGGGTCATTTTTATCCAACAGGGTCCCCTCTGTCAAACCAACGGGGAAGAAATTTGATTGACCGCTGGCGATTGAGCAGCGACAAAAGTGGATGATTGCTTTCAAGAAACAGAGGACATCATGCACAGAGAAAAAACTAGTATACGGGCCTGTGTGCTCCCCTGCACTTTCATTCTGGCATAGAGTCATTCATGTTGGAGTGAAAGTAAAGATGAATTTATTCATCGACTTGAGTATACCCGAAGATAAAGCCGCTTAGATAAATATTCTAGTGAACAATCTGTAGGTTGTTTATCAAGTTGTTAATTCTAGAATTTACATAATTGACTTCCAATGTTAAGAAATTATAATAGGTACTAGTGGCAGTAGTACATAATTTAGTTTACGAAACTTGTTTTTTTGTTTTATTTACTTACCTAAATTTTAGGCACAATAAAAATGAATCGAAAATGCTTTTTTGTTTTTTTTATTTGTACAAATGAGAAAAAATACGAATTATTATTATCAACACTGTAAGAATGTTTTACAATAAAATGAACTTATGAAATGTTACAAAACGCCATTGTACAAAAAAAAAACAAATCCATATCTCTAATGGAATTATCGAATTTCATTCAAATTTAGGTACACAACTTGTATTATGATACCACTCGATCTTGCAGAATCCCGGAGTCACATGCAATAAGTGGTGATATCACTTCCACTTCAACATGAACGATTTTATGCCAGAATGAAAGTGCAGGGGAGCACACAGGCCCGTATACTAGTTTTTTCTCTGTGCATGATGTCCTCTGTTTCTTGAAAGCAATCATCCACTTTTGTCGCTGCTCAATCGCCAGCGGTCAATCAAATTTCTTCCCCGTTGGTTTGACAGAGGGGACCCTGTTGGATAAAAATGACCCCTTAGTACAACAAGCCTTACATTTTATAAGATTTTTACCAAAAAAACCTAATATCTGCATGTTTGGCTACATCTTTGTTGCGTCCTACGACTTGATGCCAACAGCTCCGACATGATTATGAAGAATCCTCTCATCTAGTCAATGCTGAAATGCAAATTGTGAGCTGGATTACGTTGAAAACATTAATTATCCACTTACCTTTCAATTTTTCAATAGTTTTTCTCACAAACTTGCTGTGTAATTATCTGATTTATGCTGAAGTTCCTCCATTCCAATGCAGTTCCAATGTAAACATAACCATTGTTTTACCTCCAATGTCAGTGAGCTGTCAAACGTGCACGCTGCCTATAAGCGGTCTACTCAGTCATTATTCACTTTGTTGAGTTGGATGTCATCGTGCGGGAGGCGATGTCTGCTGGGTTTCAACTGATGTTTTTTATGGTAGGTGTATTGATGAGTTTACTATGCCATATAGAGTATTATACTTTTGAAAAAATATTTTGTTTTCGATGGAATCGGAAACTATATTGAAAAAAAGCTGACCCGTATTTTTTTATTTTACCATAAATCGTATCGTTTGGCCGCAATAAATAAACGAAATTCCTATATTCTGCCTATTTCTGACGTCATTTACACAGGCAGTATAGGCGGCGACTCACTGTGACGTCAGAACTAGTTGATGTTATTCATTTATTGCGCCCAAACGATACGAGTTTTGACTAAATAAAAAAACACGGGTCAATTATTTTTCAATCTAGTTTCCATTTCAATCGAGAAAAAATTTTAGTATAATACTCCATTCTTGAGGTCAATATGCGTTGCTCTTTCGAGCACCTGAACAGCTTGTCATTTTTTCTCAAATGACGTTTCAGAAAAAGTAACAGGGTTGAGAGAGACACAATAAAAACGTTATAACACGGTCCGTAATTGGCGACTCAGGAGTCGGTCGTGAGATGAAGCCGTGATACCTCTTCTGCATGCAGACGCACGGGCTATCTGGGCCCCGTCTTGTGCCTCGGCAGCGTGTCCATCGACGCTCCCATCTGCAGGAATCATCGTCCCAGCTTTCCTTCGTACTATAGTACTACGTGGAACATTATGCGTAGTATGTGGCATTCACGATCTTCATTCCAAACTATCACTTGCCCAAGTAACCACTTGTTCTTTCAAAATGTTGCTTTCCTCTCAATGCTTCGAAAGAAAAACTAATGAAAAGGGATAGGTATCCTAAATTGGAATATTTAGTTGAAATTGTATTCTTGTCTTGTTTACTGTTTTCGAAACTTTTCCAAACAAAAATCTACATTTTTTAGAAAAATTAAAAAATAGCTATCGCACTTTCCAATTTAATTTTAGAAATATACCTTTTGCCCTCTTTGTAATTGGAACATTGATAATAGCGCCGAAACTGTAGAAGGAAAATTCTATTTTTATTTTTCCTCACTCATGATATGTCACGGACTTTCCTTCACTGCGAACCACCAACCTCAAACCTTAATACTTTACTTAATCCTAAGAATTGTCTACGTTGAGGTGGAAGACTTGAACCTTAATATCATTGCTATCATAGGTTTCTCAATATATCTCGTTCACATTTTGAATTCATTAGAATGATTTTTTTGAGCAAAAATAAAGTGACAAGCTGGGGGAGCTGCGGCTACGGCTGATGGAACCTGCAAAGTTTTGGAGCGAAACTATCAGCGACCACCAGCCGTATCCTCCCAGCGCTCCAGCTTGTCATTTTTTTTTTTCTCCAAAAAGTCATTCTACTGAAAATAAAAAGTGAACAGGATATACATAGGTAGTTGAACAACAACTGATCGATAATTCTATAATCATATTGTATAACTTGAACTCCATGCAATTTATGATAAGTGATAGGATTTAGGAATCAATTAGTGTACTCAACTCATGGGTAAATTAGATTTCAAATAGATCATGAAGATCCCAGGCCAAGAGGATTGGATAGGTAGATACAGTTTTCATGATTGCCATCCGGTATTATAATACCCAGTACCTGAAAGATGCAGCCAACCAGCCCCGTCTTGATTACTGGTGCTACGCCTCCTCTTCTTATTTCTTGCAGAGAGCGAATATTAGAATCCCGAATGAGATTTATAGGCGGTGTCGTGCTATAAGCCATTGCAATCTTGGATAATGGGGCTCCGCTTCTGCTGCTACAGAACTAACATGGCGAACGAGAATTAATTAATTGGCTCACAAAATAAAGACCATAAATTCTCATAGCGTCACAAATTATGGCCGAGATAGGGAGTGTCGCGAAATAAAATAACCATATCTGAGCCCGGCTGCTCCGCTGCTGCTGGCTGCCGTAGTTGCTGTAGCTTGTCTGTGGCGTAATACGAAGGCCTATAGGCTGCTTGCTACTGATGGAAATTTACATCACGGCAGCAACCTGACTGAGGGGTAGGGGTGTGATTTTCTTTACTGGGTGCATTACTGTCTGCCTACGAACTTTAGCTGCTTCGCTACATTGTGTTAACTTCGAGGTTCACTTACTTTGCTTACGCACTTATATACTTACTGATAGCGCCGATTATGAAAGAGGGATGAGTGTAAGTTTATCAGCTGACCCATATTTCGTGTCATCTGAGAGGGCGGTCACCAAGAAAACGGTTGCCAAGAAGAGGACAAAACAGATTTTGTTCGCGAAAAGTTGTAATTTAAAAGCAGCTCCTGAAATAGGAGTGGTTTCAAGAAATTTCTTTTTTTTTCAAAAGAAGGTCGTCGTTTGAGAAGAAACGACGAGCCTCTACTTACTCAGCACTGTAGCGCAGACAAGCGTGGGTGAACCATTAAGGATTTGAAGACAAAAGGGAGCTCTGGATAACAAAAGAAGAAATAAAGGAGCTAACTATTCGCGATTTAAATTAATTTTTCCCGCCACAAAATGGCCGCGAAAGGCGGAATTCAACTGACAGCTCAAGGTGACATGAGATGTCATACTCACAACTCACAACCCCACTTTTATTGTATCAATCACCCACCTCTGTCAGTCTGTCACCCACCACTCAGTGTTTTCTGTTCACCTCAGTTTTCTCCTTGCTTGGCTTTCTAGTGTGGTCCCAGTTAGAGATAGTGCGTCTGTTTGCTGTATTCGAGTTTTGCGAGTAAATTTAAAGTGATTGTTGTGTTTAGTAGTCCTCCATGTTAGTAGTATTACTGTATCCCATCGTGTTAGTCACAGAACGTGAACTAGGAAACTTTGATGGAGGAAGAAAAGAAAAGAAGACTGGGCTCAACAAACTGTACCCGAATGACACCAGCTCCTGAACGTCCATCAAGCACCTTCTGGATTTGAACTCCCCGGAACTTCAACAGGGTTCGCACAGGTCCCGAACGATATGCTGATTCGTTTTACCAGTGGGACCTTACCAAATTCCCCGAATGTGATTGCCGCTTGAAAAACCAGACAGTACAACACGTCACATTTGCGTGGCCTTTACGCGCATACCAGGGTCCGTGACCAGGGTTCTCCAGAGGTCTTCGTGAACTATTCACATTAGAACTGTTTGTATTTACTACTGCTTTACCTTCCACAAAGTTCCGGAAGCTTGGAGAGGCAGCAGTCGGCACGCAAGTAATTGCAAATCTCTCCCAACGGCAAACGAACAAATTTCATAACAGTCGTAATAAGAACAAATAACACAACAATCACTTTGAATTTACTCGCAAAACTCGAATACAGCAAACAGACGCACTATCTCTAACTGGGACCACACTAGGAAGCCAAGCAAGGAGTAAACTGGAGTAAACAGAAAACACTGAGTGGTGGGTGATTGATACGATAAAAGTAGGGTTGTGAGTTGTGAGTATGACATCTCATGTCACCTTGAGCTGTCAGTTGAATTCCGCCTTTCGCGGCCATTTTGTGGCGGGAAAAATTAATTTAAATCGCGAATAGGGTTCCGAAATCCACAAGAAAACACAAGCGACTCATCAAGGCTCCAAACGACACAGCCAGATACCAAGGAGGCCACTATAGTGGTATATAGCCTATGTAGGGTACTTCACCTTAAATCGATCGAACTTCGGGAAATAATTCTCCTGACTCAGAACAAATATAACATTATGTGCATCTCACTCGCTGACTAAAAAAATACAGGGTACCATAATAGGTCAAAGTTATTTTTTTAGTTTTTTGCATTTATCACGAATGAACGGTTGAATGGAACTTGTTCTAATTCAACCTAGGTTAGTTTTCACACTACTATCCACCTGCCTGTCAAATAGTAAAACACGATGAAACTCCTACTGGGAGGCCTGGTGGGCCTCTTGAAACAAATGGCACCAACGTAACAGACCCCTGTAGGCTCACTAGGTCTCTTCGAACTCATAACATGACTGTGGTGGCCTCGCTTGTATCAAATGTCAAATATCACCAAATATCTTCTAGAGAGCCACCAGCAGGGCCCCTAGGACTCACAAGAGTTTTTGTTGTCTTTCGTTTTGGCGTCACACTGACTGGCGTCAAAACGGCGGCCTCAAATTGGTCATCAGCATAAAACCGGCCGCGTCAAACCGACATCTTCAACCGTCGGAGCAATTTTCTGTGACCTTAGCAAGGCCTTTGACTGCATCTCGCGCGATATCCTTCTGAAGAAAATTGAATGATACGGCTTTGGGAAGGATGGTATCAAGATCTTGAGAAGTCATCTTTCAGAAAGATATCAAAGCGTTCTGTCTGGTGGAATGTTATCGGCACCTCGGAAGGTAACGGTCAACGTGCCACAGGGCTTCATTTTGAGACCGCTGTTGTGCCTGATTTTTAATAATGATGTACCTGGGGCTATTCGGGACCTGGATTTGCTGTTGTACTCTGACGATACCACTATTCTGATGCAGGCAGACGACACGGTGTCTTTGATGAGGAGATCGCGTGGGGCGCTGTCCGAAGCTGAGGTTTGGTTTGCTTCAAATAAGCTGAAGCTCGATCGGAACAAGACAAAAAAGATGACATTCACCCTGAGGGGCACTGCGGAGTTGGATTCGGAGGCTGGTGGAGTGCGTTTGCTGGGTGTTTGGCTGAAGCCGTCTTTAACATAGAAACATCACATGAATAACTTGTGTAAAAAAAATTAGCAGTGTCATCACTCATCTTCATTCCTAGAGATTTGAAAGATGAGGTGCCGCTGAGCACCTTGAAAACCGCATATTTCTCTTTATTTCAGAGCATCGATTCTTATGGGATAATATTGTGGGGACATGCGGCTGATTGTCACAGACAGTTTCGCCTAGAGACAAAAGCCATGAAGATTTTAGCAGGTTTAGGATGTCGGGACGACTGTATAGGGCCGTTTTTGTGTATCATCGGATCGTGACTTTCTCATTACTCTACGTCTACTTATTTGAGGGCTGAAGTATCTTTAATCTAATGAAGACAAATTTTCAGCAAATACTGGAGTTCACTCAAAAAATACCAGGTTCATATTTCAGTGCTTTATTTCAGTGCCGTGTTTCAGATCGAAGAAATCACAAAACGGTCCAAGAAGATTTTTATTCATCGAAATGATTAATTCTCTTCCACTTCAAGTGCGAAATTCAACCATCAAAAGCATTCACCAATGAGGTAAAGAAAATTTGATTGTCGGAGCCATTCTATAGCTGTCAGGAGTTTTTAGAAATAAATGTTCAGAAATCTTAATTGATTTTTTTTTGTGTATCATGGATCTTCTATTTACCTACATTTTATACAATAACTGACTTTTGTTGTTATTAGTGTATAATGATACATGATAGTATATAGTGTATATGAACATGAATAAATTATATCCTATCTTGTCATGTAAGCTTAAAATGAGATAAGGTATTTGAATAATTGAAGTTCTGTTGCTATGTAGTTATACTATGTGTGTTGTGTAATATTATTATGTTCTATATGTAAATTGTCTCTTTTGACGGGTGCTGTCCTTGTGAGTACGAATAAAGTGTATTTATTTATTTATTTATTTATTTATTTATTTGTCCTACACACTTAACCCCAGTGATGAGTTCGAGCATATTAATTTATTTAATTATTTGGTTTCAAATAGGGCGCGCTCTGAATGCATTTACATGTGGTGTGCAGTAAGCTCTCCAATGAGATCTAGCCCTCTAGCCGCTTGTATCTCTAATTATTGAAGACATGAGGATAACCCCCCTAGCCTGCAATTATTGAAGACATAGCATAGAGGCCGTCGCCAGCTTTATGACCGTGTAGTGCGAATGCGGCTAATAAGCGAGCATCGATGTTTCGTCTCGGTTTTGTTCCATGACATCAGCACATAGTCTTCGCCACATTACTTTGCTTCATGGGTTAAATTACTTTGCTTCATAGGTTAAGTGTTGGTGATTTTCCACTTTGTCTCCAGGTTTTTTCCAAGCAACGTCAAAAAAGTACTAATGAGCTAATTATCAAGTATGTACCTAGACAATTGTCAATCTTCGAAGCTACAAAATACATCGTCCATAAAAACAAGCCCCGGACTTTTCTTTATTCTACGTTTCATCTACCTAGGTACTGAATGCATGTGCCCAGTTTTTAATCAAACAATTGATATAACCCCACAAGTGTAAAGCCTTTGTCACACGATCATTGAAGTTATACATAGGTATTACTGAAAATCTGGGACGAGATCAATGATGAAAACATGCATGAAACAAGAATGCCAAATTTGGGACAAATGTTTTCACAAGGTTATCAATTTCGTGACATGAGATCCCAAGATGAGAGATCAAGAATATAGAGTAGAACGTAAAATAGAACGCTTTTCTTTATAGTTGTCTACTTACTTGCAAGTATACTTGAATTATACTTGTTTTTATCACTGATTTCATGCCAGAATCCTACAGGGTGAAATATACTTTATTTGTTTTGTTTTTTTTTTCTGGATGAAATTAATTAGGATAATAATCTTATCTGGTTCACTGGGAGCTCAGAGTTTTCCGCAAGCCATATAAAAAATTTGCATTTCTAATATCACTCTGACTTGATATACAGGATGAATTATATGTTGCTTCAACTTCCGTTGTGCAAAGAGTTGCTAAGGAAATTGTCCTTAGCAACTCCTCGCACAACCAAAATCGCAAAAATGCTTGATGCTACAGTAGCCAGTAAATGCAGTAATTGCAGAAATGTGAATTTTTTATATGTTTTGTTAAATACTCTAGGCTCTCCTTTGCCTAGAGGGTAAAATTATCATCCGAATTAATGTGACCCAGGAAAAAAAAAGGTGTTGCACCCTGTATGTCATGTTTTATCAGTTTAAGGAATGTAACATTTTATATCTTGAATGAGAGATTATATACTTTTAACAGAGCTGGAATTGGTCTTTGTCAGGATTTATTTGATCAAGTTCAAATTTATTGAAAAAAAATTGATTTCACCCTGTACGTAGAATACCAGCAGCTATCGAGGGGTGAGTTTTTCACACGTTCAGTCCATGAGGTTGCCTAATAATGAGAGGCTGTTTTTTTTTCGAGAAATATTTCACCGGAATAAAAAAGTTTAAAGATTTTTTTTTCAATTTTCACCCTGTATACCAAGTATTACGCGTCACAGGGATGTATGCTTTTAACATGTTGAACAGGTGGGGATGAGCTAACCATATAGCAAAAAACCGTTTGAGAACTGTTTTCTTCAAGCGAGAATTCTAATTCAAATATACTATTTCGACGCTCAATACTCGAACATGCGGTCTATAGTACAGGAAAAATAGTAAAAAAATCGGCAAAACCTCGGAATAAATATGGACGTCCTGAAAACTTGGTATTCTGTTCAGAATTAAATGCTCTACTACATATTCAAAATCGCCAAAAATCGCACCTGGGGGTTTTGAATTATTGGAGGGAGGGTAAAAAATTGCAACTTGAAATGGAGGGGATGAAACCTGCCAATCCAATGGATGCAAATACATCGTAATTCGAAGCATTGTATCCCGTTTGTATCATTTAGGTACAAATAGTGTCGATCATTGTTGAAGGGGGCTCGTGGGGATACGAAGCTCGGCCAGGGGGTTCTTTTTTCTTCCTGCGCCATATTGAACCGATCACGACAAGTTTGGCATCTTTTCCAACTAAATTCAATCTCCTGAAATTGAATCCGATGTGTGAATTGAGATAACAACAAGTTCGAACAAGTTTACTTGATAAAAATTGTTTTTTCTTTGACAATTTTGACGATTTTTTTTTCTACTGTTAGAGATGTTCATGTTTGAAAATATTCCAGGAGCCATTAGATTGAAGTGTATTCTCCACGAGAATCATCCACTCGATGTATAATTCTGTTTCTTGAGTTTAAAAAATCGATTTGAACCTGAGCCAGCGCAGCGCGTCGTCTACTACTGACCAGAACACTACAGCATGTACTTTAAAATGAAAATAGCTCAAATTATTGAAAAAACTACAACTGATCTTTGAAAATCCCATAATCTGTGCAGAATTGAATTCCCTATAACATAAACAAAATCGCCATGAATCGCACTGCAGGGTTTTGAGTTATTTGATGGGAGAGAGACAACAGTTCATAGAGTATGAATGTTGCCGAAATGTTATCCTCCTCCTCGAATAACTTAAAATCCTGCCGTGCGTTCCTGGCGATTTTGTTCATGCTATACGGAATTCAGTTCTGCACAAATTCTCGAATTTTCAAACATATGTTATCATTTTTACAATGGTTTGAGCTACTTTCATTTAAAGGTGCATGTTGTAGTGTTCTGGTCAGTAGTAGACGACGCGCCGCGACGGCTCAGGTTCAAATCAATTTTTTAAACTCGAGAAACAAAATCATACATCGAGTAGTTGATTTTCCTGGAGAATACACTTCAATCTAATGGCCTCCAAAAATTTTCCAAACATGAACACCTCTAACAGTAAAAAAAAATTCCTTAAAATTGTCAAAGAAAAATCAAGTTTTCTCAAGTTAACTTGTTCGAACTTGTTTTCATTCTTTACACAACGGATTCGAGTTTAGGGATCGACACTTTTGGTGCCAAAATGGTATCAACGGGATATGATGCGTCAAATTATAACGTATTTACTTCCAATGGATTGACAAGTTTTCATCCCCTCTATTTGAAGTTGCAATTTTTTACCCCTCTCCAATACCTCAAAACCCCTGGCTGCGATTTTTGGCGATTTTGGATATGTTGTAGAGCACTCAATTCTGAACAGATATCAAATTTTCAGGACGTCCATATTTTTTTCGAGGTTAAAACCTATTTTTCTTGTACTACTATGATAGCGTAGAGCGAAATCGTAATTTTTCCACAAATTCTGCACTACGGCCAAAAGCAAACATAACTTGTGAAAGTCGGATGGTATTTCGACGCTCAATACTCAGCTTTTACTGCGACGGGCCGACAACATCCCCCCAATAACGACCCCTCCCCTCAATATTCACGTCACTGAACACTTCTGCGAAAAGCTTTCATAATTGAATAGAAGGTATCCGATTCAAAATTACTTCTATCAAGTTCAGTTAAATTAAGTCAAGAAACCGAGAAGTTATCACAAAAAAAAACAATTTTCAGTTACTAGTAATCCACCTTGGATTTTGATGGGAAATGAGCTCCAGAAGTTTGTAACACTAATTTGGGATTTGGGAACACCTTGTATAGAAGATTTGCACTTCGCCAGGTAGGTATCTTTGGTATGTGTTTTTTGAAGTTTTTTTGAGTATGCGATAGTCATGTTCACACTGTTCATTCTAAATTGTTTTCTGTTTGTTCCTGCATGCCTAAAAATCCGCGTGAATCCCTGTATATAGATAAGTTTTTCAGCTTTTTTATCCAGTGAAACGTGAAACCAAAATCAGTCAGATTTTTTCGTTTCTCCTGGAGCCAGGAGAGGGCTATCAAATTGGTTGATGGCGATTGAAACAATGCGTTGAGCTGTAAATGCTGCATAAGATTTTTAGTCATTTGCTAGTGCAGACTAATATGGGCGTTGCGGAACTGGATTATACTCGTTCACATCGTACTCTAGCTTGATAGTGCGGCGGTTAGTAAGAACCACCTTGCATTTTGTGATAAAAGCATGAAATTTGGTTCATACGCTCAACAGACTGTCCTTTACTATTTACGAGGCGGACCCACGATGGAACAGCCGTGCAGCTGTCAGAATTGGCATTTGCCTACCTTCCAGGGGCAAAAACTGAAGTCGGTTATCAAGCTGATTCAAAAGTGACGTCTATCAATGCAGTAGACTTTCACAATATAACTTCATCAAAACAGATGTCAATATTACGAAAGGAGGGGGAATGGGAGGGGATAGTTCTAGCCGCGGCACAGATTTTTTTATTTGTTAATCTCGGACCAAATTGACAAGTTTGGTGTCGTTTCCGACTAAATTACATCTTCTGAGTTCAAATTGAATGTTGTGATTGCAGTTTGAAGAAACAATTTTTTTTGTTTTGTTGAAAAAAATATATTTCAGAAAAAAATCTTAGTCTTTTTTCATTTTGACTTTTATTTCGATTCCGGGCATTCGAAGGGGAAATCCTTATTTAGTTCACTTCTTGAAAGCTTCCTGTACATAAAAACCATGTGCGAGACCTGATTTTCACTCATACAAGATCGTGAGCCTCATTTGTTCCTAATGTCGTAGAAGTAATATCCAATAATTTCATTGATTTTCATGTACGAATGGAGGTGTGCGTGCAAAGCCTTGCAGTTTGTGATAAAAGCCTGAAACTTGACGTACATGGTCTATGAACTGTCCTTTACGATATAAGAGGTGCATCCATGACGGAACCGCCGTGCAGCTGTCAGAATCGCCACGATACCTTTGCATGCACACTTCCATTCGTACATGAAAATGATTGCATATTACTTTCACGACTTTACGAACAAATGAGGCTCACGAACCTGTCAAAGTAAAAATCAGGTCTCGTACATGGTTTTCATGTGCAGGAAGCTTTGAAGAAGTGAACTAAATAGCGATTTCCTCTTCTAATGTCTTGAATTAGGACAAAAGTCAAAATGAAAAAAGCCTAAAATTTTTTTCTGAAATATATTTTTTGGTAACAAAACAAAATCTTTTTTTTTCAAACTGCAATTACAACATTCAATTTGAATTCAGAAGATGTAATTTAGTCGGAAACGACACCAAACTTATCAATTTTGTCCAAAATTAACAAATGAAAAAAATCTGTGCCGCGGCTTGAACTATCCCCTCCCATTCCCCCTCCCTTTGTAATATTGACATCTGTTTTGGTGAAGTTATACTGTGAAGGTCTACTGCATTGATAGACGTCACTTTTGAATCAGCTCGATAACCGACTTCAGTTTTTGCCCCTGGAAGGTAGGCAAATGACAATTCTGACAGCTGCACGATGGTTCCATCATGGGTCCGCCTCGTAAATAGTAAAGGAGAGTCTGTAGAGCGCATATGCCAAATTTCATGCTTTTATCACAAAATGCAAGGTTTCCCTGAAAAATGGTCGTTAACCGCCGCACTATGAGGTAAAGTGCTGTTCTGTCGAATGGAGACTTCAACGTGCGATTAGGTAACAAACTTCAACTAATTATGGATGCGCTGCAGAATCGGCAAAATTTCAAAAACATAATTTTGCAGCTAATTCGTTGCCGGCTTACTATAGTAGGAGTTTATACAGGGTTATTCAAAAGTCCGGAATAAAATTCATAATTTTTTTCCATATTCATTTCGGAAAAAACGCTCGAACAGGTCGATTTCTAAAAACGGTAAGCCGTTTTTTCATGACACGTGTCATGTTCTACCGTCAACCCCCTAACCCCAAGCTACCCTTAGTATTTTTTTTCAAATGGCACCCTATGGCTTGTGGGAGCTCGTTGGAAAGCTTGTCAAAAACTCTATTCAGATCTACCATTGAAAATCGAATCGGACGCTTCACCGTGAAGTTTTGAGGAACCCCAGTTTTACTTAACAGTCCGGAATAAAACTCATAATTTTTTTCCATATCAATTTCGGAAAAAACGCTCGAACAGGTCGATTTCTAAAAACGGTAAGCCATTTTTTCATGACACGTGTCATATTCTACCGTCAACCCCCTAACCCCAAGCCACCCTTAGTATTTTTCTTCAAATGGCACCCGGCAAATGGGTGGCTTGGGGTTAGAGGGTTGACGGTAGAACATGACACGTGTCATAAAAAAACGGCTTACCGTTTTTAGAAATCGACCTGTTCGAGCGTTTTTTCCGAAATTAATATGGAAAAAAATTATGAATTTTATTCCGGACTGTTAAGTAAAACTGGGGTTCCTCAAAACTTCACGGTGAAGCGTCCGATTTTCAATGGTAGATCTGAATAGAGTTTTTGACAAGCTTTTCAACGAGCCCCCACAAGCCATAGGGTGCTATTTGAAAAAAAATACTAAGGGTGGCTTGGGGTTAGGGGGTTGACGGTAGAACATGACACGTGTCATGAAAAAACGGCTTACCGTTTTTAGAAATTGACCTGTTCGAGCGTTTTTTCCGAAATAAATATGGAAAAAAATTATGAATTTTATTCCGGACTTTTGAATAACCCTGTATGTACTGTACCTACGTCTAGTTTGAATCCGGTAAACTGTTTTGAAAAGTGCCGGAATCGCTGTGCAAGGTACCTACATGAGAAATCGAAGCGAACCGGACCTGGCCGCTTCACTTATTTATGAATATCATGTCGAAGAGCAAACCGCGGCCAATATTTCGAGCGGAAGTTGAGAGCGCATTACTGGAGAGCCGCAAAATACAATATTAAAGCTGCTGGAGGTGGTATGGGTGCTTGCCTGGGCCGTGTACGTTTCTTGCGCCGGGCTTTAAATTTTCAGAGACCTCTACTTCGGCTTGCATTTTCTATATTTGCGGAGGCAGGGTAAGTGAAAGAACGATTGAGTTTTCGGCATGAGCCCGCCCCAGGGACCGCTAACCCACTTATCAGTGCCGGCTTTTTTCTCAACGTGCCCGCGTGCCGGAGACCCCGCAAAGGCTCTCGGATCCTAGGTTCGATATATTATAGCGCACATACATGCCAAGCAACCGGCAACGGGGCTGCGCTCACTTATTTTTAAGCCAATGTTTAATACCGCCACTTTGTTTCGCCGGCCGAACTCTCCCCGGCCCGGCCGGCAGCAGAGCCAGACTCTACTCTCTCCCTCATCGATCCCGAAAGCCACCGCATTCAATAAAATTCCACATTATGACCCATACATAAGGCAGCCGGCAAGTCCGACGCGATTAATTTCAAAGAGAATATGAAATAAGGCGATAATTCGCGGGATATGGTATGAGGCACACAAGACCACCCTCCAGACACCCAAAGGACTTGGCTTTCTCTTTGTAGTAGCTATACGGCATCGGTCAATTTGACGTGATGAAAGACTCACTTAGAGCAAATTTTATTGAAGATTTTGCTAGATATACACCAAGACTATTGCATAACTTGTAACGCTAGCATCAGCGTTACGCAAGAGAATGTGGGTGTAGACTTACACCACTGCATGTCCAGCCATAGTAGTCGACTCCTTGAGCAGGAATTCGCTGAGTCGACCGACGGCCCAACGTCCCATTGCATGCACGCGGGATAAGCGGGCGTGATGGGAAGTATGGGTCCGAGGTTATAAGAAAAAGAGGGAAAGCAAGGCATTTCGGGTCTTGATGGATCAGCTATAATTATGAGAAATTAAGAAATAAGATATACGAGGGTCGTTTGACATATTTCTAGAATAACACTGAAATAGCAGCACTAGTACGGAATTCCTATGATTTTTGTGATCTAGCATCAACCTTAGATGACCTGAGTATGAAATTTTTGACAGATACGTCAAACAGTTTATCTTTGGCAGTCATTTAAAATAAAAGACTCCTGATATTTTGTGAAAATGGAGAAAAACGAGATTCGTGTTGTAATCAAATATCATTTTTTGAAAGGCTTCAAGGCTTTACAAATAATTGAAAACTATACGAGAACTTTGGGGGTAATCTGAACGCAAGGGGGCTCACTTGAGCTCTGTTTAACAAAATAAGCTTACTGATACGTATCTTCTCTGGAAGTCGAAAACAAAACTAAGGGCGGGCTTATCAGGGCTTTAATTGCACTTCAAGTAACAGGGGGCCCCGTTACGACTCGGAGTTCTATGGTATGATGGCACAACTGATGGTGCGCCGGAAGTCGCAGGAAATGCAAGGGGACAGGGCTTTAAATTACATTGAAGACGCAGACTTAGGGGGCTCAGTGGAGCTTTTGATACCACAGGTTTGCAAAATAGGGCTTACTGGAACTCTAAAAGCCATGAAAAATATGAGGAGGCTCATTAGGACTTGAAATCGACGAAAGCGCTCCGAAAGTCACGGAAAAATCTAAATGGGCTCAGCAGAGCTTTGAAAGACGTTGTGGACACAAGGGGTTCCAATAGAGCTATGTATAATAGAGGAAGGGGAAAGGAGGCTTGCCGGTACTTACACTGAGTGCTATGAAAAAATGTACGAGAACTCATCATCAGGATAGGGCTCCTAATATGAAAATAATGGAGACCAAAGGTGCTCACTGCTACGACATCAGTCACAGAGAAATGCAAGGGCTCACCAGAGCTTCAAAATGCACTGGAAGACACAATGAGGCCCAATAGAGCTCTGCATAGCACAAAGAAGGCAACAGGGTACTTGCTGGGCTATTTAAGCTAAGACAAAGGCTCAAAGGGCAGAACTTAATTTTGCGACGAATTGTCGGCGATTGAATAATTGTTTGGTCACGAAATAGTCAGATATAGATATATCCCATACACATTCTATTTTCAGTAGAATGACTTTTTGGAGCAAAAATAAAGTGACAAGCTAGAGCGCTAGGGGAATACGGCCGATGGCCGCTGATAGTTACTCTCCAAAACTTTGCAGGTGCCATCAGCCGTAGCCAAAGCCCCCCAGCTTGTCACTTTATTTTTGATCCAAAAAGTCATTCTACTGAAAATAGAAAGTGTATGGGATATAGATACCTTACTTCGAAAACTACGATACAAATTAGTCATTTTTCTATGCAACCAAATAGCTGCCTGACGAATCTGACGTTTGTTTAAATGTTGCGTTCGTATTTTGTTAGCGTTTTGAAATTTGTATCTCTCATAGGTAGATTGTGGATTATTTGCTGAATGGGATGCTTCATCATTTCTGGTGGGAAAACGTGTGAAATTCTTCATGATGACAATGCGGTTGTCTTTTGATGTGGATTTGATAAGAAAAAATGAGGTGGATGGAGGGATATGGCTAAAAGAAAGTTGAAAAGGTTTCAGCACTTACTACATACCCATACTTACCATGTTGCTATTTTTAGCGAGCTACCCGAAGGATTCACTGCCTATTTTCGTCGTATCTTGTATGACGTCATAACGAAGCGGAGAAACAAAAAAATCAATAGACCTATTTCATTTGTCAGAAGAAAATGAAAGATGCAAATTTTCAATGCGAAGAAAAGAGACAGAATGTTGCATAATCCTGTCATCCTGGCAATATTATTGTATTGTATTGTATTGTATTATTTATTTCATGTTAGCAACTACATTTTGTAATTTTACATTCGTCAAGAATAAGGTAGATATATACATATTGTTACGGTATTCGGGTTCGCCTATCTCGAAATTAAACGCGCTGATTTACTTGTGAACAGACTGCACTTTATTAGCTACTCCCGAACAACAAAATAACGCACAGAATTATTAATCGCTTGGAAATTCACAATGTCGCCGAGATGTTAACGCCACGATCGCTCGATTCAAACTCTCCCGATGCCAGGTCGAGTAGGCCTCTCTTATAATGGCATCAAAGGTTCTGGATGCTTCCTGATGGTGTTGCCAGCACACGAGAATTTTTCTGGTATCTGCGTCGAGAATATACGCGTACCTTCTACGGCACCTCCGCCAGAAGTCTCGACGTGTCGTGACCTACCACTGAAGTCTCTCGATGCTTCCCGAATGCAACGCGGAAATCTAGATTTCTCTAGAAAGAGCCGGGATGGTCGCGAGCTTTGTAACAATATATTTATAGGTTCACAATGAAGAACAAAAATCGTAGTACTCCTCAAATGAGTAGAAGGCCCGCTCAATCCACATAGATCTGATACATTTTGAAAATTCGCGACTTGATAAACTTTTTATATCTGATGGTAGAACATTGAAGAATTGAATGCAGTAGTACCTCCAGCTATTTTTTGTTTTGTTTACTCTTTGAAATTCAGGTCTAAAAAAGTCTCTGTGTCTGGTGTTGTAACTGTGTTCATGAGTGTTGTAGCAAGATATGTTGTTTTTCATAAACATTAGGCAATTGAATATGTACAATGATGGTAAGGTCATGATTTGCAATCGTTTGAACTGTTCTCTACAATCATCCCTAAACCCCATAAAAGTCATGGTTCTGATGCATCTACGCTGGTTTGAAAACAGCTTTTTTGAATGCGGAGAATGTCCCCATGCTAAGATCTGAAACGAGAGGGTGCTATGTATAAATGCAAAGTACGCCGTTTTCAAAGTATGAAGAGAGACCATGTCTCTTAGACTTCTAATGAGATCAATGTTTTTGGAAAGTTTTTTTGAAGTTGCATTGACATGGTCCTCCCAGGACATCACCGGATCTAATATGGTACCGAGGAGCTTCAGAGGTTCATTTGTCGTTGTTGCTTGTCTCAATGAAAAGTGCATCACTTGCTTTTTGTCTTAATTTGTGCTAAATTTGTTTGACAGAAACCAATTGTTGATACTTATGAGACTTTCATCAGCCTGTTTCTTCAAGTGTTTCATATCATCGTTCGTACACACGAAGGAGGTGTCATCTGCAAAAATTGCAAACGTCACATTTAGATCATTTGAGCACTGAGGTAGATCATTTACATAAATGAGAAAGAGGATTGGGCCCAGCACAGATCCCTGTGGTACCCCATGAGTTGTACTCGCATCAGCAGATCGGCAACCACCGTAGTGGACAAATTGTGTTCGGTCAGTCAAATATGAAGCTATCAGTTCCAGGCTCTTACAATTAAAATCATAAAATTTCAGTTTATCAATCAAAATGTCATGAGACACACAATCGAAAGCTTTTGATAAATCAAGACATGTGCGAATTGCATGTTTTTTATCACTGAATGCATATAATATCATGTCCGAGATGGAATTTATGGCCATGTCACATGAGTGATTTGACCGGAAGCCATGTTGGCATTCAGCGAACAATTTATTTGTTTCAAAATATGAATTAATTTGGTTCTTTAATAGTGATTCGAAAATTTTTGAAAATAGTGGCGGCAGGGAGTGAAATAGTTCGATAATTTGATACATCATTGGCGCAGCCTTTCTTATAAATTGGAATAGCTTTACAGATTTTGAGTACTTCAGGGAAAATACCGTTATTGATACAGATGTTGAATAGTTTTGTCAGTGGAGAGACAATGAGATTTTTAATTGCCTTCACAATTTTGGAATTTGTTTCGTATGCATCGCGACTCTCTTTATTTTTCAAGCCAACTATGACATCGCTCACTTCACAGGGAGAGACTTCCTTGAAACTGAATGTACTATATTAGGTTTACTTTTCAAAAATTTTCTATGATGAACATGATTAACAGCTAATGTTTTTATAATATTGCTAGCAATACCTACTTGTAAAATAAGAGTTAAATTCATTTGAGCTGATGTTCGTGCTGATGTTTGGTTAGGATTTCTGTGCTCATTCATCATTTTCCACATAGTTTTTGTTTGTTATCAGGGTCTGCTATTTTTTTTTATCATTTTCAGCAATTTTTGCCTTCCTTAGTTTATTATGATAACATTTTTTGAAGGTACGAAATTGAGTATTGAATTTAGAGTTTTGAGTACTGAGTTGTTTGAGAAACGTCAACTTTTCACGCATTTCATCAAGTGTTGGATTGAACCACTTGTGTGGTGGAGGTCTCGATTTTCCAGTCCGTGTTGATTTGGCTGGAAAACAGGAATACATGATGTCCATGATAATTTAATTAAAAGTAGCAAACTTTCTTTCAACGCTAAGAGCTGAGTTTTCAATGAAATCCCAATTTACCTGCTCGACCGCTCCATACATACACTGCATTCCATGCTCAGTGTAGGGTCTGTATGTTTTTATTTCTAGTAACATTTGCTGATCATTATCAGGACAGAAGATAAAGCTAATAGCCGAGTGATCAGACAAGTGTGGATCAATGACTTTCGATGAATACCTATTCAGTATCATTCATGTTAGGATTCAAAATTTGAAAAGTTCAGTTCTATCACTAAGCGAAAAAAGGCCATTATTAATAAAATAAAATAAATTATATGAAATAAAAAAGTTGATGCTTTTGAGCAGCACTGCTACAATATAAAATGAAATGAAATATAATTTATTTATTTATTTATTTAATTGTCTTATTTTACGAGGCGGCATTCAGCTATAAGCTGCTCTACCATGCAACCTCGAAGCATGCTCTACCATGCATTTGAATGAGGAATCAGTGAAACCAGTGATGGGACTCAAATAAGGTCGAAACATGGTGTCTGTGGGGGTTTCGTTGGTGATGGTGCTCGGCGATCTGGCGTGCGAGATTCCTCATTCAAAGAAATAATAAATAATCCATACTCATTGTAGATTAGAGGTGGTCGTTTGGTCTCGGAGGAAATCCATACTTATGTCAGCAAAACAATGATAAAGTACCACCGAGAAGGAATGCTTCGCGGTTATATGCGCTATCGAGAATATGAATATATATTTTCGTACCTTTTCCTGTTTCACTTATGAAACCATAGCTTGGATATTCCAGAAAGCTTCAGTTCTCATACATGTTCCACAAATTACCTACATTTTGTAACCTAAATTCCGAAGAATTTCTATACAGCGAAAAAAGAAGAGCGACGCTGTTCATTGATTGGATATCGGAAACGTGACTCATTTTTTATTTTATTCCAGAGCGCAATGCCCGCTTCCATGCTGGGAGGAATGATATGTGGCTCAAGAAGGATGACTTATCGGTGCATCAAAGTTTTATTCCCTCGACTACCGTGCCCCGCCGATCATAAAAGCCATCGACATTCCATATACCTATATCCTATTGATGATGATAGTGGTTAGAGGTATATAGTTACAGACAGTGTCCATATCGTGCGAGCTGTCCCATAACTCGCCCGCACAATAATACAGGCCCTTTGTGATCCACAGGGCCGGACCCATCGGTTCAGAGAGTTTTGTTCCTGCTGCGGTCTGATAATAATCAAGCACTCAGCTCTAATCAAGAGAGCCAAGCGTGTTCGAGTGAACCGCAGAACAAAGGGAGCTTTTGGGCTTTCGCACATCCCGAGTCGAAAATTCGACATGGCCGAGTGGATGTTTTGGGCCCGGGAAAAGTACAGGCTACGGCTCTGGATAACTCCCGTGCATCGGGCCCCTCCGTCGATTCCTGCCGGACGGAGCGAGAGGGCCATTTGTCTGGAGGATGAAAAATCCATTTCTGGCCGACTTATTGATATCACCCCCGAGGTTTGGCCTCTAATATACGAGGCGGGCAACTTATGACGGCACTTCGGCCGCCACTTTAAAACGCATCCGTCAAAGTTTTCTTCTTTTTTTAGCGCCTGCCGCATACAGACCGAACTGATGCTCTGAATTCTGTAAGCATATACACAGGCATAAAAAGCTGCCTGTCGCCTGGAATATTTCGGGGTTTTATCACGCACTGTGTGCCGCCCGCCAGGAACATAGCGAGAGGGAGCACCCGTGGGACAGCCAGCACTGATTTGGACACAGCGAAAAGTGCGGGCGTCCTCTGGGATTAGGTACCTAATACCCTTCCATCCTTCCTCATCCTCCGTCTTGTCCTTGACGCAGGACAAGTTATTGAATGCGTTTGTCTATTCAGATGTGACTCGGCGCGCGGCTTGAAGCTTCCCTCTGGATGCATCAGGATAATAGGAATAGGTGTGTGTTTTCTTTTTGCATGAATCACTTGAGAATTTTGTTCATACAATCTTTTTTTATATTCTAACCCCAAATAAACTTTACAATCTGCCCGGAGGCAATAAACAAAGTGTGCAAATAGATAACAATATATGAAAAATACATGGATACTCTTTGAGTTAGTTTAAAACCCTAACTGTTGGTCAACATTACGTTTTGTGAATTAGGGAGTTTTTATTTCAGAAAACTGGATCTAAACCCGATTTGGTAAATCTAGCGGTTTGTATCAATTTAATCTGTAAGTTGTGTTACTGTTATCTAGGAGGTTGATCGCTAGACTGTTGGGGTGTTCTTCTCATCGAGATATAGGCTGTCTAATTTCCAGATGATTCTAGTGGGCTGCGATTCTGGTCGTCATCGGCCGATCGCGGCCTGAACCGCAGCCCACTAGAATCATGTAGAAATCAGATAGACTATGGATACTTTCCACTCGCGAACTTCACTTCCACGCGCACTGAACACATGCGAAGATCTTGGTGGATGGTGTCGTTGGTGACATACCATGGAAAATCGGTGATGGTGCGGAGTGTTTTTGATTGAAAGCGCTGCAGGATCTCAATGTTCGAGTTACTAGCAGTGCCCCAAAGTTGCATGCCATACATCCACACTGGCTTGAGTATAGCTTTGTAGATGAAGAGCTTGTTTTCTATACACAGCTGAGATCGTCTACCATAAGTAGCCAGTATAACCTGCTGAATTTCAGGCCAAGTTGTTTGGGCTCAGTAAAAATATGCTTCTCCCATGTTAGTCTTCGGTCAATGTGCAACCCCAGGTACTTGGCGTCCTCAGCTTGTGGTAGTTGCTTCCCGTTCATGGTCACTGGTAGGCAAGTTTTTTTCCTTAGAGTGTAGGTGACATGGATGGACTTGGATTCGTTTGCTTTTATTCGCGGTTTTTTCTGCCAGGTCTGAAGGATGTCCATGGATTTCTGCAGTTTCCGTGATGCTATTGTAGGGTCTTCATGTATAGCCATTAGCGCTGTGTCGTCTGCGAAAGTAGCTGTCAGGTCTGCGGTTGTTGGGATGTCAGCTGTGTATAAAGGTATAACGTTGGTCCGAGCACAATGCCCTGTGGAACACCAGCTTGGATTGGGTACAGGCGAGGGTACAGGTCACTTCTCCCCGGTATTTTACTTGGAATTATCTGTTTGGTGAGATGCGATTCAAGTACTTGATAAAAACAATGTGGCAATTTCATTTTCAGTTTAAAGAGAAGTCATTTGTGCCATACTTTGTCGAAAGCTTGTGTAATATCTAAGTAGACAACCGATTAATACTTCTTTGTCTCGAAGGCTTTATTAATCTTCTCCACCACTCTATGTACCTGTTCCACGGTTGCATGCTTCCTTCGGAATCCAAACTGGTGTTCTGGTATCAGCTTGTTTGTATCTAGTACTGGATTCAATCTTTTCAGAAAAATTTTTACAAATAGCTTCGATAGTATAGGGAGCAAGCTGATAGGGTGGTAGGAGGAAACTTCTTCTGCTGGTTTGCCGGGTTTTTGTATCATTATGATCTGTCCCACCTTCCACTGTGATGGGAAGTGTCCGACTCTCATAATGGCGGTCAATATCAGTGTTAACATCTTTAAAGGTTTTTCAGGCAGTTCCTTGATTATTGCGCCAGTAATGAGGTTGTATCCGGGTTAGTTTTTCTCGGGTTGAGGTCTTTTTCAATCGTGTTCTTGATCTCTCTGATAGTGAAAGCTTTGATCGGTAGAGCCAGTTGTATGGGCTTTCCAGAAATTGTTGCATCATGTCATCGTCAAGTGTTGGTTCTGATGGGTGCGGTTGGAATACTTGTTCGAGATGTTCAAGGTCCTTGCCATTTCAGCATCGTCCCTTGCCCAAGATCCATCGCTTTTTCTCGGATGGGGGGTATGTTTTCTTGTGTTTGTCTTATTTTACTGGTGGCTTTCCATAGAGAGTATTCGGTTGCTTCGGTCGATGTGAGGCTACATAGGTAATTCTGTATTTCGTTGTTCTTCTCGTTTTTAATGAGTTATTTCAAATTTCTTGCTGCTGTATTGAATTTTTCTTTGTCGCGTGGAGATCTTGTCGTCATCCAGATCTTTTCTATCCTTCTTTTGTTGGCAACTGCTTCCTTGATGGCATTGGAGCAGTTTTGTTCTTTTTTCTTCTTTGTATCAGTAGTCGGCGTAGAGTTCCAGGCCGTTTGCTGAATTGTACGGAGAAGGTCGTCAACTGCATCATCAATCTCATAGGCTGTTTTGAGGGAAATTTCAGTTTGGGGTTTGTCTTCAATAAGAGGTCTAAAGAAAGAGCTCCCAGTCGGTCTTCTTTGAGGTGAGTGTCAAAGGTTTCTCTCTATAGGTAGCTTCGGAGTTCACTGTTATCATAATAGGTGTGTGATCGAATGATAAATCAAGATTTTGTTCGGCAAGCACATTTTCTTTTGGTATACCTTTTGTAACGCAGAAGTCTATTATGTCGGGAATTTTCTTGTTATCCGTGGGCCAGTGAGTGGGTTTTCCAGTCGAAACATGTTTCAAATTGTTGTTCGTGATGCATTTTATCAGTTCACGTCCCTCAGTGGTTATAAGTCTGGATCCATACTGATGATGTTTGGCATTGTAGTCGCCTCCGGCTAGGAAACGATTTCCTAGAGTTACGAAGAAGCCTTTGAACTGGCTATCTTTTATAGCATGTCTTGGGGGGCAGTATATTGCTGATATTGTAAGATGACCCCTCTTATCTTCTACGTTCACACTTGTTGCTTGGATGTGTGCTGTTTGGTATTTTTTCATGACGTTATGTTTAATGGAGGTTTTTATAATGACTGCAGTTCCATCTGGGTGATTGGTAAAGTCCATTAGCATTCCATACGACTATATTCAGATCAGTCACTCCATTACAATTTGTCTAGAAGCTTGTTAACTAGGCTTCTTAGAGCTCTCTTGTCTTCTCTCAATTCCTTTATATGCTTTATTTTTTCCAGCTTTGATATTCTTGCATTTATACTACTGCTTCCATCTTGATCTGCGTCGCCGGTATACAATCATGATAGCACAAAAATGTGGCATTAGGTAGTGATTTTCTCAATATTGATTGTTGTTGCTAAGCTCCAGAAAGCTTTTGCATTGAAAGCTTTGCCACTCATGAAGGCACATCCACCTTCAGTAGATAAATCCCACTTTCAACCATGAGACCCGGAGTACATTCTTCCACCACGTGGGAGATCAGTGTTCGGTGTAGTCAGCTTTGAACAACTTCCTTGGCTACTACATACTACCTCAAGTTTAAGCGTTGTGAAGTGCAGCTTATAGATGGCGCCGGCGCACGGAGGCTTCACTGTTGCGAGTGACCTGCAGGTATTTACATGACGAATCTCAATGGTCGGACCGGCCCGGCTTCCATCTCGAATGTTCCGACACTGATGAGGCCTAGCCAGGCTGTGAAACACGTAGTGGCGTCGCTTCGCTACATTAGTAACCAAGCTTCTCGAACAAGAGCCAAAAGAATACATATCGTGTAGGACCTCTATAATAACTTCAGTTTGAAGATGACAGAGCGTAAAAAGCGAGGACAAGGAAGTCGACGCTAAGATCTCTCACATAGAGGTGAGTACGAAAGCGCTTTCAAAAAATAAAATGCTACAGTGTCGCGGTTTATACTGTATGATCAAAAACTTTTCTACTTGCGGTAGGCTATGGCCTGGCCAAAATCAGCTTCGTTCGCCTGCCAATGACCGAATGACCAGGCCACAGCCTACCGCAAGTGAAAAAGTTCTCGATCATACACTATACTTTAGGAGTATGTATTACCAAGCAGCTGGGTGGATTTTCTCCGAGATTCCGACAACAAGTCAGACTTGTTCAGATTTCTTGCAGAGTTTTATCAGAGCTTGACAACTTTAGCATTGTGACCAATGTGGGTAGTGGCATCAAGGCTGTTGGTGTGGGAGTGACTTTGCTGAATGGAATGTCCGCTGAAGAGATGGAGGAGGCAGATGGAAGGATTATCGCACATGTCAGAGATATCGTTTTTAATGGAGGAAAATCCGTGATAATCAGAACCACCGAAGACACCGATGTTGTCGTTTTGGCCGTGTCTTTTCTTTCACCTTCTGCAGGAAGTTGGTCTCCAGCAGCTGTGTGTCCTATTCGGAAATGGCCAAAATAAGCGGTATACTCCTCTCCACTCTATCGCCGAAGTTCTTGGTTCTGGAAAATCCGTAGCCCTACAAGGCTTGCATGCATTTAGTGGTTACGACACCGTCTCCTATTTTGCCGGCAGGGGAAAGAAGACGGCCTGAGATGCCTGGAATTCTGTTCAAGAAACGACAACTGCTCTCAAGCAATTGGCTAGTCCAGTGGCCAGTATTTCCAAAGATGCCCTCGCAGTTCTCAATAAATATACGGTGCTTCTATACGATGCTGCCAGCAAATGCAAATGAAACGGTGAACGAAGCAAAACCACAAACACGACGTCGAGGAGGAAGAAATAGAGGGTAGCTCTAAAATTTGAGTCAAATAAAAAACTTGGAATCGAATGATGTTTGTCAAAATGTTCAATTTTGAAGTAAAATACCACAAATAAATATTTTTCTGTTCAAGTGAATCAATAAAAAAGTGCCGCTAAGATGTCGTTATTTGCAAAGTAAAGACCCATGACGGCAAGACTCGAAAACGTTTGGAATTTGATAAAAATAGCGAAATATCAAGGTCAAACTTCATCAAAGTGTAGTTTTGATAATATATTCGGTATCTAGAACCCAAAAGTAGACGAAAAAAACTCAAAGAATAATAAAATCCATCGAGATAGAGATTTTTTTCAATTCTATTACTTCCAACCGGAAATGATCGCCATTTTGATTCCTCCGCGGCAAAACTTTCGGAGCCACGAGTCAAATTGTCTTGAATGGTCTCAAGAACAAGTGTGCCAAAGGGCTTTGCATTTATATGATTTGCCACATATTTTGGTGTATACAGACGCCACTAACGTATACCTGCTGGATCCTAATGGGTGTTGGCCCGGTCGGTCCGACGGCTGGGATTCCTATAACTATTCACAAACACTGTAAATCATTTACTTGTACTTGTATTACTAGTGACAAGGCTTATAAAGTTCATGTAAGTGCACCTAGATCGTTGAAGTGTCAAAATGCAAAAAATTGAATGGGCTCCCATCCGTATATTATAATCGTTCCAATTTCGGACCAACTGGATTGAATACACTGTCAATAATTTTATTTCTGGTCGCCATTTGTTCCATTATGACGGCCAGGACGGCAAATCTAGGGTTTTCTTGCAGATGTCTAGTCGAGTTCTACAAGACGTACATCTTGTACGTTGTAGTACAAGATACATGTACATGACGTACATAACCACCTTGTTTTATAAAGTTGACACCTATGATGCAATTCTTGAGTCGGTTCCAAGTGGTGAAGGCATTGTCAGTCCAAAAAGCATGCAAGTAAACTGATACAACCTAGGCCCAGGTTTGATGGAGGCTGTTTCAAATCATGCGTCTCATCACAAATAGTTACGGTCGTCAGGATGAGCTCGATTTGCATCAAGAAATCAAGGCAGGTCCGGAGTTTCCAAATCCAAGAGCGGGGATTCAAAACGTTGTTTTGCTTCACAAAGCCATTCGTGAGAAGTTGCGCATATTTCTCCCGAAAGCCCACCACTCGACCTAGCATATAACGAAAACAATCGGAACTTGCACATTGTCGTTGGAAATACCATCACCGCAGGAAATGTCCGTACGGTCGAGCTTCCGCGGCATAATGCGGATTATCCTAACCTTCTTCGGCAATGTGCGAATCGTGTACCGAGAGCTTTGCCATCATTGTACTCACTAATGGGTGCACCACGTAAGGGCAGCGCTGCACAAATCCATTTAGGCATATACAACCCATTTACTCTGGCCATCACCGTGGCCAGGCAGACAAAATGACGAAAAAGCCGGAAAATGGACGCGTCCATCCGTCTCGACGCCCTGGCGATCAGGTAATGCGATAGCAACATACCCGCGTCAGGTATACCTTCTCTTTTGCTCTATCCATGCCATACAGGCTCTCTCCCTGAAAGTGTTAAAAATTAATTCCGACACACATCGCTCCAAAACTTTGCAGCTCTCCTCCTGGTGGTAACCGCCCGCTTTGCTATACCCGCTGACATAAATTATACATCTCATAGCGTTTTCTTGTAGTATTTTAGAAATACAGATGTAATCCAGAAATCCATATGTTTTTGTGTGTTTATAAAACATTTCAACATTTGAACGAGTGCCTTGTTTGTGTTTTAGGGATATGAATTCTAGTAGCATCCATATACCAGATCGCGCACAGTCTATTTATTGAGTTCATAACATCGGCGGTTAAGATATAATCGATTTGAATAAATACACATTGGCATTTTGGAGGCATTCATTTGGGTTTCGTGTAAACGATTATCTGAAAATTATTCAGATTTCAATAATATTTACAGTCCGAGCCGTCGATATGCGTATGCATATTAACGGAGCCTAAGAAATTGTTTATACGGAGCGGCGTTGTTCTAATGGCGTTGCCGAGGTTTATTTTCAATTCGGAATTTTTTTATTATTTTTGTAGATGTAAGTAGGTATATCTGACCGAATTTAACGTATTTGGATTTTACGTGTTATTACTGTTGACCCGTGACGTCGCAAAGTACCTTGAGACAATCCAGAGGGAGCCCTTTGGAATTGGCAACTTGACCATGTTTTACCTCACAGGACAATCTACTGTGACAAAACGATCCAACATCCAGATTGTTAACATCATTATCATGGTTACGTCTGCATGTTTAAGAAAAAAAAAAACGACCATAACATTACGCGTTTGGCGGAATGTTGATTGTTGGTGTGTGGAGCCGGAAATTAGGGTTGAGTTCTTTCGAATGCCTGGTAAAAAAGCCATTACTTGCTTTTGAAACCAGTCATTTGTACTTTTCAATTAATCACAAGAAAACAGTTTGTCGGACGCGACATGCGGGACGTGTATGTACCAATCTTTTTTAAATATCCGCCGTCGTCATCAGCAGAACATTCGGTCGCTTCAGAGTCAATTAGAGCTTTCCAGATCGATAAATCTCGGCAGCACCCATAGTTGGTGGGTATACCTTTCGGAACAGCCATCAGAGGATTTTATAATAAATGGTGAGTTTCTGGAAGCGAAGGCGCGCGGCTCGGTGGAAATAAGCGTGGCGGCAACAATTATTCCTCAGAGCACAGTTAATTTAGAGCTCCTCTCTTCTTTTCAGGCAAGCAATCAACGTCTCACGTTGGCTTGTTGTCAAGGAAGCCGCTATGATTTGTCACATGTAAAGAAATAATTGCTAAAGGACGTAAAGACACAACTATAAAGGCAAGTTGTTGCAAATAAGTAGTTATAACGTTAGCAGCCAGTGGTGCCGTGACCAGGATTACAAGACTCCCGCAGGATTTTGTATTCCTCAAAGAAAATGCTATCGAAACGATTGCTTCAGTAATTGTTTAAATGGTGTTCAACTAAGTGACATATCATAAACACTAGAACAGGTAGGCCTTAGGCAGTATCTTAGGATGAGTAACTTGAACGTGCGCATGACGAGCATGATGTGAAGTCATGCGGTAAGTTCTTTTGCTGCAGTCGTCAATCATGCGAACTGTCATTGGTCCATGGCGAATACATTAGAATTAATTTGTTAACGTTGGACGTGATGATGCAGACCTGATGTTCTCAATTGAGAACGCACACCGGACTTGGAATTCAGTCTGCTTTGCTCGCGATGAGCGACCCGCAACCGAGCGCGGCCAGAGATAGCCAATCGACTGATGCGGCGACAGGTGACATAATTACGATCAAAATTATCCGACAATTATGCCGTAATGCGTTCTTAATATGAACGGAACGAGTTTTCAGTTTCAGTGCTCGGTGCAGCTACACACAGAATCCTCGTCTTATATCATAGCTGAGTTACGAAAGACGTCAGTGCTTCGCTAAATTATTATTATAATTACTTTTAATGCGACGGCGGTATCATGTTTCCCGTGACATGTTTATTGTCGCACAGCTCGCGACGTGAGTGCAGATATAGAAGGTATCTACCAAAAAGGATATCTGGTAGTTGCAGAGTGCGGTTATGATCATCAGCAACGAACGGATTCGAGATCGAAAAAGAGCAAATTTTTCGGAGACGGCCATTGCGTTTCCATCGCAATTACCAGTAAATGGCACACCGCGCGGGAGCGTCACAGCCCCAGCCTCCCTTGTTCTTGTTATTACCATTACCATTACTGCGGCTAATGGTGATTGCCGATCTGCGATAAATCAGCGACCTCTGGAACACTGCCAGACGAAAATTATCGCTGATGGACTACAGCTGGAAGGATGGATCGTTCTGTGCTGATTGCTAATGAATAAATCAAATTTGATGCCAAAAACGTTACGTCAAAATAATTTCCTTATTCGTTAACATAAATCTTCGTTAACGTTACGAAAATTGTGAGAAAGTCACGCATGGCGAGGAGGCCCGGGTGTTGAGTTTGGTGCGCGCTCAATGATCGACCGGAATTTGCTTGCCGTAAAAAAGTAATTTAAACTAAATTGCCTGGATGTGTTTTACACTTGTCTTGCATTAATTTCTGGAAGTGTCCTAATCGCCCGATGTTTTATGGCATTGCGGTCATAAAGAGAGTGCTTTCTTTTCTTCACAAGCGGGGCGTTGTATAGGTAATCACCATGCGTGTCATTCAGAACTGTGAGGCTCTCTGGATTCCGATGCGGTAATGTAAAACAATTGCCCCCCATTGTAAGTAACTATATATTTATGATACAACAATTAACAATAGTGTTGTTTGAGTATATAGTATTCTGGTAGTAGAGTGCGGAATACATAGAATGGTGGAGGAAGAGAGGAAATAATGGAAGTGAATAACGGTAGCGCTTGATTGTGGGAAGCAAAGGCAATGGTTGACATCACCTCGAACGAATTGATTAATAGTAACGAACAGTCGGCTCGTCGCAAGCCAAATGAACCCACTTTGCATGAGCTATGACGATGCCTAACGAACGGACAAATTTTGAACGTTATGGAGATTCAAAACATCTACAAATCTTGTTTCCATTATTCTAATGTTTCATGCATTCATTAGTTTTTCGGTTTTCCTGTAAGTACAGTAAACTCACACAGTGATGGCCATGCATATGCTTCCACTTTGAATCTGAAAATGAAAGAGACATGATTGTGAATCTGTCAAAGCAGACGGTGTAGACGTTACTGTATAACTTGCCAAATACAGAAACCTGATTTGTTGCAAGAGAATGTTAGGCCCCCGGGCTTATCGCCAATTTGTATTTTGCATCTTTCGATATCGTTAGAACCTATAGTTATCTGGGTATGCCGCACTACCATAGCGACAAAAATAAAAAGGAGAAAGAAGATACAACGTCATGTAGAAAAACAAAGACCAAATAAATAAATCGTCGTCATGTCTGCCGCGGAACTCCTCATCGTAGCATCCTTCCTACAACGTCTTTTAAGATAATTTGAATTATCTGAAAATTGCTTTGATAATGCAAAATTATTTTTCTACATACACTACTTGTTTCAATTATACGTTCAGTTTGGAAGTAGTTGGAAGTGGGTTTGACAGCTTATAGCTTTTAATAGATGATATTATGTCATAACCTCTACACGTTTTGGATAGTTTTTCTGAGGCTTCAAAATGAGGTATCAAAAATCAAAATCGTTCAGTCAAAAGTTTCTGTCACTCTTTGACATTGACATTTTCTCGTTGACAGGTCATGATGAAAATCATATTTTCTCTTTTTTACCAGAAACTATATTAGTGCAAACCATCTGGTCGAAATAGGTCAAACGGTTTAGAAATAAATCGGGGGTTCAAAAAAAATCTGACATCCACACAGACCGACCGACACGGAAATTTCTTTTGACAAGATCTCGACGTTTTAGCATACGGGTCCAAAAAACGAATAAATTATTTTCATTTGCGATTACCTTACTTTTAATTTTTCGAAGCATTCGATGAGAAGGAAAAACGGATTGTACCCTGTTATTCCGTTCTAAGTTTCATTTGATCTGGATCTCTGTCCTCATAACTCTCATTGCAGAAAGTCGATCAGAGAAGGCTAAATTAGTGGTCCTTCGAGCCGGATGGACTTCACGCGATATACATTCCAGTGAGGGAAACAGCGCAAAAAAAAGAGGAACTTTAAATCAACGAGTACAGGAAAGGAACAACGACGGGACTATTCCAGCTGATTATTTTATTCGTCTAGAAATTGAAAATTGATATTATGTTCCTTACTCAGCTCGACACAGAGAACCTATAGACGGGGAGCTAGCGACGGATTTTTCATATCACTGCAACAAAGCTACAATGTTGATTCAAACACCCCTCTACACCTCCTGATGACCAGAACGAACATTTCCCGGCTAGTAGCCGGGGCCTTTGGACGTTATGGCTCTTTAAAGAAAAAAAATAAATTGTACAGGGTGGTCCATCCTAGCGTAATTATCCCATAGCGGTCTTACCCTTCAAGATAGAGAAAAAGATGTAATTAAGAAGTTATATGGTTTGATGAGACCTAAAACTTAAAATTATTTTCAGCTATACAGGATGTCCCATTTTGACGGGATCAACAAAACGTCAATTTTTTTAAATGGAACACCCTATATTTTTTTGCATTTTCGGATTCAGCTTCTTTAACTGTCTTATGCCTGTATTTTTGTTTTTGAATTGTGTGGCAGTGCTACCAACTAAAAATTGAAAACTGAAATAAATCGCATTTTCACAGTTATCTTGAAAAAATCGTAGCGGCCTTGCTTTTCAAAACTAAGAGATGAAACTTGACATGATGATAGTCAAGTCACAGACCAATATACCAATGTCAAAAATTTGCAATTTCTTGATACAGGGCGTTCACAAAAAAAATCAAACTTTTTAATTTTTAAAGTCTCATAACTCATTTTTTTCAAATAGCATGCCCCTAATTTTATAACGTTATCTGATAGCTTTTTTTATCCTCTTTCATTTTTACTATGGGGTACCCTCCCCTCAACTTCATTGTTTTCGAGATAATCGGAAATTTTCACAAAATTTGTGATCTTTTAATTTTTTTTCACAAATTGAGTTGGCCGTGATGAATGACAGACAAGCCAAATAGAACGCAACGCTCAATTAGTCAGTCTGAATATTGTCGAACAAAAGAAAATGGCTTCAACGCAGAAAAAACAAATTGGGATCCTGGATATCGGGATCATTACCAGAATATCATATCAATCATTTTCTCTCGCGTAAAGTAATTTTTCTTTGTTCGACAATATTCAGACTGACTAACTGAGAGTTGCGTACTATATGGCTTGTCTGTCATTCATCACGGCCAACTCAATTTGTGAAAAAATATAAAAAAATCACAAATTTTGTGAAAATCTCCGATTATCTCGAAAAAAATGAAGTTTAAGGGTAGGGTATCCCTAGTAAAAATGAAAGAGGATAAAAAAAGCTATCAGATGACGTTATAAAATTAGGGGCATGCTATTTGAAAAAAAAATGAGTTATGAGACTTTGAAAATTATGAAGTTTGATTTTTTTTTGTGAACGCCCTGTATCAAGAAATCGCAATTTTTTGACATTGGGATATTGGTCTTTGACTTGACTATCACCATGTCAAGTTTTATCTCTTAGTTTTGAAAAGCAAGGCCGCTACGATTTTTTCAAGATAACTGCGGAAATGCGATTTTTTCCAGTTTTTAATTTTTAGTTGGTAGCACTGCCACACAATTCAAAAACAAAAATACAGGCATAAGACAGTTAAAAAAGCTAAATCCGAAAATGCAAAAAAATATAGGCTGTCCCATTTAAAAAAATTGACGTTTCGTTGATCCCGTCATAATGGGACACCCTGTATAGCTGAAAATAATTTTAGGTTATAGGTCTCATCAAACCATATAACTTCTTTCTTACATCTTTTTCTCTATCTTGAACGGTAAGACCGCTATGGGATAATTACGCTAGAATGGACCACCCTGTATGTGTCCTTTATAACGGGCTATTTGGAGACGTCAAATGATAACCCTGATAGCGCGATTGATAAATTGCGAGCAGAACGTCCGCGGCAGCTAGAATGGGCGTGAGGTCCAACGAGCGATGTCCAAAACGGGCCCAGGTTCGAGGCCCACAAAGTCCGATTTAAAAAAAAAATCGTTGCTTTCAATTTGTGAAGCAATCTAAATTCGAAGTACTGATTTTTCACTGAATTTTTGACTTTTTTTCCGACAATTCATTATAGCATTCGCTTGTTAAGTACCTAGTCCGTGTGGAAAGTTACAAGAAAAATTCGAAAAGGCGTTACTGAATTATCGGAATAAAGTCAAGAATCCAGTAAGGAAAAAAAAATTGAATTTAGATTGCTTTGAAAATTGGAAAGAACGATTTTCTTTAAAAAAAAATCGGACTTGGTGGGCCTCGAACCCGGGCCCGTTTGGGATATGGCTCGTTGGACCTCGCGCCCATTCTAGCTGCCGCGGACATTCTGCTCGCAATTTATCAATCGAGCTATCAGGGTAATCATTTGACGTCTCCAAATAGCCCGTTATAAAGGACACATACAATTTATTTTTTCTTTAAAGAGCTATAACGTCCAAAGGCTCCGGCTACCAGCCGGGAAATGTTCGTTTTGGTCAAGGCTGGTCGACGTTATGTTGTACTATAGGTTGCCTCATCCAGTTTATGAGTGACGTCACAAGATACCCTTCGGGAACTTGATTTTGGCTGAAACTGATGTCGCTTTTTTCGTTTGACATTCCGGATCTTATTTCGACGGAAATCCACCAAATTTCTGAACTGGACGAGAAATGGTTGATGCACATTCAACGATTGGTGGTTATTAGATGAATCGGACATGCTTTTATCCACCAAAACACAATTTGAACCGCCGAACTGTCAAGACCAAAAATAAGGCGATAACGTTATCACGAGGTGAAGCGGACCGCGCGTCTGTCACCGGGTAGCTCATTGGTAAAGAACCTGACTTTCAACAGGAAGGTAGTGGGATCGAACCGCAGCCGTGCCCAACTTTTTTTTCTTCAAAAACACCCAAATTGTGATTTTTTAAAATTAGAAAGAGGAAACAGAATTCAAATTAGTGTTGCCCAACTCATATTTGATTTTAAAAATCACAATTTGGGTGTTTTTGAAGAAAAAAAGTTGGGTACGGCTGCGGTTCGATCCCACTACCTTCCTGTTGAAAGTCAGGTTCTTTACCAATGAGCTACCCGGTGACAGATGCGCGGTCCGCTTCACCTCGTGATAACGTTATGTCCTTGTTTTTGGTCTTGACAGTTCGGCGGTTCAAATTGTGTTTTGGTGAATAAAAGCATGCCCGATTCATCTAAAAACCACCAATCGTTGAATGTGCATCAACCATTTCTCGTCCAGTTCAGAAATTTGGTGGATTTCCGTCGAAATAAGATCCGGAATGTCAAACGAAAAAAGCGACATCAGTTTCAGCCAAAATCAAGTTCCCGGAGGGTATCTTGTGACGTCACTCATAAACTGGATGAGGCAACCTATAGTACAACGTAACGTCGACCAGCCTTGCGTTTTGGTCATCAGGAGGTGTAGGGGGGTGTTTAAATCAACATTGTAGCTTTGTTGAAATGATATGAAAAATCCGTCGCTAGCTCCTAGATTACTACTCACACTCAGTCAAGCATTAGAAAGAATTGATGATCCCACGACTCGATAATTCCAACGGACTAATGGTCAGCATCAAATGCTGCAGCTTTCTGTGCAGCAGAATTCTGATTGGATGAGCAAAATTCAAAAATTTTTGCCGCCATGCTGCTAAAGAAGTTGGCTAAACGTGAACCTCTTGAGCAGCATGGCGGCAAAACTTTTTGAATTTTTCCCATACAATCAGATTTCTGTTGCAAAGAAAGCTTGTAGCATTTGATGCTCAATGCAGGGTCACCATAAGGCAGGAAAACATCCTGAGCGGTTTGGAGAATGGAGAATGGTGAATGGGAAGAAGTTCGTGGTGAAAGACTGATATTCGAGGAAAACAGACATCCTGGAACACATAATAACTAAGCAGTCAAGTCAAAGACGAGATCGAAATAAGATGGACACTGATATTCCAGAACGAAGAAGAATTGAAATGGTTGGATCGGAGAACAACGCTGGTTATAGGAACGTCTGAATCAAAATTTTTGCACCAAGGGTGAGTGAGACGTTCAAATTTGGGCCAAGAGCAGGTTTCATTGATATAAAAAAGCATAGGCTAGAAATAGAATCAAAAGAACGCGAGGTATTTACGAAGCCTAATGAAGAAACAGACAAAAATTTTCCACAGGCAAAACTACAGGCGTCAAAAGAAAGAAAAGAAAAGAAATTATAGCTCCACAGAGATAAATCAAAGAAGAACACATACAAAAAGAAATTGAGTCAAATGGTACAGCTGGTTCAAGTAGAACCTCGAGAGGAAGGAGTTCACTCGGAAATTTCGAACATATGGAAGAGAATCCACAAAGACGAGTGCATCAATGGGAAAAATTTTGAGATCCCTGACAACAAGTCGACGAGGGAAAGAAACAAGATTTACCCACGAAAATCAATAACTGATAATTTAGAAATTCTAATTTAAAAATCTGTTTTCCAGAGTTGTGCATGGTGAAGATCTTCCTACATTGGAAAGATCGAAGAATGGTTTCCATTCATTATAATGTATCATGAAACAAATAACAAACAAGTATAAAATAAGCTCAAATAATGTAAAGCTCTTTATGGAAGTGTCTGATTAATCGTCTGCTCTCATTGTACTCTTGCGATGTGGAGACGTAGACGCAGGGGTAAGGCACAAACTCTTACAATTGGCGGAGGAGCCGTTCGAGAGTCTTCCGGGACTCATCATGAATAAACTGCTGGACTCACTGATTCTTTCGCGATTAAAGCAACAGCAGATGCTGAAATACGCTGGAATTACTGATGGGTAATTGCGAGAAGAGCCTTGGAGGACTTTTTGGAGAGACGTATATGAATAAAATCAGGAATCCGTTTGCGGGTATGAAAAGCGAGCGTTTCGCTTGCTATGCAGGCGGTTCAGTTCGGAGATGAGTAAAGTGATGAAGAGATCCAACGCAAACTCAAGAGCGATATTTGATCGTGAATTGGAAATAGTAATGCGCAGTGATTTTGTGTCTTTTTTCTTTTGACATATCATATTCGAAAATACCTGATATATGATTTTTTTCTCCCATGCCCGTACGGCGTGTCTTATGAGGACTAGCCAGACTTACGGGGTGAAGCGCGCACACACTACTAGAGGTACGGGCAATGTTAATCGTACGTCGTTACGTCCGGGGACATTTACATTGCGGAAGTAGGAATTTATCGAGGCGCTCTGCAACTAAATTGACTTTGAATTTGATATGAATGGCGCATGTGAGGCTGAATACCCCGTCCGGTGTGTGCTAATGACAATTGGCTACCGTGAAAGGGTTGTACAGAACGGGCCTGTGCATGACCATATAATGGAATCAGGCATTTACATTTACTGGAACGACGGGCACTAGGCGTCTCCACCTCCTCTCTCTAACTAACTACCCCCAGGCGCTGTATTGATGGCAATTAATAAATAAATTGCCTTGCACAGCGTACTGCGCCATATAGGTAGGAGGTAGAAAATTAACTCAGCTGATCCATGTGTTCAAAACTCCAAAGCAACAAATCCTGATTTGCATGTCCTATTCTACGGGTAAGTACAAACTTAGACACTCGCGCATATATTCTTGCACGTTTGTCTTATTTTTATAGACGTGACCTCGCCGTTCGCTTGCCGAAAAAAAAATACCAACAAAAAATCATTTCATTAGGTCGTCAGTATGGACTTATTATTAATGCTCAGTGTTCATGCAAAATGCAAAATTAACTCGCACTCCGCCGGGAGCACGTATTAATCAAGACGTAGATAGCTTAAAACTGAGATAGCCCTCATTAATTTTGCAACCTTCATGTGTATCGTCTTGTAACATAATAAACTGGCATGTTGGACCGTTTCGTATGCTGTCTTCATTAAAAATCCGCCTTGGTGTGGTTATAACAGAGAAATAATGCTAAAAGTTGTCGAATTTAATCAAGTGAAACCTTGCGCGTTGAAACACAATAAAATTGCATTCGTGCCAGCGCTCATACTCGTAAATGTGCCGTTGTGATGATTAATTTTGCACCCAGAGAATGAAATGACGAATAAACCTGAATTAGGTTTACCTCTGTACATGTTATTCTTGATTTAATTTCCATCGAGACTAGGTACTTTTCCATCGCAAGAAAATGCAACTACAGCTTTCAAACGTTTCGTTTCACTTCCTAGTCCACTTTGTAGAAGCTAGATTTTTTAGTATGCTATTACAGTTCAAATACAGAGGGTACGTCAAATTTAATATACAGGTACTTCGATGTTATAAGTTCGCAAGACCAAATACTATCCTAGTACCTGTTGTGTTCTTCCTAAGCTGGAGAATATTTTTAAGGCAAACATTGGCAGCGCAACGTCTTTATCTGAATTTGGTTGATTCAGTGATGATAATCAATTTATCTTATCATACCACGCACACCTTATGTTGGTGATTTGATTCCTCCATATTGTAGCATTCCAAAATCTAATATAGAATAAATTTACTAAGTAGGCACATTAGACGTCATGAGGAGAGTGACAAAAGTCAAGTATTTATTTCGAGGATTTTTCATCAAAATTTAGGTAGGCGATGCGAAAAGTTTTGAAGGGAAATAATAAATAAGAAAAATTAGATACGTCAGATTTGGAACTTTCGAGCGTTTTCGAGACTTTTTGTGCAACCCATCCCTCTGTTCGAGGTATGTACATTTTAAATTACTTAGGAAATAACTTATTAGTACAATTTTAGGGTGCATGGTATGGGACATGATATGCCAGGCCATTGATGTTGAGAAAGTAACGCACATGGCTCTGTTTCTGCCACAAGCGAACGTCTAGAACGAAACCGCCAAGTAACTTGCCCAGCGTTCGGCGTGAATTGGCGCTGTTTCTTCTTTACCTCTGTTATCTCTTCGGCTACCGTTAACGTCAGCAGCTGCGCTGCATTCTGCCTTGATCTCTTGGTGATCGTCTCGTGATCTACCGTTTATCATCAGCAGTGCATGCAATTGATAATTATCGTGCCACTGGACTACCGTTGCCGTCGGCCGTGCCGTATTCTTTTGACGGTGAAACCAAACTGATAATAATTATTGTACATAATCTTTTCTTCAAAATTCTCCTAGACGTCCGTTTCATCCTTTTTCATCATTTTTTTTATCTGTACAAATTCATAAAATCATATTTAGGTATTTATCCGAGAACAGGTATCAATTGGTTGGAAGAAGGTAAGTCCAAAGCTTAGCTATTAAAAGGTAAACCGATATTATCGATCGATCAATAATATTAAGTCAAAATACCTTAAGAGTTAAGTTACCTGGTGAACTCTGCCTAAATCCCATCAATTTAAGCCTAAACTATATCTTGGTTTTTACCTACCTCTCATCATTCATCCTTTTGTAATATAGTTCCTGAAACTTATTCCTGTAAATATTTGTCATCCGTTTCATAAACAACAATTATTTATTGTATAAAGTATCTTTTGTAACAAACACCAAATCCTACCATCATGAAAAGGTTTTCCTGATTACACCAAAAATAAAGAAATCAGGTGGCGCCCAGTTTAAAGACTATACATTATCTGACGGTAAGTACCTACAAAAATAAACACTAATATCCACGACCCCTCTACACGACGAAAAGCTGCCGCGCTGAACCTTTTTTTTAAATTTCAACAGAGAAAACAAAAAAAAGGCTACAATATTGTGAAATTACCTCAATAACCTTTCACCTTTACTACAACAGTTCTAGTAAGTTGTTTACTTGTTTTGTGTTAGTGAATGTGGTCTGATCAGTTGATCTTCTCAAACATTTAAATCAGCCTGCGCCCTATGATAATCGTGTTCTCCAACATATTCTTGCTGCAGTTTTAGTTCGAGCATGATGTCCCAGAAAAAGTGTTCAGAAATTTGAGATGGCAAATAAAAGGAGAATCGGGATTGAAATTTCTGGTACAGTATACGAATGAAAGAAAGCAATTCATTAAATTCGTAAAATTCCCAATATAAAACGTACTCTTAGTGTTTGTAAGACCACATTAAAATAAAATTCGACTGATACTCTAATTAATGACGGAAAAGACATTCAGCTCTCACAACATACAAAAAATAAAACTGAAGAAACCTACTAATGTTTCTTCAGTTTACAGGACATAATAAAAACAATGGAGAAAAAACAATACAAAATGAGAATGGTATTATTGCGCACCCCGTGGGCTCGTGCACATGAAGATCCTGCAAGAGAGCCTAACCCATCCCAGTTGACATGTTTCTCGCTAAGAGTTGATGACAATTTCGGCATATCCGCTATAGCAGACCTCGTCCTAGCCCTACAGGTAGGAGGACAATTCAATAAAAAGTACAGTATACAATCTGCTTGGACGGTGAAAAATCCATGAAACATGTGGGATAGTTGACGGCACACCACAGGGACCTGTGGGCGGAGCTGAACAGAAAAACCAAAATAGTTTTGGACGAGTCCGTGTGTTGAAATAGGGGAAGCAACACCGTCAGCTGGAGTACTGGACCATTACCAGGTCACAGGCGAACCTAAAATCCCACTGCAAATCTAGGTGCACCACTAGATAAACTTAGTCCGTGCAGTTAGACTCCGCCCACAGGTCCCTCTGGTATTCCAAGTACTCGAAAACAAAACATTGGAAAACAGTCGAAATACTTTGGACGGAAGCGATCGATGGCACGAGAGTACGGCTTTCTCACGGTATTCAGAGAATATCAATCATTAAATCAAGTCTCTTACATTTTGGCAAGCGACTATGGCGCTTTTCTTGAGGAAACAGGACGAAATTAAATTTTTTTTTTAAGTTATAGTCGTATAATGCAACGTTTCGCTCTGTTTCTTCAAGAAAAGCGCCATAGTCACTTAAAGAAGGACAAAGAAATCGATCAAAATATGGGCAAGCGTAATTGCAAAACATCAGTGAGCATGATAACATTAAACGATTTCAAATATTTACAAGTGAGAGAGAAGGGACACAAAAAAATTAACATTGAAATTATGCATTGAAAAACTAAAATGATGAAACATCGCAGGTAATTTTGATTTTTTTTGTTAATTGGTTGGCCTTGAAGGCTTGCTCTTTAGCCACTAGAACGAACTTTTAATTCAAAATTTTACTTTTTCTGTTTCTTCAATTTCAAACTTTCGTCTCAATGTTTTGGAAGAATTCTATAATCAGTTAAAGGATTTGCGGGTTATTTGTAGCCAACAGGGAAGTGATGTTCAGAGGAAGAGAACAGTTCCTAATGCTGACTAAGTTCTTTATCAGAGCTTCGATCAGTCCTTGTTGATTCCCACAAGCGAACATCAAATGATTTATGTCACCAATCGATTCATTGTCACACGAGCATACCGGTGTCTCGGGAATGCCAATGCGGAACAAATGGGACGGAAAGCATCCATGGTTCAGTTTAAGTCGAGTCAAGGTTGAAACTTCTGATCTTTGGGTCAGACTTTCATTGCTCATGAGGGTCTGCCTGGGGAGAATAGGGTGAATCAAGGTGTAGTGATTCTTCGAAGTGCTAACGAATTCTCCTCATGAGGCTTCCCATCCTTTTCTGATATTCACTCTTACTATTGTAAGACACCTATTTTTTATAACAATTGACCACAACAGTTGGTTGTGTTCGTTCACCTTTGTGTGTAGAAATAATAAGATAAGATAAGATAAGAAGCTTTATTGTCCAACAACACAAGTCATACAAAGGACAACGGTGACAAGCACAAAATATACACACACCTATGAAATATTGAACAGATTTCAAGTCAATGAAGAAAGACAAAACATAACAATTATAAATTACAATTACAAGACAAAGGTCTGTGTTTCCTGGATAGCCCCCATGAACCCATTTAACGAAGGAGAGCTCAGGTCTGTTGTGTGGCAGATCTCATTGAAGTACCTGGACATCACGTATACAGGTGATCTGACGATCGCGTTCGAAGTGGCAGCAGGCAGTCGGAAAAATCTGCAGCCTCTAGAATTGAGCCGTGGTACCTGTATAGAGAACTGAGAAAGCAGTTCAGCACAGTCAACGGCACCGTGAAAAAGCTTGAATAGGAAGATGAGAGATGCACGACGCCTCCGAGACTCCAGGGAGTCAATCCCAAACTCCTCTCTAAGGAGACACCCATCATAGCCCCTCTCAGGGAACATGCCATGCACTCTGAAATGCATAGTTACTGATGACAAGGTGCATTTCTCCCTGTGACAAATTTACGAAGCTGTCAACATCCAAATGGTGAGTCTTTCTCACGGGCATATACCTACTTATTTACTGTAACTGACTATGCATATGTAACTAATCAAATATTATAACCTCAGCATTGCTTATACAAAGTAACGATTGAGGTTGTCTGCGCTAATATGCGGCAGGGGCCTCGCTGGTGGTCCCATTGCACGATCGGTATTAGAGAGGTTCTGTGTGGCTGGATCAGGAGCATTGTGCGTAGTCTCCAAGGGCTCCATTGCACGAATCGGCACAGAACTGGATTATTTGTATCGGAGGTGATCACCTGTTGTAGACAAACCTAGAGAATGATATATTCACGCTTGATACACGTGGTGTGATGTTTGGAATAGGTGCCATTGCACTGTTGAAGGCACATTGCACTTTTCATTATCACGGTGGTTACTGACTTTGGCTGGGCCAAGTCGCGTATTTAGTAAAGCTGAGTGTAAATGTTCCAGAGTCATACTGATTCAAGGCTGAGTGGAATTGTCTAGAAGTCATATTGATTCAAGACTGAGTTGAGTTGAATTCAACACTGAATTGACCTGAGATCAATTCATGAGAGTAGCGTAATGCTCACAACCGTTTTTATCTTTTCAGAACCAGATGACCATGACCAAACCGCCGCCTTCCACTGCGTTCAAGATTGTTGGATTGTTTCATTAATTTGTAAAGTTGATTGTTAACGAAACCAGACGTTAATTTCAATCATTGTTTTACTCATCGTTGAGTAACGATATGTCCTTCCGGCATTTCCTGACTTACAGAAATTTATCGTCCTACACTATGGAGTACAGATCGCAGATAATGATGAGGTACTTGTATTTCATGTAGCAATACAGGGTGAGTCAGATGTAATCGTGCAAACTTCAAGGATAGCTACTCCTAGACGCCCTGATTCAGAAGAACCTATATTGTGCCTCTATCTTGCTTCCTAAGAAAGATACAGAGTGTCAAAATTAATTTTTTTAATTTTTTTTCCATTTGTAACTTGCGAACCATTCAATTAAATTAGCTTAGATTCAGCATAAGATGGTTTGTCGGAATTGTCTGCCAACCTGCTGAATTTCAAAGGAATCTAATCAGTGGTGGAAGAGTTCTGGAGAGAACATTATTTTAAAGTTTCTTCAGATGCTTCCAAATTAATGACCCCCCATAACTCCCACACTACATATTGGATTCTTCCAAAATTTCCAAAATTTTGCAAGTAGGTAGATGTGGGTCCCATCTCAGCATCCTACCGAAGAATCATCTAACCGAACCGCCCCACGACGCAGCAGTCTACTGCGAAGATACCCACTTATTTGACGACTACTACGCTGCAGCAGTCTACTCCAAAACATCCTACTGCTCAAAGCAGCCCACCGACAGAGCATCCTACTGGAAAAACACTCACAAGGTCAAGACTGTCAACGTGCAAAATCTCCCTGCATTTGGCATCCTATACGACTTTAGCAGCCTACCCATAAAGCAGACTACTGTACAAAAACCCACGAATTCGCCGGATGCAAGGAGATTTTGCACGTTGACAGTCTTGACCTTGTGGGTATTTTTTCAGTAGGATGCTCTGTCGGTGGGCTGCTTTGAGTAGTAGGATGTTTTGGAGTAGACTGCTGCAGCGCAGACGGCAACGAATTCGTGGATTTTTGCACAGTAGACTGCTTTTTCGGTAGCATGCTAAGATAGTGGAATGCCAAATGCAGGGGAATTTTGCAGATTGACAAAGAATATCCCAGCGTGTCAGCCTGTCAACCTGGCAAACAGCTGATTCCAAGAAAAAAGTGAAGTGTTACCGCAAATGTCTGCCACAAGCAAGCATCCATCAGCAGTATTCAGCAACACCAGCCACGCTGGGGCTAGATTTAGCCCGTCAGGGATGGTGATAATAAAAATAAAATTTGCGAAAATAAGGGAACTTCTGAGTCAATTTTGAAGTGCTTTGTGTTGACATGTGAGTGCAATTTTCCGATTACAATCACGTTAAAATCACTTGAAAAGCATTCAAATATTCCCAATAGCCCCCTATCGTGAACCCCTGGAGCCGGAGGTGGAGTTAGAAAGACTGAAATGTTTGCATAAATCAAAAAGAAATTCATTTCACCCGAGAGTTTACCGCTAATGGCCGTTTTGCAGCGGCTTGGCCGACTTTGCTGTTCTGAAAATAAGTGAGTTATGTATTGAAAGGTATAACTACCTACCTACTTATTTATTCAAACCGGATAAAGTGCCCCTAGGCCAATATCAACGTGATTTGATCAAAGAAAACTGATTTAACAAGATACAAACCTTGCTGGGATCATCACAGAAAAAAATCAGGAATGCTGCCAGAACCTCTCATTGATCTGCGGCCGTCATAGTTGCCTTCCTCAAAGCTACTCAAAGGACGTTTTTTCAGAATAGTTCTCGCTAATGCAGTCGTTTCTAATTCAGACAACAAATGTCATGTGATTTGAAGTTTTGAATGGCACGTCAAAATTGACAAAACGTGATTCAAATTTGAAGACGCTGAAATGTTGGCAAAGTGGGTCACGATAGGTTTGCGCGCGAGGTTCACCGCAGCCGTAGTGCCTGTTTTAAAAATATATTTGTGACGTCACAAATATACTAAAAACCAAACAAACAGCACTATTGGGTTGAAAACTCAAAAAACTGTTAGAGTGGCTTCACAATATTTGAAAAATACAGACAAAAAAATTTCACTGAAGTTTCCTTACTGTTACCAACCTTTTGAGAGAAAAAATCGAAAAAAAAAAATCTTTTCAACCAATGGATATATTTTCTGGAAATTTTCAGGAAATACTACTTACGAGACTACTCATTACTCTTGTTGATGATTAAAAGTATTTCCAGTCAAATCTGTTTCATTGGCAAGTACCCCATTAGGCTAAACACTTTCCTCAAAGGACTCAAAATTTACAATAATACCTAAATCTTGATAAGAAACGAAAAGAAGACAGGGTATCCCAGAACTTGCACTTCCGAGCACTCCCGAGAAAATTCGAGACAAGACGAGACGGGGACATGTCTCGTCTCGACGGCATCACTACTTATACTGATAGCTAAGGTTTAGGAATCTGCAATGCAAAGGACTTCAAGGCAACCCCGCCTGCTGCCTCGTTGCAAAATTTTGGGGAAATCGGTCAACTGGTTGGCGAGAACTTCAAACAATTGTTCCGCTATTTGCTCATCCGTATATTACAAAATAATAGATATACACCCCTTCAAACCTGTCATCGCTTTTTCAGCAGAGCTGTACCATCATTTAATCGATTCTTTCTTCAGCAACTAAAATTTGAAACTATGCCGAAAGCGCTGTTCCGGAAAGTCAACCCGTACAGCAATCTTCATCTTTTTAGTTTGTTCACCTATAAGCTCTCCCCTTGTTGGCCGCGTGTAAAGTAAGAGAGTCTTGGGAAACAAGGGGGAGATTTTTTGCTGGTGGCGAGACTTCTCTGCATCAGCCGCCCCTGCTGCGGCTGCCGCTGTGCAGCACCCACACCGGTATTTTTTGGCAGTAATAAAACTATTACATTAGTTTTTTGTGCGAGGGTCAGCAGCGTGTCCCTTGACGAAGTGACCGTGATACATCAAGTAATATCAGTTGTCTGTGCAGAAAGACCCCGGAACCCCCAGCGGCCATACATTTCAATCCGGACTGTCACCAAGTCGCGACGCGACGATTCTTGCCGCCCGCCCGAGAGTCTCATTTCCAGCCACTTTCATACGTGTGTGTGCATCATGCATGCGCTCGCATACTGCTTTTTCAAAACTTCAAGAGTTTTTTTTTTGTCTGTTGGTTGGTTTGTTTGTTTGACCGGAACTCTTCAACGCACGAGCAGCTGATATAGTCACTGTTTGGTTATTTATGTGATTAATAGTGATATAACTACACACATATCTGGCCTCATATGGCGTACTTTGCGAACGCCGATTAATCATGGTAAGAGAGACTGCGTGCACACGGTCTCATCATTAATAAAACGGACACTTGCGGCGATCACACACACGGCACTATGGCATGGGTATGGTGTACCTGTGTTATAAGAGGTGTCGGTCGCAGCTTTCGGCTGGGGCTTATTGAAATGACCACGTCGTAAATCAAACTCGGGTCCGGTACAAGACCGGCGCAACAAGCACGATCAAAAACTGTTGAACTTTTGAGATTTAATCACGGTACGGGGATTTTTATCATTCCATTCAAGATCAGTCGTGTGAAAAAGTTTGGAAACTTTTACTTTCCTAGGACAGAGGACACATCATGATCCAGATCCAAGCGTCCAAATTGATTGCTTTCCTCCACCAGAGAAATTTGAAGCAAAACTTGCTTCAGATTCCCGAGTTCCAACCGTGCCGGACGTTATTCAAGCACAAATAGCTTCTTGCTTCTAGGCCCCCACTCTCACATATGAGTAGTAATGAAGTTGAGTTGCTTAATCCCCTTCATCCTTTATAATGCTACCTACATGGTCATAACTATTTGGCGTTGAAGCGTGTCTTTGTGGACAACAGTGTCAAGATGGGACCCCACTCGGAACCCCATTGTTATTCTCTTGATTTCTTTGCTACATTTAGTGGTAGGATTTCTTCTAATTTGACTTGTGACAGCTCCGTCACGAAAAAAGATCCTGTTCCATCAGTCTAGAATGAGCGTTAGTCCTCCTTTGCTAAAGTAGGTCGTTGAATAACTATCGTCTCGCAATGACTGAGGTCTGGTCAGTTGAAATGATTATTCCTGACTCGACCAAACAATGTGCATTTGTTTAGGTCACCCCTGCCTGCTGTTGATCGGAGTCCATGATAGATTGTGAATTCCTCCATCATGGTACAACCCATAGTGCCAGCATTCCCAATGAATATCCTCCACACTCCACAGTGTCAAACGAAGTCCTATTGGCGAAAATGAGCAGCCACCAGAAGGCGCTGAACGCAATCAAACATGGTGGCCCAAGGGGCTTTGACAAATAGGTACCCAGCGCACAGCCCAGCGCAGTAGCGCAGTAGCACTCGACAGTTGACCGTACCTACTCCAAATCATAAAAATATTGACAGTTTTGACAGTCGAAAAATAATTAAATTTTTTTGTCTTCCATGTTTTCCTGGTTTTCCACATCTTCGTGAATGTGAGCGAGTGAGTGTTGTAGTTTTACTTGAATTATTGCGTTAGTATACGCCGATGAACACAATGCACAATGCAGCAGCAAATAAAAGCTGATACCTACGTAAGTTGGTGAAATGCTGGCCGAAAAATGCAATTTCTGAATGCTTATTTTACATTACAGGTGTTGAGTTGTGTGAGCCCCTTGCACACAAGGTGGAAATACTAAGCCCCCACAAGACAAGGCATAGGTACAACAGGACGCATCACGAAAATGAGCCAACAATTATCGGTTAGGCCAGAAAGATAAACATTCTTTTGGAGTAATCGTACGACTCATACATTGACTGTAAAGTAAAATTTCAGTAGCTAATAAGCATTTACCGCTGTATAGAATAATAAAAATCACAGTTTATCTTTAATAATTGAGTATTCTTTAATCATAGTATTGTTACGGTATTCGGGTTCGCCTATCTCGAAATTAAACGCGCTGATTTACTTGTAAACAGACTGCACTTTATTAGTTACTACCGAACAACTAAATAACGCACAGAACTATTAATCGCTTGGTAATTCATAATGTCGCCGAGATGTTAACGCCACAATCGCTCGATTCCAACTCTCTCGATGCCAGGTCGAGTTCCTCTCTTATAGTGGCATCAAAGGTTCTGGATGCTTCCTGATGGTGTTTACAGCACACGAGGATTTCTCTGGTATCTGCGTCGAGAATATACGCGTACTTTCTACGGCACCTCCACCAGAAGTCTCAACGTGTCGTGACCTACCGCTGAAGTCTCTCGATGCTTCCCGAAAGCAACGCGTAGATCTAGATTTCTTTAGAAAGAGCCGGGATGGTCGCGAGCTTCGTAGCAGTATTATCTGTTGATGTTAGTGTTTCTACAATGGAAAATATTTTCCTATCGATTAAGTTGTTCTAAATCTGAACTGATGAGGCGAGTGACGGATTCTGATTTGCAGGCCAGGTCTCTTCTCTAAATACCGCTGGCGTTGATCTCCAGGCTCTCCGGCTGCTCTCACTGGCTTATCGGAGATGGCTTCACGAGTTCACGCTGGGCCCCAGAACCTAACCTCCAAATGGTTTTCAATGATCCATTTATGAGATATAACAAAGCACAAGAGTCTCACAGTCGCAGTGAGCCCCAGTCACCCCACACACGATTAAATGACCTGCCTCAATCACTTCTTCTCACTTTGTCGAGTCGAGAGGGGGCTGATTTGGTCACCAACATGACCATAAATATTGGGCAAATGAATCTGTATTATCGGCATTTTCTAAAACGAAAATAAATTAGAGATACTGCAACGAAATTCCATTCCCAACGAACCCCCAGTTCTTGGCCCACTGTTGCGCTTTCACTGACAGCTATCACTGTTAACAGCTGTTCTGATGTAAATGCGCACTGCGTTTACTACCTATTTGTCAAGGCCTCTTGGGCCACCATGTTTGATTGCGTACAGCACCACCACGCGGAAAAGATTTTTGCCAATAAAAACATGCACAAATACCATCATCTTCTAGCATATTCTGATTCTATCAGATTTTAATTCCAACACAATTACTAGATCGTTCCGTTCTTTTTCAATTTCACCTAATCAGACCACATCCAGTCAATTGTACATGTACAACATGACCACAGTCAAACTAGTATATTCAAAACATTCATCTCATACCCATGGCATCATCATATGACAGAATTCCATCAGAACATTTCCAACATTAGACATTAACGTCGATTTTTATCAACTAAAACTGACCAGACCTTACTCATTGATGTGTATATCTGTACCTAGCCAACAATGGGGTCTTATGCGATTTTTTTATTGCTTCAAAATGTTCTACAAGGTGAGTTTGCTACATAAATGATGATAGTTCGTCTCAAAAGCCTCTACTTTTTTTTTAAAGCCTCTACTTTTTTTTAATGTTGAAAATCGAGGCGGGAATAACCCCGATTAAGTTTCAACGTCTGATGACGTAGGCGGACGAGTTGAGTTTGCGCAATGGGATGGTCGTAGCTGGAGCCTTGTTGCCAAATTGTGTGACAGGCAGTCAAGATTTGCATGAATATTTTGATTAAAATAGAAAAAAATCACTTCGATAAAACAACACGTTAGATGGTATGTTTTCGGATACAATGGAATACATTTTTGAGGCATGAACAATCAATTTTGGTGTTTGCAATGGGAGTCCATTATAAATCTGGCAGCTTTGCAACAAGGGAACGTCATTTGAACGACGCTGTTGCCACCTTGTTATTTGTCTTTTTTGACAAAATAGTGGTTAAATCGCAATTATTTGTTCGGTACATTCTGTAAATAAACAATAATGTCATCGAAAACATGCATTTTCAAGGGATATCCCAACACCTCTTCAAGTGCCCCACAAAAAATTGTCATCAGCGTACCCAAGTCTCAACCCCTGAGAAACAAGTGCCATACAGCTACCGGCGACAAAAACCCAGCTCCATGGGGCGGTGGATATTTTTGCTGTAAAGATCATTTCAATGTAGGTAGAATCGTTAAACTTTGTGACCCCTCACCTGCAACAGTTTGTTTTTTCACAGCTGAAATCCGATGCCCCAAACTAGAAGTAGTAGTATGTATAAGGTTGTGGGCTCGGTTGTGGGCTTAAAAACCATTCAAGGAAAATATGTAGTACCTCCCTCCAGAAATTAAGCTGAAAAAGGAGCCTCAGCTAACTCCTTTTACAAAGAAAAAGAAATATGAGCTCACTACCTCACTGGCAGCAGATCGTGGAGGTGTGCGAAGAAAATGATTCCAAGCAACACTTCGAAATGGATGTGGCAGGAAGTGAAATTATATGCCACCATCTAGGTAGGTGTTAGCAAGGATCTACAGCAGCTATCTTCACCAACAGCAACATAGCAAATCGACAGGCCGTAGAACTTGATGGTTCTTCCGAGTAAGTAGAAAAACTCATCGCTTCGCTTCCAAAACGAAGATTTGGTACTCTGCCTGCAAATTAGCCACACCCAACATGTTCTATTTTTACATTTTATTTCAACTTTATTATAGCATTCAGTTGTCAACTGTATAAAAATTAAAACAAATGAACCTGTTCTTCATATACTATTCAGTTTCCAGTATTCAATTATTTCTAATATGCATCACAGTGTACTAATACTAATTAATAACAAATCCTAAATATGTACCAAATAATCCACTAGATTCATTACGCATGGAGCAAAAACCTATTTGAGAACTACTCTTTTCCAAGCAAAAGATAATTTTTTGACTCTCATGTACCTACCTATACTATTTTGTCAAACTGACCACTTTTTCACACGTCACTTATAAATAAATAAATAAATAAATAAGGTTTATTTCCAAACAGGCGTAAGGCGTTCACTTCCAATAAAAGATCACTGCAGTATTTTAAAAAGGTTTTATGTTGTAACTTATGTATTGTTTTACAGTGTACTAGTGTCTTTAATAAACAGATGATCTGAGGTTGTTGATTTAGTGGTACTACTTTTAACCTTGAAAATTTCCTGGAGTGTTTGTCTTTTAAGGGTAGTTCCCACTTTGGCTTAAGCAGATTTTCTCCAATAGCACTCTGTGGAGGTTACTGATGGATTTTGGCTTTTGTTCAGTAGCCAATATAGGAGGGCGACGCTATGCTCACAGCCTCCTGTAACAAAGTTACACAATAAATTTCAATTCAATTCAAATTCATTGATACCAAACTACAAAACAATGATATCCTTCACTTCGTCAAACTTGAATCGTAAGAAGTTTGCTAACAAAATAATACCGCACCCTACCTGAACTAGCCGCACAATCTCCACAGGTACATGAGACAACCTCCTCTGTTTCTTCTTCAGTGATGACTGTAACAGCATATGGAGTACTTCGGACTTCTTTTTTTTATCTGTTTGCTACTTCTGCAAAAAAAAGGAATGAATAATTGATTGGGATCAGGTAGGTGCTAGAGGCTCGCTTGCCGCTTGCTTATGAGTCACAAAGCCTTACCCGCTAGTTTTAACATTTCTTACGCCATGTGCGAAAAAATCTGCGTTTCTTCTATAAAAATTGTCTACATGTCCGCATCGACTTCTGGGAGATTTCTGTCGTTGGCTTCTTTGAAACCAGCTTCCAGTTTTTTCCAATTTAGCACAAAAAACAACTCAATACGTTCAGCAAATATGACCGCAAACTCTCACAACAAGAGGAATCAGAAATGTGAGGTTAGATAAATGACAGACATGTAAATAATGACAACATATGGCAACGCTGCTTTATGTCAACTGCGGTCTTGCTTCCATTTCATTGGTGGATGAGTTTAGCCGCGAATTCAGTCGATTTGAACAGAGGGAGTGTGAAGAGCCAAATTCCGAGTTTTTTTCCCTGGGCCGATTTTTTTTTGTTCCATCTTCACAGTATTCAGTTTTAGGTACTTGAGCATCGATTTACGTAAGAAAATCGCATTTTGTGATTTTCGTATAAGACCCCATTCATTTGATCACACGATAGCATCATCATATGACAGAATTCCATCGGAGAATTTCCAACATTAGACATTTACGTCGATTTTCATCAACTGGAACTGACCAGACCTCACCCATTGATGTGTATATCTGTACCTAGCCAACGATTGCACACGGCCTTTCCCGTCCATAAGAAGTTGGATCCAAAACGGTTTACGTCCAGCGCCATGTCGAAACAGGTGAGAAACCATATCAAGACACTCGAAACAAATTAGGCCCCCCAATTCTCGACATCGCCGAAAACTTGTTGCCATGACTGATGATCCCGAATGATATTAATAAATTATATACGTCATACGATATGAATGGGTCACATTATGTGCCTACATACAAACGTGTCGACGCACCGCGACAATAAATTATTTTTTTCGACACCTATCATCGAACAGATCGACAGGGTACCTGAACTGGCTTATATTGCTAACAAGCAGAGCATGGAAGAGAGACACACGCCGTGCGGCGAATAGTGGCCGTCGTTATTATTTCCGAACACGCTCCCGGCGGCGGTGGAAAAAACAAACGAATGCAATTCTGCCATATTCTTCCACTTTTCTTATAAAACACACAAGAACACGGCGAGCTGGATCGCGGACTCAGTGCAAAGACATGCGCGGCATATTGTTATCCTTGCTCATAACAACCTCGATTATAATAGATTATTGGCCGACTTGCCGTCCCGGAGTGATATGCCTAAAGATGGATATGTCGCCAATTACATTCCGTATTTATGTAAACCGTCCGGCGCGGCTTTTCACGTACGCGCACGCACGATAATTAAATGCTGCCAGAAGATTTCGCCGTAAACAAACTTTATTTTATGGCACAGTCGGCGTACGTATAGAGACTGTAGGTATCTCTGCATTGTGGCAACCAGCTAGCAAACAAATAGGAACATCTGCGTAAATTAACATTCCCGGCGTTTTTCAATCATTTCCAACAATTACGCAATCTACGCATCGTGCACGCGGGGTTTAACTTCAAGCCGCGTTCACACAAGTTACGCATATGCATCCCGTGTGTTGAACGAAATGTAACAAAATCTTGGTCCAAAATTTGATAAAGGGCGCGGACTATTCCAGTTTGAGCGGATGCCGTTTGGCCTACATAATGCTCTCTCCACGTGGCAGAAGCTGGTTGATCGCTGAAACCGGAATTTGGAACCATCGGTGTTCGTTTATTTAGATGACATCATCAGTGACAAGTGTCTACTGTGCCAATCGGATTCAGATATCTTGACTATGTCTTCGAGGAGCTGCACGTTGATCCTGGAAAGGTGCAGGCCGCCGTCAACATCCCACCACCAAGAAGAGTAAAGAAAGTACGTCGCATTTTGGTGATGGTGGGGTAGTCCAGACGATTCGTACCAAAATTTTGATTCGTTGTTGCCGTCTCTATTTGCAGATTGGTTCAATGTAATGCAAGTAACTACGGAGCTGGCGCGAACCTGACGCAGGAAAATGGACTGGATCAACAAGTGGTGTACTGAACCAGTATAGCACCACAAAAGAGAAACTTGTGGTCGTAGTGTGGTCAATAGAAAATCTCCGTTTATTTGTCGGAACCACTAGTTTCACAGGCAGGACAGACCGCTTCGCGCTAAAATATACTGACGGCCAAAATTAAAGGGACACTTTTGTGGAGTTTTCCTACCGAAAAACCACTCGGCAGATTTCTTGCAAATTTTTCATGAGGAAAGCTCGAAGGGTATTCTACAAGTCCTCAAACTCACAGGTTTGTGGACCTCAACCTTACAGGGTGACCTGACTGAGATTGTAGCAATGTGCCAAAATCGTTTCAGCAAAATTTCCAATAGAATTCATGAGATTGTTGTATAGCCACGGGAAGTTGAATTACACTCCAAAAGGTTTGAATCAACTGCTCGCACTTAACGAAGTCCTCTCACATCGAGATTTTGCTAATCTTCTCACTTACTATCAGGATACAGTTCTTTGTTCTGAATTATGAGAAAACAGCTCTATGATAATCAAAGATGGTTCGGGCCTGCTACAAAATAATGAATTTTTTTCGTCACGAAAGAGGTCGCCGACCTATGGATTACTAAAAGCCTAACCCAGTCTTCTGCAACCTCCTGGTCTGGTTGGCCAATGTCTTCACCACTGCAATTTCCACCATTTGGCGTTATCCAAAAACATTTTTAACAATAGTGGGGATCCGTTTGTACCTTTGGTAACCATTAGATTCATCTTTTGAGCTTTATGTCCCCAGCCAGCCCCCCTATAGCCCTCTTTTGCTACCTCATAGATGAGTGGTAACGAGACAAGTTTTTTTTGTAATCAGAGTGGCATTAGAACGTTACTGACGATCTTAAAACGTTCAGTCACATTGTCAAAAACCCAACAAGTTATCTTCTTGTATTCAAAATGCCCATTCTTGCAAATTTTGAACATCAATTTAACCTCGACGGGAAAAGTTCATTTTTTGTAGAATTTTCTTCATTTCAAGTTTCAATGTAGGTCGTTGCTTCTACTTGCAAACTTGACCGCTAAAATGCACACAAAATCTCCCTTTCTCGTGTTATCCACCATCATGTTTGGACTGGCGATGCACTTTCTCAGGTACCCACGGCCGGCCAGCCGGTGTATGACCGGAACCTAAGGTACTGTAGGCGGTTTGTACCAGTGGATTACAAGCACATTTTTCACGTAGGTAAATCAACTTTTATAGACATTTGGTAATTCAAATTATGAGATGAGGAACCTCTCAAACCTTTTGGCGACCTCCGTCAAGGAATGCTCATTATTAACAAGCTCCACTATCTGTATGACCTCGTCTTTCCTATTTTTTGGTGATTCGTTCACGGGCCTGTTCACGGGATATGCATTGACAGTTGCGAATTGTCAGGTTCGCGTCCCCATGGCGTTACCAGGGATCGGCGTTACATATTGCTACCCACCTGAATACCTTAGCAACCGGTCATATCGGCCGGCCGACCGTGGATACCTGAGAAAGTGCATTATTGCCAGTCCAAACATGAGGGTGGATAACACGGAAAATAGAGATTTTGTGTGCACTGTAGCAGTCAAGTTTGCAAATAGAAGCAATGACCTACACTGAAACTTGAAATGAGGAAAATTCTACAAAAAATAAACTTTTCCCGTCGAGGTGAAATTGATGTTCAAAATTTGCAAGAATGGGCATTTCGAATACAAGAAGATGACTTGTTCGGTTTTTGACAATGTCACTGAACGTTTTAAGATCGTCATTAACGTTCTTATGCCACTCTGATTACGAAAAAAACTTGTCTCGTTACCACTCATCTATGAGGTAGCAAAAGAGGACCAGGGGGGCTGGCTGGGGACATAAAGCTCAAAAGATGAATCTAATGGTTACCAAAGGTACAAAAGGATCCCCACTATTGTTAAAAATGTTTTTGGATAACGCCAAATGGTGGAAATTGCAGTGGTGAAGACATTGGCCAACCAGACCAGGAGGTTGCAGAAGACTGGGTTAGGCTTTTAGTAATCCATAGGTCAGCGACCTCTTTCTTGACGAAAAAAATTCATTATTTTGTAGCAGGCCCGAACCATCTTTGATTATCCTAGAGCTGTTTTCTCATAATTAAGAACAAAGAACTGTATCCTGATAGTAAGTGAGAAGATAAGCAAAATCTCGATGTGAAAGGACTTCGCTAAGTGCGAGCAGTTGATTCAAACCTGTTGGAGTGTAATTCAACTTCCTGTGGCTATACAACAATCTCATGAATTCTATTGGAAATTTTGCTGAAACGATTTTGGCACATTGCTACAATCTCAGTCAGGTCACCCTGTAAGGTTGAGGTCCACAAACCTGTGAGTTTGAGGACTTGTAGAATACCCTTCGAGCTTTCCTCATGAAAAATTTGGAAGAAATCTGCCAAGCGATTTTTCTGTAGGGAAACTCCGGAAAAGTGTCCCTTTAATTCAGGCCGTCAGTATAGCTCCAGCAGTACAATTTGGAAGTCTTTTATCATTGTAGAGTCGACAACGTCATATATAATGCGCTTGGTCGGGTCGCACCCGGTAGGTTTCTGAACTTCTTACTATCGACTCCGAAGGTGTCACCGATGCGTCGGCGTGGTATAACAATATGCGACAGAGGCTGATCACCCTCTCAATTTATCCTTATGGACAGTCAAGGGGGAAGCTTCTTCTGAAAAACTGTAGAGCACCGAGTTCGCACAGCGACGAGTTCTCGAACATAGGAACCGGAGGTTCCTCCAGAACCTTCAACAGCATTGTTCAATGTTAAGGGGTGCTACCTGCACTGTCTGCGGATGTCGGTTTTTGGGTTATAAAGTACACGGTTTGCTTTAATGCCCGTATTTATAGTCGTGACTTGAGGTCCACCTTGATAGATACTAGATACCAGAAACGCGTTTCATAGACGTGAAAGTTCTATTCAAGTATAACTTGACGATGCGGTAGACCCTTCTCTGCCTCAAGTATCACTTGAGAAATATTTGTTTTCCTTTTTTTGCAATAATTTGAAACAGAAAAAACTTCCTTGAACGATTTCTTTTCCATAGCTTTCGCATGAAGAGTATAATTTTCTATCACCGGTCATAATTATACAGGGTGTGATAAAAAAAATTGTTTATGCGACGCCTGTATTATTCATTTAATCTGACGTGGTTTTTCATCCTGAACACAAATATAAATACAGGGTGTTTAATTTTTCTCGTCAAGATTTCGAGATGGTAGAGCATCGCGGAATAAGTGCTTTCGTCAAAAAAAAAAAAACAAAAATAGAAAAATGGGAAAAAATTAAAAAAATAAAAATCACAACTTTTACAAATGTGACAAAAGTCAATATGACCGCGTGTAGATATGCACTTTGTGTACCAAATTTGATCAAAATAGATTAGATTTGGAATTATAATAAAAAAGCCATTTTCAAAACTCAATTTTGAAAGCCTCCATCTCCATTATAATAAGTTCTCAATATATTTTTTTGAGAAAATCCACTTATTTTTTGATGTTCTACCATCTCCTGAAATATTGACAAAAAAAGTGAAACACCGAAACACCCTGTATATGACTTGAGTAGGGCAGGCTTTTTCTAAGGAAAAAAAGTCGACAAATCCAAAAATTTGCATTATTTTGACTTAAATTCAATTTTACGTCAATATGCTGAACATATTTTTGAATTCTACAGAAAAAATTCAAAAGAATTTATTTTTATCCAAAACTGACGTATCATTCACCACCATAACTTTATTTTTGAGTTCAGGTCGGATAAAGTAAAGCAGCCTGATGTATTTTTGTAGTAATTTTTGAAAAAGAAAATAAAAATACAACCATCCATACATATTTCTGTGCAGGATGAAAAACTACATCAGTTGAAATAAAAAAATACAGGATGTCGTAAAAACAAAAAGGTGTTTTCAGTGACACCCTGTATAGGTATAACAAGGGATGAAGAAATCGTTTGGGTAAAGTTTTTCTCGGCAAATTATTGCGAACAAGGAAAGTTTCCATTGGGGGGAGGGGGAGGGGTTCTGGGCGATCAGTTGATTACCCTGTACATACTCTTGTTTTAAAATTTGAAATTATCCCGCAGCTTTTCCAGTTGTTCGGGTTCGCGTTTCTGGGAAAGAGGTTGGCTGTTGTACATCAGGGCTATTTTTTTCCAGGCCTCCTTTTTGGCTGCTCATATTGTACCGCTCTTCGTTCATTTTCAATAATGTTCATTTAAAAATGCAATCCACCAAATTTGCGACATCGAGCTTTTTATGCGAAGTCACACTTTTATATAATATCCACAACACCGTAACAAATAAATACAGACTTCCAAAATGGACCTGCACCTCCTACATAGGTACTTTTGGGCTTATTTTTTAAAACACAATAAACTCTACAATACAACAACATTTATGCACATGGATACGATTACTTCTAGGTAACCTACATATGTATATGTCGAGGGCGGATGTCGAAAATCTGTCAAATCTCAAAGTGAATCTAGTGATTTCTTCCCGTCAGGGTAGTGATCATTAAAAGTGGTCCTCAGGAAAGACTCCATTACAAGGAAAGCCGAACATTTGTCTATGAAACAGGAGTGGTACTTGAGGTCCACCTTGTTTTCAAGTGGTATACTTCGTCAAGGTGGACCTCAAGTCACGACTATGAATACGGGCATAACCAAAATCCGGGAATGAAGGTTCCACTGGTCACATGTGCGGGCGAGTGGACATTGTCGACTTGTCGATACTTATCTACGTAGATCTCGTGAGTCCATTACCAGAATCCTATGGAAGGAACTTGTACATTCTACCGATCCTCAATCACTACTCCAAATGCGACTTTTCCCTGGCTCTTCCCAGTACGGCCGTGACCAAAAACAGAGCGTTTACTGGCAGATCACTTGTTCCTGTTGCTTGGCGTCCCGAGCACTATCATCACCGATAATGGCAAACAGTTCATTTCCCGAAAGTTCAAAGATTTCGCCGTTGGACACAAACTTTGTACACCGCCTGCTGATCATGCTGTCCTCATACGTGGGAAGAATCCACCGGCTTGGGAGCAACACTCTCAATAAACCGTGTGTGCATGTGTACATTCCGCACTTGAGCAACAGGACACACTCCTTACTTCGTTAGTTCTGAACGACAGATGTGTATCCACGGTGATGACTACCACATTGTGAGGCAGCGTCTCAAACTAAGGCAGGAATACAATTATTAAAGCAAAGCCCACTACGCATACGACCTCGGCAGACGACCGGTGCAACTTGCTGTGGAAGATAAGGGGCCTTCGAGGACTCATTCGGACTGTTAGAAGTGTAAGGTCGAAAAGTACACCATTTCTCAGCAGGAAAGAGACGAGGAAATGGTGTAAGAGTACGTTCAACCCTAGTGTAATTCTAGGTGGTTGGTAGTGTCGCCACGCGAGACCCTTGGAAATGAGAAATTTGGGAAAGCATAGTTCACTCAAACCACACTAGTGTTGAACGCACGATAGATATCTAATCATCTTCCTGTTCTTGACCTTTGCAACAATGAGCCTGAACGGCCTGCAGGAGCTTTGGGGTGTCAGCTTCAGTTGCTGTGGTTCAATTTTTGAAGATCGGATTAATCGGAAGCAACAGGCATGGTATAGATACTCAGAGAGATTGCAACGACCTCTTCACTGTTAGGGATGTTCTCTCGACAAACGATATTTCAGATTTTCCGTCAAGAGCAGGGGAATCCTCCTAGACATCAATTTGCTGGAGTTTCCATCAATGCAATGATCTGATCACGACCTTCGAAGGTCGCTTTTTGCTCCTAGCGAAAAAATGCAACCGAAACCACAACGCGGTAGCCAACCTTTCCCTTGTACCGTTACCGCATGCTCGGCACGTCTTCCCATTATGAAAACGTAATAATCCGACTCGTTTCGGAATGCAAATTCGGCGTTCATTGTTTTATTAATATAAAGCGCTCGCTGATGGCGTCTCTGTGAAGCTTGCCTGTCCTGAAAAGAAAGAAAAAGGTGATAGCGCTTTGTCATCTGTCTGTGTAGGTACACGAGTGCATGTACCCGTAAATGAGGAGTACGTCCGGGTTATTAATTACTCCATTATGGCCTGCTCCCACAGTTACATTATTCAGTAATAGCATAATAAACGGTGTCATCGTTCGATGGGGCCCTGGTTCATGGGCCTGATATGCGTCGTGTCGTATTAGTATGCTAGACGCGCGACCAAACATGGGGTGTCGAAAACGGCGACTGTTATGGTAATAACCCGCTATAAATACTAATTTTAATAATAGAGTGGTTTCCAGTTTCCACCTGACTTTTTCAAACATGAGCATATCGATATTGGAGAACGCGAAAGCCGCACGCGGTGTGCTGTGCGATATTCGAGATGGATGGCCCTAATCACCTAAGAGGTAATCCCCATCTGGCCTGAGTTATGATATGACCGGTCAGCCGATAAAGTCGTAAATGCTGATTCAATAACCCATATACCTTAAGGGTGATAGAGGCGATTCGACGGCGATACGATCCATTTGTCAAGGACCCACCGCGGCCGGGGCAGGAATCATAAAGTTATTACATAGATTGATCTGAGGACGGCCGGGGATTTACGTTTTTGCCGAGTAAGACGTTATTGCGTGACCATATTTTTTATTAGTGGATCCGTGCCAGGATAAAACTGGACATCAGGCCTGCACGATCTAGATTTTAGATCATCAGAGTATATGATGGCCTTACGATAATATGTTTCGTCGTAGACTAGAACGTAGCCCTCATCTGAGAACTCATCGGTTCGATAATACGAAGAGCTTTGGAATTAATTATGTATGCATCTACACGCAGCTTGGTTAGGCTAAATTTTATACAGGGTAAGCGGCAACGGTTTGAGCTGCATTTGGAACAGATCTTTATGTGGGTGTAGGTATACTCATTTTCAATTTATTTCATTATTGATTTCAAGAAAGCAAAAGTGGCATTGGGAAGTGGCAGGAGCTGAATCGAAGCCAAATACTCGCGCGATCGTGGGCTGCGTGCGAGGTTTTCGTGCAACCCTGTATACACTCGGAAGGGAAATGATTTGAGAAATTATTCCCGCTGAATATGCCCCTAATGATTATCAAACGGAGGCGATGTTCATTTGCAAATTACTTCATCTCCAAGTGGAACGCCGCCCGCCGATGCTCGTCAATTCGAGCAATCTTCATATTAAAGCCATGCCCTCGCCTCCTCGCGCGTTCCTCCCTCACTTCCTCCCTGTAATACTCATCATCACAAGCATCACAATAATATGAACTTCCAGCAGAGCTCAAGTATAATTTTGATAGACGTCGAGGGTTCAATTTGGGGGCGCAAAAAAGGAGACGCGCGCGCGTTGCGGGATCCTTCCGGAAAATTAAACAGCCATTGAATCCGCCGATCTACATAGAACGGTCAGTCGTATATGCTAATCGCGGCCGTTCCCTCGCCAAACCGACCGACTGCCGCCGTGATGACTATGGCTGTTTTGCATGATGCCGCCAATTCATGGAGAAAAGACGATATTTTTTAATTAGTTGAGCCCATTGCCGTCAAGGGAGCTCCAGTCGGGATTGCTCCGTTCTTCCTACCGCTGCCACCACCGCGCCCCTATTTTTTGAGTATTATGGACACATCTAGGCGAATTATGCTGGGGGAGACTGAGGAAAGAGTCGGTGATGTTCTGGTGTAATTTAATTTGTTTTTTTACATCGCGTTGCAACAGAATGCCTCCCAAAGAAAAGGTACGGGGAACGGGAGATTTTCACACCGACCGAAGTCAACTACGCTGGTTCTTGTCAATTCCGTCCAACGTCTTGACAGCTCTTATACATATACCGTGTTCTCTGTTCGCCCGCTCAACTTTTGGTACCCTGGCATTCGGCGGGTAGTCTCATTCCCTCATTATATCATTGCTTCTATAGATGTTGAATTCCAGTGATCTGGAGTCCCCAGTCCCTTCAGCTGAAACCTGAAACCCTATAATGTATGAGTGAAATTTCGACACGACTCAAGCCACTTCCAAGCATTCCCTTTCAGTGACATGGTCCGGCATACCCGAGGGCATACCTGAAGCACAGACCAGAACTTCTTCTGAACTCTGAACAAATCTTTATACCTCGAGTCTTTCTTAGTGAGTAATCAAAGTTACTGAACACCTGTCCCGTCCCTTTCAAGCTATTACCAAAAGGAAATGTCATTTTCCGCCTGCTATTTGGATTGCACAACCAAGAGTGGTGTTGAAGCCAAGCTCCTTCCTGTGTCGGTAAGGAAATGCCATAACGCCACCCCTTTACTTAGGTACTGCTGTGAGTGCTATGAAATCAACAACTGTTGATTTTATAACGCTCCGCCATTATATCTACGTTGATTCCGCGTAATTATGCGGTTTCCGCGTTACAACTGAAATTAAGTTATGAATCGTGTTTTACATATTAGTGCAGCTGTAATGGTGTAATCGTGTTCGGCTATGGAGGGAATCACGCCCGTGCCACTTCCTACCGCATAATCGCCGACAGCAAATGTGAATATCATGTCAACTCTTGCCAGCGCGAGCTCCACGCACCGCACGCAGTTATCATAGCATATTATGCAGTATCATCCGGTTCGCAGAAGACCACTTTGTAGGGATTTGTTTGATACCCTTGATTCAGCGAACACTGAAACAATTTGACCATCATCAGTTCAGAACTGTGCTTTTAACGGCGTCCGCGTTGAGTTAGCAATATCATCCCACGTGTGAAGTATTCAGTATTTAGTAGAGCGTATGCAAAATGCCCATACCTACCTATGAAGTGTATTCATGATATATCTATTTGGATAACCAAAGTGTTTTTTGTCGGTTACGAGGTTGGCTATTCTCTTCATTCCGCGCAAGGTCGAAATCACTAACGAAGTGATGGATCGTCGACGTAGTCCAGCAATCACGTATCATCACGTTATGGCATCACGTAAAATTCACGGCATTCACGTCCACAGTAACATAAATTAAGTCACGACCTGGCATCATACTGCTTGCTGGGGAATACGTACCGCGGATCCCACTAAGAAGTTAACACAGTGTTAACGCTAACACACTGTTGAATGAATTTTGTTCTGACCTACGCTACTTGTTTGACCATGGATAATCCGCAAAACATTAAGAAAGTAAATCATTCCATCGTTCTGTTTTATAAAACCTAGATTTCTGTCACCAACTAACAGAAATTGATCGAACCAAATTCCACCAGCGTGTTGAACTAACACAAACCCAAAGCTAGTTGTGTAGTCAAATAAACTACTGACTCCTTGAACTGCTTTGTCGATTAAAACACTTTCACGTTTACCATCGTCACCATTTTGAATTTCCATTGTTTCCGATCCCGAGTAGCGATTCAGTTCAAATTCAAAATGATGATTTTCCATAGAGAATCAATATGTTCATGTCAAACAAACATGTCATTCAACATTTCTTCATTCAGCGATTCCGCAATTTTCAACACTTAAATCACACCTTGCCAATTCGTTCTGTCCACTATTGTAGGTATGTAGGTGTAGGTATAAGCACATAGAATTAGATACCAATTTCAACACCTCATCTATCAGAATCTGCAATAAGAGAATGCGCTATCGAGACTCACTCACGTGAAGGTATCCCGCTTCCATAGCTAACGCCAATTAACAATTTTGAAAAACACCCGGTAATCTGCTTGTGAAGAAATATCCGTGCCTAGAAGCTTCCAAAAATTGAACATAAAAATATACGGACCATTGACTGGGTCATTTAGCACGACCGGCCACATTAGTAGGCATCTAAGTAAATACTATAATGTGGACCATAAGCTTAAAATATTCTAGCATTACTCAAGTCAAAGTTCGTGTGTAAACTGCAAATAGATTGCGAACCGGCACTAAACGAATCATCCAACAAATTTCCATTTAGCATAAGTTGCGCCCCCGTATGAGTCTGGCAACATTAAATTACTAATCAATTGTCGGGGTGTGCAGGGCAGTAATAAACGACAGACGCGAAATCCGTCAATTGCAAATATCTGATAATCCCCCTTATGCATAAAATATAAATCCATGTGTATGGAATGTGACGCAGTTCACAGCAGGATTTCCAACAGGGGTCGGCTGACACCCCTGTACACTATGCGCGCTCCTGCAGCCCCGTCCCGGTAGGTGTTCAGTCGACGTGATTTTAAGCCGATTATCAAATTTTGTTTAATCCGGCAATCGAATAATTTGCTCCCAGTATGGTGCGACTTAATGCTAAAGCCAGTGTTTCAGAGCTAATTAAAATGTAAGGGTTTTTGTTTGAGGGGAAAAGCTTCGGCTATCGCATACCAATAGAATCGTGAAAATGTCAAACCGTGGGTACCTGTAATAATGTATAATAATAATATTACCTTGGTCAAAGGTGGTCTTATTGCAATGGGAAGAATGCCATCTACGGCAGTTGCCGTCGACGGCGTCAGCACCACCTTTAAACAAAATAATGTCAGGAATTTCGCGTATGGGTTCGATTATAATTGAGACGATCGTTTTAAAACACACTGTTTATTACTGCGTACTACAATAATTACTCGCAAACAATTGTTTACGCTTGGGAACACAGCCGATTACTACTTCACTTGTTTCGCACTCAATCGCTTCCAATTCATAAGATTAATTCATCTCGGATGTTCTATGCGTTTTCCAGCAGATTCCACAGTGACCAGGCATACGACTTTGCGACGACTCCCGAAAAATCCTACACATTTCGCGTATAATTCTGATCTGCCGGCGCTGCCGCCAAATCGACAGATGTGTCTTGATCGAGCGTTGGAGTCTCCCCATGTATTCAAGTGCCAAGCCATCACGTATGCTCCAAAAAATGTCCAGAGCTTCGCATTTGTACACTGCAACACAATGAAAGAGTCTAGAAAGATCGCGTGTTCACCAGAATGCACGGGAATTGCCGCTCGTAACAATAATCTTTGATCTCACTGTGTAAGTCGTACTCTATCCTATGTAGCCATCACAACCTTTCGGATGGTAAAAAATCGGTTGTGTCACCCCAAAACCTCTCCAACTAGTATCTAGGAGCATATGGAAAATTTTGTTCGAAACGTTCCTTCGGGTGGGAAGTTGGAATTAGAGAGAAAGATTGAAAATAACTTGCAGTGAAAGCTCATATCTTATTCCAAATCATCTTCTTGTAAAAGTCGTCAATTGAGGCTTCACTTTAAGCTCCATCATTTATTAAGAGTCTGGTCTCCAAAACCGGAAAATTCACATGAAATTGAAAAAAAATGGCAGAAGATGTTCAAGAACCAGTTGCCTCTTATTTAAAAAAATGGTGAGAATCTGTTCACAGAATAAAAAGTTGTGAAATTTGCAGTTTTTCCAGAGAGGAAATCTCAAAAACTGTGGGTCCAATTTCAAAAGTTTTCCCTCTGAAAATTAAGTTAATCTTTTCTTCAACTTTCATTTCCAGCGTGTCTTCATGTCTGCACTTAAAATGAATATTTCGTGGGGCTCACCGCATGTCGAAGTTTGCACTGCAGTTTTTTCAAATTCATGGAATGTGCAAATTCCATTTTGACGAAATTACCTCGGAAAACTGGAACCGTGTCGATTTTGAAAATGATTCTACACGACACTCAATCCAATCTACTTTCGATATCAGTTGAAATTTTTCAAAAAAAGTCGATCCCCGAGCAGGAATGAATTTTTTAGTGGAGTCCTGCATATAAAGATAGTCGCCTTGGTCAAAACACGGGCGAGAGGCTCTCTCGGGTGGCAACGGCTGAGAAAAATTTTGAAAATTCATAACGCCCGACTAGTGAGTGGTGATTGGTGGAAAACTGCAATTGCAAATTTGATTTGACTCCCATCAAATTTGGTTCCAATCTATCGGATAGATTTTGAAAATCAAAAAATTGTAAAGTTCTGAATTTTGACATTTTTCATTACTTGACAGATGACAGATGAGGCAACACTTCCAACTTTTCTGAATATAGTTTTTCAAAGGCTTTCAAATGACATACTGCAGGTCAAATTCTGTGACATACAGCTTCTGACATTTGTTGATAGTGACAGTTCTGTTTGACAGATGAGAGCCAGAAACTAACGGGCTCATTCCAGAGAAAAACCATGTTCGCAAGATAGGGTCAACGGTTCGGCAGTTATCGTGGAAGATCACAGACAGACACGCACGCACGCACGCAAGCTCTATTGTGTGATTCAGTACCAGGGCCCCATGGTGTCTTCCTGTTGTTCAAAGCCCTGATGGGGCTCCCATTTCTGACGTTTTATAGCTATCGGATTATGCTGTATCAGGCCAAAACGACGCCCTTCTCTCTTCTTGGGTTATTGATTGAAGTCCCCTATCGACCCCCCGTTATCTACGAGTGTCTCTTACAGCCCCAATGAGCTTCCCGTTTTTTAGTTTTCAGAACTTTTGTGCCGTCAGGTGTGGTTTGGAGTTACTCTTTTGATTGACTTACAGGCTTATTTCACAAGTCATTTAGGGACCCTGAAATGCAATTAATTAGAACTCCACCCTAGGTATTCAATCCGTGAACCGATTTTCACCAATTATTTCTTAAACAATAGGTGGTAAGTTGGTTCTTGAATATTTTCCAACGATTTTTTGTCCAATTTCCTGAGTTTCTATTAAAAAAACAACCTTCTCCCTATGGAACTGAATGTTCTGACGGATGAGGTTCTCAGCGCTTTGGAACTCCTTGAACCGCAGTGGTTTATTGTGATGTGTAGTGTAATCTTCCAACCCACTCCTGTTATAAAAATAAATATTCCCCAAAGAATTAGAAGAATCCCCTTCAAGTTGAAGAATTTGGTTGGCCAATCGTGTTTGTCTAGTGGTGTTTGTTAGGACTTCAGTTCTGTTGTATACTTACCCAAGGTAGTACAGGTAAGTGAAGGCTTGGAAATGAAACACAGAGACTTCAAAATCAACAAAGAACAATTTTATTCCAAAGACAAATATAACGACGCATGTTCAAGAATGCAATGTCAATTCAATTACCCCACCCACCCACTATTTGAAATGCAGTGTGTAAGCCACTGATGCAGAGAGAACAAGAGAAAGACGAGAGAGAGAGAGAAGTGTCGCTCTCGCTAGAACAGATTATCAGTTCCACGGACCTAGATTGATGAGGAACCTGTTAGCGAGAAAGAATACTGCAGACCAAGTACTCAGCGCAGTGTAGTCACTTGGCGCAGAGTGAAACAGAGACAAACATTTATTAGTAAGTTCTACGGTGACCTAAAGTGACGAGGGATCTGTAGGGAAATAGAGAAGATTTTGGCAAGGACAGTGGCCGAGCACTGCTGCAGAAAAAAGAGGGAGAACACATGATACACAAATCAATAACAATCAATATCAACAATAAAACGAAACAGTGAATAATCACAGTACAATTGGTTCATACATAATAAACATGGGCAATGAAATCATCATTAGTTATTTATCACAATAAATACCACAACTTGATCACATCGAATCAACAATATCAACAACCAGATCTCAACAGTTGAAGACGTATATTATTTGATAAGATAACAAAGTAAGGAAAGATATCTTCTCTCACGAGATACCCTTCTTTTACAAGACACGACAGTGAAGAAAAACATCTGTTGTGGGCAGATCCCTTTCTCTCATAAGATCCAGGCATGGATACAGAGGATAGTTGATCAGTGTAATATGTAACATGGTAAACAAAAGTACGAATAAATCAATAAAGCAATTCAACTCAGATGGAGGAGAATAACCCGACCATATCCATCAAGTATGACAACATACCTCGGAGCTCTCAAACCCACGTCACCTGTTCTACAGGTCATCGCTTTGTTGTCCCGCTAGGTCCTGTCTCTCATTGTAGCTCGGCCGCAGGTCATCTAGATATCTTGTGGCGACATCGTTGTACTCTTCCGTCTCTCTCAAGCTCCCCATAACAGTGACCCACACGCTACGTGCATTCCTTACAACAAAGATAAAATGAATGAACTTGCGAGCGTTCTGAAGGCACGGCAGCTGTACTCTAGAAGTCTCCAACATCGGAAGAGACTTGAATCTTCTCTTTTCTATGATCTGGAGCGTGGAAATTTCATATATCTCTTGTGTTCTTCTCCCAGACATCTGCCAACTTTTTCTCTACCTTTCAACCTCCGTTACTTGACGACGGCATCCCCCTTTTCAGGTGTATTACCAAAGCTCACGATGTTTCAAATTTAATTCTGCATGGGCTGAAGAGCCGGTCGATTTCAGTAGTCTTGCTGGATGGTTGCTCGACTTGGTCGATTCTTTCTTGAATTTCTCAATCAAATCCCCTGTTACCGAAGGGACGCTTCGACCAAAATCATTACTGCCGTCTCTGGATACGGCCGGGAAAGGTTTCTTCGCCTACAACAGGTTTTTTCTAAGTCCCCGTTGAAAGATTGGTTGATCGTGGTTGATTGTATAGGACGATAAATTACTATGAGCCAGGAAATGCCGGAAGGGCCTCTAGTTACTCAAAACGAAAAGTGAAACAATTATTTAAATTAACGTCTGGTTGCATTATCTATCAACTTTACAAATTGATAAAACAATCCGACAATCTTTGAAGCAAGTAAACGGCGGCGGATCGGTCATGGTCATCTGGTTCTGAAAAGATAAAACGGGTGTGAGCATGACGCTACTCTAATGAATTGGCCCGAGGTCAATCCAATGTTAAATTCAACTTCAACTCAGTCTTGACTCAATATGATTCTAAAACAATATTCCACTCAGCTTTACTAAATATGCGACTTAGCCCAGCCAGAGTCAGTGAACATCGTGATGAAGAAACGTACAAAGTACAATGGTACCCCGAAGAGGCACCTGTTTCCAACAATGCAATGTGCCTTCAACAGTGCAATGGCACCTATTCCAAACACTACATCACGTGTATCAAGCGTGATTATAATTTATTCTTGGTTCGTCTGCAACGGGTGATCACCTTCGATACAAATAATCCAGCCCTGTGTTGATTCGTGCAATGGAGCCAGTGGAGACTACGCACAAGGCTCCTGATCCAGCCACACAGAAACACTCTAATACCAATCGTGCAATGGAGCCACCAGCAAGGCCCCTGCCGCATATTAGCGCAGACAACCTCAACCGTCTACTCTGTATAAGCAATGCTGAGGTTCTCATGTTTGATTATTTACATAAGCCTAATTAATTACAGTAAATAAGTAGGTATATGCACTGTGACAGGACTCACCGTTTGGATGCCGACAGCTTCGTAATTTGTCACAGAGAAATGCACCTTGTCAGTAATTATGTGTGATTTCACACTCAAAGGTAAACAAAACACAACCAACTGTTGTGGTCAATTACAATAAAAAATTGGTGTCTTACAATTATTACCCTATACTGCACCTCAACGTAAAAGGCATTGCCTTAATGATGCACGCCACTGAGTGTTATGATCAAACGCAAAACGGACGCGGCGCTGCAATTGGCGTCGGCTTCGGATGGGCCGGAAGCGCAGACCCTAGAAATCTTAATCTTGCCGGGCGCAATAAAGAGCGACGGGCGATTTACGATCGCATTTGCATCGTGCGCGCTCTCGCCCTCTTGCTCTGCCTACCTACCTACCACTGATTAGCATAAGTCATAATAAAACGCAGTGAGGCACCTGCCGCCCCTGTGGGTGGGTAGCCCCGGGCCCCAGGTGAGACTGCCCAGCAGTATATCATCGCCGTGACCGCGTGCGTTCCGTACAGTCGGTGTGTCCGTCCGTCCGTACGCTGCGCTGCTCAGCGGCAGCAGCACCTTCCGCCTACGCGCCCATATTGTATGCAAATCGTTGGAGGAATATGCACACGCGGAAACGCACTCAATTTAAATTATTTCTATTAATGCTGGAACGGTGTCTTACAAGGCTCCGCTTCTGCTCATACTCATCCAACCAACCACTGTCTGTATTGCCGGCCGCTATGCTATAATACGCCCGCCGCCGTCGTTTGTACATGTTATGTTGCGTTTACATATCTGTAATTAGTTTGAGCTCTTGCATGGGCCCAAGATGGCGGCCGGAAGGGCCCCGCGGGGAGTGTGGGAGTGAGCTCTGCGTCACACCGCCACCACCGCGCGGACCATAACTTAGATCGCTATCTTCTCCAGAAACCATAGGCACAGTTCACATTTCTCAAACGATAATTTCACCAGCTGTTGAATATGTTAGGCTTAATGTAGTACAGCGCGCGCTTTATCTTTAATTGTCGACGTGTACTTAATAACGCGTTTTAATAAACATCGGGCCCGGCGAGTAATTGTTTGTTTTGACAGCCGGCCAGATGCGGAGAGACAGATAGCGCCCACAGGACCCACAATTAGGCGATGATACCTGCGGACCGGCCGCACTTCGAGGCGACGGCTCTACCCCGGGCGGTCCACGCTTCTGATGGGCTTCGCTCATTTCAGTTTTACCTACTAGGTATACCTAACGTTTAACCACAGAAAAGCTATTGTATATGTGTAAAAAAACCTCTTGAATGAGACATCAAAAATAAAATGAGGCAGAATTTACTGCTGGGTACTTGGCGGCTTTTTGTTGTTACTTGGTAGCACTCGATTGTTGCGCCCGACGCAGTGCCGGCTTTAGGGTGTGGTGAACGGGGCGACCGCCTCGGGCGCCAAACTTGGGGGAGGGGGCGCCAGAGCGCCCTTATCTCTCTATTATCTCGAAAAAATTTCACCTGCGGCCCTTTTTTACTAGCAATTTGTGCAATTTTCAATTATCATCGAAATACTGTTATCATTAAAAAAAATTTGCTTGAGATGCTATTTTTTCATTCATAAAAGGGCGCATTATAGAATTTCGCCTTGGGCGCCAAAAGCTATAAGGCTGGCCCTGGCCCGACGCACGTACAGTGGCAGGTAGGTGGGCACGCCCATTTGACGTTTTCTTTGCCTTGTCAAGATCAATTTTTTTTATCCAAGAGAAGAATAAAGCCTGTGTGTAAAGTGACAGTCTCCTATTATCTACGCCCCCAGAAATTTCTGATGAATTGTGGTACTATTATTCGATGAAGACTCAGTTGACTGAACTTTGGTTCAAATTTGATTAAAATCGGTCCAACGGTTCAAAAGTTACGGTGAAAAAACGATTTAAAAAAGTTAACTTCAACACCCTGTATCTTTTTAAGGAAGCATTTTAGGACGATGAGTTTTTTGTTCTTTCGGCTTTATTTTTGATGGAGAATCATCCCTCAAAGTTTGTAATAACCAGACCTGAACACCCTGTATCTACTTACTCGTCGAAAACATCAACTAAATCACAGCAGAACTACACGCACATTGAGAAGGAGGTTCTTGCGATCGTTCCTAAATGCCAAAGATTCTACCAATATCTGTATGGTCGCAGATTTTTGGCGGAGACCGACCACAAGCTGCTTGAAAGCATTTTCAAAAAAACTTTGAGCAGTTGCTTGCTGCAGAATCATGAATTTGCCGAGGTTTATGAGCACGGTTTTCGACTGTACTTTGCTCGTGCAAGTTTTAAGCACACAAAAGTCATCTTGAAAGAAAATGTGGTGCCTGCGCATGTGAATTTGACACATTGTAACAATACTGCTTAGCACAGGCTGAAATATGTATGGAAATATAGCAATTGGACCAAATAAGCCTACGCCAGCCCAGCTGTTACATAACAGAAGAAAAAAAATTGACGTTTTTAGAACAGAAATTGACAAATTATGAGGCTTTCTAGATAAAAGACAAAAAAAATTCAATTTTGATTAACATCAATCGTTTTCAAATTAATGATCACCTGTGATGTTGAGCTCGATTTGGCTCAGCAGAAGCATTATTTCAGACTCAAATAGCAAATTTTGAAGCTGTCCGACAGACACATTATTTTGAAACAATGACTTATCATGTACTAATTGTTTTTTCACGGCAATAGCCAAGTACCTATCTACATAAATGGAGCTACCTCACAGTAGAGTCACGCCCATATAAAAAAAAAACTTCCAATTTCGATGCAGCACGACAGAGAGTCCTTGAGTCGTCCTTGAACAGCCATTTGACTTTCTAGGTTATGTGTGCATTTGGAAAGTTGACGTAGAAAGAGAAGCAAGACATGAAAGCTAGTTGAGTGGCTGACTCTAGTGGTTCTTTATGATGAAAAAATCTAGTTCTGGTGGCACTAGATTCCAGAAATATTATAGTTTATTATCGTGTGACCTATTCGTTTCGAGTTTCGATCATGATCTGAAGTAGGTGTAGGTATGTGTGAGTCTACGTTTAATATTGATGCCATCATGCCGCTGATGGATGTCCCGCAAAGTGCATTATGCATGCAGAAGAGTCGACGGCATCACAACACATCACTCATAATGGCATTATGTGAGTTTTATTGAAATTACGTTTTGATTTGTGGAAAGTGGGTTCGGCCTTCGACTACTGAATGATAATTCATGCCCATATGTATTGCCACAGATGCCATCAGTTTATTCATGCAATACTTATATATTAATATTTTGTTGTTGTGCAAGATTAGTATTATGAGATATGGCACCTACATCGGAAATTTTAATGTATTCATCACGATGAATGGCTAAATGTATCTATTCATATTATTGTTATTTTTTTGATTTATTATTGTATTGTTCTTTCAATAAAAACTCTGTACTGACTGAAGCATGGAAAAGAATATTATTACAAAACTGATTTTGTTGAGGATCCAGATTGATGTTGCCTTTGCTTTTTAGAAAAAAAAAACAACCGGGCGGCATCAGCACAGCTCAGTTTATGATTATTTTCCAGTTTAAGTAACTGGACGTTATCTGACTTATTTTACGACCTTTTTTGTTGGACGTATGAATTCCGCGAATAATAAAAAGTAACGAGAGCGTGCTCAGCTCATCTCTTCCTGTATTATAGTTGCCGTCATAAACTTACCGATACTGTTTCCATATCTAAAAGTGGATTTATTTACTGCCGTCGGTCGTTGTATAACGGACTGCATATTCTGCGGATTCCCACCGGGAATTTCATTCTTAAGGCCGCTAGATAGATAGCCACAATGCAGATGATCATACGCCAGACACAGCCAGCGGTTTATGGTGCTCGCTCGCTCATACTCTGGTTTTCCAGTTTTCCAATCGGACCATAAACATGGGGTATTATACAGAGTTCATTTCTTTGGCGCAAGAGCAGAAATGATGTCTGGTGGGTGAGTGATCAATAAAATCGTAACTGTGAAATGGTGAAGTTTGAAAAAAAAACAGTCGTTTTCGTGAAACATATAGATATTGCTTCAAAGAGGTTTTGACATCACGTACCCATCATTTTTCAATTAATTCTGCAGGGAGAAAACTGGAATGAACCTGTACTTGAATGTTAGTAGGTATCGAGGTAGGTATACTCAATGTCATTTATAGTGATTTGATGTTGCACTGTAGATACGTTGAACTCCTTCTAGTCGTTATTTAAAAGATCATTGAGACTGAGCGACAGATCAAGAGCCTGTTCGTGAAAATCCAGAGCAATTCTGTACATTGTTGTTAATCGTATTGTCAAGTTTTTAGTCAATTTTATGACTCCTCATGAAGTTTATTTGTAGAAATTCAAAAATTCTTCACAACCACCCTTCACTCCCCAAGTGTTGCATTTTGATGAACTTCACAGGCAATGAACTAATACTAATACGTTGGACACACTAGAATAAAGCCTCATGATCATTAACGATGGATCGTCATTCAACTTCGCTTGCTGTCTTGGTGACAGCAAGGGAAACGTAGTTTTGTTTCGTGCTTAGTGATGATTAACTAAAAAAAACGTTATTATTGTCTCAAAAAAGTCATCAAGAGAGCAAGCGAAGTTAAATGACGATCCGTTAATGATCATTAAGCTTTCTAGTGTGTCCAGGGTATAAGGGTACCTTGGTTTTGTTTTGGTTTCATCATTCCCCAAAATATACTACTGAGAGACGACCCCGTGGCGCAGGCGGTCGAGTGGCTGCCTGCGACGCGGAAATCCCGGGTTCGATTCCCGGTGAAAAGTCTGGGTGTTGTGTTGTCCAAAATTTGCACTTTTCAGAATTTGTGTGATTGATAAATGAACGGGCAAACTCCTATGGCAAGAAAAAGCCGATAAGGATGAAAACATTTTATTTAAAAAAAAAAAAAAAAAAAAGCTACTGAGAGTATTGTTACGAGCTGCGAGGCTCTTGTGTTATTCTTGTAAATTCGAGACACACGCGGTCCTTCCAGACCGTTCGAACCAACTGGAGATCTCAACATGCGAGTAGAACACATCTGCCCAATTGGTGAAGGTGCCGTTTCCAGTATATACGCGAATGTGATCAGTGGCGTAGCTAGGTACTCAAGGGCCCTGAGGCAAACTGTTTCGGGGGTCGTAAAGTAAGGGGTTCGACGCCTAAAAATGCTCTCCTTGTTTTCAAGCCCACTGAGTTAATAATAATAATGAGAAATAAAATATTCCCACGTCAAAAAACTCCAATAAAAAACCATTACCTGCGGCTAAAAAAAATCGGTTGTGTCACCCCAAAACTTCCCCGACAAGTAGCGAGGAACGAATGTAATTTTTTGTATGAGACGTTTTAGTGGGAAGATAGAATTTGAGAAAAAGTTTGAAGAAATGAGATATTTTCTTCATCAAGGGCTTTATTTTGAGCTCCATCACTTGAGTCTGGTCTCGATAAGCCAGGCCGGTCACTCATTTTCAAGTGAAAAACTCTCGGAAAACTTGGAGAATTTTGAGAGAAATTGCCTAAAAATGTTCAAGAATCACTTAACTACCCTTTGTTTAAAAAAAAGTTGGTGTACATCTGTTCACAAGCTAAAAAGTTGGGAATTTTCAGTTTTTCACAAGGAACCAAATTCGGTAGGAAGAAGAGAAGAGCAAATGAGGCAAGTAGACGGATTGGTGCATAGATGAAGGTGAACGATCTGAAACTAGCACCACAGAAAAGTTGAGAATGAATAATTTGCAGGGAATTGGAATTTTTGAAAATTTGAATTTCCGGAAATACCTAAAAAAATTTCCTGTAAAGATCGTCAATTACGGCTTCACTTTAATTTCCATCATTTGAGTCCGGTTTTGAAAACCCAGACCTGTTTTACATTCTCAACAGGGAAGTTCCCGAAAAATTGGAATGAAAATTGTTGGAAAATGTTCAAGAGCCAGTTACCTCTTGTTTGAAAAGAATCTGTTCACGGGATAAAAAGTTGAAGAATTTGCAGTTTTTCCAGGAAGGAAAGCTCAAAAACTACGCGTCCGATTTCAAAAAATTTTATACTCAATATAATTGAAGGTACCTACCAAGCTCATATACCTACATCAAAATGGTTTTCACAAAAATAGATGGACGACTTCGAAGATAATCCATTTGGATCCCTTCTTGCAAGTTCCAGCCACTTTCTTCTCATGTGTTCTTTTTTGGGTACCACAATGAAAAGTTGATGTGGGGAAATTCTTCCCGTGTTTTTGCAAAGAGGCACCACACACCAGTGATAAGACTTTTCACTCATTGTTCTCCAAGCGGAACAGCGTCCTTGCGAACATGTGATGGTTTGTTTACATTCGCGAATGACACTTGACAGTTTATGAACTGTGACGTCACAATGGCCGTTGACTTTCATAAAGCGTTTGGGCGCCAAATATTTTAGCGAAATGAAAAAGATTTTTTTTACGTGAGATAAACATGCTTTGATCCAAATAAATGTTACTTTCAGTGAAAACCAAGCAATTAAAAATTATTCAGACCAAAATTGAAAAACCGTCACATACCCTATTATATTGGCTTAATCGTCATGAATATGAGTACGAGAAAATGCACTTCCCCGGGTTGACCTTATGTCGAGCCTTATGTCATGAGTTTTTAAAAGTTTCTAGCGAAATTTGAAACTGAAAGCTTCAAGCTGAGTGATATGAACAGATGGAGTTTACTAGATCGCTCAGTGGCCGTACAGTTGAACTTTAAAAAAACCTTGCCATTTCCATTGATCTGAATTTGGAAAGAAATCCAACAGCGGCGGAGTGCTATAAAGTCTGCTTTATACTCTGCGACTGTAGTTGCAACGACTTTAGCACCTCGCTGCTGTTTTGAATTCCCTCAAAATTTTAATTGACGAGATACACGAGGGTTTCCTAAAGTCAAGCTATACAGCCAGCCAGTGAGCGATCTGGCAAACTCCATATCTGTTCATGGATCATATGGCACAAAACTTGAAGCTTCCAGTTTCAATTTTCGCTTGGAACTAATGATGTAAGTCAAGTACTTTGGGAGGAAAGTTCTCACGAAATCAGGTCATAGCTTTTGGCGGACCCTGTAATTCTTCCTTTTGTATACAAGGTGATCACGCGAGAATCAAAAGTGAACGGGATATACCTAGGTAGGTGATTGTTTACCTCTCATGAATATTGGAGTATTTCTAAGACCGACAAGATACTGACTGCTGTAACAGGTACACAAACAAGGCTTGCCACTTCTGGATAGCAAAGGAATAGGCGGTATCGCCGACTACGAAACGAAAAGCCGGCAGTGTGCATTATTAAATGTCACCCACTTGGTGCCGGCTACAATACCTACTGATGGCCGGCAGTGCCGGTCACCATACAAATAGCCGGCTCCGGCTACAATACACGTAGCCGGGGCCTGCTGCGGAGGCAGTTCCTACATTATTAATAATTAAATGGTAAACTTTTCAACTTTGACATTTTTCATTGTTTGACAGATGACAGATAGGGCAATATTATTGAATACAGTTTTTCAAGGGCTTTCAAATGACGTGTTGCAAGTCGAGTTCCGCTAGATATAGCTTCCGTCATTTTTGGAGTGAGATTTCCGTTTGACAAATGACAGCCAAAAACTAATGGGCTCATTCGATAGCAAAGCCATATCCGTATAGCGAATTTCAAGTCGATCGGACCAACGTTGCGGCTGTTATCGTCGCAGATTACAGACAGACACACAGACAAACATCACTCCAAAAATGTTTCTAATCATGTTGGGGGATCTCAAAATAGATTTATCCGTCTTCATCTCGAAAGATTTTTTTAGCGCGTTCACAATACTTCCCCTGCTCGTTGGGTGATGGGTCGGGGAAGTAAAAGCATGACACTGTCAATAATTATTTTGCCGTTTTTGCAACAATTTGGGTCCAAAATGCTCTTCAGTTTGGTCATGTCGGCTGAAACTAATCAAAATAGACATAATTATCCAAACTGAGGAGCACTACTTGGAGCCTAAATTTTTGCAAAAATAAGGGATGACTTCCCTACTTTTTCTGTCCAAAATCGTCCGTGTAGTTGGAAATAACAAAAATAAATTTAATTTTTACGAGCCTTTGCACTAAATTAACTCCAATGAAGTTTTGAATATTTAGTTTGAAATCTCTTGGGCCCCTTTGAGCTCTGGAGCATAAAGGCACTGCCTTGCTTTGCTCATTGGGAACTATGCCACTGAGTGCGATGAGACTTTTCGAGAGCCATCGTGGATCTACTTGCGTCGGTCAATGTGAAATACGCCAAAGAACCGGTGGAATGTTTCCGAAGGTAATAGACGGAGTATATAAGCACAGACGAGCCGGCCGACACATCAGATTTGAATTCAGAGCAACAACAGCGAGTAATCGGCGAAGTTATTCAAAATGTTTTCCTAGTGCGAATAATAATTGACGTGTATTCAGTAGTACACAGTCATAAACAGTAAGCGTTTAATCGATCGTCTCTCAATTATGAAAAAACCCAATGCAAACTCTGTAGCAGTATGTTGTATTGTGTTACAATATTCGCTAGAGACTCCGAATCATAGAGAAGTCACAAACCTGAACAATCCAATCCACACCACCACAAAAGGCGACCACAAAAGACGGTCAACTTCTAACTTCTTGTTGGTGATATCCACGTGAATCCGTCATCTCCGCCAGGCAGAAAACTGGTTTATTATAGCCTAGTCCATAGCGACCGTTCCAAGGATTTTCAGCACAGTTGGAGTTATTTTCTTATTGCCTCAATTTTTCCTGGCAAGTACCAAACAGAAACAGGAGATAGGCCAGAATGAATAGTATAATAGTGACGGGAACCTACGAATAAGATTTTCTGGAAGGATGTATGAGAACATATCGAAATTTGTTCGCAGGCATAAAAGGGGGCCTCCATTCCGAAGAGGGCGTAGTTCAGTGAGAAATAAGCGAACACTGCGAGAAGTGGAAATCAAAACGCGAAGTCACAAATCAAAAGCGATGAAGTGAGATAATTGGTGGATAATATTAGCGTGTGATTGTACATAATACAAACATTTACGTAGAACTATGGAAAGATCAATGAAGACCACAGAAATATAATATCATATCATCATAATACGATATTGCAGATTGCACAATCAGGTAAATGGCAACCGGGAGAAACATCGGGTTGCGTTCTTCGTTCTTATAATTATTCTCTCGCTGTGTTTGCTCGCCAATTAACTCCGAACCCCATACCATTTATTAGGGCTAGTAATCAGTATAATTAAATTTGGCACACGGTTTTTTCCTTGCTGCCACAACTTATGTAGGTACCTATCGGAATGGATTCCGTGCAGGTCGAAGGTGAGTGCATACCTACTTTGCTTATCGGGTGAGGTCTAGATGCGCATTTAATTGCCGTGTTTGCCAGTGGTATAGACAGTGCCTATATAATCGAAAGCGTCTTGTTTCCGGTAATTGTCGTTGTCACTTAACTCTTCGCAGGAATCGCCGTTCCGTGAGCATGACGAGCTTACAAAACGCTCACACGAAAAGTATTTTAGCGGCGTGATGAAGAAAACTCCTCCCGAGCCGTCTCGCTTGGGTCGAGAAACTCGACTCTTATTTCATGATAAATTTGGGTTATAGAAATGAAAATGATGATATCCGGAAACATGGAAGTGCTTTATGGTAGCACCGTAAACGGACATGTCCGGTTAGGATAAATGAGGACGTATCTCCGAGAGAAATGGGAATTTATCACCATATATCTGCCGCTTTATTAAGATTTATACAGGGCGCGCTTCGCAGTGTCTGATGCCACTCGCACAGAGCATCTAGCGGAATGTGGTTGGTCCAGTATGGCACACCTGCGCAAGGTCGTAGCAGAGTACACCTTGGTGCTTGCAATACCGGACGGCTTTAGGACAACCGACGGTGGATGCGAATCCTGCCGAAATTGGAAGAGATTCCGGAAAATCCCCGCGTGTAGGGCGAACGAATTCAGACGTTGTCTGCGTTAAACGCTTCTGGATTCGGCGATGAACATGCGGGTATTCTGCATAGTCTCGTATTCCATGTCGTTATTGAATTCAGAAGCTCAAGAATACAAGGTGTTGGTTCAAGTCATTTGAATCAAACTAAATGCTTAAAATTCGTAATAAATTATCGTCGTCCCGTTGTTCCCATTATCAGAACCCAGATGACTGATGATGAACCTTGCATTTTAAAACCGCTGCCGTTGTCTATTGTGTCTAATAAATTATGCATTTAGATGATGTACGCACGATCACCCATTCGACGATTGATGGGTTAGGTCCGGCAGTTTTACAGGTCGCAATCAATCCCATCAACCATCCCATTTTATATTATTAACAAAGTCAACATCATTGTATATTATGAAAATTAAATCATTCTTTTATCATCGGGACCGGATATCCTAGCATTTATACTGTAAAGGTATCGCATTTATTATATGGTAACCGGAACTGTAAACTGTTTTGTTCCATATTGATGCGTTTTGATCATCCAATGGTACACATACGTGGAGTTATCTCGGCTGTTTGTGATGTGTGCGATTCCATAGAACAAGGCCGTTTTGTCGGGTGTAATATTGTAATGTCCGATGGGTGCCGCTTTATTATTCCATTATAGTGCGATATGATAATTTGCTTAATAATGGGGACCTGAATGGATTTGTGTAAAACGCAATAGATGCGATCCGGTGGCTTCTCTCATAATACCTACATGACGCGATGTGAACAATCATTTTTTAAATGGGTATTTTAATTCCATAATGTTACGCCGACTTACCCATGGCTGATTCCATTGTTCCATTGGCATGAAAAGGTGGCGATTGTGCAATTTATGATCGCCGCTATGACGTAAGACAAAACATTCAAGTAACACTGTCACTGTCAGATGTTATTAGAGGCCATGCAACAGAAATTTCTGGAATTCTGGACTGGCTTCTATAAAATAATAATATTTAGCTCTACAGACCATTCAAGCCCTTGGTTGACTTCTCCGCTTATTCATATCGAATAGAAGACCTACAGTTTGAAGTGGAGTCGGAACCAAAAAGGACTAGTGAGAACTAGCCCTTATTCCAGAAGCTTCCTTGGTTTGCATACTCGGAAGACTTGACCGGAGCTTAGCTAAGGAGTTTGCGTAGGTCCTTTCCTTCTACCACAAAACTCACTGATTTCTCACACATTCTTGGTACAAAACCGTGTAATCTACTGCTCAAGGTCTTTGGCATCTGTTAAGGGGACCAACCGAATGATTTGGAGGCATTTTTGGGAAAAAATAATTCTCGCGATTTCTGCTTCGCCTTGTATAGAAACAAATATCGAATATTCTATGCTCATACACATGATTGGTATTTTTTCAATGCATTATTTTGCCTCAAATACACTGCCGGCCAATTGAAGTGATCCAGGGGAATTTTGCTTCCACTTTGATGCCTCACAATTTTTGGCAGGGATGTCCTAGAGACATGATTTTCACTTTATTTTGTAGATACATGTCTTAGCAATCAGTAGCAGAGGTTCAGATGTCTTTTTTTTTCCAAATGGAAGAGGAACAGGGTTCAAAGAGTGAACATGTTTTTTTTCGAAAGTTTGAAGTCGGCTATGGATTTTTTTGGAGAGTCTTCAAAAACAACAATGAGATCAGTGTGCAGCTCTATTTATTCTCTTCAACTTCTTGTACAACTGATGTGGCTTACTTGACTGGTTCAGATTTTATGTCGCTTTTATTGGGACCTATCTTTTCTTTGCAAAAAAAAGTTCAAAAGTAGGGCGAGAACCATGACAACCAAAGCTAACTTTATCTGTCAATATGTCAGATTTAGTAGTTCTGAGCGTGATCCTTGGTTCTGAGACTCAAAATGCCAATACTAGGAACTGATCAGCTCAACCGAGCTATAGGCTTGTTGCAAGGGGGAAAATGCAAAGGGAGGTAGCTGCAAGGTTTGGAGTGACGCATGCTGTGATTGGACGCCGAGAGGGTGGTTCAGGAGGTGATATATCATCGGGGCCCGGAGCCCCGTGAGAAGGCCCGTGAGCGCTAGTGGAATTTTTTTCTGGAACTAACAAACTAACAAACTAGAACTCTTTTGCACTAACAAAAAAAGCAAAAAAAGTTGAAAAACCCAAAAACAAAAACCTGTTCTTTTTTCCTGCCTGCCTTAAACAGCAGAATTCATTTCCAAAAATGTCATAAACTTGAAGGAAAGCAATTTCTCACTTGCAGAAGAAGAAATTCACTAACAACCTACTGCTTGGGTTGATAGGACTTCGCATCCGCAAAAGCTAGAAAAGCTGCTTAGAGTTAAGTAAGAAGCTCAGTTTTTGTTTAGTTTGGTCGTTCTTCTTGCTTCAGTTGGTGAAAATCTCGGTAAAAATAGGTGAAATGAGCAGTATTATTATAATTTGAAAAAATCTCGACTACGGTCCCCACTTCGCTCGCGGGTTCAAGATTTTCTCAAGGGGGCCTGTAAGTGACATCCAACATCGGGACCCGGCGAAGCTCTCGGCGGTCCTGCTTCGACTTTCCAGATAGGTACTGACATAGTTATTGAGAGATAAAGTAAGCTTTGGTTGTCATGGTTCACGCACTACTTTTGAACTTTTTTTGCAAAGAAGATAGGCCTCAATAAAAGCGACATAAAATCTGAACCAGTTAAGTTAGCTACATCAGTTGTAAAAGAAGTTGAAGAGAATAAATGGAGCTCCACACTGATCTTATTGTCGTTTTTGAAGACTTTCCAAAAAAATCCATAGCCAACTTCAAACTTCCGAAAAAAAACATGTCCACTCTTTGAATCCTGTATCTTTTCTATTTGGGAAGAAAAAGACATCTAAACCTTTGCTACTGATTGCTAAGACATGTATCTACAAAATAAAATGAAAATCATGTCTCTAGGACTTCCCTGTCAAAAATTGTGAGGCATCAAAGTGGAAGCAAAATTCCCCTGGATCACTTCAATTGGCCGGCAGTGTAGTTTGCTTAAAGCTTAAACCTTTTTAATTGACGAAACTAGAACGACTTTGAGGACCTCCCTTTGACCCTCCATATCTTCAAAAATAACAGAGCCAAATCTTTTTCAATATTTTCCTGGCACTTCTCAAGCATTTCTGTAATTTGCGTTGGATTCCGTGGGTGCAAATTTTGAGTCACCTTGTATACAGGGTGATTCAAAAATGGCGCATTTCCTTTCGGGCACGTTATAATGGACGTTAACGGAGCATGGGAAAAATAATGAAAAAATTTAATCCGCTTCGATTTGCAAGTTATTAACAAAAACAAATCTGTTCAATCTGGCAGCATCGCATTAGTACCTACCTGGCACCTTTAGATCAAAGAGGTACATCACAATAGCATTATTGTATTGTTACCCTGGAAACTTCGTAGAACCTGCCAGACCATACCAAACATACTTGCCAAATGTATTTTCACGGCACTTTTGAAGTGAAAGACGAATTTTGAAATTTGAAAATACGACTCAAATCTCAATTGCATGAGAAATTTTCAATCGGGAATTACTAACGACATGAGACTCTTCGCAAGTAACAATGCTTTGCTTTAAAATCATGCAAACTGAAGAAGTTGAATTCTCAACTTCACCTCTTCATAACTCTAAGGATAAATGAGCCATTTTTTTTTAGATACTATTTTTTCCGTGCTCCCTCAACGTCTCCCACAACGTGCACGGGAGGAAATGCGCCATTTTTGAATCACCCTGTAGATAGGAAGCTTGAGTGCTCTGGAGACTTCGATGAACTGTTCGGAATGATCGTATGCAAATACTTATTGCCAATAGACCTTTCTAATTTTACCTGAGCTGTTAGGATTGGGCAATGGTTACCATACATTTCCGGTTGGGGGCATTCAAACGAATGTCAAACCAACAGCGATTTGAATGGTTTTTCTTCGTCATCCCCTTCTGACTGCATTGGTTAAATTTTTTCTGCGCCCGTATTGTAAAGTTTATGTATGTGTGAAGGTCTCTGACTAGAGCTGGACGATATTAAAATTCCAATATCAAATAATATCGATATCAAATAATATTGATATCAGAAAAATATCGAAAATATCGATATACTTATCGATAAATCAAAAAATCGAAATATCGATCAATCAAAATATCAATGAAAATCGAAATGTCGAAAAAATCTTGAAATATCGATAAATATCGGAAATATCCATCATGACTAATTTCGGTGAGGTACCAAAAATATTGTTAAAATCGATGGATAAGGATTATCAGAGTAACCAGAATATCGATAGCGATACTTCGATTATTCGTTTGCACAGACTAAAGTACCGAGCATTCATAAATTGAATGAGTCAAGGGTGCTTGGAATGGACTATTATACTTTTGAAAAAAAAAAATTTTTTCGATGGAATCGGAAACTATATTGAAAAATAGCTGACCCGTATTTTTTCATTTTGCCATAGATCGTATAGTTTGGCCGCAATAAATAAATAAAATTCCTACATTCTGCCTATTTCTGACGTCATTTACACAAGTAGTATAGGCGGTGACCCGCTGTGACGTCAGAACTAGTTTATGTTATTTATTTATTGCGCCCAAACGATACGAGTTTTGACAAAATAAAAAAGCACGGGTAAATTATTTTTCAATGTAAATAGTTTCCATTTCAATCGAAAATTTTTTTTAGTATAATACTCCATTCAAAAACGTCTGTCGAAACCTTATAGACCATTTCCATATGACGTCACACGCACGTGTCGAACGGCTGATTCGGGGCAACGTCGAACATGATGTCAACTATACGTGGCAGCTTGTCAAAACTTTGTGACACCAGTGACTTCCACACACCGACACCGATCAAGGAGGACACCAACTAACAGATTGACATACTACAAATCTGACTGACGCACATGACTGACGTAGCCCACGTGCCCCGTGACAGATAACGCAGATATGACTGACGTTGCCCCGAATCAGCTGTTCAAGACGGAGCTGCGTGACGTCAGTGGAAATGGTCTATTCCTTTTGTAATGAATATGTCAAACTTTGACAAGTTACGTCTCATATTTATTGACCTCTGATCTGCCATAAGTGCACGTGTTTGTGTAAATCGGCGTGAATTTTGTGAATTGATGTACCCCAAAACATGGAACCACGCCTCGTCAGTAAAAAAAGCCCAAGTTGAGCAGGTTGTCGTCCATCAAATTATCCAGAAACCAGTGGCAGTACGCAAGACGTCTAGGGGGATCTGCCGACACTAGGGCTCGATATGACTGCATTCTGTATAATTTTGTGGCCAAGTCCTTCTTGACGATCTTCTCTTCTGGCATGTTGCCAAAGAGAGTCCGATTTCTCGAGAGAGATGTCTTAAAGGTTTCTTAGGCTCTTGCTCCATACCTTGACAAACGTCATTAACAACTTCTTCTGTGCGAAAGGTTGGCCTACCAGCACCCTCGCCCGCCAGCACATTTTCTGTGGCCAGTTTCACGAAACAGACTGACGCAATGTGCAAGACACTTATCAAACTTATCCGGTACTACTGCAAAATCCGGAAAGTGCTAAACATAAACGATGGCTGTAGTCCCAAACTTCATTTCTTCGCACACAAGTTCGAAAATACGCCTTGATCATGTGGGTTCTGTGCCCTGCCGTGAAAACCGTAATAAAAATGTTCCGAAAACTGCGATTGGTTTGATAAATTACAACAACCTAAAAAATTATAGACATAAAATAAACGATGCTAGTTCCGACAGACGTTTTCGAACTCACAGGCACCCTTGGCCCATTCAATTTATGAACTCTCGGTACAATAAAGATTGTGACGAGAGGAGACTTTATTTTGAATAATCTCCAATGCAAAAAATATATATAAATAATAGGTGTATGAAATCAATGTTAGGTTCTGTAAAGCTGGGCGATACTGCAATACCAATATCGAATATCGATATCAAAAAATATCGAAAAAAGATAAATCGATAGATATTGAAATATCGATATATCAAAATATCGATATCTGAAAATGTAATTATCGTATATTGATATGTATATCGATATTCTGCCCAGGCCTATCTCTGGCCCATTGGAAGCTCCAAAATCTATAAAAACGTTGAAAATGTTCGATTCCAACACAAATCCGCAAATGTGGACCAATTTACTTCTTCCGCAAGCGGGCTTGAGAGTCTTGAGACCGTGCCGTCCTATTCGGGCTAAATTCATGGACTGAAGATTCGGTATTGAATGGTATTAACTAACAGAGCACAAGAACACAGCTCTGGAAGACCAAGTCTTTTCTACATGATTTAGTTACTCACTAAACCCACTATCACTTCTGGCAATTTATTTTGACCTGCCAACTCTGTATCGGAAATGCCACCTCCATATTCGAAACCTAATAGGTGAAATTGACAAGGTCTTATACAGGGTGTTTGTAAACTTGGGGTAGAGAATTGAACCCCAATTACAGAAATGCTTCAAAAGTATCAGAAAAATGTTGAAAAAAAAATGAAGCTTTGAAAATATAGAGAGCTCAAAAGGTGGTCCTTCAACCCCCTTTATTCCCTTTATTTTGAAAGATTTCAATATACTCTTCTCAACAGACCAAAAAGCAATATGTTTTTGAACCTTTGAATAGTACCTTTCATTATCCAGCGCGCCATCAGCGCGCATACTCGTCTTCTGAAGTAATGGCGTCAAATACAAAATTTGCGAACAAATGCTAGAAAATGGCATGAAAAACCGCCATAGAGTTGAAAAATACGCGCCGCATCGAACAGGGTAATAGGCTAGAGGTTAATACACACTAGTGATTACTCAATTTTCATCAAAAAGTCCGCATTGTTCATTAAATTATAAATAACTGCGTTTTACATTGATCGGATGTGCGTACGCAACCCATAATGCAACCCCCAACAACTTTATTTTCAGTTTGACTAGCGAAAGTTGCCTAAAAACCACGATTTTAGGCAACACTCGCTACATCAGTGTACTACGGAATGTATTTCACTCCCAGGGACTTTTCCCACACGATTCAAGAATAGCGGCCCTGTGCTCTTCAAAGTATAAAAATCAGTTTTTTCAAAACTAAATCAGCGGTATTATCCTTCCAAAAATCATGGAAAAACAAGTGGAAGGGGCCGTGAAACATAGTGCTCATGGGAATGGGCACAGTGATAGTCGGTATAATGACAAAAATATGTATTTCTTTATCCGATTCCCAAAAACAGGCTTAAAATAGCGTGAAAACTTGGTACTGGAGAAATTTGAAAAACACGCAAAGTCTTGCGAGGAATGTGACAATGTGCACGGTGGGTGAAGCTGTGTAACCGGAAAAATTTCACTCCGAAACGGGTCACCAAGGATAGATTCAATACATTCATACACACATTCCGCAGTACACTGATGTAGCGAATGTTGCCTAAAATCGTGGCTTTTAGGCAACTTTCGCTACAGAAGTGTAGTACGGATTATATAAAACTCCCAGGGACTTTTCTTACACGATTCAAGAATAGCGGCCCACTTGTTCACAAACGTACGACACTTGGAGCGAACTTCAAAATGGCGAATAAATAGTTGACGTTGACAGCAGACAGCAGCGGAAAGTCACGGCCGTTGCTTGTCAAACTGGAAATAGAGTTGGTGGGGGTTGCATTATGGGTTGCGTACGCACATCCGATCAATGTAAAACGCAGTTATTCATAATTTAATGAACAATGCGGACTTTTTGATGAAAAATAAGTAATCACTAGTGTGTATTAACCTCTAGCCTATTGCCCTGTTCGATGCGGCGCGTATTTTTCAACTTTGTGGCGGTTTTTCTTGCGATTTTGTAGCATTTGTTCGCAAATTTTGTATTTGACGGCAAAATTTGGCGCAAGCGTTGGGTATGCCACTATAATGAAAGTTACTATGTGTTTTGTAATTTTACCTACTATACAGGGTGAGTCATAAAATCTGAAAATCCAGTTTTCTTCGAAAATGCATGCAGAAAATTTCATATGAGAGCTATTTGTGTTATTTGTTGCTCTACAACAGTTTTAAAACCTCGAAAATCTTTCGCATGCATTTTTGAGCTAAAATAGATTTTTACGATTTATGACTCGCCCTGTATACTTGATGAAATTTCAAAACACATTCAAAAGTTCGAAAAATTTGCTTTTTGATCTGATGGAGAGTTCTCTAAAATCGTTCAAAATAACGAAAATAGAAGATCCATATTCTCAAAAAATTAGAATAATACATTCTTTCAACATTTTTCTTGCACTTTTGGAACAATTCCCTAACTGCGGTTCAATTTTCTACCCCAAGTTTGCAAACGCCCTGTATGCAACAGAGAAGTAAACCTGGTATAACCAATTCTGGGGTACAATCTCTCAAGAGTCTCAAGCGAGGTACTTACTTTTGTCGGCAGGGTCAGTTTTAGAATGACCAGTAGTATAGCGCTGCTTCAAAAGTAGTATATGGTCGTATTCTAAATAGCACGTCGGCAAAGGCAAGAGTCATCAAGATTAGTCCCAGAATTGCTGATGCATCCTAAATTTATTCTACTGTTGTAAAACTGGATCTTAAGGGAGATTTTGCCATCAGCAAATAATTTTTATTAGCGCATACAAACCGTCACGGCGTATATCTTTGCGAATATCCTGAAATCTGGAGTATCTTCACGCATAAAAATGTCCCAGAGAAAATCGGAGATTGAGTAGGCGTGGGTGGAAGGTGAGTAAACTACGCTGTCGTCGAAAATGAAACATTACACAATAACACCTTTCAACGCCCGATCACTTCTAATTCAATTATGCACCAATCTGCACAAACCTCGAATTGGAACAGTTTATTTACATATTTTGCTATTTAGTATGGATTGCTTATTAGAGGCAGGAGTTAAGTTTAGAACAGGTTATTTATGTTCCTAGTGGGAGCTTTTAAAACATATCGCAGAATTAATGGTTGATTTAGAGAGTTGTTGGTCTCTCTATCGTATAAATTGGAACGAACGCATTATAATTTTAGGATTCAAGAAAACAATGGGATTTAGAACTTATCCGCCGCAGTAAAAAATACTACAGGTACTTCCACTAAAGTTTTTAAGTCTTGCCAGTTAGGTGCGAGCCTACCGGCGACCAACATTATAAATCACTTTCACGTTTCAAGAAATCCTGCAGGCTTATGGACAGGTGCAAAAACCATAAAAGTCTGCATTCTTACGGTATAAATATCACTTCCTCTTATCGTGATGATCATTCTTATGCCATTTTTATAAGTTGCGCGCTGCGCTGGTGATGATCGATTTGTACAACGTCGAGACACCGCTATGATGGTGCTTCTTTGATTTTCTACGAAGTCATAACACCCAGCAAACATGACGCCTCAACTGTTGAAACAATAACGTTTGTGGTTTTACGACTCCTTGATTGTGAAAAAATGTAATTTATATAAATCGCAAAAAGAAATGCGGTCAGAAGAAGTGATCTTGGGTGGCCAGTTCTAAGTTTTATCTACTATGGGAAAAGGTATATTGTTAGTTTCCTGCCAGAATGCGAAGGGTGGGTGGACAGACGCGCAATTTTTCTAAGGCATCGATTGTGGCATATCGAGTAAAGCGTCACTGTATGCTTTCCGTTAAAAGATATCGTGGGAACCGAGCACTCCTTCTGCTCTTCTTACTACTTTACAAAAATGTGCGAGCATCAGACAGAACAACCACTCTCTATACTTAGAAAGAAGAAACTCTTTTATTTCGTTATAACCACCATCGGCCAATACGGTGCCGCATCCTCTGCCAACAACTAATAATTACTTCCATGCTCCTTTCCAGAGAGTATATAAAATATACTTTGGACGAGTCCCTTGCGCACTGTCTATCACCTTCACGGCGCAAAAATTAGTGCCCAGTCAGACGGTAAAACTGCCTCCTCCTCCTATATCGCGGAAACAAAGAATTCTACTTTGGGGCCATTGTTGCCGACGAGCTCGATTCCAGGGCATTGTTTCGAAATGCAAGAAACACAAACGCATAGGAAGCGTTTTTAATTGATTATCTGCGGGTAATCTTAATAACATACCTATACGCCTGACGGTTTGTTATTATAAGGTGATTTTATGTGAAACCTGCTGTCATAGCATGAAGGCGAAGAGTTTCGTTGTTGTTGCTTCGCTGGAGCGTATCGTCTTCCGACTAAAAGTGTGAATTCAGTCTTTCCAAAACTTCTCATTAATTTGTTCCTCCGTGTGGAGATTTTTTTTCTGATCTTCATTTCCGTAATGATGAAACTCAAAATTAATGCATGCGCTTTGGCTAGAAATATACTGTGCAAAGCAGGCAAACTTTTTGCAAAGGAACCTATTTCAAAATTATATTGAAGGAGTCGTCCTCATCTGATGTTCCATTCCAGCCGGAGAAAACCTTTATTCATAGGGACTCTGTAAAAGAGCAATAATTATTATTGAAATTATTAATAAAAGCACACCAGAAGTTTTTACGACTATCACTATTCCCATAATGATAAAGTTTTCGCCTGTGGAAAGCAAAAAGATTCCAGCGGCAATGATTATTACGCTCTTAGATAGGCGATGCTGTTTTGGTGGATGCGCTGCAACTCTCGGGTTTCTGGGTTTCTGGCTGCAACATAAGCAATTTGTTGCAGAAGCTTATGTTGTTCCGTACGACTGGGTTCATCACTAATTGGCTTTCCACCACATGTTATAATCTGACACGAAACATAATTGTGCAGTGATAAAGGCTTTGTTCTGCCGTGCGTGTTCGTGTTTAGTCGCCCCCCTCACCTCCGGCGTCCCCCGTCCCACCCACAACTATCTATCTATTATCCTATATGCTCGACTTCTCCTCCGCTCTCTCGCTAGTTGGGCACCGCATCATGGTATAGATCTGCGTGGAGATTACCATCCCATTTGATTGTTCCCAGATGATAGATATTATTGTTTGTAACTGGTTGTAACTAAAATAGGTACACCATGCATAATCATACATTTATCTTAGCACGTATTTACACCGCAACACTTCCAAAACCAGCGTTACATACTTATAAGGCCGGGCGGGACAATGAAAACGTTCTTGGTGTAGTTCAAAATGCTCCTCTCGATTTCGATGCCAAAACTTCGAGTATTATCTCTAACAAAATTTGTAACGGCAATATCAACTACCGTATGGTCCGAAAGTTTTGGGAAATCGTTCGAAGCTGATAAATTTTTCTGAATAGTCTTTATTTTTTTTTCAAAGTATTTCGCAAGCACTTGGATTCCCCTTTCTTTTTCGTGTTCTTAACCATTCCCTTATCACAAATCTCTTCATTACTCAGCCATCCCTCTACCGTCTTGGCCACTACATATTGTTACGTATTTCGCGTACGGGCTCGTTAATAATTGAGATGAACGTTTTGAAACACACACTGTTTATTACTGCGTACTACCATGAATACAAGCCAACAGTAACTACTTGAGAATATCGCTGGTTACTAGTCGCTATCTATCCGCTCGCTACCATTTCGCATTCAATACTGCTCGTATGTCGAGGATCGGTGCCTTATATAGCTCCGACTATTGATCTCGAATGTAGGTCCTCCAGAAAATTCCACAGTGACCCAGCATACGGTTTCCAGGCGACTCCCGAAAAATCCTACAAATTTCGCGGGCATTACCAACGTGCCATGAAGACGGCATCTCCACCAATTCAGCTGTTGTTTTCTAATCGACCCTTCAAGTATGTGTGTTTCAATCGCCAAGCCATCGCGTATATTCTGGAAATGTCCAGAGTTTCGCACTTGTACACTGCGACCTAATAATGGGGAGAGTTTAGAAAGATCGCGTGTTCTCCAGAATCGCCGCTCGTAACAATATGGTTGATCATGAAGTCTCTGTCTCTTTCACTGCTAACAATTTATTAAGACACCTCTGATGCCGTTCTAGACACTATTCCATCCTCGATTTTATCTCGTTCTAAACACTATTTCATATCTCCAACATTCTAGAGTCTACAACTCTACAAGTTTTAATGCTCTGACTGTAATGCCGTCATTGCCGTCTACGTGGGTGAGACTGGACGAGGCTTCACCGCCAAAATTTGAGCGCATTCCAGTGGCGTACCTAGCGTATTTGGCAACCGGGGCGGACTATCCTGTGACCCCCCCCCCCCTCATCCAACCCTACCTACCTGGAGAATAAGCTGCAGAATCTAGTGACTCCAGTGCCGAATCAAGTGATCTTGCGTCTTGGAAACCCTGTGATCGAAAAATCACGCCGACTTCCCAGCTAATTGGTGACATGATTTCTCTAGACATAGAAAAACAATTTTCTGACACCGGAAAACATTACACATAGGTAGGACTGATATATGAATAAAAGCGCCGCAGGTGAAAGTTTTTCGGAAAACAAGGCTTCACCAGCTTGTTTTGCGCCTTCCAAGTCCTTGCGCCCCAAATCAGTAGATGCCTTTTGCACCTCGAACAATCCAACACTGACACCCTCTTACTGCTGGTACCCGGTGTGGACCGCACCTCCCGCCCCCCGCTTGGTACGCCACTGGCGCATTTAAATGGGATTAGAAAAAATCTATCCGCCTGCACACTTCCAAATCCCTTCGCATTCGCCGACCACAGTTTTTTTTGTCACCACTTCCGTGTTTGCGGTGATGTGTGTTCGAACACCGAGACCAAGGAAACTCTTGAATCCCTCAAAATCACCAGGGGCCGACACCACCTCAAAGAGTTGGCCCTAAATTCCCAAGATAAGGATAACCTCAACATTTTCCATCTTTCTCAGTTTCATTACCCACGAAAAAGGCCAACTTTTTTCCCAGAACTTTTTCTTCTTAATCTGTGCGTATATTGGAAATGTTCAATGCGGAAATGGGAATGCGATATTTGCTGGACTCTCCGACTTGAGGATAAACCACAAATCTGTACAATTGGCGGAGGAGCCGTTCGACGACTTGCTACTTTGCATTCTGGAATCAGTTTGTATTTACAAAAAAGTGACTCCAGGCCGAGACAATCAGTATAGTTCGGTGACCATGACCAATAAGATGCCGAGACACCGAGAGGGCATCAAAACACAAAGTCGAAAGCGATTAAGCGAGATATTGGATTGTGGGTTATTATGAATTTGGAGGAGGGCGTAGCGTGTGGTAGGACGCTCCAGTCAAGTGATAACTCGACTGCAGCAACGTTGACCGCTGCCAAGAGTTGGATGGGTGACTAGGTGTCTTTCATCTGATTCGAAGCCGGTCTGAAACTCCTCTTCGGGTGGTCTTAGGCAAACCCCCCGAGTATACATGCCTCCAGCCGACGGTACGGCAATGTGTAGAGGATAACCGGCAGCGTTATCGGAAGGCAGACGAAGTCAGAAACACCGGCGCAGGGAGCGAGGATGTATATCGGACATCCGCACCTACGGTCCAGGGGTGGAAGACGGAGTCAAGGTCAACCGTACGCTTGCCGGCCCCAGTGCTTAGATGGACCGACCATAAAACATCCAGGCACCACATTGCGGCTCGGTGAGTCCGGCTGGTGTGGGAGAGGGGTACAATGGACCCAATAATGAGGCCTACGTGCCAGGTGAAACTGTGTTTCACCGACTCCCGAAAATGGAATTCAGAAATCCAGAATATTATGAATTTGTAGTAGGCTGAGTTTGATAGTTTGCGATTGTAACAAGCAATATTGTTTAGCAACTCAGCAATATTGACAAACTTAGAGGTAATTATTATTATAGGGCTTATACCTGTAAGACCGGAATATGACTCCAAATCTCAGAATATAACTACACAATGGCATGCATGGTCCCAGTGACGCACAAGTGGCGTTGATGAAAGATTGTTATCACACATCAGTGCCGGCTATGCTAAGATCGATCGATTTGCCTAAGCACCAGTGTATAATGCCCATACTGCCACATACATATAGAAAGTTTTAGTTGTTGAAATATTGAACTATTCATTATTCTCCGCATGCATGGATATATTATGAAATTAAATGCAATAATTTACATGAAAGCGGTGCTGTGGCTATGCTGACAAGCTCCCGGACTGTCATATGCCCACGGACATAAATAAATATGAAACATGGTATAAGCCAATAAACAAACAAACCATAAACAACAAAACGTTCAATTACGACTCATTAAATGCGGTAGCCGGCTAATAAGGTCAAATAATAAAAGGATAATAAGACGATAAATCGGCGTATCCGCCATAAATTATTTCGTATAGTGATTAATTTGTGACGGTGAGATGTATCATGTACAATTTTACAGTCTCTAGTCGAAGACCAGGTCTATTTATCTATTTAGTCATAATGGCCTTGTTCTCTTCAATTTCAATTAGAAAATAATATGATGCGTGGGCTTTGATGTAGGTAGTTCAAGCCACAAGCCAGTGAGATGGACCACAAAGTACGTAGATGCAACTAGAGCCAAAAATAAAGCAGAGGATCTACTTAGACGTCAGAAAACCGAACAGGGAAGAGTTCTGAAGTAATGTGACTGGAAACTCCGTTCTCCTTGCGTTCAGGATTGAATCGAAACGAAAACACACGCGGAGGTCCTCTTCGGATATGTGTCTAACGGAAGTGATCGACTGGAATTATGGGGGTGTCCGTCGGCGTAATTACATATGCCATAAACTGCAGGACGCTGTATGCGAGGAAGTTGCTCCCCGTGGCGAGACGAGCCCCCTGGGGGGCTCCCGCGGTCCCCGACAAATCACGCTGATGCCTCCCGGCATAATATCCCGGCCAAGAGAGCTAGCCAGAGCTCTTCGCCGCACGAGTAGCGATCGGTGTAGGTGCCGCCGTGTGCGTTGATGTTTATATTTGAAGAGCCTTTCGTCATCAGCGGGACGCCGCCCAATTTGAATTTGATTAATCATGCCTTTACCTATTTTTTTTTTCGTTTGTTGGTCGACTAACGACTTGTCAGTCCGCTAGCAGCTCCTGATGTGGGAAGAAATTGAAATTTAGATGGTGTGATGTCTCTATAATACCTATACTTACCTACGGGATTGCTTACCTTTTCAAGATATATAACAGCATCGTAGTGCTAATGAAGACATTGCTACGACCAAGGATCAAACACAAATTGAAACGTTAAACGCCAGAGTCCAAGATAACGGTCTTTCTTGTAGCGCCAATTGACATGCGGCGGGTCACCGAAATTTTCTTGTTCCAGTGTGCCACGTGACGCACCCCAGCGGGTCACTACAACAAAATTCCAACTAGTGATATAAAATCCAAAATAAACCTGAAAGTTCGCATTGATGCTTTCATGAGCCTCCAGGCCCACTGCGTGGACATGGACACACCATACCATACGATGAGGCTTCTGGGGACCATCACTATAAACCGCCTCCTTGCTGAATAATCCTGAATAATCACGATATGATTTCGCCGAGGATTTCGCTTATGTTTGAAAATTCCACAATTATAGCGTGTTCCGATTTGTGTAAATTTTACCCGGTAAATTTTAACAATTCCTTGACGTTTGTAAAATTTACCTGACAGCATTTCGGAACGCAAGCAGTGAACAGGGGCGGTAAATTAAATTGAGGTTGAGTGACGTGCTACCAAATTTGAAAGTCTGCAGATCAGATCAGGGATGAAACGGAAGCAGATGCATTCAGATTCTTATTACTGGAGTTTGAGGCAAAACCAGGGCAGAACAAGAAAATCGTCTTCCTGAATAGCCAGTGAATCGACAAGCAAATGATGAAGGGAGGCAAAGAGCACATGGCCAGCAAAAAAGAGACAAGATCGCATGCGCCTCAGAAACATTGTTCATCTGGTCTTTTGGTTACAGTGCTGGAAGGGGTTGTTCGGCTGGCTGTAGCAGTAAAGCGTGGGACATCGTTTTCAATGTCACAATCTGTAATATTACTGCCAAGCGTCACATTTACTAAAAATCACTGAGCTCCTACACGCGGTAAACTTCTGTGAAATTTACCGCGTCCCGTTTTATAATTTGACAGCGGTAATTTTTACAATTGTAAAATTTACCTCAAATCGGAACACGCTATACTTTCACCACTCACAAGTTCTGTCAAACCATTTAGCTTCAACCGATGTATGTCGTGTAACCATGGAGCCTACTGTAGTAGCTTCAGCGGCGACAGCCTTCAGTGCAGCCGTACTGATGACTACTCGAATAGGTCGAAACACATGTCTGTTGGATCTTGATGCGCTTGATCGGCCCAGTGTTTTGAGATAATATATAAAATGAAACATAATATAAAATGGGACAGTCAGAGAATTTTTAGAGAAAATGGGGTGGGGCTGAAAATTTTGAAAATATTTTTTTCAGAAAGAAAATTTAATTTCCTTCAATTTGATGTATCCCAAGGTAGGTAGTGTCATTTGAAATTTCAAAGTTGGGGTGAGTGGGGGCGAGGGGGGTGAATATAGAAATTTGCCAATGTATGTTTTGGATGTCCCCCTCGATATAAAAATCGACCTGTTTTTGCTCGAAAAAATATTCACTAGGAATCGGGAGTTATTGCAGGTGGATAGTTTTCAAATGATCACCCGGTATATAGAATGACGTAATAAAATTCAAAAGTTAGGTAAATACTACGTAACAATATAAAAAATGTCTTCTAGTTTAGTAGAAGGAATGGAAGAGAACCCAAAACACTAGCTGCATTCCCACGTTGTATTGCAATTGAAATTTTTTGTTTGAGGTATCTCGCAGAACGAGGATCTATAATATAATGAATATATTTATCAGGCTTTGAATTTTTTTCTGCACGATCACAATACCTTTTCCCATGTTAGTGGAAGGGAAAGAAGAAAAATGTATAAAATCGCCTTTCTCCGCTCAGCTTCGCTACTACCAGATATCGCTAGTCCGTTATCATAAATCTCAGCTGAAGTGTAAATTATATAGTTTTTTTTAAATGTTTTAGCGCAACGTCGAGTTTTGAATATCGTTACGAGTAGCGAGACTCTCGGACATTCAAGAGCACGCGCGGTCCTTCTAGACCGCTCGAACACAGTGTTATGAGTTATGAGCAAAACTCTAGTGTATTCGAGAGCATACGCGTAGGTTTTGGACCATTCGAATAAGCTGGAGACCTCAACGTGAGAGTGAAGCACACCTGCCGAATTGACGGTATGCCGCTTCCAGAATACGCCGGAATTATACGCGAAAGTGATGTACATTTCGAAAGCCGTCGCGATCTACATGCCGCGGTCAATATGAAATTTTCCAGAAAACCCATGGAAATTTCTGGAATGATATTCGGGATAAGTATATTACCACTGATGGGTCGACTGACACAGAAGTATTGAATTCAGAGCGAGTGTTGGAAGTCAATCAAGGTGATATATCCAAGCGCAAATAATGATTGACGTGTATTTTAGTAGTACGCAGTAATAAATAGAGTGTGTTTAAGCATTCGTTTCAATTATGAAATAGCCCAAACGCAAAATCCATTACAATACATATGAACTGTGATCATGAAGTTGTTATTCTCTTATTATTTTCCAGGTCAATCTGAACTTGAATTGACGGCGTCAAGTTGTCCTGATAATTTTGTGAGAAGTGGGGTCATACCATACGATCAATAAAAAAAAAATTTAGGGTTGGCTTTGATGTCAAAAAAAAAATCGGTCAATCAGCTAATCAAGAAAGTGCATGGGTAAAGCAGTCACTACAGAGGAGAACGGTGAGAGAAAAAAACATAAAAAGCGCACATGTGTTGTATAATACACCTATAATAGTGTCATACCTACTTTTCACACTATAATTTCCACGAATGTATATACAGGGTGGTTCATCCTAGCGTAATTAACCCATAGCTGTCTTACCGTTCAAGATAGAGAAAAAGATGTGAGAGAAAAGTTATATGGTTTGATGAGACCTATAACCTAAAATTATTTTCAACTATACAGGCTGTCCCATTTTGACGGGATTAACAAAACGTCAATTTTTTTAAATGGAACACCCTATATTTTTTGCATTTTTATGAAAATTAAGAGATGAAACTTGACATGATGATAGTCAAGTCAAAGACCAATATCCCAATGTCAAAAAATTAAAATTTCTTGATACAGGGCGTTCACAAAAAAGCATCAAACGTTCATAATTTTCGGAGTATCATAACTCATTTTTTTCAAATGGCATGCCCCTAATTTTATAACGTTATCTGATAGCTCTTTTCATCCTCTTTCATTTTTACTAGGGGTACCCTACCCTTAAACTTGATTTTTCCCGAGATAATCGTAAATTTTCACAGAATTTGCATTTCTTTTTGGTTGTTTTCAAAATTTTAGTTGGTCCTGATGAATGACAGGCAAGCAAATAGTACGCAGCTGTCAGTTAGTCAGTCTGAATACTGTCGAACAAAAAAAAAAGGCTTCAACGCAAAAAGGAAACAAAGTGGGATTCTGGATATCTGGATTATTACCGAAATATCACATCAATCATTTGCTCCCGCGTAAAGTCATCTTTCTTTGTTTGACAATATTCAGACTCACTAACTGAGAGTTGCGCACTGTTTGGCTTGGCTGTCATTCCAGACGGCCAACTCAATTTAAAAAAAAAATAGCAAATTTTGTGAAAATTTCCAATTATCTCGGAAAAAATCAAGTTTAAGGGTAGGGTACCCCGAGTAAAAATGAAAGAGGATGAAAAAAGCTATCAGATAACGTTATAAAACTAGGGGCATGCCATTTGAAAAAAATGAGTGATGATACTTTGAAAATTATGAAGTTTGATGGTTTTTTGTGAACCCACTTGTGTCCCAATTTTTTGACATTGGGGTATTGGTCTTTGACTTGACTATCACCATGTCAAGTTTCATCTCTTAGTTTTGAAAAGCAAGGCCGTTACGATTTTTCTAAGAAAACTGTGAAAATGCAATTTTTTATAGTTTTTAATTTTTAGTTGGTAGCACCACAGAATACCAAACCAGAAGCGACACTCTATTGTTGTAGCATTGTTGTTGCTATGACCAGATTTTATGACCTTGGAACTGCCAGGTGTTTCGGGACTAGTATTCCTGTCAAGAGATTTGAAATGTTCCAGAGAAAAATACACCAACTACCTACTTGATATTTGGTGAGAAAGTCTTCCGTCAGTGGAATCTATAGTCAGATGTCAGATGGCATAATTCACCATCCTGTCCTTTGGAATCCTGGTGATTCCTTTTTGGCGCATGCGGGAATATTGTAGGGACATAATTGAAACAAAGCCTGTTCTTTTAATTATTTGAAAACAGTAAGTACATATCACAAAACTGAGCCGCACGTATTTTGATTTTTCCGAAGAGACGCTCCAATTTTATTCGTCAAGTCTTCGCGGCTGCAGCTTCTAGCCGAGCTTCTAGCCATATTGTCGCTCTGAAGAATAAGATATATTATGTAGAAGTGGGTAGATAAGACAATTTTGCTGAACAAAACAGCTACCTTTATTCACTTTCTTCCTTCACTTTCTTGGAAATTAGGTATATATCACACCTTTCCGCTTCCTTTGGGAACTTGAAAAAGGTGTCTTTTTGAGGGACGAATCATCCACACATCCACGTACCGCACAAGAAAAGTCCCGTACCGCACTTATTTTTTGTTGTTCAAAACCTAGTCGAATTTGGCACTGACAGAAAACGTCAAGATTACCTATCATTTTGAAGTTGATGGAAATACTAAATTCGGTGTAGACAACTAGATGAAACCGATTTTTGTGGTCAGTGTCGCTTCTGTATTATTATTCTGTGGTAGCACTGCCACACAACTGAAAAACAAGAATACAAGCTTTACCGTGGGTTCCACAAAACAGATAATACGAGATTAGTTGATTTGCGATTTTTGTTTGTCAATTTGTAGCTTACTGATCAATGGAAATGCTGGTTTATCCCTCTATAAAGGAAAGATTATGGGTCTAGTACAGATTTCAGGCATTTTTTTGCGAGCAATCACCTAGCATTCAGCAGAAAAAAGTTCAGTTAATCTGCAATCAGCCTTGATCGCTGATCATCTTTTTTGTGGAACTGATGGTAAGACAGTTAAAAAAGTTGAATATGAAAATGCAAAAAAATATAGCGTGTTACATTTAATAAAAATGACGTTTCGTTGATCCCGTCAAAATGGGACATCCTGTATAGCTGAAAAAATTATTAGGTTATAGGTCTCATCAAACCATATAACTTTTCTTTTACATCTGTTTCTCTATCTTGAACGGTAAGACCGCTATGGGATAATTACGCTAGGATGGACCACCCTGTACAGGGTGATTCATAAGTGACCTTACATAGGCTAATGGGAGATAGAGGACTTCGAGGCGAGTCAGGATCCACTGAAGAAATTTTGTTTTCTCCATTGGTTACGAAGATACAGGGTGTTTTGTGTGTTTCGTATGAAACTTTGATAAGCGATATTTCTAAATTGGCTTGAGATATTTTCTTGAAATTCACCAGTAATATTTCTCTATTGGAAAATACCCTGAAGCCATACTGAGTAAGTCAAAATCTAGAGCCGGGATTGAAAAAATGTGTTTTTATTTGATCAAAAAGTATATTTTCTGATCGCTTTTCTAAAAAACTGCTATTGGATTCGAACAGCTGAGAAAAAATGCTTCAAGAATCACTCTTCAATTTAGATGGCACACCTAAACCGTTTCGACAATAAATTCAAAAGTAAAATTTGTGAGTGAGTTCCCATTTTCGACAGGACATAATTGACTCATTGTTTGATTGAATTCATTCAAATTCATTTTTTAGCTTGTCTCTGTGGAATAGAAGGGCTTGGTAGGAAGAAAAATTCTATAGCCGAAGATTTTTTTTCGACGACCAAATCGAGTCTATTTTGGTTCACTCTCGATTTTGTCATAAAGAAAAATGGTCGGCTCTGGAATTTTTATTTCACCCAAGCTCTTCTATCCAACAGAAACAAGCAAGAAAATAAATTTTGATGAATTCAATCAAACAATGAGTCGCGATTATGTCCGGTCAAAAATGGGAACTCACCCACAAATTTTACTTTTAAATTTATTGTCGAAACGGTTTAGGTGTGCCATCTAAATTGAAGTGTGATTCTTGAAGCATTTTACCTTAGCTTTTTGAGGCACCTTTTTTCTAGCCCGGCCTTGGATTTTGACTCACCCGGTATGGCTTCGGGATGAGCTCCAACAGAGAAATATTACTGGTGAATCTCAACAAAATACCTCTGGCCGTTTCAGAAATATCGCTCATCAAAGTTTCATACAAAACACACAAAACACCCTGTATCTTCGTAACCATTGGAGAAAATAAAATTTCTTCAGTGGATCCTGACTCACCTCGAAGTCCTCTATCTCCCATTAGCCTATGTAAGGTCACTCATGAATCACCCTGTATGCATGAGTTCAGCGAAAAGCTCATTTTCGTCGTAGCTCTAGAGAAAAGGACAGCATCAGCATGATGTCCATTCTTTATCCTTCTAGCGAACCTGGTGAGAAGGATAATAGTGCGTGCACAACCATAGGTGTGGTACCTACCCTACGATCTTACTTCCGCCTCATGGTAATTTGCGCGGGGCTCTTGTGGGTTCATTAGCGCAAAAGAAGGCAAGTGCTTGGTGTCCGGGGAATGGACAAGGGCGGCCGTTTCGCCCTTTGGTGGCTCTGCGAGCTGCCAGATGTACTCATCAGGCTCCACAATCAATGAGTTGACCAGCTGTCGGTTCGCATAGAACCCTGGCAAGAAAAATGAGATGGAATAGCGGCACATAAGTGTACACACACATACACCCACCCTCTCTCGTATATTTCTAATTGAAGCTCTCTATCGGAAGCTCCAACAACGCCTACTTTTCGAGTTCAAATCCATCAAAATTTGGCGCTGGTGTTACCTTTCCATTATTTGTAATTGGTAAAAGTTTGCACGGTATTTCGTCTCAGTTTTCGGCGATGTATATCTAGCAAATTCTACACGTCTGATTTATTATTTATTGTGGACGCGACGTGTGTGTTGTGGGGCTATTTTTGTTGAAAAAGGATCAAAGCCGTCATTGTATATCACGGTAACTCTCGTTTTCGTTAATGGCCGTAGAGATAAGTGGCAGTGTTGGAATTTCAGAGTACCGCATATATCTTTAACGACACCTCCAGAATGCCGAAGGTAGAATATTCTATATAATATGCAGCATTCAATTTAAATTTTGTGAGAATCGGGTTTTGTTTTTTCCATCGTTTTATGGCTATTTATATGCTTATGGTAATAGGGACTTTTGTTGGGCTTTTTTTCAGCGCGGCGCGCGGGAAGAACAAAACACCGGCCATGTTTTAAGGTCCTGATGTCGTCTTGGTAATTTTAATGATGGTCCGCGGATCCATCATCGATGCTCTCGTTATAAAACTCATTCACTCTCTCACAGAGAAGAATTCAGTAGCAGTAGCAATTTCATTGATTATTAATCGAGTTTTACATCAGAGCTTTGCATCTAGATGAAAATCCGGAATGCACATTCGTGGTTCGCAATATCAATAACTAAATAGTCTGTTTACACTAACGGCGCAGTTAAAAATACAAAACACCAGCACAAGAGCTACGAGCCCGTCCAGGGCGACAATGAGACAACACGGGACAATACCCACGACACAACATCCAACCTCCTACGACTCGGCTGGTATGAATATATTAACACCGCATAACCATAATTCTCAGGAAGACCAAAGCGCATAGCAAAACATTTGCACATTCTTTGAGTATGTGCCAAAATAAAAATCATTAATGGCAATTCTGTCACAATGAAAGTGCTAGACGAATTATACGTCCACTTATGCTTGTTCATTATAATGTATTACTTCTTCTTAAATTGCAAGACTACAATCATCATTTTGCAGTTATGAGTCAATTTTTTCACCTGGCAAATCGGGCGTACCTTTTTTTTAGGGAGGAGAGGGATGCTTTTCACGCACGCCCCGGCTGGAAAGACACTGGGGGTTTGTGGGACTCGCCGCATCTTCGCAAACCCTGCCCACTAAACCTCTTCTCAGACCTGGTGGTTAGCCCGCCCCCTGGGACCGCGTAAGTATTGCTCCGGGTGGCGGCTGGTCTCAGTTTCCTCCGAATCTATTTTCCGTCTTCATCTCCTTCGTTTTTCGTTGGCAGGACTTCAGTGCACCAGTTCGAGACGGTAGACCATCCTTCTGGACTTCCTAGCATCACTTCCATTACACTTTCTACCGTTATCGCCTTGCGGGCGGTCAATTCCGCTTCTTGTCGATGGTTCTGCCAACAGTGGCATTCGAAAAACGTGTGTAGCACAGTGTCTTCTTCCAGGCAGTATTTGCATGCGGACCTTGGTCGTCTCTTCTTCGGAACAGTGATATGGGTTGAAGGTTGAAGCAGCCGTGACCGGTGAGAAACTGTGACAGATAGTGATTAAGCTCGCCGTGCTTATTGCTTATCCAAGAGTGGACGTCTGGGATAAGCTGGTACATCCATCTCCCCTGCAAGCATTCGATCCACTGTTGCTGCCAGGCATCTATGGTGTCCTCACGTCTTTTGACTGCATTCTCCTTTTTCAGGAATATGTCTTTCCTTTCGCTTACCAGAAGTTCAATGGGCATATATCGTGCCCGCAATAGTTCTTACGGATTCTGTTGAGGTGGTGCGATAGGCTGTCGTTGTTCGGAGCGCCAAAGCTCTTTGCATCCTTTGGATCTTCGTTTTTCAAACCTTATACTGAAGGACTCCGGCCCATATTGGAGCGCCGCCGTAAAGGAAGGCAGACGTCACCACGCTCGACAGCAGTCTTCTTTTGCTTGTTCGTGGTCCTTCATTTTTTGGCATCAGTTTAGCGAGTGCAGCTGTTGTCTTCTCGGCTTTCTTCAGGCCTGCTTCAAGATGACTTGTGTAGGTCTATTGGTTGTTCATGATGACCCCTAGGTATTTGACCGACTTTTTCACTTCCACTCTGACTCCTCTCACTTGGAAGGAGACCGGTGCCGTTCTTTTGAAGCCAGTAAGAAGCACAGCTTCCGTCTTTTCTGGGGCTATTTGCAAGTCGTGCTCCTCCAACCATGTCGTGATCTTCTCCAACGCAGCTTCAGTCTTTCTTTTATAACAGTTTCAATTATAACAACACAACATTTTAATCACAACATACATATAAGTGGAAGAACAGAGGGCAAGGTTAAGTCCTGCCCACCTGAACTTCGCTCTACATGGAATATATTTCAATAAAGACATTCAATGATAATAATAATAATGATAACAAAATCAACAATCACAGCATCTGCTCAATGTGGACTCCACCATTACCCTTCACCACTACTGGGTTACAGCGCTTAAATACTGTTGTTCATAGCACGAATTTCGTTCACGATCTTTTTTTGTAGTTGTTCTACGTTATCCACTCTCTCACGGTGAACAGCGTTTTTTAGGGTCTCCCAAAGAAATAATCTATTGGAGTTAGATCGGGGCTCCTGGGTGGCCACGGAACTGTTCCTTCTCTCCTGGGTGGCCACGGAACTGTTCCTCCTCTTCCAATCCACTCGACATAATGTTAGTTTAAAAAAGCTGTCACTGGCTGAGTACAATGGGGCGGCGCCTCTACTTGTTGCCCAAAATGCATCGATTCCAAATTAAAATATACAGGGTGTCGCATAAAAAAACATATTTTTTGCGACGCCCTGTATACAGGGTGTTTCAGGGATGATGGCAAAAAATTCAACTGTGGGTAGGTCTCGTCAAAATATGACGAAAGCTTATATACCATTTTGCAAAGTTCGGCCTAATGACGAAGATACAGTCCTCCAAAGTTCACTTTTTTCGGATTTCAAAAATATGTAACTCAGGAACGTTTTGACAAATTTAGGTTCAATTCAGCAAAAGCTGGTTTGTCATAATTATATATCAACCTGTCAAATTTGGAAAGAATCCAACCAGTGGTTCAGGAGTTATGAGGGTCAATAATTTAGAAGCATCCGGAGAAAAGTTGACTTAAGGTGACCCCTCATAACTTCTACGCCACTGATTGGATTCTTTCCAAATTTGGCAAGTTGATAGATAATTATGACAAACCAGCTTATGCTGAATCAAAGCTAAAGTCGAAACGTTCTTGAGTTGAAAATTTTTAAAATCCGAAAAAAGTGAACTTTGAAGGGCTGTATCTTTGTCACTAGGCCAAGCTTTGCAAGATGTTATAGAGGTTTTCGTCATATTTTGACGAGATCTACTCACAGTTGAATTTTTCGCTATCACCCCTGTAACACCCTGTATGACAGGTTGTCAAGACTCAAAGTTTCCAATTATGGAATCTACGGAAAAAATGGTTCAAGATAAGTCCTTCCCCCAAATAATTTCGAAGAGCATTCCTTCAGTAGCTCACGCAGCATTCTTGCGTGATCACCCTGTACCCAGTGTGATAACTTCAAACTATGATATAAATTTGTATCCAGAATAAAAAAACTGCAGCGATTCCAAATCAACTTTTTTGCGACACCCTGTATATTATAGGTTGTAGAAAATTGCAGTTTACAATTTTGAAATCCACGGAAAAAATTATTCAGGGTAAGTTTTTCACTTCTAAATTATTTCAAAGAAGAAACCTCCAGCAGGGGAGTGAGTTCTCGCGTGATCACCCTGTACATGTACAATCGTGCAAATATAATATAGCTGATGCGTTATCTGCTATAGGAAGTGCAAACGAAACTTAATTGCGTGACTGTACCCAGTGGCGGACTAAGGGAATCGGGGGCCCTGGGCGGAATTGTGAGATGGGGCCCCTAAGGAGTGAAAGTTGAGAATATTAGGGGGGCCAGTAGACTTTTTGGTCCGCCCTGCCCCGCCGTGATTGAGCAAAAGCCTAATAAACAAAACAAGCGAATATGCCTCATGGGCATGAGGCTCAGTAGCGCACTTTCTTTTTGGAGGATTAGTGAACGCAAGATGTTAAGTGATTAGGGTTCTACCGTCTTGGGCAAAAAATTGCAATATGGCGGCCAAAATATCGACAGAATCATGAAATTCGGCTTGAAAATCAAAATGATCGTACTAGACAAGGGTAAGTTCCAAGTTTCATGAAAATCGTTCCACTAACAAAAGATTTCAATATGGCGGCCAAGATGGCGGCAGAATTATGAAACTCAGCTTGAAAATAGGAATGATCGTACGAGACAAGCGTAACTCCCAAGTTTCATGAAAATCTTTCCACTTATAAGAGATTTCAATATGGCGGCCAAGATGGTGGGGCAATCATAAAATTTGGCTTGAAAATAAGAATGATCATACTAGACAAGGGTGAGTTTCAAGTTTCATGACAATCGTTCCACTAATAAGAAATTTCAATATGGCAGCCAAGATGGCGGCCGAATTATGAAAGCCAACCTGCCTATTTGGTCCTTGAGGACCTAAGCTATCCACCGGATAAAGTTCAATCTTCAACGGCTGTAGCTTTATTTCCCGAGGAGAAGTTCAACTTCATCGAAGTGCACAGGAGATCTCTGTTTTTTGAGAATAATGATAACGATGTATGGATAACAAAAATAGTGCCCATTGGCCACCCTTGGAGACATCAGCTATTAATCGGAAAAAAGTTCCAAGACTCTTGTTTCAATTCTCGAGAAGGAGTACAGCGTCTTAATTTCTGCACGGACTCGGACAGACAGACAGACAGACAGACAGACAGACAGACAAACCGGCCACATAAGCGTCATTCTGTTACTTATATAAAAAAATGTGCTCCAACTGATTTCGACCTCCTGAACACGAATATCGGGTTCACTTTTGAATTGGAACATTTCTTTTTTATCGAAAAACCGAAAAAATGGTAGCCTTGTCACATGATTTTTAGTGATACCTACCTACTTTTTTTTTGTTATTGAGCGAACATGTTTCGTAATTTGAGTGCCATTATCCTTCAGGTACCTAGTATTGGCTATTTCAAAATGTTCAATTACTATTTCGGCACGTCTGATTTTAAATTTGTAGGGTCGTGTAATATGCGCCGAGCCGTGGCTTTGCGGCCGTTTTTAAAAATCGATAACAATTGACCTAACGGTCGGATCGAAGTGGGGTTTTTGTCAAAAGAAAGTTCAAATTGTTCTCTAAATATAATGCCGTACATGCAGTGATGTATTTCATTAAGAAATTGTAGTTGCCTGCATATCGCAACTTTCTACATCTTACCGCGAATGCCAGCACTTGATCGGCGAAGCCGCCCTACACCAAAATGTTATTTTTGTAATTGTTCATGATTATTTCGGCAAAATTTTTCTTGATTCACGTACCAAGGCCATGAGCTACCCATTCGAGTTGAAATATTTTCTGTATTGAATTTCGTTTTGTTCGGAGGAAAGGATATCAAGCACCAGCAAGCAACGAATAAATCATTTGCGGCCGAGCCGTAGTTTCGGAGTCATGTTCAAAAATTAATAACTACTAATCGGCACCCCGCACCGATGTGAAATTTTCATCAAAATAAAGTTCAAATCATCCTCTAAATATAACTCCGCATATGTATTATGGTAAAATGATAAGATCGGGTACTTCCTCGCATGTGATAACTTTCGAGATCAGGCCGGCTTCTGAAATGCAGCATTCAACGGCGATGCCGCGTCACACTAAATTGTTATTATTGTCATTGTTTATTATTATTTCGTCAAGATTTTTCTTGATTCGGGATACAAGGTCATGAGCTACCCAATGGAGTAAAAATTTTTCGCAAAAACCTTTTCGTCTAGGACTAGATGCGGGGACGGACGGACGGACGGACGGACGGACGGACGGACGGACGGACGGACAAAGCGAGGACAAAAGCGCCTTCCCGTTTGGAGAAGTGCGCTAAAAATATGAGTCGTTAACTTGACTAAAAAACACAGTGGCGTAGTCTGTAGCGCGCAGAGAAGATAATTTTGATGTCTTGTCTCTCCCCTCTTTTGAAATGAAAAATTTCAAAGGCTTGAGGCCCCTGGCACTATGATATCCGGGGCCGGGGCCCCTGAAACCTGAAGTGAGAATAATTCTTAGAGATTCCGTGATACAGACACACCTCTATTCCCTGTGTGTATAGGCTCGAAAACCTGTTGTCAAGGGGTCTGCCAAGGTAACTTTGAAATGGAAAAAAAAGAAAAACAATGTTACTCACCTGAGCAATATGCGAGAAAATCTCGGAAAAAAATTACCATTGAGGAAAAAAATTGAAATTTTTGGATTTTATCCCAATTTTTTTTGCAGTATTTTTTGCAAACAAGAGGAATTGGAGGCCCCATCAGATGATTGAGACCCCGAGGCCCGGGGCGGACCGCTCCAACCGCTCCCCCTTAGTCCGCCACTGACTGTATCTAACCTACCTACACACTACAATAGCCCACTATAATTGGAGACTATTTACGTGTATATGTAGGTACAACTAAACAAAAGCCTACTTGTTTTTTTTTTCAATAAGCTGGGGAAAGCCTTAGAATATGAAGAAAGCTCAATTATTTCATTAGGTATGTGGATTCTGCTTTTAAGGTTTTATTCATTTATATTATCTTTATATTATCATCGTTGCAGTCTCCGAAAACGAACAGAGAACCATAAAGGCTTTTATTATGGACCGTTAACGCTTTCCTAATAAATACAGAGTTATAGCGTCGACCTCACAGACATAATCAAATTTTTGTTGTCGTCTTTATTGTACATGGATGTGTAGTGCAAAAAGGATAAGATAAGATATATTAATCCATCCAGTAAGTTTGATTAGAGACTCAAAGGAGGTAAGTAGGTATAAAGCATTCACATCCTAAAATTAGTCCCTTTTGTTCTTATTTGTTGGTTAGTAAAATGAAATAAGCGCGACAATTTAAACTCTCACTCTATTTGAATTATAAGTGTGTAAATTAGTGCTTCAATTAAAGCAATATAAGAAAATTGTATAACACACACTAAAACTTGAAAATGCTACTTACACTAACTTACTTTGGCATATAGAAATGATTGAGAATTTTCCGTAGGTGCAGTGGCGCCGAATAGACCTTCTTTGTGGCGCTCGCCATACCTCAAAATGAGGGGGTATGGAGGGAAGAAAAGGAGAAGAAGAAAGGAAACAGGTAAAAAGGGAGAAAGAGAAGAGGGAGGGAGATTCACTCATCAAATTATTGGATATCAGGATTATTAGGCACATTGAATCTGAATGATAGTTGTTCATAATGTTTGATGTAGGTATACAGGGTGGTGAAAATTTCGATGCTCACCATTATTGGTATCTTGGAAACGGTAAGAGATACGAGGTCGGTTAAATTGGAAAAAAGTTGCGCATTTTTGTGGTGATTCAGAATCTGAAAAGAAACTTTGAATATTTTGATTGGTTCCCAATTCATCACGAAAAAACTAAGAATTCTGATTTCAAAAATAATTTTTCATCTTTTCAACCATTCAAGCTATTCCAATCAAACTTGGTAGTTTGATGTTTTTGATCACTCCGAGTCGAATAACGTTGACAGAAATTTTCCAGACCTTCTAGATTTCAAATTATGATAGTCAACTTTTATTTTTCTCATGGCCGCTATATTGAATTTTTGCACTAATAGATAGAGAGAAAAATTTGCCTTCCGAATTAGTGACCAACATGTTCTTTTAATGACAAACTTGACAAACTTTGCACTTTTGAGAAGTGAATTGAGACTTGGCACAGTTAAGTACATACCTATACCTTACTTTTAAGAAGTGGTGCCCAGATAGCACTACTTGCAGACGCCTTATACAGGTGTTCAATAATGCAAAAATCCCAACTCGTCAACCAGAAAAGTTGAAGTCACGGAAGTCAGCATGTAGTTTTTCTCAATTCAATGCTTGTCAAGATAAAACAAACCGCGTCTCCGTATCTTGAGCCCTTCCTGAAAAATCCTAAAATTAGTGGTCAGAGTTTCATGGAAATTGACATTTTTCAATAGATCAGTGATTTTTCAAGATATTCGACTGAAACTCGACAGTCCCATGAAAAGTGTAGTCAAGAATGGATGCCGTGTGCTACCATCGTCCCCATCTACTATCTTCGAAAAATTTGATGAATAACTGGGATCAATTTTGCAACGAGTGGGAGTGTGAAGAAATCGGACGATATACCTATCGAAACGCTGTAAGTAACATATTAAGTTAGTGCAACGCACCTTCAGGACAATCAATTTGAAATCGCACCATCTCGGTTGGATGCAACAGCAATCTAGAGGGGTGGAAGGGTGCGCCAGGATAAATTCGAAAATTAAAATTTTAATTGTCGCAGGGTGAAGCCATTACTCTTTCAAATTTAATTGGTTCGGAAGGGTTGAGAGGAATTATTCTTCCCGTTTCTTGGAATTCCAAAGGGTCGTCGTGTTCAACCCCTTCTTTCTCGTGTCTATCTCATCTCTCACTGTGCACGGAGCTAGCGTATATACAGACGCCGGTGCCGTCGTCGCCAAATGATGGCTTGTTTATAAAAGGGTGGTGTAAATGAGGGACAATTTCGAAACGATTCAAATTATTTCTTTAAATCCGATGCGAACGAATAAATTGTCGAAGGGTCGAGATTGTAATCTACAAAGGGACGCTATTAAAACCTCAATTTTGGGATTGAATGAGTTGGGATCTTTCGCCTGCATATGTATTCTCTTTTAATTATAAACTCCAGTTTTCGGTTTATTATGTAGTACATACGTTTTATCGTACCGTTGCCGTCGAGTAGTAACAAAATGTGCCCAGTATATTGTTAGATTAAATGAACAATTAGTACTTACGAGTATATTCTTGGATACTGCTATACTTTAGTTGCATGTGCAATGTGCATGGAGCATGATATACGCCGGGTTGCTCACTTCGAGTTCAACTTTTGGACTTGATTTGGTTGCCATAGATTTAATTGTTGCAACAATTATTTCCAGAGTAACCAAACCGGGTTTAAAGTTATACTCGAAGTGAGCAACCCGGCGATATATGCTGGGTTCATAGACAAAGAATAAGGAGCAACGCCTAAAAATTGGGCCTTAGGCGTTAAGTTCGTCTTATGGGTCTACGTGTATCCGTTCGTACACAGAATAAGGAACAAGGTGTAACGCACAAGATAGCAAAAGTTGGTAAACTTTTATTGCTGGGTTCATAGACAAAGAATAAGGAGCAACGCCTAAAAATTGCGCCTTAGGCGTTAAGTTCGTCTTATGGGTCTACGTGTATCCGTTCATACACAGAATAAGGAACAAGGTGTAACGCATAAGATAGCAAAAGTTGGTAAACTTTTATCTTTACACCTTAGGCGTTGAGCGTTGATCACTGCCACGTGGAATGTCAGCACGTGTTTTATCTCTGACGTTTGTCAGTTCGAGTTGTTGTGCAAAACGAAAATGTCCTGCGGCGATTCAAGACTGATCGAGCTGGTGGAGTCCTAGTTTTACATTTTTCTCTGTGTATTATTTAGATGAGGAAGTGACCAAACGATGGACCACACTGAGGAAGCGATTCATCAAGCATCGCAAAAAGCTCCGCGTGGTTCCTTCGGGTTCAGGGGCCAGTACAGAGTCTTGGTCTCTGTACCAATCCCTTATGTTCCTGAACGAATATGTGTCCTTGAGGCTATAACCACAGGAAATGTGAGAAGGCCACAATAGACCTCGCAACAAACCGTGACGCAAGGTTCTTTCACGGAATTTTCCGACTAAGACACAAGACCCAACCGAGGACACAACCCTATAATTATCATTGCCCATGTTACCCATCGTTCGTTCTCTTGTAATCAACTATAACCGATAATTTCGGGTAATGCAAATATTGTCAGTGTCACCTCTTGCCACCAGTGTCAACGCAACGGTAGCTGCATGATTGGTCAGATTCAACACTTTTAAATCTTAATTATTCTTATCCATTATTCCGGTGTATGAACGGCATGTTTTCATTAAACCTTAAACCTTACCCCATAGACCTTATGCCTTGGGCGTTAGCTTTGTCTATGAACCCAGCATTGGAGTTTTGAGAGTCTGGTCACGCAATGCGTTTAGAGAGAAATTTGAAAAATCTGATACACAGGAAACCTCAAAATTTGCGGCCACGAATCCAATGCAGCTTACAGAATAGTGAGGGGGTTAGCGGAATGGTCTGTGCATTTTGTGATCAAAGCATGGGATTGGACATACTTGTTCAGAAGACCCTCCTTCGCAATTCCAGATGTGGCGCTACGCGAGATTTCGCGCCAGAGGCACTGTATTGCGGTTAATATACCTGCTAGGGGTGAATTCTGCAAAAATGGTTCCCGGCCGGTCTCTGGTACCGCAGTCGGTATTTTTTAGTTCTGTATAGTTAAAACTACATGTAGAGATGAGTGACGAGTACATTTTCACAAGCAAAGTTCCAAATGCTGCCTTTATACGTTGTTTTGATACATTTTAAGGCCTACTTTGTTTTAGTACAGGAAACATGGTAAAAAAATTACCAAAACGTCGGCAAGAATACGAACGTCCTGAAAATTTAATAATCTGTTCAGAATTAGGTGCCCTACTACATATCTGAATTTGCCAAAAATCGCATCGTGAGGCTTCGAGTTATTGGAGGAGGGGTAAAAAATTGCAACTCAGAATGAAAGGTATAGAACCCGATGGAACACGTCAATCCAATGGATGCAAATAAGTCGTAGTTCGCCGCATCACAACCAGATGATACAATTTTGGCACAAAAAGTGTCGATCATTGTTGAAGGGGGGTCGTGGGGAAGGGCGAAACTCGGCTGGGTGGCTCTTCTTCTTCTTGGGCCATGAAGAATTGATCACGACAAGATTGGTGTCTTTTCCGACTAAATTCAATGTCCTGAACTTGAATCCGATGTGTAAATTTGGATAAAAACAAGTTCAAACAAGTTAACTTGAGAATACCTGTTTTTTCTTTGACAATTTTCACAAAACTTGTTTTTACTGTTAGAGGTATTCATCTTTGAAAATATCTCAGAGGCCATTAGACTAAACTATATTCTTTACGAAAATCATCCATTTGATCTGTAACTTTATTTTTCGAGGTAGGAAAAATCGATTTGAACTTTAGTCGGCCCTGCCCGGCGTCTACTAATGACAAGAACACTACAGCATGCATCTTCAAGTAATACTCAATACCCTGCATTGCGATTAATGACGATTTTGTTTATGTTATAGGGAATTCAGTTCTGCACAGATCCTCGAACCTTCAGAGATGAGTTATAATTTTTCAGATAGTTTGGGCCATTTTCATTTAAAGATGCATAGTGTAGTGTTCTGGTCAGTAGTAGACGCCGGGCCGTGCCGACTAAAGTTCAAATCGATTTTTTCTATCTCGAAAAACAAAGTTACAGTTCGAATGGATGATTTTCGTGTAGAATACAGTTCAATCTAATGGCCTTCAAATTATTTACAAAGATGAATTCTTCTTAAGTGGAAAAAAAATTGTGAAAATTGTCAAAGAAAAAACAGGTTTTCTCAAGTTAACTTGTCTGAACTTGTTTTTGTCCAAATTTATACATCGGATTCAAGTTCAGGACATTGAATTTAGTCGGAAGAGATATCAATCCTGTCGTGATCGATTCTTCATGGCCCAGGAAGAAAAAGAGCCACCCAGCCGAGTTTCGCCCTCCCCCGCGACCCCCCTTCAACAACGATCGACACTTTTTGAGCCAAAATTGTATCAACGGGATGTGATACGTCGAACTACGACGTATTTGCACCCATTGGATTGACGGGTTCCATCGGGTTCCATACCCTGAATTTTGAGTTGCAATTTTTTACCTCCCCTACAGGTCCATGCCTCCCCTCCAATAACTCGAAGCTTCGGGGTGCAATCTTTGGCGATTTTGGATATGATATAGTGCACTCAATTCTGAACAAAATATCAAATTTCCAGGACGTCCATATTTTTGCCGAGGTTTTGACAATTTTTTTATCAACTTTCCTGTACTAAAACAAAATTGGTCTTAAAATGTATAAAAACAACGTGTAAAGGCAGCATTTGATACTTTGCTTGTGGTAATGTACTCTTTACTCATTTCTACATGTAGTTTCAACTAAACAGAACTAAAAAATACCGACTGCGGTACCAGAGACCGGCCAGGAATCATTTTTGCAGAATTTACCCCTAGCAGGTACGTTAACCGCAATACAGTACCTCTGGTGCGAAATCTTGCATGGCGCCACATCTGGAATTGCAAAGAAGGGTCTTCTGAACACGTATGCCAAATTTCATGCTTTGATCACAAAATGCACAGATCGTTCCATTTTTGGCCGTTAACCTCGCCACTAGAAGTGCTTGTAAAGTGTCGGAAACATGTTGTACAAAAATTGAGTTATTCTTGGAGATATTGGGGGGGGGGGTCTAAGGGAGGTCTTTTGGAAAAATGTAAATCTAATTTTGCCCAATTTTTTTTCTGACACTCTTAAAGCATTTTCCCTAACTGCCCTGGACTTCTTCGCGGTCGGTTCGAAACATCCGTGTTTGATGCGAACTAAAAAAAATGTTCAGACATAATTGGTACAGGTTCAATATTCGCTACAGTAACCGACTCAAGGATAGGCTACTAACTATAACTACAAACTCGCACATTGGCGGGGTAGCCGTTTAAACTTCAATATTAGTTGGAGACTCCAATGGGAGGATAGGCTAGAAACCCGTACAACTAATGGCGGAGGGACTGATCGAGTTTGTCACATTTTCCGCCAAGTCATGAGTTGGACTTTTTCGAGCTCTCGCGATTAGACTAGCCGCCACAGATACTGGGATATGATGAAATGGAATAATCGCGACGAGACTTTCTGCAGAACTTTCTAGAGAAATGAAAATTCTGGAATCTGTTTGCGGGGCATAAGAGGATTAGCGACCGCTACAGGGCAGGGAGTTCCGTTTAGTTCAGCGAGAAGTGGAAGACGATCGAACGCGAAGTAAAGAAGGATTTTGGGAGATATTTCAATTGTAAATTGTAATATGGCAGTATTCAGTAAAAACGGTGAGACCTAACGTCTCAGTTATTGCCAAACTTGACATACAATCGAAACAATTCAACTAGGATTATTTAAAGGAAACTCGTCGAGAATTTCTATGTTACCTCAATGTAGGCTGGTGAAACAAGGCATTGAGCTTGGTAACTAACACCCTATATGCAGTTCTGTACCAATGAAAATGTACTCTCTAGGATCCGGTATGCGTGGCATTAGTGCTAGTTGATTGAGTAAACTGTGTCTATCTGCAAATCAGTATGAGCTAGTGCAATAATGTTTGTAGTTCTATGTATGTATCTGGTAACCTCTGCTCTATACTCTCTCTGTTAATGTACAAAGGGTTTAATCAGTGCCTGTGTATCGAGCAAACAGTCCACTCAGTCAAAACATCATAGCAATCGGTTTTGATTAGATTTTGCACCTCCCCCTGTCAGTTTAGTTTGATTATCAGTTCATCTCACCGGGCATAGTATACCTTCCCGCAACACTGACGTCTGTAGACTATAGCCGAAGCCGTGTAGACCAACAGCCACACCAAACGGTTCGTCCGTGTCTGATGAAAGCCAACAAACCGCTCAAGCTCAGTTCGAAAAGCTATGGATTTGAAATCGCCTGATAATGCAAAAACACTAGAAGCTAAATTAATAAATGGAAGCTTGTATAGTTACTAAGCTGGATAAAAACGGGTATGTTGCTGATTAGATCTTAATAGGTTGTGTGTCGCTGATTTTATGTTGTGTGCATTTATCTCTACTGTTGGTGCGCTGTTCCCGATGCGTGTTTGTTGTGTTTTATTTGTAGAAGGTGACTGCTGGACATGTAGATTTTCGTTTATAACGCGGCGAATGAATTGACTGGGCAAACTGACAGTTCAATTGTATTTCAATTACTATAAACGTAGATTTCATCGCAAAACGAGCTGCGTTTATTAAACTGATTCAGGACAAAAACGTTAATTATAATCACATGTGCACGATCCAATTTATTGCCTATATACCTCTAGTACTACCGGCCGGCCGCGAATGTCGCTATTTAGCATTCCATTTTTGTGGCGTAATGAGCCATTTTACATACGCAAGCCCGTCGGGCACTTACCTGTACGAATCCGGGCCAATTCTCTATCTCATGACGACGCCGACGATGCGCTGCTCCACCTGGAATTGAAAAACAGAAAAACTTCATTATAGTACCCATACATAAATTATGCGGTCATAAATCACTCTTAACTAGGTACGAGTGTAATTGAAATGTGGAGGCATTCAAGTCTTGGGAAAAATAGCCTTACCTTCACTCCATCTCTCAAATTTTGTCGAAGAAAATCATAATCCACTCAGAATAGTGTCTAAAATAAGAATTCAGAAAATCAAATATGGACCATCCATGCAGTTTCCTATTATTCCCTAGTTACTGTGATAGTAATAGTAATAAATCGTGTGAGGGACAGGAAGCAACTATAGAGAAAGGGAAAACTGGAAGGAACCACGCACCACTTAATCCTATTGTGTGGCGTGCGCTCGAAGAAATAGTGCGACGCAACTGAATAATCATCTCAGAATCGGGACTTATTCCATACCGTATCCAGTTGAGTTAGGCCGAGTTGCTCATTTCGGGTTCAACTCCAAACCCGGTTTGGTTACTGTCGAAATAATTGTTGCAACAATTGAATCTATGACAGCCAAACCAAAATCAAAGTTAAACTCGAAGTGAGCAACAGTGTCTCAGGGATTTTATGCAGATGCAATTGTGCTGTTTCATGTTACTAGTGAAAGTCCAAAAATAAAGATGGAGTGAAAAGAACTGTCACCCAAATAGTTTTCAATTCTTCACATATTAAAGGCGCAAAAACGAACTACTAGCAAAATTTTTGCTCTAAGCAAGTGAAGATGATGCGGATTAATCATTATCCTAGCGTTTAAGGAATCATAAATCCCAAAATACATCAACATTCCTTATTTTTCCTTATTTTGAACGAAACCGTTCATGTCGCCACAGTGTGTTTAGCTGAAGAGCAAAAGCAAAACCTCCATCTCATTATCTTCTCTAACAGTCCATAACACACTTGCAGCCTTTTTCCTTGTATAGTGATGCTTTTATGTTGTTGAGGAGGTATATCTTGTGGCTTGTCGGACTGGTGATTTTCCTGTAATCTTTACAAGAGATTTGGCATCTTCAGTTTATCACCCCATGTCCCGAAACTTTCTACCTTAAGAGAGACCTTACCTCTATCTCTACCTTCCTCCTCCGTTAAAAGGAGGAAATCATGATCATCTTTATTTTAGCCCGTAGCAAGGTTCATCCCGATTTTTGGCTCTTAGCGCCCGCACTAGTAACATCTGAGATAAGCACACCAATAAAAATGTGCAGTTGACCAGAATGCGTCGGGACGAGTCCACTCTTCCGTTCAGGGTGTGGTCGTACGTTAGTGACGTCAGACATGGGCGGCTTGTCGGCACTCACAGCCGAAGCTCACGCATTGTGTCATTTGCCCCACACTCCGCATGTTTTAACGCCATCGCTGGTCTAAAGTCACTGTGCCAAATTTTTATAATATTATGTATGTCACTTGACATACATAACCCCACATTCTGAATCATGTTGTCGCTTCTCGTAGTGCAGACCTGGCCTGAAACATAAGGAGTTCCTGTTCATCCAAGGCAATGATTTTACACTGTTTTTACATTACTTCCATCAATTTTTGTCGAATTATTACCAATACACCAGCATTTTCTCACTTTTTTCTTTTTAACTACCTGTTTTTTGTCGTTTCGGCAGCTGACAGTACACCATTAGAGCTCCTCATGCTTCAAAATGACGCGTGTGACAATTAGGGCTTATAAAACGTGTGTTGAATACAATTTTTCCTATTGTTACGTATTTCGCGTTTAGTTTCGATTATAATTGAGACAATCGTTTCAAAACACACACTGTTTATTACTGCGTACTACAATAAATACACGCCAACAATTATTTTCTTGGGAATATCGCAGATTACTACTCGCTTTCAACCGCTCTTGATCACTATCAATTCAATATTACTGCGTAGGCCGATCCGTGGTGCTTATATATGCCTCCGAGTGTTAATCTCGAATCTTCCATAGGTCCTCCAGAAAATTCCACAATGACCCATGATACGGTTTCCGTTGAAGTCTCCCATGTAATTTCAATCGCCAAGCCATCGCGTATGTTCTGGAAATGTCAAGAGCTTCGCACTTGTACACTGCGACCTACTGGGAAGAGTCTAGAAAGACCGGGTGTTCTCCAGAATGGACAAGAATCGCTGCTTGTAACGCTATTTTGCAACAATTCCACGTTTTTTCTCAATAAAATGTGGAATATGAGCCGCTGACAACATTTTGATTCACCTAATTCATTGTGATTGGTGCCACATACCACACTGTGGTGGAAATTAGTCAGATTTTTCTGCACTAAACACCATTTTGCGAAATCATGTCCCCTTAGTTGTCCCTCCTGCGAGTCAATGCTCTCATGTCTATGTCACGCAAGCTAATACATCCAACCTGTAGAATTAAAAAAGTTCGTATCAAAATGAAGACTCTTTCGATACGCGAATGACGTCATTTGCGTATCGAAATGACTTCCTTATAATCGCAAAATAGAAAAAATCGTTTTGCCCTGAAAGGTCATTTATCCAATCCTATTGAATAATGCACGCATTATCACGCGCAAACATGCCTGCATTTTTCAATAAGACCGGATGAAGCATAGTATTCTACTCGCGGGTAATGGCTATGCTATTACTCATTCGGATGCTTTGCGATACTCGCCAAGGCTCGTGTCGGCAAACTGGGTCCTCATAAGTAGGAATGGGCAAAACTATTGATATATCAATAAATGTATCAATATATCGATATATCAACTAATGATATCAGTTTTGAAACATATCGACATATCAAATATCGATGGTTATCAAAATATCAAATGTCGATAATTATCAAAATATCAAATGTCAAAAATTATCAGAATATCAAATGTCGATAATTATCAGAATATCAAATATCGATAAATGACAACATATTGTCGAAATATAGACAATGGTTATCATATTAAAATATTGATAAATAACAAGATAGAAGACCAAAAGCTTCCAAAGAAGAGAGTTTCATTCATCATGCAAGTTTAGATTAACCATCAATGATATATTTTTCCACATAATTACTTGATATCTTTATTTTCATATTGATATTTTCATAACCATCAATTTTTGATACTTTGATAATTATTGATATTTGATATTTTGATAATTATCAATTTTGGATAGTTTGATATTTATCAATATTTTTTCTTATCAAACTTTGATACCCTGATCATGATATTGCCCATCCCTACTCATGAGTAAGAAGCAATCATTACCCGCTTGTTGAATAATATACTATTTACTCACAGTTCCCTACCTACCCCCTATGTTATGTGTCATGAGTTGTGACAAAAACTGCAAATTCCAACTTTGACATTGTTATTCATCACAGTACACAGACACGACCCTGCTTAAAAACATGAGCGTAATTAAACAGTTTGATGCTGATGAAGATAAATGTATATCGGTGTTCAATTTAATATAATAATAATATAATATGCTTTATCTACAAGCGTTAAATAATACCCGTCACTGTTAACACGTCATCAAGGACGACGTGAAAAAATGATGATTCTGCGCGTTCCTGTCATATTTTCAATAAATTCTGACATTTACCAAACATTTCAAAGACCATTGTAGATAAAATCTTTCAATCTTGTACGATACACGCGTTTAAAGTGTCTTATTTTGTTCACGGGGTTGTTCTACTCGCTGACGCTCGTTTTGCAAACGTCCCCGCTCACAAAATGATACCTATCACTTTTAACACTTGTATCGTAAATAGATAATAATAATATCCAATCCTCTTGAATAATGCACGCATTATCACGCGCATACATGCCTGCATTTTTCAATAATACTGAATAAAGCATAGTATTCTACTCGCGGGTAATGGCTATTACTCATTCGGATGCTTTACGACACTCGCCAAGGCTCGTGTCGGTAAACTGCATCCTCATGAGTGAAAAGCAATCATTACCCGCTTGTCAAATAATATATTATTATTATTCAACCTTGTTGCTTAAGAATAAAGATAGGTTATTAGTTGGTGAATTTAGAAATAAAAATAATCGTGAAAAATTGGTAGTTTTATATAGCATAGACAATAAGCCCAATGACAAAATTTCTATTGGCCTAGCACATGGCAGGTTGACTTAATTGTGGACCTATGTTATCGCCGTTGATGTCTCTGCTACTACACCATACAGAGGCGGTAATAGAGTCAAAAACAACATCAACAATTTATTAATTGTGAAGTATTTGAGGAACGTAGGCGCGGAACCAGTCCAGGCATCGAAATTTCAATCATATTAATTAAAACTAGATATTTATGAAAGCGATCTGATCAGGTAGAAAAGAAGATCCGAAGTAAAAGCACATCTAGAAAGAAAAACCTGTGTTGGCGATATCATCTCTCGAACGGCTTTATGGCTGGTTTTGTCCGGCCAACAACATTATGGGGAATATTTTAAAATTAACGACGGCACATCCTTACAAGTGCCATAAAACAATTACCTGGATAGTGTGGGTATTATACACACACACTCCACTATACAGGTAAACGGATAATTATTGCGCAAAGAAGCCGAATAATACAGGAAATTATGTGAAATGATATCGTGTGAAGGAATAAACGGAAGGAAACGGATGGATCGTGTTCGGTATAATGCATCACACAATTTCTTGTGTGCATGTGTGTGTGTGCGAAAGTTCAAAAAGGGATGACTGCGACTAACGACGGTCTCTTGAAACCAAATATTTTACTTTGAAAGGTATTTTAATTTCGGATGGGTTGACCACAAAAACTGATATTTACGACTGAGAAAATCGGAGGAGTCATAATAAAAATTATACGCCTGGTGTATTTATTGCCGTCGCTTTTCATCAAGGTCGGTGCCGGTGACACATCGGCGGTTTATGGATCCATTTATTCATAAATTCCGTTTGAAATATGTAACTTGAGATTTTATGAATATTTTCATATGAGAAATTTTTATATCGGATCCTTATGCCGGCCTGGCCAGTTATGACGGCTATAAACCGCTGTGGTATCTTGTTGTGGTCATCACCAAAAACAACAACCCCAAATTTCATGGCTATAGCTGATGGTGCAACAACAGGTAGGTACCTAAGGTTTTTACCCTGATTATTACATACAACGCCCTTGATTATTAGACCTACAAGGATAATATTCACTTATCTAAATCCCACTGTCAATAGCAACGGAATAAAATTCATGTAAACAACAAAATCTGACAGCTGTCACTTCGGACTTCTTTTATGTAATAATCTTCAAAATATCACTCGTGCTCGAGATTTTCCCAGATAATTTTGGCCAGGCGTTTCCCTCGGGCTGATTGTCCCTGGATAAATGCCCTCCTCCTACGGAGTCGGGCATTTATCGCTACAATCAGCACTCGCGATCGCCTGACCAAAATTATCGTGAAAATCTAAGCACTTGTGATATTACTGTTGACAAAATTTACAACGGGCTGGAAAGGGTCCTTGCACGATTTTTTTTTATTGTTTCAAAATAAATAGTGCATGGTAGTTATATAAAGTCATAGACCGACCGTCAGTTCCACAAAAAAGATGATCAGCGATCAAGGCTGATTGCAGATCAACTACTGAACTATTTTCTGCTGAATGCTGGGTGATTACTCACAAAAAATGCCTGAAATCTGTACTAGACCCATCATCTTTCTATTATTGCCCGATAAACCACCATTTCCATTGATCAGTCAACTACAAATTGACAAATAAAAATCGCAAATCAACTAATCTCGTATTATCTGTTTTGTGGAACCCACGGCGAGTGGTCACCCGCAAATCTGCATGATTATTTCCATTTTGTAAATTTAAAACACGTTCCACCAAAAGCTTTATGAGCTTAATAAGGGTGGGTTGATCGAAGAGCCGACGAATTATAGAGGAATAGCTTTGGTGAATGTAATGGCAAAGGTTTTTACTCAGATATTGTTGAGGAGATTGACATCATGGGTTCAAGAGACAGGGGTGCTGCCGGAGTGCCAGGCTGGCTTCAGGGAGGGTAGAGGTTGTCTGGACAACGTTTTTTCTTTGAATGCAATAATTCAGATTCATTTACGACTCAAGAGACGAACTGTTTATGCTGCCTTTATTGATTTCAGGAGAGCATTTGATAAGATCAAACATTCTATTCTTTGGGAAAAGTTATTCAGGCTGGGAGTGGGAACAAAGATTCTGGGAGTCCTAAAAAATTTCTATGATCGGGCCAACATGTCGGTAAGAAGTGAAAATCTTTTCTCACGCAGGTTCGAGATAACGGAAGGTGTCCTTCAGGGAGAACCTATGAGCCCTCTCCTGTTTTCACTCTTCATTGCTGATATTGATATATACTTTAGGGAAAGAGGGATGGTGGGATTGAGTGTTGATGGGAAAACGGATTGTTTGATGCTGTTATATGCCGACGACATGGTTATACTTGGCGACTCTCCAGCTGACTTGTCATGTAAACTGCGTATACTAGAGCAATACACTCATGAAAACTGTTTAGAGGTTAACATCGCTAAGACAAAGATAGTTTGTTTCAGTTAGGGAGGCCATGGAAGCCGCAAAACTTTTGATTTTGTATTTCATAATAAAAAGCTCGACGTAGTCAACAAGTACTGTTATTTGGGCATTGAATTTTCCGCATCGTCTGTGTTTCGGGGGATGGCTGGGGTCGCTGTCTGCAAGGCCAAGAAGTCCATTTCTGCTGTAATGCACCTTATGATGTAGTCAAAAGTGAGCTCTTGGGAAGCACGTATGAAGCTCTATGAATCAATTGTTTGCGGTTCTGTTTCCCACTGTTCTGTCATTTGTGGATTGCAGTATGCCTCAATTCTTGAGAGAATTCAAGTAAGTTTCTTCAAACGACTCCTTTCTCTCCCGAGAAACACTTCCGATTATATCGTGAGACTGGAAACTGGGACTGTCGCTCTTGTCTTGTTGTTCTTCAGGGCCTCTCTTAGCTGGGTAAGGAAACTTCTTGCAATGGATAACTCACGCTTGCCGAAAAAATGCTTCGAGAGACTGATGACGATGGGTGGTGGCGGCAGTCCTAGACACAACTGGGCCTTGCAACTCAGGGAGTGTTTTGTTAGAGCTGGGGCTGTAGATCTCTGGAATACGGTCCGGATGGGTAATTTTGAATTGTCAATGGAGGGCGAGCTTTTGGAAAGCTTTAGAGCAAAACTTCACGGTGAGGATCTCTCGCGTTTGGAGAGATCTTCATATCCCATTTTTTACAAGGAATTCAATACATCCGAAAACCCCTCAGCGTATTTGATACTACCGGTTAAAATGTATATCATAAGACTGATGGCACAGATGAGGGTGGTGAGTAGAAATTTTTTGAAATTCACATATCAGGGATCAGCTTACTTTATCTACATGGATCAGTTGTGTACCATGTGCTACCTGAGAGTGTGCGAGACTCTGGAACATATCCTTTTTCAATGTCCGCTTTACAGCTCTCTCAGAACACCTTTTGTGTATGGGTTGAGTCGCCCGGGAAAGCTGGTCAAAGTACTGGACAATTTAGATCGGACTCAAGCTGGATATTTGGCAAGTTTCTTGATTGGCTGTTTAAAACTCAGATCTTTTGTTTTGAATGAATAAATTTATCCGTTTTATGCTCGGTTTTATGTATTTACTATTTATATACTTTTTTGCCAATTGACTGTTAATTTCTTTAATATTGTCTGCTATAGATAATATGTCTTTTCGCTTGATCTATGTTTCATTTCATGTTATTATGTTTCTTAATTATTTTCTATCTTTAATAATTGTTTTTGTCATAACAAAGAATCTTGTTATAAGAATGTATTATTCTTTATGAACAATAAATTGATGATAATAATAATAATAATAATAATAAAGCTTCATGAGCCAGTCACTAAAATTGGACTGCTGATCACCCTACCCGACCAAACAACAAATGACGCCACACGGGCGCTACCATTATCGTTATCATAACAAAAGTTCTCAAAAGATTATAGGAAATCTGCAACTCGCATCGGCACATTTTGTACTGCAAATATTTATGGATATAATATTATTTTATAATAACAGATTCAATTTACAATAATATGTTTTTTACTTCGAAAGTAGCCATCAGGTTTATTTCGTTTCGAAGAACTCATCGCAAGTTCGCAAGTTGAAACAGTCATGAACTTTTGAGAGTCACTGTCTTGCGAATTTATCGAAGGTTGCTTCAAAATCAACGCAGTTGCAATCAAGGATCACGGTTGCGATTTATCAGCTTTGCGCCAGAAAGGTCCATGGCCAGAAAGCGTGATCCCTGCACCAGAAACGTCATTTTGACAGTTACGTTTTTTTCAACGTGGGAAGTTTTCGGATTTGTGCGGTGTCAAATTCCAATTTGGTGTGTTTTATAACTCTCTAATTCGTTTAATGAGAATATTCTGTGGATTTCATCACTTATTATCTGTAGTTCTGCGAAACAAAAAGCACGGTAGAAGGGGCGCAAGCACTGTGATTTCGGCAGCACAAACCACAGCTACTTCCTACTGGACCACAGCTCGGGCCTTGAGAGTGTTTTCTTTTCACAAGTAAGATTGCCGTCAATCAATTATTGAATGAAATTCTACTATTTCGTTACAGAATACAGAAAAACACTAAGAACTGCGATTGCCAGCCATTGGGAAACATAAACAAAAAAGCCGAACGGCCGGCCTAGTGCCCGACAGCACACCGTGTATTCAACACACTTCAGTTAACAATTTTTGACACGGAACATCGTCCTTTCTATTGAATTACCGGAACCTATGAACACATGTACGTACAAAACGCTGCAAGCGACCGAAAGAAAACGGCTATGCCTCTCAAGCAAATTTGAAAATGTCATTTTGACACCTAACCTAAACTTTATACTGCGATGTCATGCCGCCATCAGAGAAAAGTCATCGTAGCAGAACGGTCAATATTAATTGTGGAAAATGAAAGTCCCTAGGGATAACGATAATGTCGGCATTCTACTGGAGTCATGGCGATATACGGTATTATAAGCATATTATAAGTCCAGTTCAAGTACAGGTCCATGGCCAGTCATCATTAATCCGAGTTGGTTGCTATGACACAGCCAATAGCATGGCCAGTTGCTTGGCAACCAACTCAGATAAAATAAAGTCAACTGGCTCATGAAACTTTTAGTGGAACCCGCAGAAAAACTGTTAGGTAGGCAAGTTCCATGCACCAGGAACATATCTATGCCAGAAACTAGGCTGGTCGGTATGGTACGGTAGCCCTCCCTAGGGTTATTTTGTTCAATCCCAAAACATATAAATTCCCTGCCTGAAATAAATCGTATACCCTCAGTGACATACTGATAAGGTGTCCAACGTGTGCAAAACACATGGACTCGTAGCTTCAGGGAGGCTTAGATTCCCTGCAACAATATCAGTATCATAATAGTATATTGTTATACAAGTTTCATAAGACATAAAATTGTCACACAACTGGTTTTGGGGCACGACGAGCTTGCGAGGAGTGTATCCTGTGGAGTAGGGTTACAACTATGCATTTTTTGACCACGGAACAATTTTTTGCAGGGATGTTTAGAAAGCCTTCATCCATCATTTGAGAAGTGCTGCCAAGCAATTTTTCAATGTGGGGGGTCAGGGGTTCCCTTTTTTGACAGCTTGAATTGTTTTTTGTCGATAAAATCCGTAATAAAAATGCTAAATGAAAAAACTCCAACGGATTATTGAGGAGCAACTCGGAAGGTCACTTATGTGGGATAAAAATTATTACAGGGTGAACAGGTTTCGAAAAAAAAGACTTTCTGTCAACATGCAATATAATAAAGAAAAAATTGTGCCAAAGACCTTTAGCTTCGTCATTGGAAAATGCCGACTGGTATATTTGTTGATCATATCCACCTGAACTGGTTTAGAACGGCACCCAACTGCGTCATTAGTGTCGGAGCTATATACAGGGTGCAAGAGAAAAATATTTTTGTTTTCATTTATTTCAAAAACCAAGATAGATGAAGTGGACAAAAAATTGAGGAAGTGATGTTTCATTCAATGCATGTGAAGACGCAACAAACCGTTTTGAAATATCTTGAAGCTTTCCTGAAATATTTAAAAAAAACTGAAGAATATCATCAAAATTTTACTTTATACTTTGATTTCGTATTTTCCATTATACAATACAATATACAATATACAATAATATTTATTGTTCATTAACACAGAATGTGTTACAACAATTATAACAATTATATATGTATAGGTATATAACTTACAATAAATAAATAAACACGCAAATACAAAGGCTTAAATAAATGTAACATTGAATCTTTGACAAGCAACAAGTTTACAGTTTTACAAAGGACCCCGCACGATTCTTATGGAAAATGGGTCTCGGTCAAATTCCCTAATTTTTTTATATGTTGTAGCCCAATTTGACACGAGCCAAAAACCATCGTCCGTTACCCAAAAAAATGGACAGTTTTTTTTCTATAAGGGGTTGAAGATGGGTTATTTCAAGGTAAAAAAATATGTTCCAACGTAAGTGAGAACATTTCAACGTCCTTTTCAACACATATAGCTCATGACAATTCTTTTTTTCTTTTGTGGAAAAATCAACCCCCTCCCTCACCCCCAACCCCTACTTGTGAGTATCAAATTCGGAATTACGTTTGAAAGTCAAGCAGATGGTTCTATTTTGTCGAATTATCAATTTTGGCACGAATTTTTTTTCCAACCCCCAAATAGGGGGTGGGGTTGAAAAAAAAACCATCGGTCAATTCGACTGAGTTTCTGATATTGTGCTTTACCAGTTACGCTTAACAAGATTACCAAGGGAAAACTCATTCGTATGACCAGTTTCCACCCTACAGAGGGTTGAAGTTGACTATAATGACGCATAAAACATTCTTCCATGTCATAAACCAAATGAACGGAAATAGTGAACTTTCATATAATATCTTGTTTCGTAAAAATGTCTATTCTCCAAAAATACTTTCAATCCCGTCCTTCATCTCCTATCCCTGTTTCTGAACATCATATTCGAAACAAATCTTGGAAATTATATCAATTTTTATTTCATCCTTCAAATAGTCGCAGTAGCTAGAATAATAGTGTGACATAATATTTTGCTTTGATTGAGCAGCTTTCGCTCCAAATGACATAAAATTCTTCAATCTAAACTATAAGTTGAGGTGTATCCGTACAAAAGAAAAAGTTAGGAACTGTGTAGGTACAGGTAAACATAATTAACCTGCTGTAAAGTTGAGACTTGATAGGAACACCAATATTTTTAATAATAATCCAGGCAAAAAATCATTCAATCAAATGTATGTCCCACCCTGCTGTAAGGGTGCTAACATAAGCATAATAGTGAAAGTGAATTTTGAGAGGGGATTCACAATCAGATGCAGAGAATCCGACCGTAGACCTTCTCCTTCATTTTCAAGATTTATTTCGAATATAATGTTCAGAAACAAGGATAGAGGATGAGAGACGGAGTTGAAATTATTTTTGAAGGATATGTATTTTTACAAAACAAGATGATATGAAAGTCCACTATTTTCATTCATTTTGTTTATGACATGGAAGAATGTTTTATGAGTCATTATAGTCAACTCAACCCTCTGTGGGGTGGAAACTGGTCATACGAATGAGTTTTCCCTTGGTAATCTTGTTTAGCCTAACTGGTAAAGCACAATATCAGAAATTCAGCCGAATTGACCGATGGTTTTTTTTTTAACCCCACCCCCTATTTGGGGGTTGAAAAAAAAAATTGTGCCAAAATTAGTAATTCGACAAAATAGAACCATCTGCATGACTTTCAAACGTAATTTCAAATTTGATACTCACAAGTAGGTGTTGGGGGTGAGGGAGGAGGTTGATTTTTTCACAAAAGAAAAAAGGAATTGTCATGAGCCATATGTGTTAAAAAGGACGTTGAAATGTTCTCACTTACGTTGGAACATATTTTTTTACCTTGAAATAACCCATCTTCAACCCCTTATAGAAAAAAAACTGTCCATTTTTTTGGGTAACGGACGATGGTTTTTGGCTCGTGTCAAATTGGGCTACAACATATAAAAAAATTAGGGAATTTGACCGAGACCCATTTTCCATAAGAATCGTGCGGGGTCCTTTACAATCTACAGTACGTATACCTGAAGTGTAGCAACATAATCACGACATACTACACTCAACAGAAAAACGTCCCCCGGCGGAAACCCCAAGTGAGTTCATGCCTCGTTTTTAAATGAATTCGTCTATGATGAGAGAACGAGTACGAAAAGCCGAGGTGCAAAAAAAAAATATATACAGTATATATATAATTATATATTATTTTCCATTATACAGAGGTATACCCTCAAGTTATGCAACAAATTTCACAACATACACAAAAATACAATAAATTACGGTGAAAACTAAACAGCACCATCACCGGCATCAATCATGTATGCGTTGTATACAGGGTTTAAGAAAAACTGGTTGTTTTCTTTGCGGTATATATAAAAAAAAACAAGCAAAAAACGCGTGGATTACACATTCACGTCAGTAATTTACCTTATCAGGTGTCTTGGCTTGGGTTTGTTTCCCCGGAAACTTCGTACCTCCTACTTTTTCACTTTTCATGTCTTGGTTTTTTTATTACAAATTTTTATATAATTTTGTAATTTCCTTCACGAATAAAAAATGTTGTTATATTTTAAATTTTTTTATTACAGCAAACAAAACATGTTTTTTCTTACACCCTGTATATGACGCATTGAGGCATCTATGATTGATGCCGGTGAGTGATGGTGCTGTTTAGTTTTTACCCTAATTGGTTGTTAAACTATAGTATATACCTCTGTATAATGGAAAATACGAAATCAAAATGGAAAGTGAAATGTTGATGATATTCTTCAGTTTTTCCAAATTATTTCAGGAACGCTTCAAGATATTTCAAAACGGTTTAGTGTGTCCTCACACGCATTGAATGAAGCATCAATTCCCAAATTTCGTCTGCTTTATCTATCTTGGTTTTTGAAATAAATAAGAACAAAAACTTTTTTTTCTTCCACCCTGTATACAGGGTGTCCACGGTTTAAGTGCTCTAACTGTAGGGTTGTATTCTTTGGCCAAATGCAAGAAAATTTTTACCATAAAGTTTTTTTTTTCGGGCTTCAATTTCCAAGTTACAGGGTGTCAAAAAATTAGAAAAAAAAAGTCAACTTATTTTTCAATAAATTATCTTGTAATTAGTGTGATTAATACTGAACAAGAGCAATAATTCCTAATGAGTCTTCTTTTCAGTTATTTAAATACTTTCAATAATACTGCAGCTCACAAAAGTCTCATCAGTCAATTTATTGTTATGATCGATTTTCATGTTTTTCAGCATAAAATGCCGTTTTTCTCGAAAATGGTTGACTTTAGAGCTTCGGACAAAGAGTACCTTTTTTGCTTAGAATTGTCCGGAGAATCAGAAAATGTTAGCAAAGATTGATTTTATCTCAGTGGCGTGCAAATAACCGGGGTTAATTGGTGGGTAACCCTAATATCCACGCCACTGGTTTTTCAACAAAGTAATGGTAAACCCTTAATGAAAGCTGATCAATAGTCTACCAATAGTACCAAGTTTGGTTTTCGTGAAAATAGTAGTTACTAAGTTATAGCAAAAAAAGATTTTATTTTCTAATTGTTTGACCCCTGTAACTTGAAAACTGAAGCCCAAAAGAAAAAAAATTATTGATAAAATTTTCTTGTATTTGGCCAAAGAATACAACCCTACGGTTAGAGCACTTAAACCGTGGACACCCTGTATAGCTCCGGCACCATTGACGCAGTTGGATACAGTTCCCAACCAGTTCAGGTGGGTATGATCAACAAATATGCCTAGTGTTGCACGAATCTCGTCTCGATTCTCGATCTCGTCTCGATCTCGCCTCGAGATTTGAGACGAGATCGAGACGAGATCAAGGCGACGAGATTCGAGATCGAGACGAGAATAAGACTGCCGATACGAGAATCTCGCCGAGAAAAATCTCGATTCTCGACTCTCGACCTCATTTTTTTTTCAAATTACTGAAAAAGTTTTCAACGGATTTATTTCATTTCCCTCCAGTAGTACGTATGAATCTTGGTGTTATTATAGTTGGGAGTTACCATGTCTGTAAAAGTTTGGCCACCCTTTCAAATTTGTTCTTTGAGACCCTTAGAGACATTTAAGAAGGGTGGCCAAAGTGAGTCTCTGGGAAGTTTCCTGCAGGACACCGGAAACAAGATGGCGGCTCAAAAATATCGGAAAGAATTATAACTCGGCCTTTAGTTGACCTACGAATGAAATTTCGACGGTTATTTATGTTCACTCTTTTGTTGAAGAACATAGATAATTAAAAAAATAATGTAGGGTAACAGCACCAGTAAATGAGGGAACTTTTTCCCAATATTTTGTAACTTTTTTCTCGACTGCACTGACTGCGCCTAAGGTAATGTATATAATTGTTTTTTAGGGCCTTTGGAGGTAATTCAGTCAGGTGGCCAAACTGAGCCACCGGGAAGTTTAACACAAGGCCCCGAAGACAAAATGGCCGACAAAAATATCGAAATTAATTATTATAATTCGGCTTATATCTTATATTTGACCTACAAATAAAATGGAAACTATTACATCAGTATTTTACTTTTCGTTGATGAACATAATAATTACTTGAAACTCTTAATGTAGGGTAACAGCACCAGTAGTAAATGATCAAATTCTAAATAAATCGAGTTTTTTTGCAATGTACTGACTGAACCTAGTGTATCTCTGTCCTGCCTAGGGCCAAAGTGAGTCTCGGGGAAGTTCCCTGCAGAATCCCGAAAACAAGATGGCCGTCAAAACTATCGGATTATAGTTAAGTCGGCTTATATTCGACCTACGAATAAAATTAAAACGATTATCCATTAAACGATATATACTAATCGCAATTAGTCTGATTATTTATTGTTTTATCTTTTGCTTATGAATAAAGGTGATTTCAAAATCTGCATGTAGAGTAACAGCACCAGTAAATGATCGCATTCCGCATTTTTTCTCAATACTTGGAGCGTTCTTCCTTCTTCCCTCGGAAATGACCGCATGCATGCATAAAAAATGTCGGGATTGGAAATAACAATAACTAGACTATCGGCTTATACGCCATGTACACAGAATTATGAAATCACACAAGTCAGATATTTCTTGTCATAAGTGAACAAGAATGAAATAATTATTATTATAATCAGCTACAAACGAAAAAAATCTTCAACCAAATAACAAATGATTGGAACTAAACTAAACGCTCGTTTTATAGCACGAGGGGATCAAGACAGACATCATTATCATAATCACCAAGTTCTCATTCCAAGACTAGTTGCATGCGTACCTCCATCCCTTCCTATCCTGTGCTAACCTACATATTCCCCTGAAGGTCAAATATCAAGTATCCTACATCCCCAATTGCTTGTCTAGGAGCAGTGATCTTACCTGGGTCTACCTCTGTTCCTCTTCATCCCCCCCGCCTGAAGTACATCTTGAACTAGTCCTTTGTGTCCCAAAAGGTATCCTACTATTTTATTATTTCTTTTCTTCACTGTTTTTCATATATTCCTTTTTTCTCACTTTTTCCAGTACCTACTAATGCATTTTCTAATTCTTTTTGTCCCCCATATAATTTTCCCATCGCAAGTAGTATCCCTTCCAGCTGTCTGCTCTGCTTTTTCTTTATTTCCGCTCAAAATATCTTCCGCCTCGTTTCTGATGTCAGTGTTACTTGGCTCGATATCCCTGATATAAGTCAGTTTTCCCTACTTCTCACTCATCTTCCACTTCTTTACACATCTCCTCAATCCATTGTTTTTTGGCTTTCCTGCACTTTCGAATTATTTCAGACATCGTGACAATATCAATTCCGAGATTTATTCATTATCCTATTCATTACTGAAGAGATACAGCAATCCGTGGATGCAATGGCTGATAGCTGTATTCATTTTAGAGTCGAAAGGACCCGAGTTACTCTGATTCAAATTGCTCAAAAAAAATTGCAAAAAACTCGACTTTTTTTTAGAAATTTATCATTCACTACCTACTGGTGCTGTTACCCTACATTAAGAGTTTTAAGTAATTATCATGTTCATCAACAAAAGGTAAAACATTCATGATCGTTTCCATTTCCATTGTAGGTCGAATATAAAATATTAGCCGAATTATAATATGTAATTTCGATATTTTTGTCGCCCATCTTGTCTTCGGGGCCTTGTGTTAAAGTTTCCGGTAACTCACTTTGGCCACCTGTCTAAATGTCTAAATTGCCTTCAAAGACCTTAAAAAACAATTGTACATTACATAAGGTGCAGTCAGTGCAGTCGAGAAAAAAACGTTTCAAAATATTGGGAAAAAATGTAGTCACCTCATTTACTGGTGCTGTTACCCTACATTTTTTTTTTTTTATTATCTATGCTTTTCAACTAAAGGGTGAACATAAATATAACTCTTGAAATTTCATCCGTAGGTCAACTAAAGGCCGAGTTATAATTGTTTCCAATATTTTTGAGCCGCCATCTTCTTTCCGGTGTCCTGCAGAAAACTTCCCAGAGACTCACTTTGGCCACCCTTCTTAAATGTCTTCAAGGGTCTCAAAGAACAAATTTAAAAGGGTGGCCAAACTTTTACAGGCATGGTAACTCCCAACTATGGATTCATACGTACTACAGCCTTTTGATGAACATTATCCTTTTCTAGGGATTTAAAAAAAAAAAAAGTTCTTGTACTTTGAAGTCTCACAACAAGACCTACCCGTCTCATCATTTTATGTTTGCTAGCAATGTTTCGTAATAACCTTTAATTTTTGCGAAATGATCCATCCTTCGCTCTGAACTTATTTACAGCAAGCTTATTAGTTATTAATAAACATTTTTCTAAATTTCACGTTCATTGTTAAAAGTTTACGATCATAACAGAAGTACCTACATGATGTCAGGAATGTAGCCCATCCTTATAATTCCAGTTTTTGGGCCTTTCATGTTGGGTGAAAAATAATACTGCCATTCACTAGATACCTATAGTTGTTTTTTCTCCTCTGTTGATTTATTGCAAGTACGGTTATATCGATGGTCGGCAACATTTTTATTACAGGGAGGTACGATATGAAGCTCAACACAATACTATAGCTAGGTATATTCAAGGGCGGAAGTGACGGAACGACCAGCACGCGGTTGTGGGTATCATACTTCAGAATATTGCGAGACGAGCCAAAATTTAATTTCAGAATGAGATGAAACGGAAGAAAGTGTTTCGATGTTATTGTTATTATTAGGTATTATTGTATAGGAAAGTAGTATAGGTTTGGCGCTCGTGTGCAGCCCGACACATCTAACACTGATAGTTCGATGTTCGAACAGGTAAAATACCTAAAATATGCTAAATGATGGGTCACTTGGACTAGGTACAAACAATATAAATAGATGATACAGAGAGTTGTAGGTAGGTATTTGAATTATAGTGAATGTAATTGAAGATGCTAAAATAACTCGAGAATCTCGAGTCGAGATCGAGATTCTCGAGCCGAGATCGAGATTGTTGTTCTGATCGCCGAGACGAGATCGAGACGACATTGAAGTTTTGAAAATAAATCGAGATCGAGACGAGATCGGGTGAAATCTCGTCTCGATCTCGTCTCGTGCAACACTAAATATGCCAATCGACATCTTTCGATGACGGAACTAAAGGTCTTTGGCGCAATTATTTCTTCAATTTATTGCATGTTGACGGGAAGTCATTTTTCTCGGAACCTGTTCACCCTGTAATAAGTCTCATCAAACATAAGTGACCTGTTTGAGTTGCTCTTCAATAATCCGTTGAAGTTTTTCTTACAGCATTTTTATCACGGATTTTATCGACAAAAAACAATCCAAGTTGTCAAAAAGGGGCTCCCCTGGCCTCCCACATTGAAAAATTGCTTGGCAGCACTTCTCAAATGATACAGGAAGGCTTTATGAACATGCCTGCAAAAAATTGTTCCGTAGTCATAAAATGCATAGTTTGGGCAATATTTGGCGCTAGTCCGCCGGACTAGGAAGGAGTGTGGCAATACGTCTTATTAAACAAGTGTAATATACTAATTTATCTGCTTCACTCTGATAATCGCCCAGAAATTGTAAATTCTGGCTCTTACAAATCAAAACGTTCGACAAGTGACACCTCCGCACTGACGTTTGCCTACCTTCTATTGACAATAAATTGTTGCTATACGCTCAATTCATGACGTCAAAAATTATGCTAGGGCAGAGTTTTGTATGAAAACAATCTCTGCTAGGTTGGCAGCAGTTACTGTCACTCCTGATTCACCCCCTCTACCCCTTCCCACACCCTCCACCCTCCACTGCAGCTGTCAAACGAAATGTACAATGTATTCAACAGCATTCCCACCCTCGAAGGCCCTTTTGGCTACGAAATACCCTACATGAAGGTCATACATGTCACTTTGACAAGAAGTGTTGCCAACTTACGTGTTCGTTGTTTTCATACAAAACCTTCACCTAGGCCACGTTTTGAGTTTTTGACGTCACACTAATTGAGCGTATTGGTTGAAAACCAGTTCAATAATATTCTCCAATCTCCATTAAAGCACCGCTTTCGATGTAGTAACGAGTCCATTAGTAACGCAAAATAGATAATAGTATATTATTCAAGCAGTTTGCCGACACGAGCCTTAGCGAGTGTCGTAAAGCATCCGAATGAGTAATAGTCATTACTCGCGAGTAGAATACCTACTATTATCCAGTCTTATTGAAAAATGCAGGTATGTATGTGCGTGATAATGCGTGCATTATTCAATGGGATTGGATAAAATATTTTATTCGCTTCGCTAAATGATGTATAGGTTTTAGTCATAATTATTTCAACAATATCTGCATTTTACTCGCACAGTTAGATATTTTGCTATCATCGCTGAAACACCTATATACAGAGTGGTCCAGGAATAATCTGAAAAATTTCAATCATCGATAGAGCGTGATGGAACAATGAGAACAAACCCAAAAACCATATACCAAAATGCATGTTCACGGAGATATGGCCCGCCGGCGAGCAAAACAAGGATTTTATGCGGAGTGAGTAAAATTATTATGCCTTACGCTGAAACTTCATATTAGCTCCGCTCTGGAACTTCATATTATATTCCCCTGGAACTTCATATTAGATTCCTTTTGTGTGAAATTCGAGATTCTCCGAGATGATGAGACACCTCACACTATCACCAGGTCGGCATCTCTATGGAATAAGTACCCATCTCTGGGTTAGTGTCGGTCTGTAATATTTCGTGTGCGTTCTACGCGGCCATAATTTGATTGAAGAGCACAAAAGGCTCTCTACTGTGAAATGGGGAAATTCACCAAATTACATGATAAATTAACTAATCTCTCTCCCCCGGCTTTCAATTTTAAACAATGCCGCCTAATGAAATTAAGTTTGGTGAACGGGTTGAATTGTAATAAATTTATACGCGTACGTGTGCTGCTTGCAGAATCGAAAGAAAGACGACGACACACACACACAACCCTATACTGAAACAAACTGCTTGCATTTAGTATAGGAGGGACATATTGCGCCGGATTTTCAAAGACGTTGATTAACCGAACTTGTGGCTATTTAAAATAAACTTTCATTTCAAATTTTTCCATTGGACTTTCTTACGAAACAATGGATCATGAATAGAATGAAAATAAATGCATGAAACAGTTTGAGCGTATTCAAGAAAGAAGTTGGAAGTGGATAGTATTCATTTCAAAGGTACTTAGGTAAGTACATACTTATTATAATTGCATTACGTTAACTTCCAACTGCACGTAAATTTTGAAATTTGAATTTGGACCATTATTTTTATCTTCTATGAATAACTGACGATCAATAGTAATAATTATGAATGAAAGCTTTACGTGAAGTTGACAACAAAAACATTGGTAGGTATGGGTCAAGTGCCGAAAAATTGAGTGCGTATGCCAAAATTGATTTGGTATAAAGAAGGCACATGATGGAGTTCGCTTGTGTTGTTTCAGCGTAAGCCCCCTCAGCGATTCATTATGAAAATAAGTCATGACACCGGGTCCTGTTTTGACACGTTTACGCGTCAGCCCTTCGTCGCCCATTTGATGTGTTTATGGTGAAATTGCATGCGTATAACGACTCAATTTCTCACGCCTACCAACGTCGCGTCGTTATTAAGACGTCGTGTGTGTGCGGTTGGTATAACTGCGGCGCCCCGCAGCAATATAACTTATGGCAGTAGCGTATATACACCGCACACCTCCTGGCACACGCAGCACCCTTCGGCTCTGGCTCATCACACCACCAACCCTTTCCCTTATGTTGTTATTACTGGAGAATAAGGTATAGTTGTTATTTAGTGCGGTGCAATAACGTTTAACACAACACTAGTCATCTCGCCAGAAGCCTTATATTTATACGAGAAACACGCGCTTTATGTAAACACATGTCTCATTTACTACGACTATGAGAATTTACGGGTACACACATAACTGCCCCGCGTGCGGGTCTTTATGGAAACCCTGAAATGTTCAGATTTATCTGCATCGCACGGTTTTTTCTCTTCTTATACCATCGCTGGTCTATTATTAACTTGACGGGCCTCATCAGTTTTTCCTGGTTCCGGGATTAACCGACTAGTGCGAGTCAGCTTGACTCGAGTATTACAGGACGTGCACCCGGTTTTAGCTTTTCTCAATAAATGTAAACCCGTGAGATTAGAGTACTATCCATGTGGTTGGCCTCTTTCTTAATCTCCAAGTGGTGGCAGAAGGTTATAATATTTCAAGAACTGTAATAACATCAAGTTTTAACTTCCTAACATTTCTGAAGACATGCAGAACTAAAATCTTCCCTGTGACTGGAAAGAGCTTCTATCATCGACAGTTACATCTATACCCAATTGAGTATATCTAGCATTTGCGTCATTTTAATTTACAAGTTTGCGAGGCTGGGCTCTTGTCTAAGAGGTTTACCGCTGGTGTGTTTAGGTGCTCTTCTACTCGAAAGAGATACTTGCCAGTTGAGTATACCTACTTCACCTTATAGCCCACTGATACATGGGCGCCCGCAGGATTTTTGTCAGGGGGGGGCAAAAAGCTTTAGTTAGACATACCTACCTGGCCTAATTTGCGAAGTCCTTTAGATTAGCGCCGCAGGCGAAAATTTTTTCGAATAATAATAATAATGGTGATAATAATTATTGTGCGAAAAATAAGGAAATATATTTGAAAATTGAACTTAACTTTAGAGAAATTTATTAAAATTTGTAATTTTGTACAAAATGTATAAAAATTTACTTCAAAATAGCCAGGTCAATAGTTACACTCGTTCATTATCTTGAAAAAACCCCTAGTCTTTTAAACCAGAGGTTTAGAAAATTTAAGGCAGAGGCAGAGGGTAGGCACAGCGGCAGCCCTCTGCCCCCACCAGTCTGCAGCTTTTTAGTGGCTTATTAGTTCTTAGAAATGTTTTGATAATAAACTGCTTTTAATCCAAAGCTCTTTACAGTGTTTATACCAAACGGAAAAAATAACATAATCATTTCACCCTATATTGGGCAGTGGAGCTGGTAGCTGGAATGCCCAAATTGCAGATCGTTACCTACCTACCTACCTATCTACCTATTTTATGACTTTACGGGTAGCTATCTAATTTAGTTAGAAGCCTAATGAAATTTCAAATTGCTCTAACAATTCAAGAAAATGTAAATTACCTTCTCAAAGATTTTTCTTTCGAAAATGAATTTTTTTTTCTTTCTCGAAAAAAAAAATTTTTTGTAAGGAAGAATTTATTCAGCTGCTCCGGAGCCAGGGGGGGGCAAGTGCCCCCCCTTGCCCCCCCCTCCGGGCGCCCATGCACTGATATTACATGCAATGATCTTGGTGTCGCTGGTGATTCCGTGGTTATTATAGAGAATCGATGATGAAAATAAAAAAAGACTCCATAAGAAAGTTTTGTATCTTGACTTGAGTAATTATTCAGCGTTCACCATTGGTTCAAAAGTTCTTGGAGAAGTGAAACAAGGGTTTAACGTTTCCGGTTATAGACACCCGCGTTTGCGATGTCCTTTCAAGAACGCGAAGGCAATTCACGGTTGAAAATAGGTTCAGTCTTGCCAAAAGGCAAGCCCCCAATCCTTCTTCAAAACAGACAAAAGGGGCCATAGTCTGGGAAGAGCAAGGAAGAAGTTGAAAAATTAAAGACATAGCTTTCGAAAAAAGACCGATATGAGAGGATTTCGCAAACACCAGCGTGATGAAATGACTGAAACTTGGTAAATGCAAAGGATTATGCCGTAACAGCCAGGAAATGGATAAACAAGCTCCATCAATAATTGTAAAAAGGAATAAAAGAAGTAAAACTGAAAAAATAAATAAGAATAACCCAGTCGGTAGCACAGTGAACTCGGCCCCTCTTTAAAAAGTGGAGGTCTCGGGTTCAAATCCGCACTGGGCCAGTTGAACTTTCTTACGCGGCTTTAGTCCTTTTTCTCAAAGAACCGTCGACTTGGTTCGTAAATATAAAAGAACTGTCAAACTGTTTCCACCGTCGAACACTGAGCAGTGGCTTTCCAAACGAAAAGCATCTACTAGAAGCTGGTAGTTTCTTTAGAAATGGAAGCTGTAGACACGTGTTTCACTACTTATATTGTTTCAGCTGTTCGGTACAGAATACACCAATAAAAAGTCAGCAGGGTTTGGCGATTTGATGTCTCCCGGCTGCAGAGGTATGTTATTAAAAATCTATACAACTTTCTTAGTAGGTACTTTTACAGAAATTTTCGTGTCGGGTATGCTTTACTATAAAAAGCTAAATCAAGACAGCGAAACGCCTGCCTACAGCTTCCATTTCTGAAGAAAAACTACCACATTCTAGTAGGTGCTTGTCTTTGAAAAGTCACTTGTTAGGTCAGTGAAAACAGTTTCACACTTCTTCCATCTCATGAACTATTCAAGTCGACGGTAGTTTGAGGAAAAGCAACGTTTATAAACCAATATTGAGCTTGCCGAAAGGCGTAAGAAACCAGCAGGGTTTGGCGATCGCATTTAATGTCCCCCGGCTGCAGAGGTATGTTGCTGAAAATCTATACGTCTTTTTTTTTGCGAGCCAGTTTAAATATAAATAATGGAAAAAGAGGAAAGATTAAATTAATTTGAATTATAGACAATTTTTAATAATTTAAATGTAAAAATGTTGACAGGGGTGTCTATACCAATTTTTCTTTCAATCCAGCTTTTCTGTCGAGCTCTTGCCTTGCAAAGACGTGCTATCAAGAATGAATTTAAATGAATTCAATATTCAATCAAACAATGAGTAAATAATTATGTCCGGTCGAACTTGCAATTTCTATTTCTGTCGAGATAAACTGCAGAAACGATTCAACATTGCCTTCCAAATTGAAAATTAATTCTTCTGGTGTTTGTCTCCACTTTATGAATCTGATAACAGGTTTCAAGAAAGGCGGTCAGAAAATGCATTTTTTGACCAAATAAGAGAAGAGGATGCAATTTTTTTTAGTCAAGCTTCAAGTTTCGTTAATAATGGCCGGTAATGAGGAGCTTGTGGTGTGGTTAGTTAGCGCGTTCGACTACCACTCCAGAGGCCGCGGGTTCGATCTCCGCCGGGGACGGATTTTCAGCCTCGAAAAACAAGCTTCTTGGTTTAGTTGGAAAGCTTGCTAAATGCAAGACGCGCCGTGTGTCGCATAGCACGTAAAATACGAACGATGGTGCCGACCCCATGCGATGTTGGTGGTCGTTAAAAATCCCTACCCTGTGTTGGAACACACAGGGGTTCGGCAAAATTTCCGGTATAGTGGAGGAAAGCATTCACCGGCGTCGGTGTTAGGCCTCGTTGCGGAAATAGGCCGACGTTAAATAAACGAATAAAAAAAATAAAAAAAATGGCCGGTAACTTATGCCGCATGTCGTAGGATGTAGGATGTAGGATGTAAACTTGACAGTACGGACCACGGTCTATAACATGAAATATACACAGACTTGAAGGTTTGCGGGGTGGGTAGTACTGGTAACTGGTAGTATTGGTAGGACTACTAGCTAGTAGTATTGGTTGGTATACTAGTCCCTTGACCTTGGATGTAGAACTTGAATCTTGGACATGTTTGACAGAACGGCATAACGGCATAAGTTAACATCCTATTGTGAACCAAAACATTGATTTTCAACTGTTGAAGTTTTACGGTTACGGAATAAGTTTAAGTTTATAGCCATTATGAACGCTGCTATAGACTTCGGTTACTCAATACGGCATCTTGACAAGTTTAGTTTTGGTAAAAGAAATACTGCATGGCACGAAGCATGGCATTTTGCTTTTGAAGTTATCGCTGTTCTGTCCGAACAATAATCAGTGACCCTTGTGATGGAACCTAGTCCATTTCCGCCCAAAGTTTCTCGTAAATGTTGGCTGACAAAAGACTTCAACTTAGTGGCGGGGTTAACGGCCAAAAATGGAATGATCTGTGCATTTTGTGATAAAAGCATGAAATTTGGCATACGTGTCAAGAAGACCCTCCTTTGCAATTCCAGATGTAGCGCCACGCAAGATTTCGCACCAGAGGCACTGTATTGCGGTTAATATACCTGCTAGGGGTAAATTCTGCAAAAATGGTTCCTGGCCGGTCTCTGGTACCGCAGTCGGTATTTTCTAGTTATGTTTAATTAAAACTACATGTAGAAATGAGTGAGGAGTACATTTTCACAAGCAAAGTTCTAGATGCTGCCTTTATACGTTGTTTTGATACATTTTAAGGCCAACTTTGTTTTAGTACAGGAAACATGGTAAAGAAAATTGCCAAAACCTCGGCAAAGATATGAACGTCCTGAAAATTTGATATTCTGTTCAGAATTGAGTGCCCTACTACATATCTAAAATTGCCAAAAATATCGCACCCCGAGGCTTCGAGTTATTGGAATGGGGGTAAAAAATTGCAACTCAAAATTGAAGGTATAGAACCCGATAGAACCCGTCAATCCAATGGATGCAAATACGTCGTAGTTCGACGCATCACATCCCGTTGATACAATTTTGGCACAAAAAGTGTCGATCATTGTTGAAGGGGGGTCGCGGGGGAGGGCGAAACTCGGCTGGGTGTCTCTTTTTTTTCCTGGGCCATGAAGAATCGATCACGACAAGATTGGTATCTTTTCCGACTAAATTCAATGTTCTGAACTTGAATCCGGTGTATAAATTTGAACAAAAACAAGTTCAAACAACTTAACTTGAGGAAACCTGTTTCTTCTTTGACAATTTCCACAAAACTTTTTTTTACTGTTAGAGGCATTCATCTTTGAAAATATTTCAGAGGCCATCAGATTGAACTGTATTCTTCACGAAAATCATCCATTCGATCTGTAGCTTTGTTTTTCGAGATAAAAAAAATCGATTCGAACTTTAGTCGGCACAGCCCGTCGTCTACTACTGACCAGAACACTACACCATGCATCTTTAAATGAAAATAGCCCAAACTATCTGAAAAATTATAATTCATCTTTGAAAGTTCGAGGATCTGTGCAGAACTGAATTCCCTATAACATAAACAAAATTGCCATAAATTGCAATGCAGGGTATTGAGTTATTACTTGAAGGTGCATGCTGTAGTGTTCTGGTCATTAGTAGACGCCGGACGGTGCCGACTAAAGTTCAAATCGATTTTTCCTACCTCGAAAAACAAAGTTACAGATCGAATGGATGATTTTCGTGAGAAATACAGTTTAGTCTGATGGCCTCTGAGATATTTTCAAAGATGAATACCTCTTACAGTGAAAAAAAGTTTTGTGAAAATTGTCGAAGAAAAAACAGGTTTTCTCATGTTAACTTGTTCGAACTTGTTTTTATCCAAAGGACCCCGCACGATTCTTATGGAAAATGGGTCTCGGTCAAATTCCCTAATTTTTTTATATGTTGTAGCCCAATTTGACACGATCCAAAAACCATCGTCCGTTACCCAAAAAAATGGACAGTTTTTTTTCTATAAGGGGTTGAAGATGGGTTATTTCATGGTAAAAAAATATGTTCCAACGTGAGTGAGAACGTTTCAACGTCCTTTTCAACACATATGGCTCATGACAATCCCCTTTTTCTTTTGTGAAAAAATCAACCCCCTTCCTCACCCCCACCCCCTACTTGTGAGTATCAAATTCGAAATTACGTTTGAAAGTCATGCAGACGGTTCTATTTTGTCGAATTACTAATTTTGACACAATTTTTTTTTCCAACCCCCAAATAGGGGGTGGGGTTGAAAAAAAAACCATCGGTCAATTCGGCTGAATTTCTGATATTGTGCTTTACCAGTCACGCTAAACAAGATTACCAAGGGAAAACTCATTCGTATGACCAGTTTCCACCCCACAGAGGGTTGAAGTTGACTATAATGACTCATGAAACATTCTCCCATGTCATAAACAAAATGAATGAAAATAGTGGACTTTCATATCATCTTGTTTTGTAAAAATGTCTATCCTTCAAAAATAATTTCAACTCCGTCTCTCATCCCCTATCCTTGTTTCTGAACATCATATTCGAAATAAATCTTGAAAATGAAGGAGAAGGTCTACGGTCGGATTCTCTGCATCTGATTGTGAATTTCCAGCAGGGTGGGACATACATTTGATTGAATGATTTTTTGCCTGGATTATTATTAAAAATATTGGTGTTCCTATCAAGTCTCAACTTTACAGCAGGTTAATTATGTTTACCTGTACCTACATAGTTCCTAACTTTTTTCTTTTGTACGGATACACCTCTACTTATAGTTCAGATTGAAGAATTTTATGTCATTTGGAGCGAAAGCTGCTCAATCAAAGCAAAATATTATGTCACACTCTTATTCTAGCTACTGCGACTATTTGAAGGATGAAATAAAAATTGATATAATTTCCAAGATTTGTTTCGAATATGATGTTCAGAAATAGGGATAGGGGATGAAGGACGGGATTGGAAGTATTTTTGGAGAATAGACATTTTTACGAAACAAGATGATATGAAAGTCCACTATTTCCATTCATTTGGTTCATGACATGGAAGAATGTTTTATGCGTCATTATAGTCAACTTCAACCCTCTGTGGGGTGGAAACTGGTCATACGAATGAGTTTTCCCTTGGTAATCTTGTTTAGCGTAACTGGTAAAGCACAATATCAGAAATTCAGTCGAATTGACCGATGGTTTTTTTTTCAACCCCACTCCCTTTTTGGGGGTTGGGAAAAAAATTTGTGCCAAAATTGATAATTCGACAAAATAGAACCATCTGCATGACTTTCAAATGTAATTTCGAATTTGATACTCACAAGTAGGGGTTGGAGGTGAGGGAGGGGATTGATTTTTTCACAAAAGAAAAAGGGAATTGTCATGAGCTATATGTGTCAGAAAAGACGTTGAAATGTTCTCACTTACGTTGGAACATATTTTTTTACCTTGAAATAACCCATATTCAACCCCTTATAGAAAAAAAACTGTCCATTTTTTTGGGTAACGGACGATGGTTTTTGGCTCATGTCAAATTGGGCTACAACATATAAAAAAATTAGGGAATTTGACCGAGACCCATTTTCCATAAGAATCGTGCGGGGTCCTTTACACATCGGATTCAAGTTCAGGACATTGAATTTAGTCGGAAAAGATACCAATCTTGTCGTGATCGATTCTTCATGGCCCAGGAAGAAAAAGAGCCACCCAGCCGAGTTACGCCCTTCCCCACGACCCTCCTTCAACAATGATGGACACTTTTTGTGACAAAATTGTATCAACTGGTTGTGATGCGTCGAACTACGACGTATTTGCATCCTTTGGATTGACGGGTTCCATCGGGTTCTATACCTTTCATTTTGAGTTGCATTTTTTTACCCCCCCTCCAATAACTCGAAGGCTCGGGGTGCGATTTTTGGCAATTTTAGATATGCAGTAGGGCACATAATTCTTGACAGAATATCAAATTTTCAGGACGTTCATATCTTTGCCGAGGTTTTGGGAATTTTTTTACCATGTTTCCTGTACTAAAACAAAGTTGGCCTCAAAATGTATCAAAACAACGTATAAAGGCAGCATTTAGAACTTTGCTTGTGAAAATGTACTCCTCACTCATTTCTACATGTGGTTTTAATTAAACAGAACTAGAAAATACCGACTGCGGTACCAGAGACCGGCCAGGAACCATTTTTGCAGAATTTACCCCTAGCAGGTATAATAACCGCAATACTGTGTCTCTGGCGCAAAATCTCGCGTGGCGCCACATCTGGAGTTGCGAAGGAGGGTCTTCTGAACAAGTATGCCAAATTTCATGCTTTGATCACAAAATGCACAGACCATTCCGCTAACCCTCCCACTAACTCTGACATTCAGAAACTTGGGAGTTTCAACTCCAGACTGAGAAAAATGAGATTTTTTTCGAATACGTGTAAACGGGCGTTATAACTACGATAGTTACAACGACAATAGTTACAACGATGATAGTTACAACTACTGGAGTTAATGCCGTGTAAACGTGATCCATGTGAACTCCGCTCCTCGTTTCAAGAATAGGGCCCCTCTAAGTTACTGTTGTTCTTTGTGGAACGTACCATCAGTTCCACAAAGAGATGATCGCTTACGTCATAATAGGCTGGGCCTAATCTCGGCTCTCGAACACAAATTGTTTGAGGAAGATTTGCGCTGTATTCATGCATCTGACCACAAAATCTTTTACAACTTGACCAGCTTGCAGCCTCAGAGTTACCTTATGCTGCGGACCAACATGTATCTCACTAGATTCATCGCTCAGTTACGATTAGCCAACAAATTTATAATAAAATTCAGCTACAATGGCTGCTCGAACCGAATCAACCCTCAAGAACTATGTACGGTCTGCAATTTAAATGAGCCAGAAAACCTTCGCCACATCTTCTTTAGCTGCCCTATTTACAAACCTAACAGATGCTTGCTTCCAACTTCAGTCAAGTCCTATGATGATCTCATAAACTGCTTAAATGGTCTTGACATGGAATCCATCAAGAGGGTTGGTAATTTCGTTGCAAGTTTTCTCAAAATGAGGTCATTTATTTTCAATGAATGATGATTTCTTTGTTCAAATCTACTCTGTTTTTTTCTAGTTTTTTGTGATTTAGCTGGCCAAGTATTGTTTTATATTATATTTTTATTTTCATATTTATTTATTCTGTTCATTGGGATTTTTTGTTTTTTCTTTTGTTATGAAGATGTAATTCTTCTGTGAACAATAAATTATAATTAATTAATTAAATTAAAGAAAGAGATGATCAGTGATCAGGCTGATTACAGAATTATTGAACTCCTTTCTGTTGAATGGTAGTTGATTAACCACGAAAAATGCCTGAGATCTGTATACTAGACCCATCATGTTTTCACTATTGACACATAAACCAGCGTTTCCATTGATCAGTCAGCTACAAATTGACAAACAAAAATCGCGAATCAACTGATCTCGTACTCGTATTATCTCTTGTGTGGAACCCCACGGCTAGTGTTGATTGTTATAGATTATCTGACCTCCCATGTTTCAGACTGCAGAAGACCCATCTCTCTGTCAAGTTTATACCCTACAGGTTGTTCAACTCGCTGCCTATGTCTTGGAAAGTACTAACTTCGAATCTCTTCAGACATACAGTCAAGTCTTTTTTGAAGGAAAACGTATTCTACTCGATCTAAGAGTTTGAGACGAGCATAAGTCGTGCACTAAGCTGTGATATTTTATACGATTTTAATTGTGATTGTTATCATGTCATTATTCTTGTCATTATCTATTGTATTGAGTAATTGATTTTACTGTAATAGATCTGTCAGTATCTAGATGTAAAATACCTGTCTAAGGTCTCAGTGGCACTTTAAATAAATTATTCTATTTTATTCTATGATTATATTCTATTTTTTATATTCATTGCTTAAGTTGAACCCCAAAAAAATTCATAAAATCATCTGCAACGAACTAATCATTGAGCCTGTGGAACGGGAACAAAAATAGGTGCAAAAAGTTGAACTAATGCACTTTGCAATATCGAAAATTACTCTCCTGAAAATGCTTTTCGTGGAAATTAATGGAATAATGGCCGTCTATATGCGGAAACTATTCAATAAAGGCGAAAAGCATCAAAATCGATTCGACGGTAAACAAACAAAGCGGGGAGCCGCAGGAACGTGTGCTGGTACGCCTGCCGCTTACCTAAACTCGCCCTTGCTTGGTTGCTGCTGATGCCTTTTGCTTTTTATCCCGCGTCGCAGCCAGGAGCACACGCAAGCAGGCGAAATCAGACAAGAAGAGGCAGAGCGAGCAGGAACGAGCAGGCAAAGTATAGCGAAAGTCACGATACAGCCATCTATGTGCTGACTGACCAAACAAGCGAGCAGTTTTTATCTAGTTTTTACAAGTGGCCGCGCAGTTTCCGCCAATCGCGCCATAATATCAATATCAACAGAGCCAGCAGCGCATACAGGTAAACAGTGGCGTAACATGGCTCTGTTTTCCTTTCCAAATTTTTTCCCCGTAATGAAGATGTTATTTTATCAAATCGTTTTGCAGAGCAACAAATCTTAATTAACGCTATATTTGGTAACTTTCAAGTCGAGCCGTATGTAGTTGATGCACCTTAGGTTCCTGACTCGGTTCCTGATGTAAGGTAAATTGAATTTTATCACAAAGCTGAATTTTAGTTCGCGCCTATTATTGGCTATAATACATCTATCGAGACATCTATTTATGAATGAAGTGGGTAAGCTGATTGATTAACTGAAGTTGAGCATTGAATTTATTAAGGCTGGAATATTCATGATTTCAAACTCTGTTGTTGTAACATAATAACATAAAGTTTCTACTCTCTACTGGGTGATATAGAAAACCGTGCAAAATTCCAACAATTTCAACGTAGCCCTATTCTCCAAATTATTTTTCATATTATGTACTTCCAATGCCACAAATCATGAAGTGTGGTGGTTTCGGAATTTCTTGAATCGAAAGTCGAAACTACAGATATGAATTTTTATCCACAACCATATTACGTAAACGTTACATATTTCGCGTTTAGGCTCGTTCATAATTACTGAGACGATCGTTTTAGAAGGGTACGGTTTCGCCGCGATTCCCGAAAAATCCTACACATTTCGCGGGCATTATCCGTTGCCCGCTGATTTTGTGTTTTGTGTTGTCACTGAGCATCGGAGCTCTTGGCTTGGGGGGTATTTTCCAAACACCCCCCACATCTTTGTGTCCACGCGGATCTTCACGTAGCGACACCCTAATTGAGGAAAGTATCTCAAGAGTTTTTTTAATCTTTTTCTCCAATTCTATATTCCTACCCGAAAGAACGTCTTATACAAAAATTTCTATCCGTTCCTGTGCTACTCGTCGGGGAAGTTTAGTGGTGACACCACCGACTTTTTACGAGTTTAACAGCACTTCAGCGCTTACCACGACTGAAATGACCACTGTGAAGATGAATATGGGGTGAAACAATCCAATATCTTGTTAGAGATGAATTATTACGGAACCATTTTGATTCATCCTTACCTAGTCATTCCCGAAATATACTGAAAATATCCTGAAAATTTTAATATATTTGATTAATTTTTCTCTTTTGAATCGTCTTTTTTTTCGGTGGGTCATTTTTGGTATTTGAGGTTTTTTCAAATATGCACAATGGCCAAACAGACCTAACACAGTGATAGATTTGTTTCAAAACCCCATATTCATCTTTACAATGGTCATTTTGGTCATGTAAGACGCACTATAGTGCTGTCAGAAAAAAATTAATTGACCAGTTAACCGGTCAAGAAAATATTGTCCGGTTAGAAAATAACCGGTCATGGTTAACCGTACCATAACCGGTTAACCGGTGATTGACCGGTTAACCGGTTTGACTGGTTCTTAACCGGTTCACTGCGGATAATTTTGACAGGTTAAAAATTCCAATTGTGACCGGTTATTTGTATAACTGTAACCGGCTTTGCACAAACTTACCAACCTACGCATAGCATTTTGAAATATGTACGAGTCTGTATATTATATGTACATAGAAATTATGAATGTTTATTATTTTGCTTATTTTTTGGTAAAATTTGGAATAACAGACGTCAACAGAGTATACCTGAGGTAACGCACAAAATGCAGGAGAGAGTTTCAGCAGGGCCGTTATTCAATATTCATGATTCATATCCCGCTTTTGAGCTGAAAGCGCATTTAGAGGTGCGCTTTTAGGGGCTATCCGTTCATGTTTGAGTTTTCAAAAATACATATTACAATCAAATCGAGCGGCCATATGTCATTGTAATATGTAATTTGGAACACTTAAATACAAATCGATAGCCCCTAAAAGCGCACTTCTTCCTCGAAGTTTGATTGGTATAAGTATGAAAATTAAAAATAAATAAACTGCTCAACATTTAAACTGTCGGTATCGAAAATTTTGCCTATTTTCAAAATGGTATAACTTTGAATTGTCTCAACCGATTTCGATTTTATTTTCACGGTTGTTTAGATACATCTTCCAGCAATCTACTTGGTTGACGAGATTTTTTGACTTATTCCAATTACATTCGTTACAGGGTGAGATGTAAAGCATTGCAAAATTGTGCGTAGTTCAATAGATCCCCATTTTTAAAAACTTTTTTTTTTCTTAAAAAAAAAACGGTATTCTAACGGTATAATCATGAAGCCTGATGTCCTATCTCGAAACGGTTTTTGAATTTTCCAGATCAGAAGTCCAACAATGATGACATGATTCTTTTTTTGTCAAAGTTGCATTTCAGTCATTTCGGTTGGCAATAAAATCGCATTTTAGATGATAAGAACCTGTAATTTTGCATGCTTGTTGCTTGAAATGTTAGGAAACTGCCGCGCCGTCAGAAAGCTCTGTTCTTTTCTCTGTTTTACTTTCCTGATTCGCGTTCTTGAATGAAAAGGAAAATATTGTGAACGCGCAAAAAAATTGGTTCCGGATTTCGAAGGATAACTTCTTTCAAGGTCCATCTTATCGATTTATTCAGACCATTTCCAGATCAAAGTCGGTCTGTCCACCTGTCTGTGTGTCTAACGCTGTGTAATCGCCCATGATAACTCCCAAGCGGGATATCCAATTGAGCTGAAATTTGGTATGCAGCCATAGTATAGGCGTCTAATGAACTTATGTGATTTTGGTTCAAATCCGCCATTAGAGGGCGCACTTCTTGCATCGTATCAATATCGGAATTTTTGACGTACTGACCTCAAATTGGATATGTAGATAATTTGTTGGTTCAGAAACACATTCTAAAATTTTAGTTTGAATATGTTTCAGAAATAAAACCTCAATTTATCATTTTTTAGAGATGTCCAAAATGCAACTTCTACAAACAAAAATCATATCATCATTGTTGAACTTCTGATCTGAAAAATTCAACAACTGTTTTAAGACAAGACGGTACGTTTCTGAACAAAGTTTTCTGGAGAGAGTCCACCTATTCTTTAATGCTTTATCCGCTGTCAAAACATTTGCGATTACACACAAAACATCCTGTATATTTAAAAATCTTGGAAGTCTACTTCAGCGTTTTGATCTTTTGGTTTAAATATGTCAAATTTCAACTTCACTTCTCACGAAATTGAACCCTCAATTCAAAAATAAATGAATATACCTGCAAGTTTCCCGTATTTTTGCCATCATACACAATAATTGTGATAAACATATTTTCAAAAGACTAGGTATAGGTAACTGAGTAGGTACTTGCAGCTTATAGGTGGTATCATAAGCATGAACTCTGCATTACCTCCACTGTGATAATTACCCTATACCACGATGCACCAGTTGTTGAAATTCACCGGTTATTGACCACTAGTTGTAGTAACTGATTAACCGTAAACGATTTTGAACAAATGGACCATAACCGGTCTTTTACCCTTCACCGGTGATTGGTTGGTTAATCGTAACCGGTCAAATCGGTTAACCGTAACCGACCGTAACCGGTTATTGACCGATTAACCGTAACCGGTCAAACCGGTTAACCGTGACCGGTTTTTAACCTGTTAACCGTAACCGGTTATTCCTTTGCGAAATTTGACCGGTTATTCGAATTTTTTAACCGGTTAACCGGTTAATCGTAACCGGTTGACAGCACTAAGACGCAGGTTTAAAGGAGACCACAACACAAAATACAAGTTGGTCTCAGATGAAAGAGTTGAAAAAACTAGAACGATTGCATAGGGTCTTGTAATATCACTTAGCTCGTGGCGGGCGCTGCGGTTATAATTAAGAACGACAATGACGTCAGAAGGGCAAATTTTCACGAGCTACCCATAGCTACGCACGAGCATACCTGTACCTGATTCCGTTGCCGATGAGACGACGACGGTTTCAAGCCTGCCATAATTGAGCCGGTGAAAACCAGCATGGTGTAAGTCATAAGCCATCCATGGTCATAAGACATCATTTTGAGATATGGCTCTGAGAAGTTGGAAGATCCCATTCGAATGTACAGCGAGGCAGAGAAGTGGAGGCGTGTAATTTTTTTGCAAAAAGTGCTGCATTTTTCATTGTTAGCCTCAAAAATAGAGCAAGAAAAGGAGATTCTGAATTTGTCAAAAATCGAAAAACTCCAAATTGTGACTTACACCATTGTGGTTTCCATGAGCTCAATTATTACTGATTGTTTGAAGACATTGAAGCAGGGCCGGCTTTAGGGTGTGGCGAGCAAGGCGACTGCCTCGGGCGCCAAACTTTAAAGAGGCGCCCGAGCGCCCTTTACCTCTCTATTATCTCGAAAAAATTTCGTCTGCGGCGCTTTTTAACTCGGAATTTGTGCAATTTTCAATTATTGTCAACATTGCTGCTATCATTTTAAAAAATGTTAGCTTGATATGCTATTTTTTCATTCATAAAAGGGCGCATTACAGAACTTCGCCTTGGGCGCCAAAAGCTGTGAGGCCGGCCCTGCACTGAAGACAATGACGTCTGTCAATACGACAATAGCAATATCAAGACCATGGGAACGTGATAGGTGAAAATCGGAGATGAAAATCGGAGGTGAAAACATCTTCCCAAATGACGTCACGATAATATTTTCAAAATGTTTTATTGCGGCTGATCGAACTCGTCTAGAAAACTTAGATTTGTTCCGTATACCCTTAAACTACCTTCCCCATGAGTTAGTCAAGTAAAATATAGACTCGATTTTTGTGTTGTGGTCTCCTTCAACAATTCCAAGTGGCCAGTTACAAAAAGTTACTCACTAAGAACAGTTATTTTTACATTTATATTATTGACTATGACCATTTCTGCTAGTACCAATTGATTTTCCCAATACCTATTCCATGATGGGCGAAAAAAGGGTCGACTGTCATATTTTCGAAAATATCGATCGTCGGGAGGGAACCACTTGCAAGCCAAGTCAGATTACTTAAACTTGCAGTTTGAATAGTCTGATGCATGTATGCTGTGGTGCGGTGGATGCCACTGCCACTGGTAGAACAGCGTTTCTGAAAATTAATGTAAAACGGCGCATTTCGATGAATTAATCATTCGACAAGTTGATGGATCGTCCTTTGTTCGATTAATTGTGTCGAGATAAATCGTGTCGCGGAAATGCGGCATATCGGCCTCTCATAATAATGACCGACCGACGGACGGATTGGCCGCGGCGCGGATCCGCGATAGCGTCGGTGAAAAAATGGCCGCACACGACGCAACAATTGAAATAAACATTTGAAAAATTGGCACGTATGGTCGGTACTTGTTTCCGATTTAAATTGGTTGATAAATAATCGCGGTAGGATTCCTGTCCGCAGCGGTGACAGCGATACACAAGCGGACACCTGACGTCCTCCTATATACCTGCGCCGAGGATGTTGATGGACGATCGTCTGGCCGGGACCGTCATCCAACACCGTTTAGCACCGAGTCATCGACAGTCGCATCCTTCATCATTTTTTTCTCAGAGACGCGACTCTCAGTCATAACTCTCAACTTCAACCGAATTTCATTATCAAGCTTCAATATTTACCGTTGTTCACTCCACTTGATCCCGTCAAAATTCTTACATGCCCGTTTAATAAGCTTATTACAAACTTGATTTGCATAAGTTCAGGGAAACTTTTCATAAATATCGGATTACCTTGAGAAAAAACGCCACATTTTAGCCTATCATAGAACGAAAATTTTGACAGATCCACAATATCACACCTTTTTTTTTTCTGGTCGGAACTAACAACAGCCTTTGGCTGACGCCAGGTTAAATTGTGTAGATAAACCACAAACTCACAAAGTAAAAATTACCGTCTGCAAGAATGATAACAATACAATGATAAATAGATCAAATAAATAAGTAAATTAAAGACTTGATTATCATTATTATTATTTAGTGCCAAAATCCGTTGAAAAACCAACGAGATACAGCCATTTTCGTATGGACACGGCACCCATTTTGTCACCTCCACTATGTATATTTTCCTGCAGCAGATGCCATCATAATACACAATGATTTTCCAAGATCCTTCATGATCCAGGATTCATCAAGATATACCTTTATCTTCAAGAAGCTGCACACGGCAGAGTTCTTTTGACCCTGTGCCCCCGGATTCTCCAGAATAAATAAAAAAAGATGTTTGCTGAACTCCTATTATCTTCAGAGCCAATAAATGTCTCATGCATGTCAGTGTTCAGCACTTAAGCAACCGTGAAATTTATCTAATTATCATTTGTATCGTTATTTTGAATTGTTGATGAGCATATGATTATCATAATGGTCCCATCTGAAGATATCCATAATATATACGCCTACTATTATATGTATGTATATATCCCAGTCAAATATAATATCACTCGTCTGTTTTCTGTTTTCTTCGACCGGAAATGCAACCCAGCATAATATAATAAATTTCAGAGACACACTGCTTCACCGTAGTCTTAATTCCTTCTTCGCGTATGCATGATGTTCCCCTCGCTATGCCTGTCAGCGCCTCCGGATTATGCATCGATGCTGTCAGTGCAAGTAACTTGATAACATCCTTTTAATTTAAAAACTAATTACGGCATTATCGTATGATATGCAAACGAACGACGGAGTAATTCCTTCGCATCTCTCATGTCTACTGGGCCCATTCAGACATTTTACATGACATCTCATTATTATTATTACTTTCAGTGAAAATTGTCGGAGTACGCAAGTCAGAATAATTGTTAACACAATCTGTTTTGACAGATGACATGTGCGTTATGGTCAGATTCATTCGTCATAATGTGTCAATCGGCCTGATTCTATAAGGGAATGGTTTGGGCTGTGGTTATGGTAACCACCGTGCTCACGATGGAATTGCTAGGACAACGGGCCTTCCTATTGACTGACTGTCGCCATAGCAATTTGATAGTAAGCACGGTGATTACCATTATAGTAGTGTTACGTTATTTCGCGTACGGATTCGAATATAATTGAGATGATCGTTTTAAAACACACACTGTTTATTTCTGCGTACTACAATAACTACACGCTAACAATTATCTACTTGAATTATCGCTCGCTGTCTCTTCCAATTCAATACTGCCCTGAGCTGCCGGCTGATGCCTTATATAAGGCCTCCGAATAGTGTTCCCGAACTTTCTGTCTACTTCCAGCAAATTCCAGAGTGGCCCGGCATATGCGGTTTCTAGACCATTCCTGAATAATCACACCCATTACCCGTATAATTCTGCCGGGTTCTGGAACGGCGCCTCCGCCAAAATAGACAGATGTGCCCTGATCAGGCATTGGAGTCTCCATTCAGTTTCACGCACACGAACGCTCTGGAATGCACCAGATCGCTCCACACTTCTACACTGCGATCTAATGGATGGAAGAATCCAGAAAGATCGAGTGTTTACCAATATGTACGGGATCGCCGCTCGTAACAGTAGGCTCACTCCTACGGTGATTCTAGTTGGCTGTGAGATTTTGTTTCTGAGTTTCCAAATCTGATATTTGAAAACTCCCTAGAACTTGGCAGTTGGTTGCATTGATGTTTGAAAGTTCAAGCTTGACAACATCAACAACATTATCGTTTAGGTCAAATAGACTGAAAATCACGAGTTTCACGGGAATTGCGGTGGAATTATGCCCATTACTGTGAAAACTGTGTTTGCGCCTCAGCTTGTGTCTTGAACAATAACGTCCCGTGCCAATTTTGAAGACTTCGAGGGTGCCATCAAGAACTCGCTTATGGGAGAAAATTGGCGGAGTATGGGTGCTGGCCATATACCCCATAACGTTCAACTTTGCGGAGAAGACGTGAATTTATTTCCAAAAACCACATAATATGGAAGCATTGTGAACTATTCCTGGTTTTTGAAAGAATAGGGTAGTGACCACCATCCAAAAATATAGAAAAAAATCATACTAATCGAATGTAGAGCCTTAATAACAAGACTACGTTTCGTGAAAATTCGAAAAAAAAAGTTCCAAGTGTCTCAAAATCTGCCTTGAAAGTGGCTACTTTTGCGAACGATTTCAAATCTACCGAGCTGTAAGGCGGGCTGTGACGTTTCAATCTTTTGACAGTAGTGGGGGTGACCACACCTCCGTTGCCTGTGTGTCAGTGTTGACGTTGACGTTTGCCAGCATAACATAACCATTGAAGTCTGATGTAGTCTTGAAATATTCATAAATCATGAAAGATTTTACCAACTTTCCATATTTTCAAGCAAAACAACTAAACAACACGAATCATCGCACAGATACACAAAGCGTTAACAATATAACAATCAGCTGTTATGAGCGTTGACGGGTTGACGCTAGTGCTTTTTGTAGTAAGTTCTGTATAATGTTGTCAAGCCTGCTTCTCCGCCTATGAAAGATTGCGACGTCATCGCGCCAAATTTGAAATGATCGAAAACTTTCATGAATTTTTTTTACCAAGAAAACTTACGAAAAAAAATCTGTTAACTATATAGCGTCACTTATCAAGAAGTGAACTTTAAAAAAAAATTATAAAAAAAAAATCGGTCACTACCCTATTACCCACACTCTGGAAGACTGGGAACTCTGGGAAGCTACCTACACTCTTCTAATTTTTGGGTGGATGGGATTTATCGGCGTTAATACTTGATTTCACTGCTCAGGACATTGGACTGGAACAAGAAATTTCCGGAACTTGTGAAAGGTGAACTACATTCACTCCATACTTGCAATTCGCAAAGTTAATTTCGGTAATTTTTTTCATTTTTGACAGCAACAGTCGACACATTAACATATCCTATCTTGACAAAAACGCACCAACATAACCTATATTTCAAAGCCAGACGCTCAGGCGCACACTAGGCAGTTGGACGTGAAGTCTACAATGCCAAACTGTGAAATTTGCCCAGCCTACTAAAATCACGGTACAATTGAACCTACTATACCATTCCCTTATACCGAGAGTTCATAAATTAAATGGGTCAAGGGTGCCTGTGAATTAAAAAACGTCTGTCGAAACTAGCGTAATCCTTTTGTAATAAATTTGTGATCTTTGATCTGCCGTAAGTGCACGAGAATACTTCAAGTTCGAAAATACTCCTCGATCATGTAGGTTTTGTGCCCTGCCGTGAAAACCACATTTAAAATGTTCTGAAAACGAAAACTGCGACTGGTTTGACAAATTACATTAACCAAAAAATTACAGACATCAAATGAACGATGCTAGTTTCGACAGATGTTTTCAAATTCACAGGCACCCTTGACCCATTTAATTTATGAACGCTCGGTAGAATCTGGCCGTATACAAAGTGAATCATCAGTTGAAACCGATCAAACTTTGAGATAAGATTCTCCTCATCCTCCTGATTCAGAAAAACAGAAAAATATGATAAGTGCCTCCCACTTGCTTCCTAAGACAATGTGTCAAAGTTCACTTTTTTCGATTTTTAAAATTTGTAACTGGCGAATTATCTATATCTAACGAAATTAGCTTGAACTGAGCACAGGCTGGTTTGTTCAAATTGAAATTATCTACGTACCTGCCAAATTTGAGAGAAATCAAATCAGTTGCGTATATAGGAGTTCTGCAGATAACATTTATTTGGAAGGTTCTTCAGATGCTTCCAAATTAATGACCCCCATAACTCCTACGCAACTAACTAGATTCTTTCGAAATTTTGCAAGAAAGGAATTACAAATTTCTAAAAATCAATCGAAAAAAGTGAACTTGGACATGGACACTTTTTTTAGGAAACGAGTGAGAGGCACGGCACGTATGTTACATTTTTCTGCATCCGGAGGATGTGGAGAGATCCCAAAGTTTGATCGGTTAAAACTGATTCACCCTGTATATAGGACTATAATAGGTGCAGAAACTTGTTACAAAACTCGCCGGAGTCCACGACTAGCGAATAAGACACGCTTGCACAACTGGCGAAGCAGCCGTGCATCGAGAGCTTGCCAGAATATTTGCAAAGCCACAGAGTTTTCTAGAACTCTCGATAATCCATGTGGAATATGCCGGAATGGAAACGACGAGAACCTCCAAGGCTTCACCGGAAGTAGTCCGGAAAATTTTTGAATGCAGAAGCGGGAATATGAAGGTGGTCCAATTCAAATTCGCTGGATTTCTGGTGTTGATTTATAATTTGCATGATTTATGAATGTAATATAAGTAATTATTCGTTGTAAGTGATTCGGTGAAATAAAATACAACATCTTGATGCGGCAGGCAAAAACGATAAGGGACATTTGCACACTAAATCATAGATAGCGGCTGCGGCCGCAACCACGGTGGCAGTCAAACTCTGCAATGATTTTCTACCAAAACGACAGGTCACGTCAATGTGTGCGGACTTTCGGCATCAGTAGAAATAAAAACGTGTCATTTTGCCAGCTATACTTCATTCATGCCAGCAAGGATGCTGCTCATACAGTCCTTTTACAGCTTGCGCGTGCATGCAATAAACACGAAGTTTTCACCTATTCCCATTTCCCATAGTGCACGAAGAACTTTCGCAAAACGTTTTCATTGATGGCCGCAACCGCAGCCATGGTTGCGCTTCGCTGGAGGACCCGACCAGGGTGGGTGTGCGGATACCAAATTTGCCCTTAATTAGCGTCAGATATCAAGTTAATGTCATTGTCAAAGGGCCGAAGTTTGCGTGTAGTTAAGAGAAGTTTCCGCCTCCATGGAAGTGTTGGTTTAAGGTGGCCTGACCATCACAAACCGGAACTGCGGTTCTCAAGAAACCCTCCGGGCGGCGCTCATTCCACCTAAGACAATTCCCATCAATATGATGTAATATCCAAGAACTCTACCACAGTATATGGGTAGGTACCTATTTGCTTATTCGTATAGGTGCTCAACGATATCACTGTCCAAGTTGAAGAGAGCCAGGACTGGAATCTTACATGCGAAAACATACAAAACTGCAGACAGGGCGTAAATCTTATAAGAAAACCCGTATATTTCAACAATTATGAAATTTGCGTCAAGTTCCACAGCAATTACGCTTGTCCTTTCCGGCGGTTAAGACTTCTGTGAAGACTTTGTTAGGTCCCGTCCTCCAGGCCGCTAATTAAACTCTGGTGGAAAGACTGAGTACGTGCTGGAACAGCCGGCCAAAGCTTATAGATTCAAGCGATAATTAGATTCTACCACACCCTTGTCTTGAGTTATAAGGTAATAAGACGCCAGGACATGCCTAATTTATAGTTAACCCGCTCATCGGAACATTATAGAGGCAATGTCGCCGAGTAGGACCATAGCAGAGAAGCGAGAGTTATAGATAAAAACGGACTTTATGAAAAAAAGAGGACCAACAGAGGAGGACAAGACCCCTTTTAAAACACCTCATAATTAAATCAGTGAATGTTCAGAGATATGTTCCGTCTCTTTCTTCATGTGTTTGTGTGTGTGTTTGTTTTCGGTTTTGTTTCACATTTAACGCTCAAATTTATAAAATTCCCCTTATAAATACGCGCCGCGCTGCAAGTGTGTGGGAATAAAACGTTGATTTACGGCCCGGACCGTGCCGCAGAGAGGGTCTCTTCTAATTAAAGCGACGCTAGGCCGTCTTTAATCAATGTCATATTACCTGGACAATAAATAAAATGTTTTGGATGCTTATATGCGCGGTTTTTATTAAAGTAAAAGCCGATGGATTATATTACCATAGAAACAATACCATCGCATGATTTGTAGGTCCCATCCGATAGAAATTTTTAATAAATAACTCATCGAAAGCGCGCGCTCAGAACGACAGAGACAGAGAAAGATCGCGGACGACAAACCCCCGCACACACAAAAAACACTAAAATATAACTAAATTAAATATGATGGCGAGATGTTATCTTGACTGTTGTGTATAGTAGATAGGTACCCAGTCGGCTGCCAAATGTTCAGGACATAATGTTGATGGACAAATAAAGAAGGCGACAGGATAAAAATGTTTTGATGCTCCAAATCCAGTTTTGTACGGCACCACAAATTTCAGCGAGTACAAAAATTGCCATGCACAATAAAGATGGGCATTGTATGTTTAAAAGCGAACGGGAATGTCTGGAAAGAAATCACCTGCTGTTCATATTTTTCGATAACTGACGTGGCGAAATGTATAGCAAATGCCAAATTGCTGACAATTATGCGTGCGTGTGTACAAAATATTGATTAGGTACCTATGTCACTCAAGTATCCCACCAATTCAAGAATAATATGATACACAACAAGTGAGAAAGAGATAGACTCGGAGATAGAGGTACAGTTCGCATGAGTGTGAAGTTTTATGAACGAGCCTTGCCTAGCACGCTTCTGTCAATTTTCGGGCCTGCTATGGCAAGCAGAAAGACACGACACTTTATGCAAGGCCTAGGGTTTCCATATTTATACGAAGCCAATGTTAGCTTGCGGGCTGTGCACAGGCACGGCTGTGGGTAGGAATTTGTAGCTTATTCTCAGTCGGCGGTGACCAGTTTGAAGTCTTAATATAGAATTCGCAGTATTAAGTCGCTTTCGAGGCCATTTCTTGAATCTTTCCAAGGGATTCGTAGTGAATAATCACATTTGGGGCTTGTTTTGAGTCTTTGCAATTGATTTGCAGCATTACCAGTCAGTTATCGAGTTTCGGCCAGGCTGCAGCGTACGACATCGCTCCGAACGTTCGGACAGAGGAGACCATAATCATACGACACCCAGCACCCAGCACCCAGCGAGATGTATATGCACTCATACTTCTTCATCAATTCCAGGTTTTAGTCCAATAGGAGGTAGTTTTATCAAAAAATGCCGCAGATTATCGGTTGGGCGGGAAATTGTGATGATTCCGGGAATTTCTGTTTCTGCTCCTAAAAGGTAGGCAACCCATCCACAACCCATCGCCAAAGTCGACATAATATGTATGCCTTAAACTAGTGAAGGTCAAGTGAGGGACCGATCCCGGCCCATAGAAGTCATCGAAACGGCCGATTTCTTAATAATTGAAATCTACCCCTGTTAGGTAGACAACTCGTTATACCGTTGCTCTTCTAGGTTTGCAACCTTGTTTCCACTTCTTGAAAGTAAGCTGGGGGTACCTATGTACTACAACTGTGTCAAGCCTGAATGCTCTAGAATAAAATGCAAGGTAGGACTCGATATCGTCCATTAAAGGAGACCACAACACAAAAATCGAGTCTATATTTTATTTGACCAACTCATGGGGAAGGTAGTTCAAGAGTATACGGAACAAATCTAAGTTTTCTAGACGAGTCCGATCAGCCGCAATAAAAAAATTTGAAAATATTATCGGGACGTCACTTGAGAAGATGTTTTCACCTAGATTTTCACCTCCGATTTTCACCTGTCACGTTCCCATGGTCTTGATATTGCTATTGTCGTTTTGACAGACGTCATTGTCTTCAAACAATCAGTAATAATTATGGCTGGCTCAAAACCGTCGTCGTCTCATCGGCAACGGAATCAGGTACAGGTATGCCCGTGCGAAGCTATAGGTAGCCCGTGAAAATTTGCCCTTCTGACGTCATTGTCGTTCTTAATTATAACCGCAGCGCCCGCCACGAGCTAAATAATATTACAAGACCCTATGCAATCATTCTAGTTTTTTCAACTCTTTCATCTGAGACCAACTTGTAATTTGTGTTGTGGTCTCCTTTGCTGTACTAATTGGTAGTTTGATAGTTTTCTATTAGTTTTTACGAAAGCGTAGAAGGGCTTTGCTATTTATTTTTTGAGGTAAGAATCGCGACTTAGAGAGATTCCACTTATTTTGTCGATGCTCTACCATCTCCTGAAATATTGACAGAAAAGGTGAAATTGTATATCTTGTATAATCAATTTCACGGCTTTCTGCATTAGAGCCAAGCTATGGAAAAGATGGGTTGCGTTGGTACGAATGGGACGTTGACGACTTGTTGGCAGCTAAGCTGTCTTAATGTGCAATTTTTAAAGTGACATTGTCACTGTCTCGGGGAGTCATGTACGCGAAAGTGAAAATTTTCGGGAATATTCAAGGAATTGTAAGTTTCCTTTGAGTGATTTGAGTGAGAGGACGATAAGGGACGTTGTCTTTACTGGTTGGTGAGTCTTTGCCAAAGCTATTAGGTTTTTGCCGGGAACTGAGAAAATTATGCCGAAAGTCCGCGATGCCGTGAAGAAATAGGATGTAAAGACGGAAAACCCACTGCCCAAGAGGAAACTTATTCTTGAGATGGACAATATGGATAGTGGGACATTGATGTATGGAGTTAAATTGTACGGAGACGAGACAATTTGGGCGTGAGTAAGGTAGGTACACTGTGTGGTCTGCCAGCATGTGTGTCTTCATACCTTGCTTGCTGTTGCAGTAGGTATAATAGGAAGAGCTAGAGTAGGTACCTGGTACTCACTACTCCAGTGATGTGCATCAGGAGATGTAGCTTTTTGGGCGGTGGGCCTTTTCATCTGAGTAGTATCCTGCCGATCTTAGACATCATCTATTAGTAGCCGCCAAAAACCCAACAACCTTGGTGGAGACCCACCAACCAGTGAAGACAATGTCCCCTAACGTCCACACTGCAAAGCACTCCAAAGAAACTCACGATTTTCACATAATATGCTCCAAAATTTTCACTTTCGCATATGATACCTCGACACGGTGACAAGGTGTCACACTGAAAATTGCACGTGTAGACAACTGGCTGGCATCCTCTTGTCATCGCATCATTCGTACCAACACAACATAATTTTTCCACAGCTTGCTCTAATGCACAAAAGCCGTGAAACTGATTATCTATATATTAAAAGCCCTCCCCACTCCTCTTCTTAAGACATCGATGCACAAACGTTCGAGCGTCCGCATTGATGATGTTCCGTGTGTGCGACGAAAATGCGAGATCAGCTGTATTTTAGACGTTGGGTCGGACCACCAGTGGTTCAGTTAAGTAAAGTGTGAGAATTATACTCGCATCCGTTACACGGTTTTATATGGTTTATGGGACTGAAAATGTAAGCTCAGTCCCCACCCCTATCAAATTCTCCTCTTGAATCTCTCCTCCTGCTCTCGCAAGATATACGTATACCACAGTGGGTCAGCGAAATACACACTCGAAGATTATAAGCTATTCAATTATCCAATTTCCCGGCTACTTTTTCATGGTTTTTAGACTCACTGTATGTTTACGCCTTATGTTGTTTGCTTTGTGGGCGGTTCTTTGTATTTTGATTCCAAACTATCAGTTCTCCCCCCAGGCTCTTTTGCGCTAGCTCGAGCCTCTCCTCCTGCACTTTCTGGTAGGTATACAGCGAATATGTGCACCACAAAAAATGTGCTCGGGTCCGTGTCAAATCACTGCATATAATAAAGCTAGGGAACACGATCGGTCGTATAATAGCTATTAATATAACGAGAATATTATGCGATTTATAATAACGGAGGATCCGAGTGTGTTTAAATCGCTAATATTCGAGTTATATTCAAAGCTTTGTCGTATCATGACAGAATTAGATTCGAATTGTATTTCAGTGTAGTCAAAAGCTGTATCATCATCATGAGTGGCGAATGGCAATGCAAAAAGAATTCAACAATCAAATAGGTACCTACTCATTATTTTCTGACATAACGAAAATTCGACAGTTTTCAAGGAGAAAAGTCAGTTTGTGCATTGTTGGGATTTATCATGAAAAATCTCAATGTTCCCGCAAATATCTGGAGGTAGCAGAGAGCGCAAGATTAGATTTGCTGCAAGAGAAGTCAAAAGTATATCATGAAAAAGAATATCGGCTGTTTTGCGAGTGGCGAGTGCGAGAACAAGCGTGCAAGGTGCAGGGGAAAGCTATTGGGCGGTATTCATACCTCGCTTTTAAGCTAAAAGCGCTATTAGAGCGATGCGCATTTAGGGGCATTTCTCATTATTCAGTGTTCAAAAATACAAATAACCTCGCAAATTAATTGCAATTAAGTACATACAATCGCTCCCAATCGCAATAATGTATTTTTGAACACTGAAATATGAGAAATGCCCCTAAATGCGCATCGCTCTAAAAGCGCTTTTAGCTTAAAAGCGAGGTATGAATACGGCCCATTGTATCTAACGTATTATGAGTAACTAAGGTATTATGAGCTACTGTAATATTATGATCCTAATAATTATTGGTAAAGGTTCAGCATAAAGCAATCATAATAAGTGATACGATAAAGGGAATAAACACAACTTCTAAATTTTTCAGCCACGTCTTCAATTATCAGTAACTAGTTATTTTAGTTGTAGTTGATCTCATTTAGTCTGGGCTCTATTGCCTTTTTTGGTATCAAGCATTGCGACTCGGCATGCATATTGGCGGGGGTCTCTTGAACTACCGCCGGCGCCGCCACCATGGCTGACGCCGTGTAGTTACAGGGTGATTCAATGTGAAAGTTCGTGCAAATATGCTTGATAAATCCTTATTGAGGTGCAGTGAACTACTTTGAATTTATCATCCAATAAAAAGCGAACGGCCACATCTGCTATTTCCAAAGATATTGTCAACTTGTCCAACACCATGGCCGTAATTCTTAGTTCTCAACTATTCAATGATTATTTCAAAATACCATGGTGCAATCTGATAGAAATAATAAATCTGAAAGATCTGAATCTGTGATGTCGAAAGTAAATTCAATCTGAAGCCACAGCCACAACCATCATGGCTGACACCGTATACAGGGTAATACAGAGAAAATAATGGTTAATTCATATTGCATGAGCTGACACAGATGGAGCTGCGAATACTGCTCCATTCAGTATTTATCAAGATGCAGCACGCACCCTCTTTGAAATATGTTTAAATGCTCATCCTGAAATATCATGAAAATACAATCCTTGAACTATTTAACCCTTGACTGGCGTCGTGAAAAATCTGCGCGTAAGCACCGTCGTGCGGTCCCACGGACCGCATATTGAAAACGTTAGAAATAAACTACGCGACTATGAAGAATCGATTGCATGTATATAATTAGGAAGTACAATATAAAAGACATCTCATATACATCAAAATCTTCAAAAAACTTGAATAGTCGAAAAACAACAAATTAAATTCGAATGGTTGATATTTTACGAATGAAATGGCATCGCTTGATCAAAAAAATTATAATTCAGGAACGAAACAAAATCAGGACAAAACCAAATAAGGATAAACTCTATACATATAAGCAAATATAAAGGAGTGTACAGAACAGGAAAAAAATAGCAGAGAAAAAAACCTGCAAGGGGTTAGAATAGTAAATTTCTGATCAGTCAGGTTTGTTGTTGGCGCATTCTAGACAAATTTTTCTGCTGCATTCTAAGCAAATAGGCTTTTTTCCAAGAATGACACAAGTACCTATGCAGTTTTCCTATTTTTTGACGGACAAAAAAAATGTTTTCCTTCAAGCATCGAAAGTTCTCCCCCCAAGATTTGGCCGATAGAGCATCACCTCATCCTCAAAATCTGGATCATCGTACCTTACTGCATCAGGAATAGGTATTTTTGCCATCTTGTGGTGTCTAAAGTGTGAAAATCGTGTTATTTGCAAATATAGGAGAATCTCGATTTATTGCCTGCCGTGCGTCGTGAGGTCCGTGGGACCGCAACACCCTAATAATATCTAAATTAGCAGGTTGACCTCGGCGACAATTCACCCAGGTTTGCAAGACACTGAATGCGGAAGGTACTGGGAGAAACGGCGCAAAATAATGAAAAGTGGCGGAGGTAGTGACAAAAATATATTCGGAGCGGTCCCTGGGACACCACAACGCCAGTCAAGGGTTAATATCTGATTCATAATTTTTTTCTCTCAACATCATTAACAGATTTGTTTAGGTATATCTGTTGTAACTTGGGATAACTTCATACAAAAAGTGCTCTTGGAAGTGAAATGTAGTAGATACAATACATCCAGATGGTGACCCATGGGTAGGAGAAAAATTAGATATCCTTCCTCTTCTTTCGTCTTATTATTAAAATAAGCTAGCGTACCTAATTGCGGACGTTGCCTATCGAATTCCACCCTTGATTTCACCGGACATCACTATTCTATAAGACCAAGTTGCACCACGAGATCTGAAAAAATTGGAAAAGACAAAGGTGAAGAAATCGATGAGATGAGAGAAAAAGCGGAAATTTTCAGAATTTCATAGAACATGAAACAAGATATTTCAGGAACTTTTGAAGAAATTTTAAAACGGTTTGCTGCATCTTGATAAGAACTAAAAGAAGAACGTTTCTTCAGGTTTTCACAGCTCGATCTGTGTCCGTTCATTGTATTCGTTGATAAATATTCAATTATTTCCTGTGTATCACCCTGTTTACACTGCGTTGGCGATTATTGCGGCGGCCGCTACTGAAAAGTCGAGAAATTGAGAATGAGGGACAGTCTTCTTTTGGGAAATAGCAAATGTAGACGTTCGCTTTTCATCAAACACCAAACTCGCTCCAAAACTTTGCAGGTGACATCAGCCGCAGCCGTAGCCCCCCAGCTTATCACTTTATTTTTGCTCCAGAAAGGCATTCTACTGAAAATAGAAAGTGTATAGGATATACTACCCTATACCTGATAGGGGAAAGTTGGTGTCTCTCGGACGTCAGATTATTTTGGACATGTATTACTGGTTTTTTTTTCAATTTCACCTGCTCTTTCAATTTGAATTTCTAGCTATATGAAAACAAGTGTTGCAACAATAAAGTCCATAACAACAAAACAAAGTTAAGAGTTAACCCCGAGACTAAAAAACTGACTTTTATTGTATTACATGTGTGAAAAAATCCGCTGTTCGAAAGACAACAACCTGCTTCATCATTTGCTATATTTAAAATAATAAATATAAAATTGCTACTGAAAAAGCGTGGGGCGTAGCCCACGGGTCCACCTAGTAATCCCTTATATTCCCAAGTTTCTGTGATGGAATCATGTTCTAAAGCTGTTTCTCTTCAACATACCTATACTCCACTTTGGTTCAAGTTTTTTCCTGGAAAATCACCGCGCGACCACCTATCGACAAGATTTGAGGAATCATCGGTCGTTGCATTTTTGCACTGCGTAGGTACCCATTTACCCACACTGGTGCAGAGCAGAGCAATGTGCAATTATCACTTGTCGAGTCATACTCTGTTATATTTATAATGCGCAATTGTTCAGCGAATGAATTTACGGTCCGGTGGACTCTCTTCTGGGAACCCTCCACCATTTTTTCCCTCGCGTTTCTTAGTATGCAGGATATTAACGTTTATTAAAAGTTGTACACAGTAGACGTGTATCAAATCGGGGACTAATGAAATTTAATAAAGACGGTTGAATGACGTGTCCCATTATGTCGCCGAGATTGGATGGATTAGCCTGAAACGTGTCTTCCTTTCGTCCGGTGGTGGTGGTCGTCCTCTTCTGCGAGACTGCTGCCTATGCGTATACAATTATCGTTGATGACCTTCGCGGCTGTGAATTTGTTCTTCAATGATATGGTAAAACGAGAAAGCTCGCAGGCGGGCTCAGATTATATCCTCAGGAAATATTTTTCCATGGAACATCTGCATATCTGTAGCGTCATTCTAGCGCGCGCCGCCCTTAATTGTTTTACTTAAAATTACTTCCACAACAAAAAACATCCCGGGGGTGACGTAAAATAACGCGCGCTTTCGCTGTCGGTTTATTTTTATCTAAATTGCCCCGCTGGCATCACAAGAAAAGGGAAACATAAGCACGCGCCTGAGGAACAACAACAACGGTGGTATATATTCAGCTATACCGTCGTCGGTGAGTACAATATTTAGAATAATGCAGAGATTGAAAAACTATGGGAAATGAAAGAGAGGACAGATGAGGAAGAAGTATAGGAAGATGAGAAGAGGCACACGGAGTGTTTGGGGTGACAGCTGCAGTGACGCGACTTGAGAGACAGACACACAAATCTCCTTGGCTCATTGTTTCCCATTTTAAAACAACACCGATTTTGACATATTTACGAGCCACGCCTGGACTCTTTTCTACCACCACGCTCGCACATACATACACCAGGGAAGAACTCAGCGTTTTGACATTCATCGGTATAAAAATACTTTCCAATTAATTACGGTTCGGGTGCGTTTGCGTTGTCTGTAGATGGGTATTGTTGGACGGAAATAACTCCCTTCTTTTCAACACCCCATCATTTCTTTTAATTCTCCACAATTCATACATTTCCAGCTGGTAGCGTTCCAGATGTCTCGGTATATCAGAAATTCGGAAACAATATCCGTAAAAACAATACTGAAAGCTTCCACCTGTTGGTCTAAATTTAAGTCACTCAATAAGCCTTTTTTAGCATTTTAACCAAGAATAATGTGATCGGAGCAATAAGGAGTAAGTCAGGTCTATTTTACCGAAAGAAATCAACTCTATCAATCTATACTTCATAAATGCAATAGCAACAGCGTTAATTCTCAGCTGACCAGGTCCAAATGTATTGTTAGCAACAAGACTCAAGACCATAGTTCTCGAAAGCAACTTAAAAGACGCGATCGTCTGGTAGAAAGTTTGGCAGCCACTGATTAAGGTCTTTCATCGCCAATGCTATCTTTTCCGAGTGACACTGACAGTGAGTCGGAAAGCTATTCAATGAGATAACAGCAAGATGGACGCAAGACGTGTGGACTGAAGTCCAGATGTATCTGACCCTATCACTGAATTCAAAGAATAATTTTCTCTACTAGAAATGTGATCAAGTGCATTTATGTCTGACTAGTGTCCGTTGGATTGAGCAGTGTTCGTTATCTACCATGGCCCTGTCGGCCCAGTATTTGTGGCCATGACAGTGTACGCTATTATCAGTCAAGTTTAAATACAGTTCCGTGTCTGCAGGAGATTTCAAATTTCTTTCGCTCTTCCACCACCAGACTGGCCAGTCCGGTGCTCTGGATCAAGCTCAAATGACCAGACCTCACTTTTCACTGACGCGTGTACGTATCGATATCTGCAAAACCCACGCATACAAGGCAGCGTAGTTAATCCATTACTGCATAAACAATCGAATTTTGGTTCGTTTCCCCTAAAATTATGTTTAGCGATGTAGTACCTAGACCTTCACAGTGAAACATCATTACAACAGATGTCAATGTTGCAAAAGGAGGGGGAACCCGGTCGGTAGCACGGTACGCTCGGCTCCGATTTCAAGGGTGGAGGTCCCGGGTTCAAATCCGCACCGGACCAGATGGACTTCTCCACGCGTCCCATAGTACTAGGGTGTCTACCACCGTGCGGTGATGCCTCGGGAAGAGGGATGAAACAAAAAAGCCATCGAAAAAACCCACACTGAAAATCCCCCACTGTTTATCCCAAACATAGAATCGTTGTTGTTTTAGTTACGGAAAAACCCATATAGAAAATATCCTGCTTTCCCCTGCCTATCCAGATCCACACCATGGGCTATGTGAATAATGACACTTCTGATACCTATCCATAAATCCAAAGACGTTTATTTTGAAATCACCGTTGCACCGATGATCGGATCGTTCCTCATTTCTCATTCTTCTCGACTCGGCTGTCGCATGTGTCCCAGTCTGTGAAGGCCATAATTTCACCCATGCTATGTTCCGTAACTGTAACGGGTCGCGTTCTATAACTCGCATCGAAATAATTGGCATTCGCTTTCTGCATATTGAAGATGCAACAACATGGAGGACGCGCCAGAAGTACGGACACTTCATATCTATGCACGTATGTGGGCATATATTACGGAAAAGTGTCGTGGGAATGGCCGTTCCGGTCGATCAAGAGTGCGTGTGCAGCCATTGTGTCGTACTATCACCGATCACAACACACACCATATCACTAAAAGATCATGTGTGTTGTGGTGATGGTGTGTGTGTCTGTGTATGTCTGTATGTGTGTCTTCTTCATTCTGAAGCGTAACTCACAATTATAGCGGCGTATCGTTGGACCATCAGCACCAACGTTGCATTGCAACTTTGCAACCACTCCCAGCCGATTACCATAGATATGATAATTAATTGTATGCGAAATTACCTTCGCGAAGAAACCACACCGTACCAAAAACAGCCTGCATCTACCAGATGCTATGTACGTGCATTGGAATGGTCCCGAACCCGAACTCTCGACTTCTGACTGTCGAGAACTTCTTATACAACGGGCATGCTCAAGGTTTTTACTTGCAATGGATTATAAGCTTCTCTGAGAAAAAATAATTGGTTAATTTTCAAACTCCATGGTTGTTGACGCGTAATTATTCCATTAAAATATTTCAAGTTAACACGTGAACAACGAGTAGACTACGTAGAATATCTAGTTACTTTTGGATTTCTTCCTTTTTTGTGCTCTCTCAGATAACATTCAGAATACACCTTGTGACATTCAAAACGAAAGCTGTCGTATCGGTCGGAACCAAATAGCCGAAATACCGTGCACCGCTGGGATCTGGGATAACGTACGGTTTCAAGATACATGATTCATAATTCATATATTTATTTCCGTACAGATTCAAAATCCAGTTACACAAAAAATAAAGGCGTGTATAAAACATTAAACATAACATAAACATCAAGCCGATACAATTAAAATTTGGATTGGATTGGATGATTTTTAAAAGAGGTTACATTTACGTCGTGTATATCCAATCGAGTAGAATTTGTCTTCGTCAACAATTGGTTGATAAGCTGACAACTTCTGTATATCGAGGAAGAATGCAGGATATTCGTTCTGGCGACCGGAGATTGGAAGAGAGCTGCATGCCTGGACTCAAGACGTGGTACACGAAACATTATGCATTTTAGCAAAGCTGGAGCGCCTACAACATTATTCCGTATGAGTTGTACCTACAAAAATATGGCATCAAACATATCTCGCCGCTGGGACTGAGAATCGAAACCGATATGTCCAGGAGCTGGTCGTGCTGATGGCCCGCCCCTCTCAGGATAGACTCCAGTCACGTGACAGTGGACAAACTTCAGAAATCTTCTTCATTGGATGGACTCTAATTGATTGACGTATTTCTCGTAGTGTGGAGACCATATTATGGAGCAATATTCAAGCTTCGGTCTGACGAGGGTCTTGTACAGGGTGGTCAATGCTGTGGTACCCGGAAATTCACGGAAATTTCTATATATGAAGCCTACCGTCCGAGACGCAGCGGCAGTGATTGTATCCATGTGTTCTACGAACGATAATGTGGAGTCAAAGAGCACACCAAGATCCCTGGACCTAAGTGGCAACTCTTCGGCACCAAGTTTGTATTTGTAATGTATGGGATTTCTTGCTCTTCTGTGTGTTTCTAGACTACATTTGGCGATGATACACTCGATGCAAAATCTATAAAATCATTTATAACAGCTGGCTCAGTTTTTACGTGAAAATTATGTTGCTAGCGCCCTCTGTTAAGCGTCTTGTGACTTCAAATATACACAAAATTTGATCCTATGACGTTTAGATTTTTCTAGTTTGTTTTCGAGGTGGATAATGCGGTAGGCTTCAATATTGAACGTACTTCACCACGGAGCGCAGACCCCAAAAAATCTCAAGATTCTACTTCTTTTGGGGAAAGCTCAATTCCTGAGGACTCTGCTAGTTTAAAAAAAAAACTGCTCAAAGAATAGATGACTCATTTCTAACACACAGGACACAGGGAGTGAAGGAGTCGAGAGTGACAAACCTTATCTTCGAGTTCATCTCGCTTCATCAAGCTGCAATATTATTCAAGAACTACACCTTTTCCAGTTTAATTTCAGAATCTATCAAGTGGATTTTAGACATCGTCATTTGGAATTTAGATTCAGTCAGTTTTATTTTAGAAAGCATCAATTGGAATTCAGAATAATCAATTGTATTTTAGAAAGCATCAATTGGATGCCAGATTTTGGTCGTCAGTCTGACATTGGAATGCATCATTTGGATTTCAGATTGCGTCAATTGAAAATTAGAATAATCAATTTAATTTTAGAAGTGATCATTTGTGATTTGGAAATAGTCAATATAATTTCGGAAACAGGGCCGCCATGAGGTTCACTGGGCCCCGATGTTGGAGACACTGACGGCCCCCCTTCTTGGGAAATATTTTAAGCCCGCGAAAAAAACTTCGTACAATTTTATCAATTACAGCAAAAAGTACGACAAAAACAAACAAAAATGGAGCTTTTTGAAGTTTTTCATTTTTTTCACTTTTTTGTCAGTAGAGCTATTTAGAAAAAGAAAATCAACTGGCGCTCACGGGCCCCCTACGCGGCGCCGGGCCCCGATGATATGACACCTCCAGAACCACCCTCTCGGCGGCACTGTTCGGAAAGCATCAATTGGAATTCAGATTCATCAAATGCAAATGAGAAATCGTCATTTGTATATTAGAACTCGTCAATTGGATTTCAGAATTAGACTTCAGATGCAATTGAAGAGCAACAGTTGAACTTTAGAAGGCGTCAATTGAAATTTAGAAGGTATCAGTTGAATTTCAGACTGTGAGTCACTTATATCTGTGTGAAAGGAAAAATAACGAGAAAAAAAGATTTGGGCTGCGCCAGGATTAGAACCCAGACCCTTTTCAAATTGAAAGCGTTATGATTGTGCAATCACTCGGCCACGGTCGTTCCACGACTCAACGTTTTGGCCGAACTGACTCGTATGCGTATGTATTCGGGGCTCACAGTCTGAAATCCAACTGATACCTTCTAAATTCCAATTGAGGTCTCCAATTTTCCGTTGTCTCTCTTTACTGTGACGTCATGCGTATAAGAGATGGTTAATAGAGGTCATTGGGCGCTTCCCAATACGGCGTATAAGGACACAATTCGACACATATGGACACAATTTAGCACAGCTAGCGTTCCAATAGCAGTAATAGCACCACATGTCGACACAATCGAAACATAGACGAGGCTGAGTTTGGAATTGAGCTGGCAAGTGCACTTTGACATTGTGTATCCGTCTTGTCGCAGTTATTGGAAAGCGCCTTATGTTTCTTGAGATTATGACATTTCGTTTCTGACAATGGGAAATTTTTCGAATCTGCCAAGCGCTCTGTCGTGTATTTATTTGATTCCAGCATGGATTTCATGATTTCACTTGTTCTTACCCTCGTTCTTACCAATAAGTGTGTTATATGTAATGGAAAACTGAGTAGCTACTTACAGAAATGGTTCAAGGGTGTTGTGTCGCTCTATGCGAGTGCGAGAATAAGACGAATACACCCGACATAACCATGTACCGGTTCACGAAAGACCCAAACTTGATGGAAGTGTGGCTGCACCAGCACCAGCAGGGATCACGCTGCACCAGACAATGCTTGATATTTCTGCCAACATCGTGAAGGGTCGTAGGTTGACAAAAAATCATTAATGCCATTTGGTTTACTTTGTAATGGGTCCCTTCGTTTCGGTTTTTTTGAGTGCGCATGTCTGGCGCGAATTTCATAGTTTCGTACACCGATATTGAAAATTAACACTAGAAAATATTGTAGTGCGCCTAAAATTCCACAAATAATTTGGTTGAATGCTAGATACCATTTTTTATAATCAAAGGAAATGTTTCATTGAAATTCAGTTCAATGATCATTTGTGGAAGTTCAGGAACAACGAAAATGGCAACAGCGCTCAAAACAACAAGACATCGGCGCCAACTGTCACTTGTGACAATTATGATCACACTTCTCGTTTCTACCTGACCTACATTTCGTTTGCTCATGTTTTGACGAAAGAACAAAACTTGTTGAAAATGGCTGTACCGAGATGGAAGTTCAAAGAAGCTAGGAAGAGATGCATTTACGGTATGTGTAAAAGTGACAGCCAGGAACCAGTAGCTGGTCAGGCGGCTAGACAGAGCATGCAGCGTTGCCATTCAACTGACAGGTGTACGAAAGTTTTCAAAATTTGGAGCCTTCAAGCATGCGCACCTGTCCAAACGAAGTAGCCTATTTGTAGCCTCTTGTGACATTGACTTCCACGTGCATCTTACAACGAACAAACTTTCTTGCTTCGGTTATTGAAAACTCCCTTATGGGCTCTAGTGACTTTCCCCATATGATAATGGGAACAGTATAGTTAACCGATTCAAAATTCCCGCAAAAGTCAGAAACGAAACGTCCAAACGTCATAAACGTCAAAACGTCAAAGGTGACCTCGAAAAACCATCTATTTTCTATCTCCTAAAATTGGGAAGGTCAATTGACGCTTTCTAAAATTCAACTGTTGCTCTTCAATTAAATCTAATGATTAATTCTGGAATCCAATTGACGAGCTCTAATATACAAATTACGATTTCTCATTTGCATTTGATGAATCTGAATTTCAATTGATGCTTTCCGAAATTATATTGACTATTCCAAATTACAAATGATCACTTCCAAAATTAAATTGATAATTCTAATTTTCAATTGACGCAATCTGAAATCCAAATGATGCATTCCAATGTCAGACTGACTACCAAAATCTAAAATCCAATTGACGCTTTCTAAAATACAATTGATAAGGCAAAATTATGGCTGCAGCACTTGGAATCTAATTCACATTTGACAAATTCTGATGTTCAGGTGATGTTCATGATGGTTTCTATTTTTCGATTGTTGAATCTGTTTTTCGATTGATGCTTTCCAATATTAAATTGACTAATCTGAATTACAAATGACGCTTTCTAAAATACAATTGATTATTCTGAAATCCAATTGATGCTTTCTGAAATAAAACTGACTGAATCTAAATTCCAACTGACGATGTCAGAAATTAAACAGGAAAAGGTGCAACTGGCATCTTGAATATGCCACGTGATATCAAAATCAAACATAACCGTGACTGTCAACGTCAACGAGAAAATTCACTGAACGATATTCGCATGTAAGAGCTCCGTAGTAACCTTACATGAAGCAGACACTAGCGAAAGCTCGTAACAATCCATCATTAGTTCCTTCTCACCAGGTGTTACGATTTTAATTTCGGATTCAGATATGCATGCAACTCGCCTTATGGCAAAGGAAGCGCGGTGCGCAAAATGCAGGTGTTAAATTTACAATGCCAAAAATCTTGGGCGCGCGAAGCACCTTCCTTCGGGGCCATCATCAGGCCCGATGGTGTGTTGGTGTGATGCGGTAGTATTGACAGCTGGTGCCGTCAGAGAGAAATGGGCGGTTTCGCATTACACAATTTGTTTCGTCTGTTTAGTTTAAATTAGTCGGACATATTGTTATTACAAGGCGAAGGGTAGTTAAACGATCATAAACTGGTTTAAATTAAACGCCCGCCATAAATTCAAGCAATGTTTATGTCACAATGAATTGTGGCGTGGCACCAACAAAAAATAATGGTACATGTCACTCTGTCATAAAAGTTATGGTCTATAAATCAGTTTTTAACTGACTCTGCGAACCAGATCGAAAGATAGCACACCAGTCATCTTCGTTTATTAAGCGAAAGATGAGGATAATTTCCAAGAAGATGCGACACCACAGGTAAGGTAGGGACATACCTGTACAAGCCATCTCAGTTTAGTAAGAATGGATTTGTTCTCTTTTTTGGATTTTTGATGATATGAAGGGGTTAATAAAAGCGTAAAAGGTAATGTGGCTATAATTTGTAGACATTAATTCCTGCACAGTGTACCTCTGCCTGCCTACTCACCCAAAATTGCAATTAAATTTTATTTGCTTCATGGAGCAGAATGGAAATAAAACTTTGGCGACGTTTTTGCAGCGCGCGTCCAACAGCGGTGCAATAAAATTATTCCTCTTCTTCCTAGGTCTGGTCCCACCACTACTCAGGGATGTGATGTTTTCACCAAACACACACACACACACACACAAACGCACATACCCAGAGTAAAAACACCGGAGATCCGATGGCTCCCCGATGACGACGTCGGCTGAAAAATCTCCGATGTCCGTTAAAAATAAAATAAAAAACTTTGTGCTAAGATTGGCAGCCCTGAGACCACCACAGCGAATAAATCTGCAAAGAGCGATTCTCATTGTCGCGACGTTCCCTTCGGTGTCCACATAAACCATGGTCCGGGGACGTTTCCGGCACGTCGCTACTAAATCAAAGGAGGCGCCACTCACCTGGGACTTACATCTAGATATCTGCTCTGGCTTCGGCCCTTATCTCGGCCCACCTGCGGGGGTTTGCCCGAACACTGATGGTGGTTGTTATAGCAGTGCAGACTTACGCAAATTTAGAGAGAGGGATTCCGGAATAGACGGGGAAGGAAGACGAGGGGACGCATTTATACCTATGCAACACACGATTCAAGCCCGGTAAACTCCAGGGAACGCTCATTTTGACGCAGGTAGCATGGCATAATAACTGCTATTTTATGTGGGTTTTGTTTAGTTTTGTCAGATAAACAGCAGGAAGATATTGAAATGCTGAAACCTGAAACGTTGATGACCACAACTGGCACAACTGATGCAGATATAGATTTTGCTGAAATATCGCTATTTATGATCTGCTCTTCACTTCAAGCCAAACAAAAAGCAATTATAATATTCACGTGTTTTCTCAGGTTTGTCCCGATATACACATAATAAATGACATGTGCATTCGAAAGCATCCGCATATAGGCTGTGGACCGTCCGAAATCACTTGGAGACTTCAACATGCGAGTAGAACACATCTACCCAATTGGCGGAGGCGCCGCTTCCAGGATACGCTGATAATACATTCGAAAGTGTTGAGTTGATTGAGAATAGCCGCGAATATAGTAGGGGCGGTCAATGTGGAATTTGTCATGCCAGAGAACCAGTGGAAAGTTCCGGAATTACAGTCGAAGTATACAGGGGTGGTCCAGGTTTTAGTCGACAAACTTTGCAGGCTGATAGAGGATGAAAAAAGAAGTCGACTCACCCCAAAAAGTACATATCTAAAATGCATATTAAAAAAGTTACAGGCTTTCAAAGTAGCAGAAAAAAATTGTTTCTTTCTTGATAACTTTTGAACAGCTTGACCGATTTCGCTCAGATTTTGCACATATGGCCTACAAACACGTCCCCAGTGATTTCTTGAAAAAAAATTCTGTCAGAATGACGCACTGCCATAGATATGGGGGATACTAACCCTCTCACCCCCCTACTTTTTACGCCACTGGATATTTTGGGAAACCGTTGAAAGTATTGAATTTGGCGTTCAATTCTGAAGAGAAAATTGGCGTATCATAGCTACGTTTGGAGCAGCGGTTTCGGAGATATTTGTGTTTAAAGGTTCAAAAACACCGAATTACGCAAATGTTTCAAAATTCGAGCAAGCTTTGATCCATTAATTTTCAACTTTTTTCTCAATTTAAAGTTCATTGATCCATAATTTAGCTCATGAGAAATTGAAAATTGGTTGTGAAAATTCCTAATTTCAGTTACGTGACCAATGAGAAACAAAGGACTCTTGGTTCTTGTTCTTACTAAACTTCCCAACTATCAGTAAGTGAATAGGTACCTATTGAATATTTAATGGTTGCTGAAATTATGAAGCTGTTCAAAAGTTATCAAGAAAAAAACATTTTTTTTCTGCAACTTTGAAGGCCTGTAACTTTTTTAATATGCATTTTAGATATGTACTTTTTGGGGTGAGTCGACTTCTTTTTTTATCCTCTATCAGCCTGCAAAGTTTGTCGACTAAAACCTGGACCACCCTGTATAAGCACCGGTGAGCCGACTGACACACCAGTTCGAGAAATCAAGAAATCATTTGATCACACCCGTTGTTTCATTATCTCAAAATATTTCAATAAAACTGTTAGTGGCAGAATTATGAATAGAAAATATCAAGTACAGGGTGATCACGCGAGATGCGATCCCCCCAACTGAACGCATCCCTTTTGAGATATTTTTCAAAATAAAAAACCAATCTTTGATAATTTTTCCTATAGTTCTCGAATATACCATAATTTTATATAAGTATCTCATAATATGCAGGGTGTTGAAGGAAGAAAGTTGAATTTTTGCGACACCCTGTATTTACTTATTGTAATCTAGACAGTTTGCTTTGCTGATTACAAAATCGTATGGCAATTGTCGATTTTTTCTCAAATAACTTGTCAAAAAAATTAATAAAATCTGAATTTCATGGATGTCAATCTAATAAGATGGCTGTGATTACAGCACCAAATTTCAGAAGTAAGACTTGTTTCCATTCAAATCCAATGTTTCGTTGATCTGTAGCCTAAAAATTCGAGAAGCATCTCCGATAAAACAATTTTGAATAATTTCTCTCAACTTTTTTTTAATCAAACTGCCTTGAAAAAAGGTAGGTGTCATTTTGATAAGAGAACAATTTTTGTGTCATATTGTTCTCTGATTGTTACAAAATAGCTATTTACGATACAAGTGTTAAAAGTGACAGGTATTATTTTGTGAGCGGGGACGCTTGCGAAACGAGCGTTAGCGAGTAGAGCAACCCCGCGAACAAAATAAGACACTTTTAACGATTTTTTGAAGATTTGATATTATTTGAGTTGAGGATCTGGTACGATTTTGTTTCAACTTGATTTCAGTTCCCCTAATGTTCGGCTACAAAGATCTGAAGCCCGTTTTTGGTGTCATTTTCATGAAACTTATTCAAGGTTCAGGCGCACTGTGTACAAGATTTTATCTACAATGGTCTTTGAAATGTTTGGTAAATGTCAGAATTTATTGAAAATATGACAGGAACGCGCAGACTTATCATTTTTTCACGTCGCCCATGATGACGTGTTGAAAGTGACGGGTATTATTTAACGCTTGTAGATAAACCATTTCTAAAACGTTCCATCCATTTTCCATTCCATCTAAAACGTCTACTAAAAGTAGCACTTTCAACGTTAGCTTGCCGAGTTAGAAACGTCAAATTATCTCGAAGCGTTAAATACATCAACGTCACTTTTAGCACGGCGTTAAATAATAAAATCACCAGAATATAGTTACTTTTTTATTTGTTACTAAAATTGTATCTGACACTTTGACATTTCTATATAGCCTGAAATAAAGAAAGTTCTGCGCTGTGAGTATTACTTCTTGAAGACTGAACACAAAAACAGAGGCGTTTCAGAGCAAAAACATGCAAATTTGAAACGGAAGGGCGATAAGTCAAAACTGGCAGTCATAAATTTTCCGACACAAAGACACTTGGTAACTAGGTGAAACCAAAAGTGAGCAGATTACCTAGCAGTCAAGATAAGAAATGATATTTATGATACATACAGGGTTATTCAAAAGTCCGGAATAAAATTCATAATTTTTTTCCATATTTATTTCGGAAAAAACGCTCGAATAGGTCGATCTCTAAAAACGGTAAGCCGTTTTCTCATGACACGTGTCATGTTCTACCGTCAACCCCCTAACCCCAAGCCACCCTTAGTATTTTTTTTCAAATGGCTTCCTATGGCTTGTGGGGGCTCGTTGGAAAGCTTGTCAAAAACTCTATTCAGATCTACCATTGAAAATTATATCGGATGCTTCACCATGAAGTTTTGAGAAACCCCAGTTTTACTCAACAGTCCGGAATAAAACTAATAATTTTTTTCCATATTTATTTCGGAAAAAACGCTCGAACTGGTCGATTTCTAAAAACGGTAAGCCGTTTTTTCATGACACGTGTCATGTTCTACCGTCGACCCCCTAACCCCAAGCCACCCTTAGTATTTTTTTCAAATGGCACCCTATGGCTTGTGGGGGCTCGTTGGAAAGCTTGTCAAGAACTCTATTTAGGCCAGGCGGTATGTCGGTAAAATCACTACAATCTGGAAAAAACTCCGACCAAAGCTTTTATGGTGTCAAACTCTTCGTAAGGTCAGTAGTTATCTACCACTGAGTTTCCGCCCAAAAACGAGTTGTGCTGATTCCTCCACATCTGCGCGAAGGTAAAGGATGCCTCAAAAGTGCAAAAAGACCTGTTAAACCTTCGTACTTTTTTGTTATATTTGCCTAAATGCAAACCTACATTTATTACGCAAACATTGGAAGCATCTGTCATCATCTCTGTGCCAGTCTTACTGTGAAAAAGAAAGATTTCTTTGTGCGGATCAGATAAATCACATTTAATTGTTTTTCCACACAAGAAAACGATGAAGCAACATGTATTTTGGAGGTTTTCTAATAACTTGTACTCACTGAGCCCATCTATGGCATTAAAATTTCAATAACAGCATTTTTGAAGATGTTGCCAGCAAAAAAGTTAACAATTTTTACCCGCCTGTTTAGCAGTATTTTTTTTAATTTTACCAAACACCGTTTCCGAAAATTTTATAAGGAATGAAAAGCTCAAACTCTTCTCTAACGACATCGTGCCTGGCTTGACCGCGGCACGCACTTGAAAGTCTAAAAAACTGTTTTCTTTTCGAGAGGTCCTGTTTCACCCGTGTGCGGCCGTGCCTACTTGACATAGACCGGACTGATTACACGAGCTTGGAAATGTCCTCTTTTTCAGCTTTAAAACGCGACCATTATTATTGAAACTTTGTACATTGATTCATGAAGAAATCATACATTATTTTATCATTAATGGTCGTGTTTCAAAGCTGGAAGAGAGTACATTTCCAAGCTTGTGTAATCAGTCCGGTCTATGTCAAGTAGGCATGGCCGCACGCGGGTAGAATAGAACCGCTCGGAAGAAATCAGTTTCCTACACTTTCAAGAAGCGTGCCGCGGTTAAGCCAGATATAAAATCATTAGAAAACAGTTCCAGCTTGTCATTTCCTATAGAATTTTTGAGAACGGTGTTTGGTAAAATTGAAAAAACTCCTGCTGAACAGGCGGGTGAAAAGTATTCACTTCTTAGCAGGCAACATCTTCAAAAATGCTGTTATTGAAATTGCAACGCCATAAGTGGGCTCAGTGATTACAAGTTATTAGGAAACATCCAAAATACATGTGTCTCAATCGTTTTCTTGTGTGGAAAAACAATTAAATGTGATTTATCTGATCCGCACAAAGAAATCTTTTTTTTCAACGGTAAGACTGGCACAGAGATGATGACGAATGCTTCCAATGTTTGCGTTAGAGTTGTACGTTTGCATTGAGGTAAATAAAATAAAACAGTACGGGGGCTTGACAGGTCTTCTTGCACCTTCAAGACATCTTTTACCTTTGGGCAGATGTGGAGGAATCAGCACAACTCGTTTTTGGGCGGAAACTCAGTGGTAGATACTTACTGACCTTACGAAGAGTTTGACACCATTAAAGCTTTGGTCGGAATTTTTTATATCCAGAATGACCTACCGCCTGGCCTATATTCTATAATTTCAATAATTTTCGATGTGTAGATCTGAATAGAGTTCTTGACAAGCTTTCCAACGAGCCCCCACAAGCCATAGGGTGTCATTTGAAAAAAAAGGGTAGGGGGGAAAAAAGGCACTATACTAAGGGTGGCTTGGGGTTAGGGGGTTGACGGTAGAACATGACACGTGTCATGAAAAAACGGCTTACCGTTTTTAGAAATTGACCTGTTTAAGCGTTTTTTCCGAAATAAATATGGAATATGGAAAAAAATATGAGTTTTATTCCGGACTGTTAACTGAAACTGGGGTTCCTCAAAACTTCATGGTGAAGCGTCCGATCTAATTTTCAATGGTAGATCTGAATAGAGTTTTTGACAAGCTTTCCAATGAGCCCCCACAAGCCATAGGATGCTATTTGAAAAAACATACTAAGGGTGGCTTGGGGTTAGGGGGTTGACGGTAGAACATGACACATGTCATGAAAAAACGGCTTACCGTTTTTAGAAATCGACCTGTTCAAGCGTTTTTTCCGAAATGAATATGGAAAAAAATTATGAATTTTATTCCAGACTTTTGAATAACCCTGTATGTAAAATGTGATAAAAACAAACACGCCGCAAGAAGAAGTTACCAGCTAAAATTTTCTCAAGGAACAATACCGTCCCTCAACACATTCAAAAGACTTTATGATAATATGCGGAAAAATGGCTCATTGGTGAATAGGAAAAGAATAGAACACCGAAACCACAACGCAGAGCAGGACATTCTGCATTATATTGAAGAGGATACTGAAAATTCCATCAGGGATGCCGCTAGAACGTAGGGGCATTCATACGGCTTTACCCAAAAAACACTCAAACGACTGAAGCTCCATGCTTTTCATCCCATTGATGGCCGTGGAAAAACTGCAGCCGCCTGATTTCCAGAGAATACTGCAGTTTTGCCAGTTCATGCTCGAACAACATGAGATTGATCATAATTTTCTTCAAAAAATTGTCTGGACGGATGAAGCCAGCTTCACTACTGCGGGGTTATTCACCAGAAAAAAATACTTATCGAAGGGCTATAGGGAAGACCCCCATCAGATAATTGAAATAAAGAGAAAGGGCAGACAATAACTTAGTGCCTGGTGTGGATTAATCAATGATCGCATAATCGGGCCAATTTTCTATATACGAAAGAGCATTAACAGGCGTTCGATATTTGGATTTCTCAACAAATTAAATTAATCAACTTTTTCACGATGTTCCTTTACCACCGAGAAGATATGGCAGGATGATTTGGCAACAACAACATTTTACCGGTGGCAGATTATTTTAATAATCGCTACCCCGATGGATGGATTGGTAATCGCGGTCCAATAGCATGGCCAGCTCGAAGTCCGGACTTAACTCCACTGGACTTCTTTTTGTGGGAAAAAATGAAAAATGCCATTCATAAAAATAGAGTTCAGAACATCAATGAGCTCCAAGAAAGAATGATCAACGAAGTGGATAATATGACCAATGACCCCAATATGTTGAGAAACGTCAGGTTGAACATAATCAAACGAAATAATCCAGTTATTAATAATAATGGAGGCCATATTGAACAATTTGTGCATCGACGTTGAAAATATTGTTGAAATAGTTTTCCAACTAAATATTAAGTTACTAATTAAGGTTTGGGTTTCGTCTTCAAGTCGTGCCACATGTTATTACGAAGTTATTGTTAAGTTATTATTTCTGAGCATTTGTTAATAACAAATAGACAATAAAAATTGATTGAAATAGCGACAGTGTTCGGCGCTGTAATATAACAGCCATATTATTACGAGCAAAATAATAGTATATTATTCAACAAGCGGGTAATGATTGCTTTTTACTCATGAGGATGCAGTTTGCCGACACGAGCCTTGGCGAGTGTCGTAAAGCATTCGAATGAGTAATAGTCATTACCCGCGAGTAGAATACTATGCTTTATCCAGTCTTATTGAAAAATGCAGGCATGTATGTGCGTGATAATGCGTGCATTATTCAATAGGATTGGATAAAATTCACGAAATTGAGATTTTATCAATTTTTTTGGCAAGTTATTTGAGAAAAAATCCACAAGTGTCATACACTCTTGTAAACAGAAAAGCAAACTGTCTAGAATACAATAAATGAACACCAGGGTGTCGCAAAAATCTAACTTTTTTGCAACACCCTGTATATTATGAGATATAGAAAATGATGATGGATATATTCGAAAACTACAAGAAAAATGATCAAGGATTAGTTTTTTATTTTGAAAAATATCTCAAAGGGGAAGCATTCAGTTGGGGGGCCCCATCTCGCGTGATCACCCTGATGTACGTGTACTGAGATCTTCATTTACTATATAGGGTGGTGAGCTGGTGAGTCATTGAGTAAAAGAAAATTCTCTATTTCTCCCCAAAAAGTTCCCTTGTTGAAAACCGTATGACCTTCTCCTCTACATCGGCTGAGCTTGAGGGACCAGCCCGAATAGCTTGGAGCATAATTTGGGAGGAAAACGAGGAGGTAAATAATTTTCAAGGTTTCTGTAAACCCTGTATCTTACCCTGTATAGAAAACTGAGATTCAATACACATCCAGGGGTTGATATTGCTTTCTCATAATTCTGCCACCAACAGTCTGGCACTTCCAGATACTTCTACGCACTTCCAGGCACTGCATGCCATCGGCTTGTATCTACAATACCATCTAAATATGTTAATGTGAATATAATATTATCAATAAATGCTTGTCATCTTTTCTTTCATAGTCTCTTGTAGCCTTGTAAATAAATTGGAACATTGGTGCGTACTGTAGGTACTTACCTTTTTGAGGGTCAAGAGACACTAGTGACTTATAAAGCCAATAATACAACTAAAATCAGTGTAATTATGCCTTCATAATATAAACTGGTCAACACTCAAAGTGTCGCGTCGAAGAGATTCGCCCTTTTTCGGAACGCTGTAACTTTTTGCTGCCATGAACGATTCCACTTTGGTTCGTGCTATTTGTTAGCTGAATCTTGGCAACCTATCCAAAATTGCTAAGCCCTGAATGGATCATACAGATCCATCATACAGATCATACATACAGGATCAGAGAGCACCAATACCTAAAGATAAAAAATTCATATCTTCACTTCAAGACTTATGCCTCAAAATTTTTTAAAAGACTTTAGCTAAGATGTCTGACTTCATAATTCACGAGTCGAATGAAATTCTTTTTTTTTTGTAAATTGTGACCCGTTGACGGCTTAGCAATTTTGCATCGTTTCACTTAATCACTTTGTATAAATTGAAGATAAAAGAATAAAATTGTGGTGTAGTTGCTAGAATGAATGCAAAATTATATATCACTGGAAAAGCTGGAAATGTCAGAGCAAATAGGGTCCTTGCATGAATTTTATATTAAGACGATTACTTTATAAAATCATTCAAAACGTTATCCACAATAATTTTCGACAAAAAAAATTTCAGAAAAATTGGTCCGTCCTTTGAATGAAGATCAAAAATTGAGTTTTTTTTCGTGCCAAAAACGCGGTCGCTTCTACAATGACCTTGTATGACCACGATGACGTCAACCCGAGAGTTCTATTTTTCGTTTGCAAGTTTTTTTCTTTGCGAGGTTGCAGCCCTGCATCCTGAAACCCCGCGAAAATTCAAATCTTCATTATTTTACAGACTAATTCCAATTTTGGAGCCGCGAACAGCGCCGTCGCCCTTCCTCACGTGTCAGGGCTATCCTCAAGCTCGAGCTGCGCGCTTTTCAACCTGAATATAGCGTCAGCCCCACAGACGTCTGAGACGGTAACGGATATATCAAACATTTAAAATTCGTAGTCGCAATCTGTTAATGTAGAATCAAGTAGCCCCCAGCCTGGGGCACGATGACGTCATCCCGCAGCTGACATTTCGATGCATGGAAGTTGCATGCCTAACAGTTTTTGTGTTTCAATTTTACAAAATAAAATAATATACTATGATTTTCGAAAAACCGTTCAGTCTGTGGTGCTATTTGGCTACCAAAGCATCATTGGAGGCAATAAAAACAATCGTGCAAGGACCCTATTGCAAAAACATAAGAAGCACAAAGATTATGACAACGCAGCTACAAGCCGACATGACTTATTTGCCGGGTGGAAGTTTGAATCATGAAAAAACTGCGACATAATATGTAAATGTCCAAAGTTTTAGGAAATAACATTATTTTGTTAAGCAATGAAACTTCGTATCAACGCCTAGGGTGCGGGTCATGAGGGAAGCGCACGACCGAACTCAGAGACTGGGAGCTTCTGTATGCAAACGAGACGAGCAGCAACATCAGCAGCAGGGAGGACGACCAAAGATGAGTGATGAGTAAACGGCAGCGCTGGAGATGATGAAACATGGTTTGCGTCTTAATCTCATCAAACATTAACGGGGCACAAGAGGTCGCGTTTCCTAATGCCGACTATACCAGTTCGGTTTGTTAAGGATATTTCCCTCATGCCATTCAAATAAACCATCAAATATTGATAAGCTCCCGACGATTATGTCTCTAAATTTTAAAACCCGAGCAGGGTGGAGAAAGAAACTTTGTCGCCAATATTGCATCCAATATTAACATACTATACGCTATAAGTATAGACACAGACGCACGCAGTACCACCACACGCTGCTGAAAGATTGAAATCCCAGCGTGTCTGTTATAGGTGGATGGAACGCAATATCCGCAACGCCATCGGTTGAAAATCGACCGATGATGCCATATCGGCTCAATTTGCATAAATTTGCGCTAATAGCGGAGTACATCAGGTGGGTGAGTGATTGAGGTATCGGGACACGGTATGGGCATGTCCGCATAAACTGTCAACCCTATCCGAGAAAGCTCCGCTTCATATAAACCCCCCGGCTTTGCTCATATCCAATCCAGCATCACCGGAGCTTCCGACTTGCTCGATCAGCATCACCGAACCCAACTACCACCCCGGCACACTACCAGTACCAACATCGAAATTGTTTATGCAAATCGGCATCCGATGGGTGGCATTTAATTATCGGCGGATTTCCAGCGTTTAATATTTGATTGTTGGCACCTTCGGGTGGCGCCCCGTTGCGCCGGGTCGCATGTGTGCGCCTTCTCCTTCTTGTTCTGCGGCACCATCACCATCAGCAGCATCCTCGTCCCCGGCGATCGGTATCTGGACGCGATTTATCGCCATGGCAAAGTAATGTCGAGATTATTAGATAACTCCATCTTATGGCGTTTTAATTGTGGGTATATCTGGCCTTCTCTTGTCCAGTAAATGTTGGTACGGGGATCTTAAACCGCGATCTCACATGTTGAGATGCATGCACGCATGTACCACCATTCAGCTCAAATATGAGATGAGGGACGTGCAGGTACTTACGGCATTAATTATGCCATGCTTGGAATATGTTTAATGTGCCGGGATTACGAGTGGTGGTTAGGACTTTAAGGTGACATTAAAATATAACGTGTGGGGCACTATAACAGGCGCCATTAAACTTATGACTTGGACGCGCATGATGCAAAATTGCTTAACCAAACCTTCACAACTGACCAAAATTTGTGACCTTTTTGCCTCTCCATTTCTATAAGGCAATTTAAAACTGAATAAGGCCCAGTATTTTAATGTACGGTTGACAGCCCATTTAATTTCAAACAGAGGTTGACCAGATTTCTTTTTCTTTTTTTTTTTCGGGAGGAGAGGAATGCCTTTTACTCACGCCCCGGCTGGAATGACTCCGGGGGAGTGTGAGACTCGGCACGGCTTTGCAAACCCTACCCACTAAACCTATCTTCAGACCCAGGAAGTTAACCCGTTCCTTGGCACCGCGCTGGGTTGGTCCTCAATCCACGTCTTCATACTAATTGTTGATTTCGTTCCTGCTTTCCTGTCTCTCTTCCTCGTCATCTTCTTTCTGTTTCATGACGCTCGTAACCATATCTTCAACTTGCTTCCAGCATTTCTCATATTTCAATATAAACGGGACTAGTGTTTCTTCATTCAGTATGATACCTGCTGCTTCTTCTATCTTCCCTCTTTCCGAGCGCCACCTCTGACATGCGAACAGGGTGTGCCCGGCCGTATCTGAAAATTCGCAATACTTGGTTGACAGATATCTGAGCCAATAACAGCGCACGCACTGACTGTCATTCGTTTTAATACTAGGCCTAAGTGACATTGGGGTCTTCCGTATTGAGAAAAAATACTATATAGAGCCATCGTGCGAAGCTCCAATGTTTTAATTTGATTTTTTGCGAAAAAAAAAGTAAGATATTTTGCATGCATGACGTCATAATACTGGAAATCAATTGCACAACAGATGGCGTCAAGTGAAAAGATACAGAATTATGTTGCTGAACTTTCGTAGCCGAACGTCGTGGGGACTCGGAACAACGGTTGAAAGAATAATAGTCAGGTACCATAGCTTCAAAAAACTGATCCCGTGGGCTCCTTCGTGGAGGGGACAAGAGACCTTTTATTTCTTATATGTGGAGATACTGAAATGTTTTGGTGCCACTTTCAAAATGGCGTCATTTCAAAATGGCGACCATTTGTACCCGGTGACATTTATCCGGTCCTAACCCTTATCTATGGTCCTAACTTGCTTCATTCTCACCCGATTTGGGAAGTTTTTTTAGAAATACGTGAATTCATATTCTCTATCCGCTGCTGTCATCGGTTGTCATTTATATCAATCTGTTTGACCGGAATTAGAGAAAAACTGAAAATTATGATGACTTTTAGTCCTATAGGTTTCTCGACTGTTTCTCAACCTAATTCAAGTTGTATTGATCCTAACAGCATCTACAATAAATGAAGTTCACTAAAAACTCAGCTTGCTGGGAAAATAATGGCCACAAGTGATACAGTAGGGAAAAAAAGAGCGATATTCACGAAAAATGGTAAAATTAAGAAGGAAAGTGCCGGCGTGTGTTTTTTTTAGGGAGTAGGTATACGTGTGATTCTTTAGCTACTACTTCTATGGCCTCTGTAGATACCGAAATGCTCTGGTACCAATTTCAAAATGGCGTCGTTCCAAAATGGCGACCATTCGATTTTGGCGACATGGATTCACACTCAACTTACGCCTATTTTCGCTCGACTCAAACCGATATTCATGATTTTTCTTTTGATCAGGTATGAATTGATGTTCTCTGTTTGCTATTGTCCGAAATTTGCATGTGTGCCAAGTAGTTTTTCCAAAAAGTGGAAAAACTAGAAAATCAGTGATTTTTACGATCCCTATTGCCTCAGGTGCTGTGTGCTTCCCCGTGAGAGGCATGCCTGGCAAATATTTTTTTATTATTCTCATAATGTATGAAGTTACCGAAATGCTTTGGTGCCACTTTCAAAATGGCAGCGTTAGAGCAAAGGAAACGTTCACCTAGATTAGCTAGCCGCTTCTCTATACGTCACTGATGCAAAGCAAGCATTTTTGTGACCAGGACGGGCACGGCGGTGTTGAAGAGATTTGGCGAGTTGGCCACCGGCGAGGCCGGTCAAGCGCGGGTCCTAGCCTCCGGCTAAGAAACTAAGAAGTGGCGTACTCCGTACTCCATGAAATAGGTACAACCGAAAGGTAAGCCAAGAGATATTACCTTGTTGTTTGATTATCACTTTGGGTATCTCTGATTTAGTTAAATAACTTGTTATAATGTTTGAGATGTTTCTCTAGCAACCTACGCCCCCAATACAGTAAGAGCACTATGGTACTTTGGGGAAGGCCCAAAGGGCCATACGTGACAATGGTGCTAGGACAATTCTTCGCACGGACAATTTTTCGCGGACAATTCTTCGCAGGACAATGGTGCTAGGACAATTCTTCGCACGGACAATTCTTCGCAGGACAATTCTTCGCAAGCATTGCGCCCGCGCATGACCGGGCTTATTGGGGCTCTGAGAGACACTTTGAGACACAAGGGGGCTCAGCAGGACTTAAAATCCTACAACGTAGACACAAAGGAGGATAGGGCTCTTAATATCACAAGAAGACCTGGCAGGGCTCACTAGGGCCCCCAACAATACTTTAGACACAAGGGGGCTAACGGAGCTCAAATCGCCACAATGTAGACACAAGGCTATCAAAAAAATAAATAGATAGGGCTTCGAGTAACACAAAAAGGCATTAGGGGCTCAATGGGGCTCCAAACGACACTTAAATGCACAAGGGGGCCTATAGGGCTCCGATCAACACATGAAGACAACAGGAGCTTACTATAACACAGAAACAAAGATAGGTTAAAAAGGGGCTCAACAGGGCTACAGATGACACACAAAAACATAAGGGGGCCTAATAGGGCTCTGAGAAATCTGAGAAGGCACAAGGGAGCTTTCTTAGATGCCAGAAATATTGCTAAGTCAGAAGGGGATCACCGGGGCTACAAACAACAATTGAGGACACAAGTGGGCTCAATAGGGCTCCAAACAATACTTGAAGATACAAGGGGGCTCAGTAGGGCTTGAAACGCTTCAATGTAGACATAAGAGCGCAGAAGCCTCTAGAAATCGGACGGAGGCCTGGCGGGGCTCACTGGGGCTGCAAACGATAATTGAAGACACAAGGGGACTCAGCAGTGCTTGAAATGTTCTGATGTAGAACACAAAGGAGATTAGGGCTCTGAAAATTGCAAGAAGGCTTGGCGGGGCTCACTAGGGCTCCAAATGACACTCAGAGACACAAAGGGGGCCCTGTAGAACTTTAACCAATACATGAAGACTCACAGGAGCTAACAAGAGCTTAGAAAAATTACACAATATACAAAGGGGCTCTGCAGGGCTATAAATGAAACATGGAAACGCAGGGAGCCACATAGGGCTCCAAGAAACCTGAAAAGGGACTCAAGGGAGCTTCCAAAAATTCCAGAAACTCGAGAAAACGGAAGGAGTCACCTGGGCTGCAAACGATAATTGAAGACACAAGGAGGCTCAATAGGGCTCCAAACGATACTTGAAGACACAAGGGGGCTCAGTAGGGCTTGAAATGTTCTGATGTAGAGCACAAGAGAGAATAGGGCTCTGGAAATCGCGAGAAGGCTTGGCGGGGCTCACTAGGGCTCCAAATGACACTAAGAGACACAAAGGGGGCCCTGTAGAACTTCTATCAACACATGAAGACTCACAGGAACTAACAAGAGCTTTAAAAAATGACACAATATACAAAGGGGCTCTGCAGGGCTATATGAAACATGGAAACACAGGGGGCTCACATAGGGCTCCACAAAATTTGAGAAGGGGCACAAGGGAGCTTCCAGAAAATTCCAGAAACTTGAGAAAACAGAAGGAGTCACCTGGGCTGTTAACGATAATTGAAGACACAAGGGGGCTCAATATGGCTCCAAACGATACTTGAAGACACAAGGGGGCTCAGCAGGGCTTGAAATGTTCTGATGTAGAACGCAACGGAGGAGGGGGATTTGTAAATCGCAAGAAGGCCTGGCGGGGCTCACTAGGGCTCTAAATGACACTTGAAGACACAAAGGGGGCCCTGTAGGACTTCAACCAAAACATTATGACTCAAAAGAGCTAACTAGAGCTTTGGAAACTTAAGTTATGAAAGAGTGGCTCAGCAGGGCTACAAATGGAACTTGAAAACACAAGGGGGCCACATAGGGCTCCAAGAAACCTAAAAAGAAGTGAAAGAGAGCTTTCTAAGGTTCCAGAATATTCGAGAAATCAGAAGGGGGTCACCTGGGCTGCAAACGATTATTGAGGACACAAGGGGGCGCATTAGGGCTCCAAATGATCTTAAAGACACAAAGGGGCTCAGCAGGGCTTGAAATGCTTTGATGTCCACAATGCTCTAGCACAAGGGAGAATGGAGCTCTGAAAATCACAAGAAGGCCTGGCGGGGCTCACTAGGGCTCCAAATGACACTTAGAGACACAAAGGGGGCCCTGTAAAACTTCAACCAACACATAAAGACTCACAGGAGCTAACTAGAGCTTCGGTAACTGAAGCAATGAAAAAAAGGCTCAGCAGGGCTACAAATGAAACACGATGACACTAGGGGGGCAGATATAGGGCTCCGAGAAACTTAAAAAGAAGCGAGAGAGAAAAAAAGAGAAGTTTTGCGCATGAAACCTGATGTATGTGTCAAATTGTGGTCCGTATTGAAACGTAACATTTTCCGGTCCCTGAACGTAATTATTGATGGAAAGCAGTGTTCTGGCGTGTGGTGAATGGTGAACGGTCGACGGGAGGCCAGACTGGTCGGTTGTGTGAAGATTCGGCAAGATATTCGAAGAAACGCAGGGTCCAGGCCTTTGTTTACAAAAGTGCACGGAAGCAGATAAGAGTTACTAGCGACACATGTCAAGCGAACCCGAATATTCTGACGATACCGGGAGCGATCAAAGATACAAGGACCGTAAACGACCCTTAGAAGTATCTCCAACGCAGATTGCCGGTGTGAGTAAGAAGACACGACCAGCACGACCTGCCAAATCTCTTCACAGAACTCAACAAAAAGACAAGATTGGAAAGAGTGAAAGCAACATCACTATGGAGGAATTAAGCAAGAAACTTGATCATATCCTGATACACTTGGAGGTCCTTAAACGGGACAATGTTCAGTTCAAAGAAAAGTTCGACAGTATCCAAAACCAACTCCGAGAAAGAGATTTGAAATGGGAAGAAGACAAGCAGCACATAGTTGACAGAGTGACCGTCCGATCCGAAACCCAGATAACGACCTGAAGTTAGCAGTCGCAAACTTCCTCAATAAGGAGCTCAACGTTATGCCTCAGCTCAAGTCCGCCTTCAAATTGAACCATTAAGAGAACATATACATCGTGGAAGCTAGCGACTGGGACAGTAAGCAGTTAATCATGAAGTCCAAATCAACTCTTGGGAGTAAAGAAATCTATATTGAGAATACCCAAACCCACAAAGAGCGACTTATCCAATATGAGATAAGAAAATTTGCACGACAAGAAAGATAAAAAGGAACAAGAAATGTACGTGTCGCTTACCAGAAAGTTCAAATTGGAAATGTATGGCTACATTGGGATGAAACCACTATGCAATTGGAGCCAAAAAACCGAGAAAACTAAGAAAATCGAGGCCAAAGAGGGGGAAGCAGAGAGGAAGAAAAGAAGAAGGAAGAAGTGAAGAAAGAAAATTTAAGTTATTAGTTTGGAATTGTAGAGGTTTTAGGAAGTTTTTTACTATGGACACAATTGAGGTCACAAATATATGTAAATTCAGTATAATTTGTTTGACGGAAACATTTTTGACCTCGATAACGCCCAAGTTACCTCCATTTTTTGATAAATATTATTGCTTTCATTCTGGGGCAATCAAGGATAAGGCATTGGGCAGAGCGAGCGGAGGTATTATGATACTGATCTTCTATGTAAATCTAAGAATATACACCTGATCGCTCAATATGTCAATTGGCTAATTTTAAGAATTACAATAAGAGAGGCTACCACTATTGTGGGAAGTTTCTATTTATCACCGAGTTTGAATGATAAACAATCTGTAGAGTTGGTTCAAGATATAGTCACTGATACGTGCCAGATGTACCATAATGATAAATTTTTTGTCTTAGGTGATTTTAACGCCAGAATTGGGGAATTGAACAGCTTCTTGTTAGACGAAGGGGAAGAAGAAATGTTTCTAGATAATTTTACACGGAAGCGAGAATCACTCGACAAGAAAACAAACCCTCGTGGCAACAAGCTCGTTGGAGCAATGGAGGATATGGGATTCACAGTTCTCAATGGGCGAACAATTTCTGATCAGCGAGGTGAGTTCACATGTCTGGGTCGAGCGGGAGGTAGTGTTATAGACTTGGTCTGGGCTAACGTCAATGCTCTGAATATGATAAACGATTTTTATATAGATGGTTTTACTCACGATTCTGATCATTTGCCTTGCTGTTTGCGTTTGGATTTTGATGATAACGTGCTTACCAAAAATGAGTCAACATTACCTAGTGTTACAAGGGACATCTACAAATGGGAAACCGATAAAAGCGTAGCATACAATAATATCAGTGGACAGTCCTATAGAGTGCATAATTTCAGTAATGAAAACCTTGAAGAAAACGCCAGTAATTTGATTGAAGCAGTCAAAGAGGTGTCAAGTTTTCTCAATCTCAGGAAAAGCAAACGGGTGGGAGGACTTGCGAAAGAGTTGAAACAGTCAAAGCCATGGTTCGATAAGAGATGCCTTAAATGTAAAAAGGAAGTGATAAAAACATTCAAAAAGCTGAAGAGAAATAATTTTGAATCAAAGGTCTTTGCAGAGTACAATAAAACGAAAAAAGAGTACAGAAATGTTGTAAAGCAGAAAAAGAGTCAGTATCATGCAGACATTACAAATGGCCTCAACTTTGTGAACACGCCGCGTATCTTCTGGGGAACATTTTCTGAACTGAATAATTTCAAGAACGACAGAAGAAATTCCCAGATAGCTCTATCAACGTGGGGAGATTTTTATAGGTCTTTTTATCATATAGGTAATTATAACAATATTATTGTGCTACCTCAGAGTAACTCAATAATATGCACGCAACACTCTCTCTTAGATAAAGAAATAACTATATTAGAACTTAACAATTCATTAATATACTTGAAAAGTAATAAGGCGGCAGGTCAGGATGGCTTATCAATTGAATTTTATCGGAATTTGAGTAATGACTGGATACGGTACGTTTTAAAACTTTTCAATCAGGTTATGGCGAGTGAAAAAACTCCATCATCTTGGTTCAACGTGAAAATGTTTCATTTGCACAAAAAAGGAGATGCTTCAAAACCAGAAAATTACCGAAGCATAGCGTTGATCGATCATATTGCGAAGCTTTTCACGAACATCCTGAAAGACCGGCTAATACTCATGGTAGAAAGTGAAAATCACCTGCCTGAAAATCAAGCAGGCTTCCGTAAAAACCGCAGTTGCTCAGATAACATATTTGTATTGTCAACAATAATTAATAATCACATTCGTCTGCCAGAGAGGAAAGTCTTTGCACTCTTTGTGGATTTCAAAAGAGCGTTTGATTCAGTCAATCCTTCGGTGCTATGGGAAAAATTGCATGAGTGTGGCATTGGTACCAAAATAATTCGTATCATTCAATCAATCTATAAAAATGCACAAATAACTTTGCAAGATAGACTGGGCAAAACTGACTCGATTGAGATTACAAGGGGCGTTCTCCAGGGTGATCCACTGAGCCCTTTACTTTTTTCACTATTACTCAATAAAATTGAACCATTTTTTCAAGAGAGGGGCTCAACCGGCATTGCCCTGGATGGGCTTACTAACATCTTAACCCTACTGTATGCTGACGACTTGGTAATGTTAGCAGACTCGCCACAACAGCTGAAAAATATTCTTAAGACTCTGGAGGAGTTTTGTAAATCACTGGACCTTGCGACCTTGAAGTGAATACTGACAAAACCAAAATCGTAGTGTTCAGAAAAAGTAATGTTTATCGATCCCAGGACAAATTTTTTATCGTTCAGCGCGAATAGAAGTGGTAAATGAGTACACATATCTGGGGGTGAAATTTTTTTATAACGGAATTTTTAGGAACACTTTTGAAGACCGGGCACAAAAATCAAGAATTAGCTCCAGTTGCATTTCGAACCTAGTAAATTCAAAGGCGATCAACAACATAGGCACCATTTTTAAATTGTACTACACAGTGGTTGTTCCAACATTCACATATGCAGGAGCAATTTGGGTCCTTCGATAAGTGGACGAAATGGAAAGGATACAAAATAATTTCATAAAGAACGTTTTTTATCTGCAAAGATCCACTCCAGGATACATCTTAATAGCAGAATTCAAACTACCTAAATTAAGTTCGCTTCTGATCAAATATGCGCTGAACTTTCTAAAGAAAACCCTGGTTTTGGATGACCAGCGATACCCAGCGATTGCTTTGAAGAGATTGATCGACTTGGATAACACCAACGGTAATGTCATGAAACTGAACTGGTTTTCACAACTTAAAAGCGTTTTGTACACAAACTACAATATCAGTTTTAACATCAGGGGAATAAACTTAGACACTATTGAAACTATCATGGAAACAATAAATAATCAAAATAGGATGTGTGACTGGAATCGATCACTGCTGAGCACATTTGTTCCTGATTTCAAACATTATATAGTTGGCGATCCGTTCAAGTTTGGCGAGGACTTTTATCTCTTCTACGGTATACCATTGGCACTCAAAAAATGTATGATTCAGCTTAGAACTTGCAATTCCTCCTACTTGAAGCTTTACATTAATGGCATGAATTATAAAATCCAGCTTTCTGAAAAATGCACGATTTGCAACTTACAGCAGGACGAAACAATCAAGCACATTATTTTCTTCTGCCCGATGTACCAAGGTCTGGGACACCGGCTCCTGCGGGAGAACAGTGACTGTGGAACCATCTTTCAGAAACTGACAGCTGCAAATTGCAGGATAATTTATAATTTTTCAAGAGAGGCTGTGAGACTCAGGTCGTTAATCGTAGATGAGTGAGCTACAGCGCGAGAATATTTTGGGATTTTTTTAGTTAAATTGTGATTATTATTATTATTAGATATTAAGGCATCATTATTTATTTTATTTTAGTACTTAAACCATCATTAATTATTTCTGTTACCTACTATAACCTTTCCTTGTTCATAACAATTTAAGTTGAAAAAACAATAAATATATTTCATATTTCATTTCATTTCAAAAAAAGAAGCACAAGAGAGCTCTCTAAGCTTCTAGAATCTTCGAAAAATCAGAAGGGGGTCACTTGGGCTGCAAACGATAATTGAAGACGCAAGGGGGCGCAATACGGCTCCAAACGGTATTTAAGACACAAGGGGGCTCAGCAGGGCTTGAAATGCTTTGATGTAGAACACAAGTGAGTATAGGGCTCTGAAAATCGCAAGAAGGCCTGGTGGGGCTCACTAGGCCTTCAAATGACGCTAAAAGACACAAAGGGGGGCCTATAGGACTTCAACCAACACATAAAGACTCACAGGTGCTCACTAGAGCTTTGAAAACTAAAACAATGAAAAAAGGGGCTCAGCAGGGCTACAAATGCAACATGAAGACAGGGGGGGGCTAATTGTAGGGCTCTGAGAAGCCGTCCAAAGCACAAGGGCGAAGCAAATATCCAGAAAATTTGGAGATACCCAAGGGGGTTCATCAAGACCCCAAACGACACTTGTAGAGACAAGGGGGCCCAGCAAGGCTTGAAACTCTACGTAAAAACTTAGTGGGGAATAGGGCTCTGAATATCACAATCACACTAGGCCTTATAAGAGCTCCAAAGTTCCCCGCGAAGAATTGTCCGGCGAAGAATTGTCCGGCGAAGAATTGTCCGTGCGAAAAATTGTCCGCAAAGAATTGTCCGCGCGAAGAATTGTCCGGCCACCCGTGACAATCGCAGCGGACAGAGAATATGGATTCACGTATTCCTAAAGAAAAAAATTTAAATCGGGTGAGGAAGCAAGTTAGGTCCGACTAAATGTCACTGGAAACAAACGGCCGCCATTTTGAAAGTGGCACCAAAACATTTCGGAATCTCCACATATAGCACTATAAGAAATTAAAGGTCTCTTGCCCCCTTCACGAAGGAGCTCACGGAGTATTGGATGACCCCTGACTATAACAATAATCGACAGCTTTCAAGATATTTCAAGATTAAAATTACGCTCCAAAAGTGATTTCAGATTAGGGCATCAAAGCGCTAGTATAGCACTAGCAGGTTATATTTATTTGACCTGAGGTGAGGTTCACCGAGTGAATTATAGGATTAAAAGAATAATTATTCTTTCTAGAAATCTATCGGGAAAATTAGCGGGTATTTTTCATGAGATTAACAATTGGGTCAGAAACTACAGGGAATTTCATCTACAGTGGAATTCTCCGAGAAATATTTTTTCCATTATCGCTATGTTACGCTATAGAATTAATTTTGGTTTTCTCTAGAGCACCCCATATAATAACCGATGATAACCAATATCTTCTTCGACTCTCAGCATCGCTTTTTCCAAGACTTTGAAACTTTAAAAGAATCTCCAGGAAAGTGCTATGACACTGATGTTTGCATCCGAGCGTTATTGTGTTGGTCGGGGAGCATCAGGGTTCGCATATTGTGCTGGCGATCCTTTCGACCGTGAAATAACTTTCCTTTTTGATCGGTACATCTTCTTTTTGTGCTCCTGAACTGACCATACTCTGGCTTTGTATTACACCGGAGAGGGCAGAAGTGATTTTGTAGGTTTCGAGAAACTTTGTGTCTTTCGGGTCTGTGTTTTGCTATAATATAAAAACGAAACAAAAGAAAAACACAAGCATGCACGCTTCAAATAACCCTTATTTATACCAAGGGATAGTAGGTATATTAAGATAAACGTTTTTTGTGCAGAATCAACAAAAGTTCGTTTCGACTCGTGACCAAAATGCAATGGCATGACCGGCACAATTCTGATTAATGAACATAGTATAGTTATATCAGAAAAAATTGTTTATAGTTTCATGTTTCACTATTACACTAGTTTGATAAGACGTATTGTCACACTGCTTCCCCAAAGCCAAAATTAGTCGTATAACAATACTAATTCTTATGAAACTCGTATGATAAATGATTGATAATATTGTTACGTATTTCGCGAACGGGTTCGAATATAATTTAGACGATCGTTTTAAAACACACACTGTTTATCACTGCGTACTACAATAAATACACACCAACAATTATCCACTTGGAATTATCGTTGTGGTTACTACTCGCTCTTAATCCGCTTGCTACCACTTCGCATTCCAATTCATAACTGACTGCCGCGTTGAGGACGGTGCTTATACATATTTGCCTCCTATTAGTGTTCCCGAATCATCCTCCAGCAATTTCCATAGTAGCCCGGCATATGGCTTTCTAGGCCACTGCCGAATAATCACACACCTTTCGCGTGCTTTCAGTGAGTTCTGGAATCAGCACCTCCGCCAAAATGAACAGATCGTGTGTCTTGATCGAGCGTTGAAGGTTCTTCAGAATCGCCGCTCGTAAAAATATACTATTAAAGACGGAATTGAATTGGTAAAATACTTGAGCGTTGCGAAGTCAATCCCTGTGGGTTTATTCCTTGACGGATTCTTACCATTTTGGTCTCTTTCGAAAGCTACAAGAATGAACTTTGGTTTGAGCCCATGGGCATTTCCAAAATCCAAAAATATTTATTTTGATTTTTTGATAAACCCACAGGGATTGATTCCGCAACGCTTATTTTACCAATCTACTCCGTCCTTAAATAACATCTATGAAGTCGTCGTGTGAATAGAAACTTTAAGAGCTAATTCAACAATTTGATGAAAAAAATTAGTAAAGCCTATACCTGCAGATTGGCTTTCAAACTTTTGAGGCAAGTGCTAGGACGCAATGTTTGTTTCGTTGTATCGGAAAATAAGTACTCCGCCAAAAAAAAGTGAAAAAAATAACAAGTTACAAGTTTGTCAAATGTGACAAGAATCAATATGACCAGGGATATTTCGCTTCAAGTTTCGCGACATGTGCATCCTTTATTGTTGTTAAAGATTGTTTAAGTTTATATTTGATCATCTTCAAAATAATGTCGTTGGTATATAGTCGAAACAGACAAATAGATAAGATTTGATTAGTGAAAAAAAAAACGAATTCGATATGTTGAAACCGTTCGAAACATGAGAGATTTGGTAAAAATTTGTCATAGGAAACGAGGAAAAAAATCACAGAAAAAGCGGCCACAAAGGCTCCGCCACTATGTCTGGCAAGACTTGGAAACGTGACGCCGATCAACGACAAAAACTAAAAATTTGAGGATGATTCGCTGTAACAGATGATGCCACTTCAACTCTGTTCTGTTCTGGAAGTAGATAGGTACGAGTATACTCACCTTAATATTGCAAAAAAAAATCGAAATGAGGAAAAATGGCGTGTCTGTTATTAAAATATGAATGATTGCGTATTATGCAGACTCGTTTGTGTTTGCTGAGAAACCCAATTAAGGCCAAAGAAAAACTGTTTTGTATGAATCTTTCGGCACGGTGCGGTGACGGTGTGCTTGTATAACTCGGTTGGTAATAACGAGCATGTGTAAGTATTGAGTATATACAAGCGCGTTTATGAATGGAGAATTTTTGAAAGGACCACACTCTACCTACCTACCTTCATCACGGGCTTTGCCGGACGAGGCAACAGTGGAGGAGAATGTGCCGCGTAATGCCGGCTGCCACTGTTCAGTCCTCCAATTCATAACAGAAATTGGTTCAAGTGGTGATGGACGTGTTAAAAAATACGGAGGATATGATGAGAGGGCGGTTTTTTAATAACCTGTGTCACGGTACGTTTGTCGACCAGGTTAATTTCAAGACTTGTGTACCGTGGAAGATTACAATGAATTATTAAGCCGAATATGATATTATCATCAGGGATCTTGTGGGTATCATCCACTGGAGGTGGTCATTGACTTAAATTCTATCAAAAGACTAAAGCAAAGCTCGGAAAAAACTTGGGCCATATGCATAAAATTGAAGAATGTGCTCATGCTTCGGTTTTGGAGGAGTTGCTAGGAAAAATTTGCGTATCTACGCCCTTGAAAAATTTTATGAAACAGAATATCATTGGTCTACATAAACTCAATTCAGAAAACTCTAGTGCAAATTTGAACAAAATCGGTAGAATGGTCCAAAAGTTATGCAAAAAAAGATTATTTCTTTCCAACTTGAAAGGGCTGTATCTCCGTTACTAAGCAATTAACTATTGAGATAATGGTATTGAGAACTAAACCACCCTGTATAACCTACACATACAAACAAAAACATTATCAACTACTCAACTACCATCAAGTCCAAGAAGGTACTAATCTTTTATAATTAAAGCTGTTTCATGTTATCAACTTCAATTGTCAAGACCTCATCGATTCGATTAACATGTTTTTGTTACCAACATGAATAACATGATCAATACAATCAAGTGAACAATCTTGAATAATGCGAAAAACACCATCATCTCGCCGATTCCGATTGCAACCACTACATTATCAAACTACTCAGTTCTTTGATCAACTTCGACTGACCACACCTCACTCGAATGTGCTTTAAAGGAACAAAATTTTGAGGGGTTATAGCTCGGGCAAAAAATTTGATCAGAGGAACTCTGATTTGTTTTTTTTTGCTAAGAGGCTATAACTGTTTTAGTCAACGCGGCAAGGATATAGAGAAACACCATCGCTATAGTACAGTCAACCGATACATTGAAATAGGGTTCATCACCCTATCATCAGTCTGGTACAGTTTTGTGTCCTGATTAACATACTGAGTTTTTGAATTCGGCAAGCCGCCGCTCGGTCCTCCACATCGAAAAGTTGGTGACGAAGGACCCTAAAAAAAACACTTTTTACCAATAAAAACAAGCAATTCCTTCTGCAAACATCTAGTTTTCCTTGACTTTGGAAAGATTTTTTCTCATGCGGAAGTACGACAAACTGACCTCACCCAAGTTAATTTTGATCAGCTTCATCCTTCTTGAGCTCGTTCTGGTCTCATAATTTTCATAACAGCATTTGTTGACAAGGTGCACTGCAAGAAATGTTAAATTGCCAACACCAAATTCTACAGTCTTTTTTTCATTATTGCCATCGATCAGCGACTTTAATTTCGACAAAAACTGATAACTTAGACTGTTTTCTGTTAATTCAGCAATGGATCTAATCTCAAAAGCACGTGGGGTTACCAAAACTAAAAATTTCTCAGAGCGCGCGGAAATCTGCAAAACCGCATCTAAACACCTGAAAAAAGTCGTAACCAACACGACAAAAATTAGAATAATAAGTAATTTAAACTGGTTTGTCTGTCACTCATTGTTTTGGTTTTCGTATAGTGGTAGGTTTTAGGTTACGACTATTCTCAGGTGTTTGATGCAGCTTTGCAGATTTACGCGCGTTCTGATAGGAATTTATTTTTCGGTATTCCCACGGGCACTTGGAGCTTCGAACTATGCTGTATTAGTAGAAAACAGTACAAGCTGTTGACCGAGCGGCGGCTTGCCGAATTCGGAAACTCAGTATGGTTATCAGGACACAAAACTGTACCAGACTACAGATTTTCGACCCTCCGCGACCTTTTGCAAGGTAGAACCTACCCATTGCCTGGACTACTAGTATCTAAGCCCCGATGGTACAATTTTAACTGAATTCTGGAACCAGTTGCTGAATTCCTTTGATAAAAATCTGAGCAAAAAAGGACTTTCAGCACGGTAGTGTGTCTACTATGAGTACTATGTAATGATGTATAAACCTACTTTTAAGCAGCTGTAAACAAAATAGGTTCAAAACAAATTTTCAAAACAGATTTTCCTGTACCAAAATACTTATCGGTAGGTACTCTTTTTATTAACACTGTCACGATTAAGAAACAAATAAAACTAAATCCTTAAAATTGTATTCGTTTTATTGTCGCATAGCCTCCGCGATGACAATGAGGACTGGCCGGAGACAATTTATAGTAATCCGATTTCAATACACGAACGACCATACGATAAATAAATTCCTCGACGCTTCTAATTAATTAAACAATTCAGTCCAGTTGGATATCATTAAAATACTTACCTACTGCACACACACACATTTCAATACAAAACAGACCGGCTGCTGAGCTGCCCTGGGCTGCTGTATGGCCCTGTATGGATGGTCAAAGAAAGGGAAAAACAACCGAACGAAGAAGAGGTGAGATGGAAAACCAAATTAAGATCATCGGTTATAAGAATGGGATATTCATTTATTTACCTCCCGGTATCAAGATTATACGATCAAAATCGGCTGCGGTCTTCAAAAAAAAAAACATACGAACCGGAAATGTCGTTCGTTAAATCCTAGAGCATTCAATTAATTCGTTATACGTAGGTCTGTATAGTGATCTGTTGTGGGCTATTTTCTAGGATTAGTTCTTTATGGGATTGATTATATTGGCTGGATTTTTCCCGTAATGCAGTCGAAAAAATGTGTTATTATAACACCCTTATCAGATTCCACCCCATGTAAGAACCAAATCGACACTACAAATCCAGCATCATTCATCGAGATTAGATACGTTTCGCCCCCGTTCGGGCAGTTTTTATCTGCATGTATTCGAATTACGCCATGAGTTAATGCCTAGTAATAGTCATATGATACGATCAATGAGCGTTCTTGTTTACACTATGCATTATACGGCCCATTATATACGTTATTATATTCCAGCCAAAGCTTATCTTAATCTACACGGCAAACATCCGTTAAATTGTTACGTAATAAGGGGTTGATGGGGGTGAAATAATTCATCTTGTTCCAAGGCTTTGGATTTTATCGGATCGAATACTAATAATAGAATATACCAACTCTTTTCTTATTCCTATGCACAACTACAATAATACAACACTTTCTTTCCAGCTCAGCGTATATTTTTAAGGCTTTTATCAACAATCCCATCTTCAAACTGAACAGAGAAAAATTGAAGTCCACTTTCGATAAAAAGGAATAATTGTGTCGGCTGTAAATCTTGTCTAGCCTCCCATACCTGTAGCCTGTCAATGCACGCCTGCCATAATTTATGCCTTCGACATTAACGCGTGTCAATCGAGTGTATGAGGAACGAATTTCCAAAGTAAAAAAATCTCAACCCTAACGACAACAGTTTTGGAAAGTGCACGGAAATCTGACATCGCATCCCCAAAAGCTTCTTTGTCCAGATTTATGCGGTCGTTAACTGGCGCTGAGGTGCATAAAAGCAATATGACAATGGATGGACCAAAAACCAAGGTGAATAAAATGCGGTGAAAAACTGTCGTTTTTGCAATTTTGGACATTTTTATAACGGTCGAACTGTAAAAACATTATTGCAAGGCATTGTGAAAGGGTAGTAATTCTTTAAAAAAAAGTCAGTTGGCAAGGACAACCGTCATTTTTGGGTGATTTGTTTGCTTTCTGCGCTTGTGTGTGCGTGTGCTCGCAATAAATCATGTTATGTCGAGAAAGCGGGGTGAGTTGCGCCTCCGCTCAGGGGGGTGGCCTCGCTTATTTACTGATAACTTCATGTCATGCTGATTAATGGAAATTTAATGCTAATTTCAGCTTAGTTAGCTCGTTTAATAAATAAGGTTACGTTTAATACAAGAAGAGGGAACAAAGCACCCCCGCTTTAGATATTCTAATTCTCCACTTATGCCTCCTCATAACTCCCCCGGACCGGGGAGGGACTTTTCGCTCTTGGGTAAATTGGCTAGCTTTTGACATCGCACCCGCGCACGGATAGCATCCGAGACAGTGCTTCTTCCATCATGATTATTCGCCATTTCCAGAGGTCTGATATCTTCGATCCTACTTTACTGAAAGCACCTCGTATGGCATTGAAATAAAATTTTAAAATATGGAATCGTCGGCGAAGTTAGAGAAACCGGCGGTCAAATAAATACCATTATTTCTTTCTTTATATGAGAAACAAAACATGTCGTGTAGCAGTAGTTGACAATAGCTCAAAATGAATAATAGAAAATAGCCATAGTTTTGTTGGAAAATATAAGAAAAATTGCATTAAAAAAATAATAGTATATTACACACCGAGACGGGAAATACATCATTACTGCTGAGGTTTAGAGGTAGAGGTACAGAGAGCCTCCAGGCTTTGCCAGAGGCTGGAGGCTCTAGCCCGAAGCTGGAATGGTGTATTTACCGTCGAGAGTATGTATACTATTTTACTCACAACCATGTACTCAGCTTCCAGATATAACTTCCAGATAGGCCGATTAATTTTCCTGAAACGTGGTTCAGGAAATACTGATTAACACACGTATTGTTTGGTTGGATGCATATTTTGAAATTTCCCTTCTAAAGCTACCATTTCTTCACTTTCTCGGGAGATCGGCAATGGGTCACTTCCCGACCTCCTACTAGGTATGTAATGAATCAATTACCATAGTGATTGTGAGTAAACGCATATACAGGGCTCGTATTTGTAAAACCGGCGAGATGAGTTCACAATCATGGTATTGATAATAAATATGTCAACCGCCCAATTCCGCGCCTGCGATATGCTGCTGCCAGTAATCACACGATTCTCTCATGGAAATGGATTTATAGGTCTGAAAAATACGGGTCCAAGCCGATATAAAATCTTGGATATCTGAATATTCATAGGATGTTCAAACTCACGTAATACATATATGCAAGAGATATCCATCAGACTGCTTGTCGTGGAGATCTTGTGATGATGTGATGTGGTGGTCAGCGCGTTCGACAGCGACATCGAAGTCGTGGATTCGAGTCCCACTGTGGGTGCTCGGATTTTCGTCTCAAAACAAGCTCTTTGATTTAGCTGGAATGCTTGCTGAATGCAAGACGCATAGCACGTAAAATATGAACGATGGTCCCGACCCCATGCAATGTTGGTGGTCGTTAAAAGTCTCTACCTGCGTTGGAACACACAGGAGTTCGGCAAAATTAGTGGAGGAAAGCATTCACCGGCGTCGGTGTTGGGCACTGTGTTGGGCCTTGTTGCGGAAATAGGCCGACGTTGAATAAACGAGTAAAAAGAACTGCTTGTCGTGGATGCTAAATGTGTATATCCATGAGATATCCTGATATTCATTTAATAGTTTTGGTGAAGGATTCAAACCGTATGTCATTTCAAGATATCCACTCGACATCCACTTTATGTTAGTACTAGCATAGGTTCTTAACATAATCTGGAGCAATCCTGCATTTTGTGATACAAATAAGAATTTTGGCAGAATTGCTCCTAGAACCGAAATGAATAGTTTGGCCCGCTGCTCTTTTTGATTACCCCGATCCGTGATTGGGTACAAGGACCACAGGACTATTTTTTGCTACAAGCACCAAATACTGCTATCGAATAATGTTTGAGGTCGTTTCTGAATAACTATACAGAGTGTCCCGAAATTAATGCAACAAAATTCACAGGGAGGTAGAAAATTGGAAAATAAGGGTACTTCCTTAATAAAAATACCCTCGCAAACGTTAAAGCGGAGATACAGGCCTTCAAAGTTGGTTTTTCAAATCAGTTTTTTTTGCATAACTTTTGAACCGTTGAACCGATTCCATTCAAATTTGAACGTTTACTAAAATAGGTCTCTATTGAAGAATAATAATGCATTTCATCAAACATTTTTAGGGGCTAAGATAATAGGGGTCACCCCTATTTTCCACCCCCCTGAATAATTTTGGAAATGGTTCCAGTTTTCGGGTTCTACGTTCAATTTAGAGAAAAAAGTTACTCTTGCAAAATTTTGACTAGACGCTTCATTTTCGAGATATTTGTGTGTGAAACTTTGGAAAACATCTCAAAATCGCCACTTTTCAGGACCCAAACTTTTATTTTCTGAAAAGCTCCATGTTTTTCAGCAAAAATGGTAGTTTATCAAGTTGAAACACCTAGAAAACTTATTTCAGTTGAGGAAGCTTGAGTTTTCTTGAGTTTTAATTTTTAAGGTCTTGAAAGTGGTGTTTTCGAGATGTTCTCCGAACTTTCTTCTCTAAATTGAACGTAGAATTCAACCATTTCCAAAAATATTCAGGGGATGGAAAAGAGGGGAAAAGGGGGGAAGGTACCCCCTATTATCTTCGCCCCTGAAAATGTTTGATGAAATGCGTTATCATTGTTCGATAGGGACCTATTTTATTGAACTTTGGTTAAAATTTGAATGAAATCGGCTGAACGGTTCAATAGTCATAAAAAAAACTGTTTTAAAAAACCAACTTTGAAGGCCTGTATCTCCGTTATTACGTTTGCGAGAGTCGTTTTATTGAGGAGAACCCCTTATTTTTCAATTGTCTTCCTCCCTGTAAATTTTGTTGCATTAATCCCGGGACACCTGAAGAACCTGCCGATCACGATGCTGCCACTGTCAGAATGATGCGCCTGTCAGAGGAGAAGGTTTGCGAAGGTTCGAGAAGGCTGCCAATGGGGTACTTGCCAATGAGATAGATTTGACTGAAAATACTTTTAATCATCAACAAGAGTGGTAGAGAGTATTTTCTGAAAATTTCCAGAAAATACAGGTGGTCCGACTTTTATGTCATTAAATTTAAGGATCGATAGAGAATGAAGAAAGAAGGGGACTTTCTTTGGAAAACATATTCAAGAAAAGCCTAATAACAGAAAAATTCAGCTCTTCAAAGTTGAAAATGAATAATCGTTTTTTCCGCATAACATTTGAACCGTTCAACCGATTTGATTCAAAATAGAACAAAAGGTTTACTGAAATTATTTCCTGTCGAACAATCACACATGTTCCATGAAAAAGTTTCAGGGGCGTAGACATTAGGGTTGTCCCTAATGCCCCCCCTCTTCCCTATTTTTCACCCCCCTAGTTATTTTTGAAAATCGTTTATAATTTTGAATTCTACGTTCAATTTTGAGGAAAAAATCGCTCTTGCAAAATTCTGATTAGAGGCTTTGTTTGGAAAACATCTCAAAAGTCAAAAGCATGCACAATAACTTCCAAAGGTCGAAACATCAAAATCCAAAAAAACCCATGATTTCTCAGCTGAAATAGGTTTTCTAGAATTTCTAAGTTGATAAACCACCATTTTTTTCAAAACACGAGAAATTATCAGGAAAAAAACAATTTGGGCTCTGGGCAGTAGCGATTTCGGGATGTTTTCCAAAGTTTCAAACTCAAATATCTCCTAAACAAAGCCTCTAATCAAAATTTTGCAAGTGACTTTTTTTCTAAATTGAACGTAGAATTCAAAATTATGAACAGTTTCCAATAATAACTAGGAAGTGGAATAGGAGGGGGGGGGAGAGTAGGGACACCCCCTAATGTCTACGCTCCTGAAACTTTTTTATGGAACATGTTATGATAATTTCAGTAAACCTCAGGTTCTATTTTGAATCAAATCGGTTGAGCGGTTCAAAAGTTATGCGGAAAAAACGATTATTTATTTCCAACTTTGAAGGGCTGTATCTCTGTTATTAGGCATTTCTCAAATATGTTTTCTGAAGAAAGTCCCCTTCATTTTTCATTCTCTATCGATCCTTAGATTTAACGACATAAAAGTCGGACCATCCTGTAGATCCATTGGTTGAAAAGATTTTTTTTTCAATTTTTTTTTTCAAAAGGCTGGTAAAAGTAACGAAGCTTCAGGAGAGTTTTCATTTTTGTATTTTTCAAATATTGTCATGCCTCTCTAACAGTTTTTTGAGTTTTCAATCCAACAGTGCTGTTTGTTCAGTTTTTAGTATATTTTTGACGTCACAAATATATTTTTAAAACACGCATTACGGCCGCAATTTTGGAAATAAAAAATAAAAAATACGAGTACATTATTTTTGACCATACTATCGATTAAGCTAATAAAAATTATTTAGGCAAGTACCCCATTGTGCAATGCGGGTAGACAATTCTTGGCTTTCTGATTTAACAAATTTTGGTCATCGAAGGGGATGTGTTTCTGAGATAATCGAAGTCTGCGGACTCATTTCTCTTTGTCAAAATGTGATTGATTTGAAACTGTGAAAGAAAGTCAATATTATCATATTTAATTAATGAACATTTGCAATCCGCAGTGAATTGAGTTTTGTCGCAATTTTGATTAGGCCGACCTAGCAAATTACAATTTACCACCACTCGAGGCGCTGCGTTCGCTAGAAGTCGAGTTATGAGAGATTTATTCGAAATGGAAAAATTCTTGAAAGTTGCTGCAGTGGCCATTCAAAAAAGAATGGAATATAATTTCGACCGCCTTTAGACTTACAGAGTTTACCTTTTTTTTGGATAGAAATGAAATTCTGCCAATTTCCCTTTTTATCCGCAAGCGCTCGCATTGAACCATGGCAGCCATCGCATTAGCGTCATCAATTTTGGTGAAATGTTTTTTTTTTCACGGTTTCAAACAAGTGCTTACGGAAGCGCTGAAGGATCACGTAGAAAGTTTTTTTCTATCTCGACCGGTCGAGATAATAACTCGTCCGGTCGAGATAGGAAAAAAATTGTGCCCTGATTATCTCGACCGGTCGACTTAATCTGAACTAGATTTTTTTTTAAATCGACCGGTCGAGATAGCAAAAAAACTTTTTGAGCTCACATTATCTCGACCGGTCGAGTTAGCTATCACGACCGGTCGACTTAGTATCTCGACCGGTCGAGTTGGCTATCTCGACCGGTCGACTTAATTAACTCGACCGGTCGAGTTAGTTATCTCTACCGGTCGACTTCGTATCTCGACCGGTCGACTTAATTAACTCGACCGGTCGACTTCGTATCACGACCGGACGAGTTAGTCAGCGCTGACTTTTTGGAGCATTTTCGTAAGAAAATGACGCTTATATGGCTGGTTTGTCTGTCTGTCTGTCCGTCCATCTGTCCGTGTAGAAAGTAAGAACATGTACTTCTCCTCGGGGAATGAAGCTAGAGCCTTGGAACTCTTTCCGAAGGATAGCTAATGTCCCCAAGGGCGGCCAATGGACATTATTTTTTCCATCCATACCTAGGAGGATCCATACATATTTACCATCATTATTATCAAAAAAACAAATATTCATAATTAAAAATTAAAAACGGGTCTTGTTTCCTCGGCATTCAATAGGATTAATTGCTACCGGTTTCGCAGTTCAAAACATCAAGATAGCTCATGCCTGATGATAAAACAAGTGAGTATGCCTTCACGTGCGTGAGTCTCAGTAGCGCATTTTCTCAAAGAGGCATATTATGAACGTAAAGAAATTTGGTTGAAGGAGAAACACCATCCCTTGTCCACTTTCTTCATTTGAAACTCATTGTGATATTTTGTCATCAGAATGGGGTACTTGCCAATGAAATAGATTTGAATAAAAATTCTTTCACTCATCAATATTTTTTTGTTTGATCAACAGTAGTCTATTCTTTACCATTTTTAGTCGGCTATCCATATAGCGAAAGAATTAGATCGCTATGTCTTCGGGTTTATGTTTTCCATTTATCTCTTACTTTGAGGGGGTGTGGGGATGGCAGCATTCGGCAAAGTAACTGTTACACAGTTTGAGTTAGGAGTTTCTAAATGTTTAAGGAAATATGACAACCAGTGAAAATTGTGAAAGTTGCATTTTTTTTGTTTGGGGGCGGAAGCTGGAAGTGGCGCCATATCAAAAGTAGCCTATCCTTTTCCATTTTTAGTCAGCTATTCATATAGCGAAAAACTGAGATCGCTATGTCTTCAGGGTTATGTTTTACATTTATCTCTTACTTTGGGGGCGGCGTGTGAGAGCGGCAGAGTTTGACAAAGAAATTCTTCCACAGTTTGAGTTTGGAGTTTCTCAATGTTTGAGGTAACATTAAAATGTAAATCAGTGAAAATTATTAAAAGTTGCACTTTTTTCTTTTGGGGGTGGAAGTTGGAGGCGACGCCATATCAAAAGTAGCCTATTCTTTCCCATTTTTAGTTAGCTATCCATGAAGCGAGAAAATTAGATCGTTATGTCTTCGGGTTTACGTTTTTCATTCATCTCTCACTTTGAAGGTAGCGTGTGGGGGCGGCAGCATTCGGCAAAGTAACTGTTGCACAGTTTGAGTTGGGAGTTTCTAAATGTAAGGGAAATATGACAATCAGTGAAAATTGTGAACGTTGCATTTTTTTTGTTTGGAGGCGGCAGCTGGAGGCGGTGGCTAATTTAAAGTGGCCTATCTTTTTCCAATTTCAGTCAGCTATCAATATAGTGAAAGAATTAGATCGCTATGTCTTCAGGTTCATGTTTTACATTTATCTCTCACTTTGGGGGCGGCGTGTGGGAGCGGCAGAGTTTGCAAAGAAATTCTTGCACAGTTTGAGTCAAGAGTTTCTAAATGTTCGAGGTAACATGATCAGCTAAATCAGTAAAGATTGTTGAAAGTTGCACTTTTTTTCTTTTGGGAGCGGAAGCTGGAGGCGGCGCCATATTAAAAGTAGCCTATCCTTTTCCATTTTTAGTCAGCTATCCATATAGCGAAAAACTTAGATCGCTATGTCTTCGGGTTCATGTTTTTAATTCATCTCTTACTATGGGGGCGGCGCGGCGTGTGGGAGCGGCAGCGTTCGGCTGAGCAAATGTTGCACAATTTGAGTTGGCAGTTCCTAAATGTTCAAGGGAACATCTCAATCAGTCACATTTATGAAAGTTGCACTTTTTATTGTTTGGGGGCGGAATCTGGGGGGCGGCGACTAACGAAAAGTAGCCTATCCTTTCCCATTTTTAGTCAGCTATTTATATACCGGAAGAATCAGATCGCTATGTCTTCGGGTTTATGTTTTTCATTTTAAAGTGATTGGGGGCGGTTTTTAGCAGTTTTTTCATGTTGGCGGCGCATATTTAAGACGGAATGTTTTTTGGCTCAATGTAATGATTCTCATAGGAATCCCGCTGCGTTTTTTCCTCATTGAATCTCATAGATTTCCATATGAATCCACATAAATGCTCATGGATTCTCATTGATTTCCATATGAATCCACATAAATGCTCATGGATTCTCATACATTTCCATATGAATCCTCATGGATTCTCATGAAAACTCATACAATCCAGATGGATGCCGCACTGAATACAACAAATTGTTATACAAAACCAAGATGGATTTTGAACTGGATTTTTTTATTAGATTTTATCACTTACAAATAAATAAATTCGTGAAATTACATCAATGTCGCACAGGCACACAGGGTGATACTATTGTTTTAGTTCAGTGTTCCAATAATGATCTCCTAGAACCTGGAATTGAAGATCATAATTAGTTATGTATTTCACTATAGTTAGGCACTTTACTTGATGGAAATAGTCCTAATCGTCTTGGGAAACCTCAAAATGGAATATATCCGTCGAAATCTCAAAACTTTTCTGCACGATTACAATACTTTTCCTTCCATGTTGGTGGAGCGTCGGTAAAGTAAAAGTTTTTACATCTTATATTAACACAACAAACGTAAACAAACAAACGTAAATACATTTACCTTTGTTTTCGATGTGGAAGGAATCAAACTTTTTTTCAGCGTTCCGTCAGCATTTTGTATTTTCACTGTCACGAAAAGATAACGCACTAGATCTGTCGCGCTAGTCGCGCAAGAATTTCCAACGATTTATGACGACTAGATCAGGCGAGCGCGCGGGTTGATGAGATTATATCTGCCAAAGCCGTGACATTTACAGGATTCACATGTCAATAACTCAAAAAATGGATTTGTATCAGGATTTATCAGGACTGAATGAGCATTTGCTGTTGATTTCTGCCAATGACTGATGGATTCTCATAGGAATCCCAATGAGGATCCATGAGGATTTTCAGCAGGAAATGTACGATAGATTCTCATAGAAACTGTTAGACTTCCCATTTATTATGCGTACGCCTGATTGATGCTCATGGGGGTGATAGAAACTGATAGAATATCATAGGGATCCCAATGAGAATCGATGAGCATTTTCAGCAGGGTCTCCTCTCGTATGATCATTCTTATTTTCAAGCTGAATTTGATGATTTTGTCGCCATCTTGGCCGCCATATTGAAATTTCTTATTAGTGGAACGATTTCCATGTAACTTGGAACCAGGGATCCGGACCCAAATGAAATAGGGGTTCCGGTCCGGTCCGGTTCGGAACGAGATCGAAAATTTGGGTTCGGGTTCTGACCACACCATTCTAAAAATATTTCGGTTCGGTCCGGTCCGTTTTTTTCGGTCCAAAAGGGTTTTTTTCGGTTCAGGAAAATACGGTTGCTACCTACATTAAAATCTGGGAAGCCCGCCTATGCTGAATTTTAGCTAATTTGGTGAAATGGTTCGCAATTATTGCAAATTTTCAAAAATCTTAAAAAGTGAACTTTGACACCTGTACCTATCTCCTATATCTTTCTTAGGAAGCAAGTTCAAGACATGTGTGTCATATTCTTCTGAATCAGGAGGACAGGAAGATGAGGAGAATCTTATATCAAAGTTTGTTTGATTCAAATCAAACTGAAACACCCTTTATATCCTTCGAATCTCTGATTAACAATCCTGAAGTCTTATTTCAATAAGTGAGAGATACGTTCACGTAAGTAGAATTACTTATCTCATAATGGGGAGTTTGCGATTTCACGCAACGTACGACGCAACGCAACGTAGGACGTGAAAATTACCCTGTAACGGAATTCCAAATAACAAACTCGCCAATTTTTACGTTGAAAGTTACGTTACGTCGTACGTAAGTGTGCACGCAAACTCCCCTTAGCAATTCCTTGGTTACAGGGGATATTTGCACGTTCTACGTTGCGTTACGTCGTACGTTCCGTGAGATTGCAAACTACCTAATGCTTTTAACCAATTTGGCAATAGCGACATATTTAGCACTATTCGTGGAATAATTATGCAAAGATGAACATTGCAAGAAAACTGATCAAAAAGATCGCCTCGAAGCAGATCACACTCGAGAAATAGGAAACCGAGTAACCGAAACCGAAATAGCTACCCTGATAAAGTACCAAACTAATAATTACTTACATTTGGGCATTTAAGTAGGTACCTTTTGCTATTCCGTTACTGTAAGAGTTCAAAACTGGTCCTTAACCTTGAGGAAACAAATTAGTCATTTTAAACTAAACACTCAACTTAAAAGTTTATTCCCTGCATAATTTGCACTTAGAATTGTTTTCCGCTGCCACAAACACAAAATCAAAATGATTATGCACTGAACTTGTGCTTTTTCGCCCTATGATGATACGATTTTTACGCGGATTCGGAAATTCACAAGCTCTTCTTACCTGTCCCGGGAGTCACGAGGCGTGCGTGGCGGGCGCGGGGTGAGAGAGAGGTCAGTTTGGTAGTGGCGCAAAAATGTGCCCATTTCCTCGTTGGTCATGGAAAAGCGCAGGTATTGCGCAACGATAGTACAATTGCATTTTTAATTGATTAATTACCTAGCAAGACCTATAGTAAAACGCGAAAAAAAAATTCTGACGAGAACCGAAAAAAACCCGAAAAAAACGAAAAATATTTCAAGGGTTCGGGTTCGTTCCCTAAAATTTATGCAACATGAAATATGGGTTCAGTTTCGGTTCGGGTCCAGATAGAAATTACTGTTCCGGTCCGGTTTTCGGTCCGAAATCGGTCCGGTCCGGGTCCCTGCTTGGAACTTACCCCTTGTCTCATAATGATCATTCTCATTTTCAAGCTAAATTTCATGATTCGGGCGCCATCTTGGCCGCCATATTGAGATCTCTTATTAGTGGAATGATTGTCAAGAAACTTGCAACTTACTCTTGTCTCGTATGAACATTCTTATTTTCAAGCTCGACTTATTCACTCCCAGAGAACCTAATCTATCTATCGAAAAAAGTTCCAGGGCTCTAGCTTCATTCCCTGTGGAGGAGCTCAACTTCTTTGAAGAACACACAGGATATATTTGTTTTTTGATAATAATGATGATGATTATGTATGGATGGAAAAATAATGTCCATAGGGAACATTAGCTATTCATGGAAAAAAGTTTCAAGGCTCTAGCTTCATTCCCCGAGGACCGAAGAAGTATATGCTCTTACTTTCTACACGGACAGACAGACGGACGGACAGACAGACAGACAGACAGACAAACCAGCCATATAAGCGTATTTTTTTTACCAAAATGCGCTAAAACGTCAGCGCTGACTAACTCGTCCGGTCGAGATACGAAGTCAACCGGTACAGATAACTAACTCGACCGGTCGAGTTGATTAAGTCGACCGGTCGAGATACTAACTCGACCGGTCGACTTAGCTAACTCGACCGGTCGAGATACTAAGTCGACCGGTCGAGATAACTAACTCGACCGGTCGAGATAGCTAACTCGACCGGTCGAGATACTAACTCAACCGGTCGACTTAATTAACTCGACCGGTCGACATAATGTAAACTCAAAAAAAAATTTGCTATCTCGACCGGTCGAGTTAAAAAAAAATCTTGCTCATATTAAGTCGACTGGTCGAGATAATCAGGGAACAATTTTTCTCCTATCTCGACCGGACAAGTTATTATGTCGACCGGTCGAGTTAGAAAAAAACTTTCTACGTGATCCTTCAGCGCTTCCGTAAGTGCTTGCGTGGAAGAAGTGAAAAATCTAAACTGCTTAACAACTGGAATGACGGTATCGAAAATTTTGCCCTTTTTCAAAATGACGTAACTTTGGATTGACACAACTGATTTGAATTTGTTTCCGCAGTTTTTTAGATCCATCTTTCAGCAATCCATCCCATTGACGAAATTTTGTTTTCAGTTCCAATTACTTTTTTTACAGGGTGGAATGTAAAACATATCAAAATTGTGCTAAGTTCCACCGATCTCCGTTTCTGTGGAAGTTTTTTTTCGAATTCTAATGAATCATCCATGACGCCTGATGTCTAATCTCGACACGGTCTTTAAATTTCCAGATCAGAAGTCCAACAATGACGATATGATTTTTTTTACTTTTCCCACCCACTATTCCACGAGGAGGGGAAGTATTGTGAACGCGCTAAAAATTATACTCGAGATTTCGACGGATATATCCGTTTTGAGGTCCCCTTTGACGATTGATACCATTTACAACGTGCAGACCCATTTTCAAAATTGACATGATTTAGGTTTCTTGACGGTAATTTTTTCAAAATGGAATTTGCACATTCAGTGAATTTGAAAAAACTGCAATCATCAATTACCTAAAACATCAATTTTAGGAGCAGACATGCTGGGATAAAAGTTGGAGAAAAGATTGAATTGATTTTCAGAGGAAAAATTTTCGAAATCGGACCCACGTTTTTCGAGTTTTCCTTTCTGGAAAAACTGCAAATTTCCAACATTTTATCCTGTGAACCGATTTTGGTGGGTCGGGAACGTAAAAAAAATCATAACGTCATTGTTGGACTTCCAATCTGGAAAATTCAATAACCGCTTCGAGATTAGACATCAGGCTTCATGAATAATTCATTGGAATTCGAAAAAAAAAATCACAGAAACGGGGATCGGTGGAATTTAGCACAATTTTGCAATGTTTTACATTCCACCTTGTGAAAAAAGTAATTAAAATTGAAAACAAGATTTCGTCAATGAGATGGATTGCTGAAAAATGGATCTAAAAAACGGTGAAAACAAATTCAAAGTCGGTTGTGTCAATTCAAAGTTACGCCATTTTGAAAAAATGCAAAATTTTTGATATTGTCATTCGAGTTGTTGAGCAGTTTATATTTCATGAGCCTCCTCAATGTTGACAGAATTTAATCTTTATGCTAAAAAGTAAACATCACGAAAAAACGACCACAAATAGCCTTCGCCATCATGTCTAACCTCTAACCAGGCTTAAAAAAGAGGGGCGAAGCCCTACACCCCTTGTATCTTGAAAAATAGAAAACGTAAAAATTTGTTGATCATTTTTCCGACATGTTTGAGGCATTTTTCTGGAATGATCATTCGGAGTCATTTGGGAGAAATTTGAATCTTTCAAAATCAGACGCAGCAATTTTTGCAGCATCTGTAAAAATAGTGAAAATACTAAGCCAAATTATTATGAAGGTCTTAATGTTTGAAATATTAAAAAAAACAAAAACACCTGTTCTTGGAGAGCCAGCATAAAAAAGTCGTAACTCCATGCGTCTCCATTCAACAACAGGAGCTTCATGTCCGTTATACAAGACAATTACACTGCCACTTCTTTGTGTTCCTTTTTAATTCGCTGTTGCAGTGACAAATCCACAAAAGAAGTGTTAATAAAGGTGAAATATCCATTATAAGATGGGTAATATGCGAGTCATCGGAGCTTACATCCTGTGATTGATGATATGCCTCGGTTCAATTTTGATCGGGATCTGAAATTAGCCATGCCTGAAGGCAATAACTTCATGAATGGAAACCTTTTTTTGTATTTCAGTTATTTTGTCTCACACTTCTCTCTCATCTGCTGTGCAGTAATAAAGCCCCCATCCAATATCAACACCCAGTGCATATAATTACCTACCTTTGGAGGAGCGCGTTTTTGTCTGAATGCATTAATGTTGCTATAAATAGCAGACAGACGTGTGGATACACGAGACAACAACTGGATTTCAACTAGAAACATCAAAAAGGAAAATGACTGCTCGGCACAGATGCTGATTAGGATAATTTATTATTATTATCAATCTTACGGGTTGTATTACGCCCTTCATGCGCGGAAACACTGAGTTTATTGTGACTCACCAACCGAACTCACCTAGCCGCAAAGTGATACCTGGATGTTTAGTTTGATTGTTGGTCCATCCAATCACTGAGGCCGACAAGCACACGATTTGATCTGGACTCCGTCTTTGACCCCTAAACGCAGGTGCGAATGTCCGCCTCATCCACAACCTGCGCCGATACGTTCCTGACTTCGTCAGCCTCCCTTTACCAATAAAAACATGCCATAAGTTTCACTTCGATATCCGAAAAATTCACTGATTAACTAACTAAAAAATAAAATATTCAGAAGAAAATTCAATTTTTCCAAGATTTTTCAGGAGCTGCTCATGATTTCCCAAAAGTGTTGACTGTCCTTTCATGAGTACAAGATTGTGAACATATGTGCCTATTCACGTGAATTAATCTGTCTCTTGATCCCAATGAGTCCAACTAGGTCTTGGCAACAGGTATGCCAAGTGACATTACACGTTATAAAAGTGAAGGGGATCATATACTAACATCCGGATTGAAGATAGGTTATTCTATTTAAAATTTTGAAATAGGGTAGGGTGGGGGCGAAAGGAGCCGAATATAAAAACTCGGCAATACCAGTCCTAGATGTTTCCCTTGAAACAAAAATCGAACTGTTTTGACGTTTCGCTTGAAAAACTTATGCGGTGACGAAAAAACTGAGGTGGGAAGTTTGAAAATAAACATTTTGAAAAAAAAAGTAGGTATATGTAGGTACTTATTTACATAGTACCACCATGCATAGTACAAAAGCATGCACTATTGAAAAAATCAAAATAAACTGGGCTTTAATGTGTAGTATTATTATTGGAATTACTACGCATATCACCTATAGTACCAAGCAACTGATAGCAGTTCTATTAATTCAGCTTCTTGCCATTATCTCGAACACGTGTTCCGTGCAAGTGGTCATATCTTTTATTACGTAGCTCTATCCGTCCAGCACTGTGTCACCGCATATACGATCATGTACCTACTCGCCAAAGTCTACAGGTTCAGCCAGATCTCACCCAGGTGGAGCCCATTCGGTAATTGGGACAATGATGCAGCGAAACAGCGCTTAATTGAACGTTTCAATAGCAGCGTTCAGCTCCGAGCAAGCATCATCGAGATGAATAAATCAAACTCTATTCGTGGTTCCGAGAACGATGAAGTCTTTGCGATAATGCAAACAGCAGCCTGGATGGCGCTAGCTACCTGCTGGAGCTTATCTGCGTATCGACTCTGACACTAAGCACAGAGGGCATTGTGAGTGGGTACACCTCACATACCAGTACTGCACGAATGCAAGAAAAACTCGAATGGTTTTTACGAATCTCAGAGAGATGCCAACAACTGGTTGGGTGCATCGGTATATTAGGATCGGTAATAAAGCTGAGCATCTGCCAGGCAAAAAAATTCTCTGAAAAAACTTCTTTTTTGGAGCAGAAGAACGTATTACTGGTGATCCCACTTCTGATGTATTTTTGATGTCGCTGCATTGATCAATAGGCAAATCAACGTCATTATTATTGAATATCTCTTTCTCAAGGGGCAATGAAGTTACAATAAAAATGAAGCACACACACAGTTACACACAAAACATACAACACACACGACATGATTTGCGTGACTTAATATGCACGAACATGTGCGGCGTGTGTGGAATTTAGATCCTCCACGGCATAAGTGATGATATCAAACACGGCGTATGCTCATTACGGCCTCCGAGGCATGCACCCGGAGCCAACAGAGAGGAGTATGTTGTATGCCCGGCCTCACATAATCCCATTCATATTTATATTGCGCACAGGTGATTATGACACGCAGGTATGCCAACCGTACCGTGCGAAAATATGAATGACATATTTCTGGGCTGTAATATCAGCATGTGTATTGTATGGGTATACATATGCCACTCCTTTTATATTGTTTTATTATGTAGTTCCATCCTGCCACTTGCATTTCAATTGCGCGATTTACTACGTGGAATCGCGTCCGTCGTTGTAATTGTTGTACCGTACGTTTGTTTACAAGAAAGCCAGGTCATTCGCGGTCAAATTAGCGATTTATTAAAGTGCAAACGGTAAATCACATGTGCATGCGGTGGCATAAAAATTGCACACCGTCGGCGGCCCCCAAGCGGCACAAAAATATTGACCTATTTTATCTTCACTGTGGCCCATTCATAGTCACATCTTGAAAATTAAAATGTGGCCTTGAAACCATTACATGCTTATTTAGACTTGGGCTTGAGCTAGGATGGTTTTATACCATGCGATCAACAAAATTCGGAATTGGGGTAGGCTGTGACCTGGTCAAATTTCAGGATGTCAAGCTGCTTTCGGCCAGGGCACAGCCTACCCCAATTCCGAATTTTGTTGATCGCATGGTACATAATAATCGTCCTGTGGAGATTTTATACAGGGTGTTTCAGCGATAATGACAAAAAATCTAACTGTAAGTAGATCTCCTCAAAATATGACGAAAACTTATAAGTAAACCATTTTGGAAAGTTCTGCCTAATGAGAAAGAACTCGAGAAAAAAGAAAGATACATCAGCCCTTCAAAGTTATTTTTTTCGTATTTTAAAAATTTGTAACTTGAAAACGTTCCAACAAAATTAGCTAGAATTTAGCATAAGCCGGTTTATCAAATTTTCTACCAACCCGCCAAATTCTTAAATAATTCAACCAGTGACCTACATGTTATGGGGGTCACCTCAGGTCAGCTTTTCTTCGGATGCTTCTAAATCAATGGTAGGGTAACAGAATATTTGAATATCCCAGTCAAAAATATCCCGCCAATAATATCCCAACCAAGAATATCCCCGCGACAAAATATTCCACGCCAGAAATATCCCCGCCAATAATATCCCCGCCAAAAATATACTTGCGACAAAATATCCGAGGCCAAAAATATCTCCGCCAATAATATCCCAGACAGAAAGGCCCCACCTGTAAATATCCCCGCAACAAAATTCCCCAATCTGAAAATATCGCAAGGAGGTAACAACTCTTCAGCCACCGTATCTAGGAAAAAACGTTCCCCGCAAAAACGTCCCAAGGATCAGACGTCCCAGGGAAAATACATCCCCAGGAAAATACGTCTTCGGGAAGAAAACGTCCACCGGAAGAGACGTCCCTGGAAAAATACGTCTCCCTTCTGGATACTCACTCTGATGAGCTTCATTGTGTCGTCATATTACTTCTGAAACTCCAGTGGAGACTGTCTCTTGTGTCCTTCATGTGTGTGCTCAGCGCAGGTCTTCAAACGATATCAAAGACACAAGGGAGCCCAGTGAAGCTTCATAGCTTCACATAACATGAGGGCAAAAGGAGGACGTACTGGTACTCGGAAAGCCAATAGGCTAAGTGGGCTAATTAAAACTCCATACTACACTTGAGGACAGAAGGGGGCCCGATACGGCTCCGAGTATCACATTAAGGCACAAGGTGCTTACCTCGATGCTTACTCATGCTTCGGAAGTCTCGGAAAGATGCAAGGGGGCTCAACAGGGCTTCAACGGACGTTGAAGAAACAAGGGGGCCAAATGGAGCCATGTGTAAGACAAGAAGGCAGAAGGGAGCCTTCTTTTACTGAAATTCTGAGAGTCTTGAAAAGGCACAAGGGGGCTGATAAGAGCTCCAAACTACACTTGCGTACACATGGGGGCCCAATAGGGCTCCGTATGTCTCATGAAGGCACAAGGGATCTACACTAGGGTTTCCAAGCCTGGGGGCTTACTGGAACTCTGAAAGCAACGAAAAATATATGAGGGCTCATTAGGGCTCCAAACGACACATGAAAACACAAGGGGGTCCAATAGAGATCCAAATGCTACGGAAAAATGCAAGGCAATAAGGCTTCAAACGATACTGCAGACAGAAGGGAGCCGAATTAAGCTTGATTTGAGCCCCTTACTGCTTCTGTTTGTCAATGTTCAAGTCTATATCTTTAATATGTTACAACATAGGCAGAGACGCTCAGAGCTAATGTGCCATCTAAGGGCTTTCGATGAGAATTATTATTTAGAGAGTCTGATCACTGTAATCAGGTCATTCCGGCAGAACCAGTTCAAACGGAACGATCACATATCGCTTTGTTGTATTGTGAAATTTAAGAAAAAATTGACCAAGTCAAGTGACCATCCATATAAACTAACTTGCATACACACATCACAATATAGCACTGCAGTTCAAGGAGGTTCAAGATGCTGTAGAACCTCCACCGTCGAAACATTTAGTTTCATAGAGAGGAGGGTATTTTTTAGCTGAAAAAATCGGGGAATTGAACGAAAATGGTTGGAAAACATACAAAAACCAATTAGGTACCTTTTGTTTGAAACATAATTGGTAAAAATCGGTTCACGAGTTGAATACCTGACCCCGTAGGCACCAGGAAGTCGATAAGGCTCCAACCAACCCAAGACACAAGAGCGTCGCTTTGGCATGAAACAGCAAAATCTGATAGTCAGAAGTGGGGGCCCATCAGGGCTTTGAACGGCAGGAAGACACCATGGGACCCTGGTACCGAATCACACAAGAGAACTGCACATATTAGAGCTTGTACGTGTACGCCAACGGGATGGGCATACAGGAGTTGCTAAAGCTACAGAAAACACAAGAGGATTGACGGAGCCACAAAACGATACTCGAAGACACAATGGATCGGGGCGCACTGTTGTCTTGAACGATACAAGAAATCACACTAGATCTGCCTGCATCCATAACCATTTTGTCACTTTGACATAGATACGTCAATGTAACAAAAACTTACCGGTTTGGTTTCTAAGGAAAATGGATGGGCCAAAAGCCGAGCGTACAGGCAAGCCCGGCTGAAATCGGCCAGGCCAAACTTTGAAAATTCATAACGCCCGTCTGGTGAATGATAGGAAACTCCAACTTCAGCATTGATTTGATTCTTTGGCAATGTTGCTCCCTGCCGAATTTGGTTCAAATCCATTGTATAAATTTTCAATAATTGAATGGCAAAGTATCAGTCATTGGCATTTATTATTATCAGACAGATAACAGGTAGAAAAATATTTTCAACTGTTCTGGATACAGTTTTTCAAGGGCTTTCAAATGACGTATTTCAAGCTTAGTTTCGTGAGATATAGCTTCTCTTATTCGTTGATAGTGACAGTTTCGTTCAAGAGATGACAGCCAAAAACTGATTCGGTCATTCCACGGAAAAACCATCTCTTGATATCGAATTTCAAGTCGATCGGGTCAATTATTTGGCAGTTATCGTGGAAGATTACAAACACACATACACACCCACAGACTGGAAATGGTCTTAAATTGTCTTGAGGGACTTCAAAATGGATATATTCGGCGAAATCTCAAAACTTTTTACTGAATCCATGATTACAATACTTTCCCTACCATGTTGGTGTGGGGACCGGGTAAGTAAAAGCTGAACGACAGATTGTAGCCTGATGACTTCTGTATTTAGGTTTCAAATTTCAATTGAATACCACGGCTGCAGATCACAGGGTAGGGCAAATGGTGGCGCGGGTTCCAGTGTTCCGCTGGTCAAATTCGATCAAGCTATAAATGAACGTGAAAATCAGCGGAGAAAGCAAAACTTATTTCTGATTCCAAACACTCCAGTTTCAATTTCATTACCATTTCATCTAACCCAAGTGGCTCCCCTATGACTGGAGGCTCTCGTTTCGAATTTAAAAGGTTATAACTGATAATGTAGAAGAAAAATCTTGAGGTTTAGGACAAACGTCGTCCTAAACCTCAAGATTTTCCGACTACATCAATCCAAACAAGGACGCAGAAATAAAACAACACATTGAATAACTGATGATTGCACTAGTGTAAAATTGTAAAAAAATTGTGTAAAAATGCGTAATTCGAAACTTATCAGTTCAAACAACGAAAGAACATTGTCATTTTCTTTGCTGAAATGTCACATTTGACATAATGAATGAAATTTTTATCGAAACTCACTATGGTTGGTTGTATATAGCCCATTTTTGTGTTGGCTTTATCCCCCACTTTTCAGCTCCGTTCTCAGAAATTTTTGAAAACGCTAATACATGAAAAATTTAATTTTTGTGCTTTGATATAATTTCAAAAAAGCTCTATGCTACCACCTGAAGATATTTCTAAAATGTCACCAAACATTTAAAACATTTTTGATGAACAAGCCAAAAAAAAATGGGAGAAACGGTTTCTGGGACGAACGTGAAGCCTCATGAGGAAGGCAGTGGAAGGCGTAGCTCGCTGGAGACTACGACGCGCGAATAAGACACGCACCTGCACAATTGACGGAAGAACCGTGCATCGAGAGCTTGCCGTACGCGAAGCCAAACAGACTTTACTAGAGCTCTGCGACTAAATTAACAACAGATTCAAGCCTTCCCAGAAGAAATCCGTAGTATTCTGACATGGGCGCCCGGAGGGGGGGGCAAGGGGGGGCACTTGCCCCCCCCTGGCTCCGGAGCAGCTGAATAAATTCTGCCTGCCTGCAGCGCTAATCTAAAGGACTTCGCAAATTAGGCCAGGTCCGCCAGGTAGGTATGTGACGTTCTCTAACTAAAGCTATTTGCCCCCCCCTGACAAAAATCCTGCGGGCGCCCATGTATTCTGAAAAGCAGATGAAGCGGATATTCAATGGGAAGCAGCTTGACAATGGGGCAGGAACCAGCTTGAAAATGGAGCAGGGACAATTCAGTTTAGAGTTGCGAACAGTAAGACACGCAAATAGTGCAAGAATTTCGTTCTAGCCCCAAGTATGGAGGCCTCAGCGTCACCACCTCATGAATTATTTCACAAAATTAGAAAATCACTAACTTTGCTAACGCTCCACCAACAATAGTCATTTTAGCGCATTTTCCAGCTTGATGAAAATCGCTGTTGCAGCCGCTTTGTCCGTCCGTCCGTCTGTTCCTCGAACTCCTTGCAAACCAGACGCCCCATAGCTTTTTGATTATTTTGCTGGTACATAGCTGGCATTCCCAAAGCTGTGCACTTGTTTGAGTTGTCAGCTTTCGGTTAGCTTTTCAATAGTCTTTATCAGCATCAGCGAGGGGTAGGGAGTTCAAGCATAGTTTGGGTATAATGGCATGAGCTGTTTTTTTTTCTACAACTTCTGGCTTTGTCGAGGTTGTTTTTGGTTATTTGAATAGGTTGAAAAGACTTCAACAAAATAGTAGTTTGCCATACCCTCAACAACGTACCAGGGTCACAAATATAGGGTTAGGTATACTTGAGAACTCGAGGTCCGTATAATATTATAACATCAGCTTATTTTACTTTTGTACCTATAAGACACATTCACATCAGAATGCTCAAATGGTATAGTCGAAATGCATAACGAAACCTGCCCCCGCAAAAATAGCTTCCGCATCTTGGCACCCTTTCCATTTTAGATTGTTTCAGCGAGCGTCGTGTTTGCTAAGAGGCGTATTAGTATGTATGATGTTATCGGGGCCCGGGCCCCGCGCGTTTGCCGTATTATTTTATAGGGCGTCTGAGTGGTCGTATTTGAAGAGAGTAAATGTTTATTATCCGGCCCAGAGCGGCGTTATTAAAAACGGAAAGAGCCGGGAACTTCCCCAGTATACGCGGATACGTGACAGAATTTCGTCTCATCGACATCGACACAGCTATGCACAGTGTGCACGAAAACAAAAGCTCACGGCTATCTCACGCAAATAAGGACGATGCCACTATGAAACTTTTCCTTATGGACAGGGAGCTGGTGCCTCAAAACTCACGTCATAAGGTACATGATTTTAACCCTGTAGGTCTAATTTGCGTTGATGAGGTTGTTAAAAATTGCTTTGTCTTTCATGTCAGACCGGGGGCTTTAGGCTGGTATGAGCCTGTCAATTTTCGAAAAAATGGCAAAAAATTTACGTCACAAGGTTGTACATTAATGAAACCAACTGGATTTTGTGTAGGAACATCCCCTAGATGGAAAATCTGGTCGTAAGACAAAGTTTTTGGGGGCTTTTGGTCCATAAGACAAGTTTGAAATTTCCAAAAAAAAACAGGCGTTTTGTTGACTAACCCACCAAGTGTGATATATTTGTAATCAGAATGAAAAACGGAATCGATTTCCATGTTAAAATACAGGGTGTACGATTTGAGAACAAATTTTCGATGTTGCACCATGTAAGCGATGTACCATTGAAAATTTTTGTGGAAAGATTCGAAACCTGCGTAAAAAATCATGTGAGAATCGTTTTTTATTCCTAAAATTATGCCAAAGGAGAAGTCTGCAGGAGGAGGTAAATTTTGGCTTTTTTTGAAAATTTCAAAGTTGTCTTATGGACCGAGAGCCCCCAAAATTTTTGTCTTATGACCCGATTTTTGATTAAGAGGATGTTCCCACACAAAAGCCCGTTGGTTTCATTCATGTACCTTATGACATAAATTTTTGATATTTTTCGAAAATTGACAAGCCTATAGTTACCAGTCTAAAGCCCCCGGTCTGACATGTAAGACAAAGAAATTTTTAACAACCTTATCAACGCACATTAGATCTACAGGGTTAAAATCATGTACCTTATGACATAAGTTTTGAGGCACCCAGCTCCCTGTCCATTATGCATACGTGATGTCCTTCGGCACATTTTTTTACTTTTTCGGCCGCCATAATCAACATCGAAGGGAAAGTAACGTGATCGTGCAAAAAATAATCCAAATTCGAATCGGTTGCAATCATTCTTACGAAAATGCGCTAAAAAGTCTTGCGTCGGAGGAAAGAGAGGGGACGAAAGACTACGCCACAACAAATACGAATTATTCAAAAAACTACAAAGCAACCAATAACTTCTACTGCATTCAGGCTTGTGACTTGTGATCGAAAAATATGAACGTTCCCTCACGACAACATTATAGTTGTAGACAGATCATTCATTTGATTTCATATCGTTTATTTGTTCGTTTCTTGCATATTACAAGTATGCCCAGTGGGCGTTGAACGTGTCAAAGGGTGTTGATGTGTAAATCAGCAGAATATAAAGTTTGAATATCACAGTATAACAAATATCACAATGTGAATATAAAATATATGAAAAATGTAGAATGTTAACAAAATATATATGTGATTTGTAAAATGCATGTATAACAAAGTATTGAAATCGCCCGGCTCTGAAGAACAAAAAGAGTTACAGAAAACAGGGTAAGCTAAGGAAAGTTACCTGAAAGAAAAAAAGAAAGAGGAAGGTTGTCAAGGAGAAAAAAAGGGGAGAAGAAAAATAGACGGAGAATTGGAGATCAGAGGCATCGGAAAGCAGAAAAGAAGAGTGGATCCTCAGGGTAATCAAGACAAGAAGACATGCCTAAAACCAGAGGTGTCCGTCGCCGCGTCTGTGCTGGGGTGGACGACGTTCCGGAGAAGCGAGCCCGTCCGGTGCTTGAGCCGCCAGCGGTCGAAGATGAACACCAACTACAAGCGGTGCCGGACCGTAGTGAGGAATCGACAGGTATTTCGTTGTATCGAGTTGGATCGGAACACCAAGCGGGAAGAGATATTAATAACTGAAACCAATTTGTAGTTGACGTTAAGTAGACAGCACTTGTTAGTAATGTTTGTTATCTGAATGAGGTGAGCTTGTGGGAACTCTGTTGTGTTTGTTGGAATGTCAAGATCATGTTGTGTAAAGTGGAAATTGAATTCACACGCTGTGTAAGAAATACACGTAGACTGTGGGTCACTGTTGTTGGGGTTTTGAGAGAGACGAAAGAGAAAACGATGTCGCCACAAGATATCCAGATGAACTGGGACCGAGCTACCATGAGAGACAGGACCTAGCGGGACAACAAAGCGATGACCTGTAGAACAAGTGACGTGGCTTTGAGAGCTCCGAGGTATACTGTCATACTTGATGTACCTGGTCGGGCTATTCTCCTCCATCTGAGTTGAATTGCTTTAATGATTTCTTCATACTTCTGTTTACCATGTTACATATTACACTGATCAACTATCTTCTGTATCCATGCCTGGATCTTATGAGAGAAAGGGATCTGCACACAACAGATGTTTTTCTTATTGTCGTGTCTTGTGAGAGAAGGGTATCTCTTGAAAGAAGATATCTCTCCTTACTTTGTTATCTTATGAAAATAATATACGTCTTTAACTGTTGAGACCTGGTTGTTGATATTGTTGATTTACATTGAATCATGTGGTGGTATTTATTGTGATAAATAACTGATGATGATTCCATTGACCATGTTCATTATGTATGAACCCATGTACTGTGATTATTCACAGTTTCATTTTATTGGTAATATTGATTGTTATTGATTTGTATGTCATGTGTTCCCCCTCTTCTTTCGGCAGCAGTGCTCGGCCACTGTCCTTGCCAAAATCTTATCTATTTTCCCTACAGATCCCTCGTCAACTTAGGTCACCGTAGAACTTACTAATAAACCTTTGTCTCTGTTTCACACTGTCCCAAGCTGCTACACTGCGCTGAGCACTTGGTCTGCAGTATTCTTTTCCGCTAACAGATTCCTCAACAATCTAGGTCCCTGGAACTAATATGATCTGTTCTAGCGAGAGCGATACTCTCTCTCGTCTTTCTCTTGTTCTCTCTGCATCAGTGGCTTACACACTGCATTTCAAATAGTGGGTGGGAAGGGTAATTGAATTGAATTTATTGTGTTGTATGAAATTGGTTGCATTGTAATTGATTGATATTGCATTCTTGAACATGAGTTGATATATTTGTCTTTGGAATAAAATTGTTCTTTGTTGATTTTGAAGTCTCTGTGTTTCATTTCCAAGCCTTCACTTACCTGTACTACTTGGGGTTAACTACGGAACAATTAAAGTCCTAACGAACACCACTAGACGAACACGAACAGCCAACCTAAGTCTTCAACTTTAAAGGGGATTCTTCTGCTTCTTTGGGGAAAGTTTTTTTTTATAACAGGGGTGGGTTGGGAGATCACAGTATATATAAAAAGTATGTACAAGTATTAAAACAGAATAAAACACAACCACCACACATTAAAAATTATGTACAGAAATTATCGTCATTGAAAAATTCACTAACATCGTAGTATGCTTCATCAGCCAAGAAACCATGAAGAACACTTTTCATCTGCTTGAAAGGAAGGGAAGTGACTGACGCAGGCATTTTGTTGAAAATGTTTATCATCATGTATTCGACATTTCTCTGTAGGAAGCTAAAATTGTATCAATCGCATATGAGGCTATCCCTGTTTCGTGTGTTGTGATAGTGATGTGATCTTTCAAACAGGTCTTCATTCCTTCTTACAAAGATCACATGCAGACTCATAAATATACAAGCTTGGCAAGATAAGTATCTTGTTAACAACGAAGTATTCCCTGCAGCTTTGTCGGAATGGATGTTGGAATACATTTCGGATGCACCTCTTTTGCATCCGAAATACTCGCTTGAAGTCGGTGGCTCTACCCCAAAAAATCACTCCGTACGACATTCTCGACTGTATGTGTGCGTAATACGCCGTCAAAGCTGCACGGATATTTATTAATTTACTGATCATTCCAAGTGCATACGCATATTTCCCTATATTCAGAAGTATACACTCTATGTGATAAGACCAATTCAATCGACTGTCTATGACAATGCTCAGGAACTTGATTCTGTTAACCGCCTCAATGTGAGTATTATCATTATTTATGCTGAAAATTTTGTCGTCATGATGAAAGTTGGATTCCATCATTTGGGTTTTGGTGACGTTTAATAATAGATTTTATTCTCTCTGAACCAGTGGTTTAATGTTTGGAGTGCGTGACTAATTTTTTGTTTCAGAAAATCTTCTCCACTATCCGAGCTTATGACTACTGAGGTATTGTCAGCAAACTGCAGAACCCGTTCAGGAAGAACTGATGACAGATCGTTCGTATATATAATATGAAGTAAGGGTCCAAGAATAGACCCCTGCGGAACTCCTCTTTTTGATTGCAAAATCTTTGACTTGATATAAGAACCATTCTCTGCTCGCTCTGCAACATACTGAGTCCTACCAGACAAGTAGTTACGGATCAAATCGAGTGCAATTCCCCTGATACCACATCTTTCCAGCTTTTTCACCAATATGTGATGTTCGACGCTATCGAAAGCTTTGGAAAGATCTAGACAAAGTGCAGCTGTATCGTTTTTTATATTAATTGAATGTAAAACATCAATCATAACCATGTAAACGGAGGAGCTTGTGGTGTGGTTAGTTAGCGCGTTCGACTACCACTCCAGAGTTCGCGGGTTCGATCTCCGCCGGGGACGGATTTTCGGCCTCGAAAAACAAGCTTCTTGGTTTAGTTGGAATGCTTGCTGCCGACCCCATGCGATGTTGGTGGTCGTTAAAAATCCCTACCCTGTGTTGGAACACACAGGGGTTCGGCAAAATTTCCGGTATAGTGGAGGAAAGCATTCACCGGCGTCGGTGTTAGGCCTCGTTGCGGAAATAGGCCGACGTTAAATAAACGAATTAAAAAAAAAACATGTAAACGGATCTCACAGTAGATCGTCTTTTGCGGAAACCATTTTGATTGTTAGTGATGATTTTCTCTCGGTCCAAGAAATCAGTCAGTCTATTTGCAATAACCTTTTCGAAAACCTTGCTAAAATTATTTAAGATAGCAACTGGCCGATAGTTGCTGATGTCATGTTTCTTACCCTTTTTGTAAACCGGTTTAATCTTTGCACATTTCAAATCTGAAGGAAAGATCCCCGTCATGAGGCCGGTATTGATAATGTGACACAAAGGATCACTTATATGGGATGCAATAGACTTGATCAATTTTATCGATATCTCGTCATCGCCCACTGAGTCGGTGTTTTTTAAGGACATAATCACATCCCAAATTTACTCTCTTGACACTGGATTTTGAAATATTGTATTTCTGTGGCCCTCTATCCTGTACAAACAGTCATTATAACCACCAATCCTGGGACAAACGTTTTCAAAATAATCATTCAAAAGTATAATCAACAAGTCTTCACTCATATAATATCCTTTCATCTTGCTTGATCATTTATGTAGTACTTGGGTACTTATTGGGTACCTGGGTATCACAAAACACACAATGACTCGAGCCAGCAAAACTGGTAGCAGTATTATTTAAAAAGCTAATGAGGCTTGCTCCTCCCTCCAAGTCCTGATCAATCCGTAATGCATGCAAAGTTCGGCACAATAATTTAAATTGGTTCTTTGTTTTCATTACAACCTCTGAGATCCTGGTGCTTGCTTTTGCTGCCCTCTCCTCCATCCAGCACTGGCCCTCGCTCTCTGTCTCTGTAGATATAGTATGCGATTCGCGGAACTTTGGATGGCAAGCAGCAATTAAAAAAGGCAGGAGCCTGCCTACTAAAATTTAACAGTTCCGAGTACCATACCGAACTTTTTCAGTAGATTCTTATTGAGGGATGTTTGAAATAATTAATTAAATTTCTTCGGGACACCGGCATGTTTATATGCGCTTTTTGCGTTAATAAATCAGATGCCGATGCAGACGGCGCTGTCGCACCCAGAGGAGAGCCCGCACGGGCCGTTCCCACACAGGGTCGGACCGCCGCAATTTCAAGTGGTTTGACACACGGCGCGCGGGTCCAGCGAAAGAGCCGTGCCTGAATGCAATGATGGACTCGAAATTGTCCTGCCGGCTGTCGATCAAGTCATGGCTTCGAGGAATCGGAGCAATCTCACTTCTTTTGGTTATGGCGAACACAGGGTTTAACTGCCGGTGGTGCATGGTGTGCTTGCCGACAGAAAGGAATCCGCGTCATGCCGAGAAGGCGATGCGGCGCGCCCCTCATCGGCGACGTCCCTTTCGCGTTATTGTTTCATTAGTCTCCGTCTTAATTATTATAACCGTTTTGGCGGAGTCTTTTTTTCTTGGCAGAAAGACGAATAGAGCGAATCGTTTAGCTCGTGAATAGGTAGTTCAGCTAAAACTAAACTACGCACAGATCAATACGTCGACGTCGTTCCAAAAATTGTTGCCATTTTTCAATTTGATGTAAATTTGAATTACTACAATGAATTTGTAATCTGTTTGGAGCGTCCGTTGACTTCATCTATTGGCTATCAGTCCGTGGTTTTGCAAGGCACTAGATAATTCACATAAATTTTGTACAGGGTGTTCAATAAGACAGTGTAAAATTTCTGAATCGTCAAGAAGCTCCCGTTCGAAAAATAATTTTTCTCTTGAATTTTTGCCACAAAGAAGACAGGGTAGGCCTTGAAGTACAGGGTGATGTTTGAATTCTCTGCTCATCTCCTTTATTTACAGGGTGAGCACAGAGAAACCATCTTTTTGGTTTTGCATGGATAACTTTTTTCATCCTTGACCGTTTTTGAAAATGTGCGGCTTATATTGAAGTTAAAATTTGAGGTAAAAAGACCTGAGGATCAGAATTGACCCGAAACAAACACTCAGAATCAAGTGTTCGATAAAAGTTGGCCCAAATCTTGAAAACGCCGTCTACAGCTCGTTTGGGACAAGGATAAGCTGGAAGCCACTTTCCTTTCAAAGAAATCATTCATTCTGAATACATTGAGGTTTTTCTTGCATGTCGTAGCCAAAAATTGCAGGTGAAGGAGTCCAATTACAACTGCATGTTCAAGAAGGAGAAACAGCCCCCTGATCATCTCAAATTGTTCGTAACCAAGACTACAAAAATCAAAACAATGAGTAATGGACAAACCAGTTTAGGTAATTCATTGTTCTTATTTTCGTAGTGTTGGTTACGATCAATTTCAGGTGAACAAGGGACTGTTTCTCCTCCTTGAACAATTGAACATGCAGTTGTAAATTAATTCCTTCACCTACACATATCTTAGCTAGGACAGGAACAAAAACTTAATGTATTCAGAATAAATGATTTATTCAAAAGAAACGTGGCTATTAGCAAATCCTTCTGCTAAACGGGCTGTCAACGGCGTTTAAAATTTGGGCCACATTTCATTGAGCCCTTGGCTCTGAATGTTTGTCTTGAGTCAATTCTGATCCTCAGGTCTTTTTACCTATAGTTTCAGCTTCAATATGAGCCGCGAATTTTTAAAATCGGTCAACAAGGAAAGCGGTTATCCATGCAAAATCAAAAAGATGATTTTTTTGTGCTCACCCTGTAAATAGAGGAGGTAAGCAGAGAATTCAAAGACTAGCCTGTACTTTAAGGCCTACCTCGTCTTCTTTGTGGCGAAAATTTAAGAGAAAAAAATCTTTTTCGAACGGGAGCTTCTTCACGATTCAAGGAATTTTGCACTGTCTGATTGAACACCCTGTACAAAATTTATGTGAATTATCTAGTGTCTTGCAAAACAACGGACTGATAGCCAAAGAGTCAAGTGAACGGACACTTCAAACAGAATGCGAATTCATTGTAGTAATCTGAATTTACATCAAATTGAAAAAGGGCAAAAATTTTTGGAACGACGTATTGATTTGTGCGTAGTTTAGAAACTAGGTACAAGGTTTTAGTTCTATGCTTACTCATTTTTACAATAGAATATAATAATAATCATGGTAATATGTATATTGCTCATCAAGAATAGAATATAAGTAGATATTCAACTATATTATACTTACCTAAAATATTGAACAGTCTAGTATGTCATCAGCTGACAAATTTATGCAAGGCAATTCCATACCGAAATCTCCTAGAGAAAAACCGTTATTATTCATTAAAAAACATCTTTGATATCAGAGTCTTGGCAGCCACAAGTGGAATATTGGATTGGGTAGTTGGGTACCCTGAAGACGTCGAAATACCTCAGGGAGGTTCTTCAGATGCTCTTCGAACGTATAGGCAAGTTTCCCATGTGAGACTTTGCTTGCAAGACCTACTCCATCAGACGATCAAACGTGGCCGGTGCGTTACAAAGTCCAAAAGGCATATGAGTGAGTTGATAGAGGCCGCTTCCTGTGTAGAATGCCACCTTCTTCGTGTCGTCGTTGTGAAGTCCCACTTGCCAGTAACCACTCATCAGGTCAAGCGTCGAGAACCGTATCAATCCTGACAAAGTGTCGGCTATCCGAAGCAGTGGATAGCTGTTTGTTTTTCTTCGTTATAGCTGTATTACCACCACACAATTTCTTGTACAATTTCTTGTACAATCTGCCAAAATGGTGTCAAAAAAAACAATGAACTTGATTGTTTAACTGACAGATTGTACAAGAAGTTGTACAAGAAATTGTGTAGTGTAATACAGCTATTACATCACTGAGTTTGCGACAGTATTCCCATATTTCTTCATGACCAAAACAGCCGGTGATGACATGGGCTCGTCTATTCTTCTATCACGCCTTCTTCCAACATGTTTTTCGAGACAATTCTCATAGATTTGCTAATGGTAGGTTTCGGGAAACTTATCGAACCTACTTGAAGCAGACTATTTTTCATAAAAATTATCCTTCTTGTAATTTATAACTCATTTAGCTGTTTTAGAAAATAAATAAGCTTATCAATAGCATATTATAAGTAGAAAGAGAGCGGATTAATATGCGCTTAAAAGCTCAAAAGATGCGGTAAAAATGTTCAAATAAAGCAATATACATATGCGACTAAATATGTGATATATGCTACAAAAACATTGGAAATTTGAGCAATTACATTAATCTAGGCCCTAGCAGTACTTCTGTAGGAAAAACGATATAATCAAAAATTTTCTTGGGGAATCATCAGAGGGTCATTCCAGGACAAATAATCACTCTGGTGCTTTTGCAATTTCTGGTACGTTTTCTAGCAATATCGCATCAAAGTTGGCGGCTGGTCAATTCTTCAGTTCGCTGATATTTCTTCAAGTTTTCGCGATTTTTTTCAAATGAAAGTACTGATCTTCCCAACAAACAATTCAATTCTACCCCAAAAAATAGATAAAAGGAGTTTCATAATTTTTTTCCAACTTTTTAGTTTCCTGGCCGATTTTCACAAACTTGGTGTCAAAAGCTCGCTGACTAAATCGTCTACTAAAATCAATTGTCAATATAGCCAAATCATCAAAAATCAAGATGGCGGCGGCGAACTCAAATAAAAATGTGTCGTATGTCGAGATTTTTTTTTCGTTCCTAAACTTTGTTAAGAACAACATTGATGGTGGGTTCTGGAAGATTCAGGTTTCCTTTGCAATTTGGGACAAGATTTATTTGATTCGCACATTCCACTGTGAAAATATAGTGAATTAAATGAAGGTCCGCATGTCATTTTTTCCAAATTTACAATAAATCAACAGTTTCAAAACCTCCCATAAATCATTATTTCTGAAGCAATTTCTACACACTTGGTGGTGATCGTAAGCTGTGTGCATTGGCTACAGATACAGTGTGGGTGTATGGCCGAAGTTTCAAAATTTTAGATGATAGATGACGTGAATGGTGATGGTGCGCATGTCAAATATCGAACATTCTACTTTTTTGTTCTCACATGTTCTAAATGGAATTTCTGTGAATAGTTGGCTTAATGGTCAGCTGAATAAACACGCAACGAGAGTCAAATGTTAAAAGAGTCGAAATGTAAAATTTTCAATAGACGACTTCACTTCTTTGGAGAAAATAAAACGGTTCTATCGTGAATTTCAATTACGATTGGTTTAAGGTGGTTGAGATAAAAATACAGGGCTCAAACAAGGCACATAATATGACAGAAGAACAATAATTGTAACTACACCATTGATGAGGATCTACTTATATCTGTCTCTCCCGCTTAACAAAACTCAAAGAAACGTGCCGAACATTTTTGGGAAAAAAATCCTGGTGATATGACTGGAATTTAGATATTTGTATTGTTTGGCCCGCAAAGAATATTTGATTTGTATGACTAGTTTGTCCCCCACAGGAGGCGGAAGGTGTCTCATAGATTGCTTGTAGAATTAAACTGCTCAACAATGAAAGTGTTACAAAGCAAAAATTCACCCAATTTTGAACCGCTATAACTTTTGATTGGCACATTTATGATTTTGATTTTGTTTCATATACTGAATAGCCCAATCTTTTGGCCATCTTTCTTGTCAATATGAAATGCATAGAGCTTTTCATAAATTTTCTACAGGGTGATGAACAGAGCAGTGCAAAATTGATGAAAGTTCAACATATCCCCGTTTTCGCAAAAAAATTTTTTTTGGGAGTATTAACACCCAATTTATGAAGAATGATGTGTTCCCCTCGGAACGGTTTTTGAATTTTCGCCGGGATTCCAGTCGAAACAGCCAAAATGTGATTTTTTATTGTGAATACTGCACCGGGTGATCATTTAAAAACTGCAATAACTCCCGATTCCTAGTCATTATTTCTTCGAGCAAAAACAGATCAATTTTTATATCAAAGGGGACATCTGAAACATAAATTGGCAAATTTCTATCTTGAGCCCCCTCGCCCCCACTCACCTCAACTTTGAAATTTCAAATGACATAACCTTCCTTGCGATACATCAAATTGAAGAGAATTAAATTTTCTTTCTGAAAAAAATATTTACAAAAAATTTAACCCCACCTTCCTTTACCCTAAAAATTCTCTGACTGTCTTATTTTTAATTCTGGACCTCTCAATTGTTTTTAATTCAGTCAGTGTCATCATAGAAAACATCGAAGAGAAGAATTTTTGGTGGAAAAAGTGCTACCCAAATTGACCCTTTTGCTCTCCCCCACCTCAGCTTCAAAATTTAACGGAAACACCACCTACTTTGTGATACATCAAATTGAAGGGAGTTGAATTCTCTTTCTGAAAACAATTTTTTTGAAATTTTCAACCCCTCTCCAAATAAATTAGACATTTAAGGTGTTTTGTGAGGAAAATGGGGGTTTTAAAAAAATTGAAAAAATTTTGTTCATGGAGAGAATTCAATTTCCTCCAATTATCTGACAGCGCCATCCGATCCAGAATTGTTTGTTGGGTTGTTGTTTACTTTTATTTGAAGAAAATCGCGAAAACTCAAAGAAATATCAGCGAACTATCAACTTTGATGTGATATTGCTGGAAAATGTACAAGAAATTGCGAAAGCACCCGAGTGATTATTTGTCCTAGGATGACCCTCTAACGATTCCAAGAAAATTTTCTTGATTACATCGTTTTTCCTACAGAAGTACTGCTAGGGACAGGACTACATGTGAAGCCAACCAAATTCTATTCTATTCTACTTCCTATTATTAGTCCAGTTCGAGTACAGGTCCATAGATATTCGGTACAAATGTAATGGCTATAAATGCGAAACTAGATGGCTTGTTGCTTCAACAAAATTCAAGCTTCCCACAAACGGGGGTCAAATGGAAGTCCATGCGGGACTCCTTCGTCGAGTTGAGGTGGACGCGCGGTTCCAGGATATCGGCTTTCGCGTGGGCGAAAGAGGGCCCCCCGATCGAGGGGGGTCGTCGTGCCGGCGTGTCGCCGTTTAATCACCCGGCTCTCTGTGTGTGATGCGATGGGTATAAGGCCGACTCCCGGGGTCTTTATTGCGTGTTTTCTCATCGTGTTTTCGCAGTAAATCAGATGCAGCCCCAGCCATCAGCCCCCAGATCCGTATCCGTATCGGAAGCCGATGTGCCTGCCTAGCTGATGCTCTCGCTCCTCGGATTGACAATTTCTATTAGCCAGTGCGGGACAAATTAGTGGATTATTAGTCCGGGTGATCAATGATACGGTGTTAATTCTACGGCGCGCGGGGGACTCCGGGCGTCCTTCCTCCGTTTCGCCCTGTTCGTCCAACGACACGTTGTGTGCCTCTGGATCCAATTTGGAGCTCCAATAAAACTGCCAACGTAAAGCCCCGTCGATGTTGTTAAGTGACATGAATTATCCACCCCCAACCCCCCTCCGTGTCCCCCCCCCCGCATCAGATGCTTTGAACAGCCCAGAAACAGCCGCCAGCGCCGTCCGATCGCTCTTCTACCCGGCATCAGAGCAACGCGCGACATGAAAAATTTAAGACGAACAATAAACATTTGCGCCATCAGACTGTATATAGGCCGGGGGCGACTCGCATCGGCCCCCCTGACTGTCGCGTGGATTCCCGATCATCCCCGGGATTTGGCGGCGGACGGCGTTGAAAACAAATTATTGCACATTAGAATTTTGATGGATGATTCCAAAGAGCCGCTGGCTCAGTGGGAACTCTGATGTTACATGACGATTGAAGTTTACAGATGACTCCGCAGTTTTCAAACCTTTACGTTTTTGTCTCTGCGGGTGTCAAATAATTTTTTTTTCGAAATATTCATACCTAACTTTAACGAAACACCATGAACAGGTAGGTATATGCCGATCACGTTTTAAATTCAGCAGAATTAAAAACGCGGTTGGCCATGTTGCCTAGAGTGTAACGGACGCTCATAGACCAAGTTGCGCGAAAACGGGCTGAGCTTAAAGAGGTTAGAAAATTTTGACAAGAAATGCCAGATCTGGCGTCTCCTTGCATCATATCCGCTGCCCTGTTGCCTTGGCCGTTGTTTGTCATGATGTCAGGTGAGTGTCATAGTTGTTTACATTCCTGGGAAAATTTCATTTAAGTGTTCTGCCCCCGGTTCTGCCATTGCTATATTCATGGTTCTGCCTGTACATTTATGAGGTAAGTACGAGTAGCACTCTTGTCTCAGTACTTAGGTGCATGTAATTTTTTTCTTTTATTCAAAGTTGACTTCAGATGCAAATGACCAAGGGGTGAATCCTCGGGTGAATTACTGGGACATCAGAACGTTCAACGGATTGTGATGGATTGCCACGGGATTACCACGAGATTCCTACCGGATACGATTTCTTCAAATTAAATGGATAGCCACGGGATTCCAGTGAATTCCCACAAATTACCAACAGTTTGGGGCCACGCCTGAATCACCACCAGAGAAAGGCGCTCTTGCTTTGCGGTGCTTATCATCACCTGAGGTCTCCACGCTATAAGGTTATTTATTAACGTTACATAGACCAATGGCAGATAGAGGACTTCAATTTTGTTTAGATTTACCAGCAATATTCCTCTGTTAAAACTTGTCAAGAATTACTGGGTTAATCAAAGTCCAGGGCCGCAGATTCGGAAAAATGTATCCCTGTGTTATTTGGTCAAATTTACATTTTTGGGAATACTGTTATCGGGTTCGAGCCATATTGAGGCAAATTTAATGGTTGACCCGCGATGTGGCTCGATTCTTTCTTGAAAAAAGTTGGCTTCTGTAATTTTAGCTTTTTAGGCCAGCCCTTCTGTCAACAGAGACAAGCCATGAAATGAATTTGAACCAATTCAGTCGAACAGTGAGTAGATTATGACCAGCCAAAAATGAAAACTTGATCCAAAGTTTTACCTTGTATTTTTTTGTCAAAACTGAAAACGAACTTTATGGACAAATAACACAGATGTGCAAAATAAAAACCCGCCAATTCTGTGATTTTTCACTATGATATTTCTGCACAAAATAAATATGTATTACGATTTTCCAACAGAATTTTGTCATCTTTCAGAAATGAGGATTGAATCCGAACTCTCGGGAGATAGAGACTATAATCAATTTCACGGCTATCTGCATTAGAGCAAGCTATGGAAAAAATATTTTTTGTTGGTAGGAATGAGCAGGAATCCATAACCGTCGTCGCAGATAGTTTGTGTAAATGTGGTATGTGAAAAGGTTAGGTATTGTGGCAGATGTCACCCGTCGCGCGCTGTGATGCACATCAAGTCAAAATGTTTAGTTTTATTGGGGAAAACAGATAAACACGTGTTCCTCGGAGTGTAAATTTGCTGGACCCGTCTTCACGGGTTGGTGGCTCTTTGCTTGTGCTTTGCTAGTTGCGGCCAGTGAGCCAGTGTATAAAATGACCCCAAAGGAAGTCAGCGGCAGCACTGAAGGGAAGAAAAATTAATGAAAATGCCTGTCCAGTGGCCCCAGTGAGGTTGAGAAAATTCGCTTCCATGGACATTGATTTATGGAGTTGCACTGTACAAGACAAGACAGTCGAGACACGACGCGTGAGTTTACTGTGTTGGAAGATCTTCTCAATATGAAATTATTGACCATTTCATGTATGTATTCCCTTCTTCATCTTTTTCTGGCTTGTATGCTGTTCTAGTGTTGTAGAGCACGTAGTACTTCCCACTATCAGTCCTACTTCCCTTTAATGCTGCCGCTGACTTCCTTTGGCGTCATTTTATACACTGGCTCACTGGCCGCCACTACCAAAGCACAAGTAAAGAGCCACCAACCCGTGAAGAAGGTGTCCAGATAATTGACACTCCGAGGAACACGTGTTTATCTGTTTTCCCCAAATAAACTGAACATTTTGACTTGACGTGCATCACACCGCGCGACGGGTGACATCTGCCACAAACGCCACAATACCTAACCTTTTCACATACCACATTTATACAAACCTTCTGCGACGTCGGTTATGGATTCCTACTCATTCCTACCAACAAAAAATAATTTTTCCATAGCTTGCTCTAATGCAGATAGCCGTGAAATTGATTATAGAACCATTCATCTGAACAACAGAGGAGCAGATCGTCACCTCAATGTCAGCTTTGATGGCTGGACTTCATCTGCAGCACAATCCCACTCCCAAGTACCTCGGTGTGACCTTCGACCAAACATTGTCCTTCAAGCTCAACTTGGAGAAACTCAGTGCCAAGACGAAGACACGAATGAACCTGGTTCAGAGACTTGCGAGAACTACATGGAGTGTCGACGCCACTACTCTTCGGATATCCACCTTTGTCTTGGTCTAGTCGACAGCGGAATACTGCGCTCCTGTTTGGATGAATAGCACACACACACAACATCATTGACGTCATTCTTAACCAAGCATTGAGAATCATTGCTGGAGTTGTCAAATCTACCCAGACTTTCTGGCTGCCAATTTTGAACATCGCAGCCATGTGGAACTGAGAACCAGACCATGAACCACATCGTCGCGGAGTAGGTGTCCGCGGACAATGGCTATCAAAAACTGCATCTGAGCTAGACCTGTAGTTCCTCAACATCTCCATCGGCAACTTCGCACTCGCCCACTTGCTGCATCTACTCTACCTTCTGTTTCCTAAGATGCCCACTGATATCAGCCTCGCTGACATCTTTTCCTTTTTTTTTGCATTAAAGCTACGTCGAACAGTTTCTCTGTGCTTTGCCTATAGATCTTCAAGCGAATGCTGTAGCTGTGAGTGTGATTCATCTCACAGGTTTTCAAGAATTGTTGTATATATTTGGTTATAGTATCAATGTATCTTAAGTACCTACATATAGTGATACTAGGTACTATTGCACTATATAAGTTGATTTACGTTGTCACTAAAATTAGATCCTTAGTACAGGCATAGCAATAATTTCAGAAAAATTGTGAAATTTTCGATTATTACCTTCGAGAGCTTGTAAAATCTATCACCTAGTGTTAAATTTGAAGGGCACAGATTAATTTCAGATATCAGCTATTGACCTTTATTTTTGACCAAAAATTAGAACAGTTTCCTCAACGTGATTTATTATTTTATTTGAAAAAACATTCCACCACCAGTCGCCTATTTAAACTGGCGAAAATCTACCAAAATCAAGACGCCTTGAACGTTCGTACAATCTTGCAACAGCGCTGTACTTGATTGACAATACAAATTCAAGGTCATCTAAGGAAAAACTGATCCAACATTACAAATTTGAGCATCCCCAATTATCGCAGAATTGCCAACTTGGCGTAAGAAAATTACCGTTCTAGTGCTGAATTTAAAAGCTGATCGGCATATATAATCAATGGGCATGTAGGTACACTTTTTTTTTATTGCGCTGTACCCCTCTTTTGTTGTCCGTCAGTTTAGTCGATTTTAGCCCCTAGAAAAAATAGTAACAAGTCTGTGAAATGAGGCACCATTTAAACACGGTATGCGCTTCGCGGCTTGATGACGTGCTCTGTTAAGGCTGAAGGCGACTGAAATTGAGTACCAAGTATGCGATAAAAAGAAAATACATCAAAAGTAATAAAATGTTTTTGGGAAAACTATCAGTCCGATTTCAGATCTGAAAAAAAGTTATAATCAGATTTCTATTTGCTACAGACAGAGTGCTATTTGATGCACTAGTCAAAAAAAAATCCAAAAATTTTTTTTCCGAGTTTTTTTCCAATTCACAATTTAATTTGGATTGTTTAAAAAATCGCAGGTATAGTAGGTTCACTTGTACCGTGATTCTAGTTGGCTGTGAGATTTTGTTTCTAAGTTTTCAAATCTGATATTTGAAAACTCCCTAGAACTTGGCAGTTGGTTGCATTGATGTTTGAAAGTTTAAGCTTGACGACAAGATCAACAACTTTACCGTTTGTCAAATCGAGTGTCAAATAGACTGAAAATCACGAGTTTCACGAAAATTGTGGTGAAATTATGCCCATTACTGTGAAAACTGTGTTTGCGCCTCAGCTTGTGTCTTGAACAATAACGTCCAGTGCCCATTTTAAAGTCCTCGAGAGTGCCATCAAGAACTCGCTTCTGGGAGAAAAAATGGCCGGAATAGGTGCTGGGCATGTACCCCATAACGTTCAGCTTTGCGGAGAAGACGTGAATCTATTTTCAAAAACCACATAATATGGAAGCATTGTGAACTATTCCTGGTTTTTAAAAGAAGTACCCACACTCTGGAAGGCTGGAAACGATGGGAAGCTGAACCCTCCTAATTTTTGTGGGGATGGGATTCATCGGCGTTAATACTTGATTTCACTGCTCAGGACATCGTACTGGAACAAGAAATTTGCGAAACTTGTGAAAAGTGAACTACATCCACTCCATATTTGCAATTTTCAAAGTTGATTTCGGTGAATTTTTCATTTTTGACAGCAACAGTCAACACACCATCACACCAACATAACCTATCTTTCGAAGCCAGACGCTCAGGCGCACACTAGGCAGTTGGACGTGAAGTCTACAATGCCAAACTGTGAAATTTGCCCAGCCTACTAGAATCACGGTACAAGTGAACTTACTAAAGTCATTTTGAAGTATCTGTCTGTTTGTGTGCCTGGCTGTCTGTGTGGTAATCTACGTGAATGACCTCAGTTCATTTGATTTTTGTTGAAATCGTTCCATTAGAATGCATTTGTTTCGTATAAAGTTCGTATTACGTATCGTAGTACGATACGTGTTTGAGTATCGAAAAGTGGCCAGTGAGAAACGTTGATGGGAAAAAAGTCATGGCATTTTAACTTTCTCGAATGGGCACGCTCCTACAAGCTCGCAGATGAATGATCTCCAGGCAGTACAATTTTGATATAGAAGTCAGTCAATTTTGTTTTCATTTTGTCAGTGCAATATGTCATTGTACTTGAAAATAGTGATTGTGTGTCCGTTAAGGCTGAGAATTTCTCTCCAAACAAAATTGTTGATTGGTCTGTATAGCTTCTTGTATGGTCTTTTGTTTTGCCGACTTAGGACATTTCATCCTGATGATAGTACCATTCAGGGCCGGATAAAGCCTTATTTGGGCCTTAGGCTATAACATTTTGAGGGCCCCCCCCCAACGAACATTTCCAAATTTTAATCTTTCATACCTACTTACATACGACTATACGAGCATAGCATAGGTAACTAAAAGCGTTGCTCAAAGTGAGATTCTCCTCCATACCAAAGTAGGTATAGTAGGTTAACTTGTACTGTGACTCTAGTTGGCTAGGCAAATTTTCTACTTTAGCATTGTGGGCTTGCCGTATTTCTACCTGGTGTGAAACTGACTTCTCTAGAGGTGAAGTTATATTTCTTATCTGATTGATATTGCAATCTTGGAAAACTGACCTTGTCATACGTGGAAATGCGGCTAGAGGGGCGAAGAGCTGTATTACGGTCATTTAGACATAAGAACCCTACGGGGCCGCCTTCAATTCAAGTCATCTTGACGGCGGCCCTTCAAGGTCGACAAAAACTCGTTCCGCCAAGGTTCAGGATAAAAACAAGTTGGTCCAATACGCAACTTTGAGCGACTGGTTCTTTTAAGATTCGGTTTAATTACTTTTTTACACGGAAATTCTGCTGCAACAGCAGGCCTGTTGGGGTATTCCTTGTCTTGCCAATAGTTCTTCTTGGTTTGGCGTATCTTTTCGACTGGAAGAGGTGAAAGGATTGATGATTCCATGGGACCCCAGTTTTGGACGAAGGGGTAGTATTTTTTTTAGTTTGAATCATCCTAAAGTTGAACCGGCTTCGAGAGGTTAGAAATATTTTTGACACCTGTCAAATGTCAAAGCTGCTTTGATTTATTTGTTCATTGGTGAAAATTGAGGACAAGTCGAAAAATTACTACATTTTCTAATAAAATTGAAAAAAGCGTCAGGCATCACGTCCCGAAAAAATGTTCCGTCTAGCTGCAGAGGAAATGCGTCAAAAAATGTGTTCCAGAAGTGGTCCGAACGACGAACGCCAAATGAAGCCAGAGCAGCCAACCGCAAAGCTTTGGGGATTTTCTATATTTCAGATTTGGAAACTTAGAAACAAAATCTCACAGCTGACTAGAATAATGGTACAAGTGAACATACTATACTTGGTGGATGATGATTCATTTGATAAGTTAGCTAGTTAAAAAAAATAAGTACCATATTTAAGGATCCCCAATGAGCTTCGGGCCCTAGGCTATAGCCTAATCAGCCTTACGGTTAATCCGGCCCTAACCATTCTGATGAGGAAGAAGCCCGTCGGGCGATTCCGCAAGATATCCATGGGTCGGGTTCACAAACAGGCCTCATAATTCAACTTTATTTCGTTAAGTTCAGTTCTGATCAAACCATACAACTTTTTTCTTATGGATTCTCTAAAAAATTACGTTCCATAAAGGCTCTGTTACGTTGTTATTACTCAGGCAACAGCCAATTGCCGACACGAATTTTTACATAACAAAGCGTTTATGGAGTGCTATTTTCTACAGAATAGCACTATTTCATCTTTTTTTCTATCTTGAACGGTAAGGCCGCCATGGGATAATTACGGTAGGATCGACCACTCTGTATCTTCCCATAGCTTCCAGTTACTGGGTTCAATGCCTGTTCTAAATTTTCATTAAAATCAAAGATTGAAATTGGCTGGTCCCAATGGGCGACAGACTGTTGAGATAAGGTGCTTGAACGTGCACCAGGGTGCACAGTTGGTGTATGGGTGAACTTTTCTTTGAATTTTCGAATGTTTCAAGAATTTGATTTCAACAAAAATTAGTTTCAGTCATTTTGTGAGCAGCAGTTCCCTATAACACTTGAAAAGTATACATCTCTGTAACTGTTACTTTTTGATTTACAGGCCAACTTGACGGATAGCGTTTTGCATCTCGTTATAAATGTACATTTTGTGCATAAAACAAAAAACAAAATAGAGCCTTCTACTGTCCTTTTTTCTTTATAGTAGCTTTTCACTTATCTTACCTATTTATTTCTAGAGTATATTCCATTAAGATCGAGTGACGAAGCTAATAATAATCAAAATTAAGAAAGTAACCGATTAGGTATTGCCCAGTTGCTTGTTACACTGTTGGGATTTTCTACGGGACTGGAGATACTGTACAGGCATTAACTCTGCAATTACGACAGAGGTCTTATTTCTCGCAGACTATAAATATTGTATGATGCTACCGGACGGGAACCGCTTCCGCTTGCGCTTGCAGGTGGCGGCACGCGGTGAACTTCAAAGAAAAATATTCAAAATTGATTTCGGTCGATACTATTGATGATATTGGAATTTTGAAAAAAGGATAATATACAATATTCACCACAGAATGAAATGACTACCTGAGATTGAAAAAAAATTGGAAATTTGAGAAAATCGAATTTTTTTTCGAAAAATACAAAAATTGAAATTTTTGACTACAGCATCAAATAGTTATATATTCTGAAAACAATGACGTTTGAATTTTCAAAATCGGTCTATTGAGTGAATTCTGAGAATGTTATTAGTTTCCGCGCCATCTCGCGTTTCAGAAACACATTATTTTATCGTCCCCTTCTGGCTTAATACACAAATCACAGGGTTTTTGAGTTCAGTTACCCTGCGTAGACACACGACCCGCATAGGATATATTTGTTGTACTCGTGCACTGTAATGCAGTCCACCACATCCAGTGCAGTCCGCAGTAACTTTCTGACCTTTGACGTTTTTGTGAGTGCTAGCTGTCTTCATGTGCAATTTTCAATGTGACATTGTCACCGTCTCGGGGAGTCATGTACGCGGAAGTGAAAATTTTTGATAATATCCTAGGAATTGTTAGTTTCCTTTGAGTGATTTGCAGTATAAACGATAAGGGACATTGTCTTCATTGGTTGGTGAGTCTTCGCCAAGGCTGTTTTAGGTTTTTGCCGGCCACTGAGAAAATTATGCCAAAAGTCCATGCTGCCGCGAGGAAATGGAATGTACAAAGAAGAAACCCACTGCCCAAAAGGAAACTTATTCCCTAGATGGACAATGTGGATAGTAGGACAATAATTTATGGAGTTGAACTGTACGGAGACGAGACAATTTGGGCGTGAACAGGTAGGTGCACTGTGTTGTCTGCCAGCATGTGTCTTCATACCTTGCTTGCTGTGGCAGTAGGTATAATAGGTAGAGCTAGATCTAAAGTAGGTGTCTAGTACTCACTACTGATGTGGATCAGAAGATGTAGCGTTTTGAACGGTGAGCTTTTTCATCCAAGTAGTAGCCTGCCGATCTTCGACATTCGACATCATTCATTAATAGCCGCCAAAAACCTAACAACCTTGGCGGATACCCACAAACTAGTGAAGACAATGTCTCTTGTCGTCCACGCTGCAAAGCACCCCAAAGAAACTCACGATTTCTGGCATATGCTCAAAAATTTTCACTTTCGCGTACATGATACCTCGACACGGTGACAGGATGTCACATTGAAAATTGCACGTGTAGACAAATGACTGGCATCCCCTTGTCATCGTATCATTCATACCAAAACAACACAATTTTTTCATAGCCCGTTCTAATGCAGAAAGCCGTGAAATTGATTTTACTCTAGCTTATTATACCTATGCAAGAGCAAGCAAGGTATGAAGACACATACGTAGGTACTTACAGGAATAAGATAACACAATGTACTCACGCGCATATTGTCTCGTCTCGTGCAATTCAATTCCATAAATTACCGTCCTGCTGTCCATATTGTCCATTTAAATAATAAGTTTTTACACTGACAGTGTGTTTTCACTTTTTACATTCCATTTCTTCACGGCATTACGGATTCTCGGCATCATTTTCTCAGTGGCCGGCAAAAACTTGATAGCTTTAGCGAAGACCCACCAACCAGTGAAGACAATATCCCTTATCGTCCACTCTGCAACTCACTCCAAGGAAACTAACAATACCTCGCGAACTCTCGAAAATTTTCTCTTTCTTCGGGGGTATGACAGTGATAAATGTCACACTGAAAATTGCACATGTATGCAACTAGCTGCCAACAAGTCGTAACGTGCCATTTGTACCAACACAACACATTTTTCCATAGCTTATTGTTCTGATGAAGAAAACCCTGACATTGATTGTACTAGATTTACTTTCATGATGCCAAATGAACATGTTTTCTCAAATCACATTTCACGAAGTGTGCAATTTCAATCAAGGCTGCGGCCACTTCAGGTGCAGATCTCGACGTCTCATAGTCATCGGGACCGCTTGTATAAAGGGATTTCTCTTCACCTTCTTCCCAGATTGTCCAGAGAGGGATTCTTTTCTTTTCTTAGCCCAACCAGTAAACAAGGAAGTAGCAAGGTGATGGTGTAGTCTTTGCTTGGAAAAACGAATGGGGCACAACATGATTCTTTAATCGGATTTTGTTTCCAAATGTTTTCTAATAGATCTAGTTCTCCGCATCCTCTTCAAACTAGAGTAATGATATGAAACATTTTGTAATCCTCTAATTATCATAGCTGCGATCACCTTTCCATGTCGAAGGAACAGGAGTAGATTTCAGTCACGTACAGGAGTAAAGAGAACAAGAATAGACGAAAGGTTCCATGTAGAGCATACACCTGTCATCAGTGTCAACATTCGAAACTATCACCTGTCAGTAAGAGTTGTTTTTGTTTACTTTTGATACTTCAAGATATTTCGCGTACGTGTTGTATCTGAAACATACATTGACGAATTTTTATTTTCAGCCCCCTTACCCCCACCCACCCCAACTTCGAAGTTTCAAATGACACCACCCACCTTGCGATACATCAAATTAAAGAAAATTCAATTCTGTTTCTGAATAAAATATTTCTATAACTTCCAACCTCACCCCCTTTTTCCTAAAATTGTCTGAGTTTCCAATGTAATCTTCTTGACCTCTTGATTCTCTTCAGTACAGTCAACGGCATCCTGCACAGCATCGAGGGAGGAAATTTTCTGTTTAAAAAGTGCCACCCAAATTCACCCCTTTATTCCCCCACCCCAACTTCAAAATCCTGAATGACACTTCCTACTTTGTGATACATCAAATTGCAGGGACTTTGATGAGAGTTTATTCTCATCCTGGATGAAATATTTTTAGAATTTTTCCCCTAAAATACTCAGAATGTTCAATTTATTAGGGGATGGGTTGAAAATTTGAAAAAAAAAATGTTTTCAGAAAGAGAAATCAATTCCTTTCAATTCGATGTATCACAAAGTAGGTTGGTGTCTGTTAAATTTTGAAGTTGGGGTGGGGGAGAGGAAAGGGGTGGATTTGGGTAACACTTTTCTCCACCGAAAATTTTCTCTTTAGATGCTATTTAGGATGACGCTGATTAAATTGAAGAGAACTGAAGGATCGAGAATAGAAAATGGGATAGTCAGAGAAAAGGAAGATGGGGGTTGGGGTTGAAAATTCTGAAAAAATATTTATTCAGAAAGGTAATTTGATTCTCTTTGATCTGATGTATCGCAAAGTAGATGGTGTCATTCGAAATTCTGAAGTTGAGGTGGGTAGGGGTGAGGGGGCTGAAGATAGAAATTTGCCAATGTATGTTTCAGATGTCCCCCTTGATATAAAAATCGACCTGTCTGAGCTTTTTTCAAAAAAATGAGGTGAAATGCCAGAATCAGAATCAGAATCAGAATCAGAATAAATTTATTTCCATAAAAAGCTCCACCATTGTAAAACATAGAAATGAAAATACGTCAACCCCTCTGCTGTTTTCGTTGGGCCATCTTGTATACAGGTGTCCCGAAAATACACCGACAACGTTCTAGGACAGCTTCCTCTCATCAAAATAAGAAGAAAAGTTCCCATGAACATGGGTCCGGAAACGCTTCATAAGGGAGCTACAGGCTCCTGAATGTGGGACCCTGAAGATGGTTGTTTAATTAATATTTCCGAAACCGTTCAAGGAAAATCAATCAAATTTGACATATTTAATAACCTTCTTATGCTCAACAAAATTTGAATGCCTAACAAAAATGAAGTTGCTTTGAAATAGTTTTTCTTTCGTCTTGAATATCGTAATTGAAAAATCAGCATTTCTGACCACGTTTTCATACATTCAAACTCAAATATCTCGTAAACGGTGCATCTATCGAGGTTGAACAGAGGAACCTTTTTTGGTAGAAAACTCCAATAATCTATAATTTTTCGTTGAATTTGGAAACAATTCACATTCAATAGAGTGAGGGTTATTTTTACCCCCACACCTCAGCCTGGCCCATCCTTGGTAAATCATTTTTGAAATAATCTTGCCTCATTTTATTGGACATGAAAAGATTAGTGGATGTGTCAAGTTTGATTGATTTCCCTTGGACGGTTTCGGAGATATTGAATAAAAACCATCTTCAGGGTCCCACCTTTAGGGGCCTCTAGCTCCCTTAGAAAGCGTTTCCGGACCCATGTTCATAGAAACTTTTCTTCTTATTTTGATGAGAAGAAGCTGTCCTAGACCGTTGTCGGTGTATTTTCGGGACACCCTGTATAATAATGTTAACGCAAAATTCAATCAGATTCCACAAGGCTAAGGATGAACCACGTTGGTCTGACATCGTCCAAAAATGTGGCATTAGTTCTACTTATTATTAGTTTTTTTCTCAGTTTTTTTATTGGAATTTTTCTCAAATTCACCTTGCATGGAAGCAGATGATTATAATCTACATTATTCAGAAGCACATAAAGAACCAACACTGATATAATAAAGCATAAAAAGTCTTTTATGGTTATAATATCCGACAAAAGAATCAACTTATTTTTTGCTTCACCAATCAACCTCCACACGCCGCACACACCAACATCGAAAGTAATCGAATATTTCCATTTTGGACGGAAAAAACGTTAATCTAGAAAGAATCATTCATATTTCACTGAAGTATCAACAAAGTGGCGATGATTAGGGTGAGTCGACGTTTTTGTTTAATTTTATGCTATTTCACAGTTCACACATCAGCACCGGGGAGCAAAAAATGCCCATGATGGTGTGACTAACCTTCGTTTGACTCGATCGGAAAGCAGAAGCTTTGCCACCTTCATATCGATTATTGGTTTTATCCAAGAATAAGACGGGCGCGGCTTTTTCCAGTTCTGGGTGGTCGGATTATCAACACCCATTTTCAACAACAAGAGAGAGGAAACCATAAATGGTTGGCGCATGCATTTTTCTTCCATCGATTTCCGTCAGTCCGATTCCGATTAATAAAAGCAGAAACTCGGAGAGTGCATAACAAACAAATTAATTGTCACATCAACGGCAGTAACTAGTCGGGTCATGCATCAGGGTTATAAAGTTTAGCAAGACTTGCGGGACTCGATTCTCCATGTTTGTCGTCGTCGCGCGGGCTATTTTTAATTTCCATCCTTTCATTTCAAGAAGTTTGTAGGACGATTTACAATTGCAGATTTAATTAAAGAGGCAGGCAGGGGGTTTTTGCGCCTCTTTCCATACTGCCATAAAAATTCCGCGATCGCTTAGTTTTCGAGACGTGACAGTATGCTATTCTAATTATTGCCATCAGAAATCGATCCCCTGCGAGCATGATCTGTCCTACACAACACAAATTGCTATTGCGAATTTATTCAGCAGCTCTCCTTTTAATTCAAAACAATTACCAAGTCCATATAAATTGATCAGACGGGCAGAAGTAACAATATCAGTAGAAGAAAAAACGTCGCTTGTCACAGCATTATCCTTATAAATAAATAGTCCGGACTCAGGACAGACTAAGGGCTCAATTTGTAGTCTGACTTACCTACAACCGATGCAAAGTTGCACCGTCGAATGTCAAACGAATGTCGTACATTTTCTAAGCAAAATTTTGCAAAAATCAGCTATCCGCCGTTTACCCGGTTAAATTTGCAGCTCTCGAGATATAACCTGTGATTATTGCATAAGAAAGGTCCGAAGCGACAGCCGTCAGATTTGGTTGTTTGTATTCATTTTATTCGGTTGCCCTTGACAGTGGGAAACTAATAAGTGATTATTACCCTTGTAGCTCTAATAATGAAGGGCATCTCACCATAGTCTGATTAATAGGAATCGCGGGAATAACGTCACTTTATTGGTTACATTCATGTGAGTTAAACTGTCAACCAAAAATGTCGCTTAGTTCCTTGTTGACAATGATGAGCATTGTCCAACTGTAAGTAGTACACTGCTCCACTAGTTCCACTAATCCCACTCTACTTCAGCATGGCAAAGAATGAGTTCATTTTTCCGAAGGTGTTGTTTATTTATGTCTTCTGTGCGTCTTTGTTAGACGGCTTTCACGTTTTTGACGATGGATTTCGATAATGAAGCAAGAAAATTATATCAAACAATTCGGGAATCGGCATCGATGAGCGCGCGCTAATCAAGCTTGAAGCATTTTCTCAAGAACCAAACAACCGGATACACACTATTTATTAAATTTTTATATAACCCACCAATTTCATTATTTTTCATTATAGCCAAGAATCGGTCGCGTCAATCGAAGTGTGGCTATGATTATCTGTAGACAGATACGCGTCCATCGTGGCGAAGACAATGGTTTTTTTCTGGTGGTGCGCGTTGATGATGATGATGATGGTGTGCAACGCTGGAAGCGATAAGTCGATGGGAACGAAGGCGGTTTGTTGAAAATAATGTGGGTATACCTGTGAATCTTACACCACTTTTGACTTGTGAACCATATCTACTCGTAAAAATTCCGAAAATCTGCATTGCGTGCTCCAGTGTGTAGGTGGGCGCATCACGCACGCAAGCCATTTGTGTGGTCAGTGGCGGGTATACAGATCGAAAAAGATAAGATTTGAAAAGTTCGTTCGTCGCATAATTGAACAATAAGAAATACAGTGAAATAATAGTAGTTTATGTAAAGAGTGCTAGAAGTACATCTTTCCGGTATGAGCGCGACCGTTAGGTATAGACCGAGCAAAGCGAGGTCTATAATGGCGCGAATACCGAAAAGACACTTTTAGCACGAGATGCTAAACTTTATGTGCAATCGCAACTTTTAACAATAAACTTCCCATTTTTGCGTTCACGATTCGTATTTTTTGACGGCGGCCACAATAATTGACGTTGACCTGACATTTGTGTTGACATAACAGTGCCGGAAAATGACCTTGAAAGCATAACAGTGCTAAAAAATGACATAAGAGTGCCGAAATGTGATATAAGAGATCTGAAATATGTCGTTATACTGAAAAACGCCACTTTCAAAACTATCTTTGTTAATGATAAAGTAAGCATTGAGGGACGATTGCACATAAAGAGTTATACAGAGTGTCCTAGTTCCAGAATTGATAACGAAAAAAGTAACGGTAGAAACCTACCCTAGTCCAAATAGCACGAGTTAGTCCTACGGTCGTACTCTGGAAACCCCTCTGAGTACGAGTGGATGTACATTGTACATGATACACGTCCTTTATTTTCTGATGTACATTGAACGTCCAAAGAACGTCCGTTTAGTGTCCATATTGTTACGAATTTGCGCTGGGTACTTTTATATTTGAGAGACGAACGCTTGAACACACTCTGTTATTATATTATAGTTATTATGTACTGCGAACTACTAAATACACGTCAATTGTTATTTGTTATTCGCACTTACGCCAACTATTTCTTTCTGCTGCATGCCAAAAAGGCCTCGTGCTTTTCAGTGCGACTCACCTATTGGTATGTCTTATTCACAGTGGGCCAGAAATTAAAAGCAGGTGCAAACATTCACAATATTATTTTTGGCATAGTAAATGCATGGAAATCATAGAGTGTATGTCACAAACTTGTTTTGGACCCAATCTAGGACCGTATCACTTAATACAGGGTGTTCACATATAAATTTATACTCCTTACCCCCTCTTGAGACTCCCCCTTGAATATAATTCCAAAAATGAAAAACGATTCTTACACATTTTTTTCCGTAGGTATCGAATCTGTCCACTAACATTTTTTGTGGTATATTGCTTACAGGGTGAAACATTGGAAATTTTTCTCAAATTGGACACCCTGTATTTCAACATGGGAGTCGATTTCGATTTTCATCCTGATTATAAATATATATCACACTTGATAGGTTATGCAACAAAACACATGTAAAAAAATTGTTGAAGTTTCAAGAGATTGAAAAATTTGGAAAATACTATCTACAGATTACAGGAATTTTTAGTGTAATGTTTTTGTTTGTAAAAAGGTACTTCCGTATCTATGTTATTTACTATTGTGTTGTGTTTTAAAACATAAGATATATATTTATTTATTGATTGTAAATTTTGTTTTTAGACTGACGAAGCCTGTGATATTTTATGTATATATGGATGGTGAAATAAACATGAATATGATAATGAATATGAATATGGATATGATTTTTTTCGGAAGTTCAAATTTGCGGTGTCAAATTGAGTTAACTAATAGTCTCAGACTATAATCAAATTCATTTCCCCATAATGATGAAGAATTCACCGAATCACTTCAGAAAAAAGGATCATTTTTCGGAATTTTCAAACTTCATCAGTTTTTTCGCATAAGTTTGGTTGACTGACCTATCAACCTATCAAGTAGGTATGATATATTTATATTCAGGATAAAAATCTGGATCGATTCATATATTAAAATACAGGGTGTCCAATTCGCGGAAAATTTTCGATGTTGCACCCTGTAAGCGACATACCACAGAAAAATTTTTGTGGACATATTCGGAACCTACGGAAAAAATTATGGAGGAATCGTTTTTAATTTTTGAAATTATGTTCAAGGAGAAGTCTTCAGGGCGAGGCAAATATAATTTACAGGTGAACACCCTGTATATGAATATTTCTGAATCAGCTTTTTTGTGCTGTCGAAATATTGAAAGTACAACAATGATGACTGATGAATGGTGAATATTGGCAATGGTAGAGGTTTTAGCAATTTTTACAATTTTCCATCAAATTTACATCTCATGCGATTTTTAATTAAAAAAAAATCCTGCAACCCAAGGTCGCACCTGGTCGCAAAATGTTTCGGATGTGTCTGATAGCTTAAACATTGGAGAACATAGTAGTAATAATTATAAGGTGGGATGTTGTGGTACCTAAACGAAAACTCTCCTCAAATCCAAAATTCAAAGAAAAAACATTCGTTTCGAAAAAAGAAAATTCTCGTCACAGCTAAGTTGCTGGTGGACATAAATCACATCATTTTCAGAAGAAAGTTTGATGATTCCTAATGTCAAAGCATTTCAGCTCCTTTTAAATATTTATCTTAGAAAGGAAGGCAGAAATTGATTGTCATACTGAGGGGGAAAATGTGCATAGAAGGCAGTGCAACTTCGGCACGAGGTTTCCTACATAGGCCAGGCGGTATGTCGGTAAAATCATTACAATCTGGAAAAAACTCCGACCAAAGCTTTTATGGTGTCAAACTTTTCGTAAGGTCAGCAGGTATCTACCCCTGAGTTTCCGCCCAAAAACGAGTTGTGCTGATTCCTCCACATCTGCCCAAAGGTAAAAGACGTCTTGAAGGTGCAAAAAGACCTGTTAAACCCCCGCACTTTTTCATTTTATTTGCCTCAATGCAAACGTACAACTCTTACGCAAACATTGGAAGCATTTGTCATCATCTCTGTGCCAGTCTTACTGTTGAAAAAAAAGATTTCTTTGTTCAGGTCAGATAAATCACATTTGATTGTTTTTCCACACAAGAAAACGATGGAGCAACATGAATTTCGGATGTTTTCTACAAACTCGTACCCACTGAACCCATTTATGATGTTAAAATTTCAATAACAGCATTTTTGAAGATGTTGCCCGCTAAGAAGTGAATAATTTTCACCCGCCTGTTCAGCAGCAATTTTCTCAATTTTACCAAACATCGTTTGCAAAAATTTTATAAGGAATGGAAAGCTCAAACTCTTCTGTAACTATATCATGCCTGGCTTAATCGCGGCACGCACTTGAAAGTCTAAAAAACTTATTTTTTTTCGAACGGTCCTATTCCACCCGCGTGCGGCCGTGCCCACTTGACATAGACCGGACTGTTTACACCCGGTTTACACGAGCTTAGAAATGTACTCTTTTCCAGCTTTAAAACACGACCATTATTATTAAGACCTTGTACATTGATTTATGAAGAAATTATACATTATTTTAGCAATAATGGTCGTGTTTTAAAGCTGGAAGAGACTACATTCCCAAGCTTTTGTAATCAGTTCGGTCTATGTCAAGTAGGCACGGCCGCCCGCGGATAAAATAGAACCGCTCGAAAAGAAAACCGTTTCCTTCACTTTCAAGAAGCGTGCCGCGATTAAGCCAGACATAATATCATTAGAAAAGAGTTCCAGCTTGTCATTCCTTCTAAAATTTTCGAAAACGGTGTTTGGTAAAATTGAAAAAATTGCTGCTGAACAGACGGGTAAAAATTATCCACTTCTTAGCGGGCAACATCTTCAAAAATGCTGTTATTGAAATTTTAACACCATAAATGAGTTTAGTGGGTACGAGTTAGTGGAAAACATCCAAAATACATGTTGCTCCATCGTTTTCTTGTGTGGAAAAACAATCAAATGTGATTTATCTGTACCGCACAAAGAAATCTTTTTTTTAAACAGTAAGACTGTCACAGAGATGATGACAAATGCTTCCAATGTTGGCGTAAGAGTTGTACGTTTGCATTGAGGCAAATAAAATGAAAAAGTATGGGGGTTCAACAGGTCTTTTTGCACCTTCAAGACATCTTTCACCTTTGGGCAGATGTGGAGGAATCAGCACAACTCGTTTTTGGGCGGAAACTCAGTGGTAGATACCTACTGACCTTACGAAGAGTTTGACGCCATAAAAGCTTTGGTCGGAATTTTTTCTATCCAGAATGACCTACCGCCTGGCCTATACAATAATACCATTAATATTTGTTCGATAATTATAATCTTTGGTCAAATGACAGTTTAAACAACCTAGTATCATATTCCAAGGTCGAAATTAGCAACAAAAAATATTCATGAAGTGGTATTTTTGCGCCGTATGTCGATTTTTAGCCCACTGTGCGCCAGTTAATCAGAGAAGGAAGGCAGGGGTTCTTAGATGATCGGGGGCGCCACAGTCTTGAGAAAGGGATTCCCAAAAATAATTATAGCACCAAGCAATAACAATTACAATACTGAAGATAAGGCAAAGTTTGGATCACGAATACAAAATCCATTTACAAAAGGGAAAGAAAATGAACAGGTGCCGGTTGGCTAATTTTACATTAAATGAAATATACGAGATTGAGAGTCGATGATATTGGATATTACCAGATATACTACGTTCTGGAAAGAAGCTCGGCTTCAACACAAGCCGGAATTAATTGAACGTTATCAGTTCGAAAGAGGTAGGCAACCTGCCGTCAGATTTTAACCTTTGATCGGGCGCTAGCAGTCTGTGAGTCCGCACCTCCTTATTTTTGCTCATATTTACGCAATTTCCCTACCCTCCTAATTATGCTTGATACGCCCCAGTACGCAATCGTGACTCGAAGGGCCAAGTTTTTTTTTGTTTATAGTGGCACTGCGGTGTGAGAGAGAATTAGTGACCGTAAAAAAAATTGTCGCTCGAAAATATTTCGGTGAGAAGTGTCATAAATCTCTATGCCTGCAATACGCCACTTTCATACGTGAAAAATGCCCAGAAAATGAATAATCTAATTTCTCATTGTTTATTATTGTTTTTTTTTTGTTGAATATATCGGTTTGAAAGTTCGTAAAATTTTCATATTCTATACAGGGTGTTTCATGACTTATACGACATAGCTTAAGGATAGATCCAGTTTTTTGAGGCGGATCCGGATCTGGATTCGAAATTTTTCTAAGATCCTGCGTTTCAAAGTTACAGGGTGATTTATGTATTTTGGTCAGAACTTTGATAGGTCATAACTTTGGAACAAATGGATGGAATCGAATGAAATTTGACAGGAAAAGTTTCTTACTAAGAACAATCACAATGACCAACGAGGCATGAAAAAATCCAGGGCTGGACTGAAAAAAATGGCCCTCATTAATTTTTGGGCAAAAAAGCCCTTTTCGCATCGGATTCCTAAAAAAATAACATTGTATTTGGAAAGTTCAGAAAAAATGCTACAGAATCAGTCATCCAATACGAACGGCACACCTCAGTGGATTTAATGAAAAAAAAATTAAAAAAAAATTAAAATTTAAATAGCGATATTTTCTGAATGATTTGAGATAATTCATTGCATTTACTACTTTTCAAACAGGAAACGAGCAAAATTTTCAATCAAAAAAATTCAAAACTCCTAATAATAGGTGATAAATACATTACATGTTATTTACAAATATGGTTTTCAAAATGCCCTCCCCCAACTTCGACGCATTTTCTACATCTCGTCAATAAATGTCTAGTGGCTTTTCGAATGGTTGGTCTATTGTTCTGCGTTTCATTAGCATCTGCAATGATCTTTCCTCTCCAATCCTTCCTGGTGTTTATTTCCGTCTTGTAGACCTCGCCTGTGCGTCTCTAACAACCCAGGCAAAACATTTTGGAGGAAGTTTAGATAGCCTTCCCTCGTCAGCCGTCCTCAAAGAAATGTGGCCCAATCAAAGTGTCGTCAACCACTCCGCACCACAAATTCAGTGAAAACCTCTGCTGAGAGTTCTTTAGTACCGCGGCATAAGGTTTTCGTATGCCCATATGTGCGAATTTTTCAGTTTCAGTTTTGAAGGTTCTCTTTATTTTTTCGTTTCTCTTCGGTTCCGTTTTCGCCGCCCGCGTTGTACGAAGGCAATTCCGGACTTCTCATTATTGTTATTGTGTATCACTACATTTTTCAACCCACAACCTCCCCTATCGTAACGCGCTGGACATCAGTGGACCACATGGAGCGCTCTCTCCATCTCACGGTGCCGGACGTCACAAGGTAGGTCCTTTTTAATTTTTTACTTCAATACTTAAGACAGTGTAACCCAGCTAAAACATCTTGGCGTGATTCTCTTAGAAACCGTTTACCCAATACAATTCTTCTTTTTTGTAAAATTAAGCCCTAAATGTAAGCTTCAATCAGAAGCTAGAGCTAGAGAGGTGCCGGTGTCTGCAGCTGCTCTACTTCCCAAAATATGGCAGCAGGATTAGCAGAAAGAACAATTCTACATCAGGATGCAATTGGGGCACCGTCTAATTTTTCATGAAACGTCAGAGAATACTTGGATGCAGAATACCCCCATCGCTGGATTGGTCGCGGGGGTCCTCATTCCTGGCTCCCAGATCTCCTGATCTCACAGTCCTAGATTACTATGTATGGAGCCACATGAAAGATCTAGAGGTCTACAAGACGGAAATGAACACCAGGAAGGATTGGAGAGGAAAGATCATTGCAGATGCTCATGAAACGTGGAACAATAGACCAACCATTCGAAAAGCCACTAGACATTTATTGACGAGATGTAGAAAATGCGTCGAAGTTGGGGGAGGGCATTTTGAAAACCATTTGTAAATAACATGTAATGTATTTATCACCTATTACTAGGAGTATTGAATTTTTTTTATTGAAAATTTTGCTCGTTTCCTGTTTGAAAAGTAGTGAATGCAATGAATTATCTCAAATCATTCAGAAAATATCGCTATTTAAATTTTAATTTTTTTTTTATTTTTTTTTTACTAAACCTACTGAGGTGTGCCGTTTATATTGGATAGCTGATTCTGTAGCATTTTTTCTGAACTTTCCAAATACAATGTTATTTTTTTAGGAATCCGATGCGAAAAGGACTTTTTTGCCCAAAAATTAATGGGGGCCATTTTTTTTTAGTCCGGCCCTGGATTTTTTCATGCCTCGTTGGTCATTGTGATTGTTCTTAGTAAGAAACTTCTCCTGTCAAATTTCATTCGATTCCATCCATTTGTTCCAAAGTTATGACCTATCAAAGTTTTGACCAAAATACATGAATCACCCTGTAACTTTGAAACGCAGGATCTTAGAAAAATTTCGAAGCCAGATCCGGATCTGCCTCAAAAAACTGGATCTATCCTTAAGCTATGTCGTATAAGTCATGAAACACCCTGTATTTTACATCAATGTTCAATTTATAAGAGTTTATCTATTTGTTTACAATTTATCAAAAATAAAATTGATTTTTTTGATTGAAAACTGATTTTTTGATTCGTTAGGCATTATTACCAATTAAATCCTCAAAAACAGCTAAAATCCGATCAGAAATGGGTGCGGAGTCCGGGACCGCGCACGACCCTTCACGTTAAATTTTCCAGCGCCCACTGAAAGTTGAGAATGCCAGATAACAATACAACTCGATTTGATACTGTGACCGATCGCACCCCACCCCATTCAGGAAATTGAATGAGGCAGAAACGAAAGGGCCCGCCAGAGGCGTTTGACATACACAAATGAAAATTATACTTCACCTTTACCTTAACTCAATGTTTTTGGCCGGCTGATCTGGATCTAGGGTAGTTCTACCGCTTTGCGTAGCATCTCAAGTTCGTATCCTAGGTAAGAGCAGTCTCGAAGGAGGAAGTCAGGCGGAAGTAGAAGAAGAATCAAAACACACACTCTCGACAAACAGTTTTACTTTCAGAAAGAATTTGATAAAGTTTTCTACATGAAATAATGTATGAGTCAGTGTGAGTCAAACAGAATCAGAATTCACAAATTACAAGAGATTGTCAGGCGAGATTTTCACTCATAACGAAAGCTCAACACCCCCCCCCCCCCCCTTTGTATCGCGTTTGCGCTCGGACAGAGAGCGACGCGACAACGTGTAAAGAGAGACAGAGGATTAATCTGGAACAAACTAAATCAGTGTCGTTGGTGTACCTAGAGAAGAACACACTCTAACACACGACTCTTCTTTTTGGCGTGGACACGAAGGTGGCAAAGGATTAAGACACACAGTATAATCATGCACAATGTAAATAAAAATTATGTAGGCACAGAAAACCATAAATAATCAATAAACAATAACTTAACTTAATCCTAAACCATGGGAAGAGAACCCCAAATTTCACCCCTAACGGACAGTTTATGGGAAAGCTCTTGTAAGGTCAACAAAAGCAGAAAACATAAGGAATGCCCACCACTTGTGATGCAAGTCAGGAGAACGAGTGTATTACCATCGGGCACTAACGCCAGTTAAGTGCGGGTCATCATGGACCTTCCCCGCATACTGAGCTAGCTTGACCGGACCAACTAGCAAAGCATGTCTCGTGGCTACTGGCTGGACGTAATACAACTCAACTCGGAACAAACACAAGTATACTAGTGCCGCAAGAAAGAGCCCATTTACAACAATAAATGAATAAAATAAAATCATACACTCCCTGAAATAAAGAGATGTGGAAGAAGACCAACAATGAGTAAAGCTCACCCTGTCCCACACAAATCTCACACACGATGGGTGACTAGGACATGTATTACGTCGTGTCGATCCCATCTCAATTTTCATTTATGTCTTGTAGATTCCATTTCAATTTTATGTGCATCTTGTAGGTCTCATCTCCAATTTTATGTGCATCTCAATTTTCTCGTGCAGGTTTAATAAAACCTTTGTGGTAAAGTTGATGTCGTACGAGCCCCTCTCTCGTAAACAAAACCCCCTCAGTATGCTGTTGGACATGCCCTGTGTCTTGAAGCTAACCATCAGCTACCCACGGTGTATGAGAATCGGAAAGACAAAGCCATTCACAACCACTAACAAATATTTTCACCATCTTTTGTACAAACCAGGGCCAAGAATTAACCGCCACGGCGATGGCCCAGTCTCTCTCTCCGCCACTGGAAGGTCCACTTTGCTCAGGAGAACTGCAGGGCGAGATCTCGATCCCCTGGCTCTCCAAAACATGCCGCGAAACCCTCCCCGCGAACACAAAGCAAACGATACAAGCCTAACTTGAGGTTTACTAATTCCTACTACGCAGTTAGCAAGCAAATGAATCTTTTCCTCGTCGGAAATTAGTAAAAGTTACGGGTTACCTGGCGTTTTCACTGCCAGCCTGCTCCTGATGCCTTGTCTTCGGTCTTTCGGGATGATTTCCAAAATTAACGTGGTAGAATCGGCTGAATATTCGAGTGTTTTACGGACGGGACACAGCAACTGGGTCAAGCTTCTAGTATGGCGTCTCTCTACCTTCTTCTCTTCCCGCTCACCCGCTTCCCGTCGGTCGAACAAAATCAATAAAACCAATAATCCATATGTGTCACGTACAGTGGATATCTGGTGGTATACGTCAGCCTCTAGGTTCGCAGTTATTTTACTCGATTTTACTCGAGGGAGGAATTAGTTGACGGCCGGGGGTCCTGGACGGTTTCAATACTAACGCGGCACGCCAGGTACCTAACTCGTCAGCCGCAATAAGGAACGCCACAATAACGTTATCGGGCTCTTTTTATACCACTACAATACAAATTTTACCCACAAATTTATGAATTCAGGTTTTTGAGATTTTTTTTTCGCAAAATTAATGACAGATATCCACGTCAAACTAGGACCTTTCGTACAAATTTCAAATGTGATTTTATTTGATTTGAACAAAGCGAATATTCTCTTGGCGGATGGTCGAAAGTCGCAACGATTTCCTTGCGAAACATCCGAATTCTAATTTGCACTTTATTGACCCTTGGAAATAGCTGATTTATCTTTCTTCCGTCTTTTTACTATGTAGAACGGTACTCGAGTAGTGTTCAACCAAATATCAACGAGAAAAATGATTATAGATTACAGCATTTTCAATAAAACACAATTGATAGAGGGGAAATAAAGTATTACGGTAGGTGAAATATCACCGGCTTACTTGACCTAATCCGCAAAGCGGTACACATGGTGACGGCTTCCAGACGTGCCGCGATCGACAGTTGTACGCTGAGATTTTCCCGAGTACGAGCGAGTGCTTGTCTGGGTCGCTTTGGCATCGAAATCGCAGAAGAAGGTGTCCACGCAGGTAGACGCGTACGACAGGATTCGCCAGGTGGTTTAGAAAATCTTGCACTCAAACCGAAGCGGGTTCCACGTTGAAACGTTTCCTTTCCAAGGAAAAGGTCGCTCGGAAATCTCCCTGTTGCCTAGATGACGATGACGACGACTTGCTGGCAAAATCTCCAGACTTTAAAATGGGATGACAAAAACTTGATCTTAGAAAACTTGAGCGCAGAAAAGTCGATATCAGAAAAACTGGATAGTAGAATAGAAACCTCAGATCGAAGTAGGTTTCGTTGGATGCGCCAGGTGTGGTCGTGCTTCTTTTAGTTGGCCAAACAAGCTTAATTCGGGTTTTCAACACCCTATACGGTCCAGCGTTGCCAAATTAAGTCCGAAAAACAGTCGGGCTTTGGTTTCGAGCTACACAACTTCGGCAACCAATTTACAGGCAAAAACGTGGAAGACACAACGCATACTCTCGGCGACAGCACTAGTGCAAGCTCTAGACGAGGATAGGATAACGCTTTTAAAGTAACGCTTTCGCGATAACGCTTCTGGTAGTTCACTTCGCCAATTACTCGCTGTTGTGTTTCTGAATTTAAATTTGGTGTCGGTCGGCTCATATACTCCGAATGTTACCTTCGGGAACACTCTACCGGTTCTCTGACATATTCCACATTCACCGCCTCCATCAGTATATTCACGACGGCTCTCGAAACGTCCATCAGATTCGCATGAATATCGGCATGCTCAGGGAAGTCTGCACCTTCGCCAGTTGTGCAGATGTGTCCACACGCTTATTGGGACCAGGGTTGTTCTTTCTAGTACAATTGTACTAGATTCTGCACAATGAACAAGCACTCAGTACGTCAGTACCCCACTCACTATTCTAGTACAATTATACCATAATTGGGAAAAAAATTATTTTAATTAGAAGTTCTCAACTTTTTATTGATTTTCTTGGAAATTTGCCAATTTGTTATCAGCCGCACTCGTCGCTCACCTACCTACCAGAAATTTCTCGCAATGAGCAATAACAAAAACAGGCGACGCGCGCTCTCTCTGCAAGTGTGCCGTTCAAGCGGCGGCGGCAGAAGGACAAGAGCAAGAAAATATTTTTTTCTCTTTCCTGGAAGCCCTTTGATCTATTTAAGTAACATTGGGTTTTGTTTTGATTCTAATTTCTGCTGGTTAGTTGTTTAGTTTAGTTTAGTTGCATTCGATATTTCATGTGGAACGCCTCGGTGAAACCATTGTAAACGTATACGTGCTCTGAGCGAATAATGGATAGGTAACATTAATTTTGTACTCTCACGGAAGAAATATACCTATTACAATTTAAATTATTTTGTTAGGTTCCTTATCAAAATTGATAAAACCAAAACACCAAATGCCCCGTCGACAAATAAAACGGTTCATAAAGAATCCGAGGACGAGGACGATCCTCCTTCCATCCCCTATGAACATGAACGAATCGAGGAGGAAAATATTGAGATCCGGCGTGATTGCGTGATTCTGATCATGAAATATTAAGCGAAAATGATTATGATGATGAAGATGCGTCGAGAGATGCGTCATCCTCATCAGTGTCAGCGCCAACGGTGAGGGATAAACGCCAGAAGAAAATTTATCAACAAAAATTCAAATCATCCTGGCAAGAAGATCATCCTTGGCTTATCAACAAAGATGACAAAAACTTTTGTAATGTTTGTTGCACAGTAATAAGTGGTGCTGGATTTCATCTCAAACGTCACGAGCAGTCAGCTATGCACCAAAAGAGACAGTCTGCGGCAAAATCAAATCTAAAAGTTACGAAATTTCTCTCTGAAGGAAGTTCCTTAAGTAATTCGTTGAAAAATGCGGAAATGAAATGGTCCGCTTTTTTGTGTGAGAAAAATTTGCCGTTCCGCTTAATTGATAGTTTGACTGAAGTTAGCGCCAGCATATATCCAGATTCAACAATCGCAAAGTCGTTGAAATTAAAAAGAAAGAAAGCTACACAAATAGTCAAAGAAAGACTCGGTCCTACATGTGAAAAGGAGGTAATGGAAGAGCTGAGGAATAACTGTTTTTCTTTAATAATAGATGAAACGACAGACGTTAGTACGAAAAAAAGTTTAGTGGTTGTGGCCAGATACTGGAAAGATGATCAAGTAAGAGATATTTTTGTCAAGCTTGTTGAAGTCAAAGATGCGACAGGAGAGAGTTTGTTCAACATGATTAAACAGTTGCTCGACGAGAATCATATTCCATACAAAAATATCATTGGATTCGGTGCAGATAATGCAAGCACCATGATGGGATCTGTTCGAGGAGTACAGGCACGTTTACGGGAACTCTGTCCTGGTGTGGTTGTACAGGGCTGTAGTTGCCATTCCCTGCACCTATGTGCTTCAGCGGCGAGCAAAAAACTACCTGATCAGGTCGAACAATTTGCACGGGACATATATTCATACTTTTCACACAGCAGCAAGAGGCTGGAAGAGCTGAAAGAATGCCAGGTATTCGCCGACGAAAAACAGCACATGATCCTGTATCCCAGCCAAACCAGGTGGCTAGCAATGCATGTAAGTATATTTTGTGATTCAAAAATTATATTGTTGTAGGTACTTATCATTGCATATTTATTTCAGATGGTTGTTGAGCGAATTATTGAGCAATGGAATCCTCTCACTCTTTTTTTCCAAGGAGCTGCACTGGAGGACAACCTCCCATCGGCCGGAGCAATTCTGGACCGTTTGAGTAATCCGGTCTATAAATTATATTTATTGTTTCTTGCGCATGTTTTGCATATAATTACAAAGGCCAACAAAGAATTCCAAAGTGAAAAGCCGAAGATTCCCCTATTATTGGAAACATTGACAAGCATGTACAAAATGATTTTGGGATGCTTTGTTAAAAGAGAGACGATAAATAACACCCCAATTAAAAATATTCTTGTTGGCAATCCCCACAATTATTTGGACATTGCCAACATCTTTCTTGGTGTGAAAGTGGAAATCTTTCTAAATTCTAAGCCGAAAATTAGTGCAAGCGATTTGCATAATTTCAAACTTCGATGTCTGGAATTTTACGTTGAGTTGTGTAATCAAATCAAGAAACGATTTGATTTTGAAAATCGTCATTTCAAGTTTGCGGCCAATTTTACACCTCGAGTTGCACTTTCAGGGGAAAAGTTGTCGATCGCCGAGGCAGTTGATTTGTTTCCGCAAGTGAATCTTAATATTGAGGAAGCCAACATGGAGTGGCAACTTATTGCTGCGACTGAAGGGCTGAAAAAATACGAAAATTCCGACCTGACCTATTTCTGGGGTATTGTAAATAAATCAAAAAATCAACTGGGGGAACCCATGTTCGGGAATTTGATGAATCTTGCTAAAATTATTTTGTCGTTGCCTCATTCCTCAGCAGCTGCTGAAAGAGTCTTTTCACAAGTAGCGTTGATTAAAAATAAAATTCGAAATAATTTGTCCATTCAAACTTGCTCGGACATATTACATGTAAAACAGAGCGTTCAATTGGCAGGCTCTACGGCAAAATGGGAACAGAAAAAAACCATTTTCAAAAAATCAGAAGAGCCTGACTCAGACTCTTGTTGAAAATATAATTCCGAATAATATTGCACATTCGTACCTTTTTTGCATTACCTATATAATTAGTATCTGCACGTTTGTAATTGACAAAATAAAATAATTAAACTGAATGCGTAGGTGCTTTGCTTTCATAATTAAAAAAAAAAAAACAACCTCAAACTTTCTTCGTTCATGTAAAAAAAACTAGAAAACTTTTAGTACATTTTCGCTCTATCTAGTACAATCATCCGCTAGAGGTCAGTACGATCTATCTTTCCGTCAGAACAACCCTGATTGGGACCTTCAGCTCAATCCAACATCCAGAAGCACCCCGTTGGCTCTCGAATGTACTGGAATCACACGAGAGCTTCCCAGCTCGTAACAATATGTCACAATATTGAACTTTCATATAAAGCCCATCACCGGATGTTCGGGAGACGTCCACTCAAGTGTACAGTGTCATCAAGTTATCATGACATTGGAGGATTTTATGCGCATTTTCGAACCTTGTGAAAAGTGACGGCAAAAAATTTGAATTTTGGAAAGCTTGCGTCGACTGAAAATCGTAGTCACAGTTCGTTTGTACACAAATCGCAGTATCACTCAACAGAGGGGAATGGAAGATGTGCAGTGTGTTTCCCCATGCACACAATCATTTCCTCAATACACATGAAGACTGACCAAGGGAAGGTCGAACTCGAAACTGCAGTAAATAGGTTGACTTAACAATTCCAGCGATCTCAGCTAAAGCACTGTCAGATCTGCTGAGTTAACTTATTATTTTGAAGTTTTTTTTTTGTGCCTTATAAGTTGTAAGTTCACCTATTATTAATTATTGTATTATTAGTATAAGTAAAGGTCAGTAGATCATAAATTAAATAGAACCTAATTTATTGAGCCAATATCGTAGTTATAAAGGGTGTTTTTTTTAGAGGTATAGAACTTCAATCAGCGATAGCGTCGGTTCTTGAGAATAAGATTTTGCCGTCATTTTTTAATCTAAATATTCATTAAGGCCTGCCATTTGATCATGCACATGCAGAATCGCGCAACTCCAGACAGTTTTTCAAAAATGATTATAAAACTTGGTTTTTTATACGGAGTTTTCATGCTTTTTGTGGATTTTTTCCCCAGTCCCAATCTAATCTTATCCCTCACCGGCCGATACGATTTTGTATTTCAACTTCCTTAGACTTCTTTCATTTGGGGCTTGTGAAGTCTCTGGCTTGCCTGAATGAGTCCCAAACTGTCCAGGGTCTTGGGGACAATATCGTTGGCCGTATTAGTTAGATAGAGCCTGATCCTTGCCAAGAAGCTACCCGAAATTGAACCTATCTAAATTAGAATTTAAAATAATAACTTCGAGCTGCCGTGCGATTGTGCGTGAGTATGAGCAAATGGCAAGCCTTTATGAGTATTTATATGAAAAAATGACGGCAAAATCTTCCCAGGTACCAACGCTATCGCTGATTGAAGTTCTATACCTTTAGAAAAACACCTTTATCTATAAATGACAGATAAGCATAGTAATATAAAAATAAAATAAAAGTGTTAAAGAATAACCTACCGTAGGTTAAATACCTATATCTACCTCAGTTAGACATTCTCCGGCACTGCAATAAAAGTGGTATACACTCCGCATTAGTGACTAGTGTAAAGTGAAATTATACAAATAGGTAACTGAAATAACAAAGTTGACCAATTAGCGCTGATGAGCGTCGCATTTACGGACAACATCGGGTAAAAGGCACGCGCGTCTGATTCAAGTGTCAGTTTTTTCCCTTGCAAATTAATTGCCGGACGACCAAGTCGCGGATCTGCGGCAATTCATCCGAAGCAATAAACATGTGCATAAACTAAAGCCCAATTAAATATAGCATACAAAGTAAACTATAATTAGAATACTAGAACGGTTTTACGACACACACCAGCGATAAGAACGGCCCTAGCATACATAATATGTTGCCTCTCACCTCTCAAAACCACAAACCGACTGACCAGTCTATAGCAAGTAAATATATCTAAGGCCCGTATTCAAAGTCAGATCTTATGTCTTAAGACAACCTTATTCAATTTTCATACGCTGATTTCTCCCGAACACAACCTTGAGTAGATGTAGGGGTACTTTATTATGTTATAAAATGTTCACAAGATGATAACTGCATGTATAAAACCATCTTGGTTCAAGCCTGTGTCTAAATAGACATGGTCTTAAGACCACCTTATATATAAGATCCGACTATGAATACGGGCCTAAGCAAGTATTATTCAGGGTATAGGGTACTGGGGTAAATATTTATGTTCATCGGAAATTATAATTATATACATCAAGTCTAAGACTTGAAGAAGGAGACACGGCACCACTGGTCATTAAATCGGTCTTCTGACTAATAGCGTTTAGGGCGCGCGTGTAAAAAAAAGACACAACGCCAATAAAGGAAAAAGTAGCTAATAGAGCGGGCAATTAAAAATCTTTTTATATTTGAAATGAATTTTAAGCAGCTCGAAATGAGCAATATCTATTCGCGGGCACGCAGCCGACGAGCCATGCATCAAAAGCCCGAAGGATTTATCAGAAAACTGAATTATAATTTAACTGAGCGATCACAAGAAGTGACAAGGCCTGGCGATCGGCAACCCTGGTGGGACGACCAGCTTGCGTGTGTCTAAGTATACGAGGAGCAGACCGTCAATAAGAGCAATTATCGTCGAGGGTGGATGTGGTTTTCCGTTTATAGAGTGCAGTTAGCGTTGCGACCACCAGTTATACGAAACGCTGAATTTCGCTACGCGAAGCAGTTCCTTACAAGTTTCTCTGGAGTTATCCAGATTGCTGATTCAGATCTACGCAAAAAAAAATGAGCAAACTGTAACACAATATGTAGATAGGTGTACCCAGTTTGAAAATGTTAATCGTTAAATGAGTCTTTGAGGGGTGAAACACTGAATATAGTAATGAAAAACAAGTATTGGGAGTCTGTATAGGAATATCCTGATCGCATCTGGTATACACCTGGACCCTAAAACTCAGGAGCGAGTTATATGGAAGTTATATGGCATGAAGAAGTGGGCCCATCAAGAGACTATCACTGCGTCTGATGGCTGTCAAAAGAATATTATCGCAGTTATAAATATTGGATCATAGCTCCGGGTCGCCTGATTTCGCCAGTGTCGCCTGCCACCCACGACGATGACGACGACGTCCTCTGACCAGACCCATTTGCAGAGAGCTATTGTGGGTTTTTTCTTCCCGGGCTTCTGATGGCGACTGTGTATCAACTTTTCGCATGCGGCCGGCTCGTCAATCCTGCAATCGGCCGTCACCATCTCGACATGACCACCGTCAGAAACATGTGCGAAAAACAGAATGACGACGGCCGCCGATACTGCTTCGCGGCCGTTTGACTGACAACTGGTCATCATCAGCTCAGTGGCGTAGCTAGATAAACGCGGCTCTGTGGATTCGAGATTTAGTTTTAGTACACCTACAATAAAAGTACTTAACCAGGGAGAGCAATGCCGGACCAAATTTCTCTTATAGAAGATATTTTTTATTCAGTTCAGTTCTTATTAACATTTAATACTGTTTCTAAAGTATAAGTACGGGGTGTTTATAAGAAACTGTGATCGCGGCAGGCATGGGTCAGGCCGAAAAACGCAGTAACAGGCGTAATTGTAGTGATCGAAAGCGGATTCCAAAGGCGATGCGATCACAAACGTTTATAAACACCCGGTATATTGGAAATAGAATATCTGCTGGAATTAATTCAAACAAAAACGATTTTTTCACCATGGATAGCTTTTAGTTCCCTCTTCAACATATCAAAAGTCCTCAACTCTGGGACTGCTACAAATTAGTATACAGGGTGAAAGTTTATTATTTTTCCTCACTTTCTTTCTTTCTTGAAAAACTGATGACTGAAAAAAACGGTTTTCGGCTAGTTTGGTAGGCTAGTCTTCCAAAAAAACATATACAAGATATACCACCCAGCCACTGCTGTGTATCAAGTTACACGGTGGAAACTATTTTTTATCTCTGATTTTTTTTCTTAGTAGAACTGATCTAGATTAAAGCCGTTCCAGCTCTTTTGCAAGCTTATAATGTCATACTGAACATATGGAAAGGATACATCTCTGCAACTGCTACTTTTTAATTTACAGGGTGAAAAGTCATTTTCACGTTTCAATTTTTTTCTTGGTGAAATTGGCTCACACAACAACTGCGACTGATTTTTCTGTGAACTTCAAGTTTCTAGTCAAACATATCAAAATAATACATTTCTGCTACTGCTAGTTTTTTTTTTAATAAATTTAAATGTTTGGGTATATTCGGGTATATTGCATCAAAAATTCAAAAAAATCTTGGAACGCAACCAAACATTTAAATTTGTAAACAAAAACGTAGCTGTAGCAAAAATGTATAAGTTTGATATGTTTGACTAGAAACCTCAAAGTTACAGGAAAACCAGTCGCAATGGGGCCTTGCAATTGAAAAACTCAACGTGAGGTCGCCACTACTGTAGGGGGCGCCTACTTGGATGAAGCGGCCGTAACGACGCCAAAAACAGGGGAGTTTGAGTAGTTTGACCAGTAACTGACAGTGACTGGAGACGTCAAGCAAGAAACAGAGGTTATCCAAATTTCAAATCAAGACATTAAATGACGGACGTCGGTCGCTGAAGCGTCAACGCCGTCAAAATTGACGAATTTGCCCCCAACGGTCGTGGCGCCCTCGGTGTGTAAAAGTGGCAGTGCAAGGCCCCATTGTTGTGTGAGCCGATTTCATCAAGAAAAAAATTGAAACGTGAAAATGACTTTTCACCCTGTAAATTGAAAAGCAGCAGATGCAGAGATGTATCTTTTTTATCTGTTCAGTATGACATTATAAGCTTGCAAAAGAATTGAAACCGGCTTCAATCTAGATCAGTTCCACCAAGGAAAAAAATTGAAGATGAAAAATAGTTTTCACCCTGTAACTTGATACGCAGCAATCGCTGGGTGGTATATTTTTTATATGTTTATTGGAAGACTATGGCCTATCAAACTAGCCTTAAACCGTAATTTTTGGTCATCAGTTTTTCAATAAAAAAAGAAAGTGGAGAAAAATAATAAACTTTCACCCTGTATACTGATTTGTAGCAGTCCCAGAGTTGAGGACTTTTGATATGTTGAAGAAGGGACTGTAAGCTTGCATTGGTGAAAAAATCGTTTTTGTTTGAATTAATTCCAGCAAAGCACCTATTTTTTTCTATTTCCAATATACTATATGTAAAATGAAGTCAAGTTTAAACAAACAACAGTGATTTTTCCAATTCAAGAGGGAGACAACAGGGTGTCTAATTTTGAAATGTGTCATCACACAGTTTTGCTATTGATCGAGAGATACGGAGAAAGGCGCCATGACAGGTTTTCAACCAATCATCAAACAATGTGACGGGATAGATCCCATCACACGTTTCAAAATATTACATCCAGGGGCCCTATTTTTGGAACCGGGGAACAGATCATCAGGTGATGTTGCCTAGGTGACAGCCAATCACAGCCCTGGTTGCATAGCAACTTCGCATCACACGGAACGGATCACACGTTTCCCGAAAATAGGGCCCTTGGAGATTCAGCCTTAATATGAATCCGAATATGAATGACGGATCGAAATTTTTAAGCGACTTTTTTCAAGACTAAGGCCAGAATCACCGAAAGATCGTAAGCCAAAGAAGAAGTTCACAAGTGCCGTACAAGAAAAAAAAATCAATTGCCTACTACGCTCCACAAAATTCTATTCTCATGATGAAAATTTTATTCTTATGATAGAATGATGGCAAGTACATCAATATTTCCACTATTTACGATTCCAACCAACAATAGGAATATCAAATGTAAAGAATATCCAAGATGACGGCCATCAGAAATAAGAAATGTCACTGTCGTATTTTCATTTTCAACTATAAGTGGGCTTAGGAGTCGAGCGCCAATTATTGCATTTCAAACGTCACTTCTTGTGTAAATGACAAGTTTCATCAGGATATGTCGAAAAATTTCTGATTTATTGCCAAAATATCAATTTTTAGGTGAATTCCAGGAATTCCAGCTTTAGATTTGTATAACATCTGCTTCAAAGTTTAAACATTTCTCTCAACAAGACCATTAGATTGAGGCCATGAGGGACTGGACGTGCAATGCTGAAACTGACAACTTTTTGCGAACTCAAACAAACAACAAAACGCGACGCGTCACTAGTCATGTACCCCAACTTTGATAGCGCTCCGCAGCTAAGTCGACAAAGATGCATACATGGCATCAGGACATTTTCTATAGATGATTTAATCGTCTACAAGCTAGTTTAATCAGATTTTCCATATTTATCACGTTCATTTCAGTATTCAATGAGGAAGCCGGGAGTGCAAATCGCTATTTTCCAACTTTTTCTTTTTTCTCTTAGATTTCTCGAAACGGCGTGAAATGAAACTTTGATTTGTAAAAACTAGTTTTTCATCCTATAAATTGTTATATTTTTTTATCGAGTCTGGGATTTTAAGTTTTTTAGAAGAACCACTACATTAACAGGATTGTCGCACAACTTTGGACGTGGTTCACGGCTAAACTGAAAGAGCTAATAATTGGCCTTGAAGATTTTCTAGTGGAGCATTCAACTCTCTACAAGTTTGTCGCTCACAATTTTCGGATATCTCTTGTCGTCCTCGCAGGATTCAAGAAGGAAGGTCACGCGGACAGTTTTTCCACTTTACTAGATCGGCGCGCAACTTTGACTGCCATAACGGCTGAAATGAAGAAACTGGACGTATGTTTCCGCGGACGTTTTTGTAGATTATTGAATTCCCTACAACTTTGTCTCTGACAGTTTTCACACATCTCTCACCGTTCTTTCACCGTTTCAAGAGAAAGACCGCGGCGCATGTTTTTCCATCTTCTCCATTTTTTTTTCCATGGTTCCCGGAATGGCTGGAAATGGAACTTTGGTTTTTCTTATTCAGTTTTTCATTATCTAAATCGCCATATTTTTTTATCCTGCCTCTAATTAGTTCCAACTTTGGCATAAAAATCGTCTCATTTTACTGGACGAAATGTTGAAATGTTGAATGTTGAAATGTTGTCAATAAATTTTGAGACATATACATGACCATACCAATAAATCTCTGTAACTCCTGTTTGTTTAGAGGTCTTGGCATATGACAAATTGCCCTAATTTGAGAGTTATCGGGTATAATACCACGAGTGCATTGAAAATTACCGATAATTCTGAAAAATGCGTGTTGCCTGAAAACTGCATGAGTTTGTTTTCTCTGTTGTTTGAAAGCTAAAAGAGCCCGACCCCGCAGGGGGAGGGCTCTTCTTTCGAACAACAGAAGAAAACAAACGAATGCGGTTTTCTTATGGCAACACGCATTTTCAGAATTATCTGGTTCATTTTCATTGCAAGAGTGGTATTCGAAAGAATATTTCCCGAATCATTCTACAAATTCTTCACATATTATTTCACACGACAATAAAATTGATGATACATGAATAGCCACCCAACTGTACTGAGCCACAGAACTGAAAAGAGAACCAGAGGCTGACGTAAAAAGTGTGAAATCATTATGACTGCGCAAATCGTTTCAATTTCTTGCACATTCCTCTGGGTCCTTGAGTACTCGCTTGAGCATGAGCATCCCCATACAGTGTCCAGAGTCCAACGCTAACACTGGACACGCATCATGTTTGTTTGACATTAGGTGTTCAAACAATGACAGATCGATTGAATTATCGATATGGTCTTTCGGATTATCGCTTATTAATCCTTAAAATTTGTGTCCGAATTATCGCGTTTTTGACGTATGAGGGAAATATTCTGCACTAATTCAACTTTTTGAAATTGTGTGCCTCACATAATTGATTTTTGTCACCCCTATTTTACAATCTATTTCTATTAAACTTGATGTTATGAGTTCTAGCGATTTCAAAGACTTTGCTCAAAATCTCATCAAGTTCGTTTTTTGTCTCTGCATGAATCAATATATCATCGATATAAATTTCAACTAGAGCTGGGCCGATACCAGGATTTCAGATACCGATACCGATACTCGGATACTGACTTTTCCGATACCGATACTCAGATACATGTATCTGAAATCTAATTTAAAGTCGGAAAAACGTGAGATTCACTTCAATTAGCTGCATCATGTAAGAATTACTTAGTTTTGAGTATATTTTTCAGTTTTTCATAAACAAAGTTCAATCAAAATTATTATGCTCAACATTTTCAATTCAAATTCAAACAATAATCGAATAAAAAAAACATTGAAAATTCTCAATCATTTTCCAACAATTTTTTTTTTACAAAAATATAAGCTGTTGCACATGATCTGCAGTCAAACTTGTCCTTTTGATAGTTACGATGCTCCCAGAGAAAATTAATTCCGAAAACACAGACAGAGCCTGGCTGGAATAGCAAGGCTCTGTCTGCTAGTATGCAGCCTCATAGTAGTCATAGCATCAGTAGTCTCAGTATGCAGCCAGTTTTTTCAGATGGGGAAATGTTGTTTCCTTCTTCCAATAATCCACTGGATCTGATTGCAGATTTTGGACACCTTTAAACTACTAAACGCAAGCACCAGCTGATGATAAAAATCAGTTTGGGCTAGACAAACGAATTCTGGGAATCCCTGGGTGCAAAATAAAGTCCTATATGGAGCCGGACGCTGCGCGGAGCGCCGCGCAAGTTTCAGATACTTTTCAGATACAAGTATCTGAATTTTCTTGGTATCGGCATGTATCTGAAAATATGAAGTATCGGCCGATACCAGATACTGAGTATCGGTATCGGCCCAGCTCTAATTTCAACCCCTTTCAACTTAAAAAGTTCACTGAATTTTTTATAAAACACTTATTCAAACCGTGAGCTATAGCCGTAAAAGTTGAGATCTACCTATATAGGGGCGTAGAAAATGTGCACCAGGTTAGAAATGAATTCATCTAGCTTAATCTGCCAGAATCCATCCATCAGAATCAGAATCCAGGACGGTTTCACATTGTCAACAGGGAGATTCCTGGGTAATTGAAAAAAAAATTGTTGGAAACTGTTCAAGAACCAGTTACCTCTTGTTGAGGAAAAAAAAACTTTTCAGAGAAGAAAACTCGAAAACTATGAGTCCGATTTCGAAAATTTCCCACAAAATTTAATTCAATCTTTTCTCCAACTTCCATTCCCAGCATGTCTGCACCTCGGTCTGCACCTAAAATAAATATTTCGTGGGGCTCACCGCATGTGAAATTGTATCTCCTCGAAGTTAAACATAGTGGAGGCTCGAATCTGGGACACACTGTATAGCTAGTGTATCATCCACATCCATCCGACATCCGACCATTTGAATGTGACTGAGTAGTGGAGAATATAAGTGAAAGAAGAGAAAACGTTGATTTTTAAGCAGTAAAGCACACAGGGCGCAAGTAGTGCTCCCCAACACAAAAGAGCTGCGATAAAAATTCGGATTACTTAGAGAGACCTGAATAAGGGTACCTAGAGTGACGAAGCTATGAAAGGGATATATCGGTATTCTCTGTCAGTATCTCGGCATTTCCTGGCCTCGTCAAAATTTAAAACAGAGTTAGCTGCGGTGGGCGTGGTTGCTATTGACATTTGTCATGTCCCCGATTTGTTTACAAATTTGAATTGTCATTATTTTGCTTGCCGAAATCGCCGAAATCCGGGCTAAAAGTGCCAAAACGGAAAAGGTGCACCGTGAAGCAGTACAAGAGTCGGGAAGATGTGATGTTTTCCTTGCCGAAGAAACCATCAGGTATAGAATCTTGCAAAATTGATGGACTTCTATTATTGTACTTTTTGGGTTTTCCAGCTGTTCGGGGCCAGTACCCACTGAAATACATAATATACCTACTGCGCGTACGGCAATTACAAATATATCTTCACGATGGGGTCACCACGTCGACGGTTACTGCATTCAACGATCAACGGAATTTGCGTTCGACGGAATGAGTTGGATGATGAAACCTACGTTCGACGAAATACCAGCAGTACTTGAAATACGGTGATCGAAAGCATCTGCTATGTATGGAACACAATATACATGACTAGAACAGTTTTTAAGAGTTTCTGTTAAGTTTAGTGGAGAAATCTGTGTTGAAAGATGAAACAGTCGACTTAACCTAAACAAAAATATTGACAGCTCATGTCATGCATTTTGACTGTGACGCAGGGTGGTTTAGTAACAAGCAATGGCACCACACCCTGACGCGCAAATACCCTAGTGCTCTAGCTTTCTCTCTCTCTATACCCTCTCGCTCAATGACTTGGCTTTCGTCACTCTCTGGGTGACCAGATCCAGGTCTCTCTAGGATTACTCAACACGCGGCTCCATCTACCGAGCGCTCGAAAGATCACGTATCATTGCCAATATAAAGGGGGAAAGGATGAGGGAATGTCCAGCCAGCGCTAGGCCGATTCACAGGAGAATAACGCTGCGAAGAGGACAGAGAGCACGAGCTTTGCTTTGCCTGCAGACTGCAGAGTTGCTACGTGTGTAACAACACCATACGCAACTTGCTCTATGTATGAGTGTGAATGTGTATGTGTGTGTGTGGAACAGAATATTCCACAGTGAATCACGAGCTGCAAATATATCAGATGCGGTGCATTATTGATGAACACAGGTACTTGAAGCTCAGTGCTGCATCCTCCGGTTCGTATTTGTTCCCCGGGATAATGTAATGCACCATCGTCCATCCGACCGGTCCGTCCCCCCTGTGGGGTGGCCGACCGCCCGCCTGGATGCCCGCCGCCCCACAATGTCCACCGCCTACTGTTGCTGCTGATGCTGCCGATCCCGGTACACTGTGCAATCCATCGAAATCCGCCGTGATGGCATTTTCCGATTATGGTCGGGCCAGATGCATTAAATAATTTTCGCATCGTGCGGACAGTCCGCAATAAATGGATTATAGGGAGCAGCGATGAGAAAGAGAAAGAGAGAGGCGAGAACAGCCTCTCGATATCCATGGAGGGCGACATAGTGGATGGTCTAAAAGTAAAAACGCAATGCTCATCAGCCGAGCAAAAAGGTGATGTGTGGAATACTCTTAAACTGCAATATGTACAAGGGTTGGCCCATCTTGAATTTAAAAAAAATAATACAAGTCGCAATAAAAACGATTGACTCATAACATTAATTCGGATGATAATCTTATCCATTTAAATGGAATAGTGATGCCGTCTAGACAAGACAAGACAAGAGTTGCCCTACTCTTGTCTTGTCTTGAAATATCAAGATTTTTTCAAAATTTCAAGACAAGATGGACTCTTGAAATTAAAATTGTATAAAACCCCCTCCTCTTCCTATAAAAATGCGTGACAGGAATATAAACATCTTCAAGCAAGAAAAACAAAGAAACTGAGAAGCAAGGAGCACCCTTCGAATAGAGACTCCGCTCCAATAAAATATCCTACTTGGGTATACTTACGTTCAAATTTCAAAACAAAGACTCACTTTTATTCACACTGAAATTTATCATTGCATTGGTGTGAGTGCTGAAATAAAAGGTTGCCACCGCCACCCCTGATCTGTCATAGTATATCATAGTATATACTATCTGAATAGTATATTATTCAACAAGCGGGTAATGATTCCTTCTTACTCATGAGGATGCAGTTTACCGACACGAGCCTTAGCGAGTGTCGTAAAGCATCCGAATAAGTAATAGCCATTAGGTACCCGCGAGTAGAATACTATGCTTTATCCAGTCTTATTGAAAAATGCAGGCATGTATGCGCGTGATAATGCGTGCATTATTTAATAGGATTGGATAAATAAATGTTGTCAACTACTGTTCAGTTGAAAAAGTATTCCAAAAATCTGGCACCGCGAAAGGAAATGGACATTCTGCTCACCGCAGTCCATCTGTTCAAATCGAGTGAGTAAGCAAGCCAAGAACAGTATCAGGTTGCCACATGAACATCGAGAAACAGTCAATGAAAAAAAGTCACAGTCGAAAAAAGTCAATCAATCAACTTCAATATTATTGCTGGTGCGTTTGAAACATTGCTGCTGCACGGAGAAATGTAAATAATCGGGTTTAAGCAGAACCCGGAGTTGTCAGATGTCGTGCTGCGGACGTGGTCCAATATCTTTGTCGAAAATATACCGATTGTTTGAAGACCTGTTTCAGGTTTCCGCTTGTGTCAACCTGACGCGGGCAAGAAGACTCACTTTGTTCAAGTTGTAAAAAGAACACCAGCCTAAGAGCATGTTGTCTGAATCATTTTTCTTTTATTGGCGAGAAACACTTTGTTTCGCAGCTATCGACCAAAAACCTGCTTAAAAGCCTTATTGAGCGACCTGATTTTTCTCAGATTTCTTGCGATCTGAGAAGGCGCAGCTATTTTTTGAAATAGTAGAAATGAAGATGTTAGAGCTAGCCCTTTAAAAAAATCACTTGGAGGAAACTTTTGCATGAAAACCGGAAAAAACAGTAGAGACATATAGAGTCTGAAGGAGATGTCATGTGAATATACAGGGTGTTTGCAAACTTGAGATAGAAAATTGAGCCGCAGTTGAAGAAGTGCCCCAAAAGTGCCGGAAAAATGTTGAAAAAGAACTATGATCTTTATTTTTGGAAATATGAAGGGTCAAAAGGTGGTCGTTTGACCCCTACTACTTTCGTTTTTTTTTTTTAAGATTTTAGGAGACTCTTACCATCAGACCAGAAAGCAAATTTTTTGACCCTTTGAACGTGTCTTGTAGTTTTAGTTAGTGTATAGGGTGAGTCATGAATCGCAAAAATCCATTTTTCCTCGAAAATGGCCGTGAAAGGTTTTAGAGGTTATGAACAAATACTTAGTTCACCTATAAAATTTCCTGCATACCTTCTTGAAGAAAACTAAATTTTCAAAATTTACGACTCACCCTGTATAGTAAATAAAATTACAAAACACATTCAAAGGTTGGAAGACATTGCTTCCTGATCTTTTGAGAACAGTTCACTGAAATCTTTCAAAATAACGAAAATAGAGGGGGTCGAAAGACAACATTTTGACCCTCCATATTTTCAAAAAAGAACCCTGATTTTTTTACATTTTTCTGATACTTTTGCAGTTGCAGTTACATTTCCGTAACTGCGGTTCGATTTTCTACACCAAAGTTTGCAAACACCCGGTATAATATACCTTTTACCCTTATTGATGTTATTTTATGTTGTCAATAAATTCTGTTAGGAATCTCCAAGCAAATCACACATTCAGTAGACAATAAAAACCGTCAACTGAGAGGGAATATATCTGATTTTTTTTCTTTTTCTTTTCAAGAGTCTAATAGTCTAGGCTAATTTTTCATAAAAGCGCTTCCTAACGATTCAAAAAGCATTTCATATATCAAATGGGGAACAAGACATTTTGGAGTATACGAATCGTGCTGAATATGAAAACCTCTGTTGGCACCTCGAAATTTTGACTCCAAAGCCCCCAGGGCCCCAATTTTGATTTTTCGTTAGTTTTCAAGTGTTCATAATGTTTTGCATTCAACCTGCCGTAACTCACAAACCACGGGAGTTGAAGCGCAGATTTTTCGAGCTCTGTAATTTCGGTTCATTTCCAAACCTTCGTGTCAAATATGTCTTTTCTTCAAAATTGACAATTGCCTCTTCAAACAGCAAAAATCACCAAGACGTCCAAAATGCAAGAGATACCGACACAAAAACTTTGACCTGTGGGGACCTATATCAATTATTCAAAATAAGTCCATACATGTATGAGACAATATGTAGAGAATACCCCAAGGAAGTTTTTGCGAAGTGGACGTCGCAAAATATCTTTCGGTTATCAAGTTATGATTTTTTTAAAACCGACATCGAAAATGACGCGCGGTATCGGGTGCCCGTATAGTGATCGGCCGGCCGCGTCGACAGCGGCAAGAGCTGGTCCTTGCTATAATATTTTTTTGGATCAAATTCTGTAATGCATATTCATTCTTCTTCGATTAATTTGACCAATAGTCGTTTCGTTGCTGTTTCCAGTAGTGAATATGAATACTTATCGATGAAAATTAGAGATTTTTAATGTTTGAAATGTTATATTATGTGAGTAGGTATCTACTTGTATCTAGATCCAAAAATAACTTGATCACACCAAGTATTCACACAAAGGGAGCTCTACTAATTTTGAAAAAAGGCTTTAGCACTCAGCTTGTACAGTTTCTTCGAAACAGAATAGATATGAGAGGTACAATACATACATTTATCTAGCCGTGACAGGTGATAGCAGTAATTCTTTTTGCTTCACTTAGCACTGAATGTAAAACCGGGATACGGACATTTCACCGACACCCAACCCACCGAATCGCCAATTCGCCGACAGGACAAAAATCACCGACTGGCCGATTCACCGACAGGATATTTCAGCAGCGACGGCGCCAGCATTTCTTGAACGGGTGGGCACAAAAAGGCACACTATTCAGGGAGGTGGGCACTCATCTTGTATATGTTTAACCTCCTATCCTCCAAACAACTTTTTTTTGGGTAAAAAATCAGTCAAGCGCAATAGTTTTGTTTAAAAACATAAAAACAACGAGATACATTCTTATTTTAGGTTGTTTTCATCAATATCTACTGAGTTATGCAATTATTCAGGTTGTGTGGTTTCTTCATATTAACTTTTTTCGAGACATTTTCTGAGAAATCAGGTGGGCACACGGGTGGGCACCTATGATTTTAGGGGAGGCACGTGCCCACCCTGGTCACCCCCTGGCGCCGTCGCGGTATTTCAGCGACTTATACCAATTCACCGACCAGGTCATTTCGCCGACCCGCGGACAAGATATTCTACCAAGAGTTCTTTTTCGACCCAAGTATCATCCTTCTTCTCGGAGTCATCAGACAAAGAGCTGATTTTTGACGCAAGCATCCTCCTTCTTTTTAGACCCGCCAGATGAGAAGCTCATTTTTCACTCAAGTATTACTGTTTTTGGACCCATATCACATAAGAAACTGATTTTTGACTCAAGTAGGTATCATCCTTCTTTTTAGCGTCACCAAACAAGGAGTTACTTTTTGATTAGGTATCATCCTTCTTTACAGATCCACTATATGGAGAACTGATTTTTTACTCAAGGGTCCCTCTTCTTTTTAGACCCACCAGAGAAGAAATTGATTTTTTACTCAAGTAGATATCATCCTCGATATCGTTTTTCTTCTCCGGCCCCCCTTATAAGAAAATGGTTTTTTGCTAAAGTATCATATTCTTCTTTTTTACATAGATATAGGCCCGTATTCGTAGTCAGACCTTGAGTAGGTACCTATAAGGTGGTCTTAAGACTATGCTTATTCATTCAAACACAGGCTTGAGCTAAGATGGTTTTATACATTATGGTGATAAATATCATCTTGTGGATATTTAGGGTGGGTTTAGTCAGCTTATATTCAGCCCCAAGTTTCAATTTTAGTCGCAAGCGCAGCGACGCCCATTGGTTTTTATCCATGGTTTTTATGAAACAGCTTCCTCAGACTAAACCCACCCTTATAACCAAAAACAACTACATCTTTCAACGTTGAGTATGGTAGAAATTGACTGTTGAAAATTGAATAACGTCGACTTACACCTACTGTGAGCTATGGTGGATCAATTTCTGAAGAGCGTCTCAAGACATAAGATCTGACTAAGTATAAATACGGGCCCAAGTCTCGGCCTAAGTCTGTTTTTGACTTGAGGATTTTTTTTCAGATCCGTCAGAAGGAGTTTATTTCTGAGTAGACACCACATATAGACATAGAGTCCATTTTTGAGTTCTTGACTCGAGCATCCTCCTTCTTTTCAGACCCACCAGATAAAAAGTTCATTTTTTACTCAACCATTCTTTTAAGGCCCATCAGATGAGTAATTGATTTTCGACTCAAGTATTCTCCTTCTTCTCAGACCCATCAGATATTGAGTACATTTTTGACTCAAGTATTCCAGACCTACCAGAGTTTATTTTCGACTCAATTATCATCAGATGAAGAACTGATTTTGAACTTCTTCTTTTCAGACCAACTAAACCAGATAAAAAAAGTCAATTCTTCACTCAAATATCATACTTTTCAGACCTATCAGATAAGAATTGATTAGCACTTTTTGGTGAATTGTTGAACTCATAAAATCTAAAACAACCACAGAAACCATAAAATGCGGCTGCAAGCCCCTGTTCAAAGGCAAATTATGTCGGTGCAGAAAAACAGGACAACCTTACATAAAAATGTGCTCTGTAGAGGTGTTGTAATGTTTTAAAAAGAAGCTTAGTTTGACATGAAATTATTGTTTCATTGACTGATGGAGTCTTTTTGCATCCCTAGGTACAATATTACATACCTATTAGCATATTTCAAGTAAATGTTGAAAATCTCTACTAAATTTGCTACTAAAAACATCAACAAAACGGCCGTTAGTCAGACAAAATGAAAAGAGATGGATATGTAATACAGAATAATCAAAAGAAACAAAATATCTTATGTATGGCCATGACCAGCCCTTGGCGCTGTCGGCGCGGCCGGCCGATCACTATCCGGGCACCCGATACCGCGCGTAATTTTCGATGTTGGTTTTAAAAAAAACTAACTTGATAACCAAAAGATGTTTTGCGACGTCCACTTCGCAAAAACTTCCTTGGGGTATTATCTACATATTGTCTCATACATGTATCGACTTATTTTGAATGATTGATATAGGTCCCCATAGGTCAAAGTTTTGGTGTCGGTATCTCTTGCATTTTGGACTTCTTGGTGGTTTTTGCTGTTTGAAGAGGTAGTTATCAAACTTGAGACGAAGAAATTTGGCGTGGAGGTTTGGAAATGACTCTTAATTACAGAGCTGTAAAAATCTGCGCTTTGCCTCCAGTGGTTTTTGAGTTACGACAGGTTGAATGCAAAATATCGTGAACTCTTGAAAACCAAAGAAATATCAAAATTGGGGCCCTGGGGGCCTTAGGGTCAAAATTTCGAGGTGCCAACAGAGATTTTCATATTCAGCGCGATTTGTATACCTCAAAATGTCTTGTTTCCCAATTGATATATGAAATGCCCTTTGAATGTCACTTTTCAGGAATCTAGCCTAGTCTATAATCAAGACTCTTGATCTTGACAGCCCTACTCTTGTCTTGTCTAGAAATTTCAAGACAAGAGTTTCTAGAGGTCTTGTCCAAGTCTTGACGTCGTTTCAAGACAAGACTCTAGAAAGTCTAACTCTAGACGGCAACACTAATGGAAATGCCTTGAGTTTTCAGCAAAACATATTGAAAATTTACATTTCTCAATCACTGCAACTACTGGCTACTGTGACACTGAGAATTTTCGTGATTTTGGTTGTGCGAGGAGTCGCTAGGGAAATTCTCCTTGCTACAAAATTTTAAGCAAAATATAATCCATCCTGTATATATCAAGCTGGAGTGATTGTAGAAATATAATTTTTTCATATGTTTTGCAGGAAACTCTGGGCTTTTCAGTGAGATAGATTAGATTATGATGTAAATTAATTTCACCAAATGCTCCACATATTCTGAACAGAGTAATATGATAATCTCCTGCCAACTCTTGACAATCACATTTCCGTATGGATCACGGTGGAAACTTTATCTTTGTTGCACCCTACTACCATAGACCCTACCTAAACGGTCATTCCGAATTTGGTCGACATCGGATGAATGGTTAGAAATAAAGGACAAAAAGCTCACGAAAGTCCGCAAGTCACTATGCACTTAATATAATATTGCTATCGAAAATATTAATTTGACCGATGCTGTTGTAACTCAGTTCAGGGGTGGAAAACCTTGGGGGGAAATGTTCGATCTAAAAATAGTTGATGCCAGTTATGCTGAATTTATGCAACGAAAATTAACAACTCAACTCAACTAACAATGAAACTGAACTGAACTTCGACGAATTGAATGTTCGTCTTGCATAGCAGGCTTTCATGCACACAAATTATCAACTAAGCCGACAACTAAGCCAACTAACGCCAACTACGATTTGGCCAAATCCCAAATCGGTAGTTGACGTTGCGTTGGTGGATGTAAGAGTTTTTGGGAGTTGAGCGCACTTTTCTGCGCACAATTCAAATTTTCCTCCAAATTACAACGCATGTTTCGTGACATTCATTTTGTCATGTTGGTAGCTCTCTTAGTGATGGTGACCCACTCGTTACTCGTTATCTGTCAGTTATCACTTATCAGTAGTTATCATCTTGTTATCACTCTTCACTATATTCTTTTGGCGCGGACCAAAACGTGTAAACCCCGGTGTTGTGCAATAATCTGAGAGAAGGAGCCATGGATGACGGTCAGTTAATAGATCTAGTGAGAAAGTTCAATCATATATACGATAAAGCGGAAACAGGGTATCGGGATAAAAATGCCAAAAATAATGCCTGGGAGTCTATATCGGTCATAATGGGAGTGTCAGGTTTGTAACTTTATTTTTTCTTTCTACTCATAATATCTAACAAAAAAATTATTTTCTACAGCCGCTGAATGCGAACAGAGATGGACTGTTCTAAGAAACTGTCGGACTCTGTACGGAGTTACGGAACAGAAAGAAGCTACCATCTGGAAGTGGGGCAACTACTGTCACTTGGGGTCTCTTCGAAGCCATGAATTTTTTGGCTCCATTTGTGGCCCATCGAAAGTAAGTTTGGTGGCATATTAGCTGAAGGCATGAACTCGAAAAAATTATGGTTTGATTTTTTTTTTTCAGAACTGCAGGAAATGTTGCGTCCTCGGCTGCCTTAGGCAAAAGGGGTCAGCCTGATATGTGGGACCGCATGGCCACAATATTGCCTGGAACCTCATCAGAAAATTTATCTCTTACAAGTCAACTGGACGATTGGAAAACAGATGACTCCGACGGTGGTGACAATGTCATGTCATCTGCCGGGAGCACTAGGCAAGCTCTCACCACTATAACCAGTTTAATACCACCGTCCACTGCACCGTTAACAGCGAAGACATCAAGCACATTGAGGAAAGAAATTCCCCCCAAGAAAAAAAGGAGAAATGATGATAAGGAGCTTGGGGCCAACTTGAAAGATGCTCTAACCTCATTTAGCAGCTATATGGAACATAAAAAAGAGGAAGAGGCTGCAAAAGCTAGCGAGCCAGGCGCTGATGATAACGCCGAAGTACTCTTTGGAAAAATTGTGGCCCAGTACGTTGAAAAAGTGAAAGACAGTAAAGTGAGGAAGCGGATCAAGAGGCAAATTCTCGATATTTTTCCCGTGAAAGTGAATGGAGACTCCAGAAGTGGTCAAGCTACATCACTGTCCGTTTTGGTAGAGGTGCCACATACCTGATCACACGGGAAGCACGCGAAAGGTGTGTGATTATTCGGGAGTCGTCTAGAAACCATATGCCAGGCCACTATGGAATTTGCTGGAGGATGATGGAAAGTTCGGAAACACTAATCGGAGGCATATAATATAAGCACCGTCCTTAGCGCGATAGTCAGTTATGAATTGGAAACGAACGAGTGCGAAACAAGCAAAGTAGTACCTGCGATATATCCAAGCGTAAATAATTGTTGGCGTGTATTTATCGTAGTACGCAGTAATAAACAGTGTGTGTTTTAAAACGATCGTTTCAAATATAAACGAACCCGTACGCGAAATCCGTTACAGTATGTACAGAAACAGTTTTGCCTTAACAAAGCAATGTGACAGGTAACTTTAAATATCTTCAAAGACGTTGCAGAAAGGATTGCTATACGAGAGAAGTCCCACGGCAGACATGACGACGATTTTTTTGTATTATAAAATAAAAGGCTGGCTTTCGCGAAATAGATTTTTTATTTATTCTTTATTCAATATTATCCTCAAAACATTCCAACTCTGTTACTATTTCATGAGTGGATCTTGAACCAAGAGTAATTGGTCAAGAGATGGTTATGCAGAAAAAAAAGCGTAACTGTGATTATCTGAACATTATAGAGACTTCTTGAGGGTATATTTAAGTGAATTTTGAATTCGTATGCTACATGTTTGGCATGTCTGAAAAACTTTTGACTGACGCTTACTCAGTACTATGTAGGTTTATAATACAAGACAAGACAATAGATGTGCCACAACATACAAAGATATACAAGCAACAAAGAGATTCCCAAGCGAACTGTCCAGACGGATATATCCTTTTCCATCTCAAGTTCGTCCTTTTCTGACTATAAAGTATAACATATAATCAAATTGATCAAATTGCACAACGTAGAGTATCGATACAGAGTCCGAGTTCGACCCTGCAGGATGCGGACGAGGGCGAGTTTCGACATGTGTGTATATTGCTGCGATTGTGTCGCAGTGTGTGCAATCAATTTGGGCATTATTCGGGAAGGGAGAGCGTCCTCTGGAGAATACCAGGACTGACCATTTTAAAGGACGCACTCCGTAAATAGATATTCTGCACGCCGCCGCCGCCGCCGCCGCCACTGCCGCCTCCGTTGACCCTCCCTCACTCCCTCTTTGGCGGAGCCATTCAGCAAATATTACTTCCTTTGATATGTGAGATAGCTTTCAGAATTGCTATTGGAATTCCTCTTCCATATTAAAATATGTGATGGGAAAGATTGCGGAACTTCCCCCGCACACACTCACATGTACGCGCCAACCAAGAGGAGAGAGACCGACCGGCAGGTTTAACAAATAAACGCCATCAAATCCGATTACGAAGCCGCTCCAGACGTTCACTATCTTGAGCCCATCTCGTCCCGCACTTTTCATTATGTAATTTCTCTTGCCGAGAAGGGCTTTCTCCGCCCTCCATACCACAGCTCGTAGCTTTCTATTGAAAAAAGTGTCGAAACACTATTTCTCTTCTTTAGATTTCATAACAGCTTCATTATGATGCCAAAAAGAGCAAAACAATGATCGCTATAGTGAAATTGGTTTTAGTTAAAAAAAAAGAGCAGAATACTTTCGACATTATTTTTTTCACGATGAGACTTCTTTTGTTTCTTTTCTCGCTGCGCTCGGCGCTTAAACTCCCATTATCCGTCACATGAAGTCTCACTCATACCCCTAATACAATAAATATCAATTTTCATCAATAACATTCTCTACAAAGTACCTATAAAATAATAATTTTTATTTTATTCTATCTTGCTGCGGTGCCGGTGAGCGGACGAGGTCCGTCCGTCCAGGGTACACATAATAATTATGCGAATGTGACATCGTGACGGATTTTCTTACTGTACGATTTTCCCTGTTATACTACAGCACGGTGGAAACTGTGTTCTGGCAGGCACAGCATGACAATCTAATAATCTCCACAAAGTATAAGAATGTCGTTTGGAAAACTCGATCCGGTATTAAAACCCATTAGAGCCTAACGAGCCCATATGGAGCCACCATTTCTTGATAGAAATTATGACTGATATTTTGGTAAAAACCTTTATTTTTCAAAAAAGTGTACCTGCACCGTTTAGAATGGATAATGATGATATACACTCGCAAAAAATAACATCTTGATCGATGTTACTTTTTCCTTGCTAGCGCTCTGAAAATACGTGTTGAATTTTTCGCCGGGAAACGATGAACTTCACTTTGATATAAATATTATTATTGATGTTATTCATGTCACAGTTGTTCTATAAATAAATTTTTGCATTCTTATATTATCATTCAAGCCTATGAAATGTTTTGTGGATGCAAAGTGCTTTTCATGTTTTTGTTTTTTTGACCGTAAACATAGCTGAGTCCATATGGAGCCACTAGGCTGTTATCGGTATAACTTGTGTTGACGAGTTCTAAACATAATAAATTATAATTTGGTGGAATAATTCTTCAGGAAGCCATTGGTCGTGCGCACGACGATGATGATCATAATAGAGAAGTGTTGGATGTATTCATAGATCCTCCAGAAAGTCATGTTTTGACGGACGAGGATTTAGCAGATGAAGAATGGACTTGTTGATAATTTGAGCGGGAAACAGCTTTCTGCAAATGCCGAAATTGTTCTGACGGATCGGATAATGTGCGTATAGGAGGTACTAAAGATATAGCTGAGGTACTGAGGAAGATCAGTTACCTGCAGAAGTAGCTGAAGAGCCTGAAAATATTAGAAGACAATTAGTAGTGATTATCATATCCCGAAATTATTCATTTTCGGATACAGCAGATTTGGAGCTTCCAGTTGTACATTTTCCAAGCCCAGATTACCCACAATACAAAAATTTGACCTGCGTAGAAATATTATCATTTTCAATCATTTAGTTTCAAATGATTTATTTAAAAAAATAAGGAATGAAACGGCAAGTTACGCACAATTCAAAAATGTTCCAGATCCGCCAGTAACCGTTCAAGAACTAAAGACTTTCTTTGCCATACTGATTCCAAATGGATATAACATTTTGCCGTCCAAAAGAAATTATTGGGAGAACGCAAAAGATATGGAGAACGAGCCAGTATCTAGTGCCATGAGAAGAGACAGGTTTTCTCAGATTTTTCGCTTTATACATTTTGCCAATAACTACCTTGTGGATGAACGCGCTAAGATGTAGAAACTGCGACCGATAGCAGACATGTTGAAAGAAAAGTTCTTCGAACATTTTGTGCCAGACAAAATCTTTCATATGATGAGTCTTTGATAAGACCTTTTGGCTTAACTATTTGTTATACCATTTTTTCACGAAATGATATGTATTACCTGATATACTTCACAATTTGATACATTTTTATCTATTTTTTGCATGGATCACGCATCATTGTGAAGTTACCCGGATAGCGCCTAGTGGCTCCATATGGAGCCATGTCATTTGGGCAGTTTTTTTTGATAAAAAAACATGGGAAATACTTATTTTCCTTGTATATGTAATAGTATTGACATGTTTTGGTGAAAAAATTCCATTTTTATCAATTTTTTTATTCTCGGTCTTAATGGGTTAATTTTAATTGAAAAAATATAAAATACATAGGTATTCACATAGGTATGTAGGTAGGTACCTCGTGAATGTGATTTGAGGTAACTACGTGGTTCTAGAGTTCCCACGATATTATCTTCTCCAATCAAAATAAGGCCGTAGGTTAAATTGAAATATTGACAGAATTGATATGAGTATTTCCAGTTATGTGCTCGCCACCGTACTTATATTTGGAATGTCACATTTAATTGAGGTGAATTCAAACCGAGATTCAAACCATTCAAGAAATTAACGAAGAATAATGTCAAAAATCAATTTCCAAACATAAAAATTTGATTATCGAACCAGTATAATACCATCGCTATCCAATCAGCTGACATCTAGAACATTAAGCAACTGTTTCAGCCTTAATTGTCGAAAATTCTTTTTCCCCTCTAGGCTTTAATCCACCCCTGCTTTCCTGCTTAAAAGGGTACATTGGTACCTGGAAGTTGTGTCTACATTTGGGTGTGCGGCATTCGATTTTATTTTTGAATTGTAAACGTCCGTTGAAGAATATACCCAGGGCTGGGCCTGGCCTATTTGCCGCCTGCGTGCCACCGAAAAATTGCCGCCCCCCTCACCGGCAGTGGAGAGCCCCACCAAATGCGAGAATGAAAAGAATCCTACGAAATTCAACTTCATCATTATATTACCGCCCCTATGACTTGCCGCCTGCCATACCCGCCTGCGCGCCGGAACGCACTGCACGCCTGCTAGGCCCGACCCTGAATATACCTCCTTATCCCTATAATAAAATACATCCGCTCGAATCTATTGAAGCCAAGTCGAGAGCCATTCCTGTCGGGCCAACAGCACGACAACACGAAGAGCAGTCCAGTGTCGGCGATTAGTAAAAAATAGAACCGAACGCGGCGAACGCCGCAACAGCTTATTCTTCCATTTCCTGGGACGACGCTGGTCGCCCCAAGGTCAGGCAACGTTACAGGCGTTCGTTACAATCACTGATGCCATGAACCGATTTCACTTCCATATGTGGTTCTGCGTTAGTTGTGTGTTGTGATCTAGGCGCGAGAATAGAAGTTTCACTTCAAAAATCCAACTGGTAACATACAATAACCGTGATAGGTCAATTACTAATGTTTCGACATTCTCGAGGATGCTTCATGGTTCTTCTATTTTGCTCAGCAAACGCATGAAGCTCTTTTCAGGTTCTGCGTAGGTCATCACCGGTGAGCCCAGGCAACCAGTTATACAATTTATTTCGAAGTTTCTTTGCACTTTGCCTGGAAAAGCAAGTATAGTGCATATCTGAGACAGGCAAGTACTAATCCATCAACTTTTTGCTGTAGCCAAAGAAATTTGGCTAAACGACACAATTTGTAATTTTATTTCTAAAAGATGACAAGAAAAAAGCAATGTGTCGAACCGAACCGAAATAGATATCGATACCTGTCGGCAAAAACATCGTAAGCCACATTTTGATCAAAATTCGAATTGTTAGTTTCGTACAATTCTGATTATCAACTACCATCCTGTAATAGTATATTGTGTGGGTGTGGTTAGTACAGAAAGTGCCATATTCCTGGCCGACGACGGAATCTTGCAGTCGCCGAGGCCTGCAACCGGCGGAAGCCTGATAGTCACTTTCTGTACGAACAGCACATACTATTTTTTAGCCGATCTAATGAGGTAGTTACACCTATCCAAATAATTTTCAAAGCCTTGCATCTAATTTATTTCAATGATGACATTAATCTATCAAAGTATCTGAAACTTTCTTTCTGACCGGCGCGGCGGCCAGAAAGTTTTTCCCCGTACTGTTATTTTTCGTTACTGATGGGGGTCACTGAAGCAATCGTTCATTTTGTTGGCTGGTAGTAGGCTAGAAAATCACTTCTTTCTGTTTGATCGGCTAAAGAACAACATTATCGCGATAAAGAGCAATTTAAGTGACTTACAGCAAAAGATCCACACGTGAAAAAAGGTGGCGATCAGAGCCCTATGACTTGATCTGTGGCATATTTTGCACTTACCTACGCCAATAGTGTTTATTTTGTTTGCGGGGTCTACAGCTACGACACCACGAGATGACCTTGAACGTTCATCTTGACAACCGTCACGATCTGGAGTTAGCAGTATGACGTAGTGACCCTAGAAGGGTCCGTTCTTGAACAACTTGCCGGTCCCCCTTATTATTTTGAAAATAATTTAAAACAGTTTGTTGTTCAGATTACAGGGTTCGTTGTCCTCTTGAGGCTAGGAGCTCGTGTCCTTTGCACAATTCTCCTTTCACTACACCATAGAAAATGAAAGATTTCTTTTGCGCAGGGGGCATTTGTTTTTTTGGAATAGAACAAAACAACCCTAGGACGAGTCTTCCTTCATCAATGAGATCTACCATCTGAACAAACCACCAGAGGGCAGGTCAATGCTTGGCGTCTCACCTGGGGCCCGTTTCAAAAAACTACAAACGACATGTTCACATGGAAGCTCCAACACAATAAATGATTAGGCTGTGGCATCAATTCTTCAATGTAGATGGTGTTCCGTAATAGACCACTAACTTATCCCTATACTTACCTATAATAATCGAGTTTTGATCCATCCTAGTTCGACCCTGTAACAACAAATAATTTTTATAGTAAATATAGCAAATAAGCGTTGTCCTAGAGTAAACGAGACAACGCTTAACCTTAAACTCCTTCCATCAAGTTATCGGGGAAACCCAAGCCGTTTTGCAAAATGCAGCTTCAAACTCTTCAAATTTTGAAATACATTTTATTTTTCTCATAACTTTTGAACCGTTCAACCAATTTCATTCAAATTCGAACCAAAGTTTACTAATAGTGGGAGCTCCTTCCTACCTATTACTTTACATATAAAATTCTTGATATACAGAGGCGCCCAGGTTATACTAGCAATAATTCATCATTCGATGATCTATATCGGAAAATAAGACATTTTTTATTTTTTCGAAAACGCTTCCTAAAGAGGATGCAGCCTTTCAAAGTTTAGTTCTAATTTTTTTTATAACTCTCTTGTCATCAAAGCGATTTTACACAAGTTTGGCACAAGATAACTTACTCCGCAAGTAACTTTTGTCAACTTTTTCATAAGTATACCTACTTGTACCAAGTCTAGTCAAAATCGCTTTAATGATCTGAGAGTTGAAATAAAAAAATATTATTGAAACTAACTTTGAAGCGCTGTATCTCCCTTAGGAAGCGTTTTCGGAAAAAAAAACAATGCATGTCGATTTATTTCTGGATGGACCATCGAATGGTGAACTATTACTGCTACTAAGAACATGAACCACTCTGTACAAGGCAAGTACACTGATATGTAACGACAGCCTCAGTATTCTGATTTGGCGATCACAGGTCAGCGACATTACCTACGAAGCAATATCAAAACCGATTTGCGTCATCCTTTGCCCATAGAACAAATTGCCTATTAAAACTCGCGCAAGTAATACAAATATCCTGAATCAAACTGGTGATTTCTATAAAAATCCGTTCCATTGACATTTTTATGGGGCTTTTATGGTCATGGCGTACCGTTAATATTTAAATGAATCATACATTATTCCGCGTCGGTGACATTCAGGAGGATAACGCATTTTTCTGTCACATTTACAAAATCGTTTTCCCATACGACATAAAATATGTATATGCCGTATGTATTTATTATTCCCATTGCATGTTATGCGCCATACTGCCATACAGAATATACGTTCACACACAGACACACAATATAATGAGATATATGTTGCGCGCTCTTTCAAACTTGAATTAGTCTGAACATACGCCAGGATAATTCATAATAAACGACTTGGCGTGATGGACGGCGATTCAAGTCATGATCGAGCTAAATGAAGAGTGCCTAATCAGCCGGAGAGGGAGCTTCCGGCAGGGCCCGGAAGTCCGTGTATCGGTTATGACTCGGAGGTCCTTGGCTCCATGTGGGGTTGATTTTGCTCGGATATGTTTGGATTTGCTACAAACGGTTCCGGAACATCGTGTCACAATATTGATCTATTAGGGTGGCATCGTTATGAAACATTCAGGCATCACCAAAGATATGATGTTATGGCTTTGATCAGAATTTTATTTCGAATCATTACGTCACGTCAAAAAGAACTTTCAAAACAAGGCATGACATGTTTTGTCGACTGGGCCGTTTGGTTGTTCAAATATATTTTTGCAAATCAGCCAGTCAGCGATAAAGAAGACAACAAAAGTCAACAAACTATTTTGAGTTTAGCCACTGTCACGTATACTTTTGACAAAATAGCACACTGACGGCTGACAACGGCTGGTTGGCAGGACAGATGGATATTGACTCCCACAGATGTAGGCATCCCTACTTTGCGCGTTGTGAAGTGCGCATGCGCCACACGGTCAAAATTAGGATAAAATCAACTATTCGACATCAACATAGACGCCTGACCTGTTTGTTTTCTGTTTGAAATAGCTGATTGGGCATTTGTTTTGGTGAATGTTAGCACAGTGACCAATGAAAAACGCATTTTTACGAAAATATACGAAAAAATGTTCACGAAATATTCAGTTCACAATAGCTTGTATGCTTTTCCTGTTGTCAATCAACACGTATTGAGCTAAGTGGAATTCACCAGAAAAAATCTACAATTAGCTTTTTCATAATTAAATTGTGCGTGCTGCAACCGGGGGCTAAGTACCGAGCTTTTTTTGAAATTCTGAATTGCAGCTAGCCATGAAAGTGGAAAGGTGTGTCTGGCGTCTTTATTTAAATTGCGCTCTTGAGGCGAGCGGCTAGGCAAAGCGGGAAGATGAATGATCAAGTCAGGGTCATAGGTACGTTTCCACTTCCACAGCTAACTGCAATCCAGATTTTCAAGAAGCACCCTTGATTTAGACAAGAACAATATCAGTCGTTCTATGGCATAGACATGATCCGTGCAAACCAATTGGAAATACATATAGCAAATCATGCAACTTGACAAATATAGCAGAGTGCAAAGTCACAATCATTAAATTTGATGATTGTTTTAGCGTAAACATTTACTTCGATCCACTAAAGCTATTTTCAACAACACGGGCGTGTGTTTCTCTGATCAAGTCCCCTTTCCACATCCAAAACTGCTCCACTAACACTGGCTAATGGGTTTCCTCCGAGTACCGAGCGCGCCTTATCCGATAATCGGCTTATATTATGATGAAAGTTCAATTATGAGCCCATCGGGTAAAACATAATGCAATCATTTGCCACCCCCGTTATGTAATGATAAGTGTCCGTACACACACTTGATCGTGAATTGAGCGTCAGGGCAAAGGGTCGCGCGCCCTCTAACAACATAATAGAACAATCGGTGATTCAATTTGGATTTTTTTAGGTGTGACGATTATTTGACGCCTGTAACCACTCCAAGGCACCCCCTCTCTCTGGGCCTCTCTTTTAATAAAATATGTTCTCCATCGGGAATATGAGTGGAAGGGCCGTCGGCGTCGAAATGAAATAGTTTAACTTCAATAAGTGCCATTGAGAGGGAAATGCAGGTTTAAATTTGCCTGATGCATAATTCGAGCGCAGCCACCCCTTATCAATTTATGTATTGAATGGGTGCCCGTCTGAACGCGAGAGAGAGTCAATATTTATGAGATCTTTTCACGAATAATAATACACGTGTTGAAGTCATAGCTTTGACACAGTGTCATGATGGATTGTGTTTGGGCGACGATCGCCCTCTTCTCGTTCGCCTTCTTCCAGGCGTTTCTTTGATGGATGATAATCGCCGAAATGGAAATGGGAACTTATTACGCAAATTTTGAGACGAAATAAACACATTTCGTCATTTCACAGCTGAATCTTTCGCACGGGTAACGAAAGTGAAAATAAGAGCTTTTTACCAGTTAAAAAAAAGATTTTGAAACTTAGTGATAAGCAGAATGTATTCATCAAGTTTTCCAGGAAATTTCCATATTATCGCCTTCAACGTGCCAAGTATATCCCATACACTTTCTTTTTCCAGTAGAATGATTTTTTGGAGCAAAAATATAAAAATAAAGTGACAAGCTGGAGCACTGGGAGAATACGGCCGATGCACATAGGGGTATTCAAGCCAAATAGCTGGACAAAAGTCAATTTTGAAAAGTTGCCCTAGCTAAGCGAATTTCCCCGTTTAATAAAGTTGAATAGTGGATGGTACATGTAATGTGGTTTTGAACTTGATCACATAACCCGTCTTGTCGTATTTCTGATCAGAAGTTGTCACTTGTTGAGAGAGAATGCGTCGCTGTAGAAAACTATCAAACAGATTTCAACTTTAGAAAAAGATTTTACGTTCCATAGACAAAGTAGAAAGTTTTTGATGATGAATCTATCAGTACCAGGTATGTACTTCAGTTTAACGCAATGGATAATATTTTCATGTTTTTACTGTAAGCAGTTTCGCCACTTTCTTGTGTCAAGAATTTTGGGAAAATTTTTCGCGAATTCCAGTTTTTCAAAATTGATTTAGTTACAAGTTCTGCTGAGTTCTGTGAAATGTTTCATACCATTGGAAAGAACAGACATTTCTGTGCTAGATCATAACAAAAAATCTTGCCCCTATCTGCCCTTCTTGATTTTATTGATTTTTTCTTCTAGAATCAGAAAATACAAAAATTAATGAAAATTTCAACTTTGCCACTGAATATATTCAACCTGCAAGTACTGAAAGTGGTATCAAACTGGTATCAAACAGTGCGATATCTTTGTCAAGCTTTTTAAATGCGAAAAAAAGACAAAAAAAAAGTGACTTGGTGGAGATTCGAACCTCGGACGTTTGGATCCAAATACTTTTGTCCAGACCATTCGACCATTTACCCCTATGTGCGATGGGCCGCTGATAGCTTCGCTCCGAAACTTTGCAGGTGTCATCAGCCGTAGTCGTAGCCCCTAAGCTTGTCACTTAATTTTTGCTCCAAAAAATCATTCTACTGGAAATAGAAAGTGTATGGGATCTACATCAAAATCGCTCCTGTTTCTTTTTTTATGTATGAATCGAATTTCAGCTGGATCCGACTAGGGAAGAGATTACAAATCAAGTTAAGCAAAGGAGAAGTGGATCAATGATTTCTTAATTTTATTTCTTTATGCTTTAGTTATAGCATTTTTGACATGTTTCTCAAATACTTAGGCCCGTATTCATAGTCAGATCTTATGTCTTAAGACGACCTTATTCAATTTTCAGGAGCCAATTTTCAGCAAACACAACCACGAGAAGGTGTAATTGTATTTGATTATAATATACAATATTTACAAGGATATTCTTATACCTATACAATCATCTTATATAACCACCTAAGACCACCTTATATTTGAGATCTAACTATGAATACGGGCCTCAGACTCAAATTTCTCGTGAATGGTGTCCCCAAAATTTTGCAAGGAGTAACTTCTCTTTCTGAACTGGTTCAATGTCAAATTCAAAATTTTGTTCAATTTTGTGAAATTTATTCCAGTGACGTAACAGTGCTGAGAAAAGGGGACAATCTCTTTGAGCTGCTTAGAGACTTTGAATTATGAGCTGTCGAATGCAAAAAATGAAGAAAAGATGGATTTAAAACAAGTGAGTATGCCTTCACGTGCGTGAGTCTCAGTAGCGCATTTTCTCAAAGAGGCATATTGTGGACGTAAAGAAATTTGGTTGAAGGAGAAACACCATTCCTTGCCCACTTTCTTCATTCGAAATTCATTGTGATATTTTGTTATCAGAATGGGGTACTTGCCAATGAAATAGATTTGAATGAAAATTCTTCCACTCATCAATATTTTTTTGTTTGAGGGCGGGAGCTGGAGGCGGCGACTAATCAAAAGTGGCCTATCTCTTCCCATTTTTAGTCAGCTATCTATATAGCGGAACAATTAGATCGCTATGTCTTCAGGGTTATGTTTTACATTTATCTCTCACTTTGGGGGCGGCGTGTGGGAGCGGCAGAGTTTGGCAAAGAAATTCTTCCACAGTTTGAGTTTCAAGTTTCTGAATGTTTGAGGTAACATTAAAATGTAAATCAGTGGAAATTATTGAAAGTTGCACTTTTTCTTTTGGGGGTGGAAGTTGGAGGCGGCGCCATATCAAAAGTAGCCTATTCTTTCCCATTTTCAGTTAGCTATCCATATAGCGAAAGAATTAGATCGTTATGTCCTCGGGTTTATGTTTTTCATTCATCTCTCACTTTGAGGGCAGCGTGTGGGGGCGGCAGCATTCGGCAAAGTAACTGTTGTACAGTTAAGGTTGAGAGTTTTTAAATGTAAGGGAAATATGACAATCAGTGAAAATTGTGAAAGTTGCATTTTTTGTTTGTTTGGGGGCGGTAGCTGGAGGCGGCGACTAATTAAAAGTGGCCTATCTTTTTCCAATTTCAGTCAGCTATCAATATAGTGAAGGAATTAGATCGCTATGTCTTCAGATTCATGTTTTACATTCATCTCTCACTTTGGGGGCGGCGTGTGGGAGCGGCAGAGTTTGGCAAAGAAATTCTTGCACAGTTTGAGTCAAGAGTTTCTAAATGTCCGAGGTAACATTATCAGCTAAATCAGTGAAAATTGTTGAAAGTTGCACTTTTCTCTTTTGGGGGCAGAAGCTGGAGGCGGCGCAATATCAAGAGTAGCCTATCCTTTTCCATTTTTAGTTAGCTATCCATATAGCGAAAAACTTGGATCGCTATGTCTTTGGGTTCATGTTTTTCATTTATCTCTTACCTTGGGGGCGGCGTGTGGGAGCGGCAGCGTTCGGCTGAGCAAATGTTGCATTATTTGAGTTGGCAGTTCCTAATGTTTAAGGGAACATCTCAATCAGTAACATTTGTGAAAGTTGCACTTTTTATCGTTTGGGGGCGGAATCTGGGGGCGGCGACTAACCAAAAGTAGCCTATCCTCTCCCATTTTTAGTCAGCTATATATATACCGAAAGAATCAGATCGCTATATCTTCGGGTTTATGTTTTTCATTTTAAAGTGATTGGGGGCGGTTTTTAGCAGTGTTTTCATGTCGGCGGCGCATATTTAAGACGGAATGTTTCTTGGCTTACGTTTATAAGTGGCAACTATGCATTATTCAAAAAATGAGAACACCAGAGCATCAGGTCTGGTAGAAAGTGCAATATTACGTTATTTCAAGTTTATCGGGGGCGGTTTTCTCTATGTTGGCGGCGCAATATGGACATCCAATATAGCCTAGCCCTCCTTTGGGAGTGGCAGCTATGTAACAGCGAAAAAATTAGAAAGCTAGGTCGTCTAGTTTGGGAGGAGTTCAAGGAACGGACGGACGGACGGACGGACGGACGGACGGACGGACGGACGGACAAAGCGGTTGCAATAGCGATTTTCATCAAGATGAAAATCGCAAGTTCCCAAGAACTAAGATTTCAGACCGCTTGCTTACTTGCAGTTGTTTTGGAATGTTGTGCAAAGAACAATGATCAGGCTGCCTGGGACCGTTTGTTCCTATTTCCTTCAAAAGTACTGGGCTTGCCAACCAAGTCTGATCGTAAAGAATCCTCAAAATCTTTAGTACGAAAAGGACTATGTTCATCTGAGTCTTCGGCGGCTCCACGAGGACAGACAATAACATCCAAATCCGCATTCTCCTCAGAATCATTTGAGGACCCTATCAAGAGAAAAGTCGAAAATAAATTGGCTGATGGTGGAGTCAGAGGTGCCGTCCTTATCGTCGGAAGACTCCATGGCCCCCAATAACCAATATACCTTAGATCTTCGACAATCAAAACACCCTCCCGCGCCTGAAAATGCCACTTATCCTGCAGTTCTTGATGCACACGTTCAGCCACCTCCAGTCTCGATTGAAGAAGTCCGCTATGTTCTGAGATCTTTCCCTAATGGCTTCGCTGGATCATGGGACGATATATGTCCTCAGCATCTCAAAGATCTGACAGCTGAAAATGAGGAATCTGCAAACCGCTCACTTCATGCCGTTGATTACAAACGTGATGTTGGATGGAAAGATCTATGAACCCGTTCGCTATCAATTGTGCGGTGTTTCATGATTAGCCTTACGGAAGAAAGACGGCGGTATCAGACCTATTGCTGTAGGGAAAGGCGAAGGTGAAGAGAAACTAAGACCATGATCAACTCGGCTATGGGACAAAAGGCGGCGCTGAAGCAATAGTTCATGCTATTATTATTCTTCACTGAAGATCTATTCATTTCATCTCTAATTGATAAGTAAAAGTCTCCTCTAAATATCTGGTATCTAAATGAAGCTACTCTCGGTGGTCCCTGGATGTGGTCATGAAGGATCTATGAACCATAATTCCTTCTATGGACGTTTACGGCTTGGAAGTGAATTGGTCTAATGTAAACTTAAATGTAAACTTCATATATCAGGTGGAAATCCAATGGAACGTCGACGAGTCTTGCATGGTTTCAGTCGTATCAATCCAAACATCATGACTCCACCGTGTAGATTTATATCTTCTTGGAAGTCCACTTAGAGACGAAGCTGCACCCTACATTATCTCGAAGAAAACTAACGCATTGAAACTAATGTCATCTCGCTTGAGGAATCTACCTGCCCAGTAGGCTCTCTATCTCCTTCGACATTGCTACAGCATTCCAAAACTTTAGTACATATTAAGGGCATGTTCATCTTTCCGATACCTTGATATTTTACGTGAATTTGATCATGAGCTTCGTTTGGCGGTGGAAATGTGTACTAACACAAAGTTGGATGATAGAGCATGGTCGGTGGCTTCACTTCCTTGAAGGTTATCCGGTTGGGTCTACTTTGTGCAGTGGAATTAGCTTTACCCGCCTTTCTGGCGTCGGTTCATGCTGCCAGCGACTTGAATGGAGAGGTTACAGTTCTACATATCCGAGGCATTGGGACTATGGAAATGCGAAAGTCAAATGAATGAATTGGTTATCATCCAGGAAAACACTCAGCCTGAATGGGATATTCCAATTTTGAAAAAAACGATTTAATGATTTGATCGCAGCAGCTGAACATAATCCGCTGGACAAGGCTCGTTTACTTGCAGAAGCTTGCCCTGAATCTGGTGCCTTTTTGAATGCATTGCCGATTGTGAAGCTAGGAACTCGATTGGACGACGACACTTCATTTCGAATTGCTATTGGCTCACGATTATGCAGCAAAATCGGTGAGAGCCATCGATGTCATTGCGGTGCAATAGTTGGAATGGTACAATTCTTCGTGCTTTGAATTCTGCAGGGATCCCCTCCTTTTCTGGAACCTCCTGGTGTCTCTCGCAATGATGGCAAACGATCAGGTGGATTGACATACGCCCCATGGAAAAACGGTCGTCAAATGGTAAGGGATGCCACATGCTGCGATTTACTATGTAGCAGCAATATAGCGTTATCTGCTGAAGAAGGTGGTAAGGCGGCTGCAAACGCTGAAGAACAGATGTTCAACAAATACGCCGACCTCTCCGATCGTTTCTTCATATTTCCTTTTGGTATAGAAGCATTTGGTTCCTGGGGCCTCTCAGCCAAATAGCTTGCCTCAGAAATTGGCAAGAAACTTTTCCAGAGATTGCAAGAAAAAGGTCAACAGAATTCTCAGAGAAAAGATCAGCCTCAAGGTTCAAAGGGAGACTGTAATATCTATTTTACCAACGCTGCCTCCCCAAAAGTCATTCGACGAATTTTTTTACATTTTACGTTGATTTATTATATTTTATCCATGTTTTCTTTCAATAAACCACTTTTCTTTCTGAACTGAACGTCAAATTCAATTTTTTTTTCAATTTTGTGAAATTTACTCCAGTGACGTAACAAACAATGCTGAGAAAAGGGGAGAATGGTCCAGTATCTGCGTCACTGGGGGGTTTTGACAAAATTCATTTTATTGAAGTGTCTACCTGTACCTACAGCCGAACATTTTTGCTGGAGACAGATCATGCTTCACTGATATTGGTTGGGGACGATCCGTTGCTTAGAAAGTCCATAGCTTAGAATGTTCGTAGCTTAGAAAGTTCTTAGCTTAGAGTGGTCCATAGTTTAGAAAGCTCACAGCTTAGAATGGTTCGTAGCTTAGAATGTTCACTGCTTAGAAAGTTCATAGCTTAGAAAATGCATAGGTTAGAATGTTCTTAGCTTAGAAGGTTCTTAGCTTAGAATGGTCCATAGCTTAGAATGGGTCGCAGCTTGGGAAATTCGCACCTCAGATTAGTTCGTAGCTTGAAATGTTGACTGCGTGGATATGTCTGTTTAGAAAGATCATATCTTCGAATGATCCGTAGCTAAAAAGTTCATAGCTTAGAATCCGATGGAAACTTGCGCGCACAGAGTGGGTATACTATAAATTGAAATTCTCAAAAGTTCTCAGCAATTTGGCACACCGAGCTGTGTACATGGATGTCGTCAAGTTCAGTAGTTTTTTTTTTGTAGACCCGCAATCGGAATACCTAGCAATGAGATTGTTTACTTTCTCAACAATTTTGCACACCAATCTGTTTAGATGAAACGTCATCTTCAGTAGTCTGGACGCTATGGACATTCTAAGCTAGGAACCATTCTAAGCTAAGAACATTCTTACCTATGAATTTTCTAAACTATGAACTTTCTAAGCTATGGTCATTCTAAGCTACGAGCCATTCTAAGCTGTGAGCTTTCTAAGCTACGGACCATTCTAAGCTAAGAACTTTCTAAGCTACGAACATTCTAAGCTATAGACTTTCTAAGCTACGGACCATTCTAAGCTAAGGATTTTCTAAGCTATGGACATTCTAAGCTATGGACTTTCTAAGCTACGTACTAGGCCCTATTGGTTGCTTCAAGTGAACGAACCGGAAAGACAACGAGCGAGATGAACGAACAGAGAAACTGCATCAGACGACTTCAAAACCTAATACAGACCAGGTAAAAGTCAAGGCAATGCAGACGCTCTTTCCCGAAAGCCAAAAATGATGACGCAAGCACTTCAAGAAGGTGAAGCAACGAAATGCAGTACAAATCAGGGCAATCAGCGCGCGCGCCGCGCCGTTGAGATTCTGCAGAGCTGGATCCCACAGTTGCGGTGAAAAACGAGCAACGAGAAGATTGTTTTGCTATTGGCTTGCTGATGGAAAAGAAAAAGAGCTTGGACTAAACAGACCGTTTAAAACGGAAATCTCAAAAGGAAGACTGGAGTTTAGGGCTTTGTAGGCCCAACTGAACTCGTTTGGAATGGAATAGTGTTTATGTTTAGGCAAGGTTTTTCCGCCACAAATTACCTGAGACACAGCGCAGCCAGCCATAGGATAGAGCTCAAAAAATTGCTAAATGAATAATGACTGCATAAAATAATTTAAACTATTCCTATATCACAGTCTTGACAGTCCGATGAAAAGTAAAATCTGTCGAGTGATAATGGCATTGGTTGAGAGATGCTTTGGAGAACCAAAGAGTTCAATTCAAGCCTGTGGGTTTTCGCTCTGATGTGGTGATGGCAACTTTTACACATTTGCCAAGTCCGCAGAGATGCGAAGGAAGACGCGATGCGTCGCTGTCGTCGCTGCGTTCTTCCTCCTGCCTCTGCTTTTGCCTTATCGCCTCTCGCATATAATGTAAACGGGCGTCGGGGCATAAAGCAGATAGCAATTTCTTGCCAGGGAGCAGCGCGGAGGACCGGGAGAGGACGCGGAAGAGATACACGTATTCCTCCTCGGTCTGGCGGCATTCAGCATTCTTAGTTATCGCGCCATAAAAGTGATGAAGCACGGGGTAAAACATGGCCTAGTTTGTTATTCCCTGCATCTATACGGCACGGGGTATACTATACGGTATACGCCAGCTTATCTGTAATTCTCCATTTCGTCTTCGGCGCGCGTGGATCGCGCTACGTAACGCTCCAGAAAAGTGCGAATTTATTCATAGACTCGCATAATGAGAAACTGTAAAAATGGACATTTCCGCCGCCGTGACGGTTTTATGTTTTGATAAGGGGAATAACACGCCATTTTTCCAGCCACGCAATAACGATGCTGCCTCTCTGCTGCTCCTGCTCCCTGACTTTCCCAGCCGGCGGTTATTTAGATCTCTCCTGCGGAAATAAATACCAACCTTAATACCCATATACTGGATAACACCCACCCAACCAGCGAGCAAGCGAGCAGCACCCTCGCCGTGCAAAATACGCACCAACCTACGCGAACAATATTCTGTCTCAAGTTTCTCAGTTTTCGGAAGTTAACTACGGTTAAAAGTAATGATTCACGGTTTGACTTGATTTTTGAGTTATATTTATTTGACTCGACTTGACTTGACTCAAGTCTCAAGTTCATTTCAAGTTTAGTGTAACTTGATACAGTAACATCTCAAGTCAAATAGTTACTGCATCAAGTACTTGAAAATCTTGAAACATAACTTAATTTGGATGGCTCCTTGATCCTCACAGTATCAAGTGTGGATTTCATTTTTAGGGAACTTCAGATATCTGTCTTGCCTGTTTTGACTGTATTTTTTGATACGGCTTCGAACGTGATTACGAATTATACGAGTGATTCATTGTGCACAATAATTTGTTATAGCTAAACGAAAGACAAATGCGCAAATGATGTTCTACAGGAAACTGAAGTGCTCTCAACATTCAAGTTCAGTCCCTTGTAGAACGAAAACTGTTCATAGGAATAAGTTTTGGTATGAGAACTTTTTATTCAGCAGAACAAGAAATACACAATACCAAGAATTCAACCATCAACTTACCAAGGAAAATCGGAAAATTCTCACCCCAACATCAAGCCCCAGTGCATGTCATGATACCATTTTCGTATTATTTTCATGTTTGATCAGCTCCAAGTAACCTAGGAGATTATAACGAGTATAGCTGTACCAAGCTTATCCCGGTTCTGTAAGACTGGGCCTTAGAAGTATGGCTGTATATCAAGCTAAAGATATTTTTGCATTTCTATGAATATCGATGAGCTGTTTGAAAATAATGAACGTGTCACTGTCATCCTCCGACGGAGAAGATTATTTAACGTTGAAATACCAATTCAGTGGTAGATTCGCTAAGTAAATAGCAACCTGGACTATTCCTGACCATGATAGAGAAGAGGCTGGACCTTCAAACACAACAATAGCATTTGCACGCGATACACAACAATCATGATGCGGTCACATCACTGTCATTCGAAGACAAAAAATATACAACAAATATCCAACCACTACGAAATCTGTTACCCGAGCATCATCACGGACTATCTCTGATCAGGTTGGATCTAAAGCTAACTTTACATTGAGCAACAATTGCGTGCAATCGTTGCATGCAACAGAATAGGCTAGTGGACATGGGTTTTTTTTATTTTTTTTTATGAAAGATCCACCCAAAATTGTTGCATCGGCAAGATGATTTTGTTTAAAAAAGTTTTTGTACATATAAAAAAAAAACATGAAAAAGATTTGTCTGTTTGAATGGCGCGGCAAGTGCGTGACGTCACATTTTGAGGAGCCAATAGAAACTCTGGTTGACCATTCAATGACTGAAGAACACCTTCTCGTTTTGAACTGATTTATACCAAAAACATATAATGAAATGCTGGAGTGCTATGGTTTGACCTCACATTTTGGTCGATTCTTCCTTAAAATTCACTTATTTTTGCTCGTGCAGGCTTCGGATTAATGTCACAACAGTGTTATTAGTGCCATATGAGTGGCAGTACTGCGAGTGTCGCATGCCGTATGTCAACCCCACGTCAAATGATCTAGTTTTATTTTAATACAATTTCGCTTCATAATACATAATAACTCCATGTAATGGCATCAAAAATAAGTTCCTTGTGATAAAGTTGTGTTCGCACGTGAAAATACACCACAACGTATTAGATCCAGAACGAATGCTTCGGTCGAATGTCAAATGCGTTTCCCTCTCCTTCCTCCCTCCCACCTCCTAGCCCACATTCAAGCTATGACGTAGCATATTATTCCTGATTTGAATAAGTCCACTTTCAAATTGATTTTTTACCGAAACGAAATCATATTTCGAAAAACTTTTCCAACTACAAATTCGCCATTCAGATATTTATCAGGTTTATAATACTTTTATACTGGAATGCGATTGATGTCCAGTAGCCTATTGCCTGGTCTAAAACAAAATTGCATGCAACTATCAATATGCTGTAATTTTGTTGCGTGCAACTTGCAATTTGTCACTAGATTCAGGTATTTTTGGTTTGATTTGTTGTTTGGTGTGTAATAAAGAAGAATGGAAACAGGGGCTGAGAAAGTACTATGAGAGGATCAATTCGGGCTCAATGTTCAGAAACAATAAATTTAACAGTTTGGAACTTCCTCCATTCGCAGGAAATTTTTAAGAACTCTATATCTTCTTGGGCCATCCAGTTCTGCATGAAATGCAGGGTTCCTTCAAAGGATCTTCTATCAAGCCACGGCTTCACCCACCACCTTCGCGGGCGACAGTGTTTTTCGCCAAAAACGGTAGCACCGGCAAGGACGGCAGTCATTATTATTGCTGCCATCATTCGACAAGAAACTCTTACAAAAAAATTGCACCACATGCATCGTTCTACGTTCTACCGTGTATGGCTTTTGTTGACAGATTCAAATGACTTTTGGCTTTTCAAATTTCCAATTGTTTTTCTTTAAACAAAATTGCATAGATTGGTTGCGTAATGTAAAGCGTTATGGCCCGTCTCCAATGGTCGCAGAACGTTAAACGCAGAACGTAAGGCAATCGCAGAGGGAACGCAACACGCAAGGAACACCATCGCAGAAGTCATCCAACTTTCCCGTGTGTGCTTGCTGCGACCTTGCGTCTGCTTGCGTCAGCCAATGACAAATCGAGATAGGATTTGTTTCCGCGCCAACGAGGTTTTGTTTTTCTCTGCGGTTTTCTGCTTATTGTCGACAGCTTTCATCCCGTGTGTCATCCAGAGAAAAGCCATAGAACAGTATTTTTTATCAGTTTTCGAGCATTTTCATCCGTCGTTCGTCCTTTATATCATTTTTGTGTTGTGTGTGTTCTGTGTTGTTTCGGTCGGTGTTGTTTCGGGTCTCACGATAATGGTTCATTGGAGTGGCGACCTCATCTGTCAGCTAATAGCCGTTGTTAAGAACAATCCAGGGCTGTATGCGAAGGGCAATCGAAGGTATAAGGATTCTGTGGCAAAGAATCTTGCCTGGTCAAGTGTGGGTCAAAGTTTGAACCCCCCGTGTTCAGGTAAGTGAAACACTTTATTCACATAGAAGTCATGTGTTGCCATTGTTGCCTTGCATCTTAAGATACAGAATTTTAGTATTCTAATACTCATATCCTTTACACTTTTTATTTCCAGTAGAATGATTTTTTGAATCAAACATAGAGTGAGAAGCTGGAGCGCTAGGAGGATACGGCTGATGGCTGCTGATAATTTCGCTCCAAAATTTTGAAAGTGCCATCAGCCGTAGCCGTACCCCTCCAGCTTGTCACTTCATTTTAGCTCCAAAAAGCCATTCTACTGAATTTAAAACGTGAACAGCATATATATTATATAATACCTATATATTTTTTTGTAGGAGATGAAGCGATGAAACGCTTCAAAAACCTAAGGGACTCCTTCGCCCGCGAAGTGAGGAAGATGGCGGATGCGGCCCCTCGTTCTGGAGCGGGAGCACCAGAACGAGACCCATATCCCCACTACGAGTGGTACCACGAGCTGATGTTCCTCAAAGAACACATCGCTGGGAGAAAGTAAGAATACATTCTATCTATTTTTGTTGAAACTAATAAATCCTGTTATATGTATGATTTGCACCCTATGTTCCGCAAGGGAATAACGGGTAATAATAGTAATAATAACAATAATAATAATAAAATATGTACCTATGATTGCAGGACGGGGTCTAACATGGTTGCTAAAGAAAAAATAGAAATTGTGACCCAAGATGCGGCCTCAACTTCATCGCCAAGAACCTTTGGACTGAAGAGGAAAGCCCCGTCTGACAATGGTTTCATAACAATAGCCATGGTTCAGGAGGGAATCTCAGCGGCTCATAGATTCCCTGATTTTCAAGAAGTGCCTCCTTCACCTCGGGCATCTACTTCCCATTTTCCATCTCCATCACCACCTCCAGTTTCCCCTCACCATTTATCAACATCACCACCATTCGAAATGGAGATTATGGAAAATTTTAGTAAGTACATCATTTGTCAAACTTTTGGTTGCGTTGTAGCTACATTCCTACATTTTCAAATCTGGCGTACGCAAAGCGACTTCGCAGTGAACGCGACAACGCAAGGAACGCAACGCAGAAGTTGACCAAGCTCCAACTTTCTGCGACCTGCGACTTGCTTGCGGCTGTCTTGCGTCAGCCAATCAGATATCAACACGGATAATTATAAATTTTCCTATATTTTGGGGCATCGGATGGTGTTGCAACTATTAAAACAGAAATTATTAACCATTTTGTTTTTCGAATTGAAGGTAGCAGTGACAGAGCAGACTTCAATAAGATGATTCCATGCTCCGACCCCGACAGCCATAGCAGCTCCTCCTCAGATTTCGTGTTAACTCCTCAAGTGTCCCAACAAACATCAATAAGGGGCAAAGCAGCACAGTCGTTGTCTGATGTTAGAGTTCCGAAAGGGAAAAAGGACAAAGAGAAGGATAACAGCTGCTTCAATCAATGCATAGATCAGCTGGCTGAGTTGACGAAATCCGCTACAGAAATTTCAAAGAAGATTGCCATCCAGCCCTCCACCACAACGGCGGCAAATATGGGGCCTGACATAGTCAGCTACGCCCTAAGCTTCGTGCCAGAAGAAAGGAAGCTCAGATGTATGATTGACATTCTCAGGGTAACAGAAGCTCATCGTAAGGGGGTGGAAGTGACTGTCATCGAAAAAAAACTATTAAATTAATAAGTATTATCAAAAAATTGTAATAATTGAAACTTTATTGTAATTGTCAGTATGCAGGTGATCCCGAAAGTTCGCACTTAGAGAACATCACATCAGAGATAGCGACAGATTTTCGGACGTGATTTTAGGCAGTACATATGCCTTTTGGAGGGTATCATAAAATGCGTATTCCGATGATATTGAAGGATAAATCAAAGAGTCATCCCGGGTCCTTCATGTATTCAAATTAGTTAACATTTTTTCGCAAAATGAGCGTTATTTGATGTGATTTTACTCAGGCTGCCGTGCGTACTGAAATAAAATTCAACGAAAAAGCTACCTGCAAAATAATAAGCATACCGTTTGCGTGAGTCCAACAGGTTAACATAGCCAGGTGAATTTGCATTTTAAAAATTGATTTTTCCGCGATTCTGAACAGGCTGCTATTGAGAGTTATTAATCTTCATACTGCAACGGGTAAAATAAAAAAGGCATACCGTTTGCGCATGTCCAAGTACACTTTATATTCAAATGACGGAAAAAGTGTGCAGAATATTTTCAATATAAAGTGTACTTGGACATGCGCAAACGGTATGCCTTTTTTATTTTAGCCGTTGCATAGTATGAAGATTAATAACTCTCAGTGGCAGCCTGTTCAGAATCGCGGAAAAATCAATTTTTTTAAATGAAAATTCACCTGGCTGTGCTAACCTGTTGCACTCACGCAAACGGTATGCCTATCATTTTGCAGGTAGCTTTTTCGTTGAATTTTATTTTAGTACGCATGGCAGCCTGAGCAAAATCAAATCAAAACGCTCATTTTGCGAAAAAATGTTGACTAATTTTAATACATGAAGGACCCGGGATGACTCTTTGATTTATCCTTCAATATCATCGGAATACGCATTTTATGATACCCTCCAAAAGGCATATGTACTGCCTAAAATCACGTCCGAAAATCTGTCGCTATCTCCCGGTCTATAAGTAAAATCAATGATTGAAGTGATTATATCTTCTGATGAAGTTCTCCATGATGTATGTGAAGTCTTTGTAAATTATTGTAGAAAGTTAAAAATGTCTCTTCACTTGTATAATATTTTATTTTGCTCGACGCGTTTCGAGACTCTTATTTATAGTCTCATTTTCAAGAGCAAGTAAATGGTGAATAGATATAAAATGTAAAAACTCATGACTTTTTACATTTTATATCTATTCACCATTTACTTGCTCTTGAAAATGAGACTATAAATAAGAGTCTCGAAACGCGTCGAGCAAAATAAAATATTATACAAGTGAAGAGACATTTTTAACTTTCTACAATAATTGAAGTGATTCACTGAAAATTTCACCCCTTTTACTATACGGTGCAGCAACAGGCCAGACAATTGAATACGTTATCCACGATATACAGGGGTCGTGACCCATTTGAAATTACGTCGAAAGTTCTAAAAAAGCGTTTTTTTCTGGATGTACTTTTCAGTAAGTTCATATTCATAGCTGGAAACCATTTTGTTAATTTCCGGCTTTGGTTGCAGGGTGAACCCAATAAAGCAACTTTTTAGTTTTGCAGTGGTAACTTTTTTGTCATTTAACCGATTTTTATAATTTGCGGCTGATGTTGAAGCTAAAGCCTAAGGCAGTTTGATGAATAAAATGTAATAAATACAAAATTTTCGAAAGGGCGGTTGCATCAACCCCTAGCAACATAACCCTAGCGTGAACTGACTTCGAGATCCGATTTGGGGGAAAATTGAAAGAGAATCAACTTGTCCTCAAAGGACTCGTTCATTACGAACAATTCAAGATAAATCCCGCTTGTCTGGGGCAACAGTTAACGACGAAAGAACCAAATTAGGACCGCAGGTTTTCACGAAAGAATTGATGCCCTTCCACACCTGAAAATGCACGTAATCTATAGGTGCTTACGGGAACCCTAATTTGTGTGATCCAGATCATTCACGTTAACCAATTTGGTACCCTCTTTTATATTTGAGACCACTGGATTGGCTGATTTTTTGATCCAGCTCACACAGATCAGGGTCTTCATAAGCACCTTGGGTTTGAAAATATACAGTCCTAATTTGGTTCTTTCATCGTTAGTCGTTGTCCTAGACAAGCGAGATTGATCTTAAATTGTCCGTGGATAGAAAGATACGATGGGTCTTTTGACGACAAGTTGATTCTTGTACAATTTCTCCCCAAACCGGATTTCAAAATCAACTCATATTTGGGCCACGTTTGATGCAACCCCCTCTTTGAAATTCTATATATTCAATTCTGTTCATCGATTCCTCTTACCTGAGGTTTTAGCTCCAACATTAGCCGCAAGATATTCAAATCAATAGTAGTTAGTAGACAAAAAACGTATCACTGCAAAACCAAACAGTTGTTTTTTTTGAGTTCACCTTGTAAGCAAAGGGGAAACGTTTCATATCTGTTTTGAGGTACGGATGAGAGCTTATCAAAAAATGCAATCAGAAAAATATTATCACCATTTTTTCTTCCAAGAACTGGGAAGTTATCTGAAATGAATCAATTTGACCCCACTTTCGTTGGCGCCCTGTATATCGTGAATAACGTATTTATTTGTCCTGGTTGACTGAATATTTGGTGACCAGTATCTCAAATCAAATTATGGTTTTTTCTTCTTAGTATGGGCTCTACTTACAACTTTCCGTGATCACCTGTACCCTGTATAATAAATTATAATTTAAAATTAGCATCTACGAGTATACCTATAGTATTATCTAACAATCATGTACTTGGATTAATAACTAGGCCTCTAAAGGCTTGTGCATACTGCCATGGTGCTTGGCTCTCTCCAATTGGTGAAACGAAATAATCCCTGAGAGCGTTCCGTTGCAAAGCGGCGGCTCTGGGAAAATTATTTGCACCTATTCTAGTGAGATCCTCGAGTTCTCCATGACCCAACACTTGACGCCACTGCCCCTCCACAATATCGTGCGCATCATTTTCATAGTCAAGCAAATCTCCAAGACCATGCACTCTTGCCTGTGGCATTATTTGCTCTTCTTCAGCAGTCATGATGAAGTTATGCAAGCATACCACTGCTTGGACGAGCCGGGAGGCATTTTCAGGACTGCAGGTGATTGTCCTAGAGAGGATCCTCCATCTTGCCACTAATATCCCGAAAGCATTTTCGATAACTCTTCGAGCCCTTGATAGACGATAGTTGAATATTCGCTCTGCATCTCCTAAATCTTTTCTTGAGTATGGTCGTAAGAGGTTCATCTTTAATGGGAAAGCCTCATCCCCTACAAAAGCATGATTAAAAGGATAATTGGTGCCTGGCAAATTCTTAGGTGGAGGCAAGTCGACTTCTTGTCTATCAAAGGCAGTGCCAAAATCGGATCTGCTCCAGACGCCACCATCACTGATCGATCCTGTACGAAACACAGTTTATCAATGCTATATGCCATGCTTCGCAGTGATCTAATTGATAAGCATTGTTATACCTACCATATTGACCAACATCTATCCACGTGAATCGATACAGGTGATCGCATGATGCCATAAGCACAATACTGAAGTGTTTCTTGTAACAAAAATATTCTGTTCCTGAATTAGGTGGAGCCTGAATTTTAATATGCTTCCCATCCACGGCACCCACACAATTTGGAAATTGCCATTTCTCCTCAAATCCTCGACTCACTGTCTCCCATCGTTCACGATCCATAGGTGGAAGGAATGTTGGTTGCAAAGCTTTCCAGATAGCTTCGCAAACCTCTGGTATTATTTTGAACGCAGTTGAGCGTCCTACGCGATAACCCCAAGATACGGATCTTACGCTATCTCCATGGGCAAGATACCTGAAATACGTTTAACCACGATAGGAAAAGCTCAAATGGTTTATGATGTGACTGAAAAAGTAATTTACGGGAATCTGTTTTTGAACACTATTTTTGCATTCTCTATTTACAGAAAACGCTCTAACACTGATCTACGCATACTACTTTTCCAGTCACATCAGAAGATCACCTTTTGATTACACTACTTACGAGAGAGTCAGGGCCACACGGAGTTCGACGGGGAGAGGCTTCCGAATGCTTGTTTTTGAAAGAAAAGGACTCACAAGCTGCACTAATTGGTCAAATTTTTGCGGCCACATCCGCGTGTATTCATAAAACTCTTCGTGGTCGTTTTCCTTCATATACTTAAATAGGTTGTGGTAATGACCCTCTTCGCGGCGATTACGATTAATTGGGCGAACCCACCATCTACGATGCCGCCGTCGTTGATTTTGATTTTGCATTTGAAGCACCATATAAATGTTTAACGCTGCCATATTCAGCGTTAAACAAAACGCTTGTAATAAGTCTCGAGTATTTTCATCCATCTTGCCACTACCAGTACAGAAACGATGATTGACAAAGAAAATGCAACAACAAATCACACTGACAAGATCTCTGTCAGGATGAAATTTTCCGCTGCGACGCCTGCGACCACTGGAGACAGATTTCAAACACCTTGCGTTGGAATTTTGCGACGAGCCTGCGTTTTGCCTACGTTCTTGCGTTCTGCGACCATTGGAGACGGGCCATAACAAAATCACACGTGCAACTTTGTTGCGCGCAATTGTTGCAGTCAACCGTTGCATGCAATAGTTGCAGTAAAACTGCCAAATGTAAAGTTAGCTTTACGAAAGCAGACCGTTTGCATGCGGAGCACAGCATAACACAGCCACTTCACTGTCATTCTCCGAGCACAAAAACACCAAAAAAAAAGCCATCAAAGTACCCAATCAATGCAAAATCTGCTACTCAAGCAGCATCAAGGACTGTCCCTGATCAGGTTAGAACATCAAACGGAAGCAGAACTTCACCACACGGAACACAACCTGAAAATGACTGTGTCAAGTATGGCAGATCTTTCAAAAATAAAGCGGGCCTGAGAATTCATGTGATGAAAATGCACAAAAACGAATCAGATACTTCAGAGAACAAATGCCAGAGACCTGATGAGACTCCTCCTCATCTTCGCGACCATCAGCGCCTCCAGCCATGCCTGCCACTTCACTAACTGATAATCCGTTAGACCAGTGCCATATTTGTGGGAAAAGCTACAAATCTGTGCGAATACATACCGTATGATCAAAAACTTTCCTCCTCTAGGCAAGCTGTGGTCTGTGGTCTGGTCATTGGCAGGCAAACGAGGCTGAATTTGGCCAGGGCACAGCCTGAGCCTGCCTAGAGGAGGGAAGTTTTTGATCATACGGTATAAGCAAGGCACATCCCACTCAGCACAGGCAAATTATCACTGATCTACGCCATTGCATCAGATCTTAGTTGTAGTGAACATGACTTTTCGTTTGAGGATAAAGGACCGAATTCCGACTATGAAATTTATGAAGAGTTAGTCAAAAAATGGAATGGGATTTTCTCTAAAAGCGTGGATGATCAGACATTTGATGATAACGTTAAAAACTTCCAACTTTTCCTGGCTGAGTCGATCAAATATTTCCCAGACCCAAAACACCCAGCTACCAAATATTACCAGCGTAGAAGAGATAAGATCGCCCTATCTTCAACTAATGGACATTGTAAAAGTACCTCGAATCCTGTGAAGAAATTTACAAAAGATCAAACAAAGAAACATACCAAACAATACAAATTCAATTACTAAAACCGAAGAAAAGTAGCTGTTCGGAAAGTGATGTGTGATCATAATGTTGAATGTAAGATGAGCCATGATGATCTACTCAACGAATTTTCTCCAAGATTTGGCACTGGAAATCTCAACCAGCGATCGTGCCCTCCGGCTGAGGCCCCCAGCTTTCTACAAGACGAAGACTGCAGCATGTCCATAGAAGAGGTGACCGAAGCTGTTGAGAAGATCAGAGCGGACACAGCGCCTGGACCGGACAGAGTCGTCGCTAGAGCTATAAAACCGAAAAAAATCATAGCCCTTATCACTTGTCAATCGAATTCTAAAAACCGGCTTTGTTCCAAGCACATTATTTTAAACTAGCAAGAACAATTCTGTTACGAGCGGCGATCCCATGCATTCGGGTAAACACCCGATCCTTCTGGATTCTTCCACCCATCATGTAGCGGTGTAGATTACAAAAGCGGTGCTTTGGACGTTTCCAGAAGTATACGCGATTGCTTGGCATTGGGAACCTTCAACGCTCGATCAAAGAACATCTGTCCACTTTGGTGGATGTGCAGACATTCCGGAGCACACGGAAAATACGCGGAAAGTGTGTGATTATTCAGTAGTGGTCTAGAAAACCATATGTCGGCCCACTATCGAAATTGCTGGAGGATGATGGAATGCTCGGGAATGCTAATCGGAGGCATATAAAAACACCGTCCTCAATGCGACAGTCAGTATTGAAGTGGAATGCGAAGTGGTAGCGATCGGATAAAAGCGAAGTACCTGCGATATATTTCCAAGAAGATAATTGTTGGCGTGTATTCATTGTAGTACGCAGTAATAAACAGTGTGTGTTTTAAAACAATCGTCTCAATTATATTCGAACCCGTACGCAAAATTCGTAATAATACTCATAATTATATAAAAGCGGTGATCCTTCATTCGCGAAGAACTGGAGACCCATTTCCATATGTTATTCCGTCTTACGTCAGATCTTGGAACGGGTGATGATGATACGGCGATTCACCCCCTTTGTGTCTTTCAGTGAAACTCAGCGAGGCTTTACAGCGACTCCAGGTGCACATTTCAATACGGCTATCCTCGCGGGCATACTCCAAGCTGCAAAGAAATGCAAAATCACTGCTGCCTTGTTTTTCCAGCTTGTCACTTCATTTTTGCTTCAGAAAATAATTCTACTGAAAATAGAAAGTGTATGGAATATAGATATGCTCTATATTTTCGTACTATTTTTCTAGCGACATTAGCAGTTTGATTTTAAACATCACGATGACGTATTTTATGCCAAGAAGAACAGACCCTCCAAACAGATAATATCCCATCTATCTATCGGTTAGTATTAGAATCGGGTGAAATGAACGCGAAGAAACAAAAAATACGTAGAATCCATCGATTATCATAAACTGTGCGAATAGTGAGAATGGTCAACCAGCGGAGGAGACATACCAAGACTATAGGAAGATGTGAAGCATCAGGAAGTGGTTGTTGCGGCGAGATGATAGAGATGATGGCCCAGTCATTTTAGACTTTATGGGGGTCCATGACTTTATGTCATAAATACCAGGAACAAATTCGCCCAAAGCTGATTTTTGGTTCAGTGAATCCTTAGACCATGAGAACTCACTAGTCAACTTTCTCAAACTTTCTCGCGTGTGCTTCATGGGGTCTTCCAGGTCTTCGAATCTTTTGAGTCGTTGTAAAAGGCAGTACTCGCCTGGAATTCGCACCACGGCCGCAAAAATGATCCGATTAGCACAAAAAGTGTCGATCATTGTTGGAGAGGGGGCGTGGGGGGGGGGCGAAACTTGGCTAGGTGGTTCTTTTTGTTTTCCTGGCCATATAGAACCAAACCCGACAAGTTTGGTATCTTTTCTGAACAAATGCAATCTCCTGAACTCAAATCCGACGTGTAAATTTGAATAAAAACAAGCTCGAACAAGTTGACTTGACAAAACTTTTTACTGACAATTTCGACATTCTTTTGTCTAACTGTTCAAGTTGTTCATCTTTGAAAATGTTTCAGGGGCCTTCATATTGAAGTGTATTCTTTATGAAAATCATTCATTTGATGTATAGTTTCCTTTTTCGAGATTAAACAACCGATTTGAACCTGAGCCGGCCCGGCACGGCGTCTGCTAGTTACCAGAACACCAACAGTAGTTATATCTCTTCTCAAATAACTCAAAACCCTGCAGTGCGATTCATGGCGATTTTGTTTATGATAGGTTATCCAATTCTGCACATATTTTCAAACTTTCAAAGATGGGTTTATATCTTCTTAATAGTTTGAGCTACATTTATTTAAAAGGTGCACGCTGTAGTGTTCTGGTTAGTAGTAGAGGACCAGGTCAGGTTCAAATCGATTGTTCAATCTCGGAAAACAAAATTACACATCGAGTGGATGATTTTTGCAAAGAATACACTCAAATGTAAGGGGCCCCTGTAACATTTTCAGAAATGAACACCTTCAACAGTTGGATAAAATTGTCAAAATTGTCCATGAAAAAAAAGTTTCCTCAAGTTAACGTGTTCGAACTTGTTTTTGTCCAAATTTACACATCGGATTCAAGTTCAGGAGAATTTATCCGGAAAAGATACCAAACTTGTCGAGATCGGTTCTATATGGCCAGGAAAACAAAACAACCATCTAACCGAAGTTCGCCCCCCTCCCCACGACATGATCGACACTTTTTGTGCTGAAATGGTATAAACGGGATATCATTCGGATCATTTTTGCAGCATTGGTGCAAAGTCCAGGCGAGAACTGCAATTTACAGCGACTCAAAACATTCGAAGACCTGGAAGACCATGAAGCACACCCGAAAAATCCCGAGAAAATTGACTGGTGAGTTCTCATGTTCTTGGGACCCACTGAACAAAAAATCAGCTTCGGGTGAATTTGTTCCCGGTAGAAACCTACGTTTACTGGGCTATGAGCAAGGTTTGGGGCTAGGCGCGTTTGTGGAAAACGAACTGAGACATGAAGACTCTGCAGCGTATGCGAATTACGTAAGGATGAACGTTGACCTGTTTTAAAAACTGCATCAATCAATCGAACATCGAATAAAGAAAATGGACACCAACATGAGGAGGTGTATACCATGATGAGTTCGACTGATGGTCACATTGAGGTATTTGGCAACTGGTGAATCTTTCACAAGTTTATCGTATCTACAGCACTAGAATCAGCCGCTGGGTAATTTCCAAGATTGTTTCTGAAGTATTGACAGCAATTTATGAAGAATTGAAAGAGGATTACTTGAAGGTACATGATCGTTTAACTCTATGAATCAATTTACTTGAGCTCAAATTTTGCAGGTCCCATCTAACCTGCAAGATTGGGAGATAATATTGAGTAATCATTCAAAACAAGTCTCAAGTAAGTGGTCGGAAGCGTACGCCCTACCGAACCAAGAGGCTTCTACAGTGCCTAGTAAATCCACTTAGATCAGGGACGCAAGTTCGAACCCAACGTGTTTCAAGGTATCTGTACTCTACTGCCAACAACCTATAAAGCAAAGAATGTGGGACTTCCAAGAACTGGTTAGGAGACGGATTCGAATAACCACCGACCGAATGAGGGCCCTCTACGACATGAAATCGACTCTACTGGATTTCAAGCGGGTAATCTGGTCTGGCTGTAGGTACAACCCTCAGCGCAAGAATTCGTGGGATGGACCCTACGTGGTGGTCAAGAGAAATAATGACGTCGTCTACAAAATCCAGCAAGCTCCGAGAGCCAAGATAGAAATTGTCCACGTTGAGATCGCCTCACACGGTACTCGGAGAGTAACACCCCTGCCTTCGAGCACGAGGTCAGAAGTATATTGGACCACAGATGATACTGACATGGTCGAGACTCGAGACGGTGGTTTTGGAAAATTATAGATTGGCGGAAGCGCGACGCGAAGATGGTGGTTTTATCAACTCGACATGCTGACGTTAACGCTGACTTAACAATGTTGTTGGAGAAGAGAGGAAAATGCAACACTTCTGTCGTTCTACGAGGGTGTGTTTGATAAGGTGCAGATGTGTTCAAAAGCTATACCTCCTATTCAAGCAATTTCAACAATGTAGCAGCAAGCGCCAGCCTTCAGGATGTGTTTTTACCTCCCATTCGCTAGATTTCCGCAAAGGTTAGGACAGGACTATCAATTTCGAATAGCTTGTTTGTAGAACTTGATTTTGCAAGTTGCCACGTGAAGAGTTGACCAAACCGTGAAGCTACTTGACTTGATGGAACCTTAATAAAAAGACACTATACATGAGCACTTGGTAGGTATCTACTTCCAGAAATTTTGCCATCTTGTATGAAGCAAATGAAACGATTTCATCACCCACTTGACTGCTTCTGTAAACACAACCCTCATCTCGATGCATTTCAAGATGATGATCACAATAGCTAGTGCATATCCATTAAAATGATTTATTCGACGGACGCGTTTCCATACACTTGTTCTTGTTGTATGCAGCGCAATGGGTAACAACGGCACTGAAAGCTCCACTATACTACTACAGGAACATCATATGGTAAATGTACACACAATGGTGCATAAGGGGAGCAAATATTATATTGAATAGGCAAGGGAATAGAATTGTCGCTATACAATTCAATTGTTCCTTGTTAACCCTACACCGCACGGCCAGCTCCAGTATCGGGCGCGCCCCACAACCCGAATCTCGTGCATTATTTATGCGGTCCGCTGTTTTTAACATACTCCATTCCATATCCTCGATCCATGCATATTTGATATATTTACGTGACAAATTAAGGCACTCCCCTGCGAGGCAAATTGGAAGCGATATTGTTTAACTTGCTCGTTTCAAGCGTTTCTGGGGGGGATTAGTCGAAATCCATATTTATGACGACGGCGAATTTCCTGCCGAACGGCATAAAAATTGCATTGGCTGCAGAACAGTAAGAATATAAACTGCTCAACAACTGAAGTGGTTCACTCGAAAATTTCGCCCGATTTAAAAGAATACGGATACCTCGGAAAAAACTTACCGATTCAAAAAAGTGCAATGTTCTTGGATAGCTTATTCTTTTCACTATAAGGTGCAACAATAGGCCAAACAGTTAAATACAATAATTCATAATGCATGATATACAGGGCGACAACAAAAGGAGTGTTAAAATGTTTCATTTCAAAGCACGTCCCAGTTTTTCAAAAAAATTCGCCGAGTCTTTCTGATTACACTTTTAAGAAGTGCACATCCATGGCTCGAAACAGTTTTTGAAATTTCCACCTATCTTCCGTCTAACAGGGAGGTCAGGAGAGTGGCACTGGCGGTGTGTCCAGTACTTGTTGTCAGGTTCAATCACTTTGAACTTAGCTGGGATTTCTTTGCTTGGTCTAAGGAAAGACGCCCAAAAGGCAAGTCAAAATTGTAAAACCATATTGAAGTAAAACGTTGCACAAAATAATCCAAAAGCACAGTTACTATTAACGACACAAAAAAATGAACGACATATGTCACAGATGGATGATTTTTTGAAATTTTCTCCAAAACCCGAGTCGTTTGCATGCTGGAAAATTCAAGATGAGTGCAGCAAGGTTAATAAATAGATCATCCCTCAACACCTGGATAACTCTTAAGCTTTATTTTCAGGACTAAAGTGTAAGATGTGTCGTTCATCTGTCGTTCACTTTTATGTGTCGGCAATAGTCCAATAGTACATAGTATGTGTCACACACGTGAAAAAACAAATGGAAAATAACTCGTGAAATTACGTTCATCGAGCAGAAGATCGTCTTCAATAGGCGAATTATGACAAAGCTTGTTTGAAACATTTGAAACAAATGTCAGCTTGATCGTTCGGCATATCCGATGACTTCCGTCAAGGTGGAGGTCGGAGAAGAACCCTGACAATCCACCAAGAGCATCAGCTACGAGTTATGGCTCGTCGCAATCCTACCTATTCCGCCGGCCAATTGAATATTGCTTTTTGGGATGCCACTGGTGGTGCAGGTATCGAGTCAAAGTTTGAGGGAAGATTGCACGAACACGGTCTGCGATCAAGGAAGCGTGCCAAGTGCCCTTTATACTGACCCGAAACCATCGTGCTGTTCGAAGCCTATGCGGGCACGGCAGCAAATCAATTGGGGAATGGAGGAATGGTCTAACTGCTGTATGTTAGCAGACGAGTCTAGGTTCACTATTCACAGACCAGATGGGAGGATTAGGGTGTGGAGAGAAACTAATGAACGGTATAGGGAAGAAATGTTTGTGCCCCAGGTGACCTTTGGTGAAGGTAGCGTCACAGTATGGGCAGGTATCATGGCAAACGAGCGAACAGAGTTGATTATTTTGGAAGGCGAACCCATGAACGCGCAGAGATGAACAGAGATGAGACCTGTGCATCAACCCGATTCGCTAAAAATTTTGGCCCGGCTTTCATTTATGTGGATGATAATGCTCACCCACACCGAGCGCCGGGCATTGTCAACATAGCCTAAGAGAATCATGGGATGGATTGGCCGGTGAACTCGCCAGATTGCAACCCCAGTGAATATGTGTGGTCAAAATTTAAAAAACAAATCTCGACCAGACCTGAGCTGCTGCAAAATCTTCAGCAATTAAGAGTTGTTATACAAGAAGAATTGGATGGGATTTGATACCTCAAAATTGCATCAATAAGTTATTCAGTACTATTAGCCCAGGAAAGAAATGCAAAATTTTGATGAAACCCGGAATAAATTGAGGAAAATCTGAAAATTTGAGGATCCCTTCAGAATTTGATGGGGAACAACATACTAAAATTCCCCAACTGTCCAAGGCTTGGCATTTTTTCTGTGGGAGGTCGAAGGTACAAGAAGTTACCATTTTCAAAGTTGGTATTTTTTCGGTGATTTTTTCATTGGACTTCATATTTTCAAGGCCGAGGAACCCAATGCAATGGTTACCAGAAAGTGTAATGCATCAGTGGCGTACCAGACGGCTGCGAAGTGGCCGAGGTGCAATTTTTCATGAAGTCGTATGGTAAACCGTGACTAGCAGCTTTTTTGACATGTTTGGGATCATTTCTTATCAAATCGCACATTCCGATTCCACAAGTAGGTGTGAGATTCTGATAGAGACGTGTTCAAACCAGTTATATCAGAATGAAACATGATTTTTTTCAATCTCAAATTTGATGCTTTGTAGCTCTAGTATTATCAGTGTCCAATGTATTTATAACTATGATTTTGATTTTAACAGTTAGTTTGGGCTATTTTACATACAAATATCATTCGCTGATTTTTTTTTTCTGTTTCTAAAAAGTCACCGAGTGATTTTGTTTCTTGAAATGTATCATGCCAAAGCTTTATTTGACGAAACGTGCTATTTCACAAGAAAAATTAGGCTACGATCAGAATGTAGCTTTGAATTGATACTTCAACCATTTTATGGCATGAACATAGTTTTCTCTATCGAACAAAACGATAGGGAAACAAAATTCGGAGCCGTATTTTGGTTATGACATCATTTTTCTCCAGAAAATGCGGAGTTAATTTCGCAAAGAAACGCGAAGTTTCGATCTATAAATGTGTCGTTTTGTAGCTCCATTTCCATCGTGGTTCAAAACACTCATGATCACAATTTTGACATAGATTGTTCAATTAAACTATTTAATGGATGAATTCCATAACTAGAAGTTTCTATTGCTGTTACAAAGTCAGGCGGTAATTTTGGTCCAAAACATGCATCATCTAGAAATTTAATTTCGAAAGCTCGCATTGTCGGAGGAAAAATGATGTCATGTCTAAAATACGTCTCCGATTTCAGTTTTTTTCGTTTTGTTTGATAGAGAAAACTATTTTCATGCCTTGAAATTAATAAAGAACCAAATAAAACCTACATTCTGATCGTAGCCTAATTTTTCCTGTGAAATAGCACGTTTCATCAAGTCAAGCTTTGACATGGTACATCTCAAGAAACAAAATAACTTCGTGACTTTGTAAAAACGAGAAAAGAAATCAGAAAATGATATTTGTGTGTGAAATAGTCCAAACTAACTGTCCAAATCAAAATCATGGTTGGGAATCCATTGGACACTGATAGAACTGGAGCTACAAAACATAAATTTGAGGGGAAAAAATCACGTGTTTTTCGGACGAAACCGGTTCAAACACGTCGCTATCAAAATTTTATACTTATTTTTGGAATCAGAGAGTGCGATTTAGTTAGAAATGATACCAAATATGTCAGAAAAGGTGTTAGTCACGGTTTACCATAAGACTTTGTCACAAATTGCACTTCGGCCCCTTCGCAGTCGTCTGGTACGCCACTGGTGCATTAATCTTTCTGAAAACTTATTTCATTGGGTTCCTCGACCTTGAAAATATAAGGTCCAATGAAAAAAAGTATGAAAAAAAGAGCGATTCAAAAAATTGTAACTTTTTGTACCTTCGACCTCCAACAGAAAAAATGCAAAGCCTCGGACAGTTGGGGACTTTTAGTATGTTGTTCCCCATCAAATTCTGAAGGGATCCTCAAATTTTCAGATTTTCCTTAATTTATTCCGGTTCAAGACCTGTTTTGCCTGGGCTATATGCCGAATAGATGTAGAGCTGTCAACCGAGCCCGTGGGGGACTCACAAAGTATTTCTTAATTATTATTATTGTTTATGAAAAATTCAGTTTCAAGTTGTTTTGCGTTCTCTCAAAAATTGTTTAAAATGTCACTATGTTAAAATAATGATGTGTACTTATCAATAGGTTTCCACCTGTTGCCCAACTGAAAATGCACGTAATCTGTGTTAGTATACAAAACTGCCCTTTTGACTGTTCAAACGTTAAGGTACACTATTGTCTGAGGTCTGAGGCCTGAGGTTTTCGCTTCAACATAAGCTCCAAATTGGGAAAATCGGTTAACAAACACTTAAAGTAACCACTACAGAAACAAAAAGTTTTTTTTTTTATTCGTTTATTTAACGTCGGCCTATTTCCGCAACGAGGCCTAACACCGACGCCGGTGAATGCTTTCCTCCACTATACCGGAAATTTTGCCGAACCCCTGTGTGTTCCAACACAAACAAAAAGTTGTTTTTTTAACATCACCTGTAACCAAAGAAGATAATCGGAAATTTTGAAAACCGTTTCGAGACATGGATGAGCACTTCTTGAAAATGTAATCAGAAAGACTCGGCGAATTTTTTTGCAAAACTGGGATGTGCTTTGAAATGAAACATTGTAACATTTCTTTAGTTGTCGCCCTGTATATCATGCATTATTATGGATTCAATTGTTTGGCCTATTGTGACACCTTATAGTGAAGAGAATAAGCTATCCAAAAACACTGCACTTCTTAGAATCGGTCAGTTTTTTCCGAGATATTCGTATTTGAAATCTGGCGAAATTTTCGAGTAGACCACTTCAAATGGTCCACTATATCGACTTCGCGAATATTCCTGCAGGCTCTCGATGCACGGCTGCTTTGCAAATTGTGCAGGTGTGTCTCTGATTCACGCGTTGTGGTCTCCAGTGAATTTTGTAACAGTATACTCATAGCACTTGCGATCGAAATGTTTCGCCCGGTTTTATGACAATAAAGTAGCTTGAATTCTGCCACCCTCAGAAATCACCTTTCTCCCACCTTTTTTACAGAGGCGGATTGCCTTTTCAAATTCAGTGGTGAACGCATGATACCATTCTCACTTTAATATGGAGTGAAGGACATTTCGAACACAATCGTACCTAGACACTTCATAAATTGTTTTTTGTCCACTATACCGGCAGAAAACCGATCGGTCTCAGTGCTGTGCGGTTCTATTCTGCATGCTATTTCTGCTCTGACAGAAGCGAATAGTTCATTACTCGGAACTTCACCCGAATACGCCAACAGAGATCTGTTGAAGGAATGACTGGTCGCAATTTCATGATCCAGGGATTGTGAGAGGCTTGACTTCGAAAATGTTCTTCCGGTTTGCTCGGACAGCTTGCTTCGCACAGAACAAAATTGCCACATTTTGCAGAAAGAACATTATTTTTATTTCACGAGCGAACGCGAGTTTTTTTAAGACCAGCGAGAAAAATTTTTCTGGTGGCATTAAGCAACTGAGGAATATGGCGTTTGTTGATATATTGAGGAGATTACGGGAAGAAACCAATAAACTTTCTTTATTCCAGTATGTCTTTTAATTCAAGGACAGATAGATATTTATTTGAACTCTACTCGTACAACAAAGAATCACCATTGAGGCCCTGGGTCCTGGGAGGCTTAAGATCAAAATTTAGAAATGCCAACTGCGATTTTCATATTCAGCGCTATTTATTCGCCACAGAATATCTCGTTTACCAACTGTATGCCTTGAAGTGCTTATGTAAGAAACTAGCCCTGACTATTTTTATCAAGGTCTCAGATTTACAGACATGAGCAGATTTCAGAAGATCTTCTTACTTCTTATCACACCAGTGAACGATCTAAAGTTCCGTGCGACATCGACATGACTGTACTATTTTACCATTCTTTACAAGAGCAAAATCGTTGCAGATGCTTAATTAACAGTGCATATAGTATAGTCCTCAAATGATCGAGAACCAGTATATACCTAGGTATCTGTTGCGGAAGGAAACTGTCAATCATGGCCGAAGAGTCGTGCGATGTGCAATTTGTGCGCGAGAGGCTTTGCAATATCGTGTCGGCCGATCGCGTTGTTGCTGTTGTTGCCGGTCTCGATTACCCACGCCTTGTGCATTTGACGAGGTAATTGTGAGCCCTTTCGAGCCTCGATTTTCATTTTTCCACCAGCCAGCGTCGAGAAGCGGAAGACCATAATTTGTGCAACACCGTGTAATATTTGCCTCACATTGAAACGATAATGCCTATGTTCTTATAATGCTGGACGGGCCCACTAAGCATGGCCTGTTGTTCAACAAATCTTTCTTTCGTTTGGACTTGTTGGTGTGATGGTCTTGCACGATATCCGCGTGTTTTGTTGTATACAGGTAACGTAGGTTTGAGTACGAAGAAGACATTGTTCTTTGTTGTTGCAAATTGAGTAATTGCGCGCTATCGAAATCATCCTGCTCTCTCTTTTACTTTATAAATGGAACATTCTTGCGGCAGTTACCTTTACAATGTAATGCCGAGTATCTATCGTATGATCAAAAACTTTTCTACTTGCGGTAGGCTGTGGCCTGGTCATTGGCAGGCAAACGAGGCTGATTTTGGCCAGGCCACCAGCCTACCGCAAGTCGAAAAGTTTTTGATCATACGGTACTTATGGGTGGAGACTGCATAATTCGTTCTTTGATTCGAGATGTTAAATCGAATAATAATATAATAATAGAAATTAAATTCAACAATCGCTGTTAAATTTCATCAAAGGCAGAAGAACAGAAGATCATTGTTTATTCAGTATAAAGTGTTGTAATTGGTCACAAATCAAGTCATCTGAATACTTGATTGGTTGAACGATACATAAAGGAAATAATAAGTTGTAAACAATACTCCGACAGGTGAGGTGCATTATCGCTGCAACGCGATTTTTAGACGAAGCGCTAGCCAACAGTGAGTCATTGACCAATTGTGCTCAGATTTAGAATTTGCACTTCATAAGTCATTACCCACAATACAGAATTTCAGTTTGAGCCACATGTGACCCGTAGCGTATACCGGGCGGGCCATGAAAAACCGTGCTCACGATTTTTTCTTCTAAATTTTTTTATTTTGTCACCGATTTTATCGAACTTTTCAGCATTAGCTAGCCAATGCACAGTGGGCCGATAGCTCACATTAGCGTGGCGAAATACCCGGCTGGGTTAACGGGGGTCGAGGTTCGAGTCCCACCACGGGTATAATTTTTTTTGTTTCTGGATTATTTTTTGGAGGTATTGTTATCTATTCTTAAAGTACTCATCATAATGTTACGAGCGGCGATCTTGTACATATAGGTAAACACTCGATGTTTCTCGATCTTTCCACCATTAGATCGAAGTGTAGGAGTCTGGAGCGATCTCGTGCATTCCAGAGCGTTCTTGTATGTGAACCCAATGGGGACTTGAACGTTCGATCAAGGCACATCAGTCCACTTTGGCGGAGGCGCAGATTTCAGAACACATGGAAAGCATACAGGTAACGTGTGCGATTATTCAGGAATGATCTAGAAACCGCATATGCCAGACCCTCATGGAATTTGCTGGAAGCAGACAGAAACTTCGGGAACATTATTCGGAGGCCTAATATAAAGCGTCAGCCGGGAGCTCGCGGCAGTAATGAATTAGATAGCGAGTGAAAACAAGCGAAGTCCCTGCGACATAATTCCAAGCGATAACTGTTGGCATTTATTGTAGTAGTAGTACGCAGAAATAAACAGTGTGTGTTTTAAAAGTTCGTCTCAATTATATTCGAACCCGTACGCGAAATATCGTAACAATAACTTATGCACTCCTCAAATTTCATTCAATTATCATGAAGAAATAAAAAAATATAGCGAGAATAATGAGTAATGCAACTTTTCTTGAAAAATTCATTTATCCCAAAACCGCAAGTAGATGCAAATGGGAATGGCATCATTGGAAAGAAGAACCTTTCTTCTACAGGGTGTCCCAGAAATGGCGCATAAACTCTCCAGTACGTTGCTGGGAACTCATCATAGAGTCAGGGAAAAATAGTAGAAAAATTCTTTGGCTTTTATTTATTAAGTTATCGCCAAAAAACGGAACAGTCGATTTGGCAAACGTGCACGACTGCACGTGTTCACCTACATACGTACCGCTAGGTAAATCCAATATAAATATAATCATCATAGTAACGGTCATTGTTAGGGCCAATTTAGACATTTCCTTGTAGGTACTGATACTGGTGTCTATTGACACAGCTACTGGCTTTGATAGCTACCGATCGCATCTCTTCGTAATTTCAACAACTTTCGCGCATTCAGAAAATAAACTTGTAAAACTGCGTTTCTCCCATTTTTATTCAGGTGTTACTAAGGCTGTCTCAGAAAGAAATTCACTTTAAAAAAACACAACACCCTTTTCACTTATTTAACTTGTTCTGAACTAACAATCCAAAGAAGAATCCTTGCAAATCATGTGTGTAGGTATATCAACATCCGTCAGGCTCCTTTGACGATAGGCGTTGGGACTACTCGTATTCGAGAAAAAAGTAAGTGCATGCAGTCCCGGTGAAACTTTGTGAGCCTTTCGATTTGGTTGATTCTGAAGCAGTTCAAAAACGTCCTCTTCAGCATCAGGCATCAGGTACCCTCACATGACGAGGACGGCCGCGATCTGCTTGTAATAATACTGATGCTACCTGTCTGGTCCTTCTGGCTCTGTCTTCTGTTCTCATTATCACATAAGATCCCAGCACATAAGTACGATCGGGATGCTTTCTTTGACGGTATTGCTGGGGGTAAATAATGCGTTCCGCCTGGAAGTGATTGATGCCGCGACGTTCGCCCAAAATCAGTAACATCATCAATCAAAATCATTCGCTAGCCGCATACATTATTCGCGGAAAAGTGAAAACGAGGCAGGAATAATGATGCAAAACGACACTGACTGATCTTATTGTCAGAAATTGACTTCATTCGATTTTTTATTTATTCAATGTCAGATTGTAGGTATACCTACTCATTTGTTTTTCACCGATGATGCCAGATCCATTTTCTGGGTAATTTGATTGAAAATTTGCAAAATTCAAAATTGGCTGTAGCCGTTAATCAAAAGTTGTTGAGGATTATTTCACCAGAAAATGATAAAAGAGCTTTGTCCCCATGAAATATATATGGCAGCCAACAATAGCTTGAGGTGACACACCGCGTCTGTCAATCCGCCGAGAAAAATATCGACGTATAAAAGTTGTATAATAATAAAAGCTCGTTAATAATCGTTAACTCCGCATGCTTGGTATCTTTCCGCTACACTGGTGACCCCGACGTCGAACAGGATATCCTCATAAGGATACGCAGTTCGCTACCGCTACAAATTCGAGAATGCGAGCCACAAGTGCCTCATTCTCGCTTGAAAATCCGGTTCAAAGCCACGAAACAAGCATCGAGATGCCCAAGGATTGTGAAGAGGGACACGAACAATGGTGGCAGCTACCACACGCGGTTGCACCGCAGTGGCATCAATCGGCGCTAGCGCAACCGCCGTGGCAACAAACGGCAGCAGCCCTGACACAACAGTACTACACGGCAATGGATACGCCACAGCAACAGTCCAGTTTGGTACCGGTCGCCGCAATGAGCCGCACCAACCGCATGCTGCAGCTACAGCAGTTCTGGCCGCACGCCCCAGAACAGTGGTGTTACGGGCAAGATTTCATTTATTCCCAAATGGATACAAAGATTCAAATGGTTCGCGCCTTATCAGGCGGATAGTTGCAACTTCGTTTTTGCGGCTCTGGACTGATAAGGAATTTAAATACTTGACACCTGTCAGATTCCTTTTGTACGGCACCTTGCTTGTAACAGTTCTGCGATATTAAAAGTGCCCCGTGCGCTGTAAGGGAAGAGATCGTGAGTTAAGGACTCTGGGAACGATCTCGTTGCAAGTCAAGGTGAGTACTTGAGTTTGAATTCGGTCCAGAGCCGTAATATGTTTTGCGCTCCGTCAGGTGCCAGGGTACAGACCAGCGAAGCCATCCAATTTGGCAGTGGCAGCCACGAAGGCCCGTGGGGTTTCCCTAAAAGGAAAAATCATAGCCGTCACCCCAGCCAGACTCGGCAAGTAACACATACCACGTCGACCATCAGGTGTTTCACCTAAGGCGAGCCATTTTCCATCGTGGGACTTCAGTCCCCGTCTTGCGACGACCAACACACTTCCGAGGCCGACTACTGGTACCAGCAAGGTCGTCAACTACCCCCAGTTACTCGTTCGCCTGTGCTGCAGCTACTTCGTGGTCCTCCAGACATCGGTGACACCGGACCGTCGTGGAGACCTTCCTGGCTACTGCTGCTGCTCCTGGACTGTCGTGAGGATTTCTCCCGTTTCTTTTCACTAACCCTCTGATTCTGTAAGAAGGCGTAGAGCGCGGCATTTCGTTCGGTGCACGTTTGCACAATAACCACTGCGTAGGTTCGGGTTATCCAATTTCGTCGCCGGGTGAGCTCACTAGGTCGCGGACGGGACACCCTTCCGAGAGGTGCGTTACGTGAAGCTTTCGGCCGTGTTTTGCGTTTTCAGAGCGGATTTAGGGGGCCCTGCGATCAGGAACATAACCTCACTTCACCTCTTGGGGGTGGTGGTGGTGCCGCAGGCGGTCAAGGCGGCGGTCAGGAGGGCTGGAAACAAGTGTCGTGAACACCAAATACGAGCTATAATTAACGCAGCTGAACTTACCCAGTAATAAAGGATAAAATCTGTAAAGTGTCGTTTGTCTATTTATTTATTTGGTTATTCTGTCACTTGACAGCAGTGACAGATTTCGCCGAGCCCGCGGCACTAGGCCGGTGCAAGTAAGGCAACACAACGGGACTAAACACACTAACAGTGGTTTTGGACCGTCGAGGCCACTTTTGCCGCTGCTGGGGTTGTTGATGACCATGAAAAATTCGTCAACATTCTACGCTTCCTGACACCTGAGGCAATAAACGAAGTGTCCGACCTGCTCCGTTCGCCCCCAATGCAAGACAAGTACGGCACGCTGAAGCGTGCACTTATTTCGCAGCTGTCAGACACGAACAGACAGCGAATGCAGAAGCTCATGTACGGACTCGAGCTTGGTGATCGCCGTCCGTCATCTTTATTACGTGAGATGCGTGACTTAGCTGCCAGATTGGGAATGCTAGACAGTAACTTCATAGTAGCGATGTGGATCGAACGCCTGCCGGCGTCAATACAAGGAGCTGTCGCTGTCGCACGGGGCGATCTTTCGGCACAGGCACAATTGGCCGACACTTTGATACAATATCAGCCACAACAGGCTTGCATTTCCCCTGTCACGCAGGCCCCGTCACATCAGCCGCTAGAGTCTTCGCCCCCGCCGGCCTCCATGCAGACACAAATCGAGGCGATCCGAAGATCAGTCGGCCAACAAGAGTATCGCCGTAGCCCAAAGCGCGACAACGCTAGTCGTTACACCAACAATGACAAAACGTGCTACTTCCACCGCAGGTTCGGGAATAGAGCACGCAATAGACCCATTCAGTTTTACCTGGTCTGCGCGCGCATCTGCACGACTCGGTGCCATGATAACGGTGCAGGTGAAATGGTGAAAAATGACATCCTTGGAAAAATCCGAAAAATCAAAGTCAAAGTGTCAATGTGATAGGTGTACGGTATATACGCGTGATCCCTGCAAACATCGCCTTGAAAGAAAACTGGTTGAAAACAACAAGATGTGGTTAGAAGTCCCCGATCGCGGAAAACACGGACCACGGACCGTACCTAGTAACTAGCTCCCAGACCCCCAGTTCCTTCGAGTGTTTCTGTCCGCGATAGTGTGACAAATTCTTACAGGTCGGCCTGTCTTTGGCTACTGTCACCTTCTGAGAGCATTTATAGGTCACAGTCGTAGTTCTCTAGGCCCTCGAAGAGTTGCTGTCGGTGACAAAGAATGCAAAGCTTCTTTCATGAGGTTGACCCGGAATACATGTTCTGTAATAGGTGGGAATGCTGCTGACCTGTATGTTTTGCGGTTACACGGTCTCTTCCTCTCGAGGGGTAGCCCTGGCACACATCTTGTTCCATGTTGAGTGGTGGAGGTCACCTCATCATTCAGCAGTGAATTCTCACTAGCGTAAACGTCAAAATGACGGCAGTTGAAGTCTTAATCCACATGCTCCGTCAAAAATGAAACTTACAGGGAATATCAGGAGCGCAAACCTCATGCTGAATTTCCCTAGATGGTCGTTCAGATGCGCGCGCAACTCACTTTGTGTCTCTTTTCTCACACAGATTTCTGTATAAGTCTGTCTCTCTCGTTTTCACCGAATAGGTCTATTGCCAACCACCCTGCAATTTTGGCACGCTTCAGCCGGCGGAAAACTAATGGCATCGTCATCTTCTGCGGCCAATGGCGATGCACAAATCGGACGCCGCCTTCACATTAAAGATCGTTCAGCAAACCGACTTTTTCTCATTGACACTGGTGCAGAAGTGTCAGTGCTACCTGCGACAAAAGCAGAGCGCACCCTCCCACAAACTTCTCCGACGCTCTACGCCGCAAATTCGACGGCAATTCGCACGCGCGGCTACAAATCACTCAAGCTAAACCTCGGCCTACGTCGCCATTTCTGTTGGAACTTCATCGTCGCCGAAGTGTCTCAACCGATAATCGGAGCTGACTTCCTCGCGCATTACGGGTTGCTTGTGGACATGAAGCAGCGCACTCTGATCGACGAGCATACGAAGTTGAGCACCCGATGTGGCATCTCAAGCCTTTCCCTTTGCGCGCTAAGTACGGTTGATAAAATGCATCCTTACAACACGCTTCTCAAAGAGTTCCGGGATGTAATGGTCGCGCGTCATATCCGCGCACAAACATCACATGCAGTGGAACACGTGATCGAGACGAAAGGACCACCCGTCGCAGAACGGGCACGCCGCCTACGACCAGAAAAACTGACCGCGGCGAAGAGAGTTTTCGATGATATGTTGGCCAGCGGAACGTGCCGACCGTCGAAGAGCCAATGGGCTTCGCCGCTTCATATGGTGAAGAAGAAGGACGGTACCTGGCGACCTACCGGTGACTACCGTCGTCTGAATGCCGTCACGCAGCCCGATCGCTACCCACTACCACATATTCACGACATCGTCTCCGGTCTCCGTGGTAAAACGATTTTCTCCACGATCGACTTGGAAAAGGCATATCACCAGATCCCAGTGGCTGCCGAAGATGTCAAGAAGACGGCAGTTATTACGCCATTTGGACTCTTTGAGTTTCCCTACATGTCCTTTGGCCTTTGTAACGCCGCACAGACCTTCCAACGACATATAAACGACACGCTACGTGGCTTAGACTTTGCTGTGGTCTATCTAGACGACATTCTAGTCGCCTCGTCGAAGGCTGAAGAACACGAGCAACATCTGCGAGCAGTTTTCAAGCGCTTGCGTTCGGCCGGCCTCATTGTCAACCTCGCTAAATGCCACTTCGGTCAGCACGACGTCAAATTTCTCGGCCACACCATAAGCAAAGACGGAGTACAACCAATTCCCGAAAAGGTCGACGCAGTCCTCAAATTCGAACGCCCAAACATTGCCAAAGACCTGCGGCGTTTCCTGGGAATGGTAAACTTCTATCGACGTTTCATGCCCGGTGCCGCCCACCTGCAGTTGCGCCTCCAGTCACTCATCGTCGGCAACCGCAAGAACGACAAGTCGGCTGTTCAGTGGTCAGCCGACGCGATCAAGGCCTTCGAGGAGATCAAGCAGCGACTAGCGACAGCAGCAATGCTCGAGTTCCCGGATTCAACCGCCCCGCTCGCCATTTCGTCGATGCCTCTGACTTTTCGATCGGCGCCGCGCTCCAACAGCAGATCGAAGGACAGTGGCGGCCTCTCGCCTTTTTCTCCTCTAGACTCAAGGAGTCAGAGAAAAGCTACTCCGCTTACGACAGGGAACTGTTGGCGATCTACCGTGCAGTACGACAATTCAGGTACATGGTGGAAGGACGTCCCTTTGCAATTTACACTGACCATAAACCAATCATTTTCGCCTTCAACCAACGGTCGGAGAAGGCCTCACCGCGACAGCAGCGGCATCTCGAGTTTATTGGACAATTTTCTACAGATATCCGGCACATCTCGGGCTCCGAGAACGTCGTCGCCGATGCCCTCTCGAGAATCGAAGTAATCGCGGCGCCGCTAGATTTTGACCAGATGGCACGCGAACAACAGCACGATGGATCACTCGAGAAGCTTCTAACAAACCCAGCTTCCACCAAGCTACACCTGAAGAAGATCAAGCTTCCTAATTCGTCGATAACACTGGTTTGCGACGACACGAACGACAGAATACGTCCATTCGTACCCGCCTCCATGCGGCATCAAGTCTTCAAAGAGCTTCACGATCTCAATCATCCGGGAATGCGAGCAAGCCGTCGCCTTGTCGCCGATCGTTTCGTTTGGCACAAGATGAATGCAGACGTCACGAAATTTGCCAGATCGTGCGACATATGCCAGCGAAATAAAGTGGCACGTCACACGAAGACGCCAATCCACCATTTTCTACCGCCAGGCCGCCGCTTCGAGCATGTTCACCTGGACATTGTCGGCCCGCTTCCACCGTGTCAAGGCAAGCAATACATTCTTACCATGATCGACAGATTCAGTAGATGGGTAGAAGCCTACCCGATGGCGGACATGTCTGCTCGAAACGTGGCAAAAGCCTTTTGGAAAATATGGTTGGTCCGTTTCGGTTGTCCCATGACAGTGACGACAGATCAGGGCCGCCAGTTCGAATCGGAACTCTTCAGTGAACTGGCAAGACGAACCGGAACCAGGCACATTCGCACAACGGCATACCATCCTCAGGCCAACGGCATGATCGAAAGGGTTCACAGAACGCTTAAACAGAAGCTCAAAGGCTCACAAACAGCTTGGACGGACGCTCTGGACGAAGCTCTACTAGGTATGCGCGCCGCCTTCAAGGAAGACATTGGATGCTCTTCCGCGGAACTACTTTACGGCACGACCATCCGCCTACCAGGTGAATTTTTTGAAGCCGGAGACGTTAACGACGATCAGCATGATGAATTTTTAAATAAACTACGTGCTGTGATGCAGCATCTGCGGCCAGCACCTGTCAAACATCACGACAAACCCAGAGTGTTCGTGCATAAAGACCTGGAAAGTTGCGGTCAAGTGTTTGTGCGGGTGGATAGAGTACGTTCGCCGCTACACCCACCTTACGAAGGACCCTTCAAAATTTTGGAAAGAGCATCAAAATCGTTCTTGCTCCAACTCAACGGCGAAGCAAAACACGTGTCCAAGGACCGTCTGAAACCGGCATACGTCCTAAGCGACGCAGACAAAACACTGCTGCCCTCCCAGACCGTCACGACAAACAACGCTCCCGTAAACCTCCTACCCAAACCGCCACAGAATAGATACAACCTGCGAACCAGGAATTAGAACGACATTACTAAGGAGGGGGCTGTATGGCAGCCAACAATAGCTTGAGGTGACACGCCGCGTCTGTCAATCCGCCGAGAAAAATATCGACGTATAAAAGTTGTATAATAATAAAAGCTCGTTAATAATCGTTAACTCCGCATGCTTGGTATCTTTCCGCTACATATATATTGCGGTTTTGAATAAATCACAGAAATAGAGAAGTTGAGTTTTCAAATTCAAAGTCTTATATCTCGAAGAGTGGTCCAGGAGGAATTTTTTACTATTTTTCTAGAGTTCCCTGGAAGGTCCGCTACAACGTACTGGAGAGTTTATGCGCCATTTCTGGGACACCCTGTATATAAAGTGGCTGTTCACTTTGTGTTTCTTTTTGTTTTACATGTGATTCATTTATTTTTTCTAAGTTGTGGTTCAAATCTCAGTCCCTGCAACTTTTTTTCTTTATCTTTTCTTTTGAAGGTAAATGGGGAGTTATTTCAACTTATTCTCAAAGTAATCATCGTAGTCCATGAACTTCCTCAGTTTCACTCGATTATCAAGGATCATAAAAAAATACAGCAACTTGAACAAATACAACAATACATTGAAACACAACTTTGAAAAAATGAATAAATCACATGAAAAACAAAAAGAAACACAAAGTGAACAGCCACTTTATGAAGAATCGAGGTTCTTTTTTCTAATGATGCCATTCCCATTTACATCTACTTGCGGTTTTGGGAAAAATGAATTTTTCAAGAAAAGTTGTATTACTCATTATTCTTGCTATTTTATGATTCTTCATGATAAAACCATGATTCAAAACCGCAAGTAGATGCAAATGGGAATGGCATCATTAGAAAGAAGAACCTTTCTTCTATGTAAAGTGACTGTTCACTTTGTGTTTCTTTTTGTTTTTCATGTGATTTATTTATTTTGTCAAAGTTGTGTTTCAATGCATTGTTGTATTTGTTCAAGTTGCTGTATTTTTTTATGATCCTTGATAATCAAGTGGATTCACCTCGGGTTCCACCAAACTTTTATCAACGCGATAACTTTATCACTCTGATAGTAACTAAGCAACTGGCCATCCTATTGGCTGGTGCATAGCAACTATCAGCGTGATAGATTTAATCTGCTCTTAAAATTTTGGTGGAACCCGAGGTTAGGGAAGTTTATTGACTATGATGATTACTAAGAATAAGTTGAAATAACTCCTCAGTTACCTTCAAAAGAAAAGAAAAAGAAAAAAGTTGCAGGGATTGAGATTTGAACCACAACTTTGAAAAAATTAATAAATCACATGAAAAACAAAAAGAAACACAAAGTGAACAGCCACTTTATATAGACGAAAGGTTCATCTTTCTAATGATGTCATTCCCATTCACATCTACTTGCGGTTTTGGGGAAAATAAATTTTTCAAGAAAATTTTGCATTACTCATTATTGGGTCGTATGCATAAAAAGTAGTAGATACTAATGCTACAAGTATCTACTCCGTAAGAGGAGTATGTACTACACTATCGTAGTACTTACTATGCCCAGGTAGTAAATACTCCTATATACAACGGTACGTAGTAGTTTCTACTTCGCCTTTGAAGCATCTACTCCGAATCTGTAGTATCTACTATAAATTTGGGGTGTTCGTAGTATTTACTTCATTTTTAGCGAAGTTGCTGTTATAGCAACTTCTCGACCATACTTCTCGTCAAAAACATGGCTGAATCTATGGATGCACCAGTTGTAAAAACATACAAAGAGCGGAGAACCTATGACGATAATATACAGGGTTGTTCAAAAGTTTAAAAAAATACTGAGAGTGGCTGGGAGTTGAGAGATTGACGGTAGATCATGACACTTAAAAAAATACTGAGAGTGGCTGAGGGTTGAGGGTTGACGGTAGATCATGACACGCATCATAGAAAAACGACTTACTGTTTTTGAAAAGAGACCTGTTCGAGCGGTCTTTTTTTTTAATAATAAGGTAAAAAATTATGAATTTTGTTCCGAACTTTTGTGAGTTACCTTGAGGTTCCTCAAAACTTCATGGTGAAGCGTTCGATCTAATTTCCAGTGGTAGATCTGGAAACAATTTTCGACAAGCTTTCCAAACAAGCCCCCCTCCAAGCCAGGGTGCCTCTTAAAAAAATGCAAAGGGTAGCTAGGGGTGAAAGGGGTTGACGATAGATCATGATACGTGTCATGGAAAAACCGCTTGCCCTTTTCGGAAATCGACCTGTTCGAGCGTTTTTTTTTCGGAAAAAAACATGATACAAAATTATGAACTTTGTTCCGGACTTTCGAATAACCCTGTATATCGAAAATTATCCAGGTATGTACGCGGTGCTGTGTGTATATTTATTCTAAAATTTGCCGTTTGAATCTTCGGTTGGACGTAAAAATTTTAGAGCTCCTTATTTTGACATCATTGTTATTTTTTCAGGTTTAACAGAGAAAACTTAGTTTGGATTGTAATAAATAGCTGTATTACACCACACAATTTCTTGTACAATTTCTTGCACAATCTGTCAAATCAACAATCAAGTTCATTGTTTTTTGACACTATTTTGGCAGATGGTTCAAGAAATTGTACAAGAAATTATGTAGTGTAATACAGCTATAAGGTAATTTCGCTCACTAGTATATACTGCGATGCTGTAGTACTTACTACACGTATTGTAGTAGGAGCTTCTTTTGTGTAGCATATGCTTCGGAACTGAAGTAGACGCTAAATACATAATAAAGTGCTCAACAATGAAAGTGTTACAAAGCAAAAATTCACCAAATTTTGAACCGCTGTAACTTTTGATTGGCACGAACGATTCTAATTCTGTTTTAAGTACTGAAAAGCCCAATCTTTTGGCCATCTTTCTTGTCAATATGGAATCCATAGAGCCTCTCATAAAATTTCTACAGGGTGATGAACAGAGCAGTGCAAAATTGATGAAAGTTCAACATACCCCCGTTTTCGTTAAAAAAAAATTTCGGGAGTATCAACACCAAATTTATGAAGAATGATGTGTTCCCTCGAAACGGTTTTTGAATTTTCGGGATTCCAGTCGAAACAGCCAAAATGTGATTTTTTATTGTGAATACTGTATATTATTCCTGTAGCAACGCAAAAACATTAGAACTTTTCATATCAAGATGACGCCACTTGGTAGGCTTGTTCACTGAACAATTCTAAGCAATTTGACTTTAAAACGTTCCTATTGTCCAGTGTAGGGGTGAAGAAAAGCCCAATTGGCAGTGTACTTTTTGGTACCACTCCTAAAATTCGAGTTTTTAGCATTAAAAAAAGGTTAATTTTCACTCTCTTTAGTCAACATGGGACTACGTCATTGGAGTTGGATTAACAACATTTCCGCCATTTTGGAATTTTTTGCCTTTACCTCAAATTTCAAAACATAGGCATGTTTGGCATCATTTCTTGAAATGTTGGTCCCCTAAATGGGATTCTGTCAATAAGATCTGTCTATCTGTTTGTTTATCTGTCTATCTCTTCCCGAAAAAATATTTATAGAATTTTCAACCCACCCCCCTTCTTCCTGAAATTCTCTGAATGTCCAATTTGATATTCTTGACCTCTCAATTCTTTTCAATGCAGTCAACGTCATCCTGCATAGCATCGGAAGAGATAATTTTCTGTGGAAAAAATGCCACCCAAATTTCACCCTTTCGCTCCCCCCACCTCATCTCAAAAATCTAAAATGGCAATACCCACTTTGTGATACATCAAATTGAAAGAAATTGAATTCTCTTCATGAACAAAATTTTTTCCTACTTTTTGAAACCCCCATTTTTCTTACAAAACACCCCAAATGTCTAATTTATTTGAAAATTTCAAAACAAATTTTTTCGGAAGGAGAATTCAATTCCCTTCAATTTGATGTATCACAAAGGAGGTTGTGTTTCGTAAAATTTCAAAGCTGAGGTGGAGGAGAGCAAAAGGGTCAATTTGGGTAGCACTTTTTCCACCGAAAATTCTTTTCTTCGACGTTTTCTATGATGACACTGACTGAATTAAAAACAATTGAGAGGTCCAGAATCAAAAATAAGACAGTCGGAGAATTTTACGGGCGAAAAAAGGTGGGGTTGATATTTTTGTGAATATTTTTTTTCAGAAAGAAAATTTAAATCTCTTCAATTTGATGTATCGCAAGGTAGGTCATGTCATTTGAAATTTCAAAGTTGAGGTGAGTGGGGGCGAGGGGGCTTGAGATAGAGATTTGCCAATTTATGTTTTAGATGTCCCCTTTGATATGAAAATCGACCTGTTTTTGCTCGAAGAAATATTCACTAGGAATCGGGAGTTATTGCAGGTGGATAGTTTTCAAATGGTCACCCGGTGCAGTATTCACAATAAAAAATCACATTTTGGCTGTCTCGACTGGAATCCTGAAAATTCGAAAACCGTTTCGTGGGAACACATCATTCTTCATAAATTTGGTGTTAATACTCCCAAAAAAAATTTTTTGCGAAAACGGGGGTATGTTGAACTTTCATCAATTTTGCACTGCTCTGTTCATTACCCTGTAGAAAATTCATGAAAAGCTCTATGCATTCCATATTGACAAGGAAGATGGCCAAAAAATTGGGCTATTCAGTGCTCAAAACAAAATCAGAATCATATGTGCGAATCAAAAGTTATAGCGGTTTAAAATCAGGTGAATTTTTGCTTTGTAACACTTTCATTGTTGAGCAGTTTAGTAGATACTACGAAGTAGATACTTTTTCCCGTAGTGGTAGCATCTACTACTTTTTATGCATACCACCCAATATTGCTTTATTTTTCCAATTCTTCATCATAATTGAGTGAAATTTGAGGATTGCATACGTTATGATGAGTACATCAAGAATAAATAACAATACCTCCAAAAAAAACTTCCAGAAGGAAAAAAATATATATCTATCCGTGGTGGGATTCGAACCTCGACCCCCATATACCCAGAAACACGGGTATTTCGCCACGCTAATCTGAGCTATCGGCCCACTGTGCAATGGGGTGTTTTCTCTGCAGTTGTCAAGATGTCAAGTAGATGGCAGCAGGGGCCAACCCGGGTTATTTTCCCGCTACTTTTTGAACGTTTCTCACATGGAGGGGGTTTTCCTTTTGACTTTGGTGTCTGCCTGCAGGGTCGGCTGTCATGTCAAGTCAAGTATGAATGTGTGTCGTCAGAGATGAGGAATTAGATGGAAAAAATTACGTACACTTGGCTTTCAGAGTAGAGGTTTTTAGTACCTATAGATGTTTTTAAAGAAGAGCATAATTGTGTTCTTGAACATGGACAGTAGGGCACACGGCACGGTGGCAGGTAGGTTGCAATAAATAGGTTGCAAATCGGCCGGCGTGCCCGCGAACTGCTCCTCGAGTGCTGTCTCCCGGACGGTCCCTCTGGCAAACATTTGCACGGTCATTGGGCCCTTTCAGCTCTCAAAAATCACCAAAACCGACCAGTACAACCCCACGTTCAATATTTTTTCAGCAAATGTCAGTCATATGCTAAGATGGGTCATATGGTCGTTGCTGTCATTTTCATTGTTCGAGTGATCAGTGGCAGGTGGCAAAGTGCTGGGTGGAGCATGATGCTGCTAGGCAATATAGCGTTACGCATACACACACAGACACATCCCTGACAGACACACAAATGAATGGGCTATCATTTCCCTATTTCAAAATGGCCGACATATCAAAATTCAAGATGGCAGAAACAATTGAAAATAGGTCTTCTTTTGTTCTCGTTGCGTTTTATTGGAAGTTAACAGAAAGTCAAAACCAATAACCAATACAGTGCTGGACGCCGATCGAGACATGCCGAAGCAAACGACCTTATCAACCGTGCTTTAAGATCTGCTGAAATTCCAGCGATTAGGGAACCTATGGGATGCTCACGTGATGACGGGAAAAGACCAGATGGGCTGACTTTAATTCCGTGGAGGAGAAGAAAGTGTCTCATCTGAGATTATACATGCGCTGACACTTTCGCAGAATCCTATCTCCATTCACCCTCGACCAACCCTGGCTACGCCACCAACTCCGCGGAATTGAAGAAAAAAGTAAAATATAAAGCTCTGGAAGTCAAATTTATTTTCATCCCGGTAGGTCAAGAGACCTCAGGTGTCTGAGGAACCGAAGCTTTGAAGTTTCTCAAAGTGGTTGGACACAGAATCACAGAAGTGTGCCATGAGCGGCGAGCTACCAGCTTGCTATTTCAAAGGATGAGTATGGCGCTCCAGCGAAGCAACGTCGCTTCAATTCTGGGGACAATGATTTTTCAGAAATATTTTACATTCAACTTTCATCATTGTAATCTTCAATAAAACCATACATAATGTTAGATGAAGGAATGGACCTTTTTTTGTCAATTTAAGACCACAACCAATGAAATCGGATCATCTGCTGAGGAGCTATTGCGAGTTGAAGCGAAGCCTACTTTCAGTTTTTCATTTTCGCCTAACTGACCCAAATTTAGGTATCCTGCCCGCCAATCCGCCATATGCTAATTTCTCAACCGATTTTCTCAAATTTGGTATCAATGGCTAGCCGATTGGACAGGCTACCTTTTTCATTTGAGAAAATGACTGACATGTCAAAATCCAAGATTGCGGAAGCAATTGAGAATAGAATTTCTTTTGTCCTCATTGCTTTTTAATAAAAATTAGCAGAAAGTCAAAACCAAAAACTATTATGAAGAAATAGACTTTCCTCGACAATTCAAGACCGCAACCAATCAAATCGGATCATCTGCCGAGGAGCTATGGCGAGTTGGAGCGAAGCCTACCTAGCGGTTCCTTATTCCCGAATAAATGACCTAAATTTAGGAATCCTGCCCGTCATATCCTTATTTCCCAACCAATTTTTACGAATTTGGTATCAATGGCTAGCCAATTGGACAGGCTACCATTTCCATATAGAAAAATGGCCAACATGTCAAAATTCAATATGGCGGAAATTATGTAAAACAGGCCTTATTCGTCCTTGTTGGAATAGAAAAATGGAAAGTGGGCTTTGCTTCAACTCGCAATAGCTCCTCAGCAGATGACACGATTTGATTGGGTGGGATCTTGAATTGTCGAGGAAGGTATATTTCTTCATAATAATAATTGGTTTTGACTTTCTGCAGATTTTCATTAAAAAGCATTGAGGACAAAAGAAATTATATCTTCAATTGCTTCCGCCATCTTGGATTTTGACATGTCGGTCATTTTTTCATATGAAAAAGGTAGCCTGTCCAATTGGCTAGCCATTGATACTGAATTTGAGAAAATCAGTTGAGAAATGAGCATATGGCGGATTGGTTGGCAGGATACCCAAATTTGAATCAATTATGCGGAAATGAAAAAAACGGGAAGTAGGCTTCGCTCCAACTCGCAATAGCTCCTCAGCAGATGACCCGATTTTATTGGTTGTGGTCTTGAATTGACAAGAAAGGTCTATTTCTTCATTATAATACATTGTTGGTTTTGATTTTCTGGTAACTTTCAATAAAAAGCAACGAGAACAAAAGAAGGCCTATTTTCAATTGTTTCTGTCATCTTGAATTTTTATATGTCGGCCATTTTGGAAAACGGAAATGATAGCCTATTAAAAAATTACAGGAGGATTATAGGCCATAGGGGTTTTTGCCGTTTATTATCATATCACATTTACATGAAAAATTGCAAATTGGACAAGCACAAACATCCAGACTTCTTCCGGGAGTCGAACCCGGGGCTCTCGCGGCCGCAGGCAGCCACACAACCACCTGCGCCACGAGGTCGCGGCTAGCTAATGCTGAAAAGTTCGATAAAATCCGTGACGAAATAAAAATTTTAGAAGAAAAAATTGCGAGCACGGTTTTTCATGGCCCACCCGGTATATGCTACGGGTCACGTGTGGCCAAAACTGAAATTCCGTATTGTATGTAATGACTTTTGAAATTATTTTTCTTCAAAAATGCCTCCGAATCAATAGATTGATCCGTCAACCGGTGTGAAGCAGAAGATCACATGGTTTTGAACTGAAGAATTTTTTTTGGAAGGTCTTCGAGAAATTGGATTCATGAAACACCCTGTATAGTAAATGGAAATCTAGTGGGCGTAGGCACTTGGTAGTTGATTTTTTATAATAATTCCTACACCAACAGTCAGCTAAAATCTCCTGAAATAATGAAAATAGAATGCCTCGAATGACCACTCTTTGACCCGTCATTATTACTTCAAAAATAAAAGACGAAAAATTTATTGAACAAATTTTGTAGGCTTCACAAGAGACATCATATACTGACGGACAAAATTAGCGTTACACTTTTTCAAAATACTGGCACAGACGAACTCGTCAACAGATTTTTCCAAAAATTTTCGAGGAGCAAGCTTGAAGTGTTTTCCTCAAGTCTACAAACGCGCAAAGACGTGGTCCGCAAGATGACTGAGTTGTACGGTCTGAAAGGTAGAAATGACCAGAAACCATTTTCGTAGAATTTTCCAACACATTCAAGAGATCTTCCTAATGCTGCAAAAGAGATGGTTTTCACTTAAAATCATGTCAGTAGGTGGTTCATACCCTCTGTAGTCTTCCTGCATGATTTAAACCGTAAAAAATGTTCACCCACTCGGTGTTAGTTCTTTGTTCAATGCAATGAGAAAATTTCCATATGATGTCCAAAAATGCTTTGTGTAATTTGAAAATCTGTTTTTTACGTACTTGAGAAGGTAATGCAGCAGAAAATGATCGGAGAAATTTCTTGTCTCCTTCGCAACCTCTTCATGTGGTAAGTCATTTTCTTACCATGAGCTGATAATCCGTTGTCGGAAGAATCGAAACAGTCCCGGTGATACCTGAAGGTTCATTGGAACCTCATTGCGCCATCGGCTTGGTATCCGACCCTCGAGGTCCTCAATTAACCATAATTCAACACCTTGTTGGTAACCTCTACAAGACCGGTGAAGGAAGCAGATTTTCTCAAACTCGCTCGAAAAAATGCTTTCTCATTTGCCACTTATCCGCTCTGTATGGTCAAATACACAAAAAATCCTCATCTTGTGTTTTGAAGTCAATTTTTGTGACTTCCGTGCATCAACTTGCACCCAGTGCAACTTTTAGGATTTTTATCGCATTTTATTCATCGTTCGTCAAGAGAAACCTCGATGCCTTCATTCATCAACGTAATCACGAAAATGGATACACAGTTCCTCAGAGTCACGCAATCAGCCTTTATTTTGGATGTTGCAATGGGTTTCCCCAGGTGGGAACAGCCGGTCGAGTTGGCGGGTTGCTATGCTAGAGTACGTGGCTCATACCCAGGAAGTTTTTCAAAGTTTATTCGTCATTCTGCGCAACCAAAGCAGCCTTCCAAGGACTTGTGGTAACTCGTATTTCGAGAACAGAGGTCTACCTGAAGATTTTCAATCCTTGCAATCCTATCGTTGGTAATTTTGTATCGCTCGAATATTTTTTTCTGACAAGCGTCAACGTCAGGATCAGGCAGCAGTACCTTATTAATTGTTGTTAATTCACAATAATGGAAGGTATGATTCACATTTCGCAAAATTATCAACGACAGGATTGCAAGGATTGAAAATCTTCAGGTAGACCTTTGTTCTCGGAATACCAGTTACCACCAGTCCTTGGAAGGCTCCTTTGGTTGCACAGAATGACGAATAAACTTTCAAAAACTTCCTGGGTACGAGCCACGTACTCTAGCATAGCAACCTGCCAACCCGACCGGCTGTTCGCACCTGGGAAAACCCATTGCAACATCCAAAATAAAGGCTGATTGCGTGACTCTGAGAAACTGTGCATGCATTTTCATGATTACGTTGATGAATGAAGGCATCGAGGTTTCTCTTGACAAACGATGAATAAAATGCGATAAAAATTCTAAAAGTTGCACTGGGTGCAAGTTGATGCACGGAAGTCACAAAAATTGACTTCAAAACACAAGATGAGGATTTTTTGTGTATTTGACCATACAGATCGGATAAGTGGGAAATGAAAAAGCATTTTTTTGAGCGAGTTTGAGAAAATCTGCTTCCTTCACCATTCTTGTAGAGGGTACCAACAAGGTGTTGAATTATGGTTAATCGAGGACCTGGAGGGTCGGATACCAAGCCGATGGCGCAATGAGGTTTCAATGAAACTTGAGGTATCACCGGGACTGTTTTGATTCTTTCGACAACGGTTTATTAGCTGATGGTAAGGAAATGGCTTACCACATGAAGAGGTTGCGAAGGAGACAAGAAATTTTTCCGATCATTTTCTGCTGCATTACCTTCTCAAGTACGTAAAAAACAGATTTTCAAATTACACAAAGCATTTTTGGAAATCATATGGAAATTTTCTCATTGCATTGAACAAAGAACTAACACTGAGTGGGTGAACATTTTTTACGGTTTAAATCATGCAGGAAGACTACAGAGGGTATGAACCACCTACTGACATGATTTTAAGTGAAAACCATCTCTTTTGCAGCCTTAGGAAGATCTCTTGAATGTGTTGGAAAATTCTACGAAAATGGTTTCTGGTCATTTCTACCTTTTAGACCGTACAACTCAGTCATCTTGCGGACCACGTCTTTGCGCGTTTGTGGACTTGAAGAAAACACTTCAAGCTTGCTCCTCGAGAAATTTTGAGAGAATCCGTTGACGGGTTCGTGTTCGCCAATATTTTAAAAAAGTGTAACGCTAATTTTGTCCGTCAGTATATATACCGTGTATTGTTTTTGTTCGATACTTTTGAATCACTCTATATTTGAGGACGATCGGTCAATCATACTGGAGCAATGTGTGTACATCTCTATGTAGTAAGGGGGTATTTATTGGCGAATTCAAAGTAAACATCTCAAGTCCTTTATTAGTGGGACCATTTTCATGAAATGTGGAGCTACTCTAGTCTCGTATAGATAGTTTAATTTTTGAGCGTCGATTTGTTTTGCGAAAAAAAAGAAAAGTCATCTGAAATCTCAAGACCAGCTTTCCAGGAGCTCGCTTACTTTGAGTACTTTGACGTCGAGTTCAAGAATCATCTGTTCATAAGATATTTGCCTCACACCTCTGGAACACTTCAACTAAATTTGAAGGTGACACAGACACAAAACACATATTTTACGGCACGGTTACTTAAATCAAGCCGGAATTTATGGTGATGTGCTTTAAGTGTGCACCTTCATAAACGTCATTTGTGGCTTGTGGCGTGTGCCTGATGTGTGAGGGAGTCAAAAAGGGTTCAAGGGACACATGTTTCACCATGTAAACGATGTCGAAATGTGCATGCAGTGTGCTGTGAAGACCAAAAACCGACCATGGCCCATCATCATCACGGTGCTCGTATGCCATGCTCTTTGCTCATGCTCAGTGCACAAAGCAGGAACCGTCGATGATGTTATCGCAGAGGGCTTCAGCCGGCAGGTTGGCTGGCTTGGCGTGATGCCCCGTCCGGGCTTTAAAAAGCACGTGTTATTATGACGGGCGATGATTGAACGCCGTCGTGGTTTAACCCCACCGTTTACACATCAACCTTTAAATGAAAGTCTAAATTATGAGCCACGGTTAATTAAAACGAGCGTTCACTCACGACCGGCAGCTGGTGTACAGTGCTTAACACCTATCTTTTACTAATGTCGTCGTTGGGAGCTGAAAATATGATGGAGTGTGTCGCTTTTATGGCTAGATGTTTTTAATTACCAGGTCGTTTTTTATCTTTTCAACACCTTTCCACGCCACGGACCCGGAGATATTAAATTGTCTAGCGCTAACTAATGTCGCTTTTTATTTGTAGATTGAGATGCGATAAAATTGTAAATTTTTATCGCTTCAGATGTTGGTGTTGTAGAACAAGTTATCGATTTGATTTTGCAATGTGCCACTAAACTTGCTGTACCTACTCTTAGTTTGGGATTCAACTTTCATCAGAGGTCACGCCTTAACCGTTGAAAGGGGACAAGCACGCTCCGTGGCCTCATCGCTGTCACTTTGGGTTCTAGTTCAGCTCCTACACCTCTAATATAACAAGGAGTCCCAAATCAGCACCCAAACCACCGGATCGCTCAGAAGATTCAGCAATGGTGCCTCTCAATTTAACCTCGGGTGGGCCAAGTTCATATTTCTAGGCGGTAGCAAACTTTATATTTTCTGAGCAAAAGCTGTCATAAGTAAAATAGGTTTGGTATAACTCATCGACACCCAACGCATCGCCAGGATAACCTGCCGACACCCTACTCATCGACAGGAAAACTTGCCGACAGCACCTGAATTTATATTGGAAAACTGATGAAAGTATTGAATTCCATAGGAGTGACATATCCAACTACAGACCCATTTCCATCCTGAATAATTTTAGCAAGGTTTTTGAAACTGTGTCACATTCTTTCATTTATAACCATATTCCAGGTTGATGTCTCCAAGTCAGCACGGTTTTATGAGAGGTCGGTCGACCACAACCAATCTTATGTGTAATACTCAGTTTATCAGTGAGGTTGTGGATTCCGGTGGTCAGGTTGACGTTATTTAGATACCGACTTCTTTGAGGCATTTGATACGCTGAACCACGACATTCTGCTGCACAAGCTATCCTCCTTTGGCCTTTCCCCTTTCTTGATTGAGCTTCTGAGGTCATATTTGTGCAATAGGCGTTCATTTGTTCAGCACGATGATTGCCAATCTGGGGGGTTTGTCCAGCTGTCTGGTGTGCCACAGGGCTCTAATCTCGGTCTATCGTTTTTTGACATATACACTGACGACATTGTCACTGACCTCTCAGTGGAGCATTTACCATATACATATGGTACATTTCGATTACGACCTGGGGCCTTATTCTTGAAACGGGGAACAAAGTTCTCATGCGGTGTTGCTATGCAAGGAGAGCTATGATTGGCCCTTGCCTAGCAACTACACATGTGAACTCTGTTCCCCGTTTCAAGAATAGGGCCCCTGGATGCATACACTCTCTCGAGACCTGACTGTGCTAAGGATCTGGGTGTCACTTTCGACCCTGAACTTTTGTTCAGACCTCATATCGATGGGACTGTTAAGGGGGCGTTCAGAAGTTTGGGCTTTGTTAATCGGAACTCGCGGGACTTCGCAGACATCGCCACAGTACGCTTGCTTTACTTCGCGTTTGTCAGATCGAGACTTGAATAGGCGTCAGTTGTTTGGAGCCCCTTATACAAAGCCCACATCAGAGGTCTTGAGAATGTGCAGCGTAGATTTCCCAAGTTTTTATCGTTCAGGCTCGACGGTGTTTACCCTGTAACAGAATTTTGAAACATTTGCATGTTTCTGTGTTTTTGAACTTTCAAACACAGGTACCTCCAAGAGTACCTCTGAAACCGCTGTCCCAAATGTGGAAATGACAATTGACAAATGACAGTTTTCCCTTCAGAATTGAATGCGGAATTCAATACTGTCATCGCTTTTCCAAAATATTCAGTGGCGTAGAAAGTAGGGGGGGGGGGAGTAAGAGGGTGAATACACCCTATATCTACGGCACTGCGTCATTCTGACAGAATTTGTTTCTAGACTAGGGGCTGAATCTCAAGTTAGCGGCGCAACTCACGCCACTCAGTTACGGCATCGATAAGCCAATCATCGCATCGGATTGTGTTATGTTGCCATAGTGACCAGACTTACGCTACATTTGCGCGGGCGGATCTCCGACTCAAAATCTAGCCCTGAGGTTGTGTTTCTTAACCATCTGTGCAAAGTTTGAGCGAAATCGGTCAAGCTGTTCAAAAGTTATCAAAAATAAAAACATTTTTTTGCAACTTTGAAGGCCTGTTACTTTGTTGGTATGCATTTAAAATACCTATGTATTTTTTGGGATGAGTCAACTCCTTTTTTTGTCTTCTATCAGCCTGTAAAGTTTGTCGAATGAAACCTGGACCACCCTGTCTATGCCTTATTGTCACTATGAAGGATCTGTTTGATTGATAGTTGACACGTATTTGTATTTATTTTTGAAAATGCTACCTGTGTCAAATTTCACCAAAGTTAGAGGAATTACCCTAATAAACTGCGACGGTTTGTCGCAGGGCCAAGTTGCAATGATATCGGGGGTCCCCAAAAGTACGGTCAACAGGGTATTATTTATAAAATGAAGACACTGGGGAGATACAGCTGCTGTATGGTAGAAGACGACTTCAAATCTCAACACAAGCCCAAGACGAAGCATTAGTTGACGTGGTGCAGAACAGTCATTTTGCTACAGCGGTCACCACACTAAACACCAGAGGCCTTATTCTTGAAACGGGGAACAAAGTTCTCATGCGGTGTTGCTATGCAAGGAGAGCTATGATTGGCCCTTGCCTAGCAACTACACAACATGTGGACTCTGTTCCCCGTTTCAAGAATAGAGCCCCAGCAACTTCCCGGGTTATGTGAGGACTGCTCGCCACCGTCTGAAGGAAAGCGGACTTCGGAGCCACGTGGCAGCGCGAAAAATTGGTCTACCATCAAACCACAAAGAAGCAAGAGTGGGATGGTCTTTGCAGCATTCAGCCGAAGATGACGCATTCTAGGAAGGGGTTATTTTTTCAGACGAGAAAGTATTTCAATCGTCTTGTGATGGGCGCATCCAAGTTTATAGGCCTAGAAGTCTACGTTACGATGAAAGATACGTTGAGACAGCTCAACAGACAGGTCGTTTCTCCGTTAATATATAGGCATAGATTTCTGCTCGTCCTGGGGTAATGCTCTACATGTTGAGGAGCCGCTGAACAGTGCAGTTTATATCAATATTCTCGAAAATGTGATGGCCCCGTCAGTAATGCCAAGTTACCGCGATGGAAATTTTGTGTTCCAACAGGACAACTGCTCGGTACATACGTCAAATACAACTAAGGAATGATTTGAGAATAAAGGTATAAACGTTCTTGAATGACCGAGTCGCAGTCCAGACCTCAACTCTATCGAGAACATGTGGAAGCTGTTGGTGAGAAATATTCAGCAACAGCGTCTAGTGTTCCACAATAGGCGGGAACTCTGCGATTAACGACACATAGCATGAATTACTCCAGGGCTATCATAGAAATGTATGCCTCTCTATGCGGAGACTGATAGGAAAGGTGATAAAGGCTAACGGGGCTATGACAAAATACTAGGTTAAGAGTTTGACAATACGAGGATCACATTTTGACCAAGGTACTCCTATCGTTTCTCAACTTGCAAGACAGGCCACATCAAATTGACAAACATGACAGCGTGGTGGAAAAGTATAGGGTTACTTTCACATAAAGCCCGGTTCACAGTTTATGTCAACGAAATGTCAGCTGCTGTCGTCCACTTTAAAAAGGCCAAGTATGGTCTCAAGTTGGAATGCAAAAAAAAAACGAATCCGATCACCTGGGTCTTGGAAAAAACGGGGAATGGCACCGCGGGCACGATCAGACCCGAATAGTCGCGATGTCGGCCATTCTCATCTCGAAGACAAGCTTCTTGATTTGCGTTGGAAGCTTGCTGAATGCAAGGCAGTGTGTGTCGCATAGCACGTAAAATGTGAATGATTGTACCGAACCCGCATGCGATGTTGGTGGTCGTTAAAAATACCCACCCTGTTGGAACACACAGGGATTCGGCGAAATTTTCGGTACAGTGGAGGAAAGCATTCACCGGCGCCGGTGTTGGGCTCCGTTGCGGAAATAGGCCGACAATAAATAAACAAAGAAAAACCGGCCAAAATGAACTTTGTGACTTTCTATGGTGTTTCATAAGCCAAAAAAAAGGGGTTTTTCTTACAATTCAGCTCTCCAGGGGCATCAATTCAGCCACGGACATGGTCCCACCAGGATAGGTACTCGATACTGGACGACGGTAACTCACTCTCGTAGTATAACAATACGCATACGAACATGATTGTGACAATCATTCCAAATTGACGATTTGAAGCACAAAAAGCTAGTTATAGAAGGTGGATCAAATTTCCATGGACAACCAAAAGCACGGCATCTAGAGGAGTTGATCAGAGACAGATAATTAGAGCATGCATTCGGCTAGGTGCCATCAGTAGCAGAACAGTGGCAGTAAACTTCTGCATCTGTGTATGAGTTAATAATATCTGGGGGCGGCTGCGGTGTTGTTCAGCGATGAAAGCTGAGCGAACCAAGCCAGGCGTAAGGTGGCGCAAAGCTATTACACAACTTTAATGAGGCCACCCGCTAATCTCACCTCAGCCCAGGCCCCCGTTCTCTGCTCCTCCGCCTGCCTGCCTGCCTCCAGCGGCCCGGCGACGGGCGTCCCGACCCCGGGCGTCTTTATGAGCAGCCCGACGCAGGCACCACACCGCCAGAGCCCTCTCACAAATCTCGAGAGCGCAGCCATCGATCCCCGTAATTAAAACATATGTAAGGGGCACATAGTCGTTCACAGGACAATAATACCCGTCGTACATCTGTATCTGCACCGGGCCCATCCGTCAATATGTCTTCCTCCACCGGCGGCGGTATCTGCAAGATATCACCGTCACCGATTATCCCCTCCACAAAAGGAAAACCTGTGTGAGAGCTTCACCATATTTTCATACTTCAGTCATTACAGCTCGTAAGGGTGATGGGCCACTTTTTTTTAATGAACTTGAATTGTGACAGACCTGAATCGGATAAGTCACAAAAAATTTCGTCCTCCTTGAATATTGTCTCTGATAATGTCCAACTTTTTCAATCTGGAACTGATTTTGCTGTTTGAATTATTGAAGCCCCAATCGGCTAAGTATCAGATGGAAACCCTTGAAGTTATCATCCAAGAGGCAGAGCTGGTTTAAACATAGAAGATGCACTGTCGACGATTACCATGACAAATTAATCTTGAGCTTACTAAGACTATCTAAGATGAGGAACATATAAGCAAGTAGGAAACACACTTACTACGAGAAATTATACATCAGGACTAATCTCTCATTTTTCTTTTTTTTTATTCATTTATTTAGTGTCGGCCTATTTCCGGAACAAGGCTCAACACCGACGCCGGTGAATGCTTTCCTTCACTATATACCGGAAATTTTTCCGAGCCCCTGTGTGTTTTAACACAGGGTAGGGGTTTTAACCGACCACCAACATCACTGTTGGTTGCCATAGGATTGCGGTTTGATGTTGCTCGTGCCTTGGCGATTTTTCTCTTAACTGGGAATGAGCTGGTGACAACAAGGCTAATGTGAATGAGGTATGGTCAATTAAAGTTGATCAAAAGACGTAAATGTGCCGCCAGATAATGTAGAGACTATCAGTAAAATAGCATTTTGCAACGACCTTCGCGAGATGTTTCAATAAGAGGAAAAGACAGATGCCCAACGATTGCTCTGGAAAGAAGGCAATATGGATGTGTCATATGACGTTTATAAAATGTTACTTATGACTAGGGATGGGCGATATCGTGATCCGGGTATCAAAGTTTGATAAGAAAAAAATATCGATAATTATTGATAGATCAAATATCGATAATTATCAAAGTATCAAAAATTGATAATCATCAAAATATCAAATATCAATAAATATCGAAATATCAAAAATTGATAAATATAAAAATATCAATGTGAAAATAAGGATATTAAGTAATAATATGAAAAAATATATCATCTATGTTCAATCTAGACTTACATGATAGTGGAACTCACTTCTTTGGCGGTCTTTGGTCTTCATCTTTGATTTAATGATATTTTAATGATATGATAATCATTGTCTATACTTTGATATAATATGTTAACATTTATCGATATTCGATATTTGATATATCGATATGTTTTAAAAATGATATCATTAGTTGATATATCGATATATTGATAAATTTATTGATATATCAATAGTTTTGCCCATCCCTACTTATGACCTTCGGAGCAACCTGTGCTTACCTGCGTGTGCTCAGTAGGAACCTACGTGAAAAACTACAATGCTTGTCAGCAGACTGAAAGACTGCAAGACTGAAGACCAGAAGAGATACGTCGTGTTACGAGCGGCGATTCTGAAGAATCTTCAACGCTCGATCAAGGCACATCTGTCCACTTTGGCGGAGGTGCAGATATTCCGGAACACACGGGAAACACGCGGAAGGTGTGTGATTATTCAGGAGTGGTCTAGAAACCGCATATGCCGGGCCATCATGGAAATTTCTGGAAGATGATAGATGATACGATAGAATTCGAGAGCGCGAATCGGAGGCATATAAAAGCACCGTCTAACAGTGCGACAGTGAGTATTGAATTGGAAGAGACAGCGAGCGGAGAAGCGAGCGATAATCATAGCGATAATTCCAAGTAGATAATTGTTAACGTGTATTCATTGTAGTACGCAGAAATAAACAGTGTGTGTTTCAAAACGATGGATATTTTGAAATTTGGAAATTTCAACTGCTGATTTCGAGGTAATCAATTAGTGACTACGCCGATTGTCGGAACGTTCGAGAAATCGTTTGATGACGACCAGAAGCATGACACAAAAAGAAACGGAAAAGGCTTTAGCGAACATCATGGCGATGATGCAAGAACAAAAAAAGGAACGTTTCGAAGAGAAGGAAGAATTGAAGAGAGTTCTAGAACAGCAGGAGCAGAGACGGCTCGAAGAAAGGATGGAATTGAAGAAAGTTCTGGAAGCCCAGGAGCAGAAGCAAGAAAGAGTTCTAGAACACCAAGAGCAGAGACGGCTTGAGGAGAAGGAAGAATTTAAGAAAGTTCTTGAAGAGCAGAAAACAGAGCTCAGAGAAGTCCTGGAGAGTCAAATTCACTATCTAGAGGAGAAACAAGAGAAGTTGAAAGCTGAAATTTTAGATAATGTACACGAACAGATACAAGACGAGCATGGACAGATGAGGGACCAAATACAAACGATCCAGGGATGTGTCAATGAGAAAGTGGCAACTATGGAGGCAAATATCTTGCAACTGAAACGAGTTAGAAGAACTGCCATTTCCAGTTCAGCGACGAGCATGGGCGGGATCCATCGCGTGAAGCTGCCGAATTTTGATGGACAAAGCCCATGGTCCACTTACAAAAGGCAATTCGACGCAGCGGCCGAAGCCAACGGATGGACGGACGAGGAAAAGGCTACTGTACTGGTCCTTGCTTTGAGAGGTTCAGCCTTGAAGCTGCTACAGACGCTTCCGGAGAGCGAGCAGATAGACTCACAGAATCATCGCGGACGGCATGTTCATCACGCTAATTTTTCGGCAAGAACGCAGAGAAGCGGAGAAAGTCTACAGGAATTGGCAGCTGATGTCCAAAGGCTGGCTCTTCTAGCGTACCCATGCAATGTACCCAGTGCACCTCTTGACGGACTTCATAAGAGATACCTCCGTCTATAGGATTCGAATTCAATACCTGCGTGAGATGGTAATGATCAAAAACCCAGTCGACATCAGCGACGCACTGACTCAGGCGATCTGCATTGAGGCAGTCAAAATATCTGTGCAGTCGTCAAGTCAAGGCGGTGGGCCTTGAGGAATCTGGAGGTTCACATACTTCCGAGAAATCTGTGAGGGAGACTTCAAACATGACCTCCTCAGCGCTATGTCTCGGAACAGACCCCAAGGCGAGCCAAGAGCTGGAGGAAGGCCGCGTAGCTTCGGCTGTGGAAGATCGGAACATCTTCGTCGGGACTGCAGGCAATGGTCGAGTTCAGCAGACCGTTTCATAGCGGAACGGGGAACTGCTGATCGAGAAAGTAACCAACCGAGAGAAAGCAATCGTAGAGGAGGAAGACCAAGTTGCTTTGAATGTGGAAGGGACGGACATCTGCAACGTGACTGCAGGCGACAATACGCTCCAACAGAACGTTTCATGCTGGAACGGGGGGCTGCTGATCGAGGAGGTCAACATCGCCCTGGAAAGAGTCATAGTATTGGCAACAGGGATGGTCTTTCTCGAAGACCACGGAACGGGGACTGCAGGCACGACAAGAGGGTGAACCAGCAAAGTGGAAACGTCAAAGTTAAAGCACTTGTCTATGAAACCCCGAGAAATTGGACTACGGCTGAGCTCAAGAAAGAGCAGCGTGAAGACCCAGCCATCGGTTTGCTTGCTGAAAGAAAGGAAATTGGTCAGGACAGACCAGAAAGAGACGAGATCTCCGGTGAAGGGCCCGAATTCAAGACTTGTTAGGCTCAGTGGAATTCTCTGAGAATAAAGAACAGGTTGCTGAAGAGAGTCTGGGAGAGTCCCGATGGGAAGAAAGAGATGGCTCAATTAGTACTTCCAAAGAAGAGAGTGAAGGAGGTCGTAAAGGAAATGCACGATGGCGTGCACCTTGGGGTGAACAAGACGTTGGTCAAGATGCGCGAGCGGTCCTACTGGGTTAACTACCGGAACGACGTGGAAACATGGTGTCGCCAGTGCGACGTTTGTGCGGTCAGCAAAGGACCAAGAACTCGCAGCCGAGGAGAGTTAGTTGAAGACGCGTAACGATTTGAAGGCGAACTCAACGGGATTTCAAGCAGGTGACCTGGTCTGGTTGTACAATCCTCAACGCAAGAAGGGAAGGTCTCCGAAGTTGCAACCAATATGCAACCAACCGACAAACCAATATTTATGGCAACAAGAGAACCCGATTATGAAGAAATTATGTATCTTATATGAAAATTATAATCACCAAATAGCAAATGGACATGCGAATGTTCCTTTGGAATTCATTTGCACATACAGGTATATCCGTGGATATCAGACGCACATAGTGTGCTGTTCATATGGATATTTGATGGTCAATCATTGAATGTTCAATTGTTCAGTATTTACTGGATATGGAATGGGGGATGTATGAACATCCATAGGATATTGTGTGCTATACGAGCAGATTCATAGTACATCTTCGAATAAGAACACAGGCAGTTGCGAAAGAACGCCGGCACTGTGTATGGTGATACTTTTGTCAAAATAGATGGTCGATATGTATTATTGGTTGCATAGTACCAGAAGACGATCGTCCATCTCCCATAATTAAAAATGTGTATTATCGTCCAAATCGAACTAAGGTGCTCAAGCACATCGTAATAGGTAGTAGCCAATAAGATTGCACGTTGGTTATCAAGTTTCATGTATACTCTGGGCATCGGCAGCGCCTGACTAAAACCAATGTTGCAAGTTTAGGGGTTTACGTTTTGGGTATGGCAGCATCAGGATCGGCTCGGGCGCGCGGATAATCGCGCGAAGATTAGGAGAGGGTGTCCACTTAAAATTCATGCGGGGCTTCTGGATTTGCATATTCTTGTTATTAGCTATAACCCAAAATGTAGTAACTACAAATTAGCATATTAGACGATGAACCGAAGACGACGCGCAGGAGGTCTCTCCCGCCGTGCAGCGGGGTGGGCGTCAGGTGATTCCTCCGTCGTCGTCGGATTGTAGTACACGTCGTCGAGAAGAGTTCGCACCAATCAGCGATTTGCGCTCTCATCCCACGAGCTGGCGAATTCGCGTCACGTCCGCGGCTGTGCGATATTACATTCGGGCAGGAAAAATTAACATCAGTCGTTTTATGACTGCTTAAAATTCAAACGGGGAGACCTGTCGATGCTCCTCCCCGCGCGCACCAGAGGAAGGTGGCGAAAGCAATATCGGTAGGTGGCGGCGGTGCGGGAGCGAGCAGGGTCCCGGAGAGTGTAGCGAGCAATGGATAGGAGAAGCATCAGGAACTGCGAACTTTTAATTTAAGCCATCGACTCCATATGCAAATCACGCGTGTCGTTTAGCCCCGAGATCAGTTATTTTATGGCGGCTTGCGAGGTTCGGGATATAAGAATCGATGGGTCGGAGAGGGAATCCTGGGGATGATAAAACCCGGGCGGTACCTGCGCCGCTCCGGGCAATAACATAAAACAGAAGCAATTCATTTCTATAGCACGCACTCGGGATCTTATTACTATTCAATGATGCAGCATCTGCCGACGAACCGCCGCCGTTATGGCCCGTTCGAGGCGGGGAAACGATGATGCGCATATACGGAGGAGAAGAGGATCATCCCCGATATCCACGATATGGATCCACCCGGTGAATATTACCAAAATCAAACTTCGATTCCACACGCCCAGCCCGGCCCAGCACTCCACAGACATTCAACTGGAATGGATCTCATAGCAAAAAAGTATACTCTATCCCCCTATCTTGCAACGAAGCGTCTAACCCATCAGGTTTTGTTTGCCAAAAGCTTATGGCAATCATTTTCGTCAGTTTTCTTCAGATCCTCCAAGAACGATGAGGGGATCGGATTGCGGCAAGGGCATTAATTCAAAGTTTTGAAGTGACGTGACACGCCTGCCTAAGAGCGCGCGTTAGAATAGGTCCAAAACCAACGCCGCACCAGATTATTGATGGTGGGGCATTCATTACCGGCGCGCCGCCACGTTTGGTTTCTTAAATGGGAAACTTTTCCCTCGGTACGTATATTTATAAGTCTCCTCCCCCGGCTCACACAAAACGAAAAGAAAGAAATAGGTGATGTCAAGACTTATGGGATGTTCGATAAGATTCATTTTGGGCCCGGCGTTCTCCACTCGCCCGCCAAGTTAAATGGCTGAAGAGGTGTTTTTATAACCGGTCCACCTCGGCCCGCTCTGGATTTATTACGACCGATGAAGTGAAATAAAGTACTGCTACGCCAGATCAAACCCCGCCGATTGCGCAGAGGTATTCTGAAACAAACCGAATTAGCTGGCCGGGTCCGCTCCGGACTCCGCGCACCAGCGGGCTCTGGCGACGATGACGGTTTGCTCCGGCCTTCGGCTACTACAACACTGTCTCGCGAAAAAGTCGCATTGTTCCAGAAATGTGCTGCTCACAAAAGGGGGACCGCGTCGCGCATAACTCTGCCTATCCATTAAATTAAATTGGTAATTTATGCGCGCCGGTTATTATTCAGTTAGTTAGCATAACTGTTTGCGCCGTGGAAATCCACGGATGGAAAGCTTCTCGCACTTTGGACCTCCCGAGAGGAAACGACAGAGGGTGTTCCGGAAACAACACTATAATGACGCTGGTTAAAACGCTTCGACTACATTTTTTAGAGGTTGTAATCGAGTAAAATAGGTGAAGCTCGGAACTGTATCTACTGTAGGTACAATTACGGCGTTCAACTACAAAAACTGAGCATCGCTTGGGTGGCTTGGCAAAGCTTGTGATAGTTCACCGCCGCGTCGTCAGAGGACGTGCAACTCCATATTACCACCTTACTCGCCGCGCAGCCAGCATTAATAAACATCATTATCCTTTTCTCGCTCTTCTTCTTTCTTCAATTTCAGTTGCTCCGTTCCAAAATATAGTTATACCGAGCCCCATTGGACATTGAACGATCAAAATAATTCGGGTTGGCTTTGTATTGACGTGAAAGAGCTCGTTAAAAACGGTTTTTGACCAAACTACGCAACACTGAATACGACACATCGAAAATTTTGCGCCCCTTCTCACATTGTGATAACTCCTGATTGTTTTGGACGATTTGGAATCTGTTTGTGCCGTTGCTTAGCCCTATCTCTTACTCCCGGTTGCAAGAAAGTTAAATTTGCTCCGTCGCAAATTAGCTTCGGTACCAAACTCGGTATCAAATGGTAGGCTATTTGTACGGAGTGAACAGAGACGTGTCTGAAGTGACGACTGACATAAGTCATGAGTGTCAAACAGAAAATTGACTAGAATTTGGAAATGGAAAGCGAAATGAGATTGTGTGTGGGAAAAGATACACGGAAAAAGATACAACAGCACCTGTGCCTAATTCAAAGCGAGTACCTATACCGTTTGGATTTCAATGTAATGCCCAAAGTTGAGAATTTTTACTAGTGGGTGCAGCAGGCAACCAGTTGAATGCAGGCTTCAATCCAAATCATGCTGTATTTTTGTCAGTTTATTAGTTGAACAGCGTGTTTTTGGATAAGATTTGAAATGTAAGGAACAAGGAGAAAAAAGGCAGTCATTTTCAGTGTGTGAGATTCATTTTTGCACCAGAGAACAACTTCGACAAATTATTGAAATCCGGCATGGTTTCCTTCCTCCCTATTCTATTCGATGTCTCATGCCGATCTCCGGAAAGTTTTGTTGTCCGTCCTGAGGTCGACTATTACTGTAAGACCACCGACGATCCGACGACTCCTGCAGTATTTCCTGGCGTTAGAAGCTGTTCGACCGCCTGTCGAGGCAGAAAATTTAAAGCATGCCGTATCACTATTTCGGCACTGAATATCACAACGTCACTGGCGGCCCAGGATTGTACAACTTTCTTCAAACAAATTGTCCCACAACATGTCAACAAAGCGCTCGGTGGCTCCCAGGCGGGGATCTGGATTGTCTTGATAATACTTTGGCCGAGGGTCAGTCCTGTTTGTTGTAGTCCTTGCTGGTAAGTTGCACGGTGCTGCTTTAAGAGACTCCAGGTTGTGAGTGTCAACAACAGCTTTGTTTTCGCCATACAGGGCTCATGCGGAGGCATCAGCAAGTGTTATTTCAGTGAATAACCTGGAATTGTTTCTTTGGCAATAGTAGCATTTACAAAGGCAATTTGTTATACTCACTTGCTTTAGAGCCTGTACATGGATTTATGCTTTAATTCGGTGCAATTTTTTGCCTATTATTGTTCAAAATCGGCAAAAATAAAGTTGCTCTCTGATACGCTGTTAACCTCAAAAAATGTTGACGCTTCTTTGACTTCGGCAGCCCGCAGCCCGCGCAGTACATTTTATCTACGAGAAGGTTTTTTCGATCGGTAATGACTCGGCGTCCCGACGAACTGCTATTTCTTGGTCTTCTTAGAAGAATAAAAATCGGAGACGTTGGAAAATTCAAAATAAAGTGTCGATTCAGACATTTTAGGTACCTACCTACGCATAAAAAGATGCAAGTAGTTCAAATGTGTGACAACCTTAGCCACAGCCTGTTTGCTACCGTGTTTGATACCCTGTTCCTGCAACCCGATTCAATTTGCTACGTCGCAAAATCAACTACCACGTTCCTGCAACCGGGCATTAGTGATCCATAACTGCGAATAGAAACTGAATGCAACTTGAGTGAAGTTTATACAGGATGACATGTACAGCGGTGCAAAACTGCCAGGCGTTAAACATGCTCTTCAAAAAGAGTTGGATGTAGTAGCTGATGGCACACGTAAATCTACACCAGCCTTTTACGTCCGTGTTATGCGTCGGATCCCAAAAAGTGTCAGACAACAAACAGCTGATTCGTTGGCCAATGCTTTGGATCGTTGCGCCAAAGTCAATGATCAGGATGCTTGGGATAGACTATTCCTCTTCCCCTCTCGAGTTCTGGGTTTACCAATGAAGTCCAAACGTGAAAATTCACTGACTTCGTTAAAAACTTCATTTCCGCTGTCACAAACAACCGAAAACGGACCTTCAGTAAGACTCTCTACTTAATCAGATATTCAAGCCACAAGGAGGAGGGTTGAAGCAAAACTGAATGACGGTGATGTAAAGGGTGCGGTTCGCGTACTATCATATTATGATACTGTGGCTCCCATAATCAAGAAACTGAAACTGAAATCAAAACATCCGTCCGCACCCGACTACGTCAAGTATCCAACTCCATCTTCAAACAAAGATCCTACTTTGGTTCCTTTATTGGTTTCTAATGAAGGAGTTGATGCCGCTGTGAAGTCATTCCCCAACGGTTCATCTGGATCCTGGGATGGCTTGCGTCCACAGCATCTGAAGGATCTGACATCTGCCTCAAACCAGGCCCGTAGCTAGGATACTTTGATAGAGGGGGCAAGAGAAATTTTCAGGGGGCATACATATTATATTCTCATGGGTGGCCTAGCAAACATTGAGTCGCAGGCGAAAATTTTTGGTGAAAAGGAGCGTGGCAAAAAAAAACAATATTTTTTCACTTGCAAAAATGAAAATGTCTCGGCCCCGTTCATTGAAAACTGCATTCGTGTGCATTGAGGGTATGCAACCCAAAATATCCCTGTGTCGTCCAAGTCCTCACCCCTCACCCCCTGTTCGGTGTGCCTGGCACTTGGCTGTCAGGCGCAAGCGTAAACGAGCTCCAGCACTTTCTTCGGCCGTCTTCGGCATTCTTCGGCTTTCTTTCCGCTCGTGCCTTTGCCGCTTCGTTCGAAGCGGCGTTGATCTCCGTACGTCGAGCGGGAAGCCACGCCGTCTTTTTTTTGGTCATCGTTCTCGCGGCCATCTTGTCGTGCCATCGGCGTACATTCGTACTCGACCAGAAGCCCATCCAAGGCCCATCGCGTCCGATAGTGACTCCTGGAGGAGCTCTGCAGCATCTCCAAGTCCAGAAAGCGGCAGTTTTCACCGCTTTCACCGGGGAGCGGCTTGGATCAGCCAGCCGCACACAAAGCTCCAGTTTCGGACGGGATCGAGTCGTTCGTCCGCCATTTTGGTGACGAACACGGGCACTCGTGCATTTCACCAGGAAATCCACCACCAGAACGGCCATCCACCACGACGCCGCCTTCGGACTCCGCCAGGACGACGCCGCCACCGAATAAGATCCCGTAAGTTCCATATTTTCCATTGTTTTTACCATTTACCGTTTATTCCCGTTTGCCGGGGTGTATACCTTCAGTGCAGTTCGTCTCGTTTTCAGGACGCCACTCGGCGCCAGCGAATCTGCACCCGATCAGAACCACTCGGATTTTTCATTTCATTTAATTCACATTGTTTTTTTTTATTGTTTTGTAATTCTGTCTGTTTGTGTTTTTTTCTTTGTTTTGCATTAAAGTTTTTGATTGTTGTTGTGAATTTTATTTCTGACTGTCGCTTGCTGCTTTCCTAATCCAAGAGTTATTGTTTTAATGCAGCCTTCATCGGAAGGCTGCCGTCTTTATGTGTACCGCGCTAACATATAAATTGGTCCTTCGTAGCCGGATACAGGCTAAGCATGGTACAGTCAGGAATTTAATTCACCTCACTATTGAAACTTTAAAGTCACGGGTCAAACCCACGTGACACTTGTGCGTTGGTCCAGCGTGTTGATCAATTCGTTTTTCGCCCGTCTCATTCGCACTTTTTCACCTGGGTTGGGTTCGCCATTCAGGTACGCCAACCTAAACCTAAGGGTCAGTTGCTTTGTTTTCATTTTTCTTTGTGTCGTACACAATGGACGCAACTTTATCGTCCATCGCGATAGCTATTGCGCGCCTTGAGCCCCTTCTGGAACAAGGCGTCACAGCTACCACCGAGCCAAGCCTCCAACCGGCATTTTTAGCCACGTTTGACATTGCGGCGGAAATTTACAACGGTTTCAAGAGCACGGTCAACACTGCCCCTCTCCCCAGTGCCTCCGAGGAGCAGAAGGCTACATTTCTTGAACGTACACTCCGGGCAGACAGCTTGTATGGCAAACTTGCTGCGGTAAAAGCCTCGTTTGCGAATTCAGAGCCGACTTCCTCGCTCTCTCGCCAAGCCTCGCAAACTTGGTTCGAGACAGGCCGGAGCAATGTCCGATTGCCAAAAATCGCGTTGCCGTTGTTCGACGGAAAGTTAAAATCATGGCCACCATACTATGATCTATTCACGGCGTTAATACACAGAAACCAGTCTCTCTCAGATATTGAACGGTTTCAGTATCTGATCTCGTCTTTATCTGGTGAACCTCTCTCAATGGTTAAACACCTGCCATTGACGGGAGATAATTACATAATTGCGTTCGACTCGTTGGTTGAGAGATACCAGAACGACCGCGTGCTAGTCACTTTTTACTGGCAGTCGATGATGAACGCCTCCTCCGTCACATCTGACTCCGCGCAAGCGCTTCGCCATCTTGTGAACACGTTCAACGAAAATTTAGTGGCGCTCGAGCAGTATCCGCATATCGACCTGTGGGATTTCACCCTGTCGAGCATGCTGCTCCAGAAACTCGATGAGTCGACGCGAAAACGTTTCGAGGTGCAGTCAGCTGGCACCCCCTTCCCCAAATACGAAGACGTCAAGTCTTTCGTGCTCGACCAATGCAAGGCTTTCGAGGCAACTGCCTTAAATTCTAAAACGCAATCGAACTCCCGCTCCACACGGGCAAACACCGTTACCGTGAAGCCCGAGGTCAGCCGCAAGTCGTGGGCCTCACATACGTTGGTGTCTCAGACTTCATCTGCCCCAGCGACGTCGCATGAGTCAGCATGTTCTCATTGTGGGGCGAGAAGTCATAGAGTCACCGCGTGCAAGACTTTTCTGTCAATGTCCCCAAATGACAGATATTTGGCGGTCAAACAGAAAAGGCTCTGTCTCAACTGCTTGAGCACCAATCACGGCGCTCCAAAATGTCCATCGTCGTATTCGTGTCGGCAGTGCCACGCAAGGCATCACACCTTGCTGCACTTCCCCAAGCCACATAGAACTGCAGGTCATGAGTCACCCGGTTCTTTATCGAATCCAGTTGAATTACCGCAAATCGTTTCCCCTGGTCTTCCAGAAAATGTCGCGAATTCGGTGACGAATCTCGCCTCAAGCCTCAAGGCAGCTCATGTTTTGTTGGCCACGGCAATCGTTCACGTTCGTGACCGGTGGGGAGGCTACCAAAGCCTCCGTGCGCTCATAGACCCTGCCAGTCAGGCATCGTTTATTTTGGACTCCTGCGTGCGCAAATTGGGTCTATCCCCATCAAATCACAATGTGCCCGTTTTTGGCTTGGGTCTCACCCCCGCCAATTCGACGTGTGGCACAGTCACTTGCCAGGTCAAGGCTGATGATGAGTCTCTCCCAATCCCTGAATTGGAGTTAATTGTCCTGCGCAGGATTTGTGGTAACCTGCCAGACACCGCTTTGAACCCGGATCAATTCCACTTGAACTTATCGAATCTGGCGGATCCCACATGGTTCAAGCCAGGCCCCATTCAAGTGTTGTTGGGCGCCGACGTTTATCCGTCAGTCGTGAAAGAGGGAATCGTCTCGTCAGGTCCGTCACAGCCTGTTGCCATAAACACCATTTTTGGCTGGGCTCTTCTCGGTCCCTTTCAAACCCCGTCAAAACCTCTGCATTCCTTTTTGGTCTGCACTCCAACTGGAATCGACGAGTCTCTGCACAAATTTTGGGAAGTAGAGGAAATCTCGTCACCATCGTCCAAAACACGTTTGTCCCCAGATGATGAACGTGCAGAAATTTGTTTCCGGGACTCTGTCTACCGTTGTCCGTCAGGTCGTTTTGGGGTTTCGCTTCCCTTCAAAAGGGAGTCCCCCACCTTTGAACATTGCAGGTCTATGGCTGACCGCCGTTGGTTAGCTATCGAACGTCGCCTGGTCCGTCAGGACACACTCCGTGATCTGTACATAGCATTCATGCGCGACTACCTCGACCTAGGTCACATGACCTTGCTGGACGCAGAACCTCCAGATTCTGAGGCGTATTACATCCCTCATCATCCGATCGTCAAGATCGAAGACGACAAGCCGAAAATTCGCGTCGTTTTTGATGCTTCGGCGCAAGCGCCGAATCATTTATCTCTCAACGAGACGCTTCTCGTCGGTCCTAAGTTACAACAGGACATAGCAGCTTTGCTACTGCAGTTTCGGTGTGAGCCGATCGTTTTTACTTGTGACATCCGTCAGATGTATCGGCAGATACTTATCTCGCCCGAACATCGCAAGTATCAACTCATTCGCTTTCGTTTCTCCCCTGATCGACCCATTGAAACGTACCAATTGAACACCATTACATATGGTGTTTCTTCGGCACCGTTTCTAGCGGTTCGCACGTTGCTTCACTTGGCAGAACAAAGCGCCTCGAAGTTTCCATTGGCTTCGCAGGCAATTCGCCGTAATTTGTATGTAGACGATCTACTTTGCGGTGCGAACTCCGTGGAATCAGCACGGGAATTACAAACGCAGCTAATCAACCTGCTCCAATCGGGTTGCTTTGAATTGCGCAAGTGGGCAAGCAATCACCCTGATGTGCTGCAAGACATACCACTTGATCACGTTCGAACTCAGCCGTCCACTTTCAGTGACGTTGCTGACAATACTGTAAAAATTCTTGGCCTCCAGTGGCAAGCGGCAACAGACACCTTTTCATTCACGGTTCATCCAAATGAACTACCGTGCACAAAACGGTCCATCTTGTCGGAGGTGGCTCGGATTTACGATCCGCTCGGCTTTCTGTGCCCTGTTGCATTTTTCGCCAAACATTTAATCCAACGGTTATGGAAACTTGGCCTTGATTGGGACGACACCCCTCCAGACATCGTATGTCAGCAGTGGTTGCGTTTTCAATCCGAGCTATCGCAACTTTCGCGGTTGCAAATTCCACGGCATACTTTTCCGTCGCCTGCAGACAGGTGCCAGTTGCACGCCTTTTGCGACGCATCGGAATCTGGGTACGCGAGCGTGTTGTACGTTCGTTACCTTCGAAATGGTGTTCCCACCATTCGTCTCCTAACCGCCAAATCAAAGGTGGCTCCAGTCAAATTGCTGACCGTACCCCGTCTCGAATTGTGTGCAGCGGTCCTACTTTCCAATCTCGTTGCCTTCACCGTTGCAGCGCTCGCAGGAACCGTACAGTTCGATGCCATATTTGCGTGGACCGATTCTACGGTTGTTCTCAGCTGGCTGCGTTCCTCTTCGCACCGCTGGAAAACATTTGTTGCTCACCGTGTTGAGCATATTCAACAGCGTGTCCCGCCTCAGTGTTGGAGACATGTCTCAACATCGGACAATCCCGCCGACCCAGCTTCGCGTGGATTGTTTCCCGAAGACATGCTTTCGTGCTCCCTCTGGTGGTCTGGCCCACCTTTTCTGTCATCAGCGGATGACACATGGCCGGATGACAAATTCTCCGTGTCCTCCCCAGACATTGCGTCTGAAGAGCGAAAGCTCGCTTTGGTCGTGCGTGTGCCGCAGCCGCCGCCGATTGACATCGACGACCTCTTTTTGCGCATATCCTCCTTACGGAAGATTCAGGGCGCTGTCGCCTATTTCTATCGGTTCTGCAAATGCAAGTCCGATGAGAAGTTCACAGGACCTCTCTCGGATACAGAACTCCATTTTGCCTTGTTGTACATTGTCAAACATGTACAGCAGAAGGTATTTGCCGTCGAAATCGCGTCGTTACGCAACGGCAAACCCTGTTCAAGACCCTTTCGAAAACTTTCACCCTTTCTCGATCGTGACGATGTTCTCCGCGTCGGCGGACGTTTGAAGCATTGTCATGAGTTGCCATTTGCAACCAGACACCCTGCTCTTCTTCCATCTCGTCACGTCTTGACAGGACTCGTCATTCGACAAGTTCATTCCCGACATTGCCACCCGGGACTCAACAATACCTGCTATCTCCTGCAGCAAAATTTTTGGATATTGTCCACGCGACGCGCGGTACGGCACTATCTTGCATCGTGTTACCGGTGCTTCCGGACTAAGCCGCAAACTTTTTCTCCCACCATGGGCGGCCTCCCCTCGGCGCGAACTTCTCAGCTAAAACCTTTTAGCTGCGTCGGGCTCGACTATGGTGGCCCTTTTCCAATCCTCATGTCACGCGCTCGCGGTGTCAGAACTACGAAGGCGTACATCTGTCTTTTCGTGTGCTTCGCCACCAAGGCATTGCACGTCGAGGTTGCCTCCGATCTCTCAGCAGATGCTTTCCTCGCTGCCTTGCGCAGATTCATTGCCCGGCGCGGTCGCTGCTCTACCATCTATAGCGACAATGGCACAAACTTTGTCGGAGCTCATAGGCAATTGACGACGTCAATGCAACTCGCCGCGGAATCCGAAGCCATCACTTGGCGCTTCATTCCTCCCTCCAGTCCCCACTTTGGCGGGCTGTGGGAAAGCGGCATAAAAGCTGTCAAAACTCATCTATCTCGCGTGATAGGTGATCAAATACTCACCTTTGAAAAGCTGACCACGTTGGTCACCCAAGTTGAAGCGTTGCTCAACTCACGGCCACTTTCGGAGCTGAGCTCGGATCCAAATGATCTGTGCCCATTGACGCCTGGTCATTTTTTGACGCTCGAGCCGTTAACGGCCCCACCTGACCCAGATTTGTCCCACCTCAAGATCAGCAGGTTGTCGCGATGGCAGTTGGTCCAATCCATGCAACAGCGTTTCTGGGCGCGTTGGCGCGACGAATATCTACACACGCTGTACCAACGCGGCAAGTGGCACAAGTCACGTCACCTTGAATCCGCAGATGTGGGGTCTTTAGTCCTCATCAAGGACGAAAACGCTCCCCCTCTGAAGTGGAGGTTAGGCAGAATTTCAAAACTCTTCCCCGGCAAAGATGGCATTTGTCGTGTCGCAGATGTCCGTACTCAACGCGACGTTCTGCGACGCCCAATGGTCAAACTTTGTCCCCTCCCTTCAGGACAGTGAGCATTCTGTGTTTTCACTTCCGTCATTGTTTTCACTATGCTCTTTCTTTTTGTATCATGTTTGATTTCATTAATTTCTGAACTTTGAAAATACCCCGAGTGGTATTTTGGTGGGGAGTATGTCTCGGCCCCGTTCATTGAAAACTGCATTCGTGTGCATTGAGGGTATGCAACCCAAAATATCCCTGTGTCGTCCAAGTCCTCACCCCTCACCCCCTGTTCGGTGTGCCTGGCACTTGGCTGTCAGGCGCAAGCGTAAACGAGCTCCAGCACTTTCTTCGGCCGTCTTCGGCATTCTTCGGCTTTCTTTCCGCTCGTGCCTTTGCCGCTTCGTTCGAAGCGGCGTTGATCTCCGTACGTCGAGCGGGAAGCCACGCCGTCTTTTTTTTGGTCATCGTTCTCGCGGCCATCTTGTCGTGCCATCGGCGTACATTCGTACTCGACCAGAAGCCCATCCAAGGCCCATCGCGTCCGATAGTGACTCCTGGAGGAGCTCTGCAGCATCTCCAAGTCCAGAAAGCGGCAGTTTTCACCGCTTTCACCGGGGAGCGGCTTGGATCAGCCAGCCGCACACAAAGCTCCAGTTTCGGACGGGATCGAGTCGTTCGTCCGCCATTTTGGTGACGAACACGGGCACTCGTGCATTTCACCAGGAAATCCACCACCAGAACGGCCATCCACCACGACGCCGCCTTCGGACTCCGCCAGGACGACGCCGCCACCGAATAAGATCCCGTAAGTTCCATATTTTCCATTGTTTTTACCATTTACCGTTTATTCCCGTTTGCCGGGGTGTATACCTTCAGTGCAGTTCGTCTCGTTTTCAGGACGCCACTCGGCGCCAGCGAATCTGCACCCGATCAGAACCACTCGGATTTTTCATTTCATTTAATTCACAATGTTTTTTTTTATTGTTTTGTAATTCTGTCTGTTTGTGTTTTTTTCTTTGTTTTGCATTAAAGTTTTTGATTGTTGTTGTGAATTTTATTTCTGACTGTCGCTTGCTGCTTTCCTAATCCAAGAGTTATTGTTTTAATGCAGCCTTCATCGGAAGGCTGCCGTCTTTATGTGTACCGCGCTAACAGAAAAACTTGAACTTTATAATGGAAAAATCTAAAAAAAAAATTAAATCAATCCGGATTGCAATAGCTCATTTTTACAGCCACTGAACTTTCCCAAAAAAAAGTGAAATAGATTTTTTTCTTTCTATTTCGCTCAAATGCCATGAAGACCAAATAAGCCAGCGCTGATGACCGTATAATATACACACCCAAATGGTCTAGGCATCACCCCGAAATTTTGTGTCGGTTGAAATGACAATTTCTCAAGAAAACATTGCCTGAATTTGAAAATTTTCAAGGTGCCCGATAGAGTAATCCTTTCACTACAAGTTACCACCTTAGATCACCCGACTGTTGACTGTTTTTGTGATTTATAAACTGGAAATAAGGCTGTAAAAGAGCATCCATGATAAGACAAATTGATTGCTATGGCAATTGTAATGCATCGGATACTTGCCACTGATGCATTTTGAACCACCCTGGGGCTAGTCATGTAATAATGAAATGTCGCAGCATGGTTGATTTGTTATAGTCTCAAAAGAGGTGCAGGTCCCTCACCACTTCTGAGGGCCGATGGGATCAATTTGTTTCATGATACATTATTACGCTTTCCAAAAATGTTACGTCCTCGAAAATTATGCGACGTGTTTTCTCAAAACGGGACTTTGTTGAAGTCAGGGATTTTTGCGCTCCTTTCATTTTCTACCCTGTATATCGTACATAGGGTTAACAATCGGGTGAATCAAGGTGGTAGATTGTAGTTGAAGGATTACTCTATCGAGCACTACAAAAATTTTCGAAATCGGCTAATGTTTTCTCGAGAAACTGTCATTTTAACCGAGACAAATGTCGGGGTGATCCCTAGACCATTTTGGTGTGTATTAATATTCAGATTTCGTATTTTATCATCATCATAGGTACATACGTTGACGGTAGATGGTAGGACGTAGGTCCGGTACACAGTTGATTCTGACACATTTTTTTGTAACTTTTGTGGATTGTTAATTTTTTATTCAAGTTTTTTTCTCAAAATTAAATTTAAAATGAAAGTTTTATTCCATCTAGAACTCTAGGGGGGGCAAACGACTATTCTAGGGAGGGCTTAGTCCACCCATGCCTCCCCGTAGCTACGGGCCTGCCTTAAACGGTGAATCTGCCATCCGCTTAGTATAGATTCAATTTCAAAAGTCATCAATCTGATGATTCAGGGAAATGTTTACGAGCCAGTTTGTAGTCAACTATATGGTGCATCCTTGACAGGGCTGGGCTGAAATACGTATTTGAAATACATTTGAGTATTTTGTATTCTGTATTTAAATACATTTGATTGAGAAGTATTTGTATTTTGGAATAGTTTAGGCAGATAGTATTTTGTATTTTGTATTTAAAATACATTTTTGGGGAAAGTATTTCGATTTTCAAAATACAAAATACAATTGTTTCCCACGATCTGTAGTCTGTTTGAGCTTAAATTGTTTTGGTAATGCTCTACTTCACCCTATTGCCATTTCTTGCTTTCGCACTCTATCTGGGATCGATGATATATGTATAAGTTCGATTACATACTTCTTTTACGTTTTACTGGTGGGAGCATCCTGTCAGCCACGAGAGGTTCCATGTCGGATGTCGGTCAATATTTTGGAAAAGCTGGTTGTCCTCAAAGGAAGCAACATTTGTGATTTTGAAGAATTGATAAATGAAGTTGAAAATAAGTTTGAATATTAAGTTTTCTTTACTTCATGATTGTTTCATTTGTCTTTTTATAGTTCATAATAATTTACTTATTGTTGCGACTAAATCATTGAAATACCTTCATTTTCCGTTTTTTCAACAAAATTGTTAAAATGCGTATTGTATTTTGTATTTTGTATTTCGAAGACATTTCAAAAGGTAGTTTGTATTTTGTATTTCGACTATCTTGGATCGTGTATTTTGTATTTTGTATTTAAATACATTTTTCGAAGTATTTTGCCCAGCCCTGATCCTTGATTGCTCTAAATAAAAATGACGGCGGGATTCGACCCATTGCAATGGGCAACACGTTACGCCGGATAGCCGGGAAGATTATCAGCAGTCGGGTACAAGAGTTCGTTGGAGAAAAATTACGTCCACATCAAATGGGCTACGGCACAAAGGGTGGGGCTGAGGCCATGATCCATGGAACAAGATTCTTCATAGATAATAATTGTGATCATGAAAAATGTCAGGTGCTTCTGAAGCTTGATTTTCGCAATGCTTTTAATAGTATGTCAGGTGCTTCTGAAGCTTGATTTTCGCAATGCTTTTAATAGTCTAAGTCGTGTTCAGCTAATGAGTTCCGTTGAAGAATGGATTCCACTTTATTATCCATACTTTTTCCAGTCATATGGTGATCCTTCAGATTTGAAATTCAACGAACATATTATAAATTCGTCGTGGGGTGTACAACAGGGAGACTCTCTAGGACCGCTCAGCTTTTGTATGGCCATCAATTCTTTAGTAGAGAAATTGACATCACCGGTGAATATTTGGTACTTGGATGATGGGACTTCAGGTGGTGCTCCTGAAATAGTGAAACCTGATTTGGGAAACATTGTGGCTTCAAAAAATATTTACGGCTTGGAACTCAACTGGTCCAAATGCGAAGTTTTTATCCTAGGAGGGAACGCACAAGATAGAAATTGTGCACAAAAAATGTTCAAAAGATTCAATTCAAACATCAAAATTATTCAGCGTCATGAGCTAACTCTCCTTGGGAGTCCTCTAACTGATCAGTCTGCACCGCATATCATTACGAGAAAAACAGAAGATTTGAGGTTGATGTCTTCTCGCTTAGAAAACTTACCTGCAGAACAAGCCTTATACCTTCTCCGCCATTGTTACAGTATACCTAAACTTTTATACATATTGCGAACATGCCCTGCATTCCGTCATCAGCAAGAGTTACTTGAATTTGATAACCATCTTAGACTGGCGGTGGAAACATTCACGAACACCAAAATGGATGACAGAACATGGTCAGTTGCCACTTTGCCTGGAAGGCTTTCTGGCTTAGGCATACGCTTCACAAATGAACTAGCAATCTCAGCCTATTTGGCTCCGTTTCATTCTGTTAGCAGCCTAATCGAAAGCCTTACAGTCAAAGTTGGTGATTTTGACACTTCGACTTTATCTTGTGTTTCCGAAGCTTTGGCTCTATGGAGAACAGAGAGCTGCTCTGCTGAACCAGATATAACCAAAAAATATTTACAGAAAGAATGGTCACAGCCAATATCACAGAGAAGATTTGAAAATATTTTGACGGCAGCTGAAAATGATCCCCAGACGAAAGCTCGATTATTATCAGGTGCGTGCCCGGAGTCAGGAGCGTTCTTGAATGCTTTGCCAGCCGCTGCCTTAGGAACACTAATGGACGATATATCTTTCCGGATTGCTGTCGGGCTACGTCTGGGATGTAAATTATGTGAAAAACATGTATGTCCTTGCGGTGAAACATTTGACGAATATAGGTATCATGGCTTGGCTTGTGCGAAAACGTCTCTTGGAAGACTAAGTCGTCATGCGGCACTAAACGAAACCATCCAACGTGCATTAAAATCTGCAGGAGTACCATCCCTCTTAGAACCTCCAGGCGTGTGTAGAAACGATGGCAAACGCCCTGATGGCATAACTTATGCGCCTTGGAAGAATGGCCGACAAATGGTGTGAAACGCCACTTGTGTCGACATAATGTGCTCCTCGAATATTTCCGCCAGTTCCAAACACGGAGGAGGTGCAGCTGATAAAGCTGAGCAGAGAAAATTACAAAAATATTCGGAGTTAAGAGACCGTTTTCTTGTTTATCCTTTTGGTGTAGAAACTTTTGGTGCCTTAGGTTCTTTAACCAAATCTTCCAATTCCAAAATTAGCGCAATTTTTTTTTCAAGATTTTAAAATAAGTAGATTTGGCGAATTTTTTAAACAAAGAATAAGAACTGCCATTCAGAGAGAAAATGCTTTTTCAATTTTGGCGACCCTGCCTCCTCAAAAATCTCACGAAGAAATTATATTATATTTTACGTATTCCTTAGTTTGACATTATATATTTTATCTACAAGCGTTAAATAATACCCGTCACTTTCAGCACGTCGTCATGGGCGACGTGAAAAAATGATGATTCTGCGCATTCCTGTCATATTTTCAATAAATTCTGACATTTACCAAACATTTCAAAGACCATTGTAGATAAAATCCTGTACGATACACGCGTTAAAAGTGTCTTATTATGTTCGCGGGGTTGCTCTACTCGCTAATGCTCGTTTCGCAAGCGTCCCCGCTCACAAAATAATACCTGTCATTTTTAACACTCGTATCGTAAATAGCTATTATTATATTATATTTCTAAACTGTATCTTTACCTTTGAAAATGTATAGTATACATGCTCTCATTTGAACAAGTTATCTTTTCCGGATTCTAACACTGGAAGTATAAAAGATAACTTCATACATCGCCACGTTACTCGATTCATTCCTCTAGCCTCCTTATTTATAGGGTGGTATCAAAAAAACAATTTTTTCGTTTTTCGGTGATATCATTTTTTATTCTCAACCGATTTTCAAAATGCAGGCCTCAAATTGAAGCTGAAACCTCAAATAAGAAGATCTCATAATCAGAATCGACTGGAAACAAACACAGAAAATGTATGGTTCCCTCAAGAGTGACCCGACATTTCATCGGCTCCGAAATCTGGCTTACAATAAGAAATAACCGATAATCAACCTTGGCCTTGAGCGAAGCATTCGTTCTAAATATCTTAAGATATTTAGAGTTTGAATGAGACAAGAACTGTTGATGAAGAAATAAAAGTGCAGCTGCATGTTATCAAGACAAAATCATCTTCCTTGCGTATATGAAATGGCCTGTAACTAACGTTACGAGAATGCATCGCTCACCTGCAGCTTTTGTAACCAACGTTACGGAAATTACAACAAACAGAATTTTTTAATGCTGATTGTTCTAATTTCCGAATGCTTCGCTCAAGGGCAAGGTCGATTATCAGTTCATTCTCATCCCAACCCAGATTCCGGGACCGATGAAACGTCGGGTCACTCTTGGGAGAACCATACATTTTCAATGTTTATTTTCAGTCTATTCTGTATATAGAATCTTCTTACTATCTAACTTGAGATTTCAGCTTCAATTTGAGCCCTGGATTTTGAAAATCGGTCAAGAATAAAAAATGCCCAATGTTGGAATCCAGAAAAAAAATTCTTCAAATGGCAGAATATTGAATGCCTGGCCTTTTTGCACCGCTATACATGTCACCCTGTATAAACTTTACTCAAGTTCCATTAAGTTTCTAATCTACAGTTATGGATTATCAGAAGATTGGGCTAAGCAAAGGCACAAACAGATTTCAAATCGTCCAAAACAATCAGGAGTTATCAAAATTTGAAAAAGGCAAAATTTTCGGTTTGTCGTATTCAATGTTGCGTAATTTAGTTTGATACACTAGTCACAAAACTTTATAAACGTTTTGTGGAAAGACCGCCTTTTATTCATATATTTTAACATTCTATACCCACTGTGAGCCATGAGTCATGACTGATAAATTTCTGAAGATAATACTAGTCTTCCAATAATATAAACATCCATCCCTTTCATTATTCGTTCCACAAACAGTTTTTTTTCTTATGCCCTGCATCAACTACTAGGTTATTAGCAGGTTTTTTCCATATGGTTTTTCTATAACGATAACAATGATGACAATAACAACAAAGAAGTACTGTAAGATTTACATCTTTGGATCAGTGTGGGTGGGATTTATCAGTGGAGTTTTGTTTCGTGTTTGTTTTGTTGTTGTTGTTTTGTGGCTTTCTCATTTCATCCCTCTTCCCGGGGCATCACAGCACGATAGTAGATGGCCCAGTACTGAGGGACGCGTGAAAGAGTCCATCTGGTCCAGTGCGGATTTGAAACCAGGACCCTCGCCTTTGAAAGCGGGGCCAAGCTCACCGTGCTACCGACTGGGTTCAATTTGTTTTTGTTCAAATGGTAGAGGATACAATAATTAGCATTGGAAGAAAGCAGAGGAAAATGAACAAGAAACTTGATCAAACACTCTCATTGCCGAAAATGATAACATTTGGTGGCCTGTTGAAAAACCTGTTGATAGCAGAAACAAAAAGCGTAATTCGTAAGAAATTACTATTTAAAAAATAGCTTGCGTTACTGCTATGAAGTTTTAGACGCTGCTAGAATGAACCCGATCATTATTAAGACTTAGAATGATAGAGCAGTCATACAAAAAATAAAATTGTGGCTGGCAAGAGCCAAAGGAAAGTCAACAATTCACAAAAACAGTAAGTTGATAGTTGATACTAAGAAGTGACCTATATTTTCAACTGAAATGTACACATATTTTTTTCAGAGATGAAGCTGCAGTGAATAATGCAGTGAAAAATGATACAGTGGACGAGAAAGAAGATCAATAATTTTTTGTTTGGCCTAAAACAGAGCCTAACACTTGAGAATTTTTTCTTCTATTTTTTTTTCTATGAATCGCACTGCTGCAAGGTTTTGAGTTATATTTGAGGGGAGAGGTAACAGTAGTTCATAGAGTATAAATCTTGCAAAAATGCTATCCCCTCCTCGGATAACTCAAAATCCTGCAGTGGATTCATGGAGATTTTGTTTATGTTATAGGGGATTGAGTTTTGCACAAATACTCGAATTCTCAAAGATAAGTTATAATTTTTTCAGGAGTTTGAGCTACTTTTATTAAGAGATGCATATTGTGGTGTTCTGGTCATTAGTAGAAGCCGCGCCGGGCCGGCTCAGGTTCAAATCGATTTTTGAAACTCGAGAAAAAAATAATACATCGAGTGGGTGGTTTTCGTGAAGAATACATTTGAATTTAATGGCTCCTGAAAACTTTTCAAACATGAACACCTCTAACAGTAAAAAAAATCGTCAAAGTTGTCAAAGAAAAAACAAGTTTTCTCAAGTCAACTTGTTCGAACTTGTTGTCATCCCAATTTACACATCGGATTCGAGGAGATTGAATTTAGTCGGAAAAGATCGGTTCTACATGGCCAGAAAAACAAAATGGACCACCTAGCAGAGCTTCGCTCCCCCACGACCTCCCTTCACAATGATCGACACTTTTGTGCCAAAATTGTATCAACGGGATATGATGCGTCGAATTATAACGCATTTGCTTCCAATGGATTGACGGGTTTCATCCCCTCCATTTCAAGTTGCAATTTTTTATCCCCCCCCTTCAATAGCTCAAAACCCCCGGGTGCGATTTTTGACGATTTTTGGTGATTTTGGATATGTTGTAGAGCACTCAATTCTGCCCAGAATATCAAATTTTCAGGACGTCCATATTTTTCCCGAGGTTGAATTCTATCTTTCTTGTACTAAATGTGGATGCGACGTTTTGCAGCGCTCAATGACGGAAGCTCCATTGCAGAGCTACGTCGCATCGCGCATTGCCAGAATAGATTCATATACAATGCGGCCCCTGCTTCCCATACACCATCCACGCGGGATTGACTATTCATCCTGCTGCTGGTGCGTTATCGGTCCATCCAGATCGGCCGTGCAGATGGCGTTTATCGCAATTACTGGCATTCGAACCGTTCTGCATTGTTATGAGAGAAACAAAGGAATTACCGGGAAGCATATTTATGTGTAATTTAGCGATGCCATGGCAACTGTCAGAGCCATGGGGCGGGCGGGCGATCTCTGGGGCCTCCAGTGTGCGCGCGGACGAAGGCAGAGGCTTAACACTCCTCCATCTACGCGGAGATAATATGCAAAACGATCCCCGTTATTATAAATCCATGAGACACATAATTCTTCACCCCTGGAAAGATAACCCTCGGCACGCCCCCTCATTGCTCTTGCATTAATGCGTCATAACAACACGGAGAGAGGACACAATATCGCAAAAAGGCACGATCCGGGTCAGATAAGGATGATGAGGATAAACTCTTTAAATGCCGGGAGAAAAATGAGAGCTGGACAATAATCCACCGACACCCAACTGGGGCCGACCGGATATTTCAACGACGGACAACTCGACAACTTTTAGCGACGTTCCCACAGAATAGAGATAGAGATCCGCCCAGTCCTAGAGGGTGCAGGATGTCTTTGTCTGGCAAATAGCTCTTAACATTATGACGCTATGCTTGCTCATTCCACCTGCTATGTGCAAACGACCAGCGCGACCAGAAGGTCACAGCAGACAAGTAAGTTTCAAACTTGGAATGTTGGAAAGATGTCTTCACCAACAACCCGAGTTACCGACAGATCTATTACCAGCATATAGAGGGCTTGAATACAAGAATTACCGGTGGAATCACCCTCAGGGAGTTTGGTTCGCAAGAAACCGTGTAATAGTCCTAGCGGTACACGTAAAAATGGCTCTAATTGTGACAAAAGTGTGAAATTTGGTGTGTGGACTCCTCAAAGCATTTAAAAGGTTTTTAGAAGGGGAGCCAAGAAAAATTTTGATTTTGATTTTTTAATTTTTTGTGACGTCATTTTTTTTATTTATTTTTTTCATTTTTGCAACTGTTCAAGATTTTTCACTTTTGCTTTTGTATCATGGTGAGTAACTGCTTAATCCAAGAAACGGAAGAGAAAATTTGCGAAAAAAATCAACTGAACTGAAATGATGGCGTTTTTTGTAAAAAACAATTTTTCACATTTTTTTCAAAAAATACTGAGAATATGTGAAAAATTAAAAAAAGCCCTCAAAAGCCCTCCTTAAGCCTTGAGGGATTAAATTATCCCTCAAAACAAGCCCTATCAGAAGTTATGGAAGTGTTTCTCAAAATTCCAAGCCGTTTTCGAGATATTTAGAAATATGTTATTTCTTGCGACTGTTTCTTCGTATTAGCTCCTATTTCATCAAACATATAACAGGGTTCTTTTTTCTTGAAAATATACTCCAGAATGATCAGACCAAAGATTTCTTAGAAGTTCATTGTAAATTGTAATTTTTCCAGTGGCGTAGATCATGAAAATTCAAACCATTTCTACCCTCTCACCATACTTTCTACACCACTCGATTATTTGAAAAATACATGACATTTTGGCATTATGATGATCATCCAAGATCACTTAGCATGACACTTCATTTAAAAAGCACACAATTTTTTCGCTGATCAGATCGACTGCGAAACAATGCATCTTGTATCATTTCCTCGATCATCTCCATCATGACTGTTTTAGATAAATTATAAACTGCTCACAAATTGAAGTGGATATTTTTAAAAAAAGGTTTTTCTAAAATCGCCAGAAAATTCTTGAAAATCATTCGATTGCGAAACCGTTTGCAGTGTTTTAAAGAAAAATATCAATATTTTCAAGAACTACTGAAGTCCTCCACAAAAATTACATGGATATGTCTAATACAGGGTGATGAAAAAAGTCGTTCAGTTTTGTTCTTTTTTAATTTCATGCAGGAGATTGTTTATCCACCCTGTACACCTATACTTGTTTGGATCTTATAGTCTGTAGCTTATGTAACTCGTTAATTTTTTATTTTTCCGCTTTCTGTTGCGTACTTACCGAAATATAGCCTTTTTACTTTCCAAAGTCATTTTGTTAATGAATAAATCCGGGGGCTACTGGATTTTTTGGTACTTACAAAACAATGCCACTTGGTACTTTTAAAACGATTTTTTGAGCAGATTTCAAATGGAAGACTACACAAAAATATACAGGGTGTCGCATGAACGAAGAAATTTGTTTCTGACACCTTATTACAGGTTGTAGAAAATTTCACTTTTCAATTTTACAATTTCATGTCTAACAAGAAGAGATCGTCCATTACTGGAATTATTCTCGGGCGACCTTCTCCATGTGTGATTCGGGCACTGCCAGTGGCCAGGAGTCGTCTCTCTGCCCACCGATGACACTTTGTGATACGTTCACCAAATTGACAATTTCTCTTTGCCTTGTACCATTCCGCAAGATATTTGCCACGATATCTAACTTACCTGGAGTTGATCTTTGCAACGGCATTTTGCTACTGATTATTTCGAAATAAAATAAATCTTATAAATGATTTTTTTTTGCGACACCCTGTATACATCAGATGGTTGAGACGCCATACCTTCGTTAATTTTGAAATCTGCGCAAAAAATCGTTCTAAAAGTACAAGTGGCATTGCTTAGTACAAAAAAAATCCAGTAGCGCCCGGATTTAGTAGATTCATCGATAAAACGACTTTGGAAAGTGAAAAGGCTATATTTCGGTAAGTACGCAACGGAAAGCGAAAAACTAAAAACTGACGAGTTACATAAGCTGCAGACTATAAGATCAAAGTAAATATAGGTGTACAGGGTGGATGAACAATCTCCTGCACAAGAGCAAAAAAGAACAAAACTGAACGACTTTTTTCATCACCCTGTATTAGACATATCCATGTGATTTTTGTGGAGGACTTCGGTAGTTCTTGAAAACATTGACATTTTTCTTCAAAACAGTGTAAGCGGTTTCACAATCGAGTGATTTTCAAGAATTTTGTGGCGATTTTAAAAAAACCTGTTTTTAAAAATATCCACTTCAATTTGTGAGCAGTTTAGTTGATTGTCCCCCCACAGTTTTTGAATAGGATGTCATAACAGGTGGCTTTTGATGATCATCTTGTCAAATAAAATACAAATATTTACAAACAAATATGTAGGTATGTTCTTATGTTCCAAACCGCAATAATTACAAAATAGATGCGATGACATGTATGCCTTCGACGCCAGTGATAGCCACTCAACCAACTTTACTGTTGATAAAGTGCATAATTTTCAGTCTGGGGGAACAATAAACTATAATGTATCTAAAACAGTCATGATGGAGATGATCGAGGAGGTGATACAAAATGTAATGTCTTTTTTTATTACTATATTATCTTTGTAAAATTTAGCAGTCGATCTGATCAGTGGAAAAATTGTGTGCTCAAGATCGTCGATCTCATCTTGTTTTCAAAAGAAGTGTCATACTAGGTGAACTTAGATGATTATGATGCCAAAATGTCATATATTTTCTAAATAATCGAGTGGTGTAGAAAGTACGGTGGGAGGGTAGAAATGGTTCGAATTTCCACGATCTACGCCACTGGAAAAATTACAATTTACAATAAACTACTAAGAAATCTTCGGTCTGATCACTCCTAAGTATATTTCTAAGAAAAAAGAACCCTGGGATGTGTTTGATGTAATAGGAGCTGATACGAAAGAACAATTGCAAGAAATAACATTTTTCCAAATATCTTGAGAACGGCTTGGAATTTGGAGACACACTTCAAGAACTTCTGATAGGGCTTTTTTCGAGGAATAATTGCCTTGTTCTATTTTTTACATATTCACAATATTTTTCGAAAAAAATTGAAAAGTTTCATTTTTACAAAAAACGTCATCATTTCAGTTCAATTGATTTTTTTCACAAATTTTCTCTTCCGTTTCTTGGAATAAGCAACTACTCACCATAGTATAAAGACAAAAGTCAAAAATCTCGAATAGTTTCAAAAAGAAAAAAAAAGAAAAAAAAATGACGTTACAAAAAATTGAAAAATTAAAATCAAAATTTTTCTTGGCTCCCCTTCTGAAAACCTTTTAAATGCTTTTAGGAGTCCACACACCAAATTTCACACTTTTGTCACAATTAGAGCCATTTTTATGAAATTTTACTTATACCGCTAGGACTATAAAGTGTGCTTCGTTGGTTCAATTCGTGGATACCAATATCATTATTTCTGATAACCTTGATGATACCTAGATAAAGATACAAAGATATATCTATCATATCGATTTTATCATCCATTTTTTTCCACTTGTTCTCCTCTTATATTGTAATTTTTCAAGTAACTGAAACAAAGCTCTCCGAACACCACAACACCAGACCATCAGACCGAAACAGCATAGATACGCGTTTCTCCCCTGTTGGGGGCTCATCAGTGCGCAGGCAATCAGTTCAACCATCCGATGCTGTGGCAGTCAAAGATCCCACTAATGAAACACTTAGGGGGACTCCTAATATGTGAGTCTCCCAAGCGGCGCCATCTATCGAAGGCATTCCGCATATGCTATATTCCAAAGACATCAGCAGGCGAAGGAATTGAACACAAATTCCAGGTGAAGCCACACCATCGCCAGGAGCATCGATGGTAAAGTGTACACATGTATACTCATCAAGCTGAGTAGAGCAATGTTAGAAGACAACAAACACGCAAATATTGCGCCTCTTAGGGCCAGAAGCGGGCAGCTCCGCATTTCAATGAAACAAAGCTCTCCGACTTCCACAACACCAACACCACACGATCAGACCAGAACTACACGGAGACGTGTTTCGCCCCTGTTGGGGGCTCATCAGTGCGCAGGCATTCAGTCCAACCATCCGATGCTGTGGCAGTCAAAGATCCCAGTAATGTAACACTCAGGGGGACTCCTGATATGTGAGTCTCCCAAGCGGCTCCATCAATCGAAGACATTTGAGCGGAACATGAGTACCATGAAGATACGCAAGATGCAAAAAAAGATAATTGCCATAATTTTTGAGTCTGTGAGGAGTTAATTTTATTCCAGCAAATCCCCTAGTTACACCTGTCCATATTCAGCCAGTATGATATTGGATCCTTTCATATACAGTATACAGGGTGTTTTGCAATCACGGTTACAAACTTTTAGGGGAGATTCTGCATCAAAAATTGGACCAGGATAAAATATAAGTTCGATGTCCTAAAATGCTGCGTTGGAAAGTTAAGAGGTATTCATTGTTTAAGTTGATTTTTTAAAATGGATTTTCTGACATAACTTGTGAGCCGTTTAACCCATTTTGTTCAAATCTGAAACTAAATTACTAAATGAGGTCTATCGAATAATAGCAACGTGTTTCAGAAAAAAATTCTGGGGCGTAGACAATCGGGGGTGTCCTCATATTTCCCCCCGTATTTTTCACCTCAACCAGCTATTTTTCCAAACTGTTCTTATTTTAAGATTTGACGTTCAATTTAGAAAAAAGTTATTCTTGGAAGATTTTGATCAGAGGTTTCATTTTCGAGATACATATTTGGGATTGAAACTTTGGAAAACATCTCGAAATCGCCACTTTATTGAGCCCTTTTTTTCCCCTGACAACTTCTCGTTTCTCAGAAAAAAAAAGTGGTTCATCAATTTAAAAATTCAAGAGAACCTATTTCTGCTGGGAAAACATGAGTCTTTTTGTTCTAATTTTGAGGCCTTTGAAAGTAGTACAGGAAAAATAGTAAAGAAATCGGCGAAACCTCGGAATAAATATGGACGTCCTGAAAATTTGATATTTTGTTCAGAATAAAGTGCTCTACAACATATCCAAAATCGCCAAAAATCGCACTCGGGGGTTTTGAGTTATTGGAGGGGGAGTAAAAAATTGCTGGTAAAAATGGAGGGGATGGAACCCGTCAACCCATTGGATGCGAATACATTATAGTTCGACGTATCATATCTCATTGATACCATTTTGGCACAAAAAGTGTCCATCATTGTTGAAGGGGAGTAGTGGAGGGGCGAAGTTCTGCTGGGTGGTCCATTTTGTTTTTATGGCCATGTAGAACCGATCACGACAAGTTTGGTATCTTTTCCGACTAAATTCAATATCCTGAACTCGTATCCGATGTGCAAATTCGGATGAAAACACGATTGAACAAGTTGACTTGAGAAAACTTGTTTTTTCTTTGACAATTTTGACGAATTTTTTTTGTACTGTTGGAGGTGTTAATTCTTAGAAAATTTTCAGGGACCAATAAATTGAAGTGTATTCCCCACAAAAATCATCCACTCGATGTATAATTTTGTTTCTCGAGTTTGAAAAACCGATTTGAACTTGAGCCGCCGCGGCGCGTCGTCTACTACTGACCAGAACACTACAGCATGCACCTTTAAATGAAAACACCTCAAACTATTGGAGAAATAACAACTCATCTTCGAAAATTGGAGGATTTGTGCAGAACTGGATTCCCTATACCATGAACAAAATCGCCATGAATCGCAATACAAGATTTTGAGTTATTCGAGGAAGAGTATAACACTTTGACAGGATTCATAATCTATGAACTGTTACCTCTCCCCTTGAATAACTCAAAACCCTACAGTGCGATTCATGGCGATTTTGTTTATGTTATAGGGAATTCAATTCTCCACAGATCCTCCAATTTTCGAAGATCAGTTCTTATTTCTTCAATAGTTTGAGGTGTTTTCATTTAAAGGTTCATGCTGTAGTGTTCTGGTCAGTAGTAGACGACGCGCCGCGCCGGCTCAAGTTCAAATCGATTTTTTAAACTCGAGAAACAAAATTATACTTCGAGTGGATGATTTTTGTGGAGAATACACTTTAATTCAATGGTCCCTGAAAATTTTCTGGAAATGAACACCTCCAACAGTACAAAAAAAACTCGTCCAAATTGTCAAAGAAAAAACAAGTTTTCTCAAGTTAACTTGTTCAAACTTGTTTTCATCCGAATTTGCACATCGGATACGAGTTCAGAAGATTGAATTTAGTCGGAAAAGATACCAAACTTGTCGTGATCGGTTCTACATGGCCATAAAAACAAAATGGACCACCTAGCAGAGCTTCGCCCCCCCACTACTCCCCTTCAACAATGATGGACACTTTTTGTGCCAAAATGGTATCAATGGGATATGATACGTCGAACTATAATGTATTCGCATCCAATGGGTTGACGGGTTACATCCCCTCCATTTTTACGAGCAATTTTTTAGTCCCCCTCCAATAACTCAAAATCCCCGAGTGCGATTTTTGGCGATTTTGGATATGTTGTAGAACACTCAATTCTGAACAAAATATCAAATTTTCGTTACGTCCATATTTTTTCCGAGGTTGAAATCTATCTTGTACTAAAGTGGCAATTTCGAGATGTTTTCCAAAATTTCAAACCAAAATATTTTTTCTCTGCATTTTTTTTGAAACACAATGCTGTTATTTGATAGAGACCTATTTCAGTTACTTTGTTTTAAATTTGAACAAAATCGGTTGAACGGTTCGAAAGTTATGTCAAAAAATCGATTTTAAAAAGTCAACTTGGAACACCCTGTGACTTTTCAACGGACCACTTTAGGACATCGAAGTTATCTTTTTTTCCGGTATTTTTTTGATAGGGAGTCTCACCTAGAAGTTTGTAACCGTAATTGCGAAACACCCTGTATAGACTTTGAAGAGAACTGGGGCATAAGTTAATCCCACATCATACGACATTTTTTCATTACTGCGGGAAGAAAAATATGAAATGAAATAGAGATACCAAGTTAGAGTTCAGTTCTGCGAATCAAGTTATATGTACCGATGGGTACATTCAGCATCTATATACAAGGTGATTCAAAAGTGTCGGACCATCTCGAAGGTGCGTAATATGGGGTTGTAGTAGAGTGCTGGAAAGTTGTTGGAAAAAGTCCATGTCTTTTGATTTTCAAGTTATTGAGAAACAATAGTGGGTCCTTCGATCGCTTCTATTTTCGTTGTTTCAAATAATTTTAGTGAACAGTTCATGGAAAAATAATGAGTACAAATAATCAACCCCTGAATCTCTAATGGATTTCTGTTTTGTATACAGGGTGAGTCATGAATCCTGAAATGATTGAAGGGAAAACTGAATTTTTGTAGTTTATGAATCACCCTGTATAGAAAACAGAAACTAAATACAGATTCAGAGGTTACAGGTTGATTTTTTGAGCTCATTATTCTTCCATGAACAGTTGACTAAAATCTTTTGAAATAACGAAAATAGAAGCAATCGAAGGAGCAACTTTTGTCCCTCCATAAGTTTAAAATTGAGAAGCATAGAATTTTTAACAACTTTCCAGCACTCTACTACACCTTCATATTACGCATCTTTAAGGTGGTCCGACACTTTTGAATTAGCCTGTAGAATGGGAGATAGGCATAGATAATGGGTCTGATTTTCTGATCTCTATTTTTAATGCTTCTGCATAACAGTAAACGCCTATTTATCACTTTCTTGTCATGTAGGTATTATTCAGCTAGGTACTAGTGGACAGGGAGCTGGTGCCTCAAAACTTACGTCATAAGGTACATGATTTTAACCCTGTAGGTTTGATGTGCGTTGATAAGGTTGTTGAATATTGCTTTGTCTTACATGTCAGACCGGGGGCTCTAGGCTGGTATGGGCTTGTCAATTTTCGAAAAAATGGCCAAAAATTTACGTCATAAGGTACATGAATGAAATCAACTGGATTTTGTCTGGGAACATTCCCTTAGTCGAAAATCTGGTCGTAAGACAAAAATTTTGGGGGCTTTCGGTTCATAAGACAAGTTCGAAATTTTTAAAAAAGGACCAATAGTTATCAATTTTTTCACAGGCGTTTTGTTGACTAACTCACTAAGTGTGATATATATTTATAATCACGATGAAAGACGGAATCGATTTCCATGTTGAAATACAGGGTGTACGATTTGAGAGAAAGTTTTCGATGTTCCACCCTGTAAGCGATGTACCGTTGAAAAATGTTGTGAACAGATTCGAAGCCTACGTAAAAAATCGTGCAAGAATCGTTTTTTATTCCTGAAATTATGTCAAAGGAGAAGTCTCCAGGAGGAGGTATATTTTGGCAGTTTTTGAAAATTTCAAACTTGTCTTATGGACCGAGAGCCTCCAAAAATTTTGTCTCATGACTCGATTTTTGATTAAGGAGATGTTCTCACACAAAAGCCCGTTGGTTTCATTCATGTACCTTATGACGTGAATTTTTAACATTTTTCGAAAATTGACAAGCCTATACCAGCCTAAAGCCCCCGGCCTGACATGTAAGACAAAGAGATTTTCAACAACCTTATCAACGCACATTAGACCTACAGGGTTAGAATCATGTACCTTATGACGTAAGTTTTGAGGCACCAGCTCCCTATCCATAGGTAGGTATATGGAATACTGTTATTTTCTTATCGGGAAATTACGACCTGTTCAGGCCAAAATTATCGACACTTTCCAAGCACTGCATTATTCCTGTTATTGAACATATACATCCCAATACATGGTCACTGTTTTTTCACCTCATGTTACCTCGTTACACGTACACCTTATTATCATTGCTGGTGTCGCAAAGTATAAGTTCGAAATTTGTCAAAATATCGTCTGCGCTAAGTCATCCCCTAGTTTTCGCGATGTCTCAAGCCTCCGCATTTACTGAAAGTTGCGCCTATGTTGTTCTACACTTTTTACAAAAAAAAAGAAGAAACATCGCAATGCAAGAAGATGGTGGATAACCAATATATATAAAAGTAGGAGCGGAAGCCACATGATGAGGTAGGTAAGTGCTTGGTAAACCTAAGCCCCTGTTAAATTGATTGTTAATAATTTCATATATCAAGGGATCTACGGCTTCAGGAGAATAGGGGTCAGCATAGAAATATCGTTCGGATGTCTCCGAAAGATTTTTCCTCTTGGCAAACTTGATAAGGCCGAAAATCTGCAAACTTGATACGTGTTTGAGAAAGACAATATCGGTTTAAGACAGACTTTCCACCACTCTCCGGTTTTTGGCGACTGGAGACTCATTTAGTAGTCTCCGGTATACGCGTTCAATGTCTCAAAACAGAGCATCTCTGTAATCATCCCAGAAGTATGCGAAGCGCTTGTGGAGTGTTTGAAAGATTTCATTCAGGTACCCCCCCCCCGGTTACACCAAGGAATTTAATCATGAAATAGTTGATTGAGCTTTTTTCTTTGGTGAGTTTTAGCGTAGTGCCCTGAGAAAAATGCAGTTTCACCACAAATAATGGGAAAATGTTCAGTTCACAACAGCTTCTATGCATTTTCTGTGGTCAATCAACTGGCATTGACCTAGAATTCACAAGAGAGAATCCTCAAATAGCTATTTCACGATTAAATTCTTCGGTGCAACCAGGGGTCAATAAGTCAGACTTATTTCAACTTGTTAATGCATAAACAGTAATTATCTGTCCTAGTCTTTGTCATGATTCATGACGACAGATTGTAGATTGCACCCTAGTTGTGGGCATGCATATCCCAATGAAATGGACGCGAATTTTATTGATGATGAAAAGTTCTCGCCGCACATTTTATACATTCTACAAAAGAGAATTGCACTGCACCGCGCGTGGCTTTCCATTTGCGACGCTCGCCGGGCTGGATGAAATAAAAGAGAAAAACCTCTGCTGTGGCAATGCGAACGCAAATTAAGGACCTCCGCACAGTGCTTTATGGTGTTGGGTTATGAGGTACTACGGGTCCATTTATCATCGGAGCGGATCGCGAAGTACGAATCGGTGTATGTCATTTATATCCGCCGGTGGCTGAATGGGGCGTCGGTGACGCTTCAAAGCCGACCAGTCACCTGAACATTCATAAGTGATTTGGAAAAGGCAAGTCTGACTGCATCCGCACAATGCCGCCACTCATTTATATCCGCACGGGCCAGCAGTCTCGCTCATACAGCCATTCGTTCATGGGGCTTCTGAGTAGTTGTATGCATCACGTGTCAAGAGGAAGAAGAGAAGGGCGAAGGATTGAAGGGCCGGGGTTAAAATCGCGACTTAATTCTGGCCGAGACCGGAGAAAAGCGCCAGCGAAAATTTCCGGATCATAAGGTGTTCTCGAGGGTGTTCTTGACGTCTTTTGCCGCATGTCTAATCGACTACAAAGTATACCCTAATATTTAAATCGATCTGATGCTGTTGAATAAGGTAGGTCATACAGGGTGTCATACATACACCGCACCTAGGGTACCCTAACCAAACTAATGAGAAATATAATTAAGTGTGAAACTTCTCAGATATCTGCCCGAGAAACCACCTGGATGGATAGATATATTTACTTCATTAATTCAATTCAACTTGTTTGAATTGAATCACATTTTCTGCTTCTGGAACCGCAATTTCATTTCCGAAATGGAATACATAAAATAGGCAATGGATTTACAGCACTGAAGCTTGCATGGTTGAATGCCAACAAAAAATTTCCGACATCATTCGGCCTGATTCTATTTATAAGGGAATGGTTATCGTAATCACCGTTCTTACGATGAAATTGCTAAGGCAACGGGCGCTCCTATTGGCTGTCGCCATAGCAGTTTCATAGCAAGCATGCACGGTGTTTTTGGACAGGGAGCTGGTGCCTCAAAACTTACGTCATAAGGTACAGTTGGGAGCGAAATGATTCATACGGCACCGCTAGGAAGTTGGCTGGATCTCAGAAATGTTAGCTGCTTGGATTGTTCTTAAATGCAAGTTTTGATAAGGGGTTGATCGTAATCAAAACTGGCATTCAAGAACGATCCAAGCAGCTAACATTTCTGAAATCTAGCCGATTTCCTAGCGGTACCGTATGAATCATTTCGCTCCCATCTGTACATGATTTTAACCCTGTAGGTCTAATGTCCGTTGATAAGGTTGTTAAAAATTGCTTTGTCTACATGTCAAACTGGGGGCTTTAGGCTGGTATGAGCTTGTCAATTTTCGAAAAAATGGCCAAAAATTTACGTCAAAAGGTACATGAATGAAACTAACTGAATTTTGTGTGGGAACATCCCCTTAATTGAAAATCTGATCGGGAGACAAAATTTTTGGGGGCTTTCGGTCCATAAGACAAGTTTGAAATTTTCCAAAATTTGTCTATTTTTTCACAGGCGTCTTGTTGACTAACCCACCAAGTGTGATATATATTTGTAATCAGGATGAAAGACGGAATCGATTTCCATGTTAAAATACAGGGTGTACGATTTGAGAAAAATTTTTCGATGTTGCACCCTGTAAGCAATGTACCATTAAAAATTTTCGTATGCAGATTCGAAACCTACGTAAAAAATCATGTGAGAATCGTTTTTCATTCCTGAAATTATGTCAAAGGAGAAGTCTCCAGGAGGAGGTAAATCTTGGCCCTTATTGAAAATTTCAAACTTCTCTTATGGACCGAGAGCCCCCAAAAATTTTGTCTTAAGACTCGATTGTTTATTAAGGGGATGTTCCCACACAAAAGCCCATTGGTTTCATTCATGTACCTTATGACGTGAATTTTTGACACCTTTTGAAAATTGACAAGCCTATACCAGCCTAAAGCCCCCGGTCTGACATGTAAGACAAAGAAATTTTCAACAACCTTATCAACGCACATTAGACCTACAGGGTTAAAATCATGTACCTTATGACGTAAGTTTTGAGGCACCAGCTCTCTGTCCATTATTAGTGGAGCGAAATCGGCCTGAAAAGTCGTCGTTTTTTTTTTGAAGGTATAACAGCACCAAACCTTATAGGTCTTATAGAGAATCAAATTCCACGTATGTATGGTCATTTTGGGGATGATCTTGTGGTAGGGACCTTTTTTATGGGCAAAAAACCTCAAAAATTGAAAGTGAGCAGTTCAGCATTCACAACGTTATATTTCTGGATCCAGTTGAGCTATCGGTCTGTTCTTTTTTTTAAATGAAAGTACATAAAAAAACCTTCCCAATGGTACATCACTGACTAAAGATATTTGTTCACAAACGTGTTTATAGAGCAATAAACATTATATTGACCAAAAATGCAGTCCCTTTTTGACCATGCGAAGAACTTCTTTCCTCGTAGGAATTTTTAGATACAACCTGCGAGAAAAATGAAGCCAAAATATGAGAGAAACTTTTAAAGAAAGTTTCATTGATCTAGGCCGTATAGTTTGTCAGTTATGAATTTTTTTCTGTCGCATTGAGTTGGAACGTCGCCTGGCGTGTGCTTGCATACAGTAAATCGCCGCAAACGAACAGTGAGCGCGGCACGGCTCCCATCACTAGCTGTTTGTTATGCGGCGATTTACTGTATGCAAGCACGCGCCGGGCGACGTTCCAACTCAATGCGACAGAAAAAAATTCATAACTGGCAAACTATACGGCCTAGATCAATGAAACTTTCTTTAAAATTTTTTCTCATATCTTGGCTTCATTTTTCTCGCAGGTTGTATCTAAAAATTCCTACGAGGAAAGAAGTTCTTCGCATGGTCAAGAAGGGACTGCATTTTTGGTCAATATAATGTTTATTGCTCTATAAACACGTTTGTGAACAATTATCTTTAGTCAGTGATGTACCATTGGAAAGGTTTTTCCATGTACTTTCATTTAAAAAAAAGAACAGACCGATAGCTCAACTGGATCCAGAAATATAACGTTGTGAATGCTGAACTGCTCATTTTCAATTTTTGAGGTTTTTTGCCCATAAAAAAGGTCCCTACCACAAGATCATCCCCAAAATGACCATACATACGTGGAATTTGATTCTCTATAAGACCTATAAGGTTTGGTGCTGTTATACCTTCAAAAAAAAAACGACGACTTTTCAGGCCGATTTCGCTCCACTATATAGAATCAGGCCGATTGTCGTTTTAGCGTACGATTTCGCTAGGATGGTTCGAAAAACTGCGGATTTGTTCCGGCAAACTGGAAGCATTGAACGAAAAGGAGGTATCGTCAGGCTCATCAAAGCCCGTAAGCAGGAAACTATTGCCGATAAAAACGAACGTTTGTTGAATGATCCGACAAAGTCTTGACGTCGAATGTCACAAGAAGTCAACTTGTCTCTCAACACCTGCCACAAAATTGCACGAAAAGGTTTACATTTGACGCCATACAAAATGAAAACATGTCAAAAGTTGCTCCCTCCGAATCATGCAAGGCGCCTCACATACTGTCAGTGATTCACTGAACATTAAATGCAAGATGACAGACTGTTGGATTTGACCTTCTTCTCGGACGGGTCTTAGTGTCACCTTTTGGGTTATGTGAATTCTCAAACTATGAGGTACTGGAATACCCGGCCGGTAGCGCGGCGGACTCCGTCTTTGGAAGTAATTGTAGGGATCGTGGGTTCGAATCCAGCTCGGGCCAGGTGAAAATTTTCATGCGCCCTTTAGTACCTTGGCGTGTACTACCGTGCAGTCACGCCAATAGTGCGGCGGTTAACGACCATTTTTCAGGGAAACCTTGCATTTTGTGATAAAAGCATGAAATTTGGCATATACGCTCTAGAGACTCTCCTTTACTATTTACGAGGCGGACCCACGATGGAACCGCCGTGCAGCTGTCAGAATTGTCATTTGCCTACCTTCCAGGGGCAAAAACTGAAGTCGGTTATCGAGCTGATTCAAAAATGACGTCTATCAATGCAGTGGACCTTCACAGTATAACTTCACCAAAAGAGATGTCAATATTACAAAAGAAGGGGGAATGGGAGGGGATAGTTCAAGCCGCGGCACAAATTTTTTTATTTGTTAATTTCGGACCAAATTGATAAGTTTGGTGTCGTTTCCGACTGAATTACATCTTCTGAATTCAAATTGAATGTTGTAATTGCAGTTTGAAAAAAAGATTTTGTTTTGTTGCCAAAAAAATATATTTCAGAAAAAAATTTTAGGCTTTTTTCATTTTGACTTTAATTCTAATTCAAGACATTCGAAGTAGAAATCGTTATTTAGTTTACTTTTTCAAAGCTTCCTGCACATGAAAACCATGTGACCAACGAGACCTGATTTTTACTTTGACAAGTTCGTGAGCCTCATTTGTTCCTAAAGTCGTGAAAGTAATATGCAATCATTTTTATGTACGAATGGAAGTGTGCCTGCAAAGGTATCGTGGCGATTCTGACAGCTGCACGGCGGTTCCGTCATGGGTGCACCTCTTATATCGTGAAGGACAGTCCATAGACCATGTATGCCAAGTTTCAGGCTTTTATCACAAACTGCAGGGCTTTGCACGCACACCTTCATTCGTACATGAAAATTAATAAAATCATTGGATATTACTTCTACGACTTTAGGAACAAATGAGGCTCACGATCTAGTCAGAGTAAAAATCAGGTCTCGTACATAGTTTTTATGTACAGGAAGCTTTGAAGAAGTGAACTAAATAACGATTCTCACTTCGAATGCCCGGAATTGGGATAAAAGTCAAAATGAAAAAAGACGAAGATTTATTACTGAAATATATTTTTTTCCAACAAAAAAAAAATTTCTTCAAACTGCAATCACAACATTCAGTTTGAACTCAGAAGATGTGATTTAGTCGGAAACGACACCAAACTTGTCAATTTGGTCCGAAATCAACAAATAAAAAAGTCTGTGCCGCGGCTAGAACTATCCCCTCCCATTCCCCCTCCTTTCGTAATATTGACATCTGTTTTGGTGAAGTTATACTGTGAAGGTCTACTGCATTGATAGACGTCACTTTTGAATCAGCTCGATAACCGACTTCAGTTTTTGCCCCTGGAAGGTAGGCAAATGGCAATTTTGACAGCTGCACGGCGGTTCCATCGTGGGTCCGCCTCGTAAATAGTAAAGGACAGTTTGTAGAGCATATGTGCCAAGTTTCATGCTTTTATCACAAAATGCAAGGTGGTTCTTACTAACCGCCGCACTACAAGGGAAAAAAGGTAGAACGAGAAGGACACCGAAAAAAGGGTGCTAATAGCCTCGCTGTTGATGCGTCCATAAAATGGTGGGTGGTGTGGGAATCACCCGGCGCCGCGAGTACTAAGGCGGCGCTAAGGAGGTACTGCCAGTGACTACACGGATACCCGCCCACCCCCAAAAGAAAGGTACTGGAATGCTGAAAATCCTCACATTTAAAACCCGCTGCATTTTGTCAAAGTCGGCATTTTTGTTGTCGTGTCGCGATGGCGAATCATTGGACTAATTTTCTTTGATTACACCATTGATGGCGAACGGTACAGGAATGACATATTTACAAGTTTTCTTCGGAAAATTGCGCGATGGTGAACTTCAACGGGGCTATTTCCAACTGAATAGATGGGGCTAGAGCTTACACGGCTCGTAAAACGATAGCATTTATCGGCAGTTCTTCGGTGATCGAGTGCTTCGAAAACTCAGTACCCCGAAGAAATTAACTCCATCAACGCTTCCCCAGATTCTCCTGCGCTTTGGCCAATACAACGTCAGCACACTCATCGATTTCGGTGCTTCACTCAACTTCCTGGACGCCTCGATCGTCCAAGATCAACGCCTCGACACCACCAAATCATTGCATCTGACCCTCGCCGTGCATACTCACACCAACAGCAGAGAACCAAAGGTCGCATCACCGTGGAATGCCACCTGGGGGACGTACCGCATCACATCGATTTTCATGTGATGGACGGTCTCAGTGAGTCAGCCATTCTAGGCTACCCCTCTCTGGGGACGCACGCAGGCACGTCGAAGACATTGACCACAACTCCCCAGTGAACCCGAAGGCCAAATTTCAAAATCTACTGCGAGATTCCGCCGACACTTTTACCCAGGACTCGCATCTTACGACCACGTTGACCACCACCCATAAAATTCTCTTGACTGAGGACGCACCTTTCAGAATTCGCCCATATCGCACCTTGCCGGCGAAAAAGTTCATTATCGAGAGATTCGTGGCACAGATGTTGCGAGATGGCATCATTGAGCCCAGCACCTTTGAATCCCCGTCGTCGATCGATATTGTTCAAAAAAACAGCGAAGCATGTTTCTGTGTAGATTACCGCCAGCTAGACTCGTAGACTCAAGACAAAGCTTCTCTGCTGCCTCAGATCCAAGAAACGCTGCGTGATCTGGGTACCGCCAAAATTTTTAACACATTGATTAGACCTAAAGTCGGGCTATTGGCAAATACCATTGGACCCAGAGAGCAAGAAACTCACCGCGTTCTGAACGTCCGACGGCACCAGTTTTGCGTCATGCCGTTCGGATTGAAAAATGCGCCAAGCACATTCCAGAAGATGATAGCTGGATTGACTTTGGCAACAATGTACTCTATGTACCACGAGCAAACTTGTCTCTGCTATGGCAAACTAGCAAGAACATTAATTTCGTCTCTAATTTTCTAGAAAAAAATGTTTCTTACCAAACTATGACGTACCTTGATCAACCTCGCGCGCAAACCAAACGTGATCTACTTTACCGACATTTTAGCGTCTTCAAGTTTTAATCACGTTTTGTCACTTTTGACGTGTAACGTATAATTCGAAACATCAAACCACATGACATTTGTGACATTTGTTTGAATTTAAAATGACTGCACCAACACGAAAAACTACCAGCCACTCCACTCGAACCAGGCAAGCGACCATAACCTCAGACAGACTACTCAGTCTAGGTAAGGGCTGCAGACCAAATGAAAACTTCTGGCTGCATTCTTGAATTTTTCTGTGGGCATCCCAAGGTTCGAGTTTGGCTGAATCAGTTTTCTTTCTTTCTTCAATACCAGCGAGGTATTGGGAATATTCGAGTGCTTTTCAAGCACACAGCGAATTATTGCACCCATACTGTTCATCTCCGCCCACATTTCAACACAAAACAGTCGAAACACGTCAAAACTGACGCAGTTCTTTTCTCGAATCAGCCGTTCGTCGCTCGGCAGAGTTCACCGCGTTCGCTTTACCGAGTCCGTACGAGGTCTAGCAACGAATTCTACTGCTCCACCTGACGCCATCTGTTAACGTACCTGGGTCTCAGGATGCGTGACGTCACGCGAAATTTTCCTTTTTTTTTCGGGACCTAAATGAACGCAAAAAGTCAAAAAAATATGTGAGCTCTACGAAGGCCCTAGTATTTAAATTCATTGATTCCCAAAACTTGTGAAAATCGGGGGCGATTTTCTCGATGTTGCCGGCGCATTATGGAAATTCGATATAGCCTAGACTGGCATTTAGAGTGGCAGCTATGTACCAACGAGCAAATTAGAAAACTAGGGCGCCTGGTTTGAGAGGAGTATAAATTAAAGACACCGGACAGTGCGATTTTCACAAATGGGACAATAAGGTAAAAAAGTACCTCCTGGACTGAAAAAGTGTGCCCTGAAAAGAGACTGTTTCCAACTTATATTTCCCTTTCGCCCCGCCCAGTATTAGTGAGTAACGTCCATTTCAAGCTTCCAAAGTGTGACCGTCTAATGCATATAAAAGTCTTGAAGTGAACATTATTCAGCTCTAGATGTTTTCAAAGACGTAACTTTTGGAACACCTGTAATATATGTGTACTCTGCCTATATTATTATGTGATAGTAATTTCATTTGTAATGCCACAATGCCGCTTATACTTGAGAGTTGAGAGCGAAGCAGATGAAACACACGAGACAGGTGTTCGACAATAACAATAAAAACAGTATATTCATTGAGCAACGTCGGTAAAGCTCCCGACAAAGTATTTTAAAACGATGAAACGAATAAACATTAACATAACGTTCTTGTAATTACTTATAGGTAAGGCAATACTTATGACCGATGCATCATCTAGAATTTTAAAACGCTGTTAATTATCTCACGGCGTCTAAATAAAGCCAAAACAACAGCCATTATCGTTCATTCTTGCTATACAGCAGTCGTGTTTCGAAAAAATTCCTTTGCAATGTTGCTACTTATTTATATTACCATGAGCGCATCGTCATAGCCATCATCATCATCATCGGCATCGGCAGCGCGACCTACGGGGAAATGGCAAGATCCTGCATTGAATGTTTGGAAATTTTACACGTATGGTGGTAATGTGAACAGCGTAATTGTTGCATAGACAAAAAATTACTTGTGAAGTGGTTAGGACTCGAAAGGTAATGGTTAACTTGATGCCCAATGCATAGTTGCCGGGAAAACCTGGCGTCGGTCGTCGTAGCTGAAATAGCGAATTAATCCTGCTGGAAGTGTAAAAATTCGATCGTCGATCCGGAATAGTCGTCTTGGGCATCTTAGGGAATCAAACGCCGCCTTTACCGCCACCGCCGACACCACCGGAGAACGGATATCGAGTCGGAATGTATGCTCAACTTAACCCGACACTGATGGCGACGATAAACATCCGCCTGCTCGCAACAGGTACGCCAGCACGCCGCACTTACCCCTCATTACACCAGGAAAAAACCAATCGGATAATCCCGACTACACCAGATTACACAAAAACGCCAAGAGGATGCTCACTGCCACGCCAACTCCGCCGTCTCCAGGTCAAACACGGAAGATTACTTAAGTGCTTCATTTCCCTTCGCCGGTGATCTCGTTTAATACACTCAGCAGTGGCGCCGAATAGACCTTTTTTTGTGGCGCTCGCCATACCTCAAAAGAGGGGGGGGGGTCTGGAGGAGAAAAAAAAAAGGAAAGAAAGAAAAGAAAAGAAGAAGAAAAGAAGAAAAGAAAAAAAGAGAAGAGGGGAGGAAAAGAAGAGGGAGAGAGATTTACCCAGCAAATCATTGGATATTAGGATTATCAGGTATATTGAATCTGAATAACAGTATTTACGATGTAAAGTTGCGGCCTCATAAAAGTTTACACTGACGGCGATCGAGTGGCCATGCTAATTCAGTTTTGACGTAACTTTGAATGAGCATGGCCACACAATTGTCATCGGTGTGAACTTTTATGAGGCCGCAACTGTACCTAGGTATATGTATCGTATGATCAAAACCATTTTACCTTGAGAGTGCTATGGCTTTTTTTGCCTTTCCAAATTGTTGGTAGTAGATAAGCATGTCCTGCAATTATAATTTACTTCAGAGTGACATCTGCATGTTGTTTGGGAATCTTCAATGGATGTCGCGCTCGCGTTGGTAAGGACTACGACCACTCTCCGTTCCCCAACTTTATGGCATTCAAAAAATAACTTTCGATAATGAAAGCTTTTTATTCAGTTTTAAATATTTCCGGAGACCGACAATAGCATCCAACAGTTTATTCAGTCATTTCATTATGGTCGCGATTCTGACCAACCTTTGATATACGGGGTGTTTATAAGAAACTGTGATCGCGGCAGGCATGGGTCAGGCCGAAAAACGCAGTAACAGACGCAATTGTAGTGATCGAAAGCGGATTCCAAAGGCGATGCGATCACAGTCGTTTATAAACACCCGGTATAAAATGATAATGTCATAGCACTCTAGACTAGAGGCAAAAAGGTTTTGATCATACGGACTTCAACAGCTAACTAAATGTACTAGCAAAATCTTACGATCTTTAAAAAAACTTTCGACTCGACTTTCGATGTTTGTGCCTAGCTACATTGCGCTGCACTGCACACTACACACTATGATCAGGGCTGGGCAAAATACTTTGAAAAATGTATTTAAATACAAAATACAAAATACATGATCCGAGATAGTCGAAATACAAAATACAAACTACTTCTTGAAATGTCTTCAAAATACAAAATACAAAATACGTATTTTGGAAAACCCAGAAATTCCAAAATACAAAATACACCCCAGGTATTTCGAAATACAAAATACAAAATACAAACGTATTTGAACAATTTTGTTGGAAAAAACAGGAAATGCAAGGATTTCAATGGAAACACTTTATTGATTTAGTCGCAACAATACATAGGTAAATTATTATTATCATGAACTATAAAAAAGACAAATAAAACAAACAGAAAGTGGAGAAAATTTCATATTCGACCTATTCATAACTTCATTTATCAATTCTTCAAAATCACAAATGTTGCTTTCTTTGAGGACAACCAGCTTTTCCAAAATATTGTCCGACATTCAACATAGAACCTCTCGTGACTGACAGGATGCATCTACCAGTGAAGCGCAAAAGAAATAATCGAACGATCCTAGATAGTGTGCGAACGCCAGAAATGGCAATGGAGTAAAGTAGTATGTATTACCAAAACAATCTCAGCGGAAACAGACTACAGAGCGTGTGAAACGAATGTATTTTGTATTTTGAAAATCAAAATACTTTCCCGAAAAATGTATTTCAAATACAAAATACAAAATTCTGCCTGAACCATTCCGAAATACAAAATACAAATACTTTTCAGTCAAATGTATTTAAATACAAAATACAAAATACTGAAATGTATTTCAAATACTTGTATTTCAAATACCGCCCAGCCCTGACTATGATTATGGAATATCAGGTGAGTTAGTTTTATCACTCTTAATGAAACTGTGGCCCAATTTAAGAAAAGGGTCTTATCTACCTTTTACTTACCCACAAACTACGCAGCAATATTTTCTGCCAGAGTTCCTAAACTTGAAATTTAGCCCATGTCATCTATGTAGGACAATTTGGTCAGCGGCTTCCCTTTTTTGCTTATTATTGTTAATATCATTATTACTATTCCGACAAAATTTCGCCTGCGGCGGTAACTGCATGAGGGGCTCTTGTGCCCCCCGGCCCGACCGTAGCGTGGAAATAGGGAGGGGGGGGGGTCTGAAATTTTCTTCGCCATAGTAACTTTTAATGAGTTCGGCGCCACTGACACTCAGCATTCTTTTGACATCGTGATCCTTTAAATACAACCGATTTGCCAAAGCACTTTATTAAATTGATAACCCCAGCCGCATATGCTGAGCTTTTCGCGCTCGCTCTCGCCTTGATGCATTATTTTTCTTTCCAGAAATCGCGCGAGCAATTCGCCAGAGTCCTAATTGCCCTCGGTCGAAATCAATAAAGCTCGCCGGACGGACACCGGACTGGGCTTTCTTTTCCCGCTCCCGCTATAATGCCCGGTGCTGTGTTCTGGACCCCCGGCATCAGGCAAGCAAGCACAAGCAAGCAGTCAATCTGCAAGGAGTTATCTGTGAGTGAATAATTCAGTTCCACACTCTGGTGGAAGGCGCAGGCGGAGGAGCGGGTGCGGGAGCGCAGGAAGAGTAAATAGCGAAGTGACCCTTGGAAGAGTGCCTGAGGCACCGCACGCACTAAGTCTTTTGAAAATATTGATTGCCGGCTCAAAACTCCATTACGGGGACCCGACCCGTGCAAATACACCGGATACGACGCCATTAATTAACGGTTAATTGAATTAATTGCTCTCATTATTTCACATTTCGCATTGTTTGGTGCGCAACGGCAAGACACCAGCTAAGCCGTGATTGAGACAAACGGCCGCGGAGGTCATTCGACCAAATTGGTTTTTATTCCTGACGTTATCTAAACCTCTGTCACAAGGTGTCCCTTTACTTCCTTCCACGCGACACCCCGCTCGATCGCTCTCCCTCTCTCTATCGTTTTAACTAACCCATTTCGTCTAACCGACCCCTCGGCTGTGTCCAACCCATCACGAATTCATAATGACCAGTCTGAAATTGATAAAACATGTCCATTTACGTTCTACTACCGCCATCACTTATTTTGCTTGCATCAATCCCTCTTCTTGCCTAATTTATTTTATCAAATGGCACTTCAAGGCTCAAGCGTAGCCATCTAGGATTTTCGTGTCATTTTTTTGCATACCTGTTGTAGTCGGCCAAACTTGGGATTCTGGATTGAGTGGGGGGAGTGATGAAACATAGTTCCATCCGCCACGCAGACCTCGCCTTTGGGCCTATTGTACCAAAACTTGAGATTGTCTGGTCAGTAAGACCAGTGAATTTGAGGTCACTGCGGCACGTCCACTGAACATCACAATATCTGCCGACCTTGGGCTCCAGCGTTTTTATGGCGCTACTGTGAAGATATTTCAGCTGGATAAAGCATAAAAGCCCAGTATTTCGATTTTTATACCGTATGATCAAAAACTTTTCTCCTCTAGGCAGGCTGTGGCCTGGCCAAAATCAGCCTCGTTTGCCTGCCAATGACCAGACCACAGCCTGCCTAGAAGAGGAAAGTTTTCGATTATACGGCACTATACCTTAGAGATAACTGGAGGTTTATTGCCATATAGATATTATTGTAGCAACAGTCATTGTTACAGCATATACCTTCCATCGCTGAAGTTAACGAGGGATGTAAATTTTTAAAGGAGTAATTGAGTATTGAACAGTTTTGATACTCCGATGAGGACCAGAGGCCCGTTCCTTAATTATAGCCATAGAGCAGTTAGTGTATACAGCAGGGGCTTTTCAGCCAACACCACTGTACTTTTTGACTGAAGGTAGCGATTGACCTCATGCTCTTCATTCGTTATCAAACTCCAACATGATTTATCATGGGAAAAGAGTCAGCAATCGATTATTAGTCGATCCTAATGAGTTTGCAGTATCTCTCAAAGCCAAGAGAACATTGCCACCCGTAGACACTCCCAGCTCCTGGGAATGTGGTCTAATACCATATTATATCACTACGAGTTTTTGCAGTCATACCTTTGCAAAAGGGAATCATACGTCCGACACACGAGTAACAGATCTGAGAGCCTTGCACCAACGTTAGGAGTGCCACAGGGCTTCAACTTGGAACCTATACTTTTCCTCATGTTCATGGACGACATTTTATGTGGGGCAGAGTGCCCGAGTCTTTTGCTTCCCGACGACCTGAAGCTGAAGCAGTAAGAATTCATTATTACCTAATTTGACGTGAATTTAATTGAATAAGGGTGTTTGTACTTCGTCAAAATAGTTTATTTATATACCAAGGTTGAGAGAGTATTATATAGCTGAAGCGCCAGTTCAGATCCCTAAACTGAAGTGTGAGAGGAATGATCGTACCTAATGCGAAAGAAAGAAACGACCAACGAAGCTAATGCGCAATTCCGAAGACGGGGACATGTCGATTTTAGGATAGGACTAGCCGTGAAGTGGGCCGTTATTGACCTGCTTAGAGGTCGTGAAGTGATTTTTCACAACCAGTAGGCTGACTGTCACATTATTAACCGCCTGTCACTTTGAAGCCTCCCGCGTCACTTTAAAAACCTCCTGGTCAGGAGTCGTGCCACATTTCATATTCTCAAAAATCGTTACAAATGAGGATTTATAGTTTGCTCAGTAAGAAAAATTGTATACATACAGGGTGATTTACAACTTGTGACTTTCCTTTCACGAGTGAGCTCAGGATGTGCCAGAAAAACTATTTCTGAGAGAAAAAAGTTGAAAAAAAATCCTGAAATATTGACTTATTTGAACTCAACATCGAAGAAAATTTTGGGGATCGCCGATGCAATGCCTCACGTGGATAATCCTAATCTGGTACTATGGAAACAACATACTCAATATTGGTTGATCGATAATCAGGTATTATTGTTAAGAATGACGTTAGTTGACCATTATTATTACTTATTCAACTAAAATTTACAAGTAGCGGGTACAAATACAGTTAGATAGGTAACCTGAGTGGAGAATTGCGACCATCAACCAAACATAAGGGTCCTTACCTTATGTAATGGACAAAGAGACGAGGAAAGGGAGTAAGTCGAGGCATCATCAGTTGAGGTTGACACTGACAAATTATTTATTTTTACCTCCGATTATTGCTAAAGGAGAAGTGTTTACATAGAAACATTTTCGCTTATCGTTAAACTATTGTTGAATCGTATGTCTCATCAACAGATAGAAGAATAAACCCATTAGTCCCACATATGTTTGTCAAATTTTCATTATTTTTTTCCTCGTAAACCATATGGCTTTTTGAATTATTTTCAAGCACATGAAGTCAAGTTTTTGGGGCCCCATAACCCCTTGAAAGGAAAGTCATAAGTTGTGAATCACCCTGTATAAACCGCGGTTGTGAACGCTATTGCAGCTTTGGCGCCTGGCGCTCAGCTGCATTACGGAATTCAAACAGGTGCCGCGGCTATAATAGCAATCTTCACAACCTTGGGATATAATATACTAATTATTCACAATGAGTCAGCAATCGATGCATTCCTAACTTTTAAAAAGTTGGCACTTTCGGACCACGGGCCGAAAGTGATGTACGAAAAGAGGTGATCTGATCTGTACAGCTGTCGCGGAGCGCGGAGTGTTGATGGGTGCGTTGTTTGAAAAGGTTGCCTATGCCTACCTGAGAAAACATTTGACGCGAAAAACTTTGAGTAAATCCAATTATTTGCATTCAAGCTGGATAATTGTGAATAAAGTCCTATACATACCACGGAGTAAAGCGTCATTACAGTCTACGCGATTCTATCGCACCTCGGCGCGCCTCGGTGATATATTGAATCCCTTGGCTGTAATGAGACGATTTCCACCTCGGTATATGTAATCGAAGCAGGACAACTTGACGCCGCCGACTTGACGCCGGTCATCTTGACGCGGGACAACTTGCCGCGGGACAACTTGACGCCAGGACAACTTGACGCCAGCACAACTTGACGCGGGACAACTTTACGCGGGACAACTTGACGCCAGAACAACTTGACGCTAGGAGTTACTGTGATTTCGGGACTCTATTAGGCCAGTTGGTGTCTTTTTGTCCCCCAATTGGCCCCCTCGTGTTTTCCTGTGGTTTTTCGGAACTAGCAAGCCCCTCATGCCTACTTGTGTCTTTGTTTTAGAGTCCCAATGACCTCAGTTGTGTCTTGCTGTATAACTCGAAGTCACAGCCCCCATGTGTCTTTATATGTCATTTCAAGCCCTGATGAGCCCCCTACTTAAGTCTTCGTGTTGTTTTCGAAACTGTACTGAAGCCACTTTGTTTTCCCATAGAGTTTTTAAGAACCCCCTCGATGACCTTTCTGTGTTTTCATGTGAAGCTCTAAATTCTATTGGGCCGCCTTGTATCTTCGTGGGCTTTGGAACCCTGCCGGCCCCCATTCTTTCTTGCTGGGTCAATATGAGCTGTGTGTCTATGGTGACGCTTCCAGCCTCGCAATGAGCTCCATTTTGTCTTCTTCATGTCTTGGAATCCTAGCGGCCCGCATTGTGTCTTACAATGTTTATCAGAGACCTAACGGACCCCCTTTGTCTGTATTTGTCTGGTGAACTTGCGAGGACCCAGGTTAAAGAGAATGGCTATACCAAGGCATTAGCAACTATCTAATTAGGTCTTTATTAAATTTCATCAGATTTTCAAAATGTTTTTTTTTTATTTGTATTTTTTACGAAATGTTAATTGTGATGTGGATAGTCATAATAAGAAAAATTGACCTCATATATCTTTTGATAATCTCATATATATTTCTCAGGTGTCTCATATATATGATTCAAAAAAATCTGGCAACCCTAGCTCGAACTCGAGTTTACTGTGAATTAGCTATGAGCCCTGTGCCCTTGGTGAGCTGTAATCAGGTGCGTTGTTGTTTATGCTATATTTAGATTTATGGAAAAATTATTGATATTGTAAATTGTAGAATAATGAGCAGCAGTTCATGAAGATTTGGAGATGAATCTGTCGTAGAAACTACTCCCATGAATACGCGAAAATCGAAGTCATCCGTTTGGACTCAGTTCAAAAACTTCTGCGTTGAAGAGCGATAAGACTTGGATGGAAATACACCTATAACTGAGCTGGATGCTGGATGTAATATGTCGACATTTCAAGGGCTGTCTGTCGCCAGAGCGTTGTCCGACTTGACGCCTGGACAACTTGACGCGGGACAACTTGACGCCGGGACAACTTGACGCCGGACAACTTGACGCCAAGAATTTTAAAGTAGCCTCTATCCGACTTGACGTCGGGACAACTTAACACCATCAGTTGCAGCTATAGGACCCCGAGTATCACATGAAGGCACAAAGATGCTTACTAGAGTTACGAAAGCCAGGGAAAAATGCAAGGGGGCTCAGCACGGGTTCAAACACCATCATTGACGACACAATGAGGTCCAATGGGGCTATGAACAACACATGAAAGCAAAAGATGGCTTCTTGGGCATATGAGGACACAGGCGGACCAAGTAGGGCTTCGAATACCAGATAAAAACACAAGTGTGCTTTCGATTGCTTGGAAACTCCCGAAGACACAAAGAATTGCAGAGGGGCTCAGCAGGACTTCAAAAGACATTGAAGGCACAAGGGGGCTCAATAGTGCTTCGGATTACACAAGAAGGCGAAAAGGGCTCACGGGAATTCTAAACACGTGAAAAAACATAGGGAGACTCACCAGGGCGGCAAACGGTACTTGAGATTAAGGACACATGGGGGCGCCCGATAGGGCTCCAAATGTTGCACGAAGGCACCAAGGTGTTTACTAAAGCATCGAAAGCGACGGAAAAATGTAAGGGAATTTGTGAGTTTCCTTTACAAATAGAAGGATAAACGGTTAAACAGCCAATTGAACCAGTGAGCTTGTATGCTTGAAGACCTGCGCACGAGCTGCGAGCAAAAGGGAACCGCCTATATGAGAAGGTCCATACTAACTATAACTACCTACCTCTAATTATAACAAATCGCTCATCTTCAAAAAAGTAGGTAGGTAATCTAAATGAATTCAACAATAAAATACTCTTTTAACCAAGTTAAGAAAAAGAACTTCGTTGAGGGCAATAACTCCGACCCTTCCATGTAATTTTGAGAAAATAAACCTTGAAATAAACACAAAACTAAGTACAGACATATTAAAAAATATTTTGCAGCTGCAGTTGCCGACTTTCAGTAGCTTTCTTGCTGATGCCTTGTCCTGGACATCCGTCCATTAGTTTCCCATGATGAAAAAAATCTTTCAACTTGAGAAAGATTATAGGTACCTAACATTCCAGTTGAGGAATGTTATACTTGAACTGCAGCGCAAAAATTGAAAAAATATGATGAAAATTAACAAAATTATGTCTGAAACAGCTAAAAGCTCAAAATATATGAGATTTGCTCATATATTTGATGTGTGGTATGAGGTATGAGATCTTGTTCAAATATATGAGTCTCATACCAAATATACGAGATCTGGCAACCCTAGTTCGAGCTCGAAGCGGTACGTTTCACACTGGTTTTCGTGACAGAGAGCCGTGAAATTGATTATACAGGGTGTCTCAAAACTCGCGCCCCACAGCTCCACTCGGTATATGGAATATTCCATGGAGACCCCAAAAGTTGATAAAAAAAAATTTCGACTTCTATTTTTCAAGTTATGGAGGGTCAAAGGTTGGTCCATCGAACCCTTCTGTTTTCGTTATTTCAAAAGATTTTCCTGAACTGTTTATGGCATAATATTGAGTAAAAAATATCAACCACTGAATGTGCACTCAATTTCCAATAACTACACAGGGTGGAGTCATACACTAAAAAATCCAATTTCGGTAAAAATCTCCTCCCAAAAAAAATCTTTGGAACAAGACCGTGTTATTGTCTGCTCTACATTGGCTAAAGAATCAAAAGAAACGTTTGCAGGCATTTTTGAAGACAAATAATTTTCGAGGTTTATCACTCACCCTGTACAGTAAATGGAAGTTTAGTACACATCCAGTGGTTGATATTTTTCACTCAATAATATGCCATAAACAGATTAGAAAAACCTTTTGAAATAACGAAACTAGAAGGGTTCGAAGGACCAACCTTTGACCCTCCATAACTTGAAAAATAAAAGTCAAAAAAATTTGTTATCAATTTTTGGGGGATTTATAGAAGATTCCATATACCGAGTGGAGCTTTGGGGCGCGAGTTTTGGGACACCCTGTATGTACGTCATTTCAATGTAATTGTCAGCTGTTGCTACGATCCGCTTTTGGAATTTACCTTGTGGCGAGAAAATTAATATAAACCGTGAATATGCTTTTAATTTAATCATTATTAGTGCACCGCCCCCGTGCTTCAATAATTCTTTTATCAAGAATAAATTGGACCTCCTCTAGGTACATGTAAGAATTCTTCAGGAGCATCAGAAGCCTCCTCTGGAGGTCTACAAGCGGGACACCGCGGAAGGCTTGTGGTGGCAGTGGTGGTCGCGTGGCGGCATCAGCGGCGGCGGCGGACGACCAAGCAAGAAGCGTATCGACAGTCCGGGGCCGCTTGAGATTGCGTGATGGCCGCCCTCGCAATGCCGCCGCCGTTGGCCCCGCTGCCCCCCGCGCTACCTGCTGACCGGCCCTGCCCAGTGCCCGCCGTCTCCATGACGACCACCTCGTCATTAAAGCATCGCCTTATCATAACCGCGCCACCAACCCCGGCCATCTTTGGTGACCGCCACCCGCTCAGGGCGCAAGTCGCACAATGTTATGAACATTTATCATCCTTTATGCGGACGCCGCCGCTGCCCGCCGCTCCCGCTCCCTTGATGTATGCTTTGGCCGAGCGCATCAGGAAGAGACCACCCCAGCTAACATAGGCAGAGCTTTTTCCTTTAATGTCCGGTTTGGACGTGGGTGGATGTTCTTTTTTTGAAGTTCCAGAAGGCACAGCACAAGCAAGACTCCCACAACTCCGTGGCAGGATTAAAACCCAGCAAAAATCTCACGCTGAGTGGGAGAGATAGAGGAGGGAGGGAAGATAGATCAACTTTATTATTGAAAAGTATCAAACAATCCTCCATAGGTATGAGCGGTTGGTTCAAAATAGTAGATAATAATCATGCTTGCGAAGGAGTTCTTTTACAATACTGGAGATGACAAGATTGGGGCATTTAAAACTATAAATTTCAGGTCAGTGAGGTCATTGCCGTAATTCAGGACATGGTTTTTCATAATAAAACGATCAGCTGTGTAAAATAAACTCGTCACCTGTTGTTTTTTAAACAATTCAACAAAGAGCAATTTCAAGATGGCGCTCACGATGAAAAAAAAGTTAAAGATTTGTCGCCAGTTTTGTCGATAATAATAATAATAGTGATAATAATACGTTTATTCACAAAAGTAACAGGAAATTTACATGTGACTTATGAGAAAACATTGTGAAAAAACTGTTACAACACAAAGCACAAGTGCTGTCTGTGAGGATACAAAATATAAAAAATTAAAAAATTTAAATACATGTTGTAAATCATAAAATTTCAGAAAATAACAGTTAAAAGATTTCAACCATTGAAAAAAAAGAGCTAAAAACAGATTAAAATCGATGTCCCTACATCGCTTTTCATTAAAAACGTGATTGTTTGTCGGAATATCAAGTTGTAGCTCGATATCTCCAAAAACAACTGATTTATTGGGGAAAAAAAGAAGAAGTTTCACTTCTTCCAGCGTATTTCTCACATAACACCATAACACCTCAAGATATTTCAAAACTATCCACATGTTAAAAAAAAACAACGCTGGTAAGTACTCAGAAACCACAAAAGATATCTTATACTAGATTGAGATTGAGATTCGCATCTAGAGCATTTTTCTTCACTCGAGCACTCAAGTTATTAAAACTGCAATAGCAGCCTTCACTCTTGCAACGGCGACGAAACTCTTCGAAAGTAGCCAACTAGCGCCATCTAAGAATAAATCGTTGAGTACAAACATCAACTTGAGATTATTATTGGATTGGGTAAGCAGTAGGCAATATCATCTTCATTCCATTGCGCATGAAGAATCCAGTAAAGGAGACGGTTCTCGTGCTCATGATGGTTTACTCACCTATTTTAATAGAACTGGAGCTCAAATTTATTCAAATTTTAGAGGGGTTCTACTCAACAATTAAGCAAAAACAGAAACACTCAAGCTCCGCACAGAACACAGCGGTTCCGCCTAGAAGGCCTCTAAATCAAAGCCGGTAATTTGATTCTAATTGACATTCAGGGAAATTATTCCATGCCTTCATATAAATAGGTGAAAAGCAGAAAATCCGAAAAAAAAACTATCACAGACGAAGATCTTCAGATTTTACGCGCAACATCCTAGGACATTTATTCGACAAAAAAATCACACAAAAAAATTCACAGTATTTTGCACGATAGGCCCGAGCGTTCAGTGCCCGTGTGATTTTTCAACAGTGATATAACAAGTGCTTAGTGTTTTTTCAGTTGAATCGTTTTAAGGACGGAGTCATATTGGTGAAATAAGCGTTGCGAAATCAATCCGTGTGGGTTATTTCTTTGACGGATTCTTACCACTTTGGTCTCTTTCGAAAGCTACAAGGATGTACTTTGGTTTGAGTCCTTTGGTATTTCCGAAATCAAAAAAAAAATTGAGATTTGAAAAAATTATTTTTGGATTTTGGGAATGCCAATGGGCTCAAACCAAAGTATATCCGTGTAGGTTTCGAAAGAGACCAAAATGGTAAGAATCCGTCAAGGAATAAACCCACTAACACGGATTGATTTCGCAACGCTTATTTTACCAATTCAACACCGTCCTTAACCCGAAAACAACTGTCATTCACGAGGGAAAAGTAGACCTAATATGATCTGACCAAAATCCCGAGACGGAGTCGAGGGATCTTGTCCAAGATGATATTGGGTCTACTTCCCGAGTGACTGATAGTTGTTTGAGGAATTTAAAACACGTAGCTAGAATATTACACGAAGCACGAGTTTATATTTTGATGATTACTTATTACATAAATGCCTACTGCGCTGAAATGGTTCATTTAAACTACCATGCAAGAGCAAGTGTCAAAGCGAGCCATGTTTTTGTTGGTCATTGTGTAATTGTTGAATTTAAAGCAGCTGGCTTCTTTGTAAAATATTATTCTAGATCGTTGCTAATGTCATTTTGGTTGTAATTTGGTTCTGTAGTAGGTTAGGTACAAGGAATACAAATAATCCAGTGGCACTTCACTGGTATGAGACTTAGAAGAGGTACTTTTTGTGTGTAGTTTAAATGGGTGACGTTTTTGTGTGTAGTTTACATGGGTGACACAATGTCACCTTGCATTATGACATACGGCTGAGAGGTTGTGGCAGAGTGGTGCACAGGACCCGATTAAGGAAAGACCCACACTGCTGAAATGTGTCTCAAATGGGGTAAACCCGGTAAACCCATAGTTTACTTGACAGAAATCATTTCTTCAGGCAACTCTGCTAGTTTTCCACTTATAATCAGCTGAAATCGGGTCGTTTCAGGCTCGATTTAGTTCCAGGACACAAAAAATATCCCAGTCCGGCGCTGTTTTATGTAAACCAGTGCGATTTTTTCACTTTTTTATCGATAGCTTGAAGCGAGTAGCCTAGACCGATCTTAGATGCCATGTTTGGTTGAAACAAACATGTATGGGATAATAATCATTAAAAAAATTTAAGTCAAAGTCTACCCTAGAAAAATGAAAAAAAAATTTTATATTTAAAATAAAGGCCCTAGGATGGCGCATGTGAAATCTGAGGATCTTCGTCTGTCATTGGGTTATTTTAAATTTTGCGAATACTTGATGTCCCGAAGAATCCCAAAAATCGATTTTTCCATACCATGCCATTTGCTCAATTTTTCAAGTAGGGCAAAACCATTCAGGGATTATATGAAGATTTGAATACCAAAAAAATAACATGTTTCGGAATCTTTTTCCCAGTGATAGTTCCTGAGTTATTTGGGTTGAATTGAAAGACTAAAACGACCTATTTGGAAAAAAGATAGGTAGTCTGGACACTAACTGCTGAATACTGTAACTACGGACCTTGAGATTTGATTAAGAAATAATAAAATCAAGTTACGCGCCCATTACTACACGGAACGCTTCATCACTACCGGGATGGACTACAGTGACTCGTAATAATTGTAGTCTGCAATTATTCAAAAGCTCTGACAGCGATGACGAATGATGAGTCAATTGAGCCAGTTATGGTGCCGTGAGCTGAAGAAGACGTTTGGGGTTTGTCGGGTGGGTGGTGGTGGTGGTGGTGGTCGTGGTGATGATGGTCTGCGTGTGAATCTGCGGATGGACAGCATGTGGGGGTGCCGTGCGTGCGGCGTGGAAATCCGGATCTCGGGCGGCTAGATGTTTTAATTGCTCGGATGTCGCGCGTGTAAACAAGGAAGCGGTTAGGGAGTATTGAGATGTAAGTGACACCGCGCCGAGGAGATCGGATAACGCTGCTGATGCGGCCCCAGCTGCGACTGTTTGCTCCATCTGGTCCCATTTCGCGGCTCGACGATCTCCATTCCATATTATATCCTTTGCTGATGCTTGCTTGGCTTTGGGCTTTCCTTCCTGGTTCCCAATGTTCGACTGACTCACATTGTCATCATCATCAGGTCCTATACACGGCCGATGATCCAAACATATCCTGATGTCATGCAACCCAAAGCAATGCATATGCGCTGCAACAACCCCCATGAGGGCAAATGTTTTGATTTTTAATAGAGACCAGATATATAGGATTCGAATTGAAAGAAACGACAATGCGCATGGAGAGACGAGAGACACGATTACACGCTGTAGCTGAACCCCACAAAACGGACACAAATTTTAATCCCCGAAGAAAGGACATTTTAATAATGACAATATGGCTCCCCGTGGGGATGAGCGCATCCGTGTGGAAGAATGTCTCCGATTGGTGGCCGCGTTATCATAATAATAGCGGGTAGTTACCCCTGTGTGTATGCCGCAGCAGCACGGCGGTGCATGTTTACTTTACGGCGAACTGTCGCATCGTTTCTTCGGTCGGTCGCCCCCAGGAATATTTCATGGTCCGGTACATTCGCATTCAGCGACATAATGTTAATCTAATCTCTCCATAATGACAGGAGCAAGACCGTTACGATTTTCTACTATTTCAGGAATCCTCTGTACGCTCAGAGCGGCTCCGCCTAAAAGGCCTCTAAATCAAATCAAATCAAATCAAATCAAATTCTTTATTTCCTTATCGAACTGGCATTTTTTATATACATGGTTTCATATCTTCACATCAACAGGTGAAAAGCATAAAACCAAGATAACCCAATGACAGACAAAGATCCTCAGATTTCACATGCGCCATCCTAGGGTCTTTATTTGAAAAGAAAAATTTTTCTTTTTTTTTCAGGGTAGACTTTGGCTTAAACTTTTTTTCCTACGACCACCTACGAAAGTGACATCTTTCACACGCTATAGTAGGCCCGAAAGTTGTCAATCACGTCAACCTACCCAACCTGTGCATTATAGCCGTGCGTTATTATAACGCACAGTTCATCCGGATCACGAAACAATACGAATTTAAACGACGATTCAATCAAAATTTCGAAAAACCGGCTCTCAATACCACTCTAACTCTGATTCACAAGCAAACCAACAATAATTCGCACCTACAGGACTGGCCTCAGTCATGTCCTCTCATAGTGGGGACGGTACGCGACGAAAATCCCTTGGATACTGCACTTTTGAGTAGAGTTATGAAACTTGGCACATAGTTTCTAGGGACCATGAGAAGAAATTTCGCTCGATGTTCCCAAAAAAAATTTCGACAGAATCCGTTATATTAGCCCCTTTTTCCAAAATGGCGTCAAAATTTTGAAAATTGGCGATTGGTCGTACAGTGGCGCGTTAAGTATCAATTCCTAACATTCTGACCATAACGAGTTGATTTAAGCCACCCCTGACTCGATCCGTCTAATATTTTGGCCATTTGGGCCTTTTTTTCAAAATGGCAGCCAAACTTCGAAAGTTGGAATTTGGTCCTATAGTGGCCTGCAAGGTATCAATTCTGGACATTTCGACCATGACAAGTCGATTAAAGCCTACCCCGACTCCATCCAACCTAAATTTTGGCCTCAATACTCAATTATAGTGCTGATTTAGAATTTGTTTTTTTTTATCTTGAGAAGGGTTGTGGAAAACCCGAGGAAAAATCACTTCTTGGACTATCTGTGTGTCCAACATGTGAGTGATCCGGGGAGCATAATCACTACATTTTGTCGAAGGAATGAAAGGCTTCCTCCAGTGGCAAAACCTATTTCACGCATGTATAAAACTGTGACAACCATGAAAAACGTCGAAAGTACATATACCAACCGCAAGTTGTTTCAGAAAATGTTTATCAGTGCAGAAAAAATTTGGCATGTTGATTAGGAATAAATTCTTGCAAGGTTTGATTTTCTGCATGAGAGAGCGTCCCACTGATGTAGAGCATCTAAGTCGACTGTGCGCTGATATGGGGTGCAATAATTTATTTGGAAATTTGCACGTTTGCACGAAGTATAAGTTCGTAACATTTTGACTAAGACGAGTTGATTTAAGCTACCTCTGACTCGATTCGGCCATCTGGATCTGTCTAAAGCATTCGATTGTGTGAACCACGACGTCCTGTTAGAGAAGCTTTGGCATTATGGAATAAGGGGTGGTCCACACCAGATGACGAGTTCATATTTGAAAAACAGAAAACAGATAGTTATGTTTGGAGAAAAAAAATCTAGTCAAAGCACAGTCATAGCGGGAGTACCTCAGGGGTCAATTCTTGGCCCTATCTTGTTTTTACTGTTCATTAATGATTTACCATCAAATTTTGGTGCGCTATCGAAATTCACGTTGTTTGCGGACGATACAGCTTTTCTAAATACGGCTCAAACGCAACAAGATCTAGAGGAACAACGGCAGATAACACTGGCACGTGCTGAGGATTGGTTCAGTGCAAATTTCCTTAAGCTCAACAAAGAAAAAACTCAAACTATTACGTTTAATACAGGCGCTTCGACCGGCGACTCCGTCAAATTCTTGGGTGTGCACCTTGACCCGGTTTTAAATTGGCGAGGGCATATAGATGAACTTTGTAAAAGCCTAGTCAGGGTAAACTACCAATTAAAACAAGTGAGTATGCCTTCACGTGCGTGAGTCTCAGTAGCGCATTTTCTCAAAGAGGCATATTGTGAACGTAAAGAAATTTGGTTGAAGGAGAAACACCATTCCTTGCCCACTTTATTCATTTGAAACTCATTGTGATATTTTGTTATCAGAATGGAGTACTTGCCAACTAAATAGATTTGAATGAAAATTCTTTCACTCATCAATATTTTTTTGTTTGAGGGCGGGAGCTGGGAGCGGCGACTAATCAAAAGTGGCCTATCTCTTCCCATTTTTAGTCAGCTATCTATATAGCGGAACAATTAGATCGCCATGTCTTCAAGGTTATGTTTCACATTTATCTCTTACTTTGGGGGCGGCGTGTGGGAGCGGCAGAGTTTGGCTAAGAAATTTTTCCACAGTTTGAGTTGGGAGTTTCTGAATGTTTGAGGTAACATTAAAATGTAAATCAGTGGAAATTATTGGAAGTTGCACTTTTTTTCTTTTGGGGGTGGAAGTTGGAGGCGGCGTCATATCAAAAGTAGCCTATTCTTTCCCATTTTTAGTAAGCTATCTATATAGCGAAAGAATTAGATCGTTATGTCTTCGGGTTTATGTTTTTCATTCATCTCTCACTTTGATGGCAGCGTATGGGGGCGGCAGCATTCGGCAAAGTAACTGTTGCACAGTTTGAGTTGGAAGTTACTAAATGTAAGGGAAATATGACAATCAGTGAAAATTGTGAAAGTTGCATTTTTTGCTTGGAGGCGGCAGCTGGAGGCGGCGGCTAATTAAAGTGGCCTATCTTTTTCCAATTTCAGTCAGCTATCAATATAGTGAAAGAATTAGATCGCTATGTCTTCAGGTTCATGTTTTTCATTTATCTCTTACTTTGGGGGCGGCGTGTGAGAGCGGCAGCGTTCGGCTGAGCAAATGTTGCACAATTTGAGTTGGCAGTTCCTAAATGTTAAAGGGAACATCTTAATCAGTAACATTTGTGAAAGTTGCACTTTTTATCGTTTGGGGGCGGAATCTGGGGGCGGCGACTAACCAAAAGTAGCCTATCCTTTCCCATTTTTAGTCAGCTATTTATATACCGATAGAATCAGATCGCTATGTCTTCGGGTTTATGTTTTTCATCCATCTCTCACTTTGATGGCAGCGTATGGGGGCGGCAGCATTCGGCAAAGTAACTGTTGCACAGTTTGAGTTGGAAGTTACTAAATGTAAGGGAAATATGACAATCAGTGAAAATTGTGAAAGTTGCATTTTTTTGCTTGGAGGCGGCAGCTGGAGGCGGCAGCTGGAGGCGGCGGCTAATTAAAAGTGGCCTATCTTTTTCCAATTTCAGTCAGCTATTAATATAGTGAAAGAATTAGATCGTTATGTCTTCAGGTTCATGTTTTTCATTTATCTTTTACTTTGGGGGCGGCGTGTGGGAGCGGCAGCGTTCGGCTGAGCAAATGTTGCACAATTTGAGTTGGCAGTTCCTAAATGTTGAAGGGAACATCTCAATCAGTAACATTTGTGAAAGTTGCACTTTTTATCGTTTGGGGGCGGAATCTGGGGGCGGCGACTAACCAAAAGTAGCCTATCCTTTCCCATTTTTAGTCAGCTATTTATATACCGAAAGAATCAGATCGCTATGTCTTCGGGTTCATGTTTTTCATGTTAAAGTGCTTGGGGGCGGTTTTTAGCAGTTTTTTCATGTTGGCGGCGCATATTGAAGACGGAATGTTTGTTGGCTTACGTTTATAAGTGGCAACTATGTATTATTCAAAAAATGAGAACACTAGAGCATCAGGTCTGGTAGAAAGTGCAATATTATGTTATTTCAAGTTTATCGGGGGCGGTTTTCTCTATGTTGGCGGCGCAATATGGACATCCAATATAGCCTAGCCCTCTTTTGGGAGTGGCAGCTATGTAACAGCGAAAAAATTAGAAAGCTAGGTCGTCTAGTTTGGGAGGAGTTCGATGAACGGACGGACGGACGGACGGACGGACGGACGGACGGACGGACGGACGGACGGACGGACGGACGGACGGACGGACGGACAAAGCGGTTGCAATAGCGATTTTCATCAAGATGGAAAATGCGCTAAAAAATATCCCATGTGGCTGATCTGGGCGCTGCCCTGTTGCTTTATTTCGGACGCTTCCAGGGCGCGCTGAGTTACGGCATCTTGTTGTGGGGAGCGTCATCGGGCTCTGATAGGGTGTTCAGACTTCAGAAGCGGGCGGTCAGGGTTCTGGCAGGGGCGGACTATACGGCACATTGCGGACCGCTATTCATCCGGCTGGGGATACTGACCGTGCCGTCGCTTTTTATATTTCATTGCCTGTTATTCATTAAGTCCACGGAGAGTGATCAAAAGAAAAATTCAACATACCATCAATACGACACCCGAAGACAGCATAATATTGCCATCCCTTACCATAGGGTCGGGCGGTCTCAGCAGGGTTTTAATTATTGGGCAATTAAATTTTATAATTATCTTCCGGAGGGCATCAAGAGTTTGACTTCGGCTCAGTTTAAGAAAGAAATAAAGAAATTCCTTTTAAAAAATCCTTTTTACAGCTGGGATGAGTACCTTAAGCACCAATTTTAGCGAAATGTTGTAACAAATTATGTGATAAATTCTGTGATCTCCCCGTATTTTATGTAAAATGTGTGTATATATTGTTTTCAAATTGATTGACCATTTACGTGTTTATACCTATACATACTGCACTTACTTGACGTGTACAACCAGTTTCTGGCTACGTACAAATAAAGAATTATTATTATTATTATTATTATTATTATATTTGGGCCATTGAGGCCTTCTTTCCAAAATGACAGCCAAACCTCAAATATCGGCAGGTGGTCGTATAGGGGCACACAAGGTATTCATTCCTGGACATTTAGACCATTGCGAGTCGATTAATACCCTTCCCGACTCGACTCGACTCGACTCAAATTTTGGCCTCAATCCCCATTTCTAGTCCTGTCCTCCTGTCAGTGAAGATCTCGTGACATCAAAACCGCAAGAAATTTTGAAGTGCAAGTTGTTTGAATATGTACGGAAAGGGATCGAGATAAGCCGTTTTTGCAGATTTATACGTCGATAAGAGTTGTACTTGAAGAGATTTGAGCAGAAGACAATCACAATGTACCTCTTATTAAATCATAGTACTGTTTATGAAAATTTCTGCAAGTTTCTAGTGTGTCCAAAGCACAAAGATCTCTCCTATGGGTCTTAGTTTGTCCCATGTGACACATTTTTGGTAGAAAATGTAGGTACAGTCTGGTACAGTGTTAGATTTTTTGCACTTATAACCGTAAAGTCCCTCATTATAAAAACCTGTTCCTGAATCGCAATCGGATTTCTTAGTATCTATGGTAGGAAGAATATTATACCTTCGAGAAAAGCATTACAGCTTTAGCGGCTTATGTACATAGTTCTTTCCCAACCTTGGTATATTATGTAAGTGACAAAACGAGTATAATGCAATATGTAGAAATTGGATCACCTACAGGAATTAGAATTGAAAAGGGATTCAGGATAGGTGAGAGTTCTGTTCTTCACCAATGTAATAGATAAAGGAAACAGTAAAGAAGAATGTAGGTGAGCGTCTCGCACAATCGCGCAAAGGCAAACGTGCAAATTTTCATATAAGTTGCATCCCATATCGGCGCACAGTCGACTCAGATGCTCGACATCAGTGGAACGCTCTCTCAATGCAGAAAATCAAACCCTGCAAGAATTTATTCCTAATCATCATGCAACATTCCTTCTACACTGATGAAAAGTAGCCGAAGTCTGAGGTCTAAGAGGCAGAGAGAAACAGCAAATATAGGCTGTCTGATTTCAACATGATTTTAGTGGGATGCGATTCAGGCCGCGATCGGCCGATGGCGACCAGAAACACAGCCCAGTCGAATCATGTAGAAATCAAACAGTCTTTACACGCGATAGAACTCAGATTCCTCAATCACTGTTATTTCTGGTAACGTAATATGTAACCTGACATCTTTTAGCACAAATACAAATTCTGAAACAACTTGCAGTTGATATGTATGTACTTTCGACCTTTTTTATGGTTTTGACAGTTTTATATATGCGTGAAATAGATTTTGCCAGTGGAGTGGGGAGCTTTTAATTTTTTCGGAAAAATCCATAGTGATTCTGCTCTTCGGATTACTCACATGTTGGACACACAGAAAGTCCAAGAAGTGGTTTTCCACAACCCTTCTAAAAATTGAAAAATAAATTTCAGCACTATAATTGAGTATTGAGGCCAAAATTTAGGTTGGATGGAGTCGGGGTAGGTTTTAATCGACTTGTCATGGTCAAAATGTCCAGAATTGATACCTTGCAGGCCACTATACGACCAAATCCCAACTTTCGAAGTTTGGCTGCCATTTTGGAAAAAAGGCCCAAATGGCCAAAATATCAGACGGATCGAGTCAGGGGTGGCTTAAATCAACTCGTTATGGTCAAAATATTAGGAATTGATACTTTGCGCGCCACTGTACGACCAATCGCTAATTTTCAAAATTTGGACGCCATTTTGGAAAAAAAGGCCTATATAACGGATTCCGTCAAAAAAAATTTTAGGAACATCGGACGAAATTTCTTCCTATGGCCCCAAGAAACTATGTGCCAAGTTTCATAACTCTACTCAAAAGTGCAGTATCCAAAAGCGTACCGACCCCACTATCAACCGAAAGTATGGGATTGACATGCTTATACAGGGTGGTTCGACTTTTATGTCATTAAATTTAAGGATCGATAGAGAATGAAAAATGAAGGGGACTTTCTCCAGAAAACATATTTGAGAAATGCCTAATAACAGAGATACAGCCCTTCAAAGTTGGAAATAAAAAATCATTTTTTTCGCATAACTTTTGAACCGTTCAACCGATTTGATTATAAATGGAACTTAAGGTTCACTGAAATTATCCCCTGTCGAACAATCATAACATGTTCCATAAAAAAGTTTCAGGGGCTTAGACATTAGGGGGTGACCCTACTTCTCCCCCCTATTTTTCACCCCCCTAGTTATTTTTGGAAATTGTTTATAATTTTGAATTCCACGTTCAATTTTGAAGAAAAAATCACTGTTGCAAAATTTTGATTAGAAGCTTCGTTTAGGAGATATTTGGGTTTGAAACTTTGGGAAACATCCCAAAATCGCCACTTTCAAAGGTCTAAAAATTAAAATTCAAAGAAACTCATGATTTCTCAGCTCAAATAGGTTTTCCAGAGTTTATAAGTTGATAAACCACCATTTTTTCCAAAACACGGGAAATTTTCAGGAAAAAAACAATTTGGGTTCTGGAAAGTGGCGATATCGGGGTGTTTTTAAGTTTCAAACTCGAATATCTCCTAAACGAAGCCTCTAATCAAAATTTTCCAAGACGGACTTTTTCTTCTAAATTGAACGTAGAATTCAAAATTATAAACAGTTTCCAAAAATAACTAGGGGGGTGAAAAATAGGGGGGGAAAAGTAGGGTCACCCCCTAATGTCTAAGCCCCTGGAACTTTTTTATGGAACATGTTATGATTGTTCGACAGGCGATAACTTCAGTAAACCTTTGGTTCTATTTTGAATGAAATCGGTTGAGCGGTTCAAAAGTTATGCGGAAAAAACGATTATTTATTTCCAACTTTGAAGGGCTGTATCTCTGTTATTAGGCATTTCTCAAATATGTTTTCTGAAGAAAGTCCCCTTCATTTTTCATTTTCTATTGATCCTTAAATTTAATGACATAAAACGAGGACCACCCTGTATAACCTAGTGGGGGAACTAGGTGAATGAACCTTGCAAATGGTGATGAAAGCATGAAATTCGGTACACATACTCAGATCAAGCACCTCTTTCAGATAAGAGGTGGAGCCACGCCGAATTTTCACCGGAAGGGGGCTCGGGGGGCTCCTGAAAGTTGAAGGTGCTAGGACTCCCACCAAACCGCTTATCAGTTCATTTCATTAATTAAAAAGAAGATTTATGAATATATCGTAAACATTGACGACGTTTATCGCTTTGTCCCGGGAGTTTTTCATTATGAAAAAAAAAAAGTTCTTCGGCAGATCACTCAAATTGATTTTATTCTATTTTCACCTACAAAGAATTAATAAGGAGATGTGCAACACGTTGATTCCCACAAATTCGTATCCTCTGAATTCGTTCGTGGAGTCAAAATTCTGTTGGTATATCTTTTTGAAGGGGGGCATTCCAAAGAGTGAGCTATTTTCAACACTAAGTTCAAACAGAATTTTTTCAATGTTCTGAATCGAAGTTACTGAATTCCTTCCAGCAAAACATACCTTGAACCGTTCTTTGGAAGTACCGCGTGCGATTGAACGTGGAGTAAGTCGTGAAACACCATCAGAATTTTTCTTCTGTGATGTTGCGCTCCACTCTCGACCGGGGTAATTAGGTTCCTACACAGCATGCGCGGAGTGTATACACGTTATTTCAATATTATGACACAATTTCGATCATAAAAAATTTGACTGAACCGAGAAAATACCCTGCATCGTGTACCCTGACAGCTTAATGGTGAGAGACGCCACCTCCGACCTTACCTGCTGCCACAGGCGCATGGCGTGTGTCCAGCAGGCTCGAGTTGATTCCTGCGATTCCCCGAATTTTTTTTATGAAAAAGATCATTTTGTATATCTTGAAAGCAATCAAAATTTAAAAGATTGGTTTTTGATGGGATTCTTGTTTTTTTTTTTGCTAAAATTCGGTGTACCGCTCGCTTGTAAGATGCTCAAGCATAACAACAGCCACAGGCAGGCTTGGTCAGAAAATAGCGGTGTTTTTCGAGAAAAAATTGAAATATATGGAAAAATATTACTATTAATAAATCTGGGTGGTCAAAGAAACGGTGTTTTTCGAGAAAAAATTTAAAATAGTGATGAAAATTTAAATTTTTGAAAATTTGAATTTTTGAAAATTTGAAATAGGTACATACACATTTTCTTCATAAACCCATTTATAATAACCCTTATTTATGTAATTATCATTTATCCACTGGTTTTTATAAAATCTATGTTCACAGAAGAACACCAAAATGACGTCTTAATTTGGATGTAATTTTCTCCCGGTTGTAGGAAAAATAGTGTACGTAACTCGCCGTAAAGTGTCTTACTTTCATTCGTGTGATTTCTGCACTCGGCTGCGCCTCGTGCATTAACTTACACACTCATGCGTAATGTATCACTTTCCGTACTTGTTACGTAATGTACTATTATTGATTATTACATACATGTTAGTTTCAACCCAGCAGGGCATATAAGATGGGTCTAGGCTACTCGCTTTAATCTATCGATAAAAAAGTGTAAGAATCCCACTAGCAGGTGATAAAATCGCACTAGAATACAGGGTGTTTCAAATTTAAATCGCGTCCTTTCAGGAAATGATGATAAACTTCAAAAGAAATCGACTTTCTTGAGAAAATATATATATATATTATATATAAATTTATATATACAGAGGAGTGCATAAAAAACGGCCACCGCTGTAGCATCGTTATTTCTTATCCGATCTTCAAAATTCAAAAATCAGTTTGAATGGTATAATGCCTTCTGTGATTCGACGGTAGAAAATATTTTTTTTATTATGATGCTTCTGAGCACTGATAATTGATTTTTGTTTTTCAAATGGCAACTATATTTTTTTATTTTTTTTTCGGATTCCTCACAATTATCTGAATATAATGATGCATCAATATCACACTTTTTGTTATTGAACACGAAGAAAAAAAAATTAAACTGCGAAACTTTTACACCCAACAGTAGCGTCAGAAATCCCACGATATGCACGCAATCCGGTAGGCTGGGTGCAAAATGATGTTCAAAAGTAGTAGTAGGTCAGGTGTTTGGTTTTTCAAAATGTAAATGTCAAAATGTTTTCAAAATCCGAAAGGAGCTGTCCATCTCTAAGACTTGTTTATTATCTATTTTTAGCTTACCTACTATTTTATATTCTTTCAAGTGTGTATTGTGGAAATGAAAAATCAATAAGACGTTTTTGTCCTGACAGGTCACAATACCTACTTAAAAATGTGTAAAATAATAAGCTGAAAATAGAGAATAAAGACGTCTTAGAGACGGACAGCTTCTTTTGGATTTTGGAAACATTTTGACATTTACATTTTGAAAAATCAAACGCCGGACCAACTATGTGCTTTTGAACATCATTTTGCACCCAGCCTACCAGATCGCGTGCATATCGTGGGTGTTGTGATGCTACTGTGATGTGTAAAAATTTCGCAGTTTCAATTTTTTTTCTTCGTGTCTAATAATAAAATGTGTGATATTGATGCATCATTATATTCAGATAAGCATAAGGAATCAAAAAAGATATTAAAAAAATATTGTTGCTATTTGAAAAACAAAAGTTGACTATCAGCGCTCAGAAGCATCATAACAAAAAAAATATTTTTTACTGTCGAATCATAGAAGATATAAAACTATTTGAACTAGTGAAATCGCCCGGCTCTGAAGAACATAAAGAGTTACAGAAAACAGGGTAAGCTAAGGAAAGTTACCTGAAAGAAAAAAAGAAAGAGGAGGGTTGTCAAGGAGAAAAAAGGGGAGAAAGAAAATAGACGGAGAATTGGAGATCAGCGGCATCGGAAAGCGGAAAAGAAGAGTGGATCCTCAGAGTAATCAAGACAAGAAGACATGCCGAAAACCAGAGGGGTCCGTCGCCGCGTCTGTGCTGGGGTGGACGACATTCCGGAGAAGCGAGCCCGTCCGGTGCTTGAGCCGCCAGCGGTCGAAGATGAACACCAACTACAAGCGGTGCCGGACCGTAGTGAGGAATCGACAGGTATTTCGTTGTATCGAGTTGGATCGGAACACCAAGCGGGAAGAGATATTAATAACTGAAACCAATTTGTAGTTGACGTTAAGTAGACAGCACTTGTTAGTAATGTTTGTTATCTGAATGAGGTGAGCTTGTGGGAACTCTGTTGTGTTTGTTGGAATGTCAAGATCATGTTGTGTAAAGGGGAAATTGAATTCACACGCTGTGTAAGAAATACAAGTAGCGTGTGGGTCACTGTTGTTGGGGTTTTGAGAGAGACGAAAGAGTAGAACGATGTCGCCACAAGATTTCCAGATGAACTGGGACCGAGCTACCATGAGAGACAGCATCTGGTGAGACAACAAAGCGATGACCTGTAGAACAGGTGACGTGTGTTTTGAGAGCTCCGAGGTATACTGTCATACTTGATGTACCTGGTCGGGCTATTCTCCTCCATCTGAGTTGAATTGCTTTAATGATTTCTTCATACTTCTGTTTACCATGTTACATATTACACTGATCAACTATCTTCTGTATCCATGCCTGGATCTTATGATAGAAAGGGATCTGCACACAACAGATGTTTTTCTTATTGTCGTGTCTTGTGAGAGAAGGGTATCTCTTGAGAGAAGATATCTTTCCTTACTTTGTTATCTTATGAAAATAATATACGTCTTCAACTGATGAGACCTGGTTGTTGATATTGTTGATTTACATTGAATCATGTGGTGGTATTTATTGTGATAAATAACTGATGATGATTCCATTGACCATGTTCATTATGTATGAACCCATGTACTGTGATTATTCACAGTTTCGTTTTATTGGTAATATTGATTGTTATTGATTTGTATGTCATGTGTTCTCCCTCTTCTTTCGGCAGCAGTGCTCGGCCACTGTCCTTGCCAAAATCTTATCTATTTTCCCTACAGATCCCTCGTCAACTTAGGTCACCGTAGAACTTACTAATAAACCTTTGTCTCTGTTTCACACTGTCCCAAGCTGCTACACTGCGCTGAGCACTTGGTCTGCAGTATTCTTTTCCGCTAACAGATTCCTCAACAATCTAGGTCCCTGGAACTAATATGATCTGTTCTAGCGAGAGCGATACTCTCTCTCGTCTTTCTCTTGTTCTCTCTGCATCAGTGGCTTACACACTGCATTTCAAATAGTGGGTGGGAAGGGTAATTGAATTGAATTTATTGTGTTGTATGAAATTGGTTGCATTGTAATTGATTGATATTGCATGATTGCACATGAGTCGATATTTGTCTTTGGAATAAAATTGTTCTTTGTTTATTTTGAAGTCTCTGTGTTTCATTTCCAAGCCTTCACTTACCTGTACTACTTTGGGTAACTACGGAACAACTAAAATCCTAACGAACACCACTAGACGAACACGAACAGCCAACCTAAGTCTTCAACTTCAAAGGGGATTCTTCTTCTTCTTTGGGGAAAGTTTATTTTTATAAGAGGGGTGGGTTGGGAGATCACACTAGTTTTTGAATTTTGAAGATCGGATAAGGAATAACGATGCTACAGCGGTGGCCGTTTTTTATGCACCCCTCTGTATAGCCGAAACTGCAGTGAAAAGAAAAAGATTTACTGTGTTTTACTGTTGGAGAAGACAAACAACCCCTTTTTATATCTTCAAATATATCTGAATTTTCAGCAGCATAATTATCATCGAATGGTCAAACTCGGATGGCTCCTCTTATATCTCCATCTTCCAATTTACTTTCTGCGATTTTATATGCCAGCTTTTGTTTTACCGTTGCAATCGACATTACCTGTGGTGTTTCAAATTTAACAGTGTTTTCTTTCACTTTGCTAGTTAGGGACTTATCTTGGGAGGCTGATTTTGCAGAAACGCGGAGGATACAATAGGAGAACAAGAAGAGATCTTGCCAAGCTGCAGCGTTATTGAGGGACACGCAAGACTTTATTACTGAAATCAGTTTTTTTGCGACAGCAATCCTCTCTCCTCGTGGTATTCTTTCTAAAATGGGTGCATTTGATTTCAATGTACGTATTTTTTCCTGAAAATCGAAAGTGGGATCTACATGTTAGATAGTTTTATCTCAGGGTGGCAGTGAGTTTGGTGCATCTTTAGGCCAGTTTCGTTTTTGAAAGAACTTTTATTTTGACATAACTGGCATTTTACTTTGACAGTCGATGTTTTTTTAGAATTAATGGGCTCACCACTTGAATTGATTGTATATCAAGCAGTCACTGATTCAGGTTTTCCGTCATCTGAACTGGAATCCGCTTCTGAGGTGTATCTGTACTGAGGACGGAAGTATCTCCCTGTGTTTGAGCGAGATCCTGTTCTTCCACTGGAAGTGCTTGGGGACGATCGACAACCGCCATCATTTCGCACTTGATGCATTTTGCCGATGTGAATGTTCAATCCAGAGTCCCTGCTGAAACTTTTACTGTACAGCTTGCAACCGAAATCATGTTGTTGAGAAGTTATTATCGATGTTTCATGAGCGGATGGGGATAGAGCTTGTGACATATTAGATATTTTTTGTTGTTTTTAAGTTGAAGCTCATTTCCTACGTCTTCTTTCTGTGCTATAGGTATCGTCACTGACTACCTGAACGGCTGCTTGACCATTGAGTACTCTCTTAGCAGTCTCGGATCTGTCCATTGCATGTCTCTGAATGGTTCTGGCGAGAGCATTAGGCTTTCGAAATCCAGTTCTTTTTCTTGCATTCTCCCTTCGGTCATTGTAGAATCATTAGTTCTGTTGTCCGTTTGGTGTCCTTCAAGATTTGAAGTATACATAGTTTCAATCATTTCTGGGGGCTGTCTCTCAAAACTATCGTTTTCTCTTAGTTTTGATTGGACTGGTATAACATTTAGTACAATCAGAATTATTGATTCTATACAGGTGGTCCAGGTTTAAGTCGACAAACTTTGCAGGCTGATAGAGGATAAAAAAGAAGTCGACTCACCTCAAAAAGTACCTATCTGAAATGCATATTGAAAAAGTTACAGGCCTTCAAAGTTGCAGAAAAAAATTTGCATTGAATATACAGAGGAGTGCATAAAAAACGGCCACCGCTGTAGCATCGTTATTTCTTATCCGATCTTCAAAATTCAAAAATCAGTTTGAATGGTATAATGCCTTCTATGATTCGACGGTAGAAAATATTTTTTTTATTATGATGCTTCTGAGCACTGATAATTGATTTTTGTTTTTCAAATGGCAACTATATTTTTTCATTTTTTTTTTCGGATTCCTCACAATTATCTGAATATAATGATGCATCAATATCACACTTTTTGTTATTGAACACGAAGAAAAAAAAAATTAAACTGCGAAACTTTTACACCCAACAGTAGCGTCAGAACACCCACGATATGCACGCAATCCGGTAGGCTGGGTGCAAAATGATGTTCAAAAGCACATAGTAGGTCAGGCGTTTGGTTTTTCAAAATGTAAATGTCAAAATGTTTTCAAAATCCGAAAGGAGCTGTCCATCTCTAAGACTTGTTTATTATCTATTTTTAGCTTACCTACTATTTTATATTCTTTCAAGTGTGTATTGTGGAAATGAAAAATCAATAAGACGTTTTTGTCCTGACAGGTCACAATACCTACTTAAAAATGTGTAAAATAATAAGCTGAAAATAGAGAATAAAGACGTCTTAGAGACGGACAGCTTCTTTTGGATTTTGGAAACATTTTGACATTTACATTTTGAAAAATCAAACGCCGGACCTACTATGTGCTTTTGAACATCATTTTGCACCCAGCCTACCAGATCGCGTGCATATCGTGGGTGTTGTGATGCTACTGTGATGTGTAAGAATTTCGCAGTTTCAATTTTTTTTCTTCGTGTCTAATAATAAAATGTGTGATATTGATGCATCATTATATTCAGATAAGCATAAGGAATCAAAAAAGATATTAAAAAAATATTGTTGCCATTTGAAAAACAAAAGTTGACTATCAGCGCTCAGAAGCATCATAACAAAAAAAATATTTTTTACTGTCGAATCATAGAAGATATAAAACCATTTAAACTAGTTTTTGAATTTTGAAGATCGGATAAGGAATAACGATGCTACAGCGGTGGCCGTTTTTTATGCACCCCTCTGTATATGTCAGACTTAGAAATAAATAATAATTTTGTTCATATTTCAAGTATAAGCAGTCTGAAGCAATTTAACAACGTTTCAATTTTTTTAGGACTCTGACTTGTAGTACGTATGAATCCATAGTTGGGAGTTACCATGCCTGTAAAAGTTTGGCCACCCTTTTAAATTTGTTCTTTGAGACCCTTAGAGACATTTAAGAAGGGTGGCCAAAGTGAGTCTCTGGGAAGCTTTCTGCAGGACACCGGAAACAAGATGACGGCTCAAAAATATCGGAAACAATTATAACTTGGCCTTTAGTTGACCTACGAATGAAATTTCAAAGGTTATATTCATGTTTACCCTTTTTTTGAAGAGCATAGATGATTTAAAAAAATAATGTAGGGTAACAGCACCAGTAAATGAGGGAACTACATTTTTTCTCAATATTTTGCAACATTTTTTTCTCGACTGCACTGATTGCACCTAATGTGATGTTCAATGGTTTTTAAGGCCTTTGAAGGTAATTCAAACATTCAGACAGGTGGCCAAAGTGAGCCACCGGAAAGTTTAACACAAGGCCCCGAAGACAAGATGGGCGACTAAAATATCGAAATTAATTATTATAATTCGGCTTTCATTTTATATTCGACCTACAAATGAAATGGAAACGATCATCAATGTTTCACCTTTTGTTGATGAACATGATAATCACCTAAAACTCTCAATGTAGGGTAACAGCACCAGTAGTGAATGATAAATTTCTAAAAAAGTGGAGTTTTTTGCAATTTTCTTTTTTTGAGCAATTTGAATCAGAGTAACTCGGGTCCTTTCGACTCTAAAATGAATACAGCTATTAGCCATTGTATACACAGATTGCTGTATATTTTTAGCAATGAATAAATATTGTCACGATGTCTGAAATAATTCAAAAGTGCAGGTAAGCCAAAAAATAGTGGATTGAGGAGATGTGCAAGGAAGTGGAAGATGAGTGAGAAGTAGGGAAAACTGACTTACTTTAGGGATATCGAGCCAAGTAACACTGACATCAGAAACGAGGCGGAACATATTTTGAGCGAAAATGAAGAAAAGGCAGACAGGTGGAAGGGATACCTACCACTTGCGATGGGAAAATTATATTGGGGACAAGAATAATTAGAAAATGCATTGGTAGGTACTGAAAAAAGTAAGAAAAAAGGTAATATATGGAAAACAGTAAAGAAAAAGAATAATGGAATAGTAGGATACCTTTTGGGACATTAAGGACTAGTTCGAGATGTACTTCAGGCGAGGGGATAAAGAGGAACAGAGGTAGACCCAGGTTAGATCACTACTCCCAGACAAGCAATTGGGGATGTAGGATATTTGATATCTGACCTTCAGGGGAATACGTAGGTTAGCACAGGATAGGAAGGGATGGAGGTACGTACTACGCATGCAATTAGTCTTGGAAATGGGAACTTGGTGATTATGATGATGATGACTGTCTTGATCCCCTCGTGCTATAAAACGAGCGTTTAGTTAAGTTCCAATCATTCGTCCTTTGGTTGAAGATTTTGTTCACTTGTAGCTGATTATGATAATTATATCATTCTTGTTCACTTATATGACAAGAAATATCTGACTTGTGGGATTTCATAATTCTGTGTACATGGCGTATAAGCCGATAGTCTAGTTATTGTTATTTCCAATCCAGACATTTTTTATGCATGCATGCGGTCATTGCCGAGGGAAGAAAGAAGAACGCTCCAAGTATTGAGAATAAATGCGGAATGCGACCATTTACTGGTGCTGTTACTCTACATGCAGATTTTGAAATCACCTTTATTCATAAGCAAGAGATAAAACAATAAATAACCAGACTAATTGCGATCGTTTCATTTATATCGTTTAATTAATAATCGTTTCAATTTTATTCGTAAGTCGAATATAGGCCGACTTGACTATAATCCGATAGTTTTGACCACCATCTTGTATTCGGGGTTCTGCAGGGAACTTCCCCGATACTCACTTTGGCCCTAGGCAGGACAGAGATACACTAGGTGCAGTCAGTGCATTGCAAAAAACTCGATTTTTTTTTAAATTTGATCATTTATTTCTGGTGCTGTTACCCTACATTAAGAGTTTCAAGTAATTATTATGTTCATCAACGAAAGGTAAAATACTGATGTAATCGTTTCCATTTTATTTGTAGATCAAATATAAAATATAAGCCGAATTATGATAATCGATTTCGATATTTTTGTGGGCCATCTTGTCTTCGGGGCCTTGTGTTAAGCTTCTTGGTAGCTCAGTTTGGCCGCTTGTCTAAATTACCTCCAAAGGCCCACAAAAAACAATTGTACATTACATTAGGCGCAGTCAGTGCAGTCGAGAAAAGAGTTCAAAATATTGGGAAAAAGTTCCTTCATTTACTGGTGCTGTTACCCTACATTATTTTTATTTTTTATCTATGTTCTTCAACAAAAGAGTGAACATAAATATAACCGTTGAAATTTCATTCGTAGGTCAACTAAAGGCCGAGTTATGATTGTTTCCGATATTTTTGAGCCGCCATCTTGTTTCCGGTGTCCTGCAGGAAACTTCCCAGAGACTCACTTTGGCCACCCTTCTCAAATGTCTCCAAGAGTCTCAAAGAACAAATTTAAAAGGTTGGCCAAACTTTTACAGACATGGTAACTCCCAACTATAATAACACCAAGATTCATACGTACTATTGGTACCGCTCAAATTCAAATTCATTTTCGCGCAAAAATCAAGTGACAATACCGGTTTCCGTGAAACATGTCTTTATGGGAAGAACACCTCATTATTGGATCAGGGCCCACTTCGTGTGAAGAAAATTAATATTGTGTTGTACAGACTAATGCATCTTCACAACTCAGTACTCAGCAGATCACATTCTCTTCTCCATATTTTGACCGAAACCGCAGCTTCTACCACACCACCACCGCCACCTCCACCACGATCGATTGCAGGCTTTGCTCTCCACCAGCAGAGCTCTGCGACGTCTTCCATCATGGAAATTAATGTTCCCCAAAGTATAATTTGTGGAGACGACTCCGGCTCGGCCCGCCTTGACGTAGTGCTGTATTGCAACGACGCTCCAGTGACTATAATATGCCGCTTAATTGTCTCGAAATGAGAAATTCGTTTCCAAGTTATAATTGGATACGCGCCACCCATCCAACCCCAAGTCCCTCGATGTCTTGCGGAGAGCAGAGAGAGGACTTACATATTTTCGCTCGAGCTGCCGCGCGGCAGGCAGGCAGCTTGACGGGGTCCATTCGGGTCGTAAACACAGCAACGACCCACAAAAATTATACGCTTCGCTATCAAGAAGATGCGAGGAATATTTTTTTTTTGTATAATTGGACCTCGACATGCTGGAATGGAAAAATGAGAGTCGGGAGCATCGCCAGATGAAAATACGTAATAATTTTGTGGTCGAGGGTCTTCCCAGTCACGTTCTGTTCTCCGCAAATATAACCGCCGCACAAACATAATGGGAACCTCGCCGGAGTGATCCCTGCCCGTTGGTGTTGTCATTGCCGTCACGAGCGCCTTCTGATTGCGCCGAGGCCGTCATGCCGGACACGTCCGTCCAGAACTGCATCGCATCTCCGGCCCTGGATAGACAACATTGAGATTCGAGATGATGAGAACAGCAGCCAAGGAGAGAGGGAGCGCAGCACTGTTCTACCCGCCCAGTCGAGAAGTTTATTCTTACCTGATGGAAAAAGTTTTAGGCCAGTTCCCTTTTTCGAATGTTTGAAAATTTTCTTACGTCGAATGTCAAGAATTTGGAGGGTGCCAAAATGAGAATACATACTTCTGAGATGTGAAAATCTTGCAACTGAAATTCAAGCAATAATCGAGAGAGAAACCCTTCATTTGGAAACAGAAGCGGACCACTGTTTCCTGTTTCACACAAGTTGCTTAGGCGAACGGCGTAACCCCGTGAAACAAAGTTATACAGGTGTCCCGTTTTTCAACGCTCACTATTGGTATCTCGGAAACGGTAAGAGATACAAAGTCGGTTAAATCACAAAAAAACTGCGCAATTTTATGGCTATTTCAAAAATGTCAAAATATCAGAGATATCTTTGGTAATTTTTAGAATATCCCAAAAAAACTGAAAAATGCTGAATTCCAAAAATTCAGATAACTTTTTTATTATGACAGCTATCAATTTGAAAATTGGAATACTGACATTTTTGTAGATCCTTGATCGACTGAGGTCAATAATTTTTTCCTGAACTTACTAGTTTTCGAGAAATGACAGTTGACTTTATTTTTTCTCATGGACACCATATCATTTATTCACTCCATAAAACTCATCTTTTTTTTCTCTTCACAAAGATATAAAACACTTGTAGCATTTTTGTCAAAATGACCTGTAAAAATTGGAAGAACCATTTCTGAGGCGAATAAATCTAGTTACCGGTTCGGTTGCCATGCTCTCGTGGCATAATAACAATGGCATCCGGTTGCCATGGTCGGTTGATTTTGGAAAAAATTGAGTTACATTCCGTTTTCATGTATTTGATAATTATAATAAATAACAATAAAGCAAATACAAAACCAAGTATAACACAAAATAACATCGCAATAGCAATAAACATTTATAATTTACAATTACTCAAAATGGGGCCCATTTTGCGGGGAACGCTCAAAAATCGAATTTGTGGTTCATGACAGAACATCCCAAAGAAACCAAGAGCTGGAAACAAGGAGTTGATCTCGGAGTTGATGATGCGTTTTAGTCAATTAATAACCCGCACGATATCAGCGCAGCCGTTGAAAACATGGCTAAAAGGCACACAACTCTGCATAGAGCAAAATGAACTACAATTCGAGCAATTGTAAATTATGAATGTTTATTGCTATTGTTATGTTATTTTGTGTTATACTTTGTTCTGTATTTATTTTATTGTTATTTATTATCATTATCAAATACACAAAAACAAAATGTAACTCAACTTTTTCCTAAATCAACCAATCAACCATAGCAACCAAATGCCATTGTTTATATGCCACAAGAGCATGGCAACCGCAGTGGTAACTCGATGTTTTCGCCTCAAAAACAGTTTTTCCAATTTTGACAGGTTATTTTGACAAAAATGCCACAAGTGTTCTATAGGAAAGAGAAAGAAAGGGTGAGTTTCATGGGATGGATAAATGATATGGTGTTCATAAGAAAAAATGAAGTTAACTATCATATCTTAAAAACTAGTGAGCGCAAACAAAAATTATTAACGTCAGTCGATCAAGGACCTTCAAAAATGTCAGGATACCAATTTTCAAATCGATAGCTGTCATAATAAAGGAATTATTTGAAATTTTCGAATTTGGAATTTTTCAGTTTTTTATGGGATATTTCAGAACTGCCCAAAGATATCTTGGATATCTTGACATATTCGAGATGGTCATAAAATTGCGCAACTTTTTTGTAATTTAACCGACTTTGTATCTCTTACCGTTTCCGAGATACCAATAGTGAGCGTTGAAAAACGAGACACCCTGTATACGCTTAGCAGTAGAGCGCGGCAAATGGAAATAGTATATCACATATCGAGGTTAGAAATGAAGGTTGAAATTAGGCATTCCCGGCGAGGTATGTATACGAAACCTACTATCTTATTCACTTTCATTCCATGAGTTCTGAAGAATAATTCATTTTACTACAAATAAGTTCTAAAACAAGTTCTACTGTTTCACCAAGTCGTCCAAACCAAGTTTTCCAAACCATCTTATTGTAAAAATCGTCGATCCAAGCTTCACTTTAAGCTCTATCCTTCAAGTCCGGTCTTGAAAACCTAGGCCGGTTTCACATTGTAGACCGGGAAATTCCCGGGAAATTGAAAAAAAAAAATCGTTGGGAAATGTTCAAGAACCAGTTGACTACCTCTTGTTGAAAAATTGTTGAAATATGTTCACGGGATAAAAAGTTGGAAAATTTGCAATTTTTCCAGAAAGGAAAACTCGAAAACCCCTAAACAGTTGAACAGTTGAAAGTTTTGCCCTATCTGTCATCTGTCAAATAATAAAAAATGTCAAAGTTCAAAACTTCACCATTTAATTATTCAAAATCTATCCGATGGATTGGGACCACATTTGGCAGCGAGCAACAAAACAAATGAGTCAAATCAAGTCTGCAGTTGCAATCTTCCACCATTCTCCAGTCGAGTGGTATGTATTTTCAAAATCTCTCCTAGCCGTTGCCACCCGATAGAGTCTCTCCCTGAATTTTGACCAGAACGACTCGCCCTTGATGCAGGACCCCACTCAAAAGTTCATTACTGCTCGGCGATCAACTTTTTTCGAAAAAGTCAAACTGATGTCAAAAGTATATTGGATTGGGCGTCGTGTAGACCCATTTTCCAAATCGGCACGGTTTCGGTTTTTTGACGGTTAGTTTTTCAAAATAAAATTTGTATATTCCATGCACCTGTACATTATGATATAAATGATTACTAATGAGCAAGAACAGAAATCAATATAAAAGTCTTGCGAAATGTGTAAAATGCTCACTGCTCTGCTCACTGCTCTATCGAACTAAAAAGACAAATCAATTCTTCCTGAAGAACAGGCCATCAACATGCTTGATTTCTATACTGACTCCACAAGCAACACAAAAAGGACTGCTTCCAACAAGATAGGCTGCAACACGATACAAATTAATGATTTGTGATCATCTTCGAGCTTTCAAATAACAGCAACAAAATTTTTGTTCTTCCATACTTACGGAGATGGCTCTTGAGATGAGCTCGCCTGCCACACTGAATTCGTTGGCGCCAATTCTGGAATTATCAAGTTAAACCTCAAGAACGTAAATCCAGAAGCCCTTCGCTTTATTATAAAATGCATAGTCTAGGCATTTTTTGGCCGTTATCCACTGGACTACTAAGGGACCATTTCACATTCAGTGAATTTCTTGAGAACGAAGCTTTCGCGATAGTTTGAAAATGTTATCGATAAAACTATCAGCTCTTGTGGTATTACATACGACTATACTGCCAAAGCCACAACGCGGCAGTCAGTAAGCAGATCAATGCTGTAAACAAAAAAGGTCGTTTTGATAGCTATTCAGCTACATTTCATTCATGCTGGCAAAGCGGCAAAGAATGGAGACAAAAGCAAATAGGCCAATATTTTAGAAAATTAAAGTCCCTAGTCAGCTACCATGTCAGCCTTCTACTGGTTGATAAATTCACGGCATTTTCTTATAAAGTCCAGTTCAGGTACAGGATGGGTTTGATGAACAAATGCAGTCAGTCAAGGTAACCATAGAGAGAAGACCTCAGATGACCTGTACAACGGTTAAGGTACCTCTAGTTTATAATGCTTCTCAAAAACTGAATAAATTGTGAAAATCTTTGTTTTTACAGCAGATAACAGCAGAACTCGTAACCATTAAAGAAGTTTGGCTATGGCTTTGCCAATACATGCAAAGGGCCGGTGGTAGCTCATCTGACATTTGTTATCTATATCCGCTGTCAATTTTGGTGTTCTTTTCCATCTCACGCTCTAATTGTGGAGATTATCCGAGAGCCGTGCCCGAGGAAAAGAGGTCCAGGGGTGAGGTGGCTGGTGGTGTGTGTTCGTGTGGTGATTATTCCGGAGTGTGGGCTTCGGTGGTCGTGATCTATTTCGGTAGAACAAAACCGTCCGGCCTGGTCGTTGCTTCGTTGTGTGGAGATCGGTATCTGGTGGGTGGAGGAAGGAAGGTGGCGGCATTGGCGGTGGTGGCAGTGGTGGTGGTGGCGGTCGTATTGGCGCAAGTTGGATTATTTCGGTTGCCCTGCCGATATGTGTACGTGACGGCGCTACTCATAAGGCAGGTTGGACGCTCCTCCGGAAAGGAGCAGCAAGCTTCCAAGCGCGGCCGGAGCGTATATACAGGGCAAACCAATAAAGTTTTGAAATTCTCGAATTATTCTTTCACAATGGCTTTTTACTGACCAACTCCCAGCAACCGATTTCAAGTTTATTGACTGGTTTAGTACGAGATTTGGGATAATATTGAGAATCAATAAGTACTAAGTATAGGTACAAAGACTCGCACGGGCAAGGTTCCAATTCTTGTGTCAGCCGGAAGTGAAGGCTTTCATCAGTTCGGATCAAGCCACGTTTGAACAGAAAAAGTTTGAAGTGGAGTTCGCGCGCCCGAGGCTAAACTTCAGGTTTTTTATGACCCACCCTGTAGCAACTGAGCGTGTTTCGCTGACGCAGCTCGCAGGGATTGGAACGAGGCGCAGAGTAATAAAATAACAAACAGAGAGAGATGAGACCGCGCCCCATCCTGATAAAACATCACCACCTCGCGGCTTATATTGCGAGGCGGCACAATAAGCCCCACACTTGCCCCAGCTCTGCCGGGCTCTGGCACTGCTGCCGCCACCGCCGCCACACGATATGCCCCGGCCGGCCGCCCTCTCCCGCAACTTTCTCATCTCTTTGCTTTTCTGCTCGGATGAACGCCATCAATGACCATTGTGTGGGTCCGGTGAGGCCCCCGTTGGATATGCTTCTCTCTCGGCTCTATCTCTCGAAAGCCGGCGCGCGAGAACAAGAGTGGTCTTCCAGAGCTAAGAAAATATTTGGTCATCTCTAACTTCCATTTGTCTCGAAGGATTATTGGGCACACGAAGGCCACTTCAGTTTGTGTGTAGCTGCCGTATGTTGCGAGTTTCGGCGCCTAAATAGCTTTTTCTCTTGTGTGGATGTTCTGTAGGTGGTTTCTTTATAGGAGAGGGAACCTGGCTCTGCTATGCTGTGTTCGCAATCAAAGGATAATGGTACTAGGGTTCAAGTAATTTTTTTACAAACTTGAGGCTAGACCAGTCCTGTTTCCTGGGGGGTTGTATACGTTTTAATATCCTTACGATTGTTGCAGGGATCAGACGATGAAATAGGGGCTTATACTGAAAAAAAAAATTCTAACATCGTGAAACAAGCGCAAAAAATATTTCTTTTTTGCTGTTAAAATCAGACTGTTGAATTACTTCGATGAAAACAATTATTGAATAATCAACACGGTTTCAGGAGTGGATGTTCTGTCGACACGGCCATCGGTGCCCTGTTAGCGGAAATACAGACATCCCTGGACAACAAGAACGCCGTTCTGCTAGCTTGTTGCGATATATCGAAGGCCTTCGACACAATGGGGTACTTGCCAATGAAACAGATTGGACTGAAAATACTTTTAATCATCAACAAGAGTAATAAAGAGTATTTCCTGAAAATTTCCGGAAAATATATCCATTGGTTGAAAAGATTTTTTTTTATTTTTTATTTTTCAAAGGGTTGGTAACAATAGGGAAACGTCAGTGAAATTTTCATGTCTGTATTTTTCAAATATTGTAATGTCACTTACAATACACAGGTTCAAACAGTTTTTTGAACCTCCAATCCAACAGTGCTGTTTGTTTAGTTTTTAGTATATTTGTGACGTCACAAATATATTTTTAAAACACGCATCACGGCCGCAGTTTTGGGAATTGAGGAGAAAGAAAAAATACGGGTACATTATTTTTAACCACACTATCGATTGAGCCATGCAATAAAAAAAAAATGGGCAAGTACCCCATTAGCCATAAGGTCATTCTAGAGAAGTTAAATTTTCACGGAATTCGAGGAATTGCTGATTATCTCATCAAATCTTACCCGACAGAAAGAGCTAAGATTATACACACTGGTAGAACGGAATGCTAGAGAGGAAGGAGATCAAACACGGGGTACCACAAGACAGCATACTCGGGCCATTGCTGTTTCGCATCCACATAAGCCGACTGGCCAATCAATTTCCCAATGGCGTAAAATTGCCTCTTTGCCGATGACACAAGTTTTCTGGTGAGCAGTTCATGGAAACAGGACGTGGATGCAACGATGCATGGAACTCTTGAGGGAAGCTAAGAGCTGGATGAACAGCAATAAGTTCCTTTTTAAAAATCACCGAATACTCACCTTGAGTAGCCCTTACATCCCCAACGCCCTCAAGTATGTACACCATAACAAAGGCCTCTTTATGAGAAATAAATATCACCACCACTACAGCACACTGGAGGTAGGAAAGACTTCATAACACCGTTTACCACAGAGCAAACAACACCGGACAAGGTTCTTCGTTACTGGGGGTCATAACTCTACAATAGGCTGCCGATGGAGTTACACCAGCTTTGGCAGAGCTTAGTTAATGGAAGAATAATTATGGACTTGCTAATCAGGATTGGTCCTCACAACCTGAATAAAATTTTAATGGCTATCTATGTATGTATCTATCTATCTCATGACATTACTAGGTTAACCTAGGAGTTTGAAGCATGGAACAAAATTCCATCATTTCACGTGGCGCCATCTGTAGTGCACCTAAATCCCAATATTAGTACGTAGGCAAAATTTTCTTCATTTTCTCGGGGGCCTAAGTAAATGTGAAAAACACCAGAAACACTTTTAAATTGCCGCAGTTTTTTTCTCGGGATCAGCTGTTCATCGCTCGGCCGAGTTCACCGCGTTCGCGTTACCGAGTCCGTACGACGTCTAGCAACGAATTCTACCGCTTCATCTGGCGCCATCTGCTACGTACCTGAGTCTCAGTACGCGTGACTTCACGCAACATATTCTCAATTTTTTTTCCAGGGCCTAAATGAATGCAAAAAATCAAATAAAAATAATACAATTTAAAAAAGATGAAACGCCTTGATAGTTTAACCTGGCGCATCCACCACTATAGCAAGGGTGGAACCATGAACACTCGACAGTTTTCGAGCTCGACAATTTCCCCTTTCCCCTCTACACCCTCCATCCTAATTGCCCCTTTCCCCTCTGTACCCTTTACCTTTTAGAAAAGGGAAAATTGTCGAGATCGACAACTGTCGAGTGTTCGTGGTTCCACCACAGGTTTGTCGTTTGATCCGACCATTGAGCTCGCCAACACCATCCGTCCTGCGAATAATAAACGTTTTTATCACTGTTGACATCAAATTACAAAAAAATATACAGGGTGTTGCATGAGGAAACCGACATAGCTTAAGGGTAGGTCCAGTTTTTCTAGAGGAACTAGGATCTCGCTTTGAAATTTTTCTATCCCTTTTCGTTTTGATGTTACAGGGTGAATCATGTATTTTGTCGAAGTTTTTGATGAGCTATATCTTCCGAATGGCTTATTGGATTGGACTGAAATTTGATAGGTATGATCTCCTAATGATAGCTAATACATTGCACCATAAAGTTGTTTAGAAGTTTCAGGGCCGGACTGATTTTTTTTATTCTCAAAGTTTTTGTTAGAAAAGTCATATTTCAATGTTTTTTTGGAAAACCAGTATCAGACTCAGAAACACCAGAAAAAAATCCTACAAGAAACATCCTTCAATTTCTTCGGCACACCCAAAGTCTTCCCAGAAAAAAAATATCTTCTGAGTTTTGGATCGGCTGCGATCTAGTGAAAATCAGTCAAGCACGCATTCTTTCACGGATCTTTGAGATGTTCATCCTCTAATTTAATGCTATCACGGTTTTTTTCATTTTCCCACATCAGTATCACTTGGTACGGCAAAAAAGACAAAAGTCCAGGACCGGAATTAAGTCTAGTAAACATTATTTCTAAAAATCCGATTTTTCAGTATTTAGTTGGAAAATTACAGCACAAAGTTATGGTGAAGTGGCTGAAAAATGCTCTTTTGTCTGCATTTGGAACTTTAAGTCACTTTAGAAACCAGCTGAACAATTTTCTCATTTTGTTGATTTCAAGAATACAAAAAATTATTTCCGAAATTTGATAAACATTAACATAAACATAACATACAAACATTGATATTGTTCGTTTTCTACACATTAAAATTACGTTTCTGAATAATTATCATTCTTGCTTCTTTTTATTTTGTTCGCGAAAAATTTCGGAACTAATTATTTGTATTCTTGAAATCAACTGAAGGAGAAATTTGTTTAGCTGGTCTCTAAATTGACCTAAAGTTCCAAATGCAGACAAAAGAGCATTTTTCAGCCACTTCACCATAACTTTATGCTGTAAATTTCCAACTGAATACTGAAAAATCGGATCTTCAGAAATAATGTTCACTAGACTTGATTCCGGTCCTGGACTTTTGTCTTTTTTACCGTATCAAGTGATACTAATGTGGAAAAGTGAAAAAAACCGTGACAGCATTAAATTAGAGGATGAACATCTCAAAGATCCGTGAAAGAATGAGTGCTTGACTGATTTTCACTAGATCGCAGCCGACCCAAATCTCAAAAGATATTTTTTTCTGGGTAGAATTTGGGTGTGCCGGAGAAATTGAAGGATGTTCATTGTAGCATTTTTTCTGTAGTTTCTAAATCTGATACTGGTTTTGCAAAAAAACATTGAAAAATATGACTTTTCTAACAAAAACTTTGAAAATAAAAAAAATCAGTCCGGCCCTGAAACTTTTGAACAACTTTATGGTGCAATGTATTAGCTATCATCAGGAGATCATACCTATCAAATTTCAGTCCAATCTAATGAGCCATTCGGAAGATATAGCTCATCAAAAACTTCGACAAAATACATGATTCACCCTGTAACATCAAAACAAAAAGCGATAGAAAAATTTCAAAGCGAGATCCTAGTTCCCCTAGAAAAACTGGACCTACCCTTAAGCTATGTCGGTTTCCTCATGCAACACCCTGTATATATTCTTAAACTAAATAGAAAACTCATTTCCAACAGTAAATGGCAGGGTTCAGTCCCGAAGGACTGTTCTTCCACCCAGCCCAAATGCGAAATGCGAATGCGAAACTTCGCAAAGGACCTTATCAAGGTGTTCAAGAATAGGCCCTCTTGGCTGCAAGGCGAAGATTCTACCACCCCTTTGGAACAATTTACCTTAATCCTGAGTACGTGAAGCAGTTTAGTCTCGACTTGATAGTCGTGCCTTAGTCGTGATAGTGAACAGCATAAATTATCATTCGATTATATCCACTTTTTGCTGTCTGTTCTGTCTTTACCCCGATTGTGACCTCTGCTTGTTAAAGTCGCCGCCGATATGTGAAGCTCCAGTCGTGCCTTGATCTGAATACAATGACTTTATCGAAACAGTGACGACAAGTGGTGCGCTTGTTTCCGATTGGTGCCGAATTTGGATCTACTGTGCTCTTGACTCATGACTATGCGAGGTCAAGATTATACACTAATACGAGATATCACATCATCGGGTCAGTGGCATCGGGTGACGCGCCCCACTAAAATGCTATGTGTGAATTATAGCGCCCTCTTTTGGGCATTTGCTGACTCTGTATATTCACATACAGTGTGATTATCACGGACGGACGGACGGACGGACAAAGTGAAGCTAAAAGCGCCTTTTCACCTAAAAGAAAACTGTGGAAGATGATGATTTGGAACTTAAGAAAGGAAAGGTGGAGGTCGTAATGCCCCTGGTGCGAGAGTCTGAAAGGTTAGATCCACAGAGGTATTCGAGACGGACAACCATGGTACGAGTGGTAGCTTGGATGAAGAGATTTGCTTCGAGTCGACTATTTTGGCCCGATTGAAGTTACAGTGGGACGCCACCATGAAAAAAGATACGGTGTGATTTTCATATGTATGGCAACCAGAGCTATTCACATTGAGATTGCTGCAAGCCTAACGACAGAGGCGTATGTGATGGCAGTAAGAAAATTCGTAGCAAGACGAGGCTGCCCGAAAGTCATGTATTCGGACAATGGGAAGAATCTGAGAGGAATGGGAAGAGAATGTGAAAAGGCAATGGCAAGTTTGGATCAAGAGGAGTTCAACGAAGATTTGGAGTTTGGGGGATAATTTGAAAGTACACATCAAAGTACATCCCGCCAGGTGCACCAACTATGGGAGGAGCCTGGGAAGCGCTAATCAAGAGTATAAAGACGGCGCTAGCTAGAACGTTGAAAGAAAGGTTCCCAAGAGAAGAGGTATTAAGAACAGTGCTAACGGAAATAGAAAATATGAATAATTCACATCCGTTAGCATATGTACTGGTAGACTCGAAGTAATAACTCCCAATCATTTTCTGTTGGGAAGAGTAGGAAGGGAAGGAGCGAAGAACCTGATACTGGTCGAGGATGTTATGTCTGGGCAACAATTAAAAGCTACGAGAGAAATATTTGAGGTTTTCTGGAAGAGATGTATAGTTGAGTACCTTCCTACCCTTACCAAAAGGAGCAAGTGGTTCGGAAAGAGTCCAGAAATTGAAGAAGGAGATCTTGTATTAACTGATCAAAATTTAGCCAAGAACACCTGGATTAGAGGGAGGATAGATAAAACCTACTCGGGAAAGGACGGTATCACGAGGGTAGTTGAGGTTGAGGGTAGTAGCACGATACATATAAAAGACCTGTGTCAAAATTAGCGTTACTTGAAGTACGTCACATGTGAAGTTGTCATCTTGACGTTTGTTGGTTACGTTTAAAAAGTTCAACGATGGCAAGTTGGAATTGTCAAGATGAAGTCCGTCAAATACTTGAAGGAAGACGTCAATGCAGCTACATATAACCGGGGGGAGAAAATGGAGTGACCACATCGACTGCTAGCGTATATTCTATTGCTGGATGTCTCATGTATCAGGTTCCCACTCATTAGGTAATTAGGTATCCAAGGGGAAGGCCATGAAAACATCACCATAGAAACAGAAGAATAACAACAACAAGAACGGAGAAGAGACAAGTTTGATCTCTTCATCCATTCGAAATTTCCCACCAAAATCAATAAGTCCTGTACAGTTCCAAAATAAAAAAAACATCAATTAAATTTCGAACCCGTGTTTTAACGCCCTTTCGGAGTTTCTCTTTCAGACTCCAGAACTGAAACCCCCCGAGAGGCCACTCCAACAGCTATTATCTGTCACATTTTAAATCGAGAAATTTCGACCTTAGGTCATATTTCCAAGTGACACAGACCAACAATCCTGGCTTTGGCTCCAAAAAATTAAAGAACCGATGTGCAGACTTGCTTGTTGGGCCGTCAGATTGCAGGCATTTTCGTGTGATTTGATTCATAGAAAGGAAAAGAAGCACGTCGTTCCAGACGCTTTGTCTCGCGGTCAGCTCCTAGAGGATTGTTTTGTAGAGGTGCAGGAAGCAAACGTTGTTCAATAATTGGATGAAAATCAGAGCAAATCTTTCATGGAAAATGATTCATCTGCAAACCTCAGATAGAACGCTGTTCACTTTTACTCTTCTCTACTACCGGCAAAAACTGATACTTATAGTAGGATGGAAACAAGTAACCCCATTGGCATCAAGGAAGACTGTCTTTTCACCGTATCACGACGATGCCATTGCCGCCCATGAAGGATTCTTCAAGAATTATTTTCGAGTACAGCAGGAACAGTACTTTCGGTCAAGGATGCGTAGAGAGATGTACAGGCTTAGAAAAACTAAGAAAATCTAGGAAAGTGCAATATCCTTTCCAGACAATCGCAATCGACTTAATGGGAATATTTCCATGATCTAAGCTAGGATATAACTACCTGTTCACTGGTGATTTCAGACTGGTTTACGGAGTTCGCTTTATTGAGGAAGAAGAAGCGTTTTTTGACATTTGAAGTTCCACAGTAGACATTAATATTTGATTCATAAATATTTGATTTCCAAACTATTGTACCATCTGGAAGATGGGAACAATCGAAGTGTTGGCCGTATTGGCACGTGTGAAAGACCTGGTGACTTCGGATCGGAAGCTTCTGACGAGACTTCTCAGAAGAGTGAAGAGCTGTAAAGACACTTCAGTAGTCAAAGTGGTCACCAAAAAAGTTGTCATGTACTTTTTGTTATGATGTTGACTACTGAACAGACTCCTTTTCTCATCTCTACTTCTGCCTTCTTTCTCCAACTAGATTTATGGTACAATCAGATCTCCCTCATTTTGACAAAAAATGCATGAAAAGAATAATATTTGTTTTTGACGCTCCAAAAAAATGCAATGAGGACAAGGCTGCGACACACCGGTCGAGAGCCCTTGTAGCGATCTTATGGTACCAATCTAGTTCTCATTAACGAATAATTATTATTAACTGCTGGCCTTAGATTCTCAGGTGTACAATACCGTGGTGATACATAGGTACTGTTACCAGCGGCGATTCCGTGCATACTGGTAAACACGCGATCTTTCTTGATTCTTCCATCCATTAGATCGCAGTGTACAAGTGCGGAGTGTTCTTGTGCATTCCAGAGCGTGCGTGTACGTGAAACTGAATGGAGAGATTCCAACGCTTGATCAGGACACATCTGTCCATGTGGCGGCGGCGTCAGTTCTAGATGCACGGCAGAATTATACGCGAAAGATGTTTATTTATTCGGGAGTCGTCTAGAAATCGTATGCTGGGTCACTGAGGAAACTGCTGGAGAACGCATGGAACATTCAAGATAATTAGTCGGGACCTATATAAGCACTATGAATCGCCCACAGCAGCAGTTATGAATTGGAGTGCGAAGAGGTGCGATCGTCTCAATTATATTCGAACCCGTACGCGAAATACGTGACAATACAAAATATTATTTCGAAAGCGCTGGCCAGGTCTTTCGCCAATCAAGCGACGTTAAACAGGATTATACGAGGGTCGTTTGATAAGTCTTTAGAATGGACATGAAGAAACATTGTTTTGGGCCAAAATTAGTTTTATTTCTTAACATAGTCTCATTTTAGCTCTATACACTTGGTCCAACGATGTTCAAGTTTTTTCATTCCTTCACTATGGTACGATTTTCGAGACCCTCAAAATATCCGTTTTTGGCGTCGATTTCTTCATAATTCGATGTGAATTTCTTTCCACCGAGCCAAGTTTTCAGTATTGGAAGTAGGGAAAAGTCACATGGGGCTAAATCTGGAGAATATGATGGGTGGGGAACAAATTCGAAGTTTAATTTGTGTATTTTGGCCATTGCAACGGAATGTCCATTCGACTGCACTTTTGGCCGATTTTCAGCAATCGCGGCACCCATCGCGCCGATAGCTGCTTCTTCTGCAAATGTTCGTGCAGATGTTGAATACACGTTCAGTCCCACAGCTTTAGCAATCTCGCGCACCTGCACTTTACGGTCGTCTAACACAATACCATGGATTTTGTGGACCATTTCTGCTGTTGTGACCTCATTTGGCCTTCCAGATCGTGGTTCATCAGTCGGGCTCGTACGACCTTGGTTAAATTTTTTGTACCAATTAAAACAGTTGAGTTCGATGGAGCAGATTCCCCTGAAGTTCTCGTGAAGTCTTCAATTATTTGTGAAGACCTCAGGTCTTTCAAAAAATAATATTTGATTACAGAGCGAATCTCATTTTTCTCCATTTTCGCAAAATACCAGGAGTCGTGTATCTCAAATGGGCCCCAAAAATGAACTATTTGACGTATATGTCTAAAATTTCATATTTAGGCAATCTAAGCTTGCTAGATTTCAGTAAACATAGAAACTCCGTGCTAGTGCCTCTATTTCAGTGTTATTCTAAAGATATATCAAACGACCCTCGTATACTATGTAAATTGTAATGTAAAGAAAACAGCGATTTTTTCCCACGAAAGTCATCACAGCGAACGCATCTGGTGGAGCTCCTCGAACACACGATGATGCATCAGCAACTGATGGTCTTACATCTATCTATAAACGAGGCAGCGGAAAACGATGGGCTGCTAGCAAATTTATGGCCGGTTTTATTACTTTTTATTCGGGAATTTCATTGTACGTATGCAAATAAAACATCCAAATGCGTCTCTCTCTCGGAATCACAATCTATTGTTTCAAGATCGCCTAAATAAATGGCAGCTCAGTTCAGGGGGCCATTGCTGACTGTATATTCTTTCCAGCCTGATCCTGGTTGCTTGCTTGCTTGCTGCTGAGCGATCTCGCAGTAATGCAATATTGATTTAAAGAATTCACTCCAGTGCGGCGGAGAAGAGACGACGAAAAACAACAACTCGTGTAATGCATTATCGCTATGCTTTAGCGTTGGCTAATATTATTTTTAGCGAACAAACGACAAAAAGGAAAAAGAAATGCCTCGCATTGTTTTGATGCCAAGCTTTTAAAACTCCTCTCCCAGCCGGGTTTGGCATCATTTGCTCTGTTTCGCGACGCTTATTCTCTTTTTCTCCAGAATTAGTTATTAGCGCAGCATCCATCAGGGGTTCGTTTTTTCAATTGCAACTGAATATGTAGCCCCCCCTCCATGCCAAGTCCAGTAAGCAGCTATCGCGCGAAATTTTAATTAAATAGCCGGAATCGATGGATGGTTGGTTGGGTTTAATGATGACGACAGCCGACGCGTCACATTTAATTTCGCAATGTGCCTCTGCCCCCGCGCTTTCCACCCCCCAGGGTGATCCGTTCAGTGCAGTCAATAAACCAGCAGCACTTAATAAATGACATGTTTTGGCAATATTGTGAAAGCCAAAGTCGATTGGAGCTTTTATCATATACTCGTACCATAGCCCAAGCGCGCACACTGCAAATCAGTATTCCATATGGTGCTGGCCCTAATAAAACGCCAGCACTGCCATCAACAATGGCTGGTTATTTTTCGGGCCGTTTTGGGTCGCGGCGAGAGAAGTAAATGGTGTGTGTGTTATCCATCTAGTTGGCTTTTCTCTACGTGGGGATTATAAAGCGTCCTTCTATGTATGAGTTTAGCTGAAGCGCTTGGCGGCTAAATGAATGTCGCTATAGCTACTCCGCTGCCAGAAAATTACTCCATGGAGAGGGGAGATATAAGTATGCAGGAAGGAAAAGTTTGCACAATCATCGCCGATCTATCAATAATTAGCTATTACTGTTACCTAAACGGCAGAATTTAGCTAGAGCAAATTTAGCTTACCAATAATAAATTGTTGGTGTTCAAATCAAGTTTGTCTGAGACCATGTGTTGACATACAGAGTGTCAAATTCAAAACTTACAATCGCCTGTTGTAAGTCTAAAACCAAAGCAGGTATCGGAAATCGCCCAAAACCGTTTCGATGGAATGAAGGGGGAACCATAATAGTGAAGTCAGTGATCCACCCCCACTCCGTGTCTGAGGCCCAGCCCCCTCCACTATTTTTTTTAATGGCAACCCCCCACTTGAGATACATCATTGAAAAGCCCTGTGGTACCAATTATTCCATATTATTTTGTTTGAGTAGTTTTTGAGTAATTTGGAAAAACTGTCTGTTGCATGGGTTTACATCGATTTAAAAATGAATTCACTCCACAATAAGACACAATCAACTACTTGAGAAGAAAAAAAAAAAAAAAAAAAAAAAACCGAATGTTCACAATGTGTTCAAAATGATGTCATTGCTTTCAAGGCAATAATAGCACCTGTTCTCGAACTCTTGTCGAACGTTTTCGAGAGTAGAGAGAGAGTTTTCTTGGAAGCGCGCGACATTCTTCGGTATTTCTACGCAGTTCTTCAATCGACTCCGGCTGAGTATTAAAAACAACAGACTTCAAGTGATCCTACATAAAAAGTCTGGAGGAGTCAAATCCGGCGATTTCGGAGGCCATTCATGAGTCTTTTTTCTTCCAATCCACCGATCTGTATAATGATCATCTAACCAATGACTAATTAGACATAGTGAGGTGGAGCTCCATCTTGTTGGAAATGGAGTATGTCCCCGGTCAAATTAGGGTTTCCATCTAGGTTCATCTGATTTTCCAATTCCTGAACTATTGGGAACTTGGGGGATGGTAATCCTGATAGGCGGATTGAGTTTTGTGAAGCTATGACGCAACGAATCACCGCAGAACTTCATCTCGTGAAAAACATTTGTTTCAGTGACGAATGTACTTTTCACTTGAATTATCATGTGAACAAGCAAAATTGTCGCTACTGGAGTGACCAGTATCCCGAAAAAACTTAATGTCTGGGCGGGAATATTGCGAAACGCAATAATCGGCCCAATATTTATAGACGAGAGCATTGTGTTCTTCATCTAGAAATTTTGGAAACCTCCATCAAGCCCCTATGGTTCAGGAATTAGAAAATCAGATGGACCTAGATAGAAATCCTAATTTGTACAAGGACAGGTACTCCATTTCCAACAAGATGGAGCTGCACCTTAGCACGTCTAGTTAGTCAATGATTAGATGATTATTATACAGATCGGTGGATTGGCAGAAGAGGACCCATTGAAGGGCTTCCCAGATCACCGGACTTGACTCCTCCAGACTTCTTTTTATAGGATCACTTGAAGTTTGTTTTAAAACTCAGCCGAAGTCGATTGAAGAACTGCGGCATAGAATTACCGAAGAATGTCGCGCGCTTTCAAGAGAAATCCTCGAAAACGTTCGACAAGATTTTGAGAACAGGCTTTGCTTTATTATTGCCATGAAAAGAACGGCAATCATCATGAACACTTATTGTGAACATTCGGTCTTTTTTCTTCGTTTGAAGTAGTTGAAATTAGATTTATCATGGAGTGAATTCATTTCAATCAATGTAAACCCATTAGACAGTTTCTTTCCAAAATCGAAAAATACGCAAACAAAATATAGAATAATTGGTACCACTGGAAAGCATTTTTCAAGAGTTTTTCAATGATAGATCACAAGTGGGGATTGCAATTCAAAAAAATTAGTTGAGGGGGCTGGCTGGGACTTGGACACGGAGTGGGTGTGAGTCACTGACTTCACTATTATGGTTTCCCTTCCATTCTGTCGAAACGGTTTTGGGTGATTTTCGATATCTGCTTTTGTTTCAGACTTACAGGCAATTGTAAGTTTTGAATTTGTCACCCTCAATGTACTATTAAATGTTTCCGAATTACAAGATTTATCAAGCATCATACGATTCGGAGTTCACCTAGCTAGGCAGGTTCTTTCAAACCCCTGGACCTTTTCAACTGATTATTATTCATTACATACAATCTCTATCCTTGATTATGAAAGCTATCTAGGAGCTGAGCTCCTGGAACTTAGGATAATAATCACTTATTATTTCCCACTGCCACCGGCAACCGAATAAATTGAGTACAAACAACAAAATCTGACGACTGTCACTGTTTTTGAGCCACTGTCACTGGCTTTTTTCTTGTTTTTTAATCAAACAACTCTTGACCATTCCTTGACCTACATATCTCCAAAAACCTCAACAAATTTATACCGGGTGATCATTTGAAAACTATCCACCTGCAATAACTCCCGATTCCTAGTGAATATTTTTTCGAGCAAAAACAGGTCGATTCTTATATCAGGGGGGACATCTAAAACATACATTGGCAAATTTCTATATTCACCCCCTCACCCCCACTCACCCCAACTTAAAAATTTCAAATGACACTACCTACCTTGCGATACATCAAATTGAAGAGAATCAAATTTTCTTTTTGGAAAAAATATTTTCAAAATTTTTAATCCTACCCCCTTTTTCCTAGAAATTCTCTGACTGTCTAATTTTATATTCTAGACCCCTAATTTTTTTCTTATTTTAGTCGGCGTCATCCTAGATAGCATTAAAAAAGAAAATTTTTGGTGGGAAAAGTGCTATCCAAATTCACCCCTTCGCTCTCCCCCACCTAAACTCCCAAATTTAACAAAACACCACCTACTTTGTGATACATCAAATTGAAGGCAATTGAATTCTCTTTCTGAAAAGAATTTTTTTGAAATTTGATACCTTTCCCCCATTAAATTGGGCATTTGTAGTATTCTAGGGGGGGGAATGGGAGGCTTTAAAAATTGTGAAAAAATCTTTTTCAGGAAGAGAACTCAATTTCCTTCAATTTGATGGATTACAAAGTGGGTATTGACATTTTATATTTTTAAGGTCAGGTGTGGGGAGCGAAGGGGTGAATTTGGGTGGCACTTTTTTTATAGAAAATTTTCTTTTTTGATGCTGTGCAGGATGACGTTGACTGTATTGAGAGAAAATGGAGGTCAAAAATATTAACTTGGACACTCAGAGAATTTTAGAAACAACGGAGGGTGGAGTTGAAAAATTTCAAAATATTTTTTTAAAAAAGACAATTTAATTTTTTTCAATTTGATGTATCGCAAGGTAGGTGGTGTCATTTGAAATTTCAAAGTTGGGGTGAGTGGGGGCGAGAGGGCTTGAGTTATAAATTCTCCAATGTATGTTTTAGATGTCCCCCTCGATATAAAAATCGACCTGTTTTTGCTCAAAGACATTTGCACTAGGAATCGGGAGATATTGCAGGTGGATAGTTTTCGAATGATCACCCGGTATATAAAATCTACAGAAAACCAACACACACAGATTCAATTATACCTAACAATTCTTGCCATCCCAGTCACCACAAACATGCAGCTTTGAATTGATTATTCAATAGACTCTTCAATATTTCCTTCTTAAAAGAAAAACCTTCTTAAAACTTTTCAATAGATTTAAGTCAAAAGCTCTTTCCTTTCACATTTATAATACGAACGATCCCAAGTTCTTCCATAAACTTTCTTATTTTGGTACACCTTCTCTTAAACAGAGAATATTTTCCGCTCTTTCAAAATCAATATATCCTTTAGAACAAGATCTAACCTGCCTTCCCACCTTGTCCACACAAAAGATTTAGTTCCCAATCACAACAAATCTGGAGTATATAAACTAAAATAGTATAGTATAGAGACTGTAACAGTATTTACACTATCGGACAGAAGTAGAACAACAAAATCAAAAAAATGGAACTCTTATCCGTACGTTTTGAAAACTTGTCGTTGACCTATGCGACCTATTCGATCTTCATTTTCTATCTTTTCCGAATGTTATTCACGTAATTTGAGGACAGCTGAGAGATCTTCAAGCTGATAAGAAAAATTTGAATGAAGAATTGACAAAAATACTCACGACAAAAGTAGAACCACATTTGTCAAAAATTAAAATATAATATTGTTCAACGTTAGATACAATAGAACAATTTTTTTTATTTAAACAGTAATATGAAATGGCATCATAGGCCAGTCAAATTAGAACAAATTTTTCCGTTTGAGGGAAAAAACTGTTGGAGTTTTGGAAATTTGACAGTTATGTCCGGTAAGGTGTACTGTTAAACATACTAAAAGTCCCCAACTCTACCTATTGAGCTCGAGCCGCCATCTTGGAAAAATGGTCCTTCGATCCAATTTTCTGCTCATATTCCGCTAATCATCAGAGATATTCAATCAAGTTTCATAAAAAATCAAGGCTATAAAATTGCCCACAAAAATTGTTTCATACCGATTTTTTTCTCGTATATGTTGATATTAATAAAATTAACTTAACAAAAAAAAAATCAAAAATTTAGCGATTTTTTGCCTATGGCTAAAGATATTGTCTTCAAAATTTGTGAAGATGTTGGCAGTCTACATCAAAGCTAAACGTGACAGTTGAGATAGAAAAAAAAATTGCGAAAATATTTTTTAATTTTTTTTTTCAAATTAAGCAAAATATTGATTTTCGAGTTTGACATTTCCAACAGGGCGGAGTGAAGGTTTCAATCGAACATGAATCAGTTTTGATATTTACATATTGTAAGACAAGATTTCATCAGTATTGTGCCTTCACGAGCTTCTGGGATGCTCGATATGAATTAAACTAAAAGAATAATAGCTAGGTCCAAAAAGTGTTGTCGATTGGTTATGAAGGAAACATTTCGGAACTAAAGACATCAGCAAAGGATATACAGGAGGTCCAAAGGTTATTCAACTGTATATGAGCCCCATATTGATGTGCCTTATCCAAAATAGTACAAAAGAATCAATCAAAATGTTGAAATCCACCCTGTATAACAAAAAGTAACGATACAAAATGGAAGTAGTAAAGCATACATGGTGTCAAAAATACAGCCTTTACATTGCTGAAAAAAAGAACAAAATTGATCGATTTATTTGAAAGTTATCAGTCCTCAAACTTGACTTTACAAATTTCAGCCAGTGAAATAGGGAAAAGTAGAGAGAAGTAACTGTCGGAGTTTCAGAAATTTGACAGGGATGTTCGCTAAGCTATACTAATAAACATACTAAAAGTCCCCGCCACTACCTGTTGTGCTCGAGCCGCCATCTTGGAAAAATGGTAATAAATTTGATCGAAGGACCATTATTTCAAGATGGCGGCTCAAGCGCAACAGGTACTGGCGGGGACTTTTAGTATGTTTATTAGTATACCTTAGCGAACATTCCTGTCAAATTTCTGAAACTCCGACAGTTACTTCTCTCTATTTTTCCCTATTTCACTGGCTGAAATTTGTAAAGTCAAGTTTGAGGACTAATAACTTTCAAATAAATTGATCAATTTTGTTCTTTTTTTCAGCAATGTAAAGGCTGTATTTTTGACACCAGGTATGCTTTACTACTTCCATTTTGTATCGTTACTTTTCGTTATACAGGGTGGATTTTAACATTTTGATTGATTCTCTTGTACTATTTTGGATAAGGCACCTCAATATGGGGGTCATATACAGTTGAATAACCTTTGGACCTTCTGTATATCCTTTGCTGATGTCTTTTGTTTCGAAATGTTTCCTTCAGAACCAATCGACAACACTTTTTGGACTTAGCGATTATTCTTTCTGTTTAATTCATATCGAGCATTCCAGAAGATCGTGAAGGCACAATATTGATGAAATCTTGTCTTACAATATGTAAATATCAAAACTGATTGATGTTTGATTGAAACCTTCACTCCGCCCTGTTGGAAATGTCAAACTCGAAAACCAAATTTTTGCTTAATTTAAAAAATAAAATAAAAAATATTTTCGCAATTTTTCTTTCTATTTCAACTGTCACATTTAGCTTTGATGTAGACTGCCAACATCTTCACAAATTTTGAAGACAATATCTCCAGCCATAGGCAAAAAATCGCTTTTTTTTTATTTTTTTTTGTTAATTTAATTTAATTATTATCAGTAGATACGAGAGACAAATCGGTATAGAGCAATTTTTGTTGACAATTTTATAGCCTTGATTTTCAATGAAACCTAATTGAATATCTCTGATGATTAGCGCAATATAAGCAGAAAACTGGATCGAAGGACCATTTTTCCAAGATGGCGACTCGAGCTCAATAGGTAGAGCTGGGGACTTTTAGTATGTTTATCAGTACACCTTACCGGACATTACTGTCAAATTTCCAAAACTCCAACAGTTTTTTCCCTCCAGCTTTCCCTATTTGACTGGCCTATCAGTGATTAATGGAATATCCTTAGCTGCGTATAACTCTACGGCAGCGTTTCGGCATTGAACCAATTAGATTATGTAGGACTTCGTGGGGGAGATTTTCCCACACTTCTTCAATTTTATCAATAAGCGACTGCTTGTTAGGGAATGTTGCGGTTCTTATGCGTCTCTCAATCTCTTCCCAGAAGTTCTCTATTGGGTTTACGTCAGGCGACTGAGCTGGCCACTCCAAAACCCTGACGCTGTTTTGTTCAAATCATCCCTTTACAAGCCGAGAGCTGTCTTTAGGGTCATTGTCCTGTTGAAAAATGAAACAATGGCATCTCCCACTCAGCATAAGGCAACATGATGTCTCTGAGGATACCCTGTACATAAAACGGTCCATAATGCCATCAATGAAGTGTAAAAGATCTACTCCGTTTGAGGAAAAACAGCCCCATACGAAAACACTACCTTCGCAGTGTTTTATGGTCGGTGTCACTTACTTGGGATTGAACCTGGTGTTGACGGGCCATCTTATCCGTTTCATTCCATCAGACTCATTCAACTCTGATATTGAATGGAACGTGTAAGACGGCCAGTCAACACCAGGTTCAATCCCAAGTACGTGACACCGACCATAAAACATGGCAAAGGTAGCGTTTTCGTATGGGGCTGTTTTTCTTCAAACGAAGTAGGTCCTTTACACTTCGTTGGTGGCATTATGGACCGTTTTATGTACAGGAATATCCTCAGAGATCTCATGTTGCCTTATGCTGAGTGGGAGATGCCATTGCGTTTCAGTTTTCAACAGAACAATGACCCTAAACACAGCTCTTGGCTTGTAAAAGAATGATTTGAAGAAAACAGCGTCAGAATTTTGGAGGGGCCAGCTCAGTCGCCTGACTTGAACCCAATGAAGAACCTTTGGAAAGAGATTGGGAGAATGGGAGACGTGTTAGAACCGCAACACTCCCTAACAAGCAGTCGCTTGTTGATAAAATTGAAGAAGTGTGGGAAAATCTCCCCATGAAGTCCTACATAATCTAATTGGTTCAATGCCCAAACGTTGCCGGGAAGTTATACGCAACAAAGGATATTCCATTAATAATTACTGATGCCATTTCATATTACTGTTTAAATAAAAATTTTGTTTTATTGTTTCTAACGTTAAACAATATTATATTTCAATCTTTGACAAATGTTGTTCTACTTTTGTCGTGAGCATTTTTGTCAATTTTTCATTCAAATTTTTTTCATCAGCTTGAATATCTCTCAGCTGTCCCCAAATTACGTGATAACATTCGGAAAAGATAGAAAATGAAGATCGAATAGGTCGCATGGGTCAACGACAAGTTTTCAAAGGACAATCCGGTAGACGATTGATTGATTGATAGACTGAAAGAACATGATAGATGCATCAGACAAGGCAGATCCTCGTTAAGTGACACTTGTTCATCATTTGCTAATCATATTGTATCTGAGAGCCATAACTTTTCTTTCGTCTCTGACTTTGAGCTTTTGCACTGTTGTGAGAAGGGTAGGTTGTTGGATAGTTTAGAGATTCTTGAGATCTGTAAGGCCAAGAACGATCATTCTGTTATTTGTGTGAATGATTGCACTGAATTTTCTTTTAACCTTTTTTACAAGGCTCTGGACCTCAAGAATTTATTTTCGACCAAAAGTTCTTCCTAACTATCAAATTTACTGTGTTAACTGTTGAATTTGAGAATATTGACATTAGAAAGTCAAACATTTTACCTTTGCCTTTTACTCCCTGCTTTACTCGATTTTTGAAAATTTCACACGATATTATAATAATTTTACTATATTTTTAAGGTATGTAATCAGGTATTTGATTGATATTCCTTCTAATTATTCTTTACATTTACTTCTAGACTCTGACGACGGGAAGCCAGAGGTTCCCGAAACCGGTCAGAACATTTATAAAAAATATACTTGTGGAAAGACGAGACAACAAACAATTTCAACTTTTTCCTAATTCAACCGACTTTGTATCTCCCAAGATGAGCAAGATACCCATGCTTAGCCTCAAAAAATGGACACCCTGTATTTCATAGGACTTTTTCTTGGTGAAGTTCATTATAAATTTGATTTTAATTGATTTTAAAACCTACAACCTGGATTTTTTGATACGCATACCACTGTTACAAGATGTGGAAGTCTCCAGTAGTATGTTCCAAGTGGATCCTTCATGCTGAAGAGCGAGCAATATGAGGGAAAGGCCTTTTGACATGCTAATAATATCGTTGTCCGATTGGCACGCCGGTGATCTCCGGGGTGCGGCCGTTCGTCCTAATCAAGCCTCGCAATGAGACGTTGCCCATGAATATTTACCAGCTAATTCAGTATTGCTCCGAGATAATGACGGTGTCTGATCAGCATCGCCAGCAGATCGGCCTGCAATCTAAGGTTGATTATGCCGCCCCCGCGCCAAATCCGACCACCGGCGTCAAAAGATATTATCACGCGCAGAATTTTTATGCCACCACCACCACCTACCACTACCACCATCGGAGGTTTGCAAGCAACGAATTGCTATCGGTGGCCACTAATAAAAGACGTCCGTAGGCAATGAAAAAAGTTTCAAATAACTTTCAATTAAAATCCGAAACGGCGAAGCTTCATCAGACGGCCCTTCACCAATGAAAAACCATCACTAGCGGCTCCCGTGATCCATAGGAATATCAACTACGACCCCAGAAACTTCCGAATGAACGTTCACTCGCTTTATAGTTTCAAAAATAGGTACCTAGATATACTTATATTTTTGGATTTATGAAAATCGCAGCGGCCATTTTATTGCTATATGCATCATGATTGTGATATTGTATACCAAATTCGATGATGATCGGTTGAATAGTGAAAAAGGTTGCAAAAACTGTTTCCAAAATTGAACCTTGAGGTTGAGGGGCCGTAACTTTGTTAAGTACCGTTCGCAATTCATTCTCATCGCAAACTTCATATTCTTTAAAGCTGAATCCAAGGATATATATTCAAGTATTTATATTTCTGCAGTACCTGTATACCCCACTGTGACATGTTCTGAACGTAAGATCACATTTGAACCTGATTATCTATAGAACTCGCCCCTCTACGACACGATTGTCCAATTCTGGTCAAATGGCGATAAAGGGAGATTTTTTAAGCATAGTGTTTCCAAGATTATTACGATTTTCGGAGGAGACTTCAACTCGGGGATAAGCCGAAAACCTGGAGATTCCGACTCGGAAGTAAGCCACAAACCAGTACAATTGGCGAAGGAGCCGTTTAACAGCTTGTCGCATTCATTTCAAAGCTGCTGGATCTTTTAGAGCTCTCCCAATTGAACGAATATTGTAGATAAACAAAATTTGTTGAGCATTGTTTACAGTTGGCCGCTCAGGTGTTCACGAACTCGATATCGCTTGCAGTTGCAGTATACACACTAAAAATTTTTCTAGTTGATTTCAGCTAGATATGCCTAGTTTCAGCGATTCCACCTAGTTTTCTAGTTATTGTGACTGCATTTCGATTAGAGTCCAAGATGCGACCGGTAGCTGGACTAGATTTGAATATTTTGTTCTAGTTAGAGATAAAGTGGCTAGATATCCAGTTGAATTCAAACGATCAGGTCTTTTACTTTTGCTAACAAACTAGATTTCAATCGATTTGACTAGATTACAGTAGTTGGAAAGTAGCCCAGGCGCCAGGGAAAACAATAAGGAAATAATTGTTTCCTGACTGGAAACTAGCTTAAAACGATCTGTGTAGCTTAGGTTTTGGCATACTAGTTTCCCCCCTTTCGGAAATATCGGCGTCATGTCGCCATCATCAAAAAGAAGTGCAACAGCGTGGTTTTTGCCGAATATCTTAATTTTGGGTCATCTGACAGCAAAAGATGTAAGAAGTCATTTTGAAGCCTATGAAATTCTCTACAGTTTGGTTTTTCAATCAATTTTCTGCGACCTATGGTCTTTGAGATAGAGCTTCTGGAAGCGAGAGTCATTGTCGTGAAAGCTCCATGGTCACTTTCAAAATGAGATTACTCGAAAACTCTTCATGCTATAGTTGCGGTGATAGCCTTAAACTCTTCTTCTTGAACCGTAGATTACGAATATTTCAAAGACAAAAACGTCACATTGTACGAATACAGGGTGTACTACGGGAATCAAATCAGAACAGAGAAATTTGACATATTTCTTCGATTTAGCCTATGCGAAACTCTAAGCACTTATCACGAGTCCAATATCAATATGTATTGCTCTGTAAGCTTCACTTGATACACTTAAGAAGTGGTCAGGTCACAGCCTTTCTGTGAAGTGTTTTAAAGGCTCTCTGAAATCATCAAAATTTACAGTAACAAGAAATGTATGTAACAATATATTATATACCAAGGAACCAAAGTGAATTTTTGATCCTTTGGGTGAAGTTTGTTGCTCGAGCGCCTTTTGGGTCCAAATCCCCAAATTAAAAATTCACTTTGGTCCCTTGGTATATAATATACTGTTATATACATTCCTTGGTACTGTAAATTTTTAATATTTTGATGATTTCAGAGGGCCTTCAAAACAGGTTACAGTGAAGCTGTGAGCTGACCACTTCTTTCGGGTATTAAGTGAAGCTCATAGAGCAAATCCATATTGATATTGGACTCGTGTTGGGTGCTTAGAGTGTCGCATATAGGCTAAATCGAAGATATATGTAAAATTTCTCTGATCTGATTTGATTCTCTCAGTACACCCTGTATATGTACAATGTGACGTTTTTGACTTTTCTATATTCGTAATCAGCGGTTCAAGAGAAAGAGTTTAAGACCATCACCGCAACTATAGCATGAATGATTCTCGAGGAATCTCATTTTGATTTTTCTTTGTCACATCGACATTTTGGTTTTTCGAGTCAAGTGGCCATGGAGCTTCTACGACAATGCCTCTCGCTTCCAGAAGCTCTATCTCAAAAACCATAGGTCGCAAAAAGGTCATTCAAAAACTATTCCGTAGGGAATTTCATTGGTTTCAAAATGACTTCTTACATCTTTTGCTGTCAGATGGCCCAAAATCAAGATATTCGGCAAAAACCACGCTGGTGCACTTCTTGTTGATGATGGCGACATGAGGCCGACATTTCCGAAAGGGGGGAAACTAGTATGTCGAAACCTAAGCTACACAGATCGTTTTAAGCTAGTTTCCAGCCAGGAAACAATGATTTCCTTATTGAGCTGATTTTTGCTCCCTGGCGCCTGGGCTAAAGGGATTCCAGTTGATGCTGCATCTGCGCACAAAGTGAGAAATAGGAGATTAGTCGATTTCATTGTTTACGTGGCACAGTTCACACTCCATTTTGTCCATAATTTTGGTATTTCGGCTAACTTTGTTGCAATATCAATGTTTGGTGAAAATATCTCGTTAAACCCAGTGTTCCTGCTCCCAATAATTATTACTGTACGTGTTACTTGAGTGATATCCATGTTTTAACAAACGGACAACGGGCAATACAGCTGATCAGATATTCCTTTGAATGTAAGTATTAAGTGACAAAACTTCGATGGATCTTTTTATAAGTTAATTTTTTAGGCGCTTTGGTTCAACGCTGGATACTCTAAGGATTGCATACCCAGGCAAGACCAACAAAGGAGAAGGGTTCCAAATCGCAGATTCACGTTACCCACGACTTTCGGATTTTGACGAAAAAATGGTATGTGACACACATCCCAATCATAGATTATTGGCACTTGAATAATTTTGATATAGATTTAGGTAGATTTTGAACACCTAGACATTTCTAGAGCTATTGATTTTGAATTCTGCATATTACTTTATTGATTGAATAGTTTGGAAAAGTTAATACATAGCTATTTTCATTTCAGAACATTTGCGAGCTTGTTGCCAGTTGCTGCCAAATGGACAGCCGAACATCGACAGGAATATGTTAATCATCATAGCTAAGTACTTTGTATTACCTATAAAATTATTCAGGTATATAATAATATGTAAATCTAAATGTATTCGGTTTTATTTCCCATCCTTTCTCCTTGGGGTTACTAGAAAATGTAGTGACGGGGTAACCAGACTTCCTGAATCTTCACTAGATTTCATTTAGAACAACTAGAAAAGTTCAGCTGGAGCTTTATGGATGAACTAGATTTTCTAGTGAGATTCTACGTATTTTCAGTTCGAATAACTAGATGCTCTTTTAAAACACTCCACTAGATGAGTTTGAAATTTTTAACTAGATCTTTAACTGGAAAATCTAGGAGTTCCACTCTAGTTAGTTTTTAAATGAAATCCAGTTGAAAAAGTTTTAGTGTGTAGGCAAGTATCAGCCCATAACGCTCAAATGAAACAGCCCCCACTGACAAATTTCTCGATTTTACCCCTGAAAGATGGGCCATGGTAAACGGGAGGTTCAGATCAGTTCATACAATCTGTGTTCATCACCTACGAGTAACTTCAGTCAAAAGGAAGCTTGGAAGTATGTCGATATCACTTACCGTTTCGAAGATAGACCTAAGGGCTCCGGGGACAACATAGAGGCTCTGATGGTACAGCCCTCCTGGAGAAACTTCCGCTGGGCACCATCACCAGTCTTGTTCGGACATTGTAGAAGATGTGCTACAATGTATGCTATTCTTCTGATGAATTATATGCTAAAACATCAAAGGTGCACAAATTTTTGGGTTGAACTGTTTGAGCACTGAACATCAACTTTTGAGATGTCTTCCTTATACTGATAAAATCTCGTTTTGCAAGCTATAACACTGCACGGTTTAATAAATTTTCATAGCCTTATCGCCAGACTAATAATATGCGCGATCCCTAATTCATGTGCAGAAACTCGAATGTTTGTTGTTTTTTTTGTCTTGATCCTATCCAGTATTTGTAATGAATAAGAAACTACTGGTCAGCAAAATACAATTTATCTGAGAGCGTGGCTTCCGAAATGAAACAGTTCTCGTTCAAGATGGAGCAGAAAAACGCAAGAGAAAGAGAAGAGAAAATCAAATTTCGCTCGGACCCTGGTGTTCGAAATGGCGAGATGAAGAAGTGCTTTCAATATTATCCAGAGTAGCGGCGGGCGGGCGGCGGCGGCATTGGTGTGTGGCGGTGGGGTCCGGGTGAGTTATGGATTCCGGCTGTCCATTTCGGAATGTTGTCATGTTTTATCGGTGCGGTTTCTTTCAGTTTGACAGGAATGGCGCCGGTTATTGGATGCCGACGTCGACCAATGCTGGGCGTTGCGAGAGAACATCATATAAATTCCGGGATGAGAGGGGTTCCGAGAGGTCCGGCGGTGAGGCGGCGGCCGGCGGTGGTCCGGCTGATGCTCCGGAACACTCGTCAATATTCCGGGCCGCGGGGGAAGACGTCCGAGCTGTCCAAAGTGGACAGTCCATTTCTCTGCGCGGCCGTTCTGCGCTCTGCGGGCTACAAATCATCCAAGCTTGACCCCTCGAAGACGCCCGGACGCGTATTTCCATCGGGGCTGCATTAAGTTATTACTATTACAGCTGGGAGGCACTTAGGTGTTCAAGAATATGTTGCAAGTACTCACTATTGTCAAAACGCATTTATTCAATCTGTACTGGACAATTGGGGACTGAGTTGAAGATTGGAGACAAAATCTTCTTTACGTTGTCTAAAACCAGGAATTGTCTACGCAGAAGACTTTAGATAGTGCGGTCAAGGATTTGGAATAAAAGAGTTGGACACCGGTTAAACATTTGTAAACTTTTCGGAATTTGATCCCCGTGTGTGCTTCGCGTATAGTAGACATCGTAAAATCGCTTCCGGTCATCTCTACTTCGTCCGGTCCAAGCCCGGAACGTGCTTCGTTTTTAATACTCTGCACGTCTGCCGGCCGTAATATATGGCGTTCGCATCTACCCCCCGGTATAGCTCATACATACACAAGGATGGATGTTCGGGATGGAGGGACGAGCAAACCCTCACACCCCCATGCCTCTGCACCCGGTTGTAATTAATGCATTGCGCGCTATTTATTTCACGGTGATACAGTTAGAGATAAGGTATGAGTGGTGGTGTATGCTAAGCTCGCTGGCCGGTGGCGGTGATGCTGCTGGACCGTCCCCCACCACCACCTCCACCGCCCATTCGCCCTATCTCGCCTCGAAATTAATAGCAGCAATATAAGTCTGCCTGCAGCTCAGCTTGTTTAGTGCATGGCCATAGCAGGAATTACGGCTAGGTGACCATTGATTAATCTTCTGCAGTTATGCTTTGCTATTTTCCTGTTATACGCTCTGCGTGGTGGCGGCAGCAAGGCGCTCGAATGATATTATTGAGGGAGCTTGGTCTTTCATTAGCCATTATTGACCAGCTTTGATGAGGCATCGCTCGAATGATCGAAGTCGTTTTGCTAGTATCAACTGTAGGTCGTCAGAAAGAGTTTGTATTTATCACCCCCCCCCCTTCCCCCCCAAGTCCGGTCGAACAAGCACCTTTTGAACAGCAAAACATAGATACCTAAGCTAGTTGCACCGAACTCCAAGATACAATTATTCCTCTCATGAAAAACTGTGCTACGGAAGTACAGATGTCAAGTTCGCCAATTTCGATTTTCAGACGCTGATCATGCTGTTTTTGAACTGCACTCTATTTCATATCGCTCTGTACAAGAAAATTATATCTATCGCACACTTGTAATAGTTTTACAATAATGGCAGAGGTAGAGGTTCTTTTCGCTGGGCCTCTGACCACATTGATCGTCAACAGAAATAAACTATATTTATTCAACTACGTCGCGCCGGCGCCGGTCTCACAGCTATAAGAGCTTGAATGGTCTAGAGACGTCGACGATCCGCCCGGAACAATCTTATCGAATCGCCTCCACCATTCACGAAAATTCCAGACCCCCGCCTCGACCATTCAAGTGAATCTCCGATGACGACGAAGTTGAATTCCGAAGTCATATTGTTGCAGCTTCTTGATCCATCGTGCCCACTCTCGCTCTGTATTTTTCAATGCAGTTGCCATTTCAGCGCAAGAAAGTTAGTCCTCACTAAAAATTTTTGGCCGCAGAGGTACTGGTCAATAAAAATGATCGATCACTATGGCCAGTAGTTTCTTACGTGTAACACAGAAGTTTCTTTCCGGATTGGACAACACCTTGCTGTAGTACTCCACTACCTCCCTCCTGCCCCTGCTGATGTAACAGCACTCATCCAGTTCCGATATTGTTGGCCTCAGTATCCAAGATGTATTGTTCTGGTGGAAGAGTGTAGGCTGCGATATAGGACTCGAACAGCATGCAACCTTCAAAGTCGTATATGAGTTCTCACATTCCTTAGTCTACAGCAATGGCGTACGATATTCGGTCAGTTCACGGCAGAGCATAGAAGTGCCAGCAAATTTATCCACAAATCTTCTGTAGTAATATGTGCATAAGCCTCGGCATAAGCTCAAGAAACTTGACTTCATGCCAATTTCTCGGTCGCGCGGCCATTCCCACACAACACCCGACTTCCCTGGGTCAGTTTCGATTCCTTTCGACGAACTATGTGCCCCGAAAATCTGACCTGCTCCTGGAAAAAAACGCACTTCAAATTGAGCTTCAGATGAGTTCAAAATACCTCCAGAGATTCTTGATGTTCTTTCTTTGAACATCCGACCAATATCTCATGCGTTAAAAGGTCCAAAAGGTACCTTGCCTCAAGCCTCAAAAGTAAACCGATACTTACAGCCCGTTTCCGTTATAGGGCGTCTTCTCTTGATCGTTGTTGCAACGTCCCACTCACCAGTAACTACTAGCTGTCCTCTAGCGGGTGCTCCTAGAGTAGTATAAGTATCCTAAATAAGTATTCCTGATAGCGTCGTTCTGGGCTGGGAGTTCTTCTGTTGTTCTGTTGAGTTAAAATCTGACTATGAATACGGGCCTTACTGTACTGTAACAGGTGCAGCTTCAATGCTAGGCCTGATGAGAACCAGAAGCAAGCTGTGGCTTTCTCTTCATTCCAGCCGTTGACCTTGGCAGCAGCGTCAGACAGCCTCTTATAAGCCGTCCATGGGCTTTTCCATCGAATTTTGGCAGTTTCACATGATGTTTATTTATCGAAGTGGATGTCGGGGCCATCGTGATACTTGCCACGGCAATTTTTAATGGGCGAATCCCTGTGCCACATGCATTAGACTTCCGGATTGCACGTCTTGTATTTGGTCTGACATCTGTCCATGTACACCTTGTACCTTGTATCTGGTCGTGTACAAAATCTAGAATGTGGGATTTAAACGTTTCAGCGCACTTTTCAATTTCGGAAAAATGGCTATTAGCCGCATTTAGCACCCATCCGTCCGTCCTGTCGCGTATCTCTTTCTAACCGAAAAAACGTTGTTTACCGTTTTTTTTTTCAATTACTACCACGTACTATCGTGGCCCCATAGTAGATACAGAACGGATCATTCCCCTTTTGTAGCTTTGGTTCTACTCAATGGCTCATACAATAAATTTTAATTTGTCATCGCTGTAATAAGTACGCATCACAGTTGTTGAAATGATTACGCAAGCGCAGGCTCAAAGAGGGTTTGCCATTGCGAAACTTGAGTACTTGCAACGCGTGGTGTCTGAAACACGTTGCTCTAAAACAACACTTTTCAATTCAAACCGTGTGAGTGAGACGAAACGGACGACTTACATAGATGACCAGTCACCGACGCCACCGACGCTGCAGCATAGCACGCAAGCGGGAAATGAGTAGTTGAGCGACGAGCGGTGCATTTATTCACTACAGACCATCCGTTTGCCACACCAAAAACTTCCGTAGAAGAGAATGCAACCCTGAGAACAGCAAAGAAGCCAATGACTGTTCATCAAAGCTGTATCACTGTTTACACTGACACTGAAAGCCACGTCGAGGCACTGTAATTTCGAAGATATCCTGGTAGAGCGATAAAAAATCGTTCCGATTTGAGGGGCCAGGATAAGTACATCTCAGGAGGATGCTACGACAATAATTCGAGCGCAGGAATTGAAGAGACACATGAAGACACAAAGAGACTCAGCAGGATTTCAAAGGACATTGAAGGCACAAGCGAGCGCAATTGGGCTGTGAACAACACAAGAAGACAAAAGGTGGCTTACTGGAACTCTGAGAGCCGCAAGAAAACCTGAAGGGACTCGATCAGGTTTCCAAATGACTCGAGAACCCAACTCTTTTCGGGGTCGCCAATTTGGTTACTGAATAAGGAACAAATTCGAAAAAGTGAGTATTTTAGTTTGACAGTAACTTTGTTGTCAACATAGAATTTTTTATGAAAATCTTTTGAATTGCTTGATGTATCGCCACACTCACAAATTCCACTTCTAGCAGGAAGGTCCAGGCTCTGGGGCTTTCAACTTCAACCAGATTGAAATTACTGGACACCAGAGCATTGCGTCTTCTCTGAATCAACATTACATAGACTTTACTTTGATATTACCTATTTGTATCTGAATGTTGGTCCACTTCCAAGCTGTCTCCAAGCTGTCTTCAATAAAGCCCGAAAGCCAGGGACCAAGTTTTCAGCAGCCAAGGCAGCCTGGTTGCATAAAAACACGGTCAAGTAGTAAGTTGGGATTGAATCTAGACTGCGAAATACACTCGAGGAATGACTCAAGTTTCACTGTGGTGTTACTCAACGTGCTTTGCCTAAGCAACATAGCATAGGCCATGGCCGACTTCGAAGAGACTCAATAATCTTTTGCTCCAACATTAGAGCGGCCCAAAGTCTGTACATGTAGAGGATATACTTGGAAAGCTTCTTGATATTTTTCTGACGAGGATCTATCTAGATGACTCGTAAGAACACCAATGGCCTTACTGTGACATGGTTGGACTAGGTCTAGTGAATTTCTAAGAAAAATGTGCAGCAGGACAAACCGCTGGCTACTATCCTGGCCACACATGATTCAGTCGTTTCATCCTGGATCCATCCCTGCTGTTGCTTGCGGAATAATTAATTAACACAGGTAAAACTACTGCGCTCGGTGGGTTCCCGCAGAGCAATAAAGCATAATATGCATGATTCGCGGCTATTAACATGACGTTTTGATTTGGAATTTTTGAATAACAATAGCATACAACCGACGTTGTTATATACGTTGCGCGAATGAATTGATGCAATCACAGATTGATGGCGGCCGCCCGGATTAAATTGGAAAACTTTCCACCGTTTATGGAGCGCGCGCGATTCCACGGTTTTGCTCGAAATCAAATTGCCATTGCAGAGGCAGCAATGTAGAAGTATAAAGCATGCAGACATGTAATCATAACACGCCGTTGTTTATTTATTGATATCCACGGCGGGGATGTGGCGTGACCGGAAGCGAAGACTTGACGTCAAACGCGGGCATATTGACAGATGTCACGCTATATATGCGGACGGCCGGGACGACCGCCCGGAACCAACCCCTCTCCCGATTATGCTTTTCATTCCGGGCAATTAACGGACACGCGCCGACCATTTCACCATCATTTTGGCTGATATTTTTCGATATTATTCCATAACAATACGGCACGGCTGTACTGTCAATGTCAATGCCTGTTTCCGTTTCCGAGCCACCCGTGATATCATTAACAGGAATATTTATGCAGATAAACTATTCCAATCGTTTTCGAATTGCGGATCACTTGGGAAGCCCAAGTCAAGTTGGTCTTCCTGAAATCTGACGGCGTTGAGCTGACGTCTGAATTGTTGAAAATAAATTGCAGATGTCTATCCATGAAAATATTCATCAAAAAGAATCATTTTGATTTCTTTATTGAAATAGATGATACAATCTTTTCAAGAAGCGGGTTTCGAATCGTCAGATTTGACGCTACAGTTTGAGCTTCTACGTCGAAGAATCTTGCGAACCGTTCTAGATACATGCATACATCCAGCGAACGAAAGATGCAGAAAGGAATGAAGAATTTTTTAGTGGAAAAATTAACTTGATTGATCCAGTCTCAAGGAAGATACTTCTATTTTAATGCGGAATCTATACTTGTGCACTTATTATGCGAATGCGATTTTTACAGCCGCGGTGCTGCGGTTCTGGCTCCGTGCTTGTGATCGATATAGATATAAATTCACATGTGACGCCACCTGTCGGCGAGACTTGGTGCGTTGTCCTAGGAAGTTTCCGATCATTCGGTCCGTCTCTGATGCGACTGCCCAGTTTTTGCTTTCGAATTATCTACTCCGACCATAAATTCAGCTTTTTGTTCACTCCATCTTAGTTCCTTCAGCTCCACACTCCCCCAACAAATCAGCACTTTAATCACATTCAAAATAATTTTCACTCTTTCGGACAACGTAACCAGGTGCTACCAGTGTTCGCTCCTACATGAATCTAATGTATTTCAATTGTTTCTAGTCTTGAAAATGCTGTGAATAAAGTCCAGCGAAACGTCGACCAAAAAGCAATAGTTCCATTGATCTCCTTTTTACTTGGTCAAAACCCATACCATAATTACATATATAGATTTATACATACAGGTGTCCGTTTTTCGAGGCTAAGCATGGGTATCTCGCTTATCTTAAGAGATACAAAGTCGGTTAAATTAGGAAAAAGTTGCGCATTTTCATGACGATCAATGATCCAAAAAGAAATTTGACGTATCGATTTTCGTTTTTGAGATATCGTGAAAAAACAGGATTTTGATTTTTGTTTTTATTTTTTATTCAAAAAACGGTTGAAGGTGGCCTTTTCTAATCTAAACATTGTCAGGGCACTTTTTCAAGGGGAATCCAAATCTGCCAAAATCTTTATTTTAGCTTTCGAAGCAACCGAGATACGACATTCAACTTTTTTCTCTAATGGGCGCCATATTGGATTTTGATATTTTTGAATACGGTATTCTTATCTGGTTAGAACGATGTGCCACATGTCATTGTTGAATAAATGTTTGACATTTACGTTTTTTTCTATTGTCGATGCTGATTTTGTTTCCAAAGCACTCTGAAAAATTGAAAAAATTTTTTTGCTCTAAAGCATGAATTCAACAGTGGCATGTGACACATCGTTGTAACCAGAAAATGAAATTGTATTCAAAAATGTCAAAATCCAATATGGCGCCCATAAGAGAAAAAAAAGTTGGATGTCATATCTCGGTTGTTTTGAAAGCTAGAATGATGATTTTGGCAACATTGAATTCCCCTTGAAAAAGTGCCTCCACAATGTCTTAACTAGAAATAGCTACCTTCAACCGTTTTTCAAATAAAAAATAAAAAGAATAATTACAAATTTCTGTTTTTTCTCGATATTTCGAAAACTAAAACTGACAAGTCAAATATCTTCTTGGATCATTGATCGTCATGAAAATTCGCAACTTTTTTCTAATTTAACCGACTCTGTATCTCTAAAGATAAGCGAGATACCCATGCTTAGCCTCGAAAAACGGACAACCTGTATACATACATACACGGTTTCACGGTTTCCGAGTTTTCATCTCTAAAAAAACTGCAAATTCACCAACTTTTCATCCCGTGAACAGAATTTCAGCTTTTTTTTCAACAAAAAATAGCTCTTGAACATTTTCCAACAACTTTCTTTCCAATTTCCCGGGAATACCTCTGTTGAAAATGTAAAACAGGCCTGGGTTACGAAACCAGACTTGAATGATGGAGCTTAAAGTGAAGCCGTAATTGACAATCTTTACAATAAGATGATTTGGAAAAAGTAATAATACCTACCTATTCTTCCAGAGTGATGTCGGCAAATAGATCATGAACGATTTATGATGGCACGCATCAGCTTATAGCTTTGCAAACTTTTTGCATTCCACCATTCCAACTTCAAGCACTTTGAATTCATTTTATTGTCTTGAAATTACATCAGAGTGCATCAGTGCGGTTGGACTGAAGTGGAAAAAAGTCGCCGATCACATCACCCCGCCGCCACACACTAAAAGTAAAATTTCCATTTTTCTGTATTTTAGATCTCTCACATGCTCAAGTCCTCAAGTGGCCGTTCAGGCGGCGTAGGCGGGCGGCCCTTTTCAGAGAGCCCAGAGCAGAGATGATCTGAATTATGCATCTCGAGCCCCATCACAATGAGATTTCCCCTACGGCATAGCCTCGTTAAATGTTAACGTCGATTGTAAAACTCGCCAGTTATAAATCTTCCGACCTAAATTATATTTGTCCGGAAACTTGTTTTATGTTTTTCCATTCCACATAAAGTGGATCGGTCCATAATTAATGAGGAAAGAAGACATCGAACACTGGTGACACTTCCCTTTTGCTCTCGTTTTATTTTTGTTTTTTCCTCGTCGCGGACGGCGAACATGTCCATTCCGTCTCCCGACGACACCGCAAAACTTGATGCATTCAATATGGATGGTCGCATCAATTTTGCGTCGGCATTATCCTTTTAATAAAACAATCATCCATGCCATTAGCCAAATTTCAAATTAAATTACATTAGTCGCGCGCTCGGTGTCGAGTTTTCCCTATAACACCAGTCAATTATGCATAGATAATGGCCGCGTCCTTATGCTTTATACATAAACATAAGCACCGTATACTATGGTAGGGCATCAGATCGAGGCATAAAGCAAATGACATGAATTAAGCATTATATCAATTTTGCGCCTGACGGCCCAGATAAAGTGACAGAAGGTCAAATGACATTGCCGGAGACAGCGCAGCGAAGGGAAATCTACCCCTATATCAACACGCCGGACTGGGGCTGCGGGGATGATTCCGCTGGGTTACATTGCAACTGAGACTCTCGCACTATATGTAGTGCGGCTGGGCTACTCTGCGTATTCCCTAAATTGTAATCCGCCTTCATTATTTCCAGGATCTGGAACGGACCCCTCGAAATTCTCCGTCCGAAACACTGCGGACCTCCAAAAATTGTTACGGAGAACTGTATCGAAAACTATATGACCCATGGGGCGATTTCCAAGTATCGCATTGTTATAAATTCAAGAAATATTTTCAATTATTCACCAACTACATGTTTTCCTTCAGGCAGGTACCGGCGGGCCATAAATGAAAACACTCGACACTCACAATGTTCTTCTTTTTATAATAATAGGGTGACTGCATGTAGAGGGAGTTTATAGCAAAATGTCAAGTGTCATTGGCATCTGTCAAGTTTCATCCATGTTGGAGTCAACGTCAACCGGACTAACCTCACTAAATACTTTAGTTTTCTCGGGTTTTGTTCACATACTGTTTTGTTCGGCGTTTACGAGATCGGGATTGTGATTTCCAATCATTCTAACAATGCCTCACACCTGTTATGTGTTATGTGCCCCAATGCAATTCCCTAACAAACGTCAAAACATAACTCGATCCTTGCGCTGCCTGCTGGTAATCAGGTGAACGGATTTCATGCAATCACCCGAGCAATCACCCTATTGCTCTGGTAACAATTATTTTTCCACCCGATCTTCAAAACAGCACAAAGTAGAAATGAAACAACATGGTTGAGCCAGCCAAGTTTCTATCAGAAGATTAGTTCACGATCGGCCAGAATAACCATGACAACTATAATGTCAACAGTTTCCATTTATGAGCCCGGTAATGTACCACCGGCTTCGTAGAAAACTAGTACAGCCAATTTTGCACATATTGAATTGGGCTCTAATGAGTAATAACAAATTTCATGAAGACCACAAATTCAAACAAAATCTTGATGATACTGACGTACATCGTTAATACAAGCATCGAGCAAAAATGCCACAGTTGAACGAAGCCCAAAAAGCTGTAATCCAAACGAGACTGAACGATGGTGTCACCATATAAGGGCAATTGCCCGCGAAATCGGCGTTAACAAGAGCACAGTTCAACCTAGGAGGATATAAGAATAGGGAGGGAAGGTCCGTCATAAAAAGTGAAGCCATGGAAATGTCATATCCGCCATCTTTGTACGCCCAAAATTTGTATCACTTTACCATTGAAACTGAATATTGCCACGTCAATTTCTGCGAGCTGTCGCTCTTGTCAATGTCAGTCTATGACGCTTGTGCTGCACCAGATCCAGCCACATCCTTCCTAAAGATGATCGTTGGATTTCAATTACTTATACTTATTGGCATTTTCGTCAATAACTTCGTGGTAGGTGATAGTCCGTAGCAGTACGAGTTCCACCAAAATAGGTACCTAGGTACTTTCCAATGTAATTTTGCCATGGACCATGAAGTCTACACTGGCCTCAAGATTGGCTGATGATAAGGTTTCCAGAGTACCTCTTTCACTGTTCAGTGTAGATCACAGAGTGTAGATCATCAGTGGGTCTATTGACAGTGCACTGACCTTACAAATACGTGGTAGAATCTAGGAGGGTAGAATCGAACTGCTCATTTTCTGCTTATTATTTTGGGAATTTGCTGGTTACTTTCATCCTTGTCCAACATTCTACTGAAACATCGTGCGACCTTATGCTACAGGTAGGCATCTTCTCTTCGGCAGCTTCGGCTCGCATTGATGGAATATTCTTCATACATCATATTGTATCCAGCGCACGTAGCCTCTGTCTTTCCCACACTTGGTAAAGCTGATCTATTAAGCTCTTATAGATGAAGCACCACCCAAACAAGATCCAGGCACAAAGATAAAAGATATCAGGCGGGACTCATTTTATGACAACCAAAAAAATCTCAATAACCTCAAATAGTTACAAATTATTTCAATAATGTCAATTCAAATTATAAAAGTCAAAAGACCTTTGAGACTAGATGCAATTTTTGGGCGTAGTTGCTACCTCACCCCTTACGTCACCCGGCTTCATTTCCCCCCGCCCACAAGCTGAGTTATACTCCCTCCCTATTCTTATATCCTCCTAGAGTTCAACTTGCCAAAAATAAAATCTGGAATGGGGGATCAATTGTGAGAAAAACAGGAACTGGACCAAAAAAAGTGAGCACCGATCAACATGACCACAACCCGGTGAATTTCTTTCGAGCTAATCCATTCCAGACGGGAATAAGAGTTATGGGAGAAACAGGGGTCCCAGGATCTTGCAGTACCGATTGGCAAAGAATTCGTCAATCAGACTGAACAAGCCGCTGCGCAGCAAATAAATTTTTTCCTAACTGAAGCGAACAGGCAGCAAAGGCTCTTGTTCGCCCAAGAGCACCTACAACAAAACCCCAACTTCTGGGAGAATGAGGTTTTCAAGTTCGAGAAAACCTTTCAATTATACCATAATGGGACCTTGAGGGTTTACCGCCTCAAAGAAGAGAGATACAACCCTACATATACCAGAAAAACTAACAAAGCAGGCCACTTTTCTCACTTTTCTGTAAACATTTGGGCATGGATCAACTTTAAAGGCCCAGGTGCATGGACTATCATAGATGAGAGGCTGACTGGTCTGGTGTACCGAAGAATTTTGGAAGAGATTCTATTGCCTTCCGTCCGACCACTTTTTGGAAATAATTCAATTCCCCAACAAGATAACTGTCCAGTGCATCAAGCAAAAATTGTCCGTGAATACATGGGAGAACAAGAGATCAATTTGCTGCCATGGTCTCCGAAAAGCCTCGACTCAAATACAATAGAGAACGTTTGGGGAAGTTAATGTGAGCGTTTGGTTAAGTTAAGTGATACCAAGTTAATGTATCAGGAATACTTTCGACCAAGAAATAGGGATGAGTTGATCAATAAAATTACGGAGACCTGGCAAGAAATTACTACAGAATACACAAGAGATTTGGTGTCGTTTATGTCAAGATGTTTACATAATGTCATTGACAGCGCCGATGACGGCGATATGACTAAATACTAGCCAAATTTTCATGTTATTGCTCTTTGTTGTGTTTATTTCTGTCCTTGTTTGGATTAATGTGGGAGGGAAATCTTGAGGTTTAGGACGAATCAAGGGTCTCAAATTTCAATCTGGTACACTGTCAAAATATAAAACTGACATCAATATCCATCAAGATTTCTCCTGTTTTATACATTTTACATACTTTTACATTACTTTTAACTTTTTTTGGTAAGTTTCGTTTATAACGGGTGTTTTTTTTAGAGGTTTGAACTTCAATCAGCGAAAGCGTCGGTTCTTGAGAAGATTTTGCCGTCATTTTTTCATCTAAATATTCATTAAGGCTTGCCATTTGATCATGCAAATGCACAATCGCACAACTTGAGACAATTTTTATAAAATAATCTTTAAACTTGGTCTTTTATACGGCAATGTTCGTGCTTTTTGTGGAATGTTTGTTTCAATTTCCAATTACCGGCCGACAAGATTCTGTATTTCAACTTTCTTGGACTTTTTCTTTGGGGGCTTGTGAAGTCTCTGGCTTTCCTGAATGAGTCTCGAGCTGTCCAGGGTCTTAGGGATAATATCGTTGGCCGTATTAGTTAGATAGAGCCCGATCCTTGCCAAGAAGCTACCCGAAATTGGACCTATCTAAATTGGAATTGAAACAATATATTTTGAGCTGCCGTGGAATTGTGCGTGGACATTATCAAATGGCAAGCCTTAATGAGTAGTTATATGGAAAAGTTACGGCAAAATATTTCCAAGCACCAACGCTATCGCTGATTTAAGTTGTATACCTCTAAAAAAAACACTTTTATATTATTGAATGTACCTACCTAATTTTCAAATATACAGGCCCGACGAAGACGTGAATCACGTTGAAACGTTGCCTGAAAAAAAAATTTAAGACCCTTGATTCGTCCTAAACCTCAAGATTTCCCTCCTACATTGCTCTTTGTATATAAAACTATTTCTGTTGTGCTCATTATTACTTTTCAACTTCCGAATTATTTTGTTATCAGTGATACTGACGACACAACGGACGTGACACATGATGGACATTGCAGGAACAAGATTACAATGATACGTACCTAGCGACCCCACACAACTAAAAAATCCTAAAATCACTGTATCTTGACTTTTTTACTGTACTTTTTTACTAGTCTTCGATGAAGTCGATGGTACATTCCGTTCACGTTGTAAATATAGTATAGGACTTTTTGAATCAAAAATACGACAACAAGACAACCACCCCCTACACCTCATTACATATGTTTGCAAAAAACAACTAGATACACCTTCACTCATCTGCACACACTGATGCAGAGCCAATACAAAATGCGGCAGAGAATGATAAGGAAATCACTTTGGAAGCTTGGAGCTTTTGGAATACACTTGAAAAACACCTATTTCCCGTTCACTTTTTATTTTCAGTACAAGATGATTTTCTGAAGCAAAAATAAAGTGACAAGCTGGAGCGCTAGGAGGATACGGCTGATGATGGCCGCTGATAGTTTTGCTCCAAAACTTTCCAGGTGCCATCAGCCGTAGCCGTAGCCTTCCAGCTAGTCACTCCATTTTTGCTCCAAAAAGTCATTCTACTGAATTCAAAACGTGAACGGCATATAGTTTCCTGTATTACAGAACAGGGGGGCTGAAAAGAAAGTAGGTAAAAGAAACCGTGATAGAAATTCTTACCAACGAAATCCGCATAGGGTGAGCTGTAGTGGGCCCGTTCACCTGAAATATAATGGACACATCAGTCATCATAAAACGTCGTCAACCGAACTTATGCTGTTGCATCATGTTATTATGATTAATTTCAGATTTAATTGAGTTTAACATCGGATATTCGTAGATCCATGAATACTTTGCAGAACAGGTTTACCTACAATAATATTAAATTGAATAATGCGTTCCAACTTCAACTTCATCTACAGTATGGTAGAAATGAAAGCATTTTCATCATTTTTGGGAATAACCATCGACTCGCGGTAGACAGGAAAAGCCAAATCACGACATTAGACCTTGACATCTATTAAGAAAAAGAAAAACTAGAAGAAATGGATACCGAAAAAACATGTCAAAAATTCAAAGAGACAGTCTTGGAGGCAGCTAAAGCGGCATGTGGGATATGCAGAAAAACCAAAAGAAAAGCACAGCATCGTGGACCGAAGATATCAAGACGGAAGTTGAAGAAAAGAAAAGGAAAGAGTATTTAGGAAGAAAAACAGAAGAGATGTACAGGAGATACAAAGAGCAGTGGCAAAAAGTAAAGAATATAGTAGCAGAAGCTAAGAAAAATCTTGGGTAGATTTCAGTGAGGAAATGTAAGAAAATAGCAAAGAAAACCAAAAACTGTTCTACAAAGTATTGAAAACACTGAGGAAAGGAAGAACAAACGAAGTTCATACAATAAGGAACAATAAAGAAGGAAGAATATTGAAGGATACTAGGGAAATAATGGAAAGATGCAAGGAACACTTTTAAGAATTACTGAACACACATGACAAATCAACACAGAAGAAGAAGAGAAGGAGCAAGAAAAGGAGGCGACAACAGTGAAAACAAGAAACAAAGAAAACGTAAATGGAAAAGAAAATAGAAATGCGATTACAGAAGAAGAAGAACTAGACGAAGCAGTAAGTTGATGATGAGAAATGTGTTGGTCCAGATCCAAGTGACCTGAACGACAAATTAATGATGGATTGCAAGGAAGGTTTCCACAGTTTCAAGTCTTTACGAAACGACAAAGAGCTGAACGATATTGCCGGAGTAACGTTTGCTGTTTCTCAATTATACTACTGCTTTTTCATTGTGTTTCAAAAAATTTAAAAGTATCAGATGAAAATTGATTACTGTTGTTCTTTATGAAAATGAGATTGGGGTTGACGTCATCAGCATTGGGTGTAATTTTAATATTCATGAAGGCACTGCTTCGCGTATTTTCAAATCTGTTTTGGGAGTTTTAACAAAAAAGTGCAGAAATTTAGTATACTAAGCGTCAAATCTAGCGTTACACTTTTTTAAGGATTTTTTACTGAGGAACCAAATAACCAATTGTGTCGAAATTTCACCCAGAGTAAGCTTGACGTGTCCTTTGAATGTCCTGCAATTTTCTGAAGTCGGAACTCTTAGGTAAGGGAGTGTCCTAATTCAGAAGAGATAAATGTCTAAAAGAGAAATTTATCAAAAATTGGAGAGCAGTTGAGCGATTAACCCGGGGCCAAAAGGAGCTTCCTTTGATTTCAAATGATCTGAATGTAGGGTTTGTATCCTTCCTAACGATTCATCATGACTGTTGTGCCAATATTGCTGCTTGCTGTTGAGACTCACCTCTTGTTCCAGAATAGAGAAAAAACGGCTGTGTGAATGTCAAAAATGGTCCTTGAGAGCGGGGAATGGGTATTCCATTCATGAATAGGGATTACGTGAGTGCATGTTGACAAATTTGTTTTCCATGTTTTCTAGAACGTCTTTCGGTGGTAGGTGTTGTTTTACCAAAGGCTGATAAACGATTTTCTGAGAGTTTGGTACATTGTAAATCTTACGTGACGATTCATTGGAACCTTTAGAAATGGTCCTTTCATAAATTGACTTCCAACCCCCCTTGTTAACCCCAAGATCATAATCACTGGGTACTCCATGCAAGAGTGGTAAGAAAAGCAAATTCATCGGGAATTATTCGACCATGTACCCTAGTAGGTCAGAAGTTTTTGATGTACAGTGTCGTAGTCTTGAAAGACCTTTGTTTTTAGAGTAGGGCCCCATTTCCTCAATTTTCGAGCGGCTATTTCACTGCCCGTTTCCATCATCCTCCAGCAATTTCCATAGTGGCCTGGCATATGCGGTTTCTAGACCACTCCTGAATAATCACACACACCTTTCGCGTGCTTTCCGTGTGTTCTGGAATCTGCACCTCCGCCAAAGTGGACAGATGTGCCTTGATCGAGCGTTGAAGGTTCCAATTCAGTTTCACGTACACGAACGCTTTGGAATGCACAAGAACACTCCGCACTTCTACACTGCGATCTAATGGATGGAAGAATCCAGAAAGATCCCGTGTTTATCAGTATGCACGGAATGCCGCTCGTAACAGTATCTTTGCAAAATGAGCAGTCTCTCACCCAGATAGATCCAAAGCTGTCGCTACATCTAAGTTTGGACATAGGGAAGAGATGATATTATCGGTTTGTTTCCTGCTATAGATTACCTGCTTAGCAACTTTTTGCAGCATCATTGTTGTCGGTACATACACAGCAACAAAGCTGCTGGAATGATGGTCATTCCGTATTGTGGACCTCGTGGTGGTGATGACGACATTGTCGGTGATGGTGGTGGGTGGCGGTCGGGTTCGCAACCCCAAACTCTCGAGCCAAAGAGCACAACAACAATCCGACCAGCAGCACCTGCAGATAATACGCTCCTGCCGCCCGTAGAGCAGCCTGTAACGATACAGTTGGAACTTAAAGCTCTCCGTAATTCGGTTAGGGCTTTATAAGTTTCTCCTCTGGACTTTCTCTGCCGCCTCATTTATTTTCACTATTGTCATAATGGCGGGCGGGCCCACTAAAACTAAATACCACTATTCCGGGACGGTTCGGCTCTATACCATATCGATTTCCCTTAATGGCTTTTGCGGAGACTTAAAATTTATGTTTCACAACGAAATCCCGACGCGTCAGTTTCAAGATGGAGTCGTTGCTCTCGCCATTGTTGCGCCCCTTTCGGCTGTGCTAACCGGACGTGAGGTATGAAAGTTGCTCAATCTTGTAAAAGTTTCCACTTGTATAAAAAGATATGATTAGATTAGACTAGTCAGAAATGTGTCCTATGTGTTGTCCAAGTCACATAGGAAGTAAGCTTTCTTGAACTTTTTACATAAACGGTTGTCGGAAATAAGCCATCGCATTATACGTGGTCTTTTAATTTTTACAGCACTTTCCCCTGGGTATTATTCATTTCAACCTCAAGAAACCACAGTAGCTTATGATTTTTTTTTCACTACTAGCCGTGAAGTGCATCATTATTAACCTGTTCCTGAATTAGGATGGCGATTTTCTAGTAGTAAAAAAAATAATATATAAACCACGGTCGAGAAAATTATTATAGCTTCAGCGCCTTATATCCCTCAGCTGCGCTTCGGGATCTAAACCGGCGCTTCAGCTATAATAATACTTTCTCAACCTTGGTATATAATATACTATTTTTTACTACTTGAAAATCGCCATCCCAGTTGAGGAACAGGTTAATAATGATGTACTTCACGGCTAGTAGTGAAAAAAATTATTATAGCTTCAGCGCCTTTATATCCCTCAGCTGCGCTTCGGGATCTAAACCGGCGCTTCAGCTATAATAATACTTTCTCAACCTTGGTATATAATATACTATCATTTAACCCAAAATAATAAATTGTGAGCTACATTAGTCTAAAAAAAATTCCCAATCCAAAATTTCTTATAATTTCCAACAGTTGTGGAGAACCAACCCCAATCCTGAAGAACCCCCCAGCTGAGCTACGATGAACGAAAATAGTGCAAATGCACTGCAAAGTGATTCGACGATGTCGCTTGTCTACCTACCTAATGAGGCCTCACTATGGTTGGAGTCGACGAATATGTCACGAAATTATACCGGAGAATCAAAAGCTGCTTTTGCTGTAGGAATTCAAAGGAAAAGAGAGGGCTCACCACGTTCCCGCGGTGGTCGGGGTCTGCATGAATATTTTCGGTCTTCTCCGAACGGTTTGGGGCTGTCTTGACGTAAGACGTTCTGCCACCACTTTACTTGACTTGATTCGGCTTGAATTCTGCCACGAAATACGGAGAGTACACTTTCAAAATATCGTACTGAGAATTTTTCGTAAAAAAGTCCCAAACAACAACGATTTCCATAGAGATGGGGAATTTAAAAGAAATTCTATCATCACCTTCGGAACTGCCACCCGCTGTCGTGCATTGTTCATCTGTTGCCTAGTTATAATTTTGAATTTATTTTCAAGGGTTCATATTCAGCAGTCCACCCCACGGCTCAAACGTCCCACCGGAAAAAGGTCCACGACTCATTTGTCCCCGAGTTCTGCTACCGCGAAGACATCCACTGCTAAAACGATCCACCTGAAGAAGGTCCGCCACGAATTTATTCACTGTCAGGTGACTTCGCCCGCAGACATTGCAAAGCTAGGAACTCGGAAATGCCAACTGTGGGCATTTAGTCGGCGGTAGCCTCCCTCCCCATCCCCTTATGATTTCGTCTCTGGAGAGCATTCTATTCAAAAATGACTAGTGAAGTTGTGGCACTGAAATTTGCAAATTTCACTGTTAGATCACTGTTAGAAAACAAGACATAAATAACAATAATATATAATATAATAACATAATAACAAGACAAGAAATAAACTGCTGCTATTTTCCATGCTAATATAATTATGCAACCAAACATACATTCAACAGACCATCTACTACACACATCAAAAGAATCTAGGGGACAAGCGAATTCAGACGATTTCTAAAATCATCATAACTTTTGATTACCGTCAGCGATTTCATATCGGTTTTCAGTGTTCGATAGCCCAATCCTTCGTTTTCATGCCAGGTGGTGGAAGGTGAATTGCCAAAGACATTGATCATTTTGTGCCGCCATGTTGAACTTCCAAGAGAGTGATCCGATTTCATTAAAACTTGGATCCCACTCATGCCTGGTCCCAGTAATTAGAATTTCAAGGTCAAATGTCTTTTTTGGTCACTTTCAGGCCGTCACATTGAACTTTTATGTAAATGATTCGATTCTAGTGTGTTTCAAAGTTTTATTCAAATCGAATTATTCATGTAAAAAGTTTAATATAGCGGCTCGAAAGTGATCAAGAGTGACATTTGACCTTGAAATTCCAATTACTTGAACCAGACATGAGTGTGTTCCAAGTTTCAATGAAATCGGATCACTTTCTTCTCTCTTGGAAAATCAACATGGCGGCATGAAATGATCAATATCTTTGGCAATTCACCATCGATTTTCAAAATTCAAAAACGTCAGTGAAGCTGAAACACTGATCTTCATAACTGTGCTATTGCAATGGATGGATTCTCTTTTTTGAGAAATCGCGCTCGTACTGAACTTTTGGCAATTTTACACTGTTCCATTGATCACCCTGTAACGACCTTGTAAAACATTGTTCGTATTTGACGTGATCAATGCATGAAAAAGAAAGATTGAGCTATCCAACACTGAAAACCGATATGAAATTGCTGACGGCAATCAAAAGTTATGATGATTTTATAAATCGTCTGAATTTGCTTGTCCCCTAGATTCTTTTGATGTGTGTAGTTTCGAAATGTCTATGCTGGGTGTAGGCGGCATATGACAGTGGCTAAATAAGCGGTGGACTTTTTTCCGGGAGGACATTTGAGCCGTGGGATGATTTATCGGTGTGAAGACTCGGGGATAAATGCGCGGTGGACCTTTTTCCGGTGGACCGTTTGAGCAGTGGATGTCTTTGCGGTGTTAGAATTCGGGAATAAATGCGTGGTGGACTTTTTTCCGGTGGATCGTTTCAGCAGCGGATGTCTTCGCGGTGGGAGAATCGGGGATAAATGAGTCGTGGACTTTTTTCCGGTGGGATGTTTGAGCTGTGGACCGCTAAGTGGGCTCCCATTTTCAAGACGAAGTGGAAAAGGAGAAGAATTGAGAAAATAAAAATTGGAGTAATGGCGTCTTTACAGAACTTCGTATGTCGCCAGCGACAGTGTCTTTGGCCAATAGGATTCGATCTGCCTGTACTCCCCTACCTCCCTCCATAATTCCCGCGACACGAGATTCTATCGTCGTGTCGATCAAATTATTCAACTACAGTGGTGTGGGGGACTGTCGCGACATACAAAGTTCTGTAAAGCCGCCATAACAAGCAAAATGACATCTTGTCATAAAATGTAACACAATTTTGTGACCAAAACAGTGGCGACGCTAGGGGGGGTTCAGGGGGGAGCCAGGCCCCCACTGAGAAACCCTCTGCCCCCACTGAAGGAAATCTTAGGGTGGGCCATTTATTTTCATGTTAATAAATCATTAATCTTGTTTTACATTCATTTTGATAAATTTTCTTCAAAGGAAAAGTATTTCAGTCGTAAATTTTGTACGGGGAAGAAGCTTGCGCTAATGGTGGTTGAAATTAAAAAGGTTTCACTTATTTCAGTTCCACGATTATCCGGAGGATAACACTTTGAATTGCGTGTTTCGAGAATAATTATTATAGAACTAAAAGAGTATTATCCATTCCAAGCTTAAAAAAACACAGTGGCGTGTGATATTTTTTCTTCAAGTTGGATAATCTGATGAGTTGCTAGATTGAAAAAGTTATTCAAATTTATCAAAGTGATGTTCGCTGTGCTGGAGTGCCGTTTAGATTCAATTGTTGAGTCAGCTTTTGACACTGACACATTATTCTTATTCTGTTTTGTCTTGAAAACGCCACTAGGCAAGCTATTTCGATAGTGAGAAGTGCTGAGAGCTGCAATAGGAAGAATATAGAGTTAAAAAGATGACCGAGGAGGACACAGGTCTAGCGGCGGGGTGTGATTTCGTCGCAAGTGATCCCGCGACCTGAGCTCGTCGCACCCTGTAAGAACTAGGTATGTTAATCCACTTTCTATTCCAGGATTATGCTCTGTGATCCTGGCCGTGAGAAAGCGGCTAAGGTGAGTGAGCAAACCTGCGACCTGCCGGCGACGCATCCCTAGAATGACAATTTAACAACACAGCGTAGTTCAAATGAAGGTTTCATGTCATACGGACACTAATTTGACCGTAACCTCCCTTGTAGCAAGATGACATTGAACATAAAAAATCGGGGACACCAACAAAATTCGAATTTTTTATGGCAAGCCAAGCTTGGAATGGATTATAGTAGGTAGAGTAGTCGGAATACCAGAGCGACCTGTGGGCGGAGCCTAACTGCGCGAACTTAGTTCATCTAGTAGTGCACCTAGATTTGCAGTGGGATTTTAGGTTCGCCTGTGACCTGGTAATGATCCACCACTCAAGCTGACGATTTTTGTTTTTATGTTCAACCCTGCCCACAGGTCCCTGTGGTGTGCCGTCAACTCTAACTCAAATCTATTCTATGTGTGAACTTCTAAAGTTCAATTTTCTGATTCAAAACTTTGAAATATAAAAATGTTAGTTGCAATAAAAAAAAACCTGAGAGTGTTTTAGAAGGGACTAGGAGGCATTCTAAAGTCCCCCCAATTGTGAAGGACATTTTCGCTTGCGGCGGCAACGGGGGGCTCCCGGGCCCTCCACGTTCAGTTCTGACCCCCCCGATCTCTCTGGGCCCATCTTGGCCCCCCCCTACCCTAAAATGCTAGCGTCGCCACTGGACCAAAAGCAGCTCGAGCTGGCTCATATCATCGCAAGGATTTTTGGTCACAAAATTTAACTCAAAAATGACGTAACAAAATTGTTGTGATCGTCCAATAAGGCCTTCAGCTTAGAATCTTTTGACGAATGGTAAATGTGTTGTAGATTTTTAGCGCCATACGTCAATTTTTCAGACCCTACTATTCTGAAGCTATGATAAGGATCAATGATCATTCTGAAGCGAAAATAGTCGCAGTTTCCGCATGCTGATTGCTGGTCGATGAATCATTGAATCATCGGACATTTCTCGTGACTTAGATGAATTTGTTCGTACACATAATCCCAAAAGCATTCGACAATATTGTCATTTATCACAGTAAACGTCGCTTTTCAATAAATGCATCGGCAAGTCCAGAACATGCAGTCTAGGGAAAACAATTCTTAATGGGCACACATATTCCAACTCCCATCCGCGTATGTTATTAGTGTGTGTAAGCCAAGAGATTAAGCAATAACTCGATGGGGAGTCGTAAAACAGGGAGGGAAACTGACCAGTGGTCAGCATCAAATTCTGCAGGAACATCACCCGCATCAGTTCTTCGAGCACGCATTTCGCTTTCCATCTCTTTTCCCATCACACTGTGCGATGCTCTGGCGGGCTACGCGGCCCTCTGATGCGGAATCCACCGGAAATAAAAGAACAATGCACACCACCCTTAATTCTTGTGCCTTTTGCAGCCCGGGAGAGCGCAGATGTTGGAAATTTATATTATTCATTACGTTTCTCTTATATTTGAAGTTACTGCGCTGCTCTGGCTGTGCTGGAAAATTTTCCAGAGATGTAATAGGTATACGTTCGCTCCAACTCCCCCACACATCATTGTTTTTTTTTTCCTTCAGTGTTTATGCCGGCTCTGGGGTTTGATTTAGATTTAGATTTTAATTTCTCTATTTTAATCCGAACGTGTGAACATCTGCACCTATTGATAGAAGCCATGCTCATAACAATACATTGTTGACTTAAGAGATTATATCTCGTAAAGCGTAAACCTATTTTCTTTGTTCATATAAATATTCGGGTGCGTCGAAGTAAAATATTTATACGCCAGACGGGCATTCCTGGAATCAAAATTAATGTGGTCATATAAATCGTATACACGATATCGATTTGTTTATCACTGGTAAAACGTTTGAAATTCAATATCAGGAAAACTATACAGTGTCTATATTGAAGCTAACAAAGTAATTTATTGATTCGCTTCTGATCGCTTTCAATTTTCACCGGCAATTTCCGGCCTTTGCTCTCTGAATTTTTGTACCTAAATTGAGCAAGCTATTACCTGTCTATCCGTCTGCCACAGGTTGATTTCTTTTTGTGTGGAAATTTTTATGGAAAATGCGCTTCGATTTATGGATCTCCCATTCCATCCCCGATGTCAATCGGCGGCCGCCCGGCTTATACCTATATACATACACAACACACCGGAATGGAAATTACTTATTAAAATCCGGAAAGCTCGACTGACATTTTCGTATGAAAAGTTCGACCGCATTAAGCACGCAAGCTGTCTTTTCTGCTGTTGAACCGGCCGGCCAATGTGACACGTTTGACGGGGGATATTTTAATATTGTATTCATATCGAAATGCTCGAATGAACCCTTTAATCAGGTCAATTACGGCGACTCATGCAAGAATGGCAAAGCACACACACACACACACACACACACACACACACACACACACACAATGCCAAAAGTTCATTAATTATGCAAGAGCTGCAACCCTCTCGGATATTTTTATATCTGGCAGTACCTATGTGTCAACACAAACAATCCAATAACTGAGTTTTCCTCTCTTCTTCACCTGAAACCTCACAATCGTACAGCCGTACATAATAAACATGATCCATCTAATTAGGTACTACTTATAGTTATAATCTAGCTAGCCCATCAATCTATAACAGTATTCCAGCCAAAAAAAGCAGGATAGTGACTGAAACTTGTGATTGATTCTTCTCTAGAAAGCCGAGTTGAGATCCGATGATGCTGGATTTCTATACTGCTCTAGGATGCCCAAGTTGAGACCCTTCGATGATGAGTTTTGACCCTTCTCTACGGAGCCAAGTTGAGAACTGCTGATGGTGAGTTTCGATCCTTTCCTAGGAAGCCGAGTTTAGACTCGCTGATGGCAGAGGTGACGGAAGTGGTGACCTCGGCGAACAGAGAGTTAGACCTGGTGAGTTGGGGTTAGTGCTAACGATTGAGCTCCTGTCCGAGAAGATGTTTGATGGAGCTCCTGCGCGTTCGTTTTGGAATCTGTCCACATGTGCTGGTGTCTGTTACACTGTTTCTAGATACCATGATGTTCAGACATTTTGTGACACCAAGAAAGGCATAAGTGCTGCGACGGAGGTTAAATGCAAATGCGACGTCTTAGAAACAGAATACTCTGCTAAGTAAGTTGACTTAATAACTCGAGAAAAGGACTAAAGGGGCGGTGTGAATAAGAAGAAGCAAAAACTTTTAGCAATTGCTTCATAGTACTAGCTATTGCTATCTAGTTCTAGCTGTTAGTCAAAGCATTTGCTTCAAATGGAGTTAATAAATTTTCGCTGGTACTTCGTAGCAAAAGCTACAAAAATCAAGCTTTTGCTTCGACAAACCCGTCATTTTTTTGTCAGCTCATATCATCAGTCATCAGAAAAGTCGGGAAATATGAGAATGTTTGGAGGTCGAGATGAGTTTTCGAGTGAGAGTGGAGGATTGCTATCGGAGGAGGAAGCAGCAGGCAGTATAGGGAGTTCCGAGGCACCAGCCGGAAGCTCGAATCGTTCAATCCAGAACGAACGCTTTGTGCTCCTCCTGAACAAATCTCAGCTCCCTCAAGTGTCAGAAGCAAAGAATAGAGGTTTGAATGCCATGGCTACCAAGTACCAACAAGAGTTTGGACAGACAATCTCAACCAAACAACTCCAGAAAAAAATCAAAATTGAAAAAATGCAATAAAGAAGAAGACGGACAAGACGGCCACTGGGAACCATAAAATACGGCTAAAAGAATGGGAGAAGAGTCTGATGACATTGATGGATGGGTTAGAAAACCTCGTTTTTGCAAAAATCCCAGGTTTGCATGGTGAAAATCTACGCATAGCTAAAGTGTTCATGTACCTATTTATCTAACAGGGTTTAAAAGAATCGGCATGCACAGCAACGAGGAGGTACAAAGGCTAAGGCCAGCGACACCGGTTGAAAGATTAAATCAGCAAGTTCTACTTCCACCTCTACCTCCACCGCCAAAGAAGAATAGACCAAACCCAGCAGTAAACATGCACATGCATGAAACTCAAGAGACAACAGCTCTTGCTACGCCTCAGTTGCAGCGGCTCGTTTTACTAGAGCAACTGCAACTCATCAGAGTCAAGCAAGAGAAGGAAGAATTGCTGTTAAAAAGATTAAAAGACAATGACTATTAATCTTTCAACAGCAATTATTCCTTGTACTTCCTTAGTTTTACCTGCAGTTTAACCTAGTCTCAAGTTCTTGTTACAGTGTTATGTGAATGAGCCATTACATAGTTATATTTTCCATAACATCATGTTATATCGGAGTGAACTCTTAATAAAAGACTTCTTAACATCTCTAATGCGACAGATATACTTTATGTAACATTGGTGTAAAAGTACTTAAGTATAACAAAATCACAGATTCAGATTAAATATGACATTCTTCAATTCTTCCCTTCGTCGCTGACCACGCACTTTGTCATTATCTCTATTATCGTCATCTTGTTCCTCTCCATCAAAACCAGCAAACATTCCTTGATCGATTTCGTCATCTCCTGGCAGCTCATCGTTCAAATACTTCGCGATATTATGAAGAATCACACAAGCGACAATAACATCCGCTGTCTTTTCGAGTTTAACTCTGATTAAATATTGTAGGATGGGAAATCTTCTTTTAAGCTGTCCAAAACACCTTTCTATGATAACTCGCTCTTTAGTGAGCAGTTGGTTGAATGTAATTTCCTCCGGGGCTCTAAGATTTTTGTACGGTGTAAGAAGCCAAGGTTCTATTCCGCACCCACCATCACCTAATATTATTGCATTGCTTCTTTGATTAGTCATAAAGGCCTGTAGATCAGATCTCCGTAGTATCCTCGAATCGTGAACCGATCCTGACCAAGATGCATCGATGCTTGTAGACTCCTTCTTGCCATTGCAGGTTGCTTGAACGTTTATACTGCAGTACCCTTTACGATTGACGTATTCATCGCCATGGAAGGACGGCTTCATAATGCGAACATGTGTGCAATCTGTCGCCCCAATTGCACACGGGAAATTGTATTTCTGTGCCCACATCCTTTGAGCAGCAGTAATTTCATTTTCATTGGAAGGAAACTTAATCCAAACGTGTGGTTTTTCCAAGATCTTACTCAAAACGAATTTTATTGTCTTGCAAACTGTGGTCCTATGCACGCCTTCGTCCTTTGCAATTCCGATTTGGAATCCAGGATCGCTGACGAATCGAAGAAAAACTTGCATCTTCTGTTTCAGTGTCAGCGAGCCTCCTCTAGTTTCTTCAGATTGACAAGCTTTTTTCGACCAAGACATGACTTAGACCACATCGTAGGGTGCAAGAGGATCCCCTCAAAAGTTTTGGAAACTCCGAAAAAAAATTGAAAATCACCTCTTGGGGCTGTGCCAGGTCCACCAATGTTCATGATTTGTGATAAATGACGACGCGTTATTGATGGGTAACTTGATTTAGACATGGTGGTGATCCAGTGGTGAAATCCGGTAGGCGCGGTCACTATTTAACACCGAAAATTGATACTTCCGGAAGCTCTAGCTCAAGAGCCCCGAGTCGCACAAAGATGGTTCAGGTGTCAAATCGTGGAGAATTGAATGTACTTTTATACGTATATAAACATTTCAATTTTGCATGGACTAAAATTTAGATATTGTCAAAAACTTCTTTTCAGATATCATTTTTTCAAGATGGAGGTACGCACTGCAAAGATATAAATAGAAAAAATGCAAATTCAGAAAGGGCACATCGAAATCTACAAATGAGGCAATTTTCATAAAAATAAAAAAATAAAAAAATCTTTTTTTCAAATTTTTTTTCAATTTTTTTTCAACATTCCTCAATGTCTTTTTTACGGGAGGTTGGTATGAGATAACAAGAAGAATTCACTTTTCTACAAAGTTAGATGTCTTGTGTTAAAATCGGTTGGAAAATAAAAATGTTACAGCGATTTTCATATGACCGTACTAAATTCATTTTGGCGCCTCCACCAAATTTGCCTGCGACAGATATCAATGTTCCACCATTTTTTTAAATAGTGTTTAATGTCCCAGAAACCGATCGAGACATAGCTCCATATATTTTAACAAAGCTGGACATCACCAGGCTAATCGATACCTTCTGCCCCTAGATAAAATCCGCCATTTTGAAAAAGGGGCGCCATTCAAATCCTAAGGGACGGAAAAAAAAGCACTGCGGGTCAAATCGTTTATTAAGGTCTTAGTTACGATCCTGCAAAGTGGTTTGCCTTTATCATCATTTGCAACTTGTTTTTTCCTACCACGTCCACTATACCTACGTGGAGGTAAGAGACATGATATATTCATTAAGAAACACTAAAAGCAGGAATATTTATGGTTTCAATGTAAATTTATTCAAAATAATTGAAGACTTAATTTGTGTCCCCTTCACAAAACTCATCAGTAACGTTCTCGCTTGGGGCATCTTTCCAGACTCTTTGAAGAAAGCTCTGGTAATACCAGTTACTTAATCAGGGGATATAAACCAGTTCTCAAACTATAAGCCATCTCGCTTCTTCTCATTGTGATGATGATGTCTTAGAGTCTTTTGAGAGGTGTGAATACTTGCATGCTACGTTCTGTGATCTTAGCAAGGCTTTTGACTGCTTTCGTTGCTTTCAAGTTATTCGTTGATAGCGTTATACTTGCGGAACAGGTCCCAGAGGGTATCATGTGGCGGCGTGTTTTCTCGGGACCAGATAGTATCTATGAGAGTGCATCGAGGGTCCATTCTTGGACCCTTACTGTTTTTGATTTATATAAATGACCAGAGGCCCGTTTCATAAAAGCGACAAGTTTGATTCTACAAGTGTGTCGTGTTGGTTACCATTGTTGCAACAATTGGTTACAACAATGGGTTATCAAGGCTACACACTTGTAAAATAGGACTTGTAGTTTTATGAAACAGGCCCCTGGTCGACCACCGATGCTTGCGCCTGTGTGACAAATTTTGGAATTAGTTATTATTTCTCAAAGTGATTGATTCAATTTGCTTGTGACCTGTGACAGTGACAAAACTTGGAGTAGGTAAATTCCTTTTTTACTCCTTCATATGTCTTCTTGTGTACCAGGGTGCACAAGCTCCAATGGAAATGAGAAGGCCCGGTTGAGGAAAAGTGGCCAAAAATGCCCAAGCATGTTCCGACCTCACACAGTAAGTTCAACTGTATAACTTTTTTGCAGGATTTGAACACCTTTGAAAGCACACAAGTAAAATCCAATATACGTACAGTTGTGAGCGAAATGATAAATACGGCACCGTTAGGTAGTCGGCTGGATTTCAGAAATGTTAGCTGCTTGGATCGTTCTTGAATGCCAGTTTTGATGAAAATCAATCTCTAATCAAAACTGACATTCAAGAACAATCCAAGCAGCTAACATTTCTGGAATCCAGCCAATTTCCTAGCGGTGCCGTATGAATCATTTCGCTCCCAACTGTACCTACTGTACGTAATGTTCCGACTCTCTTGGTTCCTCTATGATATAGTTATTCTTATTATAATAATATCTGTATAACGTTTTGCCTTTGTTGGAAGGAGAAATAGCTCGTGAATGGGGGAATGCCATCAGGAGGCCAGGTAGACCCCTGACATCAAGAGAAAAGGTTTGCGAACTACAGTTTAGAGATGATGACATTGAACGGTATCTATTTATTTCACAACAAAGTAACAAAGCTTTCGGATGGAACAGTCTTCCAGCTGATGAGCAGAAGCATTTCAGAAGTAAAGGAGAATGTGGTACTCACTATTCTTTCAAAACGGAACAACTCGTTTGACTTAAGACTGAAGGAAGGTGAAGGTTCCATCAAAAATAAAGGCACAATGAATGGGACTAAAGCTAAGAAGATCGGGCTCAGGGAGCCTGCACATAATCGAAACCCCTTTGCCGGCCACAGTTAACCCGCTCATCGACAAGTAACCACAATCCAAGACATGAACGCACCCGAACATCGACCAGTGCTTATTACGAACAAAGAAATTTTATGCAAATTTCCCTCCATCAGATTAGTGGTTTTTGTGCAAAAGTCATGACAAAATTGAATTCACATGCTTGCCATATTGATGGTAGATATTCTTGAATGGTTCCCCCCATAACCTTTTTCTTTTGATATAATTATGTATGGATATTTCTCATAAAAATTACAAATATATGATCCTTCCCGTTACACCTCAAGATTTTCACACCAGGTCAATAATGTCCAGGTCACCATCGGGGGTGGAGCTGGAGAGGTCCCAACCTCCTTAGTCTTCACAATTACTTCACATCCATGATCACAAAAAAGCATCACCAGATACAAATGAATTACAGGGTTCTATCCTACATTAGCAAAATCACAGTTTCCTATGAGCCGTTCCTAGAGAGACTGTACTATTGGCGAAAATCTTTTCCGCGTGGTAGCGCTGTACGCAATAAAACATGGTGGCCCAAGGGGCCTTGACAAATAGGTAGTAAACGCAGTGCGCATTTACATCACAACAGCTGTCAACAGTGATAGCTGTCAGTGAAACCGTAACAGTGGGCCAAGAACTGTGGGTTCGTTGGGAATGGAATTTCGTAGCATTATCTCTAACTTATTTTTGTTTTAGAAAATGCCGATAATACAGATTCATTTGCCCAATATTCATGGTCATGTTGGTGACCAAATCAGCCCCCTCTCGACTCGACAAAGTGCGAAGAAGTGATTGAGGCAGGTCATTTAATCGTGTGTGGGGTGACTGGGGCTCACTGCGACTGAGACTCTTGTGCTTTGTTATGTCTCATAAATGGATAATTGAAAACCATTTGGAGGCTAGGTTCTGTGGCCCAGTTGTTAGAACAGTGTTGTGAACTCGTGAAGCCATTTCCGATAAGCCAGTGAGAGCAGCCGGAGAGCCTGGAGATCAACGCCAGCGGTATTGAGAGAAGATACCTGGCCTGCAAATCAGAATCCGTCACTCGCCTCATCAGTTCAGATTTAGAACAACTTAATCGATATGAAAATATTTTCCATTGTAGAAACACTACCTAATATCATTGTTCTAATATCAACCGATGATGCTTTGATTAAACTTATGATTGAAGAATACTCAATTATTATTGATAAACTATGATTTTTATTATTCTAGACAGCGGTAAATGCTTATTAGCTACTGAAATTTTACTTTACAGTCAATGTATGAGTCGTACGATTACTCCAAAAGAATGTTCATCTTTCTGGCCTAAACGATAATTGTTGGCTTATTTTCGTGATGCGTCCTGTTGTACCTATGCCTTGTCTTGTGGGGGCTTAGTATTTCCACCTTGTGTGCAAGGGGCTCACACAACTTAACATCTGTAACGTAAATAAGCATTCAGAGATTGCATTTTTCGGCCAGCATTTCACCAACTTACGTATCGGCTTTTGCTGCTGCATTGTGCATTGTGTCCATCGGCGTATACTAACGCAGTAATTCAAGTCAAACTACAACACTCACTCGCTCACATTCACGAAGATGTGGTAAACAAGGAAGACAAAAAAAATTAATTATTTTTCAACTGTCAAAACTGTCAATATTTTTATGATTTGGAGTAGGTACTGTCAACTGTCGAGTGCTACTGCGCTACTGCGTGGCTACTGCGCTGGGCTGTGCGCTGGGTACCTATTTGTCAAGGCCTCTTGGGCCACCATGTTTGACTGCGTTCAGCGCCTTCTGGTGGCCGCTGATTTTCGCCAATAGAGTGACGAAGCTATGAAAGGGATATATCGGTATTCTCTGTCAGTGTCTCGGCATTTCCTGGCCTCGTCAAAATTTATAACAAAGTTAGCTGGGGTGGGCGTGGTTGCTATTGACATTTGTCATTCTCACGATTTGTTTACAAATTTGAATTGTCATTATTTTGCATGCCGAAATCGCCGAAATCCGGGCTAAAAGTGCCAAAACGAAAAAGGTGCACCGTGAAGCAGTACAAGAGTCGGGAAGATGTGATGTTTTCCTTGCCGAAGAAACCATCAGGTATAGAATCTTGCAAAATTGATGAACTTCTATTATTGTGTTTTTTGGGTTTTCCAGCTGTTCGGGGCCAGTACCTACTGAAATACATAATATACCTACTGCGCGTACGGCAATTACAAATATATCTTCACGATGGGGTCACCACGTCGACGGTTACTGCATTCAACGATCAATGGAATTTGCGTTCGACGGAATGAGTTGGATGATGAAACCTACGTTCGACGAAATGCCAGCAGTACTTGAAATACGGTGATCGAAAGCATCTGCTATGTATGGAACACAATATACATGCCTAAAACAGTTTTTAAGAGTTTCTGTTAAATTTAGTGAAAAAATCTGTGTTGAAAGATGAAACGGTCGACTTAACCTCAACAAAAATATTGACAGCTCATGTCATGCATTTTGACTGTGACGCAGGGTGGTTTAGTAACAAGCAATGGCACCACACCCTGACGTGCAAATACCCTAGTGCTCTAGCTTTCTCTCTCTCTATACCCTCTCGCTCAATGACTGGGCTTGCGTCTCTCTCTGGGTAACCAGATCCCAGGTCTCTCTAGCCGTTCCCAGATTCCAGCGACACAGTGCATAATTTTTGAAAGGCATTTTTGCGACATGGATGCCATTTTATATGACAGAAACCACTGTCGTTTGGTTTCCTTCTCTCTAACCTCCATAAATTGTACACAGATAGACGAACAGACAGATCAACAGAGATACAGAAAAACTAGCCGCAATTGAGTACTTTCTTAGAAAATACGCTAACACACTGAAGTGGTAAGCAACTCGGGTTGAGCTCAAGTGCCGAACGCGGCTATTATTTAACAATGGTCTGCACTCTGCTGCATAGATGCAATTATTGAAACTTGCATCCAAATTATTGAAACTTGCATCCAGATCCACCAGCGAATTTAATTATTGTTAGCTGATTGAGACATTTTCTCTGATGGATTCTAGATCAGTGCTGGTTGAATGACCACGGAAAATGCATACAAGCTGTTGTGGTCTGAACATTTTCCCATAATATTTCGTGAAACTTGTGTTTTCAGTGGCCACTAAGCCAATCTTCACCAGAGAAAATCTCTCAATTAGCTAACAATGATTTAATTCGCTGGTGGAACTGGCTATTAGCTACATACTACCAGCCTTTACTTTTTCTCGTAAGAGAATGAAGAAAGAAAATGGACAACGCAAATTGTTTTGCCGGCATAAGAGATCGGTGTCCGTGCATCAGTGGTACTTTTGTAATATGATGGTTCAAGAACGTCTTTCTATTCCTCAACATTTCCGAAAAGCAAGTCATTAAGGCGTCAAAGTATGCCATCATCGGCGAGTTTTAGCTACCTGTTTTGCCTAGTTGAGCCAATAGCATCGACATGACCTCGGCCCAACCAAGCTCTATATTTCGTCTGGATATTTTGCAAATCGAAAATCAGGAGGAGTCTCAGATGCGTTATTTATAAATGTCTCTTTTTTTCGGTATATTGGTTTTCTGTTTTGTACATTTGTAATTAAAGCGGAGACAGCGATCGACGACATCAAACATCCAGCATCAACCCCTCCTCCATCGCCCCTCCAAGTGGAGGATGGTGTGGCCGATATTGCCGCCGAGTCTCCTCTCTGTATATATCCTCCTCCAACGTTGCAGCAACCCACCCGCACCACCGATATATTTTATATAAGCGATGTTCCGCGTGTAACATCACCCGCTATTTGTACTGCCGGATCGAGACAAGCGCCATAAATTAGGAGATATCTAATAAAGTCGCACGGATTTATCGGCCCGTTGCTCAGATAAATTCCAATCGCCCTCTCCATGCAAATGCCTTTATTGCGATCATGACGCTTCGGCATTCATATACTTTCACAATATACAATGTTACCCACTATCACTATAGTATATATGCACACCTTGCCCGTGTGAAATCACAAAGTTAGTTGTTCTTTCCTATAGTGAACATGCTTCTCTTCCTTTTTCTTAATTGAAACTTCAAAATCAACATGTTTTCTTAGAATCGCTTTTTGTCGATTGGGAGCTCTTTCCTACTTTTAAACATTTTCAAGCGATACAAGGGTAGTTTAGCTGTCGAATCAGTTTTGAACCTGGGTGGCTCAACTTTCGATTGCCATATAATACAGCTCTGATGGCGTCTGTCTGTAAGGTGTGCATGCATGTATCAGCGTTTCGATCCCGCGGCTTCATTGGCAATGCCATCGCGAGGAGCGCGCCAGCTGGAAGAAACTGAAGCATTAGATTTTCTGACAAATTGAGCTGCATTTGAGTTTCCCCCGGCGGAAGAAGATGGATGAGGTTAGTTATAAATGTGAAGCTTTTGCGCGATCTGAGGAGATTCCTCGTCTGCGCGTTTCTTTTATACATAAAGTATCTCGAGACATCCCAGCCTCGGCTTTTTTGCCGTCTCTTATCAGGGATGTTGTAGAAGCTTCAGTTCCATCATCGCGCAGAATGGATGCTGATGGAAGCCCGCGCTATGCCGCTCCGTGATGGATGTCCCGTCATTTCGAGCGGCGTCTCTTCTTCGCCTCCCCCGGTGTCCCCTTGCGCACTCCGAAGGCATCAAACCCCAATTTTATATCCAAACGTCTGCGATTTTTATGTATATAATCTCAAATTCTCCTCAAGACGTCCGCCATTGGAGTCTTTTTTCCAGGGGCGGTGGCGTAAGGTATGGAAACCCTGCCTCCCTGTCCGCTTAAAGTGGAAAATATGATCTTCAACGATCAGCGGAGGACCTGCTGCTCTTGCTGGCTGCGGCTAATAATGATAAATGCCATCTGGTGTGTCTCTTGCACCATCCCCCCACAGCAGAAGCCACTAATGCGACTGATCGACACCGAGTTATTATCGCCCCGACGGGCACTTCTTTGACAAAGTGCCGAATTATTCAGAGCCGGAGAGAAATCGCAGTAATAGGGCGGGGGTGTGAAGGAAGCGAGAGAGAGACAGCGCAGCACCGCTTTTATTATATTAACTACATTTATCTGGTTCCTGTTTCAAATTAACCCCGTGTCAGCTCATCCATCCGTCATCTCGGCTATAGAGGTGTAGGCACCAGGGGCACCCCATACCCGTCCCCATTCCCGTCATACAGAAAGATCGTCGTCATTAGGGAACGAGACGCGTCGTTTTACTACGTCATAAAGCAGGGAGCAGCGGCGCTGTGAGCGATTAGAATTAAGAACGGAAGGACACGAGCACTACCACACGGATAATATCAGATTTGGGATTACTGCGCGCCATACGAATGAAAGAAATGCGTCAGCAGAGATTTGAGACTCCCCCGGACGTCCACTGCCCCCAATTATCATATCGCATGCTAAGCAACTTGCAATTCAGTTATTTATTGAACCAAGAAGGAATTCTGACTTTTCGTTCGTGCATGATTACCCATCATCTCAGACTTACTAGACCAAGATTGGACAGCCAAAATATGGATCCAACCACCCCACTGCACTAGTATGAGGAAAAAATAATCCGCTGTTCATCAGTCATTAGCTGCAAAAATCATTCAACGAGCGTATAATATGTGCTATTGCTCAAGAGGATGCAGTTTGCTGACACGAGCGTTGGCTAGTGTCGTAAAGCATACGAATGAGTAATAGTCATTACATGAGAAATATGCTTTGCCTTATTCAACTGGTGAAGCACTGCAAAATGTGCACAATTGAGGCATGTGTACTTTATTCAATACCCCATTGTAGTCCGGTGGATTAGCGCCAAAAAATCCCTAAACTATGCATTTTGTGATAAAGCAAAGGGCTTCTGGATTTACGTTTTTGAGATTCAACTTGACAATTCCAGAATTGGCGCCAACGAGTTTAGTGTGGCAGGCGACCTCAGGAGCCATCCGTAAGTATGGAAGAACAAAAAATCGTTGCCGTTATTTAAAAGTTCGAATTTCGATCACAAATTATTAATTTGTATCGTGTTGCAGCCTTTCTTGTTGGAAGCAGTCCTCTTTGTGTTGCTTATTGTGGAGTTAGTATAGAAATCAAGCATGCTGATGGCCTGTTCTTGAGGAAGAATTGATTTTTCTTTTTAAGTTTGATAGAGCAGTGAGCATTTTACACATTTCGTGAGACTTTAATTTTTTTTCTGTTCTTGTTCATTAGAATCATTAATTCCATAATATACAGGGTGTTTCGCGACATTACAACCCTTTTTTTGGGGCCCTTCTCTTTGCAATTATCTCGAAAAAAACTTTCTATTGTCAATTTTCATGAAGATTCCAAAATATTAGTTACATATCTATAATTTTCTGCATCTTGTCATGTACAGGGTGTTACAGATGTTCACAGCCTGTAGGTTACAGGGTGTCACAGATTGTTCACAGCCTCCAGGTAGGCTATTACATATACCTAATACCTTGGGGGTGCTATTTGTTGTGGATGAGATGATGACTCATGTGCACTATGAGGATGTGCTCAATGTATTTATGGGGATGTGACTATGGTTGGTGCACATGAGCACGTTGGGCAGATCCCCCTGTATTTTGAGCAAATCCTCATGATGCACATGAGAACGTTGAGCACATCTGAATAATGCACATGGAAACGTTGAGCACATCCTCATGGTGCACATGAGTACATTGAGCACATCCCCATGGCAAACAATGCCATGGTGCACATATGTGTTCCAAAATGTGCCCATGGGCACTTTTCCACAAGGGAATGAGACTCACGGAATGTGATTTGGTCAGTTACTAAATAGAACATCATGAATTTATCGATAAATAATTTATCGTTTTTTTGTCATAAAGAAAAAACTGGTTTGTTAACCTCAGCAAAATAATGTTTCTTTTTCTTCAAGTTTGCAGAATTGAATGAACACGGCGACAGTTGCTACCAACATTCCTGAGAGACTCATAAGCTTCCTTTATAACACATGACGATACTCAATGGTCGTTTTGACCATTGTCCATTGACCAGTGTGAAAGTTCTTGCATCTTCAAAGTTTGAAGGGCCCCCATTCGCCTCCTTATTGACGAAATTTCAAGAGCTGCGGGTCAAATGATGCCTATTGGTATAAGGTTCGCACATGAAAAAATTCGTTGCCCCAACCCAAAATACAGTATCGATGTATCCTTGGATCGCATTACTCGGTATTTCGATTCGGAAAAAAAGTCAGGGAAAATATCAAAGTTTTTACTGCAGGTTTAATCATTTTCGAAGACATCTGGAATCGAAATTGTTACATACTGTATCAGTTTCAGGTCTCCTTATGATGAAAAACATACACTGGATATGTCTTTTGCTCTTACAAGATGATTAGAAAGATTTGTTCCGAAAGTTATTTTATGTCAACTTTGAACACTGTAATTGACGCACCCTCAAACGAAAAGTCATATTGTGCATGCAATACAGCTCCGATATCATGTTTGTTGCTTTTACAAGAAGGAACAATTATCCCTCTACAAGACAAAGTTGAAAACCGTACAATAGAGTTTCTATTTATGACGCAACACGTTTTTGAATTGAAGCATGCGTCACTCATCAGGTGCCATGTTGACGCAAAACCGCCCTCGCGACCAGACACTTCTATGAGCTTGTAAAGATGAGAAGCATATCTAATGCATCTTTTTCAGTCGAAGATAAGTTGAAAGCAACTGAATATGCAAGAATAAATGGAATACCTATGGTGAGGAGTGAAAACCATGAGGTTGAAGTTGAATATCAAAAAAGCGTGTTTTTTCAGACAAACTTGTTTAAACATGTTTCTAACGTAATTTGAACACTTTATTCGAACTCAGAACGTCGATTTTAGTCGAAAATGATACCAAACTTCTTCATATTCATTCAGGATTGATGAAAACCATAAATCGCCTTCAAAGACAAAAATGCCTTCTCCTCAGCCCCCTTACGTGATTAGCATCGACATATTTTGTCAATTCTTCCCCATAGGGTATCAGCGCATCGAAGTATGATGTATTTGGGTGCCTTCGAGGAACATGGAAGATTTTGGTTCTTTTACAGCTCTGGATGGCTCCTGAGGTCACCTGCCACACCAAACTCGTTGGCGCCATTTCTGGAATTGTCAAGTTCAGTCTCAAGAATGTAAATCCGGGAGCCCTTTGCTTTATCACAAAATGCATAGTTTAGGCGCTAATCCACCGGACTATTGAATCTTGCTGTACGTGAAATTCCCAAGTGAGCAACGATGAACAAATCGACGCCGAATTTTTTTTCCACAGATGCGGGAAAACCACTCAGGGAAAACGAAAAGACAATAACGCTATCTTTATTATTGAAGCGGAAATTTCTGGACTAACTGTTACTAAAGCAGAAGCACAGGCACCAGCACAGGCACCAGCACCGAACACAGTGAGCACCGGCCAAACCGCCGAAATACTTGTAGAGGAATTTGTGAGAAGTCACCACCTACAGACTCAGAATCATCCAGGAACGTGATCGGTGGCTATAGGATGGGAACCAATCAAAGTCATGCTTGCCTATACTGACATAATACCCTGTAGATACTGACAAGTTATGCCCAGGGCCGGGCCTAGCAGGCGTGCAGTGCGTGCCTGCACGCAGGCGGCAAGTCATTAGGAGCGGCATATACAGGGTGAAAACTTCGTCCTGTTTAAATTCAGTAATTGAATAACCAAAAACATTTCACCAAAAACCTTGGACAGGTCGATTTTTAGATTTAAAATGCCACATTTTGGTACCAATTACGTGACCTTGCCTTGGGCACAAGAGGCAGGAGCCCAATTTTTTTTAATACAATGAGAGGTCAAACAATTGTCATTTTTATCTTTGTTTGATTCTGTGTCTAACCTATAAAAACAATTGAGCTCCTGCCGTACAAAAGAAGGGCGGCGTTCAAAAGTCGATATCACGGTTCCTATCGAAAAGGTGACATTTTCTTCTCCTTTCGCCGCCATTGGTGTTGTCAAGGTAGATAGGTCACGTTATCAGTGTGTTAGAAGCCAAGATGGCTCAACAGGTGATACTTGCTTCAGATTTCAAGAAAATGCCACTTTTTTGATATCGGAACACTGACCTTTTGAGGCCGCCATTTTTTTTGTAAGGCAGGATTTCGATTGTTTTTCTAGGATAGATAGAGAATCAAACGAAGATGAAATACGTTTTTTTTATCCCCCATTGTATTAAAAAAAAATAAGGCTCCTGTCCCTTGCGCTACCTCTGGCATTGTCAAGGCCAAGTAATTGGTATCAAAATGTGGCATTTTAAATTCAAAAATCGATCTGTCCGAGGTTTTTGGTGGAATGTTTTTTATAATTGAATAACTGAACTTAGACAGGTTGAAGTTTCCACCCTGTATGATAAAGTTGGATTTCGAAGGATTCTTTTCATTCCGCATTTGGAGGAGGTATCCACTGCCATTGAGGGGGGCGGCAATTTTTCGCTGGCACGCAGGCGGCAAATAGGCCAGTAGTACTAGCGATTCACAACATAATCTGGTAGAATCCTGCATTTTGTGATACAAACAAGAACTTCGGCACAATTGTTCCTAGATCCAAAATGGATAATTTGGCCCGCTGTTCTTTTCGATTACCCCCTGCTGGTCCGGGATTTGGGGGTTACAAGGGGGACATGACTATTTTTTGCTGCAAGCACTAAACACTGCTATCGAATCATGTTTGATGTTATTTCTGCATAACTAGAGCCTGCTGATCACGATGTCGCCACTGTCAGAATGATGCGTCTGTCGGGAGACAACGTAGAGCTGTCAATTTTACGATGGGGGCTTCCCGAATTAATAAATTTTGGTCATCGAAGGGGATGTGTGGGGTATCATTTCTGACATAATCGAGGTCTGCGAACTCATTTCTTTCTGTAAAAATGTAATTGGTTTAAAACTGTGGAGAATATGAAGGATCAAAATTATGATTATTGATTATCAAACATTTACGATTCGCATTGAATCCACTTTTGCTGCACTTTTGATTAAGCTGAGCCAGCAAGTCACGATACCGCCATTGTCCAGGCGCTGCGTTCGCTACAAGTTGAGATGACAGATTTATTCGAATTGGAAAAGTTCTTGAAAGTCGCTGCAGTGACCATTCAAAAAACAGTGGAATATATTTTCGACCGCCTTTAGACTCAGAGAGTCTACTGTTTCGCATAAAAATGAAATTCGGTCAATATTAAGGGGGCTTCTGAAATGGGGATTTTGCACTTTTTGGTCCACAATCACTCGCCTTGAACCTTGAAAATATACATTTCAGCATAAAATGATGACGCCGATGCGATGCTGTCATCGCTGAAGCGATACGTCAACCAGAAGCCAAGTGGGGGCTGTAACTCTTTGTACTTGGGGTGCGCGTCTTGAATTAGGTTAGTTTGGTCTTGAAATATAATGTGTTGGGCATCATTTCTAATGTTTCTTAGGTAGCTGATTTCATTTCTCAATACAAAATTTTGATTAACTCACAAGCGGAGTTGTGGCTGTCTTAGTACATGGGAGATATCCCCCCTCTCCCCAAATTCTAACCCAATCAAAATTTTGCATTGAAAAATGAAATCAGCGACCCAAAAAACATTGGAAATGATGCCCAACACATCATATTTCAAGACCAATCTGACCTAATTCAAGACGCGCACCCCAAGTACAAAGAGTTACAGCCCCCACTCGGCTTCTGGTTGACGTATCAATTCAGCGATGACAGCATCGCATCGGCGTCATCAATTTATGCTGAAATATATTTTCTCAAGGATTCAATCGAGTGCTTGCGTAGAAAAAAGCGAAAAATCTATATTTCATGAGCCCCCTTAATATTGACAGAATTTTATCTTCATGCAAAAAAGTAAGGTTTGATGAATCTAAAGACGGCCGAAATTATATTCCATACTCTCCTTAACGGTCAATATAGCCAGTTCCAGGGAATTCTTCAATTTGAAATTATTCGTCATAAGTCGACTTCTGGGGAACGCAGCGTCTCGGCAATGACGCCATAATAATTCGCTGACCCAGCCTAATAAAAAGTGCAACAAAACTCAGTTCAATGCGAATCGTAAATGTTTGATAATCGATAATCATAATTTTAACCCCTCATATTTTCCATAGTTTCAAACCAATCACATTTTTGCACAAAGAAATAAGTTCGCAGACCTCTTGTTGTGTGGGGTGCTTGTTCCCAAGGCCAAAAAACTCACGGATTTTGGTCTAGTCTTGATAAGAAAAATCACATAAATTATCTCGAACTACTCGCCATTTTCAACGGTCTGAAATGTTTTGCTTCAAATATTTCCAACTGTAGTATTCTCGTCCGCGCTGACAATACCACAGCAATATCATACGTCAACCGGATGGGTAGCATTCGGTTTCCGAAACTAGATCTCCTTACCAGAACCATTTGGCAATGGTGCCAAAATCGAAACATTTGGCTGTTTGCTTCTTATGTGAACACAAATGACAACTACCAGGCTGATGAGGAATCTCGGGTAATTGAAGAGGAAACCGAATGGGCTTTATCCAGTGAAGCCTTTGAAATTGTAAAAGAAAGGCTGGGCGTGCCTCAAGTAGACCTTTTCGCATCTAATATCAACGCGAAATGTCCTGTGTATGTTTCCTGGCGAAAGGACCCTGGATCTGTTGCAGTAGATGCCTTCACTCTAAATTGGGAAAAGCTAAACTTTTACGCCTTCCCACCTTTTTGTCTGGTCCTTAAAGTCATTCAAAAAATCATACAGGACAAGGCAGAGGGCATAATTTTGGTACCAGATTGGCCAGCGCAGCCCTGGTATCCACTGTCTAAATACAGAGTAGCAGAACCGGTAGTTTTTCCACCAAACCCTAATCTTCTTTCATCTCCTTTCAGCATATTACACCCCCTTCACAAGGGGCTTACCCTGGTGGCCGTGAAACTATCAGGCAAAGTTTCATGACCAGGGGCATTTCTGCACCCGCTGCCAATACTATGCTGTCGTCAATCTCGGAGTCCACCATCAAACAATACACACACACACCTACAGGCTGTGGTGGAAATACTGCTCTGTAAACAATATCGCCGTCTTTGAACCCTCCATCACTGAAGTCATCCAATTTCTACTACGCATTTTTGAAGAACAAAACCAAAAGTACGGAACATTCAACAGCCACAGGTCTGCTCTCTCTCTTATCCTTCCAGGCGACATCGGAGGTAATCCGCTCGTCAAGAGGTTTCTTAAAGGCATAGCCCGTGAACGACCGGCACAACCCAGATACAATAGTACCTGGGACCCAGGTCCTGTCCTGAGATACTTGGAAGGGCTGAGTGATAGCAACCTGAAATCATTAAGTCACAAATTGGTTTCTCTCTTGGCTTTGGTAACTGGTGGACGTTTGCAAACACTATCACTTATCCGAATTTCGAATCTGTTATATGCTCGCCAAGAAATTGAGATTTTCATCACCGACCCAATCAAAACTTCCATGGTTTCGAAAACACAGCCGTGTTTACAGATCCCTTTTTTCCGCGAGAATGTATCGATTTGTCCAGCAACAGCGATTGTCAAGTATGTGGAATTGACCCAAACTCTCCGCAAGGAAGAAGATTACCTCTTCATCACGTATGCGAAACCACACAAACGAGCATCTAAGCAAACCATCAGTCGTTGGGTCAAAACTACCCTCAAAGAGTCAGACATTGATACAACACTATTCAAGCCTCATTCCACGCGCCATTCAGCGACATCGGCATCACAAAGAGCGGGATTAAGCGTTGAAACCATTTGCAAGACTGCTGGGTGGGCAGAAAACACGTCCACCTTCGCCAGATTTTACAGTCGGCCTCTAATTGAAACAGAAGCTTTCGCCAACATTGTCTTAGGTCTAAGCAAAGAATCATGAATTTTTGTTATTGTACCTGTATGTGTAGGTACTTATACATAGTATGTACCTGATACAAGTCTGAATTGAGTTCCTTGTTTGTGTTTACCTTTCACTATAATGTTTCAATTTTTAAATGAATTCCCAAATAAATTGTTCTTTGGTTTCTTGCTACTACTACACGTTGTGTTCACATAGAACAATTATTAATTTGCTCCCTCTAACAACACATCTGAAAAATACTTTAAACAACTACCTAGTAAATATCTTCGGAATGGACGCTGAAATATAATTGAACGATCAAAAGAACTTACCTGAAGTTCGATCGTAATTATATGAAGCGTCCATTCCGAAGATATAATAACCCTCCCTCCCGAGTGAACGTCGGCCCATCAGATGTGTTGAACAAATCTTTCAACCGAATGACACATGAGATGCGGAGCCGGACGGTGTGGGGAGGTGTGGGGTCGGAATCTTTAAACAAAGTGTGCACGTCGTACACCAGAGGCGTACTACCTAGTAAATATCTTCGGAATGGACGCTTCATATAATTACGATCGAACTTCAGGTAAGTTCTTTTGATCGTTCAATTATAAAATATTTGTAAATGACGTTCTACTGGTGAATACCTATTGTAGATACATGTTTGCATGTACCATGATTATTTTTCTCGATTTTTTGACAATGTCTGATATCTAATATGGAACTTGGTGACCAATAAACGATTGTATTGTATTGATGGTGGGAGATGGATAGGGATGTACAAAATAGCCCATTATTGAATTTTGTGTTTTGGAAGAGATACGGAAACATGTCTGAAGTGATACTTGTATATAATATAGTCCTTACTGGTTTCTCAAGTACAATGTTACTGGCCTTACAAAACCTCTGAGGCGGCAGCGCTCTGACAATTTACGATGTGATATTTTTCGTCAAATCGGCAAGACACAGCGTAAGTGCGTATATTTTCCGCAGAATAGAACAGAAATACTTTTGAGAAGTGTCAATTTCTCAATTCAAATTGTGATCAAACAATTTCTCGAATGCCGAAGCACCTCCAACCCACATGAAAAGCCGACAACTCAACTCCAACATACCATCGACCAGAGCACCGCAGTCTAACCGTCTTCATCAATCGTCACGTCCTCTTGGATTTGCCTCACGCCCTTCCCCTAAGATTGCTGATCAGAGTTGACGTTTGGTCATTTGGTAGATGAGTTGGTCGGTAGGAGGTTGGTTGGCGGTCGTCGGTTGATGAGAAAGACGTTTGGTAATAGTCCCCAGGTCATCAACACATTTTGTACAAAAAACTCAATGTCAACAAAGAGATGGCCATTAGCAACGACTTCCTATCCCCTATGCTTCACCGGCTTCCCATATCACTTATTTTTGATAAATTTTTATCTCTATCAGGAGATATTTGCGACAATTTGGTGTCAATACTTGCTTCACTTGTCTAAGGTCTCCTCGGACCTCCAGCCTTACAGGGCAACCGAAAGAAAGGGCTTCGGGCCTGGTGGGTCTCCTCGATCGTTCTGGCATATTATACAAATTATACCGTGCTTGTGGCAAATTCTGCATAGGGCTCAACAGGAAGATCGTTCAAAATACGTTTCAAGGGATGTAGTGTGGGTGTGGTGGTCAGTGCGTCTGATTGCCATGCCTAGGAACGTGGGTTCGCCCCGAAAACAAGTTCCCTGATTTAGCTGGAATGCTTGATAAAATGTGAGGGAAGGTTTCCATGCGATGTTGGGGCCTCCTTTTAAACAAGTGGATGTTGTTCCACATCTTTTTATTATTGAAGCACAAAATCTCACTCTTTTCAATCGTTAGTGCTTCATTGTGCTTCAAAGTAAAAGTTAGCAGCAGTTTTCGATCAAAAGTGATGAAGCCTCCTTTAGAAGCCCGGGAAGTCGGTAGCACATTTGTAAGCCCTGCCAGATGGAGTAGCGGAGGCTATCTTACTTGTGGTCGCTTTTTGCTTTGTCGGCTCCAGCACCTCACTTGGAAGGGAAAGTGTATGATGGCGCACAGAGAACGTTTCTGACACGCCGAATCGTTTATGCTGAAATTTGTTTTCGAGGTATTTATAATTTCATATCCGTCACGTGTGGAAGGAAAGTTTTAAAGTCCTTTATGTGAAAGAGAAAGAAAAGGATACTTTGTTTTATGAAACAAGACACGAAGACAATTTGAACATGGACTTATGCAAAGTTATAGCGAAAGCTACAGATACCGAGAGTTCATAAATTAAATGGGTCAAGGGTGCCTATGACTTTGAAAACGTCTGTCGGAACTAGCATCGTTCATTTTATGTCTGTAATTTTTTGGTTATCGTAATCTGTCAAGCCAATCACAGTTTTCGGAACATTTAAACGGCAGGACACAAAACCTACATCATCGAGGCGTATTTTCGAACTTGTGTGCGAGGAAATGAAGTTTGGGGATGTAGCCAGCGTTTATGTTCCGAGGATTCCCAGCAGCACTCTCCAGATTTTGCAGTAGTACCTACCAGATAAGTTTTGAAAAGTGTCTTGCACATTCTCTCAAGAAATTGGACTCTCTTTGGAAACATGCCGGAAGATTGTCAAGACGGACTTGACCATAAAATCGTTAAAATACAGAATGCAGTCATCAAGCTCTATTGCCGGCAGACCACCCCTGACGTCTTCCTTACTGGCACTGGTTTGTGGATGATTTGATGAACGACAACCTGCTCAACTTGACTCTTTTTACTAAAGAGGTGTGGTTCCATCTTTCGGGGTACATCAATTCACAAAATTCACGCCGATTCACACAAACGCACTTATGGCACGATCAGAGATCAATAATATGGGACGTAACTTGTCAAAGTTTGACAAATTTATTACAAAAGCATTACGCTAGTTTCGACAGACGTTTTTGAATCCACAGGCACCCTTGACCCATTTAATTTTTGAACGCTCGGTATTAAAACGAGTGACGCATGACGTACCTATAGCAGGATCAACGTCACAGGGAAGGCCTCAAATGCAAGGAGGTTATAATTATAGCAGGAGGGAACATGAGCTCAAAAAAGTGAAGCCGTGTGACGTCACGTTCTGGGTATGCAACCCGTAAGTTATGAACCACACGAAGGCACACGACCACGAGTCACAGAGGTCCATCCCACAGAATCATGAATCTGTCACTGCGAAAAGCGTAGTGACAGAATCAGTCAGTTTTTGTGTTTGTGTTTTTCCTTTGCCAATTTCTCATTTTCATAATGGCGGAATCAGTAGCTTTCATGGCTTTGGGATGCCGAGACGACTAGCGGTCACCGCCCAGAAAGAAATTTTTCGAGCAGAAAAAGCAAAAGGGCATAGCGTAGCAGAAATGGAAAGCAGAACAGAAGGAACAGAGATGAACAGAAGCAGGTGCAGATAAACAAGCTACAAGACTCTAGATATGCCAAACCAAGAATACAAAGACCTACAAGGCAAAGTGCCTAGATGCACGCTTAAGGGTGCCCTTACCATAACCTAAAAGCAGCTTGTGTCACTGAATTGCCAAATATAACTCAGATGCTGCAGCCTGGTGACGGGAGGCGAAAGCAACGTGTACGCTGGTTTTATAAAATAGAACTGGCACAACTGAACTACTGCTATTGATTAACAGATGGCGCGAGATGCTCCAGCAACATGTACACTAGTTAATCATAATAGAACTCTTACCACTGAACTACTGCTATTGATTAACAGATGGCGCGAGATGCTCCAGCAACATGTACACTAGTTAATCATAATAGAACTCTTACCACTGAACTACTGCTATCGATCAACAGATGGCGCGCCTGCGCATGCCTGTATAGGGAACCTGATTATCACGTGACCGGCCGGCCGGCGTAAGGGAAGCGCATTCTGGCGAACCGTTTGTTTACTCACAGGCCTCGCGGAGTCAAGGACTGACAGCTGTCGGCATCGCGGAAGGCCATAGGCGTCCGTCCCAACGGGCTGTAGCTGTCACGAACGTCAGATGTGTTCATTTTGGTACCCAGAGCCTGTCCAGAGCCATTTGTATGTAAGCAAATGTGCAGAGCAAGTATCCATCACCTGCTGTTGTGTTTGATGGATACAGCGACCAACCCGCAGCACCAAAGGAGAAGAACAGAGACGACGTGCTGCTAGAAAGTCTTGTCCAAATATGATTTTCGGTGAGCAGACAACAGCAACCGCCTCAGAGGAGTTTTGAAGCAACGATCTAAACAAATTTGGGTTTATGGACATGCTGAGATTGCTGGGGACGCGCTTCGAGCAGAAAGGAGTAGGAGTTAGGCAAGCACCTAACGCTGCCGACTTCGTAATCGTCAATACAGCCCCAGAAGTGGCATCATCAGGAAGCACTGCCATCATCGTCGACAACACCGTCTCCACGTAATGCTCATTGCCCTCGCCCATCTCGGTGACCGTGTCCTCATGCTGCAATCTGACACCAGTAAGATACAGCGCAGATTGCTGGCATGGAAGACATTGTTAGCACATGCTGTATCTTGGTGTGACAAGACAAGGGCGTTGTATGGAAAGGGGAAGAAAAAGACGTACTCCTAAGGCGTAAGGCGAGCACTGAAATTTACAGCAAGTCAAAACATTCGAAGACCTGGAAGACCATGAAGCACACCCGAGAAAGTTCGATAAAATTGACTGGTGGGTTCTCATGGTCCAAGGACTCACTGAACCAGAAATCAACTTCAGGCGAATTTGTTCCCGGTATTTATGGTATAAAGTCTACATAGATTGACTGGGCTAGCTAATGTGAGACAGAATGACAGCAACAGCACCGGACCCCGCAAATTTCCTGCTTGCTCCGCTCATGGTCAACTTTGACAAATAGCTGAATTTTAGCCCCTCCCATCGGCCCTTAGCAACGGATGATTGCGTTACCCTTGTGCAGCCAAAGCTGTCGATAATCTAGCAACCCTATGCCTGTAATGCTTCCAACGCTTCTCATTAGTGCATTTTTCCCGCCTTGGAACTAGCGGAATTCAAACTCATCAACTGAGCTGACGAAAAAAATCAATTTGACTTTGTCAGTGATTTTCTTTCAATTTGACCTTTTGCGAACAAACATGGGTCGTCCTAAAAAGAAACCAAAGAAAAGAAGTCGTGCAAGTCGGGCGATGGTGAAAGTGAACAAAAAAAGACGTCTGCTCGCAGAAGAAAATGTGATGATGGCGCGAAATACCAAAGTAATATGCAATGTTGAGCACCAAGCTCTTGCAGATGAGTAAGTTAATCAAAGGTAGGTAGATAATGAAGTGACTAGACCAGGTAGAATTTCAGTTCATCTTATTGCTCTTTTCCGCCGGAGACCAGCGAAGAATACGAATACTCGAGAGATACGGAGGAATCTGAGGGGTAAGTATTGTGATATTTGCAATATTATTATGTGGTATGCTGTTAAGCTGAGGTTGTACGTAGGTACCATGGCATTGACCATCCATGGCGTTGACCTTTTGATTGCTAAAATTCAAATTCAAATTCAAATTCGCTTTATTGCCTTTAAAATTTACATAATGAAATTTGTGGCAAGAGCATGGCATAAATATAAATAGGTACATCACATACAAGTACAAAATAAAACAATTTAAAAATAACAACAGTGCCAGTTGCAACAAAAGAGGAACGTCAAAAGGCAAAAAAAATGATCATAATAACTCCAACAAGCACAGGTACAAATCTTACGATTGACGAATGACGAATTACGAATGAATCTTACATGTAAAACATCTTAATGCGAAAAATTAGGTATCCAGGTATCACTGATGAATGAGGAGCAACGTATTAAAAGACCTACTCGTTCCTGGCAAAGGATCTCATCTTCATGGCACCTGCCATATACCTAGAGATTTCCCTAGCTTCTCTCAACGTTAAACTATTCAAATTCTCGGAAACATCTCCTGTGCACTGAAACCCACCCCGATATGCCGAATAGAGCGGGCACTCGAACAAAATATGATTAACATCCTCCGCGCGCCGCAGATTACACAGTGAGCACAATTCCGACACCCCTATCGAGTAAGAAACTGCATCCAAATACATAGTCAAAGTCAGTCTGTTCGATGTTCTGATCTGCGCGATAACTCTTTTCATCTTCAAAGGTAGGTCAATGTTCAGGTAGTACTCACTCGAATCAACAAAGGGATCGGCAGAGTGGTAATTCTTATAATACGGACAGTATGTGCTCAACAAGACCCTATTCCAGTCCTGCATGTTGTTATCAGAATTATACGCGTCAAGAAGGTCCCTCACGCTGTCGCGATTCAGATCAAAGTCGACGAGGTCTATGTGCAGATTGTTCAGGAGAAAATCTTTAAGAACGCTGTACCAGTTAGTCTTGTCATAATTAGTGCTACATGCGTCTAATTCCACTAATCGTTTGAGAGCTTTTGATGTGTACCGCGACTCACTCTGTCCCCTTACTTTTATCAAATAACGCAGTGCAAGTTTTACCATGTAACAGCCGGCCTTAGGTGTTTTTGTCTCTGACCTGATTACATATCCTGGTGTTGATCGTTGTAAGTAGAGAACTTTTTTGAAGAAATCATTTTGAAACCTTTCTGCTTGTTCCAAGCACCTCAAAGCCCACAGCCCTGCCCCATAAGTGAACGTCGGAACCACTACTGATGTGAACAATCTCATAACTGTATCCCATGACCTCAATTCTGATTTATTTATTATGTGGGACACTGCCCCTGTAGCAATCCTTGCTTTCTGCAGTCGGTCTTTCAGATTTTCTTCAAATGTTCCGTTTGATTTGAGTTTCACCCCTAAGTAGTTGAACACACGCACCACCTCTATCGCTTCGCCTCTATATATGAAATTTTCATTACCGCTTCTCAATTTTCCGGATTGCTAAAATTCAGTATACATAATTCGACAGATTCGGAAAGGCGGTGAAATAAGAAAAACCGATTCACAACACCCTATTGTGACGAGTTTTCACTCCGTAGTACGTACCTAGTATCTATGGGACGTTTTTCGAAAGCATCTCTTAGATGCCATATTCATATTTTACTGATTTTAGAATTAAATAAGCAGATAGGCATGATTCAGATAAATGTATTTCGCACGGCAAATATCTCTGGTTTGAAATTGACTTCTTGATGGACCTCCTTAGTCAAAATTTGGAAGTGAATATCCATTGTACCATGTTTTTATAGAACTTGAAAACTCAATGAACCTTTATGAGAACGGATAAGAGGTAGTTCATATTGTGAATGATATCAGAGCAGTCCTTACCTTGCAAATATAACCGTACGAAATATTTAGATCGTAACTGTAGGTACAGCAAAATTTACAATATAGAATAAAGGATGGTACCTACTTAATGCTTACTTATACTTACTTCAACAACTTATTTAAGGCAACGAATTACTATTTTAGTGCAATGGATGAGCAAACGGAAGAACAGGAAGAACAACCAGAACAAGAAGAGCGACAGCATCTGGTAAAAGAACAAGAACAACGAGAAGAACGAGGAGAACGAGAAGAACTAGGAGAACGAGAAGAGCAAGAAGCGGATTATCGGATAGTGGATGTCAAATTTTGTTTTAAGAAGCTCGTTCGGTTGCAGGCAGAGCATACGCGGGAATGTAAGGAAGGCTTGCTTGAAGTTGTCGGCGAGACAAGGAATGGAATGGTATCAAATTTGACTCTAAAATGCACTGAATGTGGAAAATGTTACAGTCTGAGTACTGAAGCTCCCGATAAGAAAATGTTGAACAAGGCAGTCGTGTGGGGAACCTTAGCAACTGGGGGGACCTACGAGCACACATCGGAATTTCTCAGTACAATTAACGTTCCTGGACTCAACAGCAAAATGTTTTTCAACATACAACGGGAGTTAGGTTCTGTAAGTACAAGTTATACTTACCTACCTATTTGGTTTTGAATGCGCAAGTTAAGTAATATATTCTAACTTGATGTTGAAGTTCGTGAAGAAAATATTGTCGAATTTGCAGATTTATGAAGATAGCTTGTTAAAGAGCATGGAGGAGGCTGGCCGAGAGGAGCTTAGATTAGCCGAAGAACGAGGTGATGTGGATGGAGATGGGATAGGCAACATCGCTGTAATTGCAGACGGAGGCTGGTCGAAGCGAAGTTTTGGCCACACATATAATGCGTTGTCCGGAGTGGTAACTAATTGTGCATTGAGCAAATCTATATCATCCTGCTGAGTTTCTTTGTAGGCGGTTATTATTGGCAAAGAAACAAAAAAATTACTTTTCATTGGCGTTAAAAATAAGTACTGTTCAATTTGTGCGAGAGATTCTGCTGGAGGCGGTAGAATTAGGGAGCATACGTGTTTTAAAAATTGGGATTCCTCGTCCAGTGCTATGGAAGCGTCAATTATTGTTGACGGTTTCGCCAACAGCATCGATATGCATAAACTGCGCTATGTAAAACTGATTAGTGATGGCGATTCATCAGTGTATTCGCAAATAAGATCTAAGGTGTCTTATGGTTCGCAAGTACGTGGTAGTGTTGCCTTAGCCCATTTTCAGCATAATCATGCTGAAAGCTTCAGCAGCTTCCTGTCTTTCTCTCTCTCTCTCTCTCTCTCTCTCTCTCTCTCTCTCTCTCTCTCTCTCTCTCTCTCTCTCTCTCTCTCTCTCTCTCTCTCTCTCTCTCTCTCTCTCTCTCTCTCGGAAGGACCGGAAGGACCAAGGTTGTCGGAAGGACCATTTAGAGTTGTAGGCACGCAATGATTCAGATCTTACCATATTCCTTGGGTTGCGCTGAAAACCTTTAAAAAAGGTAAACGTGCTTCACATTTAAACGGTAAATCTGAACTTTCCGTCATATACCGCGGGTTCCCGCTGGTTCCCTTCCAGATAAGCATGGTCCAGCTGGTCTGATTCTAGTTTTTGTTTTCAGATCATACAGGTGGTGTCTCAGAAGCATAGCATTCAGAGTTCCGAGTGATACATGGAATCTACTGCAGTTTATTCAAAAATAAATGTCCTTATTTTTTAAACATTTTTTTCATGTTCTCAAGTGGGTTCTATATGTCGGTCTACACTCAAAATGCGATCCTGTTGAGACACTCATCTGTATTTCTATTAAGATAAGATAAGATAAGATAAATTTTATTGGTTGTCAAGGCGCATAACAACATGTCCAAAACTGTATAACAAAAAACATAAATTCAAAATTCACACAACATTACATTACAGATATATCATATTAAAGTGTTTAAATCAGCCCTCAAGAAGTCGTTGATGCTGTAGAATGAACCCTTCACCAGCAGCTTTCTCGTTTCCCGGCCAAACCGCTCCGGAGGCAGATGTTTTATTGAGGGTGGCAGCTTTTTGTAGAAGTGGATTCCCCAGTAGCTCGGATTCTGTTGTGTTTTTACTGTGCGGTGGAACGCGACCTTGAGTGCATTTCGGCCTCTGGTGTGGTGGTTGTGGTCTTCGCCATTTCGTTTAAACGTGTGCCTTTGATTATGAACGAATTTTGTACAGGCGAGAATGTACATTGACGGGATAGTCAAGACACCCTCGGTCTTGAACACCTCTCTGCACGTCTCAGTCCATCCCAAACCGCACAGCGCCCTCATTGCCTTCTTTTGCAGAATAAATACCCGCTCAGCCCCCGGCGACATACCCCAGAACAGTATGCAGTATGAAGCAGCGCCGTGGAAATTGGCATAATAGGCTGTTTTTGCGCACTGGTGAGTGGCTTCGTGCTTCATTCTTCTAACCGTGAAAATTGCTGTTGACAGTTTTCTGCTCAATTCAGTGACGTGAGCTGCCCAGGAAAGGTCGCTGGAGACGTGCAGTCCAAGAACTCGTATAGTTGTCCGAGGTTCACCTGGCTTTGTGATAAATCTGAGGCTCTGTGTTTTTTGTTCATTGATCTTCAATTTATTCGCGTTAAACCAGTGCTTCACAGTCCGCAACTCTCTGGTTTGTCTCTGTTTCAGGTCGTTTTCTGTTTTCCCCTTGATGGTAAGGGTTGTATCATCGGCGTACAGGAAAATGGGACTCTCCGGGTGAGTGCTCAGCGGTAAATCGTTCATATAGACAACGAAAAGTATGGGTCCGAGAATGGAGCCCTGGGGTACCCCACAAGTTATTGAGTCGGTCGCTGACCATGCGTCCCCCCATCTCACTCTCTGCACTCTGCCCGTAAGGTAGGAGCGAACGAGCCGAAGAGGTAGTCCTCTGACACCATAATGGTTCAACTTTCTTAGCAAAATATCGTGCTGCACCGTATCGAATGCTTTGCTGAGATCACACATTGTGATTTCAGTTTTTTCTTTAGCGTCAATCGCTTCTGTGATCTCATTCAGAATTCCTATTATTGTTGTAGTGGTAGAGCGACGAGGTCGATATAGTATATTGGAAATAGAAAAAAATAGGTGCTTTGCTGGAATTAATTCAAACAAAAACGATTTTTTCACCAATGCAAGCTTACAGTCCCTTCTTCAACATATCAAAAGTCCTTAGTTCGGGGACTGCTACAAATCAATATACAGGGTGGAAGTTTATTATTTTTCCCTACTTTATTTTTTTCTTGAAAAACGGATGACCGAAAATAACGGTTTTAGGCTAGTTTGATAGGCCATAGTCCTCCAATAAACATACAAAAAATATATCACCCAGCAACTGCTCCGTATCAAGTTACAGGGTGAAAACTATTTTTCATCTTCAATTTTTTTTCTTGGTGGAACTGATCTAGATTGAAGCCGGTTCCACTTGTTTTGCAAGCTTGTAATGTCATACTGAACATATAAAAAGGACACATCTCTGCATCTGCTGCTTTTCAATTTACAGAGTGAAAAGTCATTTTCACGTTTCAATTTTTTTCTTGGTGAAATTGGCTCACACAACAATTGCGACTGATTTTTCTGTAAACTTGAAGTTTCTAGTCAAACATATCAAAATAATACATTTCTACCACAGCTACGTTTTTATTTACAAATTTAAATGTTTGGTTGCGTTTCAAGATTTTTTGAATTTTTGAGCAATATACCCGAATAAACCCAAACATTTAAATTTATGAAAAAAAACTTAGCTGTAGCAGAAATGTTATATTTTGATATGTTTGGCTAGAAGCTTCAAGTTTACAGAAAAATCAGTCGCAATTGTTGTGTGAGCCAATTTCACCAAGAAAAAAATTGAAACGTGAAAATGACTTTTCACCCTGTAAATTTAAAAGCAGCAGTTGCAGAGATGTATCCTTCTCATTTGTTCATTATGACATTATAAGCTTGCAAAAGAACTGAAACCGGCTTCAATCGAGATCAGTTCCACCAAGAAAAAAAATTAAAGATGAAAAATAGTTTTTACCCTGTAACTTGATACACAGCAATGGCTGGGTGGTATATTTTTTATATGTTTATTGGAAGACTATGGCCGATCAAACTAGTCTAAAACCGTTTTTTTCAGTCATCAGTTTTTCAAGAAAGAAAGGAAGTAAGGAAAAATAATAAACTTTCACCCTGTATACTAATTTGTAGCAGTCCCAGAGTTGAGGACTTTTGATATGTTGAAGAGGAAACTGAAAGCTAGCCATGGTAAAAAAATCGTTTTTGTTTGAATCAATTCCAGCAGATATTCTATTTCCAATATACTAATATCCATGTTGGCTTTCATTGAAAAGGTGTTTTTTTTCAAAGTAGTGCATCAATCTATTTTTTATTACAGTTTCAAATATTTTTGAGATTGCGGGCAACACTGATACGGGCCTGTAGTTATTGCAGTCATTGATATTGTTTTTTTTATATATAGGTGTGACGGCAGCCAACTTCAATTCGTCGGGGAAAACACCGGCGTCAATGCATTTCTTAATTAGAAAAGCAAGGGGAGCGCTGATTTCGTCTTTTACATCCTTAATCAGTTTAGTCGTAAATTCGTAAACATCTTTAGAGTTTTTGGCCTTGATAGATGAGATTATTTCTTCCACCTCCCTCTTATCAGTGTGTTGAAGAAAAAATGAGCCTGTAGTTTTTTGCGTCTTCATTAGTTCTAACGGATGTGTGTTTGTTGGTTCAATCGTTTCGACAGTTGCTTCTCCAACACCACAGAAGTATTTGTTGAAGTCGTCAGGCAATAGTGTGCATTCATTACGTTTATCAGATGGTCGCTTTTTTTGTCTTCCGCCGTTTATCACCTTCCATATAGCAGCTTGTTTGTTTGTGGCTTCTTCAATGATGTTTTTGTTTTTAATTCTTTTCAGCTCGTCAAGTTTGTGATGGAAATACTTCTTGAAACGATTGTAGTTATTTATGGATTCTTCAGTCTTTGAAACCCTGGAGATGGTCAGTAACGCTTCCAACTTGTTCTTGATTACAAGCAGTTCCGGATCTAAAGTGATGTTTGGAAATTGTTTTGGTGGAATTTTTCGCTCTCTTTCAGGAAAAGTTTTGTTAAATATTTCCTGCAGTTTTCCATGGAACAGCGAATATGATACTTTAGCAGGATGAGACTGCAGGATTTGCCAATCTACTAAGCTAAGTAACCTTTTGAAATTGTTTACATTTTCCTGACTGTATTATCAGGTCCAAAAAGCTGAATGTCTAAATCATTGCATAAAAAACTATGGCAAACAACTACACAACATCAAAAACAACACAAAAAGTATCCCACTCCCAATTGGCCTTATCTAAGCTCACTGGATTGTGGGCACTTCGTTACAAAGGTCGTGCCAAGGGTCGTAACCGTATCTTTTCTCTCGCTCCGCTTTGTACTCTGTACCGATATTTACCGAGAAGTTGCCTTTGACAATGAAATTTTGTTTTGCATGACAGTTTGTTATTGTGACATGGCGCGTTTGTAGGTTGGATTTTTTCAATGTTTCAAAGTGAGTTTGATCATCATATTATCAGCGTTTTCTTATTTATTTTATATCGGTAGGATATGCTGGGACTAATGGTATGCTGGATGAAGCCGAAACAAAACAGCGTGTCAGCCTCTAGGACGGGACGGCATCCACGGCGGGCGCTTCCCAGTCAAGAGTTGAAAGCCCTGGAGCTGGAGCACATTATTCTGGAGCGGTGATGACACAAGAAGCTTAAGGAGATTATCATTATTTGTAGCTCAATCCCAAAATGGAGATCTGGCAGCTCAAAACTATGGCACAATGTAGCGCGGAGTTGCGGCACGTCACGTTCGTAGTTTTGTGTACAGCAGACAAGTTTTAGTCGATTTCAACGCTAATTTGTTCGATTTAGGTGTTGCTAGTGACAAAAACGAATCGAAATTATCACAGACGGCTCCTTTTACCGTTGATGAAACGTCAGAAGAACGACTGCTGTTGTAATCTAAGCAACTCGGCTGAACTCGAGGGATGGTTGTGGACCGAAGGGTTGTTCCTGATCCTGAGAAATTCAGCTGTCTCATTTGGCAGTTGAAAACGAGTTTCCAGAAATATGGCTTGTAGGTATGTACCTAATAACAATTTGCCCCTTTTTTTAATTTTCTGGGTTACTTATGAGCATTAGTGGGAGCGGTACGCAAAAGCATACCGCATTTTGGAGTGCAGTAACGAGATTTTGCATGGACCTACCTTATACCAAAACAAGCGATTTGACCCGCAGCACTCCATATTTGGTCCCTTAGGGGGCCCATGGGGGCCCTCCAAATTTTCAAGATGCAAGAACTTTCACATGACGATCATTGAGTATCGTCATGTATGTCATAAGTGAAGCTTACAGGTCTATTGAAAATGTTTTCATCAATTGTCGTCGTGTCCGATTCATTCTTCACACTTGAGAAAAAAATTCTTTGGCAGAGGTCAAAAAAAACTGTTTTTATTTTTTCTTCTATGCAAGGAGATGATGAATTCATATGTTCTGTTGCGTTCCAAACTAAATCGCATTCCCTAAACCTAATTATGAAGACAATTTTTTCGCAATATCATTTTTCCAAGAAGAGGTGACCTCTTGAGTACACCTTTTTCAACAGCATTTTTTTCAATGTTCCTACTGGATAAGACTGTCAATTTTTGCAGCTATGAGAAGCTTGAACTTTTTTCTTAGTAATTTCCATGCAACATGGCTTCAAAATGCACAAGAGAGCCCAAAGACTTTTTTTTTCTGCTGGGCCGTCAAATTTTTGGCATGTTGATTTTGTAGTAGGGGAGACGCGCAAATAAATGAGATCTAGTCCAGGCGAATAAGTTCTACCGGAAAATATACCTATTTATACCTAACGACTCTGCGTTTCGTTGTACTGCAATAAAACACGGCATTGAAGAATATTTTTTGTTGAAACCAAATCGCCTGCGCCTGCAGCCTGGATTGAATATTGGTTTGCGTCTCTCCTACTATAAAATCAAAATATCGTAAGTTGGACGGCCAAGCAGAAAAAAAATAATTTTTGGCACCCTTTGGCGTTTTAGAGTCACGTTGCTTCACATCTATCAAGAAAAGAGCTCGAGGTCTCCATTCCTGCAAAAATTACGGGTGATTTCCAGTGGGGACATAGAAAGAAATGCTCTTGGAAAAGAGGTACTGAAGAGGTCACCACTTCTTTGAAAAATACCATTACAAAAAATTTTTCTTCATAATTAGGTTCAGGGAATGCGATTTAGTTGGGAACGCAACAGAACATATGAATTTATCGTCTCCTTGCATAGAAGAAAAAATAAAACAGTTTTTTTGACCTCTGCCAAAGAATTTTTTTTTCAAGTGGGAAGAATGAATCGGACACGAAGACAATTGATGGAAACATTTTCAATAGACCCGTAAGCTTCACTTATGACATACATGACGATACTCAATGATCGTCATGCGAAAGTTCTTGCATCTTGAAAATTTAAAGGGCCCCCATTGGCCCCCTAAGGGACAAAATATCGAGTGCTGCGGGTCAAATCGCTTGTCTTGGTATAAAGTATGCCCATACCAAATCTCGTTACTGCACTCTAAAATGCAGTATCGATGTGTTTTTAGGTGTGTACCGCTTGCACTACATGTAAACTGCTCAACAATAAAAGTGTTACAAAGCAAAAATTCACTCAATTTTGAACCGCTGTAACTTTTGATTGGCACTAACGATTCTAATTCTGTTCCAAGTACTATAGAGCCCAATCTTTTGGCCATCTTTCTTGTCAATATGGAATCCATAGAGCCCCTCATAAAACTTCTACAGGGTGATGAACAAAGCAGTGCAAAATTGATAAAAGTTCAACATACCCCCGTTTTCGTTAAAAAATTTTTTCGGGAGTATCAACACCAAATTCATTACGAATGATGTGTTCCCTCGGAACGGTTTTTGAATTTTCGGGATTCCAGTCGAAACAGCCAGAATATGATTTTTTATTGTGAATACAGTATATTATTCCTGTAGCAACGCAAAAACATAAGAACTTTTCATATCAATATGACGCCACTTGGGAGGCTTGTTCACTGAACAATTCTGAGAAATTTAATTTGCAACACGTTCCTATTGTCTAGTGTAGGGGTGAAGAAAAGCCCAATTGGCAGCGTGCTTTTTGGTACTACTCCCAAAATTTGGGCTTTCAGCGTTGAAAAAAGGTTAATTCTTTCTCTCTTTAGTCAACATGGGACTACGTCATTAGAATTGGATTAACCACAGTTCCGCCATTTTGGAACTTTTTGCCTTCACCTCAAATTTCAAAACATAGCCATGTTTGGCATCATTTCTTGAAATGTTGGTCCCCTAAATGAGATTCTGTCAATAAGATCTGTCTATCTGTTTGTTTATCTGTCTATCTCTTTCCGAAAAAATATTTATAGAATTTTTAACCCCACCCCCCTTCTTCCTGAAATTCTCTGAGTGTCCAATTTAATATTCTTGACCTCTCAATTCTTTTTAATGCAGTCAACGTCATCCTGCATAGCATCGGAAGAGATAATTTTCTGTGGAAAAAATGCCACCCAAATTTCATCCTTTCGCTCCCCCCACCTCATCTCAAAAATCTAAAATGGCAATACCTACTTTGTGATACATCAAATTGAAGGAAATTAAATTCTCTCTATGAACAAATTTTTTCAAATTTTTTGAAATCCCCATTTTTGTCACAAAACACCCCAAATGTCTAATTTATTTGGAGAGGGGTTGAAAATTTCAAAAAAATTGTTTTTGGAAAGAGAATTTGATTCCCTTAAATTTGATGTATCACAAAGTGGGTGGTGTTTCGTTAAATTTTGAAGCTGAGGTGGGGGAGAGCTAAAGGGTCAATTTGGGTAGCACTTTTTCCACCGAAAATTATTTTCTTCGATGTTTTCTATGATGACACTGACTGAATTAAATACAATTGAGAGGTCCAGAATTAAAAAGAAGACAGTCAGAGAATTTTTAGGGCGAAGGAAGGTGGGGTTAAAATTTTTGTGAATATTTTTTTCAGAAAGAAAATTTAATTCTCTTCAATTTGATGTATCGCAAGGTAGGTCATGTCATTTGAAATTTCAAAGTTGGGGTGAGTGGGTGCGAGGGGGCTTAAGATAGAAATTTGCCAATTTATGTTTTAGATGTCCCCTTTGATATAAAAATTTACCTGTTTTTGCTCGAAGAAATATTCACTGGAAATCGGGAGTTATTGCAGGTGGATAGTTTTTAAATGATCACCCGGTGCAGTATTCACAATAAAAAATCACATTTTGGCTGTTTCGACTGGAATTCCGAAAATTCAAAAACCATTTCGAGGGAACACATCATTCTTCATAAATTTGGTGTAAATACCCCCAAAAAAAAATTTCGCCGAAAACCGGGGTATGTTGAACTTTCATCAATTTTGCACTGCTCTGTTCATCACCCTGTAGAAAATTTATGAAAAGCTCTATGCATTTTATATTGACAAGAAAGGTGGCCAAAAGATTGAGCTATTCAGTACTTGAAACAAAATCAGAATCATATGTGCCAATCAAAAGTTATAGCGGTTCAAAATTGGGTAAATTTTTGCTTTGTAACACTTTCATTGTTGAGCAGTTTAGGTACCTGAACTGTAACTGTGAGTAAAGTCATGAGGTAGTGGCTTTCCTTAATTTTTTTTTGGTCATCGAGCTTGCCAAGAGGATGCAATTTGCTGACACAAGCCTTCCACCTGCATGAATATTTTTCAAAATAAGTTTTGCATCTTGTTTTTCAACTTTCCTACTCCTTTATTTTTTTGTGAAACTTGCATCTTATTTTTCTATGCAGCAGTTGGCAATACTTAAATAATTTTGAAATTAGTAATAATAATTACTTTTTGATGTAGGACCCGCAAGATCCCCCAAGGACTGAGGCTGATGACAACAGTGAAAAACTACACTACCCACTACCCATCAGCCGGCACAACAATACACTGAGGCCCATTTTTCCATAAGGAATCATGGGCAGAGATCAGAATGCTCTAGAATATTCTGGAGCGGTGATTGATGCATCCTGGGATTCCTATGGAACGATGTGTTTGGAGTACCCCGGAGCTGCTCAAGGCGAAAACATCTATAATATCATCATTTGGACATCGACATCAGTGTTAACCTTCGCGTTAACAAACCAGACTTTAATAATTAGGAAGTGTGCACTACGACTAATTACACTTGTAATCTCAACAAGACTTTGAAATAGAATGGAAGTCAAAAATTCAAATTGAATTATGCATGGTATGAACGCAAGTTTTGTCACAAGTCGTACCATCACTGTAATAGAAAGTCCGTAAGTTGTAGCTTATTTTTAACATAGACATTTTTACGTGCTTATCACAAAAACACTTGCAAAGGTCAATCTATCAACAGAATCAGTTTTATACTTGATTTTCTGTTATTGTGATGGCACCGAGAGGCCTATTCCATAATCCGATTTGCAGTAATGGTGTTCACTGTCAATATTTCAGGCCAATCTGCAAAGTTTTGTAGATTATGGCTGATTGCAACCTTTGGAGAGCTACAAGTATGGCTTATAAATGCTCCAAGAATTACACAGCCACCAGCCACAAATCCATGTTGGTGGAACCAGAGACTGGATGGACTATACAGGGTGTCACACTTTTTTTTGTCAATATTTTAGGAGATGGTAGAGCATCAAAAATCGAGTAGACTTTCACAAAAAATGTGTATCGGAAACACATTATAATGGATATAGAGGCTTTCAAAGTTGAGTTTTAAAAATGGTTGAAAACCAAACTTTGTACGATTGATACAATATTAATTAGCTTTCATTTAGGGTTTACCATTACTTTATTGAAAAACCAGTGGCGTAGATATTAGGGTTACCCACCAAATAACCCCGGTTATCTGCATGCCACTGAGATGAAATCAATCTTTGATAACATTTTCTGATTCCCCGGACAATTCTTAGCAAAAAAGGTACCTACTCTTGGTCCGAAGCTCGAAAGTCAACTATTTTCGAGAAAAACGACATTTTATGCTAAAAAACATGAAAATCGATCAACAATAATTAGACTGATGAGACTTTTGTAAGCTGCAGTATTATCGAAAGTATTGAAATAACTGAAAAGAACATTTATTAGAAATTATTGCTGTTGTTCAGTATTACTCAACTAATAACAAGGTAATTTATTGAAAAATGAAAAATAAGTTAACAATTTTTTTTCAATTTTTTGACACCCTGCAACTTGGAAACTGAAGCCCGAAAAAAGTATTTCTTCTATACAGATTTGTTAGCATGAGCATTTTTTCTTATTCGGCCAACTATTTCAGTAATATATGTTCTACATTTGAGCAAAATCAGCTGAGCAACTTCAAAGTTATGATGAAGATAAATATTTTTGTTAAATGTTCTATATTTTCTATATTTATAACTCGATTTATATAGATTTTTCTGGGTTCAATCTACTCACTTTTTGTTTCTCTATCAACTGGCAAAGTTTTCGCTTCCAATGCAAGCAAATCCAAGCACTCTGTATGAAAAGATCAGATAAGAAGGGTATTATTAAGACTTGTGTTTATGTTATTATTTAATTTGTTTCCTACTGTTATATTAAATCACCAAACAATTAATAAAAAAATTGATGAAAGGATCCATTTTTCTTGTAGAGGAGATGTATATTGTAACGTGTAAAAAATGTGAAAGTAACAATAAATGTCAAAACAACGTGGCACACGTAGAGTTGACGGCACACCACAGGGACCTATCGGCGGAGCCTAACTGCGCGAACTTAGTTCATCTAGTGGTACACCTAGATTTGTAGTGGGATTTTAGGTTTGCCTGTGACCGGGTAATGGTCCACCACTCCAGCTGACGGTGTTGCTTCCCCTATTTCAACACAAGGACTCGTTCAAAACGATTTTTGTCTTCCTCACAAACTTGCTGCACAAATATCTAATTTTCGTGCTGCCATAACCGAAAATGACAATATACGCTCGGTGTCCTGCACTGTAATATTCAGAAAAAGATCTAGAGCGGCAAAGTAAAAAGTACACGTAAAAAATAAACTAACCTCGCAAAATCATTCACAATTCAAGAGAGATCACGTTTCCAATGTTATAGCTTGAAATTTTCGGTTTAAATCAGTTGAAATTATCAATAATTACTTTGAGAATTGACAATTTAGGGTCATTTTTCTAATATCTGTTGGTACAACTGCAGAATGATTTTTGACGTTTTGTGGCGCGAAGGTTTAAAAGTGATTAATTTATGCCATTCCCTGTGTTTCGTCGTCACACAAGACACTAGAGCTCAGTGATTTCGGGATTCTTGGGGGATGGCCCTTCTAATTGGGGAGGGGGAGGGTGGTTTTAAGCAAGAAAATTCAAACATAGGACGCAATTTTTCAAATCGACATTTGACACACAAAAATCTGCATCTAGTAGGTATATGCCTCGTGCTTTGGTGATGAATGGCAGAAGTACCAACTTGAAATGATTATTGCGATATGATCTTATTTATTTGTAATTTTATTAAAAGCAGCACGAAAAACGATGTATGCTACTCGCGCTGAAAACGGCATAGCATAACTCTCTTACATGCAGCTCTCGGCCTAGGGCCTCGAGCTGCATTCACCTTCGTTATGCTATGCCCGGTTTTCGGCGCTAGTAACATAAAATACTATTTCAGCTTCCTCCGTTCCAATGTAAACATAACCTTCGAGGCCACACCATAAACGACCACAGAATATGTGCCATCAATTCTTCCCAGCCAAGCCACTGTTCAGCTTCATCTTCATGTCCTCTGAGCACGGACAGCGAAAGGGTCACATTGACACCTACTACTTGTTTGTCAACTGGGGCTGCGGCGACGACGAGTATCGTCATGAAATTGGATGGCTTGAATTACTTCGTCCAACGTCGTCACAACCACATCACCAAACCAATGCACAACATAGAATTATGCACAATACTGCTGGGGCTGGGGCTAATGCAGCGGTTCCAGAGGAGCAGGGAGAGGGTGTATACTGTAGATATCTGCTAGGTCTTCTATGAGGCATTCCCTGCTGACGGCACTGGCGATCGGTCGCACTTTCAAAACACACTGAACAAAACAGTCTTATCGTTGACTCCGCGACTCTAGTAGGTCTTACTGAAATAAAATCAAAATCCTCTTCGTACATTACATAACCTATATTTTTTATTTTTCGAGGACGTTTGACGTGGTTTGACGTTACATTGAGAAAAAACGATTTCGCAGTTCGCACTACCGAGTGTTACCGAACAGGGTACAGTGTTGCCCAACGTTGCTGCCAATCTTGAAAATGAAAAGTACCCTGGGGATTTTTCTTTCTCGCTCGCACTCACGTAAAACTATATTTCTGTCTCACACCAGTTTGTACGAGTTCTGCCCACCTAATGGCGTCACCTTACTACGTAGTAGGGATCTCAGTCACCTTAGCCTTATCGGAAAGTAAAACACCTCGTAGTGGCCAAAAAGCGAACCATGGAGGTATGACCCCACTGTAGAAATTCCTGTCCTACCGACCTAACAGACCACGTCAAAATTTCGAATGCCGTCAAAATAATTTCGATTCCAAAGTCAAATTCAAGAAGAAAGCTTTTATTGCACAAACGTTTATTGTCAAAAATCGTAAGTAGGTACCCGTGGGTCCTTGCCTATTATCAATGGCACTGCTGCGGATAGAGTAAAGGGTGTAAGACACCCGATTTTGTGTCTCTGGATGCAACACTGACGTCTCTGCACCAGTCCAGTGACCACAGCACGCACGCAGGGCATGAATATGAAGAGGTCTCCCTCGGCCCTCGATATCCAGCACGACACTGACAATCACAATGATCAGTTGATCACAGTCCAATCACGACCAATACAGAGAATACCTTTTTTTGTATTCCATTTTGAGGGACTCGTCCGGGTAGCTTCCACGTTCCAAGGTTAATTTTACATTCACAATAACTTTTCTTCATATAATAAAATAACAGGTAGGTACTACGGTCGAAAATGATCCACTTTTAAACACAATGTAGCCTGAAGGGTATGTCTGTGACTGCCACTACAGGAGTCGATGTTTTTCGCTGGAATTCAGCTCGTGAGACTCTGATGAAGCTTTTGTCAGCTTGACACATACAAATCTTGAAATTGTTTTGACGTTGATGAGTTTGGTAACCTCGGTAACACAGGGTTGGTAAAACAGGGATTTCTACAGTTGGGTCATACTTTGCGACTTTCCGATAAGGTCAATTCGAAAGATGCTGTCCATGCAAAAAATCAAAAGGCTGCAGAAAGAAGTCCAAAAAGCAATTTATGCTAATTTAAATAACGATGTTGGAAAACTAAAAAGAAATATTCGTCAGTCCGTGGCACATGTTTACGGAAACCATGCTGATTGTGATGAATCGTTGTGTGATAAAGTAGGTTCTCACCTAATATTTATATACCTATATATATATATAGGTATACTACTACCTCTATATATATACCTATACAGGGTGTATTGTATAATGGGCGAGTTAGTTTCAACCAATCAAACATTGGGATGAGATTCTCCTCATCTTACTGATTCAGAAAAATATAACATACGTGCCACTCACTCGTTGCCTAAAAAGATACAAATTGTCAAAGTTTACTTTTTTTGATTTCTTCAATTGCGATGTCGAATTGATCTGGTAAAAAAGCTTCAAAACAATGGCTGAAAAGCCGATTACAACTTCGGCACCTTATTATTAGCTAATAGGTATTATCAAGCTTAGATAGCTTAGAAATTCGAAAATTGTATTCAAAAAAACATATGAGTAGGAAAAACTTTCAGTTTCAATAACTTAAAATGATTGATCATCAACTTTGCCCAAATTGAATCGACTTCGTATCTCTTGAGGTAAGCGGGATACGGTGCTACTCGAAAGCCGGACACTCCCTGTATAGGTCCTTATAGTACAAACTTGAAACATTTCTAGGTAGGTGATCTGACCACCGACGAGACCCCACTTTTAGCGGAAACAGGAGCTCATCACCACATTTATGGCGCTCTTAATTCCTTGATCACCAAGGCTCATCTACTGATTGACAAGGAAACTAGTAATTTAGCGGAACTGTACATGAGCCTCCTTGCCCGGTTTAATATGGGAATGAGGCTAAATCTGGTAGGAAGGGATTCATTTCAAATCCGTGCGTGGATTTCTGGTCTAAAATTTAACAAAAGTCACTTATGGCATATGGAGGTAAGTAGGTAGTTCAATGACAATGTTGTTTATTCAATAATGAAATATAATTGTAATGATGCCAGCCTTATAAACCACGGTTGAGGAAACTGTTACAGTTTCGACGCCGCCTTATAACCTTGGTATTATGGTACACTATTTCCCTCTCTTGACCATGAAAAAACTCCTATGACCGGTGCAGGCCGATGAGGAGGAAAACATTGATTATTATTATATTGATCGGCAGTACGGCATTGGTGGATATGCATACAAGCTACGATAATAAAAGTTGAGTGTAGCCGGCAGAAGCCAGAACCTGAATGGGTGACCGGTAGATAGCTGCGAGCGAACAGAGGCCTTATTTCTAGCGGGGAGCGATCACCAGGAAGCCTATTTCTAGGAAGGATGTGATCCGTTCCCATGTGAAGTTGCTAGGCAACCAGGGCTGTGATTGGCTGAATTGTGATCGCCTGGTGATCGCTCCCCGCTAGAAATAAGGCCCCAGGCGATCACAATTCAGCCAATCACAGCCCTGGTTGCCTAGCAACTTCACATGGGAACGGATCACATCCTTCCTAGATATAGGGTCCCAGAGCGAACACAGCGTAGTGTACTTGCCCAAGAGGCTGTCGCTTGCCCAAGGTCCACCACTATAGCTGACGGTGTTGCTTTCCCTATTCCAACACAAAGACTCGTTCAAAACGATTTTTTCTTCTGTTTAGCCCCGCCCATAGGTCCCTCTGGTGTGCCGTCAACTCTAGCATGAATCCATAGTGCGGCTCGGTGCGTCCGACAGCTCGACACTCAGATGGGTGAAAGAGGTTACGATTACACTTCAATTCTTAAAAGATGCACCTTACGTCACGAATTTATTTTCGAGTTATGCACAACGTTATTGTCATGTATCACCGTGTGGAAAAGAAACAGCATGGACTACCATGTCTTCTACACGCTTCATACGCGATATCAGTGGTGACGTCAGAGTCGCCATTTTTAAATGCCGGATGGTCTGAGAACAATGGTCTGAGAACAAAGGAAATTTCAAAAATTAATTTTTTGTAGCATTACCATGCATATTTAACTATATTGGGGGACGAAGTGACAAACTACAGAGCCTAGAGGTCATTTTGGAGTTTATTCCAATTTTCTATCTTTTTTTTTTAAAGATTTCATCAGCCAAAGAAGTTTGAAAGTGGCAGCGTATGTTGGCGCGACATAACCTCAAAGCGTAAACAACACTGCACCAGATAGCAACGCGAGCCAGTCAACCACACAGCAAATTGCAGAGCTGCAGATTTGTTGGAGAAGCTTTTTGTGATTTTAAGTTGATCATTTTGAAGTGAAGAGGTAAGTAATGTGTTGCTGTGTTGGACATCTGAGCCGCTATTCTTGAATCGTATGAGAAAAGTCCCTGGGAGTAAAATACATTCCGCAGTACACTGATCTAGCGAATGTTGCCTAAAATCGTGGTTTTCAGGCAACTTTCGCTACAGAAGTGTAGTACGGATTATATAAAACTCCCAGGAACTTTTCTCACACGATTCAAGAATAGCGGCCCAGACTGTAAACACCACAATGAGTGACAGACATGTACATTTTTCAGAGTTCCAAACGACAAAAGGAAAGAAAACAAATCGAAGAATCTTTTGACATACCTGACCTACATGTTGGTAAATTTCAACTCTCAACTTCTCCAACACGTCCGCAGCTCTGCACTTTGCTGTGTGGTTGACTAGTTTTCGTTGTTGTCTTGTGCAGGTGCACTGTTTTTTGCGCTTTGAGGTTATGACGCGCAAACATACGCTGTCATCGCTGTCACTTTCAAAGTTCTTTTGCTGATAAAATCTTTTGGAAAAAAGATAAGACATTGGAATATGCTCCAAAATGACCTCTACGTTCTGTAGTTTGTCACTTTATACCCAACTATAGTTAAATATGCAAGGCAATGTTACAAAAAAATAATTTTTGAAATTTCCTTTGTTCTCGGACCATTGTTGGATCAGGCATTTAAAGATGGCGACTCTTGACGTCACCAATAATATCGCGTATTGATAAAAGCGTGATAATGACAAAGACAACTGCATAAATCCAGTCGTAGCGCATAGCGCTTGTCTTGCCCTGTCCATGTCGGTACACAGCATCCTCTACAAACTGCGACTTACGTCTCAATCTTAATTCACACGCAGACGATCGATGACTCAAGGTGCATCTTTTAAGACTGGAACTGTATATATTTATATACAAATATTATATTGGCCGTGGAGTACGTCATTATTAATTTGTCCATAAATCCTTCCACAATGTCTCAAAAGTAAAATGCTTCTCAACTGTATGATGAGAGGCGTTACTTTTGATATAGCTTGGATAAGCCTGATTGTAGAGGTAAGTATACACCTACCTACTTGACTGTTTTGAAGCCTTGGAAAAAAACATTCCGTCGGAGTCCTGGACAACATTTAAGAACATTTGCTGAGAAACGGGAACAATGGCGTTTGAAAAGAAAAGCAGCCGAAACCACAGGTCTGCGACAAAAAAAAATCAATCAACACACGAAGCTAAAAATGTTCACGACTCGGACTACTCCCAAACAGCATGTGGTCCGAGCTACGGCCCAAATATTGCGGAAGTAGACGTAAGTGAGGAGGAACTCCAACAAGAAGTTGAATTATTAGTCGAACGCCTGAAGGTGAGATTATAAAACAAACGGCCCGATACCAAGTTGGAGCTTAGACCGCCGTAAGTGAGGTTATCATGCAACGACAAATAATAGCCACTCAGACGGCTGTTTTAGCAAGTTAAGCTGTCTTAACTTTGCGCCTGCAACTTGGCATCGTATGGTATGTAAATTTTTGTACACAAAGTATCACTTTCTTAGGTCACCAAGGAAATGCAAATAAAGATAGAGCAAGAAACAGTCGGTCAGTTTGAGAACATGAAATTTTGCGATGCGCGGAAAAACCGCCTTACAGCATCAAATTTTGGCGCCGTCGTAAAAAGAAGAGACATTGCATGTCACAATCTTGTCAAAAAAATCCTGTGCCAGAGAGGGGTGACGACGGCGGCAACAACATATGGAAAAATGAACGAAGCAGTTGCAAAAGAAAAATTCATGGAGTTGAGAGGAGGAGTAATTAGAGAGAGTGGGATTTTCATAGACACAAATACTGGATTTTTGGCGGCGTCACCAGATGGTAACTAATATGGAAATGTTGCAACGGATGTTTCGTACTATACGAAAATTGCATCCTAAATATTGTCTTGTTCTTTTTTTTTTAAAGTTGATTATTGATACCTACTTCCAAATTAATTTGCTAACTTGCAATATTTCTTTAAATTCACCAACCTAATTCAATATGGTTGTGAAAATCGTGATGAATGAAACATTTTTTTAATATTTAAATAAATTAGGTTATCACTCTCATCAACTTTGTGATCCAGGTATATTGGATGGTAATGATTTGATAGAGGTAAAGTGTCTATATACAGTGGCAAAGTCGAAAGAAAATTTGAGAACAGCTGTCTTGCAGAAAAAAGTAAAATTCCTAAAAATGAACGGAGAAAATCTCGAAATTGTGAAAAACCATGATTATTTTCACCAAGTGAGTTGGCTAGAAGCATAATGACTAATGAGTGATCCAAAAAATTGGCGAAGTTAGAATTGGTCCCGAGGTTGCGACTGTAATGTATTATATTATAAGAGTGTCTTAAATTGCCATCTTTATGACAATTATTATAAAATAGAAGAAATAATAATCGCAACTTTCCATCAAATTCTAATTTCAAGGGCCATACTAGAACTATCTCATAAATATGTTTGCCAGGGCGCTGTCTGAGCATTTCCTGAGCCGTAGTACGGTTAACACGTATATTTCATAATAATAATAATAATTACTCTGTTTTCTTACAGATTCAAGGTCAACTAAATATTTCTGGAAGAGATGTATGCTACCTAATTGTGTACGCTGGAGAGCATAATGCCCTCGAGATTTTGACAATAACACGGGATGAAGCATTTTGGGAAGAGAAGATGCTCCCAAAATTGGAAAAGTTCTATTTAAATTGCATTGCCCCGGAAATAATTTTGGGCAGGATGGGGAAGGGACTAACGTGTCGAGATCCTCCATATTTAGAGAGGATCATACGCGAAAAACAGAATAAGTGAATGTACGATCGCACGCAAAATAAACGGAGACAGTGTTTCGCGCGGAGTGTACCGATTTACTGAATTTTGGCTTGGTGTCACAGTGACAAGAAGGCTGAAATTCAATAAATCAGTACACTCCGCGCGAAACACTGTCTCCGTTTATTTTGCGTGCGATCGTATCTATGCGTTTAATAACTGGTTAAAAATAATGATTTCAATTTCGAGATAAAATTCGCATCTGATTATAAATTTAGTGTTACAAATAGGTAGTTAATTTTTGTTGTTGCTCGAGTTTATGAGCTTCAATATCAGTTAAACTTATCAACCCTGATGTTGTGATACTTTACGGATCATAAATTGGTGAATACCCAAACAGTACCTACGTCCCTAGGAAGTGTATTTCTTTTCTTTACACTGTTTCAAAGATTGTAGTGGGCAGTCACTTAAATTTTTTGAAATTCAACAAAAAAATACAATTAAGTAATGTATTTATCGGTTTAATTCTATGATATCACGGGAAAGACAGACGGTTTTTTGTAAATTTGTTTCTTTTAATAAATTGCCAACGTTTCAACCTCGTGGCGAGGTCTTTCTCAAGGCGAGTAACTAAAAATAATACAATAAATAACTAAGAATACATCATAAAATTCGAGAACTTACAGGAATTGTAAAAATATAAGGCTAAGTGTAAAAAAGAAATAAATATGTCAAAAATCAAATTTTTTCAAGTTCTCGAATTTTATGATGTATTCTTAGTTATTTATTGTATTATTTTTAGTTACTCGCCTTGAGAAAGACCTCGCCACGAGGTCGAAACGTTGGCAATTTATTAAAAGAAACAAATTTACAAAAAACCGTCTGTCTTTCCCGTGATATCATAGAATTAAACAAGAAAAACAGACAAGAAGCAGGATCACCTGATAGTATTTATCAGTGTTGGAATGGACCGTCGTGGATCTTCCACAACTGGGGTAAATTTAGTTGTAGCATTGTCCTTGCCGTGAAGACTCAATTTGCTCACTAAGGTGAGTCATGAGTACCTATGTATTGAGTAAACCTCGTTCGGCTCGAAGTTTGAACTTGTATAGCCGCTAGTGTAGCTCCCAAAAATTTTCCACTAATTAAATATGTTATCTGGCTTTCTCTGTTTCGCCAGGCTCTTACACTTTATCAAGATCATAACTGTTCACAGACAGTCTCAGTTCCCCTTTTAGCTCTCTTGTACATTTTAACACGGTGATTCAATGTGAGAGCTTGTTGAACAGATTTTTTTTAAGAGACCGTTTCATAACCATGTTGCAATTTTAGACTCCAAAGTCGGACAACTATTAAATGAACCCATAGCTCGGCTGGATATAGGCTGCAAGCTTCTAGAACGACTCATTTATGGGTACAATCGTCTCCAGCGTCCTAGTGAGTAACCGTCTTTCTCGCGAAGGAAGAGATGCTGCGATCAAGTAGTGATTTTGACAACACATTCATATTTGTGGACCTCACTCCTGCCTTCGAAATAACTTGGAGGAAGGGACTATTCGGAAGAATTTACGAATTCGTTCCATGCCACGGATTTTTTAAATTTGCTGAACATGCTAAACGAACGATACTTCTATATCCACAGGTCTTCCCAAATACTCATTACTGACACCGCTGCTTTTCAACACCTGCATAAGTGATAATCCGGAGACCTCAAGGAAATTCATTTACGCCGATGACATCGTCCTATATAAAAACATTAGGATGTAGAAGGGGCGGAGCAAGTGATAGAGCAAGAACTATTCACTAATGATCTCTTCTTTCAGAAATGGTAATTGAATCCGAACCCAACAAAGAAAGAAACTTAGCTTTCCATCTGAACAACAGGAAGCGAATCGTCACTTTGATATCGGCTTTACTGGATTTCGTATGCAGCAAAATCTTACTCCCAGATACCTCGGCTCGACCGTTGACCGAACAGTGTCCTTCAAGCTGAACTTGAAGAGACTAAAGCGAAGACACGAATAGATCGGGTGCAGATACTTAGAGAACTATGTGGGGTACCAACTCCACTACTCTTTAGATATCCACCATTGTCTTCGTCTATTCGAATGTGAAATACTGCGCTTCTGTTTGGATTGAATAGCAATGAATAACTAAATTTGGATTATCATTCAAAGACCTTTGGGATGCAAGATCCGAGCTGTGACTGTGGAACTAAGGAACAGACAATGAGCCATTGCATTGTTGAGTGTCCGCTTGACAGTCTACCATGGAACATTAGATTATCTCCATGCACAACCTCACCCCAGCAGCACGACATAGAATGAATATCAACAACTGTAGCTGGAGTAGACCTGTATCTCTTCGACATCATTATCGCCACCTTCGTACTCGCCCACTTGCTGCATCTACCATGCTTTCCAAGATTGGGCCACATACCAACCTTCAACTTCAACCGTTTCAGCAGTCAGCAGTCTAGCAGTTTTTCTGTAATTTTCCTCTGGACTTTTGAGGGAATGCTGTATGTTACTGGAGCTAGATCATCCCATAGATTTTCAAGGTCTAGCTACATCTCAAGATTTTTCAGAAGTGTTGTGCAGTTATACAAGTAGTACCGATGTATTTTAAGTCTAAGTAGGTACTAGGTACCGTTGCATTGTATCATGTACTTGGTTTTTGCATCAATTAATGTCATCATCAATTATTGTCAGCATTATTGTATCCTTGGTGTATTGTGAGATCTAAGTTAAAAAAAATCGAGGGAAAAATCAAAGCAACTAGGGTTTTTTCAATCCTAAAAATTTCTCCACCCTTTGAAACGTAATGTAGATAGACGCGCGTACTTGACCGAAGGCTGAAAAATATAGGAGAAGACATTGGGAACAGTAACTTGGTCCATGAGGTCTGTTCCTAATAACTGATTGAAATGTGATCAATATAGCACCCAGGTACCTCTACATCGGTTTCGACTTTGAAGCAACTTTTTTTTCCCTAGTTTAGAAGGCTTTAGGCTTATCACCTAGAACCTTTACCTGCTTTATACAAAATATTCAAGATGAAAATATTTGATAGTCTTATTGCAGTGATATAAATAACTATAGTATAGGTACAGACTACAGATTCATGCACTAGTCATATAATTGAAGCATAGACACTCACTGTTCCATGAATTTCAGCCCGCCGCGCCAGGGACTCAAAGGCCATACGAGCAGCCGGCACTTTGGCAGCGCCGGCGCCGGCCACCATTCAAATCGTCGACTTCGGTCACGAAACAAATAAGCCTAGACCTGCTTCGGAATTATCATATTGCACATGTCCTATTTTTACCAGCGTTTGTCTGCGCGGGGTTCGTCTAGTGTACTAGGTACTAGGTAGTCCATGAGTTTGAAGGTTATCCGGCCGACCCACAAATTCAAATTACGACCCCGTCGCGTCGTCAACCTCCCACTGGGCAGCCCTTGAGGTGTCCCCTTCCCTTCGCGCAACACAACAGGGTATTGTGGTTACTTGTTATCACCAAATCTTTCACTTGCCGACCAGTTGGTTTGTGAACTTGATTCTTTGAACATTTTTCACTTCAGTTTGGTCACTTTTGACGCAGTAAATACAGCCTTCAAGTTTTTATTACTATCACAACAGGCTATAACTGGCAAGGAAGAAGGAAGCAGGGGATAGTTTAACAGCACGATTCAAAAGATTGACGTTAGATTGTCATCATGACTGATACAGTTGCATTGGATGACATTCAAATTTTCAAATGTACGAGCGGAGCCATTTGTCTCAGGATAGCTAAACTGACCATGACCTGTAATCGGTAAAAAGTAGGAATCGCCCAAAAACTTATCCTTCAATGCGACAGAAAATTCGGCTCCACTGCCGGAACTAAGCGGTTTCACGTTGAACCAGGAAAGGAATTGCCAAAGTCATAGCAGTGAAAGAAATCTGAATGTTGAGGGTACACTTTAAAATGCATTGCCTTTTTTGTGGGGTCTTACAAACTGAGAAATTCAGTAATAAGCATTGAAGTTTCTGAATTTTTTCCAAATTCTTGTAAATAAATCATGTTTGATCAACGAACTGAAGTATTCAATTTATACTCATGATATTTATCTACATGTAGCCATCTTCCCCGATTTTTTCTGTTCAGCGGTTACGAAGAAAACTGCTCTTTCCAGTTTGACATTTTTAGGCTAAGTAAGGGAGCCCTTAATCCAAACGTGAAGGCTGGAAGCAGCGATTTGCAAGGTTGGGGTGTGGTGATGGGGTACAGACGAGTAGCTACTGGAAGCTACCAGGGTATATCATGTTGTGGAAAGGAGTGAGACGATGGAGCACTTGAGGTCATGTCAGGAATCGCTGAAGGAGGGCAGAACTCTGAGGCAATTGTTGGGAGATGACGAAAAGGGGCTGAAATGGATGACAAAGATTGAAAGAAAACAGAAGAGGTGCAACACTGATGATGACAAGATGTGGCAGTCGAATTTTGTTTCATATTTATCTACATCCTTTTATTTTGCGGCGTAGTGGTGTGAATAATACAAATAAAAATGTAACATTCTCATAAAATATCAACAATAAAACTCAGTTCTTTCTCGACATTGAGTATCAAATTTTTCTTGATGTATGAACTTCTCATCGTCTCTTGTCTTCAGCGAGCGTTCTTCCTTTATTCCAGCTCAGTCAATTTTCTGTTATTTATCTTACTGTTGCGTCCTATGCTTCTTTTTGTCTTTCTTGATTTCTTATTCCTGTCATTCTCGCTTATCGTTCTACTGGTCTATCCTCGTTCATGCTCTCTAGGCGTCCTCAGCAACTCAGTTGTCTCTTATCTACAAATTTTGTTGCAGGCCTCATCTTAGCTCTTTTCTTACTCGGGGTTACGAATTGTGTCTCCTCACTATTTTTTTTTACTCCGCAGACGCATACTTCATCCCCGTTGCTTCACGCTTCTTCTGCATTCTCTTAGATAAGACCTCCATGTCTCACCTGTGAGTCATCAGTCAGTATTGATATGAAAATCGTATTATAGGTACTTTCAGCTTGGTCTTCTTTGTTACTTCTTTTTTATTCATTAGTGTCTTAGTAGTACATTTTACTGGTGGTATTCTTGTACAGACTTTTTATAGCACTAGTTAGTTTCTTTTTCACTCCTCGTTGTTCTCTGAATTTTTTGATGCATTGTGAAGATGAGGCTTTGCACGCTACCTTTTTATCGGAGTCCACTCTGAGTGTTCAGCAACGTTGGCTCTAGTGTCTTTTTCAGTTTCTTTCCCAGTAGTTGTATATTTGCATTGGCATGTTCAGCAAGGTGATGCATTTATGGTTTGCACACTCGTTAAGAACCCCCTTTTCTTTTCTATGCTTTATATTGTAGATTTCCAGCAGCAATCTTTTTCCCTCTTCTCCCAAAGCTATTTATTATCTCTGATGTAAATTTATCATGTCCAGGAGCTTTGCCGTTTTTCAGTTCCAGGAATGCTTTTGTTCTTTCAGGTCTTCTGTTAGCGTCCCTTCATTTCTGTCTTCGATCGTATTTTCTTTGTTGATGTCGTCTTCATCAGTCTACCTTGGTTGTGCACTCAGTAACTCTTGGAAATATTCACTCCATCTTTCCATTACTTCTTCAGAGACCACCAGTAGTGCTCGATCCTTCCTTATTGATTATGGAATGTTCTGGTGAGGTTCAGAGATCTTGAATATGGAAAAGTTATTTTCAATTGTAAATTTTCAAAGAGATTTACTCAAGTTTCAATAATAATTCTTGGGCCAAGCAGTATCGTTCTTCTGATTCATCATTATTCTGTGGTTTTTTAATGCCTTTCATCATGGTGCTCTAAACTAAGATCTAGGCCTCCTAAAGCTAAGCCTCACATCATATCCATTTCATCAAATCATCACCTATGCACAAAAGAACTTGAAGGTTGACTGGGTCGAGGCGGTCATACTTCAAGTGACTTTTTCTTTATTCACTTTCTTCTTGAGTAAAAGGCAGTATCTTCTCTTTGATCGTGCATGTGAAATCCAAAAATAGGCATCCCTGAATTTGGAAAGATAAAACCAATATTATCAAAATTTTGTGGCATTTTTGACTCTCAATTACCTAATTGACTTGCTTCCATTTTATAAGTATGAATTATCCAGTGTAGGTGCACACTAGTACAACACACACGTAGGTCCGTACGCACAATATTGGTAACTGTACTAGGTTAAATAGGTAGGTACACAGCAACTGTGCACTGGGCAGTGCAGGAGGCATACTTTGGCTTGCTCGAGCTTTTCATTTGTTTGGTCTTCCATGAGTTTGCAAGGCGGTTAGTTCCTTTTCAATTCGGCACTGGACAAGGGCACACGTCGTAGAGGATAGAATCAAATCATTTGGAGCTGCAAATCTTGAATTGGGCATATTCGTAACTTCAAAATTTATTGTTCCAGGTTCACTTATTTGTGCAACAGTATTTTCTAGTTTGGATTGTCTTCTGCTTGGAAAAACTGTCTCTGAACGGCGATCGCTGCGGTTTTCACATTCAAAAACCTCAAAAGCGATTGAAAATGCCACATTGAAGAGCGAAACTGACAAATGAAAAAATTTAACCACAAAAACGAATGATATGCTGTCACTTTGCTGTATAATTCTGTGGGATAGACCTCTGTGATTCGTGTGCCTTCGGGTGGTTCATAACTTACGGGTTGCATACTCAAATACATGATTTCCCCTCACCCCGTTCCGCATCAAATTTCCTCGCCTACAAGCTGGGTTACGTTCCCTCCTTATATTCTAACCTCCTTGCCTCAAATGTGATATTGCTGTTCAGCACTATATGAATCATGAGCCGCACTGTATAATTCAAGTGACATTTCATAGTATTTGCATGGTGTTGAGATGATATGCATATGGCAGGAATTCCCTCTGAAACGGTTATACCTATACACCTACATACATTTATGTGGTTCTCCCAAGGGACTGCACCCTCCTCCATACTCGACTGCATGGGGTCGATGGATTGAGCGACAAACACAGATTTCAGGACTAGAAACGCTGGTTGATGGTTTAAATCTAAATTGACAGTACTGACACCCATATTTTGATTACCGTTATGAGAAAGTTTGCAAATCGAAACAAAGAAAGAAAATATTTCTTCCCTCACGAACGCCAAAACTACTTACATAAGATATGAGTTTGGGTTCTGGGAGATAAATTCATCGATCGCTTTCGTTTTATTTGCGCGCGGAGCTGCGAGAGACGACTCTCACAAGAACTTGCCACATCAATCCATTATAATATCTCATTGAAACTTATTCCCGATGCGTCCTAAAAATTCCAAAACTGTCAAAGTTTTTCAATCTTGGAAATAATAACTCGTGAAACTTGGAGAGGAGAGGGACATTTAAATTCAAAAGTTCTATAAAACCGTTTTATTTTCCAATATTAAAGCTCGCATACAGCAACGTTAGCAGCAAGCAGCAAGCGTAGCCAGCGATGGCATATCAATAAAGTTTCGGGAGGAAGAGAGGAACCGCACCGCCCGTTTTATTATTATTCGCGGATGTCAACCAAGAATAAATTGGTTGATTTTGCGGCGACCCTCGTTTGAACATTACGTAATCATGGAATTTTTCATCTGACGCATCTCATACACCTCCAGTTTTTGTAAAAAGTCTTGGAAGAGTTGAAGAAAAACTGACTTTACCTTGATTGGTTTTGAGCTACAAGGCGCTACAGCAATTCCGTATGAAATTTGTCCTCCATGGTCATCAGACATGAATTCTCAAGATCCATTTTATTGGAAACATTTGAAAAACGCTGTTTATTCAACAATGCCTGACAACAGCAAGGCTTTGAAACAAGATCATTACAGCGCCAACGTTTGTCTATAGAATGGGCAAATGTTTAAACGTAGCGTAATAAAGCATTGCGCCACTTCAAATTAGTATCCGCAACACCACAGGCACAGGCCCTAATCAACAATTCTGCAATATTATAATATAGCTTTGACGATGTGTCATCAAAGCGCTTTTGCTTCGCAAGGGTAATTACTGATGCAATTCTCATACTCAAATAATGCCGATAAAGTTAAACATCCATCAGCTCTTCGGCTTAGCGGGGATTTAATGGATGCCATGTCCCGCAGACTTTGACTTACATCATTATTTAATTACACAGCGCGGCAAGTTATTAATTCGCCGTCTTCTGACGAAAGGGGAGGCGTCGCATCGTCATCATCACCATCACCCACCACCAGCATCGTTGAGTGTGGGTAGGAACGAATTACATTCAAAAATTCGAATGCTTCATGCGACACTTCTCATTTCCTGAGACAATTCCTCCGGCTTAATTTAATATCGCATCGCATTTAAACGGTGAAGCTGAGGGAGGCAAGAAGAAACGACAGAATTCTCGACGGGAACCCGAAGATTCACTTTTTGAAGTTAGAGGAAAATTCATGAAGGCAGGCAGAGCTGTTCCGAGTACAATGAAAAAGTACTCTCGTATAACAGTACTCAAGTAGCAAGTACAAGTATCGAGTCGCTGTACTCAAGTACTCAACGAGTACAAAGTACCGCGAGTACATGTTAGTTGCGAAATGTTGGGAGTAACGGTGGAGAAATGGGGCTATTAAGACTCAAGAGGCGAATTTCGAAGCACTAATGCAAAACTAAGTACTAGCCGGCCTATTATTGCCTTCATTAAATACCTATTGATATTTGTCATTCATGTTCGTGTTACCAATACAATATAAAAATTGTTAACAAGGCTGGCTAGTATCTTATTTTGCTTTGCATTAGCTTCATTTTCGAATTTTTTTTTGAGAAATCTTGGTAGGTGGTTCCTTTGTTTGTAGAAAAATTTAGTTCCAGTATCACGCAAAGAAACAAAATAATTATCTAGCTCTGAGCCCAAACGAAGGGTGGGAGAAAAAGCTCAAGCTTAAGTTACCTGCCCATCTACCTTGATGCTTTGCTTCTTCCTGCTGAAGTGCTGAACTTTGGGAACTTTGGATGCTGCCACTCACTGGCTGATGATGACTGACTTGAGTCTTGAGTCTGTAGTGCAGCGTGGCGCGTTGCCGTGATTTGTCAAGTCTGAGCTTGCATAAAAATGTACTCGTTGCGTAAGACAATGTATTCGAGTACAAAGAAAAGTACTCTAGTACAAAGAAAAGTACTCGAGTACTTTCAAAGTACTCGAGTACACGTCAAGTAGGTACAAGTATGAGTACATTCGAAATAAAGTACTTGGGACTGAGTACCAAGTACATTGAAAGTACTTAGAGTACAGTGTTTGAGTACTTGTACTCGAGTACCGCACAGCTCTGAAGGCAGCTACAGTTCATTCTTTCTATCCAGTAAATATTTGCAGTGGAGAAGCTACCGTATGATCAAAAACTTTTCTAATAGACCTTATCAGTAAGTCCTGTCAAAGACCTGTGTACCCAACCTTTTTCACAGCCGCGTTGCCCATCCGCGCTGGCGCTTGCTTCGAGCGTCGAAAGTGACAATAATAAAGGTTGGCAATGGGTGCTTCCATCTAGCCCCAAGTTTAGTACACCTGCCATTTACGCATGTGCGGGTGCCAAACGGTGCTTTCCATCTACGTGCTCTTACTCGGTTCTGTGCCATTCATTGGATCAGCTAAAATTGTATGCCAAACTATGGAACATGTTCCGTCTGGTGGTATTTGTACCGTCTAGATGGAAAGCGCCCAATGCAGAATTTTGGCGCTGTCAACCAAACTTTTTGAAATTCTCAATCGTCTGACGTCTGACGTTTTCATTCGCGTAGGTCACGCACGAGTTTTCTGCAATATTCTTTTATGAAAGTGTTGAATTTTCTACAGAACGTTACTGGTTCGAGCAATGGATGACCCAGTGAAAAGAACCAAATGTTGTGTCGTGGGGTGGCATGCCGCGAAATGGGCACTAAAGCCAAGACTCACAGGCTTTCCCAAGACCTAGAATTTCGTTTCAAGTGGATCCACTGATGGTTAGAGATGGAAAGGGATCTGTCTTATCAGTCTGAGGACAATAAAGAAGCTGAGCTGAGGAGGAGCTGATGAATGTCCCTTTCGAAGTCCAATTTTTAAAGTCGCTGGCACGAGACCCAGACTTGGGCGCGATGCCTTTCCCATCTATACTCTCTGCGCTACACGCGGACGGCCCCGTAGCACAGGTGGTCGTGCATCAGCCTGTGGTACGATTGGTTCTAGGTTCGATTCCTAGTCATGTCTGGGTGTTTTGTGCTGTCCACATTTTGCGGTTATCAAGGTTTTTTCAGATGTATACTAAATTAAATAAACGCAAATAACTCCTATGGCGTTGAAGAAGCCGATAAGGAGGAAAACAAACTTTTTTTTTTTAACTTACTCTCTGCGCTACAGTCAAAGGCCAGCCTTGTCAGTGAACTCCACGATGGACCCAGTGGCGCCGAATAGACCATTTTTTGTGGCGCTCGCCATACCTCAAAATGAGGGGGGGGGTCTGGAGAGGGAAAAAAGGAAATAAGGAAAAGAAAAAAAGAGAAAAGGAGAAGAGGAAGGAGGGAGGAAAAGAAGAGGAAGAGAGATTTACCCAGCAAATCATTAGATATTAGGATTATAAGGTACTTACACTGAATCTGAAAGAATGTTTGTAGGTATGCATCAACTTACTATGCGTTGTAAATTTGTTAAAAATCCAGTCGTGTTCAAAATTGGAGCTATAACCAAAAAACCATTCCCAAAACTCAACTTTGAAAGCCTCTATTTATGTTATAATGCGTTTCCGATAATAATTTTCTTGAGAAAGTCAAGTCCACTTATTTTTTGATGCTCCACCATCTGCATCTTCTAGAATATTGACTAGAGGCAAAAAGGTTTTGATCATACGGACTTCAACGGCCAACTAACTGGACTGGAAAATCTCACGATCTCACAAAAAACTTTCGATTCTTGTGCCTAGCTGCACAAGTACACTACACACTTTTTACTTCTCTTGATAAAACGGGGTCCAGTTTAACAAAAGGGTCTTACCTACTTCTTCCCACAAACTACGCAGCAATATTTACTGCCACAGTTCCTGAACTTGAAATTTAGCCCATGTCATCTAGGTAGGTATACATTTGGGAGCGAAATAATTTGTACGGCTCCGCTAGGAAGTCGGCTGTATTTCAGAAATGTTAGCTGCTTTGCTGCTTACTGGTTTGTCTTGAACGCCAGTTTTAATTAGAAATTGATCATAATCAGAACTGGCGTTCAAGAACGATCCAAACAGGTAACATTTCTGAAATCCAGCCGACTTCCTAGCGAAGACGTATGAATTATTTCGCTCCCAACTGTACCCAAAAGAGGTATTTTCAAGAATTTTCGAGAATTCCTATAAATTTGAAAAGATAATGAAATCTATGGACAATTTGGTCAGCAGCTGCCCTTTTTTTGCTTATTATTGTTAATATTATTATTATTATTCCGAAAAAAATTTGCCTGCGGCGCTAACTGCATAAGGGGCTCTTAGGCCCACCGGCCTGACCGCAGCGTGGCAATAGGGGGGGGGGTCTGAAATTTTCTTCGCCATAGTAACTTTTTATGAGTTCGGCGCCACTGGATGGACCCACCGTCGACTTGGGGGTTGCCGCCACCGCCCCCGGCTTACCTATCTTAGCTTAGTATCCGTATCCCGTATTCCTTACAGAAAATGTTGAAAATACAAACCTTTCCATCTTTGTACATGGTGTAGCCTCAATAGAAGGCCTTTGTGGCTACCGTTGAATGCCTCGATATTTTTTTCTTCAAAATTCCAGTCTTGTTTGGATGAATTTCTTGTCAACTGACATTTTTCGTAAAATGAAACGTCAGACGATAACAATTTAAAAATTTTGATTGACAGTGTCCAAGACACTCCAGATTCTGCCGTACCGGCGCGGCTCCCTGTTTCCCTACCCATCAACCAGGTGCTGACTTACTGATAAGGTCAATTGCGATAGGCTGTGGCCTGGCCAAAATCAGCCTCGTCTGCCTGCCAATGACCAGCCCATAGCCTACCGCAAGTAGAAAAGTTTTTGATCATACGGTATTTGCATAACATGAGAATTCAAATTCAGCAATCAGCCTTTCCAGAGAAGTCGTCATCCGAGTGACCTAGACAAATTTTCAAGTCAATTGTCATCACATCTGCCTTCGACAGCCATTCTGTGGTGAAAAAATTATCGGTCTATTATTTTTTACGCGTAAATGTTGCTGCACATGGCAAGCCGCCGGAGCGTCCCTTGATTGTAAAAAAATTTGAAGGCTTGACGCCTCTTTTGGGCTGGAGCAGGTCAAAGGACTGGTGCTTCCACTGCGATACTTTCTTTGTAGCAAGGGCATCAGATTGAGGAGTCAAAAAATTAAACTCGCTTCAAGAGGTTACGAATATTTTTAGAAATGTTACAGGCTACTTTGATTTCAAAAAAACTGAAAACAGTTCGGTTCGTCCATCTGTAGCAGAAATGTGTAAAAAAAAAGCCTCGCAAAAGTGGCACGTGAATCATAGTGTTGAATATCTCCAGTGCAACCAACCGCAACAAAATTCTCTCGGGTCACTCTAATCACAGTTGCGCTGCAAGGACTATGGAAATTAATCTACATTCAGCAGTGATGGCGAACACGTACTCTTTCTTTGGATAATCAGATGATCATCAAACTTGCAGTACCTTATACCTTCACATGTCTCACATGTCTCACCAAAGAAATTGCTTCGAGTTTCTCGTCGATATTGATGACGAAATGACCCTCTTTACAGCGATTAGGCAATTTGTTGTGTGATTTATTGTGATCGATCGTTGCGGCGTAATCAAGAAACGTCCGATTTAGTGCCGGCCAGAATTCGTTATTAGATTAGAAGTTGGCGGCGTTATCATCCACGCAAATAGCGGCGGTAGGGTGTGAAATGACCGTTCGCAGGCGGCGACGGTGGCTGATGCGATCGCCCCCAGATCAGGTGGCGGCCTCTCGTCTGGAAAATTTGAACTAATCGAATCATTTTGTTATTCTCGTTACGCATGCCCCCTTTTCATGAATGGGAGCTACTTGTAATTTTTTCGCCGCCAGGATGCGCTGTTGTAGGTAGTAGAGGGGGACAGATTCGTGGACATGGGGCACCTCCGGACATTTCATATTTATCGCCTTCCGGGAGGTCTAAAAATCTACATCTTTGAAGTTTGGTAGCAGCGGCAGCTTAATGTCGACTGATAAAGCCATGTGTGCTGAAATTCGAAAGGTTTTACTGAAAAACTTCATGATTACTGCCTAGTTGCCTAGTGCTCTTCAAAGTAAGAACTCACTACTTTATTTCGTAGGCGAAAGATTTTTTCGTGCCGTAATATTCCACTTCAAGTGATGTAGCGAAAGACACTTTGTGCACTTCATAACCTATATTCCACTAAATGGCAACATTTGAAAAGATCCTTTGAATTGTTGAGATAAAGTTTCCAGCAGATGGGGCATGTCCGCATTTATACACTGTAGAAAAGTGAGATGCCAGTTCAAAATAATATGAACACCGTCTGCTATAAGAACCAGTTGCGCGAAAAAAATTTGATGCTACCTACTCCATTTTGCTCGGAACGGGTGCAACTGAGAGCTTAAAACCTTCTTGTCGCTCTTGCCAAAAAAATTTCTACGGGATTTTTACGCGCGGTTTCGCATTTAAAACCTCCAAATATTGTTAGAGGACAGTTCAACCCATTTTTTCCTGGTGATTTTATCAGTATTATCGATTGATAATATTGACTTATTTCTTCGCCTGGTTTTCTCCTCAAAATAGGATTATCGCGATTTCGATTTCATAAATGGATTGAGCTGTTGCGAAAATGTAGGGAACGGGATCAAACTCGCCAATGTAGCATGATTGTAGTTCAAGTCAAAAAAGAATAAAAATTTTAGGCGCCAGCCGAAGACTTCCAATTGTTTCAAAAGTGACGAATGATACCTTCATGTTTTTCTTTTAGTTAGTTCTCCTCCTTATCAGCATTTCTACGCCATAGGAGTTTCTGAATTGCTGAGTTCAAGTACAAGTGAAAAATCCGTTTACACAGCACAACACCCAGACCTGATATGCCCGGGAATCGAACCCGGGAGCTCCGCTTGCCGAGCGAACACGCAGTCCACTCGACTAGCGAGCCGTCAATACCTTTATGGCGACTGATGCTGTTGAGATTTATGAAGAGTCATACGTATGTACCCTCTTTATTAGGTATAACGATATTAAAAGTGGTTTCGTAGAAGCTCCAGCACTTTCACACCTCGAAGCCCCCCTGCCCCCTCCCTTCCAAGATTAAATCTGCGAGGCGCTCCATCCTACCAACTTTCGTGCCTTAGGCGATACTTGGGTTTGAGACTTTGGAAAACATCCCGAAATCGCCACTTTCCAGGGCCCAGATTGGTTTTTTTTCCTGGAAACTTCTCGTTTCTCAGAAAAAATTGTGGTTTATCAACTTGAAAATTCTAGAAAACCTGTTTTTTAGATTTGAATTTTTAGATTTTTGGAAGTGGTGCTTTCGAGGTGTTTTCCAAACCTTCAAACCTGAATAACTCCTAACGAAGCCCCTAATCAAAATCTTGCAGGAGTGACTTTTTCTTCTAAATTGAACGTAGAATGAAAAAATACAGTTTTTTAAAAATAGCTATGTGGTTAAAAATAGGGGGAGGGGAAAGAGGGGGCACTCCCTAATATCTACGCTCCTGAAGCTTTTTTATGAAACACGTTATGATTGTTCGACAGAATTTCAGTGAACTTTTTGTTCAAAAATCGGTGGAACGATTCAAAAGTTACGCGGAAGAAACTATCATTTATTTCCAACTTTGAAGGGCTAATCTTCGTTATTGGGCATTTTTCAAATATGTTTTCTGGAGAAAGTCCCCTTCATTTTTGATTCTCTATCGATCCTTAAATTTAATGATGCTTAAGCATGACCACCCTGTATAAAGAGTATTTCTCCGTCATTTTAATAACAATTCTAAAATCTGAATAGAGGTCTTCAATAAAGTGAGATAGCAACAGCTGCGCGGTCATAAGGGTGTCCTCCGATAGAGAGGACTTCTTAATTGAAAACCTCCCATTTGTTAATCTTAATTGTACCTCCCATTGGATAGGTTCTACACTCTCAACGATCTTATAAAAATAAAATTAAGATAGGTAGGTATACCGCGAGTTACTTTTTGAAACTTTGTTAGGATGCTGGCAGAGTGAATGTATTAATTTCTGAAAATGCGCAGCACCATCGGGTCTCGCTCCTTTATGATTCCATACGCATCCAATGTTTATGAGACTGTAACAAATCGTCCTTGTATGGCGATCGATTCTTCATTAAGATTGATGGACGTTCTGCGCTTTCATTGTCCGTCCAAGTTTTACCTCTCACGTCGTCCTCTTCGTCAGCACTCCTCTAGGCGATCCGAAAGGAAGCGGGAAGAAAGGAGACGCAGCATCTTCCGAGTCCATCGGGCGTCTTTATCGGGAATATGGCTGTTGCGGAATTGGAATGATGATTGCTATTTCTCTCTGTTTTATTTCCGATGTTTTTATTTTCTGTTGTTGACCATCCGGTTGCCCGATGACATAAGCGTAGCTCCCGGAATTAATATATCAACGATTCCACTATGAACGCAGACCGTATACTCAAGTTTATTTTATGAAATTCGGGATTTGGCAGTGTGAAATGAGAACGGCCTAGTCCGACTCTGTTTTCGTCATCAAAATTCGCCGGTTGATGTGTTTCATTAAAAGCAATTACTACGCATTAATACTGCGACGACTTTATACGTAATGACCGGGCGCGGGGTGCTGCTACTGCAGGAGGCATAGTCCTCCCCTGAAGTAACAATTTAATATCATCTCTAAAATTAAATTCTCGCCTATAAAGTAAATTCATTTGAGCCGAAGCCACTTGAGCTGTAATAATTTCCGAGGCGCTCTCTTCGCTCTTCTCTCGGAGAATGCAGGTAAACACGAGACCCGGGGAGGAGAGGACCGAGCGCCGAAAGCGGAGAGATGAAAATCTTAATAATTGTGACACAAACATTATAAGACCTTCGTCGTTTCATGGATTGAGGCGTACACTCCAACCAGGATGAGTGAAGTGAATCGTGATATTGAATTCAATTAAACTTGATTCGTTGACGTTTTAGGGAAGGACTCTGAAGTTTCTCTCAACAAGCTCAACTATACGACTGGACACGGTGCCAAGGCGGTGGCGGTCATTTTGTTAAAAAGATCACTAGTTAGAAATGGCGTAAGTTAGAAATTTGGGCTTGTAGCGTTTGTTAAAAAGTATCCCGATAATACCTGAAGGCCGATCTGTTGGGATAGAGAACCTAAAAACACGGTCATGTTTATTGTTTAGATAAATCTCTTCGTTCGTGATTTTCTAACACATGCTCCTTCTAACCTGCGATCCACCTGTTATTATCGTAAAAATGCCACTGTAGCGTAGCATAGAAATTTGGTCAGGTCAGGTCAGGTCAGGTCAGGTCGTGTTGTCCTTGTCAGAATAGCTAGGAGTATGGAACCTAATTTCTCAAAATGGTTAGTTCCCATGGCACGCCAAAGTGTCTTCGACACATCTAAATTATTAAAGAAGATTTGCCACCACTTGGCTGAACCATTAGCGTATTTGACCAATAAGTGTGTTGAAATTGGGAGAATATCCAACATTACTCAAGTTAGCTTCGGTTGTACCTGTATATAAAAAAGCAAGCCCTACATGTAAAGAGAACTATAGGCCTATTGCGTTACTTAGTGTACTGACAAAGGTCATTGAGCGTGTACTGCATGACAGAATCGTAGGTCTTCTTGAGAGGTTTGGGGTACTGAACGACGCACAGCACGGCTTTCGTGCTGGTAGATCGACAGAAACAGCTGCACATGGTTTCTTAAATTATATTTACCAAGAGCTTAGACGGAGGCTGTCACGTGGCAGCGGTTTTCTTCGACTTGACGAAGGTATTTGACAGTCTTGATGTGGACTTCTTGTGTGACAAATTGTATGCGCTTGGGCTGAGGGGCAACATCCTTCTATGCCTCAGATCTTATCTCCCAAACAGATCAATGCGGGTTGGGGTTGATGGTGAGGCGTCGGATGATTATGATGTCGACGTGGGAGTTCCTCAGGGCTCCGTTCTTGGACCGCTTCTGTTTATACTTTTCATAAATGATTTGCCAGACCACATAAAACAGGGTCTCTTAGTGATATTTGCCGATGACAGCTCGATAGCGGTCTCGGGACGGAGCTCGGAGGAGCTCAGGGCTTCGGTTTCTGACGTGTCCCGTCGATTCCACCAATGGTGTTACAGTAATAAGCTGGTTGTCAACTTGGGTAAAACCGTTGTCATGAAATTCCATAACCGAAAGGTCGATAATGACTTGAAGTTCTTGATTGACGGTTGCCATGTGGATGCTGCTGCGGCTACCCGATTTCTTGGGCTTCATGTTGACAGTTCTCTTGGCTGGGCCCAGCATGTTGATGCGGTCTGTGAGAAGTTGAATTCGGCTTTTTATGCCGTTTTAAAACTTAGAACCATGTTAAATTCCCCCGGTCTCTTGAATACATACTATGCATTGGCTTAATGTTGCTTGAGTTACCATGTTGTTTTTTGGGGAGGAGCTTCTACTTACAAGAGAGCTTTTATAGGTCAGAAAAGAATTATTAGGCTGATATTCATTCTACCTCACAGAGAGTCATGCAGACCAATATTTAGAAAATACGGTATTCTACCACTGCCATGTATATATATTTATAAATGCTTATTATTAGTCAAAAAAAAATTACACACTTTAGAAAAAAATTGTGATCACCATAATTATCAGACAAGACACCGTAATTCATTAACAGTAGCTAGTCATACCTCCAGTCAGTATGAAAAAAGTCCAAATTATAAAGGAAGATTGTTTTTTAACAAATTGCCACAGGAATATAAAGTAATGACTTTTAAACAATTATCGAAACATGTCAAAACACCCTTACTATCACACTGCTTTTATTCGGTCAATGAATATATGTTATGTAGCTTCTAACTTGTCATTGTATATATTGTATTGTTGTGCTTAATGTTTTAAGTATTTATTTATTCATTTATTTGTTTGTTATTTATTATATATTTACGTTGACGTGTACATCCAAATTATCCTGGCTTAAGTACAAATAAATTCTATTCTATTCATGCTTCTTGTCTCCGGCATTTACCAAATCACCAATGTTCCGAACGTCCGTAGTCGCAGGCCGAATTACTCTCGATTATACCGCTTTCTGACACCAAATGTTACGTATTTCGCGTACGGGTTCGAATATAATTGAAACGATCGTTTTAAAACACACACTGTTCATTACTGCGTACTACAATAAATACACGCCAACAATTATACACTTGGAAATATCGCAGGTACATACTTCGCTTTTATCCGCTCGCTACCACTTCGCATTTCAATTCAATACTGCCCGTGAGCTGACGGTTGATGCCTCATATAGGTCCGACCAATTCATCTTGAATGTTCCATGCATTCTCCAGCAGTGTCCTCAGTGACCCGGCGTACGATTTCTAGACGACTCCCGAACAATCACACATCTTTCGCGTATGATTCTGCCGTGCTCTAGAGCGGGCGTCGCCGCCAAATGGACAGATGTGTCCTGATCGAGCGTTGAAATCTCCTCATTCAGCTTCACGTACACGCTCTGAAATGCACAAGTACGCTCCGCACTTGTACACTGCAACCCAATGGAAGACTCAAAGATCGCGTGTTTACCATAATGCACGGGAATCGCCGCTCGTAGCAATACCAAAGTAACGGCTTTGGTTCTCATTCTGAACGATCCCTCTCACGCCCCTTGATTGCTTCACGGTTGTTTCTCATGAAAAAATATATTTTGGATTTTTGCATTTTAGATTCACGATTTCAACATTTTTAGTGGTATCTATCTAACCTTGAACAAATTAAATATTTCTTACCTACAAAATCATAAATTCAATTTTTTTTATTTTTCGTGGGGAATGAGCAGATAACGTACACAAGACCTTTTTTTTATTGACAATATGCATCGTTAGCGACATAAGCTCTAGATCAAGATCAAGGCAGAAATTCAAAAACACAACAATCATAATTCTTTCAAAATCATGCAACTTGTTCATCATTAATCGTTTAGTCCTTTGACAAATTTCAACTGACCAGACACTAGCCACTGACATGGGTTAGGTTCAAGACACATTATAATTATGTACTGAATTTGTATTTGATTTCCAAAGGGGTTGAGTAAAATAGCGCAAGCTAGACTTCGACCCGCCGATACAGAACATGTTGATTAAAAGTAAAAGATGACCCTGACTGTAGGCTATGTAGCGAAGAGGAGGAAACTCCTTTCCACATGCTATGTATGTCAGTGTCCTGCTCTTGGAGCAGTCAGACATTCGTACTTTGGAGCTGTGTATATATAGAACCGGATGAGATAACAACCAAAACCCATAAGCAGGGCTGGGCAAAATACTTCGAAAAATGTATTTAAATACAAAATACAAAATACACGATCCAAGATAGTCGAAATACAAAATACAAACTACTTCTTGAAATGTCTTTGAAATACAAAATACAAAATACGTATTTTGGAAAACTAAGAAATTCCAAAATACAAAATACAACCTAGAGTATTCCAAATACAAAATACAAAATACATTCCTATTGCGTATTTTAACCATTTTATTGGAAAATCCGTAAAATGCAAGTATTTCAATGGGAACACTTCATTGATTCAGTCGCAACAATAAGTAAGTCATTATGAACTATGAAAAGACAAATAAAATAAACATAAAGTGAAGAAAACTTCATATTTGAACCTATTCCTTACTTCATTCATCAATTCTTCAAAATAACATATGTTGATTTCCTTTGGGGACAACCAGCTTTTCGAAAATATTGTCCGACATCCGACATGGAACCTTTCGTGGCTGACAGTAGGATGCACTTACCAGTAAAACGTAAAAGATGCAATCGAACTCATTATCGATCCCAGATAGTGTGCAAAAGCAAGAGATGTCAATGGGGTGAAAATAGTATTACCAGAACAATTTCGGGCCGAACAGACTAAAGAGCATGGGAGACAAATGTATTTTGTATTTTGTATTTTGAAAATCAAAATACTCTCCCGAAAAATGTATTTAAAATACAAAATACGAAATACTAGCTGCCTGAACTATTCCAAAATACAAAATACAAATACTTCTCAATCAAATGTATTTAAATACAAAATACAAAATACTTAAATGTATTTCAAATACGTATTTCAAATACTTGTATTTGAAATACCGCCCAGCCCTGCCCATAAGCCACGTACTCGACTTCTTTGAAGCAACGAGGCTTATGAAGTAAACATCCAAGGGACATAATAAACTGTTGTTTCAGTGCAAGGGGTACGAACCTAAACCAAAGAGAATAATAATAGAGAATAATTATAAAATACTTACTTTGTCTCCATAAAGACCTTTTATTATTATTTTTATTATTATGGTTATAAATCCCCACAGTAGAAGCATCAAAGATTTCAGAACACGCGGAAAAATGTGTATCCAATTTGTGTTATTTGTAAATCATTTTCATTAATAAAAACCTAGGTTTGTGAGTTCATCTGTAGTAACGCCGTATTGCTCAGTACCATCATACTACCAGCATTTTGCCGCCTGCTACTGCTCACTCAAACAAAGAAATTGACAGCAGTGTTACGAGCGGCGATTCTGGAGAACACGCGATCTTTCTACACTCTCCCCATTAGGTTGCAGTGTACAAGTGCGGAGCTCTGGACATTTCCGGAATATACGCGATGGCTTGGCGATTGGAATAAATGGGAAGACTTCAACGGTCGATTAGAAGACATCAGCCAAATTGGCGGAGGTGCCGCCTTCACGGCACGTTGGTAATGCCCGCGAAATGTGTAGGATTCCTATTTCTACGAGCGACGCGTGGCGGACGGGATCGGATGCAACCCGATCGCTTCGCCTGCTTTCAAAATTTGGTATTCCTACGCTTGTTCACCCGTGCGTTTTCGCGTAGTTTCGGAAGAATTCGCGAAGCGATGTGACCGATTTGTCAATCGCATCTGCCAAAACGTCAAAGAATCCCATTTCGCAAATTCAAATCACGCCAATAAAGTTAGTGGCCACCTGAAACCTATTAAAATGGAGTCTTATTGTCGGTGTTACTGCGGGAAGAAAAAGCGGATATAGCCCCTTTCAATCCAAGACAAATATAAATACTTCTCGAAAAATTTGGATTTGAATCCAAACTTGGTACAGAGGAAGTTCACGGCCGAGTTCACCGCCGAAAGGCTTTAGAAACAGATTGCGGATCGACTTAATGGACTCGAAGGAGGCACGACCAAGACATGGTCCGAGGGTAGGAAGGTGAGGGTTATCGATATTTTTACCATATTCTAAAAATATTCATCTCATGCTGATAATTTCATCTGTTTTCAGACATAGTATGGCTTAGAACGGAACAATATTGAGAAAAGAGCGATAATAAGTAAGACGGTAAGAGGAACAGGTGGAGGAGGTCCCTCGCGGGAAGTATGGGAGGATGAGGAGGGAGCAGTTTCAAAATTGATTTCAAGTACAATAATTGTACATGGGGATGAGAGAATGGTGGTCCCCAAGATTGAATTCCATCTTGAATCACCAAATGATGAAGGTAATATAAATGCAGATATGATTAATGATACTTCTCGAGGTAGGTTCCCAATGCACCTATCGATTTTTGCTCTAAACGATGTTATAACAGAATGTACGAAACACTAATTTTTTTCGTTCATTTAACGTCGAAGTCGCGCGGCTAAGCCACACAAATTGGACGAACCCTGCAAATTTTGAGGCCGCGATGTCACTTGGCAGAATTGTTCCATGGAACATTGTCTTAATTTTAAAAAGTGGTGCCACGATGGTGGTCGGTGCAGACGCTGTATACAGGTGATCAAAATTGAAAAAATTCAAACTAAGGATTCAGGAACCAAAAGAGTTGGAGCCATGATCACCATGTAGATTCAAAATTTGATGCTTATCAAGATAAAACAAACCGCGTCTGAATATCTTCAGCCGTTTCAGAAATGTCCTGAAAATAGTGGTCGGTTTCATGAAAATTGAAATTTCTCAATAAATCAGTGATTTTTCAAGATATTTGGATGAAACTTGATATTTCCGCCAAAACTGACGTCAGAAATGGAATGCGATGTGGTGACACCATCTCCACCTACTATTTTTGAAAATAAGGCAAGCAATTGTAATTTTTTTTATGACCGCCATTTTGAACTCACCTAGTAGTCAATGAGTGGAAAATCGATTGGTACCAGTAAAATTGGTCATATGCAATAATCTTAAGGCAAAAATAACCATTCCCAGCAAGCCACTTGGCCACTTCGTTTTTACTGGCCGTAAGGTGATGTTGAACCCATTTTCACGAGTTTTACAGCATCGGCCCTCACCATGGCCAAAATGACCATTGGAAATGTGACAGAGTTTTCAGAAGAATTCAGCTTCATTTTTGATGTGATTCACATTCCCATTTTGGATTATCTTAAGTAGTCTTGTCTGAAATACCATGAAAAAAATTAGCTCTTTGTAAAACTCGTAAAAATGGGTTCAACATCACGTTATAGCCAATAAAAAAGAAGTGACTTGCTGGGAATGGTTATGTTTGCTTTAAGATTATTGCATATGACCAATTTTACTAGTACTAATTGATTTTCCACTTATTAAATACTGGGTGAGTTCAAAATGGCGGTCATGAAAAAAACTACAATTGCTTGTCTTATTTTCGAAAATAGGCGGAGACGGTGGTATGTACCACATCGCAATGCATTTCTGACATCAATCTTGGCGGAAATATCAAGTTTCATCCAAATATCTTGGAAAATCACTGATTTAGTGAAATTTTCAATTTTCATGAAACCGATAACTACTTATAGGATATATTTGAAATTACTGCAGATATTCAGAAGCGGTTTGTTTTATCTTGATAAGCATCAAATTGTAAATCCACATGGTCATTTTCATGGCTCCAACTTTTTTGGTTCCTGAGTTTCAATTTTTTTTATTTTTGATCACCCTGTATGCAGCGTCTGCACCGACCGCCATCGTGGCACCACTTCTTAAAATCAAGACAATGTTCCATAGAACAATACTGCCAAGTGGCATCGCGGCCTCAAAATTTGCGGGGTAGAAACGCCTAACGACCGGACTATCGGTCTATTTTTGCAACGAGGCCTACAACCGACGCTGTGAATGCTTGCCTCCACGATACCGGAAGTTTTGACGACCCTTGTGTGTTCCAACCTCCTAGGTTCCAACAGACATCCTTGGTTGCAACACAGGATAGGGATTTTTAACGACTATCAAGACCAGCCAACATGCAGTCGACGCCATATAGTCCAGTTAAAATAGGTTTTAACCGGAAATAAATTCGGAAGTTGACAAAATTTGGTGGATCGATGCGGAATTTGACCATTTTGAAGTTGGCGACTTCTAGACAAAAGTATGATACCGAATGTTAAATTGGCTTTCCAAATACGTAAAACAGATTGAAATCCGCACATTTGCTGTCCACGTTACAACGCGTGAACTGACACTATGCAAATTGTTACGTAAAATCCGGAAATAATTTTTGAGCAATTTTCACTGCGTTCCGGCAGACGCTGTATCTCAAAGGCTATTGATCAGAAAGTAATGAGTTTAGTACTGATTTCTTGGGAATTCAACGGGCTACATTTGCCTTGCGAGTATTGGTGTTCTAAAGGTAATAGTTTACAAGTTATTCAGAAAAAATCGAAAACTTTCAAGGAGTGTGCTCTTTTATTGGTCCTAAAAAAAATCCAAGCCTTCGAATTTTCGGGAATTTCAGTATTTTATTCTACGTTGAATTCTGCATCGATCCACCAAATTTTGTCAACTTCCGAATTTATTTCCGGTTTGGCCCGATTTTTGCTTAATTTGACTGGACTAATAGTTCACATTTCACGTGCTCTACGACACACGCATTTGCATTTAGCAAGCATTCCAACTGAACCAAGAAGCTGTCCGGGACAAAAATTCGACCGTCCTCGGTGGGGATCGAACCCAGGACTTTTGGCATGGCAGTCGGACGCGCTGACCACCACACTCACAAGCTCTTCACGAAACACTAATAAAATACATAATTTTCAATAGAGATGTGTAGATGAGAGATGTACAGAACATACTACCCGGCTAGTGGTTGCTGAAGAAATTAGAAAATAAAAACCAACCAGTTCAAAAAATCACAGGACAACGCGAGTTGCTCAAACTGTCTAAAGAAGAGCTGGAAATAAGAAAGCGCCATGTAGAGTTGTTGGAAATTAGCAATAATATTTCACAAGAAAAACTTGAGGTGCTCAAGGCAATGTTGAGTAAACTAAACACAATAGAGGATCTTTGAAAAAGTCAATTTTCCAACAGGCCTGCACTGTGAAATACCTATATGTATAGCTACCTATGTACAAAGACCTACGGTCGATTGTCTTTGAAAAAACCGAGTATAGGCACAGGGTATCTCGCCTAAAATTGACCCCACCCCCATTATTTTTCTAATTCTCAACAAATCGTCGAGCTAAAAGTTTACTTGATGACTTTTTCTAACATTTCTTTGAATTTCAAGTCGATATCCCTATACCCTATATATTTCTACATAGACTGGGAGATCTTTTTCAACTGAATTCAAAAAGATACCACACTCAAGTTATTACTTCACAGTTAACAAAGATGCAAGGTGCTTCAGTGAAAAAAAACCGCCGTTTATGTTTTCTTTTGTGGGAAAAAAACTGATACATATCAATTTTTGCATTTATGTACTTGTAAGGTACATTTTAGAGTCAAAATTGATATAAAATGTAACCAAATATTGATTTATATTAGTTTTTCTCAGAAAAGAAAACATAAATAGCGGGGTTTTTTTCACTGAGGCACCTTTCATCTTTGTTAACTGTGAAGTAAAAACATATGGCTGTGGTATATTTTTGAATTCAGCTCTTGAAACAAAAAAATCTGATATCCTTAGAGAATAAGAAAAATAATTTGGGGGGGGAGGTTAATTTCAAGCAGGAAACCCTGTACAATGACGATGAAAAACGCAACACCCCCAACACCCTCACTTTTTTACCAATATTGGTCCAAAATTATTTTTTTCTGAAACTCATCTATTGATTTCGAAGAGCTGAATCGATAGAGTGGTTTTAGTTAGGTATGCGTGCTGAAGAAATTACCAGTCACTTAGCGATACTTCTCAACAAAATATGAAACGGAGCAGGAATACCAAAGAGCTGGAGGTAGAGATGGGCGTTGTTGCATCGATGTTCATCAAACATCGATATTTCACTTAAACCCGGGCTTGTCCGGGCCGGTGGAAGTTTCTACATCAGAATGACGTGAGTTACCTACAGGGTAATTTTCGTCGTCATGATACTGATGATATGATTCTTTTTCGATTTGTGAAAATGTATCTACTATTAGTCCTGTCCCTAGCAGTACTTCTGTAGGAAAAACGATGTAATCAAAATTTTCTTTTTGGAATCGTTAGAGGATCATCCCAGGACAAATAATCACTCGGGTGCTTTCGCGATTTCTGGTACATTTTCCAGCAATATCGCATCAAAGTTGGCGGCTGGTCAATTCTTCAGTTCGCTGATATTTCTTGGAGTTCTTGCGATTTTTTTTAAATAAAAGTACTAATCTACCCAACAAACAATTCCGGATCGAATGGTGCTGTCAGATTTTGAGTACTTACGTTATACCGAGTGAAAAAAAAATAAAACGAGTTTTATAATTTTTTTCCAACTTTTTAGTTTCTTGGCCGATTTTCACAAACTTTATGTCAAAAGCTCGCTGACTAAATCGTCTACTGAAATCAATTGTCAATATAGCCAAATTATCAAAAATCAAGATGGCGGCGACGAACCCAAATAAAAATGTGTCGTATTTCGAGAATATTTTTTGATTTCTTAACTTCGTAAAGAACGACACTGATGGTGGATTCTGGAAGATTCAGCTTTCTTCTGCAATTTGGGACTAGATTTACTTGATTCGCACATTCCACTGTGAAAATATAGTGAATTAATGGAAGGTCCACTTGTCATTTTTTCCAAATTCACAATAAATCAGCAGTTTAAAAACCTCCGGCGAATCCTTATTTCTGAAGCAATTTCTACACACTTGGTAGTGATCGTGAGCTGTATGCATAGGCTACAAATACCGTGTTGGTGCATGGCCAAAGTTTCGAAATTTCAGATGATAGATGACGTAAATGGTGGAGGTGCGCATGTCAAATATCGAATATTCTACTTTTTGCTCTCACATGTTCTGAACGAAATTTCTATAAATGGTTGGCTTAATGGTCAGCTGGATGAACACACAACGAAAGTCAAATGTTGAAAGAGTCGAAATGTGAAATTTTCAAATAGACGACTTTACTTCTTTGGAGAAAATAAAACGGTTCTATCCGTTGGTCCAGGAATTTTAGCTGTTAAAATCGCAAATAGCGAACAAAAATGAAAGCCAGCCGGATTTTTGTATATAAGCTCAGTTAAGCATGTAGTTTAACATAGTCAAAGTTCTCAAGAATCCGGTGTGAGCTTCGGCCGTTGTGGCCTCGAGAAGAACTTGAGGATCAGTTTTTCGCGTATATCTCGTGAACAATGGCACTTGGGAAGACCGTGCTTGAAAAGAAATTGTTGAAAATTTTATTTTCTATAAGAAAGGTTCTTACACGTTTCATCGTCAGTCCACTCTTTCTTCGTCAAAACACAAGAAAATTAAAATAATCTGGATGCTCGATGCTGAAGACTGTATGGACCTAGAGTTTTATGATGGCGAAGTGCCACCTCGTAGAGGTGTTGGTTGGTCCACTATTTCTTGATTGAAACTTGAAGCCATCAATACGAACTATGCCGGCGGCATATACAGGGTGAAATAAAAATAAAAAGTTGAACATTTGTTCCTCAAGAACCAGAATAGGTGAAGACATGTAAATCGCCATAAATAATTCTGATTTCATGATCATAAAGTCGTCGTTAACTTGGATCAAACATGTTGAGCCGTTTCTGACATATCTTCAGAAGACTGAAGTCGTTACGAAAAAAAACTAGTTTTCCGTCTATCAGTAACTCTTCAGATACTGAATCGAGACTTGGTGTTTTGAATCGAAACAATGATGAATTACATTTAAAATGAAATAATAATGAAAAACACTTTCTAGGCAAACTACTTCAAGCAAAAACACAGTCAACTTTTTTCTGATGAGTAGACGAAAAAATTATTTTTTTCGGTAACAACTTCAGTATTTTGCAGATATTTCAAGAACGGCTCAAGATATCTGATTCAAGTTTACGACGACTTCATGACCATGAAATCAGAATTATTTATGGCGATTTACATGTCTTCACCTATTCTGGTTCTTGAGGAACAAATGTTCAACTTTTTATTTTTATTCCACCCTGTATATGCCGCCGGCATAGTTCGTATTGATGGCTTCAAGTTTCAATCAAGAAATAGTGGAGCAACCAACACCTCTACGAGGTGTCACTTCGCCATCATAAAACTCAAGGTCCATACAGTCTTCAGCATCGAGCATCTGGATTATTTTAATTTTCTTGTGTTTTGACGAAGAAAGAGTGGACTGACGATGAAACGTGTAAGAACCTTTCTTATAGACAATAAAATTTTCAACAATTTCTCTCCAAGCACGTTCTTCTCAAGTGCCATTGTTCACGAGATATACGCGAAAAACTGATCCTCAAGTTCTTCTCGAGGCCACAACGGCCGAAGCTCACACCGGATTCTTGAGAACTTTGACTATGTTAAACTACATGCTTAACTGAGCTTATATACAAAAATCCGGCTGGCTTTCACTTTTGTTCGCTATTTGCGATTTTAACAGCTAAAATTCCTGGACCAACGGATAGAACCGTTTTATTTTCTCCAAAGAAGTAAAGTCGTCTATTTGAAAATATCACATTTCGAATCTTTCAACATTTGACTCTCGTTGCGTGTTTATCCAGCTGACCACTAAGCCAACCATTTATAGAAATTTCATTCAGAACATGTGAGAACAAAAAGTAGAATATTCGATATTTGACATGCGCACCTCCACCATTTACGTCATCTATCATCTAAAATTCCGAAACTTCGGCCATGCACCAACACGGTATTTGTAGCCTATGCATACAGCTCACGATCACTACCAAGTGTGTAGAAATTGCTTCAGAAATAAGGATTCGCCGGAGGTTTTTAAACTGCTGATTTATTGTGAATTTGGAAAAAATTACAAGTGGACCTTCCTTTAATTCACTATATTTTCGCAGTGGAATGTGCGAATCAAGTAAATCTAGTCCCAAATTGCAGAAGAAAACTGAATCTTCCAGAATCCACCATCAGTGTCGTTCTTTACGAAGTTTAGAAATCAAAAAAAATTCTCGAAATACGACACATTTTTATTTGGGTTCGCCGCCGCCATCTTGATTTTTGATAATTTGGCTATATTGACAATTGATTTCAGTAGACGATTTAGTCAGCGAGCTTTTGACATAAAGTTTGTGAAAATCGGCCAAGAAACTGAAAAGTTGGAAAAAAAATATAAAACTCGTTTTATTTTTTTTTCACCCGGTATAACGTAAGTACTCAAAATCTGACAGCACCATTCGATCCGGAATGGTTTTTTTGGTAGATTAGTACTTTTATTTGAAAAAAATCGCAAAAGCTCCAAGAAATATCAGCGAACTGAAGAATTGACCAGCCGCCAACTTTGATGCGATATTGCTGGAAAATGTACCAGAAATTGCGAAAGCACCCGAGTGATTATTTGTCCTGGGATGATCCTCTAACGATTCCAAAGAAAAAATTTTGATTACATCGTTTTTCCTACAGAAGTACTGCTAGGGCCTGGATTATATAGCGCGATGTGGCGGAGAAAAAGTGTCTTGCCCCGAGCGGGAATCGAATCCGCGTCTTCCATTTGCCGGATGGGTACTCTACCACTAAGCTACTGTGGAGACAACAGTTCCTCCGCCACATGCCCATATGATATGAGAGCCGCCACATATCTATTGGAATACCCTGTACTTACATAAATTGTACACAGTCCCCACAAACAAACAGCACGCAAAAATCTATTTCTTTCTGTTGCTCAGTCTCTGCATCCTGCTTCTTACCCCCATCCTCCGGCCGACAAACTCCATCGCCCATCGAACATTAGCTCCGGGCCTCGCCGCCGACGTTGGAGTCTGCGGGAGAGATTTCCAGCAGGCTTAATCTGTGAAGATGATACGTGCCAGTACTGCCAACAACGCGTGGCTAGCTACCAGAAATTGAATTTTAGCCAGATAAGAAAGGGCAGACCGGGCTGGCGAGATCTCTCAAAGACTGCTCTCGAAAGCGGATATTGACAGCCCAGAACAATTGAACGTTCCCAAAATGAGATAAAGGAAACAAATACAGAAGAGGTGCGAGGAGGACGAGCAAGCAGGAGGAGAGGTGAGGGATGTGTATAGGCGAGAACATCAGGGCTGGGCAGGCCGAGGTCAGGGGTCGGAGTGTGGTGCGGCCACCACCACACATCGACCTAAGTTCAGACATGAACACGTGTCTTTCACCCGGACGACGGCCCTGTGCTCTTCCACAAAAGAACTTAATTACCGCACCTGATCTGAATTCGTTTGATTTCTGAATCCGCACTGTAGTGTAATTAGCGAATGCAGGGGAGACAAAAGAGGAACGAGCTTTGATCCTTTCATTTCAGATTTAAATGCTGCTTATTGCATTATTCAATGAATATATACTTACTTCAAAAAAATCTTGGCCTCGTCTACTACCTTGCGTTTCATCTGGAAAAAAAAATTTGATGCGATTTTCCCAGTCGTATTGAGGCAGATTGGGTATGGGTGTAGTATAGAGTTGAACAGCAAATCCTTGCTTTCTTTTGTTGGTTCACGGGATTTGGCAGGACTTGGGAGTATACGAGGCGGCGGTGGCAGGGGCTGTTGTCTTCAAGTAGAGTAGCAGTAGCAGAGCTTGGGTGTAAGTAAGCAGGGAAAATAAACAAGGCATCAAACTGCAGTCGGAGTCCGTTTCATGTTTAATTTAAAAGAACATCCATAAATATAAAACGCAAACGAGAAAGCAAAGGCAAAGAAGTACCGCACCACTTCCATCATTAGTGAGTAAATAGAGGCAGTCCCTCAGATTTCACCACAAATTAACTTTTGATACTGTTCTCGGTGGAGATATAAAAAACCCAGAGTAATTTCGACATCCGCGAAAGGCCGCTCGCTCCACGCCAGGCCAACTTCTCTCCACGTTGGCTCTGATGGCTGGAATACATTTAAATGGAAATCGCGATGAAGAAAAGGAGATATTTCCAATGAAATCCACCCTCTTCTCGAGAATTAAAACTTTGTAACATTAAAATCCGTCATTTCCATGAATGATTGAGTATTTGGATTCGTCCCGGGCTCTCCCGGTCGGTCCGGAGACAAAGTGAGCGAGGAGAGCGCCGGGATGACGGGAAGGGGATGATAATTTCGTTTTTAGAACTCGAGATTGCTTGTGATTTTGCATTTTGCTCGGCGGGCGCCGGGGAAAATTAATTTCAGAATTGGAAATGTAATCAACAGAGATGAGATGTAAATATTTTAATTCCGAAATGGAAGAACGAGTCCGCGCGCTTTCTTTCCCTCTTTGTAAAGTTGTCAATATGCTAATAACGGGCGAACGGCAATCATTTTATTCTTGTTCATTTTAATCCGCTGCAGGAAAACAAAAACTTTGCAATCACTATCGCTATAAACAGAAATTGCACTTTCTGAACATCTGGGATGTAAGACTTAGTGCACGACGGAACCCAAGTGGCCATAAATGAAATTATGGAGATCTGTGAGGGTAAAGTGCCATCTACATCGCCGGACACCATAATCTAATTGGGAGTAATTCGAGAGTGCGACTGTCAATAGCAGTTATATATCGATTGGATGGAACATTTGTCATAGTGTGGTGGTGGGTGCCGAGACCGGGACTGGCCACCGGTCAGCGATGAGGGGGGCCACGGGGAGGCCGGGGGTTCGCCGGAGCGCAAGGGGAAACTCTCTCTGCTCTGATCAATACCCAGGTCTACCGCCGGAGTGCCAACAAAGCAACTATAACGGATTCTGGACTATTGTTCATCAGGAGATAAAATGAGAAAATGGATTTTCTCTCCACTGATGCGCGGCTCTGTTTCTCTCGCTCTACTATGCCGTCCAGACTTCTCTTTCTCGTCCGCTGTTTTATGTAATGTATCTTTTCTCCACCGCTGCGACGGTCCTTCATGTGCCATAAAAAGTAAATGGAAACATGCCCCGTGATTAAACAAGGGATAATCCCCATTAACAAATGTCGACACCGCGTCTTCTCCTCACTCAGTAAGAATATTTCCAAGAAATGATCCAGCATAGAAAGTTGTTTGGAAGAAAGCTCCATTCACCTAAGCAAATAATGTTTATATTGCATGCATTCATATAAATGATCATTGAATCAAAGACAAAGAATATAAGTAGTAGAGTACAATATAGAATAGAATATCCTTTATTTGTTCCATTTTGATACCTACATCATTCAAAATATTGCAGGTATTGTATATCCTTTTCAGGACGGCGCAGTTCTTATGATCATTTTTTCTAGAGGAACCTTGCACTTTGCGATAATAGTATATTATTCAACAAGCGGGTAATGATTGCTTCTTACTCATGAGGATGCAGGTTGCTGACACGAGCCTTGGCGATGTGTAAAGCATCCGAATGAGTAATAGCCTAATAGCCATTACCCGCGAGTAGAATACTATGCTTTATCCAGTCTTATTGAAAAATGCAGGCATGTATGAGCGTGATAATGCGTGCATTATTCAACAGGATTGGATACAAGCATGAAACTTGGCATATACTATACCAACCGCCGTGCAGCTGTCAGAATTGCCATTTTCCTACCCTTCAGGGGCAAAAATCAAAGCCTTCAGGATCAGGTTGATCCAGAAGTAACATTTATCGATGTAGTAGACCTCCACAGTGAGAAATATAGCAGGGGGGGATAATTCCAGCCGTGGGCGTGGTACTGATTTTCTTTTCTGTTAATTTCAGATCAAAACTGACAAGTTCGGTGCATCGTTTCCGATTAAATTCCACAAAAACAAGTGGAGAAGACTTATCTATTACAACTTCAAATTCCATCTACTAATTTCAGATATAGTAGTGTTGTGATTGCAATGGGGTGTTCCACGGGCTTTGGGAAAAAATTAATTCAAATACTAGAGCCTTCGTAGAGCTCACATGATTTTTATTTAATTTTTTTGCGTTCATTTGGGCCCCGAAAAAAATAAATAAAATTTCGCGTGACGTCACGCAAATTGAGACCCAGGTACGTTAACAGATGGCGCCAGGCCATCAGTAGAATCAGTTGCTAGACCCATGGACCTGTATTTAAAATGGACTGCTGATCACCCTACCCGACCAAACAACAAATGACGCCACAGGGGCGCTACCATTATCGTTATCATAACAGAAGTTCTCAAAAGATTATAGAAAATCTGCAACTTGCATCGTCACATTTTGTACTATAAATATTTATGGATATAATATTATTTTATAATAACTGATTCAATTTACAATAATATGTTTTTTACTTCGAAAGTAGCCATCAGGTTTATTTCGTTTCGAAGAACTCATTGCAAGTTCGCAAGTTGAAACAGTCATGAAGTTTGAGAGTCACTGTCTTTCGAATTTATCGAAGGTTGCTTCAAAAGTTCAAAATCAACGCAGTTGCGATCAGGGATCACGGTTGCGATTTATCAGTTTTGCACCAGAAAGCGTGATCCAAGGAGGGCGTGATCCCTGCACAAGAAACGTCATTTTGACAGTTTCGTTTTTTTCAACGCGGGAAGTTTCCGGATTTGTGGTGTCGAATTCGAATTTGGTGTGTTTTATAACTCCCTAATCCGTTTAATAAGAATATTCTGTGGATTTCATTACTTATTATCAGTAGTTCTGCGAAAGAAAATGCACGGTATAGAAGGGGCGCAAGCACTGTGATTTCGGCAGCACAAACCACAGCTAGGTACTTCCTACTGGACCACACAGCTCGGGCCTTGAGAGTGTTTTCTTTTCACAAGTAAGATTGCCGTCAATCAATTATTGAATGAAATTGTTCTATTTCGTTACAGAATGCAGAAAAACACAAACAACGGCCAGCCATTGGGGAACATAAATAAAAAAGCCAAACGGCCTAGTGCCCAACAGCACACCGTGTATTCAACACACTTCAGTTAACAATTTTTGACACGGAACATCGTCCCTTCTATTGAATTACCGGAACCTATGAACACATGTACGTACAAAACGCTGCAAGCGACCGAAAGAAAACGGCTATGCCTCTCAAGCAAATTTGAAAATGTCATTTTGACACCTAACCTAAACTTTATACTGCGATGTCATGTCGCCATCAGAGAAAAGTCATCGTAGCAGAACGGTAAATATTAATTGTGGAAAATGAAAGTCCCTAGGGATAACGATAATGTCGGCATTCTACTGGAGTCATGGCGATATACGGTATTATAAGTCCAGTTTAAGTACAGGTCCATGGCTAGACCTCATACGTCCTCGCTAACGCGGACGCAGTGAACTCGGGCGCGAACGACATCGACAACCAGCTGTTCTGAGAAAAAAACTGACGTGTTGACGTGTTTTGACTGTTTTGTGTTGAAATGTGGGCAGAGATAAACAATATGGACGCAATTAGGCATTTCCATTGACGTCACAGCAGTGTTGCGAACTGTCCAGAATTGCCCGCCAAATTTGAACGAAATAATGATCGGGAACAACCGAACTACAGGGCGCTTATGGAGTTCCAGTTTCTGCATTTTTTCCCTCGGCTACCTTTTTGAGTTTGAGTTTGAAACTTTTGTATCAAGTTCAAAGCAATGTCCTTAATGCGCCTGCAAAATAAGTTCTCGTGGAAAAGTGTGTTTTATTGTGAAAAAGCAAGCCAAACATGTTAGGTTAACTGCACAGGGTAGTCAGTGGTGAAAATTCATATTTTCCGACAAAATTGGGCATGAACTTTGCCACCAAACCTCACCTGAATGTTGGGGGTTTACATTCCCGGCATTGCTGGAGTGATATGCCTTGTGTGGGGCTAGGTATGTACCTCTTCGGTTTGTGCTTCCCAATCACCCAAATACTTGAGGCCCAGCTTTTACTGCTGGATTAAAAAAACAAACAATAGTTTTTGTTTATATTTTATATTTTAAAAGTGCAGGAATGTCTTCACTTCGGTTGTAGAATATGGAGAGAGGCAAAACATGGAGGTTTAACTTGAACAGCTGTTCGGCAACCGAAGATGTATTTGGTCACCGGAGCCCTCCTTGACAGAAATTTTACACCTGATTTAACGATATTGAATTTTCAACTACAACTTGATTGTGTCAAGACACATTTCTAAAAATACAAATATTTATTGTTCTATTGAGTATTCTAGGCTCCAAATTGTGGTCGACGTAGCAATTCCTCAGTCCGTAGATTTTCCCATTTTTAGATTGCCGAAGGCCACAATTCTTGACACAGGTACTTCCTGAAACTAGATAGGCTTAGCAACAGATAATTTTGTGCAAACATCATAGCTGTATTACAGCAATTTAGTTACCCATCTTAATTGTTATCAGTACAACCTCCGTGTATTTTTTCAAGTGTATTCCTTCCTTCCTCCTTCCCATTTCTTGGCGCTTTGGGATACATTCTGTGATGCCTCGTACTTCCACGAGCCCAGCGTTTCGAGAAAACCATGAGTTTCTCATTTTTTCCTCAAAAAAAAGATTCAACCACTTCAAACTCCAACCCAGCTTTCACGTTCATTGAGCCCTCTACATCTCTAGCCATGCTTTCTCCATTGCTTTTGACAAGCCTAGATGTTTGAATTGACAATAGTTTCCATTTTCTACTCCACTGTAGTTGTAATATTCACTGAGATATAAGCACATGTAAACCAGATGGGATCGGATCCGAGTATCTTCTGATGACCAAAATCGTACAGCTGACTTGACAATCTTGAATTTTCAGTTGATGGCTTCATCGCGTCAAGACACATTGCTTAAAAAATCCTGAAATTTCTTCTTGTAAGCAGGATTTGAGGTAAAATTGTGGTAAACTTAAAAATTCTTTGGTCGCTGGATTTTCCCATTTTGAGATCGCCACAGGTCATAGTTTTTGCCACAGCCATGCTCTCTGAAATCAGAAGGGCGCTTAGTAATGGATAATTTGTGAAATCATCTCACATTTATTCTGTATTCCAACAATTTAGTCAGCTTTTTACCTTATCGGCAGGATACATAATAAACTGGCATATTTTCTACTTTCCAGATGTCTTCAAGTCGCATTTCTTGGCACTTTGATATACTTCCTGAGATGCTCTTTTCTTCCAGGAATCTAGTTTTCCGAAAAAGCCACGGATTTCTTTTTTTTTTTCGACGAAAATGATTTAAGCACTCCACCAAACTTTCTTGTTTATTGAGCTATTTGGGGCAGCACATCTCCAACTATCAGTATTGATCGAAGCGCCAGAGTTTCGTGAACAATTATCACTCACAAACTTGCTTCCTACTGTATCCAAAATCTCAAAAAAGTACTTTTTCGTGCTGCCATAACTGAAAATGACAATATACGCTCGGTGTCCTGCACTGTAATATTCAGAAAAAGATCTAGAGCGGCAAAGTAAAAAGTACACGTGAAAAATAAACTAACCTCGCAAAATCATTCACAATTCAAGAGAGATCAACTTTCCAATGTAATACCTTGAAATTTTCGGTTTAAATCAGTTGAAATTGTAAATAATTACTTTGAAAATTGACAATTTAGGGTCATTTTTCTAATATCTATTGGTACAATTGCAGAATGATTTTTGACGTTTTGTGGCGCGAAGGTTTAAAAGTGATTAATTTATGCCATTTCCTGTGTTTCATCGTCACACAAGACACTAGAGCTCAGTGATTTCGGGATTTTTGAGGGATGGCCCTTCTAATTGGGGAGGGGGAGGGCGGTTTTGAGCAAGAAAATTCAAACATAGGACGCAATTTTTCAAATCGACATTTGACACACAAAAATCTGCATCTAGTAGGTATATGCCTCGTGCCTTGGTGATGAATGGCAGAAGTACCAACTTGAAATTCCAATGATTATTGCGATATGATCCTATTTATTTGTAATAATAGGGCCTCGAGCTGCATTCACGTTCGTTATGCTATGCCCGGTTTTCGGCGCTAGTAACATAAAATACTATTTTACAATCATAACAACGCGGGTTGTTCCCTAACACTTTTTTGAGGTTATAAATTCAACTAGGTTGGCAACACTGACGAGCTCGTGACGTCATGTGGAAATGCCTAATAATTTGCTGTGTGCTTGAAAAGCACTCGAATAATTCCAAACCTCCCTGGTAATCCTGGTATTGAAGAAAGAAAGAAAAGTGATTCAGCCAAACTCGAACCTTGGGATGTTCACAGAAAAATTCAACAATGTTTCGGTTGCTTGTTGCCAATCCTGCATTTTGCATGTGCTTGACGTGGCGTGGAAGATTTAAGGTACATCTGTCTCATTTCAGCCTATCGATTGAGATAGGTAGTATTGTAGTTGTTATTCATTCAGGAAAACGAAGTAAAACGCCACTCACAGACGAAAACAAACTCTCATCATTCACGTTTGGCACCAAGAGGTCTCATTCATCGGTAGCCTGGGTCAAGTTTGAGTAGCCTGAAGTCTGCTGGTCTGCTGCTTGGTTCGAGTGGAGTGCCGGTAGTTTTTCGTGTTGGTGCAGTCATTTTAAATTCAGATAAATGTCACAAATGTCATGTGATTTGATGTTTTGAATTACACGTTACACGTCAAAAGTGACAAAACGTGATTAAGCCTTGAAGACGCTCAAATGTCGGTAAAGTAGGTCACGTTTGGTTTGCGCGCGAGGTTCACCGAGTGACGTCATAGATTAATAAAAAAAAATTTGTTTCTAGAGAATTAGAGCCGAGATTAATGTGCCTGTTACATGGAAGGCCTAATTAGATCATAAACAATTGGAATACTCAATAAAAATAACTACTTTTTCCCCAATATAACACCCCATTGGAACAAATTTTTATTTTATTTTATTTGAAAAAATTTAATCAAAACTTCAAGTTTCATTGTAATCAAAAGTTCAGAATAATAAAGATATAATGCGATTGTGGAATGTGAGAGCTTAGGTTCCATTTTCCAGGAGTGAAACGATAAAGAAATGTAAACGTCGTAAAACAGCGAAGTTTTATTCTCGGGAGCACACACTCTCACAACTAGCGCACACATCCATATCCAGGTGTTTGCAGTCGGCTCCTGGCTAACGCCGTTCCTAAAGCATACAACACTGCTATATCCTCCGAGCTTGAATCAAACTTTTGTTTCAGTTATTTGTTCTTCCGTCGAGTTCCAGCCTCCTCCGGCGGTACATCTCCAGCCATCAAAGTTTGATAAGTTTTCCTTTAACAGAATGAAGCGCCGGACAGCGGTCATTTTTCTCCCGTTTTCAATCTACGCAGAGCTCTCTCCCGGCCAGCCGGCAACCAGTAGCGAATTTTCTTGTTTCCTTTGTTTCGAGGCATCTCGGCAGCATAAGCGGAGAGAGAAGAGAAGAGAATTAGAGTTGGACGTGGCGCAACGGACCGGCTAGAAAGGGATGTGCCTCCCGGAACTGTCCATCTCTGACGGGCCTTCAATACGTTACGCCAAAGAAATAATTTTAACAAATCTAGATTAGTCGGAAGCAACGCAAAACCAATATTTCTTAGTCGTAGACTTGGTAAAAAAAAATCGGTTGTGTCACCCCAAAACTTCCCCGATGAGCAGCAAGGAACGGATGGAATTTTTTGTAAGAGACGTCCCTTCGGTGTCTAGAACCTTCCGTCATGGAAATCTGCCAGTACGCACTACGTATGTCCAAACTGCTTAAATACTTCGCGTCCCGCAACTTATCCAGGATCGACTCCATACGCGGTATTGCGTACGCGTCCGGTACTGTCACTCGATTCAATTGTCGATAGTCGACGCAGAATCTCCGCATTCCATCGGACTCCCTAGCCAGAACAATAGAAAATGACCACGCGCACCTCGATTTTTCCACAATCCCTTGACGCAGCATATCTTCTAACTGTTGATCTACAATCTTCTGCAACAGTGGTGAAATTGGGTATGGTCTCAATCTGATTGGTGACTGCGAAGGATCCTTCAACCGTAACTGATGACACTCCAGGCTAGTACTATACCCAAACAATCTGACACTTTCGATCACGCGTCCGCCAACAAAGTATCCAGTCTGGTTGCTTCTGTCTCGGTTAGAGTTTCCCTGTCACGCAAGGCTCCCTGGACCATATCGATCTGGCAGGCTTCTTGGTACTGAACTGCCAACCGCCCGAGCGCAGGTTTGGGACAATTCTCATCTGCTTCCAAAAATTCACCCCTGGGATGAGAGTATGAGGAGATTCCGGTACAATTAGCATCTCGAAGATTCGCACTCGCCCTTCCAAACCCAGTGGTACCTGTATCGTTCCCAGACATTGGACACGCTGCCCACTCGCCACACGAACATTCTTCGCCTGGGTAGCCCTCGGCCGGAAAAATCCTAACTCTTCCAACATTTTCCAACCCGGACCTCCGACAATGGTTTGAGATGCTCCACTGTCCAGTAGAGTTAATGGATGGTTATTTGGGTAATCATCCTCGATCCGAGCACATCGGACGGAAATGTGGGATCTTTGATCTCCAGGGACACTAGCAAACACGAAGTCTAGAATTGCAGAAACTTCCGCAGAAATCTTGTTGAACGTCGGGGATTCACGAGGGGAGATTCGCCTACGGTCATCTAGCGAGCTCCCTGACCGTTTCCCGAGTATTTGGAGCACGTTCACGTCATCACGCCCATTTCTCCACAACGGTAGCACCTCAACTCTGGACAATCTCTCTGAAGATGCCCAGGCTTCCTGCAATTCCAACAATTTCCTCTGCTGCCACCTGTTCCCTCTCGCTTTCGTTCAGCAACACTCGCGACGGACGAACTTGTATCTTGCGACTCCGTGTAGTACAGATCCGGCTCCATGCCTCACAAAGGTCTTCACGATATCCCTTTTTCGTCGACCTTCTTGCAAGCGTTACGCAATTCAGCCACAGAACCGAAAGTCTGAAACGTGATAAAGGGCTGATAACAGGGATCAATATTCTCTGTCAGGATCTCCAGATGCGTCGCCTCAGTCACCGATGTATCCAGTCGATCGAATAAGTTTTGCATCGAAGCGAAGTAGATGTGACCCAGTTCGCTTGCCCCCTGGGTATGCTTGCGAATTTCCTCTAGCAATCGGCGATCATACCTAAGGAAGCCCAATCGGAGAAGGATTTCCCATTCGCACGATACCAGACTAATGCTAGTCCCGTGAACAAGTCGAAGGCTGAATGAAACAGGTTAATGTAACTCATTCGGCGCGGCAGCCTTAGTTCCTCTACACGCTCCAGGAAAGCAGTCAAGGACAACCTACGACCATCACCTGAAAACTTCAAACCCCACTGTCTAACGGGCACGCTGCGTGAATGGCACGACGACGGGCACGCAACAGACTAAAAAGTCCAATAATAGCGTGACCGCGGAACAAAGAAAAGAGAAGCCGTCGCAACACTACAGACAAGAACAATGCGTCGATTGCACCTCAATCAAAAACTCGCCTGACATCCGCCGCACTGCAGTTGAAAATGTGGAACTTCTCCTGGAACCTATTTTATGTCAGGGCAACGCGGTTCACTGGAGAATTGAAGTAAAAGAGCTTTTGCAAGCTCTTGTGTGGGCCTGACATAAAAAACATCACTCCGCCTTGGGCCCTGTCTCGGAACATTTAGGGAGATCCTCGAAAGAACACTGGGGGAGAGAACCGCACCCGAAACAAGCCTATGCAGGAAGAGAAGGTAGCCAACCGCTCTTCGGCTTTCCAAGGACCGATGACCAAATCTGGCTAGCAACGACTGCTGCGGGAAACCAACACAAGGGTAAACTCTATCGACCTTGGGAGCCAGCAGCTTCAGGAAACGCCACTGCACACCCTCCAGAAAGGACACATATTTCTCGTGGTAGGGGCACCAGATGACGGATGCATACTCCAGCCGTGGCAAAACCAAGGACGAAAAGAGACGCTGCAATATCTCGATGTTGGAAAAGTCCCTGGAGTTCCGTGTCACGAAACCCAGTGCAGTGTAGGCTGCCCTGTGCACGTAACCAATGTGCTCTGAGAAAGAAAGTTTTGGGTCGAAGTACACGCCAAGGTCTTTGATGACACTGGGTCTGACCAGAATGTGATCGCCAATCTTATATGGGAACTCCAGGGGTCCAGAGGACTTCGAAAAAGACATGACCATGCACTTTGTCACGTTCAAGTCAAGACCATTCGCAGTGCACCACCCCACCAATGCATCGATGTCCTCCTGAAGGCGAGAGCAGTCCCCAGAAGAATTCACAGGTGAAAAGATCTTCAAATCGTCAGCATAGAGGAAAAACGCGCTCCTGAGGCTCAGCCCAATGTCATTCATGAAAATGATGAAAAGGAGGGGACCCAGCACAGATCTCTGCGGGACCCCCGACAAAACCTCGAAACTCTCGGAACTGTGACCGGAAACCCTCACAAACTGCCTTCGGCCGACCAGATAGGACCTGAACAGTCTGACCAGATCGGGGGAAAACCCCAGATTTTCCAATTTCCTCAAGAGTATGCCGTGGCTTATGTGATCAAAAGCCTTTGAGAAATCGGTGTAGATGACATCGGCTTGCTTACGCTCGCTCATACAATCAGATATAAATTGCGTTTTCTCCATCAAGTTCGTTTTGAATTGAAATTTTGAAATCTGAAATTTTGAAGGGATCCTCAAATTTTCAGATTTTCCTTAATTTATTCCGGGTTAAAACCTGGAGCCGTATTCTCTAACTCGCTATGCACTCGAACCGACAGATATCACTATCGGTAGTTAGGCAAAAGCCAATCACAATAGTGCTTGCCTAGCTACCGATAGCGATATCTGTCGGTTCTAGTGCATAGCGAGTTAGAGAATACGGCTTCTGGGTTAGAAGGTATAATTCAATAAATAAATAAATAAATAAATGAATAAATAATAAATACGCCACCTGTAATGTCATGACCACAGTTTTGTCGCTATACTTATGTTGACAAGATAATAAAATGGCTTGGTCTCACCACCAAGTTGTTACGCTCATTGAATTGTACAAATATATGCCATGCCTATTGCCTATATCAAGTTAAAAGTGCAATGTATAAGAACAAACACGCCAGGGCATCAGCATATACCGAAATTGAGACGGAGATAAGACAAATCAGACCTGGCACAAGTGTGTCCGAAATAAAAGCGAAGATAAACGCTCTCAGGACGAGTTTTGAAACAGAAAATCAAAAACATATCGAATCACTACGAAGCGGTGCAGGAGATAAAGATGTAAACCCATCATTTTATCGTTGTTGTATAAGTAGTACACCTTGTACAAAAGCAAATTATTGTAGATTTATACACCGTCCTTATGGTATTACAAAATGCTTTTATTTCTGACTGACTACGTGTCGGTTAGGAAGGCCACAGACTCTGTGGACCGAGACCAGCCTGGTCCATCACGACCAAGATCAGAGGATACCAGCATAGAATACCAAGACAGTCAAGATCAAGAAGCTGAAGATGATGAAGTCTCAGAAATGTACAGTGAGGTATACCTTCCTACTTTGTCAACCATTATCTTAAAGGGGGACTGTGGGTAAAATTTTGTGTCAATTTTAAAATTTATATAGCTGCGGGATGGCTTTAGTTGATTTTTAGTCAAAAATCGAATCAAAAAATTACAAGCCGTCACGAAGTTATCATAAATTTTGTGGGCTGATTATGACGTCATACTGCGCACCGGAAAGGACAGGTCGGCAGGCCAAGGCACTACGCCAACATTTACTAGACCTTTATAAAATGAAACGAGTTTACCAAACGGTAGACGCAGGTCATTTGACTTTAATTTCAAAGTACAGTAGAAATTTTTAAAAACATAATGGGGTACTTGCCAATGGAATAGATTCAGCTGGAAATACTTTTGATTGCTAGTATAAGTGATAAGGGGACTCTACTGTGAATTTCACAAAAATCCCGTCGTTTTCTACAGAAAAAAACGAATTTGAAAAATCCTCCTAAAAGCTTCGCGCCAGGACAGGGATTTTGAGTGGGGTTGGCCTGACTGTGTGACAATGGAATAATCAAGAATGTCAGGGATGTCACTGTGACACTGTCATTTTGAACATGCTGTCGCAAAACCGGTTTCCTATCGAATTCTCTTACCATGAGCATTTAGACAATAAAGTCGAACAAGGTTTCGAAGAAACTGACTCCAGAAACCTCTTATAACACTGTCTCAGTCGAAATCATTTATTTCCATGGGAAAATCTGGAGGATCACCAATAGCACAGAAATAAGAGGCTGAGAATGAACAGTGAGCTTTATAGGTTCATCATTAGCATACAATTCCGGATAGGTAATACTTAAGAGCTACAAGAGATCCATGTGGGGAGGACGCGATGGATCTCCAAATAAAATGTGGGGAGCAGGAACACTGATGTCCGAAATGAAGCCGAGGGTCAGCCAGGTCAGAGCACGGGTGACAAACATGCGAAAGGCTTTTAGGTGAACAGCACTGAGGACTAAAGAAAGAGACTAGTTAGGTTGAACAAGAAATGAACAAAACGAGTAGGTACTTACCGCGTAGATCAAAGCCTCGATCAAAGCAGTCAAAGGCAAAAAAAGGGCACAGGAAGAAATTACGGCCGGCGGTTTGACGTTGTCAGTCAGACTCAGATCTTGTTGTTTGAAAACGGCACCTTGGCGACGTTATATCATTGCCAACCCAACGAGGAAAAAGAGTCCTTCTATGTTCTATATCTAATATATTTGTGACGTCACAAATATATTTTTAAAACGCGCATTGAGGCCGCAGTATTGGGAATTTAGGGAAAAGAAAAAATACGGGTACATTATTTTTAATCAAACTATCGATTAAGCCAATAAAAAAAAATTAGGCAAGTACCCCATTAAAGTGCGACTTTGCGATTTCGCCATGTTGCCACTTTATTTCATTGACAGATAGAGTCGCACTTGAATTATGTTTTTAAAAATGTCTAGTGAAATTTGGTTCACCGTACTTTGAAATTAAAGTCAAATGACCTGCTTCTACCGTTTGGTAAACTTGTTTCATTTTATAAAGGTCTAGTAATTGTTGGCGTGATGCCTTGGCCTGCCGACCTGTCCTTTCCGGTGCGCAGTATGACATCATATCACCCCACAAAATTTACGATAACTTCGTAACGGCTTGGAATTTTTCGATGCGATTTTGACTCAAAATCAACTGAAGCCATCCCGCAGCTATATAAATTTTAAAATTGACACAAAATTTCACCCACAGTCCCCCTTTAATAAATTCGTAATTTTTTTTTAAGCACAATAATCATGCTTGATCAGGGTGAAGAGCCCAAAGAAATTGAAGAGGAAGAAATGCCAACGGAAAGGAAGAACTATGCTAGAGCTTGAGCAAAAGGCAAAAGCATAATATGTAGAACAAAAAAAAACAGATAATGACGATGCGGCTCTTATTGCAGCCAACAAAGCAATGGCAGAAATCACTACTGCTATTAAGAAGCGCAGAGTGGAGAGTACAACGGCAGATCGTCACAAAGTTTTTGGAGACTTCGTGGCCACAAGGCTACGAATGATTCAAGACGAGAGATTATAATCCGAAGCTGAGGAAAAAATTACTCATATTTTGTACAGCTATTATAATACCGGGTGTTTATAAACGTCTGTGATCGCGGCAGGCTTTGGTCAGGCCAAAAGTCGCAGTGAAAGGCACGATTTGAAAGAGTGATAGGAGATTCCAAAGGCGATATGATAACAAACGTTTATAAACACCCGGTAGAAGTTGAAATAATATAGAATACTTGTTTGCATACCCGCATTTTTCCTGAAGAATATAAGCGAAATCAATGAAATACAAACCAGGTGGGGTACCAAGGCTAGGAAACTAAAACTGGCCCTGGGAAATTTGATTTTTCAATTCGATATAATATTGCTACCCATAGACTCCCGGGATAGGGATATAAAATGAATATGGGGATATTGGCCGTGGAGTTCAGTGCAGAGGCCAACAGTGTGATTTCGGGCGGGTAGAGGGGTAGGGTGGGAGGAATTGGCTACTAATTGTACATTTTACAAAACATAAAATCAAGGTTTTCAGTTCTCAAGGTTCTGTCTGCCCCAAGGGCCATCAGAAAGAAAATATATACGGTATTAAAAGCTCATGTCTAAGCCTAACATACTGGACAGGAAGCGTCGTTTTTCATTCGTAAAATTATGCCAAAGAAGAAGTCTCCAGGAGGAGGTAAATTTTGACCTTTTTTGAAAATTTCAAACTTGTCTTATGACCCGATTTTTGATTGAGGGGATGTTCCCACACAAAAGCCCGTTGGTTTCATTCATGTACCTTATGACATACATTTTTGACATTTTTCGAAAATTGACAAGCCTGTACCAGCCTAAAGCCCCCGGTCTGACATGTAAGACAAAGAAATTTTCAACAACCTTATCAACGCACATTAGACCTACAGGGTTAAAATCATGTACCTTATGACGTAAGTTTTGAGGCACCAGCTCCCTGTCCATACATATAAATGGAAAATTTATTTTATATGTATAAAATAAAGAGCCAGAAAAAAAATCAAACCTCAAATCAAACCCCCTTATCTCCGCCAGACTGAAGATAACGAGCAGAAAGACCTGCGCAGGGATTGTTTTGGGGAAAATTTTGGCCAAATTTTCTGCCACCGTATCTTCCATTTCCGGGACTATTTTATAAATGTTTTTCTCCTTATCGGCTTTTCTCGCCATAGGAGTTTGTCCGTTTATTCATCAGGTTTATAAACTCAGAAAAGTGCAAATTTCGGACAACACAACACCCAGACTTTTCACCGGGAATCGAACCCGGGACTTCCGCGTCGCAGGCAGCCACTCGACCGCCTGCGCCACGGGGCCATTTCCAAGACTATTCATCATTGAAGATTCAGCTGGTGCGGAATGCGTTTTGTTTCATGCATTTTTTCTGAGGATTTTGGATCTGTGGAATTGAAGCTTTGACACTCTGCCTGCTTTCAATTATGAAAAGTGACATTTTTCTTGACGGAAAGCTGTACAACAATTTGAATAAAATTTAATACTAAAAACTGTACAGTTTTTTGAACAAAAAAAACTGGAACGTTGCAAGTGGGCTTTAAGGAAAGCAGACAACTATCAAGGTAAATCGCAAAAAAAAAAAACAGCAGAAATACGAAATAGTAGTACGTATAATAACAGAGTATAAGTCCTTGGTTGGTTTTGAGACTCTCCTGTCGGATTTCAGAAAAGATAATTAAGCTAATCAATGATCACAAGATTCATTTTTCAGTTGATCACAGGATTCCTGCTTTAGTCAATTTCGAATGACTGATCTATAAAAATGCTGCAGACGCTGTCTAGTTTGCAATTGCCATTTTTCACTATTACAAAGGTAAATAAAGAAAACTATGAGCCAAGAAGAAGAAGAACAATATAAAAAAAAATGCTGCAGTCTCTTGTAATAATGTATGAGGATTGAAATGAACTATCCATTTCAAACAGATTTCAGAGGTTAATTTTGATTTTGATGATTCAGCTCGAGTTTCACCAAAAAAAGAAATGCCGTGATCAGAGATCCTCTTCATTTTTCCTTAAACCGAGGTCGCGGGTTTCAGGAAAAATGACCCCTCACACATGTCCAGCTTTGAAACCATTGGCTGGATTTCAGCGAGGATTTGAGTTAGCCCTTGGTTACCCGCGCAGTATGACGGAACAACTTTTTCAAATTTCGACACACAATGTTGACAGGATGGCATGTGCGATGAGCAATTGACAAGTAAGACGTGCACATGACACAGGCAACAAAATCATGTTGGAATCTTTCACCTTCGTCAGCACGCAAAAGTAGTGTCTCTTTTCTTTGCATAGCAAATTTGCATATTCCATCCTGCTCTGACAAATGAAATACGTCTATTTTACTCTTGTTATTCACTGATCTTGGGTTTTTTATAGCTACCGGTATTTTTGTAAAATATCAAAAACTGTAAATTCAATTTGATTATTTAACAGCAGAGGCCATCTGTCAGAGGCTGATGGTTGTACTGAAAATATTTCTGGTATTCCCTAGTACGCCATCTTTTGACAAACAGCTGAAGTATCATTGTCACATCACAATGACCCGTAACGTCAGAAGGAACTCGCGGATGTAGGAGGTATGCTATTTCAAGTCTTTTATTGGTGGAAGAAAATCGACAAATTTAGTTTCAACAAAAATGCTGTCATATCATCAAGGATGGAGCCACCCGCATTTGGCGGGCCAAAAGTAATCTGGAAAAAAAAATTATTCGAAGCCGTGGAATCGAGGAGTTATGCGAATAATCAGAATCAAGTGATCATTAAAAATTGAAAGATGTCGCTATTTATGTAATTCATACGTGAGAACTCGGCAACTCAACACGATTCAATAGTACCACCTCAGTACTTCGCTCCGCATACCAGTGAACCAGTATACCAGCGCGCCGCGACATCGGATACCACACCAGCGCTCGATATCAAGTTACTATAGTCTGTACACCGATAGAACGGACTTTTTTGAATTTCAGTGATGTAACCTATAGCAAACAGAAGCACCAAAGACTGTAACAACATAGGCGCGTTTGGAACTAATATTAGTTTTGTTCGGTTGGTAGTCTTACCCTGGCAAATTATTCCTACGCCAAGCCAATGGCATTACATTCAGCGGGTTTGACACTTAACGTACGATTTCTAACCTCCATTTCTCTATAATGTTTGTTATTTTTAGTCGGCTCGGCTGTTGTGAGTGGTGTGTAATAAAATCAGCTTCATTCAAAAAAACTATTTTCTCATTCATTAAAATTGGTATTAAACTGGTGTCATTTGAAATTACCATAGCACTCAGCTGTGATTAGCGGAAATAAGCACCTCTTTCTAACTGGAATTTTAAATTTCGCGGGTAACGCTCGGGACTACTTTTCAAGCGGACGAATCTGGTGGTCCTTTCTATCAGTGTATAGAGTATAGATGGGATCGTTTTTACGACTATACGTCGTTCGCGGTCGTTTTGGATACTATAAATGGATTCCAGAATGACTCGGAAGAGATGTATCGACGGTGATAGACCGTAGTACCTGGACCAATCCGCCTGGGCTGCCGTCCGCTTCCGACTTGTCACGTCCGTTACCAAGTGCTTCGGCGGGCCTGTTAGAGAAAAGTTTCGATCCACTTTGAGGAAGCTGAGCCAAGACCCATTGATGCTGCGTCACGACCCACCTACCTAAAGGCCGTAGAGTTGAAGCCCTTCGATGATGAGTTCCAATCCATCTTCGGGTAGTTGTGCTGAGGCCTCTCCGATGCTGAGCTTTGAGCCATCTTCAAGTTGTAGAGTTGAGATCCGTTGATGACGTGTTTCCCCTTCGCCCTTGTAATCACTTTATCACAGAAATTGGTGATAAGTCGAAACGCCAGTTTTTTTTTTTAAATCGATGCCTGACAGATCTTTCTTCAATTCTCCTCTCTCTTATGTACTTACTATTCCAGTATGGAAGATCGCACTGACACTACCTATACGGCGCAATCTCAATAGTAGGATCCTGCGTTGTCGAAAAGTTGAGTTAAGGCCGCAAGAAGTTTCTATATCTTTCGAGTAGATTTTTCAGTTGTATCCCGGTGCAGTACACCTAGTTTGTTCATGGGCATCACCGCGAAAGGGGAATCGAGAGAGTTATTAGAGTTGGACGTGGCGCAATGGACCGTCTCGAGAAATGGATGTGCCTCCCGGAATTGTCCGTCTCTCTATATACCCTTTTGCCTGCTGCTCCACGGTTTAAATATTATATAGACAAAATCAAACAGCAAATAAAGTAGACGGGAAATGGTGGATCTAACACCGCTCCGCTCTCGCTCCGGGCGCAGCTTAATGGCCGGATCCCGGAAATTGTGAGCACATATATCTCGCGCCAGATTTATGAAAGTGCTTTTCTTCCGAGTGGGGCAAGGGCGAGGAAGAAATATATACAATAGCGGGCGGCCGCCTCCCCCACCTGGACCCGGCATCTGCTGCTGCCGCGCCGCCTCCGCGTTACTTCCCTGCTTGCACCTAAAGCTCGCCCACCCCGTCCGACCGATAAAACCAAAGATTTCATATAAAAATTTTCCTCGACGCCCAATCGCCACAGGACTTCCCCTTCTGGATGCGTCTCCGCCGGCTGGATCCCCCACCTTTTATCGTCCCCTCGATGTGTGTGTGTGTGTCCAAAGCTTTTGGCCGAAGACATTATCTTTTGGCGATCTGCTGCAACAAAGTATTTTTTACGCCATACTTATTATGATATTTCAATCACAACAACTCTCATAGAAGGCACATATTATTCAATACATGATGTTCTTCCACCTGACAACGATTGTTTTTCATAAGGACACCAAGGAGCCGTAATCTTCCAGAAGGCCCGCTATAACCCCCGCTTCGAAGCTAGCAAGCCACGTCAGATCTCAGGTGCAGACTGATTTTGAAGCTGATACCTGGCAGAAAAAAAATCACTTTTTGGATGTTGTGTGGCCATGTTGTGTGTACGTAAGTATGGCGTACAAAACGTTGAAGGTTGTCTTACCGAGGCCGCATAAGCCTTCGGAAAAGTACATGACCTTATGCGTTATTATCGGTATTCATAACGCCCTTAATACCTTTTAAATGTACGATTGTAAGAGAAAGAAACACCAAGATATGTTTCTGTATGCTTCGGAAAAAAAATTCACTTGCAATTTACAATTCAATTTGTAAGCCACGCTCGAAATTTCCAATTTAATCTCATAGTGAATCCCACGGAAAACTTTCCAGAGCTATACTCCCAGAATTATGAACGATGCAAGCCGTTATTTATTCAGTTCGGTCTGGAAGTTCCAGGCTTGGCGTGTGTAAGTGTTTTCCTGTGTGCAGAAGTCTAAGAGACAGAGAGCGAGTCTTGCGATTTTAGTGGTATGTTTTCCCGGAGAATATGCAGTCGTCGTCGTCCGGTTGGATTATTTAAGACGACAGCGCTATGTCCCGCAGATTCCTGGCAAATCTCATCCGCAAGAGCTTTCTTTGTCATCCTGTGTACCGTTGTATTTACCTTTCTCTCAGCGTCGCGTCGCGTAGCTCCTCCAAGCTAAACGAACTAAGAACGAAGTTTCAGGGATTTCCAGAGTAGAGCTTGCGATAAAAGTTTAGCACTACTGGACATGACAGTATTGACCAAGCCTGCCGGCCAGGGACGACGCCCGGAATTAAATCATCCTCTGCTCCTCTGCTCCTTCTTACCCTCTCCTACTCCTGTACGAAAAATCCAAGGAATCTCATAACATCCACCACCGCGCCATCACTATATCCTTCTTTTTTTTTCAATATACAAAGACTATACCTGGGATCCTCGTGTGGGTGGACGAGTGTGTCTGTGTGTGTGCGCGCACCCGCACATCAAAGAACATCCTTTTCTAAAGGTAAATTAATTCTGTCGGATACAGACGTGCACGAGTCGAAATCATGATTTTATTAATAGATGGCGCATCGAGCGAACAACACTCGGCGATTTGTAAGCGTGTTCCCTCAGACCGTCAGTTTCAGGTTTTTCAATTTTTAAACGCCGTTCAATTACTTTTGATAGGCGGAGGCCTAACCGCCGTAATGCAAACTGCTTCGGAGCAGCGCGCGTTCCAGGATAATGAAAGGCGCTCCTCCCGAAAAATGACGGTGGACCGCAAATTCGTTCTCTTCTAGAGAAAGGTAGTAGGTACTACTGCACAATTTACTTTTTCCAATTAAATGGATTCTGTTTCTCCCACGGCGCTTTCTTAATTCGAATTTTACTAACATTAAGTTCTACGCTTCCAGCCATTGAGATTTCAGTGAGTGAGCCACGTATAGGTGCGTATCGTGTCACCAGACAAAAGGTGTTCCAGCCAAACAATTAAACAAAATGCTAGTTATCTAATCATCCCTAGGTACTGGTATGAAACATTTCTAAAACTTGTAGCGTTTCAAAAAGGAAATTCAACTTTTTTATTCAAAGTAAGATAATCCCTGGTGAGTTGATGTGTGTCCAGCGCGTTGTGTAACCCAAAAAGTAATCTCTTAAACTGAAACAGGCCTCTGTTTTGTACGGTGAATGCAGTATACATTTTTGACTGTTCTTCCATGCAGATTTGCCAGTAAGCAGATTTGATGTCGAGCGTGGTGGAAAATTTGGCGTCCTTGAGTTTCTCTAGAGTGTGGCCAACGTACAGTAACGGGAGCTATCCTTTTCGGTGACGGCGCTAATTTTTCCGAAGTCCATGCAAAACCGAAACGATCCATCCTTCTTCTTTACTAACAGTATCGGAGACGCCCAAGGACTATTGGACTTCTCGAAAACATCTTGTTCCGGCATTGTCTGAAGTTCCTTATCTATTTATTTATTTTTTTTTTTTTTTTATTTAATTGTCTTATTTTACGAGGCGGCATTCAGCTATAAGCTGCTCTACCATGCAACCTCGGGGACAGCACAAAATATCCATGGATGAAGTAGGATTCGAACCCACACAGGGCAGCGCGAATGGTTTGGCTTGCCATCACCTGTACCACTCGGCTACCACCGCTCCAATTTCCCTTTGAATGATCGGCGAGACTGAATAGTAACGACTTTTTATGGGTTTTGATCTAAGTGCCATTTTGTGCTTCACCACATCGGTGCAAACGAGTCCAGTAGGGTAATCTTCAAAGTGTAAACAATCGGTAAGGGGGTAAGACATTATTATGATCAATTTTTTCTGAAGCAATGCTGAAAGCTTGGGGAGTTTATGTATTAGTACGGACGTTAGGGGAACCAATCATGCATTTCATCCCGATGCGAAACGCTTTTGCACGTATATAAGTAGTGGGTACCGAGAGGTAATTTTTAAGAAGTGGTGCCCCGATGGGACCCGCGACTTGCGTGTTCCCTAAGAGGTCGAGGGTCCAAAAAATTACCATTTTTAAAATCATTGCTTTTTTCATATTTTTTTCGCTGCAGAATATATATTTGGGGTCAAGGAACACAATGCAATAAGTTTCCAGAAAGTGTCATGCACCAGTGGCGTACCAGCCGGCTGCGAAGAGGACGAGGTGCGATTTTTCACAAGTCTTATGGTAAACCTCAACTAACACTTTTTTTGACATGTTTTGTATCATTTCCGACCAAATCGCACATTCTGATTCCAAAAATAAGTATGAAATTTTGATAAAGACTTGGCTCGGAATCTCCTGGTGAAATTACATACACCTATTTATCCCGATCAGTTCGATCACGATTTCACAAATGAAATTTTCATGCATTTTGCCATTTCACACGGCGACCATTCAAGGCTGACAAAAACTCGGCCCGTCAAACCTCAAAACGAAAGCAAATTGAAGGTACTCACATCAATACGCTCAATTAGTGATGACGTCAAAAATTGAGTTTTGTATGGAAACAATCTCTGCTAGGTTGGCAGCACTCATTCTCACTCCTGATTTCCACCCTCTACCCTTCCCACATCCTTCACTGCAGCTGTCAAATAAAATGTAAAATGTATTCAACCAGCATTATCCCACCCTCGAAGGCCTTTTCGGCTACGGAACACCCTACAGGAAGGTCGTTGTATCTATTGATCCTCAAATATTCCATTAGCTGCCACTTTGACAAGAAGTGATGCCAACTTACGTGTTCGTTGTTTTCATACAAAACCCACGTTTTGATGTCACACTAATTGAGCGTATTTCTGTCCAATACGCAACTTTGAGCGGCGGGTTTTTCTGAAATTTGGTTTATTGAACTTTAACACGAAAAGTATATCTTTGATCTCACGGGAATAACAGCCAGTTGTTTTTTTTTAATTTTTTTTTTTTTGTCAACGTTTCGACCTCGTGGCGAGGACTTTTTCAGGGCAGTAGGTAAACTAAGAATAATACAATAAATAAATAACAATACATAATAAAATTCGATAACTTACACAAGTTGTAAAAATATAAGACCCAGTGTATAAAGAATGAATAAATATGTCAAAAATTTGAAGTTGAAAACCAAAAAAGTCAAACAAATTAACAATTAAATAACCAACACCCCCGAACAATCATTTTACACCACCTCCCCACATTCCAAGTAAATTACTATAAACCACACTCAAACCCATGACATCACTTCTTAAATTTACAGTATTGTTATTATTTTTTATGTGGATCATTTCCAAAAGATTTCTTCTGGAAAGATGGCTTTCTTTACATAAAATTTTTGGGTTAACAAAGTCAAATTCGTGTTTCATTTCAAAATGATGTCTAGCTAAGGCTGTAATTTCACTCTTATTATTAGTTAACTGAATTGGTTAACCAAATTTTATAAAAAAAAAATCTCATGAACGTGTCACTGTCATCCTCCGACGAAGAAGATTACTTACCGTTGAAGTACCCAGCCAGTGGTAAATTTGCTGAGCGACTAGCAACCTGGACTATCCCTGACGATGATGAAGAAGAAGCCGGACCTTCAAACGCAACAAGACCATCTGCACGCAGAACACCACATGACGCGGTCATATCACTGTCGTTCTCCGACGCAATTCACTAATTGTTGATAATTCATGGCGACAGGCTTCTCTCCCACCTCGTTGGGGTGGTCTTGGTATTAGACGTGCGGAACTCTTATCAATTTCAGCCAATTTGGCTTCTATCAGTGCCGTTCTTCCTCTTATTGCCGAGATTCTCCATGTTTCCCCGCTATCTGCGCTACCTCAACTCGAAACGCCCACCCAACTTTGGCAAAGTCTAACCGGATGTCCCATTCCGTGCCCATCTCGTCGTGGTTTTCAAAAGACATGGGATGACATAATGTGTGCGACCGAATTCAACATTCTACTTTCCGACTTAAAACCCAACGCAAAAAAAACTGCAACCCTGCTAGCTGCCGCTTCTGTAGAATCTAGCGCATGGCTTAACGCCCTTCCAAGCTCTTCTACTGGTAATCTGCTCGATCGGTCTACACTGAGAATAGCTATAGCCCTCCGCCTTTCATGTTCGATGTGTCACCCACATAAATGCCTCTGTGGTTTTGAAGTGGACGAGTCTGGAACTCATGGTCTCAGCTGTCGCTTCAGCGCAGGTCGTCGCAGACGCCACAGCGGGTTGAATGATATTATTCAACGTAGCCTGACCACTGCTGGTTGTCCTGCTATTCTTGAGCCATTGGGTCTTTCTCCAACAGACGCAAAACGCCCAGATGGTATGACTCTTCATGCTTGGAATACTGGAAAACTACTGGTATGAGACGCGACATGCGCGGACACACTCGCACCATCCCACATTGTCCATACGAGTCGGTCTCCTGGGTCAGCTGCAAACCAAGCAGAGGCGGAAAAAACCGCCAAATACCTTTTCCTCAACTCCAACTATATTTTCGTCCCGCTTGGCTTTGAAACGATTGGCAGCTGGGGTGATTCTGCGAAAGCCATCATCAGAAAAATTGGGAAAAGACTAACCGACGTGACAGACGAACCTAGATCGACAGAATTTTTGTTTCAAAAATTAGGTATCGAAATTCAACGTGGTAATGCTAGTTCGGTATTGGGCACGGTTAATTTTAGTAGATATTTAGATGAAATTTTTTGGCTTGTTTAGTTGAGTTTATTGTAAATATGTAAAATTATTTGGTAATATTGTAAAATTGTACATAATAAACGTTATTTAACCAAATTTTGACACACAATAATTGTCCTAAACGATTTATAGACACTATTGTTGATTATTACAAAGGCAAGATTTTAAATTCAGCTAATAATGAGAGTACAGCTGGGGATATTGATTCTCCAAAGATTTCTTGCAAATTTCCTTACATACCAGGTTTTTCAAATAAACTTTTTAAAAAATCAAATATTGATAGTTCTTTCAAGCCAGCATTATATACAGTTAAAAACACATCAAGTTTAAATACAACGTTAAAAGATATCACAAATGTTCTGAAATTATTTATTCAATCAAATGTAAAGACTGATTCAGTCTACATTGGACAAACAAAACAATATTTAGAAATGCGATTGAAACAACATCAATATAGTAGCCGTCCTATCAACACTAAAAAAGAGTGAAATTACAGCCTTAGTTAGACATCATTTTGAAATGAAACACGAATCTGACTTTGTTACCCAAATATTTTATGTAAAGAAAGCCATCTTTTCAGAAGAAATCTTTTGGAAATGATCCACATGAAAAATAATAACAATACTGTAAATTTAAGAAGTGATGTCATGGGTTTGAGTGTGGTTTATAGTAATTTACTTGGAATGTGGGGAGGTGCTGTAAGATGATTGTTTGGGGGTGTTGGTTATTTAATTGTTAATTTGTTTGACTTTTTTAGTTTTCAACTTCAAATTTTTGACATATTTATTCATTCTTGTTCACATTCATTCATGTATTGTTACTTGTTTATTGTATTATTTTTAGTTCACCTACTGACTTGAAAAAGTTCTCGCCACGAGGTCAAAACGTTGGCAAAAGAATAAAAAAATAGATACAAAAAAAAAACAACTCTCTGTTATTCCCGTGAGATCAAAGATATACTCTGCTGAAGGACCAGACGAGAATAGGATCACCTGATAATTTAACACGAAAATTTTTTCTCCCCATGACAGACCTTGTTGGTGATCCTTGCTTGGGCAATAATTCTTCAGGGCTTGGCGTCTTCTCGATCGGAAGAGGGCGAAGAGGCGAAGGGTTGATGATTGCATTGGATCCCTTTTTTTGACGAAGGGCTTGTATATTCTCTAGTTTGAGTCATCGGAAAGTTGAACTGGCTTCAAGAAGTTGAAATATTTGTGACACTGTCAAATGTCAAGGTTGCTTTGATTTATTTGTTCGTTGGCGAAAATTAAAAACAGATCGAAAAAGTAAAAAAAATTCCAATAAAATGGAAAAGAGCGTCAGACATCACGTCCCGCAAGAATGTTCCGTCTATTTGAGGAGGATATGCGCAAAAAATGTGGTTAAAAAGTGGTCCGGACGACTTCGTGTCTCTTCGTGGATTATTGTGCCGAAAATTGCCATTGCGGTTGCCAACGAGCCAACCGCAAAGTTTTGGGGATTTTCTATATTTCACATCTGGAAACTTGAAAACAAAATCTCACAGGCGTCTAGAATCACGGTAGGAGCGAACGTACTGTACTTAATATACTATTACATCTTACACTCTCCATGGTGGATCATCGTGAATGCGCTGAACGAGTGACTTTTATCCTATGCCTTCTCTGGTCCTAATTCATTTTTTTATGGGCAAGCAGACGTAAGTGCCAAGTATATTTTCTTTTCTTTTTTTTTCTCTTTCTCAACCTTTTCTTTTTCCACTACATGTAACAGACAGATAACAGACTTTTGTAAATATGTATATCTATTTTGTAATTAACTTTATCTTTGTTAAAGTTGGTGTAATTTCCATTGTATGGGTAAACTCTTTGTTAGAAAAATGTATTTCTTGGGAACAATATAGTTTAATAATAATAATAATAATATACTATTACATCATAAGTATGGGATATATGAACACTTCAAATTCAAAATCACTGAAATTCAAAAGATGCAAAATTTTTGTCCCGTCCGAACCCATAGGTTGACCCAGTTTGTTCGGGTCTTGTACGATTTATAGGCAGCGTGTGTACTGTTGCTGGTGTGTAGGGAGAGCGAAAGATTGAAACTCGTCGGCAAAGTTGGGGCAACGGGTGGTGTGTTGTCGTCGCATTTGCTTAGTGGAAATCTTTGGAAGTGCATTAGCGTGTCTTAAGGGCGGACGGTCGGGCGAGTGTCGGTATGCAGATCATGCGGACGGAACAAAGCAGTCGTAGCGGAAAACGAGGAGTTCCTTACTTCCGGTCGACTGAGCGCCAGAGTCTTTGACATGGGGCAATTGGGCCGCGGTCTTCCGCAGGTAGCCGGTCGCTATGCAAATCGGGGAAGGATGCGAGGGGATTGCTTTCGCCAAAGCATCCGCACCGCACCACGATCTTCCTGCTCCTTGCTCCCGTGGCGTACGTATAATTCACGTTTGCGAGCTTGGGAGGAGCGCTAGGTGCACACGGGATGCATTCGAAATAATATTACTTCTCTTTCTCTAGGTACTTGGAAGTACTTTGGCCTAATTTTCCATTTACTCACCATCTACACCCCAGTCCATCAGCGAGCTGTTAGGTTCTTGGAAATAGAATTTTTTCAATAGATAGACAAATTACTAGTTCAATCTTCGCGGTCGCCACTGCTTTCAGTATTTTTCCAGATAATAATGACCAAGTTTTTTTAGTCCCGTTCTTGAACACCCTAAGGGACAGTGATGTGAGCAACAGTATCTTTTCAGTGTTTCAATAACTGTATCCTCGAACGTATTCATCATTCGCAAGCATCAACAGGGACATCGTGGAATGCGAGAGGAAATGGATGAGGTGGAGAGGCTTCAGAAAATAATGACCTACTTCTTCGACTTCTCCCATTCATAAAGAGTCCAAAGGATAGTGATGTGAACAATGTGAAAATACGGAAGTATTTTTCAAGTGTTACTGTATATACGTGACGATGATGTGTCCTCGAACGTTCTCAATCATGTCAAAAAGTGTCACCCCCCCTCCCCAAATTTTTTGTCTGATTTCAAAACGGTGTAACTTTTGATAGTCACACTGGCTACGTTTACACCGTGGCTTGTGGCTTTGGTCAGCGACCAAGGCACTAAAGTCGACCCAAATAAATTAAGTCTACGTGGTGTAAACGACCACGGAATGGGACCAAGTTGTTTGGGTCAGGTCTCTTGGCAGCCGTGGACTGACCTAAATTTAGTCTGGACCAAATCCCCAAAAATGCGGTGTAATCGGTACCGGACTGGCCTAAGCCGCAAAAATCTGTATTAGACTCGGTTGGCAGGTTGTCAGTCATGCTTCCTGACTGTCGAGGCTATGTAATATCTGGTCGGGTATTCAAGAGGAGCTCGAAGAGGAGATTGTTACGGACCAAATCTGGACTATATTTTAAAATAGCTCGGCCGTTAGTCAACCGGTGTGAACTCTGGAAGAGAAGGACCATTTGAGGTAGAATTTGTGTCAGTGCCTGGGTCAGTCCGGCTTTAGTCCTCTGGTGTAAACGTAGCCATTTTAATTTTGTTTTCGCAGTTGCCCCCTACTTTATTGGCGAAAATCAGCGGCCACCAGAATGCGCTGAACGCAGTCAAACATGGTGGCCCAAGGGGCCTTGACAAATAGGTACCCAGCGCACAGCCCAGCGCCGTAGCGCAGTAGCACTCGACAGTTGACAGTACCTACTCCAAATCATAAGAATATTGACAGTTTTGACAGTTGAAAAATAATTAATTTTTTTTGTCTTCCTTGTTTTCCACATCGTCGTGAATGTGAGCGAGTGAGTGTTGTAGCTCTGGTTGTAGTTTGACTTGAATTACTGCGTTAGTATACTCCGATGGACACAATGCACAATACAGCTGCAAAAAACGATACGTAAGTTGGTGAAATGCTGGCCGAAAAATGCAATCTCTGAATGCTTATTTTACATTACAGATGTTGAGTTGTGTGAGCCCCTTGCACACAAGGTGGAAATACTAAGCCCCCACAAGACAAGGCATAGGTACAACAGGACGCATCACGAAAATGTGCCAACAATTACCGTTTAGGCCAGAAAGATGAACATTCTTTTGGAGTAATCGTACGACTCATACAATGACTGTAAAGTGAAATTTCAGTAGCTAATAAGCATTTACCGCTGTCTAGAATAATAAAAATCATAGTTTATCAATAATAATTGAGTATTCTTCAATCATAAGTTTAATCATAGCTCATCGGTTGATGTTAGTGTTTCTACAATGGAAAATATTTTCATAACGATTAAGTTGTTCTAAATCTGAACTGATGAGGCGGGTGACGGATTCTGATTTGCAGGCCAGGTATCTTCTCTCAATACCGCTGGCGTTGATCTCCAGGCTCTCCGTCTGCTCTCACTGGCTTATCGGAGATGGCTTCAAGAGTTCACAACACTGTTCTAACAACTGGTCCACAGAACCCAACCTCCAAATGGTTTTCAATTATCCATTTATGAGACATAACAAAGCACAAGAGTCTCACAGTCGCAATGAGCCCCAGTCACCCCACACACGATTAAATGACCTGCCACAATCACTTCTTCACACTTTGTCGAGAGGGGGCTGATTTGGTCACCAACATGACCATAAATATTGGGCAAATGAATCTGTATTATCGGCATTTTCTAAAACAAAAATAAGTTAGAGATACTGCAACGAAATTCCATTCCCAACAAACCTCCAGTTCTTGGCCCACTGTTACGAGTTCGTGACTGTTACGCTTTCACTGACAGCTATCACTGTTGACAGCTGTTGTGATGTAAATGCGCACTGCGTTTACTACCTATTTGTCAAGGCCTCTTGGGCCACCATGTTTTATTGCGTACAGCGCCACCACGCGGAAAAGATTTTCGCCAATTCATCTGTGTACCTTGAAACGGTTTAAAATTCACGGAATGGAGTAGGCGGAGAAAAAGGAGCGTTGCGGGGGGTGAAATTTGTTATTTTTTTGGGGAGGAGTGACGTTTCCTGAGTTCGAACGAGAATCATCATCAAAAAAATGCTCGAGTAGAAGCGCCCAGAGGCGTGTCGTGATGCCGCTCCGGCCAGTCCTCGTCGTCTCCGTCTAAGATGTCTACCATCGTCGAGACCATCGTCACCTCCGGCGTCGAGCCAACAGTCCGTTTCCGGCCCGTTCGACTGCTCCGCCGTCGAGTCCATCTTCGTCTCCGATAGCCAGCTCATCCTCCGGTCCTGTTTCCTCCGTTCCTGTTATCGTTGTCGCTCCTTCACCACGTTTCCTGAGACCCGTCTTCGTCAGTGGTATCCGTTCGATAGCAGTTTTGCCGTCATCTGACGTCTGCTGTCAGTCTGTCACCACTGGCTGTCACTGCTGCCGCTTCGCTTCTGGAGCAGTGTTCCGGCGACTCTGCAGTCTGCACTGCGTACCTGTCTCGCTCCGTCATCTGTAAGCCCTACGCCTAGGCCGTACGACATCGCCCCTGTGCCCGACAAGAAATGCGTCGTGATTTCGTACGCCCTCAGACCGCAGACGTACGCCGCGTCACTGTGCCGGCCTGGAGTCAATCGGCCTTTGTTTGGCCTCGTCCTCCACGGCACGACGACCTAAGCTAAGTGACATTTTATAATATGTACGGTACATGCATGCTACCATCGGTCTGGTTAAATTGGTTATTGGGTTTTTATGGTTATTATTTGTTGTTATTTGGCAATTCACTTTTCGGCAATATATTCTAAATTTAGGTGGGGTATAAATTTGGGGAAATGTGTTTTGTTTCTGATCCCTGTACCGTGTTCTAGGTGAAGCTGATTTGTTGGAGGATTGCCCGGCTGTGGATCCAGTGTGCCGTTAGGGCTCTCGCATGGCTCTGTCCTTCCAGCTTCTTCTACACTGGTGGCGTCCAAACTTCCATCCTTTTGCTGGCTGAAGGCTGAGCCGAGACCCCTAGCCGTGGCAGTCTTCCAGTAAGATCAATGTCTTCGCCGACGAACACGGAGGGATCAAGAAATGCGAGCTTCACTCGAGTGGATGAGTATTTATTGTTATTTCTTTTATTTATTTTATTGGCTTTTATTTCTGCTAGAAACGGTTACAGTTTGCGGTGTATAATTAATTTTGTTGTAACCTTTTTGTTGTTAATATACATTGTAAACTGCATGTTTCCTGATTTTCCTTCCTCTGACCCTGTGCGCAAGCATTAAATTCCGTAACCCGAACCCATGAGCTAGCCTTCGGAAATTACCATCTTGAAAGGGGTATATGCCCTAGGAGCTAGCCTCCTAGCCCCGGAGTCATGAGCGGCTCAAACTGGTCACCCAGACCAGACGGTATTAACCTGACTCAAAAAATTGGAAACAACTTTATAACCAGGGTGATACGGTGGCGGTTTTTGTAGGGCTTCCTTGTGATTTGAAAGGAGCAGTTATGGTTGTTGCCATTACCTGTCACCAGGTCGCATGTCGCATGGTGATGTGGAGGCTTTGCCGCATTATTTGGTTCTAGGATAACGTCTTCTTTGATCCAAATCTGGAGGCCTCTGCCTGACAAGAAGGATTTTCAGTCCATATGCATCAAAAAATCACCATGAACAGAAAAGAAAATCAACAGAAAAGTTGAATGAATGGATCAGTAACTTACTCAGGATAATAAAAACGAAAGGCAAACTAAATGAGACACTATAGAGGTCGATCTAAAGAGCTCGCAGGTCGATTTCATAAGCTCCAGGAACCTTCACCAATAGGGTTTACGTCCCAGAAAACAGAGCGTGCCAATTGGGGGATGGATAAATCTGAAATCGAATGCCACTGAGGATTGACATTTCCAGGTTGCTCGATGACTGCTAGCAGTGCGAGTCGGCGCATTCGAGAGTCTGAACTGGGGGCTGCAGGGTGGCTGCGAGGAAGATTTTTTCAACCGACTTTGAGAATGCAAACTTGTCCAGTCATTTGCTCTGAATCACATTTATATAGATTGGAAATCTGAGAACGGGTGATTCTCATCAATGAAAAACCGTTTCATTTGAGCCACGACATTAAATAAAGTCCAACGATCGAAGAATATAAAATTTGATAGGAAATAATTTTAAAGAACGAATCTTCACAGGCATTTTTCCGTCATAGTGCAAGCGGTACACACCTAAAAACACATCGATACTGCATTTTGGAGTGCAGTAACGAGATTTGATATGGGCATACTTTATACCAAGACAAGCGATTTGACCCGCAGCACTCGATATTTTGTTCCTTAGGGGGCCAATGGGGGCCCTCCAAATTTTCAAGATGCAAGAACTTTCACATGACGATCATTGAGTATCGTCATGTATGTCATAAGTGAAGCTTACGGGTCTATTGATAATATTTTCATCAATTGTCGTTGTGTCCGATTCATTCTTCACACTTGAAAAAAAAATTCTTTGGCAGAGGTCAAAAAAACTGTTTTTATTTTTTCTTCTATGCAAGGAGACGATAAATTCATATGTTCTGTTGCGTTCCCAACTAAATCGCATTCCCTAAACCTAATTATAAGGAAATTTTTCTTGTAATGGTATTTTTCCAACAAGTGGTGACCCCTTCAGTACCTCTTTTCCAAGAGCATTTCTTTCTATGTCCCCACTGGATCTCACTCGTAATTTTTGCAGGAATGGAGACCTCGAACTCTTTTCCTGGTGGTTGCGAAGCAACATGACTCTAAAACGCCCAAGGGAGCCCAAGAAAAACTTTTTTCTGCTGGGCCGTCCAACTTACGATATTTTGATTCTATAGTAGGAGAGACGCGGACCAGTATTCAATCCAGGCTGCAGGCACAGGCGATTTGGTTTCAACAGAAAATATTCTTCCATGCCGTGTTTTATTGCAGTACAACAAAACGCAGAGTCGTTAGGTGTAAGTAGGTATATTTTCCGGTAGAACTTATTCGCCTAGACTAGATCTTATTTATTTGCGCGTCTCCCCTACTACAAAATCAACATGCAAAAAATTTGACGGCCCAGCAGAAAAAAAAAGTTTTAGGGCTTTCTTGTATGTTTTGAAGCCATGTTGCATGGAAATTACTAAGAAAAGAGTTCAAGCTTCTCATATCAGCGAAAATTGACAGTCTTATCCACTAGGAACATTGAAAAAAATGCTGTTGAAAATAGTGTACTGAAGAGGTCACCTCTTCTTGGGAAAATGCCATTGCGAAAAAATTGTCTTCCTATTTGGGCTTACGGAACGCGATTTAGTTGGGAACGCAACAAAACATATGAATTTATCGTTTCCTTGCATAGAAGAAAAAATAAAAACAATTTTTTTGACCTCTGCGAAAGAATTCTTTTTTCAAATGTGAAGAATGAATTGGACACGACGACATTTGATGAAAACATTTTCAATAGACCCGTAAGCTTCACTTATGACATACATGACGATACTCAATGATCATTTTGTGAACGTTCTTGCATCTTGAAAATTTGGAGGGCCCCCATTGGCCCCCTAAGGGACGAAATATCGAGTGCTGCGGGTCAAATCGCTTGTATTGGTATAAAGTACGCCCATGCCAAATCTCGTTACTGCACTCCAAAATGCGGTATGCTTTTGCGTACCGCTCCCACTATCAATATTTAGAGGTTCCATTCAAATTTTGGATGACATCTCATATTGACCCAAGTTGGACACCTGTAGCCCGAAAACCAATTCATTTTCCAACAGGGTAACTGGGCAGTTTAGTACAGGAAAAATAGTAAAAAAATCTGCAAAACCTCGGAAAAAATATGGACGTCCTGAAAATTTGATATTCTCTTCAGAATTGAGTGCTCTACAACATATCCAAAATCGCCAAAAATCGCACCCGGGGGTTTTGAGTTATTGGAGGGGGGGTAAAAAATTGCAACTTAAAATGGAGGGGATGAAACCCGTCAATCCATTGGAAGCAGATACGTTATGATTGAACGCATCATATCCCGTTGATACCATTTTGACACAAAAAGTGTCGATTACTGTTGAAGGGGGGTCGTGGGGGGGCGAAGCTCTGCTAGGTGGTCCATTTTGTTTTTCTGGCCATGTAGAACCGATCACAACAAGTTTGGTATCTTTTCCCACTAAATCCAATCTCCTGAACTCGAATCCGATCTGTAAATTTGGATAAAAACAAGTTTGAACAAGTAAACTTGAAAAAACTTGTTTTTTCTTTGACAATTTTGACGAATTTCTTTTTTACTGTTAGAAGTGTTCATCTTCGAAAAATTTTCAGGGGTCATCAGATTGAAGTGTATTCTTCACGAAAATCATCCACTCAATGTATAATTTTGTTTCTCGAGTTCAAAAAATCAATTTGAACCTGAGCCGGCTCGGCGCGTCGTCTACTACTGACCAGAACACTACAGCATGCACCTTGTAATGAAAATAGCTCAAACTTTCGAAGAGATAACAACTCATCTTTGAAAATTTGATTATCTGTGCAGAATTGAATTCTCTATAACATAAACAAAACCGTCATGAATCGCACTGCTGGGTTTTAAGTTATTTGAGGGGAGAGGTAACAGTTCATAGAGCACGAATCTTGAGAAAACGTTATCCTTCTCCTCGAATAACTCAAAATCCTGCAGTGCGATTTATGGCGATTTTGTTCATGTTATAGAGAATTCAATTCTGCACATATAATCAAATTTTCAAAGATGAGTTGTTGTCTCTCCAAAAGTTTGAGCTATTTTCATTTAAAGGTGCATGCTGTAGTGTTCTGGTCAGTAGTAGACGACGCGCCGAGCCGGCTCATGTTCAAATCGATTTTTTGAACCCGGGAAACAAAATTATACATAGGGTGGATGATTTTCGTGGAAAATGCACTTCAATCTAATGACCCCTGAAAATTTTTGGAAGATGAATACCTCTAGCAGTGAAAAAAAAATTCTTCAAATTTGTCAGAGAAAAAACAAGTTTTCTCAAGTTCACTTGTTCAAACTTGTTTTCATCCAAATTTACACATCGGACTCGAGTTCAGGAGATTGAATTTAGTCGGAAAAGATACCAAACTTGTCGTGATCGGTTCTACATGGCCCGAAAAACAAAATGGACCACCTAGCAGAGCTTCGCCCCCCCACGACCCCCCTTCAACAGTAATCGACACTTTTTGTGCCAAAATGGTATCAACAGGATATGATGCGTCGAATCATAACGTATTTGCTTCAAATTGATTGACGGGTTTCATCCCCTCCATTTTGAGTTACAATTTTTTACCCCCCCTCCAATAACTCAAAACCCCCGGGTGCGATTTTTGGCGATTTTGGATATGTTGTAGAGCATTCAATTCTGAACAGAATATCAAATTTTCAGGACGTCCATATTTATTCCGAGGTTGAAATCTATCTTTCTTGTACTAGTTCACGTGACTTGCACTGTCACGGAATAGTTTCACAACCACAACGTCGAGATTTTACTGTGGCCACCGTATAGCCCAGATTAAAATCCGATTGAGAACGTATGAGCTACATGACTAGAAAGCTTTATGGACAGAATTTCCAACCAAACAATGCAGACCAACTCCGGCAAGGAGCCGAAGACACTTTGAACGGCCTTTATCGCTTTCATGCCTCGCCGTTTGCAGGCAGCTGTTGATAAAAACGTAGAGATGACTAAAAATCTATTAAAACACAATTTTTTCCAATGTCAACTTGACTTGATAGATCTTTAAGAGATCAGGACTCTGAAAACATGATTTTCGCCATAGTCCCAAAAAGGATCCAGGTCCTTACTTACCACTTCTGAGAGCCAATGAGATCAAATTGTTTCATGCTACGTTTGATACAGATAGCGTGTACGTTCCTGTTGAATTCAAGGGTCAGAAAGACCGCTTACAGAGTCTCCATCAAAATACTGATATATACTCAACTGTTCAGGTAGGTGTAGCTCATGTTCTGTACCTTTAATTGATAATTATTGAACAATCACGTGAAGTTGTCATAATGACATAGTCTTTTGATAATTCAATATGAATCGTAATCGAAATATTCAGAACGAGGAAGCAATTCAAACAGCACGTAAGTTGAGTTATTAGGTAATTGGCGAGTTTCAAGATCGAATACGCCATCTGACGGCCAACGTGTAAACGACGTTTGTGCACGGATCAACCTCAGATTTGTGTGGGCTCTTATGAGCGTTGCGGTGTTTGGCGACTTTAATTGACCCCATCTGACTTGACGCGGCGTTAATTTTTTCGAACAAAGTACGTGAGCCACGCATGTTTCATTATCTTGAATATACTAGGTGTCGTCGGTTGCAAAAGCATTCCATTTTTAAATAGGAGTGGCACGTGTACGACGACTGGAAAGCAAAAGTGGCATCAGAATGGAAGGTGGCAAGATAGATAGTGACAAAAAGTGGCGGAGAATTTGTTGTGTTTCCGAGTGCGAGTCGCGCTGTGGAAACCGGAAAAAGGAAGAGTTACATTTTTACCGTTTCCCGTCGAAAGCGAAAGACGCAGGTTGGGTAGTCAAGATGACAAACAAACTCGGCACTGTGGAAAATATGACTACGAGAAAAGCCTGGGAAGTGTCGCTGAAAATGGGAACTTTTTATGGCTGCATCGAAGAAGCACAGTCTGCGATATGTTTGTATGTCCCGGACTGGCCTGCTTTTGCAAGTGCATTTGAACGTTTCAATCTCACAGGAACTGCTACTACTATTTCTTTTAATTACATTCCCAGTTCCTCGTGAGGAGATTCATACCATGCGCTTGTTTGTAAACACTCGAAATCAAAGGACGCTCTTTTTGGCCCCGGGGTGATAATATACATTTTTTTGAACTTCTCTTTTTTGGAGCGAAACAATCAGCGGCCATCAGCCGTATCCTCTCAGTGCTCCAGCTCGTCACTTCATATTTGCTTCTTCTGTCCTTCAGTCATCTTCAGTCATTCCACTGAAGATAAAAAGTGGAAGGGATAATGTCGAGGATATGGCAACAGGTCGTGTCTCAAAACTTTTTTCCAGGACAGCAAAAAACTTCGCTCATAGGTACCCGAGTAGGTACACCGGCTATCACATGCTTGAAGAAAATCTCTACTACTCGTCGTTATTTTGCAGCCTTATTCTCATGTGGCAAAATAACGATGAGTAACAGAAGTTTTCTTCAAGTGTATGATAGGCACGAGCGAAGTTTTTTGAATCCCCTGAAGAAAAGTTCGTGAAATACGATCTACTGCCATATCCACGACAATCGACTTGAGAAAGGGTCAAGAATGGCCCTTTTTGGCAATCGATCAGGTCTGAAATGAATGCATTAATGCAAAGTGCAATAATTTATTGTAGCTACATGATCCATTATGGGAAATTACAATAGGTGGGAACCCCTCAAGAAACGTGTAGATGACGGTGGTGGCAGCAGTGGTGGTGGTGGTGGTGGTGGCGGTGATAGAGAAGTGGCGGCGGTCGTCGGACCGCCGCTCTGACCCAGCCAATGGCCACCCCGACGGTTATTACTTCCATAAATCCATCATATTCATAGCTCGCGGGGTCGGTCGTCCCGTGCCATTGGCGAACGTGGCGCAATGCGGACTTCTTCACTCCGCCCTAGGTCTCTCCAGCTCGCACCGATATTAATATTGAATTTTTGCGTCGTCTCCTCTAAAGTCTCCGTTCGCGCGCCAAGGGGCGACGCGCGCGCGCCCCTGCGCTCGCCCCCGCCATATGCCGGACAGCGCCGGACCTCATTATGGAAGAGAAACGATATTTACTGTCGGGAGTGAGGACAGAGGACCGGGAGAGCCCCACGGCACGGCTCTCTCTCCTGCAAGGGCGACATACAAAGCCTCGCAGCGGCACATCTGAAAGATTTCAATTTAGCGCGCTGATGGAGCCTGGCCGAACTGCTCTCCTCTGCCTCTGCCTGCCGGACAGGACAGCGCCCGCACAACTTGAAAATCAATAACATCTTTGAGCAAACACTTGGCAGTGCACACACGCATCGCTTTCCCAGGAGTGATGGGGACCGAGGGACCTCGGCCGACCCACCCGACACCCGCTCAACGGACAGGACCGGATCTGCGTGCTGCACCTCTTTTTTTCTATAGTTTCAAACATCTTTATAACCTTGATCATACCCTCAATCTTCACCTCAAATCTTTTTGATAGAGCAGATCATTAGACCCCCACAGTACCTTACAACAATACACATTTCCAATTGAGGGAGAGAAACGATCTGCCTCTAATACTATGCAACCAATAATACATATCGACAATCTATTTTGAAGGAACTATCACAAGAGCTGAGTGTTCCCTCGCAACTGTCACGTGTCAGGCAGACAAAAAGCTAAAAAAAAGTCGTGTCACATTTGGAAATAGTACTTGTACCGTGTATTATCCCGCTTATTCGAGGATTCATCTACTTGCGGTATCGAATCCTAACTCCCTACTATAACAGTAACGGTGTTTGAAAAAACAAAAGTAAGAGCACCTCAAGACTGTGGAGAATCTTCATCACCGCCTTCATTCCGACAACTGTAACGTTGGTGAAAACATAAATGGAACGAGCTCGCATAACAGGTGAATCACGTCGTCGGTGATTGAGATATCGACGTCTTTTTTTGGTTCTCGTTGCACCCACACGTTTATACGCCGGAAAAAATGCAGCTTCCGATGTTAGAATTTCCCAAAACTCGCAGCGGTTATCAAAATAGCAGGTCAGACAGTATAAAAAAAAGTCGTAAGTCGATTGTCTTATTTAAGAAAATAGTAAGCCTGGAAAATAACTGCAACTGTTATTCATTTCTGACGTCTCTTATTAGCCAATTTGTGATTTGTGGAGTGAGAATTTAGCAGTAAAACAAGCACCCATGATGGGACAAACTGGTGACTATGGCAACCTTAATTGAACGGATACTTGCCATTGATGCGTTTTGAACCATTCTGAGCCATCTAACATGTATTGCAATGTCACAGCATTGCAAAAGGGGTCCCAAAAGGGGTCTAGGTCCTCACCACTTCTGAGGGCCGGTGGGATCAAATTGTTTCATTGTATATTTGATACAGCTATTATGAACGTTCCTGTCAAATTTCAAGGATGAGCAACAACTCTGGCAGAGGCTATACCCAAAAATCCAAAAATCGCAAAAATATTAATAACTGTTTAGAAAAACAGAATACAATCAAAAGTCCAAAACTGTTACGAGATATTGATGTACACTTTTCGAAAATATGACGAAAAAAAATTCTGCGACTTGTTTTCTTGAAATGGCACCTTGCGCCTAGGTCATTTTTGTACTACTCTCATTGCCACCCTGTATATTGTATATGAGGTCAACCATCAAGCGATCTAAGATGGTGTATTGTGTTCAAAAAACTACTCTGTCGAGCATCACAAAAATTTCCAATATCGGGCAATTTTTTCTCTAGATATCGTCATTTTAACCGAGGCAGAATTTTGGGGTGGTTCACTTCAATTTTTGCCCAGTTTGTTCCATTGGCGGCGTCTATTCAAAGACGTCACGATTAGACAGGGATAGTTTTTAATTGGAAACGTGCATTTCCGGAAGGTGAATTCTGAAGCTACTCAATTAAGTACCTACTTCATACCATCAAACTCGCGGAAAGTAGATAACTTGCGATCTTCTTCGCTATCATTCATAGTGCAACAGCTCTTATTCTTATTCCTCCCTAACCGTCTCATGCAACGCGCACCGCAAGTTCTCTGGATCCTCGGCGTTCGGAGAACGACGACCTCCAACAAGTGTCTCCGATGCCACGGACGCAAATCCCCCTGGCTCGCGCCGAAATTAGAAGAGATCAGCAATTTCCTCGCAGCACCACCACTTCAATCTCAAGGAACGGCTTAATTATTACAGACAATAGACAATACTCTCCAAACGGATCGCCCCAGAGAACAGCACGAAAGTTCGTCTTCAACATTGAAATGATTGTAACTATAATGTGCATTATTATTAGGAAATATAATCATTAGAAATGCCATAGTAGGAAGTGAGTACGGGCCTGGATGTTTCTCCGTCTCGTTGTGAAGAAGGACGTCTCCTGTTGCATTATAAAGAATGAGAAATGCAATATCAACATCGTATCTCCGGTCCATCTCAGACAATTCCTTTGACTGGACATCGCATCTAAAGCGGTCCATTTTTCTCCTGGCTTTGTCAAGTCCTCCGGGGACCTTAAGGTGCTACACGCGGAGGAGATGTTAAGTGGTTTGGACAAGTTTACTTACGTTTATTACGAACAACTCCACGTATATGTAGGAGCAAACGAAAAAAGAGGAGTAAGGGGCGCTGGCGACTCGCGGCATTTAAAATGGGAATTTCTCTGCCACCATTATACGGATACGAAATGCAGTTTCCGTAAGAGCAAAGGATAGGTACCTAATGCAATTATACGTTTTCCAGTTTAAAACATAAATAGAACATTAGTGCTGTGAGGAGAGAGAAGGCAAACTGGACCGACATGGGTATTCAATCCTGTTTACACCCAAATAACCATTTATTTGGGAGGTATAAAGCACAAATCTATAAAGTTGTTTTCGTTTTGGTTTTCTTCATGTCAATTGCATAATGCATGAACCGGATAAACTGTATCTTGAGTCATAAAGGGATGCAATCACATTAACAAAAACTACTGCTGCTACTTTGCTACTACCTGAATTTGAGTGTAGGGTAAGTTCGTACAAGTATTATCTAGAAACTACATTTGTTTCGTAGATTTTTGTAAAATCGTCAATTCATAACAAGATTTTAACATCCTGTCATTTCCATCATTGATGCTTCAACAACAACTCAAATGACATATTTAATGTGAATTAAAAACTTTGCATTTTGTATAACGTATTTAGCGATTTTCAAAAATGTGCATTTGTTCAGAACTGCTCCATGATGGAGTAGTTCCGGACTTACGGTAGGATACACTCATACAAGAGCAAGATCATCAAAAAGTCGTAGATTCGAGTTTTATTCAAAATCCAACAAAATAACTATTGTTCCAAGTTATTCTCAGCATAGTTTGAACAAAAAAAATTCTGTACCTACAAAAACTGGAAAAACCAAACAAATCACATTGGAACATTGAGAAACATTGCACAATTGTTGCACATTTCAACTGCTGAAGTCAATGCCAAACTTCAAAAATGATAACTGCCGGAATGTTTCTTGTACATTCTTTGGCTTTGGTAATTTTGACCCGACATCCTTCCGCATAACAGAGTTTCATAGTAGCCTCACGGTATAGCTGTCCGATTTCACCCCACTGAGCACTTTTTTTGCAAAATCGATTCCAGAATTATGCACCTTCAATACATTTTTCATAACGTAAGCTTAGTTCATACCGGGTGATCATTTGAAAACTATCCACCTGCAATAACTCCCGATCCCTTGTGAATATTTTTCCGAAAACAGGTCGATTTTTATATTGGGGGGGGGGGACATCTAAAACATACATTGGCAAATTTCTATCTTCACCCCCTCGCCCCAACTTTGGAATTTCAATTGACACCACCTACCTTGCGATACATCAAATTGAAGAGAATTAAATTTTCTTTTTGACAAAAAAATTCACAAAATTTGTTTCAACCCACCCGCTTTTCCCTAAATCCCTAAAAATTCTGACTGTCCCATTTAATATTCTGGACCCCTAAATTTTTTTTCGGCGTCATCCTAGATAGCATTGAAGGAGAAGATTTTCGGTGGAAAAACTGCTGCCCAAATTCACCCCTGCCCCCCCCCCCCTCAACTCCAAAATTCAACAAAACATCACCTACTTTGTGATACATCAAATTGAAGGGAATTGAATTCTCTTTCTGAAAATATTTTTTTCGAAATTTTCAACCCCTCTCCCAATAAATTAGCCATTTGGAGAATTTTGTGGAAAAAATGGGAGGCTTTAAAAATTGTGAATTTTTTTTTCAAAAAGTAAACTAAATTTCCTATTATCATTATTATTATTATTAATCAATCTGTTGTTGTCTGGTGAAGCCGTCCAAGAAATTCTACCTTTTTTATATGTGGCATCTTTAATAGGCCTCAACAAGAAAGACGGAGGCGTCAGGTCTATAGCAATTGTTGGCACTTTAAGGAGGTTATGTTCGAAAATGTGTGTTTCAAAATTAGAGATATTCTAGGTACTAAGTTTCGGCCAATCCAATTAGGTTTCGGCAGTAGCAGCGGGACAGAGGCGGCAGCTCATGCCTTGAGAACCTATTTGAAAAATTCCAAAGACGGTGAGATAGTTGTTAAAATCAATATAAAAAATGCTTTTAATTCGATAGAACGTGATTTGCTTTGAAATTCTGTAAGAGCAAACATTCCATCTGATTTTCCATACCTTAATCAATGCTACTCGCACCCATCTCACTTGTTTTTTAAAAATAATATAATAGAATCATCTGTTGGTTGTCAACAGGGCGACCCTTTAGGCCCTGCTATTTTCAGTCTTGGTATACCCATGATATAATTGAACAATGATTGATATAATTAGAACAAATAAATTTGATCATCCCTGACATAAGAGTAACTAACAAGGAGAATTTTATTCTTTTAGGATCTCCTTTGATGGAAGAGTCGATGAACGAAATTTTTGATTCCAAGATTAGAAAAATAGAATATTTCACAAAAAACCTTTCTGAAATTCAACCGCGTAACGTATGGTCCGAAAGTTTTGGGAAATTGTTCAAAGCTAATAACTTTTTCTGAATAGTCTTTATTTCCGAACTTGATACAGCAAGAATTAACATCATATATAACAATAACAAATTCATATTCAACATATTGATAATGGACCATAATCTTCGATGGATCTCAATTTTCTTTTGCCATGTTCCATAATTTTCTGTATCAATTTCTCAAATGCGAAATTCTCTAATGTTACTGAAAAAGGTGACGCCGTAATTGGTCTTCATTTGCAGCTTCCCATCTCTTGTCGTATACTATCTTGCTCAATACTTACCAAAAATCTTATATGCTTGCGGTACACTGGGAGACAGAAGCTCTGAGAAAATAATCCTGCTGTTGTCCAGAGAATGATCGAACATGTCAGAAGAAAACTGAGAGCCATCAAATATAATGGCCCATCTTCAATATGTTGAATATGAATTTGAAATTGTTAGAGATGATGCTAGTTTTTGCAATATTAAGTTACAAAATTGAAACTATCCAAAAAAAAGTTATTAGCTTTTGAAAAAATTCCCAAAACTTTCGGACCATACGTTATTGCTTTACACTTATTGAAATCTTGTTTTTGGATTCCACGTGTTACTTATTTTTTCAGATCTAGCCCAACTTTTTCAACTTTTGGAGCAGCGGTACCAATATGATGAGTTCATCACTACCGGAACACTACAGGAACCTTGTCATTGAAAACGTCGACCAAGTATGGTCACGATATGATTTGTGTGGACGACAACGCTTAGAGCTCGGGATGTCAATCAGGCGACCTTGAATCATGATATCGTTTGAATGAACTGAGCAGCAGGATCGCCTGATTTCACTCCAATCGAGCACATATAATCGCACTCGAAAACAAGGTTACTCAACCTTAACGAGAAAGTGTGGAGTTGGAGCAATTATTATTGCCAGATGTGATTGCAGGGAAGTTAAGGAACACTCAGCAAGATCTGATCAATATCTCGATCAGCAGCATGTCTAGACGGTCGTGTTACGATAGTATAATATTGAGGGCTCGAGGGTGATCAACTGAAAAGTGATCTTCAAAATTTAAAAAAATAATAATTACAGTTTTCAATTATGACTTTTTTCTATCCACAAAAGCATAAGGCATGAAATAAAATGTCCGACTGTTATGAGTCACGGATACCTACTATAGGCTGCAAGATATAGTGACATTCACATAATACATGGTGATATGAAAACTATGAAAATTATACGCCTTTCTATCACCCTGTATGAGAAATTTCTTTGCTGTGACTTCTATGTGTTCAGATATCTATCGAGTCGATATCTATGGTTAATGAAGTACAACACTGTGTCAAAATCAGATGACTGTCAAGAATTTTAGGAATATGTAAATCCTGAAAGTCACGTAAAAAAACACTGACTTCAATTTGAAGGCAGTTTATTCCTTTCACCTTTGCTCAAAAATACAATAAAAAGTGTGGTTTTGGGGTCCTTTGTGCTCCATTTCCTAACATAAATTGGAAGACATTTTCATATTGCTTGATTTAGACCGAAGTATACAGGGTGATTCAAATTTAAAAGTATCCAGCCACCTTGAAGCTGCGTAATATGGAGATGTAGTAGAGTGCTGAAAAATTGTTAAAAAATTCTATCTCTTTTAATTTTGAAGTTATGAAGGAGCAAAAGTTGGTCCTTCGATCGCTTCTATTTTCGTTGTTTCAAAAGATTTTAGTAAACTGATTATGGAAGAATAATTAGTACAAAAAAATCAACCTCTAACGCTGTATTAAATTTCAGTTTTCTATACAGAGTGAATCATAAACTACAAAAATTCGGTTTCCTTAAAAAAAAAACAGAAGCAAAAGAATTCTATTGGGATGAATTGTGTCTTATTGTGCTCTACATAAATCATGAGACCATTGTGACTGTTTCCAGGCACTTTTAAGAAAAACTATTTTCCAGGATTCATGACTCACCCTGTATACAAAACAGAATTTCATTACAGATTCAGAGGTTGATTTTTTGTACTCATTGTTTTTCTATAACCAGTTTATTAAATTCTTTGGAAAAACGAAAATAGAAGCGATCGAAGGACCAACTTTTGTTCCTTCATAACTTCAAAATCAAAAGATAAAAAAATTTCTAACAATTTTCTAGCACTCTACTACATCTTCATATTACGCAGCTTCAGGGTGGCTGGACACTTTTGAATCACCCTGTGTACCTACTTTTTTCAACTTTTATACTGTATAAAACTTATTACCAAATAAATTATCCTTTGTGTTGATAACAAATGTTGATTTATTTGCGATTACCATACCCATGCATTTGTTATGAGCGGTTAAATAAGTTCAAAGCTTACCTAGTTCAAAAAAAGAAACTGCTGGTATTTATACCAACGTATAATTTACCTCTATAAATAGCTTATGAATATTATCCTATTATCCACGTGTGTTCCTTTCTTTACTTCTCTTATCTATATTCTGCGTTGTATAGGATAAACATGGACCAACATAAATATGGAGTCGCCCCACGCACATTTCATATCTCCAGACTCGATATGATGGGGCGCTCGCGTCCGCGATGGCGAAAACCGACGCCGAACGCACCGTTATAGATATTACGATGGAGGCGTCGCCCACCAATCATAACTGCTACGTTATGAAATATCATAACTGGCCGGGGATTGGCGGGCGATCCACCCTGCGTCGCCAATCGAGCCCAAATATGAAATAATATCGGCCGTCGGTTGGTCGGGTGGCGTCGTCGACGTCGCCGTCGTCGTCGAATGTGCGGGGTATGTCGTCATCCACACGGCGGCGTCGGTCGGCGGCCGGCGTCGGCGCAACGATCAATACACACGTGTGAGTCTCTCATATCGCATATTGTATATCGGCGTCATTGGAGGACGGCCGATGTGGCGGCGCGTTCATAACGGAGGCGGCGGGCGTCGAGCGCGTCGCCCCAGAACAATGCTCTCCCAGATGGCAGGTAGAGTGGTAGTTTACGAGATGCGGTCGTACTTACCGCACACACCGGAGAGAATGGGAACGCCCGTGTTTCGTCGGCCGCTGATGTTGCAGCCAGCACAACCCCGTTTCACTGATCTGCTCCCGCGGCATTAGCATGCACACTGTAATCAATAGGATAGGCCGACGGACGCCGCGACGCTCGCTGGTGGCAGCACCACGTGCTGCAGACCGGATCACGCCGTCGCTATTTGAGTGACATCGCCAAAACACTACTCTGCTGCTCGACACACATTCACACACACATACCCACGCAAACAACAATATAGAGGTCGAGAGGGTTGCTCCCTGACCAGCCCCACGCTCAGCCGAAGGTCACTAAAAGTTCCAAAAACAGACTCGCACGTACTCCAGTACTCAGGTACAGGTGTCCAAAAAGTCGCGTCATTCTCTAAAAACAATCGTTAAGGAAATTATTCTATTCTGTTTTCCCAAAAGCAATCCTGACTTGAAAGTTTGGAAAATTTATGTATTTAAAACTGCATCGTTAATACGTCGTCTTTTCTCTCGCCACTACACGTCTTCAAGTCGGGACCAAAAACTGTCCTGAGTTCGTTCATGCAATCATGACAGTTGAGATAAAGCCGCTAGTTCTCCCTGAATAGTGTTTTTCAATCACGCAGTGCAGCAGGTGCTGTACACGGCGAAGACTTTTTCTTCAAGGTAATCCCCAAGAAAAGAAGTCTAATGGAGTTAGATCGGGAAAGTTCAAAAGGTTTTTTTTCTTCGAATTACACCACAAATTATGGACTTCTTTGGCCAACCGGTTTCGCCGTTAGGCATCGTCAGGGTTGAGAAGTGACATTTTGTGTTATTTAAACTTATGTACAGGATCTTTTTTTAGCAATGTCACTATTCCGGAAGCTTCTGGTAAACAAAGTACGCAACTTTTAGACAAGGGTATGGCAGTATCTTGTAGTTTACAGTTTCAAGTTTTGTTTGACACTATAACCATGGTTGGCAGTTATCAACTTCGTGTACATGGTGCCAAGAGCCTCAAAGTTGCAAATTTTTTGTTTCTTCATTTTGAAATTCAAAATTCTCCTCCATTTCTGTACCAATTCACTTGTGACTTGTAACAAATTGAAACCTAGAATTTGAATTTTGATACGGTGGAAGTTGTCTTCATGCAACTTCAGGGTGATGGCCGCCGTTTCCCAAAAAAGTCTTCAATCAGAAATGCAGTGCTCGACGGGTGTCACAGAATCTCGAGACGTAACTCCAGTGCAGATATTTTTGATTCTCTTCTCAAGATAACAAATGTCCCTGATTACGTCTGTGAATACCTGGTCTTTGAGAATGCCTACAAAGAAAAAACAAGTGAGTATGCCTTCACGTGCGTGAGTCTCAGTAGCGCATTTTCTCGAAGAGGCATATTGTGGACGTAAAGAAATTTGGTTAAAGGAGAAACACCATTCCTTGCCCACTTTCTTCATTCGAAACTCATTGTGATATTTTGTTATCAGAATGGGGTACTTGCCAATGAAATAGATTTGAATGAAAATTCTTTCACTCATCAATATTTTTTTGTTTGAGGGCGGGAGCTGGGAGCGGCGACTAATCAAAAGTGGCCTATCTCTTCCCATTTTTAGTCAGCTATCTATATAACGAAACAATTAGATCGCTATGTCTTCAGGGTTATGTTTTACATTTATGTATCTCTTACTTTGGGGGCGGCGGCGGCGTGTGGGAGCGGCAGAGTTTGGCAAAGAAATTCTTCCACAGTTTGAGTTTAGAGTTTCTGAATGTTTGAGGTAACATTAAAATGTAAATCAGTGGAAATTATTGAAAGTTGTACTTTTTCTTTTGGGGGTAGAAGTTGGAGGCGGCGCCATATCAAAAGTAGCCTATTCTTTCCCATTTTTAGTTAGCTATCCATATAGCGAAAGAATTAGATCGTTATGTCTTCGGGTTTATGTTTTTCATTCATCTCTCACTTTGAGGGCAGCGTGTGGGGGCGGCAGCATTCGGCAAAATAACTGTTGCACAGTTTGAGTTGAGAGTTTCTAAATGTAAGGGAAATATGACAATCAGTGAAAATTGTGAAAGTTGCATTTTTTTTGTTTGGAGGCGGCAGCTGGAGGCGGCGGCTAATCAAAAGTGGCCTATCTTTTTCCAATTCCAGTCAGCTATCAATATAGTGAAAGAATCAGATCGCTATGTCTTCAGGTTCATGTTTTACATTCATCTCTCACTTTGGGGGCGGCGTGTGGGAGCGGCAGAGTTTGGCAAAGAAATTCTTGCACAGTTTGAGTCAAGAGTTTCTAAATGTTCGAGGTAACATTATCAGCTAAATTAGTGAAAATTGTTGAAAGTTGCACTTTTTTCTTTTGGGGGCAGAAGCTGGAGGCGGCGCCATATCAAAAGTAGCCTATCTTTTTCCATTTTTAGTTAGCTATCCATATAGCGAAAAACTTAGATCGCTATGTCTTCAGGTTCATGTTTTTCATTTATCTCTTACTTTGGGGGCGGCGTGTGGGGGCGGCGTGTGGGAGCGGCAGCGTTCGGCTGAGCAAATGTTGCATAATTTGAGTTGGCAGTTCCTAATGTTTAAGGGAACATCTCAATCAGTAACATTTGTAAAAGTTGCACTTTTTATCGTTTAGGGGCGGAATCTGGGGGCGGCGACTAACCAAAAGTAGCCTATCCTTTCCCATTTTCAGTCAGCTATTTATATACCGAAAGAATCAGATCGCTATGTCTTCGGGTTTATGTTTTTCATTTTAAAGTGATTGGGGGCGGTTTTTAGCAGTTTTTTCATGTCGGCGGCGCATATTGAAGACGGGATGTTTCTTGGCTTACGTTTATAAGTGGCAACTATGTATTATTCAAAAAATGAGAACACCAGAGCATCAGGTCTGGTAGAAAGTGCAATATTATGTTATTTCAAGTTTATCGGGGGCGGTTTTCTCTATGTTGGCGGCGCAATATGGACATCCAATATAGCCTAGCCCTCCTTTGGGAGTGGCAGCTATGTAACAGCGAAAAAATTAGAAAGCTAGGTCGTCTAGTTTGGGAGGAGTTCGAGGAACGGACGGACGGACGGACGGACGGACAAAGCGGTTGCAATAGCGATTTTCATCAAGATGGAAAATGCGCTAACAAAGCGACTTTTTAACACTGTTTCCTTCTATGGCCAAGCACAACAATCTGTTCTATCGCACCGTGCAGACAAAGTTGATGGCTGACAACTGTGGTTGTAGTGTCAAACAAAACTTGAAACTATGAGTTACAAGATGCTGCCATGCCCCTGTCAATAAGTTTCTTACTTCGCCTGTCAGAAGCAATTCAAATGATGACATCCATGAAAAAAGACCCTGTATAGAATTCAAAATGGTATGGTGCGTTTGATCGACAACCAAATCATCGACAAGATATCTCACCGACACACACAGGCGGAATTTCAAAAAATCGTGGACAAAAACCAAAAATAAAAATATTGAGTTGATCAGGAACTATCCACTTTGAAATATTCTTGGATAATCTAGCTATAATTATCAGGTACCCTCAGCTTAACAGGTGCAAGGATAAAAAAGATACAGCGATATAAAGTTCATGCTAAAAAAAAGCTGTCACCAGTTATCAGTTTTGGACTTTTTCTTACTCGTTTCGAATGGCCCTTGACACATTGCCATGTGAATTTATTCAATCCAAAGATATGGAGTCTATAGCAGGAGGTCTGTATCACATTTACATATAGATATTTCATTGGAAAATATCCACTGGTCATCCCCAAAAAATAATATTAGAAGTAGAGTTTTCAATCTTCGAAAAAAGTGAATTTTTGTTTACCTGTAGACAAAAAGTATCCTATCGACCACGATCGAGCAGCGATTTTCATATTTTTATAAGCCAAAAGGTATACTGTACATGTTCCAGGCAACATCTTTTGCTATAACTTGCTATATTACAAGAAACTAATTTTTTTGTTGACTTTGGAGTACATAAAATCGCAAAATAACGCACCACTCGAATTTTAACCAAATTTGAAAACTTGGTTCTATTGAACCGCTTCTCCTATACAGAGTGTTCCACTTTTTTTTCAATATTTGAGAATATGGTAGAGCATTGAAAAATAAGTAGTTTCGCAAATGAAAGAAAAATAATGAAAAATAAAAAGTTACAATTTTCGAAATGTGACAAAAACCAATATGACCAGCTTGTATGCATACATCAACTTATGATGTGTACCAAATTTGATCAAAAATTCATTGATTGAATGCGAAGTAATAAAAAGAAACCATATGCAAAACTCAACTTTGAAAACCTCTATCTCCGTTATAATGCGTTTCCGATGTTTTTTTTTTGTTTTTTTTTTTTCGAGAAAGTCCACATATTTTTTGATACTCTACTATCTTCTGAAATATTGACAAAAAAGTGTAACACCCTGTATGTGTACCTTAATTCCTAATTATCAAGACAAAAATTCAGTTTTTTTCAACCAATACTTTAATTTCAGATTCCCGATCAGAGTTTATTACCGTAGGCATAGCAAAAAAATAAGCTAGTTCGTATCTTACAATTTTGTCAAGCTCCTAACTTCATGGGTACTCAAGTGCAAGCGATTTGCTAAGCCAAATCAAACAAGTTACCGGATGTGACGACCTGCACTTGTCATCGAAAACCAAAAAAATTAACGATTCTCAAAAGTAGTGAAACTTGTCCAATACAAGCTGTAAAGGAGGTATAGGAATAGGAAAGATAGTGAGAAAATCTTTTAATAATTTTGACTGAGCTGTTTTGGAGGATGTAAAGTCAATAAATTTTGAAACATCATTAACTACCCTCATCAACCCAAGGAGACTTTTTTCCACTATTTTTCCTGTAATCTGAAGCTTGGTATTGGACCAGTTACGTAAATTACAAAATTTCCGCCGAATAACTGGAAATACACCTTCTCTCCGCCCTACTTGCTAAACTCGGAATCAATTAAATGGAATTTAGCTATAGGATCATCTGATACTTTATTGAATATCTACAATATACTGGATTTTCAACCAAATCTACGTGTCAAAAAAACATTTTATACGAAATAATTTTTCCATGAGGTCTACGCGACGTTCTAAAACATTTATTTTGTTTCTGTTCACAAAAAAAGTTTTTTTTAGGTGATTTTTGATGAATTACATTCAATCTAGCTATTTTTAAGCGAATTCCTGCAAAAAAAGTCAAAAAAAAATTAAAATTTAATTTTGTCCACGATTTTTTGAAATTCCGCCTGTGTGCGACAGGCGAAACGCCTCATCGAAACGCCGAAATCATGGCCGACACGCTGAAATGCCAAAACACACTCAACTCTGTGCAAAACACCGACTTATAGTACTAGCGGTAAGCAAAATAAAACTGCATTTTATGATACAAGCAACAGATTTGGTACACGTGATCTTTGGACAATTCTAAGCGATTTGACCCGTAGTTCTTGAAAATCCCTTCGGGGGGAGCCGAGATATGGGGGGGAGAGGGGTTGATTTCTCTTATTTAGAAAAATCTATATGCGCCAAACTGGCATGGAAAATATCGAATTCAAGGGAATTGAACATGCTGAATACACTGGTAAATCCTAATTTTATGAAAAAATGCAAATAATAGCCTTTTTTTTCAAAATGGCCGCCTAAAAATGACAAAAAAAATGTACGAATTAGGTGTTCGAGTAAGGTATCAATTTATATGTTTTCGAGGTCGCTGGACTCATTTCTCTTATCGAAATTATCATATCGAACAAAATTATCCATTTTGGGTCAGGGTAAATGAACTACCCTGTTATTCCGTGAAATTAAATAAATGACAAAAAAACATGTATGAATAAGTTGATCGAGTTGGGTATCAATTTATATGTTTTCGAGGCCACTGGACTCATTTCTCAAAATGAAATCACCATATCGAACATAATTATCCATTTTGGGTCAGGGTAAATGAACCACCCCCACACCTGAAGTGACACTTTCAAAATTTGAAGTAAATAATCGAAAGAACAATATGGAGCTACATCTAAATAAAATCTTATTGATTGATAAATAAAAATTACCGATGCAACTACACCTTTAAACTCACAACCATCTCTGGAAGCCCTAACCGCCCTTGAAGGGAGGCTCTTGTATGACCTAAATTTCCTTGTGTCATAGGAAAGTGCCTAAAAAAATGTTTTTACCTTAAACTGGTAGGTAAAGTGTTACCCCGATTTTGAGGGGAGATAGAATTTTTTTCCCAACAAAACATGCTTTTTCGACTTTTGAAGTCGTTGGTTGAGGAAGTTTCTTGAGTACCTACCCTCAATATAGCCTTCAGGAGGTCGTGGGTTCAAAATCGATCGTCTAGAATGATTTCTATACAGTACCTACATAAAACATTATCAAGTAGGTAGGTATTATTATACTATTTTATACCATTTAAAAACATTTTAAAGCGGTTTCCTACGATACAAGGAAAGCCAGGTTATGCAACACCCTCCCATTAAGGGTGGTTGGGGATTCCAGGGATGGTTATTGTGACTTTAAAGGTGTAGTTACATGGGTAACTTTCATTTATCATCAAAAAAGAGATTATTCAGATGTAGCTCTATATTGTTCTTTCCTCGGTTCTTTCGATATTCACTACAAATCTTGAAAGCGTCACTTCAAGTGTTAAGGGTGGTTTATCTATCCTGACCCAAAATGGATAATTTTGTTCGGTATGGTGATTTAGATGAGAGAAATGAGTCCAGCGCCCTCGAAAACATATAAATTGATACCTTACTCGAATAACTTATTCATGCATAATTTTTTGTCATTCATTGGCGGCCATTTTGAAAAAAGGTTACCAGTTGCATTTATTTTTGAAATTAAGATATGCCAGTGTATTCAGCATGTTCAATTCACTTGAATTTGACATTTTCCATGCCAGTTTGGCGCATATAGATTTTTTCTAAATAAGAGAAATCAACTCCTCTCCCCCCCCATATCTCGGCTCCCCCCGAAGGGATTTTCAAGGACTACGGGTCAAATCGCTTAGAATTTTTCAGAGGTTACGTGTACCAAATCTGTTGCTTGTATCATAAAATGCAGTATTCTTCACTAGTTAGCTGCTTACCGCTAGTACTATTACTGAAACACCGAAACCGAAATACTTGAGGTCCATGTACACAGCTTTTCGTGTCCAACTTGTTTCCGCATCAAAAGTCGGTGGTAGGGCCGGAGGTTACCATCCTTCGGGTGTAGGTACCTGAAGAGTCTCATGTACACAGCTTTTTCGTGTCCAAGTGGTTTTCACATCAAAAGTCGATGGTAGGGTAGGAGGTTACCAACCTTCGGGACCTGACGACCTGGCAAGGTCCAACTCAACAGGTGCGATATTCTGGGGGTTATGTTATTAAAAAAAAAACCTTGTGACCTGACGAGGTCCTTGTACACAGCTTTTCGTATCCAACTCGCTAGAGTGCGATATTCTGGTGGCATGGTGGTAGAGCCGGAATTTACCACCCTTCAGGTGAACCTGACGGGGACCATGTACAATTGTACACGCAGACAGCTTTTTCGTGTCCTAATTGTTTTCATATCAAAAGTCAGTAGTAGCGTGTCGGTGTTTTGGTGTGTCGGTATTTGAGCGTGTCGGCGTTTCGGCGTCGTGGCGTCGTTTGAGCGTGTTGGCCTTTCGGCCGGTCGGCGTTTAGTCTGTCGATCAAATGTTCTGTCGATGTTTTGGTTGTCGATGGAAGATGGAACGTCCCAGTTCGAAGAATGTTTCCCGGAAAAATGATTTCCACTTTCTACCCAGGGGGGACATTAGTGATGGCCTCCAAGAAGTCCCGATCTAAGCCCGTTGAACTTCTTTCAGTCGGGTTACCTCACTGGAAAAGTACTCGCCGTAGCCCCTGCTACACTGCATAAGTTTGAAAAAACTATATTCTGGAAGAAATGACGCCTATTCCAGCTGTCATGTGTAAGCGAGCTCTGGCGAGTTTCAGGTCCCGACTTGAAAAGGTCCAGTGGGAGAGGGACGACATCTTGACAATGCAGTCTTCCATACGTGAATTTACCCAAGTTTGGCCTCTCAAATTATTCCAAAGATGAATACCTCTAAGAGTAAAAAAAGTTCTGTGAAAATTGTCAAAGAAAAACAGGTTTTCTCAAGTTAACTTGTTCGAACTTGCTTTTATCCAAATTTTCACATCAGATTCAAGTTCAGGACATTGAATTTAGTCAGAAAAGATACTAATCTTGTCGTGATCGATTCTTCATGGCCCAGGAAGAGAAAGAGCCACCCAGCCGGGTTTCGCCCTCCCCCACGACCCCATGATCGACACTTTTTGTGCCAAAATTATATCAACGGGATGTGATGCGTCGAACTACGACGTATTTGCATCCATTGAATTAACTGGTTCCATCGGGTCCCATGCCCTTCATTTTGAGTTCCAGTTTTTAACCCCCCCCCCCCCCCCCGCCCCCTCGAATAACTCGAAGCCACGGGGTGCGATTTTTGGCGATTTTGGATTATGTAATAGGGCACTCAATTCTGAACAGAATATCAAATTTTCAGGACCTCCATATTTTTTACGAGGTTTTGGCAAGTTTTTTACTACCTTTCCTGTATTGAAACAAAATTGTCCTTAAAATGTATAAAAACAACGTGTAAAGGCTACATTTGAAGCTTCGCATGTAGAAATGTACTCCTCACTCATTTCTACATGTATTTTTAACCAAACAGAACTAAAAAATACCAACTGCGTCGGCCAGGAATCATGTTTGCAGAATTTCTCCCTAGCAGGTATATTAACCGCAATACAGTGCCTCTAGCGCAAAAACTGGCGTGGCGCCACATCTGAAATTGCGAAGGAGGGTCTTCTGAACACGTATGCCAAATTTCATGCTTCAATCACAAAATGCATAGATCTCTTGGCCGTTAACCCCCCCTATATGGAAAACCAAACGTAAGTACATTATGAGCTATTATACTCCATTTTGAATTACACTGACGAAGAAGGATGATGTTTCAATATTTCAATTTTATTCAAGGCCGAAAGTCAAAGCGCCCCGGGCCAAGAATTTCACCGAAGCGGAAATTCAGGTCCTTTCCGCTGAAGCCGACAAGCGACGAGGACAGCTGTTTGGGCCACTAAAGGGGCCTTCTCTTACTCAATATCATCGGGGCCGAGCGTGGGAGAAGGTCCAGGTCCAACTGGCGGTAAACTCCGTGGCCCCAGCTGTGCGAACGGTCGCAGAGCTGGAAAAAAAGTTCAAGGACTTTAAGGACCGGGCGAAGACAAAGGCCAAACGCTTCCAAGAGGGAGGCCCGAAAGACAGGCGGTGGGCCAAACAAGGCGATCCCCCTCAATGCTGTCGAAGAAACGATGCTGAGTTTCATCGGCAAAGACAGCGTCTTCTGAATTTTGGAACAAAAAAATGGGCCATTTTGCTACCACTCCAGCCGAAAAAATTCCAGACTTTGTACAGAGAAATACGTTTGGCGGAAGTTTCAACCATTTCCCAGAGGAAAAATCTCACGCATAATTGTAGATAAAGTTTTATGTCGAATTCGAAAGAAAAAATAAGCACTGATCCTTCAAAGGTAAGGTAATGGTGGAATGGTGCGATTCTGTAAAAAATAACATTCTATAAACGCTTTGTCATGTAAAAAATCCTGTCGGCCATTGGCTGTTGCCTAAGTAATGACAGTGTAACAGAGCTTTATGGAATGTAATTCTTTAGAGAATCGCACCATAAATTACACAATAAGCGATGAAATATCAAAATTGATATTTTGCGAGGTGGAAGAAGCAATAATCGATAGATTTCACCTCAAAACCCATGATTCCGATGACGAAAAGAAGATTTTTCTACTAAATAGTACATTACATACCGAGGCGGAAAAAGGTTCATTACAGTCAAGAGTGCAAGGTAGCTGCAGGGCTCGGCGCGACGGGCCGACTGACACACCAGATCTAAACTCAGAACGACAACAGCGAGTGTGCGGTGAAGTTAGTCAAAGCGATATACCCAATTACCCAAGCGCAAATAATAACAGACACGTGTATCAAGTAGTACGCAGTGATAAACAAAATGTTTTGAACATTCGTATTCGTCTCTCAATTATAAAAGAACGCACCCAATTTCGTAAAAATATATTTAAACCATTTTTTTCTGTGCCTGTACAGGGTGATCACGCGAAAATTCCCCCCCCCCACCCCCATACTGGAGGAACTTCTTTTGTTGATGCCACCCTGTATATTTGGATTGCAATGGATGGAGCTTTTTATTCTGGATTCAAATATATCCTACATTGTTGAGCTACTTCTGCAGGCAAAGTGTCAAAAAACTCAAAAAAAATCCCATGCTACTGACCTAAACTTCCTTTTATTTGGCTAGAAAATTTCTCAAGTTTGGTTGAATTTGTTTTGTGTGTCAACAGTGATTGGCCAAATTTCAGAACTTTTTTAGCCAACTAAACGAAAGCATAGGTCAGTATCTTGAGATTTTTGTGAATTTTAACAATTTGCTTCGGAAATAGCTCAGCATTACGGTTTACATTTGTATTCAGAATAAAGAACTACATCGATTGCAATTTGAATATACAGGGTGTCGTATCAACAAAAAGAAGTTTTTTGCGACACCCTATACAGGGTGTTTGCAAACTTGGGGTGGAGAATTGAACCGCAGTTACGGAAATGCTTCAAAAGTATCAGAAAAATGTTGAAAAAATTCAGGGCTTTCATTTGAAAATATGGAGGGTCAAAAGGTGGTCCTTCGACCCCCTCTATTTCCGTTATTTTGAAAGATTTCAGTAAACTGTTTCCAACAGACCAAAAAGCAATGTTTTTGAACCTTCGAATGTATTTTTAATTTTATTTACTATACAGGGTGAACCGTAAATCCTGAAAATCCAGTTTTCTTCAAATTCAGTTCTCACATTTCACATGAGAACTATTTCTGTTATTTGTTGCTCTACATCAGTTTTATAACCTCTAGAACCTTCCACGGGCATTTTCGAGGAAAAGTCGATTTTTACGATTCATGACTCACCCTGTACACTAAATAAAATTACAAGACACATTTCAAAGTTCAAAAATTTGCTTGTTGTTCTGATGGGAAGAGTATCCTAAAATATTTCGAAATAACGAAAATAGGAGGGGTCGTAGGACCATCTTTTGACCCTCCATATTTCCAAAATGAAAATGATGAATTTTTTCTGGCGCTTTCGAAGCAGTTCCCTAATAGCGATTCAATTTTCTACCCCAAGTTTGCAAACACCCTGTATATTATAGAGTGTAAAATATTATAGTTTCCAATTTTGAAATCTACGGAAAAAAAATTTCACGAAAAGTTTTTTCCTTTTCAAATTTTCTCAAATAGTCTAGGCCACTTTTCTCAAAAGACGTCTAGAAACCGGTCCTAGAAGCAAATCATATAACATTTTGGCAACAAGCGGTTTTCCACCAAATGGACCCTGCTGAATCTGAAAATCTATGTTGCCACCCCGAAATTTGGACCGTTAGGCCCCCAGGGCCCCATTTTCGACATTTCGGGGCATTTTGGTTTTCTCCGGTTTTTTCAGTTCAACTGGTTATATCTCGGAGACCGTAACAGATAAAATAAAAATTCTTCCACTGTTGCCTTGCCTTATGATTACTAAAAGCCTCCTATGCACTTTCCGTTCTTAATTTTTGACAATTACATCTACAGATCATCAAGATCAGAAGAGATGCAAAAACAACACAAAATCTTCGACCTATGGGGAGCTATGTGAAATGTTGAAAATAAGTCCGTATACATGCGAGACCATATGTAGAGAAAGCTTCGAATAAGTTTTTGGCAAAGTTACGTTACAACAGGCCTTTTCGTTCAGCAGTTATGATTTTTTGAAAATCGATGTAGGGAAAGTGCGCGCTGTTTTGGGGGAGTGTCGGTCATTTGACCGAATAATAGTGGCGGGGTTAACGGCCAAAAATGTAATGATCTGTGCATTTTGTGATAAAAGCATGAAATTTGGCATACGTGTTCAGAAGACCGTCCTTTGCAATTCCAGATGTGGCGCCACGCAAGATTCTGCACCAGAGGCACTGTATTGCGGTTAATATACCTGCTAGGGGTAAATTCTGCAAAAATGGTTCCTGGCCGGTCTCTGGTACCGCAGTCGGTATTTTTTAGCTCTGTTCAGCTGAAACTACATGTAGAAATGAGTGAAGAGTGCATTTTCACAAGCAAAGTTCTAAATGCTGCCTTTATACGTTGTTTCACTACATTTTAAGGCCAACTTTGTTTTAGGACAGGAAACATGGTAAAAAAATTTCCAAAACCTCGGCAAAGATATGAACGTCCTGAAAATTTGATATTCTGTTCAGAATTAAGTGCCCTACTACATATCTAAAATTGTCAAAAATCGCACCCCGAGGCTTCGAGTTATTGGAGGGAGGGTAAAAAGTTGCAACTCAAAATTGAAGGTATAGAACCCGATGGAACCCGTCAACCCAATGGATGCAAATACGTCGTAGTTCGACGCATCACATCCCGTTGATACAATTTTGGCACAAAAAGTGTCGATCATTGTTGTAGGGGGGTCGCGGGGGAGGGCGAAGCTCGGCTGGGTGGCTCTTTTTCTTCCTGGGCCATGAAGAATCGATCACGACAAGATTGGTATCTTTTCCGACTAAATTCAATGTCCTGAACTTGAATCCGATGTATAAATTTGGACAAAAACAAGTTTAAACAAGTTAACTTGAGAAAACCTGTTTTTTCTTTGACAATTTCCACAAAACTTTTTTTTACTGTTAAAGGCATTCAACTTTGAAAATATTTTAGAGGCCATTAGATTGAACTGTATTCTTCACGAAAATCATCCATTCGATCTGTAACTTTGTTTTTCGAGATAGAAAAAATCGATTTGAACTTTGGTCGGCACAGGCCGTCGTCTACTACTGACCAGAACACTACACCATGCATCTTCAAATGAAAATAGCCCAAACTATCTGAAAAATTATAACTCATCTTTGAAAGTTCGAGGATCTGTGCAGAACTGAATATCCTATAACATGAACAAAATCGTCATAAATCGCAATGCAGGGTATTGAGTTATTACTTGAAGGTGCATGCTGTAGTGTTCTGGTCATTAGTGGACGCCGGGCAGTGCCGACCAAAGTTCAAATCGGTTTTTTCTATGTCGGAAAACAAAATTACAGATCGAATAGATGATTTTCGTTAAGAATACAGTTCAATCTAATGACCTCTGAAATATTTTCATAGATGAATACCTCTAACAGTAAAAAAAAGTTTCGTGAAAATTGTCAAAGAAAAAACAGGTTTTCTCAAGTTAACTTGTTCGAACTTGTTTTCATCCAAATTTACACATCGGATTCAAGTTCAGGACGTTGAATTTAGTCGGAAAAGATACCAATCTTGTCGGGATCGATTCTTCATGCAGGGCCGATTCTGGCTCGTCGGCCGCCCTTGTGCGAAAAATATTTGGCCGCCCGCCAGCTGTAACCCCGCAACAATTTTCTAGCGGGGGCGTCTGGGCTCTCTAGAAATTGCACCGCAGGCGATTTTTTTCACTTTTGCGGGCCTAAAACCGCCAAAGCCCCCCTCATTTTAAACAAAATTATGAACAATTATAATCTATTTTCCGCTGAGGATCAAGGTGCGTCCATGGCCACCTCACTTCTACATATCCCTCGGCACACCCTATAGGTCGCGGGAGCAAAAATCGCGTGCTAAAGATGGGTATATGGTATAATTTTATTGTCACTAGTACTTGTGAATACCGTTTTCTTAAGTTGTGATAAATTTTATAGATGATTTATTGAACAATTGCCACTTTATCAAAAGAATAATTGTGCCAAACTCAAGATTTGTCTGAGAAATGTTGAAAACAAACGAGTCTCTACAGCGGTACCTTGGCACCCTGTCTGCGCTTGCGCGAGCGTTTCATGTCAATTCAACGACGAAAAGGATGCGCATTGCGCAGTGTTGCCACGTCAGGCATACTTGCAGCGTTGCCATAGCGGGTGCCAAAGTGACGGTTGTGTTCCCGCGACCTGTAGATGAGTTTTAGGCACTTATACCAATTCATAGGTAAGCATATTGATTTTGTAGTTGGATGGAATCAGATAAAGCTGTTCAAATAAAATGGGCAACAATTGAACTGATTCACTGGAAAACTTTGCCTTACTTCAAATGTGAATATCTCAGGTAAAAATGGATCGATTTTGAAAATCGTGGTCATGCTGGATAGCGTGTTCTTTTGGCTGTAAGATACTTGGATGATACAGAGGTTCAACGACGTTGAGTGAGCTATACAGGGTGAAAACAGAAGAAGTGCAAAACCGGTCCACAATATTCAATGCCCCGCTTCTGTGAAAAAGATCCCGGATTTTTTCTGAGTGCATTTCTGAAAAGCACATATCAATATCTCTAAACGGTTTTCAAATTTTGATCGTAGTGCGGTTTTTTTTAAAGTTGTGAATTTTTTTTGTACTACACCGCATTTTTTCACGCCGATCCGATTTCAAACAGACTATCCGAAATGTTACCAAGAGATGAAAATTCTTGCCCTTCCTCAGATACTTATCTGAGAAAGAAGTCTGATATCCATAATAGTTGACGCAGGGCGGCCGCCTCGCCTCCATTCTTGACAACCAGTTGTATTTTTTCGGCACTAAAAAATCACAGAGAATACGCGAAAACCACGTGTTTACAGTAGTGTTTTCATCCTGTTTTTTCGACCAACCTGCCATTCTTTGCACCCAGGACTCGTCTTGGACCAAACCATCTATGGAAACATCCTCCTAAAGCAGGTTTATTCTCAACAGAAACAGGTCAGTGGTATCTATCCAAACTTATATCTCGGCAAAAACATCACTTTTTGCTGGATGCCTGGTGCGCCCGGCAGTGGCGTACCAATTGTTTACAATTGAATCCACTACGCTCCCAAACTGAATAAGATGGCTTCTGACTACAGAAGCTCATCCACACACACAAACAGTTCACAAAACAACACCCCTTCTTATGTTAACGCTGCCAAGACTCGCCCTTCAATAGTCTACCCAAAAAAAGAACAAGCAATTATTATGAACATCAACGAAGAATTAACAAGAATCGATTATGTAAAATCTGTTGGTAAGATTGTGGGTCCTAAAAACATCATGTTTGCCTCTCGGATTTCAAACGATCGCATGTGCATTTATTTGTCATCCCCACAGATGGTTAATGATCTAACAAGTAAGTACAAGTCTATTACTATAAAAGGTGTCGACATAGGAATCCGAAAACTGATTACTCCCTCCAAAAGAATAATAATATCAAACGTTTGCCCATCAATCCCGAATGAAATCATTGAACAAGAGATTAAGAACACTGGACTGAAACTGGTTTCACCAATATCTTTTCTCAGAGCAGGTTATGGTTATGAGGATGAAGAGTACACTCACGTCTTGAGTTTTAGAAGGCACGTTTATGCCTCCCCCGATGAGAATATTGAATTAACTCCATCTTTGGTCATTAACTATGAAAATACCAATTATCGCATCTTCCTAACATATGACGACCTTACATGTTTTATCTGCGGTCAGCAGGGGCATATCTCTAGCTCTTGTCGGACCCAACAACAACAGCAACAACCCTCAGTATCGCAGACCTTGGAAAATCTTGAAGTCGACTTACAAAAAGGTTCAGGAAAACGCCCCCCTCCATCAGAGAGTTTAGACTCACCGGCAATAGACGAACAGATGGATAAATCACAAGACCCTTTCGATGAAATTGAAGCATCTCAGGAATCTCTATCTGCCCCCTTCGTTAAGCCTAGAAATCTACCCAAAAAACAGAAAATCTCGAAACCTGACACCGAGCTCACGAAAAACAAAATTTCTAGCTCCTCGGAATCTCTCAGCATGGACGCAGATTTCGAAATCATCCAAACTCTTATTGATAAAAACCCCAAAGCATTTCCCCTGACCTTTGACGTTTTCAAGGGTTTCCTTGAGAATTGTAAAGGAAACAATAACCCACTACTCGAAGCTAAACGGTGCACAAATGATGTTGATTCGCTGATAAATATGATGTTTGAAATATACCCCAATCTAGAAAACAGATCTATGAAAGGAAAGTTCACCCGCATCCAGAAAAAAATCAAAAATCTCATGAAAGGCGAGGAAAACACAATGAATCATCCACGATAGTCCGGTGGTTAAGCGTTCTAACTATGCATTTTGAGCTTAAGCAATGCGCTTTTGGGGTTTGATTGGGGGTCCCTCAACTTTAATTTCAAGAGTTGGAGACATCGGTGCACTCGATGCGGAGAAGGTCTGGGGGGCCCTTGAAAGTTGAAGGTGCGAGGCTTCCCACCAAATCACCATACCACCACGTAATTCCTACTGGAAGGCCATCAAACGACTCTAACCTGTACATTGACAACATTTGTTACCATGTCCAAATAGTTCTTCACACTGAAAAAAATTAATTCTTATGACAGATCGGAAAAAACAGTTTTTCTCCATTCTTCATCCCCACAACAAATAAACTGCCAAGTGTGGTGTCATTTTGGAGTAAACGGCATCCTCTGATTCCATTCACCGAGTCAAAATGTTTGTGAGACCACCGTGCAAAGAATGGCACGCCAAGAAGTGAGCATTTTCAAGCACCTCATTTAACAGTAGTTTCTTGGCTGTTACCAATCGATATGATTGATAACTTGGTCATGGATCAATAACTTGGACTCTTTGGTAACGGTAATGCATGTGCATGAAACTCGACACGAGCGTGAAGGCCTGGGAAAAAAAAATTTCTCCAGCGCTTGAATTTTTTTTCACGCCTACTGAGCGTCAGTTCGCAGGGCTCAGGTAGGGAGCGTTTGGATAGCTTTGGAAGCAACATTTTCATATTTATCTGAAAATTTGAGCAGTTTAATTCTGGAAATTGATTTATGAATCATCAATGATTGTTTTGCCGATCAGTACCCACATGGGAGTTAACTGCAGAAGTGATGGCTAACGGCGGAGGGAATTCAACGCCCAAGATCTTATTCTCTGTCACTCTTGACAGTCATTTTCACGGTTGTTTTTATAAAATTATTTCTTCTCCAAACATAAGAAAACTTACACGTACAAAATGATAACAACCTTGAAGGTTGGTAGAGGAAAAAAGAAAATAACACTTTAAAAGTTGAATGCCCTCCGTCGTCAGCCATGATCTCTGTGCAGTTAATCCCCATGGGGGTACCTAGTGACCGTCAAAATAATCTTCGATGATTCTTAGATCAGTTTCCAGAATTCTGCTACTCAGCTTCATAGACAGATATGAAAATTTTGTCTCCAAACCTATCCAAACACTGCCTGGCTGAGCCCAACAAACTAACGCTCAGTAGGCGTGAAATAAATTCGACCACTGGAGAAAAATATTTTTTCCAGGCCTCCACGCTCGTGTCGAGTTTCATTCACATGCATTACCGTTACAAAAGAGTTCAAGTTATTGATCCATGACAAAATTATCAATCATATCGATTGGTATCAGCCAAGAAACTACTGTTAAATGAGGTGCTCAAAAATGCTCACTTCTTGGCGTGCCATTCTTTGCACGGTGGTCTCACAAACATTTTGACTCGGTGAATGAAATCAGAGGATGCCGTTTACTTTAAAATGACACCAAACTTGGCAGTTTATTCGTTGTGGGGATGAAGAATTGAGAAAAACAGTTTTTTCCGATCTGTCATAAGAATTAATTTTTTTCAGTGTGAAGAACTGTTGGGACATGGTAACAAATGTTGTCAATGTGTAGGTTAGAGTCGTTTGATGACATCCAAGTAGGAATTACGTGGTGGTATGGTGATTTGATGGGAAGCCTCGCACCTTCAACTTTCAAGGGCCCCCCAGACCCCCTCCGCATCGAGTGCACCGATGTCTCCAACTCTTGAAATTAAGGTTTGGGTATCCCCAATCGAACCCCAAAAGCGCATTGCTTAAGCTCAAAATGCATAGTTCGAGCTTTTTTTGGCGCTTAACCACCGTACTACGAACACAAAGTAATACTTCTCTTGACTCACGAGAAGAAAATCTATCCCAATCTGATCTCGATTTATTCTAATATTTATTCAACATGTTTATTTTACAGTGGAATCTGAATGGGTATTATACCCATTTACCGAAACTTAAACTACTAATCGCTGATGATAACCCTCCCATAATTTGCTTACAGGAAACTCACTTAAAAAGTGATCCCAGCCTCAAGGGTTATAAATGTTTCTCTAAACATCGTCTTGACAGAGAAAGATCAAGTGGTGGAGTCTCCTCTTTTGTAAGTTCGAATTACACTACGCATGAACTTGATCTGAACACCAACTTGGAAGCTGTCGCTTTCTCCATCCAACTCAAAATTAAAATCTTCATCTGCAACATTTATATTCCTCCCAACAGAGAAATCATCCAACAAGAACTATCAGACCTCCTTGATCAAATACCTACTCCACGCATAATACTAGGTGATTTCAATTCCCATAACATAATATTTGGCTCACAATACACAAATCAAAGAGGTCAAAAAATTGAACAATTGCTCGACTCCTCTAACCTAACACTTTTGAACACCGGATCTCCGACCAGACTGAATACCTTCACTGGAAACCACAGCGCTCTTGACTTGACAGCATGCAGCCCCACACTCACTCCCTACTTAACATGGGAAACTTATTCTTATCTGTATGGTAGTGATCACTACCCTATTAAAATAAAGAACCATCTAATCAATGTTGAAAACACCTCGAACAACTCTCCTAAATGGAATCTTAAAAGCGCCAACTGGCTCCAGTATTCTGACGAAATTGATAGTAAACTTGAGTCCAAATCCTTCAGCGGAAAAGACATCAATAAGTCCGTCCAAGAATTTACTAACATCATGCTGTCTGCTGCCCACAATCATATAGGTAAATCTTCTATTCCAAAGAATCGTAAACCAGTACCGTGGTGGAACAAACAAGTTGCAGAAGCAATTAAAAACAGCAAAAATGCATTTAACAGATTTAAAAGAACTAATTCCCCAGAAAATCTATTGATCTTCAAAAAACTTAGAGCACGAGCAAGGTATGTAGTTAAAAAAAGCAGGAAAGAATCTTGGGAAAACTATGTTTCGACTATCAATCCCTCGACTCCAGCGTCAGAGGTATGGAATAAAGTAAGACAACTCAAGTCTATAACTCGCCCCAAAATTGCAACCATTAAAAATAACAACCAAATATACGACACCGACAACGACATAGCTGAAATCATGGCCGAACACTTTTGTGCAAATTCCAGTGATTCAAACTTTGACCAAGACTTCCTGCAGTACAAAAGAAACAGGGAATCTCAAGGGGTAGATGAACACCTTACAAGCAACTTACATCCCTTAAATTTGTCACTTACTTCGGCAGATCTCGAAGAAGCATTACAATCATCCAAAGACACTTGCCCCGGCCCTGACGACATCCCCTACGCCTTTCTCAAAAACTTGTCATGTAGTGCTAAGCTGAAACTACTGGACATTTACAACGAAATCTGGCAAACCCAAAAATTTCCGAACTCTTGGTCTCATTCTACAGTCCTGCCAATCCTAAAACCTAATAAACCAACCGATGAAAAAAATTCATACCGTCCAATATCGCTAACTTGCACAATGTGCAAAGTTTTAGAGAGAATCATCAACAATCGCCTGAACTGGCACCTGGAAAAATCAAATTTACTCCATCCCGGGCAAAATGGTTTTAGAAAGCATCGTTCAACTATTGACAACATTGTGCAACTTGAGTCGGAAATACGTGAAGCCTTCGCTGTGAAACAAAGTCTGCTGGCAATCTTTTTCGACGTAGAGAAGGCCTACGATATGACTTGGACTCGACCAATCATAGACAAATTGATTGAGTGGGGAATTAAGGGGAACATTCTTGCCTTTATCCAAAACTTTATGAAAAACAGGACATTCAAGGTAAAAGTTAATAGCACATTCTCACAAACAAAAGGTCTAGAAAACGGTGTTCCCCAAGGATCTGTAATAAGTGTGACTCTCTTTTTGATAGCGGTCAACGAGATACTTAAAAAAATCAAATCTCCCGTCCGCTGCGGCCTGTTTGCAGATGACCTAATCATATATCTTCGGGGGAAGGATCCTGAATCCACGCAAAGAATCTTACAGTCCACCTTACATACCATCGAAAATTGGAGCAAAACATCAGGCTTCAAATTCTCTGTTCAAAAAACACACTGCATCAACTTTAGCAAGTCCAAGCAGTTAAGATCACCACTTCTTCGCCTCCACGGCAAAAGCCTGAAATTCTCTAACTCAGCAAAGTTCTTGGGTGTCATTTTTGATCATAAATTGTCCTGGAAAAACCACATAAGTCAAGTAAAAAAATCTTGCATCCAAGGTTTGAACCTCATGAAGGTCTTATCCAACCATTCCTGGGGAGCAGACTCTAGGACCCTATTGATGATATATCAAAGTCTGATAAGGTCCAAGCTGGACTATGGTGCCATTGCATATATGACCACTAGAAAATCATATCTCAAATCCATCAAAACTATACAATCAATGGCTATAAAAATTGCGATTGGGGCCTTCTGCACAACACCGGTGGAAAGTCTACTCGCACTAGTCAATGAGCCTTCTCTTGAACTACGCACTAAGCGTATGACCCTGAACTACGCAATAAACATTTCAGCCAACCCAAAAAGCCCAAACTATGACTTGGTATTTTCAGATAGACACAAAGATCTTTACAACTCTAACAGGAACATAATCCCACCCCTGCACGAAAGACTCAATCGCATCCAACTAGAAATTGACTTCAAAATTCCTGAAACCTCGCCTTGGCAAAACTCTTCGAACCCACCTTGGAAACTACCTGTAGTACAAACAATTCTTGACCTCGCGAAAAACAAAAAATCGGAAATGAACCACACTCTGATCAGGGCAAACTTTCTGGAAATCATCTCCTTTTTTCCAAACCACAAGTTGATCTACACAGATGGATCTAAAATTGACAATCAGGTGGCATCAGCCATAATTACTCCATCTTCCAAAGAAGCTTACCACCTCCAAAACCACAATTCCATCTTCACAGCAGAACTTTATGCTATCTCGCAGGCACTTGCCTATATAAAAACCATCCCGGAACAAAGGTATATAATTTGCTCAGATTCATTGAGCTCACTACACGCCTTAAAGCAATTATATCCCCGCAACCCCCTTATACAAAATATCAAAGATCAGCTCTTTGACGTAGCTGATAGGGTAAAATTTCTGTACACTCCAGCGCACGTCGGAATTGAAGGAAATGAGGAAGTGGACGATCTGGCAAAAAGCGCGACGACCTCCATCATTTTCCCATCTTGCCAAGTAAATCCTCCAGATGATATCAAGACCTACATAAAAAACAAAATAGTCACACTTTGGCAACAAACTTGGAACCTAAAAGATACCCACCTCAAAGAGATTAAACCATCCGTCTCTACTACTCTTAAATACCCAGAAAAAAGAAAAGACCAAATAAAACTTTCTAGGCTCAGGCTCGGACACACCAGACTGACACACTCCTTCCTATTGTCCAGACAAGACCGTGTGCAGTGCGAAATCTGCAACGTCATACTAACCATCGAGCATATTCTCTATGTCTGCCCAAAATACAACATCCAAAGAACCATGCACAACATAACCGAAAGTGAAATCAACTTGATAGACCCAGACAAATACAACTCTGTACTAAACTTTTTGAAAGATATTGATATATACGATTCCATATAAGCCCTAAATAAAAAACAAACAATGTGAGCTGCTAATAACCTATTACGGTTGATGCAGCAAGATAAACCCTAAGGAAAAAAAAAAAAAAAAAAAAAAAAAAAATCACAATTTACGCAGGGCGGCTGCCGTCGGTCTCGAAAATCATAACATCAGTTCCTTTCCCGACACTCAATTTTTCGTTAGAAAAAATTGGCGACTTTTCGCCGCCCTTGAATGTTGGCCGCCCCTATGCAGGGGCACACCCAGCACACCACTCAGAATCGGCCCTGTCTTCATGGCCCAGAAAGAAGAAGAGCCACCCAGCCGAGTTTCGCCCTTCCCCACGACCCCCCTTCAATAATGATCGACACTTTTTGTGCCAAAATTGTATCAACTGGTTGTGATGCGTCGAACTACGACGTATTTGCATTCATTGGATTGAGGGGTTCCATCGGGTTCTATACCTTTCATTTTGAGTTGCAATTTTTTACCCCCCCTCCAATAACTCGAAGCCTCGGGGAGCGATTTTTGACAATTTTAGATATGTAGTAGGGCACTTGATTCTGAACAGAATATCAAATTTTCAGGACGTTCATATCTTTGCCGAGGTTTTGGCAATTTTTTTACCAAGTTCCCTGTACTAAAACAAAGTTGGCCTTAAAATGTATTGAAACAACGTATAAAGGCAGCATTTGGAACTTTGCTTGTGAAAATGTACTCCTCACTCATTTCTACATGTAGTTTTAACTAAACAGAACTAAAAAATACCGACTGCGGTACCAGAGACCGGCCAGGAACCATTTTTGCAGAATTTACCCCTAGCAGGTATATTAACCGCAATACAGTGTCTCTGGCGCAAAATCTCGCGTGGCGCCACATCTGGAAATGCGAAGAAGGGTCTTCTGAACAAGTATGCCAAATTTCATGCTTTGATCATAAAATGCACAGACCATTCCGCTAACCCCCCCACTATAAGCTGACATCGGCCCGCAGTACAGCGGCGAGGCTAGCAGTTCGTTCTCTTACTCTCAAAATTTGCTCTGTATGGATATTAATGATCATTTCACTATGTTTGATTACGAATATGACTCTGTACCTACTTCTCGACCTACTTATATGTATGCGAACCAAAGCACAAAGATCCATGGCCCATAATCTATCGCTGGTTTAGGTACTCTCATGACCGGGCCGGGCTGAATGGCACATCTCACTATTTTGAGCAATAAGCGGTCTTCGGGTAGGTAGTTTTATTGATATTATTGCGGCATCTACAAGAACGGTTGATTCAGCCGGTTTTACATCCACAAGACAAGATGTTGATCTATACTTTCGGTAAGGGGTCTAGCGTCGTCAATAAGGATCAAGTTCCGTGCTTCGTTTTTTTTCCAGCCACAGTTTTCAGGAAGTAGTAAGACTGAGTCGCAGATATTCGCGTTGTACCACACTGCTGCCTGCCAGTGACTTCACTGGATATGAAGTCGGGCTGCATAACTTGTTGGGATAGGGCTTCAGGCTTTTTGACTGTCCCAGAAATGACATGCCTGGCGATATCAGTCCTTATTTCAACTGAATCTTTTACCTAAAAAAGATTTCTAGTCAGTAATTTGGAAGACCTTTTGAATTTAGTTTTACTTTATAAAATTTTGTGATTAATCTCTATGCCTCAGAGATGTCATCTTCCGTTAGTGGCATAGCCCCCAAGTTCGAAAATAACGTCCGTGATACTTAGCAAATATTTTAAGGGCACTTGTCTCCGTGATTGTCGTAATAAATGATGTCACATCACATCTCGTTAATGCGTGCGAAGCAAGTAGATATACTTTGTTTTTCTTCCAGCGATAAAGTTTTCCGGTCATTCCTGCCAAAGATATTGGCACAGGTAATAGGCTAATGTTTTGAAATCTGCGATAGATAAATTTCTCTGCCTGCTTTGTATGCCATCCGAAGCGCCGCTCTAAGATATTTCTATGGTCTTGCTGAACTATTTTGTTGGTATTTTTCGATGCAACAACTTTTCGTCAGTCGCCGAGGATGAATGTATGATTCTTTTGCAAAGGTTGATGGTGGCTACTGTTGGGCTTTTGAGTTTAGTTATCCGATATCTGTGAAAGACGATCTTCAACTAAGCTCTTCACTTGCTCTAGTTCTTGTCGGTGTGCTTCCAACATGAGCCTGTTACTTGTTCCAATATCTTTGGCAGAAATCACCGGAAAACTTTATCGCTGGAAGAAAAACAAAGTATATCTACTTGCTTCGCACGCATTCACGAGATGTGATGTGACATCATTTATTACGACAATCACGGAGACAAGTGCCCTTAAAATATTTGCTAAGTATCACGGACGTTATTTTCGAACTTGGGGGCTATGCCACTAACGGAAGATGACATCTCTGAGGCATAGAGATTAATCACAAAATTTTATAAAGTAAAACTAAATTCAAAAGGTCTTCCAAATTACTGACTAGAAATCTTTTTTAGGTAAAAGATTCAGTTGAAATAAGGACTGATATCGCCAGGCATGTCCTTTCTGGGACAGTCAAAAAGCCTGAAGCTCTATCCCAACAAGTTATGCAGCCCGACTTCATATCCAGCGGAGTCACTGGCAGGCAGCAGTGTGGTACAACGCGAATATCTGCGACTCAGTCTTACTACTTCCTGAAAACTGTGGCTGGAAAAAAACGGAGCACGGAACTTGATCCTTATTGACGACGCTAGACCCCTAACCGAAAGCACAGACTCCGAAAGTATAGATCAACATCTTGTCTTGAAGATGTAAAACCGGCTGAATCAACCATTCTTGTAGATGCCGCAATAATATGAATAAAACTACCTACCCGAAGACTGCTTATTGCTCAAAATAGTGCGATGTGCCATTCAGCCCGGCCCGGTCATGAGAGTACCTAAACCAGCGATAGATTATGGGCCATGGATCTTTGTGCTTTGGTTCGCATACATATAGGTAGGTATCTAGTCATATTCGTAATCAAACATAGTGAAATGATCATTAATGTCCATACAGAGCAAATTTTGAGAGTAAGAGAACGAACTGCTAGCCTCGCCGCTGCGCTGTACTGCGGGCCGATGTCAGCTTATTCGGTCAAATGACCGACACTCCCCCACAACAGCGCGCACTTTCCCTACATCGATTTTCAAAAAATCATAACTGCTGAACCAAAAGGCCTGTTGTAACGTAACTTTGCCAAAAACTTATTCGAAGCTTTCTCTACATATGGTCTCGCATATATATGGACTTATTTTCAACATTTCACATAGCTCCCCATAGGTCGAAGATTTTGTGTTGTGTTTTTGCATCTCTTCTGATCTTGATGATCTGTAGATGTAATTGTCAGAAATTAAGAACGGAAAGTGCATAGGAGGCTTTCAGTAATCATAAGGCAAGGCAACAGTGGAAGAATTTTTATTTTATCTGTTACGGTCTTTGAGATATGACCTGTTGAACTGAAAAAAACGGAGAAAACCAAAATGCCCCGAAATGTCGGAAATGGGGCCCTGGGGGCCTAACGGTTCAAATTTCGGGGTGGCAACATGGATTTTTAGATTCAGCGGGGTCCATTTAGTAAAAATCCGCTTGTTGCCAAAATGTTATATGATTTGCTTCTAGGCCCAGAAAAAACTGGAAAGTGTCCTAGTCTAAAAGGGGAAACCTCCAGTATGAGGGGGAATTCTCGCGTGATCACCCTGTACAAGCATGTAATTATACTTTTTAATAATTTTCAGGGAACCCTAAACGCAGATCTTTACTGCAAAGATTTAATATGAAAAAAGCAAGGTCGTGCTTCACTATTATGGAACTGCAGCTGTGCTGTACGAAGAGGCCCAAAAGCTACAGAAAAGAGAAGCCAGGTTGAAAATATCTGAGAATTCTTAATCGGTCAAATGTGCGACGGCGCTCAACAAGCGAGAATCATTTCGTAGTTTTTGCGATAACTTGACGCCAGATCAGTACAAGGAGGATCAGTAACGGTTCTTCGACTGCCAACTCGTAAACAAGTCGAAAAAAAAGGCACAGATTCACGTTTGAGCAGAAAGCTGATGCCTCTCCTTCTCATCTCTATCTTAACACTGAGGGTCTTGATCCATAATATATCTTGGTGTTTCACACTTCACAGCCAATCGCTTTGAAGCGACACATGGTCAAAATCAAGAGGGAAAAACCAGCAAAATATGCGTTATGCAATGGGCAGTTTGACGAAACTTAAATATGTACAGTCTCATTTGGACTATTTGCCACACGAGGTGCGTGTTGTCGGGTTTGAGGAGGATGGTTATCAACGGAAGAATAGAGCTGGAAAAAGTCGCCACTGTTACCGTTACGATTCTCGTTTGACGTCGCCTGTCAAACCAAGTTATAAAAACGCTTGCAGTTGACGCTGCGCATGCGCAAATCGTGCAATCGATAATAAAATGTCAACAAAAAAGCGTGAAAACTCGTTAGAACTTCTTGGATTAGTTAGTGCTTTTTGGAGTAAAAACATGGAATTTTTTCAAGGTATATTGGTCTTGTTACTTCTGCGTTCACTTTAGCACTGGCAATTTGCAATGTCATTTCACTGTCACTGTCAAAACGCAAAACACGAATTCAATGGTGGACCGTTTGCAGTTGCAGTTTGAGATAAAAGTTGGCCAACTCGAACTGCAAACGGAAACGGCAGCGCCGACGGTGGCGGCTTTATAAACAGAAGCACTAAAATCAGCAATGTCAACTGCAAACGGCAACGGCAACGGTGGCGACTTTATAATTCCAGCTTGAGGGGTTTCTGATGCGACTTAAGAAGTTGTTGACGGGAATCGGTTTTATTTTATTTTTTCCGTCAAGTAGAAACTCTTCCAAAAAGAAAATGTACGGGCATTGCTACCAAATTTTGAAAATTTCCAAAAAAAAATTAAAATGTTAGATTTCAGTTTTTGAAAATTCAAAAACCACATAGCATCGGCAATGCATCTTTCTTCAAGGAAGTTGCATGCCAAATTTGAACTTATTATTTTCAAAAAAAAAGGTACCAAAAATGATTTCTACTAATTCACTTTTTCATGTCTACGAGAAATCATTTTTGGTACCTTTTTTTTGAAATAAAAAGTTCAAATTTGGCATGCGACTTTCTCGAGGAGAGGTGCATTGTCGATGCTATCTGGTTTTCAAATTTTCAAAAATCAAAATCAAAATTTTCAAAAATTTTTGGAAATTTTCAAAATTTGATGCGATGCCCGTACAATTTCTTTTTGGAAGATTTTCTACTTGACGAAAAAAATAAAATAAAAACGATTCCCGTCAACAACTTTTTTAGTCGCATCAGAAACCCTTCAAGGTTGCTGATCACGAGTGTCAGTTTATGTTACAGGATATTTTTTTAAGTTGGCAGCAATCAATCACGTTTGCGCTAACTAAATCTGCGCTATATCAGCGGGCAGCATAGGTCAAAACGATCGTTGGAAAGACAGAACAAGCTGGACCTTGATATTATTGCTTGTATTTGCGACCAAAGCAGTACCCATTCGAAGGCAATTGATCTGCTTTTACAGGAGACCAAACGTGATGCTTTTCTAAAAAATAAAGAAGTTCAGGACGCCATCATTACCATAGATGGACATCAGGTGATCCCGTTGTTTGACCCTCCTCATCTCTTGAAAATCATTCGCAACAATCTGATGGAGAAAGATCTTAACTTAGTTATGAATGGCCGCTACATGCATATTGGTCGAATATAATCCAGGAATATAATACTAATAGTCCGGGAGCCCACTGCAAAATTCTGGGTCGATCGCTTTTATGAAGAATTTCTGTTTCAATCGATAGTGGGCAATACGATGAATCTTCCGATACCCGACAGCCATCTTCCATCCCCTGCTATAAGGGTCGCCACCGGTTTTAAAGATGCCCATTTTGAATCTTTTTTACACCTCTTGCTTATATAAAAAAATGTCACAATGATTGACAGAAGGCGAGATGGTCGAGTGGTCTAGATAAAAGTAAACGAATTCAAAGGTCAGAGGTTCTAATCTCCGCGAATACCTTTTTTTTATTCTTTTTTTTCGCATTTTAAAAGCTAGACAGACACATATCACTGTTTAATACAAAGATACCATTTTCAGTAGTTAGGGATGTTATTTTCTAGCATAAAAAACGGCTGAAACAGACTGCGGATCAGCTGTAGAGCGGAAGAGAAACAACAGATAGATTCTTTTGGCGTGAGTTACTGCCAAATCTGTGCAGCTAAAAACGTAACAGAAAAATTAGTTATTTAAATCTGAGCTGGCAAGAGAATGAGGGTCTTTTTTCAAAAAATATATAAAAATTTTGAAAAAAAATCGAGTTTTTCGGATTTTGAAAGTTTGAAATACATACTTATACATTTTCACACCTGATTTTAGGAAACCCTTATTTTTTTCAATTCTCCACACTCCACTGGTTTTCATGGCACTCACGTTTGAAGAAAGAGCACTATACTAGAAAATGCCGTATTTTTTGTGTGGAAAAAACGGCAGCATTAATAAATTTAGCGACGAAAGTTACTCCAAATTGAGAAACGTCGTTCAATTCCGCAATTTCAAAAAGTTCAAGTAAGTCAAGCTTTTTAAATGCGAAAAAAAAGAATAAAAAAAAAGGTATTCGCGGAGATTAGAACCTCTGACCTTTGAATTCGTTTACTTTTATCTAGACCACTCGACCATCTCGCCTTCTGTCAATCATTGTGACATTTTTTTTATATAAGCAAGAGGTGTAAAAAATGATTCAAAATGGGCATCTTTAAATCCGGCGGCGACCCTAATAGCAGGGGATGGAAGGTGGCTGTCGGGTATCGGAAGATTCATCGTATTGCCCACTATCGATTGACTATAGTAAGTCGAGAGGTTCAATGAGGAGAATGCAAAAATTAACAGACCGTCACGTCTGATCGACAAAAATTAAAAAAATGGAGGTTTTAGCCTGCATCTGTTGCCTCTTCCATGAATTTTGATGCGGGTACTAACAGTCCAAGCACCCATGAAAATTTACCGAAAAAAGCGTGAAAAACGACTGATTTGGTGAAATTTATAGATGAGGTTTCCGATAGTGTGTAAATGGGGGTTTTGGAGATAATCACGGCAAAAACAAAGTGTTAGGGGTTTGGTAAGGAGGACAAGCCGTCGTTCTCGGCTTTGGATCGAAGCAAAAGTAGTGTTTTCTCAAATGGAATTTTGAAGGAGAACTCCCGCCTTCCGGTTTGGTATAACTCATCGACACCCAACTCATCGACAGGATAACTTGCCGACAAGACAACGCACCGACAAGACTACTCACCAACAGCAGGACAATTTATCAACAGGACAACTCACCGACAAGACAGCTCACCGACAAGACAACTGACCGACAGGACAACTCACCGACAAAAGACGACTCACCGACAGGACAACTCACCGACAAGACGACTCACCGACAGGACAACTCATCGACGAGAATAATATTACGATAACCCTTAAAAACTTACGATAATAAAATATGGATTTGGACACAATCGTCGACACCCAACTCGTCGATAGGATAGCCTGCCGGCACTCTACTCGTCGACAGAAAAACTAGGAAAACTTGCCGACCAGCACCTGATCCTGTCCCAGTTGTTTCCGAATAAAAGAACTTAATTGCCTCACTTACTCTCACCGGGTCTTCAAAAAAAAAAATAGGACCAGACGAAGTTCATGTACACGGCTTTACCATGTCCAAGTTGTTTTCGAATGAAAGAACTAGATTCCAAAGCCACACATTTCAAAACGAAGAATAAGGAAAGAAGCTATGATGCAGAATGCCGTGAAGGACAAACACGGAAAGGGTCTTATTGATTACTTGAGGGGAATCGCTCACTACATTGAGTTATAGTTGAATTGATTCATTTGTTTGTTTTTTTTTAGTTGCATGAATAAATCATAATGATAAAGATGAGAGAAGTTTTCAGTGATTAATTTGCACATAAGTCCGGACGTTAAGGCGACTCAGCATGCATTTTGTGTTCAAGGAATGCCACACGGCAGAGTTGTAGTATGGACTCAGTATATTTAGTATGGGTGAGCTTTTATTGTTGTTCAAGATGATGGATGGATATCTGAAATCTGAAGGACTGGTTTCACAACGGTGAGAAGTAATTATACTGGCGGAAGTTGACCCACTGGGAACTGCGAGGCGATGGAGTGGAACTATTTAGTTAAATGATGAGAGGACTTCAGGTTTCAGAAAACAGAACTAAGAAATCAATTATTCTCCCAATATTTCAGGAATTTCCATGGTTAAACAACTGCAGGTTGCAGTATTGTAGGTTAAACAACTAAGAACAAAAGTGTTAGCGTTAGCAGTACGTTACCTTTTTGGTGGAAACGCGCCAAGGACATTAAATGGAGGCTTGGAGGTCAGCAAGACATCGTGATGAGGGAAAGCATTTCACCAAGAATGAGGTGCGGGGGTAATGAGTTAATGACTCCGAGTTTATGGAACTGTTCTGCAATGGTAGGTATTGGTTTGTTGCATTGATTGTATTGGTAGTTCTCGATCAAGGCTGTACACTTCTACTGCACCACCGCCTCCTTCTGGTTTCGTGAAATGTTTGAACGTACTTAATGTCATAATGTCAATTGAAAATATATTTTGGAAGCTCCCTTCTAGGGAAGTTCTCACTTTCACTGAAAGGAGCAATCTAGATCTGCGATCTAGATCAAGTATGGAATCAGGGATGAAAAACAGTAGTGGAACCACGAGCACTCGACAGTTGTCGATCTCGACAATTTCCCCTTTCCTCTCTACACCCTTCACCCTAATTTCCCCTTCCCCCTCTACACTCTTCACCCTTTAGAAAAAGGGAAATTGTCGAGATCGACAAATGTCGAGTGCTCGTGGTTCCACCACAGGACGCGTTTTCGTCATGGTTTTATAGCATACTTGCTATCATCATTGCTCCTGTCCCAGATTTTCAGTGACAAGTATGATTTCAATGATCATGTGACAGAGGCTTAACTCAAGGCAAACATTCAAGATACAGGGTTGCATAAAAAGTGACCAAAACCTGAACTGCTCTTGGAATATGAATTGGTAGGAGAATCGGATGACAATTAACTTACTTTCGAAAGAATGATTCATTCTAAACACTTCAAGGTATCCTCTTCTTGTATGAGACCTGAATTGTAAGTGAGAGGAACCAAATTATTACCGCATGTTTTCGGGCGAGAATCTGGGCCTTCCTCACATGAAGCTGCTCGTAACCAACGTTACAATAATCGGAACAATCACTCACTTGTCGCTCACTGTTTGTTAGTGAATATTAGGCTTTTGTTACTTTGGTTACGAACATTTTCAGGTGCACAAGGGCGATATTTCTCGTTCAAAAGCAAACAGTTCAGAAGTAGCCCGTTAATCAGCAATTCTAGTCCCATAGCAAAAAAAAATCACCTTGAAATGTTCAGTATGAATGATACTTCAGAAGGTAAGTTGATTTTCATTCGATTCTCCCCTCAACCTAGATTCCGAGAGACGTTCAGGTTTGGGTCACTTTTCATGCAGCCCTGTATCTTGAATGTCTGTCGAGAGTTGATTGGCATTTCTACCTGAAGCTTTAGTTTCAAATGAGCAGAAAATTTTGAAAATCGGGTAACAAGAAAAGAGTTATTAATGCCTTACAAAAAAGTTGACTTTTTGAGATCGCCCTGTGAACAAAAGAGAAAATTTAAAAATAGTTTCAAGATATGAGGTCTACCTTCCTGCCTATGGTGTTGGAATACATTTAAAAAAAATTGTTCAAGAGGGAGCATGTCAAACTTTCAGAGATTCCGCACCAGTCTATTTGAGACCCTGTAGAGATATAATGTTGAATACTTCTTGTATTTAAAAAATACGGACTAACAGCTTAAGGACTGGGGTAGCGAACGGTCTGAAAATTGATTGAATCGCTTGAAGCGTTTCAAAGTTGTCTAGTTTCAAAGTTAGGTCAAATTTTGCAGGGTGACACTTATTTTGTTGAGTACTTCAATTTATCCTTTTAAAATTGTCTTTTTTTTTACAGGAACATTGTCAAACGTTGCACGTTGTTCACGAGCTATTTGCATTTAGGGCGATTTGACCGCGCGCTATAACTTAATAAAGCCTGTTCCGCAATAGAATATTCTGTCAAAAATCGAAGTGGATCGACTAGTACCAAACAAGGTACTATAATATAGGTGATAAAAAAATATGAGAAACGAAATTAAAAATTCTACGGGTTTGTTGACGTCAACGAGGCAAGCTGGTAGTTAACACTCACCTCATATCCAGCTCAATAACTTCTTAGTATATGAAAATTAAAAAACTGCTAAAGTCTCATTCAGATTCATTACTGACTGCTGCCAACTGATGTGAGCCAATGGATAGATGCTACCTCTAGTAGTAGCAGCAGGGATCAATTAGTGTGATTCGGATATACGGCCCGTTGGATTTCTCATAGGTGCCGTTCTGGAGAATTATCGATGATGACCGCTGTCCCTTCCATAATCCAATTTAGGCCATTATCCTCCCTCGCACAAACACATCCATCAACCTAATGGGAGGACCAAGCCGGAGCACATACTACTGCTACACCGGAATCGGCAGGAGATTCAGCTAAATGCAGCCCTTCAAAACAATAACAGAACCTTAAAAACAACCATTCGGACGACGCTATGGGCGCGAGAGAGAGCATTTATTATAGTCCTGTTAGAACACGAATTCAACCCGAAGCCTTTTTACTGACTTTATCACCAACACAGTCAATAGCATACAGGATGGCCCAACGAAAACACAACAGAGGGGCTTTCGGGCCTTTCACCTCATTTTTTTGAAAAAACTCGGACAGGTCGATTTTTATACTGAGGGACATCTGAAACATACGTTGGGGGATCTCCAGCCCCCTCACGGCCACCCACCTCAGCTTCGAAATTTCAAATGACACCACCCAACATGCGATACATAAAATTGTAGAGAATCTAAATTCTCTTTCTGAAAAAGTATTTCCATACTAATTTTAAACTACCCCCCCTTCTTCCAAAAAATCTGAAGATTTGGAAGAAGCAGACAGTTCAATTCTGCCATAGTAAACCTGACTAACGTTTCGGAGCCAAAACCTTATTTTCACATCTGGCCACGATCAGGCGTATGTTCAAAAAATTGTATTGCAATCAATTTAGAAATACGGGTGAAAATGAGGAACAAGGTTATTTTCACCAGTTTTTCGCTGAAAATGATTTTCCTATTTTCAAGTTGCCTGCTTGACTTTTATCAGAGCTGCACATGTTCCGTCAAGTCCTTGGTGGGTATTTTTCCTGCAAACCACATTTGACTGAAATTCGTTTTTTACCTACTGCTCAAGTTACTGAACGTCAAAAATTTAGCTTTGACAGCTTGTAACTTTTGACAGATGACAGATATGTCACTTATAATCCATTCAGCAAACATAAATGACATAGTTTTGACGAAGTTGGACAAAGTTTAAGGACCCTGAATGATTTGAACTTGGTAACTTTGTATCGTTGGCAATGCTGTAAAATTGGGAAAAAAAAGTGGCAACTCTGATTTGAATGTAATGTCTGTGAACGTCAGACTTTATAGAAAATATTTCAAAACTTTGCGATCGCTCCACTTGAAATGGAAGCTTTCCTCGAAGCTCCCCTCGAAACTCCTCTCAAAGATCCTCTCGAAGCTTCCCTCGAAGCTCCCCTCGAAGCTCCTCTCAAAGCTTCCACTTCAAAGCCTAGAAAGCGAAGGTTATTGTCAGCAACTGAAAAACAGGCGGTAATAAATTACTGCCTCGAAAGGAGACGATTGGCCCCCGAGCTGCATAAGTATGCTATATTTAAATCGGCAGCAGAAATATTTAAGGTAAATTTACATACACTACCCAAAGTATGAAGGTCAAGTTCAAGTTATATTTGCTGAGCATGAGAACGGACAACCAATTGTTAGTGCTAAAAAAGGAGGGAAAAATAAGTCTCAACAAGGTTTGGATTCGTGCTACATATATTTTCTAAAAAAAATGAAGTTCAACGAGGAGTTTATTCACTGCACGACAAAAACGCTCATTTCACTGTAAATGATTTACATTCATATGTCAGAGAGTAACTCGAGTTCCAACATGGTCGTACCACCTTACATCAAATAATAAAATCAATGAAATACCGTTACAAGAAATGTAACAACCGAAAGACTTTGTCTGAGCAACCATACGTCAAGGCATTACAAATAAAATTCATGAAAGCCTATTTGGAATACCTGAAAGCCAATCCGAACACCGTATTTGTGTTTCTTGGTGAAACATGGATCTACCAGAATGGATTGCAAGTAAAGATGTGGCTGAAGGACTCCGATCTCAAGGCTAATCCTAAGAGAAGAGCGAAGGAAAGCGGTTTACCATGCTTCATGCTGGGACAAAATATGGCTTCTTAGATGGATGTGACCTTCTTGTAAATTCACCAGTGGAACATTGGGACTATCACAAAACTATGAATAGTGAAATTTTTATGAAATGGGTGCAAAATCAATTAATACCGGCCGTTAACAAGCTCCAAGAAAAATGCATTATTGTCATGGATAACGCCCCCTATCATTCCGTTCGTGCTGATTGATAAGCCTCCAAATTCAAACAGTGGAAAAGCAGAAATGCAAAGTTGGTTGGAAAGCAAGAACATTCAGTATTCCCCTGGTAGCACCAAAGTACAACTCTGGGCTCTTATAAGACCACTGAGTGATGCATGTCATTGATGAATTGCTTAATTCACATGGATTAGAACTGTTGAGACTCCCACCTTACAACTGCCAATATAATCCCATCGAACACGCTTGGGTATTTACAAGGGTTATTAAAATAAACATATCAACAATACCGACTTCACCACAATGCCCAACAAAGTTCATTTCATATGGCAACAAGCCATTATGAATTTCACTCCAGATATGTGGAAAAATTCTATTAGAAGCTGCGAGGACAAGATAAAAGCTGACTGAAAAAAATACATGGGCACCACATCTACAGTCGATATTCCTCCCATTATTATAAATTTGATGGAGTCTGATAACGAATCAGATAGTGACTTCAATTTCGATGATGATGATGATGATTTGCATGTTGAATCTGAGGAGGTTGATTCTGATTGATGTTGCTGTTCTGTGATTAGTTTTCTAAAGCTATATGCCCAGCTATATGCTTCATTTTAAACAATTAAAGTTTTTACTCAGTCTGTCCAATCAATTCGTTAGTTCAACTCAATCGTAGCTGCTCTAGCCCAGCGACGGCGCCAGGGGGTGGCCAGGGTGGGCACGTGCCTCCCCTGAAATCATATGTGCCCACCCGCATGCCCACCCGATTTCTTGAAACATGTCTCGGAAAATGTCAATAAAAAAACCACACTACCTAAATTGCATAACTAAGTAGATACTAATAAAAACAACCTAAAATGAGAATGTTTTTCGTTGTTTTTTGTTTTTTTTTTTTCTTCGCTTGACTGTTTTTCTATATAAAACAAGTTGTTTGGAAAATGGGGGTTAAACATCTAACTAGATGAGTGCCCACCTCCCGGAATAGTGTGCCTTTTTGTGCCCACCCGGTCAAAAAATGCTGGCGCCGCCGCTGCTTCAGCCAGAGGCAATGTTTTCTAAACCTGTGGACATTTAATTAAATGTAAAGCTGAAGAATCATACACAAACAAATTGAGCAACCTTCTTCACTTTTTTTTGATGTTATTCTTCAGTAAAAATACATTTCGCTGCGTACCACTTATTCACTGCAACAGAACGGAACTCAAAAATAACCTCCTTCCCAGGTTAACTTTCTTTCATATCAGTCGGAACTTCACCGGGATCTTTTCGTTCTCCAATAATAGATAGGTAGCATGTAGGTAGATACCATCGTACACAAAATAAACGGAAACACCCCACTTTAGGCGTAGGTTCCCTATGTAACTTTTAGACTTTTTTTTCTTCCTTTCAAACTTTGACATCAGTAATTCCTACAAAAAGTCAAAAATGCCTCAAGTTGACGCACTTCAAAAGGCAGTAATTCAAACGCGCTGCAGAGATGGAGTGAGCGTTAGAGCGATCGCGAGGGAATAGACCCATTCAGTTTCACCTGGTCTGCGCGCGCATCTGCACGACTCGGTGCCATGATAACGGTGCAGGTGAAATGGTGGAAAATGACATCCATGGAAAAATCAAAGTCAAAGTGTCAAACAGTTAAAATGATAAGTGTACGGTACATACGCGTGATCCCTGGTACATACCATGTATGCCCCCTGCAAACATCACCTTTAAAGAAGAGTGGTTAAAAGCAACAATATGTGGTTGGAAGTCCCCGATCGCGAAAAACACGGACAGTAGCTAGTAGCTCCCAGACCCCCAGTTCCTTTGAGTGTTTCTGCTCGCGACAGTGTGACAAATTCTTACAGGTCGGCCTGTCTTCGGCTACTGTCACCTTCTGGGAGCATTCATAGGTCTAGTCGTAGTTCTCTAGGGCCTCGAAAAGTTGCTGTCGGTGACAAAGGATGCAAAGCTTCTTCCATGAGGTTGACCCGGAATACATGTTCTGTAATAGGTGGGAATGCTGCTGACCTGTATGTTTTGCGGTTACACGGTCTCTTCCTCTCCTTCCTTTAGGGGGGTAGCTCTGGCACACATCTTGTTCCATGTTGAGTGGAGGTCACCTCATCATTCAGCAGTGAATTCTCACTAGCGTAAACGTCAAAATGGCGGCAGTTGAAGTCTTAATCCACATGCTCCGTCAAAATTGAAACATACTATTCGTAACAAAATGAACTCATACAGCGTCTAAATCCAGTCGCCGTGATTATTTATCATTTGGTTGGGGTGGATTCGACTTTTTGACGATTTCGTCGTCATGTCTCCCAGAGTCGTCATTCCTGAGAGATCAAGCTGTCAAAGTCAAGTTGAAATTTGAAAATATTGGTGTAGTTTTTGAACTGAATCTGCCTTGGATGCTGCACTCCGATTCCAAAAGCCTACTCTCGATAAATGTGGGTGAGAGAGAATAGCAGATGAGTTTCCTTCCTCAAATCTGTTGAAAACGTCTTCCTAGCAGCCACCCTGCAGCACAGTTCAGACTCTCAAACTCGGCGGTTCGCAGTCATCGAGCAGCCCAGAATAGAAAGGCAGTTTCGTTTATCGCTTCTCGTGTCGTACTGAAAGGATCATGTCGTAGTTGATCGAGCAGCGCTTGGTCTTGGTCCACAGTGGAAATTCTTGGCCTTCCGGCACCACCTCTTCTAGCAAAGTTCCCGTGTTTCGCCCATTGCTTCTTCACAGACAGTACAGTCATTTTGTCGATGCCAAACATCAAAGTAACATTTCTAGAAAGACCTTCTTCCAGCTGTATAACAATTCTGTTCTTTCGTTCATGCTAAATCGAGGCATGATTGACGGAAGCTTGATTGAGCTTTGTCACCTTGTCACTGACAGAAATGTTCAATTCACGCAGCCAAAATATAGCTGTATGAGTTAATTTTGTTATCAATAGGTTTGTTCGCGTCGCATGAACCTTTGGCACCCAAAAGTTCATATGAACCTTGAAGTACATGTACGAGGTGTAGTTGGTGCAGATTAAAACACCAAATCGACGCGAACGGTTTAGTGCAATAAATCTTGTAGAACCAGATTTGATAGTTGATAGTTGACAGTGTTGATACTTTCCGAATTCTGAGTGATAGCTTCAGAATTCATTTGTAAAATGTCGAGCAAAGCCAAGAGCTGTGCCAAGACTGCCAAGAGCGAAGCAATCGCCAAGCAGAACCGAAACGCTCTTATGATGATGTTTGGACTGATTACACACAACATAGCTTCTTCCGACGAGGATGATGACAGAGAAACAGACATTTTTACGGACGGACGTTATATTTCAACACAATGAAGAAGGCAAATAAAAATTATGTAGAACAAGTCTCTCCACTTCTTGGTGGATCTTTCTTCTTTGATCGCCAAGATATACGAAGTCTCCTTCTTCAGCAACTTTCCACCGACGAGGACGATGACAGAGAAACAGACATTTTTTACGGACGGACGTTATATTTCAACACCATGAAGAAGGCAAATAAAAATTATGTAGAACAAGTCATTCCACTTCTTGGTGGATCTTTCTTCTTTGATCGCCAAAATATACGAAGTCTCCTTCTTCAGCAACTTTCCACAAGTCCATCGTACAGACAGAAGCTAACGTCAAATCAGGCGCTAAATCATCCAAATGTCATAAATGGCAAACTTTCTGGGTTCTGAACTTTTGGCACCACCCTCCGACTGGGTGTAGAAGGTGCAGCACTTTTTTCTGGCACTGAGAACTTTTTCGGCGACGCGAACACCACCAAACTGTACTTTTTCTGCGACGCGAACGGTAAAGTGCACTTAGGGCAGAAAAGTGCAGAAGGTTCATGCGACGCGAACAAACCTAATAGTACAAGGAATATCAGGACCGCAAACCTCATGCTGAATTTTCCTAGATGGTCGTTCAGATGCACGCGCAACTCACTTTGTGTCTCTTTTCTCACACAGATTTCTGTATAATGCTGGGTTCATAGACAAAGCTAACGCCCAAGGCATAAGGTCTATGGAGTAAGGTTTAAGGTTTAATTAAAACATGCCGTTCATACACCAGAATTATGGATAAGGAAATAAGCTAGCGTTGCGTTGATACTGTGGCAATCAAGGTGGCAATAGGTGTTAGAATAGGTGACACTGACAATATTTGCATTGTCAGAAATTATCGGTTATAGTCTAGGTTATAGTAGTTTGATTACAAGAAAACGAACGATGGATAACATGGGCAATGATAATTATAGGGTTGTGTCCTCGGTTGTGTCTTGTGTCTTAGTCGGAAAAATCCGTGAAAGAACCTTGCGTCACGGTTTGTTGCGAGGTCTGTTGTGGCCTTCTCACATTTCCTGTGGTTATAGCCCCATGGACACATATTCGTTCAGGAACATAAGGGATTGGTACAGAGACCAAGACTCTGTACTGGCCCCTGAACCCGAAGGAACCACGCGGAGCTTTTTGCGATGCTTGATGAATCGCTTCCTCAGTGTGGTCCATCGTTTGGTCACTTCCTTATCTAAATAATACACAGAGAAAAATGTAAAACTAGGACTCCACCAGCTCTATCAGTCTTGAATCGTCGCAGGACATTTTCGTTTTGCACAACAACTCGAACTGACAAACGTCAGAGATAGAACACGTGCTGACATTCCACGTGGCAGTGATTAACGCTCAACGCCTAAGGTGTAAAGATAATGCTGGGTTCATAGACAAAGAATAAGGAGCAACGCCTAAAAATTGCGCCTTAGGCGTTAAGTTCGTCTTATGGGTCTACGTGTATCCGTTCATACACAGAATAAGGAACAAGGTGTAACGCACAAGATAGCAAAAGTTGGTGAACTTTTATCTTTACACCTTAGGCGTTGAGCGTTAATCACTGCCACGTGGAATGTCAGCACGTGTTTTATCTCTGACGTTTGTCAGTTTGTGTTGTTTTGCATAACGAAAATGTCTTGCGACGATTTAAAACTAATAGAGCTGGTTGAGTCCTACACCTTGTTGTACGACAAAAAAAACCGGCTGTACAAGGACAACAGAGCAAAAGAAAATGCGTGGCGAGCCATCGCCACTTCATTAAATAGACCCTGTAAGTGATATATCTTTTTTAATAGTACCATGTTTTAAATTTTCCTCTGTGCATTATTCAGATGAGGAAGTGACCAAACGATGGACCACACTGAGGAAGCGATTCATCGAGCATCGCAAAAAGCTCAGTGTGGTTCCTTCGGGTTCAGGGGCCAGTACAGAGTCTTGGTCTCTGTACCAATCTCTCATGTTCTTAAACGAATATGTCTCCATGAGGCTAACCACAGGAAATGTGAGAAGGCCACAACATATCTCGCAAGGTTCTTTCACGGATTTCGTCAACATCGATGACTTGGAGGTGGACTTCGAGAGGCAAGACTCGTCACAGCAGCAGTCACAGCAGACGGAGGCCGACTCGGACTCGGAGTTTGGGGACCTGCTGTGTGGTGCCAGTAACTCGGCAGGCCTAACCTTTGCTTCCACCACTGCTGTGTCCACACCGAGATACACACCTCCTGTGTCTGCAGCTGCTGTGACCACACCTGCTGTGGTGGTGCAGCCGACCCGTGGGACCAAAAGAAAAAGGGGTAGTGATGTGTCACCAGAACTTGGCCCAGCTTTGGATAACGCCATTACAGCTATGGGAAGCTATTTCACAAGAGCAGGAAACGCGCCCCCGCCCACCCCAGTGAATGAAGATCCAGCGATGATATTTGGCCGTTCAGTTGGGATTCAACTTATGTCAATCCGGGACTTGGCCACCCGGATAGATGTACAAGCCCATATCTGTAATGTGATTGCCCAGGCAGTTAGAGAGCAGGATAAATAAAATCAGTACTGTACTTAATATAGGTTTTTCAAGTTTGTTTATTGTGCTTTTTTTGAATAAAACTTTATTCTACCTATTCTATCTACACACATCAAAAGAATCTAGGGGACAGCAAATTCAGACAATTTCTAAAATCATCATAACTTTTGATTTCCGTCAGCGATTTTATATCGGTTCTCAGTGTTCGATAGCCCAATTTTTCGTTTCCACGCCTTGATGACGTAAAATCCGAACAATGTTTCATAAGGTTGTTACAGGGTGATAAATGAAACAGTGTAAAATTGCCGAAAGTTCAGTACGAGCGCCATTTAAAAAAAAAAATTCATGCATTCCAATAGCACAGTTATGAAGATCGGTGTTTCAGCTTTAGTAACGTTCTTAAATTTTGAAAATCGAAGGTGAATTGCCAAAGATATTGTTCATTTTGTGCCGCCATGTTGAACTTCCAAGAAAAAAGAAAGTGATCAGATTTCATTGAAACTTGGAACTCATGTCTGGTTCAAGTAATTGGAATTTCAAGGTCAAATTTCACTTTCGATCACTTTTGAGCCGCTATATTGAACTTTTTAGATAAATGATTCGATTTGAATGAAACTTGAAACACATCGAATCATTTACATAAAAGTTCAATGTGGCGGCTTAAAAGTGACCAAAAAAGACATTTGACCTTGAAATTCCAATTATTCAAACCAGACATGAGTGTGATCCAAGTTTCAATGGAATCGGATCACTTTCTTGGAAGTTCAACATGGCGGCACAAAATGATCAATATCTTTGGCAATTCACCTTCAATTTTCAAAATTCAAGAATTTTACTGGAGCTGAAGCACCAGCCTTCATAACTGTGCTATTGAAATGCATAAAAAATTGTTTTTGGGAAATCGCGCTCGTATTGAACTTTCGGCAATTTTACACTGTTCCATTGATCACCCTGTAGAAACTTTATAAAACATTGTTCGTATTCGACGTGATCAAGGCATACAAACGAAGGATTGGGCTATCGAACACTGCAAACAGATATGAAATTTCTGACGGCATTCAAAAGTTATGATGATTTTAGAAATCGTCTGAATTTGCTTGTCCCCTAGATTCTTTTGATGTGTATTCAACTACATGATATGTGTGATGTAATAATATGAGACATTTCATTTAAGGAGTTGCACCTATTCTTATTCGTTTATATTGCCAAGCAAGGGCTCCGACATCAGAAATAAAATATCTGGCAAGAGTTTCCCTTATACAGTGCTCAACAATTGAAGTGGAACACCTGAAAATTTTGGTCAAATTAAAATGGTCGTATTTTCTCAAGCAAAATCCGAATTGCAAGAAGTTTTTTTCCCTGGACAGCTAATGTCTTAGACTACAGCATGACATAATTCTTCCTTGTCACAAGCTTTTCATATTATTTATACAGGGTGTAGTAGTGAGGTACTGCAAAAAATGTGAAGTTTGCACCCCTCCCGATCCGCGAAAACATTTTTTTCAATTTTTCCAACTTGTTCTGGAAAAACTTTGAACCCATACCTCGAAACTGTTTTTTGGGTTTCCTTTTATCTCTGCTAATTACAGGGTGATCTCAAAAAAGTGATATTTTAGGCTTTCAATGGTAACTTCTTTCATTGCTATCCGATTTTAAACTTCTTCGGCTCATATTGAAGCTGAAACTTCAGGCAAGAACAGTGTGAGGTCAAAACTCATTGAAGACAACAATTCAATATAAGGGGATGTGTCAAAAGTGACCCGAATGCAAAACAGCTTCCGACTTTCCGTTTAATAACAGATAAGAACAAATTGAAACGTGTCTTCAAAGGATCCGCTAATTCGGACCATTTTGATCTTCTTTTCGCTTTTGTTGTCCAAGATAACGTCCGTGGTAGAACCGAAACTTGACTGCGTGTTTCCGCGAAAAAATCGCATCCCTTATTTACCTGTAGGCGACCGTAACCCAAGTTACAAAATTCAGAACTGACAGGTATACGTGTTTTATTGTCAAGGAGAATTTTTGGAATTGTTGTGAATCTTGTCCCTTGGGTTACGGCCGCCTTCAGGTGAATAAGGGATGCCATTTTTTCGCGGAAACACGCAGTCAAGTTTTGATTCTACCACGGAAATTTCTTGGACAACCAAAGCGAAATGCAGATCGAAATAGTCGAAGTTAGCGGATCCTATCAGGACAAGTTTCAATTTGTTTTTGTCTTTCATCAAACAGATACTCGGAAGCTGTTTAACATTTGGGTCGCTCCTGATACGTCCCCTTATATTGAATTAATGTTTTCAACAAGTTTCGACCTCACAACGTTCTCGCCTGAAGTATCAGCTTCAATATGAGCTAAAGATGTTGAAAATCGGATAGCAATGGAAGAAGTTATCATTGAAAGTCTAAATTTTCACTTTTTTGAGATCACCCTGTAATTAACACAGCTGGACAAAAACCCATAAAACCGTTTCGAGGTATGGGCTCAATGTTTTTCCAGAACGAGTTGAAAAAATTGAAAAAATTTTTTTCGCGGATTGGGAGAGGTGCAAACTTTACATTTTTTGCAGTACCTCACTACTTCACCCTGTATAAATAATATGACAAGCTTGTAACAAGAAAGAATTACATCTTGCTGTAGTCTAAGACAATAGCTGCCCAGGAAAAAAAGCTCATTGCAATTCGGTTTTTTCTTAAGAAAATACGACCATTTCAATTTGACCAAAATTTTCAGGTGTTCCACTTCAATTGTTGAGCACTGTAGATTGAACGATTCTACTTGCATTATTAGAGCCTAACCTACGAACAGAATTCAAACTTGCACCCTCCTCTCTCCAAGCCCCTCGATGTAGTTCACCATTTTCGTCGTCATAATCTATATAACCTGTAGGGCAATATCTCCTTTTGGATGGTGGTAGATCGGCTTCACTTTTTTGAACATAATTATGCAACACTACAGCCGCACGCACAATGCGTTCACATGTAGTGATGTCACCGATAATGGGTTTTCTCAAAATTCGCCATCTCTGCACTAGAATTCCAAACGTATTCTCAATAACCCTGCGAGCTCGAGAGAGTCGGTAATTGAAAATTTGTTTGTAGTCGTCTAAATGGTCTCCTGGATACGGTCTCATGATCCTTTTATGTAGAGGAAACGCCTGATCTGCCACCAGAAAGCAGGGTGAAGCAGTATTTGTGAGTGGAAGTTTTTTGTCTGGGGGTATGCTTAGATGGTTGAAGTTGGCCATTAAAGCACTTCCAAACACAGATTCTTTGAAAACATCACTGTCGTGACATGATCCTGCACCACCTATATCTACCATCGTGAAGCGATAAAAGGCGTCACATGTTGCCATCAAAACCATGCTGAAAAACATTACCTATTATACTCATTTGCTGAAATCAAAAACTTTTCACAATCATACCTAAATGTTTTCTTATAAGAGAAAAATTCTGTCCCAGAATGCTTCGGAGCCTGGATCACAACGTGTTTTCCATCAAGCGCACCAATGCAGTTGGGCATATTCCAACGTTGATAGAAGCCTTCAATAATACTTTTCCAGTCATCTTCGTTTGGTTGGGCCAGACAAACAGGAGTTAATACATCCCATAAAACCTGGCAAGTTTCGCGAACAATATAGTGGACTGTAGATTTCCCAATGCAATAGGACCAAGCTAATTCTTGCATTGATGATCCCTGAGCAAGAAAACTGGAAATATCAATAGATTATTGCGAGTGCATGTGATTTCTATAAATATCTTACTGTAATGTTAAAGTTAATCGAAATCCGGGGGATAGTGGATGTCTGTCCTCTCTGCGTTGCAAATGAGGAGCCACTAGCGCCAGGAGAGTCTCATATTGAGCCACTGTTAATCTCGTATATTTAAAGAACTGATCGTGGTCATTTGTTCTCATGAATTTGACCAAATATTCATACTGACCCACTGTTTGCCTGGCCCGGTTCATGGGTCGCACTTTGTACCGCCTCGGTCTTCTCTTCTTTTCCTTGCGACGACGCAAGTAAATTCTGGTGCAAAGTAATAGGCCCCACACCGCCAACAAGTCATTTGGAGATACAGCCCCATAATTATCGTTGCCCATGTTATCCATCGTTCGTTTTCTTGTAATCAAACTACTATAACCGATAATTTCTGACAATGCAAATATTGTCAGTGTCACCTATTCTAACACCTATTGCCACAGTATCAACGCAACGCTAGCTTATTTCCTTATCCATTATCCTGGTGTATGAACGGCATGTTTTCATTAAACCTTAAACCTTACTCCATAGACCTTATGCCTTGGGCGTTAGCTTTGTCTATGAACCCAGCATAAAAGTTTACCAACTTTTGCTATCTTGTGCGTTACACCTTGTTCCTTATTCTGTGTATGAACGGATACACGTAGACCCATAAGACGAACTTAACGCCTAAGGCGCAATTTTTAGGCGTTGCTCCTTATTCTTCGTCTATGAACCCAGCATTAGTCTGTCTCTCTCATTTTCACCGAATAGGTCTATTGGGCGTTGCGACGACAAAAGAACGACCCCTTGCGGGGTCAAATGACAAAGAACATGTATAAGCATGACTTCCGGCCGCAGAATCAAGAGGAACTGCAGCAGAAGATTGTCGAGGCTTGGCAACAGATAACGCCCGAGCTCACTAGCCAGCTAGTTTCGTCAATGCCAAGGCGTTTGCAGAGTGTTGTAGATTCGCATGGGGAGATGACGAAATATTAGTTTTTTGTTTTATTGTGATTGGTTGATTGTCAGATACGTGTCAGAGCGTTGTATTCGTAGTGTTCAGAATTTTAAGGTTAACAGTGTCAAAATTTGGCAAATGACAAATGTGTGGTGAAGGTTACCACAGTGAATTTGGAATTGTCTAAGGGAACACACTAGGGAATTTGCCGCGAGGCACCGTTGAACCGCAGCGGTTCCAACAACGGTCCTATCTCCATCTCTTGCTATCCAATTGCGTTCTCTTTTCATATCCTTCAAGCGCGAAAATGCATCGGTCCTAACCGTGGTGAGGTGTCAGGTGACCGCGGTTTCAGTTTAAAGTTTAAATGTTATCTTGACCTCACAATCGACACATCATCTACATAAAAACAAACCTCTGAGCTGGGTATCCGTATCCAAATGGAATAAATCCAGTTCCGTTCCAGCTAAACCCACCAATTTTCCCGAGCTCCCGTCCCGCTAGGTTATATCTGACAATTCTGACATAAGACAGATAAACCGCCACACTGGACCGGCCACTCTACCCGGTCCCTGATATTGCGAACCGTTGAAGTACACTCCAAGTAAAAAGTTTGAACCGGTCAGGTCGCGGCAACGCAGCGGTCATGCAGAATCGTGCACCGTTGACTCAACGGTGCCTCGCGGCAAAATGCCTACTGTCTCCGTTTATTTTGAGTGCGATCGTACCTACGCCAGTATTTCTACACTAATTTACTATAGGAAGAAGCTGTTTTGATTCAGGTATTCCGTCGTGTTGTGCTTTGAAATTGGAGCCTGAGATGATCTACCAAATCTTAAAAAAAAAAAATCAATATTCTGCTCTGCTACTGAATTACTTAACACACATAATCATAATTTACCACGACAAAGGTACAAACTCAAACAGAACCAATACAAAGAATACTATTATAAGGAAAACTCTATGAAAAACCTACAAACTTGAAAGACAAACACAAGTGACAAACCAGATGACGTTTTTTGACGTTATAAAAGTAAGTACCAGGGGTGGTGCACTCCGGTAGTAGGTTTGAATCACAGTTGCGTTGATATGCAGAAATGACAGATGGCGCTGGCGAGCAACTTTTGAACGAAAGTCTCTGCCGTGGGCCGAAAAAATCGCGGCAGCCGTATACAGGGTGTCCGTTTTTCGAGGCTAAGCATGGGTATCTCGCTTATCTTTAGAGATACAGAGTCGGTTAAATTAGAAAAAAGTTGCGAATTTTCATGACGATCAATTATCCAAAAAGATATTTGACTTGTCAGTTTTAATTTTCGAGATATCGAGAAAAAACAGAAAATTGTGATTTTTGTTTTAATTTTTTATTTAAAAAACGGTTGAAGGTAGCCTTTTCTAATTAAGACATTGTGCAGGCACTTTTCCAAGGGGAATCCATTGTTGCCAAAATCTTCATTCTAGCTTTCAAAACAACTGAGATATGACATTCAACTTTTTTTTCTCTTATGGGCGCCATATTGGATTTTGACATTTTTGAATACAATATTTTTTTCAGGTTACAACGATGTGTCACATGCCACTGTTGAATTCATGCTTCTGAGCAAAAAAATATTTTTTTATTTTTCAAAGAGTGCTTTGGAAACAAAATCAGCACCGACATTAAAAAAAAACGTGAATGTTAAACATTTATTCAACAGTAACATGTGGCACATCGTTGTAAACAGAAAAGAATACCGTATTCAAAAATATCAAAATCCAATATGGCGCCCATTCGAGCAAAAAGTTGAATGTCGTATCTCGGTTGTTTTGAAAAGTAGAAACAAGATTTTGACAAATTTGAATTCCCCTTGAAAAAAAGCCCTGACAATGTCTAGACTAGAAAAGGCCACCATCAACCGTTTTTTTAATAAAAAATAAAAACAAAAATTCAAATTCCTGTTTTCTCACGATATCTCAAAAACTAAAATCGATACGCTAAATTTCTTTTTGGATCATTGATCGTCATGAAAATGCGCAACTTTTTCCTAATTTAACCGACTTTGTATCTCTCAAGATAAGCGAGATACCCATGCTTAGCCTCGAAAAACGGACACCCTGTATAAGCCGTATGTCATTTTGACTTTACTTTTTTGTGCATTATCAAAAAAAGGACGCTTCGGCGTTTTTCGTATCAATTTGGATTTATTCCTCCTAGGTTTATTCTGGCCTCGAGCACAGCTTTCCAATCGATGGAAAAAGAACGAAAGACATACCCTTTTTTGGAAGACCAAATCGAAGGTACAGTTGGGAACGAAATGATTCATACGGCACCGCTAAGAAGTCGGCTGGATTTCAGGAATGTTAGCTGCTTGGATAGTTCTTGATGGCCAGTTTTGATTAGAGATTGATCGTAATCAAAACTGGCATTCAAGAACGATCCAACCAACTAACATTTCTGAAATCCAGCCGACTTCCTAGCGGTGCCGTATGAATCATTTCGCTCCCAACTGTACCTACCTATTAGTCCCAAATTTGCAATCACTACAGTAATGATTCCATAGACAGGAACAAGATGCAGCCGAAGGAAAATGTGAAAAGTTACATGAACAATACAATACATGAACTCTCCATGACTCACGGGTGATGACTGTGTATGGAGACAATGGGTGCTTTCCACCTAGACGGTACAAATACCACCAGACGGCACATGTTCCATCGTGTGGCACAAAATTTTAGGTGATCCAATGAACGGCGCAAAACCGAGTAGGAACACGTAGATGGAAAGCACCGTTTGGAACCCGCACATGCGTAAATGGCAGGTGTACCGAACTTGGGGCTAGGTGGAAAGCACGCAATGAGACTGAAAATCAAAACTGACTCCCCGGTAGCATCTCCAAGAGGTCCACAACTGACTATATCAAGAAAATCAGAGCATAATAGATATGAAATTCGATTGGAGCAATGATTATATAAACAATGAACATAATTTTTGGTCGGATTTTTTATGGAAAAGGCAGTGCATGAGACCAAAAGCAACGTGACCAGCAAGGGTCGTTTTGGATTCATTTGGAACATCACCAATGAGCTGAGGATGTCACTGTATGGCATATTCTTCGAAGACGTTGGCAGGACAAGGCTCTTCATACTACCGATTTCAAATGGCTTCAGGCAGTTTCTACCCTAAGATATTGAAGAGACCAGTGCAATTTATTTTAAGAGGGGGCATTGAAGAGTCATCTTTCCGCAAGTAGCTGAATTAATTTGATAAAATTATAATTTGGAAACAATCGAAAGTGCAGTTTTCTACTAGAAGAAAAGTGTATAGTAAGCTACCAACAGTGAGAGGGCGTTTTTTTGATACTTCGATTCCGACAGTGTAGTGATTTTGGTTAGAATTCAGTCTGTTGCGTCTGTCATTAAAAAGTGACACAGTTTCTTTATCACTCTCCCAAAACAGATGATTTCAAGCAAACTCTCTCTCATCTCAGCGCCACAAGTCCAAGGAGTCACAAGTCTTGCCTTAATAGAATCCGCACTTCGCAAAGCACACAAGGCATCGTTTTGCAACTCCGTTTGAAAGGCAACAGTGACAACTACAGCGATAGCTGGAACCGCTCGACGATCTCTGCGGCTCGTTACAGCGACCACTACCACCCCTGCCGGGCCACCGGGCCTGAATCCAAGCCTCGATCCAAGCCGAGGGAGGCGAAACCTGACCTGTCGCTGGAGAAAGGCAGAGCCCCGCAAGCATCGAAGCCATGGATGGCATGACGTTTTGCAGCAAACCAGCACCATCCCGTCACCCGACAACGATCTCAGCACCGACAACTTTGTCGACGACGGAGACAAAGAGAGCGTCTCACAAAACAAAGAAGGCCTTAAAGGCCATCAGAAGCAATGTCAAAGCCTAGGAGCTTGCCACGAGCTTCCTCACAAGTGTGGCTATCATCGACATCGAGTGATCGCAGTCAGTTGACACATATACGTCAGCGTCGTCAGGCGTCAGCTCGTCAAGCCCTGAAATTTCCAATTTGTGTCACAGTCGCGTCGTGTTTTGCCCTCAACAAAGGCTCTCAACTCAACAAGGGTGCTTGCTGCTCAGCTTGTTGCCGCATTTCAAGAAAATTATCGATATTCCAATTATTAAAGTTGCAGGTAAATTTCGAATGCTAGAAATCTGAAATGAGAGCTAATTTATTGCTTAATTTTGCAGCTACTTTTGGACCGGCAAAGATGTGTTGTGATTGGTGTGGAATGTGGTGTGGTGTTGTGTTGTGTTTGGTACCTATTATTATAAACGCAAAACAAGAAATCAGAAAGTGTAGTAGGGAGATGCCCTGTAATTTAACGTGTCGGTCAGTGGGACAATGTCACGCACTGTGAGGATTATTCTCATTCATGGACAACTTTTTACCCTGTGTTGACCAGGATACTTACGAGTACGACACCTCTGAATGAATTTTTGTAGGTACCTAATAAAACCGACGTATTATGGTCTTCTTGCTTTTATTTTAAGGTATAATTGACATTGACAATCGTTCTTAACCTTAATGACAATGACAGTCGCTCTTAACCTTAATTTTTGGCAATAGGCGATTTACATTTAAAAAACGCCACCTGGTGTAGAGCTCGGTACTTGATCGTCGAGGACGTTTTTGCGAGGAAAACCTACTCCGACGTCTAGTAGCCTAGGTGGGCACTAGTGGATACCTGTAAAACCCACATATTGACATGGAAATTTGACAAGTAGAAATAATCTGAAAAAGGGGTTTGCATTTGTGTCTCTTATTTCATGTTATGGTTAGCGTAGTTAGCAGGTTTTTAGTAGATCTAGCTCCAGAGGTGCGCAGCTGAAAGACTACGCTACGCCCCCAGCAATGCACTACATTATTGCGATAAAAAAAGACAACGTTTACGTCGCGAACACAGAGGTAGCTACGGCGAGCTTGTTAGAATGAAAAATGCGGATCTCCAGCTGAAGTCGAAGCAGGAAATCTTTAGAAAATGCGAGGAAAAAAGGTAGGTGGTGGTTGACTCTGCACGGCCAGCCCGAGGTGATTTTTTCTTGGCTGGCAGGCTGGTCGACGGGCTTGTGTGTTTCCCTCCGTGCGGGTGTGACAGAGTCTGTTGCTCTTCCTTGGGCGGAAGCTATGGATGATTTAGAGAAAGGTCTGCGACGACGCTGGTCATCAACATGGGGCCCAATAACGAGCCTATGGGGTCCCAAGGGTTCACAGGAACGAAAGTTTGCTTGTAGCGTACTGCACAAGACAGCAAAGTGACAGTTTTGACATGCCACCAATTGACGTAACCACCGCCGTTGCCGGACGGCAACTTACACCAGTTCTAAAAATTAATGCCCTAAAACTTCCTCGACGAAACGGCCATTTTCCCCAATAAGGTCAATCGCCTATACCTGTCAATCGAGGTAAATAAAACTTGCCAGCAAGGAATATCCGAGTTACCTCAGGGATGTCCTGGTGCAGCGACACCTGTCAGACAGTAGCCAAACTGTTGAGTGTTGAAAAAATTTCGGAGTGCATCTACTTTTTGCAAAGGCATGATCTCAAAAACCAAGCAATTTCGTTTGATGACCTTTTACAGTAAGTTTCAGCAAAAAGTGACCTAGGGATTGAAATACTGTTCATTCGCTAAACGTTAAATCCCGACCCAGGAAAAAAAGAATTCAGTTTTTGCTTATTAGCGATTTATTCAAAAAGCAGTGAAGAAAATGATAAGATCATTGTTTCATACCCTGGAGGATGATTACTGCCGTGTTCGTGCCAAATAGTTTTGCGTTCAGTTGAGAAATACGCCTGAAAATGCCTTTGAAAAATTATAAATGTCACGTGTATGCGCCCTCTTAAGTAGATACGTACTCAACTACGCTGCAAATTCCATCCCAAATTATTGAACAACTAACTCTACCAATTATGCGATTATGTGTAGACAATTATTTCATGGGATACCAACCTATTACAGCAAACGGTATAGGGTATAGGTATATTAATCTGGGATATAGGATCATGTTTTTTTCATACATCCATGACTATCAATTATCTAGACATTTAATATATGTACCTACATTTTTAACGTAATGTACATTGGTGAATTAACCACTATTTTCTGGTAAATATATAATATGGTCACAAAACCATAACAATAAGTTAACGAATTTTTCATTTGTAAGAATTTTTATAGAAGTATCTACCTCTGCAATTTTTATGTATCATATTTACGTCTTTCTTATGGTGTGAACCGTCGTATTACACAAACAATGAAAATTCCGCTTCATAGCTATTTTCAACTCTTTTGAGATACATAATAGCTGTAATGCGAAATTTGCATATTCTGAGTACCTACGGCCAGCCACGTATCACCATCCAGGCGATTAAAAAAGGGGTTTGAATTTCCCGCCCCCGAAATTCGGTTCAAAAGTAAAACAGGAATCTATATTTTTTTGTTGTCGTACTTGGCAGAAAATAGAGAGGGCGCTCGGAACTGTACTTCAAAGCCTACTGAGGGAGTCGGCTATCTATTGCTTGCCTTATCTATGGTAAGTACATTCACATAAGAAATCCGAAGTTACCTAAACACCCTGAAGTCACTAGGTACACTCCGTTTTTATGAGCTTTGACAGTGCTTGTCATTTATGTTTGCTGAATGGATTATACACATATTTTGGATAAAGTTTCAAAATGAGTTATCAAAAGTCAAAATCGGGTAATGGTAACATTTTCGGTGAAATTAGCAGATTACGGTGAAAAGCTTATTTTCACATTTCTACAGGCGATTGACCCATTCGTGCAGGAAGTTTTAGGGAATTAATTGTTAGAAGAGGTGTAAGTTGCCGCCTGGCAACGTCGGCTGTTACGTCAATTGGAGGCACGTCAAAACTGTCACTTTGCTGTCCACTACCGGCAAACTTTTGTTCCTGTGAACCTTTGGGACCCGGCAGGCTCTTTACTGGCCTTACATCGATGACCAGCGTCGTCGCCGTCGTCGCAGACCTTTCTCTGCATCATCCCTAGCTTTCACCCAAGGAACAGTAACAACGACTGTGGACCGAGTCCTCCTCCGCACACACCAACTGTTGGCACGCCAGAAAAGGTCACCGCTTGGGCTGGCTACGTCGTCAGTCTCCTTTTTCTCGAGATTTTCTGCTCAGACCTCACATGGAGATCCGCATTCTATATTTTACAGCTCGCTACCATTGTAATTAGGACGCAAACGTTTGTTGTGTCCCCGCACTGCCAAGATCCAGGTTTAGGTTCGCTTTGTGACCCATTTAGGATTGGGGGATCAATCAGCAGGCACTAAATGGCAGGAATGCAGGGGCGGGAGCTACTGGCAAAGCAGCATACCATGCTTGCATCTGCCTGTGGAAGGTGTAATGTAACAGTCACCGTCCCAATTTTCCCAATCTTCCAGCCTCTCACCTCTGGAACTAGATCTACTACTAGCCTGCTAAATACGCCAACCACAAGATCAAATACGGGACACAACAGCAAACCTCCTTTTACATTATTCCTACTTGTCAAATTTTATGTCATTGATGTGGGTATTGCAGGTATTGCAGGGTAGTGCCTACCTAGGCTACTAGACGTCCGAGTATGTGTTCCTCTCAAAAAATCCCTGCACGATCAAGTAACGAGCTCTACACCAGGTGGCGTTTTTTTAAATGTAAATCGACTATACACCGTATGTGCATACCAAATTTGATCGAAATCAGTCAAACGGTTTAGAAATAGATCGAGGAAAAAATTTTGTGTCGCACACAGACAAACAAACAAACCTCTCATTTCTCGAATAATTCGATGAGAGGTAAAAACCAACCAGGTCGAACTAATTACCTACCGACAAGCGCCAAAGGACATATTATCCAACATACATCCCTTCTTGACTATTGCCTTATATCTCTGGAACACGACGCGGGGAACGGAGCCTGTGCATCATGCGAAATGAAAATCAGCAGATGGCAGGAGACAGGCAGGCAGGCAGGCACAGACAGCCCGAGCCAGCCATCCAGCCCAGGATTGTGTTGTAATTTCGATGGAACGTAATTCTGTTGGAAAATTGGCAGCCGCATACGCACGTGCAAACTCCGAAGGGATTGAACAAAACCGCGCAACTGGAAATTATATTAAAGTGTTCGTATCTGCTGTATACGTGTTATATCGTAACTGCGAATCATCTCCCACAGGCTTACTGCCGACTACTAACGCAAAACAAAGTTACATTTCGTCGGGGCACAAATTAAATTTTAACAGAACGTAATTGAACGCTGAATGGCGGCGCTTTATACGTTCTCTGCATTCCACTTATTTTCGGCTTAATACAGAGACACCGCAAATGAATAGGCTCGTCATGTTCCACCAACACAACACAAATTCATACCACGCCGGCACAGCCGAATCCCAGGAGAGAGGGCGAAACTCGCCACGCCAGTTACTGCAACTACCAACTTGTTGTTACTGACAACAACGGCAGCCCATTCAACCCTTGTAGCTAATATTATGTTTCCCCTTAGTGGGGGGGTTAGCGGAATGGTCTGTGCATTTTGTGATCAAAGCATGAAATTTGACATACTTGTTCAGAAGACCCTCCTCCGCAATTCCAGATGTGGCGCCACGCGAGATTTTGCGCCAGAGACACTGTATTGCGGGTAATATACCTGCTAGGGGTAAATTCTGCAAAAATGGTTCCTGGCCGGTCTCTGGTACCGCAGTCGATATTTTTTAGCTCTGTTCAGTTGAAACTACATGTAGAAATGAGTGAGGAGTACATTTTCACAAGCAAAGTTCCAAATGCTGCCTCTATACGTTGTTTTAATACATTTTAAGGCCAACTTTGTTTTAGTACAGGAAACATGGTAAACAAAATTGCCAAAACCTCGGCAAAGATATGAACGCCCTGAAAATTTGATATTCTGTCCAAACTTATGTGCTCTACCACATATCTACAATTGCCAAAAATCGCACTCCGAGGCTTCGAGTTATTGGAGGGGGGGTAAAAAATTGCAACTCAAAATGAAAGGTATAGAACCAGATGGAACCCGTCAATCTAATGGATGCAAATACGTCGTAGTTCGACGCACCACAACCAGTTGATACAATTTAGGCACAAAAAGTGTCGATCATTGTTGAAGGGGGGTCGTGGGGAAGGGCGAAACTCGGCTGGGTGGCTCTTTTTCTTCCTGGGCCATGAAGAATCGATCACGACAAGATTGGTATCTTTTTCGACTAAATTCAATGTCCCGAACTTGAATCCGATGTGTAAATTTGGATAAAAACAAGTTCAAACAAGTTGACTTGAGAAAACCTGTTTTTTCTTCGACAATTTTCACAAAACTTTTTTTTACTGTTAAGAGGTATTCATCTTTGAAAACATCTCAGAGGTCATTAGACTAAACTGTATTCTTCACGAAAATCATCCATTCGATCTGTAACTTTGTTTTTCGAGGTAGGAAAAATCGATTTGAACTTTAGTCGGCACTGCCCGGCGTCTACTAATGACCAGAACACTACAGCATGTAAGTTCAGGTGATAACTTAATACCCTGCATTGCGATTTATGACGATTTTGTTTATGTTATAGGGAATTCATTTCTGCACAGATCCTCGAACTTTCAAAGATGAGTTATAATTTTTCAGATAGTTTGGGCTATTTTCATTTAAAGATGCATGGTGTAGTGTTCTGGTCAGTAGTAGACGTCGGGCTATGCCGACTAAAGTTCAAATCGATTTTTTTTATCTCAAAAAACAAAGTTACAGATCGAATGGATGATTTTCGTGAAGAATACAGTTCAATCTAATGGCCTCTGAAATAATTTCAAAGATGAATGCCTTCAACAGTGAAAAAAAGTTTTGTGGAAATTTTCAAAAAAAAAACAGGTTTTCTCAAGTCAACTTGTTTGAACTTGTTTTTGTCCAAATTTATACATCGAATTCAAGTTCGGGACATTGAATTTAGTCGGAAAAGATACCCATCTTGTCGTGATCGATTCTTCATGGCCCAGGAAGAAAAAGAGCCACCCAGACGAGTTTCGCCCTCCCCCGCGACCCCCCTTCAACAATGATCGACACTTTTTGTGCCAAAATTGTATCAACTGGTTGTGATGCGTCGAACTACGACATATTTGCATCCATTGGATTGACGGGTTCCATCGGGTTCTATACCTTTCATTTTGAGTTGCAATTTTTTACCCCCTCTCCAATAACTTGAAGTCTCGGGGTGCGATTTTTGGCAATTTTAGATATGTAGTCGGACACTTGATTCTGAACAGAATATCAAATTTTCAGGACGTTCATGACTTGGCCGAGGTTTTGGCAATTTTTTTACCATGTTTCCTGTACTAAAACAGAGTTGGCCTTAAAATGTATTAAAACAACGTATAAAGGCAGCATTTAGAACTTTGGTTGTGAAAATGCACTCCTCACTCATTTCTACATGTAGTTGTAGCTAAACAGAACTAAAAAATACCGACTGCGGTACCAGAAACCGGCCAGGAACCATTTTTGCGGAATTTACCCCTAGCAGGTATATTAACCGCAATACAGTGCCTCTGGTGCGAAATCTTGCGTGGCGCCACATCTGGAATTGCAAAGGAGGGTCTTAGGCCAGTCAAATAAGGAAAGCTGGAGGGAAAAAACTGTTGGAGTTTTGGAAATTTGACAGTAATGTCCGGTAAGGTGTACTGATAAACATACTAAAAGTCCCTAGCTCTACCTATTGAGCTCGAGCCGCCATCTTGGAAAAATGGTCCTTCGATCCAGTTTTCTGCTTATATTGCGCTAATCATCAGAGATATTCAATTAAGTTTCATTAAACATCAAGGCTATAAAATTGTCTACAAAAATTGCTCTATACCGATTTGTATCTCGTATCTACTGATATTAATTAAATTAAATTAACAAAAAAAAATTTAAAAAAAAGCGATTTTTTGCCTATGGCTGGAGATATTGTCTTCAAAATTTGTGAAGATGTTGGCAGTCTACATCAAAGCTGAATGTGACAGTTGAAATAGAAAAAAAAATTGCGAAAATATTTTTTATTTCATTTTTTAAATTAAGCAAAAATTTTGGTTTTCGAGTTTGACATTTCCAACAGGGCGGAGTGAAGGTTTCGATCGAACATCAATCAGTTTTGATATTTACATATTGTAAGACAAGATTTCATCAATATTGTGCCTTCACGATCTTCTGGAATGCTCGATATGAATTAAACAGAAAGAATAATCGCTAAGTCCAAAAAGTGTTGTCGATTGGTTCTGAAGGAAACATTTCGAAACAAAAGACATCAGCAAAGGATATACAGAAGGTCCAAAGGTTATTCAACTGTATATGACCCCCATATTGATGTGCCTTATCCAAAATAGTACAAAAGAATCAATCAATATGTTAAAATCCACCCTGTATAACGAAAAGTAACGATACAAAATGGAAGTAGTAAAGCATACCTGGTGTCAAAAATACAGCCTTTACATTGCTGGAAAAAAGAACAAAATTGATCGATTTATTTGAAAGTTATTAGTCCTCAAACTTGACTTTACAAATTTCAGTCAGTGAAATAGGGAAAAGTAGAGAGAAGTAACTGTCGGAGTTTCAGAAATTTGACAGGAATGTTCGCTAAGGTATACTAATAAACACACTAAAAGTCCCCGCCAGTACCTGTTGCGCTTGAGCCGCCATCTTGAAATAATGGTCCTTCGATCAAATTTATTACCATTTTTCCAAGATGGCGGCTCGAGCACAACAGGTAGTGGCGGGGACTTTCAGTATGTTTATTAGTATACCTTAGCGAACATCCCTGTCAAATTTCTGAAACTCCGACAGTTACTTCTCTCTACTTTTCCCTATTTCACTGGCTGAAATTTGTAAAGTCAAGTTTGAGGACTAATAACTTTCAAATAAATCGATCAATTTTGTTCTTTTTTTCAGCAATGTAAAGGCTGTATTTTTGACACCATGTATGCTTTACTACTTCTATTTTGTATCGTTACTTTTTGTTATACAGGGTGGATTTTAACATTTTGATTGATTCTTTTGTACTATTTTGGATAAGGCACATCAATATGGGGCTCATATACAGTTGAATAACCTTTGGACCTCCTGTATATCCTTTGCTGATGTCTTTAGTTCCGAAATGTTTCCTTCATAACCAATCGACAACACTTTTTGGACTTAGCTAATATTCTTTTAGTTTAATTCATATCGAGCATCCCAGAAGCTCGTGAAGGCACAATACTGATGAAATCTTGTCTTACAATATGTAAATATCAAAACTGATTCATGTTCGATTAAAACCTTCACTCCGCCCTGTTGGAAATGTCAAACTCTAAAATCAATATTTTGCTTAATTTGAAAATAAAAATAAAAAATATTTTCGCAATTTTTTTTTCTATCTCAACTGTCACGTTTAGCTTTGATGTAGACTGCCAACATCTTCACAAATTTTGAAGACAATATATTCAGCCATAGGCAAAAAATCGCTAAATTTTTGTTTTTTTTTCTGTTAAGGTGATTTTATCAATATCAACATATACGAGAAAAAAATCGGTATGAAACAATTTTTGTGGGCAATTTTATAGCCTTGATTTTTTATGAAACTTGATTGAATATCTCTGATGATTAGCGGAATATGAGCAGAAAATTGGATCGAAGGACCATTTTTCCAAAATGGCGGCTCGAGCTCAATAGGTAGAGTTGGGGACTTTTAGTATGTTTAACAGTACACCTTACCGGACATAACTGTCAAATTTCCAAAACTCCAACAGTTTTTTCCCTCAAACGGAAAAATTTGTTCTAATTTGACTGGCCTATCTTCTGAACACGTATGCCAAATTTCATGCTTTGATCACAAAATGCACAGATCATTCCATTTTTGGCTATTAACCCCGCCACTACCTTGAATTGCTAGAAGAAAAGTTCAAGTAACCATAGTCCGGATGCTAGTTGAAAGTACCTTGCATTTTTTGATGAGAAGATGCCGCTCGGTGGAAATGTTCCTTGCATTGTACTCTTCCGATCCAGAAAGGTAGCCATCAGCACCATCCATGCCAGCGGCGTATACAGGGTGATACAGAAAAAAAAAGTTGAAAAATTCTATTTAATTAACCGAAACATGTGGAGACGTGTAACTCACCACATACATTAACTATTTTATACTTATGAAGTCACAGCAAACTGTTCTTGATTACCTTGAACCGTCTTTGAAATGTAGGGAAAAACCAGAAAAAAAAACAAGAACAATCTTTTTTCCATAAATAAGTAATTCCTCGAGATACTGGGTAGTATTAATAAAAAATAAGCATTAGCATTTGCTTAGATTTTTAAGGAGTTGCTAAGCAGAGTTTCCCTAGCAACGCCTATGAAATCTAAGCAAATGCTTATGCTTATTTTTTATTAATACTACCCATTGACACAATACTTGGTATTTCTACAAAAAGTAATGTTAGAAATGATATGAGCTGGGTAGCCAACTTCTAAGCCAACTATTACTAGAAATACGATTGTCAACTTTTTTTTTTCCTCTTGAGCACCATCTTGAATCTGCCCTGTGAGGCATCGTTGAAAAGGTGACTGGTTATTATAATAATGGTAACATGAAATCATTGCATCGCAAAAACAACCTCCTTATCATAACTTAGTGACCTCTCGGCGGGAAAGAACTGTCATTCACTTATTTTTTGGCTCTTCAAAGCTTTAGTGCCCATGATGGCATTTGCAACATCTGGAATGGTGAAATATGTTACACATTATGAACCTTGATGTACTTTGAGATAGCCTACCAAGTTTCACCATCATCAATTAAGAGGTTTGTTCTTAAAAGCTGTTTGAACAAAATTTGTGTCGTTTTTTTATGAAAAATACAAAATATTGGGTCTCTTACCCTCACTTGATCCCTCACTAAGGATAGCCTGAAACCGAAAGTTTCCGAATTTTTTACGATAATGGTTCAGTGGGAAATGCTCTTCAATGTTTAGTTGTCAAAAATTGCATAGTTGCCTTCAGATTCCAGACAGAGAACGTCAGAGAAGTTCATGCAGTAAAAAAAGACATAAAGTACAGTCGAGAAAAAACTAGTCCAGGGCTAGACTGAAAGCTGTCTGGAGACCTTGCTTTTTTAAACATAAATGTGCAATTTGGTACACTGTTAGAGCCTTAAGTTAGTAATGTTTAAAGCCTTTCACCCACGCTTGAGAGTCTTACAGAACCTGTGTATTGCGGGAAGCCTATCTAAAAGGGACATTTCCGGGATTTCTCCGTTGCATTGGAAGTTGTGTATTTTCACTGCATGAACTTCTTTGTCGCTCTCTGTCTAGAATCTGAACGCAACTATGCGGATTTTGACAACTACACATTGAAGAGCAGTTCTCAGTGAACCATTAGCATAGAAATTTTGGAGACTTTCGGTTTCAGGCTTTCCTCAACAAGGGATCAAATAAGGGTGAAAGATCCAATATTTTGCATTTTCCATAAAAAAATTAAACAAATTTTGTTCAAACAGCTTTTAAGAACAAACCTTTTAATTGATGATTGCAAAACTTGGTAAGCTACCTCAAAGTACATCAAGGTTCATAATGCGTAACATATTTTACAATTCCAGATGTTGCAAATGCCATCATGGGCACTGAAGCTTTGAAGAGCCAGAAAATACGTGAATGGCAATTCTTTCCCGCCGAAGAGGTCACTAAATTATGATGAGGAGGTTGTTTTTACGATGCAATGATTACATATTACCATAATTATGATAACCAATCACTTTTTCAACGATGCCCCACAGGGCAGATTCAAGATGGTGCTCAAGAGGAAAAAAAAGTTGACAATCATATTTCTGGAAATAGTTGGCTTAGGAATTGGCTACCCAGCTCATATCATTCCTAACATTACTTTTTGTAGAAATACCAAGTATTGTGTTAATATCTCTGAGAATCACTTATTTATGGAAAAAAGAGTGTTTTTGGTTTTTTTCTGTTTTCCCCTACATTTTGAAGACAGTTCAAGGTAATCAAGAACGGTTTACTGTGACTTCATGAGCATAAAACAGTTAATGTATGTGGTGAATTACACGTCGCCACATGCTTTGGTTGTTTAGATATAATTTTCCAACTTTTTTTTTCTGTTTCACCCTGTATACGCTGCCGGCGTGGATGGCGCTGATGGCTACCTTTCTGGATCGGAAGAGTATGATGCAAAGAACATTTCCACCAAGTAGCATCTTTTCATCAAAAAATGCAAGGTTCATTCCATTTTATGCAACTAGCATCCGGACTACCATAACTACAATTACTTGAACTAGAATTCTGTTTTCAGAGTTCGTTAGCTCAAGGACGGAGTTGAATTGGTGGAATAAAGCGTTGCGAAATCAATCGCTGTGGGTTTATTCCTTGACAAAGTCTTACCATTCAGGTGTCTTTCGGAGGAGCTTGTGGTGTGGTGGTTAGCGCGTTCGACTGCCACATAAGGGGTCGTGGGTTCGAGTCCCACTGTGGGCGCTCGGATTTTCGTCTCAAAACAAGTTCTTTGATTTAGTTGGAATGCTTGCTAAATGCAAGAGGGCGCCGTGTGTCGCATAGCACGTAAAATATGAACGATGGTGCCGACCCTATGCGATGTTGGTGGTCGTTAAAAATCCCTACCCTGTGTTAGAACACACAGGGGTGCAGCAAAATTTCCGGTACAGTGGAGGAAAGCATTCACCGGCATCGGTGTTAGGCCTCGTTGCGGAAATAGGCCGACGTTAAATAAACGAATTAAAAAAAGTCTCTTTCGAAAGTTACAGAAATGTAGGTACTTTGATTTGAGCCCATTGGCATTCCCAAAATCCAAACATTAAATTATTTAATTGTAAATTGAAAAATATTTTTGGATTTTGGAAATGCCAAAGAGAGCTAAATGGTAAGATTCTGTCAAGAAATAAGAAATAAACCCACAGCGATTGATTTCTAACGCTTATTTATTTTACCAGCTCAACTACGTCCTTATGGACAGGGAGCTGGTGCCTTAAAACTTACGTCATAAGGTACATGATTTTAACCCTGTAGGTCTAATGTGCGATGATAAGGTTATTGAAAATTTCTTTGTCTTACATCTCAGACCAGGGGCTTTAGGCTGATAATAAGCTTGTCACTTTTCGCAAAAGGGCCAAAATTTTACATCATGAGGTACATGAATGAAACCAACGGGTTTTTGTGTGGCAACATCCCCTTAATCGAAAATCGAGTCGTAAGACAAAATTTTTGGGGGCTCTTGGTTCATAAGACAAGTTTAAAAAATTTTAAAAAGGGCCAAAATTTACCCCCTTCTGAAAACTTTCCCCTTGACGTAATTTTAAGAATGAAAAAAGATTCTTACATAATTTTTACGTAGGTTTCGAGTCTGTTCACAAAAATTTTTAATGAATTGTACACCCTGTATTTTAACATGGAAATCAATTCCGTTTTTCATCCTGATTACAAAATATATATCACACTTGATGGATGTTAATTCCGTTTTTCATCCTGATTACAAAATATATATCACACTTAATGGATATCACAAAAAAACGCCTGTGAAAAAATTCAGAAATTTTGGTTCTTCTTGGAAAATTTCAAACTTGTCTTATGGAAAGCCCCCAAAAATTTTGTCTTATGACCAAATTTTTGACTAAGGGGATGTTTCCACACAAAATCTCGTTGGTTTCTTTCATGTACAATGTTCCATGTACATGTACATGTTTCATGTACATGTACATGTTTCATGTAAAAGACATTTTTGGCCATTTTTTCGAAAACTGACAAGCTCAGCCTAAAGTCTCCGGTCTGACATGTTAGACAAAGAATTTTTAACAACCTTATCGACGCACATTAGACCTTCACGGTTAAAATCACGTAACTTATGACGTGAGTTTTGAGGCACCAGCTCCCTATCCATTAAGACTGTCATTTTCATCACAAAGACAGACTGCGGACTACCGGCGCGGCAGTGCGACAGAGACACAGATAGACTTTTCTGTCGAGCCCTTCGGCTAAACCTGTCTGCCGAAGTCTTTTGGCGGCTTCACAGAACTTCGTTTGTCGCCGGCGACAGTCCCCCACTCCACTGTAGTTGAATAATTTGAACGACACGACGACAGAAACTCGTGTCGCGGGAATTATGGAGGGAGGTAGGGGAGTACAGGCAGATCGAATCCTATTGGCCAGCGACACTGTCGCCGGCGACATACGAAGTTCTGTGAAGCCGCCATTTGTAGTAAACTCAATGATTCGAACTGAACCTTATCTTTCATCAATGCGAGGATTTCGGCGTCACTTCAACGTCCATTGTGGGCAACATTTAAAGGATTTTATCTTTAAGACATAGTTTAGCATTTCCGCATTCAATATATTCAATAGACTATCATTTTTCAACATTTGAACATGAGAATAGCCAGTTTTGTTGTGTAGTTGACTCAATATGTGCGATTTTTACGTTTTCACATTAACTGGTGGGTATGAATTGTCAAGACAAATTTGAGCAACTCGGGTACCCACACATAGAAATGCATCCTTTTCTCTTCAATTTGGTGCTATTTGGTTAAAATGGGGCCAGTACTTTTCAAGATATCTCAATTTCAAATGTGTCCGTTTGCTGTGCCTCAAAAAATCATCTATGCAGACGATCTGACGGCAGTAACATTTCAGCACAAAGAATTTGAGTTTATGGAAGAAGTTATAGTTGAAGATTTAGTGATAATGCATAAATACATATTTCGCAAAATTGCGTCTTTTCATAAATTTTTCAAAGACTAGTTTCCTGTTCTCGCTCAGCCAACAACCAGAAACTTGGAAAAGCTCAGGTGACCCTTCAATGGATCCATTCTAAAGCACAATTTTTATCCTAAATATCTTGGAATTAAACTGCGCAACAAATGTGTTGTCGCGAGGGAAAAATTGGTCCGAGTTTGAACCACAATAACTTTTGAATGACACAAACCATTTCGATTCTGTTTTGACGGTTAGCGAGCTCAGTCTTTCCGTTATTCACCTTCAGGAGGTGAAGATCAGGAAGCTTCATGTGAAATATCTACAAGGTGAAATGTAAAACAGTACAAAATTTTAGCAAATTCAACGGACCCCCATTTTCAGAATAATTTTTTTTCTCAAACGCAAATGAAAAGATTATAAAGCGTTATGTTTGAGCTTGCGCCCAGTTTTGAAATTTTTGAAATCGGAAGTCTGGTTCTGACTTTATGATTTTTTTCTCTTTGAGGATGCTGATTTATCCTATCGCTACAAAGAAGACTATGTTACTCTGACGATAGGAGGTTGCAATTCACGAATATTGTTGCTTAAACGGTTCTCAGCAACTTAACTCGCAAACCATCTGGAATACCTTGATCAAGGCTTTAAAAAAAGGGGCCCATTCAAAATGGGCGACACAGGTGTTTTCCTCAAAAATTGAATTTGATCAGATTTTCACAATTGAAACAAGCTTTCTTTGTGATTTTGACCTCCTGAACTTGATGCTGATGATCAATTTTAGTTTTTTATGATAACAGGCTCCCTAGGCTAACATAGTCTTCCTTGTAGCGATAGGATAAATCAGCATCCTCCAAGAGAAAAAAAATCATAAAGTCAGAACCCGAGTTTCGATTCAAAAAAGTTCAAAACTGGGCGCAAGCCAAGACATCACGTTTTATGATCCTTTCAGTCACATTTGAGAGAAAAAATTATTCTGAAAATGGGGGTCCGTTGAATTTGCTAAAATTTTGTGCTGTTTTACATTTCACCCTGTAGATATTTTACATGGAGCTTCCTGATCTTCACCTCATGAAGATGACTAACGGAAAGACTGAGCTCGCTAACCGTCAAAACAAAATCGAAATGGTTTGCGTTATTCAAAAGTTATTGTGGTCCAAAGTCGGACCAATTTTTCCCTTGCGACAACATATTTGTTGCGCAGTTTACTTTGGATACCTCTTTGACATACAAGCGTCATCTAGAAAATTTAGTTCGAAAACTGAAGACGAGAAATAACCTCCTACACAAACTGACAGGATCGAGTTGGGTAGCAAGTGCACCAACAACGATACCCTGGCTATCAGTTCTTGTGAGAATCGTTTCTTTTTCAATTGCAAAGAGAAAACTTGCAACAAAAAGAGAATGGGACCGTGACGAATTATTTCTGACCTTCAGAATTTACCACAAGACAGACTGAAATCCCGTAAGCCCATCTTGCTGTTGTGACTTCTGAGATAAGAACGACTGAGCAATGTTTTTTCTAGGCACAATTATGTCCTCTTCCACTGCTGTAACAGGATCGGGCGGAGTTGAAGTAGGAAGCTTGGAAGAAGCCGATGGCAGATTGATCTTGCACGTTGCAGATGTAGTGTCACATGATGGAAAGTCTGTAGCTTTGTTCACAGTGAACACGGATGTTATTGTTTTGGTCATTTACTTTTTCTTTGTACTGTAACATCAAGGCCTCAGGCAGCTGTGAGTGTTATTTGGAAATGGCTTAAGGAGGCGCTTCATATCGATTCACGGGATTGCTGAGGAACTAGGTGAAGACAGGTCGGTCGCATTGAGAGGCTTTCATGCGTTTACAGGTTGCGATACAACATCCTTTTTGACCACAAAAGGCAAACGCAGCGCATGGAAGATTTGGAGCCGTAAGCAAGAAACAGCGACAATGGCATTTTTTTACCGAGGTATCGCAACCGTCTGAGGGTCTGACTGAGGAAACAAGACGGCAACTGGAACGGTACGTCGTGCCCCTGTATGACTCGGCAAGTAACTGTGAGACGGTTGATACAGTCTCACAAAGCCCGCAAAGACTTGTTCGCCTCAAAGTGCATATCAGTGCAGCAGATCCCACCCACATCTGACGCCCTACCCCAGCACATCCTCCGAGCGAAGTTTGAAGCCGGAGAAATCTGGGGAAGAGCGACTCGACTAGTGCTGTCAAATTGCTGCGTTCTCCAGCAACACATTGCTGGAAGCAGGTCGACAAGGAATGGCAACCAATCCGGACAATCCCAGAAGTGTGGGTCGATTGTCAAGAGCTGACAAAGTATGTGACTTTGCTCCCACTAACAAAACAGTAATTTTAATATTCTACAGTAGTTGTTGCCAATGTAAAACTGGTGACAAAGGCAAGAAATGCTTGAGCCTCGAATCTCAGCTCCCATGCACATTACAATGTATATGTAAAGTGAAGTGCTGTAGTAAGAGGTAGGCCCCAATATACCTTATAATCAGTTTCACGGCTTTTTGCATTAGAGCAAGCTATAGAAAAATTGTGTTGTGTTGGCACGAACGGTTACAGTACAAGCTAGACTTTGACGCCTTGATAAATGTGCTATGTATAAAGTGACAGCTGTCAGACGCGATGAACCCGCAAGTACAGTGTGATCCGAACCATTCCGAATTGGGGTAGGCTGTGCCCTGGCGAAAAGCAGCTTTACATCCCGGAATTTGACCATGTCACAGCCTACCCCAGTTCGGAATGGCTTGGATCACACGGTGGAAATTTCTGAGGCTGCGCAGCTAAAGTAGGGAAAAGTAAGCCCCCCTGCAGTGGAAATTGCTGTGGTCGGTAAGGGTCGTCTCTACCATGGTTGACGGCCTTTCGTCGTCGCTGATGCCAGTTGACCGACGTAACTGAATAAAATGATTTCCAAGCAACCCCAGGCGCTCCAGTACTACGTAAAAAGCAGTAAAACACCCACCAAGTAGTGAGTACTTTCTACTCTAGCTTGTATGTACAATTGGGAGCGAAATGATTCATATGGCACCGCTAGGAAGTCGGCTGGATTTCAGAAATGTTGGCTGCTTGGATCGTTCTTGAATGCCAGTTTTGATAACGATCAATCTCTTATCAAAACTGGCATTCAAGAACAATCCAAGCGGTTAACATTTCTGAGATCCAGCCGATTTCCTGGCGGTGCCGTATGAATCATTTGGCTCCCAACTGTACCCTGTGAAACAGCACTCATGTACTTAATAAATAAAAAGATACATACTACAGCAAATTGACAAGACTTCAGCACAGTGCACTCATTCAGGCGCCTCTCGTCTCGCACAAGTTTTCTCAACCTAACCTCACAGGGGTCACTGGACAGTCGGGGTTTTACTGCATTTTACATTGTACTGGCGCGCCTGGGAGCCACTTGGGCATCATTTTATTCAGTGACCGTCGGGTCAACTGGCAACGTCGCTGAAAAGCCGCCAACCATGGTAGATATGACCCTTGCCGATCACACAGCAACTTCCACTGCAGGGGGGCTTACTTTTCCCTACTTCAGCTGCGCAGCCTCGGAAATTTCTACTTGCGGGTGCATCACGTCTGACAGCTGTCACATTATACATATACATTTATCAAGGCATCAAAATCTAACTTGAACTGTAACCATTTGTGCCAACACAACACAATTTTTCCATAGCTTGCTCTAATGCAGAAAGCCCTGAAGTTTATTATAAGTCACGTCACGTCCACATTTAGTGACCCCGATTGCAACAACGCACCAAATGTATGCCGAACAGCAGATCGAAGCTTTGCAAGAGGAGGTTGAGCAAATGATGCTTCGACAACAGCAGCCTCAGCAGCCAGCCCCTGTGCAGCAACAAGTCGTCGAACAAAACCGTGAACCAAAGAACAACGCGCTGTCGGGTCGCGTTTGTCGGGTAGATGTAAAGCTGCTGCCTTTCTGGGTCGACAAGCCCTCCGCCTCCGTCTGGTTCGCCCAAGTGGAGGCCCAGTTCGCTCTGTCGAGAATAACCCTCGATAGCACCAAGTACGACTACGTCGTGGCCCAGTTGAATGGCCTTTATGCAAAGGAAGCCGCCGACATCTTGATCAATCCTCCAGCTGCCGACCGTTATCAACGCCTCAAGAATGAGCTGAAAAGACGCTTTTCTTCATCCGAGGAACAAAAAGTACGGCAGCTACTCGGGGTAACTGGACCCGACAGAAATCCCAAGGCAACTGGGCCATGGGCAGTTTACCGCCCAATAGATTGGATATTTCAACTTTAGATACTCCATTGGCAATGCTGACTGATGGTCATGACAGAACCATCAGTCAACACTGTAAATAACTGAACAAGTCCACACTTATACGAGACTACAATTATGTAAAAATAGCTTCAAAGAAGTTCTTGGCAAAATAGCATCACAATAAGAGCTTTGGTTCAGGAGTAATGATTTTTTGAAAAAAAATTTGGACACTAGCTCATGATAGGCTACTGGACATCAATCGCATTTGACTATAAAAGTATCATAAATCTGATGAATATCTGAATGACGAGTTCGTTGTTGGAAAAGTGAAAAGGGGTGACTTTGCGGTTCATCGCTCTAAACTGAAATTCGCTTAAGTAGAGGCGGAACACGCCCAAGAATGGGTTGTTGGAATGAGCAAAAGTGGAGACGAAATAATCGGCATAACACAAGAGGCTTCCATACTACAAAGGTGGGCACTTTTATTCCACTGGAAAAGTGAGGTTTCAAGGAAGACTTACGAGATGTTTGGCATGGACTCTCCCATTTCTTGTAAGAAATAAACACCCAGTCGTCGCCGAAGAAATATTGCCGATGAAGAAGCACTTCTTCAAATCATGGAGTCCTCCAACATGTTCCATAATGATGGAAAGCTTCTAACGAAAGTCTGCAATATTGCTACAAAAGATACAGCATCTGAAGATATTCGTGAGCATTCTAAACGCAAAAAGGACCGTCATGCAGCTAACTATACAGGTGTCCCGAAAATACACCGACAACGTTCTAGGGCAGCTTTCTCTTATCAAAACAAGAAAAAAAGTTCCCATAAACATGGGTCCAGAAACGCTTCCTAAGGGAGCTACAGGTCCCTCAAAGGTGGAACCCTGAAGATGGTTTTTATTTATCATCTTCAAACACATCCACTAATCTTCTTATATTATTCCTAACAAAGAGAGGCAAGATTTATTTCAAAATAATGTACTAGGGGTAGATCAGGCTGAGGTGTGAGGGTAAAAATAACTAACTTTTTTTAATGTGAATTTTTTCCAAATTTAATAAGAAATTATGAAATACTGGAGTTTTCTACCAAAAAAGGTACCCTTGTTCAACTTCGATAGACGCACCGTTTAAGAGATATTTGAGTTTGAATGTATGAAAACGTGGTCAGAATTGCTGTGATTGTCTTCATAGTAACATTACCCCAAAATTAGCGTTTCTGACCATGTTTCAATACATTCAACCTCAAATATCTCGTTAACAGTGCGTCCTATCGAGGTCAAAGAAGAGTATTATATTTTGATAGAAAACTCCAATATTTCATAATTTTTTATCAAAGAAAAAAATCCACATTAAAAAAAGTTAGTTGATGTTAAACGACTTTTTACATTTTATACTAATTTACCATATACTTGCTCTTGGTAATGAAACTGTAAATAAAAGTTTCGAAACGCGTCGAGCAGAATAAAATAATATACAAGTGAAGAGACAAGATTTTAACTTTCTACATCAAGTTACACTTAATGTGACTTCACATAATGAAGAACTTTATCAGAAGATATAGAAAAAGTTAGAATTATTTTTACCCCCCCCCCCCCACCTCAGCCTGACCTACCCCTGGTAAATTATTTTGGAATCAATCTTGCCTCATTTTGTTAGGCATAAGAAGGTTAGTGGGTGTGACCAGTTTGATTGATTTCCCTTAAACGGTTTCGGAGATATTCAATAAAAACCATCTTCAGGATCTCACCTTTAGGGGCCTGTAGCTCCCTTAGGAAGCGTTTGTGGACCCATGTTTATGGGAACTTTTTTTCTTGTTTTGATGAGAGAAAGCTGCCCTAGAACGTTGTCGCTGTATTTTCGGGACACCTGTATGTATAGTTTAGTATAAACACTTTGGTTACAACGTTCAATACCACTAGATGATACTGGAAAAACTGAACTTAGGTACTACGCCAAAATGACCAAAAACAAAGCTTTAACTCTGTGCGAAGTGAAGCAAAAAGAATTGTTGCCATGGCCAGAGACACGGATGTCTTCATACTGGGAGGAAGAAAAATGTTTCGAAAGTATCAGAAAAATGTTGAAAAAATTTGAGGCTTCAATTTTTGAAAATATGGAGTGTCAAAAGGTAGTCCTCCGACCCCCTCTATTTTCGTTATTTTGAAAGATTTTAGTGAACTCTCTTCAACAGATCAAAAAGCAATGTCAAGCGCAGACAACAGATCCGACGACGATTACATCCCGTGCGGATACCCCAAGACTACAACACCATTGGCTTTAAAAATGTTTGCACCTACGTCACAAGATTTGCGAGATGCTGGACCTTCGAGAGATATAGCGGATCGGAACAGTGTGACGAGCAAGCCATGCGATGTCCGACGAACCAGAAGAGCCAGACAAGATAATGACAGCAGTATCAGAGGTCTTTTAGAAGATCCCCCATCGAGCCTTCCTGTATTTGTCAAATACATCAAATGTCCTGACTGCGTGAAAAGATTTCCGAGCTACCGCGGTTTAATAATACACCTCGCATACAATTCTCCTTACATTAGTGGACCAGAAAACTCCTCCAACTATGAATGGACAGCCAGGTGGAGCAAAGTAACTGAATAGAATAGAAAACTCAATGACTTGCCTAGTGGTGCTGCTAGCCAACAGTCAATATGACATTCTAGCATTCTTCAATATACTAGCCGAAGAAGTCGAAGATTTAACGGAAGGAAAAGAGACGAGCAAAAGACTTTCAACTTTTATAGCGTTAATTCTGCAGAGAAATAAATATTTCAGGAAGGCAGCCGATGTACGTAAGCTGATAGATCGCCGCCTAGAAGGATGGAGAGCTGGGAACTTCGACATCCTTATCAAGAAAGCGACTCGATGCGACCACCAACTTGAAAATCACATGAAAAATATTCGCAATGATGACATTGAGGAAATAGAACGGTCTTTTGAAAGGTTCATGCTCCAAGGAAAATTTAGAGAAGCCACAAGACGACTAACAAGTAGATCTGGAGGATTCTTCGTTTTGGGATAAATAGTTCAAATTTAAGATCAAAAATCGCCGATCTAGCCACACGTTTAGCGAATGAAATTGTGCCATGGGAAGAAATCAGAGCCTTAATGGCTAATCGTTTGATTGCTTTAGACAAGAAGTCAGGAGTTCGATCTATTGACATAATGCCTAAAAAGGATATTGGCAAAATGTATGGCCATTATTACAAGCTATGACGTGACAGAAGCGTGCGGTGCTGACCAGCTGTGTGGAGGTCTCCCAGCGGGAATCGAAGGCGCCATACATAGCATGACTGAGACATTCTCTCTCGAATGATAGTAAGTCAATGGGGTATGCTCCTTGTAGATGCGGACAACGCTTTCAACAGTTTTAATAGAATATCAGCACTTCTCCAATCCAGGCTGCGATGGACTCGCTCCGCCCGTTTCTTATACAGGGTGATTCATGAGTGACCTTACATAGGCTAATGGGAGATAGAGGACTTCGAGGCGAGTCAGGATCCAGTGAAGAAATTTTGTTTTCTCCATTGGTTACGAAGATACAGGGTGTTTTGTGTGTTTCGTATGAAACTTTGATAAGCGATATTTCTGAAAAAAATACATATCGCGCATACAAATACATTGCACACAAATCGTGGGCAAGCTGAATTTATTGTACCTGGATGGAAGTGAAACAAGTGAGAATGCCTTCACGTGCGTGAGTCTCAGTAGCGCATTTTCTCAAAAAGGCATATTGTGAACGTAAAGAAATTTGGTTGAAGGAGAAACACCATTCCTTGCCCACTTTCTTCATTTGAAACTCATTGTGATATTTTGTTATCAGAATAGGGTACTTGCCAACTGAATAGATTTGAATGAAAATTCTTTCACTCATCAATATCTTTTTGTTTGAGGGCGGGAGCTGGGAGCGGCGACTAATCAAAAGTGGCCTATCTCTTCCCATTTTTAGTCAGCTATCTATATAGCGGAACAATTAGATCGCCATGTCTTCAGGGTTGTTTTACATTTATCTCTTACTTTGGGGGCGGCGTGTGAGAGCGGCAGAGTTTGGCAAAGAAATCCTTCCACAGTTTGAGTTGGGAGTTTCTGAATGTTTGAGGTAACATTAAAATGTAAATCAGTGGAAATTATTGGAAGTTGCACTTTTTTCTTTTGGGGGTGGAAGTTGGAGGCGGCGTCATATCAAAAGTAGCCTATTCTTTCCCATTTTTAGTAAGCTATCTATATAGCGAAAGAATTAGATCGTTATGTCTTCGGGTTTATGTTTTTCATTCATCTCTCACTTTGATGGCAGCGTATGGGGGCGGCAGCATTCGGCAAAGTAACTGTTGCACAGTTTGAGTTGGAAGTTACTTAATGTAAGGGAAATATGACAATTAGTGAAAATTGTGAAAGTTGCATTTTTTTGCTTGGAGGCGGCAGCTGGAGGCGGCGGCTAATTAAAGTGGCCTATCTTTTTCCAATTTCAGCCAGCTATCAATATAGTGAAAGAATTAGATCGCTATGTCTTCAGGTTCATGTTTTTCATTTATCTCTTACTTTGGGGGCGGCGTGTGGGAGCGGCAGCGTTCGGCTGAGCAAATGTTGCACAATTTGAGTTGGCAGTTCCTAAATGTTAAAGGGAACATCTCAATCAGTAACATTTGTGAAAGTTGCACTTTTTATCGTTTAGGGGCGGAATCTGGGGGCGGCGACTAACCAAAAGTAGCCTATCCTTTCCCATTTTTAGTCAGCTATTTATATACCGAAAGAATCAGATCGCTATGTCTTCGGGTCTATGTTTTTCATTCATCTCTCACTTTGATGGCAGCGTATGAGGGCGGCAGCATTCGGCAAGTAACTGTTGCACAGTTTGAGTTGGAAGTTACTAAATGTAAAGGAAATATGACAATCAGTGAAAATTGTGAAAGTTGCATTTTTTTTGCTTGGAGGCGGCAGCTGGAGGCGGCGGCTAATTAAAAGTGGCCTATCTTTTTCCAATTTCAGTCAGCTATTAATATAGTGAAAGAATTAGATCGTTATGTCTTCAGGTTCATGTTTTTCATTTATCTCTTACTTTGGGGGCGGCGTGTGGGAGCGGCAGCGTTCGGCTGAGCAAATGTTGCACAATTTGAGTTGGCAGTTCCTAAATGTTGAAGGGAACATCTCAATCAGTAACATTTGTGAAAGTTGCACTTTTTATCGTTTGGGGGCGGAATCTGGGGGCGGCGACTAACCAAAAGTAGCCTAGCCTTTCCCATTTTTAGTCAGCTATTTATACAGGGTGTTGCATGAGGAAACCGACATAGCTTAAGGGTAGGTCCAGTTTTTCTAGGGGAACTAGGATCTCGCTTTGAAATTTTTCTATCGTTTCTCGTTTTGATGTTACAGGGTGAATAATGTATTTTGTCGAAGTTTTTGATGAGCTATATCTTCCGAATGGCTTATTGGATTAGACTGAAATTTGATAGGTATGATCTTCTAATGATAGTTATTACATTGCATCATAAAGTTGTTCAGAAGTTTCAGGGCCGGACTGATTTTTTTTATTTTCAAAGTTTTTGTTAGAAAAGTCATATTTTTCAATGTTTTTTTGCAAAACCAGTACCAGATTCAGAAACACCAGAAAAAATGCTACAAGGAACATCCTTCAATTTCTTCGGCACACCCAAAGTCTTTCCAGTACGGCAAAAAAGACAAAAGTCCAGGACCGGAATCAAGTCTAGTGAACATCATTTCTAAAAATCCGATTTTTCAGTATTTAGTTGAAAAATTACAGCACAAAGTTATGGTGAAGTGGCTGAAAAATGCTCTTTTGTCTGCATTTGGAACTTTAGGTCACTGTAGAAACCAGCTAAACAAATTTCTCCTTTTGTTGATTTCAAGAATACAAAAAATTATTTCCGAAACTTTTCGCGAACAAAATAAAAAGAAGCAAGAATGATAATTATTCAGAAACGTAATTTTAATTTGTAAAAAACGAGCAATATCAATGTTTGTATGTTATGTTTATGTTAATGTTTATCAAATTTCGGAAATAATTTCTCTCTTGTCTGCATTTGGAACTTTAGGTCACTTTAGAAACCAGCTAAACAAATTTCTCCTTTTGTTGATTTCAAGAATCCAAAAAAAAATTTCCGAACATTAACATAAACATAACATACAAACATTAATATTGTTCGTTTTCTACACATTAAAATTACGTTTCTGAATAATTATCATTCTTGCTTCTTTTTATTTTGTTCGCGAAAAGTTTCGGAAATAATTTTTTGTATTCTTGAAATCAACAAAAGGAGAAATTTGTTTAGCTGGTTTCTAAAGTGACCTCAAGTTCCAAATGCAGACAAAAGAGCATTTTTCAGCCACTTCACCATAACTTTGTGCTGTAATTTTCCAACTATGTAAATACTGAAAAATCGGATTTTTAGAAATAATGTTCACTAGACTTGATTCCGGTCCTGGACTTTTGTCTTTTTTGCCGTACCAAGTGATACTAATGTGAGAAAGTGAAAAAAACCGTGACAGCATTAAATTAGAGGATGCATATCTCAAAGATCCGTGAAAAAATGCGTGCTAGACTGATTTTCACTAGATCGCAGCCGACCCTAATCTCAAAAGATATTTTTTTCTGGGAAGACTTTGGGTGTGCCGAAGAAATTGAAAGATGTTCCTTGTAGCATTTTTTCTGGTGTTTCTGAATCTGATACTGGTTTTGCAAAAAAACATTGAAAAATATGACTTTTCTAACAAAAACTTTGGAAATAAAAAAAATCAGTCCGGCCCTGGAACTTCTGAACAACTTTATGATGCAATGTATTAGCTATCATTAGAAGATCATACCTATCAAATTTCAGTCCAATCCAATAAGTCATTCGGAAGATAAAGCTCATCAAAAACTTCGACAAAATACATGATTCACCCTGTAACATCAAAACAAAAAGCGATAGAAAAATTTCAAAACGAGATCCTAGTTCCCCTATAAAAACTGGACCTACCCTTAAGCTATGTCGGTTTCCTCATGAAACACCCTGTATACCGAAAGAATCAGATCGCTATGTCTTCGGGTTCATGTTTTTCATTTTAAAGTGCTTGGGGGCGGTTTTTAGCAGTTTTTTCATGTTGGTGGCGCATATTGAAGACGGAATGTTTGTTGGCTTACGTTTATAAGTGGCAACTATGTATTATTCAAAAAATGAGAACACTAGAGCATCAGGTCTGGTAGAAAGTGCAATATTATGTTATTTCAAGTTTATCGGGGGCGGTTTTCTCTATGTTGGCGGCGCAATATGGACATCCAATATAGCCTAGCCCTCCTTTGGGAGTGGCAGCTATGTAACAGTGAAAAAATTAGAAAGCTAGGTCGTCTAGTTTGGGAGGAGTTCGAGGAACCGACGGACGGACGGACGGACGGACGGACGGACGGACTGACGGACGGACGGACAAAGCGGTTGCAATAGCGATTTTCATCAAGATGGAAAATGCGCTAAAAAGGATGTACAGTCGTGAAGGAGTTACCCAAAGGGATCCATTGTCGATACTGTTATATGCTATTGCCACCTTACCTTTGATTCAAGCACTTAAAAAGCAAACAAACGTTATACAGACCTGGTATGCTGACGACTCCTCTTGTCAATGGAAACTAAAAGAAGTAGGGAAATGGTGGGACACACTTGATGTGCTGGGACCACAGCTTGGATACTTCCCCCAAGGAAAATCATTTATGGTCGTTCATCTTGATGACAAAGTTGAAGCCGAAGATACTTATATTTCGATCCACAGGAGTTAAAGTCGTAACTGGCCATCGACTACTTGGTGGTTATGTCGGTGATGAAGATGGAAAGATTAGAGATTCATCAAAGAGCAGGTTCAACAATGGGAACAACATGCCGAAATTTTCTCACAAATTGCTGTCAAACATCCCCAGGCTGCACACCCAGCTATTACAAAATCGTCACAGCATGAATGGCCATTTATGCAACGAGTCGTGGAAAACAAAGGCAACCTTTTTCATCCGCTGAAAAATACCATCCGCTCGTCCTTCTTCCCTGCTTTGGTTGGTGGTGAAATAAGTGAGATCGAGGCTGATATTTTCCATCTTCCAGTAAGCCTTGGCGGAATTGGGATTAGAGATCCTGTAGAGATGTCTTATTTGTCACTTATGTCACTAGTCTTATTTCGGACATCGAAAGATGGAAGCTGAGAGATAGTTGATGCGATTCGAACGGAGAAGCAGTTAAACGTTCCTACACACGAAGCGACCCTGCAGGAGACAAAGGTAATCACCAAAAAATCCGAAATCGTGACCATGTCCGAAAAGCTGAAGAACGCCCTGAGTGTCCTACCTCCGGAGAAACGAAAAGTCATAGCCCGAGCTGCTGAGCCCAAATCAGCAGGCTGGCTCACCGTGATTCCAACGAAAAAACCGAATTTCGACATTCTCCAATGGAATTCCGTGACTCCTTGGCAATACGCTAACGAAGAACACCTGCTGATATAAATAAGTAAAAATCCATTTTGTCTTGTAGTGGTGTTGTATAAAGTTGAAATGTATATTTGTTGAATCTTGAAACTACACCACAATTTTTGTATTTTTTCTTTTACCAACCGGTTTCGCCTTTCGGCAAAAGAAAAAATACAAAAATTGTGGTGTAGTTTCAAGATTCAACAAATATACATTTCAACCTGCTGATATGCCTACAACTTGTGACAGCTGTGGAGAACCCTTCAGTATTGACCATGCTCTCTGTTGTCGATACGGAGGTCTAATCATAAAAAGACACAATGAGGTCAGGGATGTCCTAGGAGACATGATGGATGCGCTTGGGGCAACTGTACTAGAGAGCCAATCCTCAAAGAAGACTCAACACCGAATCAACCCTCTCTTCGGGGTGATCTTGCGTGTCGTGGTGTTTGAGAGCCACAGATGGAAGCCGTCTTTGATGTACGCGTTATAGACGCAGACGCTCAATCTTACGCTACCATGAAAATCGACGCAGCCCTCAAGAAATCCGAAAAGAAAAAAAGGCGAAATATATGAACATATGTGAGGAAAGACATGCTTCGTTTACGCCATTGGTTACCTCCGTTGATGCGCATCACGATAAGAAAATGAAAAATCCGAGGAAGCGAGTGCAGGTGAAAGTTTTTTGAGTAATAAGTAGTAAATAATGACAAAATACGTAAGTATTTATGTCAACCAATTGAAGCAAAAATAACGACATAATAGTATATTATTCAACAAGGATTGGATAAACCAACGAATATGGAGCTTTTTTTGAAACTCTAAAAGAAAGATTTTCTCGAGGATTTTCTAGTTTTCTAGCTTTTGCCGGCATTTTGGATATAAACTCTACTTTTCCAGGTGGGCAGTAAAAAATCATGAATATTTTGGGGTTTTTCATTTTTTCAACTTTTTGTTAGTTTGGAGCTAGGTAAAGAAAATTATGGCGCTCACGGGGCTCCGGGCTCCAATGATATATCACCTCCTGAACCACCCTCTCGGCGGCACTGGTCATGCACGGCCAATGCGGAGCTCTCGATGGACGTCCACGGGCTCGACGTTGGCAACAGTGATAAAAGTTGTATTGTTGGTTGCCTACATCACTTGAGCGGAGAATAAAAGCACACTACGAAAATTGTACATTTTTGTATTGTTACTTGCCTATAGGATCTATCGAGGGATCAGTGGCTCTATCGACGCCAAGGCTCGTGTCAGCAAACTGCCTCCTCATGAGCAATGAGAAAGAGAAGCAATTATTACCCGCTTGTTGAATAATATACTATTTCATTAGTTGTAAAGTTGTAATAAATACATAGATAATTATTTATTGAACAATTGTCGCTTTATCAAAAAAATTATTGTGCTAAACTCAAGATTTGACTGAGTGATGTCAAAAACAAGCGAATCTCTACAGTGGTACCTTGGCACCTCATCATGCGCAAGCGCGGGCAAGAACCTGGCAAAAGGCGCTTTCGTTTTGCGGGCAGAAGCTGCTCAGGGTAGATCACTAGACAAAGAAAGTAGATCCAGCTGGGTCGTGATTGGCGTATCTATCTACTTTCTCTATCTAGTGATTTACCCGGAGCAGCTCCTGGCACAAAAAAAAGCGACGAAAAAGCGCGGAAATGCGCTGTTGCCACGTCAGGAATACTTGCAACGTTGCCATGGCGGGTGCCAAGGTGACGGTTATGTTACTGGGACCTCTTGGTTGAAAAACAGTTTAATAATATTCTCCATTAGAGAACTGTTTTAGATGTCATATTGAATCCATTAGTAACGCAAGTGGATGAACAAAATAACTAAATGCTAAATAGAAATCAACGAAATAATGCAAATTTGCGGAAGAACCCAGGGAAGAACCCCATAGGTCGCGGGAACAAAAATGGCGTGCTAAAGATGGGTATATGGTATGATGTTATTTTCACCAGTACCTACCGGGTGGGCCATGAAAAACCGTGCTCTGAATTTTTCCTTCTAAAATTTTTATTCCTTCACCGCTTTCATTGAACTTTTCAGCATTGGATAGCCAATTGAATAGGCTATCATTTCTGTATTTCAAAATGGCCCACATACCAAAAATTCAAGATGGCAGAAACCATTGAAAATAGGCCTTCTTTTGTTCTCGTTGCTTTTTATTGAAAGGTACCAGAAAGTCAAAACCAATAATGTATTATGAAGGAATAGACCTTCCTTGTCAATTCAAGACTACAAACAATAAAATCGGGTCATCTGCTAAGGAGCTATTGCGATTTGAAGCGAAGCCTACTCTCCGTTTTTTTTTTTTTCATTTCTGCATAATTGACCGAAATTTAGGTATCCTGTCCGCCAATCCGCCATATGCTCATTTCTCAACCGATTTTCTTAAATTTGGTATCAATGGCTAGCCAATTGGACAGCCTACCTTTTTCATATGACAAAATGACAGACCTGTCAAAATCCAAGATGTCGGAAGCAATTGAAAATAGAATTTCTTTTGTCCTCATTGCTTCTTAAGGGCTCCCTTACTTAGCCTAAAAATGTCAAACTGAAAAGAGCAGTTTTCTTCCTAACCGTTGAACAGAAAAAATCGGGAAAGATGGCTACATGTAGATAAAAATCATGAGTATAAATAGAATACTTCAGTTGGTTGATGAAACATGATTTATTTCCAAGAATCTGGAAAAAAATCAGAAACTTCAATGCTTATTACTGAATTTCTCAGTTTGTAAGACCCCACAAAAAAAGGCAATGCATCTTAAAGTGTACCCTCAACATTCAGATTTCTTTCACTGCTATGACTTTGGCAATTCCTTTCCTGGTTCAGCGTGAAACCGCTTAGTTCCGGCAGTGGAGCCGAATTTTCTGTCGCATTGAAGGATAAGTTTTTGGGCGATTCCTATTTTTTACCGATTCCAGGTCATGGTCAGTTTAGCTACCCTGAGACAGATGGCTCCGCTCGTACATTTGAAATAGGGTTGCTAGATTATCGACAGCTTTGGCTGTACAAGGGTTACGCAATCATCCGTTACTAGGGGCCGATGGGAGGGGATAAAATTCAGCTATTTGTCAAAGTTGACCATGAGCGGAGCAAGCAGGATTTGCGGGGTCCGGTGCTGTTGCTGTCATCCTGTCTCACATTACCTAGTCCAGTCAATCTATGTAGACTTTATACCATAAATACCGGGAACAAATTCGCCTAAAGCTGATTTTTGGTTCAGTGAGTCCTTGGACCATGAGAACCCACCAGTCAATTTTATCGGACTTTCTCGGGTGTGCTTCATGGTCTTCCAGGTCTTCGAATGTTTTGACTTGCTGTAGATTGCAGTGCTCGCCTTACGCATTAGGAGTACGTCTTTTTCTTCCCCTTTCCATACAACGCCCTTGTCTTGTCACACCAAGATACAGCATGCGCTAACTATGTCTTCCATATCAGCAATCTGCGCTGTATCTTACTGGTGTCAGGTTTCAGCATGAGGACACGGTCACCGAGATGGGCGAGGGCAATGAGCATTACGTGGAGACGGTGTTGTCGCCGATGATGGCAGTGTTTCCTGATGATGCCACTTCTAGGGCTGTATTGACGATTACGAAGTCGGCAACGTTAGGTGCCTGCCCAACTCCTACTCCTTTCTGCTCGAAGCGCGTCCCCAGCAATCTCAGCATGTCTATAAATCCAAATTTGTTTAGATCGTTGCTTCAAAACTCCTCTGAGGCGGTTGCTGTTGCCTGCTCACCGAAAATCATATTTGGACAAGACTTTCTAGCAGCACGTCGTCTCTGCTCTTCTCCTTTGGTGCTGCGGGTTGGTCGCTGTACCCATCAAACAAAATCTGTTGTGGGGCGACACAAAACTTTCCCGGCGGTATCCAGGGACGTCAGTAAGGATTTTGATTTAGGCGTCCCTTCGGGAAAGTAAGATTTAACTGAGAAGTTGATTGAAAAAGTTCTAGTGAGTTGAGCGTTTAGCGAGCATTCTGCATCCATTGTCGGGCCGACAGAACCAGTGACAGGTTCAGGTTTCCACGATGATGAAATATTTCGAAAGGTAGAACTAGGAAGCTAACTGTTGTGATATCTCAAGAATGCAATGCTAGTTCCTTATTTAAATTTTTGTTCCTACTTTAGACATGATGATGAAATTACACAAACTTGACTGAGAACTTTCTGCATCTGTGTGTAGAATTTCAACTCTATATTTTCAATTTGGAGCTTGGGCAGACAAGCCCAGACCCAATGTGCCATCTTAACTGTTGTGATATCTCAAGAATGCAATGCTAGTTCCACACAAGGGGGTTTACACAGCCCCAAACAACACCTGAAGACACAATTAATCGGGGCGCACTGTTGCCTTTAATGATGCAAACTCAATTATTGTTTGAAAAATAACTGGTGAAAATCAGTCGCGGATTGAAAACCTGGAGCAGAGTTCTAATTAATTGCTATTTAGGGCTCCCAAGTGGTGACCTCTGAAATGAGACTTCGAGCCCATCAAGAAGTTAGGTCCGAACCACACCTGAAGGCACGATAGTTCTGAAAACTAAAAAAAAAAAGGTGGGCTCAGTGGGGCTTCAAGAGACACCCGTAGACACCAGGAGCCTAGAGGGCTTCAACGAACCCAAGAAGACACAAGGCCGCAGTTTTGGCCTAAAACGGCAAAATCTGATAGACACAGATGGGGCCCCCATCAGGGCCTTGAACAGCAGACACCATGGGGATGGGGCCCTGGTACCGAATCAAATAAGGGAACTGCACACATTACAGTTTGTACATATACGTCAATGGAATGAGCATACTGGAGTTGCTAAAGCTACAGAAAACACAAGGGGATTTACGGAGCCCCAAACAACACAAAGGATCGGTTCGCACTGTTGCACAGTGGTCGAATTGAATAATCTACCTGTGCAAAAGTCCAGAAATATGTAGTGATAAAACTTGATAATTTTTATCAAGTTTATTGATATTTTGATCAAGATTTGATCTACTTTGCTTGATATTTTTATCAAGCAAAGTAGCCCATTCGTAACAAAAACGTAGTTACCTACCGGCTACCGGTTTGGTTGCCATGTTGCTAAAAAAATTGAATAGGCCAAAAATCGAGGAACAGGCAAGCCCGGCTGAATTCGGCCAGGCCAAACTTTGAAAATTCATAGCGCTTGTCCGGAAAACGGTGGGAAACTCTAACTTCAGCATTAGTTTGATTCTTTAGTAATGTTGCTTCCTGCCAATTTTTGTTCACATATGTCCTATAGATTTTGAATAATTAAATGGCGAAGTTCCAGACTTTGACATTTTTTATAATTTGACAGATAACAGATAGGGAAATATTTTAAACTGTTCTGAATACAGTTTTTCAAGGGCTTTCAAATGACATATCGAAAGTCAAGTTCCGTGAGATATAGCTTTTGTCATTTTCTGATAGTGACACTTCTGTTTGACAGATGACAGCCAAAAACTAATCCGGTCATTCCAGGGTGAAACCCCGTCTGCATACCAAATTTCAAGTCGATCGGATCAACGTTTCGGCAGTTATCGTGGAAGATTACAGACATACACACTCACGGACAGACATCATTCTAGAAATTGTCTAAATCGTCTTGAAAAACCTCAAAATGGATATATCCGGCGTAATCCCGAAACTTTTTTTCTGCACGATTACAATACTTTCCCTCCGAGTTCGTGGGGGGCCGGGAAAGTAAAACAGCAGGTGATGGATACTTGCTCTGTACATTTTCTACATACAAATGGCTCTGGACAGGCTCTGGGTACCAAAATGAACACATCTGACGTTAGTGACAGCTACAGCCCGTTGAGACGGACGCCTATGGCCTTCCGCGATGCCGACAGCTGTCAGTCCTTGACTCCGCGAGGCCTGTGAGTAAACAAACGGTTCGCCAGAATGCGCTTCCCTTACGCCGGCCGTAGGGAACCTGATTATCACGTGACCGGCCGGCCGGCGTAAGGGAAGCGCATTCTGGCGAACCGTTTGTTTACTCACAGGCCTCGCGGAGTCAAGGACTGACAGCTGTCGGCATCGCGGAAGGCCATAGGCGTCGGCATCGCGGAAGGCCATAGGCGTCGGCATCGCGGAAGGCCATAGGCGTCCGTCCCAACGGGCTGTAGCTGTCACGAACGTCAGATGTGTTCATTTTGGTACCCAGAGCCTGTCCAGAGCCATTTGTATGAAGGCAAATGTGCAGAGCAAGTATCCATCACCTGCTGTTGTGTTTGATGGATACAGCGACCAACCCGCAGCACCAAAGGAGAAGAACAGAGACGACGTGCTGCTAGAAAGTCTTGTTCAAATATGATTTTCGGTGAGCAGACAACAGCAACCGCCTCAGAGGAGTTTTGAAGCAACGATCTAAACAAATTTGGGTTTATAGACATGCTGAGATTGCTGGGGACGCGCTTCGAGCAGAAAGGAGTAGGAGTTAGGCAGGCACCTAACGTTGCCGACTTCGTAATCGTCAATACAGCCCTAGAAGTGGCATCATCAGGAAGCACTGCCATCATCGTCGACAACACCGTTTCCACGTAATGCTCATTGCCCTCGCCCATCTCGGTGACCGTGTCCTCATGCTGCAATCTGACACCAGTAAGATCCAGCGCAGATTGCTGGTATGGAAGACATTGTTAGCACATGCTGTATCTTGGTGTGACAAGACAAGGGCGTTGTATGGAAAGGGGAAGAAAAAGACGTACTCCTAAGGCGTAAGGCGAACACTGCAATTTACAGCAAGTCAAAACATTCGAAGACCTGGAAGACCATGAAGCACACCCGAGAAAGTTCGATAAAATTGACTGGTGGGTTCTCATGGTCCAAGGACTCACTGAACCAGAAATCAGCTTTAGGCGAATTTGTTCCCGGTATTTATGGTATAAAGTCTACATAGATTGACTGGGCTAGGTAATGTGAGACAGAATGACAGCAAAGTCACCGGACCCCGCAAATTTCCTGCTTGCTCCGCTCATGGTCAACTTTGACAAATAGCTGAATTTTATCCCCTCCCATCGGCCCCTAGTAACGGATGATTGCGTAACCCTTGTACAGCCAAAGCTGTCGATAATCTAGCAACCCTAGCCGGCCGGCCGGTCACGTGATAATCAGGTTCCCTAATTTGAAAATTTGAATGTCATCCACTGCAACTGTATCAGTCATGATGACAATCTAACGTCAATCTTTTGAATCGTGATGTTAAACTATCCCCTGCTTCCTTCTTCCTTGCCAGTTATAGCCTGTTGTGATAGTATTAAAAACTTGAAGGCTGTATTTACCGCGTCAAAAGTGACCAAATTGAAGTGAAAAATGTTCAAAGAATCAAGTCCACAAACCAACTGATCGGCAAGTGAAAGATTTGGTGATAACAAGTAGATACAATATCCTGTTGTGTTGCGCGAAGGGGAAGATAATACCCCAAGGGCTGTCACATTTTTCAAGTCATGAAATGTAGTTACCTGTCCATTGCGAAATTGTATTTAGTATTTGGGTATTTTCAATTAATGCTGGACGAGCATTTCCACTTGTCCTCTAGCTTGTTATACTGTCCCATTTCTTTGAACCACTCCACACAAGTAGTACAAGAAAGATAGATTTCAACCTCGGAAAAAATATGGACGTCCTGAAAATTTGATATTCTATTCAGAATTGAGTGCTCTACAACATATCCAAAATCTCCAAAAATCGCACTCGGGGGTTTTGAGTTATTGGAGGGGGGTAAAAAATTGCAGGTGAAAATGGAGGGGATGGGACCCGTCAATCCATTGGATGTGAATACATTATAGTTCGACGTATCATATCCCATTGATACTATTTTGGCACAAAAAGTGCCCATCATTGTTGAAGGGGAGTAGTGGGGGGGCGAAGCTCTGCTAGGTGGTCCATTTTGTTTTTCTGCCTATGTAGAACCGATCACGACAAGTTTGGTATCTTTTCCGACTAAATTCAATCTCCTGAACTCATATTCGATGTGTAAATTTGGATAAAAACAAGTTTGAACAAGTTAACTTGAGAAAACTTGTTTTTTCTTTGACAATTTTGACGAATTTTTGTTTTGCTGTTGGAGGCGTTCATTTTAAGGAAATTCTCAGGGACCATTAAATTGAAGTGTATTCTCCACAAAAATCATCCACTCGATGTATAATTTTGTTTCTCGAGTATAGAAAATCGATTTGAACTTGAGCCGGCGCGGCGCGTCGTCTACTACTGACCAGAACACAACAGCATGCACCTTTGAATAAAAACACCTCAAACTATTGAAGAAATAACAACTCATCTTTGAAAATTGGAGGATCTGTGGAGAATTGAATTTCCTATAACATAAACAAAATCGCCATGAATCGCACTGCAGGGTTTTGAGTTATTTGAGTGGAGAGGTAACAGTCTATAGAGTATGAATCCTGTCAAAGTGTTATCCTCCTCCTCGAATAACTCAAAATTCAGCATTGCGATTCATGGCGATTTTGTTCATGTTATAGGGAATTCAGTTCTGCACAAATCCTCCAATTTTCAAAGATGAGTTGTTGATTTTTTAATAGTTTGAGGTGTTTTCATTTAAAGGTGCATGCTGTAGTGTTCTGGTCAGTAGTAAACGACGCGCCGTGCCGGCTCAAGTTCAAATCGATTTTTTAAACTCGAGGAACAAAATTATACATCGAGTGGAGGATTTTTGTGGAGAATACACTTCAATTGATTGGTCCATTTTCTAAAAATGAGCACCTCCACAAGTAAAAAGGAAATTCGTCGAAATTGTCAAAGAAAAAACAAGTTTTCGGAAGTTAACTTGTTCAAACTTGTTTTTATTCAAATTTACACATCGGATACGAGTTCAGGAGATTGAATTTAGTCGGAAAAGATACCAAACTTGTCGTGATCGGTTCTACATGGGCAGAAGAACAAAATGGACCACCTAGCAGAACTTCGCCCCCCCACTACTCCCCTTCAACAATGATGGACACTTTTTGTGCCAAAATGGTATCAAAGGAATATGATACGTCGAACTATAATGTATTCGCATCCAATGGATTGACGGGTTCCATCCCCTCCATTTTTACCTGCAATTTTTTACCCCCCCTCCAATAACTCAAAACCCCCGGGTGCGATTTTTGGCGATTTTGGATATGTTGTAGAGCACTCAATTCTGAACAGAATACCAAATTTTCATGACGTCCATATTTATTCCGAGGTTTTGCCGATTTTCTTACTATTTTTCCTGTACTAAAGGTGGATTTCCTGGGACATTAAATAGAAGCATGGTCACGCAGAAAAGATCTTATAGGTCGCAGTGCAGAAAGGATCCTCCAAGACCAAACAACCACCTCTAATCTACAATCTGAACCACTTCCTTTTTTTATATACGGGTCATTCAAAAAAGATGTCCACACCCATTTTTCTCAATATCCGTTAAAGCTAGCGAGTTGCGGTGAAGACCGTTGGATTCAGCTGGTTTTTCTGATCAAATTTGATATGTCAACAAAACTACTTCACCAAAACTCTGAGTACGGAGGCACCTCAAAATTTTTCGCGAACGAACGAACGAAGACGAGGATGACTTCTTCAATTAATTCTTGTTATTTACCTATGGGCACAAAAATGTTTCTACAAAGTTTATTTTTGGTTCAAAACTGGCTTTTATTTTTTTAGGCCTTCCTTTCAAAAGGTCTGTTTTTGTTACTCTTCTTTAATCATTATTGTACATTTCGGATATCGCGAAAATAGAATATTTTGCACATTTGTACTCGAACGGGTGCCCTTTAGCAACACCTTAGCGATAACCCGACAGTTTGGAATCACCTGTATTTTAAATTGATAATGATAATTGATAATTGATTGACAAGGACAAGTGGAAATGCTCGTCCAGCATTATTATTGAAAATACCTAAATACAATTTCGCAATGGACAGGTAACTACATTTTATGAGCTGAAAAATGTGACGAAAAAGCCATGATGGCATTACAGCTCATGGTTTATTATGTGTCCAGAGCTCGTATTAATAGATTTATTTTCTCGCGAAAAAAGTCGAAAATGCTTCAGAATAAGCACTCTCATCCCTTGGATAATTTTAAGGAGAAGGAAAAAATCACTTCCATGAAAAAAAAAATTGTGTCTTCAACGAGATTCCAACCAGCGATCCATCAAACGGAAATCAAAGCCTTTACCACTGAGCTATTCCGGGTGACAGGCGCGCGTTCCAATATCTGTGTGTTATACTTATAACGTAACTGTCATATTTCAGAAAAATGCCCCAAAAAGGGGGACGCCGACACGGGATCTTAGGGGACTTTTAGTATGTTATAGCAGACACTCTTTACTGTCGTTTTATGAAAAATTTGGCCGACCATAAATTAGTTCACGCTTTGACTTGAATAGCACCTAAAATACCTGGGCTAATATTAATTTTGAAGTTCGTGCATTACAGGCATGTGCGGGCGCGCCATCTGTTGATCGATAGCAGTAATTCAGTGGTAAGAGTTCTATTATGATTAACCAGTGTACATGTGGCCGGAGCATCTCGCGCCATCTGTTAATTAATAGCAGTAGTTCAGTTGTGCAAGTTCTATTCTGTGAAACCAGCGTACACGTTGCTTTCGCCTCCCGTCACCAGGCTGCAGCATCTGAGTTATATGAAGTCATTCAGTGACACAAGCTGCTTTCAGGTTATGGTAAGGGCACCCTTAATAAAAATGAGCAGAAAGTCAAAACCAATCATTATTATGGAGGAATAGACCTTCCTCAATATTCAAAACAGCAACCAATCAAATCGGCTCATCTGATGAGGAGCTACGGCCAGTTGAAGCGAAGCCTACTTTCCGTTTTTCTATTCCAACAAGGACGAATAAGACCCATTTTCAATAGTCTCCGCCATCTTAAATATTGACATGTCGGCCATTTCCTTATATAAAAATGACAGCCTGTCCAATTGGTTAGCCATTGATACCAAATTTGAAAAAAACGGTTGGAAAATAAGGATATGGCGGGCAGGATTCCTAAATTTTGGTCATTTATGCGGGAATAAAGAACCGGTAGGTAGGCTTCGCTTCAACTCGCCGTTGCTCCTCAGCAAATGACCCGATTTGATCGGTTGCGGTCTTGGATTGTCAAGGAAGATCTATTTCTTCATAATATTTATTGGTTTTGACTAGGGTTTTGACTTTCTGCTAATTTTTATTAAAAAGCAATAAGGACAAAAGATTCAATTCCTTCCGCCATCTTTGATTTTGACATATACGTCATTTTCTCATATAAAAAAGATAGCCTGTCCAATAGACCGGAGAAGTGATGACGTCACAACATGGCAACATGGCCGGCGGTTGACATTTTCTGGAGGCCAACGTCACATGAACGTGACGTTTCTATGTTTGGTTGTGTTTGGCATGACATTTTCTGGAGGTTCACAACAAAAGTCACAAAAGTCAGTGCAAAATGGCAGTGAGCATTGCTGAAATTGCCAGCCTAAGAGACAGCCAGCGTCATACAGTCGGACTTGGTTGCAAAAAGGCCAGACATAGCCCAACTCATTGACAGAGAGCTGCGCAAAGCTGCACTCAGAACCACCAGTGCCTACAGAACGGTTCCGCATGATGCAGGGATGCAGCACGAGCGCTCTCAGGTATCCCACCCTTCGCCCTGATGCTTGCGATTAGAGGAAACAAGCCTAGGAGTGCCCACCAGCAAACCAGATAGCAGGAACAAGGCCAGAGAGCAGTTCGTCGAGCAGTGGCAACGGCAGTGGAACGCCTTGGTTCAATGTTGGATGAAAGAAATACTGGGGAGCTTCAAAAGCCTCAGCGCCAGGACAACGCGGAACACGCTCGTTTTCATTGTAACGGTCCATCAAGGCAGCGAGAAGACCTCGAACAAAAACTGGGCAGGAGAATCGCCGTCGACAATCTCGTTCATGAGATGCTCAGAGGCAAAGAGCAATGGATCGCAGTTTATAGTGTAAACCTAGTACGGTCCTGACCTTCCGGCGGTGGAGAGGATGCGCGTACAGCGGGGCGAGACGGGGGACTTGGAGCAGGCCAGCGAAGGAGAAGTACGCAGGTTGAAAAAGCTCCGGCTCTAATGTTCATAAAAGTGCACCTAATAAACGTTTCTCGCGCCACCTGAGGTTTTTATTAACAATAGTTAGCAGTTTTTAGTTTATAGCAATATAGTTTGATTTCCTCCACCTGATATAGTCCAAAATATGGATCTTTTTTTGTTATATCCATTTCCGTTATTTACCTTCGCAAAAATTTGACAAACACATGACAAACACAAACAGAGAAACGTCAAGTGCATGCCACGTGCCGTGCATCCCACGGTCATGTCACGTTTGACGTTGGCCTCCAGAAAATGTCAACCGCCGGCCATGTTGCCGTGTTGTGACGTCACACTTCTTCGGTCTATTGACCTTTCCAAAAATAAAGGATAGAAAATGATTTTGACAGTTGTCCCAATCTACGCAAAGCATTTCGCGTATTGCGCACATTTCGCGGTTGCATGATGTCATGTTAACGTCAGATTCCATGCGTCATGAGCAGGTCCTCAAAATCTCTGTTTGTTTTGGTCGGAAAAACGATGAAGAAATCATCAGTGAATTGCACACTGGAAAAAAATCCTCCCAGATGGAGAAACAGAGTATCAGGAAGAAGTCATTGTGAAAGGGAAGACAGGCGGAAATACCAATGCGTATTCATTCAGGCAAAGCTGTATCTCGACAACTACTGTTGATCTATCTGTAGAATTAGTATAGCTGCAGAGGATTCACCACTCCATTATGGCAGTTAAAGGGATTTTAGTGCCCTGATTTATGACAAGTGCTAAGCGGAAAAGACAAATTTGATGGGTACTGGTCCATCAAAACTTCAGCAGTTCCCAATTTTGGATGATGCCACCAGAAATACTTTGCGCCACTCTCACAGTTCCAGGGGTAAAAACTTCGACGAGTGGTTTCGTAGGAAGGAGAAGCCAGATAAAAGTTTGAACAGCCCTGGGGTTCTCTTGCACAAAATGGGTCGTGTCTTGCCTAGGTGAATTTTGTTTCTTCAACTCTCAATAAAGCCACATCGGTGTATTTCGTAAAATTGTACATGGAAACATGAGGCTTCTTCAGATTATTTTCGCACAAGGTAACACAGCAATAAGTAACCACTTTTGCAAGTCTTTCCTTTCTACGCTCGGTGCTTGCCTATGCCTCTGACACTTCCACTATGAGATGACTGTACACTGACAGTTGTCCCAATCTACGCAAAATCATGACGTCATAATAGAAAAGGACAAGCGCAAATTTGGAAAGGTCTATTGGCTAGCCATTGATACCAAATTTGATAAAATCGGTTGAGAAATGAGCATATGGCGGATTGGCGGGCAGGATACCTAAATTTGGATCAATTATGCGGAAATGAAAAAAACGGAAAGTAGGTTTCGCTTCAACTCGCAGTAGCTCCTCAGCAGATGACCCGATTTTACTGATTGTGCTCTCCAATTGACAAGAAAGGTCTATTCCTTTATAACACATTATTGGTTTTGACTTTCTGGTAACTTTCAATAAAAAGCAACGAGAACAAAAGAAGGCCTATTTCCAATTGTTTCTGCCATCTTGAATTTTGATATGTCGGCCATTTTGAAATACGGAAATGATAGCCTATTCAATTGGCTAGCCAATGCTGAAAAGTTCGATAAAATCGGTGGCGAAATAAAAATTTTAGAAGGAAAAATTCCGAGCACGGTTTTTATGGCCCACCCGGTACTTGTTGATACAATTTTCTTCAGTTGTAAAGTTGTAATAAATATTATAGATACACTTCAATTCTTGAAAGATGCCCCTTACGTCATCGATCGTATGCGTATGAATTAAGATTGAGACGTAAGTCGCCGGAATGGATATATAGGGCGAGACAAGCGCTATGCATTACGACTGGATTTATGCAGCTGTCTTTGTCGTCATCGCACTTTTACCAATAAAGCGTGTAAAAGACATGGCAGTCCATGCTGTTTCTTTTCAACACGGTGATACATGACAATAACGTTACGCATAACTCGAAAATAGATTCGTGACGTAAGGTGCATCTTTCAAGAATTGAAGTGTAATTTATTGAACAATTCCCACTTTATCATAAAAATTAATGTGCTAAACTCAAGATTTAACTGAGTAATGTCAAAAACAAGAGAATCTCTACAGCGGTACCTTGGCACCCTATCAGGCGCAAGCGCGGGCAAGACGCTGACAAAAGGCGCTTCGTTGTGCCGGCGTGCCTGCAACGTTGCCATAGCGGGTGTCAATAAGGTGACGGTTATGTTCCCACGACCTATTGTGAGTGTTTTAAATTTATTTCAGTGAAATAAGTACGTGCTTGCGGATTGGTGAGTTTAATATTTAATACCTACTTACCCACAGCCCACAGTAGGTACTGCATCCATGGGGATGATGTACGATGTACCACCACGTCCTTGGTACCACCCAAACCTTGCGTAGTCTCGTCTCGTAGTCTAGTCCGAACAACCACTGCATTGCTCATTCCAATAATAAATATGTGTGTTAAACTTTAAGTTGAATGTTTAGCAATATAGGCTAGGCACCTTCTCAAGAACATACCTCCTCCACAACATCAGCACTCACACCCAAGCACTTGATGAAACTTTCCATAAATAAAACCCCGCATAAAAATTGAAACCGCACGTCACGTAAAGTAACTCCGGTAGGTACCTATTTCGTCTTTGCACCAAGCCCGTTGGTTTGTCTGAAAAACCCAGAAGAGCTCTCGATTTCTGGAATATTTTTACACTCGCGTCACAGCCAAAGCAGTCAGCGCCAGCGAAGAGCCTGTCAGCGCCACTGACATAAAAGTCATAAAACCGTTATAACAGTGGGCGCGTTCGGATATTAGCTGCGTTCCTTTTATCATCTGAAGTGAGAATGCTCACTTGCTACTCTTGCTAGTGATAAAAGCTAGTTATGCGTTGTGCCTCTCTCCCTCCAGTGCCGGATTTAGGAATGTGGAGGCCCTGGGGCGACAGTAGCTTGGGGAGGCCTCAAGTTGAGCCTTAGGATTTTTTGAGGAATAATACTCGGATTAATAATATTAAATAAGGTGTTTTTGGATTTGTGGAGGCCTTAAATTTGTGGTTACATGTGGGGGCCTCGGGGCGGTCGCCCCTGTCGCCCGTGCTTAAATCCGGCACTGTCTCCCTCTCATGCAAATCTCGCTTTTTTTCTCTCTAACTGAGGTGAGATTATCTGAGATCTCGTGTAAAATGAATACAGCTAATATCTCGGGGCGAGCTGAGATAACAGATAGATATTTGAATTTAGATCACGTGATGCCAGACTGCCAGAGCGATCCGAGCAACTTTTTTATAGCCGCGTTCGGATATTACGTCGGATCGATCTGAGAGCTCGAAAATCGGAATTTTTCGAATATTGCAAATCGACAAGCCAGAACAAGATCTGTACCGTTCGGATATTAGGGGCCTTCCTTTTACCACAAAACTCACTGATCTGATCTAAGTTAGAGAGAGGAAGAGCAAGAAATCACATGCGCAAAAGTGAGATCCCACTAACAATAACTTAGGTCAGAATACTACTTAGTTCAGGTTGCAAGAGGAAAGCACCTATTACCTCGCGCCCTTGCGGTCGCGGACTCGCGGAGGACTCCGAGCGTGCTCGGTTTCGTCGGAGGTTTTTAGGCGCGTTCGGATATCATCTAGGAGCGAGCAGACAGAGAAGTAGTGGAACCACGAACACTCGACAGTTGTCGATCTCGACAATTTCCCCTTTCCCCTCTGCACCCTTCACCGTAATTTCCCCTTTCCCCTCTACACCCCGCATCCTTTAGAAAAGGGGAACTTGTCGAGATCGACAATAACGACAAGTCATCACGTGATGCCAGATGAGCGATCCGAGTAACTTTTAAGAGAAACGTCTCCACTATACCAAGGCGCGTTCGGATATTATCTCGGAGCAAGCAGACAGAGCAGACAGATATTATTTTGATCTTTGATCACGTGATGCCAGAGCGATTCGAGCAACTTTCAATAAACGAACGGTCGAGATTACTCCGTATGTAAAAGTGACAGCTGACATCTGTCAGCGCTGCTAAATTGCTAGCCTAACCCAAGTTACTTTACTTGCAAAAAAGCAAGAGTTCATATGTTGGGTTATTCTCACTTCATAATTTGTGACCGTGACGCACACGTTACAAATAAATACGTTTCCTGAATACTGACCGTCAGTTCCACAAAAGAGATGATCAGCGACCAAGGCTGATTGCAGATTAACTGAACTTTTTTCTGCTAAATGCCAGGGGATTACCCACAAAAAATGCCTGCAATCTGTATTGGACCCATCATATTCTCATTATTGAGGGATAAACCAGCATTTCCATTGATCAGTCAGCTACAAGTTGAAAAACAAAAATCGCGAAATTACTAATCTCGTATTATCTGTTTTGTGGAACCCACGGTCAATCTCAATGCTCATTTTTAGTAAATTAACTATTTTGAAAATGTTCGGAGACGCAAAACACATGCATGACAAGTGAAAGTGACATGCTTCAAAAAATATCTGGGAGCTCGGTCAAAAACCTCCGACGAAACCGAGCGCGCTTTGAGCTCTCTGCGAGGTAATATCCGAACGGTACAAATCTTGCTGTGGGGTGCGATTCTTGAATTATTCGAATGACTTTTCGTATACGAGTCTACGAGTCTCCTTGGTTTCGTGTGCATTTGGGCTGTCGGAAAGGAGAATTCGCATGCGAAAACTTTTCGAACGGGGTGCGATTCTTGAATAGTATGCGAATTCTCTTTTCCGACAACCCAGATACACACGAAATCAAGGAGATTCGTATACGAAAAATCATTCGAATAACTCGAGAATCGTACCCCTGGCTTGTCGATTTGCAATATTCGAACGATTCCGAGCTCTCAGGGGTGCGATTCTCGAACGTGTTCGATAAGTTTTCGTATACGAATTCTCCTTTCCGACAGCCCAAGTGCACACGAAACCAAGGAGATTCGTATACGAATAATCATTCGAATAACTCGAGAATCGCACTCCAGATCGATCCGACGTAATATCCGCGATTACATTTGTGATTGTACAAGCCAGCAGAACGCGTTGACGTGAATTTTGTATCAGCACCAGCACGGGTTGAGATCGTGCATTTCGTAGATTCATCATTGATTTCGAACAAGAGAAAAATAAATAAATTTTCCCACGATCACCTACGAAAGTGACCCCTTCCACACGCTATAGTAGGCCCATAGACAAAGTAGGCCCGAAAATTGTCAATTACGTCAACCTACCCAACCTGTGCGTGATGAGCCGTGCGTTATCATAACGCACAGTTCATTCCGATCACGAAACAATACGAATTTTTGTTTTTAAGACCTGACAGGAAGTGACGATATAAACTTTGGCGCCGAGTGCTTTTGAAAAAATTAACGCCGGTGTTGATATAGGCGATTTACATTTGAAAAACGCCACCTGGTGTAGAGCTCGGTACTTGATCGTGCAGGAATTTTTTGAGAGGAACACATACTGAGACGTCTAGTAGCCTAGGTAGGCACTAGTAAACTGCTGGACAACGAAGTTGTCGGTATCGTAAAATTGGTCCGACTTTGGAGGTCAATATCTCTCGATTGCCGATTGCGATTTCCATTTTGTTTGTTGCGTTAACTAGCTTAATATTTCCGTAACCCATCCTATAATAGTGAATGTTGAGAGACTTCATGTAAATTTTCTACAGGGTGATACGTAAAATGGTGCAAAATTGCAGCGACTTCATCGTACCCCCCATTTGTCAAAAAAAAAATTATGTATTCTAATACAAAAATTATGAAGTGTGGTGTCTTATCTCGAAACGGTTTTGAAATCTTCCGGGTTGGAAGTCTAACATTAAAGATATGAATTTTTATGTTGAATGTTGCATATTTACGAAACTCAGGCATAGCACAAGCGCAAAAAGTATAACGTCCAGAGGGGCTTTACTTCACTCGGGCACTGAAGTTTCACATCGTTACCATGTTCAGGGGCTTAAATCTGCAAATAGAACATGTTCCATATCTAAAGTTCTGACGAAATTCTGACGAAATCCAACGTACGAAAAACAGGCAGGGACAACCACTTGAAAAAGTGCCCCCTGCTTGGCCCCACACCAAATATTCGGGTTGTGTTGAAAGTTAAATTGTTCTGCACTGTTGTACGAACAATCTTGCTTAATGTCAACATCCATTCATCAGAAGTGACCTAATCCCGCGTGCCAACAAGGCAAATCTGTAACATTCAAAATAAAAATTTATATCTTCGATGTTAGACTTCCAATCCGGATAATTCCAAAACTGCTTCGAGGTAGACACCACACTAAAAAGTTCCATTTTTCAGTTACGAGGTACTGCCGTGAAGCCCTCGAAATGTACCTTACCTTCGATCGCTATAAACCTCTGATTGCCCTATTCTTTGTAGAATCATCAAACTCGAGATCAAATTATAAACGCAATCATGCCCTTCAAAATATACAGGGTGTCCGTTTTTCGAGGCTAAGCATGGGTATCTCGCTTATCTTGAGAGATACAAAGTCGGTTGAATTAGGAAAAAGTTGCGCATTTTTATGACAATCAATGATCCAAAAAGAAATTTGACGTATCCATTTTCGTTTTCGAGATATCGTGAAAAAGCAGAAATTTGAATTTTTGTTTTAATTTTTTATTCAACAAACGGTTGAAGCAGAGGTGGCCTTTTCTCATCTTAACATTGTCAGGGCACTTTTTCAAGGGGAATCCAAAGCTGCCAAAATCTTTATTCTAGCTTTCGAAGCAACCGAGATACGACATTCAACTTTTTTCTCTAATGGGCGCCATATTGGATTTTGATATTTTTGAATACGGTATTCTTTTCTGGTAACAACGATGTGCCACATGTCATTAATGAATAAATGTTAAACATTTACGTTTTTTTTATTGTCGGTGCTGATTTTGTTTCCAAAGCACTCTTTGAAAAAAAAATCTTTTTTTTTTTTGCTTAGAAGCATGAATTTAACAGTGGCATGTGACACATCGTTGTAACCAGAAAAAAATGTCGTATTCAAAAATGTAAAAATCCAATATGGCGCCCATAAGAGAAAAAAAAGTTGAATGTCATATCTCGGTTGTTTTGAAAGCTAGAATGAAGATTTTGGCAACAATGGATTCCCCTTAGAAAAGTGCCTCCACAATGTCTCAATTAGAAAAGACTACCTTCAACCGTTTTTCAAATAAAAAATAAAAACAAAAATTACAAATTTCTGTTTTTTCTCGGTATCTCGAAAACTAAAACTGACAAGTCAAATATCTTCTTGGATTATTGATCGTCATGAAAATTCGCAACTTTTTTCTAATTTAACCGACTCTGTATCTCTGAAGATAAGCGAGATACCCATGCTTAGCCTCGAAAAACGGACACCCTGTATGTGGTTTTTTTGAAAATTGGGAAATACAATTAGCTTGTATTTCAGGGTTCTCTGTTGAACACACGGCATTCGGTGAAAACCGCGGCTATATGTGGTTCGCCTGTAGAATATTTGATATGAGCTCGCGTGAAAGATCTGATACTTGCATTGACTTACTGTACCTACAGGATGTTTCCAAAATTGTGTTACAAACTTCTAGGGGAGATTCCCCATCAAAAATGGACAAGGAAAATAAATACCTTTGATGCCCTAAAATGCTCAGTTGAAAAGTTACAGGGTGTTCAAGTTGACTTTTTAAAACTGATTTTTTGACATAAGTTTTGAACCGTTCAACCGATTTTGTTCAAGTTCTCACCAAAGTTAACTGAAATAAGTCTCTATCGAATAATAGTAACGTGTTGGAGAAAAAAGTTCAGGGGCGTAGATAATGGGGGCTGTCCTCATATCTCCCCCCCCCCTATTTTTTACACCCCTAGCTATTTTCCCAAATTGTTCTTATTTTTTTATTCTACGTTCAATTTAGAGAAAAAAGTTACTCCTGCAAAATTTTGATTAGAGGCTTCGTTTTTGAGATATTTGAGTTTGAAACTTTGGAAAACATCTCGAAATCGCCACTTTCAATGAGCCCAATTTTTTTTCCCTGAAAAGCTCTCGTTTCTCAGAGGAAATAGTGGGTAATCAACTTAGAAAATTGAAGAGAACCTATTTCTGCTGAAAAATCATGAGTTTTTTTTATTCTAATTTTTTGGCCTTGGAAAGTGGCAATTTCGAGATGTTTTCCAAAGTTTCAAACTCAGATATCTCAAAAACGAAGCCTCTAATCAAAATTTTGCAAGAGTAACTTTTTTCTCTAAATTGAACGTAGAATAAAAAATTAGAACAATTTGGGAAAATAGCTAGGGGTGTAAAAAATAGGGGGGGAAATATGAGGACAGCCCCCATTATCTACGCCCCTGAACTTTTTTCTCCAACACGTTACTATTATTCGATAGAGACTTATTTCAGTTAACTTTGGTGAGAACTTGAACAAAATCGGTTAAACGGTTCAAAACTTATGTCAAAAAATCAGTTTTAAAAAGTCAACTTGAACACCCTGTAACTTTTCAACTGAGCATTTTAGAGCATCAAAGGTATTTATTTTCCTTGTCCATTTTTGATGGGGAATCTCCCCTAGAAGTTTGTAACACAATTTTGGAAACATCCTGTAGGTACAGTAAGTCAATGCAAGTATCAGATCTTTCACGCGAGCTCATATCAAATATTCTACAGGCGAACCACATATAATATAATATAGTATATTGGAAATAGAAAAAAATAGGTGCTTTGCTGGAATTAATTCAAACAAAAACGATTTTTTTTACTAATGCAAGCTTACAGTCCCTTCTTTAACATATCAAAAGTCCTCAACTCTGGGACTGCTACAAATCAGTATACAGAGTGGAAGTTTATTATTTTTCTCTACTTTCTTTTTTTCTTGAAAAACTGATGACCGAAAATAACGGTTTTAGGCTAGTTTGATAGGCCATAGTCTTCCAATAAACATATAAAAAATATACCACCAGCATGTGCTGCGTATCAAGTTACAGGGTGAAAACTATTTTTCATCTTCAATTTTTTTTCTTGGTGGAACTGATCTAGATTGAAACCGGTTCCAGTTCTTTTGCAAGCTTATAATGTCATACTGAACATATAAAAAAGACACATCTCTGCATCTGCTGTTTTTCAATTTACAGGGTGAAAAGTCATTTTCACGTTTCAATTTTTTTCTTGATGAAATCGGCTCACACAACAATTGCGACTGGTTTTTTTGTAAATTTGAGGTTCCTAGTCAAACATATCAAAATAATACATTTTTGCTACAGCTACGTTTTTATTTACAAATTTGAATGTTTGGCTGCGTTCCAAGATTTTTGGAATTTTTGATGCAATATACCCGAATATACCCAAACATTTAAATTTATAAGAAAAAAACGTAGCAGTAGCAGAAATGTATTATTTTGATATGTTTGACTAGGAACTTCAAGTTTACAGAAAAATCAGTCGCAATTGTTGTGTGAGCCAATTTAACCAAGAAAAAAATTGAAACGTGAAAATGACTTTTCACCCTGTAAATTGAAAAGTAGCAGTTGCAGAGATGTATCCTTTTCATATGTTCAGTATGGGATTATAAGCTTGCAAAAGAACTGGAACCGGCTTCAATCTAGATCAGTTCCACCAAGAAAAAAAATTAAAGATGAAAAATAGTTTTTCACCCTGTAACTTCTTACACAGTAGTGGCTGGGTGGTATATTTTTCATATGTTTATTGGAAGACTATGGCCTACCAAACTAGCCTAAAACCGGGTTTTTCAGTCATCAGTTTTCCAAGAAAGAAAGGAAGTAAGGAAAAATAATAAACTTTCACCCTGTATACTAATTTGTAGCAGTCCCAGAGTTGAGGACTTTTGATATGTTGAAGAGGGAACTGAAAGCTAGCCATGATAAAAAAATCGTTTTTGTTTGAATTAATTCCAGCAGATATTCTATTTCCAATATACTAATATAAAAACATTGGGAAAAAACGCTATAGAACTAAGCACTCAAATGGCTTATTTCTTCGGGAGTTGCTTTTTCTACAATCATGTTATAAGGGCGGTGTTGAATTGGTAAAATAGGCGTTGCGAAATCAATCCGTCTGGGTTTATTCCTTGACGGATTTTTACTATTTTGGTCTCGTTCGAAAGCTACAAGGATGTACTTTGGTATGAGCTCATTGGCATTTCCAAAATCCAAAAATATTTTTTTTGATTCTTGGATTTTGGAAATGCCAATGAGCTCAAACCAAAGTACATCCTTGAAGCTTTCGAAAGAGACCAAAATGGTAAAAATTCGTCAAGGAATAAACCCAGACGGATTGATTTCGCAATGCTTCGTTATAAAAAAACTGACTTTATAAATGGCTTCAGAAATTCATACAAGTTATTCAAAAATTATACGCAACAGATCAATTCACCCTTCGCTTGCATGAAAAATACTTATGTAACGTTTAATAAATATTTAGTCACGTGTTCACTTTTACCTACCTCTCTTTTTCGATAGTAAGTGGCCGAGAAAGTTCGTAAAAAATTCACATCTCACATGCAGCTCAAACATTCTGTAGGGTAGGTTACCTACCAATGTAGGTACGTAAAATTCAACCCCCACGCGATATAAAATACCTTTTTATGGCTTATCGCCGTAAATAAAAAATAAAGCAACCTTATTTAAAAGTTAAAGGACACACGTCGTGTTTCGTTAGTGGTGTGATGGGCGACATTTCCAGAGATCCCTTGGGAACGTCATAGGGTCAAAAACAGATGTCGATAATGCACATGGAAGATTTCTGCGAGAAGGCCTTTTTCACATTAAGGAACCACTATTAACTCAGCGGCCTGAACACAAGTTCGTGATGTTCAAATTAAAAGATTGTTCACAAGTAATTCGGTAGCGGCTACACGCATAAAAACGTAATTTCAATCCAATAGTATCATATTTACTTGATTCATTGACTTGGCTTGATGATTCAATACATTCAAATTGAAATAGTTTTTTTCAGTTCAATACGAAGCCAGTATTTGTTCGAAAAATGTAATAGTTTTGTCAGACATTCTCAAAATGAGACTATTCTTTTGAACTGATATTATCGAATATCTTGGATGTAATAAACTTTGTTTTTGAAACAAATTTTTAGGTAAACTTGTTCAGAACTAATGAAAATTTTCTCTCAAGCATTTCAAGATCTCCAACTGAGAATATTGAAAACTTCACAGTTTAGAACATATTGTGATTTCAATCTGAAAATGCAATTTTCGAAACAACACCTCAACTTACTGAACTCAAATGCCATTATGCTTGAACTAAGACGATGATCAGTTCCCCCAAATATTCAATTATTCTTGAAATGATTGTATATTTTTGGTCTGAAAACTGAGACTCTTGGATCAAGAATATATAATATCAATCCGCCCGAAGTTTCATTGTTTTGCGTCATCTTTCGGCAACAACACTAGCACGCGCACAAACACGCCAATGTGAGCTACTTCTGCTCCTGCAAAAAAATTTATACCTACCGCGTGTGCAACATGGACCCGTATCTCCAACTTTGGGGTTGCAATCCAGAACTTATCGAAGAATTCAGAGGTAAGTTCCTTTACTCACTTGTACAAACCGTGCGATCCACAAAATTCGTCATCGGAGGTGGCTTTGAAGTCGAGAAATTCGGCCATTCAGCCAATTCAGTCTATCCATGGCTCCAATCCATCAATATTTTGTTTCCAAAGCCAACCCCAACTCCGAATTTTGTGGATCACATGGTATCATTTGATAAAGGAGCTTAAGATGATCAGTGTTTTCCCATCATTACTACATAAAATTTTGTGTATGTATACCTAAATAATTATGCGAGATTCTCTTTTCGTGCAAATTTCAGTTGAATTCAGGAGGAAGGATGTTGCAGTGCCGGTTGGGTGCTGCGGCACCCGGCGCGACAATAAAATGACGCCTTTTTGTTTTTGAATAAGAAGAAAAAAGAAGAATAAGAAAAAAGAATACGAAGAATTCGTTTTTGTTTGAAATGTATACCCATCTGGATTTGGATTTCTATCGATGTTTGTATTTGAACTTCTGCGAAATACATTTTTTTTAATATACTATACTTAATTGTTGTAATTTCAGCCTTTATCCATAAGCTTGTTTAGGTATACAGAGTGTCCCAGGACTCGTGCCTCAGAGTCAAAGCCAGTTAAGGGAATTGCTACAAATGTGTCAGAAAAATGTTTAAATAAATTGGATTTTCATTTTTGGAGATATAGGGCGTCGAAGGGTGGGACTTTGCCCCCTCTTATTTTATTATCTGATGAGATTCCAAAATAATTGAGCTTTTCAGTGTGTGTGCAACAAATTTATTTACTTACTGTACAGAGCGGCGCCCGCCAGCGACTCAAAAATTCTAAAAATACAGATTTTTATGATTAAAAATGATCTGTAAAAGAATTCTATAGAAACGAATTATTTTACTTCCTGTCTTACATCGCATTGGGGACGTCTGGAACTTTTTGCAATTGTTTTTAGAAAGACAAAAATTCACTGGAAGTTCTTCAGATAATAAAAATTGGAAGGGGCAAAGTGACCCCTTTGACGCCCCATATAAAAAAAAAACACCCATTTTTAACATTTTTCTGACACATTTGAAGCATTTCCCTAAATTGCCTTTGACTCTGGGGCGCGAGTACTGGGACATCCTGTATGCTCTTGATAAACAGAATCAAGATTCGAATATTTTCGATATAAGATAATCCTATAGTTGAACTGAAACCATGAATTTATCCATATGAAAGCAACGAACTCTTCCTGTAAACATTTAATATATTTGCTTTAACCAGGAGCAGTATTAGTCCAATTTAGTTATAATTTTATCTCAAGAATAATTTTCTTCTACCAAAAAGCTGATATGCGGTAGTCAAGCCGATTGTTCTTATAACAAAATCACTTGCTGTATTGTTGCAAGACTTATCTAATCTAATTGCAAGACTATCGTATACTTTTTGTGAAACACTGGAAATACTCCGTTTGATAAGTATTATATTCAAATTCAACGTGCTACAGCTTTCAGCTGATACTATGACAGTCTTCTTTTGGAGAAACTAAAACTCTTGGAGTGAGAATATCATCTCTTTGCGTATATACAAACTTAACATATACTTGACATTAAACGCTTTGTCTTAACTCAAGATTACCTTTTTATGCGTGTAGCGGGTAGGTTGGGGTATAATAGGTACCTTCTAAAAGGTAAGATGCAAGTACCCACCAACTAATCTGACACGATTCGGTGTGAAGGAGTTGACTGAATCAATGATATGCAAAGAAAGTAAGAAGGCAGCAGGTGTCTGAAAATTCGCGCCTATAAAAAATGCAAAAAAAAAAGTTGAAAACAATAATAAGTAGGTAGGTTTTGACTCTTGAGCCCTTCTACTTTCGTCATTCCAAAAGATTTAAGTACCTGTAATGTGTAATGTAATGTGTTGCTGGCAGAATGGACATGTTCAGCGAACGATGGATTAAGAACTAGATTAGTTACTATATGAACCTCCCAAGTATATCCGGTTCACTTTTAATTTTCAATATAGAATTACTTTTTAGAGCAAAAATGAAGTGACAAGCTGGAGCACTGGGAGAATGGGGCTAGGGCTGATGGCCGCTGATAGTTTAGCTCCAAAGCTTTGCAGGTGCCATCAGCCGTAGCCTGCAGCCCCCCAGTTTATCACTTTATTTTTGCTCCAAAAAGTCATTCTACTGAATTTAAAACGTGAACGGCAATTATAGCACAGGGGGTTATACGAGGGGTTATATTTCGAATCAGCTGACGTAATGGCAACCAAATACTCAGCGGTTAGAATAATGAATTTTTTGTGGTTTTTTTTTGTGGCCCCGGGTTCGATTCCCGGAAGAAGTCTGGATGTTTGTGCTGTCTAATTTGCAATTTTTCAATATATTGTACGCTACTAAATAGAGGCAAAAACTCCTATGGCCAATGTGAGCCGAGAAGGAGAAAGACAAATCTTTTGGAGAAAGGACCCCGCACGATTCTTATGGAAAATGGGTCTCGGTCAAATTCCCTAATTTTTTTGTATGTTGTAGCCGAATTTGACACGAGCCAAAATCCATCGTCCGTTACCTAAAAAAATGGACAGTTTTTTTTCTATAAGGGGTTGAAGTTGAGTTATTTCAAGGTAAAGAAATATGTTCCAAAGTAAGTGAGAACATTTCAAGGTCCTTTCTAACATATATGGCTCATGACAATTCCCTTTTTATTTTGTAAAAAAATCAACCCCCTCCCTCACCCCCAACCCCTAGTTGAGAGTATCAAATCCGAAATTACGTTTGAAAGTCATGCAAATGGTTCTATTTTGTCAAATTATGAATTTTGGCACAAATTGTTTTTCCAACCCCCAAGTAGGGGGTGGGGTTGAAAAAAAAAACACCGGTCAATTTGGCTGAATTTCTGATATTGTGCTTTATCAGCTACGCTGAACAAGATTACCAAGGGAAAACTCATTCGTATGACCAGTTTTCACCCCACAGAGGGTTGAAGTTGACTAACTATAATGAATCATAAAACATTCTTCCATGTCATAAACCAAATGAATGGAAATAGTGAACTTTCATATCATCCTGTTTCGTGAAAATGGCTATTCTTCAAAAATAATTTCAACCTCATACCTCATCCCCTCTCCCTGTTTCTGAACATCATATTCGAAATAAATCTTGAAAATGTAGGAGGTCTACGGTCGGATTCTCTGCATCTGATTGTGATTCCCTTCTCAAAATTGACTTCCACTATGCTTATGTTAGCACCCTTACAGCAGGGTGGGATATAAATTTTTTTAATGATATTTGGCCTGGATTATTATCAAAAATATTGGTGTTTCTAACAAGCTTCAATTTCACAGCAGTTTTATTATGTCTACCTGTACCTCGACCTGTACCTAATTCCTCATTTTTTTCTTTTGTACGGATACACCTCTATTTATAGTTTAGATTGAAGAATTCAATGTCATCTGAAGCGAAAGCTGCTCAAGTGCTCAATCAAGGCAAAAAAGGCAAAATATCATGTCACACTCTTATTCCAGCTACGGCGACTATTTGAAGGATGAAATAAAAATAACTATAATTTTCAAGATTTATTTCGAATATGATGTTCAGAAACAGGGAGAGGGGATGAGGTATGAGGTTGAAATTATTTTTGAAGAATAGACATTTTCACGAAACAGGATGATATGAAAGTTCACTATTTCCATTCATTTGGTTTATGACATGGAAGAATGTTTTATGATTCATTATAGTCAACTTCAACCCTCTGTGGGGTGAAAACTGGTCATACGAATGAGTTTTCCCTTGGTAATCTTGTTCAACGTAGCTGATAAAGCACAATATCAGAAATTCAGCCAAATTGACCGGTGGTTTTTTTTTCAACCCCACCCCCTACTTGGGGGTTGGAAAAACAATTTGTGCCAAAATTCATAATTTGACAAAATAGAACCATTTGCATGACTTTCAAACGTAATTTCGGATTTGATACTCTCAACTAGGAGTTGGGGATGAGGGAGGGGGTTGATTTTTCCACAAAATAAAAAGGGAATTGTCATGAGTCATATATGTTAAAAAGGACCTTGAAATGTTCTCACTTACTTTGGAACATATTTCTTTACCTTGAAATAACCCATCTTCAACCCCTTATAGAAAAAAAACTGTCCATTTTTTTAGGTAACGGACGATGGATTTTGGCTCGTGTCAAATTCGGCTACAACATATAAAAAAATTAGGGAATTTGACCGAGACCCATTTTCCATATGAATCGTGCGGGGTCCTTTGTGAAAGTTTTGCCATTCGTCAAAAATTAATTCAATTGACATAAGTAATAATTAATTTGATAATTAATTAAAAAAAAAAATTATTACTTATGTCAATTGAATTAATTTTTGGCGAATGTCAAAACTTTCACAAATTTCTCCAAAAAAGAAAATATTTTAAATAATATACAAACCCTGACGATGCCGAAAGGCGAAACCGGTTGGTAAAAGAAAAATAGAAAAATTGTGGTGTAGTTTCAAGATTATTTCAATATATACCTTCTACTTTATACAACACCACTACAAGACCAATGGATTTTTACTTATTTATACAAGACGCTAGAATAATAAGTGAGATATAGCCCTTCAAAGTTGAAATTGAAAAACCGTTTTTTCTGCATAACTTTTGAACCGTTCAACCGATTTTGTTCAAATTTGGAACAAAGCTCAACAAAATAAGTCTCTATTGAACAATAATAATGCAATCGTTCAAACATTTTCAGGGGCTGAGATAATAGTGGGTACCCTTCCCCTTTTCCCCCTATTTTACCCCCAGGGATATTTTTGAAATGGTTTCAATTTTTGAATTCTATGTTCAATTTAGAAGTTACACTTGCAAAATTTTGATTAGAGGCTTCGTTTTCGAGATATTTGGTTTTGAAACTTGGGGAAACATCTCAAAAATGCCACTTTCAAAGATCTAAAAGTTGAAATCCAAAAAAACTCATGATTCATAAGCTGAAATAGGTTTTCTAGGTCTTCTAAGGTAATGAACTACAATTTTTTTTCCAAGAAACGAGAAGTTTTTAGGGAAACAAAATTTTGAGCTTTTGAAAGTGGAGATTTTGAGATGTTTTTCAAAGTTTCAAACCAAAATATCACGAAAACGAAACCTCTTCCTGATCAAAATTTTGCAGGAGTAACTTTCTTTTCTAATAAATTGAAAAAATTCTTCCATCCTTCTTCCAATGGTGTTGACGTAATAATATAATAATATATAATATAATAATAATAAATAATAATAATATAATTAATATACCTACAACAGCTTCATAAAACTTATTACAGCCCTGACGATGCTTAACAGCGAAACCGGTTGGCCAAAGAAGTATTTCTTTTCTAAATTTAATGCAAAATTCAAAAATTGATACCATTTCAAAAAACATTCAGGGAGGTAAAAAAATAGGGGGAAAAGGGAGAGGGCACCCCCTATTATCTTTGTCCTTATGAATGTTCGATAGATGGCATTATTATTGTTCAATAGAGACTTATTTTGTTCAACTTTGGTCCAAATTTGAACAAAATCGGTCGAACGGTTCAAAAGTTAGGCAAAAAAAAACGGTTTTTCAATTGTAACTTTGAAGGGAATATCTCTCTTATTATTCGTTTCTGAGAAGAAGTTTATGATGAAAGTCCTCTTCTATTCCAATGCTTTATCCGCTGTTTCAGTTTCTAAGAATTAACACCGGACACCTGTATAGTGGAAGCGGTACGCATTGCGTAGGTAGTTACCGCATTTTGGAGTGGAGCAACAAGATTTTGCATGGGTGTACTTTATACAGAGACAAGCGATTTGACCCGCAGGACTCGATATTTTGTCCCTTAGGGGGCCAAGGGGGCCCTCCAAGTTTTCAAGTTGCAAGAACTTTTACAAAACGATCATTGAGAATCGTCATGTATGTCATAACAGAAGCTTACGGGTCGATTGAAAATATTTTCATTAATTGTCGTCGTGTCACTCGTGTCCGTGTCATTCTTCATACTTGAAGAAAAAAATCTTTGGCAGAGGTCAAAAAAATTCTCTTTGGGCTCCCTTGAGCGTTTTAGAATCACGTTACGTTGCAACTACCAAGCAAAGCCTAAATCCCAACAAACTATAAAGTCTTTTTCGAGCGAGTAACTTTTTGTAACCGGTTGGTTATTAGCGGTTGGCATTAGAATGACAGAGACTGTCATTTTTTTGACATCTGACGATTCTCGTTAAAACGTTGCGGTTATAACTTTGGTTATCAGCATTTGGCGGGAAAAGAGGGACTGATAGCTTCAAATAGTTACGTACTTGTACTTGTCTCTGTTACATACCGTGTACTTGTAATCTAGTACACCAGATTGTGTAATCTAGGATAGCTTTGAAGGTGAAAAATTCAGTCATTCTGCCAATCCAGTCACTTGAATCGATGAACATCTCGTTTCCGAAGTCACCCGGGTGGGCCCCAATCGAGGGCCCTGATTACGAATTTTGTGGATCACACGTGTATCGTGATCACATCACACATACAATTTCTATGAAATCCTGTTTGTTTTCTTGTTCATGGTGTAATACGACCGAAGGAACAATAAATAGTTATATTGAATTGAATTGAAAATCAACTATTCATTTTTCTACTATACCTATAAATAGGAGGTATGACAAGTACTTTCAGGATTAAACCACCATCAGGCGGCCATCGGGCATCTGGATTACCCGATGTACTTGTGGGTCCATCGCTAAGGTGACCAGATTTGTCAGTGAAGAAATCGGAACATTCCACGTTCACACAACCGCCGCAGGCGATTTTTTTTCGAAAAAGAAGCGGGGCCAACTTTTATTTGCTGATTCAGAACTCTCAGGCACCTACCTACCATCTATTCCCCATTTTTTCGCGTCTGTTCATTGTTGGATAGACATGCAACAGACACCGATATTTGGAGATATTTTCTGAAACTTAGGTTTTCTGATCATTTTTTGCAAAAAAAAAACAGTAGACTTCAAGGAGGGCGGGTAAGTGCTGTCCCTTGCCCCCTTCTCAAGCAACGGTGTCCATAATAATACCAATCCCTAATAAGAAAATAATGTTGATAATAAAATAATGCTTTTTTGAAACAACATGTACCGAGTACCGTAGCATGATCAAAAACTTTCTCACTCAAGGGAGGCTGTGGTCCTGGTCATTGGCAGGCAAACGAGGCTTATTTTGGCAAGGCGACACAGCCTCCCTTGAATAAGGAAGTTTTTGATCTTACGGTACATTCTGCAGACAGTCGAGAGTCGAGACTGCATAGCATGGGTGCCAATCGAAATAAATTCAATCTTGTAAATAAACCTACAATCTACATAATTTTCAAACAAGTCTACCAAAAATATAGAAGAGGTGAAAAAAATTGAAATGTTTGTTGCGCAAATCGGAAATCGGAGTATTTACGGATTAGTTACTCAAATCGGAACATTTACGGAACAGAAAGTCTAATCGGAAAGTGTCTCCCGAAAACGGTACAGTTCCGATCAAATCGGAACGTCTGGTCACCTTATCCATCGCAGATGAGACCATCGTCTTCGATTCTTCTCGTCGCCAAGTCAAGTTGTCAAATTTTTGAGGTTAGGTTAGGTACGTTTCACGTTTGGAAATTCTGGACCGCTGCTTGTTTCAAATTCAAATCTGTTGCCGCCACAATTTGTTTCCCATAACAATTGGCGAGTTTCAAGATCGAATACGCCATCTGATGGCCAACGTGTAAACGACGTTTGTGCACGGATCAACCGCAGATTTGTACGGGCTCTTATGAGCGTTGCGGTGTTTGGTGACTTTAATTGATTCCATCTGACTTAACGCGGCGTTGATTTTTTCCAACAAAGTACGTGAGCCACGCACGTTTCATTATCTTGAAATACTAGGTGTCGTCGGTTGCAAAAGCATTGCATTTTTAAATAAGAGTGGCACGTGTACGACGACTGGCAAGCAAAAGTGGCATCAGAATGGAAGGTGGTAAGATTTGTGATTTTGTCATAGTGACAAAAAGTGGCGGAGAATTTGTTGCGTTCCCGAGTGCGAGTCGCGCTGTGGAAACCGGACAAAGGAAGAGTTACATTTTCACCGTTTCCCGTCGAAAGCGAAAGACGCAAGTTGGGTAGTCAAGATGACAAACAAACTCGGCACTGTGGAAAATATGACTACGAGAAAAGCCCGGGAAGTGTCGCTGAAAGTAGGAACTTTAAATGGCTGCATCGAAGAGGCACAGCTGCGATATGTTTGCATGTCCCGGAGTGGCCTGCTTTCCAAGTGCATTTAAACGTTCCAATTTTACAGGAACTCTCGCGAGAACTGCTACTACTATTTCTTTTAATTACAATCTCAGGATGGCCCCGTGGTGCAGGCGGTCGAGTGGCTGCCTGCGACGCGGAAGTCCCGGGTTCGATTCCCGGTGAAAAGTCTGGGTGTTATGTTGTCCGAAATTTGCACTTTTCTGAGTTTATAAACCTGATAAATAGCAGGGCAAAACTCCTATGGCGAGAAAAAGCCGATAAGGAGAAAAACATTTATTTATTATTAATTACAATCTCAGTTGCCTCGTGAGGAGATTCATAGAATGCGCTTGTTTGTAAATACAATCCAAATATGTCTATGTTTGAACTGAAGCTTGATTCGGTTCGCTTTCGACCACACAACACAAGAAATTGTGACTTCAGAATTTCCTATCCGTTAAGGCTTGAGGCCATCCAGTGATTGAAAACCTTCATAACACTCAATTCGCTTCTGCCATTTTCGAGTTCCACCGCAATAGGTACTAATTAACCACGTTTCACGTCTGGAGGACATTAAAAACCGCTTACTACTGATAAGATTTTTGAACGCGCGGGCAACTATCCGTGCCCTATCCGACATGTTTGTTTACATGCGAAGCGCATCAGCAGCGCCACCATCGGTAATGTTACTCGCCAATAACCAGCCTCATGACCAGGTTATGAAATGTATAACCCGGTGATGATATTAAAATGGCGGCACTTCCTTTACCGCTTATAATCAATCCTCGTTCAAACGTCAAATTCTATAACCAAGTGTAACCGGTCATGAACGGTTACTCGCTCGAAAAAGACTCAAGTTCCGACAGTCTGGTGGTCCACACGGACTTGACCCTTGTAGGCCAGTCAAATTAGAACAAATTTTTCCGTTTGAGGGAAAAAACTGTTGGAGTTTTGTAAATTTGACAGTAATGTCCGGTAAGGTGTACTGTTAAACATGCTTAAAGTCTCCAACTCTACCTATTGAGCCCGAGCCGCCATCTTGGAAAAATGGTCCTTCGATCCAGTTTTCTGCTTATATTTCGCTAATCATCAGAGATATTCAATTGAGTTCAATAAAAAATCAAGGCTATAAAATTGTCCACAAAAATTGTTTCATACCGATTTTTTCTCGTATCTGTTGATATTGATGAAATTGTATTAACAAAAAAAAATAACGATTTTTTGTCTATGGCTAGAGATACCTACTGTCTTCAAAATTTGTGAACATGTTGGCAGTCTACATCAAAGCTAAACGTGACAGTTAAGATAGAATAAAAATTGCGAAAATATCTTTTCATTCTTTTTTAAATTGCAAAAATTTGGTTTTTGAGTTTGACATTTCCAACTAGGAGGAAAGGTTTCAATCGAACATCAATCAGTTTTGATATTTACATATTATTGTAAGACAAGATTTCATCAGTATTGTGCCTTCACGAGTTTCTGGAATGCTCGAATATGAATTAAACTAAAAGACTAATAGCCAAGTCCAAAAAGTGTTTGGACTTGGACTGGTCGATTGGTTCTGAAGGAAACATTTCGAAACAAAAGACATCAGCAAGGATATACAGGAGGTCCAAATGTTATTCAACTGTATATGAGCCCCATATCGATGTTCCTTATCCAAAATAGTACAAAAGAATCAATCAAAATGTTAAAATATACCCTGTATAACAAAAAATAACGATACAAAATGGAAGTAGGGGAGCACCTCCGATGCCAAAAAGACGGCCTTTACATTTCTGAAAAAAAGAACAAGATTTATTGATTTATTTGGAAGTTATCAGTCCTCAAACTTGACTTTACAAATTTTATCCAGCCAAATGGGCAAAAGTAGAAAGAAGTAACTGTCGGAGTTTCAGAAATTTGACAGGGATGTTTGCTGAGGTATACTAATAAACATACTAAAAGTTTCCGCCTCTACCTGTTGTGCTCGAGCCGCCATCTTGGAAAAATGGCAATAAACTTGATCGAAGGACCAATTTTCCAAGATGGTGGCTCAAGCGCAACGGGTAGAAGCGGGGACTTTTAGTGTGTTTATAAGTATACCTTAGCGAACATCCCTGTCAAATTTCTGAAACTCTAGTTACTTCTCTCTACTTTTCCCTATTTGACTGGCTGAAATTTGTAAAGTCAAGTTTGACGACTAATAACTTTCAAATAAATCAATTAATTTGGTTGTTTTTTCCAGCAATGTAAAGGCTGTATTTTTGGCACCAGGTATGCTTTACCACTTCCATTTTGTATCGTTACTTTTTGTTATACAGGGAGGATTTCAACATTTTGATTGATTACTTTCTACTATTAGGCACACCAGGATAAGGCACACCAATATGTGGCTCATATACAATTGAATAATATTTGGACCTCCTGTATAATGTATATCCTTTGCTGATGTCTTTTGTTTCGAAATGTCTCCTTCAGAACCAATCGACATTTTTTGGACTTAGCTATTATTCTTTTAGTTTAATTCATATCGAGCATTCCAGAAGCTCGTGAAGGCACAATACTGATGAAATCTTGTCTTACAATATATGTAAATATCAAAACTGATCGATGTTTCATTGAAACCTTTACTCCGCCCTGTTGGAAATGTCAAACTCGGAAACCAAATTTTTGCTTAATTAAAAAAAATATATACATATATATTTTCTTAATTTTTTTTCTATCTCAACTGTCACCTTCAGCTTTGATGTAGACTGCCAACGTCTCACAAATTTTGAAGACAATATTATTTCTAGCCGTAGGCAAAAAATCGCCAATTTTTTTTTTTTTTTTTTTGTTAATTCAATTCAATTAATATCAACAGATACGAGAAAATAATCTGTATGAAACAATTTTTGTAGACAATTTCATAGCCTTGATTTTTTAATCAACTTAATTGAATATCTCTTATGATTAGCGGAATATAAGCAGAAAACTTGATCGAAGGACCATTTTTCCAAGATGGCGGCTTGAGCTCAATAGGTAGAGTTGGGGACTTTTAGTATGTTTAACAGTACACCTTACCGGACATTACTGTCAAATTTCCAAAACTCCAACAGTTTTTTCCCTCCAGCTTCCCTTATTTGACTGGCCTATTGACCCAGAGAACACTCTTCCTAAGAACAGAAGTAAAAACTCCTGGATCTGAAAAGATAAAGAGAAATTGAACCAAAAAGCAATTCCTCAACCGGTAGTCAGACCAATTTGGATTTGGACTATTTGTTTTGTAATAAATCTGTAATTTATGGATGATTCCGTAATTTACGTGTTTGATGGAGTCACCAGAGCCGTAATAAGGTGACTGTCGGGATTTAGAATGTGGAAATTTCGTACTTGTCGGGATCTCGGCTTGTCTGGATTATGGAGTGTCGGAATTTCGGGGTGTCGAGATCCAGGCTGTGGGATTATGACTGGCGCCCCTAAGGGGTATTATAGCCCGTTGCATAGCTATTAAAGAACAGAAACAGTTTGATCCACTGAGATCAAAAGTTATCTTGGTCAAAGGTGGTCCCACTCCTAGCGCCGGCGCCGTCTTAGTTTCTTCCTTCTTAGTTGGTATACGTAGATGGCGGTCTTCCCATTCCAAGACCATGTTTGAACACTGTCTGGTAATACCACAGAATGGCTATTATATACAGAAAAAGCACTGACTCAAGCCTTAATATTTCCACCAAGACAAAAGTAATAAATCATGTGTATAATATAATTATCAAATGCTAAAGTGAAAATGGGGAACACTACATACACTTGTTTTTATCAAGAATATGTGATCACGTACCAATTTTATTCGAAAAGTGAAACCCCACACTTTTAATCCAACTACACCTGCTGAATGAACATCGCAAGGTCATTCGCTAACTGGATCCCGTTTCATAAAATCTGTGGTGGAACCACGAGCACTCGACAGTGTTCGATCTCGACAATTTCCCCCTTTCTAAACGGTGAAGGGTGCAGAGGGGAAAGGGGAAATTGTCGAGATCGACAACTGTCGAGTGCTCGTGGTTCCACCACTGATTCGACAAGTTTGTCGTCATGTTGATTACCATGTTGCAACAATCAGTTACCAAGTCCAATTTTGCATACTATTGTAAATTGTCCATGGTGCTTTTATATGAAACGGACCCTTGGTCCTTGTTTCACGAAACTTACAAGCTCACAAGTGTGTAATTTTGGTCACCATCATTACAACAACTTGCTACTTCTAGGCTCCACACTTTAATTTGGAACTTCTTATAACTTTTGTGGAACGGGGTCCTGAAATCAAAACAACAAAGATTTTGTCTGAAGAGGTTCTTCTGTAAACAATAGCTATTACGTATATGGTAATACTGTGGTGTGGACGAAATTCCATAGTCATTCAAGAAACCTTGTTAAAAACCTTCGAAACCGCATACTTACCTAAATTTATATAGGGATTTATATTTAGATCCCCATTATCTATTATGATTACAATAACCCCGTTAATTATCTTCTGTGAATATTTTATAATCCACGCGATCTATAAAGCTTGTTATACATAAACACCTACCTACCTAATCAGAGTGTTCAGTTATTGTTACAGATCTGCGTGATAATAGGCTGTAATTAGTATTCAAAGTAGGGCAGTGTGGAACTCATACTTCTTGTTCGCATGATTTTGTGTTATCATTATGCATACCTAGCATTGTCCTAGTAGAAGGAAAAACGTATTTACCTAATGATCCATCCTAAAAGGTAGGGTAAGTACTCATTACTAAACAAGAGTGTAAAAACTAAAACGGGAGTGCTCGATCTAGTTCAGAGTTTTTCTGCATTAACGTATCCCATAATTATTCTGCAGTTAACCCTTGGATAAATATAGAAATTAAAGTTTTTACTGTGTATCTCGATTGCATCTTGTGTAGAAGGTACCGTTTGCATCGTCTAGTCTACATAGGAGATAACAATTAGAACAATTTCCACGGTACTGCGGATGTGCGTGATGTAAGTAAAAGAACCCATTGAAGGTGCAAACGAGTTGCACAGCTCGCTCAACGATAAAAAAAATCGTCTTTATTCAAGATCTAATTGTAATAATAACAATAAATTACCTAATAAATACAAAAATAAATTACAATAAGTTAAAACTGAGATGTTGTAGGATCACGTTGGTTTCAGGTAAGGTTCGTAGGCCCAGTAGGGCGAGCTGTAAACCCTGTCGTGCTCGTCGTCAGTAGTGATGGTGTGCACTTTGACTGATGATTTTTCATGATGATCTTTCTCGAAAATTTTCTTCAAAGCGACGGAACCGACTATAATCAGGGCAATTTTGGAAGCGATCAGCGCTTTAGCCGCCATCACAGCCAGAGTTTTCATCACCAATGGCCCGGTCAAACCGAAGATGCCGAGAAGTACCATGAACGCGTACCTGCTGTACTTCTTCTCTTTTTTCAGTTCTTTTCGCTTCTTTTTGTCTTCTTCTTCTCCGCCAGACCTCGGTTCTTCATCCTTGGTCAGGTCGACGGTCAGCGTATGGGTATTGAGGAAATTGGCCAGAGCTGCAGTGAACCTGCCGAACCCTGTCAGAGGCTGGGACCTTGGTTGGTGTCGCTGAACGTCTCCTTTGGTTTTCGCAAACTTCACCCCGTCGAAAAGCTCAATGTCCTTGCTGAATGACCGTTCCAGAGCTTTGGCGGCTTTTTCGGAGAAACACGCTATCCTGGCTCTTGACTCGGTGCATTCCTTCACTATCCTTTTGACAAGTTGTTCTTCGGCGTCTTCTGGATCTGCTTCACTGTCTTTGGCCTTGGTGGTCGGATGGCAGTTCCCACAACATACTAACGCACTAAACAGCAACAGCACCGTAGCCCGGCGATATCGCATCTTGTCTGGTCGGGGAAAAACGCCGCAATGTTTTGATTTCTTCGCCACGCCGAGATTTATAGTGGGCACGTGTGCATGCCGGAGCAACCACTGAAACGATTATGATAGCATGTTAAGTTTATTTCCCACAAACGTCCTCTTTTCTTACTTTATTGGAAACATCCGCGAGAGTTTTCATCTATGGTTGCGTTTTGATAAGAACGCATTGACCGAGTTATGATCGCCGTGTTTCCGCCAACACGTTGCCCGGCATGAAACGGTCGTCTGCAGTAATTATGATGATATTGCTTGCAGTCTGCACTCCGTGCGGCATCAACATAAGAGCAAACCGATCAATCGAATGTGGGATCGATAGTGAATAATAATCAATATAACAACTGCTCCCTCCCTGCAGAAGTGCCGAACGGTATGTAGGTACGTGATTACTGGGCGTCATTTTCCTCTAGCTGATTGACTTCTTGTAGAGGTGATGATGAGTCATTAGAAGCGATAGTGTTCTTTTGAGATCGAGATTCCTCGTGAGAGAAACCATCTAATTATTGACGCATTTTAGAAAAGAATTGATAATAACAGATCATTATAGCTTAGCTGTTAGTGTGTGTACCTACCTAGCTATTTGATCAATCACATGTGATCGTAACCCAGCATGGAATCAACTTTTTGGTTAACCGCACACTTCTGGTACAACTTTTTTTTTCAGAGACTTGTAATTTTTTAACCCACTAGGCTTGGTCTTCTCAAATTATTTGCGACTCTAGCTTCAATCAATTTGATTTATTAGTTTAATTCAATAGTTCCCGGTTGCTTGGGGTCAGGTGTAGTTGCGGCTGTGGTTGCAATCGTTAAGTTGAAGTTGAGAGGTGTTCCCCAACTTTTGGTCGCCAGCGTAATACTCGAAAATATTAGGCAGGACCGAGAGCAGGACCTAATAACCTTGGTAGATTATTATACCAGGGTGTTTCAGCGATCAGCGATGATAGCAAAAAAATCAATGTGGGTAGATCTCGTCAAAATATGACGGAAACCTAAATACCATTTTGCAAAGTTTGGCCTAATAACGTAGATACAGCCCTTCAAAGTTGACTTTTTCGGATTTTAAAAATTTGTAACTCAGCGACGTTTCGACGATAACAGCTCAAATTCAGCATAGACTGATTTGTCAAAACTATCTACCGACCTGCCAAATTGTGAAAGAATTCAACCAGTGGTGTAGGAGTTATGAGGGTCAATAACTTAGAAGCACCTGAAGAAAAGTTGACTCAAGCTAGACCGAAACTTTGTTAAATGGTAGGTACTTAGGTACATAGGTTTTCGCCATATTTTGACGAGATCTACCCAGAGTTAAAATTTTTGCTATCATCACTGAAACACCCTGTATATACGGTGAAGCGCTCTAGCATTTTACTGATAAGTTGATCTTTCCAACAGGAAAACGGCAGTTTTGCCAATTAAATGTTGAAATTAAAATAAAACATGATTTTACTTACCTCTCATTGAGTTAAGTCCCGAAGTTCAAGGAAAATTTTGATCTGAACTTTGCATTTGTCGATAAAAAGCATGAAAGTTGGACTACTTACTCCCTGGAACCTGCTGAACAACCGTGGCTATGGATCCGACAGGTCCTGTGATGCATACAGGATGAGAAATGAAGTCAAAAATATGAAAATTCCTATTTCATGAACCAGAATAAGTAAAATCTCTCAAAATTCCTCAAATTCCTCTAGAAAATGATGTTTCAGCAATAAATCAGTGATTTTCCAGAATATCACAATGAAACTTGGTATTCATAAAATAAAGTCATGCTAGGAGTGAAGTGCAAATCGGCACTCAACTCCTGAGCCCACTATACAGGGTGATTCACTACCAAATGGACATAGCTTAAGGATACGTCCAGTTTTTCCAGGCGAACCTGGATCTGGTTTTGAAATTTTTTCAACGCTGTTCGTTTCGAAGCTACAGGGATTCATGTATTTCGTAGAATTTTTTGACAAGCCATAACTTTAGAACAACCCAACAGATTGGTTTGAAATTTCATGGGTTTATTCTTCTATTGATATCTGACACATCACTTTATCAAAGAGTTGAAAATTTCCAGGGCCGGCCTTGCAAAAAAAATTTCAAAGCTTTTTTGAAAAGACATTCTGTATGCATATTATTCAAAATTCATTTTCATATTCAAAAACTACATGAAACATGCTATCAATATCGCAAAAAAATTGCTTGGCACCATCAAGCTGTCAAAAGAAAATTGATGATCCTGATGATTTTTGAAGTTAGGATTTTTTGTAAATTAATATTTTCAAATATTCACAAACGATTTATCATGGCCCCAAATTTCAGCCGTTTCGTCATAAAAGTAAAAATGACATTTTTCTCGTTTTCTCAGTAGTAACAAAAAGTTTCAGCCGAATTTTCAAAAAATTATTGTCACGTCCCTCAGCTTCACTTCTATCCCAATTTGAGCTGAAATTGAGGAACGTATCAAAAATTTTTTTTAAATTCTGATGAAATTTTTTGTTATTTCTGAGAAAACGAGAAAAATGTCATTTTCATTTTTCTGACGAAACGGCTGAAATTTAGGGCCATAATAGATCATTTGCAAATATTTGAAAATATTAATTAAGAAAAAATCCTAACCTCAAAAATCATTACGATTGTCAAAATTTTCTTGACAGCTCATTGGTGCCAAGCAATTTTTTTCGCGTTATTATTAGCATGTTTGATGTAGTTCCCAAATTTGAAAATGAAATTCGGAAAATGTGCATACAGAATGTATTTTTTTGAAAAAAGCTTTCAAGTTTTTTTTTACAAGGCCGGCCCTGGAAACTTCAAACTGTTTGATAGGGTGATGTGTCAGATCTCAATAGAAGAATCAACCCACAAAATTCCAATCCAATCTATTCGGTCGTTCTGAAGATACGGCTTGTCAAAAAATTCGACAAAATACATGAATCACCCTGTAACTTCGAAACAAACAGTGTTAGAAAAATTTCAAAGCCAGATCCTGGTTCGCCTGGTAAAACTGGACCTACCCTTAGGCTATGTCCATTTGGTGGTGAATCACCCTGTATACCTATGTATTTGAAAATACCCAGTCTACATTTCTTATTTCTTCATGACCGCCACCTTGGATCTTCGCTATATTTGGTATAACGATTGCTAGTCGGAAATAGTGGAAATATTGATGTAGTACCAGTACCTACCATCATTCTCTCGATCATTCCATTATGAATAAGAAATTCTATGAACATAGTAATGGGATCTCTTTGGAATTTGAGGTGCGAATAATAATGTGAAACTTTGGCTTGGCGTCACAGGTTCTTTCCCTTCATGTGATGAAATAATGATTTCGGAAAGAAACATTAGACAAAAATAGTAAACAGGAATCCGTTTTGCGGCACAATACCGGGGAGCGAAGAAATTCAGCCTTAAATTCGATTTATTGGATGATGTATCAGAATTACAATAGACTTTTGAAGAATATAGTATGTAACAAAAAAAAAACTAATAAAGATATGCTTCAAGGAAGATTTGGTGCCTTTTTCCGAAAAAAAACTAGGATCTAAAAAATTTACCTTGAAAATTCAAAAATTCCAAAAAAAGTTTGCAGCTTACGGAGTTGTATCAAATAAATCTGCATTATTACCTTTTTGAAATATTAGAAGTTTCCAACTACAAAATGGTTAGGTAGGTATATTTTCCATGTAGGTACCTCGACCCCTCTCTGTGACATCATTCGGCGCTGGGACTATTTTAATTCACCCCAAAATCGAGGTTAGTGCACTGCGTCAACATGTCACATATCTCCCGCTACCTACTGATGCGCAGTAATGAATGAGTTTGTTTTAAGATCATTTATTTTGAATTTTTTTACAATTTTTTAGGGATTTTCGGTGAATTTAGGATTCGTTTGATCAGGAAAGGAAACTCTTCCATTACCTACCGCGACATCGTTCGTGAAAATGAAATTTCACGAAAATATCTCGGAAAATATCTTTGGGATTAACATCGCGGTTTGTCCATTTCTTTCCGCTGGACTGTGGAGCACTACTTACAAGATCAGCTTGATAAAGAAAAAATATAAGTGAAAGCGTAACGGAAAGTCACAGGACAAAACAATAAAATTCCTTAATATTCCATTAGCACGGATTCCATTCCATTAGCTATTGTCCCATTTTTCTTTCAACTTGGACCACAAATTCTTAAAAATGATCAAATGACTGAGTACAAGAGTGTGTGTCGCAGACTAATAGCATAATCATATTGTCAACTTAACGACTGCATTGTTCTAATAAAGGAAATGGGAGGCGTTCTTAAATTATGGACAATAAAACGTTAATATTTCATACGCACGCTCGGCTCACGACGCTATAATCGCAGGTAACAATGAAGTGACAACAACTTATAATATGCCACCATCAATGGCCGGCAACATCAATAACCAGTAACACAACATTGATTTCCAATACCCACTGGTAGAGAACTGAGTTAAATGGTTTTAAAAATCTGTTGTAGGCGACACAATACCTCGCACAATACTTTCCCGACGGTAGGTATACAGCCACGAAGGTAAGTAATGATTTTGATGGAACAAGCGCCCCTTCGGGACAAAGCTTAGAATTGCAGAATGGACAAATTTGTATCAGTCTCATTACCAAAAACCTCAAGATTGGCATACGTCCTGTATGTTTCGCTATTCGCTCTCTATTGGAAAATTAAAGAAAAGATCCTACCACGTTGACCGCTATACAAGCCTCGCATCAACCCATACACCCAGAAACTCGCACACTCACCATTGGGTGCTTTCCACCTAGACGGTACAAATACCACCAGAGGGCACATGTTCCATAGTGTGGCACAAAATTTTAGGTGATCCAATGAACGGCGCAGAACCGAGTAGCTAATTTGCGACGGAGCAAATTTTAGTTTCTTGCAACCGGGGGTTAGGGCTTCTAATGATTAGTAGGTACTGCTCGATTTCGATATATTCATAATATTTCACTGCCAATAACTGCATGAACTGCGAACAACATCTGTCATCAACCAAAGCCAAAAACGGAAAGAATGCTCGAATGCCGCGGCACTCGGAGTATAGAAAAGCACCATCAACGGCCAATTCTCTCACTACGGCTTTTGAGCATACCCCGGGCTGTCACAGAAGTACATCGCCAAGACCTCACATTGTGGTGAAAAATAGGTATTGCTAAATGCGCGTGCAATTACGAATAACATCTGAATGAACTCCCATTTGGGAAATCCAAAGAAACATCGTTTTGCGACGTTCATGGGTGCTTGAAATGTTGACAATAATTGGACATAGGTTCTTGGACCCCCCCCAAGCAAGCTGTGGGAAGTCGCTTTGAGAAGTCACTAATTTAACCTTTTATGGACATCGTTAAAATTCTAGGTTTCCAGAGAGACCTCTTCAGGTAAGCTATGCGAAGATATTTTGGGACTTCACAATTTTCACTTAAAATGGACATCACAAAACCTCTTATAGAGGTCCGTGTTCACTGGGGCTGTAGTAGGTAGTAGGGCATTCAAGTCTGAAGAGAGTATCAAATTTTCAGGACTTCATACTTTTTCCAAGGTTTTAGCGATTTTTTTTACAATCTTTCCTGTATCATATGCATTTGACAGGAAAAATCGAAATATTCTTACAGAACTATGTAATTTTTCATGGTGTTTGGTTCAGAATTGTTCAAATGTTTATTCTCAACATTTGCAGTCTCCAAGTAACTGTGTATACTTGAAATCTCAAAAAAAATAAGCTAATAGTGGTATTCTGTAAAAAATAACATTCCGTAAACTCTCTACTGTTATGTAAAAATTCGTGTCCGCCATTGGTTGTTGCCTAGATAATAACAAAGTAACAGAGCCTTTATGGAATGTTATTTTTCAGAATATTTCACTCATACGTCAAAAACGCGATAATTCGGACACAAATTTTGAGGATTAATAAGCGATAATCCGAAAGACCATATCGATAAGTCATTGTTCAAACACCTACTGTCAAACAAGCATGATGCGTGCCCAGTGTTAGCGTTGGACTCTGGACACTGTATGGGGATGCTCATGCTCAAGCGAGTACTCAAGGACCCAGAGGAATGTGCAAGAAATTGAAACGATTTGGGATTGCGCAGTCATAATGATTTCACACTTTTTACGTCAGCCTCTTGTTCTCTTTTCTGTTCTGCGGCTCAGTACAGTCAGGTGGCTATCCACGTACCATCAATTTTATTGTCGTGTGAAATAATATGTGAATAATTTGTAGAATGATTCGGGAAATATTCTTTCGAATACCACTCTTGCAATGAAAATGAACCAGATAATTCTGAAAATGCGTGTTGCCGTAAGAAAACCGCATTCGTTTGTTTTCTTCTGTTGTTCGAAAGAAGAGCCCTCCCCCTGCGGGGTCGGGCTCTTTTAGCTTTCGAACAACAGAGGAAACAAACTCATGCAGTTTTCAGGCAACACGCATTTTTCAGAATTATCGGTAATTTTCATTGCACTCGTGGTATTATACCCGAGAATCGCACCATAAATTTGAAATTGTTCGGAATTATCAGTTTTCAGATTTTTGACAGCTCTAAAAAAAAAGCCTCGGATGGGATTTTTCTGAAATCCCAAAATTTGTAAAGATCACACAAAATTCTGAACAAAACCTGTGATTTTCACGACTACAGTATTTTTTTTGAGGTTGAAGTGATATTTCAGCTGAAATTCCTGGACTATAAAACGATTCAATCGAGATGTGAGCTTCCTTCCAGGTTAGGTGACTATGAAACTTCATATTTAAATTACTCTTCCAGTAAAAATCTGTAACATAATAGCTTGTAGTAATTTTACGACCAAGACCAATGCCGACTCATCACGCAAGATCTTTGTTTTCATTAAACTACCTACTTATAAGGATCGTTCATTATGAATGCATTTTAATTATCAGTGGCAAAGGTTTTCCGCGTCGATTCCTCCTAATGAGGAAAAACTATTGTTAAGTGTGTTACACGAATCCGATTCCTTGTTGAGTCCAACTAATAAATGAAATTCATTAGTCATTTCTCCACCGCGTTGCTGGCTGCACACTTTTCCTAGACGTGTTTATTCTTTTTTAGTAGGCACTCAAGTGTACTAATGAGATTGATAGCATGGAAACTGAACTTTTTTCACTGTGTACTATGCGATCTGTTTGTCATATTGGTTTTATTGCAAGGCACCATACAGAAAGAATTCTATGTTGAGCAAATATAGTTTTTATTTTTATTATTTCTATACAAATGCGTGAAATATATATTTCATTTGTTTCAGTCCTTAAATATCACGTTTTCTTTAAACATAATATCACAATCACTTGTTTCTTTGGTATTTCATTTGTACTAACAGCATGGATCGCTTTAGTCCAATACCCCAGTCGAGCCATTTCTTCTTTGGACTTTGGAACATCGGCATCAGTGAAGTCCTGATCAGTCTGTTACACTAGATGTCTACAACTACAAACCCAGCTAACACAAAATAAGCAAAAAAAAATTAAATCATAAAAAAAAAATAGGAAAACGATATTCGCTCAGTTTTATTGTAGTGCTACTGAAATGAAACATTCATGAGTATCGTTTGAAACATTACTACAATCTCAATAAAAATGTTGTAAGGCTTATACTTGAGAATAAAGAATTGCTTTTCCATAAGGATAGAGAAAATTCGGGCACTTTGATAATTTTTATTCATTCTAAAGTTTGCATATCTACGAATAGCAGAAAAATCATCCACGTATTACAATATTATCACAAAATATGTTTCCTGTTGTCATTTTGCCAAATTTAATAACCCCCTCATAATTGAATGCATTAAATTGATGAGTATACGATTGAAAATAAAACTGGATTGTCAAATTTTATAAAAATCAATAACAGCGGAGGAGGAGGTACAAATTTGCGTAAAACTCTTCAGCGCAGTACAAGCAATTGGAAGATTTCGTTATCACATTGCAATATCTTTTTTTAAAGTGTCATTCTTAAGATTGGCGGCATTACAAAAAATAAAACTCCAACAATGATTTACGTGATAAATACCCTACCCTACACCCTAATGAAAATAATTATTATAAATTGAATATTAACCTCACCACTTGTACCTTGTATAGAATTTTGTGACTACTAAAAGTCAACATTGTTCAATTTTTTGCAATGCCTAATAAAAGGTGCGAATATTGCCTATTAAAAGCACATCATGATGGTGACAAAAAATATTCATTCAACAATCCTTCATTGTCCATTTAAAATTAACAAAATCACTCTTAATATAGGGTGGGCCACAATGACAGCTGTAACTTGAAAAACACATCCATATAATTTAAAAATATTGTTCAATAATTATTGTTCAACCAAATAACAAATAAGTGGAATTTTCTACTAAACTTCAGTGTAGTATTTTTACTTCTAAATGTCACCAAAATACTTCATTTCAGCTCAAGTGATTCTAGCTCAATGTACTTTTCTTGAAAGCTATTGTTTTTATATACTTCATACTTCAATTGTCGACACAATAAAAAAATTGTTGCTATTATTTAAATTTGTTAAACAGCCCCGAAGGAAATAATACTTACTAAAATAACTGACATATTGGGCGGTATTAATAAAGAGTAAGCAAAAATGCTTTTGTTGCAATTCAGTATTAAGAAAATGCTCATGAATTTCTGATGATTGAAGAAGTGGCAAAAACATTCAGAAGTTATAGTAACTAGATACATTGAGTTGAGATTTTCAAGATTTTTTTATAACCTGCATTATTGGCGTTTGCTTACTCTTTGTTAATATGGCCCATCAAAACTACTCATTGATGAATTTGCTAGTTAGGTAGGTACATATTATATTGAGGTTGGGTCTTTTTTTTCAATAAAATTCATTCCTAACTAACCCCATAGCCGACTCTTTCTATGGACAACTGGCTCTCCAAGCTGGCTAAAGAAGTGGCTGTAGACATATTGTCACCACCCAATTCTTGACGCATCCTTTCGACATCCAGGATCGGCTCCTTGATCATGTTACAAGGAGGATTTACTGGGCTGGCCTCGTGATTGGCGGCGGCCAGACGGATCAGGTCTTTTTGCGATTCGCGAGCCTCGATCAAAAATATGCTCTCTTTGACTTCCTTGCTAGATAACTGGTAAATTTTGTCGTAGATGACGCCGTGAAGGCCTAATTCTTTCAAGAACTTGATGGTGCTTGGATCTGCATTATCATCGCCCCAGCAGAAGACGATCAGTCCTAATTCTTTCGGCAAGCGGATCTGTAAAATTTAAAATGAAATTAATATTTTGAAACATTTCTAGATTTATAACAAACACAACTTTTTCGGTGTAATAATTTTATTACTATTGATCATTCTATGTAATCACATCTGCTTTAGCGGTTTATTTTTGTGGGCTTTTATCTTCTTCAGGACTTCTAAAGCAGATAATCCCTAAAAGCCATTCATAGCAGAATAAGCTACCAAAAACGCCTCACTACTCACTACTCTTGCTCAGTTTGTAGTGATATTCAACCCAAAATATTTTGCTTTGAGCAGAAAAGTATTTCATTTTCAAAATATTAATCTCGTAATTATGTAATTTTCAAATCACAAAATCAGCAGCGTCATAGTCCAAGGCAAAATCTCAAAAAGTCATAAGTTCTCGACAGAATCAGAACTAAGAATAAATTTTTTTGAAAAAACAGCAACTCAGGGGATTTGTGAAGTGCACTTTAACAACGGAGTTTTTTCACCAGCCATCAGATGAGCAGCAACGTCAAGTTGATCGCTATTACAAGATATTTCTATTGGCCTTTGTCATAAGTTAAGCAGAGATATCAATAGTAAAAAATTGAAAAACTTCCACAAACCAATTGTGAAGAGACGTCAACTGTAGGCTGTATATACAGGGTGATTCAAAAAGGTCGGAACACCTTGAAGGTGCGTAATGTGGAGGTGTAGTAGAGTGCTGGAAAGTTGTCAAAAAAATTCTATGTCTTCTAGTTTTGAAGTTATGGAGGGACAAAAGTTGGTCCTTCGATCGCTACTATTTTCGTTGTTTTATGAGATTTTATCGAACTGTTTATGGAAAAACAATGAGTTCAAAAAATCAACCTCTGAATATGCAGAGAATTTCTGTTTTTTATACAGGGTGAGCCATGAATCCTGAAAATTATTTTTTTTCTAAAAGTACCTGCAAGCAGCCACAGTGGTCCCATAACCTCTATGTAGAGCACCATAACACAATTCATTTTAATAGAATTCTCTTGCTTCTGTTTTTTTGGGAAAACTAACTTTTTGTAGTTATGATCCACTCTGTACAGAAAACAGAAATTCAATACAGATTCAGAGGTTGATTTACTAAAAATTTTTGAAATAACGGAAATAGAATCAATCGAAGGACCAACTTTTGTCCCTCCATAACTTCAAAATTGAAAAACATAAAAAAAAATTAATAACTTTCCAGCACTCTACTACCCCTCCATGTTAGGCACCGTCAAGATGGTCCGACACTTTTGAATCACCCTGTATACAGGGGTGTCTTAAGATTCGCGCCCACGGAGTCCAAGACAGTTTATATAGATGCTTGACGTGCAAAAAAAAGTAGACGGAGAAGGAGGTAGGGGTCTTCTATTTTTGAAGAAACGAGAGTTCAAAGGGAGGTCCTTCGAGCCCTTTCAGTTTCGTTATCCAACAAGTAGTCGGGACGCTATTGTTTTTTTTTAGTATTAAGAAAGGCCACTTGGCCCAAATATTGGTGTGAGCCTCTTGAACAAATAAAAATAGCTAGCCGCCGCCGCAACCCCGGGCGTCGCTACATCCAGGGTGATATAGAATAAAAAAAATAAAATTCATATCTCATGAACCAAAACAGATGGAGCTGTAAAACATTGTATAAAGATGCTTCATTCAATTCTTAACAAAGTACAGCAGACCATTTGGGAATCCCTTGAGAAGTTTCTGAAATATCTTGAAAATAAAATCCCGAAAATAATGGAAACTGTACTTGACTGATTGATTTCTCAATTACTCGCTGATTTTTTAGGATTTCATGTTGCAACTCTTTATTAAGAGGATGATAATGAAAGAATGATGTAGGAAATGAAATGAAATCGGTAGCTAACGTCTTCGCTTCCACCAATTTTCAAAGAAAATAAGCAATAGCGCCCCAACTAAAGATATAGTCGTCCGTGTAAAAAAAATGGGAGATTATTATGTATTGAAAATTTGTTATCCTGTATAGAAATACAGGATAAAAATTTTCTTGCATTAGATGTATACCGGGTGTCCGCGTGAAAACTTACAATTGCGATAATTTCTCTAATTTTCAAGATACAGATTTCAAAACAGTGTCAACTAGTAACAGGGGGGACATCGGCAGGCTCAAGTATGGAGCGAGCCAATTCGTTCCACCCCTATATAGCAAACCTAAATTTCTTTTTTAAATGACACCCTACCTTTTTAATTTTTGTTCTGAAAAATAATGTCATTCTTGAATTCTTGATACATCTGCGAAAAATGAAAGAAAAAAGCTCTCATTTTTTTTGAGAGATCAATTTTTCAATTATTTAAAATTGCAACACATTCAATTTGGATGTTTCTTGACTTTCTTGTCGAAACGAGAAGCTATTACAACCAAATTGCTTGGAACTTCATGCTGGATGTTACTAAGAAATTGTACCTGTCAACAACTCACCCCCACTCCCGTACAAGCCCCGCTATGGTTTTTAGTTTTTTTTTTCAGTGTGAGAATGTTAGTTTACTTTGTCAAAAGAAAGGTACAATTCAGTTTAGTTGATACAAAAATTGGTGTAGACAGTTTTTATTTGTCAAACTAAATATTTTTTTAATTGGCTTCAAAAAATCAAATATTATTACGATCAAGTATGTGAAAGGAAAACTAATAAGTCAATTTTAACTGTAAGTATGGAAGTGAAATACGTCAATGTCTTGCAAAATGCTCAAAATGTCTGCTATTCACTTCCATACAGAATTCGGTTTGAACTACTTTTGAACCCGCTGGAATGCGAAGTATTTGATTTTTTGAAGCCAATTGAAAAAATGTTCATTTTGACAAATGAAAACTGTCTGCACCAATTTTGTATCAGCTAAATTAAATTTTACCTTCCCTTTAACAAAGTAAAGTAACATTCTCACATAAAAAAAAAAACATGGCGGGGCTTGTACGCTAATACGGGGGTGGGGGTGAAGTTGTTGATAGGTACAATTTGTTTAGTAACATCTAGCATGAAGTTCCAAGCAATTCGGTTGTAATGGCTCCTTGTTTCGACAAAAAAACATACAAATTAAATGTGTTGTAATTTTAAATAATTGAAAAATATTTCTCAAAAAATTGTGAGCTTTTCTCTTTCATTTTTCACAGATATATCAAGAATAGCATTCTTCTTCAGAAAAAATAAATAAAACAGGTAGGGTGCCATTTGGAAAAAGAATTAGGGTTGCTAGGGCGGTGACAAGTGTTGGTCCGCTCCGTTCTTACTTGACAATGCTTGTGCCTACCGATGTCCCCCATGTTACTTATAGTCCGGACGTTAAGCGACATGAATGGGACCCACCTTGCATTTTCGAGACAAGCGACAAAATTTGGCACACCTGTTCACTAGACCCTACTCTTCGATTTAAGAAATGTTGCCACCATCTGCGGAAATCGCGCAGACACTTTATACAGGGTTCAGTAGAAAAAATTTGTTGAAAAATCGTAAATCGTGAACCATAACCGGTGGATGTATGTAAATCAGGATATTGATGACTGATTCCATGCCCATGAAGGTCCTGCAAACAGTTTTGAAATATCTTGAGGCGTTTCCAAAATACGTTGGAAGAAGTGAAATTTCTTCAACTTTCTTATTTTTTCAATAAATCAGTTGTTTTTGGAGATATTGAGCTGCAACTTAATATTCCGGCAAACAAATATGTTTCTTATGAAACGCGATGTGGAGCCATCGACAAAGCCTGCTAGATTCGAAACTAAGATCTTCAACTTTTTTTCCATCGTGAGCGTCATCTTCAAATTGCCCTTCGTGAAATTGTTGAAAAAACAACAGGTAACTACTTTATTGGACACACGCGTTCATTTTATTATGAAAAACCAGGTCCTGAATTGCAGCAATGACCTCTTCGGCCAAGAAACGTTATCAAGTTAGTTTTTCTTGATTTCTCTCAACTTAGGTGATAACCATCACCAAATGGAACTTTGGATCGATAAGATGTTGACCACATTATAATCCACATTATTTTGTGCAGCCAGTCACTAAATTTCATCATTATCAACCAAGTGGTGTTCTTTTGGCAAACAGTTCAACAAAAAGTTTGCTTCGACTTTTGTGAAAAAAACGAAAATGGCAGGTCACGTCGTCCCTTCAAACCCGATTGAAGAAAATCTTTTACCAAAAATGCTATCAATTGATACTCAAAGAGTTTGGAGGAATGTCTGCTGTAGTTTCAAGTTGAACCGAAATGGATTTTTCCATTCTACTTCTGCAGGAGGGAAGTCGAAAGTGTTGCTACAGCTTAATATTTGAAACGTTTTCTGTTGAATATTGCCAGAAACGCTTCAAATATAAGCTGTAGCAACGCTTTTTACGTCCCTCCTGCGAACTAAAATGTAACAATCAGTTTGAGCTTGGCTTGCACATTCCTCCGAATCATTTCAGTATCAGTTGGTAGCACTTTTGGGTACATATTTTCTTTAATCAGGTTTAAGGGCGGAAGGTTGACCCTGCATTTTTTGCCCTTTTTACAAATATTTGAGTAGACTTTTTGTTCAACTGTTTGCCAAAAGAACACCACTTAACTGATGATGAAGAAATTTGGTGACTGACGTTGCAAAACAATGTTGATTGAAATATCGCAAACATTCAAGATCCAAAGTTTCATTTGGTCATGATTGTCACGTAAGTTGAAGAAAAACAGGAAAAACGAACTTGATAACGTTTCTTGGGCGAAGAGGTCATTGCCACAATTCAGTACCTGTTTTTTCATGATAAAACATCGTGTGTGTCCAATAAAGTCGTTACCTGTTGGTTTTTCAACAATTTCACGAAGGGCAATTTGAAGATGGCGCTCACGATGGAAAAAAAGTTGAAGATCTCAGTTTCGAATCTAGCAGGCTTTGTCGATGGCTCCACATCGCGTTTCATTAAAAACATATTTGTTTGCCGGAATATCAAGTTGCAGCTCAATATCTCCAAGAACAACTGATTTATTGAAAAAATAAAAAAGTTGAAGAAATTTCACTTCTTCCAACGTATTTCGGAAACGCCTCAAGATATTTCAAAACTGTTTGCAGCATCTCCATGGGCATGGAATCAGTCATCAATATCCTGATTTACATACGTCCACCGGTTATGGTTCACGATTTACGATTTTTCAACAATTTTTTTCTACTGAACCCTGTAAAGTGCCTGCACAATTTCCGCAGATGGTGGCAACATTTCTTAAATCGAAGACTAGGGTCTAGTGAACAAGTGTGTCAAATTTCGTCGCTTGTCTCTAAAATGCAAGGTGGTTCCTCTTACCAGCCGGACTATTATTGACACGGTGAAATTTGAATCTGTATCTTGAAAATGGCGGAAATTATCGCAACTGTAAGTTTTCGCGCGGACACCCAGTATGTATTTTCTATACAGGGTGTCAAGAAGTAAAAAATTGGTTTGGATGCATTTTTGAAGAAAATAATTTTCGAGGTATCCGAAACGCCCTGAACACAGGTGTCCCAGAACTCGCGGTCTTGAGCCAGACAGTTGAGGGAAATGCTTCAAAAATGTAAAAAAAAGAGTTTTCATTTTTGGAGAAAATGGAGGTAGAGGGAGCAATTTTTATTATTTGATGAGATTTGGGTGAACTTTTTAGAACAGACTTTTTATTTACTATACAGGTGACTCAAAAATTTTGAAATACAGTTTTCATAAAAACGCCCGCAAAAGAATTCTATGCAAACGAATCATTTTACTTCCTGTCTATATCGCATTGGGGACGTCTGGAACCTTTTGCCATTGTTAAAAAAAAGGATTTCTTGGAGTTTTTGAGTTCATGACTCACCCTGTACATACAGGTGGTCCATCCTAGCGTAATTATCCCATAGCGGTCTTACCGTTCAAGATAGAGGAAAAGATGTAAGAGAAAAGTTATATGGTTTGATGAGACCTATAACCTAAAATTATTTTCAGCTATACAAGGTGTCCCATTTTGACGGGATTAACGAATAGAACACCCATATTTTTTTGCGTTTTCATGTTCAACTTTTTTAACTGTCTTATGCCTGTATTTTTGTTTTTCAATTGTGCGGCAGTGCTACCAACTAAAAATTAAAAACTAAAAAAAAATCGCATTTTCACAGTTTTCTTAAAAAAATCGTAGCGGCCTTGCTTTTCAAAACTAAGAAATGAAACTTGACATGGTGATAGTCAAGTCAAAGACCAATATCCCAATGTCAAAGAACTGGGATTTCTTGATACAGGGCGTTAACAAAAAAAACATCAAACTTCATGATTTTTAAAGTATCATAACTCATTTTTTTCAAATGGCATGCCCCTAATTTTATAACGTTATCTGATAGCTTTTTTTATCCTCTTTCATTTTTACTAGTGGTACCCTACCCTTAAACTTCATTTTTTTTCGAGATAATCATCGAAAATTTTCACAAAATTTGCTATTTTACTTGTTTTTTTTTTTCAAAAATTGAGTTGGCCGTGATGAATGACAGACAAGCCAAATAGTACGCAACTCTCAGTTAGTCAGTCTGAATATTGTCGAACAAAGAAAAATGATTTTACGCGAGAGGAAATAATTGATATGATATTCTGGTAATAATCCAGATATCCAGGATCCCACTTTGTTTTCTTTTTGCGTTGAAGCCATTTTTTTTTTGTTCAAGAGTATTGAGACTGACTAACTGACAGCTGCATACTACTTGGCCTGTCTGTCATCCATCGCGGCCAGCTCAATTTTTGAAAAAAACAAGAAAAATAGCAAATTTTGTGAAAATTTCCGTTTATCTCGAAAAAACTGAAGTTTAAGGGTAGGGTACCCCTAGTAAAAATGAAAGAGGATGAAAAAAGCTATCAGATAACGTTATAAAATTAGGGGCATGCCATTTGAAAAAAATGAGTTGATACTTTGAAAATTATGAAGTTTGATGTTTTTTTTTGTGAACGCCCTGTATCAAGAAACCCCAATTTTTTGACATTGGGATATTGGTCTTTGACTTGACTATCACCATGTCAAGTTTCATCTCTTAGTTTTGAAAAGCAAGGCCGCTGCAATTTTTCTAAGAAAACTGTGAAAATGCGATTTTTTTTAGTTTTTAATTTTTAGTTGGTAGCACTGCCACACAATTGAAAAACAAAAATACAGGCATAAGACAGTTGAAAAAGTTGAACATGAAAATGCAAAAAAAAATATAGGATGTTCTATTTAAAAAAATGACGTTTTGTTAATCCCGTCAAAATGGGACACCCTGTATAGCTGAAAATAATTTTAGGTTATAGGTCTCATCAAACCATATCACTTTTCTCTTACATCTTTTTCTCTATTTGGAACGGTAGGACCGCTATGGGATAATTACGCTAGGATGGACCACCTGTATATGAAAATTAAAGACACTAGCCCTGGGTTGCACCAAAAAAAGAATACGCAATTAACGCTAATACGAGATTAATGGATTTCAATCTGGCCAATCCTAGTAGGCTGACTTCAGCTAATCAATCATTGGATCATTTTCTTTTGTAAAACCAGAATTTCTTTCATTCACCAACGAGTACTGACCAAAAAAAATTCACTAGTCTCGTATTATATTGATTAAGCGTTGGTGCAACCCAGGGTAAAAATCTCAATTGTTTTTTCTGTTAAGTCTGTCCCAAGAAGTCAACTGAAATCTCATCAAATAATTAAAATAAAAGAGGGCGAAGTCCCACCCATCGACCCCCATATTTCTAAAACTAAGAAAGGGTTCTTGGTGAGGAAGTCTTTCATCATAGTGGAGTTTGTTTACAGGGTGAGCCACTTAAAACGAAATTTTCGGACAGGTAAAAATGACTAAAACACGGACTGGACAAGTCAATTTTATTTTCGACGGGAGCAACTTTAGCTATATCACATGCAAATCGCTCCACTTCTTGGTGCAGTAGCAACAACCCCTAAAATTTTGAATGGCATGATAGGGTGAGTGATACTCAGATTCTGTTAATTAGGTACTTGTCTGTTAGGAGAACAAATATTTCTAATAATTTTTCACACTCCCCAGATTATTCCTATGCCGCTAGAAATGTCGAGCTGATTTCCGTTCGCCCCTCTCCAAAGGAATAGTTCATAAGTAAATACGGGTAAGTATCAGTTCAATCAGATAAAAGGCAATTTTTGTTAGCTTATCCTGCTATAGTGGCGATTCTGTATCAAACCCGTTAAAATTTAAAGGCCGTTAAAAGAAAATCAGCCAATCATGAAGCCCATTTCTGACCGTTCCTAGGTGACCAGCGCCTTTTCAAATTTTAAGGGGTGTTTTAATTTTACAGAATTGCCACTTATGACCCTTACTAATTAAGCTTATTATTTTATGAAAGCTGACTGCTCAGTTAAAGTCGAAATTATTCACCCAGGGGAAAGATGAAAATAGTGTAATTATTGCTCTTCTAAATTTATATTTTGAAATGTAGCAGAGTGGGCTTATCCATTATAACAACTCCTTCCTTATTCAATCAGCGTGATTCTTGTTTAATCATTAACACTAAATGCTGTCAATGTCATCATGCAAAAGTGTATATCGTAAATAATAACAATCATGCTGATGCCCACTTTTTTCACTTTTTGTTTTTTGGATCTTGGATTCTCTTCATCTCGATTTTGTTGTGTAGGTATCTTCCATAAACTCTGGATACTTACAAAAACATCAATTCTGTGTGAATGATCATCATCCTCTCCTTGTAACATCGCACACCTTCTTTCATCATATCGTTTGGAGTTTTAAAAACTCACTATAAGTAATCCTTTATTCCTTCATAATAGAGATTTTGCATGAGCATCAAAGTCTCATCGGCACATCTAGAAAACATATTCGTCGAATTACTCGAATGCTCACTAATCACCTTATTTACAATTTGCATATTTGCACAATGCTACTATGTAAGTATTTGTACGTAATTATAATAGAGATGTTACTGCGTTGATTCAATGTTGAACCGTGTTAAGATAAATAAGCTGCGTGGAAATGTTTAATAATTATTGTTGTAAAGGGAGCCAGCAAACAAATTACAATCGTAGATAAAATTGTATGTATTATGTATCCAGGTATGTCTAAAATTGTTTGTGATCAGAGGGTTCCGCCTATTTTCTAAGACAGCGAGATTTCTAAATTGAATTGCACATTCTGTCTCTCAACAGTCAAAGTGTAACCCCCACCCCCCTAAAATTCTGCTTTTTTCATACTGATATTTTTTATTAGATACAAGAAAAAACACTTGAAAAGATAGCCACCTCCTACCTCATACAGCGCATCAGTTTAGCGATACAACGAGCAAATGCAGCTTCAGTTCTGGCTACGATTCCACCGGCGAAGAGCATAGACGAGATTTTTTATATAGAGCTTTTACATGGCCCCATAAATATCAATAGATACCATATTTTACCTGGGTAAAATCATAAATATAGCATACTTTGGTTTGCTACATACGTTTTAAATTTTGTTGAAACTGTTTGCTAGTTCTCGCGTTTAGCTATCATTTCTTATTTTTGCAAAACATAAGGCGTTCGCTCAATGTAATGAGAACATCATTTTGGTATTTGCACTGCTAGATTTTTGTTTTCAGTCGTCCGATATTTAGCGGTTTCTGATGTGGAGTTTCTACTTGAAGAAAAAATAAACAAAACCGATTACCGTCGACAACTTTTTTAGTCACATCAGAAACCCCTCAAGGGATTTATTTGGTGTCGTTGAATAGCCAACAGAATAGGCTTCGGGTGCCAAATTCCAAAATGGCCGCCATTTCATGTTCAAGATGGCGGGCGCAGCTGAAAATAGGTCCTATATTGCGCTCTTTTTTCTTTTCTTTTCTGTTGAAAGTTGTCAAAATAAGATCATGTGGAAACATTATGCGAATACGTTATGTTTTTTCAAAAATAGGAACTGGTAGCTGAAGGATTGACCAGTTTGGACAGATATCAAAAAATGTGTAGCAAATCAAAGTTACCTCAATTTGAAAAAAGTAAAATTGGGAGGGGGGGGGGGTTGACACTGACTGCTGAGCAGTTAAGGACGGTGTTGAATTGGTAAAATAAGCGTTGCGAAATCAATCCCTCTGGGTTTATTCCTTGACGGATTTTCACCATTTTGGTCTCTTTCGAAAGCTACAAGGATGTACTTTGGTTTGAGCCCATTAGTATTCCCAAAATCCAAAAATATTTTTTTTTGATTTTTGGATTTTGAAATGCCAATGGGGCTCAAACCAAAGTACATCCTTGTAGCTCTCGAAAGAGACCAAAATGGTGAGAATCCATCAAGGAATAAACCTAGACGGATTGATTTCGCAACGCTTATTTTACCAATTGAACTCCGTCCTTAAGCTGGCTTGAAACAAAAATTGATACCATTGTCGTTTTCTAAATAAAAGTATTCCTAGGAAGTTTTTACAGATTGAAAAATATACAGGGTCATTCAAAAAAGATGTCCACTCCCATTTTTCTCAAGATCCGTTGAAGCTAGAGAGTTGCGGTAAAAACCGTTGGATTTAGCTGGTTTTTCTGATCCAATTTCATATGTCAACACTTCACTAAAACTCCAGAGTACGGGGGCACCTCAAAATTTTGGCCAATTTTTTCTTGTCATTGAAAAACCCTTGAAAAGTTTCAATGGACAAGTGCAAAAAGTTTTCGAAAATTTCCAGCGGTTTTCGTTTTATGATAGAAAACAAAAAACTGGAAAAACACGTTTTTATGTATAAAATGAAAATGAATGAGAATTTTTTCAAACTGGAAACTGCATTCAATAGAAATCATCAAAACGGTCAGTATGATGTGTAACTCAATATGCAATGACTGTTACTGAAATTTTGCGATTTTCCGAAATGAAGATTTTGATGGGTAAAATTGAATTGACTCAAAATTTTAAAATAGTTATTGCATATTGAGCTAAACATCATACTGACCGTTTTAGTGAGTTCTATTGAATGCAGTTTGCAGTTTGAAAAAATTCTCATTGATTTTCATTTTATAAATACATAAAAACGTGTTTTTCCCTTGGAGGGTTTTTCCAGGTTTTTGTTTTCTGTCATAAAATGAAAACGGCTGGAAATTTTCGGAAACTTTTTGTACTTGTCCATTGAAACTTTTTAGGGGTTCTCAATGACATATCACTCAATATTGTGCAGTGTAAAAAAAATTGCCCAACATTTTGGGGTCCCCCGTACTCAGAGTTTTGGTGGAGTAGTTTTGTTGACATATCAAATTTGATCAGAAAGACCAGCTGAATCCAACGATCCTTACCGCAACTCGCTAGATTCAACGGATCTTGAGAAAAATGGGTGTTGACATCTTTTTTGAATGACCCTGTAATTTATATATATTGTATATATATACAGGGTGTCCCATAATTAGCGTGCAATACTTCACCAGCAGATTCTACGGCTGAAAATAAGGAAAAAAGTTCCTATAATCATAGGTCAAAAAATGCTCCGTAAGCGAGTTACAGCCCTCTAAAAGTTGTACCCTGAAGATGGTTTTTATTTAATATCTTCGGAACCGTTGACAGCAGAATCATGAAATTTTGCACATTGGCCAATCTTTTGATGTCCAATAATATGCAATAATAATAATTCCAAAATTCTATCCAGAAATGGGTCAGACTGTGGGGGGTGGGGAGTGAAATCACCCCAACTTTCTCAAATGTCGTTTTTTTGCAACTTTAGCATAAATTTATGAAACTTCAAAGCATTTTGCATAAAAAAGGTCCTCTTGTTCAACTCCGATAGGAAGCACCATTCTCGAGTGAAATCGATTTGAAAATTACCCTACCTGTCATAAAAATTGATAATGAAATTACAAAAAGAAAAAAATTGAGCGTAGGCCATGGAACACGACTACTATGTTTGGGGAAAAATAATTAAGACAGGGTGACAGATTCATGAAATAAGTGACAGTGTGTTTGAAAGTTGTGTTTAAGGGGTTTCTGATGCGACTAAAAAAGTTGTTGACGGGAATAGGTTTTATTTTATTTTTTTCATCAAGTAGAAACTCCTCCAAGAAAAAAATGTACGGGCATTGCTATCAAATTTTGGAAATTTCAAAAAAAACTCAAAAATTTTCAATTTTGATTTTTGAAAATTCAAAAACTAGATAGAATCGACAATGCATCTTCCCCCAAGAAAGTCGCATGCCATTTGAACTCTCTATTTTCAAAAAAGGTACCAAAAATGATTTCTACTAAATTCACTTTTTCATGTCTACGAGAAATCATTTTTGGTACCCTTTTTTTTTAGAATGGAAAGTTCAAATTTGGCATGCGACTTTCTTGGGAAAAGATGCATTGTCGATATCTAGTTTTTGCATTTTCAAAAATTAAAATCAAAAATTTTCAAATTTTTTTGGAAATTTCCTAAATTTGATAGCAATGCTCGTACATTTTCTTTTTGGAGGAGTTTCTACTTGACGAAAAAAATAAAATAAGACCGGTTCCCGCCAACAACTTTTTTAGTCGAATCAGAGACCCCTTATTAAAGCTAATTGAAGAAGTTTTATTGCGGGTACTGTTTTGTGAAAATAAAACGTTTCACAAACCAAGAGCTGGCAGACATGAACTTCGTGTATGGCTTCTGTAGTGGTCGTGCTCTGGCCTGTCACCTGTTTCGATTATTTTTTCCCAAACATAGTAGTCGTGCTCCATGGCCTACGCTCATTTTTTTTTTTTGTTATTTTCATTATGAATTTTTATGACATGTAGGGTAAGTTTCAAATCGATTTTACTCGAGAACGGTGCTTCCTATCGAAGTTGAACAAGAGGACATTTTTAATGCAAAATGCCTTGGGGTTTCACAATTTTTTGCTAAAGTTGCAAAAAAACAGCACTTGAAAAAGTTGGGGTGATTTTACCCCCCACCCTCCACAGTCTGACCCATTACTGGATAGAATTTTGAAATTGTTGTCACATATTATTGGACATGAAAAGATTGGCCGAAGTGCAAAATTTCAGGATTCTGCTGTTAACAGTTTCGCAGATATTAAATAAAAACCATCTTCAGGGTACCACTTTTAGAGGGCTGTAGCTCCCTTATGAAGCATTTTTCGACCTATGTTTATGGGAACTTTTTTTCTTAGTTTAGGTCGCAGAATCTGCTGGTGAAGTATTGCACGCTAATTATGGGACACCCTGTATTTCGAAAAATTTCCAAATTTAATGCAAACATTAGACTATAATCTTTAAAACCGCTTAGGATATCAAGATGCAGTTTTCGCCAACCGATTTTTTTTTCAAAACTGAGATCAGGAATGTGCAACCTCTCCGCCATAGAAATGGGCGGCGACACTCTATTATTTCAAGTTATTCGGGACATACTGTAAACCACAATCACAAAGATCAAGAGGAAATTCTACACTACTTTCAAGATCTTGAGCAGTATCTATTATAGGCCTTCCAGCGTAAGCGTCATTCGAGTGACCTGAGAGGTTTTGTTTCATAAGTTTCCAAATCTGTATTAATATATTAAGCAGAAAGCAAGATGCAGCTTATTAAGAAGTCTACCTAACTTCCGACCCAATATCCATAAAATTTAAGTACACTGTATAATGAGAAGTAATAGATAAATAAATATGTATGCACAATATTCAATTTAACATCTCCCAGGGTCCATATTTTTGAAACCGGCGAGATGAATTCACATGGGATTACTATGGCAACAGGGTTTCCGCTCCTGCAATTGGCTGTTGCCACGGTAACCGCACCATTTTCACATGGGAAATGAATTCACACGTTTCCAAAATAGGGGCCCCGGTACAGTAGTATTCCACTACTAGCTGTTCATGAGAGTTTGGACAAGTATTATTCTGAATTTTCCACGGTAAGACTGGCAAACTCAAACGGCAAACTGCTTAGTACTTTGTGTGTACAAGGTGTAAGTAAAAGACCGCTTGAACAGTTTCATGGAGTGAATGGCGAGGTAACTGCACCTCTAAATCGAGTAATAACGAAAGGCACAATTTCACTTCCCACTAGGAATACTAGGATATCAGTTTAGCAATTCTCATTTACCTGGGATCCTCGGGGCGCAGGTTCACCTATATTGGCGCCGTCGCCAACCCCAACCCTAACCCTAGCCAGCCCGATCGATAAGCGCTCCCGGTTGAACAGCCAATTAAACCAGTAAGTGGGAAGACCTGCGCACGAGCTGCGAGTAAAGGGAACCGCCTATATGAGAAGATCTATTGCACCTCTCCTCACCTCTCTCTCTCTCTTGATGTACCTTTTTGCCGAACAGAATAGGGCAATTGCATGATGTTGGTTCAGCTTGTCGCCACTTGGTGGCTTTGGTTCGGTGGCACAGCGCGCCTGCGCCAGATCCAGATTATCGATTAGTTTCGTTTGTTTATGTTTTGCAAATTGCAAATAAAAGTTGAACAACGGCCCATCGCTTCTTCAGGGCTTCATTGGTGGGGAACTTGTGGAATTTTATGCCATTTCTGTTTTGTTGAATTTTGAGCGCGGTGTAACACACAACATTTATGGAGCATTTTTCAGCGTCGACAATATAGAAAGATGATAAGAGAACTAATGACAGCGGGCAGTTGGTGTGGCGAGATAGATGTTAACTTATTCAAGTGCCAAAATCACGCGATTGACAGTTATGACCAAGGATGTCGTTATGACACACGATTTGGCGATTTGCAATACCAATTGATAAACCTAAAGTCTCCAGGTGGCAAACGGCGCCGCAAGCGCCCCCTACATGCAATCGCCCCATAGCTGGAGATTTTTTTGAATTAAGTTGTAAGCAGTGTTTTTGAGAGATTTTATGCAAGTTGTGAAAATCAAAATTCAACGCAGAAATAGCTTGTTGAGACTGGTCAAGAGGGAATGAAATATTAACTGGAGTATCATCAGCACAAAAGAAAATTCCCAAAACTTCGCGGTTGGTTTGTACTGGCGATATTCGGCACAATAATTCGCGGGCCCCGGACGCTGGCGTTTGCCATAGGCAGCTGGAATTGACGTGTAAAAAGTTTCATAATCCAAATTCAAATTACAAAGAACAAAGAACCTAGCCGTTCAACGTTGCGTATTGGGACAGAAATTGTTGTGATTACCTTAAATTTGCCATTTGCCCGTTTTGGGGTTCACGCGTGACGAGTTTATGCCGGTGATGCCTAGTCGTCTCAACCCTGTATTATCCTTATCAGTTTAGGTTTTATAAGAAACTATGTTTCAAAGCAAATACTTCTGGTAACAGGGATTCTGATAAGAAATACAGAGGAAGCTAGTTTGAATTTCAGAGAGCGTTTCACTTGGCATAAAATAGATCCATCGACATCCTTTAATAAACACGACAAACACGAGTCCCGAATGCTGCTAAATTCAAAGAGGACGCGTGCGGTTTTGGTGTCGGAACGACGGTAATACGTCTTGGCGGCCCTATTGAAACTCATGAACACGGTCAATTTTTTAAAGATTCCAACACTTCGAAGCCGTTTGACAGGCAACATAACTTAATTTTTCGCTAAACCAGTTGCACTTCGGGTAGAAGGCGGTAAGCCTACAATGCTAAACTAGAAAATTTGTACTGCTACGCTGGTAGGCCTATACTTATCTATCTAAGCAAGATTTGTCTCATTTTATTGTGGAAGGCGAGAAAACCCTTTCAGTTACAAATTCGCAGAATTTGCCTCCGCACAATTTTTGAGTTGTTGAAAAATATAATGTTATTCAATTTGTACCCCGTCAGTATTTGTCCACTTTGTATGAATTTATTCTCTGATTGAGTTCTTTAAGGACATTAAATTGTTTACATTTAAATACATTCGTTGGATGTGCGTATACGGAAGTGCATCCCATCCTGATCCAAATGGTATATTCCTTTTGTGAGTGTTTTTTATGTAATTAATGTTCCATGATAAAGATAATTCACAATAATAATCACCAACAAATGTTTCCAATTTTGAAATAAAAAAGTATTTTGATAGCTTTATCAGAACAGACACAAAAACAGACTCCATAATAATTTAAAAATAAGTACACCTCACAATATGTAACATAGCTTGGGAAAAATCCTGTGAATTCAGATGGCCTTTACTACATCATAGCTGGTGTAAGGTATCCTGCAATTTTATTTAATAACAATTGATGCCACTTAGCAATTTTGCATGTGTGGACCCTTCATGGACCGTACCAGATCGGTAGCCATAGCCATCAGCTTTAATCATGCAGGTATCCATATACCTAAGTGGTGTCATAAATTACTAGCTACATGTATCCATTTGTAATTTTATGCGGAAGAAAGTCTAGCGTAAGCTTTTGAATTTGACCGTTTTGAATTTAATTTCGTAATAAGTCGGTGATTTTAAAGTGCAACTTCCAGTATTTAACCTTTAGTATAATCCATTCCAAGCTTAAAAAAACCACAGCTGGCCATGAAAAATTCGAGTTCTGTTGGTGTCCCTGATTTTTGATTAAAAATGATTGAACTGCACGCAGTCTTCCTTCAAAATGTTTTATTTTATTCTGACCGGTTTCGAAGGTCTCTGGCCCTTCTTCGTCAGAGTGTAAAGCAAAAATGTATAAAAGGATGGTATAAATAAAGTTTGTGTAAAAGGTTTCAAATTCTTGAGATGTCAAGAAAAACCTTTTACACAAACTTTATTTATACCATCCTTTTATACATTTTTGCTTTACACTCTGACGAAGAAGGGCCAGAGACCTTCGAAACCGGTCAGAATAAAATAAAACATTTTGAAGGAAGACTGCGTGCAGTTCAATCATTTTTAATCCATATATCCTTCTGTGAGATGGCGGATCCTTTCCTGAAACTGATTTTTGATGTTTAATGTCATATTGATACAAGGGAGGTTACGTTTAAATTTGTGTCCGTTTGACATGAAACCTTCACCTCAACTACGCTGTGTTGTCAAATTGTCATTCTGGGGACTGCGTCGCCGGCAGGTCACAGGTTTGCCCACTGATTTCAGCCGCTTTCTTTCGGCCAGGATCACAGTTCAAGATCCTGGAAGAGAGGGTGAATTAACGTACCTAGATTCTCACAGGGCGCGATGAGCTCAGGTCACGAGATCACTTTGTGACAAAATCGCACTACGGCGGTAGAACTGGGTTCGCATCGATCACTTTTTAAACTGTATATTCTTACTATTGCACTTCTTAATACTTTCACTATTGAAATAACGTGCCTAACGGCGTTTTCAAGACTAAAACTAATGAAAATATTGTGTCAGTGTCAAAATCTGACCTAACAATTGAATTAAAACGGCAATCCAGCAAAGCAAACATCACTTTGACAAACTTGATTAAATCATCTTGACTTTTTCAATCCATCAACTTATCAGATTGTCCAACTTGAAGAAAAAATATCATAGGCAACTGTGGTTTTTTTAAGCTTGGAATGGATAATATGGGTGATTCATTCTCCACGGATTTTGTGCTTTTTCAGAAACCTTTCGTCCGAGACAAGCCAAATTTTCAGGATGTTCTCATTATCAAGTTCGTTCAGAAAAGAGGGTCGTTGCAAATAGAGAGTGATTCGAAAACATAAGAAATAATTCCTAATAAATAATGAAAAATTATTTTTTCTCGCCTTTTGAAACACTCTGTAGCAAATGCCGAAAAGTTGACTGATCTTGAACAAAAGACTTCTGAACAAAACGAGAATTTGAGTGGTGATCCATTCTCCGGAAACTTCCGTTTTATTCGAAAGTCTCTTATCATAGGTCAGTAAAATTTTTACGATAGGCTTTGCTGGTTACATCATTCCTGAAACTGAGGCCGTTTCAACCAAATACCGAGTGATTAAAAATGTGAAAAAATGTACCTACGATAAGTTTCATTTTTTCCGTTTTTAAAATCACCCCTGTTTTTTGTAACGTTCCAATTTTCTGAAAGAACGTGATTGGCAATGTATATCCTGAAAATTTGGTTGATCTACCATGAAAGACTTCCGAATAAAACGTGAAATCCAATTACAAATTACCAAATTACAAATTTTCGACTCTCCGCGACCTTTTGCAACCTCAAGATCTGCTATTTCAACCAAATGATGACCAACTTTTTTAAAATGGTCACCATCATTTTGTTTCAAAGGTACACTGTAAGAAAAAAGTGGCTTGGGGCTCAATTTCAAGTCTGATTGTTAAACGCTGCAAGGTGCACCAGCAAACATAAAAAAAATGTCGAAATTTCACGTCGATCCTGGCTCTAAATTTGAAACATGTCCATGGCAAAAGGAAGATGAAAATGAGAGTGAAGATATTCCCTGCATTTGGTTAAGATTTGGAGCTCATGGATAGAATCGAAATTAAAATGGAACGTTTCAACAGGGGGCAAATTTTCATCGGTTTCAAGTGGGACTTGACATTAATTTAGTCCTTGGTAAGTATGTCCAGAAGCCCAATAACCCCCCTCCCCCCCGAGGTCTTCATACGTCGTTCTACGCTTGTTGGTTTGGAAGGCTTGTAGAATTGCTCTGGGGAGTGCGTAGGCTTCCTCAACAAAATTATGTGCCTAGAAAATTTTGTTGAAACTGACTAGAATTCCAAGGTGCAGCCTTCAATTCCTGTGATGACAGCGATGTTGAAAGAGCATAAGAAACCTTAATAAACAGACAAGCATCTAAAGACGCGTCTTTAAAAATCCTTTTGAACTAAAAGCAACAGATGAATACGGGCCTAATAATTGAACTAAAACTAAAATAATCTAAGTCTCTTGGGCCTTGGCTTCTAGGAACTAGGTTCCTAAGCCTACATAAAAGTTGACGTTCGCAGCAAAATAGCGGGAGGCACACGAGGCACCCCTAACTTTCCCGAGAAAAATTCCTGATTCTTATCCTATTGAGATGAAGACTGAGTGGTCTATTATTTAGGTTTATTGAATTTCTGCTGATGGTCACTATGACATGTTGGATTGAATTTCTGAAATCATTCACAGCGATTTTGACTTTACTCTCTGTTTTCCTGTATGTACTTTTTTGTTGAAGGAACTTCCCTGGTCAAAAACTCTGTAAAAATTTTTCGACTCGAACAAGCTTGGTGAGACTGAAAGAGGCCCCAAGGGAGCTACGAAGGATCACTGCCCAAGAGCATAGAACAAAAATCACAATAAATTGTCTGCTACGATTACAAAATATACATAATTGTGCTAGTGACTGGGATTCAATTTTTGAGTGTATACGAGTGAGTTTCCATATGAGTCTCCTTTCCGACAGCCTATTATGATGTAGAGATTCCTTTCCTCATTAAAAAATATTAACCTCAGATAAATTCGTGTCTTTGAAGCTTTCTCACATGTCAACTTATATTTCTCCACATGAAACATGCCAACTTGTCACTGAAAAATTTTACGATTTTGTACACAGAAATTAAATAAATTGTGTTCAGCTCTACAACATGAAATGGAAACTGAACAGGTTTTTTTTACTGAGTAGGAAAATAAAATGGTTAAAAAAAATGCAGAGCTAAAAAATGTCCAGGTGCATTCAGCTAATCTGTGTTTGTAAAGCTGAAGGTAAAATGTGGGCTCACTACAAAACCAAGAGATAAACGACATTCAAATGACTGCTGCAATAATTCCATAGCAAACTTTAAGTTATTTACATTTTTGCTTGATAGTGGGTTGTAATCAGAGAGGTTGTTACTTCAGAGAAAAGCGAAATATCAGATCTGGTTTCAAAAATTAAAGAGTCCTCTATACTTATTCAAAGAAAATGAGCTGTAAATTTTCTTCAAAAATGAGTTGAATTTAAAGGTCATTTCTTCGCCACCAGATTTTTTCTCCAAAAAATCACCCACAGGTTTTCTGGGACATCTTTTGAGAATCAAACAAAAAAATTAGGCTTTCCTATGCCAAATAAAGGCGGCATCTTCGCGCGCAAGAAGGTATTAAAGGACTCTTAGAGAAAAAGTCAAAGGAGTATTATGTGTTCTTTTCCATGTGTCATATTTGACAAGAAGTCATAGCCAACACTTGGAAGAATATAAAGTACATTAGTAAAGCTTAAGCGTCGTTTATGACTGAAAGTAAAATTGATAAAATTATGTTGGTGAATAAAAAAAAATCTAAAGCAAATTTTTAAATGGGCAACAATAAAATTGTGAGGTAATTTTCATGTTGAAAAATTTATCATTTTTGCTAAGTTCAACGACGCGACGGCCTGTATCTTTACTGAATTATGAAGAGATATACGGAAAAATGCAAAACATCCAGTTTGTCATTTGAATTTGCTCCAAATTCAAAGAACTCAAAGGCCGTAGAGTCTTACCAACGCCGGGTCCCGGAGCAAGTCTTCAGTGTTGACATTTATGCCCAACATTTCGATCATTGTGGCGTAATGCGCGGCCGCCCTGATGGACCAGCATCTGGGATCATTGTACCGCGGATACACCTGGCTCTCGCCCACCGTTAAAAACATGACGGGGTACTTGTTCTGCTTCAGACGGATGACGGAACAAATGTCCGGATTGAAGCAGCTGAAGATGATGCGTCTTTCGCCACCATAGCGCAATACCACCTCCAATATGGTGTCCAGGTACAAGTTGAGATCCGTCGGATGGTACAGCTCGAAAGAGCCGTCCAGCAATTGCATCGTCCACTTAATTTCGATGTTAAATCCGACGTGGGGATTCAGAACTTCCAGCGCGTGCCGCAAGGTCGGGAAGGGCTGGTGATCTTCCAGGTCGTCGTCGAAAAAGCGCGGGTTTTTCGATTTGCCCTCGCTGAGGTGGTAAACCTGAAACCATTCACAATTATTAGCATATTATGTTGATATAGAGTGATAGAATATGGATTGAATAAATGTCTCTTCAAAGTAGGCCTAGGTCTCCTTGGTAGCCACGTTTTTCGGCCAGATTTTCAGGAATCATAGGCGTCTTGAGGAAAAATTTATTCGATCACTTGTTACAAGAAAAAGTAGTCAAGATTCTAAAATTAATTTGGTTGAATAAATAGGCTTTTGAAACTATTTGAACTGTCTGCTAATAGAGATTGTCAATTATTTCAAAACTTCTTAACCCCGATTTCTGCTCTAAAATATTTTTCCGAAAGAAATTTTCGAGACAGATCCATTTTATATTCGAGTGGGACACATGATTAACGCAAAAAATTGCAAAAGTTCTCTCAAATACCCCATAAGAATTTCAAATTTATATGTATAACCCGTAGAAAAAAGTTATGGCCTGGTGCGGTTTTCGAAAAACACACATTGAAATTTTGCGCGACACCGTGAATTTATTATCGAGAGTTCGATTTTGTTTCTTTTCACACTAAAACAGAGCTGGACGGCCTTCAAATGATGTGTGACTTGACCCCTATTCCCATTTGCAATTTTTGAAAGGGTAGTCATCCTGTCTAACGAGATAAAGCAGGAAAATGGAATGAGAAATCGGGGGTGGAAAATTTTTAAATTGACTACCTGTAAATATTCCATCCATGATAAAATTGGTTTCTCCGTTCCAATTCCAATCTCAGTAATCTGTGTTACTAAATACTAACCCTGGGTTGCACCAACGCTCAATTAATAGGTCGCGGGAACAAAAATGGCGTCCTGAAGATGGGTATATGGTATAATTTGGATTCCGATGTATGTTTTTAACCAATTCAAAGAGACATGGGGTGTAAAAATTGTTCACAATTATAATGTAAATGGTATATTATCTTCATCAGTACTTGTTAATACAATTTTCTTTAGTTGTGATGAATTATCAGAATAATTTATTGAACAATTGTCGCTTTATCAAAATAATAATTGTGCTAAACTCAAGATTTGAGTGAGTAATGTTAAAAACAAACGAATCTCTACGGCGGTACCTTGGCACCCGGTCAAGCGCTGGAGCGAGTGTCTTATGTCAATTCAACGTCGAAAAGAATACGCATTGTGCTGTTGCCACGTCAGTCATACTTGCAACGGTGCCATAGCGGGTGCCAAGGTGATGTTATGTTCCCGCGACCTATACAGAGTGTTCATTCGAAAAGTTGTCACCCTTGATTTCTTGCCGCCAAATTTTTTACAGGAAAACGCCGAAACAGGTCGATTTTTGTTTTGAGGGAGAAATCTAGAATACATCGTGCCCAATTTTTATCTTCAACCCCTTCTTCCACACCCCACCTTACTCCAAAATTTCAAATAGCATTACGTATCTTGTGATACATGAAATTGAAGGCAATACCGCCAAACATATTTCTGATTTTTTGACCTCCCCCCCAAACCTTGGGAAAATTCTCTTTTTGTTGATGGAAGGAACAATTTTCCCCTATAAACTCCCTATTCTTGATAAATACACCTTCAATCAGAAACAGGTCAATTTTTATTTCAATGGGGTCATCTATGCCGCGTATGTCCAAATTTTCACCTTCAACCCCTTGGCCCCCACCCTACTTCGAAGGGGTGGTTTAAAAAAAATAGAAATATGTTTGATGGAAAATAGTATATTATTCAACAAGCGGGTAATGATTGCTTCTTACTCATGAGGATGCAGTTTGCCGACACGAGCCTTGGCGAGTGTCGTAAAGCATCCGAATTAGTAATAGCCATTACCCGCGAGTAGAATACTATGCTTTATCCAGTCTTATTGAAAAATGCAGGCATGTATGCGCGTGATAATGCGTGCATTATTCAATAAGACTGGATAAAGAAATAAAGGATAAAGAATTTTATTGCCTTCGATTTGATGTATCACAAGATCGGTAATGCTATTTGAAATTTTAAAGTAGGGTAGACTTGGGGCGAAGGGGTTGGAGATGAAAATTTGGTCATACGTGTCTTAGATGACCCCTTGAAATAAAAATCGACCTGTTTTTGCTGGAAAGTCTATTTCTCAAGAGTCCGGAGTTTATAGGGGAAAAAAGTTTCCTTTCAATAACAAAGAAAGAGTTTTCACAAGGGTTGGGGGGTTATTTAAAAAAAATGAAAATATGTCTGACGAAAAGAGAATTGTTTTGCCTTCAATACAGGGTGATTCATGAGTGACCTTACATAGGCTAATGGGAGATAGAGGACTTCGAGGCGAGTCAGGATCCACTGAAGAAATTTTGTTTTCTCCATAGGTTACGAAGATACAGGGTGTTTTGTGTGTTTCGTATAAAACTTTGATAAGCGATATTTCTGAAACGACTAGAGATATTTCCTTGAAATTCACCAGTAATATTTCTCCGTTAGAAGTCATCCCGAAGCCATACCGGGTAAGTCAAAATCCAGGGCCGGGCTAGAAAAAAGGTGCCCCTTTTTTGTTTCATCTAAAAGTACATTTTCTGACCGCTTTTCGAAAAAACTGCTATCGGATTCAAAAAGCTGAGGAAAAATGCTTCAAGAATCACTCTTCAATTTAGATGGCACACCTAAACCGTTTCGGCAATAAAATTAAAAGTAAAATTTGTAGGTGAGTTCCCATTTTCGACCGGACATAGTCGACTCATTGTTCGATTGAATTTATTCAAATTCAATTTTCAGCTTGTCTCTGTGGAATGGGAGGGCTTGGTAGGAAGAAAAATTCCATAGCCGGAATTTTTTTTTGACGACCAAATCGAGTCTAATTTTGGTTTTACTCTCGATTTTGTCATAAAAAAAATGGTCGGCTCTGGAATTTTTCTTTCAACCAAGCTCTTCTATTCAACAGAGACATGCCAAAAAATGAATTTTGATGAATTCAATCAAACAATGAGTCGATTATGTCCTGTCGAAAATGGGAACTCACCCACAAATTTTACTTTTTATTTTATTGTCGAAACGGTTTAGGTGTGCCATCCAAATTGAAGAGTGATTCTTGAAGCATTTTTCCTCAGCTTTTTGAATCCGATAGCAGTTTTTTAGAAAAGCGGTCAGAAAATGTACTTTTAGATGAAACAAAAAAGGGGCACCTTTTTTCTAGCCCGGCCCTGGATTTTGACTTACCCGGTATGGCTTCGGGATGAGTTCCAATAGAGAAATATTTCTGGTGAATTTCAACAAAATACCTTTGACCGTTTCAGAAATATCGCTTATCAAAGTTTCATACGAAACACACAAAACACCCTATATCTTCGTAACCATTGGAGAAAATAAAATTTCTCCAGTGGATCCTGACTCGCCTCGAAGTCCTCTATCTCCCATTAGCCTATGTAAGGTCACTCATGAATCACCCTGTATTATGTATCACAACATAGGTAATGCTATTTGAAATTTCAAAGTAGTGGGGTGGGGCCGAAGGGGTTGAAGATGGAAATTCGTCAGTTTGTGTCCTAGATGTCCCCCTCGAAACAAAAATCGTCCTGTTTCGGCGTTTCCCTGTGGAAAATTTTGGCGGCGAGAAATCAAGGATGACAACTTTTCAAATGAACACCCTGTATAATACGAGATTGGTGAAATTTATTCATTTCGTCAGTACTCGTTGGTGAATAAAAGGAATTCTGGTTTCACAAAAGAGAATGATCCAATGATTGATTAGCTAAAGATTTCATGCAATTTTTATGGTCAACCTACTAGGATTGGCCAGATTGAAATCCATCTAATCTCGTATTATAATTGCGTATCAATTTTTGGTGCAACCCAGAGTAAGTCTGCGACTTCTAAGTGATTACCAGTTGAAACATTTGATTTTTCATTAGTTTTCTTCTTATTTTTATTGCAAAACCAAATTTTTTAATCGTTTTGAAATTTTTTCCTATTACAAAAATTGAAACGTTGCATTTTACGGAAAGGAAAAAACAAAATCCGCTTATTTGCGAATTAATCCAACTCCTACCACAACTATTTAGTTTTATCATTGTTTTCTCATCGCCTGACATTGCAGAACGATAATGTGTTGCAAACACGTGTTGCTTGTTGTGCACGATTACTAGCTGGTTCTATAATAAGTAGTAATACACCGGGGAATCAAAATAAGTGGCCGTCAAAAGTGACAATTCTGTAAAATTCGAACGCCTTTTGAAATTTCAAAGGGCCTTGGTTACCTACATAAAAACGTTCAAAAATCGGCTTTATGATTGAGTAATTTTTCTTCAACGGTCTTTTAATTTCAACGAGTCCCATACAAAATTGATCCTAAACATGATTCTCAAGTTTTGCAGTGAAAACTCGCAATAAGGTAGGTAGCAGGTACATAGCACCTCTAACTAAACTTATCGCGGTCCACTTAAGGCCACACTTGATCTAAATTTAGGCCCACCACAATTTGTGCGTCTTAAATTTTACTTCCCGCAAGGGAGCCAGCAGATAATATTATGACGAAACGTTAAATTTCAAGTTGAAGTTCAGGTAGTTGTAACATGTGCCAAAGCAAACAAGTGACCCCAAAATAAACCCGTTCCTGTCGAAAGTTAAATGTTCGTCCAAGCAATCCGACACAGTTTCCTTTTATCAATAAACATATAAAACATTACGACAATCAATAATGTGAATTATGTCGTTACATTCGACATTTCATATTTATGATTATATTGATTGGATTTGTGCCTGCCTGTTACTTTTTTCTAGGACATGAAGCTTCAGATATCTACTGTGATCATCTACGTGCTTTAGGTATAAATAGAAATGTTTGTCACATAAGTAGTAAGTACTCATGTAACAACAATGATCGGTTTGATCTCATGATTACTTACCTAAGTACAGGGTGATTCAAACTCATAAGGGGCAAAAAATTACTTCTTCATGTCTTACCATTTTCGAGAAAAATGGCTTGAGCGTCGAGTTTGAATCACCCCCTGACGTACCTTTGAATAAAGACCATATTTTTAATACTTGTATATAATGTACTTCAGTAACAAGTTACTGTTCTAATAATTTTGTAACTTAAAATCAGTTCCACGGCTTTGTTCATCAGAGTAAACTATGGAAAACATGCGTTTTGTTGGTACCAATGGTACAATTCTAACTTGACGCTAACGTCAATCTATATATGCTATGTATGTGGTAGTTGTTACCGTCGCGTCGTCGCGACGTTATCTACGTAAAAGTAAAAAGTTTCCCAGATTACGTAGCAAAAATACAAAAACGCGAGTTTCCTTGCAGTGGAAATTTACTGCGATCAAAAACGGATATCGTCTACTGGTTGGTGGCTCTTCGCTAATGCTATTAGGCTAGTGGTGGCCACACAAGAAAATGAAGCCCAAGCGCGGAAGTACCAACTGAAGAAAATGGAATGAAAATGCTCAATGTCCATAGTGGCCCCAGTGAAGTTGAGAAAACTTCCTTAGATGGACAATAATTTATGGAATTGACTGCTCAAGGCTAGAGTGGCAAGACACGCGCTTGAGTACACTGTGTTTTTCGCAACATGAAACTTGTCTATTTCCTGTAGGTGTCTCTTTCATACCTGCTTGCTGTTTTAGTATAAGCTAGATTAGATGGTACTCACTACTCAGTGTTGAGCATCAGAAGATGAAGCCTCTGGGGCAGTGAGCATTTTCATTCCATTTTCTTTAGTACTGCCATGATTCGACATTGTTTTTTTTTGTCGCAATAACGAAGAGCTACCAACCAGTAGAGACGATGTTCCTTATCGATCGCAGCAAACTTTCACTTTTAGGAAACTCACGTTTTCCTATTTTCGCTATGTAATCAATCTGGATTATTTTCACTTACGCGTATACCACGTCGCGATGACAGTGGCAACTGTCACATTACATTATACATAGCACATCTAGACAACGAGCACAACGCATTTTGTACATAGCTTACTCTAATGAACAAAGCGGTGAAACTGATTTCAGAATTTCATATTCAAACACATGCAAAACAAACATTCAATATGTTTCATAGAGGGTGTCAATTTGAAAACTTCTACCTTCGATTTCTCTTCTAAAAAAAATTTAAATGGGCATAGGAGTCAAATAATACATATGTCATTTTGAAGGTCTTTTAAATCTCTTTATTCTAGTGCGAAATGAAATAGATTTGAACCGCTCCGTTTTCAAGATCCCCTCCCTAATGGCCGCTCTATGAAAATACGCAACGCAGCCGCAATGCAGTAAGGTTTCTGATTGGGTCGGAAGGTAATCGCAAAACCATCGCAAAGCAGCTAATTCATTTAAAAGCTTTTAAGGTAATTACGTTTGGTGCTTAATGATCATTAACAAAAAACTTCATTATTTTTCCCCTTGCTATCGCGAAGTTAAATGACGATCCATTAATGATCATTAATAAGCTTTCTAGTGTGTCCAGGGTATGATGGGTAGCTGGATTTCGATTCTTTTGTGCCATTAAAAAGAGAATGAATCAAAATACAGTAAGAACGATGTATCACTTACCTCGGGTTCCACCAAAATTTTAAGAGCAGATTAAATCTATCACGCTGATAGTTGCTATGCACCAGCCAATAGGATGGCCAGTTGCTTAGTTACTACCAGAGTGATAAAGTTATCACGTTGATAAAAGTTTGGTGGAACCCGAGGTTAGTCTCTTCTCCCATTTAAAATTTTGAAGGAGATGAAGCAGAAAAATTGAATGTATGCTAATCATGTGTTTTCTTCGAATTTAAATTCGATCTGAGATGAGGAGAAATCGAAAATGGGAAATTTTCAAATTGACACCCTGCACAGATTTTAGAAGGACTATTTACCTATTGTTATTTTTATATACTAAAAAAGAAAAAAATTGAATGAATTAATGTGTGGCAGTACTGGCAGTAGCTATACGTACGTCACTTTTGTATAGCCTCGACCGACTGACATAAAGCTGAAGCAGGAAAAAAGAGCAAAATGAAAGTCGTAGTAAATAATAGTAGGTAGTTAGTCGCAGTAATTGATGGAGCGGGAGATCCACGGACTTTGGACTCACGTGGATAAATATACGAGTTTAAACATTCTAGCCAAAGAAAACCTTCACCCACCGCTCCACGAGCACCTAGGTAGCAAAAATAAAATAAAAAAGCAAGCCACGTGAAATGTGCATAATTCACATGAGTCAAGACGGTCAGGACGTAGTTTTATGATGAAAAATCACTGGACCTTGATCTTGTGTGATAATTAGCTATGATTTTGTTGTTGACAAACAAAACTATATTAGAATTCAGACTGGGTTGAATAATACCGCGATAAGCAGGAATGAATGAAGCGAATAATCCGAAGATTTTCCAATACATGAGTAATGGAATTTCTGAAGAAAAGTTCAAAAATATAATTAATATGCGGTAATGCTTAGGAACCTACCGCTAATAAATTTTAAATTATGTACCTATTACATACCTATTATCATTTTTATCGCGTATTATTGATGTATTAATTTGATTGGTTTATCTTTATACTAATCGCTTGTACGTCTAATAACTATGATGGAACTGGCTTTTGCCAACTTTTCTTTTCACTAGGAAGGTACGTACTATTTATTCCATTGCGCAGTGATTACGGCCAATCGACTTTTGAAGTTGACGTTACTTCAAGTGAGTTTAGATTGCCATTGTACAATGAAACAGAATTCCTGAGTCATAGACTAAACGAACGAATGAGTGAAGTCAACTTTAAAGTCGATTATGAAATTGACCGTTCGTATAAAACCGCCATCAAGTCTGCCGCGGTACCTAATAATCGTATCGCATTTGACTCATTATTATCATTATAACTATACTCATAATGCATGTGGTAGTGGTAAAAATTGTTATAGGCATCCTTTGTTATCTGATAGATTAAAATGATTTTTTCAAATGACTAGTAGGTATTTGTACAATTCACAATTCCGATTTCTTGGATAAAGAAACAATGTCAAACAAAATACGATGGAAAACCTGCTACTATTTTTGTTTTTGTACACAACGAGGGATCGATGTTATTTCTACAGAATGATAGAAAATGGCGGACACGGGCTTCAGTATGTTGTACGAAAGCCATCAACGATTCAAAAAAAAAAGTACCTTCACTATTATTTTTCCAGTCTCCAGGAGGGGGGGGAGGGGTATAATTTATATGTGAACACCCTGTACATCACCACAATGTTGTATTATTCATAGGTGAATTCCATTTTGAAGTAATCGTTCGCTTGCAGCTTTAGCGTGAACAAAGTGCTCAATGTAACAAATGCCGAGCCAACCGATACTGTTTTCGCGATTCGCGTTTGGGAAAGCTGAGCAAAACTCTGTATAGGACCAAGCTTTTTACCGCGAGTCGAAAGTGTCGCAAAACATTCGTGTCAGATGTGTAACATTTAAGAAATATGTGCGGCAGGTTTCGTCCTAATTTGGAAGGCGGACATCGCATCCAAGGAGTGCTGAAAATGTAGAGCCGCAAATTTTGGATGTAATAGAGGAGAATCCTCAAATAAGTGGAACCATAAAATGAACAATTGCGTGATGCCTCTTCAAAAAAATTATCGTGTTTGCATGCAGTTTTTGTGGTTGGCATGCCGTCCAGGTGCATCGCAAGTATGATGGAATGGGCTCGAATTTTTGTCGGAGTAAGTGAGGAAAAGTTTTTTTTCTGGAATTGATACTTCTTTACTGAGTAAAATTTCGAGTAAAATTTGTGGAATAACTTGCATTTACAGAGCAATTTTGAGGGAAAAAAGTGCCAAGTCCATGAAAAACAATGAATTTGCTATAAAGATAAAACGTGAAGCCAGACTGCTTGATGAGTCGTCCCAAAATTAGTGGTTTGCAAAAACACCCAAATGTCTAATTATTCAACCTACTCCGTCCTCCTCTCTGGCACAGGCCGCTAATTATTGGTTCATTATTTCCAAGTTTTGAGTACTTTAGCAACCGCGACAAAATAAAGAGCGCTTTTGGCAGAGCACCAGGAGTCAGGAGTTTCATTGACCATCATGAGTTCAACAACTACCTACGTATGTGGTAGTACCTACCACCGATCTTTTAGGACTACTTATAATGACACCGTCTTCTTTTAGTAACATTTCAAAGGTTTTTTTAGAACTACAGTAGAAACCCACTAATCTGAACTCACGGCCATTGCGGAACCTTCAATAATCCGGACATCAGGTATTTGGGTAAAGTTCCATAGATTGAAAAAAGCTCCTCAATCCCAACAAAACTAAAAAAATTTTTGAACGCAACAAAACTTGTGTTTTTTTGTCTCTACTACTCTCTCAATTTCAGTGTGTATTTATTATAGAGCAGTGAACTCCAATAATCTGAACAAATCGCTCATCCGAGCAACCCCTTATATTTACCAGTTCGGATTAAAGGGTTTCTACTGTAAATCTAATCACTAAAGTTAATTCTAGTAAAACCCTCAATACAAAAATGAAGTTGACATATTATTATACACCAGGGGCCCTATTCTTGACACGGAGAAAGGTATATGGAGAAAAGTCTCAACCCACGACTTATCAAATACGTTATTGACCTTCCCGACGATGTTTGGAAGAGTACACATGAAATTACCTTCAACAGCTGCAGCTGGTCAAAGGTGAGTTCCTTGACCGGCAATTCCAACATGTCGGTGTCGTCCAGCTGTTTCTTCTTCTTCATCGAGATGCACACGTGGAAATCGTGGTAGATGATCGGCACCAAGTCTTTGCTGAGTTGAACATCGAACTCAACGTAGTCGGCGCCGTGGTCGATGGCGTTCTTCAAGCTCGCAATGGTGTTCTCCCTGACTTCGGCGCAATTCTGCGTCTTGAAGCTGGAACCGGAGCCCCTGTGGCCCACATCCAAACCGGCGCGGGTCTTCTTCCAGTGCCGGGCGTACGAGACACTGGTATCACACTTGATGTTGGCCATCGGCCGGATCACGATGTATTCGATGCGAATTTCGCCCAATGGCCTGTGTTTTGTACTGGTAACTGGCAAGACTACCGTGCCTGCAACATCGATCAAATTTCCATTTGTAAGTTGTATTTATAAAAATTAAGTAGACGCTGAGCTTACAATTGGATATTGAAAAAAGCTAGAATTACAAAAATAAAATTTGAAATACCTGATGACGATTCAGGAAGTGATCAAAGCATTCAGGAGAATTGAAGTAACTTGATATAATATGCAGTTATTAGGATTTTGAAGAATATTCCCAAATTGCCAAATTCTAAGCATAGATAGATAGATAGATAGATAGAAAATTTATTCGCTGCAATAACAATTACAGGAAAAGTTGAACATGACGACTACATAAGTACTACGTAGACGACTACATACAACGTAAGTATCTATAAAAAAATAATCTTTATGAATACGGCATATTGTCTAATTTCATGACGTGAAGTTGAATTGCTTCATGAATCACTGGACGCAAAACTTGTTAGTGTAATACTCGCATTACAATACACGTTCAATTTTAATTAATTGAACCATGCTGGTGTTGTAAATATCTTTGGCAGGTATGAGATCAAATGCAACGGTTGGTACAATAATAATCTCTAAATTTATGACTGAATTTATTCATTATTCATTATCCGTGATTAGGTGAAAGAAAACAATGCGGCAGGCGGCAGGCAAAAACGATAAGGAACGATAGCTGCAGGCCAATGGACACGAAGCAAGAAGCCGATAGCAATACAAGACAAGCAGCAAAGTCCTCACAGGCACGAGTCTCATGTGCGCACTTTCGGAGTGCAGATGAGTAGACTGTTCACTTTTACACCTACATACAGGTTGTTCTCACAGTACAATACGAAATCATCAATTTTTTTTGTAGAAAACTCGAGTACTTGAGATTTTTGAATTTCATCAAAGTCGGCTCTGATAAATACTAATACATTTACCTATCACATCACAATGGTAAATTTCAAAAGTTGAATTAAAATTGGTCTAGGCACAACAAACTCCAATTTTTCATAACTTTCTCAGTTCTTCAGATGATACAAAAAAGTACTGATATTTTCCAAAATTGAAATTTGCCTGATTTTTATGCCCATCATCAAGTTAATGAACTAGTAATGAACTAGAGCTACTGAGCTAGTAAACTAATTATCCTTTCACTAAATAATTCTCCACTTCTAACGTAACTGGACCCAACGATTCTCACTATAAATTTCTCCATTTCTTTCTGAATATTTTACTTGCTGGATGTATGCATGTATCTGTATTGCTTCGTCAAATTCTTCGATGGCAAAATTTACACCGCACGCAGTGTTACGCATGTCCCTTTTTTCGCAATCGCGCCAGGCACCCAATTTTTTTTTATCTATTCCCATGAACAGAGAATTAGCAATCATCTTAAAAAACCGATACCGCTACGACTTTACTTTTCCTTAAGAGGAGTTCAACTATAAGACAGACGGACGGACGGACGGACGGACTGACTTCGAAGTGCAGCTAATAGCGGATTACCTACGAAAATACGCAAACAAGTATTCGTGTGCTAGACAGAGAGGAAACGGTCCTGCGGCCTGCCGCAGTCAGTAAGCAAATCAATGCAGAATAAAGTCATTTTGATAGCTACACTGCATATATTCATGCCGGCAAGGAGTGGCAAATTAGCAGGACGGCCAATATCAATAGTTGTACAAAATGAAAATCCCTAGTTAACAACCATGTCCAAAACATTAAAAAACAAACCTTCTGAAGACTGCAGTACGCTGGGAAGCAAGTAACTGAATCCGGCGTGGTAAGGGGGTTCACCTTCTTGCGCCCGCGAACTATAAATGTACAAGTCTATCAGGAACGCCACGTTTGCAGGGAACAACACGGTCGACTGGAATATCAACATATCGTTCGATATATACTGCTCCCCAAACTGCTGCTGGCGATGGAACGTGGCGTCCTCGCTCAACAGGCTGGCCACTTCCGTGGAGGCGTGCTTGGGCGATTCCACGCTATCCTGGGTGTCGGCGCTCAAGGATTCATCCAGGGCCTCCGACATGGTCTTCGGGAAGCTGTTGTTGTGCTTCAGCAATCCCACGGGGGTCACTTTGATGTAGACCGCACGATTGGTGTACTTCGGTCGCCACAGCGTCAGCGGATTGTTGCAGAGTTTCAGCTGCACCACCGTTTCGTGGTTGAGCCAGCCGCGGTCCACGCGCTCCAAGTCGTCGAACAAGCCGTAAGCTGCGGGATCGTCTTTATCGGTGGGCGATTTGGCGTTTGCTCCAATCAAGCGAGGTTTCACGTTGGCCTCCCAATTCCTGACGATCACCTGGAGGCCGGTTTCGATCATCACGCACACCAAGTATCTAAATTGATGAGACATAGTTACTACATGTTTCGCTTAACAAGAAGAATCGGTAATGTTTTTAATGAATAATGGAATTTGCGGGGAACCTGTAGGGTATACCTATGTTCCACAACCTGAAAGAGTTGAGAAGGAGTTTATAGATATTGATAATACTAAATATTCAGATAATAATAATCACTGGCTGTCAATAACGTGTGAGCAAATAAAGTCAAATAAATTTGTTTTTGAATTTCGACATATGAAGTGGTGTTTATTTATTCGTTCCTAATTCGTTCAGACTTCAGAGACTACCTATTAAATCAGTTGTTCAGCAAAATAAAAATTTGATTCCTCCAGCGGTCTAAACATTTTATTCGACCAAGCCCAAAACGATCCATCTGACAACGTGAGATGTCAATATTAAGGGCATGCCGAAATCTAATCTAACTAATGGTGCTATTCTGTGAAAAATAACATTCCATAAACGCTCTGTTATGTAAAAATTCGTGTCAGCCATTGGCTGTTGCCTAGGTAATAACAACGTAACAGAGCCTTTATGGAATGTAATTTTTTAGAGAATCGCACCATAAGTCTCTTGTAGAACTTTTTTTTGCAGTAGTATTGGTCCCAAAAACTCTTGAGACACTTTTTAGCGCATTTTCCATCTCGATGAAAATCGCTATTGCAACCGCTTTGTCTGTCCGTCCGTCCGTCCGTCCGTTCCTCGAACTCCTCCCAAACTAGACGACCTAGTTTTCTAATTTTTTCACTGTTACATAGCTGCCACTCCCAAAGGAGGGCTAGGCTATATTGGATGTCCATATTGCGCCGCCAACATAGAGAAAACCGCCCCCGATAAACTTGAAATAACATAATATTGCACTTTCTACCAGACCTGATGCTCTGGTGTTCTCATTTTTTGAATAATACATAGTTGCCACTTATAAACGTAAGCCAAGAAACATTCCGTCTTCAATATGCGCCGCCGACATGAAAAAACTGCTAAAAACCGCCCCCAATCACTTTAAAATGAAAAACATAAACCCGAAGACATAGCGATCTGATTCTTTCGGTATATAAATAGCTGACTGAAAATGGGAAAGGATAGGCTACTTTTCGTTAGTCGCCGCCCCCAGATTCCGCCCCCAAACGATAAAAAGTGCAACTTTCATAAATGTTACTGATTGAGATGTTCTTAAACATTTAGGAACTGCCAACTCAAATTGTGCAACATTTGCTCAGCCGAACGCTGCCGCTCCCACACGCCGCCCCCAAAATAAGAGATAAATGAAAAGCATGAACCCAAAGACATAGCGATCTAAGTTTTTGGCTATATGAATAGCTGACTAAAAATGGAAAAGGATAGGCTACTTTTGATATGACGCCGCCTCCAGCTTCCGCCCCCAAAAGAAAAAAAGTGCAACTTTCAACAATTTTCACTGATTTAGCTGATAATGTTACCTCGAACATTTGAAAACTCTTGACTCAAACTGTGCAAGAATTTCCGTGCCAAACTCTGCCGCTCCCACACGCCGCCCCCAAAGTGAGAGATAAATGTAAAACATGAACCTGAAGACATAGCAATCTAATTCTTTCACTATTTTGATAGCTGACTGAAATTGGAAAAAGATAAGCCACTTTTAATTAGCCGCCGCCTCCAGCTGCCGCCTCCAAACAAAAAAAATGCAACTTTAACAATTTTCACTGATTGTCATATTTCCCTTACATTTAGAAACTCCCAACTGAAACTGCGCAACAGTTACTTTGCCGAATGCTGCCGCCCCCACACGCTGCCCTCAAAGTAAGAGATAAATGGAAAACATAAACCCGAAGACATAGCGATCTAATTCTTTCGCTATATGGATCAAATCTATTTTATATTGGCAGTTACCCCATTCTGATAACAAAATATCACAATGAGTTCCGAATGAAGAAAGTGGACAAGGAATGGTGTTTCTTCTTCAACCAAATTTCTTCACGTTCATAATATGCCTCTTTGAGAAAATGCGCTACTGAGACTCACGCACGTGAAGGCATACTCACTTGTTTTGTATTTGCGGTGAATGGAATTTTCTGTATTATTACTCAAGCTAACCTTCGCACTAGGACAATGTCCCTAGGAATCTTAGAATGCACAACTGAAGACATAACTGAGATCTTCGCACCAGTCAGAAATTAGCGAGGAAATTAGGTAAACGAATTACAAGCAATCGCCCTAGTAAAACATAATTATAGTATGTAATAGTAATAGTAAACGCCCAGTCGTAATCGCAAAAAAACCGTCATACCTACGAAAGTTTTTTAATAATGCAAAATCTTATTTGAAAGAAAAGTTCATACGCCTCTTCTGCACAATGTCCTCGACAATCGTCGACATCGTAACACAATCACAAAGACATGCAAATCGTAAACACAGCACCATGGCATCTTTTAATCTCTGTCTGTCACTTTTCACACCAAAAACTGTTACCAACCTGATTTTCGAGCCAGACCAATGTCCATAATCCCAACTTCAACCTGTGGGTGAAGAGGTGAACTACCTCCACGCAATCGCCCTATTCGAGCGTAGTTTTGGCTGGAGCAGGCCAAAGGGTCGGTACTTCCATCCCGTAACTATTTTTTGGAAAATTGCGCTACTTCACTCTTCGCCGCGCCGCTTTGACGTTTGAAAGTGCCTGTCTGCTTTCGACCCGAGTATCGATTCCAACAGAGTAGGAAACAACCTTATCGGTAAGTCCTGGCAAAGACCCGTGTAGAAAAGTATATTACATAACAAGCAACGAGAGTGATACTTTTCGCATGAGTGTGAAAAATTGCACGAATGCAAGAAAAGACACTTTCTTGCGAGTTGTGTACACTATTTTTAGTATTTTTCCATCGACCGACCTATTTTCCTTGTCCGACGTCTGCTCATTGACGATCAAAATATCAAAATATACTTATGTCAGAAAGCGTCACTTGCCAATACTACTTACTGATATCCTATTTTCTAATGTATATTTGCGAATGTTGCCTTGCCACTTTTCCATTTTCATGTAAATTGAATGAAATTATTAAAAACCAGATGAAGTTCCTCCAATTTTGAGAAATTTCACAACAACCGGCAACGCTGCTCGACATTGACAGTAGCTAGGGATATTTAGATATTTTGTTCAGATTGACCTAGTTACTGAAACTAAATTATTTCAATCCCTCTTGATTTCGATGTTTCGGATTCAGCCAATATTCTCACGCGATTTGTTTTATTTCTATTATTATTGATTACTGATAGTTCTCGACTTTGAACAACGATCACCTACTGAGGACGAAGAAGCATCAGTGGCATGCCCAGGGAAGTCTGTGGCCCAGGGACGCCCCCCAAATGCTGGATAATTCGAGATCGTTTGCCATGGAACTAGGTTTGACATTGAAAAGCGAAAGCAAAAGGCACTAGTGACGATATTTTCACTTTTGCGGACAGTGTTTGCAATTGGCAAGTTTCGCGCCTACTATACCGTACCGAAAGTAACGTTTTCGTGGGTGGGTCGTAGGAAAACTTATTTTACTGGCACAAGTGTCAAAACGAGCGATGACGTGAACAAATCGTCGAATGAAGTTTTATCCGACCAGTAGAGGGACGAAGAATTTTAATGATTTCTATTCTAGAGCAGTTTTGGAGGCATTTCTCAGACCACTTTCCTGCACATATTCATCTACTGCTTTTTAGTCCCCCGACTTTTTTTCGCAGATTTTGCTCCTATTTGATTAAGAGGTTTGAAATTTGGAATAAAAAAATCGGTTGTGTCACCCCAAAACTTTCCCGACTAGTATCCAGGGCCTATGTAAATTTTTGTTCGAAACGTCCCTTCGGGTGGGAAGTTGGAATTAGAGAAAGAGATTGACAATAATTTGCAGAAAATTGGAAATTTTGTCAGGAAAATTTGAATTAACCTCAAATCTTATTCCAAATCATCTTATTGTAAAAATCGTCAATTAAGACTTCACTTTAAGCTCCATAATTCAAGTCCGGTCTCGAAAACCCAGGATGGTTTTACATTTTCAACCGAAAAATTCCAGGGAAATTGGAAAAAAAATGGAAAATGTTCAAAAACCAGTTACTTCTTGTTGAAAAAAAAAATTGTGAGAATCTGTTCACGGGATAAAAAGCTGGTAAATTTGCAGTTATTCCAGAGAGGAAAACCCGAAATCCGTTGGTCCGATTTCAAAAGATTTTCCTCCGGAAAAATAGTTCAATTTTTTCTCCAACTTTCATTCCCAGCATGTCTGCACCTAAAATTAATATTTCGTGAGGCTCACACTCACACCGCATGTCGAAGTTTGCACTGCATTTTTTTCAAATTCACGGAATGTGCATCATCCGAAATTGACATATTTACACCCATAACTTCAATTCATTTTTGAGTTCAGGTCGGATAAAGAAAAACAGCCTGATTTATTTTTGTGGTAATTTTTGAAAAAAAAAATGAAAAATACAACAATTCATACAATTGTGTCCAGTATGGAAAAATACCTCAGTTGTAATAAAAAAAATACAGAATGTCGTAAAAACAAAAAGTTGTTTTCAGCGACACCCTGTATACAGGGTGTCCGTTTTTCGAGGCTAAGCATGGGTATCTCGCTTATCTTAAGAGATACAAAGTCGGTTGAATTAGGAAAAAGTTGCGCATTTTCATGACGATCAATGATCCAAAAAGAAATTTGACGTATCGATTTTCGTTTTTGAGATATCGTAAAAAAAACAGGATTTTGATTTTTTTTTTAAATTCAAAAAACGGTTGAAAGTGGCCTTTTCTAATCTAGACATTGTCAGGGCACTTTTTCAAGGGGAATCCAAATCTGCCAAAATCTTTATTTTAGCTTTCAAAGCAACCGAGATACGACATTCAACTTTTTTCTCTAATGGGCGCCATATTGGATTTTGATATTTTTGAATACGGTATTCTTATCTGGTTAGAACGATGTGCCACATGTCATTGTTGAATAAATGTTTGACATTTACGTTTTTTTTTATTGTCGATGCTGATTTTGTTTCCAAAGCACTCTTTGAAAAATTAAAAAATTTGTTTTGCTCTAAAGCATGAATTCAACAGTGGCATGTGACACATCGTTGTAACCAGAAATTGAAATTGTATTCAAAAATGTCAAAATCCAATATGGCGCCCATAAGAGAAAAAAGTTGAATGTCATATCTTGGTTGTTTTGAAAGCTAGGATGAAGATTTTGGCAACATTGAATTCCCCTTGAAAAAGTGCCTACACAATGTCTTAATTAGAAAAGGCTACCTTCAACCGTTTTTCAAATAAAAAATAAAAACAAAAATTACAAATTTCTGTTTTTTCTCGATATCTCAAAAACTAAAACTGACAAGTCAAATATCTTCTTGGATCATTGATCTTCATGAAAATTCGCAACTTTTTTCTAATTTAACCGACTCTGTATCTCTAAAGATAAGCGAGATACCCATGCTTAGCCTCGAAAAACGGACACCCTGTATAATAAGGGATGAAAAAAATAAATTTTGCGCTTTTTATGCGAAGTCACAGTTTTATACTCGTTTTTATGTGATATCCACAACACCGTAACAAATAAATACAGATTTTCAAAATGGACCTAGGCTAATTTTTTAAAGCACAATAAACTCTATAATACAACAACATTCATGCGCATGGATCCGATTATTTCTAGGTAACCTATATGTCGAGGGCGGTTGTCGAAAATCTGTCAAATCTCAAAGTAAATCTAGTGATTTCTTTCCGCTAGGGTGGTGATCATTAAAAGTGGTCCTCAAGAAATACTCCGTTACGAGGAAAGCCGAACATTTTTCTATGAAACAGAAGTGGTCGAGGGGGTAATCACTTGTGCAATATTTGGGACAAGGTGTGTGCAATAGTGTGCAATACTGTGCAATATCGTGCAATATCGTGCAATAGTGTGCAATACTGTGCAATAGTGTGCAATATCGTGCAATAGTGTGCAATATCGTGCAATGGTGTGCAATATCGTGCAATGGTGTGCAATATCGTGCAATGGTGTGCAATATCGTGCAATGGCGTGCAATAGTGTGCAATATCGTGCAATAGTGTGCAATATCGTGCAATATGTGTACTAACGTATAATATGTGATAAGCATGGAACTCGCATAGAACGCGTGTAATATGAGAAATAAGCATGAAATATGTGTGTAATAAGTGTAATACCGTCTAATATATGAGAAGTAACATCTAATATCTGAAGTGAGTGCAAATTATGCGTGAAATTGGTGGAAGGTTACCCAATTGTCGCTCCCACGACATATGAACACTCAGGAAAAGGTGGTCTTCTCAGTGAATCTGGTTAAGAATTGACATAAGTACTTCTATACTCAGATCAAAAGCTCGCTCAAAAGTATAGACAACGTTTATGTACAAGTTTTGCCATATGAAGGGATTGGGGGGGGGGAATATTGACCTTGCTCTTTTCTTGCGATCTCCCATTGGGGCTTTGTCCTGGCTTTGCTCTTACAATAATATAATATAAAATATTATATTATAATTTGGATAATGAGAAACTTTCATTTCAATGTTTTTCACCCACAGAAATTGAATCTGCCCCTCATACGCCCACATTTTTCAAAAATTCTAAATTTGACAGTGTACATTTTTTCCGATTTTTCCAAAATCATTTTTTGGCACTCAGCTAAACTTCATTGTCGATCCGTCTGGTCACGTATCTCTTCGTCTATCTCCTAAACGGATGTTTTTGACTTTTAAAATTGTTACTTGAAAACAAATGTTTCGATTTTGTTTTTTTCTGCACAAAAAAAGAAGAAAACACAAATACGCAAATATTGCGCCTTTTAGATGTATCGCATTTTTAATAAAACAAAGCTCTCCGCCTACAACACCAGACGATCAGACCAAAACTGCACAGACGCATGTTTCGCCCCTACTCTACTGGGGGCTCATGTATTGGTGCGCAGGCATCCAATCCGGATGCCCGGCGCTTTGGTAGTCAGATCCTTGTAATGCACACAGTGGGGGACTCATGATATGTAAGTCTCTCAAGCGGCGCCATCTATCAAAGGCATTCCGCGGTGCTATATTCCAAAAGCACCAGGAATCTTTGGCATCAGGCAGGCAAGGAATATAATACGAAATTCCACGTCAAGCCAAACCGTCGCAGCTTCCTAGGGCCAAAGTGGACCCATTTGCGTGTTTATGTTCTCTAACATTGCTCAACTCGGCTCGAGTATACCTATGTATGTTGCATTTACATTGTACACTTTACCATCGATGCTCCTGGCGACGGTTTGGCTTTGCGTGAAATTTCGTATCATATTCGCTGTCTGTCTGATGCTTTTGGAATATAGCATCGCGGAATGCCTTTGATAGATGGCGCCGCTTGAGAGGCTTACATATTAGAGGAGCCCCCACTGTGTACATTGCAAGGATCTCTGACTGCCACAGCACCGGATGGTCGAACTGGATGCTTACGCACTGGTGAGCTCCCAATAGGGGCGAAACACGTGTCTGTGCAGTTGTGGTCTGATCGTCTGATGATGTATTAGCCGATAGTATTAGATGATGTATGTTTTGTTGAAAAAAGAACTCGGGAGGCTTTTCAAATGATGTATCACTCGACCCCTATTTACGGGAAACATTTTTTCTATATTTTTAACTTTTCCTCCATTAAATTGGACATCAGAGTATTTTAGGAGAGAAAGGGAGTTTTTGAAAATTTTGAAAATCTTTTCTTGGAAAGATAATTCAATTCTCTTCAAATTTGATATATCACAAACTAAATAGCTCGGTAAATAGGTAGTGTCCCCAAGTGGGGTGGGAGGGAGCGAAAGGGGTGAATTTGCGTGGCACTTTTTTCACCGAAAATGTTTTCCTTTGATGCTGTGCAGGATGACGTTGACACCATTGAAGATAATTGAAAAGTCAAGGATATCAAATTGGACATTCAGAGAATTTTAGAAAAAAAGGGGGTGGGGTAAAAAACTTTGAAATATTTTTCCAGAAAGAGATTTAAATTTTTGATAATTTGATGTATCGGTATCGCAAAGTAAATAGTGTCATTTGAAATTCCGAAGTTCGTGTGGGTGTGGGTGAAGATAAAAAAATTTCGCCTGGCAAAAAATTTATTCAGGGTGGCTTGTTTCCATTGAAACACCTGTATGCAGGGCGTTACACACTTTCTGTTGATATTTCAGGAGATGCGATAGAGCATTAACAACTTTTGTTTTTTTTTATTCGGCTTTTTACACAGCATTTCAATCAATAACAAGTGCTTAGTGTTTTCTCATTGAATCGTTTTAACCCGAAAATAATTGTCAAAGTCGAGGGATTTTCACCAAGATAATATCGGGTCTACTTTTCGAGTGATTGATAGTTTGTCTGAGAAATTTGAAACATTTAACTCGAATGAACCACAGAACAGGAGTAAAATTTTGTTGATTGTCGCCCAAATAGATTACTACCTAGTAAAATGGTAATTGTAATGTATCATTGTATAGTTGAATATGTATACCTAGATGCTATGAAGTGTCTCTTCTCTTCTCACTTGCTAGTATGCAATAATTGATAGCCTTAATTAACGGTATTCTGTGAAAAAAATGAGAAAAAGATGTTTCTCAAGTTATATGGATGAATGAACCATTGACGTACATCGCTTGCTGAATTGTCCAGTGCCTGTTATCAAGTGTATCGCTGTTCACGTTAACGAGTAGTAATGTTCACATATCCTACTGTTCACGTCGAGGTTCACGTTATCGAGCTCCTACTGTATTTATGTTTTCCTGTCTTTCTTTTGGCGATAATATTTATTTTTCGATGCTCTCTACCATCTCCTGAATATATTGACAAAAAAGTGAAACACCCTGTATAGTACACGTTTGTTTTCATGTATCACCCACTTAATGCGAGTTCACCCGAATGAAAATTTGCTACTGAGCCCGTGAGGGCATATTCCTCGGCATATTCTCCTATTTTTTTTTCCATACACACATCGATCTTTGCTTTAATATGTTTGATTTCAATTTTGAGCAAAATAGCTGAATACATAATGGGTGGCCAAACTTCAGGCCAAGTTTGATTCCATGTGTCCGGGAAATAAGACAGTTTCTAATTTGTTTCAAGTTGGTAGATATTTAATGAGATGTTGTTTCAGCCGTAAAGTCACTTTTAAAGTTCTTGAAGCAATCTAGCCCTTCACGCGATTGTAGGTACCGATTGTACTTCGAATGTACCCACCTACCTACCTAGCTACCTACAATACCATGTGTAATAGTAAGTTTATAATTTGTGTAATCAATAAGAATGCGTGTTATATGTGCAAAGTGTGTAATAGTGTGCAATATCGTGCAATAGTATGCAATAGTGTGTAATATGTGCAATATTTGTAATAGTGTGCAATATCGTGCAATAGTGTGCAATAGTGTGCAATATCGTGCAATAGTGTGCAATATCGTGCAATAGTGTGCAATAGTGTGCAATAGTGTGCAATAGTGTGCAATATCGTGCAATAGTGTGCAATAGTGCGCAATAGTGTGCAATATCGTGCAATAGTGTGCAATAGTGTGCAATAGTGTGCAATATCGTGCAATATCGTGCAATAGTGTGCAATATTGCACAGTTGGGACACCCCTTTCGCGAGTGATTACCCCCTCGGAAGTGGTACTTGAGGTCCACCTTGTTTTCAAATGGTACTTCGTCAAGGTGGACCTCAAGTCACGACTATGAATACGGGCATTAGAATAATGATTTCAGCGAGGATTTCAGGTATCTTTTGCAATGCCTACTACTTATGAAACACCTGTTGTATCCGGTATAGTTTTATAGCCTGCGCTGAAGTTGAGATAATCATAGGACATAGGCAATCTCCGAGATAGGCACAGACTACCTACATAGGCAAGATCAGAAATTATTCGGGTATAATACCACGAGTGCAATGAAAATTACCGATAATTCTGAAAAATGCGTGTTGCCTGAAAACGGCATGAGTTTGTTTTCTCTGTTGTTCGAAAGCTAAAAGAGCCCGACCCCGCAGCGGGAGGGCTCTTCTTTCGAACAACAGAAGAAAACAAACGAATGCGGTTTTCTTATGGCAACACGCATTTTCAGAATTATCTGGTTCATTTTCATTGCAAGAGTGGTATTCAGAAGAATATTTCCCGAATCATTCTACAAATTATTCACATATTATTTCACACGGCAATAGAATTGATGATACATGAATAGCAACCTAACTGTACTGAGCCGCAGAACAGAAAAGAGAACCAGAGGCTGACGTAAAAAGTGTGAAATCATTATGACTGCTCAATCCCAAATCGTTTCAATTTCTTGCACATTCCTCTGGGTCCTTGAGTACTCGCTTGAGCATGAGCATCCCCATACAGTGTCCAGAGTCCCACGCTAACACTGGACACGCATCATGTTTGTTTGACAGTCGGTGTTTAAACAATGACAGATCGATTGAATTATCGATATGGTCTTTCGGATTATCGCTTATTAATCCTCGAAATTTGTGTCCGAATTATCGCGTTTTTGACGTGGGAGCCATTCCACGCCAAAACGATCACTTTTTGCAGCCATGTTGTCGGATCATGACGAATTTTTGATATATTGTAGAGAATTGAAAATAAATCGACTCGTATTCGGCCGTTTTTTTTTATTTTGGAAATTTTTGGATTTACGATTTTTCCAAAATTTTCATTTATGGCATGCATTCTCTTACAAAAAAATTCACAACTTTGAAGTCCACATTCCGATTTTGACGATTCTTTTTTTGGTTCAATGTGAAAAGACAGACAATTTTGGACATTGTAAATGTCATTTGATAGATAGTGGAAAAAAGTATGAAAAATCACATCTTTTTCTAAAAAACTGTATACCGAAAATCGGCATCTCTCAATTTTTTCCGCAAAATTATATATTATTCTTTGAAGCTTTCTGAATCGACCTCCGATAGTGCCCAGATTGGACAAGGCCGAAAACCTCACAAAAAGAATTTTTAAAGTCGGCCGCGCACGCCGAGAAAGCCACGCAGACATAGACGCAGACCTGGCGGTCGCGGCGCACAACTCGCCTGTGTACCAATAATTGTACCTGCGGGTTACACAGCTTACACTCCAATTTTGCATTTTCAACCCAATGAGTTCAAAGTTTTAGGGCTGAAACCTAAGCGTTAGTGTCATAAGAGCTATTCTTGTCTGATTCACGTATCTAACATCCAGTAATTCCAGTATTCCACTAGGTATTTTATATTTTTCATTGATAAGGTTTTTTCCTGCGTTGCATTGGTTATAGCAGGTACTTATTAAGTTGCGCAAATTGTAGAGTTGGGAATCTCAGCGGAGGATTTTTGGCTAGAGCTGTCAAAAGTCTAATATCTGATAATTTCGAATAACTTTAAAATAGGGCTTCAATTTTCTTGGGATTTCAAGTATACACAGTTATTTGGCGATTGCAAAAATGTTTCAAATGAAAAATTGAATAGTTTGGAATCGCACACGATGAAAAATCAAAATCGAGGTCAAAATATTTTAACAGCACTGTGCAATTTTTCATTGTGTATGCTTGAAATGCCAAGTAAATTGAAGCCTCATTCGAAGTTATTCGAAATTATCAGTTTTTAGACTTCTGACAGCTCTGGTCAAAAAGCCTTCGCTGGATTTTTCTAAAACTCAAAATTTGGAAAGAGAGTAAAATTCTGAACAAAACCTGCAATTTTCACGACTAGATACAGTATTTTTTCGGGATTCAAAACCTATTTTACTTGGACTAGTTTTGAGTTGTTGAACTTTTCCTTCAGCTCAGCGATAATGGGTGCTTTCCACCTAGACGGTACAAATACCACCAGACGGCACATGTTCCATGGTGTGGCACAAAATTTTAGGTAATCCAATTAACGGCGCAGAGCCGAGTAGGAACACGTAGATGGAAAGCACCGTTTGGCACCCGCACATGCGTAAATGGCAGGTGTACCGAACTTGGGGCTAGGTGGAAAGCACGCATTTTCATTGTCATTTCGTCAACGTGATCGGAATGATCGCAATCGCTATCCGGAAGATTTGTGAGACCTGAATCTTTTACATCTGATCGGTGACACCTCCAACGCTGCTACTAAAGAATCATTCAAATTCTGAATGTCCGAACTGGAATCAAGGGATGAATCTGTATCAAAGGATGAAGTTTCCATTGAACTACTACCGCAACTACATACTTGAAAATGAGCTTCGGCTCCTTGCATTAGACAAGCAAGCTGAATCTTCAAAAGCAACTTCTCACCCTACGCTTCGACTTTGACAACTTTCCCGCATGATTTTCAACCAACATCCACTGCAAATGGGTTTAACAGTTTTTAAGTTGTCAAGAGGGATACATTACAACTATGATGAATTTGCGCAACCTAATGAGTAGGTACCTGCTACAACCACTGCAACGGAGGGAAAATACCCAATGTATGAAAAATATAAAATACCTAATGGAATACCGGATGTTGGATACATGAATCAGACAAGAATATCCCTATGGCACTAACGCTTATGTATCAGCCCTTAAACGTTAAAGTAATTAGGTAGATAATGCAAAATTGAAGTGTAAGCTGTGTAACCGCAGGTACAATAGGTACATAGGCGAGTTGTGCGCTGTGACTGCCAGGTCTGCGTGCTTTCTCGGCGTGCGCGGTCGACTTGAAAAATTCATTTTGTGGGGTTTTCGGCCTTGTCCAATCTGGGCAGTATAGGAGGTCGATTCAGAAAACTTCAAAGAATGATATATAATTTTTTGAAAAAAATTGAGAGATGCCGATTTTCAGTATGCAGTTTTTTAGAAAAAGATGTGATTTTTCATACTTTTTTTCACTATCTATCAAATGACATTTACAATGTCCAAAATTGTCTATTTTTTCACATTGAATCAAAACAAGAATCGTTGAAATCGGAATGTGGATTCCAAAGTTATGAATTTTTTTGTAAGAGGATGCACGCCATAAATGAAAATTTTGAAAAAATCGTAAATTCAAAAATTCTCAAAATAAAAAAAAAACGGCCGAATATGGGTCGATTTATTTTCAATTCTCTACAACATATCAAAAATTCGTCATGATCCGACAACATGGCTGCAAAAAGTGATCGTTTTGGCGTGGAATGGCTCGTATGAGTGAAATATTCGAGGAAATTATCCTCAAAGTTGACCTTGGCGCCGCAGATGGCGACTGCTGAGACGGCATTTTTCCCATTTTAAGACCACCTTTGATTAGGATTATCATAATTTTTGATCTTGCGGTATAAATACTTGATTACTGAGTTAGTGATTACTATCTATTCTCGTGAAGAAATACCTAGGTACTAGGTAGGTATTGGTATTAGGTAAGTAGGTAGGTGAAAGAATTTATTTGACTGGGAAGAAAAAAGTAAAATGCACGTGTCCAACTGTCCACACAACCATGATGTGAACCCTCGTGTGAACCAGTGGACATGCGATGAATGGATGGAACAATGGCAACCCTAAGCTGGCCTAAATAAATGACCCAATTACCTGTATCTGACTTCTTGTTTGTCAGGAATGAGGATCGTCTTGGACCACACTTCCGGATCGTCCTCTTGGTCCAGAGGCACGCATTTTTCGGCCTGCCATGACCCTAGCTCGGGCACATTCCCGATGACGCACACGGTTTCGTCCTTTTTCAAGTCAGGCACTCTCACCCGGAACAGCCAAGGCCTTGGGGGGTACGTGGAGGGATCCTCACGCTTGGATTCGCTCTCGTCGCCCTTTCCGCTTCTCAGGGGCTCGTTAGCGGGATCTTCCAGGAAAAACCAGCGTTGCATGATGGCTATTTTCGGATTTTCTCACACACAAGAACACAAAAGCCCTTCCTCACTGGGCTAGACGTAGGGCCTCGATGACAGCGAAGCGGACTCGACGGGCCGAGTTTTACTGTAGGATGACAGAAAACAGCATTATTCTTCACAGATAATGTCACCTCGACAGCAGTTGGGTCGATTTAGGGAAATTCATTTTTTCACAGCCCGTTGAGTGCTATTTTACTTTTAATTTCACAATGGCATTATCGGGGCGACTGACTTTCGATTGCCTTGCTTCCTCGCTGCTGCACGCTGCACACCCAAACCGTAACCGTACAGCTGACGGCGCGGCGCGAAACACACACAAACGCGGAAGAAGGGGAAGACACGCTTCCCTTTCCCTTCCCTTTACCCCAATCGCTATGCGGATCTTGCGTGCGCAATGAGCTACGTCATCCAGGTGCCTCGCACAGGACCGTACCGCGTATTTCAGCACAGCAGGATAGCCCCGTGCTGGGATGCCCCGTGTTTACTTTTGATGAATGGAATGAACAATGACTTTATCCATTCCAAAATTAGGAATGGACTACAAACAATGGTCAAGAAGGTTTTTCAAACTTTCAAAGGAAACTTTGCGGAAGATCCACCAACCTCCGAGAAAAAAATTATAAAAGGAAACCACGCAGTGTATTTTTAGCGCCGCGCCGGGCAGACATGCAACCCCCCGAACGAAGTGGATGAGCGCTTTCCATTTAAAACATTTGTGTCGGTTTGTGTCAGCTTGTGTTAGCTTGTGTCGATGACACAAAGGAACACAAATCAAATGGAACGCATTTGTGTCGACACAAGTCGACTTGTGTCGGTAAATGGAAAACACCCAATAGGGTGATTGCATGTAGAGGGCTACGACAGCTACTTAGAGGGCGTTTATGGCAAAATGTCAATAGTGGCATTGTCATCTGTCAAGTTTCATCCATGTCGGAGTCAACGTCAACCGGACTAACCTGCTAACCTCACTAAATACTATCATTTTTACGTGTTTTGTTTACATACTGGTTTATTCGGCGTTTACGAGATCAAGATTGTGATTTCTAATCATTTCTAACAATGCCTTACACCTGGGTCGCTATTTTTTAATCGTATGAGAAAAGTCCCTGGGAGTTTTATATAATCCGTACTACACTTCTGTAGCGAAAGTTGCCTAAAAACAACGATTTTAGGCAACATTCGCTACATCAGTGTACTGCGGAATGTATTTTACTCCCAGGCGGGACTTTTCTCACACGATTCAAGAATAGCGGCCCAGGTAAATGCGTGTCCCATGCAGTGGCGGATCCAGAGGGGGGGCGCAGGGGGCGCGCGCCCCCCCCCCTGGACTAAACCAAGGTTTGCAATTATTGCTCCTTAGCTTGTCAGGATGATTTACATGTTACAATATTTACTCTAGTATCTTTTACTACGCGTATTACTATTCGACTCTCAATGTACACAAACACACACAAATAACACCCAGTCAACCCATCGAGTCAGTGGCTGGTGGCCGGTGGCCTTCTTCTATTTTCACACAAAACATCAAACTACCTACCCTAATAAACTTTCTAAAAACATCACACAAAACGCGCCCCCTGCGCCTTTATTCTCGCCCGCGACAAACAAAGAATTCACATCTGGTGTCCATACTTACTATCATAAAACACACCAACTCACCTACCTGCCTGATCGAGTGCCTGCCTAATATGATAAATATTCGATGAAAAACAAACTAAATGGTACATAAGATATCAAAAACGACGACAGTCAGAACTGAAGAGCCATTATATACCCACCTATCTTCTCGAATAATTAACATATGATTATTTAATTAGGTATTATACTCAGAGTTGCTTCTGGATGAGTTGCTTGTTACTTCGTATTTCACGGCATAGATAGCTTCAACGAAAACCCTAGTCAATAGGTAGGTAGGTAGGTAGGCTCTGTTGACAAAGAACACAGAGTCCCACCCCAGGTAGAAACGAGAAGTGTGATCATAATGGGGCTGTATAGGCAAAACAAATTGTGGAGGGCGACGTGTACTATGCACCCATATTTGACATTCTATAAAATGATTGCAATGTCACACTTGAAGTGGACGGTTCGAATTAAAAGAGTAGCTGGGTGAAAAAGCGCCCCGCTTCGAAGGAGAAAAAAAAGGATTGGTGCCAAAGTAGAGACAGATAGGTAGGTACCTCGGTAGGTACCTAAAGAAACAAATATCCTATTGTGACGCTACTGCTTGGGGGTGAGCGAATTCTTTCCCTGACTTCGTCGGGAGTAGGTAGTTACCTAGTGATCTGGGGCCCTTTATTTCCTAGCAGAGAGTAGCAGAGTAGAGAAAATGAAACGATGATGAGGCAGGTAGGATACGATAGTGTAATACGTTCTATAGTTAGGTATTCCAGAGTACTTCTATACAATCACAAATTTGGGTGTTCGCTCAATAGTTGTTGGAGAAGACGAAGATAGTCAGCATGAGCAATTTTATGAGGTTTAGCATCAGCATACTCTTTGTACCGGAACGTAATGGGCAGCCTGTGGGGGATTAGCATCAGCACGTTATGCCAAGTCTGGGGCACTTGGAGGTAGGTAGGCTACGTTACCGGCACGTCTAGGCTGCAGGAAGCTGGTAGAGGATAGTCAGTACCTAGTTTGGACCATGTATGGGGTTGGCCTGTGAGAGGGCTTGGCACCGCACGTTCAGCCCGAATCAGAGGGCAGGCGAATGAATCGTCTAGCTGTATCGGAGAGTATCTGACAACCATTTTGACTTTTCGAGGAATGAGATGTTGACGGTGGTCATTGACAGAAATGGGAGAGTTCAGCAAGCCCCACGGTGGAACCCGTAGATCCAGTTACCAAATATAAGCTGCTGGACGGCTTGGTCGATCCAATATTTGATCCACCACTACCAAAAACAAACTGTGGTGGAAAAAATGGAGATTGGTGGCTGTGACCGTTCGAGAGGCGCATGCGGCATCCACCCAAGCATCCACCGATGGCACCCAACATAGGACCTGCTGAACGCGCCCAATGTCATCACGGTGACAGCGGTGCATAGTACAATGCGCCATTAGGTTTGTTCGCGTCGCATGAACCTTTGGCACCCAAAAGTTCATATGAACCTTGAAGTACATGTACGAGGTGTAGTTGGTGCAGATTAAAACACCAAATCGACGCGAACGGTTTAGTGCAATAAATCTTGTAGCGCCAGATTTGATAGTTGATAGCTGACAGTGTTGACACTTTCCGAATTCTGAGTGATAGCTTCAGAATTCATTTGTAAAATGTCGAGCAAAGCCAAGAGCTGTGCCAAGAGCAAAGCAATCGCCAAGCAGAACCGAAACGCTCTTATGATGATGTTTGGACTGATTACACACAACATAGGGTGCTTTCCACCTAGACGGTACAAATACCACCAGACGGCACATGTTCCATGGTGTGGCACAAAATTTCAAGTGATCCAATGAACGGCGCAGAACCGAGTAGGAACACGAAGATGGAAAGCACCGTTTGGCACCCGCACATGCGTAAATGGCAGGTGTACCGAACTTTGGGCTAGGTGGAAAGCACGCATAGCTTCTTCCGACGAGGACGATGACAGAGAAACGGACATTTTCAATTTAATATTTCAACACCATGAAGAAGGCAAGTAAAAATTATGTAGAACAAGTCTCTCCACTTCCTGGTGGATCTTTCTTCTTTCATCGCCAAAATATACGAGGTCTCCTTCTTCAGAAACTTTCCACAAGTCCATCGTACAGACAGAAGCTAACGTCAAATCAGGCGCTAAATCATCCAAATGTCATAAATGGCAAACTTTCTGGGTTCTGCACTTTTGGCACCACCCTCCGACTGGGTGTAGAAGGTGCAGCACTTTTTTCTGGCACTGAGAACTTTTTCGGCGACGCGAACACCACCGAACTGTACTTTTTCTGCGACGCGAACGGTAAAGTGCACTTAGGGCAGAAAAGTGCAGAAGGTTCATGCGACGCGAACAAACATTCAAGCTTTTGCCGCTATACAGCCCCATTGTCACAATAAGTGACAGTTGGCGCCGATGTCTTGTTGTTTTGAGCGCTGTTGCCATTTTCGTTGTTCCTGAACTTCCACAAATGATCATTGAACTTAATTTCAACGAAACATTTCCTTTGAATATAAAGAATGATATCCAACATTCAACCAAATCATTTGTGGAATTTTAAGTGCACTACAATATTTTTTAGTGTTAATTTTCAATATCGGTGTACGAAACTATGAAATTCGCGCCAGACATGCCCACTCAAAAAACCGAAACGAAGGGACCTAGTAATGATACTTGAGGAACTAAGCAGGAAGCTCTCTCTGCTGTTATAACGCTGAAGGGCTTGTGGTTCTTTTTGCTTCTTCCATTTTGGTATTTTCTTAGGGACACATTCGCTGTATAACTTGTGGACTTGCACAGTGGCCCACAACATTTATTTTCCATAACTTCTTCTGAAAACTGTATAAATACCAATAATAACACCATCAAAACACACGTTCGGCATATGGAATCGGGCCAATGTTGGCACACTAGGACTGCGACGATTTACTGCGCAATCGAACGTGACGTCACGGGCCAGAAAGAGACGCTCAATTTAGGAAACCTGTATTCGCTAACAAACGTCAAAACATAACTGTCGATCCTTGCGCTGCCTGCCGGTGATCATGTGAACGCATTTCATGCAATCACCCTATTGTGCCAAACGAAATTAATATTAAAACACACCAACGGGACCGGAGAGCAAAATAGGGGTGTTGGGAGGGGAGAAGCTAAAAATATAACACGTTATAAAACAAAAAACGGCGAAATATTGCAAGAAATCGTGAGAAAACCAATAAGAGACATTATTAGGTATGTTCCATCAGGAGTCCCTGACTGTCCGTGGACGTCAGCAGCCTGCGCATTACGATTTATGAGACGCCAAGATCGTAATGCGCATGCTGCTGACGTCCACGGACAGTCAGGGACTCCTAATGGAACAGACCTATTGTTTTTATGGCAATCAATAGGTCGCGGGAACAAAAATGGCGTGCTTAAGATGGATATATGGTATGATGTTATTTTCACTAGTACCCACTTGTTGATACAATTTTCTTCAGTTGTAAAGTTGTAATAAATATATAGATAATTTATTGAACAATTGTAGCTTTATCATGAAAATTAATGTGCTAAACTCAAGATTTAACTTTAACTGCAACGTTGCCATAGCGGGTGCCAAGGTGACGGTTATGTTCCCGCGACCTATAAGCTACCAAATAACACCAACGAGACCAAGAAGCAAAATAGGGGTGCTCAGCGCCGGAGAGAAGCTGAAAAGAACAAAAAACAATAAGAAACAGGGCTTAAAATCGCAGCAATCGTAAAAACACATTGAAAAGGAATAAATCACACGAGACGGGAAGAAAGTCGCAAAAAAAACAGTTGACGCGTATAAATAAGAAAGAATGAAATTCAGGAAAGAAAGAAAAAAAAGGATAATGGGATGGAAAGTGTGTATGGCGCAAAAGCATAAAAAAGAGTTAAGTACGTTTGAAAAGAAATAAAACACAGAAAATGGGAAGAAAGTTGCGAAAAATAAGTACCTATAGTTGACGAGTGTGATTTCTCTATTTGCTTTTCAATTCATATCGGTGTTTTTTTTTTTTTTTTAAATTGCAATTGCATTTGAAACGGCAGCAGGGCCGTTTTTCACTGTTGCTCACGTCGAGTCCGTGGAAGCCCATCAAGAGTTTCCGTATTGATCGTGCATGACACAAAAGCTGAAATATCTGGATGGCGCGACGTATTCTGTTTCCTTCTTTACAGCAACAGTGAACGAAGGTATACGTTGTTTCAGATTGATTGCTATCTCAGTAGGCATTGGAAGTATAGGTAAAAGTCGCTTTAGCTTTGTCTAGTTCTAAAACGTTTATTGTTTTAGTCCCAAGTCAGTATGACATGTCAATCAAAAGCAACCGCGAAGTTTTTTACTGTCGTCGTGATCCCTGCTGTCGTCCAAACTGTCATGTTTCTGTCCACCTAGATACAAGCCTAGATAGCTTTTGGGAAGAAAATCGCAATAAGCACCTATCGACGCAAGTTTTAAGAATCTGTACGTGTTACTTATATAGTTACCTCGATAGTTACTGTTGTTCCTGTTATACCTACTGTTACTGTTGTGTTGTTCCTTCATTGGTTTTGATTAACTGATAATTTTCACGCCATGTGTGGGGATCCAGTTCGTTTATCTGCGAGAGAACGTGAAATACTTTGACGCTGTTACGAAGAATTCTTCAGAGATTCCAACAGTGCAGCTGCCAGCATTCAGCGCGTTGCTTTGATCTTCAGTAACGTACTGCACGGTCAAACACATACTGGCAAAAAGAAGCCAGATTTGTCACTACTTACAACCAAAAAGTGGCCGTGAATCCCTGAGCCCAGTCGAGAAAAAAATCAGCCAGGCGCCCGTTCTCAATCAAAAGAGTAGGTACAGTGTACAGTACAGTCTGTTGTGCCATATCCTACCAGATTTCGTGCTTCTGTCTTCACTAAAAGGCTCAGTTGAAGTAGAACAGCGTAACTCGGCTTTAGAAGCAGATCTTCCTTGATATCTGATCCCTCTCAAGGCCATGCATGGAGAGGCCAGGGTTTGCTTTACTGCTTCACTATCTACCTGTGTGATATGTGCACAATGTTGATTGAGACTGTGGCAAGAACGAAATCTGCTGACTCCCCAGGTGTCTTTTTAGTCCTGAGATCGGAAACAGAGACGGTTCGACATCAAAACTGCATGTATCTTTCTTCAAGTGCACCTTGAATGGGGTGCCGCACAAGATATTCGATAAAAAACTGAGGAAATACTTTCTGACTGAAAGGAGTGAAAGATCTGACTTTTAACCTGAAAATAAATAATGAAGAAATGAAGTTTCCATGATATTTACACTTTTGATTTGACGTTTTTTGTAACTAAATCTAAAGCTGCATTTAGATTTCCATGACCTACTGGGATAGCAATATTTCTGAAACAACGTATAAATCGCATTCTTCCGTGCCCACATCGACTACTCAAAATTTCATAAGGAAGAGAATAGTGATAGAATATCGTTACTGTAAAATGTATACGGCCTCCGATCCCCTTCATGACGCACGGTCACCAATTCATTTATCCAAAAAATCCTTATTATTGGCCAAAGAACTCTGAGAAAAACTGGATTTTTTTATAAACAGAAATACCGAAGCAGCAAATAACTTTTTCTGTATATTGTCAAGCTTTTTGGTCTTCTCCATACAAATCTTGAGTATCCCAAGCAGCAATCCGACGATTGTAACAACGTTGGCCAACGTCGGGCAGTTCTGGGATGGGCAGTTGACTAAAGATTGGACACCCGACGTTGGGCGGCCGTCGCGAGCCAACCAATTTAGTCACACAAATCTGGATCGGTTCGGTTCGATTGGAAACGCCGACGTTGTTCCCGAAGTGGTAAATTCGGATAAAGTAAATACACTAGGCGCATTTTGGAGCCTATAGTTTCGTATCGATTGAATCCTGCCCGAAATTAATTTTCAATTTAGGCGATTTAAAATAGCTTTATTTCCGACAGGCCAATACAAATAGCCAATAGACCTATATTTCTTTTTCACACCCATTTTGCCGGTGCTAGTGTAATAAAGGGCAACGGCAACCGTACATTTTACAGTAAGAATTCTCTACCACCATTCTCTTCCTTATGCAATTTCGAGACGATTTAGGTACGGATGGATGCGATTCACTCACATTAAATAGTCCTTCTCGTCACTTGAAAGTGCTCCCTTTTTGCGTCCATTATTTCTTTGCTGCTGCCATGACAACCACCGCATGTTGCTGTTCTTTTTTTGACAGTTGACGTTCCTCTGACGTCTCTCTTCCATCTGTCAACCTTTGACAGCGTTGAACGAATGAGAAAGTTGTTCGGCGTCATTCTTTTCGTTCCGCGGTGTTTCCTAACGATTCGGTATGGATCCATAGTTCAATGAAATGCGTAAATACGGCGATCTGCGAACGTTGCTCTTTCCTAGCGTTCATTGCCTTCTCCATGCGAAATAAAATGTGTTTTTATGCTCTTTCCACCATTTCCAGCGAATTTCTGCCTTCTTCTTCTCTTTCCACCATATCCTGCGAATTTCTGCCTTCTTCTTTGTTGTACTGCGCATTACTTTTAGATTCTTGCCGCCCAACACCCCTGTTTTGCTCCCCGGTCCCGCTGGTCACTTTTTTATGCTTTTCTCACGAGTTTGACCGATTCTTTCTTTTCTTCTATGTTGTTCGTCGCGAGTTGTTTTCAGCTTCTCCCCACCCAACACTCCTCTTTTGCTCCCCGATCCCGTATCATGTCTGTTTTGCTCCTTCTTTCCTGGCGTTCATTGCCTTCTCCATGCGAAATAAAATGTGTTTCTATGCTCTTTCCACCATTTCCAGCGAATTTCTGCCTTTTTCTTTGTTGTACTGGGTACTCTGCGCATCAATTTTAGATTCTCCCCGCTCAACACCCCTGTTTTGCTCCCGGTCCCGTTAGTGGCTGTTATCTTTGGTTTATTTCCAATTCCACTGCGTTTGTGGAGTTGCATAACTGTCTGGCGTCAATAATACACTACGTATTTTCGTAACTTTCTTGATTTTTTTTTCAAAATTTTGTGGATGATCCGCAAATTTTCTTTCAGAAAACCTTCTAGAACAGTGTTTTCAATCTATTCTCACTTTTGGAATCATCGAAATCGTGTTGCCCTTTATGACACCGGACCCATTTTGCCTCCTATCGCTAATTGGCAAGATTTTCATCCTCATAATCTCCCGTAGCAACTCCGCCGTCAGTTCATCCTTGTCTGAACATCTCTGTTCTCTATAAGAAATAGGTCTGTTGCAGGAAATCTATGTATTACCCAAAAAAAAACAATGAAAATAAAATAGAATGGAATATAGATGTGAAGAATAATTGTTGTCGTTAAAACAAATAGTACATAAAATGATAATCAGTTAGTGGTATTATACAGAGTCATTCAAAAAAGATGACCACCCCTTTTTTCTAGAGATTGGTTTACGATAGCGAGTTGCGGCAAAAACTGTTATTGTGTTAGCTACTTTTTCTGTTCAAGTTTAACTGTTTAATATGTCAACAAAACTACTTCATCAAAACTCTGAGTACGAGGGCAGTGGGCACCTTATTAAAATTTGAGACAATTTTTTTTCCACTTCACCAATATTGAGTGATACGTCATTGAAAAGGTTTTGAAAATAAGTTTCAATGGACAAGTGCAAAGAGTTTCCGAAAATTTACAGCTATTTTCATTTTATCATAAAAAACAAAAACCTGCAAAAACACGTTTTTATGTATAAAATATGAGAATCAATGGGAATTTTTTCAAACTGTAACCTGCATTTAATAGAACTCATCAAAACGGTCAGTATGATGTGTAATGCAATATGCAATAGCTATTTTTAAATTTTGAGGCAATTCGCAATCCACCTTTCTCACCAGGGAAATCACTTGCGCGCATACCTGTGAGCGCAGATTCCCGCTAGTACAGACGGCTACTACAGACCGCCAGTTGTGCCCTCACAGGTATGCGTGATGTTTTCATGGGAAAGGTGGATTTTACCCATCAAAATTTCACTTCGGAAAATCTCATGAAATCTCTCAAAATCAATCTCATGTTATACTAAACCAAGCGTTTCATGTATATTCGTATTCAAGATGGATATATACATATATCATTTTGTTTATCGAAGTTATGTTTTTTCGAAAGGAACCATTTTGGAACCACTCTTTCTTAAAAAATTCCCAGATAAATTTGAATCGAGCGTGTTGCCCAAAGAAAACCGCATTCGTTCATTTTCTCTGCTTTTCGAAAGAAGAGCCCTCCTCCTCTTTCGAAAAGCAAAGAAAACGAACTATCATGCAGTTTTCGACAGTGGCGAACCCAGCATATATTTGGCACCCGGGGCGGACTATCCTGTGTGACACCCCCCTCCCCCCAGACTGCGTAGTGCTAGTGACACCGCCGCATAGGTCGCGGGAACAAAAATGGCTGCCTAAAGATGGGTATATGGTATGATATGTTATCTTCACTAGTACTTATGGTAATACCTATAATTTTTTTTGGTTGTAATAAATACAAGGACAAATTATCGAAGAATTGTCGCTGTATTAAAAAAATTAATGCGCTAAACTCAAGATTTGGCTGAGTAATGAGTAAAAACGAGCGAATCTCTACTCGCTACCTTGGCACCCCCCAATGCGCAAACGCGGGCAAGAAGCTGGCAAGAGGCGCTTCGTTCTCGGCTTCGTTGTGCCGGCGTGCCTGCAACGTTGCCATAGCGGGTGCCAGGGTGACGGTTAATTATGTTCCCGCGACCTATAGGCTACTTCGTTTGGGCAGGTGCGCATGCTTAAGGCTCCAAATTTTGAAAACTTTCGTACACCTGTCAGTTGAATGGCAACGCTGCATGCTCTGTCTAGCCGCCTGACCAACTACTGGTTCCTCTACCGCTGTAGAGTAGGTACCTACTTGTTGATACAATGTTTTTCAGTTGTAAAGTTGTCATAAATAATAAATATATAGATAATTTATTCAACAATTCTCGCTTTATCAAAAAAATTAATGTGCTAAACTCAAGATTTATCTGAGTAATGTCAAAAACAAGCGAATCTCTACAGCGGTACTTTGGCACCCCCTAAGGCGCAAACGCGGACAAGAAGCTGGCAAGAGGAGCTTCAATGGGCGCTTTCCATTTAAAACATTTGTGTCGGTTTGTGTCAGCTTGTGTTAGCTTGTGTCGATGAAACAAAGGAACACAGATCAAATGGAACGCGTTTGTGTCGGTTTGTGTCGACACAAGTCGACTTGTGTCGCTAAATGGAAAACGCCTGTTCTCGGCTTCGTTTGCACGCCGGCACAACGCCGATGTCTTGTTGTTTTGAGCGCTGTTGCCATTTTCGTTGTTCCTGAACTTCCACAAATGATCATTGAACTGAATTTCAATGAAACATTTCCTTTGAATATAAAAAATGGTATCTATAAGCATTCAACCAAATTATTTGTGGAATTTTAGGTGCCCTACAATATTTTTTAGTGTTAATTTTCAATATCGGTGTACGAAACTATGAAATTCGCGCCAGATGTCGCACCCATGCAATTGGTAACAATAAGGTATTTTTGGAAAAATTTTGGAAACGTATTTCACAGAAAAACGATTTCTTAACAAAGCTGAAATTCGGAAAACACCACGAATTAGCGACTATATTGTCAGAAAAAAGCGCCGCGGACGAAATTCCATCGGAAGGCGGGTCTTCGCCAACTTGTTTTGCACCCTCGATCCAAGGCCTTGCGTCTCAGTTTTGTAGACTCCTTTTTATTTATTTTATTTTTATTTATTTAATTGTCTTATTTTACGAGGCGGCATTCAGCTATAAGCTGCTCTACCATGCAACCTCGGGGACAGCACAAAATATCCATGGATGAAGTAGGATTCGAACCCACACAGGGCAGCGCGAATGGTTTGGCTTGCCATTACCTGTACCACTCGGCTACCACCGCTCCAACCACGAATTTGCACCACGAATATATCCGACACTGACACCTCCTTACTGTTGGTACCCGGTGCGGACCGCGAGTACCTACGCAGTTCAGCAGAATTCAAAACGCTGACTGATCCATCAAAAATTAAGCCGGAAAGTAATAACTAAAAATATTTTACGATGCCTCGTTGAAAAAAATCCCTTCAAGGGTATAGATTCCTTCACCTGTTATATAACAAATTTCTTGTAAACGGGCTTAGTTTTCAAGATAGGTAGGTACTGTTGGTGTGGTGGTGAAGTTGGGGGTAAAAATTGGATATTTTTTATCAATAAATTGAAAATAAATGGCAGTACAAATTTGAAACTTGGAGTACCTGAATATCCTGTACCCATATGTATTTTGCCGATTTTTTTTCTATTGTCGCACACACATAGGTACGTAGGTAAAAACGAACACATAGGCGCTCTAGGTAGTACTTCGTGGATTGCGCTAAAAAACTTTGGCGTCAGCTACTCTACTGATGCTCGAATGCTGTGAGAACAAATAGAGACGTCCGAAAATCGCCGTGAGCGATATGAAGTGAAGTGAAGTTGTAGAGAATTAAATATTGTTGAAAATTTTTAGCGCACTTCTCCGAACGGGAAGGCGCCTATATCCTCGCGCTTTGTCCGCCCGTCCATCTGTCACAGCATCAATAAGTAATGGGCGAAAGAATTTTTGCGAAAAATTTCAACTCCAGTGGGTAGGTAGCTCATTGAACAATTACAATAATAACAATTTAGTGTGGGGCGGCGTCACCGATCAAGTGTTGAAATTCACAATTGGATTTCAGAAGTTAGGACATGTGGGCAAGTACAGGGTGATCCGCCGAGATTTTTCTTATTCCTGTTCTTTTTAGATTTAGCGCATTTTGTCAATTACGTCAAATATTTAATTTGGGCCGCACGAATAGAAATGACAGATTAAATATCGCCTGATAAAACGTTTATTTATTTACGTATTAATGTTAGGTAACACCCTGCGTGAGTGATTATTCAACAACTTCGCACTTTCAGAGTTCAAAGTAAGTTCGAAAACTTTCCTTTTATAATTATTATTCTTTGTGCAAAAAATATTCACCGTCAAAATGATACCTGATAAGATTTAATCCTGTAAGTAAATAAACAAAGCTATTAAGAAAGTTCAAAGATAACATTATATTATTGTTCTGGCAGAAATTGTAGCACTGTTTATTTAAATAAAACAAAAAACAATGCAGTCTGAATTTGATGAAGTGTAATCCTCAAAAGACAGTTGAAACATATTTTTAAACTTGACTAAGGACCAAGTTGAATTGGTAAAATAAGCGTTGCGGAAACAATCCTTGTGGGTTTCTTCCTAGACAGAATACCACAATTTAAGTCTCTTTCGGAAGCTACAAGGAAAAAAAAATTGATTTTGGAAATGCCAATGGGCTCAAACCAAAGTACATCCTTGTAGCTTTCGAGAGAGACCTAAATGGTAAAGTTCTGTCAAGGAATAAATCCACAGGTATTGATTCCACAACACTTATTTTACCAATATAAGTAAGTAACTCTGTCCTTAATGATTATTACTGCTGATAGGTAGACTACCTAATCACAATTTTTGAGGTGAATAAAATACTCTTCGAAATATGTTCATTTATAAAATATATTTTGGAAAACAGAAAAACAAAATACGTTACTTTCTCATAAAAAACTGCAGTACAAAAATTATTATACGATATCTTACAATATAACTCGTATTTACACCAAATATATTTCAACATCATTTTAAAAAAATCGTGCTATGTAACATTTTTACAACAGTTTATTTATAAATACTATTACTGATATCAACATCAACATACCTTAATTATTAGTTTATTTACACTCGCTATGATTTTTGCCGCGTTAATACGTCATCATACCATATTTCCTACTGTCTAGATCACAATTGAATAAATTAAAAAGGATGATAACATCCTTATCATCGCGGATCGCACCAATAAAAGCAACGTCAAATTTGTACATTAAAGAGGTCACTACACTGGTCAAAACCCAGTGCTTTTCCAATTTAAAAAATATCACAACACTTCAATAAAGCGAAAATTCCAAGTCTATTTTGGGTGTATGAAGTGACACCCTTTGTCCATGTTGCGACAAAAGCCGTGTTTCTGGACATTTTTGCAGATCCTGCCGCCACGACCGCCGCCACCACCCCCGCCGCGGTTGTTCCAGTTGCCAGGGCCAGGCATTCGCATCCACGTGCCGTTGTTGTTACCGCCGCCGCCACCGCCCCCCCTACGGAAGCCCCCACGATTGCCGCCGCCGCCACCTCCGCGGTTCATGTTGAAATTGTTGGGTGGGAACATGTTTGGTGGGCCGTTGAAGGGCATTGGGAAGTTGGGATTGTCGCCACCCATCATCGGGTTGAAGCTGTCAGGTCCAGGTCCAGGTCCAGGTCCGGGACCGTGCCCAAAAGCGTTTGGGTTCAAATGCTGCATCATTTCTGGCGGAGGCGCCATTCCAGGCGGACCCATCATGTTTCCGTTCGGAGGACCCATCATGTTGGGAGGGCCTGGGAACATGGTGGGCTGCGGTGGTCCAAAACGCGGTGGCATACCCTAAAAAAAAATCGAATCAGCATAATCCACTACTAATTTAGTAATTTTGCGTGATCGCAATCGATTTTGTAGCTGCCTCAGTAGAAAGTGATATAAATTCGAGCTCGCGAGCTCAATCGCAACGCGAATAATTTTACTCAAACATGATATCAAATTTCAGTTGGGAGCGACAGTGTCATAAAAGGGACCTGAAGCCGCACATTTTACAGCCACAATTTTTCAAGTTTTTTTGGAGACTGTGGTAAGTTACCAACTCTATTCAAACAGTGAAACCCCATACTTTCGCTATCACTTAATTTATTTGAATTCACTCATCTTCACTGCATTAGTAGTGGGTGAATGGCGCAAGGTCGCTGATTTCAAACAACAGTGTTCAGTAGAGTGTTTTTTTTGTATGGAAGAGATATTCAGCGGTTTAAAAATCAAGACCAAACTTACTTGGAAACCTTGTGGTGGAACCACATGAGGAGGAAAGTTCTGGAAACCCATCGGGATGTTGGGAAACATCTGTGGAGGTATCACGGGCTCTTGCACTGGCGGTGGAGGTGACCCCTTCGGTTCCGGCCACGGTGTTTTCCTCAAATCGATGTCTTGCGTTTCCGAGTCGTCCAGTGGTATGATAATGGGATCGATCATTTGATGGTTCTCCGGAATCGGTTCCTCAGGACTGTCGGGAATTTTCCTCTTATCGAAATAGAACGTTTGAAGCGTGCTCTTTTCCCTGGCAAACTGAATGTCTTTCTCTAAACTCTTGCTACCAGCTACAGCTGCGGGCTCAGGTATGTCTATGATGTATAACATCCTCCATGGCATCTGCTCTCCCATCAAGTCTTCATTGGGCAACTTCCTGGACATGAACAACGCCTCTCGTTCGCTCGACATTTCCATCTTGGCCATGTCCATGAACGTCTTGGTCACATTGACTCTTTCTGTTTCGTCCAACTCAAAGAATCGAACTTGCGTCAGGTCACTGTCGTTGAACTTGACGGATTTCTTAGGACCCTTTCGCTTGCCCACAACCAAAACGCCTTTCAGTCCGCTTTCGTTGACTCTAACCGTTGGTTCCGCTTCCATCGGTTCGTCCCTGTTTTCACTTTCGTCCGTTTTTTCTTCAGTTGTAGTAGTTGTGTCAGCATCTTTTTCAGTCGTCTCTAAAGTATCTTGATAAAAATTTATGGGAGCGATGTTCTTCAAACCGAGAGGAGAAGTCGTTGGAGAAGCAGGAGTATTTTTGTCGTCAGTCGGCGATTCTGGAGTATCCTTGGAGACGCTGGCTCTCCTCTTTCGCTTTTTCGGTTCTTTTTTCGTTGTGGCCGACGCGGCCAAGGCGTCCATAAAGATATCGCTTTCTTGCAGAAAGGCCGCTGCAAGGAAAAAATACAATTGAATAATATAAAGGTCAGCATGATAAAATTAAATTATCAGGCGAGCAGGGGAGCTGGTCAAACACGTGTATCTAAGTGGTATGTTGATAAACATTAATCACGTGCATCCTTGAAGAAGATGAACATTAATTTTCGTAGATGAACCTGAAAATAATGAGTCATCTTTCTGGTGTGGCCTAAGTTTAGAAAAAATCGATTATGTCGCGACACAATGAAAGTGAAATTATTAGCATCCGAGTAAACAGACATGCTTGTTTTTGTGCCGTTAAACGACACGCGAAATCCTCCATTCGTATGTATATTTGAATTGGGGAGGATTCTCAAAAATAGAACCGTTGGAGAGTTCGTTGTTTGCCAGAATGTAGGTGGTTGTATTTTTAGATCAGCGAGGAGAAAGCAAACCTCATCAAGTCAACTTGGACCTAAAATTATGTCTGTTCATTCTATATTTTATCCAGTTCGTACAAGGATAAATATATAAGGGGCAATAAAAGGGGCATTTATATATAGGTAATTAATCAGATATAGGTTGAGTGACCGTTTGCTTGCAAATAGAGCAATTTTATAATAATTGTAGGAAATTTTCAACAAATTTGCAGTCAAACTGTTTCGACTATAAACTGATTGGGAACTACCATAGAAATTTATATTATTTTAGGCCGAACCCGTCTCAACTTTCTGACTTATAGACTTGATGGAAAAACGGGCAGATTTAGTCAAAAAAGCGGAACCAAGGTTGAATCACGATAAGGCTTTTATAACCGGAACAAGCTACGTTCTGGTAGATCTGGGTAGATCCAAATCAAACTTGGATTCTAGTTGAGAGCCCAACTCTAGGTCCACTTTCAAATTGTATGAAAATCGAATCTGGCTTCGGTGAACCTACGTTGAATCTTCTCAGATTTTTATCGAATGAGCGGACGACCGCCAAGAAATGGCAAGTCAGGAAAAATCTAGATGAATGGGATACAGATAGTCCAGACAGACTTTCAGACCATCGTAGGTGATCCATCGATAAAAATTTTCCTTCAGCTAGAGCAATCAAGTTGAACCAGCTCGAACAAAGATTGAACTGGTAAATTTCTGGTTGAAACTGGATGCAGTCAGGTTGAATTTGGGTTGAGCTGGAGAAAATCTCAGTTGAATCACAGCAAACTTATGTTGAATGTTGGTAGCTCTAGTGGCTGAATACCGGCAAGTTCTAGGTGAACACAGATGTGGGTAAAATTGGGTCTAATCAGAGTGAACTTTTTTTTAATCGGCGCAGTGCAGAAGAGCAGATCACTTGCAGTTGAATCTAGATAAAAACTAGGTTGGATCTGACTTGAATTCACTTGAATCTGAGCACATGCAGGTTGATTTAAATATATCAACTTCAACTCTGTAAGTTCTAATTGTATCGGGATCAATGTTGATTCAACTGCAAAGTTTGTTGAATCGGCTTAAACTTAGATGATAAATTGGAGTATATTCTAGTTATAAATGAGTCGAATAAAGTTGAATCAGAATGAAGCTAGTAAAATTTGCATACAACTATAGGTTCATTTAAATGCATTTTAGTTGAAATGGAGCAAATTCAAGTTGAATAAACAAATTTCGTCTAAAAGTGAATGGATTCTTGTTGCATTTGAATAAAATTAGTTAGATTAATGTAAATTTTTTATCGCGCAATTTGTTGGATAAGGCATTGTTGAATTGATGCAAATTCAAGTTGAATAAGATCTAGAGGTTGTTCGAAACAATAATATTGTAGGCTGAATGTGGATAAAATGAAAATCAATCTGGACCGCCAAGGAAAGCCTTCGCAGTGGTATCATTTAACCAGCAAAGTGGCGCTCAATTTGAAATTCGTGCCGATATGTTGTGACGCTAATGAAATGGTGACGAATGCAAATATTTATCGGGAAAAATATGCTTTTTAAAATCGATGGAAATCCGTGACAGTGCAGCTTTGCCCCTAGGCAACGCACATTGCCAACATTAGTGCTTGGCAATGCCATTGCAGGCGCCACCAATTTGTGTGCACATCGCCGAAAGATAACCTGTGTTTTCGAACTGCACTGCCCCGGTTCCGAACAATTTTCCGTAATGTCATTGGCTTCAAAACTCAAATCTACCAACACCTTTGCTCTGAACTGGAGCAGTGCAATTTTTTCGAAAACACCATCAACTCTAAAACTAGAATGCGTTCAGCTTCGTTTTCAGAGATCCGAAGTTTACGCAGATGCAGACTACAGTTGTGCGCATTACGTCATGACCTGGAAGCCAACACAGACGTCAACACTACGAAATGTGACTGAGAACGCATTTTGAAATTCGTCAAAATGAAGGAGAACGTCCTCAACTTCTGACATCTGAGAGTTGTTGCTGTCAAAGAACAATCGAACGTCCTCTTTTGCGCGGTAAATTTGAAATTTTTGCCGTTAATTCAAAGTTCCCATAAAAATCGTTCCACTAATAATGAATTTTGATAATGAATTTCAATATGGCACATGGCGGCGGAATCATGGAATTCAGCTTAAGGACGGCATTTCCTAGCATAAAAAATGGCTGAAACAGACTGCGGATTAGCTGAAGAGCGAAAGAGAAACAGATAAGATTCTTGTGGCGTGAGTTTCTGCCAAATCTGAGCAGCTAAAAATGTAACAAAAAAAATAAGTTATTCAAATCTGGGCTGTCAAGAGAATAAGGGACTTTTTTTAGAAACCTGAGTTTCATGAAAACCAGTGGAGTAGAATTGAAAAAAAAGGGTAATCTATAATCAAGTTTGAAAATGTGTAAATATTTCACAATTTTAAAAATCGAAAAATTCGATTTTTTTTCAAAATTTCTCGACATTTTTCCAAAAAAGACTCATTTTCTAGCCAGTCCAGATATGAATAACTAATTTTTTTGTTACATTTTCAGCTGCACAGATTTGGTATAAACTCACGTCACAAGAATCTATCTCTTTTTCGCTCTGCAGCTAATCCGCAGTCCGTTTCAACCATTTTTTATGCTAGGAAATGCCGTCCTTAGAAATAAGAATCATCATACGAGACAAGGGTAAGTTCAAAGTTTCATGAAAATCGTTCCACTAATAAGAAATTTCAATATGGCGGCCAAGATGACGGCGGAATTAGGAATCCAATCTGCCCACTGATCACCCTTGAGGACCTAAGCTATCCATCGGTAAAAGTTCCAGGGCTCCAGCTTCTTTCCCCGAGGAGGAGTTCAACTTCGTGGAAGTGCACAGAAAATCTTTGTTTTTTTGATAATAATAATGGTAACTATGTGTGGAGAAGAAAAAATTTGCCATTGGCCACCCAGCTTCATTCCCGAGGAGTTCAACTTCTTAATTTCTACACGGACAGACAGACAAACCGACCATATAAGCGTCGTTTTCTTACAAAAATGAGCTAAAAAAGAAATACAGAGAAATATGTATTAACATTGAATAATCGTTTCAAATGCAACCAAATGATTGTAGATAAGCCTGAGATGACTTGTCGACATCTAATAGTAGTTTATAAGTGAGAGAAATAAGCCATTATACACTACTATAAGATAAAACGATTATACAATGGCTAAACTGTAGAAGAAAAAAACGACGGATTCAGCTTTTTCGACAATTAGGTACCTACTAGTTTTAGTTGTAACTTTAGCTGGTTCTCGTTACGATTTGATCATTAGATGTTAAGTGCACACTTATATTCTGTAATGCCTACAATTTGAATGGAGGCTTCAACAAATCATTCATCTTAAGGACGGAGTTGAATTGGTAAAATTAAGCATTCAACTCCGTCCTTAAAATGAGGCCGCTGTATATGAAACGCTACTTCTATTTGGTCCCATCAAGGTGAGTTTTCAATAACGCGGCGTACTGGACGTGCATATATCGTCCCGTTCTATAAGCAGCGCACATCGCAAATGAGCAATTAGTTTCGATGGCTGGAGGATTTTTAAATTTGCAAACCTTTTGGCTGGGAAAAGTAAAAGTTGTCTATTATTTACGAGATGAGCTAAAAAAAATTGAGATCTCTTTAGTTACTGACGCGACTGGGTTCAACCTAGGTCATTTTATAAAATTCTTATAGGTCATGCGCGCATCTAGTGGAGATAACGGTATTTGCGATTTGAATTATTTTTTTCCCGCCACAAGATGGCTACCAAAAGCGACATTCCCTGCCAATGATTGGTTGCCATTGTTATAGTTCAATTCAAATGAAATGACATTTCGGTCAGCTGGGAAATTTGACATTTGTTGCTAGAAATAAAGCGATTTCTAAGGTGAATCGATTTCATAATGAAAGCTAATCATCAATTTGTGAATATTTAATGATAATCTACCATATAAAACCTAGCCGGATTCCAAAAACAGATTTTTAAGGCAAATGTTGAATTTCACAGCCCACCGAGATATCATTTCATTTGAATTGTACTATAATCACTTGATGTCGTTGGTAGTTCGGTTGTCAGTTGTCACTACCCATTTCAATCCGCATTTGGCAGCCATCTTGTGGCGGGAAAAATTAATTTAAATGGCGAATTGGAAGGCCAAGTTCATGACCTGTTGGACTACGTCGGGGTCCGATATGATGCGTATAAAGCCTAAACGTGTCAGGTCATGGTATGATTGGCCATATATGACGTCAGGCGCACACGACCTATTAGGCATAAATCTACCGAAAGATTGCATTGCATAACCAATCAAAAACCAATGTTTATGAACGCGATTGCGTCTACGACTCTGCGGTCTCTTGTGCAACAGCTTTGCGAACCAATAAGAAAGTTTGCGTCTAATGCGCTTGCGTTTTCCATAGAAAGCGGCCTTATCAATACAGGGTGAATCAGAACCGTCTGATCAAAAAATGATACTACGGAATATGTAATCTCAAAAATAATTTAAAAAAATCGAAGTTTCGTTGTTTCAAAAGATTCCACGTAACTGTTGGTGGGTGAAAATTATTAATACAAAGATCAATTACCTACTGGGTGCGTGTACTAGATGTCCATTCGCTATACAGAGTGGGTCACGATGGAATAAGAAATTCCTCTAAAAATTACTCCCAAAAAATTTCTTGGTGGAAAACTATGTGACCACCGGTTCTACATCGGTTAAGCAACGAACCGAATAGCTTGGGAGGCCTTTTTGAAGAAAAATAATTTTCGAAGGTTCCGACTTATAAGATCTCAAATATAAGATGATCTTGAGACCATGCTTATTTAGACACAGACTTGAGCTATGATGGTTTTATATGATGTGTAACAATCATCTTGTAAATATTGTATATCATAATCGAATACAAGTACATATTCTTACAGTTGTGTTGGGTGAAAATTGGCTCATAGGTATAAGATCTGACTATGAATACGGTATAGAAAACAGAAATTAAATACACACATCTAGTAGCTGATATTTCTTTCTCATAATTGTGCCACAAACAGTTGACCAAAACATTTTGAAATAACGAAATTGGAAGGGCCTGAAGGACCACCTTGACCCTTAGTAACTTGGAAAATGAAAATCAAAAAAAAAATCATATTTTCTTTGAGGGGTTCATAAAAGATTTCATTTAGAGTAGTCGGAATATCAGAGGGACCTGTGGGCGGAGCCTAACTGCGCGAACTTAGTTCATCTAGTGGTGCACCTAGATTTGCAGTGGGATTTTAGGTTCACGTGTGGCCTGGTAATGGTCCACCCACCACTCCAGCTGACGGTGTTGCTTCCCCTATTTCAACATACGGACTCGTTCAAAACGATTTTTGTTATTCTGTTTAGCCCCGCCCACAGGTCCCTGTGGTGTGCCGTCAACTCTACCGTAGTACTGTTTTGATTCGACCTTTCGGGATCACCCTGGATACAGGATGTTTCAAAATGAAGTGCTCAACTTTACCCTCGATTCAAATTTTCAAAATATGAAGATAGGGCTTTTTTTTTCGTAAAGTGTCATTGAAAAAAGTTACAGGGCTACAAAGTTCAACTTGTTATTGTTTTAAATTCGTAACTTTTACACAGCTGGACCGATTTTGACCAAATTTTAACCAAAGTATGCCGAAATAAACCTGCATTGAATGACAATGGTGCGTTGGATAAACATCCCCAGTGGCGTAGATACTGGAGAGGTTGCCCCTTCCCCCCACCCACTTTCTAGGTCCCTGAAGATTTTTCAACCGCATTTTTAGACTTCTCGTTCGATTTGAAAAAAAAATCCTGTTGTAAAATTCTAATTAGAGGCTTCGTTTTCGAGATAATTGTCTGGTCGTATAAAAACTATCTCAAAAGCTCCAATTTCAAGAGTTTAAAAATGGAAATTTGGAGAAAAAAATTGTTCCTTAGCCGAGATGATAAATTCCTAACATAAAAGGCATAGAATCCAAGAAAGCCTATATGCCAGTGAAATAAAAAAAAAGCCTCTAATCAAATTTTTTTGCGAATCGAACGAAAAATCTAAAAAATGTGATTGAAGAATCTTCAGCGGCGTAAAAAGTTGGGGGGGGGGAGTAGCCTCCCCATTGCTGAAAGTTATCAGTTGGAAAGCTGAACTTTGTAGGCCAGGAACACCCTGTACTTATTTGTCATATGATACTGAATTAGCGACTTTTTGGCGAATTCACTTGACTGACCCCAGAGCTGCTTTAGAGTGAACTGCGCATCAGATATTTGTTTCTGATGCGCAGTTCGCTCCAGGGCAGCCCTAGAACGATCAACTAAATTTGCCGCAAGACTCCATTTTTTGTTTACAAATTAACTGTTATAATCATAAACGCATGACATATCTGCCATTGTTCTAATTTTGTACGTTGCAAGTACCTCATCGAGCGTCTGAAGCGAAAAAAAAAATGTAACTAATGCTCTTCATCTGGTTCCGCTGTATAAAGATGAGCTCGTTATTTACAAATGTTGAATATTGATGGAATTTTATATGTATGCATGTCTTTCAACGTATTTATGCCTCTTCGTAATATTCTTCAGGTAACTTTGGTGAACTATACTGAATTCCTACGACCCGTAAGAACAGGATAAACTGGGCGCAAATCAATTTGATAATTTGCGTGTTGTTTTAATGAATCAACAATTCACCTGGGCTGCTTGGCAATGGCGCCAGTTGATACTGAGCATTTTACTTTAGTGGACAATCAGCTGGCCCGCTTCACACATAGATTGTATGTTTTGAGAAAAATGTGCCGTTCTTTCTGGTCGTAGCAAAATTAGCTATGCATTTCATTGGCTAGTTATAGATTCATGTGATTTTTGTACTCGGTTAGGCCTCATACAATCACTTACACTCATGCGAAATGTTACTTTCCATGCTCATTGTTGTCATTATACTATAAATGAAATTGATTGCAAATTTCTGCACTTTGGTGCATACACCAAGCTTTTACTCGGCACATTGAAGGCAGTAATGACTTATTTCCAATTATTTATCACGAAATACATGAGTACTTCTTGCATGCATTAATATATGCCTTTTTGATTCAACAAAAAATTCCACAACTGGTCCAATCACTTGGGAGTGTTGCCTCCATCAGTCTCCAATTACAACTCTCCGTCATCATGTCGCCTTCCGTGAGAACCTCCATTGGATCAGTCAGTACTAAAAGTACTGATTACTTGAAAACCATACACTGGACACAGTGCACCAGCTTCATTTTTAGAGCAATTAGAAACTGCCTAAATTGAGGATAAAAAATAATAAAATGGGGCCGCTTCTTGAAGTTCATAGGTCCCTTCATACTTACGTGCCCGCCTCCCTGAACATCGCGTCTTGAGAACTTGGAAATTTCACGCATAGACGACAGAACCTGTAAACTTCAAGAGACGGCCAGGCGGAAGTTCCCCAGTTGTCAAAACCTATGCTCCAAAAAAAACAAATTTGATTAGATTAAAAATATGTGTATGCACTTAGTCTTGAATTTGGTCTTGCCTTTCAGGCCAATTGTGAAGGCAAGAGCAAAAAGAACAAGACAACTCAACACGAAATGCAAATGTCAAATTTTGTGGGCGGTTTTATAAAATGCCGTTTCAAAAACCGATAATTTTGCCTAAGCAGGACACAGCTGCTTGTTATTCTGGTGCTCCTTTGGAATCGGGAAATGAACAAGTGCGAGAATCCCGATCGGTAAAAAAAAACGAAAACTTCCAAGGACGATTGGCATTTCACAGAATAGCTGCTTTCGTTTTGCGCCTGGAGCTGCTCCGGGTAGATCACTAGATAGAGAAAGTAGACACATACACCAATCACGGCCCAGCTGGATCTACTTTCTTTGTCTAGTGATCTACCCCAAGCAGCTCCTACTGATAAAACGAAAGCGCCTCTTATTCATGAAAAAGACTAGTTGACGCCATCAGTGTTCTTGACGTTTGCTTGACGATAACTCTCGTCGCTGTGATTATTTCCCGTCGTCAAGATATTAGAATGGAATAATCGGAGTAATTCTAGGATGAATTCTCTGATGTGTCAACAGCTCTAGAACATAAAATCCCCAGACAGTGGATTATTACTAGGCTTGTTCCATCAGAAATCCCATGTACTGTTTTCCTGGCTTTCCCCATTGACTGTGACAGTTGGAGGTTTCTGATGGAACAAGCCTTATATACGTGAATTTATATATAGTAAATTTGCCTTGGTGCATCAGAAACAGATATTTACTCATTCGAAAAATTGCAGACATTATTTTTGCCAATCAAACATATGTTTGAAATAACCAAAAATTGAGCTACGACTTGAATTTATTGTGAATTTTTATAAAAAAAATATTGGTAAATAGCAAAAGAAAACTTCTGAGAATCGAAAAGTTTATTGCAAAACGTGATTCACGATATAGATACTGATACACGTGCCGATAATGCATTTCCTGTCAACAATTAGTTACTACACAATCATGTTTATGCGGTTAGACGTAACGTCAATGCGTTCTGTACACATCAAGGGATAAAATTGAGCTTTGTTCGCGAAAACAGAATAGGGATTAGATCTCATGAATCGAGTTCAATTCCATCCCGTTTTAGGTACTTTTTATTTTGCTTTGAGTTACACCATAAATAATTATTAATACTTCTTTGGCCAACCGGTTTCGCTGTTAAGCATCGTTGGCCAAAGAAGTATTAATAATTATTTATGGTGTAACTCAAAGCAAAATAAAAAGTACCTATAACGTCAACACCATTGGAAGAAGGATGGAAGAATTTTTTCAATTTATTCCATCCCGTTTGTTTTATATAAAAATTCTATGTACGACACCGCCCTTGCAAATTTGTGTGGTTCACAAAAATGATGTCGCAATGACAAGACAAGCCTGAATAGTCAAAATCAAATAAAATCCAAAATCCTTGCAGATTCTTTCGAACGACGTGGTATTAAAGCCCAGTCATATCGATTACATATTATTAAACGAAGTCGAAGATGGGAACCAAAAACAATGAACGTTCATACCCAATTTTCTAATATTTCACTGAGTAGGTTAGGTGGTCATACTTCAAATTTAGCGATAAAAGTGAGCTATGGACAAGATAGCTTAAAGACTGAATTTTAAATGATTGATTGCTGCTCAGGCTCGTTTATACCCTATCGCAGCATGGTTGCACCAAATCTAACAGCCAAAAACGTACTTATATCATCGCCCTATGACAGATCCACATTCACATAGTGGGAGGTGACATGCGCAACACTTTGGCGTTACATGTGGTGCATGCTGTGAATTACCGATCTTATGGTGGCCTTATGCTGGCCTTACATTGAGCAGCAAATGCTGCAGCTTTCTTTGCAGCAGAATTCTGATTGGATGGGCAAAATTCAAAAAGTTTTGCCGCCATGCTGCTAGAGAAGTTGATTAGACGTGAACTTCTTGAGCAGCATGGCGGCAAAACTTTTGAATTTTGCCCACCAATCAGAATTTTGCTGCAAAGAAAGCTGCAGCATTTGATGCTCAATGTAAGGCCACCATTACATTGAGCATCAAATGCTGCAGCTTTTTTAGCTGCCGAGCTCTCATTGGTCACATGAGGTAACAGCAATAACAGGCGTCAGTTCCAATGAAAACTCTGCAGCTAAAAAAGCTGCAGCATTTTGATGCTCAATGTAAGGCCACCATTATACTTTCAGTTCCACAAAGGTCAGTGATATTTTACCTCGCACTCTTTTTGACTAAAATTTTGAATTTGGTCCATAGAAGCGCGAGTTGAAATTCAACTTCATGACATTCAAACTTGCTGGAACTGCTAGGTAGAGCGATAATGCGCGGATACAAAATTTCAAACTAGTTAACTACACCCAATCTCGTTTTCGAACAACGCACCGCACCTAAGACACCAAAACAAAAACGCAGAGATCAATTTTTCCGGCAATGTTTTTCCCAAATACTCATAAAATTCCACGTACGTACATAATGCAGTACATGATTGCAATTTGCTTTCACTTATCAATATTCAGTGGACGAGAATGATCTTAGACCTTTCATTATGAACGTTTGAACCCCAAATTCTGCACAGCTGAAATAACACGTGGTAGGGTTTGGGTGCAGAAACGTTTGCAGCTTTGGGTCTAAAAGTCTGATGCTGAAAGATCCGAGGAAAATCCAAAGAAACTGGCGGTCCAGTAAACATCGAGCAATCAAGAATAGCACGTTCATAAAATTCCAACATTGAAAGTAGAAGCCCATTCCGATAAGACATCGTATTTGCATTGCATGAATTACTAAATAAGCACAGAACTGTCTCTGTTCTATGGACCGTTCACATAAGCTTGTAATTTTAGGTGTAAAATGATTGTTTCTCAAAAACAGGAATTATTTTACACTGAAAATGAAAAGCTCCCGTGAGCAGACAATGAAAAAAAATGCAACAGTTTTGTACTAATGATTCATGCAATGCAAATGCAATGCTCTATATGAATGGGCCTTTATACGACTCGGCAGGGAAAAAAAACTAGTTTTCATGGTCAAATCGTTTGATGCATGACATAAAATTGACCGCTCAGAAGGCACTTCACGAAATTACCTAACCACTTCCAATCCAAACGGCTAACTATACACTACACCCCGATCTATAGATTAACGGAAACGTAAGCGTCACGTAAACGCCTTGGCTTCTTTCCCTGGTCTATAATTATTGCTCTATTCGTTTATGTTTCGTTATGCCCAAGTTTGCGTCAAAACTTACAAATCGGAATTGAGGCTTAAGAGTACGCTGAAAAAGCTTGGACAGCACCCTGACAAGAAACATGAAAACAAGTTCAACTGTAATATATGAATAATATGAGCAATGCCAAGCCAAATGATTAATTCCCCATAACAGTTACTCCTGAGCAATCAACTGGTGTCAGTACACATGCCAAAAGAAGCGACATTGCCTTAATACGAGTTATTAGTCGCATAGGGCACATTACGTTCAATTTGATCTGCTAGGTGGTATGTACTGATGGCGCTCAATTTTTAAAGTCAATGAGAAAGTCAAAAATTTGCTGGATGCTCAATGGTTCCTGAAATCAGATCTACATCCTTTTCTAATCTGCTCGCCAGCTAAGTGGAACAGAATGGTAACTCTCATCTCTACTTTTCATTGGATGTCTAAAATTTATACGTTAATCGTCATCACTTTAAAGGTATCCTACTACAGATCTAATGACGCTTGGCTTTATAAACATTAGGATTTATGGCTTCAAACTGGTTATTAGATTTACTGGCCCATGAGTTAAATTATGCTGTAGTAAATCAGGCGGGTCTATAGTGACTATGCTTCTGAGCAACTTTTCTGATTGATGAAATATTACGGGAAGGAAAGGGCCTGTCCTATATACCTCAATATTTTATATTCAGCCTTTTATTATTCATTTCTTTAAAATGTACAGCATAGGTATACATAGTAACTTACCAAGCATCTCGCGAGATGAACGACTTAGTTAATGTTAGTACTATTTTTTGAAGACTGTTCTGTGCACTTTTAAACCAAAACAAAAAATAGAACGTTGAAATAGCACTTAAAGTGTGAGTAACATGATGAAGGGCGCAAAAAATGCACGCAAACTGCTAGCCATTAATGGCTGACGGAAAAGAGCAATTTGTCATGCATTTTTCAACAGTTCCCTGCGTTGACTGTAACACAATGAAAAATTAATGAGAACAAAACAATATAAGCTTGACCAGCTCCGCAGACCCCCTGCAATAAGAATCAGCAGACAAGACGAACAGCACTCCTGAAGAGGAATCCTGAATGCCACTGCCCGTAGAATCTGAAAAATAAAAAATACCATGAATATGGATATTCAAGAAACTTACGTTTGGGTTTTGGAGGAATGAGTTTGATGGCTCCCGGACGTTCTGGAGTAGTCACTGTTGCTGCTGCTGCTGCCGCAACGTCTATTTTGAGCTTTTTCTCTGGCGGCGTTCCCGGCACATCCCTAATTGGCGAAGACCTTTTCAATGGAATAGTCGGGGGCAAAGGTGGTGGGGTCTTTTTGACGGGCCTGGGCGGCGGCGGCTTCACCTCTTCCTCCAGACCTGTGGACCTACGCTTTGAATTGAAAACTTTGACGGTTTTCGGCCTCTCTTCGGCGTTCTTTCGCACTTCAATCGACATGGTCGGTTTCCGCACCTCCTTGGCGTCTTTCGGCTCTTTTTCTTTGTCATCACCAGTTTTCTTAGGTATCCTTCCAATTTTCCCAACGCTGTGTGGCTTCAACTTGGCCAACGTATCTTTATCTTTTTCGGCTTGTTTTTCTTTAGAATCCTTGCTGCCACTGCTGCTGCTCGAATGTTTCAAACCGTTTTTGTGCTTGTCTTTGTACCTGTCTCTATCTTTCCTATCTTTCTCTTTGTCTCGGCTAGAACTACTGCTACTTTTTGAACTACTTGATTTGTGTTTGTTGCTACTGCTGTTGCTGCTGCTAGATGATTTTGAGCGGCTTGAACTTGAATGCTTTGAAGAAGAACTTGAGCTTTTAGATTTTTTGTCTACACTACTACTTTTTAATTTATCACTTTCAAGTTTTTCAACATCAACTTTACCTAGTTCAAGCTCAGAAATTTCCAATGGAGTCCTACTAATGACTTGTTTGCCATCCCTAACAGTAAGTTTATAGAAATTGCTAGCGGGGATTTCTTGAACAGATTCCTCAACCTTGATTTGTGATGGATCTACGGTTTCAACTTTAATTGACGGATCTACGGTTTCAACTTTAGGAACAACAAGTTCAGATTCCACCTTTACAATAGGTTCTTCCACTTTCGTTTCTTCCTGCCTCGTGTTGCTTTTGACAATTGCCAACCAATCAGTAACGAGTTTACTCGACAACTCTTGAACAACTACCAAAAAGAAAAAACGCGTTAAAATTTGATCTTGATTAAAAAAATATATCAGCACTTACTTGGAACATCCTTGAGTTTAGACAAACTCTTGACAAGTTTAGGTATATTGTTGAGTTTCAATCTTTCAACATCTACGGGGGTGACAATTAGCAAGCTAAGAATTTCTTTGACAAGATCCCAGTTGGAGATCCCGATGGCATCTTGCAGCCATGTGTGAATAAGAGCCCAACCTCCCTCAGTCATGAACAAGTCAACTAAATGTGTCTCTGTGCTTTTTAAAATTAGTATGTAGACGCATTTGCTCACGAGTTTTTTTGAAAACTTGGTCATTAAACTTGAAGAGAAAAAAGTGAGGTTAGAACTGAAACAATACGGAAAAAATAAAAACTTACTTGACTAGTCGTGGCACCTCTTCCCCAGACAAAATCCCACCGTCAGGAGTCAGCAGGACTGAAAGGCACCTGAGCAACTGAAGCGGACATATGCGTGGCTGTAACAATAAAAAATTAAATCAACAGCTGACCTGACCCTGACAATTCGTGATGACGTCATCATGATTAAGCGTCACCAAGATGGCGTCCTCGTCTTGGAATTTTGGAAATTCAAAGAAATTTACTAAACTCTATGCTACGCAAAAACGTGTTTGATTTCGGCGTGTCTTTCGCCCATTCCAAAGAACAGCACTTATGAAAACTCGCTTATTGTATCAAGTACCTTTTATTACGTACAAAATTTTGTATGACATCTTACCATTGTTCAATAATCCTATATCCACTTAGGTATAAATCGAAATTTGAGCACTACAAGAATATATTCACTTGGATCATTTCGATCCGATCAACACAAATGTTCGTCTGGAAGTCAACTACAGACAGTCAAAAATCCATCGTTTCGTCTTGAAATTACGGCCAACGCCCTGCCCTCCATTACGACAACGTAAGCGCTTTACAACGACACCCGTTTGCGAGAATGCGAGCTGGTAAATCGAGTTTAGTCAAAGTTTCAACTTATCTGTAACTTTAGCGTCTTTGGCGCAAATACCTAATTAATTATAGCAACAATTTACTCAAAAGTTTCAATGAATTTCGGTATTTTGCACTCAAATAGTAATTATGCAAGTAAGAAACAGCTTCGACCAAGACAATTTGAAGCGGAAATGAATCGATTTCGACAGGATCAAATAACGAAGCCGTGACGTTGGCAACGCGCAAGCTCGGCACGACTCGCTCGCTCAAGACACGTGTCTTCGGCTTCATTTTGCATTCAATCGTCCATCAAAACAGCTGGCAATCATTTCTTAATTTTCGAAACCATTTTTTTTCAATATAAATGGCACATTTCAGATAGTTGTTTTCGGAATTAACCGATCAAGAAGACAAAAGCAGACATGGCACAATCAACTGCGTGGCCCAAGAAGGATGTCTAACAGGTAACCAACAAAACTGGGATGTCACCAACTGAAGTCCCTACACCTACAGGGTCCTGCAACACAAAGCTGCAACAGTGCGTCGGGCTTTCCCTGCCCTCTGGCTTTCCCAAAGACCCCTTTCCTTACGACTCTTACGAGATAGAGACAAAGGTGTAATACATAAAACTATTGATTTGAAAAGTACTAACCAGTGAAATTGTTTTTAACTATACAGACTGTTCCATTTTTGCGCTATAACGAAAACAAAGAGTTTTTTAAATGCGCGCCTTTATTAACCAAAAGTTGAAGCAAATCCAAACCAATCTCGATAATTGAATAATCTCTAGAATGAATACCCACGCTTAAAATTATTCGAGTTATAATTTTCTCCTCAACATTACTTTATCATCCTTGAAATTGAAATTTGCTTGAAATTTCTTCTTTCCAAAATCTGATAAAAGATTCGGAGGCCACCATAAAACATATGCTACAAAATGCGATTCCTTAATTGCATGTTTGGCACACTTTGGCTGATTCGAAGAAAAAAAATAACTGATGCATGAAATGTTTCAGGGATATTTTCAAAACTTCCAATTTAGAATTAGATCAGTATCAAACGCTATTCCAGATATTCACAAAATCACTATTGCAATTTTGGTGTTCTAATTGACCGTTCTCACAACTCGATAACAACGTGATCTAATAAGATGCACCTACTCATTTTACTTTCGAATTTCGATGAAGCTTGGAGTATAATAATAGGCAACACAACATACAACAGTAACCTTCGCTGAGCCGAAGACTGAGACGAATGATCGTACTCAATGCGAAAGAAAGAAAGGACCGACCGAACCTACTGCGCATTTTCCTATAGTCAAATCTTGGTGGACATCTCATTTCTAGAGTGAGGAAATGCCCCACTTTTGATTTCATTTTCTTGTTCACCGTTTCAAGCTCTATTATAAGCGTATTTTTGTTTTCTCAATTTGTGGCAGTGCTACCGACTAAAAATAAAAAATTGAAATTTATTGTAATTTCAATATTGGTTATTCGTTTTGAAAAATTGTAGAAGCCTCGTTTTGAAAAGTTGTAGAAGCCTCGTTTTTGCAATCAAGGAATGAAATTTGGCGGTCGAATAGAAGATGAATAATTTCATGACAAAAAAAACTTCAGATTTAGTGATGCAGTAGGGTGTAAGTTCAGATTTAGTGAGATAAGCCGAACGAGTGACGAACGCAGTCGAGCTTTGCCGATGACGATGGGGACTGCTTTCATGCAATCCGCAGTACATCGATGTAGCAAGAGTTTCCTAAAACCGCATGTCTTTGGGTAGGCGAGAAACTCCCACGGGTTGCTTTGTAACGGCGGTCCAAACGTGGCGCCATCTACCAGTTATCCTCACAAGTTCACATCAGTGATAATTGTCTATTACTGCAATAATTTAAATTGAGAAGTAGATACCTACACTACACATGATATGATTTGAAATAATTCGATGTAAAAAATTCTTTTGGATACCTACCTATTCAAGTATTATTACAGATTAGTGATATTGTATGACACCAAACAAAACAAGTAGGTAAACAACCGCAATAACAACGGCATAAAGCTAAAAACTGTAACTCAAAATTTTGACGACTGTCATTTTAATGTTTCGAGCGACACCTAGGTGCAATGTTTCAAACTATTTCTTATTCTTATTTTTATTTATGGAGTATAAATGGGCAGTTACCGTTTTTATTTTTCTTATTCTTATTCTAATTTTTTGCGAGCATAAATCCACCTTTAGACAAACCAGGATCTGGCTTTGAAATTTTCCCAACTCTGTCCGTTTTGATGTTACAGGGTGATTCATGTATTTTGTTGATTTTTTAATAAGATCTTTAGAACGATCTAGCCTTATATCAAGCTGTTTGAATAAAGGACCCCGCGCGCACATTCCTCATGGGATTTGGCCCCTCGGGTGATTTGACTTGAATTTTAATATGTTGTAGCCCTTATTGTTGATGTTATCAAACTTTATCATTGCGCAAATCCTCTAAACCCAACAGATATACCTACTGCACCAATATGGGTTTATCATTGTATCTTATTGCCACGTATTGGCGCAGGGCGTGGTTGTGTCGGACATCCGCACCTTCGTTCGGGGTCTGAGTCCGAGTCAACCGTGCGCTTGTGGGCCCAGTGCTTGGATGGATCGACCATCAAACATCCAGGCACCACATACATCCTTTTCGTTTTAAGGCCATCTTAGCGCAAGCGTCAGCAGGGTGGTACAAATTCTGACAGACGACAGTTAACGGCGAAACAACAGAAATTTCAGCTGTGTTTTGACACATATTTCCAAGGTTATGTCATTTCAGAACGCGATTTGCTCAGAAAAGCAACTTATTCCTCATTAATCCTGCACTGCAGAAGGACCTTATATGGTAATTCCATGCTCTAATCGTCCTAACAAGCCCAACTGGAAAACAAATTGTCAACACATCTACTGTTCCAAATGTTCGTATCAATATTTACGTGGGATTCAAACAGTAATCAAAGTTGGAGCTCGTAATAGAAAATATTGGCAATATTTTGTACTTTTGAGGAGCGGCACATATTGGCATTTTGCTAGGTAATTGGCAGTTACCGCTAGAGACAATAACCAAATGTACCCAGGGTAGTGCAATCCTTCCATTTACATCTCAAGAGTGTTGTAAGTGTTCATATCATATCGCAGAGGAAGTCCTTTGCAAAATCATCGCTCATGTTTTTACGTTTTGAAATTATATCGAATGTAAATATGTAGTAATATAATGGGTGGGCTAATGGGTGAGTGAATCCATCAAATACATAAAAAAAGTTTTGTACCTAACATCGCTATCAATCACTTTCGCGTATGTTCTAGTCGAATTTGTACCAACCTGTTCGAATATTCAATTACGCGCCGGGAATCTTACTCATTTGACAACCGAACGCAAGCGCACTGTAGTAGGAAAATAGTGTATTGTGGCTCATTGAATCCGGCTGAAAATTATCTTCACCCATGTTGAATGAAATTTGGGAGATAAAAATTATTTATTAGATACGATTTAATTTCAAGTAGGTATTAGTCCTAGTCAGGACCTCGATCAATGTTACTATTTTGAATAATGCATTATCAGTCATTTCAAGAGTTTCAAGTACCTATAAGAAGAATGACTCATTAGTCATGATGTCCTTTTTGGAATTTTTTGACAAAATATCAATTTTACGTCACAATAACGGTCGTGTAGCTTAAGCTACAACCAGAACTACCCACTTAACGGTCAATATGTTGCCTTGAAGCTAGAATACTGCAAACTTCGTTCTTACAACGAATATACAGGTGATTCAAAAGTATTGGACCACCTTGAAGGTGCGTTATATGGAAGTGTAGTAGAAGTAGAGTGCTGGAAAGTTGTTGAAAAAGTTTTGTGCCTCCTAATTTTGAAGTTTTGGAGAGACAAAAGTTGGTCCTTCGATCGCTTCTATTTTCGTTGTTTCAAAAGATTTTAGTAAACTGTTAATGGCAGAAAGATGAGTAGGTATGTACAAAAAATCAACCTCTGAATCTGCAAAGAATTTCTGTTTTGTATACAAGGTGAGTGATTAATCCTGATTTTTTTTTCAAGTACATACCTGCCACATAACATAACAGCCACGTTTGGTCCCATAACCTATGTAGAGCACAATGAAACTATGAAACACTATTCATTTTGATATAATTCTATTGCTTTTGGTTTTTTAGAAAAACTAAATTTTTGTAGTTTATGATTCGCCCTGTATAGAAAACAAAAATTCAATACAGATTCAGAGGTTGATTTTTTGTACTAATTATTTTTCCATAAACAGTTTACTGAAATTTTTTGAAACAACGGAAATAAAAGCAATCGAAGGCACAGGTGTCTTCAAGTAGAAATGAGTTTTACAAAATTGTCACCAAAAACTGTTGATGGGACCTTGTAATAGAGGTTCTGGGGAGCACAGAAATGTATCCAACAAAATCGTAGCTGATCCCGAACGGCAATTATTCAATTTTTAAGATAATTAGTTGAAAATGTCTTAATAAAAATTTGGCTTCGTGTTTTTTCAAATTTTTAGAATAACTAAGATTGTCTAAACGGTTAATTTTGCATCTCTCCCAATATCTAACAAAATCTCTGTGGATAGATTCATACCCTTCTGTTGTAATAAGAGTCCAAGACCTCCATTGTTGAGGAACTTCAACAAGTTTTGGAGATGACATGAATTTCCGAAGCTTCTGATAACACCCTTGTCCCAAAACACTTTTATGATATATTTATGCCCTCTTCGTAACGTCCAGCTACAACCTTTGCAGTGCTGAAACACTTTTCAACAATTTCGTTCATCGTTTTGAAGCCAGACACAAGCGGAATCACTCAAAGTACTCCCACATTTTCTACGTTTCCCGGATCAGTAAGACCGGCGCTCTCCTTTGGAAGTTTTCGGCAGGTGTTCCTTCTGAATATCTCGTTGTGGATGTGGTAACTTTTGGCCACTAAGTTCAACTTCTTGGGCCAACAGCAAAACTTCATCACGCCAAAGTATCAGCACAAGATCATTCCAAAACAAATCGTTCACTAACCCTTGAAAAGATGCAACTCTGGAATGATGCAAAGTCTTTTTCGAAAAAAGGGGGGGTTGATTGAGCTTGTGACACTCTTTTGAAAACTTTTTTCTTTCTTCAGAGCAAAATTTCTCATTAATGCGCTTTCAAATCTTCATAAGTCTTCATACTCGTAACCATTTTTCTTCTGTTTTCTTCACAAACCTCATTTCAACGTCATTTTATCGAATTTCCCTCGTAAGTCTTTTAGAGTTATAAAGCAGTGCGGGGATGGTTGTCGTGTAGCCATTTGCTGGTCATTGATCAAGAGAATAAGTTCAATATCCGAAACAAATTTAAACCTAAGTCCATTGATGTTGGTCATTTGAAACATCAACTCGATATTTTCATATAGGTTTTTTTCACCTGGGGTACAATGCAAACCATTCATAAGCCTATTGAAACTGGTTGATTCCCCCCTTTTTTTTTTCAATCGATCGTCAATCTATGTAACGAATTTTTTGCTGCCTGTGTGATTTTTTTCCTCTTTCTCTAAAATTATTTCCGCATCTTCTAGACCAATTAAGATCAAGTTGATGTTTGAAATGACCAATATCAATGCAATTCCTTTAAAATTTGTTCAGGAATCCTAACTTCTTTTGATCAATGACCAGCAAACAACTACGGCTACTTCCATGTCTGTACTGCTTCATCACTCTAATAGACTTACGAGGGAAATCCGATGAAATTACGTTGAATATGGTTTGTGAAGAAAATAAACAGAAGGAGATAGTTACGAGTATGAAGACTTACGGAGATTTGAGGCGCATTGATTGAAAATTTTGCTCTGCAGGAAAAAAAGAAGAACTTTGCGAAAGATTGTCACAGCACAATTAACCCCCCTCTTTTCGAAGCATCTCCTTTAAGGGTTTGTGAACCATTTATTTTGGAATGGTCTTGTGCCGATACTTGGGTGTGATGAAGTTTGCTGTGGCCCAAGGAACTAAACTTGGTCGCCAAAAGTAACCAACATAAGATTTTTGAAGAGAACTCCTGTCGGAAACTTTCAAAGGGAAGCGACAGTTGCAATGATCCGTAAAAAATGTGGGAGTACTTTGCGTGATTCCGCTTGTGTCTGGCTTCAAAACGATGAACGAAATTGTTGAAAAGTGTTTCAGCACTGCAAAGGTTGTAGCTGGACGTTACGAAGAGGGCATAAATATATCATAAAAGTGTTTTGGGACAAGGGTGTTATCAGAAGCTTCGGAAATTCATGTCATCTCCAAAACTTGTTGAAGTTCCTCAACAATGGAGGTCTTGGACTCTTATTACAACAGAAGGGTATGAATCTATCCACAGAGATTTTGTTAGATATTGGGAGAGATGCAAAATTAACCGTTTAGACAATCTTAGTTATTCTAAAAATTTGAAAAAACACGAAGCCAAATTTTTATTAAGACATTTTCAACTAATAATCTTAAAAATTGAATAACTGCCGTTCGGGATCAGCCACGATTTTGTTAGATACATTTCTGTGATCCCCAGAACCTCTATTCCAAGGTCCCATCAACAGTTTTTGGTGACAATTTTTTTAAACTCATTTCTACTTGAGGACACCTGTGAAGGACCAACTTTTGTCCTTCCATAACTCAAAATTGAGACATAGAATTTTTTCAACAACTTTCCAGCACTCTACCACACCTCCAAATTACGCACCGTTGAGATGGTCCGACACTTTTGAATCATCCTGTAGATATCCAGAACTATTCACATGCTTTATTATGGTCCAAGCGTCTAAGGCTTACTTGCCATGAAAATACGAATTTTCCCGAGTTTCTGGACATTGGTCCGCCAGAGGGTCAACAATTGTGAGTGTAAAACCATCATGTAGCAGTAAAGCGTGCGGTTCTGCGGTTCGTAATCTTTTAATGGAGTTTATCTCCGAGTCGTCTCGGGTGTCATGTGCAGATTATGTGGGCTTAATAAAACGTACAACATCGCTGTGTTCTCCTGCAACCTTCCACCTAGCTTGTAAAAAGTAAATGCCTTTTTAGGCAGTCATGAAGGGTGGGCCACCAGCCCTTCAAAACCTACCCGTGACAATGTCAAATTTTAAATCCATCAATGATACTGGTGGAGCCCTCAGACTATACGAAGATGTTGTCCTGAAATATATTTTACCATTTTCATAATCTTCATAGTTTCATTTTTTTTTCAATAAATCTGTAATTTTTGAGAGATTGAAGTATAATTTGGTATTTCTATAATAAATAACTGTTAGTTTTAAATTCAAGTAGGTATATAAAACAATCACAAATATGGTGATAATTATTTTTTATTGCTTTAATATAAAACAATGAATAATGATAAAAATGGCCCTTATTACGGTTACGGTAGCCAATGAAATGTTTTCATTACGTAACATTATTATCCCAGACTCCATTATTGTAGGTACAGCGCGGCCCAAAAGAAGCTTTCTTTCTCACTTGAAAATTAATTAGTTTTGTGCTTGTCATTTATTTTTGCATTAATTCTTTTAACCGAATCAACTACAAACAATGGAAAATATCGGTTTCCACCAGTCAACCACATGTGGAAAAAGAGGACGCGCAAATAAATGCTGTTTTAGGGGTATTTCCAAAGCAGATCTCAATATGTCTGGTTCCGGTGTTCCAATTTCTTCCATTATGTTGTCCTTATATGAAGTTCTAGAATTTTCAAGTCGGAAAGCTTCTTTTTGGCCACCCTGACTTTTTGCATTACTAGCAGAGCCACCATAGACCAGGCCCGTTAAGTCTATTAGTCAAGTTGGAATGGTCATTTTGGACAACCTCAACATAAAGTCCAATAAATACATTTGAACTTTAATCTCTAACGTGTTCTTGGTCAGATAGAAACCAGGAACACCGGCCTGTTCCAGAACTTGCTGCTGATCGGCGACCTGGAACAATGAATACATCTAATGGTACAGTTAGTTATATTTGAAAATTAACAGTGAAATAAGCCGAGTTCCGAGTATAAGTATAATATGAGCATTACTACATGCTCCTCATTATGGCATTCAACTCAGATTTGATTAAGACATTTATATTGGAAATTGTTCAAGAATCAGTTATCTCTTGTTAAAAAAAAAAATTATGAAAATTTGTTCACTGAATAAAAAGTTAGAAATTTGCAGTTTTCCAGAGGGGGGCGGGGGAGACTAGAAGACCCTTGGTCCGATTTCAACTCGGATTCCAAAAATTCGGGAAATGAGATTAGTCATTTAGGGGCACCTCAAAATGGATTTTGCCGTCGGTATCTCAATTTTTCCGCAAGATCATAATTCTTTCCTTTGAAGAGCAGCAGAGCAGAGTGGATGTCGGCATTATTTAGCCTGGAGCAAAGAGGAAATAAAACAAACAATTGTTACTTAGTTGCACTTCACCTTAAACCCCCCGGAATCCTGATCACAATTTCAAAAGAAATGGATAGCTTGGACTTTTTTATGTTTAAATAGCATTGGTCGAACCTCGAAAGGCACGTGGGAGTACTGAAAATAAATTCTTTTCAGAGCTGCGTAGATCTACAAAGTCGCATCTAAACACCTGAAAATAGCCGTAACCAACAATACGAAAATCAGAGCAATGAGTGACAGACCACACCACAAAGAATGGCACTGGCGTTGCAGAGCATGCTATGCTATTATTACGAGCGGCGATTGCCGTGCATTCTGGAGCACACCTGACTTTTCTAGACTCTGCCCATTAGAACGCAGCGTACAAGTGCGAAACTCTGGACATTTTCAGAATATACACGATGGCTTAGCGAATGAAATTTACGTGGCGACTTCAACGGCCGATTGGAACACATCTGTCCGTTTGGCGGAGGTGCCGACGTTCCACAATACACGGAAAGCACGCGAAATGTGTAGGATTTTTCGGGAGTCGCCTAGAAACCGTATGCCGGGTCACTGTGGAATTTGCTGGAGGGCCGATGGAAGATTCGAGATTAATAGTCGGAGGTATAAATAAGCACCATGGATCGCCCTAGAGTAGTATTGAATCCGAAGTGATCGAGAGCGATAGAAAGCGAGTAGTACCAGCGATATTCTCAAGCGCGGTGATTGTTGGCGTGCATTTATTGTAGTACGCAGTAATAAACAGTGTGTGGGGTCCATGACACTCACGGGACACACGCAAATCGAAACGAAAAAATAGGCAAATCACTCAGAATGGCGTGTGGGATAGTAATCTAAAACAAAATTTGCGGATTATCCAGAAATTTTTGCAAAAAAAATAAAGAAGGAACAACGCGTTCAGAGAGAACAGTTTGTTTCTGGATGTTGTTGTATTATTGGTTGCCTACATCACTTCAGTGGCAAATTAGAGAAGGTACCGGATACAGTGACTCATGACTTATCAACAAAACAATGTTGCACAATATTGTGCGTAGGCCAGAGATGGGCACCGCAAAGAAAAGCAGTACGACGTAAACAATTCAACTGCAAAGAAACCATACCCAAGTGTGATCGTAATTTCCCCCTCGGTCAGGACTAATCATCCTGAGTAGAAGGCAACACAGTTTGTTTTGTCGTTGTAAAAAAAAATTACAATGTGTCCCTAAAGTGTCATGGACCAACGCAAAATACGTAACACTATCAAGAGTATCAAGGGTCTCTGTAGGGTCATATGGTTCTATTGTGGTAGGTGAGACGGCGATGAACAGTGGCATGGTAAAAAGTGGTTCTTTGTGGGTCTTCCGGCACCATCTTTTCAATGTGGAGGAGCGAGCGACAGCTTGCCGAAGTTAAAAACTCAGTATGTTAATCATAATCAGGGCACAAAACTGTATCAGAATGCAAAATTTCGACTCTCCATGACCTTTTGCAAGGTAGGACTTACCCATTACCTGGACTAAGAAGAAAACCTATAATATACTGTGCAAAAATATTGGTAGTCTCTGAGGTAGCCTCAAGAAACTAAATCTCTATAAAGGTCACTCGAATCACGGTTCATGTGGAAGACTATAGGTACCTTCTGATCAAGTTGCAAAATCAAACCCATGTCAAACTGCTTCAGTTCCTCTTTCTGTCTCAGCATAAACTTTCGTAATTCTTCCACCTTCTTTTCTGAATCATTTTCATGCAGCTTCAACAAATCGTGCTCCTCCACTGCAATACAAACATATTTATCATTCAAAATTTGACGTATTTATGCTAAAATTACTTTTTTTATTATTGAGAAACTGCAGCCTTTGCTGATACAAATGCTGTTCAGTCACATGCTGAATTTCCAGCAAACCTTTTACTATTTCGAACACTGTGTCGTTCAATAAACAATTGGCCAAACTGGAGAGTAGTTCATAAGGTAACCTCATTTGATATTTTCTAAAATATAATAATCAAGAAATACATTTGAATTGTAGGTGCTTACTCTGAAATTACGATGGTAAATCACGAGCGTAACTTTGGAGTTGATCAAGTAAAAAGTAAAGTTTGTTTTGCAAAACTTCCGGAGCATCCATGTCAGCTTTTTTTCGTAAGATTAAACTTGTTGTAACGGGGTTCGGAAGACGGGCTTTGTAGAATTCGACTCGTCGTTTTTGAGCATTTTATATCTCTGATTTTATGGATGAAAAATCGCTGAATCTCGATTCTCGAACATCTGACACTGACAGGACAGGAGTGTCAAACTTTGTAACATAACCTCAATTTCAGCTGCCATTAGTACTGTCATCGCACCAGCAGATCGAAAGTCATTTGAATAAATCAGGATGTCCAGTAAACAGACGAAACGCCTGAAATGGAGCTTGGACAACACCAGGTTCGGATTAACAGTCGTTCACAGAGGATGGCTTGAATAACAACTTATATTTTAGAGGCACAAGAGTATCGACAGAGGCCCTGCCCTCGCCGCCAGGATACAGCCCAGTCGGACCCCCTTCGACCTCTGACGTGTCCAAAAAGACAGACGTGAGTCGTTTAATCACAAAGAAGTCTTGGGACTTGGCTCTGGCCCCACTGAAACAAGTCCCAATGAATCTCTTCATCATGTACATGGCCGGAAATTCAATATCAATTTTTCCCATAATGATGGTGGGGATGCTGCTGATGAGACCGTTCCAAGCCATTTGGGCTACCAAGAGCACATTCAAGATGGTCGAGAATACGAATGCAATTGGACAAATGTTTGTGTACATTTTTGGAAACTTCATCAACATAGGTTTGGCCCTGTACAAATGCCAAAGCATGGGGCTTTTGCCAACGCACTCCAGTGATTGGCTGGCATTTGTGGAACCGCCGACGCGACAGGAGTACTTGGGTGGAGGAATAGTATTACATTGATATGTCTAGTGTTCTTAGATTAATTTATATTTAAAATAAAAACCACTTGAACATAATATTGAGCCTAAATTTCTATAACCTATTTTTCCCTAATCTTTTCTATGGCTATCAGCGAATTCCTTCACTTTTTGGAGCAGGGCTTGCGGGTCATCCACTTTCGGAACCTGCAACCATACGTATTTTTCTAGTAAATTGGCTTTGTTTTTGAATACTTATCACTAACAAAACAACCATGTGAGTAACAAATAACAGATAAAAACTATTCATTTATTGCCACAGATTATAACAATAGCTTTGGAAAATCCTCTACAATCTAACTTAGGTTAAATGCCACAATAGTTTAAAAGTGCAGTTTTTGTTATTAAATCATGGCAAAACGCCAGAGATATCGACTTAGAGCTCTTGAATATTGCATTCTATACTCACATCATAATTTTGGCTGATGTAAACACCAGCGTAGAGACCAACCAAGAAAGTAAACTGAAACCAATTTTAGACAGATATAAATACAAATACAAGTAACTCAACAAAGTGAAACACTTACGAATCCTCTGAACATTGTGTAAATTGAACTGTAGGATTAGGATTGTGAAAACTAGAGAAAGCTTTTAAAAGCCGTTGCTGGTTACGATCACTTGCAATTTTGTGATATTGACATTGAATGAAAAGTCAGTGACAGTACTGACGTTTGACGTAAAATGCCCTAAAACTTCAAAAGAATTTCCGTTAAAATCCCTTTATCTCCCAAATTTAAAATTACTGAAAAGCGCACGTTTGTGATGCGTGTTGAAAAATCATTGCTCAATCCATTAATATCTTATATTCCAATAAAGTCGATTCAAAATTCAAGTGCTTTGCGTATTGCCAACCCTAGTCGTCAAAGTCACCAACTCGCTGAGCGAGTTCAAGTTGTCAACGAGAGCTGACAGCTCAAAAAAATTATATTTTTTCGTTGTGGTAGTTTTTGTTGTGGTGATAGTCTTTTTTAGTGTCGTAGAATAGGCGAAATGGAAGGATCGTTGTCGAATTTCGGTTAGTAGCTTCATGATCCAGCAATAATTGCGACAAAGAAATTGTTATTTTGCAGAGATGAATGTGGACCAAGATGATGATATAGAAGAAGTTTTGACCAGTTCACCAGAGGACGTCTCCGATGCTGAGCTCCAGAAGCTTGCTCATGGTTCCACCGAGAATTCCAACCCAGATAGTGATTCAGAGAACGGCTCTCAAGATGTTGACTTCCCCGAAATGGAAACTGTTACTAAGCTTGTACATATTCCGACTAATACGCAAGTCTATCTCGTAGGCACAGCTCATTTCAGCCGAGAATCCAACCAAGATGTGGTCACTGTAATGACGCTCAAACTTCTCTAAAAGATTCAACTCAAACATTTGCTTTTTAGGTGATAAGTAAAGTAAAACCTGATATGGTTTTGCTCGAGTTGTGTAGCGCCAGAGGCCACATTCTTGCTCAGGATGAAGAAACGATCCTTCAAGAGGTTCAAGACATGACAATGGATAAACTAATTAAACATATCCAAACCAACGGAGTTTACAATGGTATAATGTACTTTTTTATGTTGAAAATGTCTGCAAATATCACCCAACAAATTGGCATGGCACCCGGGGGTGAGTTCAGGGCTGCTTACAGGGAAGCTCTTAAGCTACCCAATTGTGAAATTCTGTTGGGAGACAGGCCACTGCACATTACAATGAAAAGAGCTCTTGCCAGGCTGACATGGTGGCAGACCATCAAGATTGCATGGCATGTTATGGTGTCTAAAGATGAAGTCAGGTACCTAATTTTACAACTTGAGATATCTCAAGTTTCAAATTTTTGTCATTTTAGCGTGGAAGATATTGAGAAGTGCAAAAAACAGGATATGTTAGAGCAGCTACTGAGTGAACTCTCTGGAGAATATCCAGCATTCAAAGATGTCTTTCTGACGGAAAGAGACATCTTCTTAACAAATGGTATCCAGTCTGCCATTTATGCTAGAATGAAGAGACTACTTTCAAAGAAAGGTAATTATTTTTTAACATTGTAAATTTGAAAGTGGGAAGTCCAAAAAGGTCTTCCTCTTTGAAGGAAAATTGTAGTAATTTTGAAGTTCATTTTTAAAAATCGGAGGGGTCTCGTTTTTTTTTTATGAAAAGAATGAAACTTGTCAAAACAATAGTCGAACAAAAGATGAATGACTTCATGACAAAAAAGTGTAGATTTAGTAGTACAGGGTGTGCACAATTTTTTCAGAACTCCGCAAATTTTGAAGTGCCATAAGTCAATTTTTTCTTCAAATGGGATGTCCCTATGGGTACTCTAGCCCTAGTAAGACTTTTTTGAATATCCAGCTAAATAAAATGACGCACTCGACCAGAGTGCAATAAATAAGGCAACTGCGTACTAGGCGTCTGTAACCTACGGTGAAGTGTCATTGTTCGCAGACTTACCGGCCGGCCGGGGCTTCCTGTCTGTATAGATTCACCGCACAGAAAGATTGATATCTTCCTTGGGAATAAAGCAATCAAAATAATTCTTTCACCTGAATTTTCCCCATTTCTTTCTGCACATTTTATTATGCATGTGTATGACCCTGTGTAAACAGGTGAGGTGTCTCAAAAGTATCGCATTCCGAGTCCAGAGCGGCATATGGAATCCACTCAACAACGCTAGGGATATATATATGTATAAAAAAAGTAACGACGTTTAATTTTGAAGATATGGGGGATCAAAGGATGGTACTTCGCCCCCCCCTCTAATTTCGTTATTTTATTTAGAGTGATTTTTTGGAACTGTTTGTGACAGACTTATTAGTAAAAATGATCAATCAGTGGGTGTGCACTGAATTTCTTCTTACGATACAGGGCGATTCATAAATCACAAAAATTCAGTTTTCTCTATTGGCATTAATGCCTGTAAAATGTTTCACTGGTGTCAAAAATGATTAGGACAATACCGGGTGATCATTTGAAAACTATCCACCTGCAATATCTCCCGATTCCTAGTGCAAATGTCTTTGAGCAAAAACAGGTCGATTTTTATATCGAGGGGGACATCTAAAACATACATTGGAGAATTTATATCTCAAGTCTACTCGCCCCTACTCACCCCAACTTTGAAATTTCAAATAACACCACCTACCTTGCGATACATCAAATTGAAGAGAATTTAATTCTCTTTCTAAAAAAAATATTTTGAAATTTTTCAACCCCACCCCCTGTTCTTCCTAAAATTCACTGAATGTCCAAGTTAATATTCTTGACCTCCATTTCCCTTCAATACAGTAAACGTCATCCTGCACAGCATCGAGAGAGAAAATTTTCTATAAAAAAAGTGCCACCCAAATTTACCCCTTCGCTCCCCCCACCTGACCTCAAAAATTTAAAATGTCAATACCCACTTTGTAATACATCAAATTGAAGGAAATTGAATTCTCTCCCTGAAAAAGATTTTTTCACAATTTTTAAAGCCCCCCATTGCCCCCCTAGAATACTCCAAATAGCCAATTTATTGGGGGAGGGGTAGAAAATTTCAAAAAAATTCTTTTCGGAAAGAGAATTCAATTCCCTTCAATTTGATGTGTCACAAAGTAGGTGGTGTTTTGTTAAATTCGGGAGTTGAGGTGGGGGAGAGCAAAGGGGTGAATTTAGGTAGCACTTTTTCCACCGAAATTTTTTTTCTTCGATGCTATCTAGGATGACGCCAACTAAATTGAGAAAAAATTGAGGGGTCCAGAATATAAAATGGGACAGTCAGAGATATTTTAGAGAAAAGGGGGTGGGGTTGAAAATTTTGAAAATATTTTTTTCAGAAAGAAAATTTTATTTCCTTTAATTTGATGTATCGCAAGGTAGGTAGTGTCATTTGAAATTTCAAAGTTGGGGTGAGTGGGGGCGAGGGGGGTGAATATAGAAATTTGCCAATGTATGTTTTGGATGTCCCCCTCGATATAAAAATCGACCTGTTTTTGCTCGAAAAAATATTCACTAGGAATCGGGAGTTATTGCAGGTGGATAGTTTTCAAATGATCACCCGGTATATGACCCAGTTCGTTTCGATAAAAAAACATTTTAATGGCGTTTTTGACGAAAAATGAGTTTTCAAGATTTTTCAATCACCCGTATGTTCAATGAAAATTCAATGCACGGCCAGTGATCGAAGATTTCCACTGATTTAGTATATCGTAACACTTTCCAAAAATCACTTTGAAATGTAATGACTAGGTAATTTTTTTTTAAAACATGTTTTTCATGTTCTTTAGTGGATTTCATATCTAGACTCTGAATGCGATACTTTTAGAAAATCTGTATGTTGTCAATTATATTGACTGAAAATAAGTAGCGAAGTGTTCACGGACGTGAGTCACATTAGCGCCCCTGGCTTTTGGAGTACAGATGGTTACTTTTCACTGTTACACATGAAACCAACAGATTGTTCCGAAAGTACCACATGAAATCATAATTATTCAAAACTTGGTGAGTGCCTAAGTTATTGAATTTCATCAAAATCGGTCCAGATGAATACTAATAGATCTTGATCTTATCTGTCACAGCAATAAATTTCAAGCTGAATTGGAATTGGTTCACATATCGTCCGTCATCTCACGTAGTGTCGTAACTGAGTTTTGGTATTTTTCGCATGTACTCTTTTAAAAACTCCTCATGCAAAATCGGCGATATTATCTAGCAAATGTGTATCGTAAATGAGGGGAAGATTAGTCATTTTCATCATAGGTTTGCCAGATAATAATATTATCAGTTGAGCATGGAGAATTTTTGAAAAAGGGCATGCAAAAAACTTGAAAAATCAGTTACGACGCTACATGAGGTGACGGACGATATGATAAAGTCCAATTCTTCACTTCGTGATTTCTGTTTTATCTCTGTAACTTCCTCAACACCCCAGAATAATAAAAAAGAATACACCATTCAAACAGATAATTAGTGATTATGAGAAGGGTTTTTGAATATTTAGCTCAAGTAAAGGTGCGTTCAGTCAGCTTATTTAGCCGCAAGTTTTAGTTTTAGTCGTAAGCGCAGCGATGCTCATTGGCTGTCATGAACCAGCCTCCTCAGATCAGCCAATAAGCGATGCTGCGCTTACGACTAAAATTAAAACTTGCGGCTAAATAAGCTGACTGAACGCACCTTAAAAGCAATTAATAAAGCGACTGAGTACTGGGTGTTTGTACCTACGGTGAAGCGTCATTGTTTACAGACTTAACGGCTGGCCGGGGCTCCGTGTCCATATAGATTCACCGCACAAAAATGATGATATCTTCCCTGCGAATAAAGGAATCAAAATAATTCTTTTCACTTAAATTCTCCCCATTCCTTCCTGCACATTTCATTCGCTGGATGTATGCATGTATCTGTGATGATTCGTAACGTTTTCTGGCCGTTATTGAGCCTGAACGTTCGCTCACCCGGGTTTTGACCAGGATTATCCGCGTTTGGTGCAGGTCGGGGATCGACTTTTCTCGAAAATTTTAAAATTCCAACTGATATCGAAAGTAGATTGCATTGGGCGTCGTGTAGGCCAGTTTTCAAATGCGATACTGTCTCGGTTTTACGTTTTACGGCGGTCATTTTTTCGAAATAAACTTGCTCATTCCGTGAATATCAAGAAAAATGCAGTGCGTTTAAATCGGACCAACGGACTTAGAGTTTTCTTTCTTGGACAAACTGCAGATTTCCAACTTTTTATCCCGTGAATAGATTCCCACCAATTTTTTCCTAAATAGAAGTAACTGGTTTTGAACGTTTTCCGACAATTTCTCAAAATTCTCAGAATTTTCCGACAGTTCTACTTGAAAATGCAAAACCAGCCTGACTTATCGAGACCGGACTCAAATGAAGCCCTAATCGACGATTTTAACAATGAGATTATTTAGAAAAAAGATTTGAGGTTGTTAGGAAAATTCAAATTTTGCCGGAAATTTTTTCAATTTTTTGTGATGATGATTTTTGTGGAATTATTACTTGCTTACTTTTCAATACTTTTTATTATTATTTATATTATCGTTTGATTTACTTCATTACTGTAATTATTGCAGCTGGTATTCCTTGTTTCCTTTTATTTAATTTATTGAATGGCGTTTATTCATTACCTATAAATTTATCTATTCTGTAAATAGTTTGCTTTCTGGACAGCCTGCTAATTATTAATGCAATTGAAAAAAAAACATATACATAATTGTAATCTGTCTCAATTAGAATTTTCTTGGGTATTATTCATCACCTTATCACACTGATCTACTCGTGGAAAATGCGCTATAGAACTAACTAGTATCCTATTCGATGTGATTATGAATAGAGAAAGAAGTTTGCCAAGAGCAAGGCATGCAAATAGAGAGGTTATTATTATTAGTAAAGGGTGAAAAGACGCGTCCAATCAGTTCACGGACTGATAACTTTTGAGGCGATGATGATTGAGATATGTTATGTTTTTCTTTTCCAGAACTCAATCCCAATAAACCCCTGAGACTGGTGGCAGTTGTTGGCATAGGCCACGTCCCCGGCATCGTTCGACTCTGGCCCACTGATCAGAGGAAGAAAGCCCTAGAAATGATCACGGTTCCGCCTCCTTCTCTTTCCGGTCGTATTTTGAAGTTTACGATCAAGGGAGCCATGATGGGAGGCTGCTTGTACCTCATTTGCCGGCTGATCAAGGTACCCCCTAGCTTGAAAGAAAATACCATCGGCACTGTTAAAAAGATTGCCACTTCTGTCATTGGCGGTGCGAGCACCTTTATCCATTCTTGATTACTCAGTGAAGACTAAACCAATCACATTAGTTAAGTCATAAGTCACGGAGCCTAAGCGCTTCCATTTCGCCACAGTTTTTGTTTTTCGCGTTCCTTGAACTTATTTTTTTTTGTATATTTCTGTAAGCAGCAAAGCATTCCATCAACGGGTTCAAAGGTCCTTTTTTTAAGTCTCATACTTTTATCCTTATTAATATATTTTTGCTATAATAATAATAAAAGTTACAATATAATTATGTAATTATTTATAAAAAAACTCTACTTCTATGATTTCTGGAAGACTTGAGACCTAGTCCAGGCAATTCAACAAATTTAGTTTTAGAGCAGTTAGGTTTGAGCTCTCAAAAATTCCACTAGTCAGAGTCAATGAGAAGTCAGCAAAACAGTTTGTTAACAAATCTGAACATTTCCCATTGGTTCTAAGTTTTGGGTTTCTGATTGAACAAACCTACTTATTGATTGTAGTATTGAATTTGAGATTGAAGGCTGGCTTTCAACCTTAATTGACTGGACTATCAGGATTTTGTGTTAAGTACGCTTCTTCTCTTTATTGTTTTGATATTATTTCAAACCCGCTGCTATTATTGGGCAATCGTTGAATCATACGTTAGCAGCACAGCGGAAACCTAAATTGCTCGCTGAACTGTCTCGGGTGTTGAAAGATCTTGCCGCACAACGATACCTCCAGCAGTAAGACTCGTGGCAGAGGTAGGAGCCTCCCTTTTTCACTTTGGAATTCTATACAAACAACATTTGAATAAATACTATATTTTTGTTATCCATTGGTATAATTAAAAATTTAAAAAAAAATGCATTTCACTTACTGAATCACCCATCCAATCGTCTTGTGTCCATTCCCAGACATTCCCGGCCATATTGTACAGTCCGAATTTGTTAGGAGGGAATTCAGTTACTGGAGCAGTGGAAACGAAACCGTCTTCGCCAGTGTTGTGATCCGGGAATTCCCCTTGCCAGATGTTGGCCCTGGAAAAACAAGTTCGATTGTTAACTCAAAACAAGGGCAAAAAGTCTTGACAAGCGTAATTTTCTATAGCGCATGTTTCTGTTACAAGTCGTTAAAGAACGATTTCATTTCTTGAAGACAATACCTAAAGCGCGTATCTACATTTTGATAAATTTGATACACTGCAGTTTTTATGCCAAGTTTTTATGCTGTTATGATATAGTATAATATGAATGAAGCAGTTATTTAAGAACTCTAATTATTGCGCTATCCATGTATAATCATAACCACATGATCGCGAACATCATAGCCCCTAAAATATGAGCATTGGGGCCGTGTGAATAAAAAATAGCTTTTGCTTTAAACTAGCTTTAGCTAGGAGTTGCTACGTAGAATTTGCTTAGCAACTCCTAGGAAAACCTAGTAAAAGCAAAACCTACTTTTTATTCCACACGGCCCATAGTATCCAATTTATTAAAATGTAGATACGCGCTTTAGGCTTAGCACGGCAGAATAATTGTGTAGCCAACAGACGGCAGGGAATATCTTAAAAACAATAAATGAAACGTTGACGATTCACTGGACGCTTTTTCAGTCATTAGAAAATTGGAGATGGAAGATGCGGTGACAACTGCTTAATATTGAGACTAGAGATAACGGTATGTATTGAATAAAAATAAATGATGTTCGCCTCGGTTTTTCAATCCAGAGACTCGCCCACTAAAATCATACTAGGTACATTATTGTTCCGAGCGGCGATTCTTGTGCATTCTGGAGAGCACCCGCTCTTTATAGACTATTCCCTCAGAACGCAGTGTACAAGTGCGAAGCTCTGGACCTTTCCAGAATATCTCAATATACGCGATGGCTCAGCGAATGGAATTTACGTGGGAGACTTCAACGGTCGATTAGAAAACATCAGCCGAATTGGCGGAGGCGCTGTCTTCACGGCACGTTAGTAATAGGCGAAATTCAGTGCCATTTCTGCGCTGGCGCAACCATGCTAGGGGATTCGAGAATAGTGCCGTATGCTAATACATGTAAAAAGCGTAATTTCAACATTGTATATTATTGAAACGGCTGGAAATGAAACTTTCAAATAAGCTATGGAAAAAAGAGTGTTTCTTGATCTTTCATTGTGTTCAACACCAGCAATGATGGATCAGTTTTAGATACACAAGGAGCGAAAATATGGTAACGTGTTCATCAGTTGGTGTGTTTTTGAAAATACCGCCCTACTTCTAGTATTCTTCTCTGCCTTGCGGTTGCCGTCCTGTCTGTCAATGGCATAAAACTGCATGTAAACAAATGGTAACTAAAATTTTATCGGGTTATATGTATAATATATCAGAGGTTTTGTGTTTTCTGTTTTTTTTTCAAAAATGACGGGAAGTTTGTTGAGTGCCTGGCTGCAAAAACCGTACGAAAAAAACATTACAGTTTCATTTCATGAAATCTGCAGGTTTTGACTTTTCCTAGCTCGCGCAGACGCATGAGTTCCATCCCCTAGCTTTGCGAACCTACAGCGCATGCCGTGCCTTTGAATATCGCATATTCCCGCGAAATGTGTAGGATTTTTCGGGAGTCGCCTGGAAACCGTATGCCGGGTCATTGTGGAATTTGCTGGAGGACCCGTGGCAGATTCGAGAACACTAGTCGGAGGCATAAACACTGAGTGTTTCGCAATTACGGTTACAAACTTCTAGGGGAGATTCCCCATCAAAAATGGATCAGGAAAAAACATAACTTCGGTGCCCTAAAATGCTTCGTTGAAAAGTTACAGGGTGTTCAAGTTGACTTTTTAAAGTCGATTTTTTTTTATATAACTTTTGAACCGTTTGACCGATTTTGTTCAAATTTGGAACAAAGTCAACTGGAATAGGTCTCTATCGAATAATAGTAACGCGTTTGAAAAAGAAATTCAGGGGCGTAAGATAATGGTGGGTGTTCTCATATTTCCTCCCCTATTTTTTACCCCCTAGCTATTTTTCCAAATTGTTCCAATTTTTGGATTCTACGTTCAGTTTAGAAAAAAAGTTACTCTTGCAAAATGTTGATAAAAGGCTATGGATTTAATAGCCTCGAGATATTTGAGTTTGAAACTTGAAAACATCTCGAAATCGCCACTTTCAATGAGCCCATTTTTTTCCCCTGGAAACTTCTCGTTTTTCAGAAAAAATGATGGTTTATCAACTTACAAATTCTAGAGAACCTATTTCCGCTGGGAAATCATGAGTTTTTTTTTGGATTCCAATTTTTAGACTTTTGAAAGTGGCAATTTTAAGATGTTTTCCAAAGTTTTCAATCCAAATATTTCGTAAACGAGACCTCTAATCAAAATTTTGTAATAGTAACTTTTTTCTAAATTGAACGTAGAATCCAAAAATTAGAACAATTTGGAAAAATAGCTAGGGGGTAAAAAATAGGGGTGAAAATATGAGGACACTCCCCCTTTATCTACGTCCCTACATTTTTTTTTTGAAACACGTTACTATTATTCGATAGAAATCTATTTCAGTTGCCTTTGTTTCAAATTTGAACAAAATCGGGTGAACGGTTCAAAAGTTATGTCAAAAAATCGATATCTTGAAAAGTCAACTTGAACACCCTGTAACTTTTCAAAGGAGCATTTTAGGACATCGAAGTTGTATTTTTTCCTGGTTCATTTTTGATGGGGAATCTCCCCTAGAAGTTTGTAACCGTAATTGCGAAACACCCTGTATAAGCATCACGGATCGGCCTAGGCAGTAGTATTGAATTGGAAGTGATCAAGAGCGATAGAAAGCGAGTAGTAATCTGCGATATTCCCAAGTAAATGAATGTTGGCGTATATTTCTTGTAGTACGCAGTATTAAACAGTGTGTGTTTTAAAACAATCGTCTCAATTATAATCGAACCCGTACGCGAAATACGTGACATTATTATGAAGTTTATTAATTTGCGACAATGGGGCCCAAATTAAAGCAAAAAATTTCGCACTTCGAAGAATTATAAAAAAAAAGAACTGAAACAGCTTCAGCTGTTTCTTTCCAGGAAACAAACGTCAGAAAGCTAGGATTTTATGGAAAAAAAACCTTCTAGGTTCTAGTTACGTTGACTCCATCTTTTTCTAGACTTTTGTACAGTATGATTTTTTTTGCTTGAGCAGAAAGTTCAATGGAAATAAAAATTGACGTGTTTTTTGTTTTTGTAAAATTTTGAAAATTTTAGGGAGAAAAAATTAGTGAACTTCGAGAATTTCACTCCCATTTTAAACTGGTATGTGTCGTCATCGTCTCCATCCAATCGTATGAATCGAAGGTGTGGCAAACTGGCGTTCAGAGCACAGAAACTAGCAGTGGCGTAGAGATTTTCTTCTTATTGCGAAACTTGTGTGAAAATGGCAAAAACCTCAAGATTAAAATTGATTTGGGTGATTCAAATGATTGGACAAATAGTTTTTGATGTAACAAAGCAATGAACTTGGGTTTGAATGAACTTTGAATTCCTGACCCATACTGCACTACATTGGCATGATGCCGGCTGATTGTAGCACTTTTCATTGTTTTTACTTCCCCGACCCACCACCCAACGAGGAGGGGAAGTGTTTTAGAACGCGCTAAAACATGTTTCGAGATTTCGACGAATATATCCGTTTTGAGGTCCCCTATGACGATTAAACAATTTTTCTTTTGAACAAGAGTTACTGGCTGTTGAACATTTTCCAACAATTTTCTTTTCAATTTCCCGGGAATTTCTCTGTTGAAAATGTAAGACAGACCTGGGTTATCAAAACCGGACTTAAATGACGGAGCTTGAAGTGAAGCTGTAACTGACGATCTGAACAATAAGATGATTTGGAAAAAGATCTGAGGCTTTCCCGGAAAATTCGAATTTTAAAAATTTTCAATTTCCTGCAAATTATTTTCAATCTTTTTGTGGTGCCAGTTTCATATCGTTTACCTTCATCCATGGACCTATGCGTCTGACTGCCTCACTCGCTTTTCTTTTTACATAATTTGGTTTCTTGTGAAAAACTGCATATTTCCAACTTTTTAGCTTGTGAACAGATTTATACGAACTTTTCCTAAACAAAGGGTAAGTGATTCTTGAACATTTTCAGGCCATTTCTCTTGAAATTCCTAAAGTTTTCTGATAGTTTTCTTCTTTAAAATGAGTAACCGGCCTGGCTTATTGAAATCGGACTCAAATGATGAAGCCATTATTAGAGAAAATATCTAAATTCTTCAATCTTTTTCTCAAATTCTTACTTCCCACCCGAAGGCACGTCTCATAATAAAATTTCCATCTGTTCTTTGCTACTCGTCGGGGAAGTTTTGGGGTGACACAACCGATTTTTTACAAATTTTCTATAGCAAAACAAAAGAATATATTGAAACGAATACCCACTGTTTGGCTTGTATATTGTATATTCAAGTGACAGAATGAAATAGCAAATTTAAAGTATACCGTACAGGTCCACTGCGGAGCTTGTGTAAAAATGGCAAAAACCTCAAGAATTAAACCTTATTAGGTGATTTAAATGATTGGACAAATAGTTGTGGATGTAACAAAGCAATGAACTTGAGTTTGAATGAACTCATTCTGGGGAGTCGTTGAATTCCTGACCCATACTCCATACTGCACTACAGTGGCATGATAGTACGCTACTGATCCAACCCGCTGTCACAATCACAATCCCAGTGCATCCGCCCGGCCGGCGGCTAGTGCGGTGGGAAGATGCATTATTATTGGTCGGGGACGGTGACGTCACAAATAGCGTTCGATCTTAGCGTTTAAACTTGCCGGCTGATTGTAGCACTTTTTCTAACAAATTCTGTAGAGCAAAACAAAAGAATATACCTATTTAGACGAATATTCACTGTTTGGCTTGAATATTTAAGTGACACAAGCAAGGAAATAGCAAATTTAAAGCACGCTATACAGGCCCATAGCATCAAGTGGTGCGTGGTTTCTTCCCCTCTCCTCCTTCTCCCCAGACTGTATGGATGGTATGCAATTTTTATTTCAGATCTTTCTCCTAGACACCATTCTGAGCGGTTTGTGATTTTATTTAACAAAATTTGAGAGAGATGGAGTTAACGTAACCAGATCCACTTTTTATATCAAGGTGCCTGATATAAACTGATGACTGATTCCTTTCAAATGCTCTCTACTTTATGTTTATGTCTTTACTCTGATAGTTTTTCTTCTCTATCGAACTATTTCTCCTTCATCAACTTTACTAGCAGTATCTCACCTCTAAAGCCTCTAAACTTCAGTTTCCATTTTTTGTGACCTATTTATGAAGCCTACTAGACTTACTGAACAAGACATCATGAATAGGTGGGTGATGAAACCAGGGGTTAAAAAAGCATAATCATTTCAATCAAACAGGTATATGTACCAATGTTCATCTTTAGGATTGAGTTTATTGCCCCAAGGATACAACTTCTGCTTCAGACCTGCCCTGCAAGCCATTTCCCATTCAGCTTCAGTTGGCAACCGTTTTCCAATGGAACTGCAATATTTATCAGCATCATTCCATGAAACATGAATCACAGGATGGTTCATTCGATCTGCAAATAGGAACATTGGAATCACAATCGTACAGGAAAACCTACTTGCCTAAAATATCCGATCCAGGTCCTTCTGGGTTCCTCCATGAAACTCCATTCATCTTGATCCACCAAGGTGCCTGCACGGCCCTCACATCCTCATATTTTTTTCTCTCCTCTTCTGGCAACAGCATTTCGAAAATGAAGCTGTCCCCAAAAGTTTCCGCGTCACTTTTGTAACCCGTCTTGGTTACGAAATCCTGATAATTTTGATTGGACACTTCGTACATGTCTAGATAAAACGAGCCCACAGTCATATTTCTTGCGGGTCCTTCATGGTCACTTTCAAAGACTGGCTTATTAGTGCCCATTTCGAAAATGTCGCCTTTGATGAGCACCATGGAAGCTCGATCCTTATTGTCTTCGTTAAGCTCTTTAGTATACCGATTTTCTCCTGGACTGTCGCATTTTTGGGAGTCTCCAGAGTCTCTGTTTAGGGAAGAGCAACCGCAGTCGGCAGTGGAATGTTGGAGAAGTTTTAAAAGCAAAATTAAGTAGTATAGCCTTAAGTACGTCATTGCAAGAAGAAACACAACAAAATCAACAGTGAGATTAATGAAGCGAATATAATAATAACAAAAACATATTGCACGACTTTCGCCGTTATTCTGAGGTTAGGTTTGGTTTGACAGCTGTCAGTGTCACTCGCCAATTCGCCATTACTGTCACTAGGCGCGTTCGGATATCATCTCGGAGCGAGCAGACAGAGCAGACAGATATTTGATCACGTGATGCCAGAGCGATCCGAGTAACTTTTAATAAACGAACGGTCGAGATTACTCCGTATGTGAAAGTGGCAGCTGATACCTGTCAGCTCCGTTGTGCTGGCTCTAACCTCGGCTCTAACATAATGTTGTTTGGGGCGTATTTATTCTGTAAGAGACAATGGTGGGTTCTCGAGGTAATGGGCTGGAAATGGTGTGTACACCTATCACTTTTGTCGTCTGTCGTCCCTTGTTGCTGTTGTTGTGCTGCATCTTTGCTGCATGTGTTCATATCACATTCGATATTCGCCATAAGTGGCCCATACACACGCATGCAAGTGCTCTAAGACTTGACTGCACAGGCCTAGGCTCGCGTGCAAGCATCAGTGTGTGTGTCAAAACTGAGCGGGGACTTACCTGAACGTTTTTGCTGGCTCTTGCTCGCGTGCTTGCATGCGTAGTGTATGGGCCACTTTGGACATTCATTTACCCTGTTGTGCCAAAGCTGGTTCCTCGTTTTTTTCTTTATTTAGTAAATAAACGATTTCGAAAATGTTCGGAGACGCAAGCACATACATGCGTGACAAGTAAAAGTGACATGCGTCAAAAAATATCTGGGAGCTCGGTCAAAAACCTCCGATGAAACCGAGCGTGCTCGGAGGCCTCTGCGAGGTAATATCCGAACGGTACAGATCTTGCTCTGGCTCGTCGGTTTGCAATAGGCGCGTTCGAATATTATCTCGGAGCGAGCAGACAGAGCAGACAGATATTTGATCACGTGATGCCAGAGCGATCCGAGCAATTTTTAATAAACGAACGGTCGAGATTACTCCGTATGTAAAAGTGACAGCTGATACCTGTCAGCTGTGCTCAATGGCTAACGTAACCTAATGGGATGATTCTGTAATTTCGTCATAACATTATGTGGTTTCAACATTATGTTGACTACATAGCTCCGTTGTGCTGGCTCTAACCTCGGCTCTAACATAATGTTGTGTGGGGCGTATTTATTCTGTAAAAGACAATGGTGGGTTTTCGAGGTAATGGGCTGGAAATGGTGTGTAGACCTATCACTTTTATTTGTCGTCTGTCGTCCCTTTTTGCTGTTGTTGTGCTGCATCTTTGCTGCATGTGTTCATATCACATTCGATATTCGCCATAAGTGGCCCATACACACGCATGCAAGTGCTAAGACTTGACTGCACAGGCCCAGGCTCGCGTGCAAGTACCAGTGTGTAGGTATGTGTCAAAACTGAGCGCGGACTTACCTGAACGTGCTTGCTCGCGTGCTTGCATGCGTAGTGTATGGGTCACTTCAGACATTCATTTACCCTGTCGTGCCAAAGCTGGTTTTTCGGTTTTTGTAAATAAATGATTTCGAAAATGTTCGGAGACGCAAGCACATACATGCGTGACAAGTGAAAGTGACACGCGTCAAAAAATATCTGGGAGCTCGGTCAAAAACCTCCGACGAAACCGAGCGTGCTCGGAGGCCTCTGCGAGGTAATATCCGAACGGTACAGATCTTGCTCTGGCTCGTCGGTTTGCAATAGCCGCGTTCGGATATTACGTCGGATCGATCTGAGAGCTCTGAATCGTTCGAATATTGCAAACCGACGAGTCAGAGCAAGATCTGAACCGTTCGGATATTACCTCGCAGAGGCCTCCGAGCACGCTCGGTTTCGTCGGAGGTTTTTGACCGAGCTCCCAGATATTTTTTGACGCATGTTACTTTCACTTGTCACGCATGTATGTGCTTGCGTCTCCGAACATTTCCGAAATCGTTTATTTACTAAATGAACAAAAAACCGAGGAACCAGCTTTGGTACAACAGGGTAAATGGATGTCTGAAGTGGCCCATACACTACGCCCGAATGAGCAAGCACGATCAGGTAAGTCCGCGCTCAGTTTTGACACATACATACACATTTGAGCCTAGGCCTGTGCACTCAAGTCTTAGCACTTGCATGCGTGTGTATGGGTCACTTATGGCGAATATCGGATGTGATATGGACACATGCAGCAAAGATGCAGCACAACAACAGCAAAAAAGGACGACAGACGACAAAAGTGATAGGTGTACCACACCATTTCCAGTCCATTACCTCGTAAAACCCACCATTGTCTCTTGCAGAATAAATACGCTCCAAACAACATTATGTTAGAGCCGAGGTTAGAACCAGCACAACGGAGCTATGTAGTCAACATAATGTTGAAACAACATAAAGTTATGACGAAATTACAGAATCACCCCATTAGGGCAGGTATCAGCTGTCACTTTTACATACGGAGTAATCTCGACCGTTCGTTTATTAAAAGTTACTTGGATCGCTCTGGCATCACGTGATCAAATATCTGTCTGCTCTGTCTGCTCGCTCCGAGATAATATCCGAACGCGCCTATAATATCCGAACGCGCCTAATATTCGAACGATTCAGAGCTCTCAGATCGATCCGACGTAATATCCGAACGCGGCTAATATTCGAACGATTTCGAGCTCTCAGATCGATCCGACGTAATATCCGAACGCGGCTACAGTCATTGCAAAAATTTGAAATTAATTTTATTTGGTAACATTTTAATGAAACCCATGAATAAAACTCACAGCTTTTGGCAATTCCTGGGTCTGCTATGAATGCTTACATGTCTCCTGCCTCATTTAGTGCTGATAATGACATTTTTATTATATTTCCCAAGCCGGAAGATGTGACGTCACATCGTCACATCACGTAGTTTGGTTTGAGGTTTGACACGACAGTGACGTCTGTCACACCGCTGTCATCCAGTATGTTTTCGTTTTTATTTTAATACGTGGTTATTATTTTACGCATCTCACGTTTTGTTTACGTTTTCAATTAAAACTACCCAAACGGTTTAAATGCATACGACCGGAAATTATGACTTCTTCCAAACAGTTTTGCCTGAAATGGAACAACTTTCCCTGTAACATCCTCAGTGCCTTCGAGAGCCTCCAGAACACCGAAGATCTAACTGATGTAACCCTAACATGCGAGGGCATCAACGTCAAGGCGCACAGGTTCATCCTGTCCGCCTGCAGCCCTTATTTTCGTACAGTTTTCAAGGTAAAATCATTACAAAACCAATTTGCGATTTTAAGGTTATGTGGCCTATTTACAGGAGAATCCGTGTTCACACCCGATAATCATTTTGAAAGACGTTTTTTACACCGACCTGCTCGCCATCATCAACTTCATGTACCATGGCGAAGTGTTGGTCTCTGAGGAACAGCTTCCGACTTTCCTGCAAACTGCCAAATTGCTCCAGGTATCCGGCTTGAATGCATCAAGCGAACCGAAAAAGCCCGCGCTTCCGTCCTTGAAGAAGAACAAGAAAAGCTGCTCAGAAAAAGCCGAGTTTGCCGATGCTCCGGTGAAGAAGGCCAAAATAACTACTAGCAATAAACCAAAATCAGTGGCAGCCAAAGTGATACCGAACGAGAATAACGAGGAAAATTATGTTAATAAAGAGTCTGAGGCCACGGCCGTCAAGAATGAAGGCGATGAAATAATGAGTGATGGAGAGGAATACTGTCAGGATGTAAATGAAAATGTTGAGGTCATTGTTAACGATAAGGATGAACAGCAAAGCTCAATTCTGGAAGCTGCTCTTGAAGTCAGAGAACCCAAAACTGGCAGCATTCTTGAAAGATCTCTTACTTCACAGCTCACTTCTGGTAAGTTTTAGACATGGCGTTATTCTGTGAAACACTTTTTGCTATTTGTTCGATGGTCGAGGATGTCTGTCTATTCGCGATTTAAATTAATTTTTCCCGCCACAAAATGGCCGCGAAAGGCGGAATTCAACTGACATCTCGAGGTGACATGAGATGTCACACTCACAACTCACAACCCCACTTTTATTGCATCAATCACCCACCACTCAGTGTTTTCTGTTTACTCCAGTTTACTCCGTGCTTGGCTTCCTAGTGTGGTTCCAGTTAAAGATAGTGCGTCTGTTTGCTGTATTCCAGTTTTGCGAGTAAATTTGAAGTGATTGTTGTGTTATTTGTTCTTATTACGACTGTTATGAAAGATGTTCGTTTGCCGTTGGGAGAGATTCGCAATTACTTGCGTGCCGCCTCTTGAAGCTCCCGGATCTTTGTGGAAGGTAAAGCAGTAGTGAATACAAACCACATAGTTCTATATGGAACAAGTACTTACCACAGGTAAATGGACTGATTTTGGCAGGAAGTTGTAAGTTCCTACCACTCAATATTACAGTAATCAGATGTTCAAATCCAGAAGGTGCTTCATGGACGTTTAGGAGCTGGTGTCATTCGGGTAGTTTGTTGAGCCCAGTCTTCTTCCCATTTCTTTCTCCATTAAAGTTTCCTAGTTCACGTTCTGTGACTAACGATGGGATACAGGGGATACCACTAAACACAACAATCACTTTAAATTCACTCGCAAAACTCGAATACAGCAAACAGACGCACTATCTCTAACTGGGACCACACTAGGAAGCCAAGCAAAGAGCAAACTGGAGTAAACAGAAAACACTGAGTGGTGGGTGACAGACTGACAGAGGTGGGTGATTGATACAATAAAAGTGGGGTTGTGAGTTGTGAGTATGACATCTCATGTCACCTCGAGCTGTCAGTTGAATTCCGCCTTTCGCGGCCATTTTGTGGCGGGAAAAATTAATTTAAATCGCGAATACATTACGCAAGGAAGCAGAAATGAGGGAATGATTCACAAAGATTGATACCGATGACTTGAAACGTGCCTGAAATTCACACATCAAAGTAAAAGCGGGAAGCCATCTACCTCAGGGTGACTATACCGACCACGACTTGAAATCGGTAAATGATGAGAATTGCTCAACGATCGTTCATACAACGAAATATTCGGCTTCACAGCCGGATCTGTGCCAATAAAATCTAAACCAGAAAGAATATTTTCAAGTTCATGGCCGTGAAAGAAAGGATTCAGCCACCGTCCACGTTTTTTTCTGTTGAATGGTTACGAATAGGAGATTTTCCTTTTGCACATTTTTGGGCTAAGCAAAGGGAGCCCTTGAATAATTTTGAATGTATTTAAATAACCCAAAGTATTTAATTTCGAATATTGAAATACTTTAGAGATAAATACTTTTGAATACTCTGAATATTTTCACATTATTTAAATAAAACAGTATAGGCCAGGCGGTATGTCGGTAAAATCACTACAATCTGGAAAAAACTCCGACCAAAGCTTTTATGGTGTCAAACTCTTCGTGAGGTCAGTAGTTATCTACCACTGAGTTTCCGCCCAAAAACGAGTTGTGCTGATTCCTCCACATCTGCGCGAAGGTAAAGGATGCCTCGAAAGTGCAAAAATACCTGTTAAACCTCCGTACTTTTTTGTTATATTTCCCTAAATGCAAACGTACAACTCTTACGCAAACATTGGAAGCATCTGTCATCATCTCGGTGCCAGTCTTACTGTTGAAAAAAAAGATTTCTTTGTGCGGATCAGATAAATCACATTTAATTGTTTTTCCACACAAGAAAACGATTAAGCAACGTGTATTTTGGATGTTTTCTAATGACTTGTACTCACTGAGCCCATCTATGGCATTAAAATTTCAATAACAGCATTTTTGAAGATGTTGCCAGCAAAAAAGTGAATAATTTTCACCCGCCTGTTCAGCAGCAATTTTTTCAATTTTACCAAACACCGTTTGCGAAAATTTTATAAGGAATGGAAAGCTCAAACTCTTCTCTAACGATATTGTGCCTGGCTTAACCGCGGCACGCACTTGAAAGTCTAAAAAAACTATTTTCTTTTCGAGAGGTCCTGTTTCACCCGTGTGCGGCCGTGCCTACTTGACATAGACCGGACTGATTACACGAGCTTGGAAATGTACTCTTTTCCAGCTTTCAAACGCGACCATTATTATTGCGACTTTGTACATTGATTTATGAAGAAATCATACATTATTTTATCATTAATGGTCGTGTTTCAAAGCTGGAAGAGAGTACATTTCTAAGCTATTGTAATCAGTCCGGTCTATGTCAAGTAGGCATGGCCGCACGCGGGTAAAATAGAACCGCTCGAAAGAAATCAGTTTCCTACACTCCCAAAAAGCGTGCCGCGGTTAAGCCAGATATAATATCATTAGAAAACAGATCCAGCTTGTCATTTCCTATGAAATTTTCGAGAACGGTGTTTGGTAAAATTGAAAAAACTCCTGCTGAACAGACGGGTAAAAATTATTCTCTTCTTAGCGGACAACATCTTCCAAAATGCTGTTATTGAATTTTTAACGCCATAAATGGGCTCAGTGAGTGCAAGTTATTAGGAAACATCCAAAATACATGTTGCTCCATCGTTTTCTTGTGTGGAAAAACAATTAAATGTGATTTATCTGACCCGCACAAAGAAATCTTTTTTTTCAACAGTAAGACTGGCACAGAGATGATGACAAATGCTTCCAATGTTTGCGTTAGAGTTGTACGTTTGCATTGAGGCAAATAAAATGAAAAAGTACTGGGGTTAAGGAGGTCTTTTTGCACCTTCAAGACATCTTTTACCTTTGGGCAGATGTGGAGGAATTAGCACAACTCGTTTTTGGGCGGAAACTCAGTGGTAGATACCTACTGACTTTACGAAGAGTTTGACACCATAAAAGCTTTGGTCGGAATTTTTTCCATCCAGAATGACCTACCGCCTGGCCTAGTATTCAAATAACGAAAATATAATCAATTTCACGGCTATCTGCATTAGAGCAAGCTATGGAAAAATTATTTTTTGTTGGTAGGAATGAGTAGGAATCCATAACCGTCGTCGCAGATAGTTTGTGTAAATGTGGTATGTGGAAAGGTTAGGTATTATGGCAGATGTCACCCGTCGCGCGGTGTGATGCACATCAAGTCAAAATGTTTAGTTTTATTGGGGAAAACAGATAAACACGTGTTCCTCGGAGTGTAAATTTGCTACACACCGTCTTCACGGGTTGGTGGGTCTTTGCTTGTGCTCTGGTAGTGGCGGCCAGTGAGCCAGTGTATAAAATGACGCCAAAGGAAGTCAGCGGCAGCACTAAAGGAAAGAAAAATTAATGAAAATGCCTGTCCAGTGGCCCCAGTGAGGTTGAGAAAATTCGCTTCCATGGACATTGATTTATGGAGTTGCACTGTACAAGACAAGATAGTCGAGACACGACGCGTGAGTGCACTCTGTGTTGGAAGATCTTCTCAACATGAAATTATTGACCATTTCATGTATGTATTCCCTTCTTCATCTTCTTCGGGCTTGTATGCTGTTTTAGTGTTGTAGAGCACGTAGTACTTCCTACTATCAGTCTTACTTCCCTTTAGTGCTACCGCTGACTTCTTTTGGCGTCATCATCTGTGGGCGTCATTTAACACACTGGCTCACTGGCCGCCACTACCAAAGCACAAGTAAAGAGCCACCAACTAGGTGTCCAGCTAATTGACACTCCGAGGAACACGTGTTTATCTGTTTTCCCCAAATAAGCTGAACATTTTGACTTGACGTGCATCACACCACGCGGCGGGTGACATCTGCCACAAATGCCACAAGACCTAACCTTTTCACACACCACATTTACACAAACCTTCTACGACGACGGTTATGGATTCCTACTCATTCCTACCAACAAAAAATAATTTTTCCATAGCTTGCTCTAATGCAGATAGCCGTGAAATTGATTATATATAAAGATTCACAACTGCAACTGAAAAAAATTATTAAACTATTATTTTGACCAGGAAATAAGAAGTATTTATTATTTACTTTTTAAAAGTATTTGCTCAGCTCTGTATTCCTCATATTTTTATCCGTGGCTCCTGTAACAATCTGAGGTTTCTTCCCAGAAGAGAATCGGTCCAGCCACTGTAGCAAACTTTTCTCTTCAGGAAAATCTCCATCGTCAATCCCATATCCCGATCAACTTGCTGTGTTACAATCGATGTCCGAAGTGCCGAAGACTGTCTTCATTCCGCGTAAGCCTCCAGAATCCGACCAAGACAAACGCATCCGGCCGACCTCCTCCGGTTCTTCCAGTCCGTCAACTTTCGACCGTCCCAGCGAATTTCTCCAGCAGACCATCAAGATCGAAGAAGACCCGTACGACAGTCCGGAACCAGAAGACGGGACCAATTACAGTCAGATTTCGCCCCGTAACGTGGAAGTGCAACCCCACCACAGCTCGCAATGCGGCAACTGTCCTCACTGCGGAAAAGTCTACTCAAACCAGTCGGCCCTGAAGTACCACGTCCGGCTGGTGCATTCAGATCTGACGAACATGTACTGCTGTCACCTGTGTCCTGAGGCTTTTGACTACAGGGAAGGCTACAAGAAGCACATGGTCGAAGTGCACTGTGTTAGAAATTAGGGGGGGGGGGCGTGTCGATCCAATAATATGGATACACTATAAATGATAGTATTTTTATAATTTTATATCATGTCAATAATTAAAATAAAGTTGGTTTTTGAGATATGTTAAGTCATAAAAATAATTTATTTATTTCTACATCGATCGGTTTCAAATTTACAATATATTTACAAAAATATCAACAAGAAAACTTAATAATAAATTATTAGGAATCGTTTAATAGGTAAGTTCAGCTGTCCAACGTGTCGGCTATTATCAATTCATCTGCTTCAGAAGTGCTGATTGTTATCATCATTTTTTCTTCATTGCTCGAACTGTCGGACGACGCTGACTGGGTAGAAGTGGCCGCCTCCTGAAAAGATAAGGACAATCAATAAAGGGGAAGCAAAAATTGGCAATAGCGACCAAGCCGCTCTGAATAGGGCGTAAAAATTGCTACCTGTGAATAATTAAGTTGGGTAATTTCGTATTTAACACTAGTTTTGGTATCGGTAATCCACATGGGTTTGTTTTCAGGTTCGTCAAGAGCTTCCGGCTCTTCCTCCATTTCCTCCTCCTGTACGTTTTGATCCCATTGCTCGCTGTCTTCCTGATCGCCGACAATTCGCTGAAAGAGCCAATCACAGTGTGAGTGCCATGCAAACGAAAATAAAACAGATCAACAAATGAAAAATGTTAAACAAAACGTTTCGAACAAAGTCCGCATGCAACGTTGATGAGCAATGACGATAATCATGTTTCTAGTCTATATCACCCCCTGAAATGAGAGAAACGACTTGAAAACACTTCGGCAAAAGACATTTCGATCCGTAGAAAAGCACATCAACACCAAATCACCATAAAAAGTATCTATCCGAGTCACGGACTTACACAAACAACTGGACCAATGATCGATTTCATGACAATTCTTCCACCATGCTACCTCAGGAAGATGGCCATAGATAAAATCTACTCCCGTATCGTACTGGCCACTTTTCGACACGCAAACGCAAACTTTTATTACACTGAAAGGCACTGCACCTCTAGGATTTTTCAATTTCTTTCAAATATTTTTAATAAGACGTTTCGTCACATTCCTTCCAAAAACAGTACCATTGAAACATGATAAAAAAATAAAATGAAATATAAAATAAAGCATAGCAGTTGCCGATCAGCCAATTTGTGTAACTGCATGGTGGTGCGTTTGTTCCATTTTTTTTTATGATACAGCAACTAGCAGATCAGCTCTATAACTCTGTGACTTGAAACTTGAGTAGGTACTGTCGTAAAAAATAATTATTTTTCTTCAAAAAATTGGACATTTTCATTTGTACTGAAAATCTTAAGATACATTTTGTTGGGTATTGATCTCTTGATTCTCTTGTATGCCTCTCTTATCAAGATTGATGAGATTGTTTTTGTATTTGTTAATATCAATTTTGAATCTGCTATTGTTGACTCTGTGGACGAATCGGAATGGGGGACGATATGTTGCTTAGAAAGTCCACAGCTTAGGATGTCCATAGCTTAGAATGTCCATAGCTTAGAATGTTCGTAGCTTATAAGGTCCATAGCTTAGCATACTAGTCCGCAGCTTGGAAAATTAACAGCTCAAGATTGGTTCGTAGCGTAGAATGTTCACTGATGCTTAAGATGTCCATAGCTTAAGACGGCCTGTATCTTAAGGAAGTGGCCTGAAAACACCCCAAGGCACATCTGATGGAATATGGGCTATGTGCATGACCTTGAGTTGTCAACGCTTAGGACACACAGAGCCCATGGTGGTGAAAATAAAAAATGCTGGTTGGACTTCTTTGACAGGAGACAGCTTTGAAGTAGTTGCATGGTTACTTATTTTGACATCTATTTCTTGTGTATTCGTTTGTTGTGATGGATAGGGACCCTCATTATCACGCGACCGGGCCGGCCGGCGTAAGGGAAGGGAATCGCATTCTGGCGAACCGTTTGCTTACTGAAGGGCCTCGCGGAGTCAAAAGCTCAAGAACTGACAGCTGTCGGCCTCACGGAACGCCATAGGCGTCCGTCGCAACGGGTTTTAGCTGTCAAGAACGTGTTCCTTTTTGATTTAGGTGTACAAATTTGTGTAAGGGGTGAATATGATTCGCCGGCTGAGTTTCAAAACATGATTTTTATGTTAACTTGTATCGTTGAGCTTGTATATATAATTTTCATGTGTGTTGGGTTGCGGACATCAAGCAACAGCACCGGACCCCGCAAATTTCCTTTCTCCTCCGCTCATGGTAAATTTTGACACATAGCTGAATTTAAGCCTCCCATCGGCCCTTAGCAACTGATGATTGTTCAAGTATGTGTGTAACCCTTGTACAGCTGAAGCTGTCGAATAATCTAGCAACCCTAGTGATGGATAGAGAGACTGTGATGGCGCCATCACAGCACCACCTAGTGAGATGTTTGCGGAGCCATCACAGCGCCACATAGTGAGATGTTCGCCTACTGAACCGAGTCCAACAAGGACTTCACATTTCGCCGCGGCGCTACATGCCATGCGAGTAGCCCATACTAGACAACTTGAAAACATTCATTTGACGGAAACTTGCGCGTAATCCTACTGGAACTTCTCAAGCTTTCTCAACAATTTTGCACACCAAGCTGTGTACATGGATCTCCTCAAGTTCAGTTCTTTTTTCTTTAATACCCGCAATTAAGATTGTTGTTAAGTTGTCTAGTATAGTAAAACAGATGTGCCTTTGAGTGTTACCTACCAGTTTAACAGACGCCTTTTTTAAAATGTGATGTTTCTAGGCAAAGGAGAAGAATCGGTTGGTTTACCGACTAACGCGCGTTTTTTTAAGCTGCGCACCAATCAAAGCTACGAACCTTCAAAGCTATGAACTTTTCAAACTACGGACCATTCGAAGATACGATCTTTCTAAGCTACGGACATTCTAAGCTATGAACATTCCAAGCTATGAATATTCTAAGCCATTCTACACTAGGAATTTCTAAGCTACGGACCGTTCTAAGCTATGAACTTTCTAGCCTACGAACATTCTAAACTGACTTTCGAAGCTACGGACTAGCGGCTCGATACAAAGTTGGGGCTGAGACCGCCGTAAGTGCGGTTACTATAGCAACGGCCAATCAGACCGCTCTATATGGCAAGTTACGCCGTCCTAACTTTTGCGCCTGCGACTTGGTATCGAGCCCTAGCCCGCAGAATGCATCTCCAAAACCACCACGCGCAAAATGACGTCAGCAGTTTGACTTGATTTTTTTTTCCAAGATTTTCAATAGAAATAAAAATGGAACTAATTTCAAAATAAACGGACAATAGGGTCTTCTCGCTATTTTTCAACTTGAATCAACAGAACTCACCGTTATTCTTTGCTTCTGATGCGTCTTTAGATGTTTTGACAGATGATCAGATCTCATGAATTTTTTGCTGCATTCGTTGCACTGGAACCTCTTCTCTCCGGTGTGCGTTCGTCTGTGTCGCTGCAGTTCGTCAGACCTAGTGAACCTCTTTCCGCAGAACAACCAGCTACACACAAAAGGCCGTTCGCCGGTGTGCCACCTCAGATGCGCCCTCAAGTGGGAAGTCTTGCCGTAGACTTTGTTGCAACCTGGTATATGACAAATGTGCTGTTTCTTCCGATCGGCATGCCTCTCGCCCTCCTGACAGTTGGGGCAGGTGCACGCAACTCTTCGCACCCGCTGTTTCTGGATGCCGTCTTGGCCGTTGTCCTGCTGGACCGTGTTGTTCACTTCGGGCGGCTGCGTCGTCACCACGACGCTGGGAGTCATGGGAGCCGATTGTTGCTGGGTCGCTGTCGTCACGTTCGGTATGATGTTCCACTTGTTGGGATCGTTGGGGTCTTGCTGGATGTGCTGACCAACGGTCAGCTGTGACGTAGGCTGCTGGGTTATGACTTGGACGTTGCCCAAACCCGGGATATTTTGCATCGTTGCCGTCGGTATGGTCTGTATGTTGGGCATTTGGATGATGTTGGTCCCTCGGACTTGCTGCAGGTTTGCGGCGGGGATAACTGTGAACTGTTGACCGTTCGCGCCGGTGAAGGTGAGCGGACTCGTGATGTCCGATTGAACGGTGGCAGCTTGAGAAGTCTGAGTCTGTGGAAGTGACGTGGCGACAGACGTTGCGATTTGAACTTGCTGCAGTTGCCCGTTGGGCGTGAGGATTTGAGCCATTTGCTGCATCATGGGTGCTTGGATTATGTTGGGCATAGCAGCCGTGGCGGCCAGTTGGACCGGAAAGTGGATGGTTTGGTAGATAGTCTGACCATTGCCGGACGAGATCGGCACCTGAAATACAAGATAAGTAGAAATTGAGCCGCCTATCTTCCTTGACTTTCTGACTGGTCTAAATTTGACACCTGTCACGTTCAACTACCTACCTGCTACCTACTTTTCTTGAATTCAACAACCTGAGCTGACTGAGCTGGAATGATAGCTGCGTTCCATTTATCATCCTGAACCACGAACCTCCTGAACTAAGAATGGGGTCTTACAGGATTTTTTTTATTGCTTTTATTGATGCTTTTATTCCTTTTTTAATGTTCTACGAGGTGAATTTGCTACATGAATGAAAATATTTCACCTCAAAAGCCTCTACCTTTTTTAGAAAAAAATGTTGAAAATCCAGGCGGGAGTAACTCTGATTAATTTCAACGTCTGATGACGTAGGCGGACGAGCTGAGTTTGCGCAATGGAATGGTCGTAGTGTTCGTATAGCTGGAGCTTTGTTGCCAAATTGTGTGACAGGCAGTCAAGTTTTGCAAGTATATTTTGATATTCCCTAGAAATGAATTACTTCGGCAGAACAACACGTTACGTGGTATGTTTTCGGATACAATGGAATACATTTTTTTTAGCAATGAACAATCAATTTTTGTGTCTGCAATGGGAGTCCATTATCAATCCGGCAACTTTGCAACAGAGAAACGTCATTTGATCGACACCGTTGCCACCTTGCTTATTGTCATTATTGTTACCTTGATCGAAATTATTTGTTTGATATGTTCTGCATACACACAAACGTCATCAAAGAAGTACATTTCCAAGAGATGTCCCAATACTTCCCCAAGTACTCCCAAACTTAACTTCTGGAAAACAAGTGACTCCATGCAACTACCGGCGACAAAACTACAAAAAGTGGAAAATTTCATCACGAGCAGCGAGCAGGAGTCTATTTTTTTCTGTGAAGTAGGACCCAGTGAAATTAATGCGCCACAATCTAGGTGTAAACCAGGGTCTAAGAACAAATGCGGAAGGTGTGTGTGTCGCCGTTAAGCAACATTATAGCAATAAGTCAACACACCGCAGAACTCAGTGCTTGACTTGGTGGTGTTGATGCTACACTTTTTCAGCTCAACTCAAAATGACTACTCCTGCAGCAAAAGACACATCATGAATATGATAGAAGACAGCAAATTACTGGGTAATCTCCTTTGGCAAATATATCGCAGGTAGATACTGAATCGGTTTCACTTCCAAAACGAACACTTGGCATTTCCCTTATGCACCTGGGTGATTACTGAGTAGGCAACCAAATATACTTAAATTATTTTCAAAATAATTATTGTAATGTATCGACCTCTATGTACATCTCAAAGTAGTTGAATAAAGGCTCAAAAATCAACACGTTCAGCAAAAATATGACCGCATGTGACGCGAACACTATCGTTACAGTGCAATCAGGAATGACAGGTTAAACAAATGACACGTAAGCAATGACAATGTGGCAACGTTGCTTAATGTCAGCTGTGGTCCCGCTTCTGTTTCATTGGTTGATGAATTGAGGCGCGTATTCAGTCGATTTAAACAGATGGACTCTGACGAGCCCGGTTTCTAGTTCTTTTTCCTGGGCAGATTTTTTTTAAATTTTTTTTCAACTCAACAGTATCAAATTTTATCTACTTGAGCATCGATTCACGCTGAAAGAATCGCATTTTGGGTTTTCGTATAAGACCCCATTCTCACTTCAATTGCTTCAAAGCAATGTATCAATGTTACATACCTGATACATAAAAATTCTCCTCTCAAGTTATATAGCTTCCATTTGCCGTTTTGCCTACTTATTTATGTACATTGTACATTACAAATCTACATAACTTTGTAACTCAGACAGTATATAGCATCCGCATATATTCAAAGGTAACTTTGCAATATAAATTTGTAACTTCCATGATATCAGAATGGTATGTATCAGCTATGTTCTGGTTAACTGGGTTGTGTCTCTCTCCCTCTCATGCAATTCTCGCTTTTTCTCTCTATAACTGAGATTTCGTGTAAAAGGAATACAGCTGATATCAGTGACATTTTTACAGCTGCTCCTTTGCAGGTTAACTTTTGAAGTTTATTCATATCGCGGTACTTATAGGTGGGTGTCCACAATATATCCAACATATTACTTTCTGATGCTTCAGAAGTGATCAGCCATTTTTTCTTTGGCTATGGCGATGATTATCTATCCACCCATACCTTTCACCGTCCCCACTTGGACCGGAACCCACTGACTGCCACACTAACGGTGGGTTGCACCAACGCTCAATTAATATAATACGAGATTAGTGAAATTTCTTTTGGTCAGTACTTGTTGGTAAGCAGTAAAAATTCTGATTTCACAAAACAGAACGATCCAATGATTGAGCTAAAGATTTCATCATTTCCCATGGTCAACCTACTAGTATTGGCCAGATTGAAACCTATTTAATCTCGTAGCGTTAATTGCGTGTTATTTTTTTGGTGCAACTCAGGGTAAAGTTCTTTGAAGGAGAAATTAGAAATTAAATATCGAGGTTGTATCATGGTTCAATTTTCGAAACCGACAACAAGAAGATTATACTTTTTGATAGATGATATAACTGAACTTTTTTGAAATTTGACCCCTTATGTTGACAGGATGACACGTGCGATGACTGCGATGCGAAGGTAATTGACAAATAAGACGTCCACTTGACAAGCGCGCGGTGAAATCTTCCAGTCTTGTCAGCCCGCAAGTGGCCAGCACATATAGCTACTGCGGGGCGAAAAATTTATCACCACCGATGAAGAGATTTTCCCCTGGTAGCTAGTCAAGCAATAACCAATCTTCAGGGAAATATATAAATTGCCACTGCTAGATATATGCTAACCAACACAAAAATAGATTGATAGGATTTGGTAGAAAAAAAAATAGCTTACCTGAATAGGGATGGTTTGTTGCATTGGAAACTGTACAACTTGTGGCATTTGTGTGGGGCGAACAGTTACGCTCTGTCCGTTGGATAGTTGGACAGTTTGTAGGTTTGTTGGAAGAACATTGGGCGATCGAAGGATTTGACCCTGGCTGAAGATCTGCTGAGGTTGCTGACCACCTGTCAAATATACATATTTTGTTGATATATTTTTTAAAATAGAAAAATAAAATATAAAAATACCTACATTCATACATAAGTACTGTTAAGCAGGGTTCATGAACGAATAATTCAACTTTTACTTTAGCTTTAATCTTTACTTCAAGAAGATGGAAACAATGTTAGCAATAGTATGGTTCATGCACATTATTCAACTTTAATGTTCACTTTAGGGGCTTTTGCTTTTGTTTTGAGAGATGCCCAACTTTCATCTTTTTACATTAAATGAACATGATTCGTCAAAGTACGATTTGGTCAGCCTGACCTAAAACGCTCTCTAGCCAGCTAGGACCAATAAGATAGGGCGTTCTAATGCCGTTAAAGCATTTCTGTGGGTTTTTTTGCGATGCGTGGTTAAAGTAATTTCACTAGTAATCAAACAAACCGGGATTCATTCATAATATATTCAGGAAACTGTTTTTCGTCATGGTTTTTCACGAAAATTACAACCTTTTTTTCAATCAAAATGAACCCCTAAAATAGGAGGACAAGCTATTGTTCATCTCAGTCCTCAGCTATACAGGGTCCTGCAACAGTGCGTCGGGCTTTCCTAGCACCCTTCCCTTACGAGATTGTACAGAGGTGTTATACATAAAATTGTTGATTTGAAAAGTTCTAACCAGTGAAATCATTTTCAACTATACAGGGTGTTCCATTTTTGCGCTATAACAAAAACAAAGATTTTTTTAAATGAAATGTCCCACTTTTGATTCCATTTTCTTGTTCAGCTTTTCAAGCTCTATTATAAGCGTTTTTTTTTCAGTTTGTGGCAGTGCTACCCAACTAAAAATTAAAAATTGATTTTTTTTGCCATTTCAAGGTTTGTTTTGAAAAATCGTAGGAGCCTCGTTTTTTGTGCAATCAAGGATGAAATTTGGCACAACAATGGGCGCTTTCCATTTTAAACATTTGTGTCGGTTTGTGTCAGCTTGTGTTAGCTTGTGTCGATGACACAAAGGAACACAGATCAAATGGAACGCATTTGTGTCGATTTGTGTCGGTAAATGGAAAACGTCCAATAGTCGAATAGAAGGTGAGTAATTTCATGGCAAAAAACTTCAGACTCAGTGGTAGAGGTGTTCAGAATTTTTTTCGAACTTCGCAAATTTCAAAATGCCATAAGGCATTTCTTTTCAAATGGAATGCCCCCTATTTCATTTTACCGTTCGATAGCTTTCTGCTCCTCTTTCATTTTTACCAGGGATGGATACATTACCCCTAAATTTGATAATTTCCGAGATAATCGATAATTTTGATAAAAAATGCTATTTATTAAAAATTTTCACGCCGGGCAGGGCATGGTGACCATCAATAAATGTCTAATTGACACATTTTGTTTGGTTTGATACTAAGAACAAGTCTTTTTATTGAATAGCTGCGCTAAATTCCGATCAGTAGTTCATAGTTTTGATGCCGTTGGCTCAATTTTACTATAACTTTTCCAATACATGCGACTAATGATGTGTGAGTATTACTAAGTTTGAACAAACTAGCTCAAACCGTTCTTGAGATATTGATCAAAAGGTCGGGGAAAATAAGCATTAATCGTCCTCATTCCAGCAAAGGATCTAGGGTTTTTGCTCCGGTTTTTGTTTGGCAGACGATTTTCGTGAATCACCCTGTTAAGTATACATAATTATTACAGGCTAGATTATGGGCATTTGTGTCCAACCCCCGACTGGCAGCTTCATTGTTATGTATTGCCGGAATAGGCATTCAACGTTTGACACCATAAAAGCCAGATTCCAGGTCCTACTCTGTTGCATATTCAAGCTGAATAGATTATATACCTTTCGTGCCAAAATTAGGCGGTTGATGGTTGAAAAACAGACAATGAGTGAGTAGTTGTATGTCGGTACAAACCTGCGAGAGACATAGCTGGAATGAAAAGCGCTTCCTGTCCATCGACGGTGACGGTTTGCATGGGCTGCATTACGTTGTAGGCGAGATTCTGGCCGGCGGCGTTGACGAGCTGAGCGCCCTGTTGCTGCAGCAGCTGCTGCGATATCTGCTGTTGAAGTCCCATGGGGACGCTCACCACCTGGGGACTGGCGGCCACGGGCACGTTCTTGACTGGGGTAGGCGTTGTGGACATGGTGATTGTGGGAGGCGTCGGCTCGCTCGAGGTGGGCCCGATCCTGCTGCAGGTCGCGGCCAGCAAAGCGAGCGGCGAAGGGGTGGGCTTGCTGCCTTCCTGCAATCACCGCAGGGCGGAGCGTTAAATCTTTTGGTATCGAAAGGACATTAGGTCTACACTGCACACTTCTAGCCTAGCCGCCGATGCCGACAGGAGTATACGCTCAAACGTCGGCACGGTGGGGTCTAGACCACGTGCTGGCGGCGTACTACGAACGGGTGAGTGTGTGTGCGTACCACCCCCCACCGCAATGCATTTTCCTAGATTCTGTAGTTTACTCAAGCCATGTGGGCTTCATAGATGCATGATGATTGACCACTTATGAATTATGATCATAATTTTATCATTTTAGATAGACAAATAACGAGTGATCGAATAAATTTCTCCTCAAGTCGCCTTTGATTCTTGAAAATCTGGCGGAAAAATATAGCTAGAGAGGAGATCAAGGCCTACCTTGAGGAGAAATTCATTCGATCACGTATATCCCATACACTTTCTATTCTCAGTAGAATGACTTTTTGGAGCAAAAATAGAGTGACAAGCTGAGGGGCTACAGCTACGGCACCTGCAAAGTTTTGGAGCGAAACTATCGGCAGCCAAGGTCCGTATTCTTCCAGCGCCCCAGCTTGTCACTTTATTTTTGCTCCAAAAAGTCATTCTACTGAAAAAGAAAGTGTATGGGATATAGTATGTACTTATATAGATTTGATTCTATAAAAATTATCATTTCCAGGAGACGAGACATCAGTCCAGGAATTTTAGCTGTTGAAATCGCAAATAGCGAACAAAAATGAAACCCAGCCGGATTTTTGTATACAGACTGTCCGCTTTTCGAGGCTAAGCATGGGCATCTCGCTTATCTATAGAGATACAGAGTCGGTTAAATTAGAAAAAAGTTGCGAATTTTCATGACGATTAATGATCCAAATAGATGTTTGACTTGTCAGTTTTAGTTTTCGAGATATTGAGAAAAAACAGAAATTTGTAATTTTTGTTTTAATTTTTTATTTGAAAAACGGTTGAAGGTAGCTTTTTCTAATTAAGACATTGTGAAGGCACTTTTCCAAGGGGAATTCAATGTTGCCAAAATCTTCATTCTAGCTTTCAAAACAACCGAGATATGACATTCAACTTTTGTTTTCTCTTATGGGCGCCATATTGGATTTTGACATTTTTTAATACAATTTTTTTTCTGGTTACAACGATGTGTCACATGCCATTGTTGAATTCAAGCTTTTGAGCAAAAATTTAATTTTTTATTTTTCAAAGAGTGCTTTGGAAACAAAATCAGCACCGACAATAAAAAAACCCGTAAATGTTGAACATTTATTCAACAGTGACATGTGGCACATCGTTGTAACCAGAAAAGAATACAGTATTCAAAATATCAAAATCCAATATGGCGCCCATTAGAGAAAAAGTTGAATGTCGTATTTCGGTTGCTTTGAAAGCTAAATAATTTTGGCAGCTTTAAATTCCCCTTGAAAAAGTGCCTTGACAATGTCTAGATTAGAAAAGGCCACCTTCAACCGTTTTTTGAATAAAAAATGAAAACAAAAATTCAAATTCCAGTTTTTTCACGATATCTCAAAAACTAAAATCGATACGTCAATTTTTTTTTGGATCATTGATCGTCATGAAAATGCGCAACTTTTTCCTAATTTAACCGACTTTGTATCTCTCAAGATAAGCGAGATACCCATGCTTAGCCTCAAAAAACGGACACCCTGTATGAGCTCAGTTAAGTATGTAGTTCAACATACTAAAAGTCCTCAAGAATCCGGGGTGAGCTTCGACCATTGTGGCTTTGTGAAGAACTCGAGGATCAGTTTTCCGCGTATATCTCGTGAGCAACAGCACTTGGGAAAAAGTACCTGGAAAGAAATTGTTGGCAATTTTATTGTCTATAAGAAAGGTCATTACACATTTCATCGCCACTTCACTCCTTCTTCGCCAAAACCCCAACCAAAACACAAGAAAATTGAAATAGTCCAGATGCTCGATGATGAAGACTGTATAAACCTTGAGCCGTATTCATACCTCGCTTTTAAGCTAAAAGCGCTATTAGAGCGATGCGCATTTAGGGGCATTTCTCATATTTCAGTGTTCAAAAATACATTATTGCGATTGGGAGCGATTGTATGAACCTAATTGCAATTAATTTGCGAGTTAATTTGTATTTTTGAACACTGAAATATGAGAAATGCCCCTAAATGCGCATCGCTCTAATAGCGCTTTTAGCTTAAAAGCGAGGTATGAATACGGCCCCTTGAGTTTTATGATGGTCAGGGTGCCACTTGGTAGAGGTGTTGTTTGACCCATTCGCTTTTTATTGAAACTTGAAACTATCAATACGAACTATGCCGGCGGCATACAGAGTGGTGAAAATTTCGATGCTCACCATTGGCATCTTGGAAGCGGTAAGAGATACGAGGTCGGTTATATTAGAAAAAGTTGCGAATTTTTGTGGCGATTGAGAATCTGAAAAGAAACTTCGAATATTTTGATCGGTTCCCGATTTATCACGAAAAAACTGAAAATTTCGATTTCAGAAATTATTTTTCATCTTTTCAACCATTCAAGCTACTCCAATCAAACTTGGTAGTTTTATGTTTTTGATCACTCCGAGTCGAATAACGTTGACAGAAATTTTCCAGGCCTTCTAAACTGCTCGTCAAAAGTTAAGCATAGACCAAAATTTGCTCCAATTTCAAGCAAGGATTTCCTCGGCAAAAGATATCTGATTTGAAAAAAACTGATAGTGCCTGGTAGAGCTTTTCTTCCGCTACAAGACGCTATGTGACTTACGTCACCAACGACTTTGTCCACAATATACAAGATGCCAAAGGAAAGACTGTCAAAAGTGTTAATTTTTGAAGTCGTGAAACTTTTTTAGGAAAAATTTCGGAATTTTTTTCTTTCCAGTTTTAGGAAGCGTATATCAATATCTCGAAACGGTTTTTGACTTTTGATCGTATTTTGTTTCTTCAAAGAGTTCTTGATTTTTTTGTGAAAGGACCCCGCACGATTCTTATGGAAAATGGGTCTCGGTCAAATTCCCTAATTTTTTTATATGTTGTAGCCGAATTTGACACGAGCCAAAAACCATCGTCTGTTACTCAAAAAAATGGACAGTTTTTTTTCTATAAGGGGTTGAAGATGGGTTATTTCAAGGTAAAAAAATATGTTCCAACGTAAGTGAGAACATTTCAATGTCCTTTTCAACACATATGGCTCATGACAATTCCTTTTTTCTTTTGTGAAAAAATCAACCCCCTCCCTCACCCCCAACACCTACTTGTGAGTATCAAATTCGAAATTACGTTTGAAAGTCATGCAGATGGTTCTATTTTGTCGAATTACTAATTTTGGCACAATTTTTTTTTCCAACCCCCAAATAGGGGGTGGGGTTAAAAAAAAACCATCGGTCAATTCGGCTGAATTTCTGATATTGTGCTTTACCAGTTACGCTTAACAAGATTACCAAGGGAAAACTCATTCGTATGACCAGTTTCCACCCCACAGAGGGTTAAAGTTGACTATAATGACTCATAAAACATTCTTCCATGTCATAAGCAAAATGAATGAAAATAGTGGACTTTCATATCATCTTGTTTTGTAAAAATACATATCCTTCAAAAATAATTTCAACCCCGTCTCTCATCCCCTATCCTTGTTTCTGAACATCATATTCGAAATAAATCTTGAAAATGAAGGAGAAGGTCTACGGTCGGATTCTCTGCATCTGATTGTGAATCCCCTCTCAAAATTCACTTTCACTATTATGCTTATGTTAGCACCCTTACAGCAGGGTGGGACATACATTTGATTGAATGATTTTTTGCCTGGATTATTATTAAAAATATTGGTGCTCCTATCAAGTCTCAACTTTACAGCAGGTTAATTATGTTAACCTGTACCTACACAGTTCCTAACTTTTTCTTTTGTACGGATACACCTGTACTTATAGTTTAGATTGAAGAATTTTATGTCATTTGGAGCGAAAGCTGCTCAATCAAAGCAAAATATTATGTCACACTCTTATTCTAGCTATTGCGACTATTTGAAGGATGAAATAAAAATTGATATAATTTCCAAGATTTGTTTCGAATATGATGTTCAGAAACAGGGATAGGGGATGAAGGACGGGATTGAAAGTATTTTTGAAGAATAGACATTTTTACGAAACAAGATATTATATGATGAATGTCCACTATTTCCATTCATTTGGTTTATGACATGAAGGAATGTTTTATGCGTCATTATAGTCAACTTCAACCCTCTGTAGGGTGGAAACTGGTCATACGAATGAGTTTTCCCTTGGTAATCTTGTTAAGCGTAACTGGTAAAGCACAATATCAGAAATTCAGTCGAATTGACCGATGGTTTTTTTTCAACCCCACCCCCTATTTGGGGGTTGGAAAAAAAATTTGTGCCAAAATTAATAATTCGACAAAATAGATCCATCTGCATGACTTTCAAACGTAATTTCGAATTTGATACTTACAAGTAGGGGTTGGGGGTGAGGGAGGGGGTTGATTTTTTCACAAAAGAAAAAAGGAATTGTCATGAGCCATATGTGTTGAAAAGGACATTGAAATGTTCTCACTTACGTTGGAACATATTTTTTTTACCTTGAAATAACCCATCTTCAACCCCTTATAGAAAAAAAACTGTCCATTTTTTTGGGTAACGGACGATGGTTTTTGGCTCGTGTCAAATTGAGCTACAACATATAAAAAAATTAGGGAATTTGACCGAGACCCATTTCCCATAAGAATCGTGCGGGGTCCTTTGAATTTTTTGATAGAGAATTTGCTAGAGCTGTTGCTTTTTCTTGAAAATTCACAGAAACGTACACAATTGCTGGATGAATTATACCATGAGAAAATTTGACCTCATGGGCCCCCAGAAGAGGTTATCTTCTGGACCTCTTCAGGGGAGATACTCAAAGAAGCATGCTGCGACATCACATTGACACTTATTGACTCCAGCCTGGATAAAAATTCAAGACTTGTAACCATACGTTGCATCAAAATTACCATGGTTACCAATTAGTCCCATCATGGGTGATTTTGTTACTGCACAAATCACTGGAAATTTCCAGAAGTGATATCTCCTAGACGAGTGGAGATAGAGCCATAATTCTTTTTTTGATTTCAATCGGATACACTATTGGCCATTCCAGCATGATGTGCAAGTTCTTCACGTTTATACTTTTTCAGTAGTGGGGGGTAATTTTGACGTTTGTCATGTCGGAACTTTTTTGTTGTACTTGTCATCATTGAAATGTCAACATGAATGTGTACTGTCATTTTCAGCTGATAAATTCCAAGTTTGCGTTCGGTGTTTATTTCCACAACGTCCAGGTTTCCTGAGAAATTCTTTGTTGGTCTTTTGTTATCACTACTGATCTGGAAGTGGCATATTACATTCATGTTGACATTTCAATGATGACAAGTTCAAAAAAGAAGTTTTGACATGACAAACGTCAAAATTACCCTCCACCACTGAAAAATTTGCATATCATTCTCGAATGACCAATAATGTGTCCGATTGGAATCAAAAAAAGAATTACGACTCTATCTCTACTCGTCTAGGAGATATCACTTCTGGAAATTTCCAGTGACTTGGGCAGTAACAAAATCACTCATGATGGGACTAATTGGTAACCATGGTAATTTTGATGCAACGTATAGTTACAAGTCTTGCATTTTTATTCATGCTGGAGTCATCCAGAGGATAACCTCTTCTGGAGGCCCATGACGTCAGATTTTCTCATGGTATAATTCATCCAGCAATTGTGTACGTTTCTGTGAATTTTCAAGAAAAAGCAACAGCTCTAGCAAATTCTGTATCAAAACATCCAAATTTCACAAAAAAATCAAGAACTCTTTGAATAAACAAAATACGATCAAAAGTCAAAAATCGTTTCGAGATATTGATATCTGCTTTCTAAAACTGAAGAGAAGAAAAATTCGAAGTTTTTCCTAAAAAAGTTCCACGACTTCAAAAATTAACACTTTTGACCTCGCTTTTGACACTCCTCCATTTGGCATCCTATGTATCATGGACAAAGTCAATGGTGCCGTAAGTCGACATAACGTCTTGTAGCTGAAGAAAAGCTCTACCAGGCACCATAAGCTTTTTTCAAATCGGAATTTTTTTTCCCCAAGATATCCTTGCTTGAAATTGGAGCAAATTTTGCTCTATGCTTAACTTTTGACGAGCAGTTTAGATTTTAAATAATAATAGTCAACTTTTTTTTCTCATGACCGCCATATTGGATTTTTGCACTAATAGATAAAGAAAAAAGTTAGCTTTCCGAATTAGTAACCAACATGTTCTTTTTATGACATTTTTAGTATCAAATTTCGAAATTTTCGTAAATTATTGACAAAATCGGGAATGCTTTGAAAAACAATTGAAATATTATTAATAGCAACAACAAAAAAGTGATAGATGGTGGTGTGCAATTGACGTATAACTTCCAAATCGTGTTTTGTGCTTGTTTGTACCGGTAGTTCATAAATTAAATGGGTCAAGGGTGTCTGCGAGTTCAAAAACGTCTGTCGGAACTAGCATCGTTCTTGTTAAAGTTTGACAAATTTATTACAAAAGGAGTAAGGATTGCCCTAGTTTTGGCAGACGTTTTTGAATTCACAGCACCCCTGACTCATTTAATTTATGAACTCTCGGTACAAACAAGCACAAAACACGTAAAGTTAGATACGACAATTGAACACAATCTGTGATATCTAGATACCTAATTTTTCGCATTAAGATGTTTTACTTGTAAGATTCATTCGTAAGATTTGTACCTGTGCTTGTTGGAGTTGTTATGATCATTTTTTTTGTTTTTTGACGTTCCTCTTTTGTTGCAACTGGCACTGTTGTTATTTTTAAATTGTTTTGTTTTGTACTTGTATGTGATGTACCTACTTATATTTATGCCATACTCCTGCCACAAATTTCATTATGTAAATTTTAAAGGCAATAAAGCGAATTTGAATTTGAACACACTCTGTCTTTTTTTTGTTGTTGCTATTGATAATATTTCAATTTTTTTTCTAAGCATTCCCGATTTTGTCAATAATTTACGAAAATTTCGAAATTTGACGATAAAAATGTCATAAAAAGAATATGTTGGTTACTAATTCGGAAAGCTAATCTATTAGTGCAAAAAGATTTTAGATTAATGTTTTAGATGTCAATGTTTTAATGTTTTAATGTTAAAATTTTAGAAAAATAAAAAGATAATATGGCGGCTATGAGAAAAAAAAAGTTGACTGTGTTTTTTTCCTAAATAAACAGATCAAAGATTGAAGTGGTCTACCCCAAAAGCTCGCTCAGGTTCAAATGAGAATATCGCGACGAAAAATGAACCGATTTGAAAAAAGATGGTGTTAGTGATTCAAGCGTTCTTCTGACTGCAAGTTTGCTAAAATCTTTTGAAATAACGGAAATAGAAGCGATCGAAGGACCAACTTTTGTCCCTTTATAACTCGCTTTATGACTTCAAAATTAAAAGACATAGAATTTTTTCAACAACTTTTTAGCACTACTAAACTCCATATTACCCACGCACCGTCAAGATCAAGATGGTCCGACACTTTTGAATCACCCTGTAAAAGAACTAAGGTACACCAGCAAACCTGCCGAAAATTCAATTTGTATCATGCTTTTCGTCTTTCTTGAGAAAAACTGCAAGAAAATAAAATTGCAGAATATACCTACACCTACAACCTACAACCATTGTATACTACAACTTTGCTCTACCTACTCCACGGTGCGGTGGAGCAATCACCAACGAGCAGGCAACCAAGTATACATTACCTTTTACAATTTCAGACACCTCGAGTCTCGGAATCAGTTCAAAATATTATGAGATGCGGTTTTCGCCAATCAATTTTATTTTTAGCTACCTACCTTCATCTTTCTGCTCTTGCGCAAACAGGTGAAATGCAGAAAATTGGTTGAAAAACCGGTAGTCCGGTACCCACTGACGTCCGGTATCCACCCGGCAAGACATACAATCTCGTACCCAGCGTACCTAATCCATTTTTCATTAAAAAAAATGAACCAACGTCGTACATTTTAGGTATAGGTACTATACCTACCGTATATTATATACCTATACCCCCCCCCCCGTAACAGCGACAGCGAAAAAACGTGATTTTGTAGGTAGAATGTGTGCTTGTCAAGGTGTCAAGTTTTTATTCACCATCTACCTATAAATAGAACGAGGCAGTCGAACGAGTATCTATCTACCTATCGGCACTATTCTTATTCTTGTGAAAATCTTAAATGGGTAGAGAGCGCGGAGAGAAGACTAATGGTGGATTCATGGATGGAAATTAAAAATTTCAGATTTAACATTCAAGTGTTCACCCACTGGTTTCCCATGTAAAAAAATTAAATGGTTAATTTTAAATTTCCATGCATAAATACACCATAAAAGCAGAGAGTCTAAAAGGCACTGCCAGCCTCCATCAGCATCCAGTGAGCGCGTCGAAACAAAGGAACGGGCCGATGGGAACAATGACACCCGATTGTCGTTTGTTTCGCCGCGTTCTCGAGTCTCGACGCCGCGCCGACCGCTGCTGGATTAGAGCTGGGTGCGTTTCGTCAACGTGACGTCATGATGAAATGGAAAAATCGTTCCGGTTCCGGCATTCCGAGTACCGCCACTACGGTTTATCGGAAGTGCATGCACGTGGTTCAGGGTGGCCGAAAGAAGGTGCCACCGACGGCCCCGGCCCAATGTTGCGGCCCCCAAACCGCGTGCCTCCTCTCTCGCATCTCGGGCAGGGACAAAGCAACTCCCACAGCCAACGTCACGATCTCCGCCCTAAACTAACATCGGCACACTTTAACTGGACGGCCTAATTTCTTCTCTCTACCTTCCTAATTTATATTTAAGTTGAGGTTCGAGGAGAGCCGCAGAAACACACCCACCTGTGTTGGTTGTTCCTGATCTTGCTCGACGTAATCCGTTTTAATGCAGACAATCTCGTCCTGGTCGTCGTCTTGGGTAGTGCTGTCGTCCGTGCCCACTTCAGATTTCATTATTACAGCAATCACCACAAAACATGTTGGGGAACAGGAACAGCATCAAACTCGGGTCCTTTTATTCTCTTGCTCGTTGGTTATGAAAATGGGCTTTCGCTTTCGCCCGGTGAAGCCCGTTAGCGTGTGCAGGCTGCGCCGCTCGTAAGAATCGATACACCTATGGCGTACACACGGCAGTTGTTTCACGGCCACCCGCGATTTTGAGCACTTTTCCGCTGAAAAACGATGGGTTTTCGACACTTTGGCGCGAGTTTTCGACCCAAAATTAGGCGGGTTTGTTGTAGTTGAGGAACACGGCACGCTGGGCAAGTCGTATCAAGTCACAGGCAGGGCGAGTGGCGACTGGGGCACAAACCACGCCATTTCTGGGCTGGCTTGGGTGGGGGGAGGGACACGGCTCCTCGAACAACGGCCGATCCGAATTCACCAGTGGCGTAACTCAACGTAAATAAACGGGCTTTTTTAGACAATAATAATAATCAATACTCTTTTCGCGATAGCTGTAATATCAGAATCAGACTTTTATTATTTATTTATTCATTCATTCATTTATTTATTAGTTCATAAAACCATCATTGCGGATGTGTTTTTAAATTGATCCAAATTCAGGTACCTACCTATAAACATTTTCAATAAATAATGCTTATCAGTTTATCGATCGAGGAAGGCATATAATAATTATTATCTTCACAACTCGTACTATAGAAATAGCACTTTTTGATATCTAAGCATGATTCCTGCGCGTAAAATTGACTGCTCAAGCTCATTTGGGTTAGCTATATCGGGTGATTGCATGAAATTCGTTCACCTGATCACCGGCATGCAGAGGCAGCGCAAGGATCGAGTTATGTTTTGACGTTTGTTAGAGAATTGCACTGGGACATTATTACACACACATAATAGGTGTGAGGTACATTGTTAGAATGATTAAAAATCACAATCTCGATCTCGTAAGCACTGAATAAAGCAGTATGTGAACGAAACACGTAAAAATGACAGTATTTAGTGAGGTTAGTCCGGTTGACGTTGACTCCGACATGGATGAAACTTGACAGATGACAGTGACACTATTGACATTTTGTCATAAACTTCCTCTACACGCAATCACCCTATTGGTTAACGGCGATGACAGATGAAGATATATATCAATATTTTGTTGGAATACTTTGAAATATTAAGGCTACGCCACTGGAGCTTGGGGTCGCCGCCAGCTGATGCTCGGCTAGTCGGCTCGCAAGCTGAACTATACCGAGGGCCGCAAGGGGCGTCAGCCGTCTCTCGAATGCGCCGTCCCTCCACTCTCCCCCTGCCTGGTTGACCCCTTCGATGGGCCTGTCCCCCAATGTTTGGCGGCATGGTGCTGGTGCTAGTGCATCATCATTGTGTTAATCGCTAGCTCTTCGGGGTCTTCGCGATGCAAATTTTCGGATTCTTTCCCTGAAATTTCCTGAACGATACAGGAACTCAACAAAATTTACACATATTGGACAAAAGGTGTCGCCACAAACTGTTTCTTGTGATGAGTACGTTGAACCCTCGGCGGCTTGTAGGTATGCACAACATAATTATTGCACAAAGGCATGCGGCGCGCGGTGTCTTCTGCCGCGGCACTGGTAGGATGCTGTTAGTTTCTGATGGAGAAAAGCAGCAGCAGCAGCACGTGTGTAGCTGCAGCGTCCCCTGCGGGGGCAGTCCCGCGAGGGTGTGTTGCACGGTTACGCCCACCGCCTTTGAAGCACGAAACCTTGGCGAAATTAGTGCCATCGCCAGCGCAATGTCATAAATATCACCGTGTACTACAACCTGCAACCACTGTCTGTACCTATGAAGATGATTAGGATTAGGATCAATGATAATCCGCTATTCCCCAAAATACATACATAGATATTTTATACTTGAAGGCTCATTCGTTCTCATTGATTTTTGCGACCGAATTCTGTGCCAAAACAAATATCAGCTGGCCCGCTCAGCGCAGTGAGTGCACTCGTTAGCTGGATCCAAAACAGTGGCGGCAGTCTCGGCAGTACACAGAGGCCCGTATTCATATCCCACTTTTAAGCTAAAAGCGCTTTTAGTGCGATGCGCATTTAGGGGCATTTCTCATATTTTAGTGTTCAAAAATACAAATTAACTCGCAAATTAATTGCAATTGAGTACATACAATCGCTCCCAATCGCAATAATGTATTTTTGAACACTGAAATATGAGAAATGCCCCTAAATGCGCATCGCACTAAAAGCGCTTTTAGCTTAAAAGTGGGATATGAATACGGGCCTAATAGTGCGGCAGGGGCACACTGGAATAAGGAATAAGGCAAGTAGGTAGGTAGGTATAAGTAGGTAGTACTGGTAGTAGATACCTATCTACCTACAGAAATACAGAATACCTAGGTACAGAATATCTGCAGCATGCAGTGTCCCCAGGAAGGAAGCCCAGCATTGCTTGCAGTCCGGGAGGCAGTGAACTTTTGTTGGACTAATTTTTCCATTTCATTTCTTATATTTATTGTTAAAATTGTCCAAAGGATAGTTCAATTAGCAATTAGTGATAAGACTGATACGTAGGTACACTCTTGAGCAAAAGTTAAGGACCACTTTTTCAAATGTCCATAACTTCCAAACGCGTTTTTCGGTTTTAACGAATTTTTGCACCGAGGTGGTCTAATGTATTGTAAAGACAAGCGTAAAGTGGCGCACTCATCAATGCATAGGTTTGCCGTAGAAAAATCTTCGACTGTTGCTTTGCAGAATGCATAATTTTTACTGAAATCAAAGCATTGAATTTTTGACTAAATGGAGGTTCATCCAATAAAAAACGTATAGTTTGCTTTGTTACAATGTGCTTAAGCAAGTACCATGCTTAGTTTGCTGATTGCTCAGTGACATCTTTCGTCTTCAAATCTTGACCATCAATCTCTTCTTGTGGCTTAAACAATGTATGAGGCATTACTTTGCCTTGATTTTGGTTCTAAACAGTTCATTCGTGTTTTTATTGCGATTTTGCGTCAACATTTTGTGATTATGACCACTCTGGATGCTCAAAAACAAAAAATTCTTTATGCGAACTGTTACTAAAGAACAAAAACAAGAGGAAAAAGCTCACAAAGACGTCAAAACCTTGGAGCATTGAGAAGAAAGAAGTTAGCAATTCCATCACATACCAATAAAACACCTCTGCAGTGACCAAAAAAAGAATGGTCGATTTCTTCAGTTCTTTTCAGGAAAAGACATTTGCGTAGTATCGCCAAGAGACCAAGCGCACAGGCGATGAGAAACAACCTTCACTAATCATTTGTCATCAATATTCAAGAGATTAAATCACTCTAACGCCATATCAGGCCCTTTCGAATGCGAAGAAGTTGAAAAACTAACTTCAAGTTTGTTGCGCTGCACTGAGTGAAACCAAGGACAGAAATGGATTATGGCCATACTCAGAGATGTGTATAAGCCTTGTGTTTGAGTGTAAAAACCACCAAGAGGATCTGACAACGCAAAAAATTGAAAATCGGGGTTTGTTTGAACCTCTGCAGTGTGAAAAAAAGCCCAAATCAAATGACGTTATCAGGACTGTCGTCTCTCGTAATACTACCTAATTTACCGACCAACCGACTACGGACCAGACAACCGACCAGACGGTCAATGACCTTCACCTACCTAATTTACCGACCAACCGACTACAGACCAGACAACCGACCAGACGGTCAATGAACTTTACCCAACACAGCAAACAGACGGTGAGGTAATGTGAGTAGAGGTATTAAACTCTGTCGGGTTGTTGATTGGTTTGTGGAGGAATGATAATGATGATAGTAACCTCCTGGAAGTGACCAAAAGGGGTCTAATTAACAAAAACCGCATTGAAACAAAAATGTATATCAGGAGAGCAGAAGGTTGAAGAAGTTACTTAACCGACCCGCATTAGACACGAACAAGACTTCATCACCGAGCAACGGACCAGACAACCCACCAGACGGTCAATGACCTTTACCAATGGCAGTAAATAAATGTATTTTCACATGAGAAGAGCTCAATTGGGTGAATATTAAGCAGTTTTTACTGAATTAAAAAAATCATCCCTCAATCTGTTCGGTCAGAAAAACCCGACCGACGGTGCATTTGCAAAAATCCGATCAGAATGAAACTTAGCACACGTGAGAATTTCACTCGGGTGGATATTAGGCAGTTTTTACCGGATTAAAAAATCATCCCTTATTCTGGTCGGTCAGAAAAAGTCGACCGACCGGGCATTTACAATAATCCGATCGGGATGAAACTTGGCACATGTAAAAAGCTTACCCGGGGAGATATTAGGCAGTTTTTACCGAATTAAAAAAATCATCCCTTATTCTGGTCGGTCAGAAAAACCCGACCGACCGGGCATTTACAATAATCCGATCGGAATGAAACTTGGCACATGTAGATAGCTCACTCGGGGGGATATTAGGCAGTTTTTACCGAATTAAAAAATCATCCCCTATTCTGGTCGGTCAGAAAAAGTCGACCGACCGGGCATTTGCAATAATCCGATCAGAATGAAACTTGGCACATGTGAGAAGCTCACTCGGAGGGATATTAGGCAGTTTTTACCGAATTGAAAAAATCATCCCTTATTCTGGTCGGTCAGAAAAACCCGACCGACCGGGCATTTGCAAAAATCCGATCAGAATGAAACTTGGCACATGTAAAAAGCTCACTCGGGGGGATATGGGGCAGTTTTTACCAAATTAAAAAAATCATCCCTTATTCTGGTCGGTCAGAAAAAGTCGACCGACCGGGCATTTGCAATAATCCGATCAGAATGAAACTTGGCACATGTGAGAAGCTCACTCGTGGGGATATTAGTCAGTTTTTACCAAATTAAAAAAATCATCCCTTATTCTGGTCGGTCAGAAAAAGTCGACCGACCGGGCATTTGCAATAATCCGATCAGAATGAAACTTGGCACATGTGAGAAGCTCACTCGGGGGGATATTAGGCAGTTTTTACCGAAATGAAAAAACCATCCCTTATTCTGGTCGGTCAGAAAAAGTCGACCGACCGGGCATTTGCAAAAATCCGATCAGAATGAAACTTGGCACATGTGAAAAGCTCACTCGGGAGGATATTAGGCAGTTTTTACCGAATTGAAAAAATCATCCCTTATTCTGGTCGGTCAGAAAAACCCGACCGACCGGGCATTTGCAAAAATCCGATCATAATGAAACTTGGCACATGTGAAAAGCTCACTCGGGGGGATACTAGGCAGTTTTTACCGAATTGAAAAAATCATCCCTTATTCTGGTCGGTCAGAAAAAGTCGACCGACCGGGCATTTGCAATAATCCGATCAGAATGAAACTTGGCACATGTGAAAAGCTCACTCGGGAGGATATTAGGCAGTTTTTACCGAATTGAAAAAATTATCCCTTATTCTGGTCGGTCAGAAAAACCCGACCGACCGGGCATTTGCAAAAATCCGATCAGAATGAAACTTGGCACATGTGAAAAGCTCACTCGGGGGGATTTAGTCAGTTTTTACCAAATTAAAAAAATCATCCCTTATTCTGGTCGGTCAGAAAAAGTCGACCGACCGGGCATTTGCAATAATCCGATCAGAATGAAACTTGGCACATGTGAGAAGCTCACTCGGGGGGATATTAGGCAGTTTTTACTGAATTGAGAAAATCATCCCTTATTCTGGTCGGTCAGAAAAAGTTGACCGACCGGGCATTTGCAAAAATCCGATCAGAATGAAACTTGGCACATGTGAAAAGCTCACTTGGGGGGATATTAGGCAGTTTTCACCGAATAAAAAAATCATCCCTCATTCTGGTCGGTCAGAAAAACCCGACCGACCGGGCATTTGCAAAAATCCGATCAGAATGAAACTTGGCACATGTAAAGAGCTCACTTGGGTGGATATTTGGTTATTTTTACCGAATTCAAAAAATCATCTCCCAATCTGGTCGGTTAGAAAAACCCGACCGACCGGGAATTTGCAACGACCAGATCCGGATGAAACTTGCCACATGTGAAAAGCTCACTGTGTGAACTTGCTCGAACAGGCCGATTTTTAAAAGCGCCAAATCTTTTTCTCATCATACCTGTCATGATCAACCGTCAACCCCTTTAACCTTCAAGCCCTTGACCCTCAACCTCTTAAGCGTCCAACAATTTTTACGATAGATTTGAACACAGTTCTTGACAAGCTCTCTAACGAACTCTCACAAACCATGGGATGCGATTTAAAAAAATACCAAGTGTGGCTGGGGGTTAGGAGGTTGACGGCAGATCATAACACGTATCATGGAGAAACGACTAAGGTACCGTTTTCAGAAATGGACCTGTTCGAGCGTTTTTTTGGAAAAAATATGGTAATGAAATGAATCATGAACTTTGTTCCGAACTTCAAAGTAACCCTGGGGTGTCTCAAAACTTCATGCTGAAGCATTTGATCTAACTTTCAATGGTAGATTGGAATACATCAGTTTTTGACAAGCTTTCCAATGAGCACCCACAAGCCATAGTGTGCCATTCAAAAAAATACTTAGGGCGGATAGGAGTCAAGGGGTTAAATTACCTAATCATGAAAGTCGGCTTGAGAATCAGATTGGTCGTACTAGACCAGAAGTAAGTTCCAAGTTTCATGAAAATCGTTCCACTAACAAGAGATTTCAATATGGCAGCCAAGATGGCGGAGAATCATGAAATTCGGCTTGAAAATAGGAATGATTGTACTAGACACGGATTAGCTTTAAGTTTAGTGACAATCGTTTCACTAATAATAAAAAATTTCAATATGGCAGCCAAGATGGCGGCGGAATTAAGAAAGCCAATCTGCCTATTTGGTCTTTGGGGACCTAAGCTATCCATCGTCTTAGGTTCAATTTTTAAGGGCTGTAGCTTCATTTCCCGAAGAGAAGTTCAACTTTCTTCGAAGTGCACAGGAGATCTCTGTTTTTTGATAATAAATGATAACGATGTATGAATAACAAGAATAGTGAACATTGGCCACCCTTGGGGACATCAGCTATCAATCGGAAAAAGTTCCAAGTTTCTTGCTTCAATTCTCGAGGAGTACAGCATCTTAATTTCTACTCGGTCAGACAGACAGACAGAAAGACAAACCGGCCACATAAGCGTCATTCTGTTACTTATATAATAGTATATTATTATACGAGTTTAATAAGACGAACTTGGTCACACGACTGTATTTGGGGCCCGACGAACGCAGTGAGAAGGATCCCAAAGAAAGGAGTGTGACGAAACGTCCTATCAAACGAGTGTAATATACTATTTTATCTATTTTGCCGCAAATATTTGGAAGAAATTCGAAAATTCTAGAGGTGGAAATGCTTTTCAGTATCATAAAAGTCAAGCGCTAGTACGACACGGGTTTGCGTGTCGAAAAGTGGCCAGTACGATACGAAAATAGATAAAAAATGTTTTTCAACTGATTTCGACCTCCTGAACACGAATACCTATCGGGTTTATTTTTGAATTAAAACAATTCTTTTCATCGAAAAACCGAAAAAATGGTAGTCACATGATTTTTCGTGATACCTGCCTATTTTTTTCTTGTTATTGAACGAACATGTTTGGTACTTTGAGTGACATTATCTTTCAGGTACCAAGTATTGGCTATTTCAAAATGTTAAAAAATAGTGTTTTTTCACTACTAGCCGTGAAATACATCATTATTAACCTGTTCCTTAACTAGGATGGCCATTTTGGAGTAGTGAAAAAAACTCTATATAAACCACGGTCTAGAAAATTATTATAGCTTCAGCGCCTTATATCATATCCCTCAGCTGCGCTTCGGGATCTAAACTGGCGCGCTCCAGCTATAATAATACTTTCTAAACCTTGGTACATAATATACTATTATGGCACGCAAATTTGTAGGGCCGCGTATGAGCCGAGCCGTAGCTTTGCGGTCGTTTTTAAAAATTCATAACAATTGACCCGACGGTCGTATCGAAGTGGAGTTTTTGTTGAAAGAAAGTTCAAATTGTTCTATAAATATAATCCCCTACATGTAGTGATGTATATTCATAAGAACATGTAGTGATCCGCATATCGCAACTTTCTACATCTAAATGCGAATTCCAGCACTTAATCGGCGAAGCCGCCTCACACCAAAATGTTATTATTGTAATTATTTCGGGAAGATTTTTTTTGGTTTGTGTACCAAGGCCATGAGCTACCCATTCGAGTTGAAATATTTTCTGTATTGGATTTCGTTTTGTTCGGAGGAAAGTATATCCAGCACCAGCAAGCAACGAATAATCATTTGCAGCCGAGCCGTAGCTTCGGAGTCATTTTCAAAAATTCACAACTATTGACCTGTACCTCGCACCGATGTGGAATTTTTATTGAAATGAAGTTCAAATTCTCCTCTCAATATAACTCCGCATTTGTATTATTGTAAAATGATAAGATCGGGTATTCCTTCGCCAGTGGCGTATTTATGGTGGTGGCATGGGAGGCATGTGCCCCCTCCTTCTATCTATCTGTGATAATAATAAGAAGAAGGTATACTGGCAAAAGAACAGGCGCGCTTCAATAATGTTGAAAATTCAAAAATGTATACTTAATTTTGTTGTATAATACGTGATAAGGTTCTACCCTTCTACAGAATAATCACTATTAGTCCAAATCTTTGCTGTTTATTGATGGATGGAGGCATTTTGTCTGCCTTCTGTTCAACCCCCCCTCCCGCAAACCCCTTCTCTTCTCACGTAACTTTATTTAAAAAGAATCACCTTGCCTCCCCCCCCCCTTCACAAATCTCTAAATACGCCACTGTTCTTCGCATATGTGATAACTTTCGAGATCAGGCCGGCTTCTGAAATGCAGCATTCAACATCGATGCCGCGCCACACTAAATTGTTATTATTGTAATTGTTTATCATTATTTCGCCAAAATTTTTCTTGGTTTAGAATACAAGGTCATGAGCTACCCATTGGAACGAAAATGTTTCGCAAAAACCTTTTCGTTTAGGACTAGATGCTGTGACAGACGGACAGACAGCCAGACAGACAGACGAACGGACAGAAGGACGGACGGACAGACGGACAAAGCGAGGACAAAAGCGCCTTCCCGTTTGGAATGCGTTGAAGAGTAGGTAGGTACAAGTAGCGGTACAGCGTTTCGGGAACCAGGCCAAGACCCTTGAGCGCCGATATCATTGTTTCGTGCCGACACCTTTGTATTCTGCCACCGTCGCGTCGCTTCTAATGGTTTTATTGACCCAGAATTCAGGTAGATGAGTAGTTGACCAATCATAGTAAGGAAATGAAGGATGATTGAGAAGTGTTGGATGAAAATAAATAGATTTTTAATTTTTCTTTGCTGGATTTCATCAAAATGGAAGGGAAAGCAGGCCTTCTCATATAGGCGATTACCTTTTCTCGCAGCTTGTGCGCAGGTATTGAAGTATTGAGATTCAAAAATAATCGCGTGTTTAGAGCCATGTGTGAATTCATGCAACAATATCTCATGTCTAATATCCACCCAAGTGAGGTCTTCACATGCGCCAAGTTTCATCCCGATCGGGTTTTTGCAAATGCCCGGTCGATCGAATTTTTCTGACCGACCAGAATGAGGGATGATTTTTTTAATTCGGTAAAAACTGCCTAATATCCCGCCGAGTGAGCTTTTCACATGTGCCAAGTTTCATTCTGATCGGATTATTGCAAATGCCCGGTCGGTCGGGTTTTTCTGACCGACCAGAATGAGGGATGATTTTTTTAATTCGGTGAAAACTGCCTATTATCCCCCCGAGTGAGCTTTTCACATGTGCCAAGTTTCATTCTGATCGGATTATTGCAAATGCCCGGTCGGTCGACTTTTTCTGACCGACCAGAATAAGGGATGATTTTTTGGATTCGATAAAAATTGCCTAATATCCACCCAAGTGAGCTTCTCACATGTGCCAAGTTTCATTCTGATCGGATTATTGCAAATGCCCGGTCGGTCGACTTTTTCTGACCGACCAGAATAAGGGATGATTTTTTTAATTCGGTGAAAACTGCCTAATATCCCCCCGAGTGAGCTTTTCACATGTGCCAAGTTTCATTCTGATCGGATTTTTGCAAATGCCCGGTCGGTCGGGTTTTTCTGACCGACCAGAATAAGGGATGATTTTTTTAATTCGGTAAAAACTGCCTAATATCCCGCCGAGTGAGCTTTTCACATGTGCCAAGTTTCATTCTGATCGGATTATTGCAAATGCCCGGTCGGTCGACTTTTTCTGACCGACCAGAATGAGGGATGATTTTTTGGATTCGATAAAAATTGCCTAATATCCACCCAAGTGAGCTTTTCACATGTGCCAAGTTTCATTCTGATCGGATTATTGCAAATGCCCGGTCGGTCGACTTTTTCTGACCGACCAGAATAAGGGATGATTTTTTTAATTCGGTAAAAACTGCCTAGTATCCCGCCGAGTGAGCTTTTCACATGTGCCAAGTTTCATTCTGATCGGATTATTGCAAATGCCCGGTCGGTCGACTTTTTCTGACCGACCAGAATAAGGGATGATTTTTTTAATTCGGTAAAAACTGCCTAATATCCACCCAAGTGAGCTTTTCACATGTGCCAAGTTTCATTCTGATCGGATTATTGCAAATGCCCGGTCGGTCGACTTTTTCTGATCGACCAGAATAAGGGATGATTTTTTTAATTCGGTAAAAACTGCCTAATATCCCCCCGAGTGAGCTTTTCACATGTGCCAAGTTTCATTCTGATCGGATTTTTGCAAATGCCCGGTCGGTCGGGTTTTTCTGACCGACCAGAATAAGGGATGATTTTTTTAATTCGGTAAAAACTGCCTAATATCCCCCCGAGTGAGCTTTTCACATGTGCCAAGTTTCATTCTGATCGGATTTTTGCAAATGCCCGGTCGGTCGGGTTTTTCTGACCGACCAGAATAAGGGATGATTTTTTTAATTCGGTAAAAACTGCCTAGTATCCCGCCGAGTGAGCTTTTCACATGTGCCAAGTTTCATTCTGATCGGATTATTGCAAATGCCCGGTCGGTCGACTTTTTCTGACCGACCAGAATAAGGGATGATTTTTTTAATTCGGTAAAAACTGCCTAATATCCTCCCGAGTGAGCTTTTCACATGTGCCAAGTTTCATTCTGATCGGATTATTGCAAATGCCCGGTCGGTCGACTTTTTCTGACCGACCAGAATAAGGGATGATTTTTTGGATTCGATAAAAATTGCCTAATATCCACCCAAGTGAGCTTTTCACATGTGCCAAGTTTCATTCTGATCGGATTATTGCAAATGCCCGGTCGGTCGACTTTTTCTGACCGACCCGAATAAGGGATTATTTTTTTAATTCGGTAAAAACTGCCTATTATCCCCCCGAGTGAGCTTTTCACATGTGGCTAGTTTCATTCTGATCGGATTTTTGCAAATGCCCGGTCGGTCGGGTTTTTCTGACCGACCAGAATAAGGGATGATTTTTTTAATTCGGTAAAAACTGCCTAATATCCTCCCGAGTGAGCTTTTCACATGTGCCAAGTTTCATTCTGATCGGATTATTGCAAATGCCCGGTCGGTCGACTTTTTCTGACCGACCAGAATAAGGGATGATTTTTTGGATTCGATAAAAATTGCCTAATATCCACCCAAGTGAGCTTTTCACATGTGCCAAGTTTCATTCTGATCGGATTATTGCAAATGCCCGGTCGGTCGACTTTTTCTGACCGACCCGAATAAGGGATTTTTTTTTTAATTCGGTAAAAACTGCCTATTATCCCCCCGAGTGAGCTTTCCACATGTGCCAAGTTTCATTCTGATCGGATTTTTGCAAATGCCCGGTCGGTCGGGTTTTTCTGACCGACCAGAATAAGGGATAATTTTTTTAATTTGGTAAAAACTGCCTAATATCCTCCCGAGTGAGCTTTTCACATGTGCCAAGTTTCATTCTGATCGGATTATTGCAAATGCCCGGTCGGTCGACTTTTTCTGACCGACCAGAATAAGGGATGATTTTTTTAATTCGGTAAAAACTGCCTAATATCCTCCCGAGTGAGCTTTTCACATGTGCCAAGTTTCATTCTGATCGGATTATTGCAAATGCCCGGTCGGTCGACTTTTTCTGACCGACCAGAATAAGGGATGATTTTTTGGATTCGATAAAAATTGCCTAATATCCACCCAAGTGAGCTTTTCACATGTGCCAAGTTTCATTCTGATCGGATTATTGCAAATGCCCGGTCGGTCGACTTTTTCTGACCGACCAGAATAAGGGATAATTTTTTTAATTTGGTAAAAACTGCCTATTATCCCCCCGAGTGAGCTTTCCACATGTGCCAAGTTTCATTCTGATCGGATTTTTGCAAATGCCCGGTCGGTCGGGTTTTTCTGACCGACCAGAATAAGGGATAATTTTTTTAATTTGGTAAAAACTGCCTAATATCCTCCCGAGTGAGCTTTTCACATGTGCCAAGTTTCATTCTGATCGGATTATTGCAAATGCCCGGTCGGTCGACTTTTTCTGACCGACCAGAATAAGGGATGATTTTTTGGATTCGATAAAAATTGCCTAATATCCACCCAAGTGAGCTTTTCACATGTGCCAAGTTTCATTCTGATCGGATTATTGCAAATGCCCGGTCGGTCGACTTTTTCTGACCGACCAGAATAAGGGATGATTTTTTGGATTCGATAAAAATTGCCTAATGTCCACCCAAGTGAGCTCTTCACATGCGCCAAGTTTCATCCCGATCGGGTTTTTGCAAATGCCCGGTCGGTCGAGTTTTTCTACCGACCAGAATATGGGATGATTCTTTGAATTCGGTAAAAATTGCTTAATATCTTTGGTTTCTATGCCGTTTTTGTTAATTAGACCCCTTTTTGTCACTTCCAGGAGGTTACTATCATCATTATCATTCCCCCACAAACCAATAAACAACCCGACGGAGTTTAACACCTCTACTTACATTACCTCACCGTCTGTGTTCTCTGTTGGGTATATAAAGGTCATTGACCGTCTCGTCGGTTGTCTGGTCTGTAGTCGGTTGGTCGGTAAATTAGGTAGGTAAAGGTCATTGACCGTCTGGTCGGTTGTCTGGTCCGTTGGTCGGTGGTGAAGTCTTGTTCGTGTTTAATGCAGGTCGGTTTGGCACTTCCTTCTACCTCCTGCATTCCTGATACCTACATATTTTTGTTTCAATGCCTCTCTCGCTAATTAGATTCCTTTTTGTCACTTTAAGGCCAGAAGGTTACATAACATCGTTGTCACCCCCCCCCCCCCCACAAGCCAATATAATCAACCAGACGAAGTTTAGCACCTCTACTTACATTCCGTCACGGTCTGTTTTCTGCATTGGGTAAAGGTCATTGACCGTCTGGTCGGTTGTCTGGTCGGTTGGTCGGTTGGTCGGTGAATTAGAAACTCCCGTCTCTCGTAATTGTACAGGAACTGATCAAAAAGATTCCTGCCCACACCATGATGAAGCCACCCCCAAACGGAGTCCTGAGTGAAATGCAATCTGCATGAAACCGCTGTCCATGCACGACGACATCATCATCATATGTTCACGACCCCGCCAGTCGTTTCCTGTCAGGAAGATAGGTGTTTTACCTTTGTTGTTTTTGACCAGTCCCTGTATAATTACGAAAAACGAACAATCCCGATTGAGAATTTATTCGATTTTAGCTGTTTTTCACACTGCAGAGGTTCAAACAAACACCGATTTTCTAATGTTTGCGTATAGTCAGACTCTTGGTGGTTTCTACACTCAAACACAAGGCTTATAGGGGAGATCTGCTTAAAATGACATACCCCTAAGCATTTTTGTTCACAAAAAATTTGAAAATCCAAATACAGCCAAGTTTTTGGTAACATCTGTCAGTTAAAAGATCAACACATAGCTACCACAGGACAAAAACTCCATCGAATACTGTTTCAATCATAAAAAAGTCAATTCTGTAAAATAGCCTCACTGTGTCATTTTAGGCTCACTTGTGGGTAAAATGACATAGGCATAAAAAATATACAAAAACATGACCGAAGATGAGACAACTCATTTAAAACCACTAGAACCAATAAAACCAAGACATAAACATATAGAGGCAATAATAGAAAACTCGAAAAATACTCAATTAACATAAGGACATATAAAAACATAGGAACACAAAAGTAAAAGAACAACTGAACAAAAACATAACAGAACAAAACAATAATGCTATTAAATTTACAAATTCAAACTGCACAAATGGTTTTTTCAGTTTTTGACACCACATCTGAGCACTCGAAATGTGTAAAAATTTTACATGTCAATTCCTATGTCATTTTGCCCTGAATGAGTAGTATGTCATTTTGCCCCAAACTAACAAAATGCCATTAACATAACCCTGTGTTGTTTGCATATGAGATGGCCTCGTAAATTTGTAAAAAAAATCACTACCAAATGACACACTACCATCAGTAATAATCGCGGTTTATTGAGCTTCCCACATTCACAGAATTTGGGCTCAATCGGAATAAAAATATTACATTGGGTACTTGAAATTCTGGAGTTACGTTACTGTGGCAAAGCCGTTCAAACCAGAAAGATGCGGTTTGGTAGAAATGTAGCTTTCCCAACTTGACTATCGGCAAACAGCACCCGAATACCATTCTAAACGCCTGAATCAAAATAAGCCCAGTATGCCATTTTACCCAAGTATGCCATTTTAGGCAGATCTCCCCTACATATCTCTGATCTCTGAGTATTACCATCATCCATTTACCATTTCCGTCCTTGGGTTCAACCAGTGCAGCGCAACAAACTTGAAGTTAATTTTTCAACTTCTTCGCGTTCGAGAGAGCCTGATGGCGCTAGAGGGATTTACACTCTCGAATATCGATGACAAATGATTAATAAAGGTTGTTACTCATCGCTTGTGCGGTTGGTCTCTTGGCGACACTCCGCAAATGTCTTTTCCTGAAAAGTACTACTGAAGAAATTGACCATTTCTTCTTTGATCACTGCAGAGGTGTTTCATCGGCATGTGATGAAATTGATGAATTCTTTCTTGTCAATGCTCAAGGTTTTGACATCTTTGTGGGCTTTTTCCTCTTGTTTTTGTTCTTTAGTAACAGTCTGCATGAAGAATTTCTTGTTTTTGAGGCTCAAGAGTGGCCACAGTTACAAAATTTTGACGCAAAATTACAATAAACACATGCACGAATGAACTGTTTACAACCAAAATCCAGGCAAAGTAATGCCTCATACATTGTTTAGGCTATAAGGAGAGATTGATGGTCAAGATTTGAAGATGGAAGTCTCCAATGAACAAACTAAGCATGGTATTTGTTTAAGCACATTGTAGCAAAGCAAACTAGACGTTTTTCATTGGATGAACCTCCATTTAGTCCAAAATTGAATGCTTTGATTTCAGTGAAAATTATGCATTTCTGCAAAGCAACAGTCGAAGACTTCTCTACGGCAAACCTATGCATTGATGCGTGCGCCTCTTTACGCTTGTCTTCACATTACATTAGACCACCTTTGTGCAAAAACTCGTCAAAACCGAAAAACGCGTTTGGAAGTTACGGACATTAAAAAAAGTGGTCCCTACTTTTGCTCAGAAGTGTAGGGGAGGAGCGCCTAAGAGTACGCGTTCCCCAAGAGTACGCAGTCGAAGTTTACCGATGTTGCAGTCGGCTCAGAACAAAATGTTTGGTGTCAGCCAAGGATGTCTATACTACTGGCTGGATAAGAAACTTCGCCGCCATCTTGAAGCTTGATTTGAATCTGTGACCGTCGGGATTGTCATCGTGACATTCGTGATGGACGCCGCCAGCCTCTTGTGCATCCATGGCGAATTATCGTTGATTATGCCGCGTAAGCCCAATAGTGTTCGCAACAAGCGGACCCCGCAACATAACACACTTTTTGTTGCAGGTAATTGACTAATAGACCTTTCCAAATTTGCGCTTGTCCTTTTCTATTATGACGTCATGATTTTGCGAGTAGCTATAATTTTGCGTAGATTGGGACAACTGTCAGTGTACGTACAGTCATCTCATAGTGGAAGTGTCAGAGGCATAGGCAAGCACCGAGCGTAGAAAGGAAAGACTTGCAAAAGTGGTTACTTATTGCTGTGTTACCTTGTGCGAAAATAATCTGAAGAAGCCTCATGTTTCCATGTACAATTTTACGAAATACACCGATGTGGCTTTATTGAGAGTTGAAGAAACAAAATTCACCTAGGCAAGACACGACCCATTTTGTGCAAGAGAACCCCAGGGCTGTTCAAACTTTTATCTGGCTTCTCCTTCCTACGAAACCACTCGTCGAAGTTTTTACCCCTGGAACTGTGAGAGTGGCGCAAAGTATTTCTGGTGGCATCATCCAAAATTGGGAACTGCTTAAGTTTTGATGGACCAGTACCCATCAAATTTGTCTTTTCCGTTTAGCACTTGTCATAAATCAGGGCACTAAAATCCCTTCAACTGCCATAATGGAGTGGTGAATCCTCTGCAGCTATACTAATTCTACAGATAGATCAACAGTAGTTGTCGAGATACAGCATTGGTATTTCCGCCTGTCTTCGCTTTCACTATGACTTCTTCCTGATACTCTGTTTCTCCATCTGGAAGGATTTTCTTCCAGTGTGCACTTCACTGATGATTTCTTCATCGTTTTTCCGACCAAAACAAACAGAGATTTTGAGGACCTGCTCATGACGCATGGAATCTGACGTTAACATGACATCATGCAACCGCGAAATGTGCGCAATACGCGAAATGCTTTGCGTAGATTGGGACAACTGTCAAAATCATTTTCTATCCTTTATTTTTGGAAAGGTCAATTTATTGCTATCATTTTACAAGACCGGGACCCATACCGGGCCTGGCAGCAAAGTTCTGAACGACAGTTTCGAGCGTGCTCCGACTGAACGTGACTATGGTTACGGGTGGCGGACCAGTCGCGGACAATAACACTTTGACCGTCGGGATTGTCAAATGTTGGCTTCACCTTTCTACGTCAAAACCGGCGAAGCTTCTTGTCCATTCAGTATAGACGTCCTTGGTGTCAGCTGAGAGCTCCTTAAGATGAAGTTGAGGAATCAAAAAAGTTTCCATCCTGTCGAATTTTGACCTAGAAATAGTGGCAAGTTATTTGATTTTCATAGAATTTTTTTAATACTGGGAGTTTACGAAGCAAGTCATTTTATTTTGTAGGTGATAGGATGTGATAAATTCACTTTTGCATCATCAAGGTAGGTAATACAGGTTTCCTAAATTGAGCGTCTCTTTCTGGCCCGTGACGTCACGTTCGATTGCACAGTAAATCGTCGCAGTCATAGTGTGCCAACATTGCCCCGATTCCGTAAGTCGAACGTGTGTTTTGATCATTTGATGGTGTTATTATTGGTATTTATACAGTTTTTACAAGTAGTTATGGTAAATAAATGTTGTGTGCCAATATGCAAGTCTACAAGTTATACAGTGGTGGCCATAATACCTACACCATCAAAAGTATTAAAACTGGGACTTGGAACACGCACTTACCTGTGCTTTCTGGGCACGTCCATATATCGTTGATATATCCATTACAAAAATAGTTGTATCCGCACCAGTGGCGGCTGGTGAGGGAGGGCTCAAGGGCGGCGCCCCCCCAACGCTAAAGGCGGCAAGAGATTTTTATCGGTAGGAAGACATGGAATGCATTTTATTAATTATACTTATTCCAAAGATTTGGTTTAGTGCAAAAACGTTCTGTCATTAGTCAATTAATATTTTAACAAAATAATTAATGACACTACTTATTTTGTGATACAGCAAATTAAACAGAATTAAATTCTTTTCTGAAAAAATATTTATAACAATTTTTACCCTACCTCCCTTCTTCCTGAAATCCTCTGAGTGTCCAATTTGATATTCTTGACCTCTTAATTCTTTTCAATGCTGCCAACGTCATCCTGCACCAGCATCGAAAGACAACATTTTTGTGTGGTAAAAATGCCACTCAAATTCACCCCTTCGCTTCGCTCCAACCACCATCACCTTAAAAATCTAAAATAATGTTACGTATATTTCGCATAGGGTCGCGCAGCGCCGCCGCCAATTCGGCTGATGTTTTCTGATCGGCCGTTCAAGTCTCCCATTCAAAATCAATTGGCAAGCCATCTTTGAGGATGAAGGAAAGGATCGAGTAAACATCTTTCAAGTTTTGAGGCCTCGCCAAACGTAGTGGCGGAGGCTATTTGTTTTATTTCTGTATACAATCACCGCGTAGATATCGTCTTGTTTCTTTGTCCTGATGCTCTAACTTACTCAAAGCAGAAGTTAGGCGCCGGAACCGTGGGGACTCCGGGGCGCGAGCCCCCACGGAGGTCTAGCTCGTGGGGCAGAGCCCCCACCGACCGTTTCTAGACTTCTAGTTTGGATTCAGCCGCCATAATATTATATTCTCTTGTGATAATAAAGTCAAATTTCAGAGCAAGTTTCAAATTTTGAGCAATAAATGCAGTCAAATTTAAAATATCATGGGATGGGTATCAGGTCCGTGAAGTTAGCCCTGTCATTGTCAACTTCCATGTTGATTCTAGTCTAAATAATTAGGGACTAATTAGGGACTATTTGTGACCCATGAACCAGAATTTGTGACTTCACCGTTTTCGAGTTTTTTTAAAAACTAACTTTGAGGGCCAACTTCTCGGGAGCCCTGGAAGTATTTAGTTTCGAGTCCATTTTTTCCCAATAATCAGTGACTAATTAGGGACTATTTGTGACCTATAAACCAGAATTTGTGACTTCACCGTTTTCGAGTTTTTTAAAAAACTAACTTCGAGGGCCAACTTCTCGGGAGCCCCGGAAGTATTCAGTTTCGAGTCCATTTTTCTCCAATAATCAGTGACTAATTAGGGACTATTTGTGACTCATAAACCAGAATTTGTGACTCCACCGTTTTCGAGTTTTTTCAAAAATTAACTTCGATGGCCAATGCGTGTAAGTACAAAATTTTAGCTCTCTACTAACTTTTCCGAAGAAGAAAAACATAGTGACTGGACTATAGTAGCACTGCCAAACAATCAAGAAACAAAAATCCAGGCATAAGACAGTTGAAAAATCTGAACCCGAAAATGCAAAAAAATAAAAACAAAGAAAAATCTTCCAGATTTAACAATGCACAACAGAGATATAACAATTGAGTGCGGCAGTGCAGGGCCAAAGATTCTCTGAAAGCGTCGCGCGCTTGACTTGTAGGGAAAATGTGCCCGAGTTGGCATGGTTGCTGAGTCGACATTATGGGTTTTTCTAATAAAAAAAACTGTGAAAACTGGACTAACACTAGTTCTGCCCCAAGGGGACAGTATGTTCGTTGTAATTTTGAATTATTATGGTTCAAGTTACGACTTACCTCAGTGATATAAGAAATTTTCAAAAATATGTCACAGGTTTGATTGTTATTGACTTTATTTTGCAAACTTGGAGACAAGATCAGATTTGACTAAGGAACTGCTTTAAATACCAAAATATTTTCTCCTATGCTATTTATATGGTGTGTCCCACCCTCACGTTGTTCCTATGCCAATCAGTTTTTAATGGTACTTTAGAAGAATGGCATAAAGAATCATGGAATAATGGAACTTCAGAAGTTAAAACCGACTTGAAAAAATTCAGGTGGTCCATAATACTTTAAAAGTCCTTTAAAAGCACTTCAAGTTGAAGAGCCAATGTTGTCACTTTAGACTGAGACTTTAAGTGCGATTTAACCTCACAACCTTGACAGTAGGTACTGACTACTGACAGTGGTGAAAGTTTGTTGATTTTCTACGTGATGAACCGCAACCGAAACCTAGAAACCTCTTTAAGTACATCCCATGAGGAAGAGCCAGAAGTATTTTTAAGGAGAAGAAAACTCTATAGGCGCAGAAAAAACAGATTCGATGGGTACCGATGATACTGATTTCTTCGACAGGTTTCGTCTCACAAAACCTACGGCTTTATATTTCTTCCAGTTAATTAAAGATTTGATTGAATCGCCAAGACAGAGGTAAAATATTGGTTGTGTCACCTGTCACCCCAAAACTTTCCCTAGTACTAGTATCCAGGACCCTATGGACATTTTTGTTAGAAACGTCCTTTCACCTTCTTGTAAAAATCGTCAATTAAGGTTTCACCTTATAATAAGCTCCATCATTCAAGTCCGGTCTCAGAAACCTAAGCCGGTTTTAGATTTTCAACGGGGAAATTCCCGAGAAATAGGAGAAAAAATGTTAGAAAATGTTCCAGAACAAGTTTCTTCTAGTTTAAAAAAATGGTAAAAATCTGTCCACGGGAAAAAAAGTTTAAAAATTTGCAGTTTTTCCAGAAAGGAAAACTGGAAAACCGTGGGTCCGATTCCAAAAGTTTTTCCTCCAAAAATTAATTCGATCGTTTCTCCAACTTTCATTCCCAGCATGTCAGCACCTAAAATGAATATTTCGTGGAGCTCACTGCATGTCAAACTTTGGACTGTAGTTTTTTCAAATTTACGAATGTACAAATTTCATTTTTAAAAAATCACCGTCGGGAAACCGGAACTGTATCGATTTGAAAATGGGTCCACTCGACGCTCAAGTCAATGAAGCGTATCGACTGTCGGCCGTCAATTTTTAGTTGTACGGCTAGAGTGTCGATTATAATTTATAACTAATGCAACTTCGGTTGAAAGTTCGGACACAAATAGTCCCTAATTAGTCACTAATTATTGGGAAAAAATGAACTCAAAACTAGATACTTCCGGGGCTCCCGAGAAGTTGGCCCTCGAAGTTAGTTTTTCAAAAAACTTGAAAACGGTGAGGTCACAAATTCTGGTTTATGAGTCACGAATAGTCCCTAATTAGTCACTAATTATTGGAGAAAAATGGACTCGAAACTAATAGGCTAGGCCACTTTTCTCAAAAGGCGTCTAGAAACCGGTCCTAGAAGCAAATCATATAACATTTTGGCAACAAGCGGTTTTTTACTAAATGGACCCTGCTGAATCTGAAAATCCATGTTGCCACCCCGGAATTTGGACCGTTAGGCCCCCAGGGCCCCATTTTCGACATTTCGGGGCATTTTGGTCTTCTCCGGTTTTTTCAGTTCAACAGGTCATATCTCAGAGACCGTAACAGATAAAATAAAAATTCTTTCACTGTTGCCTTGCCTTATGATTATTGGAAGCCTCCTATGCACTTTCCGTTCTTAATTTCTGACAATTACATCTACAGATCATCAAGATCAGAAGAGATGCAAAAACACAACACAAAAACTTCGACCTATGGAGAGCTATGTGAAATGTTGAAAATAAGTCCATATATATGCGAGACCATATGTAGAGAAAACTTCGAATAAGTTTTTGGCAAAGTTACGTTACAACAGGCCCTTTGGTTCAGGAGTTATGATTTTTTGAAAATCGATAAAGGAAAAGTGCGCGCTGTTTTAGGGGAGTGTCGGTCATTTGACCGAATAAGCTGACATCGGCCCGCAGTACAGCGGCGACGCTAGCGGTTCGTTCTCTTACTCTCAAAATTTGCTCTGTATGGATATTACTGATCATTTCACTATGTTTGATTACGAATATGAATATGTACCTATCTATATGTATGCGAACCAAAGCACAAAGATCCATGGCCCATAATCTATCGCTGGTTTAGGTACTCTCATGTCCGGACCGGGCTGAATGGCACATCGCACTATTTTGACCAATAAGCGGTCTTCGGGTAGGTAGTTTTATTGATATTATTGCGGCATCTACAATTCAGCCGGTTTTACATCCACAAGTCAAGATGTTGATCTATACTTTCGGTTAGGGGTCTAGCGTCGTCAATAAGGATCAAGTTCCGTGCTCCGTTTTTTTCCAGCCACAGTTTTCAGGAAGTAGTGAGACCGAGTCGTAGATATTCGCGTTGTACCACACTGCTGCCTGCCAGTGACTTCGCTGGATATGAAGTCGGGCTGCATAACTTGTTGGGGATAGAGCTTCAGGCTTTTTGACTGTCCCAGAAAGGACATGCCTGACGATATCAGTCCTTATATATCAGTCCTTATTTCAACTGAGTCTTTTACCTAAAAAAGATTTCCAGTCAGTAATTTGAAAGACCCTTTGAATTTAGTTTTACTTTATAAAGCTTTGTGATGAACCTCTATGCCTCAGAGATGTCATCTTCCGTTAGTGGCATAGCCCCCAAGTTCGAAAATAACGTGCGTGATACTTAGCAAATATTTCAAGGGCACTTGTCTCTGTGATGTGATGATGTCACATCACATCTTGTGAATGCGTGCGAAGCAAGTAGATATACTTTGTTTATCTTCCAGCGATAAAGTTTTCCGGTGATTTCTGCCAAAGATATTGGAACAAGTAACAGGCTCATCTTGGAAGCACACCGACAAGGACTAGAGCAAGTGGAGAGCTTAGTTGAAGATCGTCTTGCACAGATATCGGATAACTAAACTCAAAAGCCTAACAGTAGCCACCATCAACCTTTGCAAAAGAATCATCCATTCATCCTCGGCGACTGACGAAAAGTTGTTGCATCGAAAAATACCAACAAAATAGTTCAGCAAAGTCATAGAAATATCTTACAGCGGCGCTTCGGATGGCATATACAAAGCAGACAGAGAAATTCATCTATCGCAGATTCCAAAATATGAGCCTGTTACCTGTGCCAATATCTTTGGCAGGAATGACCGGAAAACTTTATCGCTGAAAGAAAAACAAAGTATATCTACTTGCTTCGCACGCACTCACGAGATGTGATGTGACATCATTCATTACGGCAATAATTACGGAGACAGCAGCCCTAGAAATATTTGCAAAGTACCTATCACGCACGTTACTTTCGAACTTGGGGGCTATGCCACTAACGGAAGATGACATCTTTGATGCAGAGAGATTCCTCACAAAGCATTATAAAGTGAAACTAAATTCAAAAGGTCTTCCAAATTACTGACTGGAAATCTTTTTTAGGTAAAAGATTCAGTTGAAATAAGGACTGATATCGCCAGGCATGTCGTCCTTTCTGGGACAGTCAAAAAGCCTGAAGCTCTATCCCAACAAGTTATGCAGCCCGACTTCATATCCAGCGAAGTCACTGGCAGGCAGCAGTGTGGTACAACGCAAATATCTGCGACTCAGTCTTACTGCTTCCTGAAAACTGTGGCTGGAAAAAAACGGAGCACGGAACTTGATCCTTATGGACGACGCTAGACCCCTAACCGAAAGTAAAGATCAACATCTTGACTTGTGGATGTAAAACCGGCTGAATAAACCGTTCTTGTAGATGCCGATGCCGCAATAATATCAATAAAACTACCTACCCGAAGACCGCTTATTGGTCAAAATAGTGCGATGTGCCATTCAGCCTGGCCCGGTCATGAGAGTACCTTAACCAGCGATAGATTATGGGCCATGGATCTTTGTGCTTGGGTTCGCATACATATAGGTGGTACATATTCATATTCGTAATCAAACATAGTGAAATGATCAGTAATATCCATACAGAGCAAATTTTGAGCGTAAGAGAACGAACCGCTAGCGTCGCCGCTGTACTGCGGGCCGATGTCAGCTTATTCGGTCAAATGACCGACACTCCCCCAAAACAGCGCGCACTTTCCCTTTATCGATTTTCCAAAAATCATAACTCCTGAACCAAAGGGCCTGTTGTAACGTAACTTTGCCAAAAACTTATTCGAAGTTTTCTCTACATATGGTCTCGCATATATATGGACTTATTTTCAACATTTCACATAGCTCTCCATAGGTCGAAGTTTTTGTGTTGTGTTTTTGCATCTCTTCTGATCTTGATGATCTGTAGATGTAATTGTCAAAAATTAAGAACGGAAAGTCCATAGGAGGCTTTCAGTAATTATAAGGCAAGGCAACAGTGAAAGAATTTTTATTTTATCTGTTACGGTCTCTGAGATAGGACCTGTTGAACTGAAAAAACCGGAGAAAACCAAAATGCCCCGAAATTTCGAAAATGGGGCCCTGGGGGCCTAACGGTCCAAATTTCGGGGTGGCAACATGGGTTTTCAGATTCAGCAGGGTCCATTTAGTAAAAAACCGCGTGTTGCCAAAATGTTATATGATTTGCTTCTAGGCCCAGAAAAAACTGGAAAGTGTCCTAGTCTATAAATACTTCCGGGGCTCCCGAGAAGTTGGCCCTCGAAGTTAGTTTTTTAAAAAACTCAAAAACTGTGAAGTCACAAATTCTGGTTTATGGATCACAAATAGTCCCTAATTAGTCCCTAATTATTTAGACTAGAATCAACATGGAAGTTGACAATGACGGGGCTAACTTCACGGACCCGTTTAATGGTTCACCGGTTTCCCGACGGTGATTTTTTAAAAATGAAATTTGTACATTCGTAAATTTGAAAAAACTACAGTCCAAAGTTTGACATGCAGTGAGCTCCACGAAATATTCATTTTAGGTGCTGACATGCTGGGAATGAAAGTTGGAGAAACGATCGAATTAATTTTTGGAGGAAAAACTTTTGGAATCGGACCCACGGTTTTCCAGTTTTCCTTTCTGGAAAAACTGCAAATTTTTAAACTTTTTTTCCCGTGGACAGATTTTTACCATTTTTTTAAACTAGAAGAAACTTGTTCTGGAACATTTTCTAACATTTTTTCTCCTATTTCTCGGGAATTTCCCCGTTGAAAATCTAAAACCGGCTTAGGTTTCTGAGACCGGACTTGAATGATGGAGCTTATTATAAGGTGAAACCTTAATTGACGATTTTTACAAGAAGGTGAAAGGACGTTTCTAACAAAAATGTCCATAGGGTCCTGGATACTAGTACTAGGGAAAGTTTTGGGGTGACAGGTGACACAACCAATATTTTACCTCTGTCTTGGCGATTCAATCAAATCTTTAATTAACTGGAAGAAATATAAAGCCGTAGGTTTTGTGAGACGAAACCTGTCGAAGAAATCAGTATCATCGGTACCCATCGAATCTGTTTTTTCTGCGCCTATAGAGTTTTCTTCTCCTTAAAAATACTTCTGGCTCTTCCTCATGGGATGTACTTAAAGAGGTTTCTAGGTTTCGGTTGCGGTTCATCACGTAGAAAATCAACAAACTTTCACCACTGTCAGTAGTCAGTACCTACTGTCAAGGTTGTGAGGTTAAATCGCACTTAAAGTCTCAGTCTAAAGTGACAACATTGGCTCTTCAACTTGAAGTGCTTTTAAAGGACTTTTAAAGTATTATGGACCACCTGAATTTTTTCAAGTCGGTTTTAACTTCTGAAGTTCCATTATTCCATGATTCTTTATGCCATTCTTCTAAAGTACCATTAAAAACTGATTGGCATAGGAACAACGTGAGGGTGGGACACACCATATAAATAGCATAGGAGAAAATATTTTGGTATTTAAAGCAGTTCCTTAGTCAAATCTGATCTTGTCTCCAAGTTTGCAAAATAAAGTCAATAACAATCAAACCTGTGACATATTTTTGAAAATTTCTTATATCACTGAGGTAAGTCGTAACTTGAACCATAATAATTCAAAATTACAACGAACATACTGTCCCCTTGGGGCAGAACTAGTGTTAGTCCAGTTTTCACAGTTTTTTTTATTAGAAAAACCCATAATGTCGACTCAGCAACCATGCCAACTCGGGCACATTTTCCCTACAAGTCAAGCGCGCGACGCTTTCAGAGAATCTTTGGCCCTGCACTGCCGCACTCAATTGTTATATCTCTGTTGTGCATTGTTAAATCTGGAAGATTTTTCTTTGTTTTTATTTTTTTGCATTTTCGGGTTCAGATTTTTCAACTGTCTTATGCCTGGATTTTTGTTTCTTGATTGTTTGGCAGTGCTACTATAGTCCAGTCACTATGTTTTTCTTCTTCGGAAAAGTTAGTAGAGAGCTAAAATTTTGTACTTACACGCATTGGCCATCGAAGTTAATTTTTGAAAAAACTCGAAAACGGTGGAGTCACAAATTCTGGTTTATGAGTCACAAATAGTCCCTAATTAGTCACTGATTATTGGAGAAAAATGGACTCGAAACTGAATACTTCCGGGGCTCCCGAGAAGTTGGCCCTCGAAGTTAGTTTTTTAAAAAACTCGAAAACGGTGAAGTCACAAATTCTGGTTTATGGGTCACAAATAGTCCCTAATTAGTCACTAATTATTGGGAAAAAATGGACTCGAAACTAAATACTTCCAGGGCTCCCGAGAAGTTGGCCCTCAAAGTTAGTTTTCAAAAAAACTCGAAAACGGTGAAGTCACAAATTCTGGTTCATGGGTCACAAATAGTCCCTAATTAGTCCCTAATTATTTAGACTAGAATCAACATGGAAGTTGACAATGACAGGGCTAACTTCACGGACCTGATACCCATCCCATGATATTTTAAATTTGACTGCATTTATTGCTCAAAATTTGAAACTTGCTCTGAAATTTGACTTTATTATCACAAGAGAATATAATATTATGGCGGCTGAATCCAAACTAGAAGTCTAGAAACGGTCGGTGGGGGCTCTGCCCCACGAGCTAGACCTCCGTGGGGGCTCGCGCCCCGGAGTCCCCACGGTTCCGGCGCCTAACTTCTGCTTTAAGTAAGTTAGAGCATCAGGACAAAGAAACAAGACGATATCTACGCGGTGATTGTATACAGAAATAAAACAAATAGCCTCCGCCACTACGTTTGGCGAGGCCTCAAAACTTGAAAGATGTTTACTCGATCCTTTCCTTCATCCTCAAAGATGGCTTGCCAATTGATTTTGAATGGGAGACTTGAACGGCCGATCAGAAAACATCAGCCGAATTGGCGGCGGCGCCGCGCGACCCTATGCGAAATATACGTAACATTATTTTAGATTTTTAAGGTGATGGTGGTTGGAGCGAAGCGAAGGGGTGAATTTGAGTGGCATTTTTACCACACAAAAATGTTGTCTTTCGATGCTGGTGCAGGATGACGTTGGCAGCATTGAAAAGAATTAAGAGGTCAAGAATATCAAATTGGACACTCAGAGGATTTCAGGAAGAAGGGAGGTAGGGTAAAAATTGTTATAAATATTTTTTCAGAAAAGAATTTAATTCTGTTCAATTTGCTGTATCACAAAATAAGTAGTGTCATTTGAAATTTCCAAGTCAAGGTGGGTAGGGACGAGAGGGCTAAAGATAGAGATTCGCCAATGTATATGGTTTAGATGTCCCCCTCGATATAAAAATCGACCTGTTTTTGCTCGAGGATACGAAGGCGCAGAGCGGACACCAGAGTTTTTTTATAATGTCGGAAAAAACTCGAAATTCTGAGATTAAAGTCCAGAATTCTGAGTTCAAAGTCGAAATTCCGAGATTAAAGTCAGAATTCTGAGTTTAATGTCGAAATTCTGAGATTAAAGTCGGAGTTCTGAGATTAAAGTCGGAATTCTGAGTTTGAAAGCCAGAATTCTGAGTTTCAAACTCAAAACTCTGCGCGCGCACAATTCCGAGTTTCAAAGTCGGAATTCTGGGCGCGCATCGGCAAGAATGAATCGAGAATCGAGCCGGTTGATTAAATGGCGATTGGCGACCTCTCCGCTGTCTGCAAGAAAAATGCAAGTTCCGTGCTGTATGACTGTGTGAATAAGAAGGGTCGCCAATCGCCATTTGATCAACCGGCTCGGCTCGATTATCGATTAATTCCTGCCGATTAATCTCAGAATTCCGACTTCAATCTCAGAATTTCGACTTTAAACTCAGAATTCTGACTTTTGAACTCAGAATTCTGAATTTGATCTCAGAATTCTGAGTTTAAACTCAGAATTCTGACTTTAACTTCAGAATTTCGAGTTTTTTTCGGAAATTATAAAAAAACCTCTTATGTCCGCTCTGCGCCTTCGTACGAAGATATCTTCACGAGGAATCGGGTGTTAATGCATTTCAAGTGATCACCCAGTATGCAAGATCATATACTTAGGTACCTAATATAGCGATATGTACGAATAACGGCTCCCATCAAGCAAAACATTCTTGTAATCTATCAATAAAATGTCGCTACTCTCACTCTTATTGCGTCGCGCCACCCTTTAGTAGGTAAAAATTCTCAAGGATACAATGTGTAATGTGTGCTTCCAAATTCCGTTGTTGTAGCCTTCGAAGAACTTCAGGAACAGCGGAACAGCTTTTCAGTTTATCTCTTTGAACGAGGGCACTATATAGAATAGAAAGCGTTTCATGCATGAAAAATTGTTGAAGATTTTATTTTATACAAGAAAGGCCCTTTGCACACTACCACCTCTTATATCGTAAAGGGCAGTCCATAGACTATGTATGCCAAGTTTCACGCTTTTATCACAAGCTGCAAAGCTTTGCAGTCTCTGCACTCTGCAGTTCTGCACGCATACTATACCTCCATTCATACATGAATATTATTGGATAGGTTTTTTTTTTCGTTTATTCAACGTCGGCCTATTTCCGCAACGAGGCCTAACACCGACGCCGGTGAATGCTTTCCTCCACCATACCAGAAATTTTGCGGGACCCCTGTGTGTTCCAATAGGTACTTACAGGGTAGGTAGGGATTTTTAACGACCACCAACATCGCATGGGGTCGGCACCATCGTTCGTATTTTACGTGCTATGCGACACATTTGCAGGCATCTTGCAGGCGTCTTACATTTAGCAAGCATTCCAAATAAATGAAATGTTTTAAATGGAAAGCGCCCAGTGAAGGACAGTTTGTAGAGAGTAGGTATATGCCAATTTCATGCTTTTATCACAAAATGCAAGGTGATGGTTATTCAGGTTATTCTCACCAACCGCCGCACTAATACCTACAGTTTCCAGGGGCCTAGAGCAAATTATTCGAAAATAAATTCTTCGGAATTCAGTGAAATTTTTTGAAGAGCAATTCAATCGAAGATCAGTTCTTCAAGAGTAGGTACCTACATAGGTAAGTATATACCTACCTATTATTCAGTGGCGGCTCGTGAGTTTTTTGCAAGGAGGGCTCAAGTTAATAACAAATTCGCGAGCTGAGAACTATAATGTTCCATTTGCACTTTTTGTAGAAAATGGTTTTCGAACTTCGAACCAGCAAAACATGGACAAAATTTTTCCTGATTTGAACAATTAGATCAGAAACTAGAGGAAGAGAAGAAGTTTTTCCTTTTCCGTTTCTGATCTAATTGTTCATATCATGAAACATTCCGTCCATGTTTTGCTGGTTCGAAGTTCGAAAAACATTTTCTGCAAAAAGTGCAGATAGAACAGTTCTCAGCTCGCGAAATGACTAAACTCGAGACAAAAACTTTTTTTTTGTCGTATATGCATCACAACCATGGACTTTGAGCATTTACTGTTTTGTCAAAATTACGTGTGAATGCACCACGACTTTTATTCTTGCGAGTTCGATTTGCTTTACATTCAGTAAATCAATGCTGTAGTCGGACGTCCTTTGTTTTTTTGCATTTATTTTTTCTTGAAGGCTCGATGACCTAAATGTACTTTTTTTAGGTCAACTATCTTCATGTTTGCAAACTGTTCAAATCAATCAAATCAAAAAAATCAAAATGCAAACTGTTAACTAATCGAAGTGTACATAAATAATTATATCGATTATTTCAATCGGCTGGGGGCTCGGGTGACGGAGCCCATCATCTGCAATATAGAGCGGGAGCCGCGTCTCGCGTTGCCATGATTACGGCACATGTTTTGCGCGGGTGCATCCCGGCATCACCGCATCGGCGATGGGCGCTGAATGCGGAGCCCAAGACGAACTTCTTCGACCGTGCGATCGCTTAGAATTATTTTGTTACAATATTAATTGACTGATATTGCACTGAACCAAATTTTTGGAATAAGTATGATCAATAAAATGCATTCCATGTCTTCCTACTGATAAAAATCTCTTGCCGCTTTCAGCGTTGGGGGGGCGCCGCCCTTGAGCCCTCCCGCACCAGCCGCCACTGCTATTATTAGTAATTGTTTGACATCAATCGAGGACATCAATAATATTTTGAATACAAATTATTCGGAATACACCATTTAATTTTTATTTTCATAGACACCTTTGCAAAAAGAAGCAAATAATGGTAACCCGAATGATTAAACATGCATTAACTGATTCATTAATTGAAAATAACAACTTTTTCTCAATTTTAATAATAATTGTTTGGACTTTTAATTACTTTACATAATAGATTCCTATAGGTAGGTATATATAAGTAGATATGTATGATTGTAGGTATATTTATGTATACCTATAGTATGCCTATACTTTTGAGGGTAAGCTAAAAGCTACCTAGTGATAGTGTTGGTACATTTGCCTACTAGGAAATCGGGTGGTAGAGGTAGTTATAACTTTATTATTTGGATAAAAAGAGAACTTCGCCGTCGCCGCGCCATTTTTCGCTATATGCATTAACCTATACACATGAACACATGCATGGGAATTCAGGAAACTTGAAATTTAATTTCTTAGATAGGAGTGATGATGGAATAGGAGGCAGGTACTAGTTCTAATAGACTAGTAGAAGTTGGAGAGCTCGGGTAAAAATTTCCACCCTCTTGGGCCTCTTTCTCTTAGAACAGAGGGACGACACACCCGACCCGCCTCTTGCCACTCCTCTGGGCGGCAAATTTGAAAAAAGCGGCGCCGCTTTGCGCAATTAACCGGCGCATTCAATAAGGTCGAAAATTGCATCAAGCACGTCGTCCTAGGTCCACATCCTGTCTTCTGCTGCTCATGCACATCCCCTCATCATCATCATCCACCCAACACACAACCACATATTATAGGTACCTACCGGTGCAATCGTATACCACACAATCAACATACACGACAACAATCACAACATTCAATCTTGAGGTTGGGGAGTTTAGAGGTTAGGGGACCATAACATAAACAAATTTGTATCGACCAAACATGTGTCTTTAATCTTTTCTTATCGGTGTTACGCAACAGAAATTCTCACTATACAAGCGATTTCTCATCTTCACCATCTTTACCGAAAAATAAAATGGGTCGCAAAGTGACCATTGCCTGCGCCACCCTGAACCAGTGGGCGTTGGATTTTGATGGAAACAGGGAAAGAATCCTCGAATCAATCCAGGAAGCTAAGAGACTCGAGGCCGCTCTGCGGACTGGCCCTGAACTTGAAATATGGTTTGTTTTAGCATACCTATTTATTTATTTTTAAATTCTATGTCATATTATGTTAAACAATAATATTTCAGTGGGTACAGCTGCGAAGACCACTTCCAGGAAAGCGACACTTTTCTGCACTCCTGGGAAGTGCTTTTGGAACTGCTTCTGGCTCCTCTATGTAAAGACATCATAGTGGATGTTGGCATGCCTATCATGCACAAAAATGTAGCTTACAACTGCCGGGTTGTCTTCCTGAACCAAAAGATTCTCCTTATTCGACCAAAAATGCAAATGTGTGATGATGGAAACTACAGGGAGTCTAGGTGGTTCTCTTCGTGGAGAAAGCAGAAGCAGACTGAGGAATTTTTCTTGCCTAGAATGATCTCGAGGGTCACAGGGCAGAATATTGTACCATTCGGAGATGCTGTCATTTCTACCAGGGACACTTGCATAGGTAAACTATTCTGTTTTCATATAAGTTCTGAAAACTGTGAGGAAAACGGGAAAATAATCACCCTTGGAACAAGTGTACCTGCCATCAAGGGCCCATATTTTTGGAACAGTAGTGGCTAGACAACGGGGCTGTGATTTGATTACTGTCACCTAGGCAACATCACATGAGTTGTTCCCTGGTTACAAAAATAGGGCCCCAGTAGGGAAACAAGAATCAGGATGGCTTTGGAGTTCAATAATTTCTGTTCAGGTACAGGGTGTGCTCACGCGAGACAGATACCCCCCATAAAAAATTTTCCCTTCACGATAATTCAAAAAAGAAGAAACTTCCGTGGAACAATTTTTTCCATAGCTTTTGAATATGTCAAGTATAATTTTTCCATTTCGTGCCATATACAGGGTGTCGCATTTTTTTTTGTTTTTTTTTTCAAAACACTTATACATAATTTCATTAGCACAATCGATCCACATTGTTATCCTGATTACAAATATGCATGACACACGTAAAAAATATCAGAAAAAAAATCGAAAAATTTACGGTGGCATCTCAAAAAACATTTCATTTCACGAATCAAATATGTCCCGAATATTTGTTAGGTCATTTTATGTCATTTAAGAGTGAAGCAAAATATCCTTGACATATCTGAATAATTGTGAATGAAATAACTAAGTCCATCGTTCTCAAAAAATAGATCTTTTTGGAGATGGCATTGTAATTTTTTTCTATTAAAAAAAATCTAGAAGTTATTAGCATATTTGCATTCAGGATAACAATGTGCATCGATTGTGGTGATGAAATACTGAGTGTTTCGTAAGAATGCAAAAAATTGCGACACCCTGTATATGGCACGAACTAGAACATTATACTTGACATATTCAGAAACTACGAAAAAGTTGTTCCAGGAAAGTTTCTTCTTTTTTTAATTATCGTGAAGTGGAAGTTTTTTATGGGGCACCCTGTACCTATCCTTGCGGTCTAGGTAGAGAAGAGAACTTCTCAAAATGCTGTGGCAGTAATTGCCAATGCCAAGTAAGATCTTCACATAAACTCTCATGGCTTACTGATTAGTTGATGAAGTGGTAGCCTAATCTGATCTCCATCATGGAATCGAATCCAGAGGCCATAGCCCTACTGTAGTATTATAAAATGTCTCATTCTTAGATTTGAAATTTTGTTAAATACTTGATATCATGATGAGTCTTATTTGAATGATTGAATTCATGACCATAGAAGACTTCATGACTGTTTCCGCACTGACATTCGACAAAACGTCACACAGGATCTTGGTAGCCTAAGTAATTACATTACTTACAAGCCTAACATTGAGCCTAACATTCTATTGAGTAAATTGACGGGCGAAATAGACTAGAGTAGTATGAAAAACACGTGTTAGAATAGTCGTCGTAAGACTAGTTTTGCAATACAGGGTGTTTCAGCGATGATAGCAAAAAATTCAACTGTGAGTAGATCTCGTCAAAATATGACGAAAACCTATATACAATTTTGCTAGTTCGGCCTATTGACAAAGATACAGCCCTTCAAAGTTCACTGTTTTCGGATTTCAAAAATATGTAACTCAGGAACGTTTCGACAAATTTAGCTTCAATTTAGCGTAAGCTGGTTTGTCGTAATTATCTATCAACCTGGCAAATTTTGAAAGAATCCAATCAGTGGCGTAGAAGTTACGACGGGTCACCTTAACTAAACTTTTCTTTGTATGCTTCTAGGAGGGTATGCTTCTAAATTATTGACCCTCATAACTTCTCATCTGTTCTCATCCTCATCTCAAAATTTGGCAGATCGGTCGATGGTTTCGACAAATCAGTCTATGCTGAATTTAAGTTGTTTTGGTCTAAACTCACTTAGTTACAAATTTTTGAAATCCGAAAAAAGTCAACTTTGAAGGCCTGTATCTTCGTTAGTAGGCCAAACTTTGCAAAATGGTATATAGGTTTTCGTCATATCTTGACGATATCTACTCACGATAGAATTTTTTGCTATCTTCGCTGAAACACCCTGTATACTAATTCTATGGCTGTATTGATACTATTGATATTGATATTAGCGACAGGCTTTAAGGATATCACAGCGACCGTCTTTGCTTGGGCAACTAAGCTGTTATTTCTCGGCACCCAAGCTAACATGTTCTGATATCCTTACTGGGAGGATTTGCTCAAAGGGTGAAGATTTTCGCCAAATTATGACTATGGAATGCTTTCGCTTATTATTGTATCTACCTCTGATTGTACTGTGTAGGTTTTGAAATATGTGAAGAACTATGGAACCCAGCCAGCACCCACATTGACATGTCTTTGGATGGTGTCGAAATAATTTGTAACAGCTCTGGCAGCTACACAGAACTGAGGAAGGCTTATGTTTCTGTGGATTTAGTTAAGAGTGCCACATTCAAGTGTGGAGGGTGCTACGTTTTCAGCAATCTAAGGGGCTGTGATGGACAGAGGGTTTATTTTGGAGGCTGCTCCTGCATATCGCTAAACGGCAGTATTATAAGTAGATCTAAGCAGTTTTCTTTACAAGACGTTGTAAGTTGATCCACTTGTGTGTTTCGAATTGTGGAAAATTCATGGCTTTCCATTTATTTCAGGAAGTAACGGCTGCCACTGTCGATCTTGAAGACATCAGGGCATATAGAAATCAAATGAGGTCCAGAAGCCACTTGGCTGCTGGAAGCCCCAGCTATCCCCGAATTGTGGTGGACTATTCGCTGTCTTTGGAACATGATGCCACTTTTCCTACTGCTCGGCCCATTGAATGGGTTTATCTGACCCCCGAAGAAGAAATTGCGCAGGTTTTAATCCATTTTCAAAATTTTCTCTATTTAATTTCATTCGCATTAAGGCTGTATTAGCAGGGTATCAATATTTCTCTCTCAAAAATGAAGCTAAAGAGATTTAAAGATTTTGATGGGATTCCATTAAATATTTGTTCACCTTGTTTTCGTTTGGATTGCCCCACATTTCTTGAGAAGCCGAATAGCCCTGAAATACTGGAAAAGTTTCTAAGACATTGCTGGGACATTTTCTGACAAACAAGAAAATTATCAGCTGTTTTATAATTTTGAGAGACGTAGAAAATTGAATACATGGCCGTTTTTTTGGAAAAAGTTGTTAACAAAAAAAGAAAATAATATTTTTTTTACATAATTGAAAAAACACTCAGTAACTACACCCTATGAAAAAAAATCGAGTTTTCATCTTGATTTTTGAGGGAGAAATCTCAAAGGTAATTTTGCCCTGCTGAGAACACAGCCTTAAGTAGCGTATGGTCCAAAAAATTCGTGATCAGGGATGGCTTTGAAGTCGAAAAATTTAGCCATTCATCCAAATGTTCCCGAAGCCATCCAAGATTACGAATTTTGTGACCCCCAGGTCCATGCACACCAAGGCTGGTCGACGTTATTTTTTACTTAGATAAGGTCGACCAGCCTTGCATGCTCACTTGGTATACAAAACTTCAAAAGTCCTGTCACAATAGCTATAAAAAACCGGAATCTTGCAGAAAATGTTGAAAAGGCTTGTTTTGGTTCAATAACGTTTCTCTCTAGGGTCCTGCCTGCTGGCTCTGGGATTACTTGAGACGCTCTGGCCAAGGAGGTTTCTTCTTACCCCTTAGTGGAGGCGTAGATTCTTCAAGCTCAGCCTTAATCGTATTCTCCATGTGTAAATTAATAGTAGAAGCCATACAAGGTGGTGGTAAGTATGAACGAACACTTCCTACAGGTGTCCACGCGAGATGATTACTACCATTTAAACAATTTCTTCCATGATGATTCTAACAAGAGGAACTTCCCTAGAACGATTTTTCACTTAGTTTCTGTATATGTCAGCCTTTTTCTTCCTTTCAGGATCCCATAAAAGAGACCGACATCGAATGGTCTAAATGGTACTCAAGGCTGAAGGTCTACAAATACCATACGAAATCCAAATTTACAATGTAAAGTCTTCTTCTTAGGCTTAACGGGACGTGAGTGTGCGGTATGAGCATTCGTCTTAGTAGAAGAACGTGTCAAGGTGCGGTCAACAAGCCGCATACGTGCATATTTCGAAGAATATTGAGGTGCCGTTTTCTCATAATATGCATATCAGTTTTCTGCATTTGATAGAGGAAAGTTTAGCAATATTAACCGTGTCTTGGAAAGTTCAGTTTGATGAAAAGCAAGTATGTACAGCAAGTGGTGACATGTTTAAAGCATTACAAGTTTAGTTCCACTTAACCTTTTGGAAAAGGCTAGACGGCAGATTGTATCCTGATGTCTTTTGTGTTAAATACTATTTTTCATACGGCTGTAGATCACATGGTATGGCAAACGGTGATTGTTTCGCTAGTCAAATCCGATCAAAGCTCTACGCCCGGCGGCGCCGGCGTAGATTGAAAAAGAAATATAAGTTAATTTACCATAATACAAGAGGCTCAATGATCAATAGGAAGCTTTTAAATGAGGGTGGGTATCAATCTCGCGTGAACACCCTATAACGTCATAAATTGTAGAAGGTCGTCAGCATGTTCATTTAAAACTTCTTTCTCAGATGTCAAGGTTCTGTCTGACCTGCGCCGCATTCTGGGCGACCCCGAGTACAATCCACGCAGCCCCTCAGAGCTCTGCAATCACCTTCTGGTGACATGTTATATGGGCACAGAAAACTCTTCCAAAGAAACAAAACAAAGAGCCATAGCCCTGTCCACCGCAATAGGCAGTTACCACCAGAACATCGTCATAGACAAGGCCGTTAGCACTATCATCGAAATCTTCAGCGGCGTGACAGGCCTGTTCCCGAAATTCGCCGCCCGAGGTGGCTGCGCTCGCCAGAATCTCGCCCTGCAAAACATCCAAGCTCGTCTGCGGATGGTCCTCTCCTACTTATTTGCACAGTTGATGTTGTGGGCGATAGGCCGTCCGGGAGGGCTCCTCGTCTTGGGATCAGCCAACGTCGACGAGGCCTTGCGTGGCTACATGACCAAATACGATTGCTCCAGCGCAGACATAAACCCGATTGGGGGCATTTCGAAAACTGATCTCAAGAAGTTCCTGATGTACGCCAAAGAGAAGTTCGATATTCCCGTCATCGGGGACATAATGCGAGCTCCACCCACGGCCGAATTGGAACCTCTGGTCGGCGGGAAGCTGGCTCAGACCGACGAGGAAGACATGGGAATGACGTATGCTGAGTTGAGCCAGTTCGGCAAGCTGAGGAAAATCGAAAAGTGCGGACCGTTTTCGATGTACTGCAAGCTAGTCCAGATGTGGAGCATCCAGTCACCTCGAGAAGTGGCCGAGAAAGTGAAGCACTTCTTCAGGCGAGAACCGTGTCAATATGATATTGATCATTATCAATTTATAATTGCTGTTTCAGGTGCTACGCCATCAATAGACATAAAATGACGGTGCTAACGCCTTCTTATCATGCAGAACAATACAGCCCAGATGATAACAGGTTTGACCATCGGCCATTCTTGTACAGGGCCAACTGGTCATGGCAGTTTAGAGCCATTGATAAACAGGTATGCTTATTTTGGCTAATTACCCACACAACCTGCTATAGCGTAAAATTTTAGCTGGAATTCCAAACCAACGCCAAGAGGGCTGGTTCTGCTTCCTCAATACCATCTACTAAAAAACTAGACAATACCACCAGGATTCGCACAGGAATACCAGTTTGAAGGCAACATTTTAATAAACGTCAGTATTTTTGTGATAACTAATTATTTTATTGTTAACCTACTGAAAATATCAGACTGTTGAAAAAAACACGCTTCTCATTATATTACATGACCTTTTTTTTGTGATCACAGCATACTCTACTCTCACAACCATCCTGAAAGATTGAAAAAAAAGCTTCAATACACCAAATCTGCCAGGTGTAGCACATTCCTCGAGGTCGGATATATCACCTGGTGCCTGATGACAGTGGGTCAGTAGATACTGAACAACTGACATCATATCTACTCGTAGTTTCTTACAGAAGAGCTTCGCTATTTTAGCCGTTAGGGCGCCTCCAAACTTTTAAATGAAATCGCACTTGTGCAGTCCTTTGATGAGTATACAACTAGGGCATGACGTTTAGTTGCAGCGGTGCGCTAGCGAAATGACCCTGATTCTGCATTTTGTGATACTGCAATGAAATTTGGCATATGCAAACTACGTAGAATTTCAAGTGATTTGACCCGCAGCACTCAAAAATTTGTCCTTAGGGGGCGGGCCCCTCCAAATTTCAAGATGTCAGAGCTTTTACCATGCACCATTCAGTACCGCCCTATACTATTGTACAAAACTTGAACAACTTTGTTTTTGACCATCATAACATTTTTCGTCATGTCAATTCCATTCTTATAGAAAAAAAGGTTTCTTTGTCAGGTCAACAAATCGAAATTTTTTTTTTTTTTTGGACGACAAATAGATTGTCAAGTCGTTTTTGTGTGATCATCGATAAATCCGCATCCCCTTGATTCATTTATGAACACAAAATTTTTGCTGTTCTATTTTATAACGAAGGAGTGACCTTAACTTACCATTATTTTCAACATTACCTATTTCAATGTTTTATCTCGATAAGTATGATTATTGTTGTACTAATATATAGCTTGGAGTTTTCTTCAACGATGTGGTTGATGAAACGGCCCCAGATTCCACCTGGAAGCCGTACATAATAATTTTTCTGCAAGGCCGTCAAATTTGGCATTTTTGATTTTCTAGCGGGACCGGCCAAAATGTCAGTACACACCACTCCGCCCAAGAGCACCGGTTTTGGTACTTTCGCACCAACTTCCATTTCAGTATCACAAAATGCAAAATTGTTAGGCGTGAATATCATTTTCCGCTAGAACAAACCGGTGCTCTCGGGCGGAGTGGTGTTGTGTACTGACATTTTGGCCGGTCCCGCTAGAAAATCAAAAATGCCAAATTTGACGGCCTTGCAGAAAAATTATTATGTACGGCTTCCAGGTGGAATCTGAGGCCGTTTCAGCATCCACATCGTTGAAGAAAACTTCAAGCTATATATTAGTATAACAACAATCATACTTACCGGGACAGAACATCGAAAAAGGTAATGTTGAAAATAATGGTAAGTTGAGGTCACTCCTTTGTTGAAAAATAGCACTGCAAAAGTTTTCTTTTCATAAATGAATAAAGGGGATGCGGATTTATCGATGATCACACAAAAACTACTCGACAATCTATTTGTGGTCCCAAAAAAAAAAATGTATTTTTCAATTTGTTGACCAGGTAGAGAATTTTTTTTTTCCATAAGAAGCATGGAATTGACATGACGAAAAATGTTATGGTCAAGAAAAAAGCTGTTTAGGTCTTGTACGATAGATAGGGCGGTACTGAATGGTGCATGGGAAAAATTGTGACATCTTGAAATTTTGAGGGGCCCCCAGTCGCCCCCTAATAGACAAATTTTTGTGTGCTGCGGGTCAAATCACTTGAAATTTTATGTAGTGTGCATATGCCAAATTTCATTGCAGTATCACAAAATGCAGAATCAAAAAGCGTACCGCTGCAACTAGTTCGGAAGGTTTCAAATGTAGGTTTCATATATGAGAAAACTAAGATAGCATAAGGGTAGGTTGAGCTCAAGGCTGGTGGACTAGCCTTGGGTTGAGCTTATTAAACATAACCAAGATCTGGCTATAAAATTTTCGATATTCGTAAAGTTTCGTTCATAATGGCCGGTAACTTATGCCGCATGCTTAATATAAACAGACTTGAAGGTTTTGGGGGTGGGTAGTACTGGTAACTGGTAGTACCGGGTGTTTATAAACGTTTGTTATCATATCGCCTTTGGAATCTCCTATCACTCCTTCAAATCGTGCCTTTCACTGCGACTTTTGGCCTGACCAAAGCCTGCCGCGATCACAGACGTTTATAAACACCCGGTATAATAGTAGGACTAGTAGCTAGTAGTATTAGTTGGTACCCTTGATCTTGGATGTAGAACTTGAATCTTGGACAAGTTTGACAGAACACATAACGGCATAAGTTAACATCCCATTGTGAACCAACACATTGATTTTCAACTGTTGAAGTTTCACGATTACGGAATAAGTTTAAGTCAACAGCCATTATGAACGCTGCTTTAGGGTTTCTGTGCGTTACAGGTTACAAGACAGGGTCATTTGTCATTGGCAGACAGGAAAGACAAACTACAAAATTGGCATATATTATGTATTCCACATCTTTGGTACTAAGCCACTTACTGGCGTTAACCCAGTGACTTTATTCAACTACATATGTAGAAGGTCTTTTGGCAAACTTTGTACTTACTCTTTTACAAAGTTGACAACAATTGAAGCTAAAAATGAGCATGATTCGATAAAATATTCGAAATCGCGCACTAGAGTTCCAAGGGAAATAATCAGGTCTGTCCACCATCATCGCCGTTTTTGTCCTTGGGTGACTAGAACAAGTAAAAAATTAAGGGTCATGGCCACTTGATTCAGTCATCCTTTGAATGGTTCATGTCGAACTGTACCCTGACGGGACTCTTGACCGGACTCACGTCTCTATCGTCTTCGGGAGACGGACTACGCTTGTTCCACGCGACACAACCCAACACACAGCCCACCGCGACTATAAACTGTACGATGAGCCACACAACGATGTTGATGGCTTGAGTGTGGCTGAAGAGTTCACCGCCGTGTTTGATGCAAATGAGAGCTTCTGTGACCATGATGCAACCGTACACCCAGCACTGGGTGCCGACTCGCTTGCATGTGGTGTCCGTCACGTAAGTGTAGTACTGGCGCACAGAGGGCGCCACTATCACACCAATCAAAATCAGTCTGTACGTGACGAGAGGATGCGATGCGGGCAGTTCGAACACGTGCTTGAGGAAGAACGTGTTCAGTTCCGACACCTGCCAGAACACGACCAGCTGGCACACGGCAAACATTCGCATGTATCCGCTGTTGGGGTCTAACCAGCGGACTGCGGTCCAGCTTTCAGGCGTGAACTGCAGCATGGCACGTTTAATTTTTCCGGAAGTGGAGCTAATGTGTTTTATGCTGACCTGAAAAAAACAAAAACAATAGTACCTTTCATTATCCAGCGCGCCATCAGCGCGCATACTCGTCTTCTGAAATAATGGCGTCAAATACAAAATTTGCGAACAAATGCTAGAAAATGGCGTGAAAAACCGCCATAGAGTTGAAAAATACGCGCCGCAGCGAACAGGGTAATAGGCTAGAGGTTAATACACACTAGTGATTACTCATTTTTTATCAAAAAGCCCGCATTGTTCATTAAATTATAAATAACTGCGTTTTACATTGGTCGGATGTGTGTACGCAACCCATAATGCAACCCCCAACAACTCTATTTTCAGTTTGACTAGCGAAAGTTCGCAACACTCGCTACATCAGTGTACTGCGGAATGTATTTTACTTCCAGGGACTTTTCCCACACGATTCAAGAATAGCGGCCCTGTGCTCTTCAAAGTATAAAAATCAGTTTTTTCGAAACTAAATCAGCGGTGTTATCCTTCCAAAAATCATGGAAAAACAAGTGAAAGGGGCCGTTAAACATTGTGCTCATGGGAATGGGCACAGTGATAGTCGGTATAATGACAAAAATATGTATTTCTTTATCCGATTCCCAAAAACGTGCTTAAAATAGCGTAAAAACTTGGTACTGGAGAAATTTGAAAAACACGCAAAGTCTTGCGAGGAATGTGACAATGTGCACGGTGGGTGAAGCTGTGTAACCGGAAAAATTTCACTCCGAAACGGGTCACCAAGGATAGATTCAATACATTCATACACAATACATTCCGGAGTACACTGATGTAGCGAATGTTGCCTAAAATCGTGGTTTTTGGGCAACTTTTGCTACAGAAGTGTAGTACCTACGGATTATATAAAACTCCCAGGGACTTTTCTCACACGATTCAAGAATAGCGGCCCACTTGTTCACAAACGTACGACACTCGGAGCGAACTCCAAAATGGCGAATAAATAGTTGATGTTGACAGCAGACAGCAGCGGAAAGTCACGGCCGTTGCTTGTCAAACTGAAAATAGAGTTGGTGGGGGTTGCATTATGGGTTGCGTACGCACATCCGATCAATGTAAAACGCAGTTATTTATAATTTAATGAACAATGCGGACTTTTTGATGAAAAATAAGTAATCACTAGTGTGTATTAACCTCTAGCCTATTACCCTGTTCGCTGCGGCGCGTATTTTTCAACTTTGTGGCGGTTTTTCTTGCGATTTTGTAGCATTTGTTCGCAAATTTTGTATTTGACGCCAAAATTTGGCGCAAGCGTTGGGTATACCACTATAATGAAAGTTACTATTAAGTACTGCTAAATTTAAAGTTTTGCTTGTATTGCTAATCAGTAGCTTTACAACCAATGTTGGATTGTTTCTATGTCTATGTATACTGAATGACGGACCTACAGTTTCAAGTTGGGTTAGTAAATAATGATTTGTAAGAACTGACACTATCCTAGAGAAGCGTAGCTTTCAAGGACAGAGTACCTTCTCGGAAGGCTCGCTTTTGAGCAAGGCTTTGGCCTTGTCGATGGGAATCTAGACGGCGTACTTTCCGAAGAGACTCTGACGTCACGTTGCTCAACTGTTAATTTCAAAGTAACTAACCCATCGATATTCGCGCATTTCCAAAAGTCTGCATATGGCCAACCCGCAGCTGATCCCCAGACCGTTACAGACGAGCACGTCGAGTATTATGGCATCCCACCAGCATTCCTTGAAGTTCGGCAGCAGATGGGCAAAGGCGATCTCCGTCACCTCCCACATGCAGCTGATTGCCCACAAAATGCCCATGTGTCGGATGAGGATGGCCTTGAACATCCACCCCAGGAAGTGACCCAGGGCGAAGACGTCCACATGACTCCACACTCGCTGCAGGGAGATGTCCGAACAGTTCGTGCCGTATTCCTTGTCCATGTCGATGTGGAAGTTCTTCAAGTTCGGGTCGTACCAGTACAGCATGCTTCTCATCATTTTGTAATTCTGGAACAGGACGAACAGGCAGCCCATCAGGTAGAGGACGCTGGTGCCGAAAACTAGCCTCCATACAGCGGGATGGGGGCGCGTGAAGGGGCCATTGGGGAAGGCCAGCACCGAAATGATGAGGAAAAAGTAAATGCAGCACAACAGGCCGGCCCATATGTTGTTTTCCAAGTTATCGGTCGGCCTGAAAAGAAAAACCATTATTGCATTCAATACCTATATCAGTATATCCGTAGGTATGGTATATCCCATACATTTTCTTTTTTCAGTAGAATGACTTTTTGATGCAAAAATAAAGTGACAAGCTGGAGCGCTGGGAGAATACGGCCGATGGGTGCTGATAGTTTCGCTCTAAAACTTTGCAGGTGCCAACAGCCGTAGTCGTAGCCCCCCAGCTTGTCACTTCATTTTTGCTTCAAAAAGTCATTCTACTGATGATAGAAAGTGTATGGGATATATGTACTTTTTTTTACATTAATAGGTTGTGATTTTATGAAATATGCTACTGCTTATAATAGGAGTACTATCTGTATGACCTGCTGTTAGGTACATGACGCTAATGATTTATCGTAACTATTACAATCCCGCCCTGAAATTGAAAACTTATTTAGATACTATTCATTCCAATGAAGTTTTCCGTCTATTAGGGTTATCTAGATTATTGGATCTTTTAATCGGAAAAGATTTGACAGTACATAGTCACACAATTTCAGCACGATATACTTTACCTACCATAGTCCATAATGGATAGGCAGACGTATTCTGTTTCTGGCCAGCTTTTGATTTTTTTTTACGGAAATGTACCAAATAATAATTTGAATGGAATTATACTTCGACCTTTGACTTCGATGTGTTTATGAATTTTCTCGTATTCTTCGCTCTGATCCCTAAGTAATAATTATTAAACTATTTTTTTTATCACTATTTATGATGCAAGTAGCAAGTGGCTACAGATTTCATCGACAGAAGGGAAAGTAACCCACGAGGTGGTTGGAGGGTGACTGACATTGTTTAAAAATCAAAAAAATATTGTTTTGGGTAACTCCTTTTATTTATACAGGGTCGTGCGGCAGCGGCAAAAATTGATATTTTTCACTGTATAAAACCTCAAAAGTATTCTTTCTCTCGATTCTTCCACACAGAATAAGGGTGACAATAGGTGCTTTCCTTTTACAACCCAAACTAAGTATTCTGACCTAAGTTCAGGGTTGGCCAAAACCCAGGGTTTTAAGAAAAAACCCAAAACCCACTGGGTTTTGATGAAAACAGTGGGTTTTAATGGGCTTTAATGGGTTTTAATGGGTTTAATTGTTTCTTTAATAATTGAGTCTTGAATGATCGTTCCATCTTCGTTCTATTCGTACTCTTTGCATACCTCGTTCCACTCAGCAGCTTCTCTCCTTCCTTTTTAACTCATATTGACACTTTTTCACGGGTAACTTACTATCTTACTAAGTAGTAATCTATCGCAATAACTAAACCATACATCAATCTCAGTTCCTGAAAAAAAAACTAATAATTTCGCAAAAAAAAGTCACATTTTGTGATTGTGATGGGATTGCTTCACATAAATTTTTTAAAAACCCAATAAAACCCAATTTATGGGTTTCAAAGGTGGGTTTTTTAAGGTGGGTTTGTTTTTAAAAACCCAGTGGGTTTTAATGGGCCGCGCAAAATTCGGCCAACCCTGCCTAAGTTGTTAGTGGTATCTCACTTTCACGCATGTGATTTCTCGATTTTTCTCTCTCAAACTTAGATCAGATCAGTGAGTTTTGTGGTAAAAGGAAAACACCTATTATTAGCAGCTTTTCCTCTGCCTACTAGATTCCAAGTTCCCTGATAATGCTTGAAACTTTATTATTTATACAGGTTGATTCAGCTCCAATGCGACATGGTTTAATATTAGGTAGAGGACATCGAGACAAGTCTAAATCCAGCAAGGAATTTTTTTTGACCACTGGTTACGAAGATACAGGATGTTTTGTGTCAAAATTTTGAAAGGCAATCAATATTTTCACACCGGTTTGATATAATAAGATGAAATTTGGCAGTAATACTTCTCTACCGAGGCTGTTCAAAATTACTTATTGTAGAAAAAATCCAGGACCGTGCTTGAAAAAACTTGTTTCACAATTTTCGGACGGTAAAGTACTTTTTCCGACCGACTTTGGAAAACAACGGGCATCTAATTCAGAAAGTGAAGGAAAAATGCTATAAGACTGGCTTAATCTCGCCAAACACGTAGACTTTTGCAAAATAGCCTGAAGCCTGTACAGCTACTACAGGGTGTTCGAGTCTGGTTATTACAAAATTTGAGGAATGATTCCCCATAAAAAATAAAGCCGAAAGAACAAAAAACCCATGGTCCTAAAATGCTTCCTTAAGAAGATACAGGGTGTTGAAGTTTTTCGAATATAGCGTTAGCTATGGACGCCGAGTTTGGCGTGAATGCGTCGTTGACGTTCACGCCGTGTGACATCGACGTTTGAGAGAAAAACTGACAAATGGTGAGGTTCGCACACGGTTCGCAGTATTCAACTGCTCTAATCTATCCAAAAATGGATTCAAATTTTACAAGTCGTGCATGATTCTTTTAGTATTTAGTCAGTATACATGAAAAACACAATAATTTGGAACAGGTAGTCTTTCATCCGTCGTGGGAGGGACCATACCTACACCGTGGTAAAGAGGATCAACGACATCGTGAACTGAATCCAAAGAACCCCTACAGCCGAGATGATTTGTTTACCTGGATCGACTCGCGCAATAATACTGGGGGAATAACGAAGTGCCTGCTCGGGAAGAACAAATATAGCTAATACCTATCTAGTGCGACGATTCGTGTAATTTGTGAATTAGTAACCTATGCAGCAATGAACAGTGTGTATTTTTACGTTTTCTAAATTATTAAAATAAGTACCCAAAGCAAATTCGTAACACTACTTTGAATCCTCTTCGGCGTTCATTCATGGGCAAGGTGAAGTTCATCATGGTTGGAAACTGATATCTTGTGTAAGACACCTATTTTTCATAACAATTGACAACAACAGTTGGTTGTACTTTGTTTACCTTTGTATGTGAAATTATGCATAGTTACTGACAAGGCGCATTTTATCAGTAACTCAGTAATCTTTGTGACAAATTTACGAAGCTGTCAGCATCCAAACGGTGAATTCTTCTCACAGAGCATAGACCTACTTATTTAATGTAATTGATTATGCTTATGTAAATAATTAAACATGAGAACCTCAGCATTGCTTATACAGAGTAGACGGTTGAGGTTGTCTGCGCAAATATGCGACAGGGGCCCGTGGCTTCATTGCACGATCGGTATTAGAGTGGTCCTGTGTGGCATCGCACGAATCGGCGCAGGACCGGGTTCCTTGTATCGGTGGTGATCACCCGTGTAGACAAACCAAGAATGAATTATAAACACGCTTGATACACGTGATGTGGTATTGGAAACAGGTACTACTCGTTGGGGGTACTATTGTGCCGTCAGGAGCAAAATACTGCATACATCAAAATTTTTGTCGTTAAAAAAAAAACGACAAGGTCAAGCTTCGTTGCAGTTATGGCCTAATAGAATAAAAGGCTTAGTTCCTGACTTCAAGGTGAATGTACTACGTGAGGGCTCCTTTATGGCGAGCTTTATGGCTATGTCACATTTTTTGGAGTTGCAAAAATTTTGATGTATGTAATACAGTGCTTCTGACAGTACGTTTCATTATCACGGTGTTTACATAGGCTCTGGCTGGTATTTACGTGATGTTTCCGGAATGCCCGGAATGCTTATAGAAGGCCAAGTCGCGTATTTAGTAAGGCTGAGTGGAATTGTTTTAGAGTCATATTGATTCAAGACTGAGTTGAAGTTGAATTTATACTGAATTGACTTGAAGTCAATTCATGCAGGTCAATTCATGAGACTAGCGTTACCCGTTTTCATCTTTTCAGAACCAGATGACCATGACCAAACCGCCGCCTTCCACTTGCATTAGATATTTTAAGTTGGATTGTTTCATTAATTTGTAAAGTAATTGTTAAATGAAACCAAACGTTAATCTGAATCATTGTTTCACTTTTAGTTTTGAGTGACTAGATACCCTTCCGGCTTTCCTCACTCATAGTAATTTATCGTCCTACACTTGTGACAAGGTTGACAAGTGATTTTCAAATTTCCCGCTATCAATTATCAATGCACTACGCCGAGGAGTGGTGGCCTTACATTGAGCATTAAATGCTGCAGCTTTTTCAGCTGCCGAGCTCTCATTGGTCACATGTTGGTTATTACAGCAATGGCAGGCGTCAATTCCAATCAGAACTCTGCAGCTAAAAAAGCTGCAGCATTTGATGCTCAATGTACAGAACTTCGTATCTCGCTGGCGACAGTCCCCCACTCTTTCGTGAAAATTTGGCGACACCAACTGTAGTTGAATAATTTGAACGAAACGACGACAGAAACTCTTGTCGCGAGAGTGATATTGTTACGATATTTCGCGTACGGGTTCGAATATAATTGAGATGATCGTTTTAAAACACACACCGTTTATTTCTGCGTACTACAATAAATACACGCCAACAATTATCTACTTGGAATTATCGCTATGATTATCGCTCGCTGTCTCTTCCAATTCAATACTGCTCGTGGGGCAATAATTGATGCCTTATATAGGTCTCCGAATAGCGTTCCCAAACTTTCTTTCATCTTCCAGCAATTTTCATAGTGGCCTAGCATATGCGGTTTCTAGAAGACTCCTGAATAATCACACACACACACACACACACACACACACACACACACACACACACACACACACACACACACACACACACACACCTTTCGCGTGCTTTCCGTGTGTTCTGGGATCTGCGCCTCCGCCAAAATGGACAGATGTGCCTTGATCGAGCGTTGAAGTTCCCAATGCTAAGCTATCGCGAATACTTCTGGAATGAACCAGATCGTTCCGCACTTCTACACTGCGATCTAATGGATGGAAGAATCCAGAAAGATCCCGTGTTTACCAGTATGCACGGAATAGCCGCTCGTAACAATATGGAGGGAGGTAGGGGAATACAGCCGGATCGAATCCTATTGGCCAGCGACACTGTCGCCGGCGACATACGGAGTTCTGTAAAGCCGCCATAACAGAACGCGCGAATCTGACACCTTCACCAAAATATGTGACACAATACAGAAGGCACCACAGGAATTAGTTCGGAAACGCTCCACTTGAACGTTAGTAGTCATTCTGCCGGTAGTCTATAGATAGGTTCTCACCTCAAGTTAGCAATAAAGTTTAGGATAATTTTTTCTGTACTATCAATTCTGCCACATCTGTAGTTTGTTTCCGAAGTCGGCTTCAAGGCCTGCTCAATTTTTCAATACAAAAAAAACAACTTTGTTTTCCTCCTTATCGGCTTCTTCAACGCCATAGGAGTTATTTGCGTTTTTATTTAAATTTGTACAATTGAAAAAACCTTAATTAACGCAAATTGTGGACAGCACAAAACACCCAGATATGACTAGGAATCGAACCTAGGACCAACCATACCACAGGCTGATGCACGACCACCTGTGCTACGGGGCCGTCCAATTTTTCAATACAAATGCTGCGTTCGGCTTGGCTGTTCGGGTAACTCCTTTTCACTCCGAACACTCTAAATCGTTCGGGTACGGCCAAATGGAGTGAAGAGAGTCAACTCGGTAGCGTTCGGGTTGCGTAGAGTGGAGTGCATCGAGCTCACTCTACGTGCACCACCTTTTCACGCGGGGCGGATGGAGCTTGGGATGGAGTTGTTTGTTTGAGAGGTTACGTTTTGCTGCGTTTTGTCATTTTTTGGTGCTGTCGGCTGTCGCCGTCATATCAACATGGATGATAAATCAAAGAAATCAAAGGAAAGGGCGCTTGTGTGGTGGGATGTGGGATGAAAATCACCCAAGCAAAATTTCATGTGTTGTAGGACGCTTTGGGTAACCACGAAAACTCACTAGATGCCGAGAATTCTTTATTCAGCACCAAAATTCAGCTCCACTCCACACCTTAAGCTCTCAATGGATGTCCCCTCGGCGCTGCTCGTCGACACTAGTCAAAATCCCCCTTCCGCCTCCTTGTCCATCCCGCGCTGCCCTCCGCCCTTGCCACCGTGTTGGACACGTTCCCTGGCGCCTTTCACTCCCACACGGCACCTCACACATGTCGTTTTATTTCGATGTGTATACCGATTTCACTCCCCCCTTTCTCAGTACCTACCTTCAAGTGGGTACCTCTCCTCTCATTTCACTTTTCAGTTGCCATTCGGATTCGGCTATCACAGCTCATACCTGAGGGGCTCATACGTCGGCAGAAATTGCCTTATAATCTTAATAGACTTGACAGTGACAGGCGACTGGGTGACAGGGAACGTTTGGCTTGTTCTTGCCCCGTTCACTCCATAATCACGTGACCCAAACTCCAACTCCACTCCACTCGTTCCACTCCAAACCAAGCCGAACGCAGCAAAAATGATGAATTTGGGGGAAAATACAAATGGCTTCAGGAAACGATGGATTTAATTTATTTACCTATCGTCAAACCGTTGTCTCTTCGTTATGGTATTTGCCGAGAATCCGGTAGTGTCAACAATTTGAGAAAAAATACGAGAACATTCTAGGGATTCTTGAAAAAAAACCTAATTTTTTTCTTTTTAATCTGAGCTCCAAAATATTATTTTGAGAAGTCGTTAACAACTTATTTGCTGCACTTTTGCAAGTGTCACACGTTACATACACCTACCGACTCGATTTACACGCCTACGAGTCTTGGCAACAGAATCTATAATGTTTCTGAAAATAGGTGATAGAAGGGCGACCTGTTGATGAAAATTGGCAAAGGCACACTGCGAGGCAAACTGTCAATGAATTAACTATTTGCAAAAATATTTTTGTCAGATTTTTGACAAGTTACACAAACGTCATAAATTCACTAGGATTTTACGAAAACAAAACAAGAGATTGAGATGTCATAGGTGATAGGTGACGTACCTATAGACCTTTGCTGGCCGTCATCTTCAACGTAATGTTACGCCACTGTTAGCAACAACAGCAATAATAATAATGATTACCTACCTAATGAAATTAAATTGTTGTGACTCACCTGACGAAAGCAAAGTAAATCAGCAAAGAAATCGAAACGGCCAGCGCGGTAATGGTGTGCGGTTTGTAGAATATCTCCAAAGAAATATCGTCTACGGGTTTTTCATTGATGGAATTGAAGCTGTCGAACCTGCTCCGGGTGAATGGAACTTTGTTTTTGTTGCCGCCACCGCCGCCACTGGCACCACCCCTTGCGTTGTTGCCCTCCATTGTCATTGTCATTGTCACTTCGGCTTTTCAGCTTTTTCTCATTCAACTGCGCTCCGGCTCTGGCTTGACCTTTATCACAGTCATTCGATCTAATTATCAAACTCACAATAATAGGACTACTGCACTAACACAGTCACACACATGTGATTGTCTACGGGGAGAGCTAGGGCAACACGCGCGAACGACAGTCGATCAAATTACGTGCTGCCAACGTAAACTTGGTTGCAAACTGACAGGCGGCAATGATACTCGCGGGGACTTTCGTGGCGTTATGTTGGCATGTGCAGCACCAGAAAGCGCGGCAGCGCAATCAATCAGCTGTCTCCTGTCTCGTCCAGTCAAGTGTCAACTGTCAAGTCCGAAATCAACTAATCAACCCAGCTTAAGAATTATGCTAATTATGCTATCAGTTACTAATTACCATTCAAAGAATTCAAGGATCAAATCATAACCAAACTCAAAGGAGCTGTAAAAGATTAATGAAGAAAATCGACGTGTCCCGCTGTCCCCGCTTAGCAGTAATTTGATTATTTGGGTACCATTAGGAACAGGAAATTGAAGGTAGGTATGGAAAATAATAAATTCAACTTTGTGAAAAACAATAATTTGCTTTAAGTACCGAAAAAAAACAAGGTGCTAACCAAGAGAAAATTCGTATGACACAGGGTAGAATCCAGTGGCGTATTTGTACAAATTCATCTCAATATCACCCAATAACCCAGAAGCTCCGAATCTGAACAGCTCGCTGTTGAGCCATTCATTTCCTAGAACTTCCTTCACCATGATCAACCACGAAATGGCATCTTTGCTGGTTCGGATCCCCCCTGCCGGCTTGAGCCCAACCTGTAAGAGAGTCATCAGAAAAGAGTTTGGTACAAAATTCACCATTTTTGTGCCTTGTATCCCATTTTGTGGTAGTATTCTCGTATAGCCCTGCTCATGACAATACCAAACGTGAGGGTAGCATTGATGCTTTCCTTCCCAGTCGAAGTCTTGATGAAATCTGAACCTGCCATCATTGCTACTAGAGATGCCCTGTAAACCTTAAAGAACAAATCGATTAAGCATATTGAAAATATCAATTACAAAGAACAAACATTATTGAGAGTGCCCAATTCTCCAGTAGCTAAAATAGCTTTCATGTGAGCAACAGGGCCGCAAGCTTCTTTCATCTGCTGGATCTCTTGATACAAAAGCTCCCATTTCCCAGTGAGAACCAGGCTTCGGTCAATCACAATGTCGATTTCAGTGGCTCCTTTTTCTACGGCGAAACGGATCTCTTCCAGGCGAGTTTTGAGCGGCGTTTGACCGGCAGGGAAACCAGTTGCAACTTTGGATTTTTTTTAGTATGAAGCACAGGCAGGTATTACAGATAAATATGCTAAGGTAATATAGTTCTAGGTAGCTATACTTCCTACCTGAAGCGACGTTAATTTTTTTGTATAGTCCCATTTTTTTGAGAGTGATTACAGCATCTTCAACTCTCGACGGGTAAACACAAATTGCAGCTGTTCGAACAGGGCAATCAGGGCTATATTCAAATCCCAAGGTGGCCAGCAAGTCTTCTGCTATAGGTTTAGCTGCCTGCAAATGATAACTTAAGATACTGTACATACAAGATTGATAGGTAGTTAGGTAACTGCTACAAGTTATAAGGCCATAGTTGCTAGGAATGTTACTTGAATGTATGGCGACATGTTGCTCAATATCTCACTACGGATATGGCTTGAGTGATTTCAGCTATGGATTTCAGTCAATTCGGAATTAAAATATTATTCACTTTGAAACAAAGCCGTTCAACGTTGCTATGAGTATCATCTCCGGCCAATGTGGTCAGGTCAATGCAGGTAACTGCTCTCAACAACCAGGCAGCCCTGTAATCTCCCTGTACGTCCCTGGAGTCCAGCAGGTCATCAACAGCTTTATTTACAGCATTCAGATTGACGTTCACAGTATTCAGCCAGCCGAAATCTAAACGATTTTTTTCTTGAGAGAAACGGACAAAAATTAATTCAATAATTTACCGAATTCACACCCAGGGTTTCTCTCAATCATTGTCAATTAGCTTTAGTTCTGCAGTTAATAGAAATAAGTATAACCAGAGGTATAACCTCAAACACTTGACAAAGTTATATTGATAATGATAAGCCTATGATACACTTTAGTGAAGGCCATCAAGGAATTTTGTTAGTTTTGATGGCAGAGATGTATTTCTTGTATTTTTATTCTATTTTCTCCAATCAATGTATTCCACGAAGCACGCGATAATTGATGGTTGCCTATAATATGCCATAATCAGAGTTTGAATCAAAGCCTATATTTTAATGTAATCAAATTTCGGTTTTTTAAATACAGTGCAGCCAGCAGCCAACAACCGAAAATTGCCGAATTGCCGTCATTTTTGCCGTGGGACCTATACTACTCTTACGCGGGCATCTCTGGCTGTAAAATTTTTGAAGCGGGTGTAGGTACCTACGCACTAGTTTTACAGAACAGAACTCTTAACACTGGGTTACTGCGATAAAAAAAGACCGTGGACGACCGAGTTCTAGCGTCGGAGTGTGATTTCGTCGCAGGTGATCTCGTGACCTGAGTTTGTCGCGCCCTGTAGGAACCTAGGTACGTTTATTCACTCTCTGTTCCAGGATCATTATCTGTGATCCTGCCCGAAAGAAAGCGGCTGAGGTCAGTATGAGCAAACCTGCGACCTGCCGGCGAGGCAGTCTCCAGAATAACAATTTGACAACACAACGTAGTTCAGGTGAAGAGGTTTCATGTCATACGGACACAAATTTTGTCTGTTGTGGCCTGCCCACAAGTCCACATCACAAGCCAGGATAATTATGTGGTATGTTCACTTCTACCGTGATTCTAGTAGGCTGTGAGATTTTATTTCTATATGTCCATGTCTAAAGTTTCCTCTATCCTATTGCCTTCCGAATGACTCGATTTATGACGGAATGAGAAGCATCGTAAATAGTTATAGCCGTTTGCCCCATTCCCTCTTCATGCAACCTCACAATATTCAAAAGTTAATTCGCAGACAGTCTTCTTAGGGAGGAATCTTGGTAGAAGAATACAACAATTATAATCAAGTTGGGAAACAACTTTTATTCAGAACCACTATAGTAATAGACTCATTACTGACTTTTAAAAAGTTGGAAAAAGACGCTTTGTTGATGATTTTTTTTCCGCCCCCGAAATCACTTTCCTCCCCGGTTAGAGGGTGGAAAGTGCATGGCCTCCTTGATTGATTGACAGATGGATGACGGAATGACAGGTGTAGAGGGGCTCAAATCGAAGAGTCAAACGCAATTTTGTGATGTTAAGGGTGCCAGTTATTATTATATGGTATGGTGTTTATGATATAATTGATGACTCTAATAGCCTAATTCACTATTTAAACTCCGAATCTTCATTCTAACCAGCCGAAGTGGTATAAAAGTGACATGAACAAGTATACCGGACCGGCCGCTGTGTTTAAATTTGGCTGAGACTGGTTCTGGGCTCCAGGGCCCTAGGAAAATGAGGATGAACATGAAAAAATAATAATAAATAAATTAATGAAAAATAAATCCAATGAAGCCAAGCAAATTTCTATTTATTTACTAGTTGAAGTGTTGAAAATGGTTGTGAATAAAATAGTATACATACTCTCGGCGGTAATTGCTTCATTCCTCCCGCCTCGGTATGTAATATACTATTTTTACCGTTTACTGACAAATTACATATAAAAGTCAACGCTATAAACGATAAGTAGGTATATGTATTATTATCATACTTAGCAACTTCATTTTGTTTTCATGACCATCTCATAAAAAAAACAATAAGGAATCCTACCAGGAACGCGACTCAACTTCAAGTAACTTCAAGAGAAGTCGTGGGACATCTCTCGACTCAAACAATTAAAAGGACTCTACACAATGCCCGATGCCGGCATTACGTACACATGATAGAAATTTGCATAATCAAAAAAGTTGATCGCTTGCTAAAAAGAATGATGCATTCATATCTGACAGATGTTATCTTGTCTATAATAAATTATTAAACAATAATTTCTTAACCGCTGCTACACTATTACAAAGGTTTCTATGTATACTCCAATTCAAAAGTCCGTAGCCTAATTAGATCCAAAGATGTGATGGTGTAAAGGTTAAGAACTACAGTGCATATTCGCGCGTCGTTATCTTGGATGAGTTTTGCGACCCGTGCGTAGTTATTATTGCTTAAGATTGTTTATATTTGACCTATCGTCCTCAAATGTCGTTGGTATCGGCCGGAAGTAGATGAAATTCGATAAACGAAGAAACGAACTCGGGATGTTGAGAAGATATGGAAGATTTTTGCTAGAAAACAAGGAAAAAATAAATAAAACAAGCGGCCACAAATAGCCTCCGCCACTACGTCTGGCGAGGCTTGAAAAGTATTCTACGGTACATACAGGGTGTCCGTTTTTTGAGGCTAAGCATGGGAATCTCGCTTATCTTGAGAGATACAAAGTCGGTTAAATTAGGAAAAAGTTGCCCATTTTCATGACAATCAATGATTCAAAAACAAATTTGACGTATCGATTTTAGTTTTTGAGATATCGTGAAAAAATAGGAATTTGAATTTTTGTTTTTATTTTTTATTCAAAAAACGGTTGAAGGTGGCCTTTTCTAATCTAGACATTGCCAGGGCACTTTTTCAAGGGGAATTCAAAGCTGCCAAGATCTTTATTCTAGCCTTCAAAGCAACCGAGATACGAACTTCAACTTTTTTCTCTAATGGGCGCCATATTGGATTTTGATATTTTTGAATACTGTATTCTTTTCTGGTTACAACGATGTGCCACATGTCACTGTTGAATGAATGTTTAACATTAACGTTTTTTTTATTGTCGGTGATGATTTTGTTTCCAAAGTACCCTTTAAAAAATTTAAAAGAAATTTTGCTCAAAAGCATGAATTCAACAGTGGCATGTGACACATCGTTGTAACCAGAAAAAAAAATTGTATCAAAAAATGTCAAAATCCAATATGACGCCCATAAGGGAAAAAAAGTTGAATGTCATATCTCGGTTGTTTTGAAAGCTAGAATGAAGATTTTGGCAACATTGAATTCCCCTTGGAAAAGTGCCTCCACAATGTCTTGATTAGAAAAGGCTACCTTCGACCGTTTTTCAAATAAAAAATTAAAATAAAAATTACAAATTTCTTTTTTTTTGTTAATATCTCGAAAACTAAAACTGACAAGTCAAATATCTTTTTGGATCATTGATCGTCTTGAAAATTCGCAACTTTTTTCTAATTTAACCGACTCTGTATCTGTGAAGATAAGCGAGATCCCCATGCTTAGCCTCGAAAAACGGACAGCCTGTATGTGCCCCGGGGCCCGGGCCATTATATATAGCCTCAAGTATATTTTGGATAAATAGTTATCTAATAATTACGCAGTAAGCATACAGTTGACTCAGGCACGATCCCAGGCATCACCTGTCAGCTTGCATAGATTCGAAATAATTTGATAAATCGAATAAAATTCGATTTCAAAACAAGAAATCTGTTGTGGAGCGTCACAAAACTTTCCCGGTGGTATCCAGAGACGTCAGTAATGATTTTGATCGAGGTGTCCCTTCGGGAGGAGGACGATTCCATTTGGAAATTGATGGAAAAATTCTATTGAGTTGAGCGTATAGCGAGCATCCTGCATCCATTGTTGAGCGGACAAAACAAATGACAGATTAGGTTCGTTGTCCAAGGTGATGAAATACTCAATCCAAAAGGTAGAACTAGGTAGCTGAACTGTTATTATATCTAAAGAATGCAATGCCAGTTCCTTATCAAAATTTTTGTTTCTACTTTAGAAATGATGATGAAATTAGACAAACTTGATTGAAAACTTTCACTGCATCTGTGGGTCAAATTTCAACCCTATATCTTCAATAGGCTACTTCGTTTGGGCAGGTGCGCATGCTTGAAGGTTCCAAATTTTAAAAACTTTCGTACACCTGTCAGTTGAATGGCAACGCTGCATGCTCTGTCTAGCCGCCTGACCAACAACTGGTTCCTGGCTGTCACTTTTATACATACCGTAAATGCATCTCTTCGTAGCTTTTTTGAACTTCCTTCTTGGTACAGCCATTTTCAACAGGTTCTGTTCTTTCGTCAAAACATGAGCAAATGAAATGTAGGTCACGTAAAAACGAGAACTGTGACTCAAAAAAACCGAAACGAAGGGACCTATTTAGAGCTTGGGTAGACAAGCCGAGCGACGGTATTCTGCAACCATTGTTGGACAGTTGTTGGCAAAACAGTTCAATCTGCACGATCACATATCAAATGATTGTGAAACCCATGGAGGGTATATAAAGGAGACTGAACGACTAGTGAAAGCTGTCAAAAAAACGGTATCATTTTGTGTCGTCAGGTTTCAGTTATAAATTTTTCCACAGCAGCGCAAGTGTTCCACTAAGGCCTAGTTGTTTATAGAAACCTGCAATTTTAAAAAAATCTGTAGGGACCTGTCACAATTTATTCCGAAGGTTATTCATTTTGTCAGAAGTCAGATCAGTCAGAAGTCAGAACAGCTGAAACTGATGCAGGGCTGAAACTGATGCAGGGCTGAAACTCCCGTGTACCCAATGATTAATTTGCTACTTCAATCTGCGAGGTCGGAATAAGCTGGGGGTTCTTTTCACCATTTTTTTATTCCACGATTTTAGGTACCTACACTGCCTATTGACAATGGACGGCCGGCCAGAAAAAAATTACCTGAATAATGTGTGGCCGTCGAAGGCCTGGACGAAAGTTCTCTGGCCGGCCATCCATTGCCGCGGCCGGTAGTTCTGTGGATTTGGGTACCTAGTGGAACAGTCTGAACTACGGTCTGAAGTGTACACAAAATGAGGCCCGAAGGTGAATGAACACAAAAGAACTCAGCAGAAAGTAACTCGAATACAATACATAGCACAACGGAACAAAGCAGACATGAACGGAACTCGATAAAAACTGGCGGAAGACAAGCAGAGACCAGGGACAAAATCGTGACGTGTGAACCTTTCAAAATGACAACGGCTTTGAATTCCTACATGGGTCTAGTAGCCCGCAACAAGCTTGCATTATTTTCCGCTGCAGCGCGGGTGTTCCACTCAGGCCTGAAAAACTCTACTACATAGAAACGGACCACTTTTGAGCAGGCCGTGTAGTCTCCTTATCTCTACCCTCCATGGTGAAACCGAAGAAAAAATTGACCAAATCAAGCGACCATCCAGAAAAAATAACTTGTATCACACACATCACAATAAAGCACTGCGGTTCAAGGTTCAAGGAGTTCCAAGGCGCTGTAGAACCTCATCCGTCAAAACATTTAGTTTCATAGAGAGAAGGTTGTTTTCCAACCAGAATAATTCAGGAGATTGGACGAAAAATGGTTGGGGAATATCCAAACCGATTGTTTAAAAAATATTCGGTGAAAATCGGTTCACGGGTAGAATACCTGGCGGGAGTTCTTATTATTTGCACTTCAGGGCCCCAAACGACATGTGGAATGAGGCTTCGATGAGCCCTTCAGAAGGGTAGGTCCGGAACACACCTGACAGCACAATAGTTCTAAAGACTGAAAAGACGAGAGGGGAGCTCAGTGGGACCCCAAGAGACACCCGTAGACACCAGGGAGCCTATAGGGTTTCAATCAACCCAAGAAGACACAAGGGTGTCGTTTTGGCCTGAAACGGCAAAATCTGATAGTCACAGGTGGGGGCCACATCAGTGCCTTGAACGGCAGGAAGACACATGGGGCCCTGGTACCGAATCATATACAAGGAAACTCCACACATCTATAGCTTGACACCACGCTAGCTGACGTGTAGTTTAACGTATATGCCAACGGTTGGGCATACTGAAGTTGCTAAAGCTACAAAACACAAGGGGGTTCACGGAGCCCCCCAAAACGATACTTGAAGACACAAAGAATCGGAGCGCACTGTTGTTTTAAACGTTAAAAGAAAACACCGAGGTCTGCCTGCATCCATAAATCATTTTGTCACTTTGACATAGATACCAGGGATCACGATAGATACGTCAATGTAACAGAAACGTACCGGTTTGGTTGCTAAGAGAATTGAATAGGCCAAAAGTCGAGCAACAGGCAAGCCCGGCTGAATTCGGCCAGGCCCAACTTTGAAAATTCATAGCGCTCGGCTGGTGAATGATGGGAAACACCAACTTAAGCATTAGTTTGATTCTTTGGTAATGTTGCTTCCTGCCGAGTTTGGTTGAAATCTATCGTATAGATTTTGAATCATTAAATGGCAAAGTTCCAGACTTTGACATTTTTTATAATTTGACAGATAACAGATAGGGAAATACTTTCAACTGTTCTGAATACAGTTTTTTAAGGGCTTTCAAATGACATATCGCAAGTCAAGTTCCGTGAGATATAGCTTCTGTCATTTTCTGATAGTGACACTTCTGTTTGACATATGACAGCCAAAAACTAATCCGGTCATTTCAGGGTGAAACCACGTCTGCATACGCAATTTCAAGTCGATCTGATCAACGTTTCGGCAGTTATCGTGGAAGATCACAGACATACACACTCACGGACAAACATCATTCTGGAAATAGTCTCAATCGTCTTGAAAAACCTCAAAATGGATATATCCGGCGTAATCCCAAAACTTTTTTTTTGCACGATTACAATACTTTCCCTCCGAGCTCGTGGGGGGCCGGGAAAGTAAAACCGTTGTCGAAGTGAAATCCCAACATAAAATAAAAAAAATATTTATTTAAAATCTAAGTTAAATAAGATTCTAATATACACTTAGAATACATTATAAACAGGCAACAAGAGAGCAACAATCATATAAAAACAAATAAAATTAACACAACCAATATAAAACATTGATTTGAATAAAAAGGCACACGAGCCTCAGTTAAACTGGGTTTAGCACATAAATTACTAAAAATCTCCAAGTGATTAATTTAAAACCATTGTGGTGATCGTTAGAATTTTCCAAAGTTGCCCTCCGCATGGAAGCCTTCGTGGGGATGCGAGTCGTAATTTACCATTTGCAGTTTGCCGTGTTTGTCGTAGAAACCGTAGTGTCCCTTCACAATCCCCTCCTTATCTCTTTCTTCAAATCTGAACTGCCTGTTGTGACTGCAAATAACGAAATAATCCAAACGTGAGCAGCTGAACTGAGTAACCATTGTCATTAACTTGAGTACATTGTAAAACTATATTACGCGTCTAAGCGCAAGGTCGATCGTGACTTCCGCCATAATCAAGACGTTCTTAGATTTGCGCAACAAAAGCATAGAATTTGACTTGTGTTTTAAGCCAAGAAACAACTTTATTTCATGGTTTATTGATGGCGTCGACAATCAGGAGCACGTGTGGTACGGTGAGAAAACCTGTATTTTACTCATCTGCATTTCGATTTCAAACAATGCAGAAAAAATCGGTTTCTAATTGAATGATATCACAAAAACATACCACAAGGTTAGACAAGGTGTTAAAAGTTAAGCGATGAAGTTTCTTCCTCATCAAGCTGGATTCGTTCCCTATCATTATCTCGCGTGTTATACGAGATTTATTGCTGTTGATGACTGAAAAAATTGTAATACCTTTATGATTGGTAGAGGAAGCTTTGCTGGTAGTTGCAATGCAAATTAGTGGCATTTATTGTAATGATTTGATTATAATGAGTATAAAATGTAAGTAATGTTCAAAGCATGGGAAAGCGTAGTAGGTAGGTGTAAACAAAGGAGTAGATAATAGAGTTTTTCTCGGGAGTGATTTTTAAAAACAAGCCTCGAGCAACAGGGAAGAAAAAGTCAGCAAGGTTTAGTAAAAATCACAATATGACGAAAGTATAATGTAAAATTGCGTTATTCGGAAGCAAAGAAGTAAGAAACAGTTTATAGCGAATTTGAGCTGGTGTTTCATTATTTACCTTTATCGCCTTCTTGAGAAACTCTCAAGGAAGCATGCAGATATGAACCATTTGTAATCTATTCACCACTATGTGACGCGCTTTTTTCAGAAACCAATCGTAAATCTGTCACCAGAAAAGGTTTGAATTCTAGTAACGAATAGATTATAAATGACACTGGATCGTTCAAAATGGTTTTGACTTGACTTGACCTTGGCGGTTAGTAGTGCCCATTAGATCAAGTGACTTTATTTGGATGATCCAGCACACCAGAAATTCTCACAGATCGTGCAAGCCAAAGCGGTTTACCCTTTGCCAGTGTCATAGCCCCATTTGTAACTGTGGGGTCCATCGTGCCCCACCATGTGAAACTCGAGCCTTTCGCCCTGAGAAGACCCGGAAGAATGAGGTGAAGTGATACCGAGAGAAGCGGTTAGATCAGCACTGAGCCCTCGACTGTGGCCGCCTCCAGCATGATGGGCCACTCCCTCCGAATCAAAGCCTCGCACGAACCCCGTGGCGGCCCCTAGGGGCTCCGCCGATCCTACCTGTTGTTCTTGGATTCTCTTCTGGTTCTCTTTTTTCGCCAGGCTGTCGAAGACTTTGTTGAGGTTCTTTTGCTTCCTGGCCACTTCCTTCTCTTCGATCGGGTACAGGGTGATCTCCTGCTTGGGTTTGCTCGAAAACGGTTTCGTCTTGCTGTGGATTTCTTTGTTGTACTTCTTGGGGAAGCCGTTGGTCGGTAGTTCCTGCTTGGTCAGGACCACTGGCACTTCGTAGAAGTAGCTGGGGTCGTTGTTTGGATTCCAGGCGTTCTGGATGGGAGCGATGAGGTCCTGGGACGGAATGGGCACTTCGTAGTAAGTCGGCTCCGGGCTGTACTGTGGCGCTTTGAGCACCGTGCTGAGCTCGGCGGGGTAGAATGGGATTCCAGATTGTTCAGTTTTGGGCAGTTGGAGATCCGTGGGAATTTGATAGGAGGATTCGTACGAAGGAGGGTTCAGAGCGTACGATGGTATGAAGCTTTCTTCGGATTCTTGTGAAGATTGACTGGATAAACTAGGCCTGACTGTTGTGGGTTTGGCTGTTGCTACAGATGTTAGTGCCACTAAGGCCATCTGAAAAAAAATGCAAAGTTGAAAATATGATATTAAGCAGTTTAGCCTTCTTTGTTTCTAATCAAAAACCAGTGAAGGTAGGTACCTTCCGTTTTTACGAGCTTGGATTCAAAAGTTTTACGCAAAGAAACGTCATATTGTACATTAGGAATCTAGACATCCCTGATCTAGACCACATTTAGATAGTTAAATACCTATCGAGTTTAAGGGTCACCGCATGAAATGCAGAAAATGACAGATGTTCTCTGACTTCTGACCACTCTCGTTTGGCGGCATCATGGCCTACTTATCGCGTGCCTCGCATACATAATCACAAACAATCATCGCATTTATTTAATGAAAAGGCAATAAAGTTACAACATCTCTTATGTATGTGAATTGTCACCGTTCTGATTGTTGTTGTCGCCCATGGTGTCGTGATCCCTCCCTATGGACTATTAAAACCATTTCCGTATTTGCGGTTCTATTTGCATTGCTATTAATACGTGAAAAATTTTACTTTCTTTTTTCCCCGAAATACTATCTACTTGCACGGCCGAGTGGTCTTTTTTACGCAACGTACTGCAAATAAAATTAATTAAAAAGCCCTCCTTGCGGCGCGCAATTACCATCTTCAATTGTTCACGTACCATAAACGTTTGGGATAAGGCGTGTGTGTTGCAAGAATGTTATTTTCGCGGTCACTTTTTTATGTAATTTTTGTGGAAACCACCCATTACGTGAATTTTCACATGAGGTCAAAAGGCATTGTTTACGTAATTTTTAAAATGTCAACGCCCGTTATTATTTGCATTATGTATCAATAATGACGGCATTGTCCTATGCTTTCGATTTCGTTCAGTATACCTACCTAGATGGGTGATATGTCTTGTGTCTCGGCGCGCAGATGGCCTTTCACTTTTTCCGAACAGTGGCATTTCTCTAGCAGTGAACTTGAGGAGAGCAAAGTGTATCCATCACTTTCTCCCCATTTCTTTCCGGAGACTAGTTATGTGACGATTATTACGGTTACGGTGGGTAGAGATACTGGTTCCACCACAGAAGTATGCAGACTTCGATGCGTGGATATGCCAGTCCGCGGAGAGATTAGGAAATGACGGATGATAATGTACGCATCAGCTTTTCCAACTTGTTAAGAGCGTAAAGTGGCGCTCACAAAGTGCTTCCTGAACGCTTCAATGACATTTTTCTACGAAATTAATTTGATTTATAGCAATATCCGCCGTTAGGCATCAATACCGTTTTATTCGCCAATATACAGGTTCAGGTGCTCAGCTTAGATATACCGAGGAAATACCATAGCTCAAAAAGTAATTTTTAAAATATCCCGCGTGTGACTACTGACTACTGGGAACGGTTATGAGAATTGAATAAGACACTAAAAGAGTAATGAAGATATGGGAAATCCGCCGTAAGTCTCTAGAATCGAGATGTGGAGGAGGTGCAAAAAGACAAACTGGGTCTGTAGAAAGATTCTAGAAGTAACTTTAAACAAAGGTAGTAAGAATTCAAGATGACCCTAGAAGACACTGAAGACAGATTTAAACAAAAAACCAACCTATACCTATCAAGGAATCGTTGCCATTTATACCTGTTTGTAGAACACTGCACAGAGGAACTACCTAAGTACATGATAAGCCAGAGAACTGAGAGGACTCACTCAAGAAGTCTCTAGAAGGTATACTTCTAGACTACAATAGAATTTGCCACCTGCACCCTGAAGAATAGGTAGTCATATTGCTACCGATCCTTTGACAAGTATGGTTGCTAGAAACAAGCGTATTTGAACTTGGCGGGTTGTTTTGTACCACTCCACTAGGTAGACCTGATTGCACTCTGATTTAGATTTAGTTGACCTACCAATAAAATAACACTTGAGATTGACATGAGAGGCTAGCGGGAGCATTTAATTCTGAGATAAATAATTGGCGCAATTTCTTGACAAATAAAGAAAAGGTTGGTGAACTTGACACTGAAGTCCGGTTCATTGTGCACTTATACTTGAATTTGACCGCGACCACTCAACGCCGGGATCCAGAGAAGAGACTGGAGAAATATGCAAATAGATCTTGAACGGATCTCGCAGTTTTGAACAACATTGTCGAAAACAGAAACACAAATAAAATAACGATAATTTTTCAACTTCAAAGACACTGAATACAGGAAGAGGAAAGAAAGTGACAATCGAATTGGAGCACCGGAGGTAGGTATAATAATAGCGCGAAAATAAACAAAAAGATTGAAAAAAGAATAAAGTCTCAGTCAGGTGCATTTTGTTCTGTTTTCTACTTTATTGCGATTCTAATCATTTCCATCATTTTAAAGCAATGATACGCTCAGTTAGCCATGTGCTCCGATATAGGTACTTTGTTTCGCGACTTTTGCCATAATTCTACATACTAACCGACATCAAATTTTCTACCGCAGACAATTTTCAACATTGAATTAATAGCTCGCTGCATATAGTTTCTTGGGCTGCGGAGAGTAGAAATCCCGCGTTTTCACTTATATTTTCTATAAGTTGAGCGTGACTTATCATTTACCATACCATATCATCAAACGTAATTCAATTAGATCTTAATTAGCTAATCAGTACAACGGTTCGTGTGCTAAATTTCTCTATCGATTGGAAAGAAAAACAAGTTGGCAATTGTTATTCTCTTGTAATTTTTTTTTGGCAGTTAAGGTCAGCTCACACTCTGATGGATTTCGTAACAGGTTGTATAAGCGAAAGTGTGTAAGCAATAAATTAGGTTTTAGCACTTTCTTATCAGGTCGTTATCACAATGTTTAGGAAGAACACTGATCGTTCCGTTGGATAATTCTACGGTCTACAGGTGCTTCATTAAAATGCAAATGGTTCAGATTTGCTATATTGTTCGGATTTCCGCTTTGAATTTCTTCCGGTAAAAACCACCTAAGTAGTTCGACTCAAGTAATTCTGATGCTAGTTTTTATTTCAACGTCTTTCCATTAGAAAAATATTCTGAAATGGTCTACTTTTCTTTTAATTTTTTGTTGTCAATAAAACATATCTGTCAACCAACTCATCAACATAGTATTGCCAATGTATAAAAATGAAGATGTCTTTGTGAAGCAGAATTTTAATTCCGAATTTTTTGCAACGACACCTATTATTCGATATTCATGCCTTTCTATGCATTTCTATACACTAAAATGGACAGTGAATTCATTCATCCGCGAAATAACTTCTACTTATATACCGGGTGTTTATAAACGTCTGTGATCGCATCGCCTTTGGAATCCGCTCTCGATCACTACAATTGCGCCTGTTACTACGTTTTTCGGCCTGACCCAAGCCTGCCGCGATCACAGTCTTTTATAAACACCCCGTACATAAATTGTGACCGAAAGAGAATGACTGGCTGTTTTTTATGGGGTGAAGTAGTATTATAAGTAAATATTTTAACAATGTGTGAGCGTTTATTTTTGATGCTGTCCACGAAATTAATCTGCAATTAATGAGCAGTAGTAATAAGTAATGTCCTTGCTGATTATTCTTTTGTTGATGATCTCTTTAGCATATTCTTCAGGACACTTCTCAATATTCATGACTTCTGTGGTGTTTCCATCACAATGAGCTATTGTAAGGCCGCATAGAGACAAAGCGGATCAATGCTATCGATCAATCAATCAAATTCTAAAAATGACAAAAGTGACGGTGAAAGCTTCAAAATCATCCTAATCTTGATAAGTGCCCACCTACCTACACGTTTGATGTTTCTTTTCGTGATTGATACATATTTAGTTGTACCCGGTACCCACCCATCCTTTGTTTTGCAGTACCTACTTTCTTTCTATTCCCGTAATTTGGCTCGTCTTCATCTACTTCAGATGAGAAAAATTATTTCTCTAATTGGAGAAAATTAATTGAAACTTTGAAACCCTAAAATTTGTGAATACGCTGTGTAGAAAGTGCTTCTTTTTCACAGATATTCTTATTATTCAAGTTTTACATAACTGAAGGTTTTTATTTTTATATGTTTTTCACTAATTATTGCTGTCTGTAGTAGTATGTAGCATTGTAATTACCTTCTAATTTAAGGCATGATTAAACAGTTTCACTCGCAGTTGTATTCTTCGACAACGCATGAACAATATTTTGGCAAATAACAATAGGTGCACATTTTTTCATGATCATTAATCACTCGAAAAATCTGGTCAACTCCATGCTCCAACATGACATGTTTTTTTGGGTTAAGACAAAATGTCTTCACTGGAACAGGCAGCAGCAGCACGTCAAAGCGTCAATCAATTTTTTTATTAAAATTAAAGCCTCAAGTTCTCTTTTCGGTTAGGTGCTTGGTTTGTTCCTTATTGAGTTAAACGAAATTAAAATAAGTATTGAATATTAGAAAATAATTAACAAAGCTTTGTAGTTTTAGACAAAAGACGCTAGAGCGGTTTTGAGGTTAAATTTGATCGGTTTTGACCTAACAGAATGTTGAGGATTTACTTGGGAGTGTACAAAATGTTGTAAATGTATGCACAGTTTTAAACAAGAAACTTCCAGATGATTTGCATTTTTTGTGGTCCGGGCAATTCCGCTTTTTTACCACCATACGACAGTGTTGACTTTGTTTAATTTACGTCGCAAATAATATTCCGATATGTTGATTATGAGAAGCCCTGAATTGTAGAATGAAAACTGGAACTTCCAGTAAGTTCAAGGAGTAAGGCCTATTGGAAAAATAATTTGACTGATATTTTGTTTTGTATTAGATAGCTACTAACTGTCGCCGGCAAAAAAAATTTCCTCGTCAATGTCAATCTGCGTTCCATTTTATTGATGTAGTTCAAGTCGGTTGAACTAGCAGAAGTCGGTCGGTTTCTGGAAGATAATTACGAGGAAGTAATGCATTCTGTACAAAACAATCATTCGATTTCACATATTCAGCCGCCCTGAATTACATGAGGAATGGATCAAAGATTGACATTGATGGTCAACATTTTTCTTTGTCCGTGGCAGTGCGGGTACATTGAACATTATTTTCCTGGTTATTTAAAAGTATCATGCATATCAATTTTTTCATAAGACCTGCTCTTACATGTAGAGACCAATAATTCCATTTATGACATGCCCTGTGCCAAGAAAATTTCCTTCAGGTTGTCTTCAAAATAAAGTCCATCCCTTGAAATTGGCGTTCCATTTGGCAAGAAAATTTACCTACACCCGGAATTGTAGGTCACTACCACGTAAGCCTTTCCATACGCACCTTGATTTTGTAACATTGTATAAAGAGCACAAGATTAACATTGCATTATTTCCTATAGATACATTGCCTTAACATGGAATTTCCGTACGCGCCTTTTCTACATCAGTCATACAGGGCTCGGCAAAAAAAAAGAAAAAAAGGAAATTTTCTTATCCTCTTCACAATCAAAATTTATGGTGGTGCATCGGGTGCGTGTTTAGCACCTGATGTGATGCAGTAAACTTTCCTATTTAGTGAAGCATGGGAAACAGATTCAGATATCACTATCCACTATCACTTCTTTCCACTTATATGCTATTTGCTCACCAGTTTTATTAAGAAAGCCATTACTTAGGTAAACACTACCACTATATTACTTCACTACAAAACTGCAACAATAAATATAAACAGCGTCGTCCTTTCTAGGCGCTTATATAGTTTTTACCATTTCTCCCGCTGCCAGATGGGTATGGTGCTGGAGCTGCGGATTTCCGAACTCCACCAGACATGTTGGTTGGAAAAGGAAAATGACAGCTTTTCCTGAGAAGAAAGTTTCAAAAATCGTAAATTTACTAAATCAAATTTATTTTTTCTTTGAAAACTTCGCTCATTCGTTGGCTGTTTGTTATTTATCGAATCAATACTTGACGAAACAGTGAGGCAGTTTATGCAGTTCATTGTTATTATTTTTTATGTGGAGTTCCTGCATTTACCCAACTACCAGTTTTAATTAGGGGTTAACCAGAGGTAGTTGAGTCACAGGTGATGAGCATAGCAAGTTCTGTTTTTTTTTCATAAAAATAATCATGTTATACAGGGTGTTCTCGAAGTTGAGTCATTTCTTTTAACACGTTGTTGCTGGCATGTGAAGGATCAGAAAATAGTAGGTACATCTTTCTTGTAAAAATTAATCGAGTTACGAAGACCTGAAGCTTGACCCTAAATTCTGCATAAATAATAAACGAATTCATAAGATTATTGTTCCTTCGTATAGATAAATTCTATACTTATATCTATAACTGTAAAATATTAAACTCTGATATGAGAAGGACGTTTTTTCATTGATTCCAAGCGAAATTTTTTCACATGGTTCATTATTTTTTTTATTGGATATTAAAAATTTAAGAATTAAAATTGTTTTGAGGTTACAAATACCTGAGTCAGAGTTCTAATAATTTGCACTTCAGGGCTCCAAACGACATGTGAAATAAGCCTTCGAGCCCATCAGATGGGTATAGGAGCCGAACCACACCTGACGACACAAGAGATCAGAAAACTAAAAAAACGGGGGGCTCAACGGGGCTCCAAGAGGAACCACAAACAACAGAGGAGGCCGATAGAGCTTCAGTCAACCTAAGAAGACACAAGGTTGCCCGCTTCGGCCTCGAAGGGTGGTGAAATCGAACCCAATAAGTAGCACACAAGATATCTGATATACATAGGTATAGGATCATTCAAAAAAGATGTCCACCCCCATTTTTCTCAAGATCCGTTGAAGCTATCGAGTTGCGGTAAAGACCGTTGGAGTCAGCTGGGTTTTCTGATCAAATGTGATTTGTCAATAAATAAATGAATAAATAAATAAATAAATAAATAAGCTTTATTTTTACCCTCGGACATTACAATAAAATGTATGGGTGAATGTCATAAGCACAAAGAAATAAATAAATGGACAAGATGTAAAATAAATAACATTACACGTAATATAAATGACTGACAGAGAACACTCACGAATGTTCACTGTTAAAAAAGTCGTTGAGACTGTAGGAAGACTGAGCCAGCAGGAATTCCCTAGCTTGAAACTTGAACTCGCGACCAGTCTATCTATTGCTCTGATCTTTGCAGGCAGTCTATTGAAAAGTTTGGTGTGTAAAACCTCGGGTCCCCGTGCCGCACATTCAAGTCGATGCTTCGGAATCAAATATTTGTTCAGTTTCCTTAAATTGTACTTAGAGTCATCGTTCCTACTCATTTTGTTTCCTTCCAGTTTTTTGACATTAATGACAGACTTGAGTATGAACAGTGATGTTACAGTCAATTTTCCAAGTTCCTTGCATAAACCTCGGCAAGAAAATCTAAATGGCTTGAATGTCATTGTCCGCAGAATTTTTTTTTGCAATTTTAAGAGGGTGACCACCTGACTCGAATGCCCCCAACATGCAACACAATAACTTAACACAGATTGAACGTGTGCAAAGTAGTAGGTACATCTTGAAAGCTGCAAGAGATCGTCATCTAACTACTACGGCATTCAACTACGTCAGTAAAACTACTTCACCAAAACTCAGGGGCACCTCAAAATTTTGGGCAATTTTTTTATTACACTGCACAATATTGAGAGATATGTCATTAAAAAGCCCTTAAAAAGTTTCAATGGACAAGTGCAAAATGTTTCCGAAAATTTCCAGCGGTTTTCATTTTATGACAGAAAACAAAAACTTGGAAAAACCTGGAATTTTATGCATAAAATTAGAATAAATGAGAATTTTCTCAAACCGCAAACTGCATTCAATAGAACTCATCTAAACGGTCAGTATTTTGTGCAACTCAATATGTAATAGCGATTTTAAAGTTTTGAGGCATTTTACCAATCAAAATCTTCATTTCAGAAAATCTCAAAATCGCTAATCGCCAAAATAGATCGCTTCTGTTTTCATTGTTTCAAAGGATCTTAGTAAACTCCTGTTTATGTAAAAAAATTGAGTACAAAATATCAACCTCTGAATCTGTATTGAATTTTGGTTTTCTATCCAGGGTGAGTCATATATACAGGGTGATTCATGACTAAACCGACATAGCTCAAGAGTAGATCCAGTTTTTTTGAGATGAATCAGCAACTGGCTTCAGGATTTTTCGAAGCTCTTCCGTTTTAATGTTACAGGGTGATTTATGTATTTTGGTCCAAACATTCATGAACCGTATCTTTGGAACGGATAGGTGGAATCGAATGAAACCCTGTATATATTTTTTTACGAAAGTATTGTATTGGCGCATATTCCGCCAATAAAATTATATGGCGCAATTGAACTGTCAGAAAAACTTGAAGACCTTTAATATTTTTGGTGGTAAGATTTTTTGTAAATTGATATTTTCAAATAACTGTAAGTGATCTAAGGGTCGTTTGACATGTCCTTAGAATAACACTGAAATAGCGGTACTAGCGCGGAGTTCTTATTTTTACTGAAATCTAGCAAGCTTAGATTGCCTAAATATAAAATTTTAGACATATACGTCAAATAGTTCATCTTTGGGGCCCATTTGAGATACACGACTCCTGGTATTTTGCGAAAATGGAGAAAAATGAGATTCGCTCTGTAATCAAATACTATTTTTTGGAAGGCCTAAAGTCTTTACAAATGATTGAAGACTTCACGAGGACTTTAGGGGAATCTGCTCCATCGAACTCAACTGTTTCAATTGGTACAAAAAATTTAACCGAGGTCGTACGAGCCCGACTGATGAACCACGATCTGGAAGGCCAAATAAGGTCACAACAGCAGAAATGGTCCAGAAAATCCATGGTATTGTGTTAGACGACCGTAAAGTGAAGGTGCGCGAGATTGCTAAAGCTGTGGGCATCTCAACTGAACGTGTATTCAACATCTGCACGAACATTTGCAAAAGAAGAAGCTATCGGCGCGATGGGTGCCGCGATTGCTGAAAATCGACCAAAAGCGCACTCGAATGGACATTCCGTTGCAATGGCCAAAATACACGAATTAAACTTCGAATTTGTTCCCCACCCATCGTATTCTCTAGATTTAGCCCCATGTGACTATTCCCTACTTCCAATACTGAAAACTTGGCTCGGTGGAAAGAGATTCACATCGAATTATAAAGAAATCGACGCCAAAAACGGATATTTTAAGGGTCTCAAAAATCATACCATAGCGAAGGAATGAAAAGACTTGAACATCGTTGGACCAAGTGTATAGAGCTAAAATGAGACTATGTTGAGAAATAAAACTCATTTTGACCCAAAAAAATGTTTCTTCATGTCCATTCTAAAGACTTATCAAACGACCCTTACTATGCTTCTAAATTTCAGCCGTTTTCTCAAAAAAGTGTATTAATTTATTTCATTTTTTTAGTGGAAAAAAATGTTCCGTTTAAATTTTCAAATCATTTTTTTCTACGTCCCCGTACTTCAGCTCAGTTCAATGAATAAATTGAATTATGCGATGAAACAGTTGAAATTCCCAATCAGAATAGATAATTTTCGATTTTTTTTTTGGAAATATTGATTTAAAATGATACAAAACCCTAGAAATAACTCAGTCATCATTTTTTTCCTGAGACAGTTCAATGCGCCATACAATTTTATTTGCGGAATTTTCAGCATTTTTTATGTTGTTTCAGAATATGGTAACGACTTTTGTAAAAAAAATTATACAGTTGACTTTTTCCACAAAAATTTAAGGGATACAATTTTTCAATCCGTCCCTGGAGTTTTTGGTTGGTCGATGATGCAATGTATCAAAGGTCGTTGCTATAACATACTCACCAAATTTCATTCGATTTCATCCATCCGTTCCAAAGATACGGTTCATTAAAGTTTCGACCAAAATACATGAATCACCCTGTAACTTTGAAACGGGAGAATTAAGAAAAATTCCAAAGCCAGTTGCTGATCCGCCTTAAAAAACTGGATCTACTCTTGATTTATGTCGGTTTAGTCATGAATCACCCTGTATGTATACCACAAATATTTAGTTTTCCTAAAAAAAAAAGAAGCAAAACAATTCTAATCAAATGAATTGTGTTTTATTGTGCTGTAAATAGATTATGGGACCACTGTGACTGTTCGCAAGCACTTTAATAAAAAAATGATTTTCAGGATTCATGACTTACCCTGTATACAAAAGGACCCAACTTTTGTTCCTCCATAACTTCAAAATTAAAAAAAAAATTCAACCACTTTCCAGCACTCTACTACATCTCCATATTACGCACCTTCAGGATGGTCCAACACTTTTGAATCACCATGTATATGCCGTTCACGTTTTAAATTCAGTAGAATGACTTTTTGAAGCAAAAACAAAGTGACAAGCTGGGGGGCTACGGCTACGGCTGATGACACCTGCAAAGCTATGGAGCGAATCTATCAGCGGTCATCATCAGCAAGTATCCTTCTAGCGCTCCAGCTTGTCACTTTATTTTTGCTCCAAAAAGTCATTCTACTGAAAATATAAAATGGACGCGATTTAATTATACAAAACGCTCTGGCCTACTCTGTGGACCGATGTAACAAAATTTACAGGTTTGGTTGCCAAGAATATGAAATATGGGCCAAAGGCGGGTGAACGGCCGAGCCCAAGTGGTTTCGGCTAGGAAAAAGTTTGAAAATTGATAGCGCCCGTTCGGGCAATGGTAGAAAACTCCTACTGCAGACTTGATTTGATTATTTTGTTGGGCTGCTTTTTGCCAAACTTGATTCCAATCCATCGGACAAATATTGAATAATTAAATGGCAAAGTTTTGAATTTGGCATTTTTCAGAATTTGACAGATGACAGAAAAATAAACTGTTCTGTCTGAATACAGTTTTTCAAGAGTTTTGGAATGACATACTGCAAGTCAAGTTCCGTGAGATATAGCACCTGTCATTTCGCGAGCTGAGAACTATACTGTTCTTTCTGCACTTTTTGTCGAGAATATTTTTGAACTTCGAACCAGCAAAAAATAAACGAAATGTTCATGATATGAACAATTAGATCCGACACTAGTGGAAAAGTCTTTTCTTTTTCCCTTTTGTGATTTATTTGTTTATATCATGAAACTTTTTACTTTTTGTCCGTTTATGCTGGTTCGTAGATCGAAAAACATTTTCTACAAAAAGTGCAGATAGAACATTATAGTTCTCAGCTCGCGATTTGTTGATAGTGACACTTCTGTTTGACAGTTGACAGCAAAAAAACTAGTCTGCTCATTCCACTACAAAACCATGTCGGCGTACCAATTTTCAAGTCGATCGGATCAACGGTTTGTCAGTTATCGCGGAAGATTACAATACACATTTTCTCCAAAATATCGCCAATTTTAGAACCATTTAGAAGGTTGCAGACCCACCAGAAGGCTTTTTCGGGCGAAAATTCTCTTCCTCGATGCTGTACATATCTATCTAGGATGACGCTGACTACATTGAAGATAATTGAGAGGTCGGGAATGATAAACTGGACCGTGGACACTCAGAGAATTTTAGAAAAAAGAGGGGTGCATGCGAGCCACAAATTTTGATTTTTTTTCGGAAAGAGAATATTCTCTTTAATTTGATGGTAGGGTTGCAAGGTATGTGGTGATACTGATGATTGATATTGGTGGTCTGATGGACCTCATGCAGCTTCCTACGCAAATTTTCACTACTGGCTTTGAATCGTCATCACGATTGATGTTGATCATCTTTATACTAGTTACGAGTGTATAATAATTGCCAATGTACCTTTCGCTAGTCCTTTAATCGTGCGCTTATCGCCAGCAGAAACAAACTGTAACTTGCCTCCGTCACGCGACTGTCGCTGGCTTTTCGCATGTATGGGCACTCTTGGATGCTCTGGAGACTTCGATGATCCGTCAGAAACGATCTTCGCGGCGCGCCTTCACCAATCTGGAATTTCCAAGACCTCCACCTCAAATATCCCAGTAAACCTTCGCGGTTCTCGAATGTACGGGAATCAATAAAGAGCCTCGCGACTCGTCAAAAAAAAATCTGCTGCATTTTTTTACGGATCTGAGTTTTTTGAAATCAACTTCACAGACACCATGATAATATAGGTAATTGATATGAAGTGGGGTGTGCAGATTTTTTCTTTCGATTATTTCTGAAACACCTGTTAAGTAAATTTGAATTGATAAATCCGGTGGTCCAGTCAAAAATCCAGATGTCGGACAGGTACTTTAAAAAATGTATAATTATATAAACTGCTCGTCAAAAGTTAAGCATAGACTACAATTTGCTCCAATTTCAATCAAGGATTTCTTCTGGGAAAGATGTCCGATTTAAAAATAAATTACGGTGCCTTTGTAGAGCTTTTCTTCAGCTACAAGGCGCTGTGTCGACTTACGTCACCATCGACTCTGTCCACGATATACAGGATGCCAAAGGAAAGAGTGTCAATAGTGTTAATTTTTGAAGTCGTGGAACTTTTTTATGAAAAATTTCGGATTTTTTTCTCTGCGGTTTTAGAAAGCGGATATCAATATCTCAAAACGGTTTTTGACTTTTGATCGTATTTTGTTTATTCAGAGTTCTTGATTTTTTTTATGGAATTTGGATTTTTTTATACAGAATTTGCTAGAGCTGTTGCTTTCTCTTGAAAATCTACAGAAACGTACACAATTGCTGAATGAATTATACCATGAGAAAATTTGACCTCATGGGCCCCCAGAAGAGGTTATCCTCTGGACCTCTTTAGGGGAAATACCCAATGAAGCATGCTGCGACATCCCATTGACACTTATTGACTCCAGCATGAATGAAAATGCAAGACTTCTGACACTCCTTCCTTTGGCATCCTGTGTATCATGGACAAATTCAATGGTGCCGTAAGTTGACATAACATCTTGCATGCAGCTGAAGAAAAGCTCTACCAGGCACCATAAACTTTTTTAAATCGGATATTTTCCCCCCAAAATATCCTTGCTTGAAATTGGAGCAAATTTAGCTCTATGCTTAACTTTTGACGAGCAGTTTATAATTTATATATTTATTTAAAATGGCAAAAAATACAAAATTCCGAAATTTTGTCTTCTAATTCCTTCAAAGTTGACCTGTTTTCTGTTTTTTTTTTCATTTCAACTACAAACTATATGCCCAAGTATCTGAACAGAGAGATATTTGACTTTTATTTGGTGGAAATACAGCTGGACTTAATACCTGCCTCTTTGTTAAACTTGCACTAAATCCAACAACATACTTCATTGTTCACATAAGTTGGGGGTTCCAAAGAGCTTGTGGAGGATAAGTCAAATATTGGAAAATTGAATGCACTCGACGAGAGGCTTTCTCACCAAATGGGAAGTTTGTCATTTCTTTTGCGGTAGGTAGTAAATACGGCGGGAGCATATTGCCCATTCAAATTTTTCTACTAAATTGAACGTTTCATTTTTCAACAGGAATTTATTGTTGAGGTCAATTTGAAAAGAAGAAGGATGGTTCTACTCATTCACTACGAGTTTTATTTTTTTAAATTTTTTGCACATTCCTTGAATTAAAAAAACTGCTGTGCAAACTTCGACCTGCGGTAAGCTTCACAGAATGTTCATTTTAGGTGCGTACCACAGTAGAGAAAAGAGTGTATTAATTTTTAGAAGGAGAATTTTTGAAATCGAATCAAAGGTTTCCTAATTTTCCCTCCTGGAAAAACCGCAAATTTCTGACTTTCTATTCCGTGAATAAATTTTGACAATTTTTTTTTTCAACAAGAATAACTGACTGATTCTTGAACATTTCCCAGCAATTTCTTTTCGCAATTTTCCAAGAGTTTTCCAGTTGAAATGCAAAACCGTCCTGACTTATCGAGACCGGACTCAGATGGTGAAGCTTAAAATAAAGCCTTATAATTGACGATTGTAACGGTTTGACGATGAGATAATTTGTAATTCAGTCAGTATGAAGATGCTTCTTTGTTTCAATCCTTCTCTCCAATTCCATTTTCCCACCCAAATGAACGTCTCGAACAAAAATTTACATAGGTTCCTGGATACTAGTCAGGAAAGTATTGTTGTGGTGCCGCAACAGATTCTTTCCATGTTGAAAGCAACCTAAAAATAGAAAATTGATTCTTTATCAGATTTTTGACTTTTTCCCCCCAAATAGTTACATCCGAACTAATGTTGAATTGAAACTAATCAAGTAGGTACAAAAATTATATTGCATTAGATATTAATGCACTTCTAAATTCTAATACATAATATAAATATATCAAAATTATCTTCATAGTCCAGTCACTATGTCTTTCCACTTCGGAAAAAATAGTAGAGGGTTGAAATTTTGTACACACATTCCACTGATGGTCATAAATGACCTATTAAAAGTCTTCTAAAATCCGAGCTTAGAAACCCATGATAATGGCCATCAAGTGTTAAAACCTCGTTTTTTCAGCGAAGAAGTTCTTGTCTTGACTCAAGATTTTTCTTTTTGCGATTGAATGATTTCATATGACCATCTTAACAATAGCCATATACGATTTCATTATTTGCATAGAAGGCGGATTCAAGATGGCGGCCAAAAAGTAAAAACAGTTGACTATCTTTTTTTTTTGAAAATAATAGATCTAGACATTAAATGATGATCATATTTTATTTGTTACACGATTTTCAATTGACAGCTCAAATTATACTTCGGTATCTTGAAAAATCATTGATTTATTGAGCAGAAAAGGATTTGGTAAATTTTTCAGTTTTTTTCGGGAAATTTCAAAAACGGTTGAAGATATTCCAGGATTGTATGCAGCACCTTCAACAGCATAAGATTAGGAATATATTCGGAGATTTTTATATCTTCAGCTTTTATGGTTCTTGAGATAGGAGTACTTAGTTATTTATTGTTTTCACCTGCAGGTTATGAATTCGACTGTTTTCTCTCTTGAAACGTAGATAATAAAAGCAACATTTTGATTCTCTTTTATCTCAGAAATATTTGTGAAAAAACCAAAAATCAACAAATTTCCTTTTTTTTCCTAATATAAATCAGTGGTTTTCTTAGGTGATGGAGTGTAACTTGATTATTCTATTAAAATAAACAGGTCAAAGATTGAAGTGGTCCACCCCAAAAACTCGCTCAGGTTCAAATAAGGATATCGTGACGAAAAATGAACCGATTTGAAAAAATATGGTGTTAGTGATTCAAGCGTTCTTCTGACTGCAAGTTTCATATTTGGATATCGTGTTTACTGATATACTGTATGATATACAGGGTGACAAAAGAAGGAGTGCAAAGTGGTTCATTTTTGAGCGTGTGTTACTTTTTTAAAAACAATTGTAGATTTTTTCCAGCTATATTTTTGGAAACCTCGCAGCAATATCTCGAAACGGTTTTTTACATTTTACCGCCTTCTGTTTCTTGTACAGGGTGTTCACGTATAAATTATACCCCTTTCCTGGAGACTTCCTCTTGAACATAATTTCAAAAATAGAAACGATTCTTCCACGATTTTTTCCAAAGGTCTCGAATCTGTTCACTATATTTTTCTGCGACATTTTGCTTACACACTTTTGCTTGCGACATTTTGCAGGGTAATGTAAGCATCGAAAATTTTTCTCAGATTGAACACCCTGTATTATAATATGGGAATCGATTCTGCTTTTCATCTTGATTATAAATATATATTACACTTAATAGGTTATCCAAAAAAACACCTGTTGAAGAAATTGTTTAAATTTCAAAAAATATGGAAAAATTTTTTTTTTCGAAAGTTTGTCGGCTTAAGGTATGTTTAGTAAAAGTTTCAAACTTGAAACAAATTCATTCACTCAAATTAATAGAAAAATTATGAAAATTTCACTGAGTCACTTTTGAAAAAAATCTTTTTTCGAATTTTTTTAAAACTTCATCAATTTTTTCACACGTGTTTTGTTGAATAACCTATCAAGTGTGATATATATTTATGATCACGAGGGAAAGTAGAATCGATTCCCATATCAAAATACAGGGTGTCCAATTTGAGAAAAATGTTCGATGTTGCACCCTGTAAGCGATATACCACAGAGAATTTTTGTCAACGGATTCAAAGCCCACGGAAAAAATTGTATAAGTATCGTTTTAAATTTTTGAAATTTTTTTAAGGAGGGGTGCATAATTCATACGCGAACACCCTTTACAAGAAATAGAAGGCGGTAAATTGTCAGAAACCGTTTGAAGATATTGATGCGAAGTTTTCAAAAATATAATTGGGAAAAATCTAACATTGTTTTTAAAAAAGTTACACACGTTAAAAAATTGACCACTTTTCACTCCTACTTTTGTCACCCTGTATATCATACAGTATATTAGCAAACACGATATCCAAATATGGAACTTGCAGTCAGAAGAACGCTTGAATCATAAACACCATCTCTTTTCAAATCGGTCAATTTTTCGTCACGATATCCTCATTTGAACCTGAGCGAGTTTTTGGGGTGAACCACTTCAATCTTTGATCTGTTTAGTCAACTGTTTTTCCTTCTTGGCCACCATCTTGGATCCACCTTCTAGGCAACTGTTAAAATGTTGTATGGAAATTCTTAAAATGGTAGCATGCAATCATCCAATTGCAAAAAGAAAAATATTGAGCTAAGACAATGACTTCTTTGTCCTAAAAAACTGGTTTTCAACACTTGATGGCCTTTATCATGGGTTCCTAAGCTTGGATTTTAGGGGACTTTCCTTAGTTCATTTCTTACTACCTACTTGAAGAACATGTAAACAAAATTTCAATCCTCTACTATTTTTTCAGAAGTTGCTAAGGTTTTTTGAACATAGTGACTGGACTATCAATGACGTTTGCAGGGTGGATGCTACGATGAGAGGTCTTCTAGGAAACGTACCTATTTTACCCATACCCATACCATTGTATACCCATACATACCCATCTACTGTAGGTATGTAAATAATGGAAATAATGGAGAAATTCCATGTTTACCTCTTGATTGATTCATGTGATTCCTAAGTCAATATGCTATTGTGCATACCTTAAGGGGTTTCTGATGCGACTAAAAAAGTTGTTGACGGAAATCGGTTTTATTTTATTTTTTTCGTCAAATAGAAACTTCTCCAAAAAGAAAATGTACGGGCAATGCTACCAAATTTTGAAAATTACTAGAAATTTTTAAAAATATTTATTTTGATTTTTGAAAATTCAAAAACTAGATAGCATCAACAATACATCTTTCCTCAAGAAAATCGCATGCCAAATTTGAACTTTCTATTTTCAGAAAAAAGGTACCAAAAATGATTTCTCGTAGACATGAAAAAGTGAATTAGTATAGAAATCATTTTTGGTAGGTACCTTTTTCTTGAAAATAGAAAGTTCAAATTTGGCATGAAACTTTCTTGAGGAAAGATGCATTGTCGATGCTATCTAGTTTTTGAATTCTCAAAAATCAAAATCAAAAGTTTTCAATTTTTTTTTGGAAATTTTCAAAATTTGATAGCAATACTCGTACATTTTCTTTTTGAAGGAGCTTCTACTTGACGAAAGAAATAAAATGAAACCGATTCCCGTCAACAACTTTTTTAGTCGCATCAGAAACCCCTTAACGCCGTAAGATGAAGTAGCGTATTCATAGTCCATATCATAGGTCCATATGTATAAGAAACATCAATCTAGGGGGATTTACATTATTGTATTGACGGTGCTAACGCAGGGAGGTAGGTAGTTAACCTGTTAGATCAAATTTTTTCATCTTCGATTAACTTTATCACTCAACGCTTTATCTAAGTAGGTACTAGCTCTGTGGTACTATTATTGTTCTACGAGTTTTTAAGACGGTCGCTCGTAGTTTCTCTACGAGGTATACTTAGGTAGGAGCGCCACCTGGCGTAACGGAGCCAGTGCGGCCGCTAAACGCGTGCTCTGGCTTACAGCTGCCAGGACAGGGTAGTTATTAAATCAATGAATATTATAACTGATTATTACTGGCAAAAAAGTCGTCTTTACCAATTTCTCTTGCACGGAGCTCCTGCTCGCCCACCCCCTTTACACCAGCCTGCAGTGGTCGCCAGTATTTTATAAGATATAGGCAGAGGCGTATCTACGGGGGGGCAAGTGGGGCACGTGCCATGGGCGCTCTTTAATCCTCAGGGCGCAAATGAGAGGAAAAGATAGAAATGTGAAAAAATGAAGAAAAAAATTGGAAAAACGAATCAAAGACCAAGTTCTTTGAACTTCATATAATTATATACAGGATGTCTCAAAACTCACGCCCCAGAGAAAATGAAGCAAAACTAGATAGCAGTCAGATGTGTAATACCGAGGAAAAAAAATCTACCTCAAATGGTATTCGAGTAAAGACAAAGTTAAGTTAACCAATCACAGACCTTTACATTTGAGGTATGTTACCTAAATTTCAAACTGCTAGGTTCAAGTATCTAAATCTGGCAGTGTCACAGTTACAGTGAGCCAATCATTTATTGCAAAATGACAGGTAGTTGGTATTACTTTCGAAACTTGGCAACTGGGTTAAATTTTGCAAATTTACCTTGAATTGACCCTACGGGATTGGTGGATTCAAAAGACTCATGACTCCTTTATGCAAGCAACAATACATTTTTTCCTTCCGTTTCCTGGGAACCTATTGTCGTCGGCACCATGTCAGTGTTCTCTGGAGCACGAGTTTTGAGACACCCTGGATAATGTAGATATTTGAACTATTGGGCGCAATTCGTGTGAGCAATAATTCACAAGCGAAATGGGAACAGAGAAAGAGGGAAAACCAAAACCAATACATTCAAACAGACGATCAACTTTCGACTTTTTCATCTGATCTAGGTATAACCTATAACAGGGACCCTATTTTCGGAACGAGGGAACAGTTCATCAGGTGATGTTGCCTAGGTGATAGCCTAGTGACAGCCCTGGTTGCCTAGCAACTTTGCATGGGAACGGATCACACGGGGGGGCCCTATTTGTCGTTGGCCCCCCTGAATTCTGAAAAACTGCCTGAGGTGCATTTCCCAGGGTTTCTAATTCAGGGGCGCAATTTTCATGTTTTGCCCTAGGCGCAATTCACCCTAGATACGCCACTGGATATAGGTACCCAATTACCTATACCTATTCTAGCGTTCTTTAGAGTCTAGTCTAGTTTTTGATTGGGGAGTTCGATTTGAGACCACTCTAGTCGTGATAAATCAAGGCATACAGATCTTATGTGATCTGATAACAGGGATCTCAATATTTCACATTTTTCAAAGAAGGGTGAAATAGAGCAAAGAGCACACACGGGTGTCTTTACTACTAACTAGTCTATGCTAGTATAGTTATAAGTTACTAAATAAACTACTTACCTGGCCACTCTACCACTCGGTAGGTATAGGTTAACCTAGGCAGGCAGTAGGCACGTACCTACTGCTTAGTCGCTTGACTTGTTTACATTTCGATTATACTTCGTACAAGAAAAATGTAGTTTTACAAGATGGCAATGTCAATAGAACGTAGGCTACGCATAAATACTTTGTAAACTTTTTCACTTTCATATTTTGCAGATTAGGACGTGTTAATGACTGCATTTCGTTCTTTTAGATTTTCAATTTTACGCAGGTACTTATATCATAGTAAGTAAAGTTTATGTCTACGGCGAGGTCTACGGTACCTTTCCTATTCCTTATTTCCCAGTTGATAGCACCATTGTATAGCACTATGTATTTTCAAAAAAGTTTTTTTTTTAATTTTCAAATCAGCTGCAAAAATTGAATAAGTAAAGAGACGATGCTAGTTTCGAAGTAATAAGTGACTGATTATTCTAGTCAGAGCTTATTAAAGTTAATTATTTTTCTTAACGAATTAAGACAAAATATTGCACTTTTGAGCCTCACATCAGCGACTCAGTGTTTAGTCGTGAAACCGAATTTATATACATGGTGAACTTCTGCATTTGAGCTTTCCAGAAAAAGAGTTATTGCATTTGTTAGCATGTTAGCATGTTAGCATGTTAGCATTTGTTATTAATTTTACGAAAATCATCGACTTTCGGCTCTCACACAAAAATCTAATAATATGGATACCTACTTACCTAGGTAGGTATGTGGTTTTAAATCCAATTGTTTGCTCGCACCATTGTTTTTTTTCTCTTGCGTCACTTTGAACAAATTGTTCGATGAGCAATCTACCATAAAACTAAAAAGTGTTTCATTAACAAAAAGTGCGAGACAAGTATCTAGAGGTGTGAAAAATATGAATATAATTTCCGGTGTCCTGATTCAACTTGCCGCTCCAATTTTGCACAAAGTAAACATTTGTTTTATTTTGCTTTCTTTCAGTTGATAAACGTTACTAATTCCGAGTTCTTTTGGGAATTGATCGAAAATTAAACAGTTTACATAACAGAGGCGCAATGTTTAACAATATACACGCAAATTGAACAAACATGTTTTGCATCTTAATTAATTACCATATTATGCGGCATATTATGCCTCTAAGCAAACACTCAAGATTTTTGAGTGGAAACGGATGAGCAATTAGAAAATCTCCTATAGGATTCCAAGTTATTTCCAAATTCGACGACCGACGTGGGAAATTTTGTTATTAATAATTCATCCTCGCCCATTTTTTTCGAAGCAAAAACAAACAGACAACATACACGGCGATGAAATTTAAAGTTCCCTCAAACATTATGCGAATTCTTGGCAACTTTCTAATGGTAATAATTGCAATTATATCGAGCAACAAGTGTAAGTATTGAATTTTTTGTTATTTTAAATCATACCATTTCCGGTCTATGCACTTAACTGCTCACATCTCTCCTCATAGCGCAGATATTGTTATGCATTAATTTGGCCAGAATAATTAATTATTTATGACGGCCAGACATGTCAATTATGCAAGAACTGTTACCAGCAAATTATTATTAGCATGAGCCGAATAGATTAAAAAGTATGTAAACTTTATAATTGAATGTATAAATAAATCAATAGCATGTGAAAAATCTTTTCTTGTCGAAAGATTATTATTGTCCATTGACATTTCATTACTTCCGCAACGTACCTACGTGCACCTAATCGAACGCCACTTGATTCGTGATAACCTTGCTACTTATGCCCACCTGTAATTAAATGTAGGTAATTACAATGAGTTACAAATTAACACTTTGCTTTATGAAGATATGTTATCTCTCGATCGCTAAGAATGACGTTTGAATATCTAGATGTATCTTTTGTTGAAAGCAGGAACCGTTTGGTTGATTTATGACTTAAATCTGTACAGTTGAATTTAGCACTTTTTTTTGGAAATGACTAACTCTAACTCATGAATGTTTTTATTAGCGAATTGCTGAAAATACCAATATTTTTATTAGTGCTAAGAAGTGCCTTACCATACAAGAAAAATGCGGGAAGTGTCGAGAATTTATTGAAGTCGTCGACATAACTTGAGTAGGTACTTTGACTTTGCTTAGATAAATGATAAATGTTTACAAACAACTTGGTGCTGCTAACATTCTTTTAAAAACTAGTGACCCTGGACCTAGTTTTATGTTTTACCCATATAAATCCCCCATACTGAATCAAACTATGCTCAATAATTATGCTTGATGATGATCGATGATCTATAGAAGCCATTCCATTATTTTATTAAATTCCGTCTACTTCACTAAACACACCTTCTGGTTCCTGGACCCTAAATTTCCAATAATTTGAGCACAAACATCTACCCTATTCAGCTCTTCCCACTTTTACTGCCCTTGTGTTTCATTGCAGATGATTGCAGTATTGCAGACGAATGACTCATTGTAATGTACAGAGTTCTCACGGCAGATGAGCGACCCGCGATATTCCAGTTTGAAATACGTTGTCGTTGTACCTGTACTTACCTTACTTACCTTACTTACCTAAAATTTTGTGCCATACGATGGAACATGTGCCGTCTGGTGGTATTTGTACCGTCTAGGTGGAAAGCACCCGTTCCGTAGTTTGGCACACAATTTTAGGTCATCCAATGAACGGCACAGAACCAAGTAGGAACACGTCGTAGATGGGAAGCACCGTTTGGCACCCGCACATGCGTAAATGGAAGCTTTACTAAACTTGGGGCTAGGTGGAAAGCACGCACTGAAGATGCGCAGATATGGCAACAGTGGCGGCGTAAAAGAGTCTTTAATAAGGGCGAAATGTTTCCTAAATTCTGCACAAATCATCCTCAATGTTATTGATTAATCAAGTTACGCGGTTAACTTATGTAGAATAACATTCTACAATGTGTTTTAAAGCCTTCCGTGGCTTGTGTTTCCTTCCGTTAATGACGAGATCCTAGCCCCTCCTAAAAAATACTTATCGCCGCTACTGCCCAAGAAATTTAAGAATAAAAATGAAGGTGCGTTCAGTCAGCTTATTTAGCCGTAAGTTTTAATTTTAGCCGTAAGCGCAGCATCGCTTATTGGCTGTTCTGAGGAGGCTGGTTCATAAGAGCCAATGGGCGTCGCTGCGCTTGCGACTAAAATTAAAACTTGCGGCTAAATAAGCTGACTGAACGCACCTTTTTACTCTCGTGGCCCCTTAAGGATAGAGTTAAATGGGGTGTTTCGCCGCTGAAGAAGACGATAGATAGATGGTAGCAGGGGCCAACCCGGGTTTATCACTGGGTTAGTGTTGGTTGGTGTTTGGTAAGCCTACCTGTTCCATGTTGGTATCTCGTATCTCTTTATCTTTAGAGGCGGTTTTACAGTACTTCGTCGTGTCATTAGGTCACTCACGATGGCCAGCATTGAGAATTGTTCATCCTATGATGTTTATATTCTTTGTTGACGACATTCACACACTTGACTTGACATGACAGCCAGTGCCGGATTTAAGCACGGGCGACAGGGTCGACCGCCCCGGGGCCCCCAAATAATACCACAAATTTAGGGCCTTCACAAATCCAAAAACACCTTATTTTATATTATTATTCCGAGTACTATTCCTCAAAAAATCCCAAGGCTTAACTTGAGGCCTCCACAAACTACTGTCGCCCCAGGGCCTCCACATTCCTAAATCCGGCACTGATGACAGCCGACCCGGCAGGCAGGCACAAAGTCAAAAGGAAAGGAAAATCACCTTTATGAACCTCCTTGCCTCCATGTGAGAACCAAAAAATAGCGGGGAAATAGCCCGGGTTGGCCCCTGCTGCCATCTGCTTGACACCTTGACAACCGCAGAGAAAACACTCCATTGCATTGGTGAAATAGGTAAGGTGTTGCGGAATCAATCGCCTAGAGGAAAAAAGTTTTTGATAATACGCATATTGATACGATGATACGAACTCATATTCAAAATGAGACTTGCACATTTCGAGAATTCAAAAAAAAAATGGCATTGCAAACTTCGACTCACAATCGAGAGTTTGATTGTGATTTTTCTATATTTTATAACTGTTACATTATTAATCTTTTGACAGTTTACTTGTAAAATGAACCCGTAAGTGCTGTATTTCATTGTAATCAGGATAAAAAACTGCATCAGCTAGGTACATGTTAATGGAAATATTTTTTTGCGACACCCTGTAAATTAATGGTTTAGAAATTTTTTATGGGCAAATTTAAAAAAAAAACCAGCAAAATACCTTCAAGAATCAGTTTTCCTTTTTGAAATTGCCCTACAGATAAGGCAGCTAGCGGGGGAGGGGGGGGGAGGTCAATCTTAACGTGAACACCCTGTACATCATAGCAGAAAAAACAATGAATACTTACTACCTACTTAAGTACCTGCCCACTTTTGGAACAAACAAAAACTTAAAAAGGTAATAATTACAGGTTCTGTGTCTTCCTGATATCGAGCCGTAGTATCAACATCAACATCAGTCCGAGATATAAAAGAATGCCATTCAAAAGTTTCCGATGACGACTGTTGTAGGTATTATTTAATGGTAGCAGAAGGATAATAATCATCGTACCTATCTATCCATCTAATACAGTTTACCATCCTAGGAAGTCACTTGCAAACACGACTGAAACGAAGGCTCTGATGACCATTATCTTCCGCATATTATTACCATCGCTGATTCGCGGCAGCTAATTACTAAATTACTAACCACCAAAATTAATTAGTTGCCTGATGCTTATTCAAATTGAGCCTTTTTGACGATTGCTATCACACACGCCTTTGTCTTTATAGAAAAAGAGTAGCACATTTCAAACTTATTGCAGCCTTGGGCCTTGAAATTATCCTCGTTTAAGCGGGAGCAGGTAAGTTTAATTATGTACCTAAAAACGTCAATTTTCACTCTCCACTTCAATTAGGCAACGATCAGAACATTTTGCTTTGGATTTTACAAAAAAAAAACAACATATTTTTTTCGTCGAGTGAGAATAAATTTCAAACCAGATATCATCTCGTTGGTCATCACCCGCGTTATTCAAATCTCGTAAATTTTATTGATGAATTATGATTGCTCTCCCGTAATAAAAATGGTCACTCGTAAATCAAAGTGCTGCCAGGGCACCACCTTGTTTTTTTAAATTCCTGCACCTTTGCCGTCGTATTATTATTATTATTGTTATTATCTGCTGCAATATCCATTGTTTGTTGTGGCAGGCCAGCCTGGAGAATGTAAACATAATAAAATATTATTAACCTTGCTGGTGAGTTGTTCTTAATCAGATCATATCTTTTCAGTGACGATTGCAATATTGTTATAGTGTCATATTACAATAAAACTTTTTTTGCATTGTTTCGCTTCATATAAGTGCAAAATTTACATAATTTTGTGTTGGGGAAGGTGGTGTTTGTTGCATGTTTTGTTTTTTAGTGTTTCTGGTGATGGCATCGTTGCTGCAAAATATTTTGCAATAATACGTACAATTTAGCGAAAAACGAGGCGAAAAACGAGTTCAACAATAATTTTTATACATCCTCGAAATTGTACAAGCTAGGCACCATTGAGGGCACCATAAAGTAGGTAGGTAGTTACTAGCTTTAGAATTGTCTAGGTACACCTGCATTTACATATGAATCACAGAAAGTAAGCAGAGGTAGAGGGTACCTATTCGTAGTAATAAAATATAATTCAGGGTGCTCTACTCTACTTTGAGGCAGGTTACTTCTGATACTGATTTCTGCGATTAATAAACACTCGGTGAAGAAGCCCAGTGAAGGCGTGACACCCGTGCAGAAAAAACTCTTCACAGCTTCATGAGGCACCACCTCAACATCTCAACAAGGCAACTGACTGGAAACGTGCGAAATGATCTCACAGTAATGCGAAATCGACACAACAAATCGGACAAACCAAATTATTTCAGTGATGCCTACCACCGGGTAAAACAACCCGGCGCACAGTGGTCTGAAATGAGATAAACCGCGCAGAAATTCTGAAAGATTCAGAATGGATAGCTCATATAAAGACATTTTCGGGAAAAATACAAAAAAAATCTACCTTCAAAATAGGGGTTGTGACAGGGGGTGCAATTTCAAAAAAAGACCTGAAATGTCCGAAACTTGCAGAATAATTAGACAACGGCTAGACATTTCTAGGAAAAATATTAAGAAAAATCCACCATCAAAATAGGAGATGAAACAAGGGGTGAAAAGCAAAAAAAAGATCAATATTTTTGAAATTATTAAAATTAGTGAAAAAAGGGGACACAGTTTTGAAAGAAGCACCATGAAAATATTATCTTTGGAATAAGGGTTGCAACAGGGGGTTGAATTTCAAAAAAACAACTAAAATTTATGAATCTCTCAGAATAAGTATAGGCAATCGGTAAAAATTTTGAGAAAAAATATTGGAAAAAATCAAGCACTAGAATAGGGGGTGGATCGAAAGTGAAATTCAAGAATTGAGCTCAATTCAATTGAGCCACTCAGAATTTTTATCCTTGAAATGGACTAAAAGTCTGTGCGAGTCTGCCCATTTTTGCCTAATTTTGGCACCTATTTTTTCGAGAGATTGAATAACTCTTCTTTGAAATCACTCTCTGCGTCCTGCACGTTTAGCTCTTAAAACACATGCTTTTGTATAGTCATAGCTTCAGGACTAGTGACCGATTTTTCCAGCATGATTTCAAATAAAACTCGCTTTGTCATCGCCATCCTGCAGCAAGTATATCATACGAGTCTACAATACAACGAAATGTTCACAAAATCAGTCTGTAGTAAAGTAACCTGCACAACAACGTATGCTACCTGCTGCCTGCAGCCTGCGTCAGACGGCGTCGCTATAGACCGAAGTAGTGTGACGTCACAACACGGCAACATGGCCGGCGGTTGACATTTTCTGGAGGCCAACGTCAAACGTGACACGACCGTGGAATGCACGGCACGTGGCATGCACTTGACGTTTCTCTGTTTGTGTTTGTCATGTGTTTGTCAACTTTTTGCGAAGGTAAATAACGGAAATGGATATAACAAAAAAATAATCCATATTTTGGGCTATATCAGGTGGAGGAAATCAAACTATATTGCTATAAACTAAAAACTGCTAACTATAAACTGCGATCCATTGCTCTTTGCCTCTGAGCATCTCATGAACGAGATTGTCGACGGCGATTCTCCTGCCCAGTTTTTCTTCGAGGTCTTCTCGCTGCTTTGATGGACCGTTACAATGAAAACGAGCGTGTTCCGCGTTGTCCTGACGCTGAGGCTTTTGAGGCTCCCCAGTATTTCTTTCATCCAACTTTGAACCAAGGCGTTCCACTGCCGTTGCCACTACTCGACGAACTGCTCTGTGGCCTTGTTTCTGCTTTCTGGTTTGCTGGTGGGCACTCCTAGGCTTGTTTCCTCTAATCGCAAGCATCAGGGCGAAGAGTGGGATACCCGAGAGCACTCGTGCTGCATCATGCGGAACCGTTCTGTAGGCACTGGTGATTCTGAGTGCAGCTTTGCGCAGCTCTCTGTTGGGCTATGTCTGGCCTTTTTGCAACCAAGTCCGCCTGTATGACGCTGGCTGTCTCTTAGGCTGGCAATTTCAGCAATGCTCACTGCCATTTTACACTGACTTTTGTGACTTTTGTTGTGAACCTCCAGAAAATGTCATGCCAAACACAACCAAACATAGAAACGTCACGTTCATGTGATGACGTTGGCCTCCAGAAAATGTCAACCGCCGGCCATGTTGCCATGTTGTGACGTCATCACTTCTCCGGTCTATAGCAGTAAACGGCACTGCGCCTGCGTTTGCGTGTGTGGAGAGCATGTACGTAAGCAATATGGCATACCATGATGAGGATGAGGAGACTACCTAACTTTATTATTTAATAATAAACTAGAATAATTATTCAGCTTTGACTAATAGAATATAAAATACCAAAAATAAAATTTTACCAATTCAATTCTGATGGAAAAGTTATACCCGGGACAAGGAACAGGGGGTGAATATACCCTAATCGACTCTGATCATCTGTCACTATAAAAGTTGAAAACAGGCGGATTTAGCCCCTAGATACTCACCACTTTCTCATTAATTGCGCTGTTTTCGCTTCACTGCAATTTGACAATATGTGCAGTATTCAACAAAAAAAAGCCTAGCGGAAAATATTGCAACTATTTGCAGCCAATTTTTTTTGAGTTTTGAAGCTGAGACGTTGACGAATAAGATAGTAATAAATACAGGGCGGGACCTGTTGGGACTCGTGAGAAAAGCTTCGTCGAAATGTGAACTCCACAGTAAAATTTTCTTGTGAACAGTCTTCCAAAAAATAATCGATAAAGTCTTTCAAATGAGCAACTAGTGCATGTCGATAACACATCTCGTTAGAGGAAACTTTGGTCTTTCTCACAGTAATAGCGATAATTTTCAGAATTATCAACTTTCCCTGATATGTGAAGAAGAAAATCGGTGTTTCATTCTCTTTGAGAAAGAAGTTTTTGAACCTTTTCAAGTAAACCAAGTTCAGCGTTGGTTTTCGGGTACTAATATTCAATGACCAATGGAACTATTTGGGCAAATGATGGTTCAAACCTTCTACTATGATATCGCAATGTCAAAAAAGCCCGCAAAAAATGTAGAAAAAATGAATTTCTGCGCGGTTTTTCTCATTTCAGACCACTGTGCGGCGGCATCTCATGAAATATCAGACCATATCTACGGCCTAGTACACTCGCCAGCAGTAAAAGAGCCCACTTGATTTATAGAATAGAATAGAATAGAATAGAATAGAATAGAATGGATTTATTCCCCAACAGGCAACAGTATGACGAAGACAACTGGGTAGCCGAGTGGGTAGCTATTCTTGAAAGTGTGAGAGAAACTCCCTGGGAGTTTTATATAATCCGTACTACACTGTTGTAGCAAAAGTTGCCTAAAAAAACACGATTTTAGGCAACATTCGCTACATATCAGTGTACTGCGGAATGTATTTTACTCCCACGGAGTTTTTCCTACACTTTCAAGAATAGCTACCCTGTTTGCTTGGCCTGCTCTACCGTAGGTAGTACCTAGGTAGGTATACACACGGTGTCGGTCATACAGAGAACACAAAAGGCCGTCAATTCAACCTCAAAAACTAGAATCGATACGTCAAATTTCTTTTTGGATCATTGATCGTCATGAAAATGCGCAACTTTTTCCTAATTTACCCGACTTTGTATCTCTCAAGATAAGCGAGATTCCCATGCTTAGCCTCAAAAAATGGACACCTGTTTACTCCGATTGTTATTCTGGATTTTTCTACTGCATGGTTCTCTGGCAAATTCCACATTGATCGCGGCATATGGCTTGGCGACGACTCTTGACTTGAACAATCTAACACTTCCGGGTGTATTATCAGCGTGTTCTGGAAGCGGCGCCTCCGCCGATTGGGCAGCCTTTCACATAAACCAAACCAGCAGAAAGCTCAGTTCTGCACTTTATATTCTGAGAAGAATGAAGACAATAGCGACCCACCAATAGCCAGAATTACGTACTTTGCACATTCCACAGCCTAGCAACATACGGCATCATGCTCTGGGGAGCTTCTTCAGAAACCATCAAGATATTGCGCTTACAGAGAAAAGCCATGAGGATATTGTGTAGCCTGGGTTATCAACAGAGCTGCAGAGAATTTTTCAAGAAGGAAGATATATTGACAATACCATCGGTGTATGTACATACTACTATACACTACCCACTACCCACATACACAACCACCTGCACATAGGGTTGCCAGATTTTTTTGAATCATATATATGAGACACCTGAGAAATATATATGAGATTAGCAAAAAATATATGAGGTCCTATTTTTTATTATGATTATCCAGATCCACATCACAATAAACATTCCGTAAAAAAGACAAATAAAAAATAAACAATTTGAAAATCTGATGAAATTTAATAAAGTCCTAATTTTACCTGGGGTCCTCGCAGGTTCACCTATATTGGCGCCATCGCCAACCCCAACCCCAACCAGCCCGATGGATAAAGCGCTCCCGGTTAAACAGCCAATTAAACCAGTGAGCTTGTATACTTGAAGACCTGCGCACGAGCTGCGAGCAAAAGGGAACCGCCTATATGAGAAGATCTATTCTATACTAACTACCCACCTCTATTAATAACAGTTAACAGTTCGCTCATCTTTGAAAAAGTAGGTAGGTAATCTAAAGGAATTTAACGATGAAATACTCTTTCATCAAGTCAAGAAAAATAACTTCATTCAGGGCAATAATTCCGACCCTTCCATGTAATTTTTAGAAAATAATAAGCACAAAACTAAGTACAGACATATTCAAGAATATTTTGCAGCTGCAGCTGCCGATTTTCAGTAGCTTTTTTGCTGATGCCTTCTCCTGGAAATCCGTTCATTAGTGTCTCATGATGAAAAAAAAACCTCTTAACTTGAGAAAGAATAAAACATTCCAGTTCAGAATTGTAATGCTTGAATTGCAGCGCAAAAATAAAAAATATAATAAAAATTAACAAAATCATGTCTGAAACAGCTAATAGCTGAAAACATATGAGATTTGCTCATATATTTGATGTGTGGTATGAGGTATGACATCTTGTTGAAATATATGAGTCTCATACCAAATATATGAGATCTGGCAACCCTACCTGCACATTACATTATACACATACATACACATTATGCATCTCACATAATACAAGAAATAGGGAAGCCCTCCAGATACCCCTCCACCGACTTGAGAAGACGAAACGTAATGCAGACTTCTGGGGCGTTAAACTATACAATAAACTTCCACACGATATGAAGACCAGACCACCAGGAGAATTCAAAGTCCACGTCAAGAAACTTTTATTGCAACATTCCTTCTACTCAATAGATGAGTACCTACATGAAGTGTGAACTTCAAAACTGAAACATGTGAAATTGTCAACGTGTAAATACTTGTTGAGCGTGTAAAATATTTGTTAAATGTTGAATATTTGAACTATATATATTTATGTATATACCTACTTTTGACTGCCATGTAAACATTTTGATGGTTGAAATAAATATTGAAAATATTGATGCGTTCTACCCGCCTGTTGATATCTCCATGTGATTTCAAGCGGTTCCCGAGCCTACGTGTATGCCCTCGAATGCATTAGAAAGCCTCGGAACTCGTAACAATACAAATGGCAAATTCAAATCTCCAGTATTTTGCGGTTTCACTGATAAGGGCTGCGCCATGGTGGGGATATTTATTTATTTTATATTTTCTTATATTCGTTTATTTAACGTCAGCCTATTTCCGCAACGAGGCCCAACACCAACGCCGGTGAATGCTTTCCTCCACTATACCGGAAATTTTGCCGAACCCCTGTGTGTTCCAACATAGGGTAGGGATTCTTAACGACCCCCGACATCGCATGGCGTCGGCACCATCGTTCGTATTTTACGTACCATGCGTCTTGCATTTAACAACCATTCCAACTAAAATCAAAGAGCTTGTGTTTCAGACGAAAATCCGAGCGCCCACAGTGGGACTCGAACGGGACATTTATTGTTCAGCCTGGTATGGCGATCAGCAGTCCAGTCTAGGTACAGGTTCATGGTCTTAACGGTAAGTTTCTTACAGGTTTCCTAAATTGAGCGTCTCTTTCTGGCCCGTGACGTCACGTTCGATTGCGCTTGCGCAGTAAATCGTCGCAGTCCTAGTGTGCCAACATTGCCCCGATTCCATAAGCCGAACGTGTGTTTTGATGGTGTTATTATTGGTATTTATACAGTTTTCACAAGTAGTTATGGAAAATAAATGTTGTGGGCCACTATGCAAGTCCACAAGTTATACAGCGAATGTGTCCCTAAGCATGGATCCATAAAATACGACGTGACGCTCGAAGAAGTAAAAAGAACCACAATAGTCCGGTGGTTAAGCGTTCTAACTATGCATTTTGAGCTTAAGCAATGCGCTTTTGGGGTTTGATTGGGGGTCCCTCAACTTCAATTTCAAGAGTTGGAGACATCGGTGCACTCGATGCGGAGGGGGTCTGGGGGGCCCTTGAAAGTTGAAGGTGCGAGGCTTCCCACCAAATCACCACATCACTACGTAATTCCTACTGGGAGGCCATCAAACGACTCTAACCTTACATTGACAACATTTGTTACCATGTCCAAATAGTTCTTCACACTGAAAAAAATTATTTCTTATGACAGATCGAAAAAAACATTTTTTCTCAATTCTTCATCCCCACAACGAATAAACTGCCAAGTGTGGTGTCATTTTGGAGTAAACGACATCCTCTGATTCCATTCACCGAGTCAAAATGTTTGTGAGACCACCGTGCAAAGAATGGCACGCCAAGAAGTGAGCATTTTCAAGCACCTCATTGACCAGTAGTTTCTTGGCTGTTACCAATCGATATGATTGATAATTTGGTCATGGATCAATAACTTGAACTCTTTGGTAACGGTAATGCATGTGCATGAAAGTCGACACGAGCGTGAAAGCCTGGGAAAAATTTTTTCTCCAGCGCTCGAATTTTTTTTCACGCCTACTGAGCGTCAGTTTGCAGGGCTCAGGTAGGGAGCGTTTGGATAGCTTTGGAAGCAAAATTTCCATATCTATCTGAAAATTTGAGCAGTTTAATTCTGGAAATTGATTTATGAATCATCAATGATTGTTTTGCCGGTCAGTACCCACATGGGAGTCAACTGCAGAAGTGATGGCTAACGGCGGAAGGAATTCAACAACCAAGATCTTATTCTCTGCCACTCTGACAGTCATTTTCACGGTTGTTTTCATAAAATTATTTCTTCTCCAAACATAAGAAAACTTACACGTACAAAATGATAACAACCTTGAAGGTTGGTAGAGGAAAAAAGAAAATAACACTTTAAAAGTTGAAAGCCCTCCGTCATCAGCCATGATCTCTGTGCAGTTAATCCCCATGGGGGTACCTAGTGACCGTCAAAATAATCTTTGATGATTCTCAGATCAGTTTCCAGAATTATGCTACTCAGCTTCATAGACGCAGATATGAAAATTTTGTCTTCAAACCTATCCAAACGCTGCCTGCCTGAGCCCAACAAACTAACGCTCAGTAGGCGTAAAATAAATTCGACCGCTGGAGAAAAATATTTTTTCCAGGCCTCCACGCTCGTGTCGAGTTTCATTCACATGCATTACCGTTACAAAAGAGTTCAAGTTATTGATCCATGACAAAATTATCAATCATATCGATTGGTATCAGCCAAGAAACTACTGTTAAATGAGGTGCTCAAAAATGCTCTCTTCTTGGCGTGCCATTCTTTGCCCGGTGGTCTCACAAACATTTTGACTCGGTGAATGAAATCAGAGGATGCCGTTTACTTTAAAATGACACCAAACTTTTGGCAGTTTATTCGTTGTGGGGATGAAAAATTGAGAAAAACTGTTTTTTCCGATCTGTCATAAGAATTAATTTTTTTCAGTGTGAAGAACTATTTGGACATGGTAACAAATGTTGTCAATGTACAGGTTAGAGTCGTTTGATGGCCTCTCAGTAGGAATTACGTGGTGATATGGTGATTTGGTGGGAAGCCTCGCACCTTCAACTTTCAAGGGCCCCCCAGACCCCCTCCGCATCGAGTGCACCGATGTCTCCAACTCTTGAAATTAATGTTTGGGTATCCCCAATCGAACCCCAAAAGCGCATTGCTTAAGCTCAAAATGCATAGTTCGAGCTTTTTTTGGCGCTTAACCACCGTACTACAAGCCCTCCAGCGTTATAATGGTAGGCAGCTTCCTGCTTAGTTCATCGATAATCATTAACTCAAGGGTACACTTGGCCACATTTTTGCATGAAACACTTCAAATTTATAGTGATGGCCATGATACACCATAAAAAATATTAAAAGTGGGACATGAGACACGCATTTACCTGGGCCGCTATTCTTGAATCGTGTGAGAAAAGTCCCTGGGAGTAAAATACATTCCGCAGTACACTGATGTAGCGAATGTTGCCTAAAATCGTGGTTTCTAGGCAACTGTCGCTACAGAAGTGTAGTACGGATTATATAAAACTCCTAGGGACTTTTCTCACACGATTCAAGAATAGCGGCCCTGGGGTGGGACTCTGTGTCAGTGTCGCTAGCTACTTATCGCCACGAAGCGATAGTTTCGTACTACGCACAGTAGTAAGCGACCTCCCACCACACCTCATCATCGCTAAGAAAGTCGCCAGAAAGCGACACCTCGAGACGTGTAGAGAACGGTGTTTACGGCTTGTTTACGGTCGTTTGTGGGGTTGTTTTGTTGTTGTTGATTGTTTTACATAATCAATTTTGTCATGAAAAGGTCGACAAACATCACTATCCGGCTAGCATTATTATTACAATAATTTTATATGTATAGGTACCGTTGAATACTGTTGTAAAAATTGAACTAGATTAACGTTGAAAGCTATATTTTGTTTTTGTGTTGAATAATGAATAATATTCTCAGATTTACATTCATTTATTATTGCTTGTACGGATTCTCATTTTTGATGTTGTTTTCAATAATTACAAATTTTAATATTTATTATTTTCATGTAACTAGCTACGCTTATATATTTGGCGTTTGTTACATTATCATTTAGGTATCAGCATTATATTTAACGAAGATACCTACTAAATTTTTTCTAGTCAACATTGAAGCATGCTGAACAATTTTAAAGGATTTATAAACACTTTATGCACTATCTTGGCTGAAAGTTGAAACTCTAAAAACGCCCACCGCTTCCGCCACCGCCCACCCAAGTGTCAAAATATGACGGTTTAACGAGAACTGCCAACATTCAACCAACAACTTCTCTACAAAGTTACTGTGATAAATGCCTACTTTCGCAGAATGGCTAATATAAAGCCGAACTGTTCCGAAGCGTACGCGATAGGTGCACAGAATGCAAATTCTAGCGACTGTTGCTATCGCCTATGGTTATCGACTATCGCTTCGAAGCGACTGTCGCCGGAACAACACAGAGTCCCACCCCTGTGCTTTCTGCGCACGTCCATTATATCGTTGATATATCCATTACAAAAATTGTTGCATACGCGCATCAAATGCCTCTCTGGCAAATTCTTCTCTGCGGAATATTCATTTGCAATATTCATTGAGAAGTTCGATATATTTTTTAGCGACTTTCCCAGCATGGTTGGCTTCAAAATTCAAAAAATAAAACGCACTTTTAACACGGCAGAGCAATGTAAATACAAATGGCGCGATCACTCATGGCACAATGTGCGCAGAACGTGCCGAAAAGAGCTGCGCGGAATCGCGGATTCTCCATCTCTCTTTTGAGGAAACCTGTGATGAATCCGATTATTGTGGAGTCCCATCATCTATGGCGTCCCCCAAGGATTCATTCCACAGCTTTCAGCGTTTTTGTGAACGATACCTATCTACCTAGAAGTTGACGAATTCTTTTTTGCTGTACCTACTATGTCAACGATTATAAGATTTTCAAGTTACATGACTAATAGCCAGTTTCACCAGCAAATTTAATCACTGTTAGCTAATTGAGAGATTTTCTCTGGTGAATATTGGCTTAGTGACCACTGAAAACACAAGTTTCACGAAATATTCTGGGAAAATGTTTAGACCACAACAGCTTGTATGCATTTTCCGTGGTCATTCAACCAGCACTGATCTAGAATTTATCAGAGAAAATGCCTCAATTAGTTGACAATGAATAATGTCGCTGGTGGAACTGGATGTAAGTGACTATGAGAATTAAAAACTTTTTTCAGCCTAAAATTATATTCAAATATTAAAATGTGAACTGGCTATTTTTCGTGATGAGTTACTTTCTTCTGTTTCAGGTGTTTGCTGTCAAAATCGTGCTTATTCTATACACAAAAAATTCAACAATAATTATATTTCATCTCATTTATATTCAACAACAATCATCCAACTGCTATACATTTACTTACTCTCAGTTACACCAAGTTCTCTTCAATGTTATCATCCTCATAAATTTTGACTCGCACTTCTATGGGCTAAATTTTAAATCTGACCAATAGCAGCTCAAGTTGAAATTTATCGCAATGATAAAATTCAAGATAGCTTGGTGAACCTGAGAACTGGTCTTATAAATTAACAAAGTCATTTCAAGATTCCATATTTTCAGTCTCCACCACGTCCACCAAGAGATCTTCATATGTCCATTTAGGAAAAGCCCTCTTGTACAAACTCAATGTGATAACGTCCTGCGAGGGTAGTTGCTTATTGAACGCGCATTTCATATGACCATGGGAGCCTGTAAATCAATCATCAGTGCAATTCTTGTTGTGAAGAACCATAACGCATTTACCTAAAGGTTGTAAAATGTCGCCTCTGAGCCTGCTCGGCCTGGTGGATATCTTGATCTTCTTGAAATACTCGATATCTTTACGATCAAAGAACATGAATCGCACAATGACATAGTGCTTGAAAATGTGATAGTGCCGTCCAGTCAGAACTGCTTTCTTCAAGACAATACGATCCGGCGAACATGAAATCAAAGAGCCTTTCGCCACCAGCACCGATTTACCATCGACTATTTTGTAGCAAAGGACTGGAGCTGGTAAAAATTGCGTCCTTCCGTACATCGTCGCCACTGATACACATCCATGGTCGAAGTACTTTTCCAGCTGTCAACAACAAAACTTTAAAGTACAATACTTGATGAATATCAGTTCAAATTTACCTTAAACTTATTTCCATGGGTGTGTTCGCTGAAAATGGGATTGTTAACAAATCTCCTGAATCCACATTGGAAAACTAACTGATCTTTGGATTTGATCGGATCTTTATATTCGGCCGTCCTCTCAAGCTTGATATTGAGCACAGTCATGAAGTGCTCCAGCTTGAGTAAACCGAAGAGGATTAAAGGACTGCCGATTTTTTCGAAAGCTGTCCACAGCATGTTGGACACGTTCTTTACGTGTACCGTCACGTAAGTGCCAGACTGGGCTCCTTCGGCGGCGCTTTGATTTTTCCACTGAATTTTGTTCCACTGATTGAAATTTCTGTATTTTAAAATCCTCTGGTAGTCGCTGGGAATCTTATAGTTGGGATCCCAGGGTGATTTGGTGAAACTTTCCAGGCCCTGGTACTTCTGAAAGCGGACTCTGGCGGGCTGATCGAGGGGCGTTTCGACTTCGTCCGGGAAGTTGCGGTAGTACTCGGCATCGTCTTTGATTTTTTCGTATTCTTGTCGCTCCTTCGCGTAGTTTTGTTCCTTGTCGTATTTGTCTTCGTCTATTGTCATCGTAGATTCGGCTGCTTGAGACACCATGTCGTCTTCGTCGTCTTCATCTGATTTGTCAGAATCAGATACAGACATGGCATCATCATTTTCGTCTTCTTCGTCTTCACTTGAATCCTCTTCAATGTGTGGTTCATCCTCTTTCGGAGGTTCTTCTTCTAATTCTACTTCAGGAATTTGCTCAGAATCCAACGAGTCTTGCTTGTTCGGATCACATTTGAATAAAATTTTGTTCTCCGAACTAGTCCTGTAAAAAAACAACTGTTCTTTTAATATAACCTTTCCATGCATTTTATACCGGGTGATCATTTGAAAACTATCCACCTGCAATATCTCCCGATTCCTAGTGCAAATGTCTTTGAGCAAAAACAGGTCGATTTTTATATCGAGGGGGACATCTAAAACATGCATTGGAGAATTTATATCATAAGCCCCCTCGCCCCCACTCACTCCAACTTTGAAATTTCAAATGACACCACCTACCTTGCGATACGTGAAATTGAAGAGAATGAAATTCTCTTTCTAAAAAAATATTTTTAAATTTTTCAACCCCACCCCCTGTTCTTCCTAAAATTCTCTGAGTGTCCAAGTTAATATTCTTGACCTCAATTTCCCTCCAATACAATAAACGTCATCCTGCACAGCATCGAAAGAGAAAATTTTCTATAAAAAAAGTGCCACCCAAATTTACCCCTTCGCTCCCCCCACCTGACCTCAAAAATTCAGAATGTCAATACCCACTTTGTAATACATCAGTTAAAGGAAATTGAATTCTCTTCCTGAAAAAGATTTTTTTACAATTTTTAAAGCCCCCCATTTCCCCTTTAGAATACTCCAAATGGCCAATTTATTGGGGGAGGGGTAGAAAATTTCGAAAAAATTATTTTCGGAAAGACAATTCAATTCCCTTTAATTTGATGTATTACAAAGTAGGTGGTGTTTTGTTAAATTTGGGAGTTGAGGTGGGGGAGAGCAAAGGGGGGAATTTGGGTAGCACTTTTTCCACCAAAAATTTTCTTCTTCGATGCTATCTAGGATGACGCCGACTAAATTGAGAAAAAAATGAGGGGTCCAGAATATAGAATGCGACAGTCAGAGAATTTTCAGGGAAAAGAGGGTGGGGTTAAAAATTTTCAAAATATTTTTTTCAGAAAGAAAATTCAATTTCCCTCAATTTGATGTATCGCAAGGTAGGTAGTGTCATTTGAAATTTCAAAGTTGGGGTAAGTGGGGGCGAGAGGGGTAAATATAGAAATTTGCCAATATATGTTTTGGTTGTCCCCCTCGATATAAAAATCGACCTGTTTTTGCTCGAAAAAATATTCACTAGGAATCGGGAGTTATTGCAGGTGGATAGTTTTCAAATGATCACCCTGTATACAGGTGGTCCTGTTACTACCGCAATGGTTGAATATGAGGTTTCTTTTGATGGTACCTACCGATGTGATATTCCCCCGTGATCAACTTGTACGTTGGACGTAGGTACTTCTTTACTTAGGAAATGCAGTTCCTTATTTATCTCAAATTTGAATTCATTTTTTAAATATTTTATATCGATATCGCTACCGAATAAGTAATAATGGGCTGTGTGAATAAAAACTAGCTTTTGCTTCCACTTTTTTACTAGGAGTTGCTAAGCAAATTCTTCTTAGCAACTCGTAGCTGAAGCTAGTTGAAAGCAGAAGCTATTTTTTATTCACACGGTCCAATACAGGTGTCCCAGCTAAAACGATCCAGCGCGATTTTCTCAGAAAATATCAAGGCAACAAAAAAATTTCAATTGGGGGGAAGCCTGATCTTTTAGCTTCCTTTTGAGGGGACGCCGATGCTTGTAGGTGCTCTAGTTTCCAAGAAAATGCAATTTGAATCGGGCGAGTCACAAGAATTCAAAAATTCATGACCGATAAAACAAAATGTTTCAGATGAAAAAAAATCCTATTTCTCTGGGCTTCTCATTGATGTGTCGCTGATGCCTGTACCTGACCCAATAAGCCAGAAATTCTGCCTCAAAGTCCAGCAAACACAATAATCGGAATCCGTGACGTCACCGATCACACACTCGTTGATTTTAACACCAGCCGTTACTAGCACATTTTCACTCAACATACCTGGATTCTCCATAGCAATGAATACTGGCTGATGTGAAAATCAACAAGTGTGAGATCGGTGACGTCGTTATGAATTCCGATTATTATGTTTGCTGGACATTGAGGCAGAATTTCTGGCTTATTGGGTCAGGTACAGACATCGGCGACACATCAATGGAAAGCCCAGAGAAAGAGGATTTTTTTTCATCTGAAGTATTTTGTTTTGTCGGTCATGAATTTTTGAATTCTTGTGACTCGCCAGATTCAAATTCCACTTTCTTGGAAACTAGAGCACCTACAAACATCGGCACCCCCGCAAAAGAAAGCTAAAAGTTCAGGCTTCCCCCCAATTGAATTATTTTTTGTTGCCTTGATATTTTCTGAGAAAATCGCGTTGGATTGTTTTAGCTGGGACACCCTGTATACTGGAGACTGCCTTTTTGATTTGAAACATGAATCTTACTTTTAGGACATCGAATCATAGAAACAACTGCGCGCCAAAAATATTGTAACTTTTGGTGACGTCATTCCGCAACAGGATCTTTTTGTTCGCAGGGTTTGCCGTCCTGCGCCGCAACCCTGAATCGCCACCTTGATTTATTGCAACTTTAAATTTAGTCACTTTTTGATTTTAACGTGATGCATTTTTCGTTTCTACGATAAATGCAGCATTTATGAAAGCATAATCTAGTAACCTACTGTATGTGAGTGATTACAATAATTATATGAGTGTGGTACTTTCATGGAAAACGATAACGTCAACATAGCCGAAACAGCGCGGTAAGTAAGTACCTACCGTTACTTCAAATGAATTCTTAATTTAGACAGACTGTGCCAAACACAACTTCGCACCCCCAAATTTACCCAGGCCAGATCCTGCCAAAATTAAGAATTCATTTGGCAATTCACCTCACTCTTTAAAATAGTAGGCCGTATAAGTGTATTAGAGTTGACGGCACACCACAGGGACCTGTGGGCGGAGCCTAACTGCGCCAACTTAGTTCATCTAGTAGTGCACCTAGATTTGCAGTGGGATTTTAGGTTTGCCTGTGACCGGGTAATGGTCCACCACTCCAGCTGACGGTGTTGCTTCCCCTATTTCAACACAAGGACTCGTTCAAAACGATTCTTGTTTTTCTGTTTAGCCCCGCCCACAGGTCCCTGTGGTGTGCCGTCAACTCTACCAGCAAGATCATTGGTGAAAAGAAAACACCCCTCCAGAATGACCAACCTTGAACATTCAAATAGCTTTCACTTTTCTAAGGAAGATTTTCAATGTTGTTCGGTTAATTGTCTTAGCGAATACACCTTTAGGTTCGATATATTATCGCTTACATCTCGATTTACAGTCGGATCCCCTCGTGAAAATCCTCGATGTAGCGATAATACACCTCACCTATCGGTGTATTCATACGATCACACGATAGTATCTATCAGGATTTTCAAACTCAGCTGTTGCCAAGCACCACAGTATGCTACGGCCGAAACCGATAGCTGTTCAACAAGTTTTTCAACGTTTTTATACGCCAGGAAGCGGGAGCTCAGAAAAAAAACCTTATTTGAACCTTGGATTATTGTTAATATAGACCTAACATTCACTCTGGTGAAGTATTGGAAGGTCAAGAGGAAAGGATGTTTACTCTGAATGGTTTTAAAATATACTACAGATTTATTGAAGTTATCAAGATGAATTTAAAATCCACATATAGCTCTTCGTGAGGCCTTTATCTATCAAATGAACTTGTCTCTCATATTGCATCCCTGGTTCATCTATACTAGCTTATATTTTGTTTTCCTTCTGTGGGTATATTTATGACGACATCATGGAATGTGAACAGAAGTGTCTATTTTATTTTATTGTTGTTAGTTTAAGACTTGAAATCCCTAATGGTGGCCTTACATTGAGCATCAAATGCTGCAGCTTTCTTTGCAGCAGAATTCTGATTGGATGGGTAAAATTCAAAAAGTTTTGCCGCCATGCTGTTAGCCAGCCAACTTCTTTAGCTTTAGCATGGCGGCAAAACTTTTTGAATTTTGCCCATCCAATCAGAATTCTGCTGCAAAGAAAGCTGCAGCATTTGATGCTAAATGTAAGGCCACCATAAGACGGAATTATCTTGAACAAGTTGCAAATGGAATGGAATGTTTTAACATCAAAATAATAATTGTGTGTTTTACATACCTCTTTGTATTGCAAGGATCTACTGCTTGATCAATCTGCTCCAGCTGGAAATCACCGAGCCCCGGCAAATGGACCAGCCTGTCTACGCAAAGCGTACCACCTCGCAAATACCCGGTCACCTTCAACGTGCCGTACGACCCATCGCAAGGTATGAACTCCGTTTTTTCGGCGTAGATATGGGGCCTCCTGTCCCTGTACCCGACCTTCCACCGCTTCTGCTCCGCGATTCTTCTCAACAAAATTTTGCAGTCTGAGTCGCCATTCAGCGTTAAAACTTTTTCGTTTGGTATCCACCTTGACATGAAGTCTGCGACGTCGGTCTTGCACTTCTGAATCTTTTTTGTCGGTAGAGCTTGCGTGTCGGTCAGCACTATCGTGGGTGTCGGCAAGCCTTGCCCGCAAGCTTCCGTCAAAACGCTCCTGCCCCAGTCGGAGATGCATGTTTCAGGATCCTTGAAGCCGTCTCGTGTCGACACGAGGAGGACGACCGTGTCGCAAACTTTGAGAGCATCCAGAGTCGCAAAACTGTTTTCATAAGGTGTGGTTATGAAAGATAGATTTTTCTTCAAAGATGGGAAGCTGAAAATCGAACGCAATTGAAGCAAAGTCTTGGAGTATAAAAAAGCGAGATAATTAATTAGAATAAATTACAAATTGATGGGAACTACAATGTGACTACAATAAATAATAAGTGGCAGGTGGTGCTGCATGGATAAAATTTCTTGGTTGAATTATTCAAGACTTGAAGATGATTTTGCCAAGCTTGGACTTGATGTTGTATTCGCAGGGTATCAATATTTCTCTCTCAAAAATGAAGCTGAAGAGATAAAGGGTGATTCAAAAGTGTCGGACCACCTCCAAAGTGCGGAATATTGAGGTGTAGTAAAGTGCTGAAAAGTTGTTAAAAAATTCTATGTCTTATCAATTTTGAAGTCATGGAGGGAAACAAGTGAATATGCCCTCACGTGCGTGAGTCTCAATAGCGCATTTTCTTAGTGCTAGGTCTGTCATTGATAGGAATGAAGTCCAGCTTGAAAATTAAATGTTCATACGAGACAAGAGTAAGTTTCATGTTTCATGACAATCGTTCCACTAATGGGAAATTTCAATATGGCGGCCAAATCATGAGATTCAGCTTGAAAATAAGAATATTTATACAAGACAAGAGTAAGTTCCTAGTTCCATGACAATCCCTCCATTAATAACAGATTTCAATATGGCGACCAAGTAGGCGGCGGAATCATGAAATTCACCTTGAAAATAAGAATGTTTATGCAAGACAAGAGTAAGTTCCAAGTTTCATGGAAATCCCTCCACTGATAACAGATTTCAATATGGCGGCCAAGATGGCGGCGGAATCATGGAATTTAATTTGAAAATAGGAATGATCATACGTGACAAGAGTTAAGTTTCAAGTTCCATGAAAATCGTTCCACTAGCAAGAAATTTCAATATGGCGGCCAAGATGTCGGCGAAATCATGAAATTTAGCTCAAAAATAAGAATGATCATACAAGGCAAGGGTAACTTCCAAGTGTCATGAAAATCGTTCCACTAATAAGAAATTTCAATATGGCGGCCAAGATTTTTTTTTTCTGGGTCGCTATTTTTGATTCGTGTGAGAAAAGTCCCTGGGAGTTTTATATAATCCGTACTACACTTCTGTAGCGAAAGTTGCCTAAAAAGCGGCCCTGTTATGTGCCCCAACGCAATTCGCCAACAAACGTCAAAACATAACTGTCGATCCTTGCGCTGCCTGCCGGTGATCATGTGAACGCATTTCATGCAATCACCCTATACTCGGCCCTATACAATCTACTTTCGATATCAGTTGGAATTTTTCTTAAAAAGTTGAAAAGTTCGGAAAAATTCCCCGAACAGGAATGAATTTGTGAGTGGAGTTCTGCTACAAAAGCGAGTCGTTCTGGTCAAATCACGGGTGAGAGGCTCTCTCGGGTGGCAACAATCAGGAGAAATTTTGAAAATTCATAACGCCCTACTGGAAAATGGTGGAGAAGTGCAACTGCAGACTTAATTCGACTCTTTCGTTGTGCTGCTTCCTGACAAATTTGGTTCCAATCCATCTGATAGATTTTGAATAATTAAATGGTAAAGTTTTGAACTTTGACTTTTTTTTTAAATTTGACAGATGACAGATAAGGGAATACTTCCAACTGTTCTGAATACAGTTTTTCAAGGGCTTTCAAACGACATACCGCAAGTCAAGTTCCGTGAGATATAGCTTCTGACATTTGTTGATAGTGACACCGAGTGACACTTCTGTTTGATAGATGACAGCCAAAAACTATTAGGGTTCTTTCCAGAGAAAAACTATGTCCGCATACCAAATTTCAACTCGATCGGATCAAGGGTCCGGCAGTTATCGTGGATGATCACAGACGGACAGACAGACATCATTCTGGAAATGGTCTTAATCGTCTTGGGGGACCCAAAATGGATATATCCGTTGAAATCTCGAAACTTTTTTCTGCACGATTACAATACTTTCCCTTCCATGTATTCAAGGAATTATAGAAAAAATAGCGAACAAAAATGAAAGCCAGCCAGATTTTTGTATATAAGCTCAGTTAACATAATAAAAGTCCTCAAGAATCCGGTGAGAGCTTCGGCCGTTGTGGCCTCGAGAAGAACTTGAGGATCCGTTTTTCGCTGTTTTTCGCGTATATCTCGTGAACAATTGCACTTAGGAAGAAAGTGCCTGGAGCGAAATTGTTGAAAATTTTATTGTCTATAAGAAAGGTCCCCACACATTCCACCGTCAGACCACTCCTTCTTTGTCAAAACACAAGAAAGTTAAAATAGTCCAGATGCTCGATGCCAAAGACTGTATGGACCTTCAGTTTTATGATGGCGGGGGCCACTTGGTAGAGGTGTTGTTCGATCCATTCTCTTTTGATTGAAACTTAATGCCATCAATATCAACTATGCCGGCGACATATACAGGGTGAAATGAAAATAAAAAGTTGAACAAATGTACCTCAAAAACCAAAATAGGCGAAGACATGTGAATCGCCAAAAATATTTCTTATTTCATGGTCATGAAGTCGTCGTAAATTTGGATCAGATATGTTGAGCCGTTTCTGAAATATCTTCAGAAGACTGAAGTCGTTACGAAAAAAAAAAAGTTTTCCGTATATGTATCAGTAATTTTTCTAATATTGAATCGAAACTTGGTGTTTTGAATCGAAACAATGATAAATTACATTTAAAATGAAATAACAGTGTTTTTACACTCTCTAGGCCAACTATTTTTAGAAAAAAACACAGGCAACTTTTTTCTGATAAGTAGACGAAAATTTGTTTTTTCAGTAACAACTTCAGTTTTTTGAAGATATTTCGAGAACGGCTCAAGATATTCACTTCAAGCTCAAGAGGACTTCATGATCATGAAATCAGAATTATTTATGGCGATTTACATGTCTTCACCTATTTTGGTTCTTGAGATACAAATGTTCAACTTTTTATTTTCATTTCACCCTGTATATACCGCCGGCATAGTTCGTATTGATGGTTTCAAGTTTCAATCAAAAGAGAGTGGATCAAACAACACCTCTACTAAGTGGCACTCTGCCATCACTTAACTCAAGGTCCATACAGTCTTCCAGCATTGAGCATCTGGACTATTTTGATTTTCTTGTGTTTTGACGAAGAAGGAGAGCACTGACGATGAAATGTGTAAATACCTTTCTTGTAGACAATAAAAATTTCCAACAATTTTTTTCCAGGAACTTTTTCCCAAAGTGCTATTGTTCACGAGATATACGCGAAAAACTGATCGTCAAGTTCTTTTCGAGGCCACAACGGCCGAAGCTCGAGCCGACACCGGATTCTTGAGGACTTTTAGTATGTTAAGTTACATGCTTAACTGAACTTATATACAAAAATCCGGCTGGCTTTCATTTTTCTTCGCTATTTGCGATTTCAACAGCTAAAATTCCTGGACTGATGTTGGTGGGGGGCCGGGAAAGTAAAAACAAAACTTACAACACATGTGTGACTCCACAAGATGTAGTGGTAATTTCAGCGTTTGGATCCGATTCTAGGAGTACTTTCAATGACTTCTGTGGTTCAGTGGCTACATTCAAGGGCACCAAAGCAATGAGCAGAGGAGCATTTCCAAGGAGCCGTTTCTCAGCCAAGGCTTCGTAACGCTTGTTCTGCCGAAGCTGGTTGGCTTGGTGGCGTCTCTGGTCACGGCTCAGCTCGTGTTTCCTCTTTTTCGTGAGCGATTTCACGTTAATTTTGCCTGAAAATAGTATCATCACATGGGGATTGGGGAATGCTGTAACCTCAAAACTCACCTTTTGCCTCTTTATTCAAGGAGTTCTTGGAGCGATGCGCGCCGCTGTTGTGAGCTTTGTTACTTTGCTTCCACAAGCCCCCTGGTCTGTGATGGTTTTGTTCCTTTCCAACCATTTTTACAAACTGTTTTTGAGTTTTTGCTTATTCACAATCGGAACGGGAACAACTTTCCGCCATGTGGGCACACTTCAATTTCAATAATGACAAGCTGTCAAAGGTGAACATGCGTACGGAGGAGCCAACATGATATAACGAATTCCACCAAAATTACCCCAGGTTATCTGGTATTATTCGACTTGTTACGTTGGTAGGGCTGCAACCTCTGACGGCAGTTTGACAGCAAATGTCGAGCTGACAGTTAGTTGTTGCACGTGGGAAAGAGAGGTTGTGTTTACAAAATTGTGATTCTGCGATATGAAATTGTGAATTTTTAAGAAATTATGGTTTCTGGCAGTAGCGGTTTCAACCGCCAGCAACATTTGGATAACTGTGTTGTTCTTGGAGGGTTATTGAGACACCGACCTGATTTTGCAAGGTAACTTTTTTCAACTTTAGCAAATAAGCATGCAGTTAACATGTTCGCCTCAAATTTTTAGGTATGCACGCAAATATTTCGATTCAAATCCGTCACCTTTTCTTGACGAAGAACCGAAGACTCCAAAAAGGCACAAAAAGGAAAACGACATGACCGATTTACGTTTAGTAGAAGCTTGTTACTTCCTCCAAAAAATTGACAAAAACATGTTCAGGACCAGCTGGAACTGGTCTGATTTCGTTCGGACGTACTTGAAACACAATGATGTTCCAGTAAAATGGTATGATAAGTCGTAGGCTTTTTTATATTGTGTTAACATTATTGATTTTTAGGCTGTCGTGCCATTGTGTAGCAAAGCTGACCGGCATGAATGAAGGATTTCTAAAGCTCTTCATACAAACCCTGGGCATTCCCATTGATGTGGACTTGAAATTATCGTACCAGTTTGATCAAAATTTAACTCTTCTACCGATTCAACCCGATTGCAGCCTGCCTGAAGAATTGCTTGGAGAGGTTGTGGACATTTCCGGCATCAAAGTTCCTAAACTTCCTGGCAAGGAGCTTAGCCAAGACACTTTGGTGCTAGTGGAGTCAACTAAATTGAATTTGAAAAAATTGGCTCTGGGATTGTGCGCCAACAAAGCAGTGTGCTTGCAAGGACCTGTTGGCTGTGGAAAAACCAGCTTAGTTGAGTACATGGCTGCAAAAACCGGTCGGACTTTGGGGGAGAACTTCATTAAAGTTCAATTGGGGGACCAGACGGAAAGTAAAATGTTGCTGGGGTCATATAGGTGTACAGACATTCCTGGAGAGTTTGTTTGGCAGCAGGGTGTCGTCACACAGGCTGTGACTGAAGGTCACTGGCTGCTCCTGGAGGACATTGACACGGTCAGCATGGACATAGCTTCGGTGTTGTCTAGTCTTTTAGAAAACGGGACTTTGACTGTGCCAGGGTACCGCGATAATGTTGCCGTCGCACCTGGCTTTCAGCTCTTCCTTACCCAAAGGTAAGTTAAAATTATACAAACTCACTGAAATGAAAGAGGCACATTTGGAAACTCATAATGCTAAATGGTCCATCGTTCCGTAACTCTTGCAACAGCCTTATCGTTTTAATTAACAAATGTATCTAAGGGTCATGCTTAATTTCAGAAAAAAATCTGTTGATCAGTGGTTACAGGATTTTATTTTTGGTCAATTTCAGCTGATTCGGGGTCTTGTCCGGTAATTTATCTTGACTATTTGAGCTTGAATTTATAAAAAAAAATTCGCTACGTTAGATTAGCTAATATTTTTTTCTGAAACCATAAATTGGTCGAAATTTACCACCACCATCAAATTGAATGGTCGAGATCAAGGCAAGCTATAGCCAGGAGCAAACAAAAATATTCAGTTTGGGAAGCAACAACGACGCTAGTCAACTTTTTTTAAATGGCAACTTACCTGTAGGTACTTTTTCAACTGATTCTGATGTTTTTTTTTTCTATTCAGCGATGCAAGTACCGTATGATCAAAAACTTTTCTACTTGCGGTAGGCTGTGGCCTGGTCATTGGCAGGCAAACAAGCCTGATTTTGGCCAGGCCACAGCCTACCGCAAGTAGAAAAGTTTTTGATCATATGGTATAGACAATACAAATAGAAAAGACCATATGTCGTTACGGATTTTTACGGTTACGTAGGAACCAGGCGAGTCCATCATTCAAAAAAAGGTTGGCTGATTTTTGATGCCCCAATATCCGTGACGTCGGTGGTGATAACACCGACGTCTTCTCTATTTGTATTGTCTATACATATAACATACCGATTCTGACCGGTACTCGATACATCATATTAATTTAGAGTGAAATTTTGGTAATACTTTAAAATAGACCTCTTCTTAAGCTACAAAAAAATCCCACCGAATCCCAGCTAGTAAGTTGGGATACCCTCGGAGCCCTGGAAAAACTGCAAAATACTCCCAATATATTTTTTTCAAAAAAACGTTTTTTTGAAAATAGTTTTCATATGAGATCTTGACATGGCATGAGCTATCAAGGTTTCTCTTTTGATTATTGCTGAAACATCCTGTATTTATATAAAAAAATGTAATTTTTTCAAGGTCAGTTTTTTCAACTTTTTCTCATAGCGACAATTAGAAGAAAATATCTCGATCCAAATAAGTACATAAAATACTCCACATTTGAAATGTCGGTATCGAAAATTTACCCTTTTTTCAAAATAGCATAACTTTGGATTGTCTCAACCGATTCCGATTTTGTGTTCACGGTTGTTTAGATACATCTTCCAGCTATCTACTCGGTTGGCGAGATTTTTTGACTTATTTCAATTACATTCGTTATAGGGTGGAATGTAAAGTATTGTAAAATTGTGCTTAGTTAGTTCGATAGATCCCCATTTTTGTGATTTTTTTTTCAAATTCTAACGATATAATCATGAAGCATGAAACCTGATGTCCTATCTCGGAACTGTTTTTGAATTTTCCAGATCAGAAGTCCAACAATGATGACATGATTTTTTTGTTGTAAAAGTTGCATTTTAGTCATTATGGTTGGCAATAGAATCGCATTTTTGATGGTAAGAACCCGTAATTTTGCATGCTGGTTGCATGAACTGTTGAAAACTGCTGCGCCCTCAGAAACCTCCGTTTTACTTTCCCGGTTCGCGTTCTCGAATGAAAAGGAAAATATTGTGAGCGCGCAAAAAACTTGTTTCCGGATTTTGAAGAATAATATTATTTTAAGGTCCATCTAATCGATTTATTCAGACCATTCCCAGATCAAAGTCGGTCTGTCTGCCTGTCTGTGTGTAATCGTCCATGATAGCTCCCAAGCAGACATCCAATTGAGCTGAAATTTGGTATGCAGCCATGGTTTAAGCGTCCAATGAACTTATGTGATTTTGGTTAAAATCCGCCATTAGAGGGCGCACTTATTGCATCGTATCAATATCGAAATTTTTTACGTACGGACCTCAAATTGAATATGTAGATGTTTTGTTTCAGAAATACATTCTAAAATTTTAGTTTGAATATGTCTAAAAAATCAATAAACTTAGTTTCAGTGCAGGGGTAACCCAACCCACAATAATATTGAATGTTTAAAAAATATAACCTCAGTTTCTTATTTTTTAAAGAAGAAATGTCTAAAATGCAACTTTTACAAAAAAAAATATATAATAATCAGTGTTGGACTTCTGATCTGGGAAATTCAAAAACCGTTTCGAGACAGGACACCAGACTCCATGATTATTTTGAGGTACTGAACTATACAGGGTGTTTGCAAACGTGGGCTAGAAAATTGAGCAGCAGTTAGGGAAATGCCCCCAAAGGGTCAGAAAAATGTTGAAAAAAATTTATGATTTTAATTTTTGGAAATATGGAGGATCAAGAGGTGGTCCTTCGACCCATTCTGTTTTCGTTATTTTGAAAGATTTTAGTAAACTCTTTTCATCAGACCAAAAAGCAAATTTTTTTAACCTTTGAATGTCTTTTGTAATTTTATCTAGTGTACAGGGTGAGTCATAAATCCTAAAATTCTGTTTTTCCTCAAAAATGCCCATGAAAAGTTCTCGAGTTTATGAAACTGATGTGTAGCAAGAAATAATAACACCAATAGTTTCCATGTGAAATTTTCTGCATGCATTTTTGAAAAAACTGGATTTTCAGGATTTACGATTCAGTCTGTATAGCAAATGAAATTACAAAACACATTCAAAGGTTCAAAAATATCGCTTTTTGGTCTATCGAAAAGAGTTTACTGAAATCTTTCAAAATAACGAAAATAGAGAAGCGTCGAAACTCGAAAGACCACCTTTTGATCCTCGATATTTTCAAAAATGAAAACCTTGCATTTTTTCAACATTTTTCTGATACTTTTGCAATACAATACAAGTTATACAAGTTTGCAAACACCCTGTATAAAGCTTCAAATTGGTATTGTCATTTGTCTGCCTTTTACTGAAGAAAAACTTAATTTTTACCAACAAATTCAAGAACCAAGTATCTTTTAAACTAAAGCACAACCGACCAGTTATCTGTATAGCACCTCGTCATATCAATGGATTTTGATGCAAAAATGTATTTGATAATAATTTCTCTATAGATTGGTCTCCACAACTTTCGGACTTCACAAGAAACACTCCAACGCAATGGCGCTACTAGACAAGCATTTGCTGCAAATCACCATCGATCCATTATCGACTGAAGAACTGAAACAAATAGTTGCCACGCTATATCCCCAGTTCAAGTCCATAGCGACCAAATTGCTACACGTCTTCCGTCGATTTACGAAGGATCCAGAGGAATCGATTCGTCAAGGCTACGAATTGCCCAAAACTTCCAGGTTGATTTCGACCCGCGATTTTTTCAAACTCTGCTCCAGGGCGGCAGCAGATTACAACAAGATGCCCGAACAAAAAGAAGGTTTGAATAAAGCCTTCCAGATGCTCGTCTACCAGAACTCGATAGACGTTCTAGGATGCTCGTTCCCGAAATCTCGAACTGCGTACGAAGCGATAGCGGTGGATTTGGGAATCAGCACTTTCAGCGAAACGTCTATTTTTTACTATCAGACTTACAAACCCGAGGACAATCTCGCTGACGATCACTTGAGCGTAGGCCGGGCCGTCGTGAAGAGAAACAAAATATTGGCAACGCATGGCTCGAAATTCTTTTTCACGCGTCCGTCGTCCATACTTCTTGAAAGAATAATGTGTTGCGTTAATTTGAGCGAACCTGTTCTACTGGTTGGAGAAACCGGTACTGGAAAAACATCCTCGGTTCAGTACTTGGCCAACGTAGTCGGTCAAAAACTGATCGTTATCAACATGAATCAGCAATCTGATTCAGCTGATTTGCTGGGGGGATTCAAACCAGTTGACATGAGGTTCGTGATGGAACCGATCAGAGCAGAGTACGTGCACCTCTTCTCCGTCACGTTTGTTGACAAGGGAAACGAATACATTCGCAGAATCTTGGAAGCGTTCAACAAGCAAAAGTGGAACAAGCTGGTCAAAGCCATGAAACACAATTACGAAAGTGCCCTGAAAATCATGAGCCAGAAAGTTCGCAATTTAAAAAACAAAAATGACGAGCATGAAAAAGCGGCAAGGTTACTGCAAAGATGGCAGCAGCTAGGAAAGAAGCTCCACAAAGTCGGATTGCAAATCAAGCAAGGGAACGCCCTGGCGTTTTCTTTCATTGAAGGCTCTCTGGTGAAAGCCGTCAAGAACGGACACTGGGTCCTCTTGGACGAAATCAACTTGGCCAATGCCGAAACGCTGGAGTGCCTGTCGGGGCTTCTGGAAGGTTCCACGGGGTCGCTGTGTTTGCTGGAAAGAGGCGACAAGACTCCGGTGAAACGCCACAAGGACTTCACGCTGTTCGCGTGCATGAACCCGTCCACGGACGTGGGCAAGAAAGATTTGCCGCCGGGTTTGAGGAATCGCTTCACCGAATTTTACGTCGACGACATCACTGAACAGAAAGATTTGATACTTCTTGTCGAGAATTATCTCACTTCTTTGAGTCTCAAGCCTGAGAGCATCTCGAAAATTGTGAAGTTTTACGTGGACGTTCGTAAAATGGCCAACAAGGAATTGTCCGACGGTTTGGGGCATAAACCGCATTATTCGCTGAGGTCGCTGTGCAGAGCCCTGGTCATTACCAGCAAGAATCCTTGTGGGATGTTCAAAAAGAGTCTGTACGAGGCGTTCTGTTTGAGTTTCTTGACCCAACTCGACGCGGAGTCGTACGTCAAAGTCCAAAAGATGATCGGCAGGTAAGTCGGTAGTTATTTCATATCTGCGGGTATCCCAAAAGTCACACACTCTCTTGAAGGTACGTTCGATTAACGATACTTTCCTGTTTCCTTGAGAAATTTAACGGGGTCATGTCGCATGACCGTGGTGGCGAAGTCTCTTATTCTTTCATTCACAAGAAAACGCTAGGTTGGAAGGTTGGAGCCGTGTAAGCGAACGGCTTTTCTTGCATTTTCCAGTGCGCTTATAAGATGGTGCGCGACTTAGGGGACACCTGTATAATAGTCGAATCACAGAATTATTAACTGCGATGAAAAAGTCAAGAATCAAAATCAGAAGCTCCTAAAACAGACAGCGATTGTTACAGCATTCTGATTGGAAACGCTGAATTGAAATCGATTCTGAATCAACCGATACGAGCACCAGAACCAAAGGGTTACGTCGAAGTGGAAGGTTACTGGGTGCACAAAGGAGATTTGGAGTGCGCCGTCCCAGAAGATTACATTCTGACCAAGTCGGTGAAGACAAATCTCAAAGATTTGGTCCGAGTCGTATCCATGGGTGGACTTCCCGTGTTGTTACAAGGTGACACTTCAGTGGGTAAAACCAGTTTGATAACGTATCTCGCAAAATACACCGGCAATAAGTGCGTGAGGATCAACAACCACGAGCACACCGATCTTCAAGAGTACATCGGTTCTTACGTTGCCGATACCGACGGCAAATTAGTCTTCAGAGAAGGTAAGTTCTGCTGTGTTCATGCGTTTCTGGCGAATTTTTTATGCTGAGGCTTCTTCGACCATAGGATTGCTGGTTGAGGCGATGAGAGAAGGTTATTGGATCATCTTGGACGAACTAAACTTGGCTCCCACCGACGTCCTTGAGGCGTTGAATCGTGTTCTTGACGACAACAGAGAACTGTTTATACCGGAAACTCAGAAAACTGTCAAGGCTAACGTGAATTTCATGCTGTTTGCCACGCAGAACCCACCGGGCTCTTATGGCGGGCGTAAGATGCTGTCGAGGGCTTTCAGGAACCGTTTCGTTGAGTTGCATTTCAACGAGATACCTCCCGATGAACTCGAGGTTATTTTGCAAGAGAGATGCCAGATGGCGCGGAGTTACGCCACAAGGATGATCAACGTGATGAGGGAATTACAGGTGAGTTTTTTGTCTTGTTTTTTTTACAACTTTCATGGCGCTTTTTTGAATCTTACTTGCTTTGAGCTTATCGAGTTTTGCTGACTGTGCCATTGTATTTCAGAGGAGAAGAAGAACTTCAACAGCTTTTGCAGGCAAACAAGGTTTTATCACGCTAAGAGATCTGTTTCGTTGGGGTGAGAGGTACCGCAAAGCTCCTGCTACTGCGGGATATTATGATTGGGATCAGCACTTGGCCGACGAAGGTTATTTGGTACTTGCCGGACGGGTACGAAGGCCTGAAGAAAAACGTGAAATTGCAGAGGCCTTGCAGAAACACCTGAAAAGAACTGTGGAACCTCATAATTTGTTCACTCGTGAGTTGAATCAATTTTTTTTATATTCATATTTTTTAAACCTATAAACGGTTTTTGCAGTATCCGAAAAAACTTCCGCCGTCACCAAAGATATATTGACCAAAATTTCTGCCAACACGTCGACCGGCATAGTTTGGACTTTCAACATGCGCCAGTTGGCCGTAATGGTCGCCAAAGCGTTTCAGTTTAAAGAACCTGTCCTGCTGGTGGGCGAAACCGGCGGCGGAAAGACAACCGCCTGTCAAATAGCGGCCGAACAGAACGGTCAGAAGCTCATGACTATCAACTGTCACATGCAGACCGAAAGCAGCGATTTCATTGGCGGATTGAGACCGGTCAGAGATCACGTGGACTCGAAGAAGCTGTTCGAATGGGTCAACGGACCTCTCATCCAGGCCATGGTAGAGGGCAGCGTGTTTTTGGCCGACGAGATATCTCTGGCCGACGACAGCGTCCTGGAACGTCTCAATTCGCTCTTGGAACCGGAACGGACGTTGCTTCTGGCGGAAAAAGGAACCGACATCAACAATCGCGACAACTGCGAAGTGGTTCAGGCGCATCCGGATTTCTGCTTCATCGGAACCATGAATCCGGGCGGGGATTACGGGAAAAAGGAGCTGTCGCCGGCTTTGCGAAACCGCTTCACTGAAATCTGGTGCGAGTCTTGCACGGCTCGCGACGATCTGGTCGCCATAATCGAGAAGAACGTTAAATCTGGGATTTCTTTCGGCAACCAGCAGGACAGCTCCAGTGGAATCGGCAACAGCATCATGGATTTTGTCGAGTGGTTCAAGAGCACTGAAATCGGCAGAAGGTGAGCTGTTTATAGTGTTCTAGCATCAAACCGCTTTGCTCATATAAAGTCATTGCGGACGTTCTACAGGCAATAAGTAATGCTTTTCAGTGCAGAACCATCTGCGCTCTTCGTAAACCCAATCATATCTATGGCTGCCGCAATGACTTTTGACGCTCCAGCGGTACTTTTCCGATATGGAAAGATAATTTTAGTAACGAATTGAAAACTGATTTGTTCCACAGAATAACTGTGAGTATCAGAGATATCCTCACGTGGGTCGCATTCATCAACACTTGCGGTGAAACGATTGACATTTATGACGTGTACCTACACGGCGCCTGCCTTACTTTCCTCGATGGTTTAGGCTCAGGTCTGACAGGAACTGAAAAGTAAGTTATTACCTCAAGTACTTTTTTAGCAAATAACCATCGGTTTTTTATTTTTTTTTTCAGCATAAAAGTTTTGCATGGTTTCAAAGATGAGTGCTTGAAATTCTTAGTAAAACAAACAAAAACATCTGCGACATCTCTGGGCAGTACTCACAATGCTGAATACAAAGGTCAGTCGTTTGGAATTGAACCCTTCTTCATTGAAGTCAATGAATTGGAACGGCTGGAAGGAAATTTTTCTTTCGACGCGCCCACTACGCGCTTCAACGCGCTGAGATTATTAAGAGGAATGCAGTTGAACAAAGCGATATTGTTGGAAGGCAGTCCCGGGGTTGGCAAGACCAGTTTGGTCATGGCTCTGGCGAAATTCACCGGCCATAGCATTTTCAGGGTCAACTTATCCGATCAAACTGTGAGTATAAGTGAAATGGTAAGGACATGGTTCGATTTCTTGCTTTGTTTTAGGACATTTCTGATTTATTCGGAGCCGATTTACCGGTGGAGGGTGGCACGGGAGGGCAGTTCTCTTGGCGCGATGGTCCTCTGCTTCAAGCTTTGAAGCAGGGCCATTGGATTTTACTGGACGAACTGAACTTGGCATCCCAGTCGGTGCTCGAAGGTCTCAATGCGTGCTTGGATCACAGAGGCGAGATCTTCATTCCGGAATTGGACAAGACTTTTCGCGTGAAATCTGGTAATTTTTTAGTTTGCTTAAAAATATACATGACTACTACAGCAACAGATCAGATTCAAAGGACCTGTACTTCTCCATAACCAGTCTAGTGGGGATAATTTTTGGAGTCTTGTGCAAAATAAAATTTTAAGAGGGGGTGGAGGGTGAGAAGGGACGCAGCTGCTCATCGAACCTTTGTTCTAGGTACCCGATTTTTTGCTTGTCAGAACCCGCTGAAGCAAGGAGGATCGCGTCGTGGACTTCCGCGTTCGTTCCTCAACAGATTCATCCAGGTCCACGTCAATCCGTTAACGTCCGACGACCTGAAGGTGATCCTCAGAAACCAGTTCCCCGACTTACCTTTCGAAATGTTGTCCAAAATGCTCGAGTTCAACGCGGCGATCGTCGCCGAACTAGAAGCTTACACTTTCGGCCACAAAGGCGCCCCCTGGGAGTTCAACTTGAGGGACTTGACTCGCTGGTGCGAAGCCGTCGCTTACCATCACCAAACGTCGAAAGAATACCGCCCCGAGAGCTTGGTGGAGCTTATTTACGTGGACAGGATGAGAACTTTGAACGATAAAAATAAAATGCGTGAAATATTTCGCGAAGTCTTCGGCAGACAAGTGCGCGGCGGTTCGTCCGTGTTTTACGCGAATTCTGGTGAAGTGTACATCGGTGATGTGGTTTTGTCTCGGGCCGCGTGCGGTGAAATAATCGACAGGGACAAGGGCGGATTGGTGCTCAGAACTCAGTTGCCGGTACTCCGGAGTCTGGCGTACTGCGTCAATCTCAATTGGATGAGCATATTGGTGAGGAAATTTTCTTTGAGTCCTAAAGCAGATTTGCTAAACTGCTCTTTTCCAGGTGGGCAGTTCCGGTTCCGGTAAAAGTGCCGTCGTGAGAGTTCTCGCCGATCTCCGCGGAAAAACTTTGCGCAGCTTACCAGTGACGTCCGCTATGGATACGGCCGACATCTTAGGAGGATTTGAACAGGTGAGTGCTCCTCTCAGAATTTCTCCAAACTTGAACTTTTACGCGATTTGCGTGGGGCTTCGCGTGCTTTCAAATATTTTTATCATTCAAATCCGACACATAAATAAGAGAGACACAACACAGCGGTCCGGACGATAATTTTATTTCTCCCTAGTAGATATACATGTAGACTTTTTTTCTAAACGAAATGTGGAAGAATATATCGACAAGACAAGATAGACAATATAATAATAGAAATGATCTTTTTTATGGTTGGCGCGTTAAATTCGTTGTTCTTTTTTTACATGTTTCTTCTCTCTTCCTCTTTATTATGTACAAAAGCAATATTATCGTTATTATGATTATTATTTATTTTTACATTTAGGCACATGGTTTTAGTAGTTTAGTACATAAGACCTGAATACATTTGGACAAAGTTATTGCTTCGTGAGATGAGAAATGGTGTCAGTTTGTTTTGATTATTGTTTAACTTTTTTTTTTGTTTTTTATTTTGGTTGAGACGACAAGATATGAAACACCGATTTCTCACAACGGTTGGTGTAGTGGCTATGTGCTAAATTGTGAGACATTCTATAACCTACATTCTAATAGTGGTGTTGTTTCATAGAAGCGCCACTGTGTTCATGATCTATTTGCATTTTTTCGCTCGCTGGTACATATTTGACTTTGACAGTCAGTATCATGCGTTCAACATTCACAGTTGGAGTTGAATTTGCTGGAAAAATATGCAGTCATCCAAAGCCAACTTCGAACGGAAATTTTATTGATCGCACGGCATAAACTGTGTTTTTTGTGATAAAGACACGAAGTTTGTCACGAGTATTGGTAGCCTTTTCAAATTCATCAATTGCGCCAAGCCTCTTTTTGACTGTGACGTCAATGCACTAGATATAGATGGTGTGTTCCAAAGCTTGCTCTTCCTTTTTTCAATTAGGGCAACGACTTCTGACCTGAATCCATGCAATCAAGGGTATCTGGTAGTAAATAAATACAGAGTGTCCGGTATTTGATCACGGAAACTTCGGTGGTTTTAGAGCTTAAAAAAATGAAGTGGACTTTCTTCAGAACACTTAAAAAATGTACAATGTCAACGGTGTCAACGGTACAAAGTTGAGAATAAAATATCGCATTTTCCACCTAATTTTCATACCGTTAAATCAATTTGCCTCAAATTGTGCATACGTGATTGTCAAGTGAATCCCCAAAAACTGTTCGTGGAGGATTTTGGTCCAGTGGCGTGAATTTTGGGGCGCTTGCCCCTATTCAGTTATACCCCCTAACTCGCCCCCTAATTTGAACATAACTGATTATATTGCAAAAATGCTCAAGACTTTGGATTCTATGATCAATTTAGAAGAAAAAGTTACTTTTGACAAGTTTTGATTTGAACCTTCGTCTTCGAGGTACAGATTTGAATCTGAATGTTTCAAAACCGTGTCGAAAACACTTGGGTACTCCCAAGACCCCTTAAAATTATTATATCATTGTAAGGCTATTGTATAAGTCCATTTATTTTTTGATGCTCCATTGGCTGCCGAAGTTCAATTTGACGTGATGCCATGTCTGGATTTGAAAAGCGGATCACAACGAATACAGCGCACTTCGCAGTAACCCCCGGACATTGAGCATTCTTTGACAAACACACCGGTTGGAATAGTTATTGGTGCATTTGTACTCCGAAATTGGAACGTGTTCCAATAAGTTCCAACGTGTATCGCGCTGCAAATAGATCGTGAATGGTTTTTATATGTTTCAGGATTTCTAACAACAGTGAAATGACAGTCCTTTTAAACAGTTCTTTCAGTTATATTAAAATATTAGTACCCATTGACAGTGTTCGATTACAATTATGATATAAGTAGTCGATAGAATTTTCTAAATCGCCAACATTAATATAAATACAATCTCTCGAGTTTTAACCTCTTAAAAACTATGTCAATTCCTATATTAGGCGGATTTCAGTTTTCACGCGCGAGTTAAATCTACCACGTCGTCGTTTTCTTCGATGATCTGAGAACCACTGGGCGAAGAATTTTTTAGGGCCCATCGGTTCCACCGCACATCCGAAGAAAAATTGTCCTCTTGCTTTTCGAACGAGATAAACAAGGGTGATTCTGTCCGCCCCCCCTTCCCCCATCAGTCGGCCCCAACTTATTTTAAATCCGGGTCGATTTGTCCCAGTCCGGCTGCTGTTAGTCACTTCCGGGGGGCGAACTCGGCTCCTCCGGGCTCAAGTAATGAGGAATTTGGATGCCCCCGTTGACGGGATCCGGGGTCCAAGGACTCAAATCGGTGTCTCCCTGTAAACAATGCGGGCGGAAAGGGGGAATCGGTTAGTTTTGCGGTATAGCCAAGGTTAGTAAGTAGCTCGGGAAGTAAAGCGGGAAGGGTGCAAAGCAAGCCAGCGAAAGTCGTCGAAAGCGACAGCGTTCTCGTATAATAGGGTCTTTGGTCTCAAGACCGCGCGCGACCTATGCTTTCTCTGTTTGCGAACCTGCAAAATCAGGGTCGATTCCAGAAATGCGATTTCAAATAAGCTCATCTTAAGTGTGCGGTCTCTTCTTGGGACTATTTAGAACGAGAAACAATCACGGGCACACCTTTCGATTGGTGATCATGTGAAATTATGACGCTTTTACGACGCCCTTGATGTGCCTCATAAAGTTTTAATGCGTTTTCGTTTCTCGTCCTAATGCCGTGCTGATATTTTTGCGAATTTGGAAGAAGCAACACAATACGTTATCATTACGAAAGCAACAAAACGAGTGCTCAAGCTGCGGATATAATTTGGTGGAGAAAATTCGAAAATGAACTGTAACGTTTTGGAAAAATTTATAAAAAACGGCAATAAAACATGCTGTGTGTACACCACTTACATATAATATTTAATTACCATAGAGCTATCAGGGTGGGCTGGTATGGGCAGGGGCGGTTTGAGGAGAGATATGTCGGCTCGTGGAGGATCCGGAGGCGGAGGGACCCCCGATGATCCCAGCCACAAGGGGATCCACCCGCAACACAGGTCGAGAGTGGCCCGTCTCAGACCCCTGTGGAGCACCAGGAACAGCGTGGGGTTGACGATGGCGTGAACGTATGATATGTGAAGCGTTATCTGAAACAGACGAATTCAACTCTTATATTTCCTCGAGTAGGTGTAAAATCAAGCTTCAGCTATCAAATCAAGTTATTGAATCTTCAGTTGAGCATACCTGAGGAGCTAATAAGAAAGTCATTGCAGCAACATTGTTTTTCGTTTGGCTACAAACACCGAATAAGTGGATGGGTGATGAATGGCATAAGGTTATTATTACCATAATTTTGAGCTTCAGTAATAAGAACATAGGCTACTAGACACTGTTTCAGCCAATGACATGCACGAAAACAGCTTGGAGCACGCTACCACCGCCGCCCGACAGAAGATATTTTTCAATCGCTGAATAATCATGTTTTGCGATGAAAACAAGCCCCTGAAGATGCAACTGTCAATTTTTTGGTCCGTTTATAAGGTAATATTTCTCTGGCTAGTCTGGCTGAAAACTGCATCAAGACTGTCGATCGTTGCAGGCTCAACAACGCCACCGTCAACAGGGCGCGGTTTTTTGATTTGTTATATTCTGTCATTAAATTCAATTCGAGTTACGATTGATAAATTGATGATATTTTCTTATGGAATCGGTGCTGCAGATTCAACGACGCGAAGCACTGCGATAGAATTCGATCAAAATTATCACTCATGATAATCATACCACTTGCTATATGTAAAGGATGTTTTTCTTCTTCTGATTTTGCTGTCATTTTTTCATCTAAATACTAATTATTACCCTGGACACACTAGAAAGCTTGATGATCGCGACAGCAAGGGGGAAAATAATGACATTTTTTTGGTTAATGATCATTAAGCACGAACGTAATGTCCCTAAGACCGTGGATAGTTCGGGACTTGTTTAGGAAAGCCAGAGACTTCACATACCCCCGAAAAAGAGAGGTCTAAGGGAGTTGAAATACAGAATCTTGGCGCCGGCAATTGGAAATTGAAACAAAAATTCCACAAAAAGCACAGACATTGTCGTATAGAAAACCAGGTCTGATAATTAATTTGCACAATTTTCAATCGGTGCGCTGACGTTAATGTTGGCATAATGAATTGCCGAACTTGACTTGACAAGAATAAATACTAAATTTTGGAGCGCTTTGGAGCTATGTCGTCGATCAAAAGTTCTATGACGCAAGAAATAGTATTTTTCGATACAAGAGCGCGTTTTCAGGCCCGAAGTCTTGTTTGCCATCATGAGGCGTAGCCGAATGCTGCAAAAGAGGCTGAGGGCCTGAAAAAGCTCAGCGCTCGTGTGTCGAACAACGTTTTTCGTAATCGTTGCTTAAATTGAGAGAAAACACGAATTTCTTGTAAATTTTGACACTACTTTGACAAATGTCAAGCTAGGTACATAAACTGCAAAACTTATATTTTTGATTATGTATTACTTTGTGCCTTATGTATCTATGAAACGATTACGAAAAACACCTTTATTACTCGCTTTATTACCTGCGAGAAAAAGTTGTTACTTAACCTGAAAGTCGAGTGAGAAAAAAGAAGTTGTAACTTACTTCATGTCCTAGAGGGTTGCCCACTATTGGGTGGTTGACGAGTGTGACGAAAAATAGTGGCCCCCAAAATAGGACGTAAGCGCCCGTAATGACTAGAAACATCTTGACCCGCTGAACCCCATCTCTTTCCATCCTCCGCAGGTAGTCCCGCATCCGGCGGCTTTCTTCCAGTGCTCCTGTTGCCTGAAATAAATGCAGGAGTGAATAATAATAATAATAGCTTTTCAACTAATTGATTCCGCTGACATAGGTACTTCTATTACTAGGATTAGGTGTGAGGTAGTAATAACTAGCACTGTTCCAGAGAAGTTTTCTAGTTACAATGCTTATCCAAAATTTTGCCGTGAGGTGCAAGGCCTATCCTGCGGCTCTGGCGTCTCGGTAACGTCTCGATCAACGGCAGTTACCTGAAAAGAATAGTTACCCCAAATATAATACGTTACCCTATTAAAGAATAGGGTGCCCGTGTCATAAAGGGGACCCAAAGTAACAACCCGAATTTTACACCATCGATTCTACCACCATTCTCTTCCTTATGCAATTTTGAGTTGATGTAGATACGGAAGAATGCGATTTACTCACGTTAACTATTTCATTTTCGCACTTGAACATCGCCCACTGACGTTTCATTCACAACTGTCAACGTTTGATAGCTACCTGACCGCTGCATGCGACATTCCAACATTGCTCATTGCAGGAAAGAAGGAATAAAACGCAGAAAAGGGGAAGAAAGTCGCGAAAAAAGGTAGTTGATAGGCAAACAACCATACAGCTTAAGAACAGCGAGAATGGAGTGGTGACGAGTAAGGAAACTGGGCGATGTTCAACTGCGAAAATGGAATAGTCAGCGTAAGTAAATCGCATTCTTCCGTACCTACATCGACACAAAATTGCAAAAGGAAGGGAATGCTGGAGGAATCGTTACTGTAAAATATGCGGCTTCAGGTCCCCTTTATGAGACTGCCGCCAAAGAATAGATTCGTGGGCCATTCCGCCGTTGCTTGACTCGAGAGTTATGTTGCCTCATGTTATGATGTTATGATGTTATGTTCTAAGCGATCTCTCGTTACATCCACAAGTGATAATGTTTGTAAACTGTTTTATAAATTGCATAGAAAGCATCTATCTTTTGTCGAAACCGGGACACCGGGACGCGCTGGGAGGATTTTAAAGTTACGACTAAACCGAGTGTCACCGTGCCAATTACACACTTTGCCGAGGCGAGTTTCACCCTTCGGACAGATATTACAAGTAATTAAGCCGTGCTGCACAGTCATCATCTGCAGACGACAATCAGACACATCCCTCCTCTGCTTACCAGGCATATAATGGACGCCCTAACCCGCAGTATAATTTATACACATAACAATAACAACATAAAACGAGCGCAACGAGCAAGTGTACTGTGCGGGAGAATCGGAGAAAAGCGAGAGGAACGAGAGAGAAAGGCCGTTTTGCATGAGGTCTCGAAACTGTCGCCGGCTGTGAGGCCCGGAGGGCAAAAACAAAAACCCGCACCGAGCTGAAGCGTGACGTTCGCTCGTCAAAAGCTTGATTTTCGGAAGTTGTAGTGGTGCTTTGTTTACACACGACAAACATTGCCATTTACGCGTGTAATTTTAAATTATTAAACTGGTCCATTCAGGATACACAACACAATAAAACTTAGACAAAAAAAAAAACACGTGAAACATTTCACGAGTCAGGTCAGGGTATGGAATGTTCGAAGCAGGAAGGCAAGTACCAAGTACCCATAATATGCAGTGAAATTGGAGAATGAAATGGATAGATTAGCATCAGAATTATTGCACGTGATCTTACTGATATTACAGTAAAGTGCTGTTAGCTAGAAGCTGAAGACTTGCAAGGTTTTGAATAAAGCATGTAGGGTTAATAGAATTACCATTCACACGTAGGGTTGCCAGATTTTTTTGAATCATATATATGAGACACCTGAGAAATATATATGAGATTAGCAAAAAATATATGAGGTCCTATTTTTTATTATGATTATCCAGATCCACATCACAATAAACATTCCGTAAAAAAGACAAATAAAAAATAAACAATTTGAAAATCTGATGAAATTTAATAAAGTCCTAATTTTACCTGGGGTCCTCGCAGGTTCACCTATATTGGCGCCATCGCCAACCCCAACCCCAACCAGCCCGATGGATAAAGCGCTTCCGGTTAAACAGCCAATTAAACCAGTGAGCTTGTATACTTGAAGACCTGCGCACGAGCTGCGAGCAAAAGGGAACCGCCTATATGAGAAGATCTATTCTATACTAACTACCCACCTCTATTAATAACAGTTAACAGTTCGCTCATCTTTGAAAAAGTAGGTAGGTAATCTAAAGGAATTTAACGATGAAATACTCTTTCATCAAGTCAAGAAAAATAACTTCATTCAGGGCAATAATTCCGACCCTTCCATGTAATTTTTAGAAAATAATAAGCACAAAACTAAGTACAGACATATTCAAGAATATTTTGCAGCTGCAGCTGCCGATTTTCAGTAGCTTTTTTGCTGATGCCTTCTCCTGGAAATCCGTTCATTAGTGTCTCATGATGAAAAAAAAACCTCTTAACTTGAGAAAGAATAAAACATTCCAGTTCAGAATTGTAATGCTTGAATTGCAGCGCAAAAATAAAAAATATAATAAAAATTAACAAAATCATGTCTGAAACAGCTAATAGCTGAAAACATATGAGATTTGCTCATATATTTGATGTGTGGTATGAGGTATGACATCTTGTTGAAATATATGAGTCTCATACCAAATATATGAGATCTGGCAACCCTATTCACACGTGTAGCAAGCAAACTCTAAAATGTACGAGTCAAAAAGTTTTATTTAATTTCGTTATAGCTGGACATGTTTACGGGACCATCAAGATTTCGAAAGAATACAAATGAAACGAACGAGAGCTTTTTCTTTTAGTGGGTTGTAGCTCCAATCAAGCCAATGTTTTGCCTTTTGCCGCTGAGCACAATAAATTTTAAAAGGCACACGCAAGCACCCATGAAAAGAAAAAGAGCCCTAACCGGGCAGTTTCAGAAATAAGTCACAGCTCTGTTAATATTTAATGACTGCAACACGAGCTTTCCTCTGCTTCAGAGTTCTCGAGCCATCTTCTCTCGGTAAAGTGCTTTCGCCCATAGGATATTTTCACACATACCTAGTATTCACAATAATTCTACAAATAGTTACGTAGCTTCATCATGCAGATATGTTATTCTGTAATAAGTACTCACAATATACGGGTATGGTTGATGATTTCGCAATGTTTACATAGGCCAGAATTCAGGTATTTATTCAAGGAGAATAATTCAAAACCCCATAACTCAAACCTGTCAGATTTTAATGTACGGCAATGTTTGTTGTAAAGAGTGGCGATGCGAGTTAAAGCCCCTGCAAGCAAAGCCCTGGCGCATAATTAATGAAAATGCGACCGCAAAACGACGCCGTTCACATGAAGATAATGATAACAATAATAATTCAAGGAGTTTGGGCTGTGTTTATGAACCATGCTATGTTGCTGTATGAGCATCTACGTAAAGGATGAACTCAACTCTTTTTACAACTTTCTTTATTATGAGTTGGTGCTTATCTAGCGGAGAAGTCAATGTGAACGAAAGGAGCAAAATGCGAAAAACAAAAAGTTATTCAAGCAGGCCAGGTCTTATGTATCCGATGGTACGCTTTAATAGGCCTTGAATTATAATGACTGTGTCGAATTTGATACGGAATAGCATGGTAAAATGCCAAAAATAAAACGTATACATATCATGATACGATGTCTTCAGGCGCCTTCTTTGTATGGAGGACGCGAATAAGGACTTCTGCACAGTTCTTCCTTGAAATTTTTTAAAGCTAAACTGATGATATTATCTGTCAGTTCTTGATAAAATGATGGAAATGGCTCATCTTCTCCATATTTTTGATACTCATTTTCCAGACAATATCGCCAGTTTTGCATAAAGAATTTTCGAAAAACGACATGCAAAAAATATCAAAAAAACGCAACCCAACCAATTTTTTGTGCGGACTACCATTAGCTATCATTTGAAAACATTTCGTAGCCCGATCGTGCTGCGACTTTTCATTTAGGAGTTCAACTACAAGACAGACAGACGAACGGACAGGCGGACGGGTGGACGCATGTACTTCAAAGCGCGTCTAATAGCGAATTGCCTAATAAAATAAAACGCGTTGGAAAATGATTTAAAGAAAATGAACATTTTAAATTTTGCCAAAATATTTGAGGTAGAACAGTGGGGCCGCCTGGCCAGTCTCTCTTCTCGAGCGATTACAAAAAAAAAGACTTGGAGAAGAGCTATTACCTCGATCCCCTCTTTTCTCGAAATTTTGGAACAAGGAGTCGACGTATTTTTCCGTCAGGAATACCCTGTATATAAACACACAGCCATCTAATCACCAAACACCATCTGCCGCAACATACAGAATCCACTGGAGTGTAATGGAGTAAGACTCCCGCTCCCGCAGTCAATTTCAACGGCTTGCATCGCTCCTGCTCCTCCTTCTCCTGGAGCTGCATTAAGTTTTTCTCGTCGTACATAGGAAATTTCATTTCACCGAAATACGCCGTCGTTGCTGTGTACAGCCAGAGACCGGACTAGCAGAGGAACTCTGAAAACTGGAAGGTTCAAAATGCCAACTCACCCGTTCTCCTGTGTGGTTCGGCGTGCCGCCCGGCGCCCCGATGCCGCCGCCGCCTCCCGTGACGTTGACCAGAGTCGTCACCAGACCGGCCACCCTCACGGCCTCCACGTTGGCCTTGGTCAGGTCCTTGTGCAACTTTTTCAGATGGAACAGCGTCAGAAAGACGCAGACCAAGTTGACCATTATCCACAGGGCGTTCAATATGTAGTGCCGGAGTGGGCCGTGGATCAGCGGACAGGACGGGGCTTTGTGGCCGGCCTCGCCCTGGGCCGCCAGTGCACCTGCGAACCAAGCAAACCATAATTTAATCCTCGCCCGCCTCCGAGTATTTAGGACTCGAATCGCTTGAAGGAGACATTTCGTGCCATCGTCTGAAACTGCCTGATGTTCTTTTCCGGATTATAATTCGATCAAGTACGAGATGGGGCTAGAGGCTAAAGTGATTTTTTATTAGCGCAGGACGGTTGTCAGTCGCGTTTTCGCTAATTTGAAAGTTTAGCACGCGAAAAATTAGTTTCGGAAAAGCTGCATTTCGCGAGCAGAAGCTCAGACGCGTAGACGCAGACATAAGATGGTTTGCGACCTCACGGAACGCACAACGCAACGTGGAACATGAAAACTCTCTTGTAACTAAAGAATTGCAAATAATAAACTCTTCAGTTTTTACGTTGAAAGTTACGTTACGTCGTAAGTACGTAACAGTAAAATAAAGCGGATATCTTGGATTCCGTGAATGACATAAATGGATAAGTGTACGAAATTCGGTTCTCTCAACTATTTATACGTATATGCGCACGTAAACTCTCTGATACTTATATCAATTAAAATGCAATTTCTTCCAGATTCGGTACTAATTTTGATTTGGAGATGGCATTCGCTTGAAGTTTATAGCGTTCGGCATCTGGTTTCTAGTCAAGATTTAGAGCTTTTCGTCGTGCACTGATTGGTTACCTTCAATTTCGCCAGGTTGGAATGCTCGGGGCCGAGACTCGGGTTCCCAACTTCCCAATTCATTTTGCATATTCTCGCCTAGGAATTCTACAATGATAACTTGACAGTAGTTTAGTGGCTGCCAGTTGCTGGGGGTGCATTGACCGAAGTTAATTTCCTACGATATTACCTATTCCCAGAACATCTTTGACTTTTGGAATGTAATCTCTTTTATATTCTCTTCAAAACTATGCTATCTTGAAGAAAGCTTAAAAGGTCCGCTTTATTGTAGGTTGTTCGGTCTGGTTAGTTTGCTTATGTTTATTTTTTGAAGCTTGAAATTAGCTAGAGCGTAGTTGTTTGTGTCAAACTGTTTTTTAGATCATGACGAACAGGAATCTCCTTGGTGGTCATCTAAGACCCGCGAAGGGACAGCGGGAAGGGGATGGGAACGTGCTGAAGAGGTAAAAATGTCCAATGAATGCTCAGCAAATTGTTTCAGAAAATATTCAACCGCTTCAAAGATATCTGAAAAAATCGGTTGTGTCACCTCAAACTTCCCCGACTAGTATCCAGGAACCTATGGAAATTTTTGTTCGAAACTTTCCTTTGGGTGGGAAGTTGGAATCAGAGAGAAAGATTAGAAATAATTTGCAAGAAACTGAAAATTTTGTCAGGAAAATTTGAATTTTCCGGGAAAACTTAAAATCTTATTCCAAATCATCTTATTGTAAAAATCGTCAATCAAGCTTCATATTTTAAGTCCGGTCTCGAAAACCCAAGCTAGTTTTACATTTTTAACAAGAAAATTCCCGGGAAATTGGGAAAAAAAATTGTTGGAAGATGTGCAAGAACCAATTACCTCTTAAAAAAAAAATGGTGAAAATCTGTTCACGGGATTAGTGCTTCGCGAGAGCGAGACGAGAGCGAGAGTTGGGTAACTCTCGTTCTCGCTCTCGTTTTTTTTAGGGGCTCTCGTTCTCGCTCTCGCTCTCGGGTCCGAGAGCGAGAGCGAGAGTTATCTTACTCTCGTTCTCGTTCTCAAAACTCTCGCTCTCGCTACTCGGGTGGAATAGCTCGTGCGCAAGCGCACGGTGGGTGGTTGGGCATGAGATAAGGATACCCGGAGATATGGGTTCTACCACTGGCCAAGACTTCCGAGGTACAACTTGATTTAGTCTGTTGATACGCAATAAAAGTTGTTGTTTTTGGAGTTTTCTTCGAGCTTAACAAAATGAAAGGAAGCGGTCATCGATAGCTCTGGGCTCGTCATCTGAAGAGGACACAAGTTCGACGATAGCTGAATCATCGCAAACACAAACAAAAGTGGAGCCAGTAGAAGCTGTAGATGACGTCAGAAGAAAAAAACAAATTTTGCAAATTCTTCGACATTAAATCGGAGGAATCTTGCGCGCAGTGCATTTTGTGTCGAGACAATAAAAGTATCAAAAAAAAAATCAAAACGACGCAACACAATACCACGGTCTTGAAAAGGCATTTACAATTCATACATCCTCGGAAATTCACCGAACGCGTTATTGTTACTTTATCAGTGGCGTAACTACGTCCATGTACGAGCAAAATTTGGCACCCCTATTAAAATCAGGAAATAAACTAAATATATAAATAATAATAGTGCAGTAGTACGTGATGCCATGAATGGAGCTCGTTCCCATAATTTGAATCTTTTGGGTCTACGGTGTTCGGTAAAGATAAAAAATAAAACTGCAATTCCATATGTTGTTTTTTTCTTGTTGATTTGTGAGGCGACATTTTTATTACAGGGGCGTACGATGGGCAAAAATCTTGACACAATACTATGTACCTGCCTGAAAGAATGGGGGCGGAAATAGTTGGTAAAAGGGCGCGGAGCTCTCTCCGTCTACCGGCTATTCTCTCCGCGGCGCGGCGTATCCGGATCATAATTATGTCAAAAAATCAAACCAAAATCAAATTTATGAACGAGATGAAACGGAAGAAACTGTTTTGTTGTTATTACTTCTATTTCAATTGTGTAGAATTTGGCGCCCTAGGTAAATTGGCGCCCGTGTGCGGCCGCACACGTGGAACACCGATAATTCCGCCATTGTACTTTATGATTAATTATTTAATACATAGGTACATACCTCATCTATTTCATACTACACCTCGTATAATTCCGTTCACCACATCACGCTATGAGGTTATTTTATTAAATTTTTCTTCAAAATGAACATTGCTAGGGCGTTGAAAAAAAACCGAGAGCGAGAGTTTTTCGAGAGTTCTCGGCAAAAACTCTCGCTCTCGTGGGGTGTGCTCTCGCTCTCGCTCTCGTTCGTGAACATGCGCTCTCGTCTCGCTCTCGCTCTCGCTCTCGGACCCGAGAGCGAGAGCGAGAGCGAGAATTCTCGTTCTTATGCGAAGCACTACACGGGATAAAAACTTAGAATATTTGCAGTTTTTCCACAGAGGAAAATTCGAAAACCGGAGGGCCTATTTGGGAAGTTTTTCCTCCAAAAATCAATTCAATCTTCTCTCCAACTTTCATTCCCAGCATGTCTGCACCTAAAATGAATATTTCGTGGAGCTCACCGCATGTCGAAGTTTGCACTGCCGTTTTTTTAAATTCACGGAATGTGCAAATTTCATTTTGAAAAAATTACCGTCGGGAAACCGGAGTCGTGTCGATTTTGAAAATGAGTCTACATGACGCCCAATCTAATCTTCTTTCGATATCGGTTAGAATTATTGAAAAAAAATCAATCAAAAGTGAGTAGTTCTGGTCAAAACCAGGGTGAGAGGCCCTCTTGGGTGGCAAAGGCTAGGAGAAATTTTGAAAATTCATAACGCCCGACTGGGAAATGGTGGAAAATTGCAACTGCAGACTTGATTTGACTCTTTTGCTGTGTTGCTTCCTGCCAAATATGGTTCCAATCCATCGAATAGATTTTGAATAATTAAATGGTAAAGTTTTGAACTTTGACATTTATTATTATTTGACAAATAACAGAGCAATACTTTCAACTGTTCTGGACACAGTTTTTCAAGCGCTTTCGAATGACATACGGCAAGTCAAGTTCCGTGAGATATAGCGCCCGACATTTGTTGATAGTGACACTTCTGTTTGACAGATGACAGCCAAAAACTAATGGGCTCATCCCAGATAAAAACTATGTCCGTATATAGGCTGTCTGATTTCTACAATATTCAAGTGGGCTGTGTTTCCGGTCACCATAGGCCGATCGCGGCTTAAATCGCAGCCCACTAGAATCATGTAGAAATCGGACAGCCTATTCGCTCCGTGCGAAGTACAGAGTGGGAGTAACGAAACCGATCACAGCGCTTTATGTGGACAAAAAGAGCAACATTGATGGCTCGGCGCTGCGTGATTGGGCTGTCAATTTCCTGATGTTTGAAGGAGTAGACCGTTTAGCGTCGAAAACTTTAGCGTCGAAAATACACAGCACCGAAAGTGACAGATAATGACAGTGGTCACTTGGTCAGGTCACACCCCTTTGATAAACCATCTTGGGAAGCCGGCAACATTGCCACAAAACCTGCACACACAGAAGTCACAGAACTTGTGTTGTTGAAAGTTGAAGGGGATGGGAAAACAATAATTTTAACCCCCAAATCTTGGCAGCAACCAGCAAATAAACTGCAGGGTATCATGATTGTGTATACCTATGTGTCGTGGAATTTTTAGAGGCGGTTTCTACCAAAAATCATATTAATCGTTTCGATCTTCAAGCACTAATACATCTTGTACAATTTTTGGAACAATTTCTCAGTCAAGCAAACAAGTTCGTTGTTTTTTTACACTATTTTGGCAGATTGTCCCAAAAATTGTGCAGTGTAATGCAGTTTTTACAGAATTTTAGATACTTCTATATGTACATTTTTTATAAGCAAAAGAGAGGATTGAAAAAATTATCGTGCTCAAACTCGCTGGTTTGTTATGTGGATAGGTACGTATCTAATAATCCATATTTTTGTATCAAATTTTCTGACCTTATTCTCCTTAATTTTTTTTACGCATAAAAGATCTTTTGTTGCTGGGCACTACTGTTTAATTTTGCGCATCAAAGATGATTCATAAATCGCAAATATGGGCTCCAGACGCTGTAGGCTAACTGTATTAGGAAAATTTCAAAATTCTTACTCTTACCTGAGGCCTATAGTTAGTTTTGATTTAAAAAAAAAATCTCAAGTAAATACCCTCGTAAATACCTATCCCGAATGTACATTTGACATTTGCTATAAATTCAGGTCTATGATAAATTCTGATCTAAATTTGAAACAGCGGCACCGACTGCTGGTCAAAGCATTGCCTCTCTGCCCGGCTTGTATTGTCGTGTCCTAGCACTAGGATCTACGCACTGAGCCACTAAGCACTGTTGCTGGCTCGAAAAGCTTTTCCATCCGTTCGGGAAGGGACCTAAAAAGGGCACGATTCCCGTGATTTCTGCGTCGACGCTGTATATTTCGACGCTAAAGTTTTCGGCAGTAAGCGGTCCACCCATTTGGAGCACTTAACCACAATCCACAAAATAATGACAGTCCAGCCAGCGATCTGTCATTTATAACAGCTCAGCGATCTGTAATTTAGGACGTGAGTGACGTTTCGCGCCTACAAAGTTGCGTACGCTAGGTGACGCTGGCGTCGTGCACGGAGCGAATACCAAATTTCAAGTCTATCAGTTCAACGGTTCGGCAGTTATCGTGGAAGATCCCAGACAGACACACACACACACAGACAGACATCATTCTGAAAATGATCCTAATCGTCTTGGGGGACCTCAAAATGAGTATATCCGGCGAAATCTCAAAACTTTTTTCTGCACAATTACAATACTTTCCCTTCGATGTTGGTGTGGGGTTGGGAAAGTAAAAACTGATTTTCTTTGTGTAAATTGGATTGCTTGAAAAAAATCGGAGAATTTGGAAGATCAAAAGTACACTTGTGATTGGCGGAAACGACAGGCAACCTGCGTTGTGTCTTCGGCCTTGGGGAGAAGGGTGACAAAGGTGGTTGTTGTTTTACGGTTACGGTGTTACGGTTTTATTCTCACAGCTTACTGTAATTCACACTTTCAAGAAACACCCAATATTTTGACAAAACACCACCCGATTGAGAATGCCAAACACCGCCCATTGGGCCACGACTCCTTGGTGGGCGATAGCGTCACATACGAAAACGATGCGCACGTTTTGATGACTATACGAGTATTGTGGAAAATGCTGAGTTATTTTATAACACGCACCTGATAAAAACGTGGGTCCCAGATTGATGGTTATGGAAGCGAACCATATCATGAAGGTTCCAAACAGGACGCACTGCGGCGAGTCCATCAGCAGCGGCACGTCCGTCAGCGAGTCCTGATCGTCGTCTTCCGGAAACACGGGCGAGTCGTTCAGCACGGTGGTCAGCATGTTGACGGTGGCCACGGTGACGAGGAGCAGGAACGCCGTTTCCACCAGCGAACACTTCTGCACCGGTTGACAGTGCAGTATCGAAATTCCGAGGGGCAGGAGCAGGGCAGCCCGGGCACAGTCCACGGCGCCCTGGTGGAACAGCAGCCCTTGCGACCATCTGTATCCGGGAAAGACAAAGCAACGCATTTAGTACATTGTCACGTGATTTTTCATCGCGACTACTCGGGGCGTAAAAAATGTCCGCACCCCCAAGGTGAATCGGTCTCGACTACATCGCACGGGACGCGAACAAATGGCCTGATGCCGCGTAGGAAATGGAACGTCTTATTTCTCGAGCTTATCCATCTTTAGAGCTTCGATTGCTGGAAATAGCGAAGGAGGAATGAAACTCGGAATAAAAGTTTCAAGTATACGAAAGCTTATTCAGGCGTACCTATACGTGAAATATTTTTGTGGTCAATCAAGGGAGATTTTCAAGTTTTCATGAGCTTTCGTGAACTGCTGCCGTTCCACGGATCAAAGACGCGTCTATATTGGGGATGGGGACAATATTAATTTTTCGGTCAGCAGTCCACTTTGGGTGCACAGGTCCATTTAGTACAGGAAAAATAGTAAAAAAATCTGCAAAACCTCGGAAAAAATATGGACGTCCTGAAAATTTGATATTTTGTCCATTTTGTTTTTCTGGCCATGTTGAACCGATCACGATAAGTTTGGTATCTTTTCCAACTAAATTCAATCTCCTGAACTCGAATCCGATGTGTAAATTTGGATGAAAACGAGTTTGAACAAGTTAACTTGGAAAAACTTGTTTTTTCTTTGACAATTTTGAAGAATTTTTTTCTCACTGTTAGAGGTGTTCATCTTTGAAAAAATTTCAGGGGTCATTAGACTGAAGTGTATTCTTCACGAAAATCATTCACTTAATGTATAATTTTGTTTCTCGAGTTCAAAAAATCGATTTGAACCTAAGCCGGCTCGGCGCGTCGTCTACTACTGACCAGAACACTACAGCATGCCTTGAAATGGAAATAGCTCAAACTTTCGAAGAGATAACAACTCATCTTTGAAAATTTGATTATCTGTGCAAAATTGAATTCCCTATAACATAAACAAAACCGTCATGAATCGCACTGCAGAGTTTTGAGTTATTTGAGGGGAGAGGTAACAGTTCATAGAGCACGAATCTTGATAAAATGTTATCCTTCTCCTCGAATAACTCAAAATCCTGCAGTGCGATTCATAGCGATTTTGTTTATGTTAGAGGGAATTCAATTCTGCACACATAATCAAACTTTCAAAGATAAGTTGTTATCTCTTCGAAAGTTTGAGCTATTTTCATTTGAAGGTGCATGCTGTAGTGTTCTGGTCAGTAGTAGACGACGCGCCGAGCCGGCTCAGGTTCAAATCGATTTTTTCAACTCAAGAAACAAAATTATACATTGAGTGGATGATTTTCGTGAAGAATACACTTCAGTCTGATGACTTCTGAAAATTTTTCGAAGATGAACACCTCTAACAGTGCAAAAAAATTCTTCAAAATTGTCAAAGAAAAAACAAGTTTTTACAAGTTTACTTGTTCAAACTTGCTTTCATCCGAATTTACTCATCGGATTCGAGTTCAGAAGATTGAATTTAGTCGGAAAAGATACCAAACTTGTCGTGATCGGTTCTACATGTCCAGAAAAACAAAATGGACCACCTAGCAGAGCTTCGCCCCCCCACGACCCCCCTTCAACAGTGATCGACACTTTTTGTGCCAAAATGGTATCAACGGGATATGATGCGTCGAATCATAACGTATTTGCTTCCAATGGATTGACATGTTTCATCCCCTCCATTTTAAGTTACAATTTTTTACCCCCCCTCCAATAAATCAAAATCCCCGGGTGCTTTTTTTTTTGCATCAAAAGTTTCTAAAATTTTGTAGTTGCACGATCATGGTGCTTCGAAATTGAACCACAAAGAAGTTGGCTTCTTCAAAAGTAATCTAATAATTTTTAGTTTCATAGTAATTATGCATTACTATGCAGTAATTAAACATTCTTAGCTAATATTTCATAGTTCAAATTCGGATTGATTAGAATCAGATGCATTTCAATTTCTAGAACAGAACACCTACGTCTTTTCTGATACCACTGAAAAAGAATTGATAGAATCATATTTTGGTATACTTCAATTATGAAAATAAAAAATTCAAATATAACAACGCTATTAAAGGACCCTGCACGATTCTTATGGAAAATGGCTCCCGGTTAAATTCTCTGAATTTTTGATATGTTGTAGCTCATGAGATACTTATCAAATACCGTGAACCTCGAACTCAAATAATGGACAGTTTTTTACCCACAGGGGGTTGAAGTTGGAGGTTTTGACGGCTTCAAAATGATATTATGACGGTCATAAAAGCTTTTCAGCTGGTTTCTCTTCAAGCTGTGTTTCATGCTAAATGTATTTATTTGACAGAAAAATATCAACCCCCTTCCCCACCCCCAACCCTTATCTACCATCATAAAATTCGAGATTACTCCCAAAAACCACGCGGATGGCTTATGTGATTTGAATTATGAATTTTGACATGGAAATTATTTCCCACCCCTAATGTTGGGGTGCCGATTTTCCAATTTTCCTCGGTTAATTTAGCTGATTTTTGGTATTTTGTACTTCTAATTCTGCTGAACAAAAAGTTCTTCTACCAAAACTTATTCCTATGAACAGCTTTTGTTCTACAGGGGTGAAGTTCAATATTTATGTTCTCAATTAATAAAATTCATTCCCCTGTAGAACAAAAACTGTCCATAGGAATTAGTTTTGGCATGAGAACTTTTTGTTCAGCAGAATTAGAAGTACACAATACCAGAAATTCAGCCAAATTAACCGAGGAAAATTGGAAAATCGGCACCCCAACATTAGGGGTGGAAAATAATTTTTATGTCAAAATTCATAATTTGAATCACAGAAGCCATCTGCATGGCTTTTAAGAGTAATCTCGAATTTTGTTATGGTAGATAGGGGATCGGGGTGGAGGAGGGGGTTGATATTTTTCTGTCAAATAAATACATTCAGCATGAAACACAACTTGAAGAAAAACGAAATAAAAAGCTTTTATTTACGTCAGAATATCATTTGCAAGCCGTCAAAACCTCCAACTTCAACCCCCTGTGGGTGAAAAACTGTCCATTATTTGAGTTTGGAGTTCACGGTATTTGATTAGTATCTCATGAGCTACAACATATCAAAAATTCAAAGAATTTAACCGGGAGCCATTTTTCATAAGAATCGTGCAGGGTCCTTTCCAAAATTTAGAAAAAACAGAAGTTCCGAAAATTTGAGAAATGAACAGCATCGCCCCTGCATTTCTCTTTAAGGAAGTCGCATGCCAAATTCGAATTTTCTGTTTCCAAAATAAAGATACCAAAGATGTATCCTGCTGATCCATTTTTTCAGTGGAATCATTAATCCTCAAGAGCAAAGATAGACACCATTGTCTAGACAATCCACTTATACACTTTCACATTTTATTGCCTTTGTCTGGAAAAGCAAGATATAAACTCAATTTTCTGCAGCACAGCGATGTAGACTTCATAATTCTTCATATTTCCGCAAAACCATTCTACATTTTTTTTTTCCATCTATTGAAACCAAAACTATTGTTACGAACGCCGATTCTCGTTGCATTCTAGAGCACACCTGATCTTGTTAGACTTTTGAGATAGCAGTATACAAGTGCGAAGCTCAGGACAATCCAGAACATACGGGATGGCTTGGCGTTTGATTATATGGGAGACTTCAATAGCCGAGTAGGAAGGATCAGCCGAATTGGCGGAGGCGCCGCGTCCGCGTCTCTTGAGCACGTAGTATACACGCGAAAAGTGTATGATTTCGGGAGTCGCCTAGAAACCGTATGCCGGGGCGTTATGGAATTTGTTGGAGGATCGGTGGAAGATTCGAGAATACTACATAGTCGGAGGTATATAAACGAACCATGGATCGCCCACAGAATAGTATTGAATCCAAAGCGATAGCGATCGGATAGAAAGCGTGTAGTAATCAGCGATATTGCCAAGCAGTAATTGTTGGCGTGTATATATTCAAGTACGCAGTAATAAACAGTGTGTGTCTTGAAACGATCGTCTCAATTTACCGATTGCTTTTTTCCAAAATAAGTAACGGCATGCGCAACATTCGAGGCAACATTCTAGTGTATTTTTTCGTTTGAAGTTTAGCGACACTTTATTTCCAAACGACAGGTGAGTCAGAACTGTCCGAAGTTAGCTGTCAAACGCCACGGCAGAAAGTCTCGCAGTTAACAATGTTCTGTACCACAAATCCACAAAACAAACTTTAACCTTCATGCAATTGGAACTAAAGCCAGGTTATTTCATTTTTTGGAATATTCTTCTGTCACTTCGGAACACGGAAGAAATAATTTAACAAAGCATCGATTTGCAAGTTATGAACAAGGATCAGTTCAATCTGGCAGCATCGCATTAGTACCCAGCCTGGCTGGCACTCCCAGAAAAGATACATTACAATATCGTAATGTAAAAAATTCTATGCCTTTTAGTTTTGAAGTTATGGAGAAGCAAAAGTTGGTCCTTGGATCGATTCCATTTTTGTTGTTTCGAAAGATTTTGTCTATTTCGGTTACACTATATGACTACTTTGTAGCACTGTTTTTCCAAAAAACAGTTTCACAAAATTCTACTTTGTGCAACTGAAAATAGAGCACTTTGTGCCACTGCTTTAGCTGTCATTGATGACATAAGCACAATTCAAATGTCAGTTTGTACATTTTCTTATTTTATTAAGTAAATTAAGGCGAAATAGACAAAGTAGTATGAGGAACATGTGTTACAATTCATTTTTGTAATACTCCTGCATTGCTCAACTCGCCGCCTCGCGGCTCGTTGAGTAAACTCTGTCGTATTAAAAAAATTGTCATTGTAACACTAGTTTTAAGTACAATATACTATTAGCGAACTGTTTATGGAAAAACAATGAGTACAAAAAAATCAACCTCCGAGATTGTATTAAATTTCTGCTTTGCATACAGGGTGAGTCATGAATCCTGGAAATGAATATTTTCTAAAAGTGCCTGCAAACAGTCACAGTGGTCCTATAACCTATGTAGAGCACAATAAAACACAACTCATTTGAATAGAATTCTTTTGCTCTGGTTTTTTAGGAAAACTAAATTTTTGTAGTTCATGACTCACCCTGTGTAGGAAACCAAAATTCAATTTATATGCAGAGGTCGATTTTTTGTACCCACTATTTTTCCATAGACAGTTTACTAAAACTGTACGAAAACGATTGTTTCACGATCTTTTGAAACAACGAAAAAAGAAGCAATCGAAGGACCATTTTTTGTCCCTTCATAACTTCAAAATTAAAAGACATAGAATTTTTTCAACAACTTTCCAGAACTCTACTACACCTCCATATCACGCACCTTCAAGATGGTCCGACACTTTTGAATCGCCCTGTAGGTATATAAATTGTTTGAGGGATAGTGAAATGTTCTTGACAAATGTAACTTCACAGCACCTTTGTGGTGAAAAATGAGATTTTAAATTTTAAAATACGATTCGAATCTGCAAGAACAGTTTTTATTTGGAAACTAATAACCACTCGTGATTCTTCGCAAGTAACAATGCTTTGCTTCAAAATAATACAGATTGAAGAAGTTGCATTCTGAACTTCACCTCTTCATAGTTCAAATAATAAACGAGCTGTTTTTCTTCTATTTTTCCCTCGCTTCATCAACCTTTCTCACAACTTACACGGGAGAAAATGTGCAATTTTTGAGTCACCCTATATAAATATTACGTATTCCCGAAATTGACATTACTATTTCCGAAATTAAGTTCTTTTTTCCGAGAATGACATTGAAAAGGTGGTAGAAGACGGGAGGATGACATAAATTTTACTGGTATTCGCAGAGAGAATTTGTTCGCCATGAACGTTTTTAATTTTTCCCTCGGATTCACGCGCAATGCCATTTATTTGTGAGGCTTTGTGTGTGCCTGGCGAAGACGCGTACAGTCCGGAAGTCCTATGTTATGTGCTGGTTCCTCTTCAACCGCGCAACGGAGCAGAAACTCCGGAACACAAGACTCCGGCGCTGTTACTTAAACATTTGACGATTTCGTTCTCACCGCTCACCTCACACCCAAAAGAAACTCCGTTTTCGACGTTTTAATCCCTTTCCTTTCTTTTTTGTTTGTTTTTAGTTTCCAGTTCTTTTTCACCATTCCCGCAACCGCGGATGCCGCGCACTTTATGCGATTAAAATCCATTACTAGCTGACAATAACAAACTGTGCCAGCTTGGTTTGAACTTTTGAAATATATGTGGTTCACAATCTATTTGGACACTATTTTTTTAGCGCATTCTCGTCGAACAACTATGCTTCCACTGAAACTTCAATATCCGTCGGTCTGTCCATCTCGCCATATAGAACTCCCTCTAAAGTTTAGAGGGAGTTCGAGTTTAGAGTCTAAACTGAAGAGCGTAGCGGCCAGGTTTTTCAAATGATTACTACCTACTTCTCTGAGAATGAGTTTATTAAACAAAGAAAAGGTTCTTCTTCATAATAATTGCAGTGGGTGGTTTAAAACTGCAGTCAAAATTTCAGTATCTAGTCAATTTTCAATATTTTCAGAAAATAAAATGTGTGTCACGGAATGTTGAAAACAAGGTTGAAAACTTCAGTGAAACAATTATTTGAATAACATGATTTCCATTAAAGATACGATTTTTTCTGGGCTGTGAATCTACGCGTGTAACATGTCTTTGATGTAATTTCCAAACTATCGCAGATATGGGAAGCCCGAGCAAAGCAAATAATGATGTCATTATCCAAAAAGCCGTCCAAGATGAAATCGCCTGACTCAGTTTTATTGATACAGGGTGATTCACCACCAAATGGACATAGCTCAAGGGTAGGTCCAGTTTTTCCAGGCGAACCTGGATCTGGTTTTGAAATTTTTCTAACGCTGTTCGTTTCGAAGCTACAGGGTGATTCATGTATTTCGTAGAATTTTTTGACAAGTCATAACTTGAGAACAACCCAACAGATTGGTTTGGAATTTTGTGGGTTTACTCTTCTATTGATATCTGACACATCGCTCTATCAAAAAGTTTAAAATTTCCAGGACCGGCCTTGAAAAAAAAAATTTCAAAGCATTTTTCAAAAAAGACACTCTATGCATATCATTCAAAATTCATTTTCATATTCAGAAACTACATGAAACATGCTATCAATATAGCAAAAAAAATTGCTTGGCATCATTAAGCTGTCAAAAGAAAATTGATAATCCTGATGATTTTTGAAGTTAGGATTTTTTGTAAATTAATATTTTCAAATATTTACAAATGATTTATCATGGCCCCAAATTTCAGCCGTTTCGTCATAAAAATAAAAATGACATTTTTCTCGTTTTCTCAGTAGTAACAAAAAGTTTTAGATGAATTAAAAAAAAAATTGTTACGTCCCTCAGTCCCACTCCTATTCCAAATTGAGCTGGAGTTGAGGAACGTATCAATTTTTTTTTGAAAATTCTGATGAAATTTTCCGTTACTTTCTGAGAAAACGAAAAAAATGTCATTTTCATTTATCTGACAAAACGGCTGAAATTCTGGGCCATGATAGATCATTTGCAAATATTTGAAAATATTACCTTAGAAAAAATCCTAACCTCAAAAATTATTGCGATTGTCAAAATTTTCTTGACAGCTCAATGGTGCCAAGCAATTTTTTTCGCGATATTATTAGCATGTTTGATGTAGTTTCCGAATTTGGAAATGGAATTCGAAAAATGTGCATACAGAATGTCTTTTTTTGAAAAAAGCTTTAGAGTTTTTTTATGGCCGGCCCTAAAAACTTCAAACTGTTCGATAAGGCGATAAGTCAGATATCAATAGAAGAATCAACCCACAAAATTTCATTCCAATCCATTCGGTCGTTTTGAAGATACGGATTACGGCTTGTCAAAAAATTCGACAAAATACATGAATCACCCTGTAGCTTCGAAACAAACAGTGTTAGAAAAATTTCAAAGCCAGATCCTGGATCGCCTGGTAAAACTGGACCTACCATTAGGCTATGTCCATTTGGTGGTGAATCACCCTGTATATTGCATTGCCTTTGACGTATTGTGACAGTTGAACTCACCTGTTGAAATCGTCACGTCTGTGATTACGAAGTTTTGCATTAAAAGAAGGCTACAAAATGAAAACAAGGAAATTCTGAAAAATTTCATCATCCACTGATATAGTAGGTTCACTTGTACTGTGACTCTAGTTGGCTGGGCAAATTTTCTACTCAAGCATTGTAGGCTTGCCGCCTTTTCACCTGGTGTGAAACTGACTTCTCTGGAAGAAAGTTATATTTCTTATCAAATTGATATTAAAATCTTGGAAAACTGACCTGGTCATAGGTGGAAATGCGACTAGGGGGACGCAGAGCTGTGTTACCGTCATGTAGACACCAAAAGAGCACGGGGCGGCCGCAAATCTAAGTCATCTTGACGGCGGCCTATTCAGGTTCGACAAAAACTCGTCCCGGGAAGCCCCAAAACGAAAGAAAATTGCAAATTGAAGGTACTAACATCATTTTCGGTCCAATACGCAACTTTGAGCGGCTGGGTTTTTGGAAATTTGGTTCAATATACTTTTAACACGTAAATTCTTTTGCCAATGGCAGACTGCACGGCGATCCTTGTATCGCCTATAATTCTTGAGGGTTTCGCGTGTATTTTTGACTGGAAGAGGCGAAAGGGTTGATGATTGGATGGGTCCTCTTTTTTGGACGAAGGGCGTTGTATACTCTTTAATTTAAACCATCGAAAGTTGAACCGGCTTCTAGAGGCTATTTATTTGTTCATTGGCGAAAATTGAAAAGGGGTCGAAAAATTGCTACATGTTCAAATAAAATGGAAAAAAGCGTCAGACATCAACGTCCCGCAAAAATATTGTATTTTCTTAACTGATCAACTTTCGGGAACATTCAGGAACAATTTTGATGGGGCACTTCTCGAGGTATTTCTACACCGAGACACAAAATATCACCTAGTTCTTCGAGATCTGTTCATGTAGAAGTTTGATGACAACATCTAACGTCGAGTTGACATTCAAAGCCATCACGCCAAATGGAGACTAATGACGTCACATGCTGTTTTTGCCGGGAAAAATTTCGTTCAAATTTGTATCTTTTTTGAGATTATTGTGAGGAATCTTTTGGCAAAACTAAATTCACTAGTGGGATACAGACCTCAAGTACTTTCTATTTTTTGATTAATAAAAAATTGCGAAAACACCCTATTAACCATTTCGATTTCGCAGAGCTTCCGTGATTTGTTGAAAGTGTAGCAATAGCAGTGGAAGTCTGAAGAAATTTTGCAAGTAGATTTTGAACCGCATATGATGCAATAAAATGCACTTGGGGTTGTTTTGCAACAACTTGCCTGCATGAATAATACAGACGCGTATTAACAGCGGCATTGCTCATGCTCGTATAATGTACCAGAATCTGCAGCAATTGGAACAATGAAGCTACGGTAGCTCCAGCTTCTTTCGCACAAGCCCTATAATTGCTAGAAACGCTTACATTTTCGTGATTCGGCAACAAAGTTGCGTCGTCGCCTTAATTAATCATTTCGGCCGTACAGAAGCAGCAGTCGCATTTATTCATAAACTTCATGCATATTTATCCCCGTTCGGCATACCACCGTCCCCGTTTTGCCAGAAAGTTAATCGTAAACAAGGGACAAGAGGGAGCGGGATTTACATGCTGCTTGCTATAAAGCTGATGCTTCTTTGCCAAGATTTCAATTTTCGGAAATGCGCGCGCGAGCGTTGCGATATGCATTATTTTAGGATGGGGTCGGTTCATTAAAATAGACGAGATACGGATAATGATTACTTAACGATGAAGCTTACAGGAGGAATTGAGCAAGGGAAATATTGTCTAAGAACGTCGTCTTCTTGAATAGTCTTCCTATATACCCTTTCTGTATACCCTTCCGTGTTCGTGTCTAGACATAACTTGTCGGGGGGACGTGCGGCGTGGGGCTATACGCGAATGAATTTTTATCGCGAGCCTCCTCATGCTACTACCACTGCATAATTAAGGGACGCAGATAAGAAAGTGGGACTGTTTCCATAAATAATTCAGCGTGAGCCTTTTTGCATGGCCGCGGCGGCATCTGCTTTTTCGGGTGGTTACTATACTGTATAGTAGCATCAGAGCTTCCGGATAAACGAAAATTGTTGCGGAGCAGGGGTAGACAAATGAAGGGTGGGAATAAGGAGAGAATTTAAACGACAACCTGGGTGTAATATCGCCCAGCAACAATTAATGAGGCCTTCGGCGGCGCGGCATGGGGGATTAGCGAAAGTGGCTGGAGAGAGAAATTATGACCATGGTGGGCTTGATATAGGTACAGAGTTTATCGGTTTTCGAATTTGCAAGACACGACCAGTTGAATTTTCTCCTTAGCCCTCGGGTCGTCTCAGGGAAGTGGTGAAACCTGGTGTGAGAGTGCATACTGCAAAGCGAGTAACAGTTATGCACTTCCGTTCAACATATGACCACCAAAAACTAGTCAGCTTATTCCAAGATGAACCTCGGCTGTATACCAAATTTCAAGTCGATCGGATCAACGGTTTGCTGTTGTCACACTGGAAATTGTCTCACTTGTCTTGGAACACCTCAGAGGAAACATCCGTCGAAACCTGTTGTTTTCTGCACGATCACAAACTCCTCCCTTCCATATTGTTGGGGGAGCCGGAAAAATAAAATCAGACGTGAACGTGCAACACGCTTTTTCGCCAAGTATGCATCTTTGTTCAACTTCAGAACTAATTAAACACTCAGTGTCGTGTACCGGCTACCCTCGCAGTGGCCCAGAAGTTTGCTGTGGATGGTGCTTCGTCCCCCGGGTCCGCAATCATGAAAGCGAAATTTAATTGATGGAAAATTTCGGGGGTGCTAAATAAATAATTCCACCTGATGGCGTCGCGCAAAGGAAGAGTTTACCCGAAAACTCTAGGTATGTGCCGTTTCCCCCCGCATGAATATTCATTTTCTGGAACATCCAGCGAGCGTCTGTCTGTGAAGCCGCGCCGTGCCACCTCTCTTCTCTATTAATAACGTCCCCTGTGCGAATTAATCCCGTCGAACTCTCTGCATGCCGGAGTAGTTCACGCACATCGGGAAGGATGACTCCCAATAACCAGCGCGAATCGGTTTCCAGTCTGCTCACGTAAGGATAACACGCTTAATCCAGAGCCACACGTCGTAAAGTATAGGGAAAACACGACGTCTCCGGATGCCGTAGGATACAGGGTGCCTCAAAATTGGTGTAGATACCTACATTCAGACGTCTCCGATGTTCATGACTAACTGTTCTATAAACCTTTTAGCGTAACATTCGAGTGACCCCGGGCAAATTTTCAAGTTTAGCATTGTATGCTCGTCATCTCCTTGTTTGATGTGAAACTGTCTTGTGCAAAAAAAAAACAAGCTATGTTAACTGTAAAAATGGCATTGAAACGTAGAAATTATTGAAAACTTGACCGTGTCATGAGTGGAAATGCGGGTCGATGTCCGAAAAGACGTGTTACCATCCGTTTTGGTTAGACACCAAAACCGCACGGGTCCTCTTCGAATTCGACACCATTCGGGATTCGTGTTGACCAGCCAGGCAGCGCCCAAACAAATTCGTCTCGCGCGATTCAAAATGTAAGCAAATGCGAATTGAAGGTTGATGCATTCATTTCAGTCCTATACCATAGAGTCCTATACTAAACTTTGAACGATTGGTTTCTTAGAGGAGGTTCGGAATATTAAACTTATTACAAATAAATTTTACTGCTTATGGCAGATCACAGGGGTTCCTTGTTTTGCCAATAACTATATAGGGCTTTGCGCGTCTTTTTGGCTGAAGCAGGCCAAAGGGTCGTTGCTTTCCTTTCGACGTTTTGTTTTTGGAACGACGGTTTCGAATTTTACAAGTTTGAAGCGTGGAAAATCGAACTCGCTTCAGAGGTTAAGAATATTTTCCTTAACTGTCAAATATCACAGGCTGCTTTTTTGTTGTTGACAAAAATTAAAATTTGGTCGAAAAATTACGCAATTTTCCAATAAAGTGAAAAAGTGTCGGACATCACGTTTGCAAAAAAACTCCCGTCCATTTGTAGCAGAAATGTGCTAGAATGGAGGATGCGTTTTAAATGTGACCCAGACTACATCGTTTGTCGTCGTGAATTATTGCGCCGAATATCGCCAGTGAACCGCAAAGTTTTGAGGATTTTCTATAGTTTGGATTTGGAAACTTGAGACGCATCCACATAGGATTAGTGCAGTGGCAACGGTATGGTAAAAAAGCTAAACTATAAGTTTTTGTATTCAGCGTTCACAAAGACTTACGGTAAGAAACGAGTGGCAGTGGGAGTGCAGTTGGGATGGCGGAAGTTTGAAGTTTTCTGGCATTCCGCACTGCCCTTGCCAATTTTCTTGCCATCGCCAATCACAATTCACGATTTCGTTGCTAAGCCATTATTGAGGCGTGATGACTTGACTGATAATGCGAATCTGCTACTGTGAGATGCGAATGCTAAATTTTAGACGTTAACAAGAAAGAGCCGTTTGACGGTTGTTACGTCAGGTGTAAACGCTCGTAGTAAGATTGGTTCATTACCTACGCAGTCCCCCTGCAGTCCAACTGCACTAATCCTATGTGGATGCGGCTTTAGAAACAATATCTCCACTATAGAACACAAACATAGATAATGTTACGTATTTCGCGTACGGGTTTGTTTATAATTGAGACAATCGTTTTAAAACACACACTGTTTATAACTGCGCGCTACAATAAATACACGCCAACACATTCACTTGGGAATATCGCTGGTACTACTTCGCTTCTATCGCACTCGATCCAATTCAATACTGCTCGTAAGCCGACGATCGGTGCTTTATATATGCCCCCGACTAGTGTTCTTGAATGTTCCATGGGTCCTCCGGCAAATTCCACAGTGACCTAGCATACGATTTCCAGGCGACTCCTGAAAAAATCTTACATATTTCGCGGGCATTACCAACGTGCGGTGAAACCGGCACCTCCGCCAAAATGGACAGATGTATCTTAACCCATTGTTGAAGTCTCCATTCAGTTCCACGGGCCAAAGCCTACACGCATGTTCTGGAATGCACTAGAGCTCCGCACTTGTACACTGCGACCTACGTCGCAGTATATAAAGTCTATAAAAATCGCGTGCTCTCCAGAATCGCCGCTCGTAACAATAATCAGCCCTATTCTACCCGTAGAATGTTTGGTAGTAATCTTGCTAACGAACAAGTTGCCCTAGCAAAGGAATTTCTCATTGGTTGTCACCACAGCAACTGATCCATTAGCAATATTGCGAGCTAACAATTTACGAACAGAATCGAGCTGAATATTTTCCTACTATAGGTATAATCAGTTCGAATAAGGATCTAGGATCTATTAAACTTTCCTGCTCTTTCATGGGATAGTTTAATGAAATAAGTAATTGCACGTGCACTCGAGAAATTGTATCAAAGATAATAGAAGATTTCACAATCGAATGCAATAATCTCGAGGGAGTGTTTTTGCCCCGCGTCATGTCTCGAACGCGCTCTTAATTTTTGACAGCCGTTTCATCAAGATCGGATGCGCTCACAATGGACGCAAAATTTACATATGGGAAGGAATAAAGGAATACGTGAGATTTATGTGTCCTCTACATCATTTTTTATCGCGACCCGGAGGCGATTCACTTGGCATAATGTTGGCATCATCCGATCTTTAAATATTGTACCTATAAAATTTAAGGACGAAATATACTGGAGAGATGACGCAAACACCGGATGGAAATTATGCTTTTCCTACGATCTTGATATTCTCTCACTAACCGATCACATTCTCTCACTCGACCTCGATATTCTCTCACCAACTGGTGGGTTCCACTAAAAGTTTATGAGCTGGTTAACTTTAATCAGAGTTACTGACCACGCTACCGGCTGTGTCATAGCAACTAACCTAACTCAGATTAAAGTTAACTCGCTCATAAAGCTTTTGGTGAAGCCCGCAGTTGAATGTTGAAGCAGAGAGGAGAGCAAGCAATACAAGTTCCAACCCAAGACAGTGTATTTTTCACTAAATAAACATCCTCGCCTCACCTACGGCTCGTGCTCAAACATCATGCTTTTGAAACAAAAGGGGTTTCATTTCTTATTGCTCGTTGTAAAATATACTATTTTTCTTTCCGCCTCACTCGAGTAAACTGATACAAGAGAGCAAATCAAGAAGCAGTCTCGCCGGCGTAATATTTTACTTATCTCCCCCCCCCCCTGTTCGTTCGATTTTGGCCGAGTCAGACCCGCCGCCGTCGGCGCTACCGTTAAAAATAAAACCTTCTGCCGTTGTTCCGGGGGATTGATAAACGACACAGAGAGAGGCCCGACGAAACAACATCATGATTTTCGACCAATTTGGCCGGGCAAATTTTATTATTTAGCTTTGCAACGCGTTTTTTTTTCGGAAGGAAGTAGCGGCATTTCCCGAAGTAAGAACATTTCTATATTTCAGATCATTATTATTTCACTTTACTATTTGTTTGGGAATCCACAGCCCGCAGCCACTTTTCCTTATCGTTTTTGCCTGCCGTTCCTGCTAGGTTACATTATTTTCTTTCACCAAATCACAGATAATTGGGAATTATTCAGTCAGTCAAAAATTACAGAATATTATTTTTATTATAGGAATCATAAACAAAACAAAGTGTCACTGAATGAACGTTCATCTCTAACTGAAATACTGGCCCTTATACCTGCTTAAAATGTGTTTTTCGAAGCCAAAGAACCCTGATGGCAACTTTCAAGGTGAACATATAGTGAGGGGCAAAAGTATGGAAGAAATTCTTCAAAAAAAATCGATTTTTTTTGGTCGAGGAATTCCTCGAACGGTCGATTTTGTTTTCCAATTCCGCACATTTCGATGTGAAATTTTCATATTTGCTGCCATTTTTGTGAAAGCGGTGACGTCCAAGCAATATGCACGTACATTTTTTGAACTGATAGCTTCCGAGATAATAATTATCAAAGGTAGTAAATTTCTAGTCTTTTATTAATTATGTTTTGACAAAATAAAAACGTTTTCCTACGACCACCTACGAAAGTGACCCCTTTCACACGCTATAGTAGGCCCGAAAGTTGTCAATTACGTCAACCTACCCAACCTGTGCGTTATAGCCGTGCGTTATTATAACGCACAGTTCATTCGGATCACGAAACAATACGAATTTAAACGACGATTTAATCACAATTTCGAAAAACCGGCTTTCATACCACTCTAACTCTGATTCACAAGCAAACCAACAATAATTCGCACCTACAGGACTGGCCTCAGACATGTCCTCTCAACCGAAAGTATGGGTTTGACATGCTTATATAACCTTATCGAAGGCCTAACCCTGGCGGTGAGATGTATAAAAATAAAAATCCTACATAATTTCCTTTCAACAACAGTAATTGTAAAGTTATTAATGAAATTCTCACCTACACTTATAAAGCATAATACTTATTTGGTAGTGCGAATGCAAATGCGACCACAAAATAATAAATGGGGGTCTATTCAGAAATCTTGAGCCGCACCAGCCCCATTCAATACACCTAAATACTTTGAATCAAGTTAACATACTAAAATGTCAAAATGACGGTTGAAATGTCACTAATTTCATTATTGGATTTTCAATTTTTTCACAAGGAGACGTTGGTTATAAATGAAGTCCCATACACCTGCTGATGACCAAAACGTACCTTTCCCGGCTGGTAGCTGGGGCCTTAGGCCGCTATTGCTCTTCAAAGGATATAAGAAATTGTTCGTGTCTTGTATTAATGATGGTTTTGGCCGGCCGACGATAATACCCTGATAGCTTGATGGTGAGAGACGCCACCTCCGACCTTACCTGCTGCCTCAGGCGTGTGACGTGTGTCCAGCAGGCCCGAGTTCGATTCCTGCTATTCCCCGGATTTTTTTTTGTGAAAAAGATCATTTTTTATATTTTGAAGACAATCAGAATTTGAAAGACTGGCTTTTGATGGGATTCTTGATTTTTTTGCGATAATTCGATGTACCGCTCGCTTGTAAGATGCTCAAGCATAACAACAGCCACAGGCAGACTTGGTCAGAAAATAGCGGTGTTTTTCGAGGAAAAATTGAAATATATGAAAAAATATCAGTAGTAATAAGAAAAAATTGAAAATTGTGAAAAAAATATAAATTTTTGAAAATTTCAATTTTTGAAAATTTTAAATACATACACATTTTCTTTATAAACCCATTTAAAATTACCCTTATCTATGTAATTATTATCATTTATCCACTGGTTTTTATAAAATCTATGTTTACAGAAGAACACGAAAATGACGTCTTAATTTGAATGTAATTTTCTCCCGGTCGTAGGAAAAATAGTGTACGTAACTCGCCGTAAAGTGTCTTACTTACATTCGTGTGATTTCTGAACTCGGCTGCGCCTCGTGCATTATCTTGCATACTCATGCGTAATGTATCACTTCCCGTACTTGTTACGTAATGTACTATTATATCGCAGAAATGTTCATAAAATGTCTCAAAATATTTCACTCCAAGGTCAAACTTTTCCAGTCGCCCTTGAGGTTTTTTTTGTAGAGTGGCCCGCAAGATCTTCGCATCTCACCCCTCTCGATTATTTTTTATGGGAATACCTCAAATCAAAAGTCTACATGAACAGACCACAAAATTTGGAAGACTTGAAAGATCAAATTCGTGAGGAATGTCGCTTGATCAGTGTAGAGGTTGTCCAAAATGTTATCCGAGAATTTTCGGACAGGCTTGCGTACTGCCAAGAGACCAACGGGTGGCAATTTGAGCATTTGATCCATTAAAAGAAGCTCCAAATCAATTTTTATGGAAATAAAAAGAACACTTTTTAGAAATGAAAATTTTTAAATCAAGAACTTTGACATTTAATATACCCAAGGCTATCCGCCCAAAAAGTGTAATGTGCATATTGCTGGAATCAGAATTTCATAATCTAGTCAACTCTGCAAAAAAAGGAGGGGTGTTCAGTAAAAAAAATGGCTAATGACGTCACAGCTTTTACAAAAATGGAGCAAATATGAAAATTTTACATCAAAATGTGCCGCATTGGAAAACAAAATCGACCTGTTCCAGGAATTTTTTGATGAATTTGTTCCATACTTTTGCCCCTCACTGTATATTGGTATAGTAGGTTCACTTGTACTGTGACTCTAGTTGGCTGGGCAAATTTTCTACTTTAGCATTGTAGGCTTGCCGCCTTTTTACCTGGTGTGGAACTGACTTTTCCGGAAGTGAAGTTGTATTTCTTATCAAATTGATATTAAAATCTTGGAAAACTGACCTTGTCATAAGTGGAAAGGCTACCAGAGGGGCGCAGAGCTGTATTACCGTCATTTAGACACCAGAACCCTACGGGGTCGCCTTCAATTTAAGTCATCTTGCGACGGCCATTCAAGGCCGACAAAAACTCGTTCCGCCAAGCTCCAAAACGGAAGCAAATTACAAACTGAAGGTAATCACATGAATTTCGGTCCACTACGCAACTTTGAGCGGCTGGGTTTTTTGAAATTCGGTTGAGTTAACTTTTTATACGTAAATCCTGCTGCAACTGCAGGCCTGCCGAGATGTTCCTTGTCTTGCCAATAGTGCTTCATGATTCTCGTGTCTTTTCGACTGCAAGAGGTGAAAGGATTGATGATTCCATGGGACCTCTTTTTTTGGACGAAGGCCTAGTACTTTTTTAGTTTGAATCAACCTAAAGTTGAACCGGCTTCAAGAGGTTAGAAATATTTATTACACCTGTCAAATGTCTAAAGCTGCCTTGATTTATTTGTTCATTGGCGAAAATTAAAAACAGGTCAAAAAATTACTACATTTTCTATAAAAGCGTCAAACATCACGTCCCGCAAAAATATGCCGTCTATCTGCAGAGGATATACGTAAATAATACGTTCCAAAAGTGGTCCGAACGACGAACGCCAAATGAAGCCAGAGCAGCCAACCGCAAAGTTTTGGGGACTTTGTATATTTCAGATTTGGAAACTTGAAAACAAAATCTCACAGCCGACTAGAATCACGGTACAGGTGAACCTACTTTAACATAATCTTTTTCTTGTGAGTCTTTGAACGATTATTATATTTATATATCGATGGTATTTTACGATCTCCAATGGTCGCAAAACACAAGCAACGCAAGACGCTGACGCTGGCCAATAGGGGCGGGCTCCTTTGACGACATCTGAACTACAATTAATGACGTAGTAGACTTGACTGGAGGTGGAAAATTGTCCCACACCGAAACTACACTTTATATACATTTCAACGGATGGGTCGCGCCAAAGTAATCGAACTTTACTTTTCCATCCGGCTTTCAGTCATATCCTCCAACTATACCCTACCTACGGTTATCTACCGGAATCGCACTGGATTCCTGTTACGTTCCTGATGCTTCCACTTCTGTTGTTTCACGCGTTTTGTTTTGCTTCCATTGGATCATTGCTCCCGCAAGTCTCCTCTTTTGTCCCATTCGAATAAAAACCCCATGTGCCGTCTGATTTCCTCTATCGAGCTCCTTCCGCGAGCTTTTCCTCTGGGCTGCAAATTTTCTCTCCAAAAGCGCGTCGCCGTCGCGCGTTTTCTTGTTTTCCCAAACCGAAATCTTTGTGTATCTGGAGAACTTTTATATAGCTAATGCAGAACTTGTTTCCAACTTTGTAGCCGTTTTCTTAAATTCGTTTGAAGCTTTCCATACATTCCCTTTCACCCCCTACTCGTTTGTAACTCTTATACTCTTGTCGTATACTTTGTCCATCATTCCAAAACTCTTTTTCGGCAATACATTAGTATGTTATGTCAAGGCGTACAAGAAAATGGTAGACAGGGTACTCATTACCTTTGTACTATTATTTTAGACTACGCATCAGTTTAATCGTTGTTCTAGCAAAGGACTTGATGGAAACCCGACTAATTTATCCGCACAAAGTTACGTGTATGTGCTATACATAGTAGATAAGCATTACCCATGCGAATACCTGCATGCAACGCTGAACTTTGCCGGTGCATCCGCCAATTTCGACCGCAATGCCCATTTAACACCGGCGGATTGCACACCCGGCAAAGTCTCTTCTCCTATTTGTTATTTTGCTTCGTGTTTTCCACATGCAAGAATAGCTAGCACCCTAGTAATAACAAGTATGTAGTCCAATAGACATCTACAGATTATGCAACTTATGTATTTCTCGTACAGCTCTGTCAGACTTGGAATAATAAATGTTTTTTACTCGTAGATGATCAGTTATCCACTTTTTTGCCATCATTCTGATGAAGAAGTGGAGAAACCCTCCCGAGAAGTTCTGTCTAGAGCTCGTACGGTTTCTGCTGAAGATCTTATTCTCCTTGGTGTTCCTTTACTGGAGGGAGGATTTGGTAAAATTGCATCGTTTCGATGACTTGAAAACTTGTTTCGATCGTCTTAAAACACTGACCTCCCCTATGTCGATTTCTTCCAATCGAAAAACTGCCCTGGAATACCCAAAATGCTTCAATTTTACGCACAATTTAACTTGGTAATTTGAACATTTGTTGAATGATATTAATTCCCTTTTCAAAACAACACTTGAAACATTATTGCATGAATGAGAGACAGTTGACTCAAGCCAACATCGCCATTCATTCATGTGGTCTCGGATTCAAAATTTTACCAAACCTCAGCTTTCCTTGCCTTTTGCCATAGATCGATGGAACCGTCTCCAACATTCTCCAATATTCAATTGACAAAGTTTCCATTGTTCACATAGCTGATGCTCTTGAAATTTGAAACCTGAAATTTGATGATAATGCGCTATCTGTTATGGCTGCCCAAAGAAACTGGTATGACACGATCGATCGATCTATAGGGTGATTGCATGAAATTCGTTCACCTGATCACCGGCAGGCAGCGCAAGGGTCGATAGTTATGTTTTGACGTTTGTTGTGGAATTGCATTGGGGCACATAGCACATAACAGGTGTAAAGCAATGATTAGAAATCACAATCTTGATCTCGTAAACGCCGAACAAAACAGTATGTGAACAAAACACGTAAAAATTACAGTATTAAGTGAGGTTAGTCCGGTTGACGTTGACTCCAACATGGATGAAACTTGATAGATGACAATGACACTATTGACATTTTGCCATAAACTCCCTCTACATGCAATCACCCTATTGTGGAAAAAAATCTAGTTTTCGATAACCCAACAGCTGATGATAACGATAACGCACTCTTGAAATAAAATGAATGAAATCTGTCAATCTCTTAAATCTTTGGAAGTCACTTGTTGAACCGGATGTTGAACAGTTTTCAGTTTGATTTACCTGTCATATAGTTGACAGCGTGACAAAACTGCGAGTAAATTGCAAATAGATATAAGTATACCGCAATTAGGTACGAGGATTATCTGTTGTGAGTAACCGATGGCTTTGCCGTCTCGGTTTGGCTGCATTGCTGTGTTTGCATCGTGATTGCTCAAAAATAATATCCGCACGCATCTCTTTTTGTCATGTCTTCATTTTTCAAATATCCCTTAAAGGCAACTATTCACCACCTTATGTTACCGGTCGATACAATAAGGCTACAACAAAAATCCCGACCGCGAAGACGTTGGCACTTTGTCTACAGAAACCGGCTCAGAAGCCCAATTTTGGGCTTCACTAAACTAAACTCCGAGTACGGGAGAAATCACCCCGTAACTCACACTCTTCAGTCAAGCTCGAAGGTAACCAGCGAATAAAGAGAAACAGCGATGGTTAATAAATTTCCAGCCTCCAGTTTCCTGAGAGACTTTGTTGAATAATATCAATTAAAAAAGTCTTCATGCCGCGCACACCACCGTAAGAAATCAACGTCTTTCGTTAATTGCTGCAACGCCTCCGGGCTTCAGCTCCAGGGAAATCGAGCCGTGGAGCGCGCTAAAACTAGATTTAGAAGGCTGCGCGCGGATTCTTTCTTCGCTTTTCTCAAAGAAACATCTCCAAGACAGCACCGGGTGTAGTAATTAAAGGCCTTCGAGTTCGTGCGCTCGTATGCACCTGGGGAGAAAGGGGCACTTAAACATTTTGCGGTCCCAAAGTTATCTTTGTCGCACACGGCCGGGGCGGAAAAGTCGTCGTCGTCGTCGTCTCTCGACATTACATAATATAACACGTAGAGGTATATGGGAGAGCTAATAGAGTTAGAGGTGTGGAGTTGAGGAAGAGCCGCACTAACGTCGGAAGTAATAAAGACACCATCGCTGGATCACGACGAAGACGTGTGACGTTTCTAGTAGTTCATTTTTCACGGTTTATGATTCGTGTCGAGAACTCACACCGAGTAATGGTAATAACCTATTGCCCTTAATAACGCGGTGAGTAAAATGGCAACGGGGTTATTTACTTTGAACATGTTGCAATGAAAAGTTATACAAGTACGCCGATTACCGGAAACTGACAGGTAATGGATACTTTACAGGCGTTTTTAGGATGACAATAAAATCACCACAGGACTGAAATGGTCTTTATCTTATAAATACTCAGTTTACGCAACATGCAACATAACATTGCTCAGTTTTATTACATTGACTTTTCAAATTATGAGTACGGTTTCGATTCTAGGCTGTAGCGGGTAAAATGTCGTATACGTAACTACGCCAGGAAAGAGTCTTGACAGGACCCGCAGGCCTCCAACACTCGCTAAAGCTTGTCTTGGAACATGTCTTTTCCTTTACTCGTCCAATCCTCACTTTTAACATAACAAGCAGATCGACCAGACTAGACAAAGACAAAAGGGTAATGGTGAAAAATCCAACGGGTCCTACACCCACCACAGATGAAACATAACGGCGGGGCCGTCATTGCTGGATGGATCACAGAGATATCGGTAAGGTAGAGACGTACCGTACCTACCTGTAATTTCTGATCCAACAGACAGACTTTCCATAAAACTAAAATTCGAAGCTGCGATCGGTCAAAGTCACATTTTATTTCTCAAAACAAAGACATCTTCCACGCATTTAGGCATTTCGTTCATGTCGCTGCTCGAAGCCTTCATCACTTCGTAGGTCGTGAAGTCACTGAATTTGCTGATTTTCGTGATGGCATATTTCACTTCGCTTGGCACATCGCCGCTTCCTTGGTTCAGGCTTCCTTGGTTCACGCTTCCTTGGTTCAGGCTTCCTTGATGCTGTCTTCCTTGACTCAGGCTTCCTTGATTCAGGCTTCCTTGGTTCACGCTTCCTTGGTTCAGGCTTCCTTGATGCTGTCTTCCTTGATTCAGGCTTCCTTGGTTCAGGCTTCCTTGATTCAGGCTTCTTTGTAGCTGGCTTCCTTGGTCCAAGCTTTCTTGGCTTAGGCTCCCTTGGTGCTGGCTTCCTAGGTTCTGGCTTCCACCGGAAGATTTGCTGAATTTTTCCATCAGAGACGCGAAGCTGCTTTGAATAGATTTGTCTGTTCTTACAGAAGACGCGCGGCTACTTTCTCTCGGCGAGTCAGACGATAACAGCCCGTCCGAATTTCTTGCCGAGTGCGACGATAACAACCCGCCCGAATTTCTCGGCGGATTCGACGATGGCAACCCGCCCGAATTTCTCGGCGGATTCGACGATGACAACCCGCCCGAATTTTTCGGCGGGTTCGACGGTAACAACTTGCCTGAAGCATTTCTTTTTTCAGGTTGAGATTGAGGCGGAAAAGTTCTGCAACATTTACATAGCGTTCGATCGGGAGGAGTGATGCAGCAATGTTCACCCGTGTTTGCCATGTATGACGACAATTTTTAGATTGAAACCGCCTGAATTTGCACCTACTCAATTTTGACGCGAATCTGACAAGGCATCTGTCCATCCAAGGGCGTCCTGTCAACCAGGGATCACGTCTGTCAACGCAGGTGATGGGCTTCTAGGGAATGATGCGTGTACGTCAACCCACAGGTTTTTTCAGACCTTCCGCGTTGAAATGGCCGGACCGGTCTATAAATTATCCAAACAGCTCTTCTGGTATCAGACACTCTCGGAAAACCCTTCTCCTGGCCTTTGTAAGTATACTTATATACACGTACTTACGTATTCTTGTCTATTGACTTTATTAATAAATGAAATGCATCATGGGAAACGAGTCCACACAGAGTAGGTAAAGTAGGTAACTACTACACCGCAAGTATGTCACTGTGACTTTTTCCAGTCAAGTGTTGCATTCGAATTTGTCATTACGAGGTCGTTTACGTTCCAAGTACCGTATGATCAGAAACTTTCCTACTTCCGGTAGGCTGTGGCCTGGCCAAAATCAGCCTCGTTTGCCTGCCAATGACCAAGCCACAGCCTTGTTTTGCCTGCCAATGACCTGGCCACAGCCTCGTTTTGCCTGTCAATGACCAGGCCACAGTCTACCGCAAGTAGAAAAGTTTTTGATCATACGGTACGATCGCACGCAAAATAAACGGAGACAGTGTTTTGCGCGGAGTGTACCGATTTTATGAATTTTGGCTTGGTGTCACAGTGACAAGAAGGCTAAAATTCATTAAATCAGTACACTCCGCGCGAAACACTGTCTCCGTTTATTTTGCGCGCGATCGTACATACAAGCTTTCCATTTTTCTCTATCTTCGTTATTTTGTTTTGTTGTTGCTGCTGCGTTGTTAGCGGTTTTTGTCATTGTTATCGTTTGTGGCTACCTACTGCTAAATTGCTGAGTTTGATTTGTTAATCCCTGTTGTAAAATACCTACTTATCAGTGGTGAAAACCGAAAACCGATATGAAATCGCTGATGGCAATCAAAAGTTATGATGATTTTAGAAATCGTCTGAATTTGCTTGTCCCCTAGATTCTTTTGATGTGTGTAGTATGATATACTATTTTATATACTTTTTCTTAATAATCGCCCAGAAATTGGAAATTCTAGCTGCTAAAAATAGAAACGTTTGACAGGTGACACTTCAGAACTGACGTTCGCCTACCTTCTATTGCCAATAAATTGTTCCGATTGGGGACCTAAAGTTTGAAGTAAATTCTGCACCACGACTCACGAGTGACTTAGAGAGAACTAGTACTTATTCTAAAGAAGTTTACGTGGTCTGGATACTTGGAAGACTTGATCAGAGTCTAGACGAGGAGGAGTTAACGTCGGCATCCGTCTCCAAAAACATCCCACGGCGGTCACCCAGCTGAATTCGCATACCGCCGTGTGTTGCTTGACTTGAGTAATCGAAACCAAGTGCGGTGTTCTGGAGTACGTTCAACTCTAGTGTGACTCTAGTTGGGTAGAAGTCTCGTCACGCGACGCTCTTGAAGAAGACTTATTCGGGAAATCATAGATCACTAGATTTACACTGGAGTTGAACGCACTATATATCTATATCGCACTACGCGGCCGTCCACAGTGAAATGAAAGTTGAGAAAAAACTTCATAAAAAATTATTATAGACGATGGATCTCCAGGAGTACGCAATCAACGGCGGTGATAATGATGTAGTTAATGTTTCCATCTGTGAGCTGCGCTTTGGCGTTTTTCAGAGCAAGAAAGCAACAAAGTTGAAAAGCGCACCCGTTGCTAAGCATCATTAGTCAAAGAACGTTGCAGGATGGCCTGAAATGCAACTCGTTAGCGGAGCTATACATTTAAATTGCTGGGATTCCTCCTGGCCGACTGACGATTTCAACATGACAGAAATTCCATCGACAATGTGTAATCAATCGAAAAATTGTTGAAAGCCAGAATAAAACCAAAAAAGGCCGTCGCATTGAAATGATGCAGCCATTGGCGGGCAGGTGACTGGATCGACGCCCCGGTAAACACGGCTATTTAGATTCAGCCGGAGTCAATGAGACGTGCACTGGCGTCGATCCAAATGCCCATCGTCCCGCGTTCACCCAAAACCTGCGCTTTCCCCGACCCGACATTAATTCCCGGAATGTTGCGACATCTTCAGTCACTTCATCATGTCTAGTGCTATAGTGTTTCCGCTTTTTAGTAAAATATATTTTTTTTCGAGCTTCCGAAGTTTGGGTCAGGTGGGCTATGATTTATCGTCAATTTGTTGAGCTTTCGGTGGCCCATCGATTGGATGGAACATAGCCCTGCATTCAGGTCTCGCATGTTGTTGACGAGTCGCCGGGCGCGTCGGAGTGAGACACGGATTTACTCCATCGTGCCAGTTCATGGATGTATCACAGTTTGACACTCCCAACCGTGAGACGTAATCACTGCACTATTTGCTATTTATTCTTTATTCATCAGTACATGGTGTTACCCTAATGGTATTTCAACCGAGTTGGTAAAATAAAACTATTGATATGCCTCAACTTTCAGGTGATAGCCAAATGCCTCGTCATCTAATCAGTGCATTGTATGAACTATGAGATCCTCACTTTCCCTGTCAACTATAGGCGATTTACATTTAAAAAACGCCACCTGGTGTAGAGCTCGGTACTTGATCGTCGAGGACGTTTTTGCGAGGAAAACCTACTCCGACGTCTAGTAGCCTAGGTGGGCACTAGTGGATACCTGTAATACCCACATATTGACATGGAAATTTGACAAGTAGAAATAATTTGAAAAAGGGGTTTGCATTTGTGTCTCTTCTTTCATGTTATGGTTAGCTGCTGTATTAAGCAGGTTTGTAGTAGATCTAGCTCCAGAGGTGCGCAGCTGAAAGACTACGCCCCCAGCAATGCACTACATTATTGCGATAAAAAAGACAACGTTTACGTCGCGAACACAGAGGTAGCTACGGCGAGCTTGTTAGAATGAAAAATGCGGATCTCCAGCTGAAGTCAAAGCAGGAAATCTTTAGAAAAAAGCGAGGAAAAAAGGTAGGTGGTGGTTGACTCTGCACGGCCAGCCCGAGGTGATTTTTTCTTGGCTGGCAGGCTGGTCGACGGGCTTGTGTGTTTCCCTCCGTGCGGGTGTGACAGAGTCTGTTGCTCTTCCTTGGGCGGACGCTATGGATGATTTAGAGAAAGGTCTGCGACGACGCTGGTCATCAACATGGGGCCCAATAACGAGCCTATGGGGTCCCAAGGGTTCACAGGAACAAAAGTTTGCTTGTAGCGTACTGCACAAGACAGCAAAGTGACAGTTTTGACATGCCACCAATTGACGTAACCACCGCCGTTGCCGGACGGCAACTTACACCAGTTCTAAAAATTAATGCCCTAAAACTTCCTCGACGAAACGGCCATTTTCCCCAATAAGGTCAATCGCCTATAGTAGGTTCACTTGTACCGTGATTCTAGTTGGCTGTGAGATTTTGTTTCTAAGTTTCCAAATCTGATATTTGAAAACTCCCTAGAACTTGGCAGTTGGTTGCATTGATGTTTGAAAGTTTTAGCTTGACAACATCAACAACATTACCGTTTATGTCAAATAGACTGAAAATCACGAGTTTCACGGAAATTGTGGTGGAATTATGCCCATTACTGTGAAAACTGTGTTTGCGCCTCAGCTTGTGTCTTGAACAATAACGTCCAGTGCCCATTTTGAAGCCCTCGAGGGTGCCATCAAGAACTTGCTTCTGGGAGAAAATTGGCGGAGTATAGGTGCTGGGCATGTACCCCATAACGTTCAGCTTTGCGGAGAAGACGTGAATTTATTTTCAAAAACCACATAATATGGAAGCATTGTGAACTATTCCTGGTTTTTAAAAGAAGTGCCCAAACTCTGGAAGACTGGGAACTCTGGGAAGCTACCTACACTCTTCTAATTTTTGTGTGGATGGGATTCACCGGCTTGATTACTTGATTTCACTGCTCAGGACATCGTACTGGAACAAGAAATTTGCGGACTTGTGAAAGGTGAACTACATCCACTTCATACTTACAATTTGCAAAGTTGATTTCGGTAATTTTTTCATTCTTGACAGGAACAGCCGACACATCAACATATCCTATATTGACAAAAACGCACCAACATAACCTATCTTTCGAAGCCAGACGCTCAGGCGCACACTAGGCAGTTGGACGTGAAGTCTACAATGCCAAACTGTGAAATTTGCCCAGCCTACTAGAATCACGGTACAAGTGAACCTACTATATCTAGCGAATATGCCTCAATGTCTACTATAGTTTGACTTTTTCAGTTAGCTGCTTTTTGTGAAAGGGCTGCAGTGCTGGGTAGCTTACGAACAATTCGTAAATAGAGAAACAGTTGTGCACAGAGAGGACAAAGGCATTTAGAGACCAAGCACCATTTTTTGTGTGGTACACTGAGCGCCATAAAAATTGGGTAATTTCAGTGTTTAATCATAAGACAAATGACCCAGTGACCACAGTACTTTCCGGGTGATCTTCCTGATACGTAAAAAACGTGAGTGCGTGACCATAGTCACCCTCGGAAGAAGTGAAACTTCTATAGATATGAATCAATCAGCAAACAACGTTCGAAGAGGTGTTCTTTTCGTACTCCCGCTCCGCTCCCTCACGGTTTGTATCATCTTGTTTTTCTTATTATCAATCTTATTATTATTATTAGTCACTCAAAGGGCAGAGTACTTTCGACATGATTTTTTCACGATTAGACTTCTTTTATTTCTTTTCTCGCTGCGCTCGGCAGTGGAGAGCCCCACCAAATGCGGGAATGAAAAGAATCCTTCGAAATTCAACTTAATTATTATATTACTGCCCCTATGACTTGCCGCCTGCCGCCTGTTAACGTAATGTTATCGGCAATGGTAATGTTAGCATTTCAAAGCAACGAGTTTCAATGGGTAATGCTTACCATTGCCACTAACATGATTGTGAATGTCACCATTTGAAACTCATTGCTTTGAATGCTAACTTTACCATTGCCGGATAACACTACGTTAACATTAACATCATTGTGGATGGCCTAGTACTCGCCTGTGCGCCGGAACGCACTGCACGCCTGCTAGGCCCGGCCCTGAATATACCTCCCTATCCCTATAATAAATCACATCCGCTCGAATCTATTCAAGCCAAGTCGAGAGCCATTCTTGTCGGGCCAACAGTACGACAACACGAAGAGCAGTCCAGTGTCGGCGATTAGTAAAAAATAGAACCGAACGCGGCGAACGCTGCAACAGCTTATTCTTTCATTTCCTGGGACGACGCTGGTCACCCCAAGGTCAGACAAGACAACGTTACAGCACATCGTTACAGGCGTTCGTTACAACCACTGATGCTATCAAGCAATTTCACTCCCATGTGTGGTTCTCCGTTAGTGGTGTGTTGTGATCTAGGCGCGAGAATAGAATTTTCACTTCAAAAAAGTTTTGCTCCAGGCGTTCCTCCAAAAGAAGGTTGGAACTGGTTTTTGGAATTCAATTAGGACCCGGTATAACCTAAAAAAAGATCAAGGTTGAGTTTTGTTCCGGATTTGGATCTAGGACCTACCTAAATCATGACCACTCGAGCTGATTGTGATCCCAATACTCAACAGCTCTGTGTTTTTCAAAACATAAAAAGTAAATAATATAGTCGTTCTATAAAAGTCGCTCTATTTCTTTAACTTGCTGCCTACGAAAATCATTATTCAAGACTGGTGTACCAAGCGTATTTAAAATGCGCTCGTTAAAACGCCGTCCACTTGACACTACAGAAGAAAAAGAGGTCGCAATGTACAAATAAGTAGAGATACAAAGGCAGAAACTGCAGGCTATTTTTTTAATACCGGGTGTTTTTTTGTAAAATTGAATTGCAGTAAGCTATGGAAGTAAAAACGTATGTGCGCAACTTGATTCAAATTGGGGAAGTCGGCCATGCAACGCGGGAAAATGAATCGAGTCGCGAACATACGTTTCCACTTCCATAGCTAACTCCAGTTTCTGATTTTGAAAAATATTCCGGTAAACAAAAAAAATCTGTTGTGAGCGACACAATACTTTCTCGGCGGTATCCAGCGACGCGACGTGAGAAATGATTTTGTTCGAAGCGTTCCATCGGAACGACCGAGAATCGGTGGGCAACTCCCACTGCTAATTAAAACTTCCGTTGCCTTACTTTTTTCCAAATTTTATATGACTTCATTGGCTAATTTTTGAGCTATTAAACTGAACTTATGACTAAGCATTAGTTTTGATTACTTACAAAGGAAAACAAAAAATTATAGTAATACGCAGTAATAATTGAACAGATCATAAAAAGTGAGTGAACGGAACGTATTTCAGCGTTTCACTGTGAGAGCGAAAAACTGTTTTTCCAATACGTCCGGAGAAAATGAACAGAAACTGAATATATCTAAATAATTTAAGGGAAAAAATTTGAGAACTAACGACAAGATACATAGAGAACATAAAAAAATAATGATCAACAATGATAACCTGCCAATTTAATCCAGTTTAAGCTAGGAAATGGATACCTGATCTGATCACCCCAAAAAGTGACAACTTGAATCAGCAGAGAAACGAAGATGCATAGTTTCTGTCATGGTATGACAAAGGGCGCGATAAAGACAAGTTGCAAAACTTCGATAAATTATAATAATTTATTAATTGGCCTTCAGCAAACATAAGAACTAGCATGTGAGCACAGGAGAAGCAGAGTTTATTGTACCATAGGTATGCCCTGGTCAGCAGTACACCAGGAAACGTGGGTCAATCTCACGGAGTGACGGACGTCACCAATTGCACTATAAATTCTTGAGAGCTTAATAGCCCAGGAATTTTAGGGTTTGACCCTGAAATAAATATGTCCCATTTGAAATTTTGCACAAACGGTCTTTGCCCAATGCTGAACAACATACTAAAAGCTCCGGTCCAACAAGTGTGCGGAACATAGTTTTTCGGGGGCAAGAAGGGAGTAAGTGCCGCCAAATCAGATGAACTCTTGCTGTAATTCAGAAGAGGGTACTTGTAAGTCTCAACGTTGATCAACGTGTCCCTTAAGCAATGCTGATTAATGTAATAAAAGCTCCAGGCCCTGAAATCTGAGCGTCATAGTTTTTGATGAGCAAGAAGGGAGTAAGTTCCGCAACAGTGGCAACTCTGTAAAATTTGATTTCCTCAAAATTTTGAAGGCCTGATTGGTCTGAATTCCTTTTCAAGCAATGCTGATTCACATTTTAAAACGGAATTCTCCGATTTCCCTCCTCCCGACCCACCAACCAAAGAGGAGGGAAAGTATTGTGAAGGCGCTAAAAAACATGTTTCGAGATGAACACGGAAATATCCATTTTGAGCCTCTCTGAGACGACTAGGACCATTTCCAGATGAAAGTTTGTCTGTCTGTGTGTCTGACTGAGTTTATGCCTGGGCTGTGTGTGTGTGTGTCTGTCCGTAATATTTCACGATAACGACCAAATGGACAAATGGTTGATCTGATCGATTTGAAATTTGGTATGCAGACATGGTTTTTTTGTCGAATGAGCCCATTAATTTTTGGGTGTCATCTGTCAAACAAGAAGGACACTATCAAATAATGACAGAAGTTGTATCTCACCGAACTTGACATGCAATATGTCGTTTGGAAGCCTTCGAAAAACTGTATTCAGAACAATTAAAAGTACTTCTCTATCTGTCATATGTCAAATATTGAAAAATGTCCCAATTCAAAACTTTGCCATTCAATTATCCAAAATCTATTCTATGGATTGGAACCAAATTCGACAGGCAGCAACAGAATAAAAGAGTCACATTAAGTTTGCAGTTAGAGTTTTCCATCGTCTCTCAATCAGGCGCTACGAGCTTTGGCGGCGCTTACTCCTTTCTTGCCCTAAAAAACTATGTTCCGCACACTTGTTGGACCGGAGCTTTTAGTATGTTGTTCAGCATTGGTCAAAGGCCGTTTGTGCAAAATTTCAGAATGGACATATTTATTTCAGGGTTTGACCCAATTTTCGCCTAAAATGCCTGGGCTATAATCAATATCTGTATTTGTCCCCGATTATGCCGAATTTTATAATTATCATAATCATCTCTGTTTTGTGTTGCAACGTGTGAGTAATGAATCCGAATTGTAGTGGAGCCTGCTTATCTCTGAAGTCATTCCAGGCTGAAACGATATTTCTGTAGGTACCAAATTTCAACTCAATCGGATCAACGGTTTTAACTTGTCGTAGCAGATTACAGACACACATACATACACACGTAGATACACACAGACATCACTTTGAAAACTGTTGTAATTATCTTGGAGGACCTCAAAATGGATATAGTCATCTGTCGTCGTCCGTTTTTAAGAGTCCTCTGTACCCTTTAAGCAGCTTTGACTAAAAGGCCTCTAAATCGAAGGCGGTTATTCTCTTCCAACTGATATTTGGTGATTATACTTTATATCTCCATAAAAACATGTAAAAGGAAAAAAATCGGAGAAAAGCCGATCACAGCCGAAGATAGTAAAATTTTACGGGCGCCATCCTAGGGCCTTTATTTGACTTGGAAGAAAATTCCTTTTTCCAAGGTGGACTCTCTACAGTATTCTGCACCAACGTACCGGGTGATTTTTCAATAAAATATCTGGAGCCGAAGTTATTTGGCTGTGAAAACTGTTAAAAAATGCTCAAAAATTTGGAGCCTCATATCTTCAGCTGAAATTTTTTTACTGAAAAACCACCCGGTACGATTGTGCAGAATACTGTTGATAGTTCACCCTGAAAAAATGATTATTGTTTCAAGTCAAATAGAGGCCCTAGGGTGGCGCGCGTAAGATTTGACTATCTTCGGCTGTGATCGGTTTTTCTCGGATTTTTTTCCATTAACATGTTTATATAGAGATATGAAGTGGAATCTCCAAATGCCAGTTCAAAGAAAATCACCGGCTTCGATTTAGAAGCATTTTAGTTGGAGCCACTCTGAGCGTACAGAGGACTCTTAAGCCTTGCCAAACGTAGTGGTGGACGCTATTTGTGGCCGCTTTTTTTTTTGTTTTTTTTCGTGATTTTTCTTCTTCGTTTCTCGTTCCTCGTTTCCTAACAAAATTCACCTAAATCCTCCGTATCTTCCGAACGGTTGAACATATCAAGTTCATTCTTTTGTTAATCGAATCTTAACTATTGCGGGTTGATACCGACGACGTTTAAAGATGATCGGTCAAATATAAACAATCTTTTACAACAATGAAGACTGCATAAATTGCGAAACTCATTTAAAATAGAAAAACGCATATTTACCAAATTTATATTATCATATCTTTCGATCTAATTGAGCTTTGTGCTTTGTGTTTTGTGTTTAAATTGAAGTACATATCCAGACCTTTGTCCTTGATACAGTGTGACAGCGATTGAGAAACAATGGTTTATTTTTTATTTATAAGGTTTAAAAATATTTCATCGGCTATGAATGCATCATGATTTTCAGTCAGCGAGGGAATTTTTTGTTTTCACAGTTTTCTATATACAACCAGCAAAGTAATTGGGACCAAAGTATTTGCAGAATTTTCTAAATAAAAAAATTCTGATCTAGGACTTATAGTTTTTCAGATATGATTTTTTTCTGACGCAATCAACAACTGTAAAGAAGTTGTCCGCGCATGCCACTCATATTTACTATGCAAAATGCACTTCATTACTACTGAGGTGGGCATTTTTTCGTATAAAGCTGAGCTTTTACAAAAACAATCAGATATTTGCTCTTTACAAAAAAAAAACAAGCCACCCGTTTAGGCTAACCGAGTTATGGGGCTAAGACCGCCCTCAATGGTACAATGGTATTACCGTAAAATAGGTATGATCGGTTTCACGAAAGTGAAGATTCGAAAGAAATCGCTCGAATTACAAAGTTTGCCCTGCAATCTGATCGCAAGCGAAGCGAAACGCTGTCTCGCCTCATATCGAAACAAATTCTGGTGTGTCGCCCCGCTGGCTGGGGTGGAAATCGAGGAAAATTTGTGTGGCAAATCCAATCAGGTGAATGCAAATGATTCGTACTAGACAGGTGTTTACACAGCTATCACAATAATTATTTGTACACAGCTAGGTGTATGTTGCAAACAAAAACACTGTCCAGTGTCCATGTTGAATGCACAACGCGCGCGGCATTCACCACAATAATAATTATAGTGACACGTTTTGCTGCTGATGGCTGCGACGCGTTGTTGCCTTTCAATACTACTGGCTCCTCGACTGGCTCTAATCGCTCAACGATATAATTCCATCATTGATAATTCCATTATGAATATTAATTATTCAAATTTTTATTAGGCGAAAGAAAGTTGCAAATATTATTTGACCTCCTATTGTTATCAAAAAGTGTCAGATAGTCAGCTTTAGAAATAATCTAAACCCTTCGTTCCATTATAGCGATAACATGTAGAGGACGCTTTTGCATGAGTTGAGATAGGGTTGCTAGATTATCGACAGCTTTCGCTGTACAAGGGTTACGCAATGATCCGTTGCTAAGGGCCGATTGGATGGGCTAAAATTCAGCTATGTGTCAACATTTATCATGAGCGGAGAAAAAAAAGGAAATTTGCGGGGTCCGGTGCTGTTGCTTGATGTCCGGAACCGAACATACATGAAAATTTCATTTCCTATAGCGGCATAAAAGACGTGGGTAACAGTTCCGTATGCGGTGAAATGTCAAAAATTCGTTTGTTTTTGTGAAAAAAGACTAATAGAGATTTCACTCCAAAGAACACGAATCGGCTGTCAGATCCTGGTTTTTTCAACTATTTCTTCTGATTTTCTAACCTCAAAAGTTTAACCGCATACGGACAATTACCGCGGGGATATTATTCCGTATACGGTGAAACGCCAAAAATGAATCAATTTTTGTGGGAAATGACACTCATAGTTAGATGTCACTTTGAAGAACATGATTCCAATGTCGAAAGGATGCATTTCTGTCTCATTTCTCATTCAGAGTCTTCTAAACGTTCACTTTTTACAACTCATAATAATTACCCGCCGCCACTGAATATGTGTCATGTGTCAACAAAACAAAAGGAGAATCAAAGCAACTCCAACTCCCTACCCACTGGCGCAGGTCTAAAAAGAAGGAGCATACTTGAGACGACGGGGAGAGTTCAACAAAAATGATAAATTCTTGTTTAATAACAGTGATTATCGCCCACATACCCAATTCAACCAATCAGAACAACCGAATGAGACCCACGTGACTCGGTTTAAGCTATCGATTAATGCACACTAGGAGGTGATTAATGCACACTAGGTAATAGCACCGGATTGAAATATTTTTGGGCCCACGAATAATATGTAATTGAAACGACTGTATTTATACTTGTTCGGACTGAAATTTTAGTACTGGTGCGTTTAAAGGGTCTTCCACTTACTAAAATACAATTTTACAACCTATTAGACTTCGTTTCAGTATTGTTTCCAGCAACGAGGCCCCTTCCTTGATCCGCGACTGTGCACTCTCCTTTCATGCGCTGTCAACAGCTGTTAGTGACATTTAGTTTTTAGCTCTACCAGTCTACCGTCCATGTGAAACTACTCTGTTGTGAACTACAACTCATGGCAAGATAGTTATTATTTAGCCAAGCAGAATTAGCTTGATTTAGTAGTGAGCTTCACAAGTATATTCAGTTATTAGAAAGAAGAAAAAATAAACATTTTTACCCTTCTCTTGAATTTGATTTTTTTTCCAACAAGGCATGCTTTGAAATTGACAGTACTACTATACAATGATACATTGGAACTACCATTTATACTGGTAGTCTATTTGGGCGATAATCTGCAAAATTTAACTCGGGCTTTGTGTTTTATTCGAGTTAAATGTTTTAAATTCCTCAAACAACTACCAATCACTCGAAAAGTAGACCCGATATTATCTTGGACAAAATCCCTCGACTACGTCTCGGGATTTTAGTCAGATAATATCGGGTCTACTTTTTCCTCGTGATTGACAGTTGTTTTCGGGTTAAAACGATTTAACTGAAAAAACACCAAGCACTTGTTATATTACTATTGATTATTACATACAACGCCCTTGATTATTAGAACTACAAGGATAATATTCACTTATCTAAATCCCACTGTCAATAGCAACGGAATAAAATTCATGTAAACAACAAAATCTGACAGCTGTCACTTCGGACTTCTTTTATGTAATAATCTTCAAAATATCACTCGTGCTCGAGATTTTCCCAGATAATTTTGGCCAGGCGTTTCCCTCGGGCTGATTGTCCCTGGATAAATGCCCTCCTCCTACGGAGTCGGGCATTTATCGCTACAATCAGCACTCGCGATCGCCTGACCAAAATTATCGTGAAAATCTAAGCACTTGTGATATTACTGTTGATTATTACACACAACGCCCTTGATTAATAGACCTACAAGGAAAATATTCACTTACCTAAATCCCACTGTCAATAGCAACGGAATGAGATGGATATAAACAACCAAATCTGACAGCTGTCACTTCGGACTTTTTTTGTAATAATCACCAAAATATCACTCATGCTCGAGATTTTCCCAGACAATTTTGGCCAAGCGTTTCCCTCGGGCTGGTTGTCTCCAGATAAATGCCCTCCTCCTACGGAGTCGGGCATTTATCGTTACAACCAGCACTCACGATCACCTGTCCAAAATTATCGTGCAAATCTAAGCACTTGTGATATTACTGTTGATAAGAGACCACTTATCTACTTACTTGCAATAATTTACGAACTTTTTCCAATTTCAGCGGTTTTGACAACTGTCATCTGTCAGACTTTGACGTATGGCCTCGCGTAAAACAGTGGCGCACTATAGGCCGGATTCAACAGATTCCATAAACTTATAAAATAGAATTCGATGAAAGCGAATGAGAAGTGGCGCTCCGACAACAAAACTGTGTTTTTTAAAGTGAAATCTATCAATGAGTGTCGTCTCCCACCAAAATTGATGCATTTTTGGCGTTTCACTGAATACGGAATAATATCCCCGCGGTAATTCTTCCGTATGTGGTGAAGCTTTTGAGGTTAGAAAATCATAAGAAATAGTTGAAAAACCAGGCTCCGACAGCGGAATCGTGTTCTTTGGAGTAGAATCTATCAGATAGAGTCTTTTTTCCCGAAAAAATGAATTTTTGGCGTTTCATCGCATACGGAACAATTACCGAGACGGGTTTTGAAACTCATCGGGCAAATCATAGCCACCCCTCACACGATTTTGTACACCTAAATCCAAAATAAACACGCTCTTGACAGCTAGAACCCGTTGGGATGGACATCTATGATGTTCCGTGAGGCCGACAGCTCTCAGTGCCTGACTCCGTGAGGCCGTTCAGTAAACAAAGGAGGTGAACCAATTTCATGTAATCGCCCTATTGTCATTTTCATTCGACTTGACGTCGAGGTGTATTGTGCAGTAACAACCTTTCCATTTGAGAGTTGGCCATGAAAACAAAAAATTCAAATATGTACATAAATCTGAAGAATTCGGTATTTGTGAATAAATAAAATACTTTTCAATAAAAAGTATTGAGAAGAAAGAGTGGTACAAATAACGAATTTTGCGACTCCAAAACTTTATACTACAGCCTTGACTGCAACCGAAAAACATGTTTGTTACAAAATTTCTTGCTTGTGGACTTTTCACGGAGGTTTTTGCCCCCAAGACAGTTGACCCTGGTGGCTGTCGCCACCTTACCGTCCTGTTCAATGCGCGCCTGTACCTATATTAAAAAAAAGCTTTGAAAATCGTCCCTGGTCATTAATTAGGCGTTTCCTGATCTCCCGTTTAATCATCTAACGATACCAAAAGTGTACTAATTATCACTACCGTCATGAATAAATCAGAATCCTCATCATGACTCCTTTAGATATTCTTCAGATCTCCTCCTACAGAAAATAATTACAAACCACACTTCAATAGGGCAGCTTAATTGACACATATTTATAAGTGTTCTCCTGTTTGATACATTCAACTCTAGAAACCCGCACTGCCCAAAATGGTACGGCAGCAGAAAGCGCTTCGCGTTGACTACGCAAAAGAAATCAACTTGATAACTAGAATGTTGAAATTCCTGGGTCTGTGGCCGGAAGAAGACAGGTTTTTCGCTAAAAACTCGTACGCCGTTTACGTAGCAGCAATTTTGCTGATCTGCAACTCGTTTTACTTTTTCCAACTGGCTTATTGGTTCTTGGTGCCGAACGATCTGATGACGATAGCTTCGTCTGCAATTTTACTGTTCGAGGAACTGGCAGCCAACGTGAAAGTTTACAGCATGTTGGGCAATCATCGAGCATTGCGGAAGTTTTTGGAAGATTGCAACGAACATTTCGTTCAACCGCACAACGAGAAACAACGGGTTGACGTTCGGTCCACTTTGCGCCAGTTTAAAATCGTCTACATCAGTTACTGCATGCTGGTGACAACATCCTTGGTTGCGTACTCGTTTTACCCTTTGTTGGATTACGAGACGGAGTTTCACTTGCCGTACATGGCGTGGTACCCTTACAACGAAACGGAACACTTCAAGTCCACATATCTCCACCAAGCCATCGGCATGTTCATTTCTGGGCAAGTTCACGCGTTCGTCGACAGTTTCGTTTTCGGATTTGTAGCGTTGCTCATCGTTCAATGCGACTTGCTGTCGGACGTGTTGATGACCGAAGAGTTTCCGCCTGATGGGAGCTCGGCATCCGACGAAAATGAATTTATATTGAATTGTATCAAACATCACCAAATTATTTTAAGGTACCTACAGGTATGCAGTGGCCCCCTTTATACGCATTCGTCTTGTATTCACGCAGGATTGGAACGCGTTCCAAAAATGTTACGTGGCTGATGGTCAGGAACGCGTTCTACACCTTTTCCAGTTGTAGTTCAGAAAATATCAGTTGTATTTCAGATATCGTCAATTGTAGTTCAGAAGACGTCAATTGCATTTCAGATTAGTAAAATGTAGTTCAGAAAGTATCAATTTTATTTCAGAAACAGTCAATTGTATTTCAGATTGATAAATTTAATTTGAGAAAGCATCATTTGTATATCAGAAAGCGTGATTTGTATTTCAGAACATGTCATTTGTAGTTCAGAAAATAATTTATATGTATAATTTATCAATCAATGCAGCTCCAAGATAATTGTAACATTTGTCGTTCTTCAGTGCTGCGGAAGCCGGTCGTGCGATTAACACCCCCGCAGGCATCTGTTACACAGAAGATGTGCCGAATATCTGCAGTTCATCATACAAGAAGATCAAGAGTTCGAAGCTGTGGCTGCGCAAAAGTGCCCCAATTTGCAGGAGTCCGAATAAAATTGATACTTTCTGAACTACCTTCTACTAATCAGAGATGAAACTGATGTCTTCTGAACTACAATTGACGCCTTCTGAACTTCAATTGACGCTTTCTGAAATACAATTGACATGATCTGATGTACAGTTCAAGTTTTCTGAACTACATTTGATAAATCTGAAATACAATTGACGCCTTCTGAACTACAAGTGACTAATCTTAAATACAATTGACGCTTTCTGAACTACACTTGATAAATTCTGAAATTCAATTGACGATATCTGAAATACAATTGATATTTTCTGAACTACAACTGGAAAAGGTGTAGTCCCGCGCGAAAACTCGTATATCGTGGGCAAATGTACGAATATTCAAGTTTCTGATGATTTATATTTTTCTTCAGGTACTTCAAGGTTCTTTACGACCTGTTGAATCCAATAGTCTTTGCTCAGTACGCCACTAGTACCATCACGCTTTGCATGACCCTGTTTCAGTCTACAATGGTCAATCACACGGATCCCAGATTTATTGCAGTACTAGTGTACCAAACAGCTATAATCGGACAGCTGTTTTTGTTATGTTGGTGGGGAAATGAACTAATAATTAAGGTAACAATCTAAACTCGACTACAACCAAATATTTGAACCAAATTCCATATACAGAGTGGACAGTTATCCAGTGCCGCATTTCAAAGTTCTTGGATGGAAAGGACATCCCAGTTCAAGAAGCAGTTGCAATTTTTCATGCATCGCTTGCAAAAACCGCTGGTAATATGCGGAGCAGACTATTTCAATTTGTCTTTGGAAGTATTCATGATGGTATGGATAACAAATCGTTGGATTCATTCGTCGGTACAAAATGCTTTTTTTTAGATATTGCGGCATGCTTACTCATTTTACGCTCTCATGCAGCACATCACCACCGGTGGTGGGGTATAGAATGATGGCCAAATCTAAAGTTGTGTAACAAACTTTGGCCATTTGTCAAGGGTCAGATGCAGTCCACGCCCACCACCCGCAGATCTCTGTACGCGCGAATACCTATGCAGTGCATAATTGGAGTTTACCTAGTTTTAGATTCATCAACGAACTTGAGCACATTCAAACAGAATTGAATATTTCTCCCTTCCCATCATCGTGATGTATATTTATTTTGGCATATTATAGTACGTAATTATTATAATTGCTTCGTTATAGTATATAGCACTCCTATTGCAGCTTGATCAAAAAGCCACTGTTTAATTTTTTTCAATCGCAAAAAGTACAATTTTATTGAATGTAAGCAGCAATCATGCATTTGCGGAAATACCGAAGGCTGTGACTCTTTGTTGAAAAGTAAAAACCGGTGTTTGTTAAAATGGGGTGTTCCACGGATTTTGGGAAAAAATGAATTCAAATACTAGAGCCTTCGTAGAGCTCACTTGTTTTTAATTTGATTTTTTTGCGTTCATTTAGGCCCCGAAACAAAATTAGAAAATTTCGCGTGACGTCACGCGCTTACTGATACCAGAGTGCGTAACAGATGGCGCCAAATGACGCGGTACAATTTCTCGCTAGATATCGTACGGAGAACGCGGTGAACTCCGAACATCCCAGCGTGTCAGCCTGTCAACCTGACAAACAGCTGATGCCAAGAAAAAGGTGAAGTGTTACCGCAAGCAAGCATCAGCAGCATTCAGCAACACAGCAACACCAGCCACGCTGGGGCTAGAGTTAGCCCGTCACAGATGGTGATAAGAAAAATGAAATTTGCGAAAATAAGGGAACTTCTGTGTCAATTTTGGAGTGTTTTGTGTTCCAATGTGAGTGCAATTTTCTGATTACAATCACGTTAAAATTACTTGAAAAGCATTCGAATATTCCCAATACCCCCCTATCGTGTACCCCTGGAGTAGGAGGTGGACTTAGAAAGACTGAAGTGTTTGCATGCATAAATCGAAAACAAATTCATTTCACCCTAGAGTTTACCGCTAAGGGCCGTTTTGCAGCAGCCTGGCCGAGTTCGCTGTTCTGAAAATAAGTGAGTAATGTATTAAAAGGTATAACTATCTACCTATTATTTATTTACACCGGATAAAGTTTCCTTATGTCAATATCAACGTGATTTGATCCAAGAAAACCGATTTATCAAGACACAAACCCTGCTGGGATGCCCACAGAAAAATTCAGGAATGCTACCAGAAGCTTTCTCACTGATCTGCGGCGCTAATCCAGCTTGGTGGCCGTCATGGGTGCCTTCCTCAAAGCCACTCAAAGGACGTTTTTACAAAATTGATCTCGCTAGTGCAGTCGTTTCTAATTCAGACAACAAATGTCATGTGATTTGAAGTTTTGAATTGCACGTCAAAATTGACAAAACGTGATTCAGATTCGAAGACGCCAAAATGTCGGCAAAGTAGGTCACGTTTGGTTTGTCGCATGGTTCACCACGTGACGTCACAGATTAATAAAACAATTTTTTTTTTCTAGATGATTAGAGCAAGAATTAACGTGCGTGTTACATGAAAGGCTTAATTAGATAAGAAACCATAGGAATACTCAATAAAAACAACTACTTTTTTTCCAGTATAACACCCCATTGTGAATTGAAGATAGCTGTGGAGATAGAAACGTATGTCCAAGACTTGATTTATGTTTCCCGTTGCCTGGCCGATGGCCCCAAGATCGTAATAATTTGAATCAAGTCACGGAGATACGTTTTAATTTTCATAGTCAATTGCAACTCACAATTTAGTAAATTTTCTAGGAAAATGCCTGATTCATTCATTGATTGAGCTATGAATCCCCTTCTGCTATTCTACAACTACTTTACACTACTCAGAAAATACCTCCATTTCTATTCATGCAAGTTTCCATCTGAATTATGCTTCATGTCCAAATAATATTTTCTTCAGAAAGTGGGCTTTTCCGACTTTTTTATCATTTCTTAAAGGCGACAGATTCAAACTAAAACACCCTGTGCAAAAAGATGCTGTTTTTGGCTTGTAACGTGTGTTCCCATGCTGCACCTTGAATTTTTTCTAGGTGGCATTGAAAACAGCCAATTTCAACGATACACTGAGAGAAAATATTCAATTATAGGCAATAAATATTTAAAAGACAACAAGCACGCAAATACAAATATTGCGCCTCTTAGAGCCATATTGCGGGCACCTCGCAATTTTGCAAAGTGGTCGGAGAGCTTTGTTCCATTAAAAATGCGAGGTGCCCGCAATATGGCCCTAAGAGGCGCAATATTTATATTTGCGTGTCTGTTGTCTTTGAACATTGCTTTATTCGGCTTGAGTATAGATGTGTACACCTACCATCGATGCTCTTGGCGACGGTGGGCTTTACGTGGAATTGTGTTAATTCCCTCGCCTGCCTGATGCCTTGAAATATAGCATCTGCGGAATGCCTTCGATAGATGGTGCCGTTTGGAGGATTCACATATTAGGAGTCCTCCTGGGTGTATATTACCATGAGATCTCTGGCTGCCACAGCATCGGATGGTTTGACTGAATGCCCGCGCACTGATGAGCCCCCAATAAGGGGGAAACACGTGTCTGTGCAGTTTCGGTCCGACCGTCTGGTGTTGTGGTAGTCGGAGAGCTCTGTTTCAATAAATATTTGTTACGAGACAATTTAATAACACATACCGTAACAGAATTTCCGTCAAAATCTGTCCTTTGTATGAGTGGATGCGTTTGCTTGTCGAAAAGTGGCCAGTATGATAGGGGAGTAGATAATAAATATTATAACCGTCAATATTATTCGACATGATGTATAAAATTACTGCTGCGCCACTGCCCCAATTTCCGATGCTCCTTCGATGCCGTCCAGCAGGGCCTGCTGCAGACGACGATCGTGATCGATTCCGGCGCCTTTTCTCTCAATGGGTTGTTGTCGAGGAGAAAATCTTTCCTGCTACTTGCCGCTCTCCCAAAGAAAAGCTCAACAGACCAAAGATTAACTGCGGCTGCTAATCTTGGGTAATTGATGAAGACGAAGCGGCCAGACCGCCAAAAGCGCTCTCAACAAACGCTAAACAATGGGGGCGCGGAATACAGCCAGTGGTGGTGATGCGGTGCACAGCCTGCTATGCAGCTTATACCCCCGCGGTATAAGAAGAAGAAAGCAGGGATGGAAGAGGGAGTTTATTAATTGTTGTCGAGTGGAAAATGGGGGATCACCCGCGAGATATGATGAGAGAAAAGTGAAAACCCAAATAATTGCCCAGCCGGCAATTATTCGCCTCAGCTATAAACGTATATCCTTTCATACTAGGCCTTCCGCGGATAAAAAGTCGAGGAACCATTCATACGGATTATAAATGCTGTTCGTGATCCATTTTTCCAACCAAACTTGTCATTTTTGTCGCCAAGTTGCTTGATCTCAAGCTCTTGCGCATCACTGAAGGATGATGATAATGATGTTATTATGGCGGAATGTCTTCTTCAGATGAGTAAACAGAGGCAACTGAAAAAGCTTCTGTTCTGTTCAAGCAGATTGTGAACCAATCACATTTCCAAACCGCCTTGTTACGAGAACATAACATCAGATTGGATTTATATTAGGTCATTTCTACAGATTTGCTCTTTATTGGCGCAACAAAACATCATATAGCCGAGCACACTCAAGCGGTGACGGTGACTTCCAGCGTACCGATCTATTCAAAAACCACTTTGAAAATGGAAATTGCAGTGGTGTTTAAATCGACAATGGATTTCGTCTTCTTTGAAAAGATGCGCTCCCGATTTCCAACAAAATGCTCCTCGTTATCCTCCTCTGAGAAGACCCGTTTTTCGCCCTGTCCATTTGCCCTCACTTTGGGGTAATTGCGGGTGTAAAGAGCGGACGAATGATGGATCGCCCAGTGCCGGAACATCTGCCTTTTCCTGCGGCTGAATGATGTGCATTCATTCGAAGAAAAATCATAAAAACTGAAATAATTGAAAACCTACCCCCCCACCCATTTTTATGGGAAGGTAATCCCGTCTGTATAACGAATAAAATTTACGCAGGTATACATAAATTATTCTCAGCACGCTTCTTTGTGCTGTTAATTCGGCGAAATTCGCAAGTGCTTCCTGAAGCGACGAGGCCCGCCACGCTGTTTCGCTACGATAAAAATCGCTTGCGAAAATGGGAACTGTCAAAAATATTTATTGTTGCCGAATTTACGTCTGCGGATCCGCGTTGATTTCGCGCGCGGTCGCGGTTTTCTTATTGCCTTGCCCCTTTTTGGCAATTCGTATTGTCCCGATTGTTCGGCTAGTTCGACTATAAATTTAAAATGACTAAAAGTTCATGCTGTATGTGGAGTGAAGTATGGGGATGGAACGCGTTCTTTGGGGTGGTATATATGTATATGCGTGGCAGACATGTACGATACGCGAATAAAAAGTGGCTGTTCCGAAAAAGCTGTAGGACGCGCGGATATTTACAATTTATATCAAATTTTTGGAATGATGGTTCCAGGCATCAGCTCCATAAAGTTCGACGCCTGTTGATTTATTGTCCGTTGCTTTGAAAAGCACAGGATTATTTCCCAAAGTTCAAAAGGACTATAGCTGTTTTCAGTTTCTATTGGCTGCACAAAACTGGAGATGAAAATTTTTCCATATATAAAAATTAACATACCGGGTGTCAGACTTACAGTTGCGAGAATTTCCTAAATTTTCAAGATACAGATTTCAAATTCCACACTGTCAATTAGTGTGAATCCGTTCCACCTCTAGCAACCCCAATTTTTTTTCAAATGGCACTTTTTTTCATTTTTGTGAACTTTTTTCTTTAATTTTGTACAGATGTATCAAGAATGACAGTCTCCGCTTACTGTATCCAAATTTTGTAGGTAACCTCACAATAAATCAACCTTGGCCTCATCGATCGATGTTGTGAAAATGTTTTTTCACTTTCTTTTGTAGGCAACTGTCACTTGTGTCATAACTCGTCATTTATACCAAAGTTTATACTATACATTTGGTATATTGTTATTGGTACTGTAATGGGCAGCTTAAAATTATATAAATAAAAAGGAATTAATATGTAGGAATGAATTAAAATTACGAGCGGAGTTGGGGAGTGACGAAATTGCACACGGGGCGATGAAGAGTCAGGAAACGCATGCCGGCGCATCGGTTTTGTAGGACAGGGGTTTAGACGGGAGTCGGGGGTGAAGAGAGGATCGGTCCGAGAATAGGAACGGGGGTGAAGCGGTGAAGAGATTCGCCTCAGGGCAGTCGACAACGGTAGATGTGCGCGAGGAAGAGAAAATTAATATTTATCAAGAAGAAATTGACGAGAGTACTAAAACCATTGTTAATAGTTGTAGTGCATCAGTTACGATAAAGGGAAACATTAAGGCAAGTCTGATTTCTATTGTAATCAAATGATAGTTGTTTAAATGGGGTTTGAAGTAATTGTTTTGTTTCTAAAATGATGGTAGGTTTTGTTCTTGATATTTCGAACAGCCATAGTAAGCTTCAAGCCGATTCAATGCCCGGTAATTGCTGTGAGCTTTTAAATACGGCCCCTTGTTTCCAGCTACCTACCTTCAAGACGCCAGAAAGTGTGAAAGCTTCAGTAACCCTTTAGAAAGATCTCGTTTCCGGCAGGTTGATTCTATAGGTCAGTTCTGCTGAAAATTCAGCGCTCTCGACATATATATGGGTCAATTCTGGGCGACAATCTCACATGCGGTATCTTCCCCCATAGAATAAAATATTTTATCCAATCCTATTGAATAATGCACGCATTATCACGCGCATACATGCCTGCAAATTACAATAAGACTGAATAAAGCATAGTATTCTACTTCCGGGTAATGGCTATTACTCATTCGGATGCTTTACGACACTCGCCAAGGCTCGTGTCGGCAAACTGTATCCTCATGAGTAAAAAGCAATCATTACCCGCTTGTTGAATAATATACTATAACCCTTTTCGCACTTCAAGGAGTTTATAAGCAAAAAAAAATTAGCTAGCGTTCCAAAAACGAAGAGAACCTCTTTCTACAATGCCCAGAAAATTCAGTGTCGTTTCGAAAACACTTCAAGACAGAAAGGACCATAACACCATTTTTACAGGCTGCTTAATTGGAGGCTCATCGCGATCACCTGATTGCAGATTTGTGAGAAGTCATTTAACCCAGCGTGAAATAGAGGTGCTGGATAAGTTTGTAAGTTCCTAACTACAGCACCAGCCGGATAACAGAATTTATGGATTGTAAACATTCAATTTTTATGTAAATTAATTGATCGATAATTAAAATAATGGCTATAATTTTGAAATGCCAAGACAAAACTCAGTGAACAACCATCTCTCTCTGAGTACAGTTAAATAATCGAAATTTCAAGAAGGAAGAAAGGGTTGAAATTAAAACTCGACGAAGGACTAATTAATTAAGCAGGGAATTTAAACTCAAGTGCGTTAGGAAATGGGTTCACCAATAGTTCTGAAAATTAGAAAGAATGTAAAACGGAATTTAATGGGAGGGGTTGAACTAATTAGTCTCAGGGTTTTGCACGTAATTAGGGTGTACTTTACTTCCAGAAACCGAATGTAAACCTGAGTTAACTAATTCCTAATGCTAGCTGGTTTCAGCACGTCTGGAAATTATGTGATGAATAATTAAGCTGAACTTAATTAAATTGGCGATGATTGATAAATCCGTAATAAAGATTAGGTGTGATGTTAAATGACTTTGTTCATTTCTCCAATATTCATTCAATTCATCCTCTTTCATAGAACTGAGGTTACTCGCATGACAGGAGTATTAGGGCATGACTGGGAAATCGAGGTAAGTGTAATTGATTTGAATGACTTAGGTAAAGGTAATTAAAAATCTACGGCACAACAAAAACATAACGTAGGGTCGATTGAGGCATCACAACTAATTGAAATAATTACAGATAAAGGGGAATTCTCACAGTACCCAAGTTTATTTTCCAAACACTTGAGCATAGTTTTTGAATCCTTTCTCGTTTTTGTATAAACCGGAAATATTCAGATAATCAGAAAATACAGAAATAATCAGATGATTGCGATTAATAATGGTTAATCAGGTCGTTAACGGTTGCTGTTGGAAAAGGCGAACCGAATCCACGGACACCGATGTTTCGACGCTCATATGTCTCGTCAGCGTGGATATCGCCGGGACGCCTTCTCCAACAGCTATTTACCTACTAGCTGTATTAGTATCTAATCTAACTACACAAAGCACCGACCACAAACCGAAACATTATTATTCGCAATTAATCTGATTAACAAAATAATTAAGCGGTATGTACTAGGAACACGTAATCCACTCCAATAATCCTGGAATGCTTAGTCAAAAAATCATCTTTTGCTTGAAGAAAGCAGTTCTCAAACGGTTTTTTGCTGTATGGTTAGTTCATCTCCTCCTGTTTAGCATGTCATAACCATACATCCCTTTGACGCGTACTATTTAGTATACAGGGTGAAAACTAAAAAATAAATCTTGAAATTATTTTATTCCTATGAGAAAAACCCTTCGAGAAAAACAGACTTCCATTATTTAGCAACTTTATGGTTTCCTATTGAACATGTGAAAAATGTCGCTGGTATATATTTTTTTGGCAACTTACCAATATGTATGAAGGCATATTTATTTTATTTTAATGAATAATAACAAACCCATCAACAGTTCGTCACTTGAGCTCTCCATCTTCTAGTTAAGCTGAAATAAAATCTAATAACTACAAGTTATAAGGACAGAAACTGAAATACATTAGTTGCTCATTTATTTATATCGGAATAGGGCAGCACTTAGTGACAGACTGTGTGTAGATCACTTCTCCGAAGCTAAAATTTGATGCTATAGTACCTCCATTTTGATTGAATATTCCGTATTACATTCAACTGTTCATCCGTGGAATATTGCCGCACTGAGCACTCAAAGCTTCAAAGCCAATTTATATTATTGCTATACCAAAGAAAATGCATCAACGTGAATTATTAAAACGCACCACTTAAGCTCCCGGCGGAGTGCATTAAAAGAGCGGGTGCTTTTGTGCCAGAGGGAAATTCTATGCTGATGCGGATATGGAAAAGTTGGATTTCATTTTAATTTTTGACTGCATTTGTATAAAGTACTATGTATCTACTGAAAAGCGAATCTACTGGAAAGCAAAATGAGACACGGATTTCCGAAGAGCTAAATAAAATAAAGAGAGCTACGGGAATGATGATGTTGATGATGATCGACGCGACGATTTTATTATATCGTCGACAGGATGATACCGCATTGAACTCCGAGCATGGCGACGATTGGAAGGCAAAAATTGCGGGACCGTGTATGTGTGTGTGTTGTAAAATATCGTCGGCATAAATCCGGACCAATGTTGTATGTGTCGTCTCTTCTCTATGTTTGTGGAACACTTGCGTCGATATATTGCTCTTTGTATACGGCCCCATATGAGATATTTATGCAGATCCGATGAAAAAAAAGCGCCGAACTGTTTACCTATACAGAACGAGAACATTTTATTGTTTTGAAAGCCGAGGACGGATTATAAAAATGTTCCGTTTGTTGCATTATAATGTAGTGAAAAAAATCGAATCGACGCGACGCCGACGGCGGCGGAAGCTGTATGTCAAGGAAGGCATTTGTGCTTGTCAAAAACAGCCGTCTTTGATCATTGTATAGTATTTTGTTTTCATCAACAAAATGGGCATACCTATTCAGCAAACGATGGATTTGGAATTAAATCAGGTGAACCAGTTGTCTGCTGATAAGAGTCATAAGTAATATCACTCAGTATTTGGTGATGATTTTTGATTTTTCTCCAGCTTCATGGTTTGACATGTCGAAAAAAAGAGCTCGCGTATTTTTCATCGCAGATTCTAATTCATCGAAAATAAAAAAATGCTAAACATACCCATTGTATATGTTAATTACGATGTTACGATGTTAATGATACGATTAACTAACCTCTTTGTTTTGTTTGTTTCAGGTATGTTGCTGTCTTCTAATTTAAGTACTTCTCTCTGGCAAGCTTCGAATTGCTTAGCCATCTTGGTATGAAGCAGTTTTGACACGGCAGTTTGAGGTAATTATAAAATTTCCATGTGCCATTTCATCCTCATAAAAGTCTGAAATGTTCTTTCTAGTTTATCACTTATTTGATCTTGTCATATTGCCACTTTTTGCAAGCGTATATGTATTGAGAAAAACTATACATCATTTTTGGATCCATTAGGTAAAGTTTGACATTTAAATTCATAAATGACATGTCAATTAATTTGCAGAAACGTCAGACGTAATAGTAGCATTTACACGGAGGTTCTAGACCACGGATTTGGAAAAGGGTCCGTCCAACTAGTGGGGGGGGAGCACAATCCTGACCATATACACGACTTCTACTGAGTATGCGCCAACTACTTGGGGTGCCATGGCAGAGTTGCCCTATACCAACACATGTTAATAGCGTAATTTCAATTATTGATATAATCAAGATGACCGACAGTGGATCTATCAAATGAGCTCTGAATGAAAGAGCGCTAATCGGTTAACCATCAAGTAAAATGTGGAACAAATAGCCGCAGATTTATATACAGGGTGTCCCAGAAATGGCGCATAAACTCTCCAGTACGTTGTAGCGGACCTTCCAGGGAACTCTAGAAAAATAGTAAAAAAATTCCTCCTTGACCACTTTTCGAGATATAAGACTTTGAATTTGAAAACTCAACTTCTTTATTTCTGTGATTTATTCAAAACCACAATATTTATCTCATGGGGACAAAGCTCTTTTATCATTTTCTGGTGAAATAATCCTCAACAACTTTTGATTAACGGCTACAGCCAATTTTGAATTTTGCAAATTTTCAATCAAATTACCCAGAAAATGGATCTGGCATCATCGGTGGAAAACAAATGAGTAGGTATACCTACAATCTGACATTGAATAAATAAAAAATCGAATAAAGCTAGGAGGATATAAGAATAGGAAGGGAAGGTCCGTCATAAAAAGTGAAGCCATGGAAATGTCATATCCGCCATCTTTGTACGCCCAAAATGTTTATCACTTTACCATTGAAACTGAATATTGCCACGTCAATTTCTGCGAGCTGTCGCTCTTGTCAGTGTCAGTCTATGACGCTTGTGGCTGCACCAGATCCAGCCACATCCTTCTTAAAGATGGTCATTGGATTTCAATTACTTCTACTTATTGGCATTTTCGTAACTAAATTCGTGATAGGTGATGGTCCGTAGCAGTAGGAGTTCCACCAAGATAGGTACCTAGATACTTTTCATTGTAATTTTGCCATGGACCTTGAAGTCTACACAGGCTTTAAGATTGGCTGATGATAAGGTTTTCAGAGTACCTCTATTACTGTTCAGTGTAGATCACAGAGTGTAGATCATCACTGGGTCTATTGACAGTGCGCTGACCTCACAAATACGTGGTAGAATCTAGGAGGGTAGAATCGAACTGCTCATTTTCTGCTTATTATTTTTGGAATTTGCGGCGGCGGAACATCGGGCGACCTTATGCTACAGGTAGGCATCTTCTCTTCGGCAGCTTTGGCTCGCATTGATGGGATATTCTTCATACATCATACTGTATCCAGCGCACGTAGCCTCTGTCTTTCCCACACCTGGGAAAGCTGATCTATTTAGCTTTTATAGATGGAGCACCACCCAAACAAGATCCAGGCACAAAGATAAAAGATATCCGGCAAGACCCTTGGGCAAGACTCATTTTATGACAACCAAAAAAAATCTCAATAACCTTAAATAGTTTCAAATTATTTCGATAATGTCAATTCAAGTTACAAAAGTCAAAAGACCCTTGAGACTAGATGCAATTTTTGGGCGTAGTTGCTACCTCACCCCTTACGTCACCCGGCTTCATTTCCCCCCGCCCACAAGCTGGGTTATACTCCCTCCCTATTCTTATATCCTCCTAGGAATGAAGTCAATTTCTGACAATATGATCAGTCAGTGTCATTTTGCATCATTCCTGCCTCGTTTTCACTTTTCCGCGAATAATGTATGCGGCTAGCGAATACACTGATATGTTACTGATTTTGGGCGAACGTCGCGGTAATCACTTTCAGGCGGAACGCAATATTTACCCCCAGCAATACTCTCAAAGAAAACATCCCGATCGTATGTGATAATGAGAACAGAAGACAGAGCCAGAAGGACCGGACAGGTAGCATCAGTATTATTACAAGCAGATCGCGGATGTCCTCGTCATGTGAGGGTACCTGATGCCTGATGCTGCAGAGGACGTTTTTGAACTGCTTCAGAATCAACCAAATCGAAAGGCTCACAAAGTTTCACCGGAACAGAACAAGTTAAATAAGTGAAAAAGGTGTGGCGTTTTTTTTAAGTGAATTTCTTTCTGAGACAGCCTCAGGAACACCTAAATAAAAATGGGAGAAATGCAGTTTTACAAGTTTATTTCCTGAATGCGCGAAAGTTGTTGAAATTACGAAGAGGTGTGATCGGTAGCTATCAAAGCCAGTAGCTGTGTCAATAGGCGCCAGTATCAGTACCTACAAGGAAATGTATAAATTGGCCCTAACAATGACCGTTTCTATGATGACCGTGTTTATATTGGAACAATTGTATTCTCACCTAGCGGTACGTATGTAGGTGAACACGTGCAGTCGTGCACGTTTGCCAAATCGACCGTTTAGTTTTTTGGCGATAACTTAATAAATAAAAGCCAAAGAATTTTTCTACTATTTTTCCCCGACTCTATGATGAGTTCCCAGCAACGTACTGGAGAGTTTATGCGCCATTTCTGGGACACCCTGTATGCAATGAACATACCGTCCGTTTTTTTTTCTAGGCCCCAGCTTGTAGCGCCTTTATTATGGGTTTCACACCCAACATATTATATATATTTGAAATCAGGAGAACAAAATCTTTCGATTGATGGTATGACAAATTATTTTTGACAGATGTCATTTTTTGACAATTGACAGAATAGTACTTGTGACACACCATTTTAAAGCCCATAAAATTCTTAGGAGAACTGTGTTTTCATTTCTAGAATAGGATGTCTTTTACAGCTTCTGGAGGTCTTTGAATAGGAAAAATTGTTAAAATTCAGAAATACCTACTCAATGATTAATAGGTATTTTTAATATCAACTGATGATAATATTCTGATTTTAAATCGTCCAAATTAGCGGGAAATTCTATAAACACTTTATCTTTCAGATAGGCTCTTAAAAAAATCGAGGGGGTCACACCTGGCCACCTCGGATACTATCGCGTTGGGCTGGCAGTTCCAATTCACCGGTCGTCGAATCTTTCATTCAAGGAACAAGGAGATGGCCATTTCGAGTAACTTCTTCAAGACATTTTTCGTTTTAATGTGATTATTTATTGATTATTATCATTAGTTAATGTTGAAAACACCTGTTTCATCTACTTACGTACTTATTGAGTATTTCTGAATTCCAACAATTTTTCCCATTTGAAGACCTCTAGAAGCTGTGAAAGACATCCTATTTGTATAATGAAAACACAGTTTCCCTCAGAATTTTATGGGCTTTGAAATGATATATCACAAATACTATTCTGTGAATTGTCAAAAAATGACATCTGTCAAAAAAAAATTTACATACCATCAATCGAAAGATTTTGCTCTTCTGATTTCAAAAATATATAATATGTTGGGTGTGAAACTCATAATAAAGGCGCTACGCGCTGGGGCCTAGAAAAAACAAGCGAATATGCCTCATGGGCATGAGGCTCAGTAGCGCACTTCCTTTTTGGAGGATTAGTGAACGCAAGATGTTAAGTGATTAGGGTTCTACCGTCTTGGGCAAAAAATTGCAATATGGCGGCCAAAATATCGACAGAATCATGAAATTCGGCTTGAAAATCAAAATGATCGTACTAGACAAGGGTAAGTTCCAAGTTTCATGAAAATCGTTCCACCAACAAGAGATTTCAATATGGCGGCCAAGATGGCGGCAGAATTATGAAACTCAGCTTGAAAATAGGAATGATCGTACGAGACAAGCGTAACTCTCAAGTTTCATGAAAATCTTTCCACTTATAAGAGATTTCAATATGGCGGCCAAGATGGTGGGGCAATCATAAAATTTGGCTTGAAAATAAGAATGATCATACTAGACAAGGGTGAGTTTCAAGTTTCATGACAATCGTTCCACTAATAAGAAATTTCAATATGGCAGCCAAGATGGCGGCCGAATTATGAAAGCCAACCTGCCTATTTGGTCCTTGAGAACCTAAACTATCCACCGGATAAAGTTCAATCTTCAACGGCTGTAGCTTTATTTCCCGAGGAGAAGTTCAACTTCATCGAAGTGCACAGGAGATCTCTGTTTTTTGAGAATAATGATAACGATGTATGGATAACAAAAATAGTGCCCATTGGCCACCCTTGGAGACATCAGCTATTAATCGGAAAAAAGTTCCAAGACTCTTGTTTCAATTCTCGAGAAGGAGTACAGCGTCTTAATTTCTGCACGGACTCGGACAGACAGACAGACAGACAGACAGACAAACCGGCCACATAAGCGTCATTCTGTTACTTATATAAAAAAATGTGCTCCAACTGATTTCGACCTCCTGAACACGAATATCGGGTTCACTTTTGAATTGGAACATTTCTTTTTTATCGAAAAACCGAAAAAATGGTAGCCTTGTCACATGATTTTTAGTGATACCTACCTACTTTTTTTTTGTTATTGAGCGAACATGTTTCGTAATTTGAGTGCCATTATCCTTCAGGTACCTAGTATTGGCTATTTCAAAATGTTCAATTACTATTTCGGCACGTCTGATTTTAAATTTGTAGGGTCGTGTAATATGCGCCGAGCCGTGGCTTTGCGGCCGTTTTCAAAAATCGATAACAATTGACCTAACGGTCGGATCGAAGTGGGGTTTTTGTCAAAAGAAAGTTCAAATTGTTCTCTAAATATAATGCCGTACATGCAGTGATGTATTTCATTAAGAAATTGTAGTTGCCTGCATATCGCAACTTTCTACATCTTACCGCGAATGCTAGCACTTGATCGGCGAAGCCGCCCTACACCAAAATGTTATTTTTGTAATTGTTCATGATTATTTCGGCAACATTTTTCTTGATTCGCGTACCAAGGCCATGAGCTACCCATTCGAGTTGAAATATTTTCTGTATTGAATTTCGTTTTGTTCGGAGGAAAGGATATCAAGCACCAGCAAGCAACGAATAAATCATTTGCGGCCGAGCCGTAGTTTCGGAGTCATGTTCAAAAATTAATAACTACTAATCGGCACCTCGCACCGATGTGAAATTTTTATTAAAATAAAGTTCAAATCATCCTCTAAATATAACTCCACATATGTATTATGGTAAAATGATAAGATCGGGTACTTCCTCGCATGTGATAACTTTCGAGATCAGGCCGGCTTCTGAAATGCAGCATTCAACGGCGATGCCGCGTCACACTAAATTGTTATTATTGTCATTGTTTATTATTATTTCGTCAAGATTTTTCTTGGTTCGGGATACAAGGTCATGAGCTACCCAATGGAGTAAAATTTTTTCGCAAAAACCTTTTCGTCTAGGACTAGATGCGGGGACGGACGGACGGACGGACGGACGGACGGACGGACGGACGGACGGACGGACGGACGGACGGACGGACGGACAAAGCGAGGACAAAAGCGCCTTCCCGTTTGGAGAAGTGCGCTAAAAACGGATGGTATACAGGGTGATTCAAAAATGGCGCATTTCCTTTTGGACACGTTATAGTGGACGTTAACGAAGCATGGGAAAAATAATAAAAAAAATTTATCAGCTTTGATTTGCGAGTTATTAACTAAAACAAATCTGTTCAATCTGGCAGCATCGCATTAGTACCTACCTGGCACCTTCAGATCAAAGAGGTATAGACAATACAAATAGAGAAGACCATATGTTATCACCACCGTCGTCACGGATATTGGGGCATCAAGAATCAGCCAACCTTTTTTTGAATGATGGACTCGCCTGGTTCCTACGCAACCGTAAAAATCCGTGACAACATGTGGTCTTTTCTATTGTATTGTCTATACATTACAATAGCATAAATGTCTTGTTACCCTGGAAACTCCGTAGAACCTGCCATACCATACCAAGCATACTTGCCGAATGTATTTTCACGGCACCTTTGAGGTGGAAGACGAATTTTAAAATTAAAAAATACGACTCAAATCTCAATTGCAAGAGACATTTTTATTCGGGAACTACTAACGGCATGTGATTCTTCGCGACCAACAATGCCTTGCTTCAAAATCATGCAAACTGAAGTAGTTGAATTCTCAACTTCACCTCTTTATAACTCGAAAGAGAAACGAGCCAATTTTTTTTTACTATTTTTTCCGTGCTCCGTCAACGTCTCTCATAACGTATACGGGAGGAAATGCGCAATTTTTGAATCACCCTGTATATACATATAGGCGTGTTTTCCGATAAGCTGTATTTTTAAAATAACCACGTTTCTTGTAGTGTCTTTTAATATTCAACGACTTGCAGCGTGCAGCCTTGTCTGTCAATGTCACGTGATCGCGTATTAATTGTTCATTATTCAATAATTTTCACACATCACATTCAATTTAAAAACACAAGAGTTTATACGAGCGCGTATTCTCAGCTGATGACAGCGAAGCGGCCATCTTTTTATCCGCCTGCTGCCGCTGCCGGTAACACAGAGAGGGACCTGGGGCCCTATTTCTAGAAAGGATGTGATCCGTTCACATGCGAAGTTGCTAGACAACCAGGGCTGTCATTGGCTGAACCGCGATCGCTCGGTGATCGTTTCCTTCTAGAAATGAGGCCCCTGATCGATGTGGGCGCAAGCGCATGGCGTCCTGGCACCCCACTTTGGATGGTTACCACGCATGCCTTATCGGTCACATTGAATGGGTATGCCAAGGATTTGTGTATGCAATCCGCAACACACGAACCGTGACTTTGAGCTTATTCGGAGAATGGACCGGATTGAAATATTTTTTGGGCCCATGACCGTGTATAATTTGAAATTGAAACGACTGTATCTGCACTTGCCTGAATTCGAATTGATGCTCTTAAAATGTTTTCCACTTAGTAGAATACATTTTTACAACCCATTAGCCCCATCAGCTACAGCAACGAGACCCAATCCTTACTCTGTGATTGTGCACGCTCTTCCCATGATCTATCAAACTGGTTGGTGCTATGACTGCTATGAAAACTGGCTGGGATCGCGTTCCAAATTCGCGGTTCAGAACCGTCCGTGTAAATGCCCTTATTTACTGTTTATTATTCAAACTTCAGCAATTTACAAGATCTGAACTTGCAGCAACAATAAATAATTCACTATCACCCTGTGTGCATGAAACGCAAACTTCGAACTTGCTTGGAAGTTACTAAGCCTACTATGAAGGTAGGGTAGACAGAAAATATATCAGGTGCACATATTCTGTAAATAAACTACTCAGAAGTTCCACATTGTGACAGTTGGCAATTCGAAAGAGGTGAGCGCTGGCGAATTGCGTCTGTCACCCTCTAACTGCGTGGAGTCGGATCATTCCTTATTCAGCAGTAGTAATATACTTTTCACCCAATCTACTAAACTTTTATCTGCGGCACAGATCTATACGGAGATTGCAGTAAAAGCATCGCTATAATACTCGTCGAGTAGATTGCGGAAGAGGTCGGAGATCTGAGCTGGTGTATGTGTTTGTGTTTAAATGCGACCGTTCTATGGATGTGAGTTTTTGCAGACTCTAAAACCCCGGGCGTCCTTTAAAAAGCCACATGGCTCGTAAAGGAGTTTAGTGAAGGAATGTTTTCCGATTTAGATCATATAGAAAGCCAACCGACCTCTTTATTTTATTAGGGTGTTCTAACTTCTATAGCGAAAGCGCTAGCCCGCGCAGTAATACTTGTCCAAATATTTTGACAAGAATCGAGTGGAGCAGGACGTTCCATTTGTAGCAGGGCACATAAATGCGGATTCAGAAGCATGTAGTTTCCGAGATTCCGAGACAAAAATTATAAATTGCCACATAATCAGGAAACGTTGCAGTCATTTCATTGGGAAACGCTGATGGAACAAGTCTTTTGAATATTCCATAAAATAATTTATTTCAAGTTTTATGGCAGTAATCCATAAAAATGCTTAAAAGGACCAGAACGAGCCAAAAGAAAAAGCTCTCAGTTTCTTGCATAGTAGTTCTCTTTTTTACCTGGATATGTATATTTCAGCGCAGACCAGCCTTTTACAGCACCTGTGGCGTTAATAATTGAGCGGTTCTTGCCAAGAGGTTTATTGACAATACCACTTTGCGGCGTACATCCAGTTCCCTCTGCTTGCATCATATCCTATATCGTGCCTCTCTTAAAGGGTATGGTATCTCGCGAGCTTTTTGCTTTTGGGCTTTGAGCTTCAACAGCGGTTTGATAAACGTTTCAGATAAGCAGCATGGAACATATAATAACTTGCCGGATGTTTAAACGCCTTGTTTATTTTTAATAACAATTGTTTCGTACTGTAATCACATCGCATCGTGCAAGTAGCTTGACGGGAGATTATTCAAGTTGCAAGTCGTCTAATTGAAGTTGTGCTCTAGTCCACACGCTAGGTACATTCTAGAGCACACCTGATCTTTCTAGACTGTAAGCATCGCATCGCATAAGATGTCAGTGTTACGGGTGCGAAGCTCTGGACATTCCAGAACATATGCGATGGTTTTGCTATCTAAATAACATGGGAGACTTCAATAGCCGAGTAGGAAAGATCAGCCGAATTGTCAGAGAAGCCGGCTCCAGAGCACGCCGGTGATGCACGCGAAAGGTGTAGGATTTCTCGGGATTCGCCTAGAAACCGTATGCCGGGTCATTGTGGAATTTGCTGGAGGACCGGTGGAAACTTCGAGAACACTAGTCGGAGGTATATACAGGCTGTCCGTTTTTCGAGGCTAAGCATGGGTATCTCGCTCATCTTTGGAGATACAAAGTCGGTTGAATTAGGAAAAATTTGCGCATTTTCATGACGATCAATGATCCAAAAAGATATTCAACTTACCAGCTTGGGTTTTCGAGATATCGTGAAAAAATAAAAATTTGTGATTTTTGTTTTTATTTTTTATTTGAAAAACGGTTGGAGGTATCCTTTTCTAACTGAGACATCGTTGAGGCACTTTTCAAAGGGAAATTCAAAACTGCCAAAATCTTCATTCTAGCTTTTAAAACAACCGAGATACGATATTCAACTTTTTTCTCTTATAGGCGCCATATTGGATTTTGACATTTTTGAACAGTATTTTTTCTGGTTACAACAATGTGTCACATGTCACTGTTTAACGATTGCTTTTGAGCAAAAAATATTTTTTTTATTTTTCAAAGAGTGCTTTGTAAACAAAATCAGCACGACAATAAAAAAAAACGTAAATGTTGAACATTTATTCAACAGTGGCATGTGAAACATCGTTATAACCAGATAAAAATAATGTATTGAAAAATGTCAAGATCCAATATGGCGCCCATCAGAGAAACAAGTGAATATGCCCTCACGTGCGTGAGTCTCAATAGCGCATTTTCTTAGTGCCAGGTCTGTCATTGATAGAAATGGAGTCCAGCTTGAAAATTAAATATTCATACGAGACAAGGGTGAGTTTCACGTTTCATGACAATCGTTCCATTAATGGGAAATTTCAATATGGCGGCCAAGATGGCGGCCAAATCATAAAATTCAGCTTAAAAATAAGAATGTTTATACAAGACAAGAGTAAGTTTCAAGTTCCATGACAATCCCTCCATTAATGAGAGATTTTAATATGGCGACCAAGATGGCAGCGGAATCATGAAATCCACCTTGAAAGTAAAAATGTTTATACAAGATAAGAGTAAGTTCCAAGTTTCATGACAATTCCTTCACTGATAACAGATTTCAACATGGCGGCCAAGATGGCGGCGGAATCATGAAATTTAGCTTGAAAATAAAAATGATCATACGTGACAAGGGTAACTTCCAAGTTTCATGAAAATCGTTCCACTAATAAGATATTTCAATATGGCGGCCAAGATGGCGGCGGAATCATGAAATTTAGCTTGAAAATAAGAACGATCATACAAGACAAGGGTAACTTCCAAGTTTCATGAAAATCGTTCCACTAATAAGATATTTCAATATAGCGGCCAAGATGGCGGCGGAATCATGAAATTCAGCTTGAAAATAAGAATAATCATACGTGACAAGAGTAAGTTTCAAGTTCCATGAAAGAAGTTCAAGTTTCAAGTTCCACTAGCAAGAAATTTCAATATGGCGGCCAAGATGGCGGCGAAATCATGAAATTTAGCTTAAAAATAAAAAATGATCATACAAGACAAGGGTAACTTCCAAGTTTCATGGAAATCGTTCCACTAATAAGGAATTTCAATATGGCGGCCAAGATGGCGGCGGAATCATGGAATTCAGCTTGAAAATGAGAATGATCATACAAGACAAGTGTAACTTTCAAGTTTCATGAAAATCGTTCCACTTATAATAAATTTCAATATGGCGGCTAAGATGGCGGCGCAACCATGAAATCCAATCTGCCCACTGGCCACCCACGAGGGCCTGAGCTACCATTGGAGAAAGTTCCAGGGCTCTAGATTCATCCCCCGAGGAGGAGTTCAACTTCTTAGAAGTGCACAGGAAATCTTTGTTTTGTGATAACAATAATGATAACTATGAATGAATTAAAAAAATAATGCCCATTGGCCACCCTTGGGAATATCAGCTATCCATCGGAAAAAGTTCCAAGGCTCTAGCTTGATTCTCCGAGGAGGAGTTCAACTTCTTAGAAGTGCACAGTAAATATCTGTTTTTTGATAATAGTGATGATAACTATGCATGGATAAGAAAAATAATGCCTATTGGCCACCCTTGGGGACATCAGCTATCTATCAAAGAAAGTTCTAAGGCTCTAGCTTCATTCCTCGAGGAGGAGTACAACTTCTTAATTTCTACACGGACAGACAGACAGACGGACGGACAGACGGACGGACAGACAAACCGGTCATATAAGCGTCATTTTCTTACGAAAATGCGCTAAAAAGTTGAATAGTTGAATATCGTATCTCGGTTGTTTTGAAAGCTTGAAAAAAGATTTTGGCAGCTTTAAATTCCCCTTGGAAAAGTGCCCTGGCAATGTATTGATTAGAAAAAGCCTTTTTCAACCGTTTTTTGAATAAAAAATAATAACAAAAAATTTAAATTCCTGTTTTATTACGATATCTCGAAAACTAAAACTCAGGAGACGTCATGAAAAACGTCATGAGAATGCGCAACTTTTTCCTAGTTTAACCGACTTTGTATCTCTAAAGATAAGCGAGATACCCATGCTTAGCCTCGAAAAACGGACACCCTGTATAAGCGGCATTGATCGCCCACAGGGCAGTATTCAATTCGGAGCGATAGCGATAACAGCGAGTAGTATCGGCGATATACCCAAGCGCAAATAATTGTTGACGTGTATCTATGTTATAGTATTTAGTCCGAAGTAATAACAGTGTGTTTTAAAATGATGTCAATTATAAACGAACCTCAACGCGAAATACGTAACAACAGAATGAAATCTTCAGCCAGAAAGACCCAAGCGCACTTATTGAGGGCACACGGCGACGACAGAAAAAATCGGTTGTATCACTCCAAAACTTTCCCGACGAGTAGCAAGGATTAAATCGAAATTTTTGTACGAGACGACCCTTCGAGTGGGAAGTAGGAATTTGAAAGAATAAGTGAAAAAATTTCCGACAAAAATTTGAATTTTCTGGAAAAACCTCAGAGCTGTTTCCAATAATCTCATTGTTTAAATCATCAATTAGGGCTTGATTTTAGGCTTAATCACTTGATTCCGGTCTCGATAAGATGAGCCGGTTTTGCATTTTGAAGTAAAAAGCTCTCGGAAAATTCTGAGAATTTTAATAACCATAACCAATAAATAGGTGGAAATCTGTTCGCGGAATAATATGGTAGAAATTTGCAGTTTTTCGGGGAGGAAAACTCGAAATGCTTTGGTCCGAATTCAATTATTCCCCCCCCCCAAATAGTTCAATTTCTTCCCCAACCATGTCTCGCAGCAAGTCTGCGAAGATAGTATTTCTTCTCAGACTTGGATTTAGATGAAGCTATATCCAACTTGACACCTAATGTGGCTCAAACCGATGACCCGGGCGAATGGAAATGTCATTAAATGATTGGACTTTGGAACTTCAAGCTTGATACGACGGATGCGTTTATAGTGCAACATGTAATTATGGGAAACATGATTAATTTTTTGTGCGCGTCATAATCGGAGAGGGTCATAAACTGGTTTAGACGCCATTAAGAAATTATTAACACTGCGCGAACATTTTCGCATCCGCCGACTCGCCGCCACTCATATCGCAGGCATTTTGGTACCGCTGCGGTGTCGTAATGGGGGTAATAAAGAGTATTATACGTCGTCAGTGTGTGAAAAATGGCCACATGAGGTAGAAATGTCGCCGGTATTTTACTACTCGACTTAATAAAACGCAGAGGAGCTGTACCAAATTCAGGAGCAGGAGCAGGAGCTGACGGATATAGTGTCTGAAAGAGTTGCAGGTGGATGTCAAGAAGGACGGCAAGACTTTGACTACCGTATGCGGACTTACCTTCTGAGCTGTCTGTTGGCCAGTATGACTCCCATGAGGGCGATGTTGGCCGCCATCCCCATCGTTCCCAGGGCGAATATGAGGGCAGCCTCTGCGGTTCCGCCGGGGTGGCACTGGAACACCCTGGTGGCGTTGAGGCTGGCATTGGCGGCGCTGCTGCCGAAACGCAGGTTGGCGCCTATCATCGCCACCGCAGAACCTGTCACAGACACGTCAGACAATATCAGACTGGCGGGCGTAATTCAACATCCGGCATCGGATGGACCGCACAGTAACGTGGCATCAACAAACCGCAAGCCTCGTGAATCTACCGCCATAATCCCTGCGAAGGTGTTTCTCGGTTCGAATTCGGGATTTATGGACTAATTTGCTGCGTTTTTTGCTCGACGGCGCCATTCAAACGATTGATAAAAGTTTGAACAACACCGAGGAAAATGGATTTCGTGCGCACTTCATTTGTCGAGGCATCGAGTGCTCAAAATCGACATAAAAAGATCCAATTTGGCGCATTCGTTTGTGGAAAAAATCCCGCTTCTGACACCAAATTCTCTGCGATTGTCAGAGTTGTGACAGTATTTTTTTATAGATAGAAAGTAGATATCATCTTTATCAGAACTGCAACTGAATAGTTTCAGATACCTACCTTAATTTTCATTTCCTCAAGGACGGAGTTGAATTGGTATAATAAGCGTTGCGAAATCAATCCCTGTGGGTTTGTTCCTTGACGGAGTCGATTGTGCCGATTTTTTCTTGTTTTTCATGGTTAGTAATAATTTGAATGCCATCCCCGTCATGGTAGTCTAGAATGTTGCAACAAATAGGCGCCGGCACTCTAAAAGAATATCTGAGCTTATCAGCCGAATGACTTGATTCCCGTGACATTCTCTGAATATAAGTTACGTCCGGGTCCGGGTCTGCCTCGTTAAAACGTCAACATTCAACGGCAAATGGGACACCCCGAGAAACGAATCGTCTGCGAACACCCACACATACACACAATCCCGATAAATAAAAATTGGGGGCTGCTGCAGAGCGCGCATCCGATCATTGTGGCCTCGGCTGTATAACCGGAACCCCGTAAAAATCCCCCGATGGATTTCGTGTCTGTGTGCGCGATATCCCTCGGTACTACTCAGACCCTCTCTCGCCAAAGAAATAAACATGTGAATATTGACCGTTGGAATGGATTTTATCGCGTACGGATCGCGCATCCGATTTAAAAGAAAACCGAGATATTCGCAGCAGACGAATTTTTTCTGTCGTCACGTGGTGTTTGCGTAAAGGGCCCGAGGGTAGGTTTTGATGTTTATCAACCGCAGTCGGACTCCCGACTTCCAGTCACGGCACAGATTCAGGAGCTCGCAGGATGAGGATGAGGCAGCCAGCAGCGACGGAGGAAACACACATGGGGCAATGAAGAAAATATATGTCGATCTATCTGACCCTGAAGCCAAAGAAAATATCAAACGGACCGAATCAATTCCATTGTGTGCGTAAAGTCGCGTCGAAGAAAAATAGTTTTCTGCCTATATCTATATCCGCCCCGAGTGCGGGATATTATTTGTGATCGTAAGAAAGTGCCGGAAAGTTGTGTTGGCCGGCAGGGTGGTTTTGAAATGGCTCTCCTGTTTCATTGTGTGTCACAAGATGCAGTTAGCTCTGTTAGTTTGTTACATGCCAAAAAGGCCTCGTGCCTTTTCAGTGCGACTTACCTATTGGTCTGTCTTAGTCAGGAACACGGCCCGCCAGCTAATCATAGGAGAAAGGCCGCGGCTCTTAGATGGTCGGGGGTGCCACAGTATTGTGAGCCGGATTTCCAAAAATAATTATTATAGCACCATACAATACTGAAGATAAAGCGAAGTTTGGATTACGAATACAAAGTTTATTTACAAAAGGCAAAGAAAACGAACAGGTGCCGGTTGCCTAATTTGACAATAAATGAAATACACGAGATTGAGAGTCAATGATATTGCCACAATACCAGATATGCCACGTTCTGAAAAGAAGCTCGGCTTCAATACAAGCCGGAATTAATTGAGCGTTATCTGTTCGGAAGAGGTAGGTACCTGCCGTCGAATTTTAAAAATGCCAGGTAACAATACAAGCCGATTTGATACTAACGCGGCACGCTAGGTACCCAACTCGTCAGCCGCGATAAGAAACGCCACAAGAACGTTATCGGGTACTTTTTATACCACTAACAATACAAATTTTATACACCAACTTATGAATTCAGGTTTTTGAGATTTCCTTTCTTGCCAGCTTGCTGGAACTATTAGTGCGGGAGCCCACTGCAAAATTCTGGGTCGATCGCTTTTATGAAGAATTTCTGTTTCAATCGATAGTGGGCAATACGATGAATCTTCCGATACCCGACAGCCACCTTCCATCCCCTGCTATAAGGGTCGCCACCGGATTTAAAGATGCCCGTTTTGAATCATTTTTTACACCTCTTGTTTATATAAAAAAATGTCACAATGATTGACAGAAGGCGAGATGGTCGAGTGGTCTAGATAAAAGTAAACGAATTCAAAGGTCAGAGGTTCTAATCTCCGCGAATACCTTTTTTTTTATTCTTTTTTTTCGCATTTAAAAAGCTTGACTTACTTGAACTTTTTGAAATTGCGGAATTGAACGACGTTTCTCAATTTGGAGTAACTTTCGTCGCTAAATTTATTAATGCTGCCGTTTTTTTCCACACAAAAAATACGGCATTTCCTAGTATAGTGCTCTTTCTTCAAACGTGAGTGCCATGAAAACCAGTGGAGTGTGGAGAATTGAAAAAAATAAGGGTTTCCTGAAATCAGGTGTGAAAATGTATAAGTATGTGTTTCAAACTTTCAAAATCCGAAAAACTCGATTTTTTTCAAAATTTTTATATATTTTTTGAAAAAAGACCCTCATTCTCTTGCCAGCTCAGATTTAAATAACTAATTTTTCTGTTACGTTTTTAGCTGCACAGATTTGGCAGTAACTCACACCAAAAAAATCTATCTGTTTTTTCTCTTCCGCTCTGCAGCTGATCCGCAGTCTGTTTCAGCCGTTTTTTATGCTAGGAAATAACATCCTCAACTACTGAAAATGGTATCTTTGTATCAAACAGTGATATGTGTCTGTCAAGCTTTTAAAATGCGAAAAAAAAGAATAAAAAAAAAGGTATTCGCGGAGATTAGAACCTCTGACCTTTGAATTAGTTTACTTTTATCTAGACCACTCGACCATCTCGCCTTCTGTCAATCACTGTGACATTTTTTTATATAAGCAAGAGGTGTAAAAAATGATTCAAAATGGGTATCTTTGAAACCGGTGGCGACCCTTATAGCAGGGGATGGAAGGTGGCTGTCGGGTATCGGAAGATTCATCGTATTGCCCACTATCGATTGAAACAGAAATTCTTCATAAAAGCGATCGACCCAGAATTTTGCAGTGGGCTCCCGGACTATATATACGTTATTTCTTGAATTACTACGCAACAGAAACAGAACGACTCCACTGTTTTATGGGAACGAACCGACGTCACTGCTACTGGAGACGACCATCAAGCCTGAATTTACGTTTGTTTGTAAACTTTTTGTTGTGTCTGGATCCACCTTCAGAGCTGCACTGCAAGTATCTCCTCGTTCATCCCCTTTGAATAACGACAGCGTTTAATCTACTTGTACACACTGCACAGTGTAATTCAATTTCGTTATTTTATTGTTGTGTAAGAAGTAGGTACTGTTTGGAAAACAAGACGTTTTTCAGATGCCTATTTTAATGAATGCCAAACAAACAGACTTCTGCAATATGGAGCTCCAATCAAGTTTTACTGTTTATTGGGTCGGCATCTGCTTTCAGGCAATCGGATTTTATTGCGTAAGGCACGAGGCGGTTTTGAATAATCCGTTTTGCTCTAAATTTTTATGAGAGCTCATTTCGGTCAATTCTTTCGATATTCGTTTGAATTTGTAGGTATGTGGTTTGGAATTTTTATAGAATCAATCTACAGAGAGACGTAAATCTATGCGTCGTCAGTGCGACATCGCCGCGTAATTAGATTGTTGCAACGGATTGATCGATGAATAATGTATCACCATTTATGTACCGTAATTTGCATTATAGGTGTATACCCAGCATTTGCATGACATTGCTCCCTCGAACAACACATGCTGGACTTTTATCACTCATGTTTTCGAACCGATTTACGACCGAAAGGCACCCTCTAGCGACACTCCGAACCTCGAGCTTTCGCATAGCCGGCGGTTGTTTACGCAATCTGCATGATAGATGGTCTTGCTATTTTCTCCGTCATTTTTTTTTCCCCGTCTTTCGATAATGCTTTCATGCGGTTCTTACCGGGATTATTCGGTAATTATGTTAGGCAGGCAGCTGCTGTTGCTGGTACATAAAGGGTCGGGCGTTCCGCGCGCGCTCCCAAGGAAAAAGCTGTGGAGTTTCGTGCTGCTGCTTTATTGTAGCCCGGAGTTAGGAACTCTCTCTCCAGAATTGGCTGTGGACTGAAAGAGCTGGGGAATTACTTGACGGTTCGTGGCAGGAGGCCAACAAGCTCTGGCCCTGCGGGCATTCCATTCCTTACCGCGAGCAGGTCCGCAATCGCCGGGCTCGAAAAGTCTATCAACTTCACTGGATCTTTTGTTATTCCTGCGTTTTCTGTGCTTACGCTAAGAGTAATTGAGGTTTTATTGTCAATGTTGAGATCGTTCTAGACTTCGTGCGACAGCTCGATGGTATAGACCAAATTAGGTTTCAATTTGGAATGTCCAAACTTCTGCGGACAAGTAGACGTAGCGATGGTGACTGACTCCTATAAGTTCTCCATGCAGGTGCTGATTTTACGTAGCAGTATTGTCCATTCCAGGCTTGAAAAAGCCACCAGTCGTCTAAGACATTTTTTTCTTTGAGTTGAACAATCTGATAAATTGAAGGATTGAAAAAGTCAAGATGATCTTATCAGATTTGTCAAAATGATGTTTGCTATGCTGGATTGCCAGTTAATTCAATTGTTATAGTCGATGAGCCAGGAGCCAAAAATCACGATTTTGGTTTCCACCCTGAGGACTTGGCGTGTCACACTTTTTTGGATTCCCCACAACACCAGCATGAGAATAAGCCATAATACGTTTTTGTATCGAGTAGCTTAAGACCGCCATCTTGGAAAAACCGCGCCAAATATGTAGTTCTTGTGGTTTGCTTTTTTTGTCGCATCAACGGTCCAATTCAAAAAATGAAACTGAATAAAATTAAACAACAAAATTTACTATAAACATCGTTCAGCACCGTTTTTTGACAGGTCGCGTTACTCCAAATATGACAGTTCATAGTTTAGCTATGGCAAATTTCTCTATTTGACATTTTCGAGTACACCCGATGATATTTATACAAATCGAACTTCACGTCATTGTCTTTGTAGCGTACTTCACTAGAAATGCTGCTCTTAGCGGCATTTTGATGTCCGTCTGTCCGTCTGTCCATCGGTCTATCTGTCTGTCTTATTAATTAATTGCCCCTGAACGAGAAGACCTAGCGAAAATCGACTTCTTGTGTGTAACATGTAGTCAGCGGAGAATGGAATTAGGAATTTGTAAAAAATTTCTTAAACCGTCGCCATCTTGATCCGCAATGCCAAATTTTCTCAAAAGTGATCCGATTTTCATAAAACTTGAAATACACTTATCTTTTATGTGTAAAAGTATGATTTTTAATGGTTCCTTTTTGATCTGCCGCCATTTTGTCCGCCATGTTGAACTTGGTTAAAGTGGTCCGATTTTGATGAAAATTGGAACCTAGTCGTGTCTTGTGTATGCACTGATGGTTTTTATGTTAATTCCACGATTTGCGCCATATTGACGTGTCGTATGGAAATTAATCTCCAGCTGCCACAAAATCAATTTTTTCAAATATTTTCTGATCAAGGGGTTTCCGATGTGACTGAAAAACTTTTTGATAGAAATCGGTTTTTGTTAGTTCTGTTCTACAAGAAGGAATTTTTCCAAAGAGAAACGTACGGAAAATGCTATTAAATTTTCGAAATTTTCGAAAATTTTTGAATTTTTCTTCGAAAATTTGAAAACTAGATAGCAACGCCTATACATATTTATTGAAGAAAGTCGCATAGCGAATTTGAACTTCCTATTTTAAAAAAAAAGGTACTAAAAATGGTTTCTACTGATTCATTTTTTCATGTTTACTGTCATTTTTTGTGCCTTTTTTTAAATAGAAAATTCAAATTCGGTATTCGACTTTCTTGGCTAAAGATGTATAGGTGTTGCTATCTGGTTTTCAAATTTGCAACAAAGAAAAAAATCGAGAATTTTCAAATGTTTTTGCAAATTTCGAAAATTTGATAGCGTTCTCCATGCATTTTCTTTGGAGAAGTTTCTACTTGTAGAAAAGAATTAACAAAAACCGATTTCCATCAACAAGTTTTCCAGTCACATCGGAAACCCCTTGTTCAGAAAATATTTGAATAAATAGATTTTATGACAGCTGGAGATTAATCACCATGTGGCACGTCAATATGGCGCTAATTGTGAAACTAACATAAAAACCATCAATGCATTCACAAGACACGACTAGGTTCCAATTTTCATCAAAATCGGACCACTTTAACCAATTTCAACATGGCGGACAAAATTGCGGCGGATCAAGAACAAAACATCAAAATCATACTTTTACATATAAAACATGCGTGTGTTTCAAGTTCCATGAAAATCGGATCATTTTTGAGAAAATTTGACATTGCGGATCAAGATGGCGACGGTTTGAGAATTTTTTTTTTCTAATTCCATTCTCCGGTGACTACATGTTACACACAAAAAGTCGATTTTAGCTAGGTCTTCTCGTTCAGGGGCAAATAATTGATAAGACAGACAGTTAGACCGATGGACAGACGGACAGACGGACATCAAAATGCCGCTAAGTGCAGCATTTCTAGTGAAGTACGCTAGAAAAACAATCACGTGAAGTTCGGATTGTATGAATATCATCGGGTGTACTCGAAAATGTTAAATGAAGAAATTTGCCGTAGCTAAACTATGGACTGTCATATTTGGAGTAACGAGACCTGTCAAAAAACGATGCTGAACGATATTTAAAGTAAATTTTGTTGTTTAATTTTATTCAGTTTCATTTTTTGAATTGGACCATTGATGCGAAAAAAAAACAAAACACAAGAACTACATATTTGGCGCGGTTTTTCCAAGATGGCAGTCTTAAGCTACTCGATACAAAAACGTATTATGGCTTATTTTCATGCTGGTGTTGTGGGGAATCTAAAAAGATATGACACGCCAAGTCCCCAAGGTGAAAACCACTCGAGTCCCTTGGCTCAACGACTATTAAGGTCAGATTTTGCACTGACACATCATTTTCATTTTTTTTTTTACCTTGAAAACGCCGTTAGCCACGTTACTTTTAATAGTGAAAAGTATTGGAAAATAAGTAACAAATGTATAAGCACAAGATGTGGTAAAAATATATAGTTTTAAAAGTGACCGAGGAGGAACGTTGCTATCGCTGAAGAGTGATTTCGTCGCAAGTGACCTCGTGACATGAGCTTTTGACTTGACCATCAACCTAGAGGCGCGGTGAGGTGAGCTCATGGGTGTATCGGTCTATGGATGTATCGACCTAAAATTATGGATTCTTATGCAAGAAGCGAGGCAAGAAGGCCATCATTATGCCGGACGGGCTAGAGCAAACGACCTCGCTGGTGCCCCATAAGAACTAGGTAATTGACGTATTAATTCAAAAATTCAGGTTAATTCACGCTCTGTGTTAGGATCATGATCCGTGATCCCGGCTGAAAGAAAAGCAGCTCCGGCCAGTGAGCAAACCGGGACTGTCGTAAGGACACAAATTCTAACGTAACCTCCCTTGTATCGAGATGACATTAAAGATGGAAAATCAGGACACCAACAAAACTCAAATTTTCGTGGCAATCTGTGGTTTTTGAAGCTTGGAATGGATTATAGGCAGCTTGTAGTTTTAACTGACCAGACCTCACCCGTTGTCTTGATGGTGAACATTGTTTAGCAATCTGCGCAGTGCTGCAGTGTTTCATGTTTCCAAACCATACGATAAACATCATCTGGCATGCACATTCCGATGGCACTCGTCCATAATCAGACATTTACGTCCCCTAATCAACTGACCAGACCACCACCACTAGCATGCGTAGTTACCAACACAACCCCCTGAATCAGGATTAACATTCTCAATCTCACGAGCTAGCTCCATTCCGTGCGATGTAACGAAAGCTTTGGCCGTAACTTGCGACGATTCGGAATATCTTTTCAATATATAGAAATAAAAAGGAAAAACGTGATTGCGTTTTTGAGGCGTCTCATAATTGCATCTTCAAGTCAATTTTTGCGTCCACCTACAGTCTTTAAAGTCACGCGAAAAAAGGAAAAACGCTCTTTATGTGCGGGATTATTTTCCGCCCCGTAATCCGCGGGAGCGACGCTGTTGTAGAACTACACGGTTCTCTGGCGGTGGAGTATACCAATCGAGGCCCACGGCTTTGTTCGAAATTACCTGCAAACAAAATATGGGAAAAATGCACCGGCATGGGAACGAACGAAATTTCCATAAATATGAGCATCAACGCGACTTCAGCTCCAGCTTCTCCTCGCTCGCCACTTCTTTCAGGTCGCGCGTTTCTCCCACTGACTGCCGCAGAATTCCTGCTGATGCCAGAGCCGCAGGATTCTAATCCGATAAGTCGCGCGCGCGATGTTTGCTTGTCCCGTACGATGTATCACGCTACGTCATCGTCCATAAAACTATTACTTCTCCCTCGTTTTCGTCGTTTTGTTTATCTTTAACATTCCTCTGGCGCTTCCAGTAACTCCTGCAGAAGGCACCAGAGCATGGAGCTTGTAGTATACTTACCTACTTATTTTTCCGCACGACAGCGAGATAGGGGTATGAGGATTAAGCATCGCCGAGATGGAGGAATTAAATGCCGTAAAATATCACAGCGTGTGGGGTGTCATAAAGGAGATGTCATAAAGTGTATTACCAGTATATTCGATTACAGCACACTGTGCGAAGTTATATAGTGTTGTTTCTTTGTAAGTTATGTTGTAACGTGTGATCGAATATACTGTCATGATAATGACATAAAGGCCCTAGGTAAAAGCTCATCCCTTGAATATAACGGAAAAGACACGTGTAGCCCAAGTATGTAAGTTGCCGAATCGTCCAAATCACTGGCAGACGCTAGGTCATTTCCGCCATGGAATAAAATGCAAACAAAGGTATTTGCACGAAAAACAAGTAGTGTAGGTACCTGTGCTATCATGACAATACTGATGTCGTCAAGTTGGGTGAACGTCTATTTATTGTGCAAATTGGAGGCTCATTTTCACAAAAGACGACAGTTGCACGCCAACATTTACATTTGATCTCTTTATACATCTTTTGATTCTCATAATCGAATTTATTCGCTTCGTGATAGATAGGTTAAATCATTGTTGTACGATGACTATTCTTGAAACTCTAATTTTATAGATACTAGATCAAGATTTTGTGTTTGTGATTTCCAAATAGAACAAACAATTTTTCCTATTGGCGAGTTTCAAGATCGAATACGCCATCTGACGGCCAACGTGTAAACGACGTTTGTGCACGGATCAACCGCAGATTTGTGTGGGCTCTTATGAGCGTTGCGGTGTTTGGGGACTTTATTTGATTCCATCTGACTTAACGCGGCGTTGATTTTTTCCAACAAAGTACGTAAGCCACGCACGTTTCATTATCTTAAATATACTAGGTGTCGTCAATTGCAAAAGCATTGCATTTTTAAATAAGAGTGGCACGTGGCACGACTGGCAAGCAAGACTGGCAAGCAAAAGTGGCATAGAATGGAAGGTGGCAAGATAGATAGTGACAAAAAGTGGCAGAGAATTAGTTGTGTTTCCGAGTGCGAGTCGCGCTGTGGAAACCGGAAAAAGGAAAAGTTACATTTTCACCGTTTCCCGTCGAAAGCGAAAGACGCAAGTTGGGTCGTCAAAATGACAAACAAACTCGGCACTGTGGAAAATATGACTACGAGAAAAGCCTGGGAAGTGTCGCTGAAAATGGGAATTTTATATGGCTGCATCGAAGAAGCACAGCTGCGATATTTTTGCATGTCCCGGACTGGCCTGCTTTGCAAGTGCATTTGAACGTTCATATTTCACAGGAACTGCTACTACTATTTTTTTTAATTACATTCCCAGCTACCTAGTGAGGAGATTCATACAATGCGCTTGTTTGAAAACACAATTCAAATAAACTGCTCACAAATTGAAGTGGATATTTTTAAAAAAAGGTTTTTCTAAAATCGCCAGAAAATTCTTGAAAATCATTCGATTGTGAAACCGTTTGCACTGTTTTGAAGAAAAATGTCAATATTTTCAAGAACTACTGAAGTCCTCCACAAAAATCACATGGATATGTCTAATACAGGGTGATGAAAAAAGTCGTTCAGTTTTGTTCTTTTTTAATCTCATGCAGGAGATTGTTTATCCACCCTGTACACCTATACTTGTTTGGATCTTATAGCCTGTAGCTTATGTAACTCGTTAGTTTTTATTTTTCCGCTTTCCGTTGCGTACTTATCGAAATATAGCCTTTTTACTTTCCAAAGTCATTTTGTCAATGAATAAATCCGGGGGCTACTGGATTTTTTGGTACTTACAAAACAATGCCACTTGGTACTTTTAAAACGATTTTTTGAGCAGATTTCAAATGGGAGACTACATAAAAGTATACAGGGTGTCGCATGAACGAAGAAATTTGTTTCTGACACCTTATTAAAGGTTGTAGAAAATTTCACTTTTTAATTTTACAATTTTATGTCTAACAAGAAGAGATAGTCCATTACTGGAATTATTCTCGGGCGACCTTCTCCATGTGTGATTCGGGCACTGCCAGTGGCCAGGAGTTGCCCACCGATGACACTTTGTGATACGTTCACCAAATTGACAGTTTCTCTTTGCCTTGTACCATTCCGCAAGATATTTGCCACGATATCGAACTTACCTGGAGTTGATCTTTGCAACGGCATTTTGCTACTGATTATTTCGAAATAAAATGAATCTTATAAATGATTTTTTTTGCGACACCCTGTATACATCAGATGGTTGAGACGCCATACCTTCGTTAATTTTGAAATCTGCGCAAAAAATCGTTCTAAAAGTACAAGTGGCATTGCTTAGTACAAAAAAAATCCAGTAGCGCCCGGATTTAGTAGATTCATTGATAAAACGACTTTGGAAAGTGAAAAGGCTATATTTCGGTAAGTACGCAACGGAAAGCAAAAAACTAAAAACTGACGAGTTACATAAGCTGCAGACTATAAGGTTCAAGTAAATATAGGTGTACAGGGTGGATGAACAATCTCCTGCACAAGAGCAAAGAAGAACAAAATAAAACGACTTTTTTCATCACCCTGTATTAGACATATCCATGTGATTTTTGTGAAGGACTTCAGTAGTTCTTGAAAATATTGACATTTTTCTTCAAAACAGTGCAAGCGGTTTCACAATCGAGTGATTTTCAAGAATTTTGTGGCGATTTTAAAAATACCTTTTTTTAAAAATATCCACTTCAATTTGTGAGCAGTTTATGTCTAGGTTTAAATTGATGCTTGATTCGGTTCGCTTTCGACCACACAACACAAGAAATTGTGACTTCAGAATTTCTTCTCCCATCACGATACATCGAGAATCCGTTGAGTCCATCCAGTGATTCAAAACCTCCATAACACTCAATTGCGCTTCTGCCATTTTTGAGTTCCACCGCAATACTAATTAACCACGTTTCACATCTAGAGGACATTAAAATCCGCTTACTACTGATGAGATTTTTGAACGCGCGGGCAACAATCCGTGCTCTATCCGACATGTTTGTTTACATGCGAAGCGCATCAGCAGCGCCACCATCGGTAATGTTACTCGCCAATACAGTTGATGCTATATCAAGGACCAAGGACTACAAAAGACAGATTATGGCTCACCGTCAAATGAGCCCATTAGTTTTTGGCTGTCATCTGTCAAACGAAAGTGTCACTATCAAAAAATGACAGAAGCTATATCTCACGGAACTTGATTTGTGATATGCCGTTTGAAAGCCCATCAAAAACTGTATCCAGAACAGTTGAAAGTATTGCCCTATATGTCATCTGTCAAATAATAAAGAATATTTAAGTTCAAAACTTTACCATTTAATTAAGTCTGCATTGCAATTTTCCACCATTTTCCAGTCGAGCCTTATGAATTTTCAAAATTTCTCCTAGCCGTTGCCACCCGAAAGGGTCTCTCGCCCGTATTTTGACCAGGCCAACTCGCTTTTGATGCAGGACTCCACCTAAAAATTCGTTCCTGATGCTCGAGGATCGACTTTTTTCAAAAAATTACAACTGATATCGAAAGTAGTGGATTAGGCGTCGTGTAGATCCATTTTCAAAATCGACACGGTTCCGGTTTTCCGACGGTAATTTTGTCAAATTGAAATTAGCACATTCCGAGAATTTGAAAAAACTGCAGTGCAAACTTCAACATGCGATGAGCCTAGTTGAGCCCCACGAAATATTTGCTTTAGGTGCAGACATGCTGAAGATGAAAGGTGGAGAAAAGATTGAAATAATTTTTGGAGAGAAAATTTTCGAAATCGGACCCTTGGTTTCCGAGTTTTCATCTCTGGAAAAACTGTAATTTTTTTCAACTTTTATTCCGTGAACAGATCTCCAGCAATTTTTTTTTCAAACAAGAAGTAACTGGCTTTTGAACATTTTCCAACAATTTTCTTCCCAATTTCCTTGTTGAAAATATAAAACATATAGTAGGTTCACCTGTACCGTGATTCTAGTCGGCTGTGAGATTTTGTTTTCAAGTTTCCAAATCTTAAATATAGAAAATCCCCAAAACTTTGCGGTTGGCTGCTCTGGCTTCATTTAGCGTTCGTCGTTTGGACCACTTTTGGAACGTATTTTTTACGCATATCCTCTGCAGATAGATGGAATATTTTTGCGGGACGTGATGTCTGACGCTTTTTCCCATTATATTGGAAAATGTAGTAATTTTTCGACCTGTTTTCAATTTTCGCCAATGAACAAATAAATCAATCAATCAATCAATCAATACTCTTTATTCGTTCATATAATACTATAAAAGCAGCTTTGACATTTGACAGGTGTCAAAAATATTTCTAACCTCTTGAAGCCGGTTCAACTTTAGGTTGATTCAAACTAAAAAAGTACTAGGCCTTCGTCCAAAAAAAGGGGTCCTATAGAATCATCAATCCTTTCACATCTTGCAGTCGAAATGACACGACGAATCATGAAGCACTATTGGCAAGACAAGGAACATCTAAGCAGGCCTGCAGTTGCAGTAGGATTTACGTATAAAAAGTTGATTGAACCGAATTTCAAAAAACCCAGCCGCTCAAAGTTGCGTATTGGACGGAAATTCATGTGAGTACCTTCAGTTTGTAATTTGCTTCCGTTTTGGAGCTTGGCGGAACGAGTTTTTGTCGGCCTTGAATGGCCGTCACAAGATGACTTAAATTGAAGGCGGCCCCGTAGGATTTTGGTGTCTAAATGACGGTAATACAGCTCTACGCCCTCTAGTCGCCTTTCCACTTATGACAAGGTCAGTTTTACAAGATTTTAATATCAATTTGATAAGAAATATAACTTTTCTTCCAGAGAAGTCAGTTTCACATCAGGTAAAAAGGCGGCAAGCCTACAATGCTAAAATAGAAAATTTGACCAGCCAACTAGAGTCACAGTACAAGTGAACCTACTATACCTGGGTAATCGAAACCGAACTTGAATGACGGAGCTTAAAGTGAAACCGTAATTATGACGATCTGAACAATAAGATGATTTGGAAAAAAGATTTGAGGTTTTCCCGGAAAATTCGAGTTTTTAAATTTTCAATTTCCTGACAATTATTTTAAATCTTTTTGTGGTGCCAGTTTCAGATCGTTCACCTTCATCCATGTACCAATTCGTCTGACTGCCTCACTCGCTTTTCTTTCTACATAATTTGGTTCTTTGTGAAAAACTGCAAATTTCCAAGTTTTTAGCTTGTGAACAGATTTATACTAACTTTTCTTAAACTTTAACCAAAGAGTAATAGTTGCAGCGGTACGCTAGCAAAATGACCCTGATTCTGCATTTTGTGATACTGCAATGGAATTTGGCATATGCAAACTACGTAGAATTTCAAGTGATTTGATCCGCAGCACTCAAAAATTTGTCCATTAGGGGGCGACTGGGGGCCCCTCCAAATTTCAAGATGTCAAAGTTTTTACCATGCACCATTCAGCACTGCCCTATCCACCGTACAGGACCTAAACAACTTTGTTCTTGACCATCATAACATTTTTCGTCATGTCAATTCCATTCTTCTTACAGAAAAAAATTATTTCTTTGTCTGGTCAACAAGTCGAGAAATATATGTTTTTTTGGACCAAAAATAGATTGTTGAGTCGTTTTTGTGTGATCATCGATAAATCCACATCCCCTTGATTTATTTATGAAAACAAAAGTTTTGATGTTCTATTCTTTAACGAATGGGTGACTGCCACGATCTTTTTGTGCGCCGGGCAACAGACAATAGGCTCAGCTAGATCCGCCGGGAGTGGTCGTGCGGTTGAATAAAAAGTGAAAAAAAATTAGGAAAGCGCCAGGTAGTTTTTTAATTGTGGTTTAGTGTCTGTGCCAGGGCTCGAAACTACCAAAACAAAGCACAAGAAAATTCGCCGAGCAAGAACAACTTGAAAGGAGCAACAACACACGAAGTCACAGATCAAATCAGAGAACAACAGAGCAATTGATACTTAATAAGTTTTAATTGAGAAAGAAACAAAAATTGGAATAGGTAGATAATTTACAGGTTGGTGACGTTTCAGTATCAGACCAATGATAAAAAAAATAAAAAAATAACAATACTAACAATTTTCAAAGTTGCAACCCAGACAGTCCGATCTTAAATAATTAGTGACACGTGGGGTGTCGTGAGGTAATCACCACCTACCTGTTAAATCTTTTTTTCTTTTGTGCAGGACTCTGGTTGAATGGGTAGCCGAACGTACGTACGTATGTTCGGTTCCTAGAAGAAATAGTCACAGAAAAGTTCGAACTAGAAAAGCTTGAACAGCAGGTAGTAAATAGTTCTCCACACGCAAGCTGGTGCTTGGCAAAACAATGCATTTATCAGAACAAAAAGAATCTATCTTGAGTCGCAATAAAACAAAAGGTGAAGCCTGATACTGGATGCAAAATTAGAAATAACAAAAAAAAAATATATATAGACCTAAATACATACGACAAGTACTTATGTACCACAAAAGTGAAATCAAAATCAGCTACGTTAATTATGTAGATATTTACAGAAGAAAATCGGGTACTTATTCACTTATTTACATTATGTACACACGTAGAAGAAAATGGAGTATCTCGCACTGCTTTCTTTATTGTTTGCCGGAGGAATAACATGGAAAATTCTGACCTTTTGGATGCCGTAACCATCCGTCCTTGCCCAGCCAGGGAAAACGACCAATTCTGCGACAGGCGACTACCAGTACGGGCCAAAGTCAATTTCCAGTCTCCAGGTTGCACATCAATAACGCTACCGCAAGGAGATGCTGCCGTTGTTACGAATGCGGATCAGCGGAGAAGCAGACGAGACATCACATTAATGAACTGGTCACGAGAACAAGACCACAAGAATTCACTCACAGGAATGGAACATAAAGAGAGAATGAGAGAAAGAACCCTAAAAGAAAAAAAAAACATTAGATGATCGGCACTGACCTAATCACTCCACTTACCCAAAGGGGTTTCTGAATTTCTCAAATCACAATTTTCCAAAACGAAGTAGTTGCAGGAAAAAGCCGTAAATAGAATTGAAAATTATGAGGAATCGAGAGCAATTTATCGGCACAACGTCCAGCTCGTACGATATCCAGGCTTTTTCTCCGCGCGAGATTTTTTGGTCATGCGATAATAAGACAAGTAGACAGATTATTCTTCAGGTTTTATGAAGGCAATTCAGGACCGTACCAAGAAAATTAGAAATAATATCCTCAACGAAAATTGGGAACGTTACATGACCTCAACTTACCATTATTTTCAACATTACCTATTTCAATGTTTTATCCCTAAAAATATGATTATTATTGTACTAATATATAGCTTGAAGTTTTCTTCAACGGTGTGGATGATGAAACGGCCTCAGATTTCACCTGGAAGCCGTGCATATTGATTTTTCTGCAAGGCTGTCAAATTTGGCATTTTTGACTTTCTACCGGGAGCGGCCAAAATGTCAATACACACCACTCCGCCCAAGAGCACCGGTTGTGGTACTTTCGCACCAACTCTCATTTCAGTATCACAAAATGCAAAATTGTTAGGCGTGAATATCGTTTTCCGCTAGAGCAAACCGGTGCTCTTGGGCGGAGTGGTGTGTATTGACATTTTGGCCCCTCCCGCTAGGAAATCAAAAATGCCAAATTTGACGGCCTTGCAGAAAAATTATTATGTACGGCTTCCAGGTGGAATCTGAGGCAGTTTTATCATCCACATCGTTGAAGAGAACTTCAAGCTGTATATTAATATAACAATAGTCATACTTACCGGGGTAAAACATTGAAAAAGGTAATGTTGAAGATAATGGTAAGTTGAAGTCACTCCTTTGTTGTAAAATAGCACTGCAAAAGTTTTCTTTCCATAAATGAATCAAGGGGATGCGGATTTATTGATGATCGCACAAAAACTACTCAACAATCTATTGGTGGTCCAAAAAAATTTTTTTTTCAATTTGTTGACCAGGCAAAGAAATTATTTTTTTTCTATAAGAAGAATGGAATTGACATGACGAAAAATGTTATGATGGTCGAGAACAAAGTTGTTTAGGTCCTGTACGGTAAATAGGGCGGTACTGAATGGCGCATGGGAAAAATTCAGACATCTTGAAATTTGGAGGGGCCCCCCAGTCGCCCCCTAATGGACAAATTTTTGAGTGCTGCGGGTCAAATCACTTGAAATTTTATGTAGTTTGTATATGCCAAATTTCATTGCAGTATCACAAAATGCAGAATTAAATAGCGTACCGCTGCAACTATAAAGGATTCTTGAACATTTTCAGGCAATTTCTCTTAAAATTCTCCAAGTTTTCCGAGAGTTTTTCATACTTTGAAATGAGTAACCGGCGTGGCTTATCGAGACCGGGCTCAAATGATGAAGACCTTATTAGAGAAAATACCTCAATTCTTCAATCTTTGTCTCAAATTCTAACTTATCCCCACCCGAAGGCGAAGGGACGTCTCATAATAAAATTTCAATCAGTTCTTTGCTACTCGTTGGATAAGTTTTCACACAACCGACTTTTCCAAGTATGAAGAATAAGAATGGAACGGACACGACGACAATTGTTGAAAACATTTTCAATAGACCCGTGAGCTTCTGTTACGACATACATGACGATACTCAATGATCGTTTTGTGAAAGTTTTTGCATCTTGAAAATTTGGAAAGCCCCATTGCCCCCCTAAGGGTAAAGGACAACATATCGAGTGCTGCGGGTCAAATCGCTTGTCTCGGTATAAAGTACACCCATGCAAAATCTCGTTACTCCACTCCAAAATGCGGTATGGTTTTGCGTACCACTCCCACTATAAATATTAAGTGATTTTTAAGGATAAAAACAGGGACGATATTAGAACTAATAATGAATATTCCACAAATAATATCAGCCTACTGGACCGATTTGAATATCGGAATATACGTCAAGTCATGAGCTATTCTGTGTACATATTGTGAATTTTGTTCAAACTACATGTAGGTGCTTTTACTGCAAAATCAAGTAATCTAGCCCAAGTATGTAGTTTACCACCAGTAACTTATAGGTTAGATCACTTAGTCCAGATGATATAAGGAACGTAGCTATTGTTCAAATAGGCTGCAAAAAATAGAATCACAAACGCACATGACGAGAATTATGAATGTGAAAAAAGTTGAAATGGTTATACTTCGTCACGAACTACCACGTTGAAGGTAGCGGAATACCTACTGTAGATATTTTCCATGCAAAGCACCCTTTCCAAACATGTTCTTTCCGTCACTTGGTTAAATCCCTCTTGATCTAGGATTTCGCTTTTATTTCGCGTTCGCCACATAAGCATATAGCTTCTTATATCAGCTTGTATAAAATTCTAGAATGAAACTGATTTAGTATTGTTTCTCATACCTTCTTAGCTTAGAAGTAAGTACCTAAACTATAGATATACAAATCCCAAATGCTTCAAAATCACATTTTCACGAAAATTAAGTAACTTGAGGTTCAGCAAGAATTACCCGTAGTATTTATAATGCTGTTTAGGTCTCATAAAAGGCGCCCAAAAAAAAAGGGAGTACCCACAAACCCTAAATATAAATTCTAATAAAACCGTAAATGAACGAACCAGTTTTATAGGTGACGAACAATCGTTCCACGCGAGATCCAATCAATCATTTCGATAACCCATCCGAGTTTCTAATGTCTTATATGACCCGTGCGGGGGCCATTAAGGGCTTTCAGAGGCTCTCTTGTTTGCGAAACTCGATATGGCCCCCGCTTTGACTCTTCCGCACTACTTTACGCGGTGAAAAAAGCTTGTCTGTTGCAGCTGGCCTGGTTGGAACTTTTTCCTTACGAGTGCAGGTAGGAGCCAAATTAGTTTTACTTTTAATTAAATACTGATGAATAGTGCCCGGTAGGTGAAGACGGAGGTTTTTCTTGCGGAGATTTTTGTCGTCGTCGTCGTCGTCGTCATCAAATGCTGCCGCGGGTTGATATAGGTATAATTTTAATTAAGCTTCATGCAGAAGATTATATCGTCGCCAAGGCCTAATTAACCCCCGGAAAGTTCCATCATCGTTTAATGCTCTTTGTGATGGAGTTTGTCTTAATTTGTTTCGTTTGCAGAGCTGGAAGCTGGAAGCGAGTGGCGCTTTTTACGTCCGTCAATTTTCGAGCCTAAGTGCGCTCTCCGGCGTGTGCTAGAATAATTCTCATTTTATAATCCACTCGGCATGTGTAAATTCAACAAACATTTGAACGTTCGATCGCTTACACTGCCACACTTCCGAATTTGCAGTTGAAGCACATGGTTTCATAGGTTCATAATCTGGATGTGCGCGAAAATGACATCGGACATATTTGGCTTCCCTGCAGGATATTCGCATTCGCAAGCTTGCTACTGTCCCTCTGGTGGACTAATTCAACACCAAGTGAAGCGGTAAAAGTATGATGCTCACTTATTCAATTGACTAATTCGAAGAGTGTCGAAAAGAACAAAGCACTAAGCCGCAGTTCATTCTGTAACTTTGAGCTCGTGATGTGTCTATTGCCGGTTTCTTGCGAAATTTTGATTTGATGAACTAGTTCAAGTTCTTCGGTTGTTTTACATAAGTTATAACAACGAATTCATTAAGCGATTCCTCAGGGATCAAAATTGAAAGAAGTCTTTGAAAAAAACAAAGACAATTTATTCCAAGGGAAGTTCTACAAGCTTCAGCATCGGTACCAGTGCAAACGTTTACACCATGGACCTTGTATAGCAAGAGGAAACGGCCTGAAGCAATCAGCAAGCGAAGCAATGCAGAAACAAAAAAAGTCATCTTCAGTCATTCATGCCGCCAAGAAATAGCGACATCAGCAGCGCGGCCAATATTAAGTCTAGAAAAAGAAAGTCCCTAGCTACCTACCATGTCAGCCTTGTATTCGGATCCATGGCAATGTAAGCTATTATCAGTCCAGTTCAGGTACAGCTTCATGGTATAGGTACACCCAACATGATTGGGTGTAGAAATTATGTAAATTACGGGGTAAAAACTTGAACACGGAGTTTCCCGGTGCCGGAGTGCAGCAGTGGTTGTGGGTGTTGTAATTTACATGCATTGCTGCAGCGATGTCAAATTCCGAACGCTTGTGCGCTCCCCTAAAGAGTCGCACACGATGATGACAACAACTGGCGAGAGTTTGAGGAGTTTATACCACGGCAGCGTCGCCGTCGTCGTAAAAGTTGACGTCGGTGTGCGCTAATTAATTGGATTAATTTATGATGCACACACCTACCGACCTCAACAACACGTTCGCTCCGTTATTGTTTTAATTATTAAGTCATTTGACGCTCGCATGCCATTCAGCAAATCAGAGAGCTCGTTTTCTAGTCCCGGCTTTATTTTATAATTCATCAATTCATAATCAAGGATGCAGGATATGGGGCTTCCAAGACGCACACGTTTCCATCAGAAGAGATTTGCTCCTGGTACTAGGCAACCAGTAATACATATTGACCATTTACTCAACTATCACGGGCCAGGCACAAAATTGGGAAATAGTCCTGTTCGAGCAAAGTACTTTCATCGTGTGCTTATTCGAGGATATACTTAGCTACGTGCTGTTATGACAACAGTGGTGATGAAAAAATCAAAAGGAAGAGCATCTCAAAATGTTGGGAAAACTTATATCTGTCGGAATAGATAGAAGTCGAGAGGGTTCGGTTTTCAATGTCGACATTTCCCAAAGCACGAGGGTTATCAAAATAGCTCGTCAGACAGTATAAAATTGTGATTCGAAGTGGAAACCACAAGAATATTATGAAAAAGTGGCATCAAACAAAAAATAGAAGACGTCAAACAGAAACGTCGAAGCCACAGGGTCTCGTTTCTACGCCTGGAGCATCGGCGTCAGTAGCAAAGCAAGCCTTCCCACTTTTACAAGAGCCTTGCCGCATTCTTCATTTGACACGTCAACGCCAGTAGCAAGTACGAAGGCGCAGAGCGGATATGGAAGATATTTATTTGTAATTGCGACTTTTTTCTGTCAATTGCCTCTTTATTCTGGCAATTGCGACTTTTTTCTGGCAATTGCGACTTTTTTCTGGCAATTGCGACTTTTTTCTGTCAATTGACACTTTATTCTGTCAATTGCCACTTTATTCTGGCAATTACGACTTTTTTTTATCAGTTGCCACTTTATTCTTGCAATTGCGACTTTTTTCTGTCAATTGTCACTTTATTTTGCGACTTTTTCCTGTCAATTGACAATTTATTCTGGCAATTGACAATTTATTCTGGCAATTGCGACTTTTTTCTGTCAGTTGCGACTTTGTAGCACATTTCGATAGAAAATTATGTTTATATGGCCGGTTTGTCCTTCTGTCTGTCCGTCCGTTATTTGTCTGTTCGTTCGTCTGTCTGTCTGTCCGTGTAAAAGTTGTGAAGTTGTACTCCTTCTCGGGAAATGGAGCTAGAGCCTTAGGGCCAAATTTCAAGTCCGAGTTGCAACCCGCGCAGCGTGGCGCAAATATTCACGTGATCCAATAATGGCATGCCCATTGGCACAGAGGGATCACATGACTACTTGCGCCACGCTGCGCGGGTTGCAACTTGGACTTGAAATTTAACCCTTATAACTTTTTTCGATTAATAGCTTAGGCCCTCAAGGGTGGCCTATGGGCAGACTGTATTTCATGGTGGCGCTGCCATCTTGGTAGCCATATTGAAATTTCTCATCAGTTGAACGGAACCTCGAACGGAACTTACTCTGATCTCGTATGAACATTCTTACTTTCAAGCTCAGTTTCATGATTACGCCGCCATCTTGGCCGCCACATCGAAATTTCTTATTATTGGAACGATTGTCATGAAATGTAGGTACTCTTGTCTCGTATGAATCCGCTTCAGATTCATTCGCTCTGAATCCGCTCTAGCGGATCATGAAACTCAGCTTGAAAATAAGAGTGATCATGCGAAGCAAGGGTAAGTTCCAAGTTTCAGGAAAATCGTTCCACTAATAAAAAATTTGAATATGGTTACCAAGATGGCGGCGTGATCATGAAACTGAGCTTGGAAGTAAGAATGTTCATACGAGATCAGAGTAAGTTCCGTTCGAGGTTCCGTTCCACTGATGAGAAATTTCAATATGGCTACCAAGATGGCAGCGCCACCATGAAGTATAGTCGCAATTGCCAAAATAAAGTGTCAATTGACAGAAAAAAGTTGCAATTGCCAGAATAAAGTAGCAATTGACCGAAAAAAGTGTCAATTGACAGAAAAAAGTCGCAATTGCCAGAAAAAAAAGTCGCAATTGCCAGAATAAAGTGGCAATTGACAGAAAAAAGTCGCAATTGCCAGAATAAAGTAGCAATTGCCAGAATAAAGTAGCAATTGACAGAAAAAAGTCGCAATTGACAAAATAAAGTGGCAATTGACTGAAAAAAGTCGCAATTACAAATAAATATCTTCATGTCCGTTTGCCTAAGCAAGCAAGCCTCCGCTAAGCAAGCCTTCCACCACGGAACCACTAGTGCCCCGTCACGTTTTATGGATTATCGGCGCCAGTAATTCCCAGTATCAAGGCTTATTCTTCAGGGAACATTGCCTTCGCCTTATCTTCAAGCCTGGTACCCGGCGGTTAAAAAAAAAACATGATATAATGATTCACCAAAGTGGCACGGTCGGCGTTTTCAAGCTGCCGCATTTCTCCATCAGCAACCACCACCCAGTGCTTTCTTTGCAGCCATAAAATTCCATTTTATTCCGCTGCACTGAACTTCCCAATCATCATTCCAAAGACTCAGTATTTCATCCCCGCAAGATTCGCGACTTCAATCCAATCAAATCGCACACAATGAAATTATTAAAGTGTGTCAGTAAATCACGGCTCTTCGAATAAAGCTGCGAATTTCACTCTACAGTTTATTTGTGAGCTCTCGGTGCTGGCTCATAGGATCAGCAATAATTCAGATTTCCTCTGCTGAATGCAACTGTGTGCCGCCATTCCGGTATATACCTTCACTGGTATAAATACCAGCATGCAGTGCTTCCGAATCTGGGCTCGGTAAAGATAAATCCTTTGTCGACACCTGGCCGGATGGATTCAACATGTGCCCTTTGCAGCACGCTCTTTTCAAGTGCGGGCAAGAAAACTGAACGACACAAAAAGTCGGTAATCCTTTTCCTCATCAGATTACGACCCGTATTTACTGTTGCCGATGTGAAGCTCGCGAGGGCACATCAGGTAGGGGTGTTACTTATGATGACCGAGTACCTCGTGTTCTAATAATTGGTGACGCATATAAAATGTAGAACAAGTTCGAACAAGTGCACACGGCAGATAACATAACGGAAAACATAAGCGAGATAACCACGACTTCACTCCACAGCGAGGCAAAGGGCGCCCTCCCAATCATAAGAAAATTGGATGCGAGAAATATAGGGTGTCGACTACCGATTATTGACTACAGATTAGTACTTACTACTTTATTCTAAGAAATAAAAGTCAGTTTAGGTGTGGAGACCCATACAGGATGAAGCTTCAAATATGTTGAAGAGCCTTCTGACTTCAGCGCCGATACTGCATCAAGCGTCGTTTCTGAACGAATGCAAGTGGGACATGGCGGGAGGGACGTGAGGAACTTCCCGTGAAATATGCGAGCCAGTTACTTACCGCAGCAGAAAGAAGTTATCCAACGATCGAGTGAGAAGCTTTGGCCGTTGTATGGGTCGCCACAAAATTTCGTGGCTACATTGAGGGCTTAGCAGTTGTAATCAGCATTAATCACCAACTCACAAAAATCCAGGGGAACAGCATTTATTTCTTAGAATAGAGTAGTAGGTACCAATCTTTAGTCAATAATCGGTAGTCGACATCCTATTTCCCACATCCAATTTTCTCATGATTGGGAAGGCGCCTTTTGCCTATCTGTGAATTCGTGGTTGTCTCGCTTATGGTTTCTGTTATTTGATCTGTGCACTTGTTGGAACGGCATTTGAAATAGATCAAAGCATTGAACACCACACTACACTAACATAACATTGTGATTTTATTATTTTATGAAAAAGTACGACCAAGCATTAATACGGAGCTCGCGGTAAAAGTGCCCGAAGCGTTGTTTTCAAATTTCAACACGAGCATTGCCAAAACTTTAATTCAGGGACCCCTCTGAAAATATGGCTACCGGTTTGTTCAACAAGTAGAGGATATCTTGCTTTTTATTGTCGACAAAGCTCCCCGAATTTGCAGGGGATTAACCGCTCTTTTAGGGGAGATCTCAAGCTTCGCAAACTGTTAATGTAACCTGCTCACCAGTAACACAAAGTCAGGTGTAGGCATCAGCGCCATCAGTGACGCAAGAACGGTGCGGAATAAAGGGAGATCGTTTGTCGTCCCGTTTCCTTTCGGTGATGGATTCATTCGCATTACGCCTGCAAAGTGCCAGTATATAGGCATATACTCGACTTCTGCTGATGGCTGAGATGCCTCCCGTCATAATTCGATCAGGGAACGTAAAGGCAATTATTGTTATACGGCCGCCTCTCCTAGCGCGCTCAAAACGTAATAAGTGCAACTCGATGATGGAATACCCGGAGCTTTCGCGGTTCATGTCAACAGAACGCAACGACATCGCACGGCGGTGAAAAGATCCGTGAAAACACTCATCCGCGTGGAAATTGCCTTAAATATTTGCGGGGGAAATATTGACCGACGAAATATTAGTTCCTTGCTGCTCTGGGAGGGGATGGAAATTAATTAAATCATACGTCTCCGGATTGTTGACTAGGTGATGCGATGATGGTGATGAGATTATCAAACATGTTGTTGAGTCTATAAGAAGTTTAAAAACTCTGATTCGAGGGAAATTCGGGGGGGAAAGTTTCAAAAGACCTCGGCTCAGTATTAATAACCAGGGCGAGACGTGCTAAAGACAGGGTGAGAATTTCAACCAGGAGTGCGCTGCAACTAACGACCGTTTTTCCTTCTGCCCTTCTCGTTCTCATCCCTTTACGCGAAGAGATTAAATTAGTGTAGTGAGCCGGGGACCGATTTGTTCGCTCGTTAAATGCACCCTTACGGCTTAAAAAAGGTGAGAATTTTGAAAGGTGCGGAAATATTAAAGCTACAAAAAAATAAACGAATGCATGACCGATTTCGCGGCACTTGGCGAGATGTATCTTGAGTTGAGCAACGCCTTATTTTTCGATGGGCGACCAGTGTAATGTGAGAAACTTTAATTTAACTTACTTCTTCATGGCCGAAAAGTCCGAAGGAACAATAAAGCATATCCATTCACTTATTTATTTAAGTAATGTTGAGGGAGTCAGTTGATGGTAAATTTTATTGCGATCGTCTCCCGAAAGATATAGATCGAAATGTTCGTATCACACAAAAAGCACGCTGGATTGATGCAAGCACTAATCATTTCATTCTATTATGCTTTAGAAGTTGATCGGAATTAATCGAGAGGGTTAAGAACAGAGGTGGAACTTACATGCGATCGTTTCCAGAAAGATAAAAGGGCCAAGTGTTCACAGAACTGGACAGCCCATCACTTGTTGTTCGCAATGAATACCCTCCGCGCCGCGCCGGTGTTATACAATTACTGATTACTGACTTCTTTTCAGAATTAATTAGAATTCTGCGTTAGTAATCAAGGTTTTCAATTTTATGCAAATAAATTGCGATAAACTCTATGATAAAATTTACTTGTGCTACTTTTTGAATTTCTTGAGAAATCATAATGTACCTAAGCATTGTCAGTCCGGATTTCTGGAATCCCAAGGGACGCTAAAGGTCCAATCTCAAAACAAGAAGCCACGACCAAGCTGTCAAAAAATCAGCAAGGGTTTCTTATTGTCACCACCAAGAGCACATCTTCTCTGCCTTGACAGCTGAAGGTCATGCACGCTCCCTCTCCCAGTAAGATTGTTATATTAACCAAGTATAGTACAAAATAATGTTATTAGGGCTAATAGGTATAAAATAAGATATTGTTTTGTCCAAATATTCGCGATCCATTTGTCACTTATGTGCCATATGTAGAAGTCACAGAAGTTGGAGTTATGAATAGTTTGATCAAGTTTTAATGAGCGCGGATGATTGATACCGAACAGAATTGTACGTCGTTTATTACGGTTAAATTATAATTGCGCTGTTTCGGGGCTGCTTTGAATCAATCAAAGGAATTAGTTTGATGGTTGGAGCACAAATTTACGGATTATATCATACTTTGTGATGATAGATTTAAAGCACATAATAGGGTCTTTCTGGGCCTCGACCACACTAAAGCTCGATGTGAGGACGAAATAAGTACACATTAATTTGTTTGCACAAACATCAGTTTATTGATTAAGCATATTAGTCGGGCTTTGTTCCGTTCTCTCAAACGAAATTAGCATAAGCTCTGGGAAGTCGTTTCGCGGTGGGTTATATGCCGCGCATCAACAAACAAGAAATACAAATTCCAACCCTGATGAGGTGCAATTATTCTTGACATCAGAATAAATTTGGCTACTTGGTGCATACCCGAAACTCGTCGCGCTTTAATCGATCTTTTGTTGAACTTTTGCTCGTGCCATTTATAAGGTTCCCATTCGGACATAAATGGACCCATTTATTCCGCAATCTGAACGCAGATACCCTATTAATAACGAAAGTTGTGTTTAAAGCAAAATCTAAAAGCCAACATTAAGCGGATTTCCAGACTCACACACATTCACACAAATTTATATACCTATGCCCAGAATGGATATCGATAAATTTCATGAGTGGAAGTACTGGATGTGAAAGACCGCAAAAACCTGCAAAGACCCTGTCTGCTTTAAACCGACTTCCGCGACGCCGGGAAGCCTAGACTTCCGTTCGAGTTAATAATTAACCGAAGGTATAGTTGATCTTGTGGAGCTCTCGGCCCTAATGTACCTCAAGTTTGCTCCCTAGATGCTATCTAGATGGAATGCAAGCTGATGATGAACCTCTTACTTTTATTTTTTAATATTATATAATCTGACAGAAATTGGTTTCTCTCCATTTTTTTAAGAACTTACGCTTTTCTTAATTGAATCATAAACGGTGTAAATAGTCTTTTCATTTATTCATTTGAGTGACTCTTTGTCAGATGTTTAACCGACTTCAATTCATGTCGCGACATGTGGCGTAATGACAACATCAAACCACGAAGTAACGAATGTATTGCCTCTTAATTCAGGAAATCTATCGATGTTTTTTGTGTGGTTAGGCAGCAGTCACACTGAGCCACCCACCACCACCCACTACCATCAACCAAAAATCAAACGCACGCAATGTAATGATGCTGGTCACACTGCAGCCACCTCTTACCACCGCCCAGTGACCACCGGTGGCCATGTGTTTGAAATTTCCAAAGTGGTGGTCAGTGGTCGGTGGTTAACAATACGCATCTTGATGCGCATGCAAAACAAACATTTTGTGTATGCATACAACATACAATGTGTATGTCCCGAAGAGAACAAAGGTTTCACTTTTGTCACTAACAAGTTGTAACATTTCTTGTTCATACGGTAATAACTGTAAAATTGTTCTTCATCATCAACAAGCTGCGGCACTAATTGATGAAATTCTTCTAGTTGTTCTCTATCGAGAAACATTTGACACACCCATATGCTCCGGCGTTTTTTAGGGATTTTTTCGAGATGTAGTATAAAGCTACAACTTAGTTGGTATCTGAGTCATCGGACGAAATCATTGCAATCACAGAACTTGTCAATCTTGTCATGAGCTGGGCCGCTATTCTTGAATCGTGTGAGAAAAGTCCCTGGGAGTATAATACATTCCGCAGTACACTGATGTAGCGAATGTTGCCTAAAATCGTGGTTTTTAGGCAACTTTCGTTACAGAATTGTAGTACGGGCTATGTAAAACAGGATTATGTCAAATTCAGGAGGGGGACACGGTGGTTAACGGTGGACGATGGACGGTGGCTCAGTGAGACTATGGCCGATTATTTTGCTTGGTGGTAGTGGGTGGTGATGGCTCCAGTGTGACTGCTGCCTTAGAGAAATATCGCCAAGATGGAAATTTGAAACTGATCCGTTGTTCTGGATTGATGCGCTTTGACATTCTTCCAAGAGACAGACGAATAAATTGCCCCAAACTCTTTTCTTTCCTCCCCTTTCTTCTTGAAAATCATATCCTAGCGGATGCAATTTTAAAACGTGCATGGCTTTATAGCCTCTGCTGAATGTCGTTCCGATTCGATTTATTAGCACTCAAACCGCATTTTTCCTATTTAAATTGAAGTGGTTTTACCAGAGTCCCAACAGGCTTGTTCGAATTAGCCGTTCGAACGATTCATCTCCGTTACGATGCGACGTCTGTCTCTGATTTGCTCGGCAATAAATTCAATTTCTGTTGTGGCAAAAGCCCAAAAAGAAAACAAACAGCCCAGGAATAATTGAGTGAGTTAATTTGATTTGTTCCCCATTAAAAAAATGTAGTTTTGTGCTGGCAACTGATGCAAAAAGTCCGTGACGAGTTTTAACTCCGCAGAAAGGCAAAACCGACGAACATTTTACCATATAATGAAGCGGAGTGCACCCGAAAGTTTTGTATCACGTAACACAAGCGCGGAAAAACAATATAAAAAAGCCGCCTGGCGGGATGGCATACGAATCGCCTCATCTGGAAAACATAAAATATCTGTACCTAGTAGACATATTGCTTTTTTTCATCGTTTTGATTTATTTCCGCTTAGCAGTATTATCAAGATAGGCATCTTTCAAATCAGTCGTAAATTTACTTGTGCTACCCCCGAAGCATACTCGTATAGAACCGGCGCCCGAGGAAGATTTGTCAAAAAGTCGCATTTTATCGTTTCCCTGGAGCGATTTACGCGTCCTCTGCGCTAACTAGATTATTATGCTCTGGCTTTTCCGGCTCATTATTTAACACTTTTTTTTCTGTTCTGCTAGCCCCAGGAGTCGTTTTTCAAATGCGCAGGTAACTTGAACTAGGGATGAAAAATTCAAAACATTACAGCGCTAATTTCGTTCCGAGAATCTGAGAGATGGGCGCGGCACAAATCATGGCGCAATTTTAAACTTGTTTAAACCCCACCAGTTGTGAAAATTCGATTACGGTTAGGGGAGAGGTGTTTAAAATTCATTTTGTTTCGTGCACATCCCGAGTTGAGGCTTGAGAAAATTCAAGAGAGTCGTATGACATTTCGAAAACGCGAAATATTATACCGGGTTGGTTGCTTGGACGGCATTCAGAATCGCTAATGTCGACTTGTACCAGTTTTTACTAGGCTAGGTTATTGTTACACAAAAGTTGCCTATCAATTAAAGCCAGCTTCAAGGGAAATGTTGAGTGAGATTTTTGTCGGCGTCATAATTTGAATTATTTGGTGGTTCTGTTGGAGGCTGGGAGGAGGCGTCGAGTATGGGAGAAAGGTCTCAATTTAAATTTCACCGCAGAGGAACAAAGGCAGCGGAATCTTTATTAACACGCACAAGTTCATGTAAAGAGATAAGAGAGGGCATGGGCATGTCCGTTTAACTGGCGATGGTACTTTTTTTTACCGGACTGGGTTTTCTTATCGGAATTTTCGGGAGTCGCTTTTTGAGTGGTGTGTGAGACAACGGCGTAAAGTTTTTAAGTCCGTGAAAATAGAACAATTTTCCAGTCGGAAATTGTTATATCACCCCACGATTGAGCCGCTCCGGTGAAGAAGATAAAAAGCCTCAGTTTTCAAAAGAAAGCACCCAACACCATCTTTGGAATTAAACCCCTAACATTTTGGGTTTTTTTTTTTTGGTTTTCTTCTCGACTGTTCTATACACCGTCTGAACCGAGTAGTACCTTCTCACCACCGATAGGTACCTACGCAGTTTTGCTGTGCCTGTTCCGACCCCCGTGGTGGAAATAATTGGGAATCGCCGAGTTATAAAGATATTCCAAGAAGCTCAGACGACATCTTCCCTTACCTCCACACGGAACCACCAGCACCTCCACCATATTTTACTGTTGCTGAACATCGCTCACCACCGGACGAAAATACCAGATAAGTGGCATGTTTACGTTTTCCAAATCTGAACGCTACTTACCTCGTCGAAATCACCAATAAATTTATTCTCCAATCTATCTTAATATACGCCAAATTTCATTTTGTAAAACACATTCAATTCACAATTTTTATTTCCTTGTTGTACTACATTAGTTTTATCGTATTATTTCCCATTTAACTAAATTATACTTAGCCATTTCTACTCACCTGATTTGAGTAGTTTTCTCCAGGATAATTATCACTATACTTTCTTTTTTTTAAACTCTGTAAATGACCGAATTTTGGCCAAGATTCTGACATATCTAAAAATACAAAAGTCAAACTCATAGTTGATAATATTAGTTATTGTATCTGTAATAGTCGAATTGCGCAATCATCGGTCATTGTCATAATACAATTCAAAATTTTAGCTTAACATTGTTTCTTTCCGTTCCTCTTTTTTTTTAACTTCAATTTGCCAATTTGATATGGCCTGGCCGACTCACGCAGCCTAGTTATTTGTCTAGTGCTCCAAAGAAATAATCACTTACTGAGCTAGTCCACCTCTTTATCTGATGCACTAACAACGGTATCATTATCTTCCAAGCCAAGCTCATGGGACCAATTTATCTGTATGTCAATAGAACTATTTCTTTTTCACGTCCATTTTGCCTCCTATCTCCGCTCATTGGCGGGATTTGCCTCACATCCTCCCGTAGCAACTCTGTCAGTGTCAGTGACTTTCTACTTCTCATTACCCCTGACAACGATATGTTACAATTTGTCATAGTTGTCAGTAGAGCAGAACCAAAATGTGGAGCAAAAGTCTTGCCACGATGCAAACCTACAGACTCGACAACGCTTCACTTGTTTATAAGTGTAAGCATCAAATGACGGAGAACCAGCGTGATAAGGGGTTGAAGTATAGTGCGGAAGGATATTTTGAAGACGTACTTGTGAATAACCTGAAGGTAGTGTCACGAGTGTAGAAGAGAGGGAACGCTTATAATTAGGAGCGCATCAAAGAATATGCTAATCGATAACGAAATCGATGAACAACCGCGACGAGTGCAAGAAGTGGGATAGCGTACGAACTGGGGTTCGCCCCCATCGGATGAATGTGTCTAAGTAAGTACCTACTGTAGATTATTAGATTATATTTATATTGAATAAAACGTATTCTGTATCAGAGCTTGTGGCCTTTACCATCTTAGCCCCCAAACTACCCCCCAAGCTAGAAGGATCAGCCCTTCTAGCACCGTCTAAGGGGAGCCAGCTACAGCGGCTACCCATAGACGTGACAGTAGAAGTGCTACAGGAGCTAGAAAAAGGAACAAGCTTCTCGAAAAAATGTTCGGAACAGCATTTGTTTTCAGTGTCTTCTTTGTACCAACCAATCAATCACTGATGAATAGAAATCTTCCGCTCTGAAGTGCCCCGTGAGACACCTAAGATTGGATCAAAATATTGAGGTTTTGTTGTGAAGTTACAGTAATCGCCAAACAGGAAGGTGAGGTAGCATTCCCAGCACTTTGAACGGTGATTTGGACGCCCCCTTTTTGGCCTTGCAAAGACAATTTGTAAAACAGCTGAAGTTGTTTCGTTAGCCTTTGGATTCTTCCTAATGCCGGCATCGTGTCTTCCAGAGGAAAACCGTGGAATGCAACATTTGGGGGAAATACTGTCTTCGACTTTGTGCGGACAACTTTTCACACAACATACGCGCATTTTTCGAATTGTTCGATCAGTGTAGCGACATGACACATGTTACAGTCATAGTGACAATAACAATTCTAATTTATTGTGACAGTATCGCCTTCCTCGAATTTCGCGCCTAATAATTAAAGGCGTTTAATTGGCCAGGGGTGTGGCTTAAAATTATTCATCCTTGTCGAAACGTCTCTGTTCCCCATAAGAAATAGGTCTATTGAGAAAATCAAATGAACTAACCTCGGGTTCCATCAAAACTTTAAGAGCAGATTAAATCTATCACGCTGATAGTTGCTATGCACCAGCCAATAGGATGGCCAGTTGCTTAGTTACTATCAGAGTGATACAGTTATCGCGTTGATAAAAGTTTGGTGGAACCCGAGGTAAGGACTGTAATAAAACCCCCCTTTTCCTAATTATTTAGCCGTGAAACAATTGACCCCCATGTTGTGTATTGTTGTGCCGTCCCGTTCACCTGAATCATTTAAAGAAAATGGTCTTCATTTAAAGAGAAGACCATATGTTATCAACACCGTCGTCACGGATATTGGGGCATCAAAAATCAGCCAACCTTTTTTTGAATGATGGACTCGCCTGGCTCCTACGCAACCGTAAGAATCCGTGACGACATATGGTCTTTTTTATTTGTATTGTCTATACCACAGGTTCTATTTGGAAGAGTACGTTTAAACAAATATTGCGAAATAAACAAAGTCTTTCAAATCGCACCTCATCCGTTATTTATCGATTAATCAATTAAATTATTTATTGATTTCAATTAATTATTCAATTAATGCTCTCATATTGCGCTGCCTCCAGCTTACAATAAGGAATTAGTTACTTCAATTTACATTCAGTTTCTGAGAGATAAAATCATTCTAATTACTTGCGAAAACCTGCGCCTAATTAATTCCACCCTTCCAATTAAATTCCCGTTTCCGTGTTCTTCCGGATTTGACGAGCTATTGGTGCACTTGACTTTTAATTCCTTGCATAATTAATCAATACCTCGTTAATTAAAATCAACCCCTTTTTTCTCTAGCCCATATTTTTTTGTACGAAGACAAATCTCGATTATTTAGTTCAACTTGGAGAGAGAGATCATTACTAATATTCCCCTTGAGTATGTTCTTGATATTTCGAAATTGATAACCATTATTTTAGTTTTGATTAAATTTAAACTACAGACTTGTCCAGCAGCTCTATATCAATTGGTGTTATAGTAGGTTCACTTGTACCGTGATTCTAGTAGGCTGGGCAAATTTCACAGTTTGGCATTGTAGACTTCACGTCCAACTGCCTAGTGTGCGCCTGAGCGTCTGGCTTCGAAAGATAGGTTATGTTGGTGTGATGGTCTGTTGACTGTTGCTGTCAAAAATGAAAAATTTTCCGAAATCAACTTTGCAAATTGCAAATATGGAGTGGATGTAGTTCACCTTTCACAAGTTCCGCAAATTTCTTGTTCCAGTACGATGTCATGAGCAGTGAAATCAAGTATTAACGCCGATGAATCCCATCCCCACAAAAATTAGGAGGGTTCAGCTTCCCATCGTTTCCAGCCTTCCAGAGTGTGGGTACTTCTTTTAAAAACCAGGAATAGTTCACAATGCTTCCATATTATGTGGTTTTTGAAAATAGATTCACGTCTTCTCCGCAAAGCTGAACGTTATGGGGTACATGCCCAGCACCTATTTCGCCCATTTTTTCTCCCAGAAGCGAGTTCTTGATGGCACCCTCGAGGGATTCAAAATGGGCACTGGACGTTATTGTTCAAGACACAAGCTGAGGCGCAAACACAGTTTTCACAGTAATGGGCATAATTTCACCACAATTTTCATGAAACTCGTGATTTTCAGTCTATTTGACACTCGATTTGACAAACGGTAAAGTTGTTGATCTTGTCGTCAAGCTTAAACTTTCAAAAATCAATGCAACCAACTGCCAAGTTCTAGGGAGTTTTCAAATATCAGATTTGAAAACTTAGAAACAAAAACTAGTATTCGCACATGACAACTTCGACTTCTTGAATAACGGAAAGAGTGAATTAATTAACAGGGAAGATTATATTACTTTCTGATATCTTGTAGATTTTTCGAAACGACACTGAATCTCTAAAGCATGTTCAAAGCGGTTCTCTTTTTAGGAACTCTACTTTGAATACTCGTGAAATTCCTTGCCGTTGCAAAACGATTAAGTCTCGTTTATTCTGTGGGGAATGATTACGCGTTATTTTCGATGTCTTGTAAATATTTTTCTGAACAACAATCGACCCCTTGACTTGTCTCAAGCGGTTCTCAAATCTTAAGAAACGCTCTTGTACGCAAAGGACCACTTGATGCTGAGAAAGGGTTAAACCTATTTTTTTTCATGGGGAAAGATTATCGCGACCTCGTAATTAGCCCAGGTATTGAATATCGTCTCTAGCGCTTTGTGCTCAGCAGAAATGACCTACAAGCACCTGTCGGAAACTATATCACTTTATGGAGGGATTATTGAAGCCTCGTAAAAGCCCCGAAGGGCTATTTGCAGAGTCTTGAATCGTTTTGACACTTCCTGTGGCTATTCGAAATACACAGAACCAACTTACTAGATAAAGTTTATAAATAAACAATTACTTTCACCCCATTGAACAATAATTATTACTTGATTACATAGAAGTTGAACTTGCCTTGATGCGGTATTCTCTCGTAAATGATGCACTACAATTGATAACAATGGTTCAAGCACTCTTATCAATTTACTCTTGACGAATGCTAATTTTCTCCTGTCAGACATGCGTTCGTGTCGAACTCCACTACACCAGTCCTCTCTCACCCCCCGTCTTCGCTTCCCGGACCGATTTTTTCTCCACCCCCTCGCAAGTGTGACGAACTCCTGACCTACAAACCTTGCTTCTTTGGAATGCGGCGCGTTACACCCTCATCTCTTGTGCAATTTCTTTCCGTCCCAATATAGCCCGTAACGCGAAAATTATTCCGAAATTTCAATTCCCCTTTATGATTTTAAGCTGGCCATCACAGTACATTATAGTACAATTCAAATGACATATCTGGTGGCTGTAAAATTTGACAATTAATTTACGCTAGAAATAAAGCGCTTTCCAAGTTGAATCGAAGTCATACTGGAAGTTTTTCATCAATCTGTTTTCAGAAATTCCCCCCTCCATGGTGGAGATATGACCTCAAAGTTCAATTGTTGTGCATGTTATAGTAACCCATGAATGGTTGACACAACAAGTTGTAATTTGACGAAACAATGGTTTAACTCACCGTCTACCTTTTAGTTAAATTTCAAAAAATCCTACCTGAAAAATTAGAAGCGCAGGCGCAGGTCGGGTAGAGAGACAACCACATGTTGCTAGAACTCCATGGAAACTCCCTATCTGTCACTCCTGTGCGTGAAATCTACTCTTAGATCTACTGCAGTGCGCATGCGCCCGAGAACGTTTCTAATTTATAAATCACTAGTGGAAGGGGAAAGCGCGAATTATTAGTATGGTCTGAAGAACTTCACAGCCACTCTCAAAATAATCTGAGGGCTCTATGGTTACTTTTCTCGCCATCAATAGACCATATTAATTATTCGCACTTTCCCCTTCCACTAGACATTTGTAAGTTAGGTATGTGCCGGTGACCATGCGCACTGAGGTAGAAGATCTCGCGCGCCACAGCATGCATAGAAAACGGAACTTTGCTGTCGCTGTCAGAATTTACGATTTCAAGGTGTTTTCTTTATTCTCGGGACGTTTTAACCTTTTTAACCTTTTTTAACCATACTTTTACGTGACGGCTGACGCTCGGTTCGCTTTCAAGCGCTGTCAAAGTTCTCGTTAGCGGAAGTTGTGCAATAAAATATGGCGGGTAATTTGAAATTGTTTTCGATTCAAAAAACCACGTTTTAAAATGCTTCGCATCAACTTCACAGTAAGATTTTTCATTTCATTATGGTGAAAAGTAGATCAGGCATTTCTTTTTACACACTTGTTATGTTATACATTCGTTGAAATTGTCAATTTGCACCTTGAATAGATCATTTTACAAAGTCATTCAACATGCATATTCTTATGGGAGTTTCAACCCAGCACATGTGGTTGTCTCTCTCCCCGATCTGCGACTGCGCTTTGAATAATTAATATGGTCAATTCAGCCTGTATACTAGGTAATAAGCTAGCTTCACTTTAATTACACCACACTACACGCCAAAACTTCAAGGCCTGGATCTTACAATTCTTGTTACATATGATTTTTTTATAACATTCTGACTTTGCGACAAGGAACTAATTTGAGTTTCGGAACAAATTGTTGCTTTGTTAACCCGACTGATAGTAATTTATCGTCGCGTATAGAGGCCCACAGTGAAACGGGAAAAACGCCGCTGGCACTGTTTTTCGGGCGCCATCCTTAATTCCCTTCCAAGTTTTTTTTACCCCGTCCTTTTCTTGCGCGAAACTTTGCCCGGCGAACTTTCCCCATACATCGAGTGTTGCCAACTCCCCGGATTAAATTTTAAGACGTGACCGTGGAGTTTTAATTACATTTGTTTTACTTTTTTTCTGCGTTTTTCCGGTACGCTTTGCCTAATGTCATTTTGTAATGCGGTTTTTCCTTCACGCCTCGAGCTTATTATTTCAGAGGTAGGTAATGATAGACGGTATTTTATGAACAGCAAAGTTTCTGAAGCTCGAATCATCAGGCAACAATTCAGGGAGAAATCTTGTTGAAACATACCAAAATGAACCGTAAACAATGCACTTCTCTAAGCAAACTAGTAGGGTCCTTGAACGATTTTTTGTTGTTGTCTCGAATGATGCTATGGTAGCCAGTTACAATTATAGACTGCAGTGGTTTCCCGCAAATCTGCATGATTTGTGCTATTTTGTAAATTTACAACTCAGAAGTTATTAGGTAGACCACTTCCATGGACCTGGGCACCTGATGACCCCAAAATAGAGTAGTGCTTTGCATAAAGAGGATGGTTTCTTCTCAGTGGCGTAGGGAAAGGGTGCTTAACGTGTGGAAAAGACACGGGGGGAGGGTTCATAGTCTCAGGGGGGTCATAGACCACTTGCAACAATAGTGATATCAATGAAAAACTATATTTTAAATTACTCATCAAACAGCAAGGCAGACGCTTAAGGTTGGCAAGCTGTTTAAATATATGGACCCACACAGGATCACCACGCCATTCTTGATTGCAGACGACGACGGTTGTCAAGTAAAGTTTCAAGGTCAATACGTTGTGGCTTCAGTACTTCCAGTAAGATCAGTATAAAAGTAGCCATGTGTTTTTTAGGCCAAAATATGTATTTCAAGCTTTGATCTTTATTTCAAAAATGGACAATTTCTTCAACATTTTTTTGGTTGTTGCGCACAAATGTTAACAATACTTTTGATGATATCATGCATTAATCATCTCGTGAGAAAATTTATGCAAGAACCCTATTCAGCTCTTATTTTGAACTGGGGGAGGTCTGGGCCAGGGATAATCAGTTTTGGCACCATATCCATCAGTTGTCTACCTGCACAGGTTTGTCGGCCGACTTCAATCTCCTATCACATTTCTTGCTCTTGGATATGGAAAAGCAAATAGGTAATAACGCATGATGGGCGTTGGAACTGTATCGCCCACAGAGGATGAAGTGTCGTCGTTTGAAGTGAAATTTCATGCAAATGGGGGTCGTAAAAAGAGCTAACTCGCTCTTCGTCGGGTGCTGTTTAACCAAAACGTGCGCGTTAAGTCTGACATCGATGGCACATACTGGCAATTTAATACCGTAATTTCTCGAGACAATTTACAATCACTCGTTACGTATATGGTACCTAGTATGTTTATCGTACTTGCATGTATAATACTCCGTGAAGTTTCCGCATTTTTAAAACCCTCGACATGGCGGTCCCAGTCGATTGTGAAACACTGTGAAAACTTCCAAGTGGGAAATAAATGCAGGCTGTCTTTTTAATTTCCTGAAATATGGGCAAATTCACGAGGCTCACTTGGCGGTTATGAAACTCCCAAATGGGCACGCATCACAATGCAATTTCAGGAATGGAAATAGTGGATGGCAGTGGTGATGGTGATGGGGGTACTTACCGGCTGCCATATTGAACGTGTCTGGCTGCTCAGCTCACTCCTCGGTCCTCGTCTCCTTCTTACTATTTTACATTTTCACACAATGCCCCAAACTGATGGAAAATGCCGGGTGGAGAAGCGTGTCTCGCCGTGACAATCTGATTTATTGGATTCGAGTTTTATCCAGAGATGTAAATTCCTGTTTTGTTGGGATTATCGCACGCGCGGGGGGTATTAACGCTTCGCACACTCTGGCACAATCCTTTTCATCAGAAGATCCGCGAGAAGCACCTTTTTTTAAATTTTTTTTGAACACTTGTTTTTATATCAGTCAATTATTTTGATTGGATTGGACCTGGAAAATACAAAAAACAACACAAACTCAGCATTCACAAGCTGTCCTTTCTGCATTGGCCAAGTTCAGTTTGAAATTAATAAAAATTGAGGTACCTAATGCGTTTTATGACGGGACATTAAAAACGTTCAATTTTATACGGCTTTGTTGCCATCATCATCGTAAATTTGTACCGAGCTCAAATTAATTATTCATTTTGGCGTAAAACTTGCACCATCAAATTTTATACGTACATGCCAGGTGTCCAAAATTATATACCCCCCAGTGGGAGATATGTTATTGGCAGTAAAGTCGGGTTGCAATAATTGAAATTCCTAGTTTTCCGGCTGTCGTTTCGATCTCCTGTTAGCTTATTTCGGGAATAACATGATTTGTAAGTATACCTATAGTCGTAGGGTCGTATGACATCCGGAAATTACGCACAATTTCTTGCACTAATTCGCATGCACTCTTGATTGCGTGCATCAGACTACGATGAGTCGACACAGTATTGCTTGACTACACGAGAAACTATCAAATTCAAAATTGCAGTCTGCAGGCCATTGGAATCTGCTGAAAGATAATTTAAAATCACCAGAATCTATGATTTTTCAGTAAACAAGACTAACATCTGAAATGTTTGAAAAAAACACAAAAAAATCTAATATCAAATCTATCAGTACAGCATTCACATCTGGCAAACCATCACATAAGATCAGTAAAAAATAGAAAATGCTGAGCCATGTCAAAAGTCGCTGGAAGATAGTAACTCCGTCCAAATAGGTCCCTTCGTTTCGGTTTTTTTGAGTGCGCATGTGTGGCGCGAATTTCATAGTTCCGTACACCGATATTCAAAATTAACACTAAAAAATATTGTAGTGTGATTAGTGTCGATGCCTTTATGAAAGAAAGGCGTTGCTCTAACCTCTGAGCTAGATATGTGAATAATGTCAGGAGAAGTCTCAGGCCATCAAACCGACCGAGCAACCACCACCGAAATCCAGCAGACACGTGTTTCGACCTGTTTGGGTCTCATCAGTGCTGAAGCATTCAAGGGCAGAAGCTCCATGGTCTAACGGTCCAAGACTCTCGCTAGTCGGAAGCTTCCGCGACCACTGCTACCTCGACATACACATTGCGGAGAGCCGCTAGTAGATGGCGCCGCACGGGCATCTCACCTGTGAGTACCCTCGGAGAGCACACATAGGAGAGTCTTGGACCGTTAGACCATCGAGCTTCTGCCCTTGAATGCTTCAGCACTGATGAGGCCCAAACAGGTCGAAACACGTGTCTGCTGGATTTCGGTGGTGGTTGCTCGGTCGGTTCGATGGTCTGAGACTTCTCCTGACATTATTCAATATTGTAGTGTACCTAAAATTCCACAAATTATTTGGTTGAATGTTAGATACAATTTTTTATATACAAAAGAAATGTTTCATTGAAATTCAGTTCAATGATCATTTTGTGGAAGTTCAGGAACAACGAAAATGGCAACAGCGCTCAAGACAACAAGACATCGGCGCCAAATGTCACTTGTGATAATTATGATGACATTTCTCGTTTCTACCTGACCTACATTTCATTTGCTCATGTTTTGATGAAAGAACACAACTTGTTGAAAATGGCTGTACCGAGGAGGAAGCTCAAAAAAGCTACGAAGAGATGCGTTTACGGTGTGTGTTTGGGTGACAGCCAGGAACCGGTAGTTGGTCAGGCGGCTAGACAGAGCATGCAGCGTTGCCATTCAACTGACAGGTGTACGAAAGTTTCCAAAATTTGGAGCCTTCAAGCATGCGCACCTGCCCAAACGAAGTAGCCTATTGCACAACACTGAAATTACCACATCCTAAGCCACGTTCTATTTGCCTCTGAACTTGGTTATCTATAAGGGCCGGTTATTCAGTGACTGGGGTTATCTTATAGCTATATAAACCATAGTTAACTTCTAATCCATGGTTACTACATATTGAAACTGTTTCACAGTGATCGCGTGAGTGTTGGTTAGTTATCCCCATATACTCTTCCTCAAGTCGGGGCCGCACTTGATATCCCTGATGACAGATGTAACGTCAGATTCTGTCAAATTGCGAACGTTTGACAGTTTGAAAAGTCGCCAAACAAGGTCTGACTGGCCACTTGTCTTACTGACTCTTTGGGAAGTCGCTTCAAAATTTGTTGGTCATCGAAATAATAAAAACTGTGCAATACTTTGCCGATGGGTACGACGTCGCCATCGAACTTGTGGAATTTTTGATTTCAACCCCCCCCCCCACACGATTTTGAGGTAGACGCAAATTCACCAAGTCCAAAAATTCTTCATCGTCCGTCAGTTCATGTTGCATTTTCACTTTTAATTCTTGACCTTCAAATCAACGACCTCGGGTTCCACCAAACTTTTATCAACACGATAACTTTATCACTCTCATAGTAACTAAGCAACTGGCCATCCTATTGGCTGGTGCATAGGAACTATCAGCGTGATAGATTTAATCTGCTCTTAAAATTTTGGTGGAACCCGAGATGAGAACCTTAGGTACATCTATCAGAAATTGTGAGAATACGTCGATACATTTTGCACAACATATAGGTTAAATAATCAATAAGTCAATTTAAGGCTAACCTGGGTTTGAACCATGCGACCTCGACGGTTTAGTTATTCTTCTTTTTAAACCAAGGTAAAAAATTAACTTTGGACTGAACAACTCAGTTCAAGCAGTTAAACTCTGAGTTAATCTCAACTTAGGTTTAACTACGAACTGAACAACCGGCCCTAACTGAACTAAACGAAACCTGAACTGTAAGTTCCGTAACTATAGGAAGGAACTATTTACAGATGTTTATATTTTTTGTTTCCAAAAACACTTTTACTTGAACGATCGTCCTCAAATGCAATGATAGGTGTCGAGCAGAAATGGATAATATTCGATTAGCGAAAAAACGAATTTAACCCATGTATCTGGAAGATATTATGGAAGATCGTTACGATATTCACCGGAGATTCCAACGAGGGTATAAACCACAAACCCGTCCATTTGGCGGAGGAGCCGTTCGATAGCTTGCCAGATTTTTGCTGCCATGAAGCTGCTGACATTTTTTTAGAGCTCTCCCAATTCTTCCCAACGAAGCAGGAAGATGTCCATATTTGTTGTTGAAAATTGTTTATACATAGTTAACTATGATTGTCTTCAAATGCAGCAGGACGTGTCGAGCCGGAAATTTTCCCGACTAGGTATTTAATTCATTACACAAAGAGCCAATCACGACCTCTAAGGACGGAGTTGAATTGCTAAAATAAGCGTTGCGGAATCAATCCCTGTGGGTTCATTCCTTGACAGAATCTCACCATTTAGGTCTCCTTCGAGAGCTACAAGGATGTACATACTTTGATTTGAGCCCATTGGCATTTATAAAATCCAAAAATGAAAAAAATTACGTTGAAGTATAAATAAGTAACACAAAATGTCACTTCTTCACCCTGACGATGCCTAACGGCGAAACCGGTTGGCCAGAGAAGTCCCAATAATTTGTGGTGTAATTTAAAGAAAAATAAAAAACTCATATAATACTCCTGAAAAATTAAGTTATTTCAAAAAGGTGGCGACGGACTATAATCTTTAACAAAAATCAAAAGTTTTGCCACTGCGACAGGTACAGGGTGTTCACGATAAAATTCACCCACCTTCAGTAGATTCCTCTTCAAGATATTTCGAAGAACATAAAACTTTTTCTTCACGATTTTTCCCAAGGACCTCAAATCGATCCTCTAAAAGTTTCTGATTGGTACCGTATACAGGGTGTGATATGTAACTTTTTTATTTCAAATGCAACACCCTATTATTTTATTCCGTTATTTGGTGGAGCCTTTTTTCTAATTACAAATATATATGACACTTATGATTTATTTTGACCAGTAAGTTGTCGGAAAAATAATTAAATAGGTAGTCGAAAATTTGTTCCATGGCAAGATGCATGGATTTGGTTTCTACAGTTCACTTAAAAAAAGTTATTCTCGCAGCATTTTGTCTGCAGAATCCAACTCTGCATGGATGAATGGTTCAACTCCTTCCTAATACAGGGTGTCGCGTAATTTTCAATTTTTGTGTTTAATTGTGACGTCACAAATATATTTTTGAAACACTCATCACGGCCGCAATTTTGGGAATTCAGGAAAAAGAAAAAATACGGGTACATTATTTTTAACCACACTATCGATTAAGCCAATAAAATTTTTTTGGGCAAGTACCCCATTGAAAACCTTCAGACGATCGATTCAAGATCCCTGGGAAAAATCGCTGAGAAAAAGTTTTTAGTTTTGCAAAATATCTCAAAAGGGAATCTCCTAGAGCGGGGGTGAATTTGATCGTGAACACCCTGTACTCATGAAGAGTCAAAAATTGGGTTCAGATGCCAATCCGGAGCCATTCGCACACTTATAAGGAACACAGAATTTTGTGTCTTCAGAAAAAGTGGCAGCCATGAAGGAGTCCTTATATAGGATATTCATTATGAAGCCAACAATCAAGCCTTTTCTATCAGGTCATAATTACGATGAAGCAAGACCTTGTGGCCTTTTTTGGAACAACAAAAAATTTGCAATGTCCAAAACTCCGCGTTCTTGATTGTATACCATAAAACGTTGTATGTATCACGGGCAAATGTAGATTATCGGAGTTATAGGACGAGAGAATGTTCCAAGTCCGACGTTCCAAGTTACATTTTTCGACCTGAAGTCAATTCAATAATAGATCAGGAAATGCTCCACGCAGTATGAAGTATAAGAATGTTTGATGCGACATCATTTGACATCGGAACGACACTTCTTGGCACTAAACCAGACCTCTCCTCATTGCATTGACGTAATTCACTTGGTATTCGACCCCCCTCCTCCCTTGTGAATTGTGATTAAACCCCAACCGCAGTTTGTTACACAGAAAAGTAACTGTTACACGGAACCCTATTCAACTTGACGATAAAAAGCACCTCTCATCCTGCTGCTGAATGCATTGCAGCAGGATGTAAGTTTAGAAAAACTTGACGGATTTGAAAAGTACAAAACGCCCGTGGAAATGTTCTGAAAACTCCGGAATTCCGACCGTGTCGCTCGGTAGTGCGGTGATGGTGCTGGAGAAATGATGTGTATGTATGTGTGTGTGTGCCATCACTGGCACGTTTATTTATCTCATTGTTTGCGTCTCGCCTCCTGGATTCCTTCCGTCAGGAAAAACACGATCGCACGACAAGAAAATGCGCCATGATTTTTATTATCACCTCGTAATAAATTTCCTGGCGCATCTCTTGGTGAATTTGCATCGCATATGTAGGACTTCAATGGAGTCCGGATGCACACACACGTGTACACCTACCCGCAGACTTTCGTCCGATAACAACACACGATCCAATCAAAATGCAAAATTATGTATGATAACAACCGCATAATATTCCTGATGGTCCCTTTGGTCCCCGGTCCATATATCCCTGCATTTTCACCGGGCGCCTCATAAATAACATTTTCTCATCTCTTTGCCGGTTAGCGTGAGTGTATGTGTGTGGAGGGTAGGTGTTGGTTAACGCCCCAAGTTTGGGCGACAAACTTTACTTTGCTTCTCCAAATGTATGAATTTCCGATAATAATTCACGCCTTGATACCGCTTTAAAACAACACTTATAAATCTTTGGCGCTTGGTGATACGTCACTTGATGCATATAGTGCGTGGCCCTCAAGGGCGTATATCGAGGCGTATATGCTGAAGAGAAGTTCAAATACCTGACCTATTTGCTGGGCGCCAGTGATGGAAGAGATCCTTGATGCACTGTACGCTGTACGGCTCTTTACATTGACTGAGCTTATAATTCTTCGATGAGAACTCCCTGATTTTTGCTTATGTAGACAACTTAACCTCGAATTTAACGGATGATAGGCTATATTCTGTAAATAAGTTTAATGCAAATCGTTCAACTAATATATTTCAATTTGGCGACCAAGGTGGCGAAGAAATCACAAAATCCAGCTTTATTTGTTGCAAAAAAACTGTCCATAGTTGACTGATCGTCCTCAAATGCAATAGTTATCAAGCCGAAATGAACCACGTAACGAAATAAATGCTCAAAATTTCACCCTCTTTCAAGGAAAACTCTTGACTGGCTCGAAGAATCCCAATTCTATTTAAAACTGTTGAGATCTTGATCCGCTGAAAACAGAACCCTGTTAGTGCGAGTGACGAGACATGTCAACTTCCGTTTTTACAGAGTGTTTGAGAAAGTAATGCAACATTTCTAAAAGTTCGACATACTTACTACAATAGGGTCCTTGCACGGTTTTTTCTTATTACAAAAACTGTTAGGCATGCAACTTCCATGCACCGATGTGTCAGCTGTGGGATGACGTCATCGTGCCCCGGGCTGGGGCACTTGATTCTACATTAACAGATTGCGACTACGAATTTACGCTCAATTCTGGTTGAAAAGTGCGCAGCACGAGCTTGGGGATGACCCTGACACGTGAACAAGGGCGACGGGGTTGTTCGCGGCTCCAAAATTGAAATAGACCTGCAAAATAATGAAGATTTGAGTTTTCGCGGGGTTTCAGGACTTTCAGGGCGCAGGGCTGCAACCTCGCGAAGAAAAAAACTTGCAAACGAAAAATAGAACTCTTGGGTTGACGTCATCGTGGTCATACAAGGTCATTGTAGAAACGACCGCGTTTTTGGCGCGAAAAAAAATCAAACTTTGATCTTCATTTAGAGGATTGAACAATTTTTGTGGATTTTTTTTTGCGGAAATTATTGTGGATAACGTTTTGAATGATTTTGTGAAGTAATCGTCTCAATATAAAATTCATGCAACGACCCTACTTGAAAAAACATGATTTTTAGAAGAATGGTGTCAAAAATAAACGACTTTTTGGTCTCCCAGTGATAACTGTTTCTCTTCTTCAAGTTGACTTAAGGTCGAATGCTTGATGCAGAATTGAAATTATTTGAGCCAGTCAAGAGCACGGCATCTGTTTGTTGCGTAGTTCAAATTAGATTAGATTTGATTAGCGAAAAAATGAACTCGATGTGTTGAGCCATTGTGGAAGTAATGGAAAATTGCCACGACATTCTCTGGAGACTCCGACTCGGGGATAAGCAGCGAGCCCTGAGACCCCAATGAGAGATAAGGCATGAACCCGTACAATTGGCGGAGGAGCCGTTCGAGAGCTTTCTGGATGCTAGCGAAGCTGCTGGATTTTCTTTAAAGCTCTCCCAATTTGAGAGAACAATTATATTGTGAAAAATCGTTTATAATTGACTGATCGTCCTCATCCAATAGGACTATCGAGCCGAAATGGATAAGATTCGATCAGCGAAGGAAACCCAACTCGTTATACGTTGAACCATCTGAAAGATGGAAGATGAAGCTACCGAGAAAGAAATGATAATACCTAACGAAAAACCACAATAATAAGATGCTGCAAGTAGGTAACTTGCGCTACTTTGTATGGCGAGGCTTGAAAATCTGTTGAAATTTGACGGGGAAGGGATAACAAAAAACAGCTAATCATCAGTTATATCACAAATGCTCATATTTTCACGATAATTTTGGCCAGGCGATCGCGAGTGCTGGTTGTAGCCAGCCAAAATGGCTGACGCCTGGCCAAAATTGTCTGGGAAAATCTCGAGCACGAGTGATATTTTGATGATTATTGCAAAAAAGAAGTCCAAAGTGACAGCTGTCAGATTTTGTTGTTTACATCAATTTTATTCCATTGCCATTGACAGTGGGATTTAGATAAGTGAGTATTATCATTGTAGGTCTTATAATCAAGGGCGTTGCATGTAATAATCAACAGTAATATCACAAGTGTCTTAGATTTTCACGATCTATGCATTTTCGCGATAGAGCATTCATTTGAGGACAACCAGCCTGAGGAAAACGCTTGGCCAAAATTATATGGGAAAATCTCGAGCACGACCGATATTTTGATGATTATTGCAACAAAGAAGTCCAAAGTGACATCAGCTGTCAGATGTTGATGTTCACATCAATTTTATTCCGTTGCCATTGACAGTGAAATTTAGATAAGTGAATAATTTCCTTGTAGGTCTAATAATCAAGGGCGTTGTAGGTAATAATCAACAAAAATATCACAAGTGCTTAGATTTTCACGATAATTTTGGCCAGGCGTTCGCGAGTGCTGGTTGTAGCGATAAATGCCCGACTCTGTTGGAGAAGGGCATTTATCTAGAGACAATCTGGGAAAATCTCGAGCACGAGTGATATTTTGATGATTATTACAAAAAAGAAGTCCGAAGTGACAGCTGTCAGATTTTGTTGTTTACGTCCATTTTATTCCGTTGCTGTTGACATTGGGATTTAGATAAGTGAATAATATTCTTGTAGGTCTATTAATCAAGGGCGTGTATGGTTTTTTTTTTGTTTTTTTTTTGTTGAATGTTTTTACGACGCAATTACTACGAGGCTATTAGCGTCGACGGGACATTCAGTGGGTTTTTTGGTACACGTTTCTATTACTTGAATTGCCTACTGTTAGCTATGTGAGGCCTCAGTACTCTGATGGCGCACTCAACTCTGTAGTCAGAAATCCATTTTTTCTGTAACCGCTGTAGTCAGACAGGTGCAGATATGGCATAGTAAAGTCGGAACAATTTTTGGACAGCACAAAATATCCATGGACGAGGCGGGATTCGAACCCGCGCGGTGTGTCACGACTGGCTTGGCGTGCCAACACCCAGACCACTCGGCCACCGCCGCTGTAATAATCAGATAAATGCTTTATGGTTGTTCCGAAGCAACGATCGCTTTTTTTAACAGACGTTTTAGAGGCCATCAAGATGTTCCAGAATACGCTGTCTGGATTTCATGTTTGTTTAGATCCTTGCTCCATTGGATAACCGATATGGCCATAGACTGTCACGTGTCACGGGTTATTTGCCATAAAGATATAGTAAAATTACACGAGTTTTTTGTTACTACTTATACCCGGCGACGTTTGACCTACATTTGTCATGTTTGACTTGCAAAGATGCCCTGCGCTCACAGGACATCCTGTATTTAGCGCGTTTGCTTTATCGCCCGTTGAGGCCAGAGGGCACGGAAAACTTACGAGCTTGCGAGCTTAGAGGTAGTGTAGGCAGAGCCGGCGTTAAAGTTTGTATATACGTAATTAAACACCTTGATTAGCACCGACGGGAATACTAGTGACTTTGATGTCGTGTGTACACCAACACGCCTTTCCAAATTTTCTTATCCTTACAGCAAAAACACGACGTATCAAATACAAACACAAGACATAGCGACATTGATCCTTGAGATACGTATACTAAACTTACTTCAAGCGGTCAGAGGAAATTGCAAAAGTTAGAATTATCTATAACGTTATTTGCAGCAGAGCAAGAGACTAGAAAGAAAAGGCAAATCCCACAGGAAAAAGAATTGCAGATAAACTTTGGCTGGCCAGACGATCTGGAAATGAAAAGACATTTTTACAGTCAGTTTTTTTTGCCCGCAGGCGATGCGGCGTAACACCTGAAACGCTTTGGCCATCAGAATAATGGATTTTAATTAGAAGAGGCCATTCAGGGATGACGGCGGTTATTGTTATTGTGGACCGCGCGGGGTTGTATAACGGGCGAGAGCTTTGTGAAATCATTCATGATCTCTTTGAAGTGTCATTTTTCGCGGACGGCTATTTTCCCTCGCACGCGAATTTCCGCATTTTCAGTTTTCAGCTCGTCCAGATAATGTCCATATTGTTGTGACATCAGTACATCGTGGACTTATGTAAATCTAATCGCAGGACTCGACTCCTGTGTCCTGTGTCGTCAGTATTATAGGATATCATAACTTGTATACCTCCTGTGTGGCGTTACCACCGGAAAATATTCATTTTTTTTATACAGAAGCCCGAAATGATCTCTATCGGTTGTAGTACAGGCTGGAAGATCTTTATCAAGAATAGGCTGTAAGACCATCCGCAGTTTACTGGTCGAGGATGCTTCTCTGCGGACGAGTAGCCATTTGGATGTTATCCCGAAGTGACGCGTAATCGCTTTTCCATTGATCTTGTATCGGGTAGATAAACTCGCAGGTAAAGACGGATTCTCATGCGGCAAATATAATTTCAGAACGACAGAGGCCAGTAAACAAAACTGAAAACCGAAACTTTTACTGTTATTTGCACCCAGCCACAGCATACACATAGTGCACATACTGCACATAGTGTATAACACTTATGTGCAGTGAACTCTGGTCTTCTTAAAACTGATTTGAGACAAGTGAATCTGATTCCCGCCGTCCTCAAGTTGACACAAGCGGGAATCGGGGTCCAGCAGTCAGTATGGGTAGGTATACATAGACCAAGTCTTGGCTAATCATCTTCTAGTCATGTTAGTTGGAATTGATCTCTGATTCATTCATTCGGGATCCTGCATTCTGGATTAAGTGGGGGTAGTAATGAAACATAGTTCCATCTGCCACGCAGGCACCTTTGGGCCCATTGTACCATCTCCCCAAATGTTGGCTCCCCCTCCCGGTCAGTCATTAAGCCAGCCGAGCCGTTCGACAAACTCTAAGATGCGGCCAGGTAGGGTGCCAAGGCTGACCATACTAGGCGAGAGGTCCCCCAGTATGGATCCTCTCCTCTCATTGATAAAAGAGCTGGGCAGTGACAGAGTACATGCTCAGCTGTTTCATCCTCTTCTTCACTGCCTCTACATGTGGGGTCATTTTTGATTCCTATCTTGTGCATATTACATTATCATCATTGATTTACCTTTATCAGGTGTCTTGGCTTCGTTTCTGTCCCCGGGAACTTCGTACCTCCCTCGTATGTGGTAGTTTAGCCTGCAATGCGCAGTCAAGATCCCCAGGAGCTTCCTTAGTTTCACTCTAGACAATTGCAAGGAGTGCGATTGGCTACATTTTTGGAGGGTCGGGCCATCGCGACTCTCCCCTGCTTGCAGTCATCTGCAGCATCTGCATCTGCATACTGTATGATATCTGGGGGGTATCTTCTTTAATCAGGTTTTTGACGGCCATCATGGTTAGCGGTAGGATCGGCTCAGGTCCGCAGGGTACAATTTAATTCCCGCAGTCTGCCGCGCCAGCCTATCAGCCTCTTCATTTCCCTGATCTCCGCTGTGTCCTTTAATCCATATAAGTTTGACGACATTTGTCCGTGCTATTCGTTTCAGGGTCTGGTGGCACTCCTGGTGCAACCTGCCAGTGCCAAGAGCACCACCCTGATTCATTCATTGTTGTTATTATGCTGCAATGCGCCGTTACAAACGGTATAGAGGTAACAAGAATCTTCTTGTCAAGGTCTCAAGTTATGAACTGGCCAGCAGGAACTCCTGACTTGAATTCGATTGACCATGGTTAGGATCCATTGGATAGAAACAATCATCATATGTGTGAATCCTTCAGACAGTTTGCAACAGCTTAATGAAGCTGTGACTAAGAGGGACACCAGATACCATAAGACTTGCATAAATTGACCGTGAAACTGACAAGCTATCATGAGGCTAAAAGTAGCAATAGCTAGATGTTGAAGGTGGCCTTTTACCACAATACTCACCTCACCTCATCGCAGTTGAAGAAAAAAAAAGCGAGAGACCGCTAAAGAGCGAGTGAGACATAACTAGTAAACTGCTCGTCAAAAGTTAAGCATAGAGCAAAATTTGCTCTTATTTCAAGCATGGATATCTTGGGGAAAAAATATCCGATTTGAAAGAAGTTTATGGTGGCTGGTAGAGCTTTTCTTCAGCTGCAAGACGCTTTGTCGACTTACGGCACCATTGACTTTGTCCATGATATACGGAATGTCAAAGGAAGGAGTGTCAAGAGTGTTAATTTTTGAAGTCGTGGAACTTTTTTAGGAAAAATTCCGGATTTTTTCTCTCTTGAGTTTTAGAAAGCGGATATCAATATCTCGTAACGGTTTTCAACTTTTGATCGTATTTTGTTTTTTTAAAGAGTTCTTGATTTTTTTGTGAAATTTAGATTTTTTTATGCCGAATTTGCTAGAGCTGTGGCTTTTTCTTGAAAATTCACAGAAACGTACACAATTGCTCGATGAATTATACCATGGGAAAATTTGACCTCATGGGCTCCCAGAAGAGGTTATCCTCTGGGCCTCTTCAGGGGAGATGCCCAATGAAGCATGCTGCGACATCACATTGACACTTATTGAACCCAGCATGAATAAAAATGCAAGACTTGTAACCATACGTTGCATCAAAATTACCATGGTAACCAATTAGTCCCATCATGAGTGATTTTGTTACTGCCCAAGTCAATAGAAATTTCCAGAAGTGATATCTCCTAGACAAGTAGAGATAGAGCCATAATTTTTTTTTGATTCCAATCGGGCACATTATCGACAATTCGAGTATAATGTGCAATTTTTTCACGTTTATACTTTTTCAGTAGAGGGGGGTAACTGTGACGTTTGTCATGTCAAAACTTTTTTTTTGTACTTATCATCATTGAAATGTCAGCATGAATGTAATCTACCACTTAACATCAGTAGTGAAAACAAAAGACTAACAAAGGTTTTCTCAGGAAATCTGGACTTTGAGGAAGAAAAACACCGAACGCAAACTTGAAATTGATCAGCTGGAAATGACAGTATATATTTATGTCGACAATTCAATGATAACAAGTATAAGAAATAAGTTCCAACATGACAAACGTCAAAATTACCCCCTATCACTGAAAAAGTATGAACGTGAAAAATTTGCACATCATGCTTGAATGACCAATAATGTGTCCGATTGAAATCAAAAAAAAAATTATGGTTCTATCTCTACTCGTCTAGGAGATATCACTTCTGGAAATTTCCAGTGACTTGGGCAGTAACAAAATCACCCATGATGGGACTAATTGGTAACCATGGTAATTTTGATGCAACGTATGGTTACAAGTCTTGCATTTTCATTCATGCGGGGTTCAATAAGTGTCAAAGTGATGTCGCAGCATGCTTCATTGGGCAGCTCCCCTGAAGAGGTCCAGAGGATAACCTCTTCTGGAAGCCCATGAGGTCAAATTTTCTCATGGTATGATCCATTCAGCAATTCTGTACGTTTCTGTGGATTTTCAAGAAAAAGCAACAGCCCTAGCAAATTCTGCATCAAAAAATCCAAGTTTCACAAAAAAATCAAGAACTCTTTGAAGAGACAAAATACGATCAAAAGTCAAAAACCGTTTCGAGATATTGATATCCGCTTTCTAAAACTCAAGAGAGAAAAAATCGGGAATTTTTTCTAAAAAAGTTCCACGACTTCAAAAATTAACACTTTTGACACTCTTTCCTTTGGCATCCCGTTATATGTTGGACAAAGTCAATGGTGACGTAAGTCGACACAGCGTCTTATAGCTGAAGAAAAGCTCTACCAGGCACCGTAAATTTTTTTCAAATCGGATATCTTTTTCCTAAGAAATCCTTGCTCAAAATCGGAGCAAATTTTGGTCTATGCTTAACTTTTGACGAACAGTTTAAAATAGAACGCAGCTTAAAATATGTAATCGGGAAATTGTTGTCCCATTCGCCTTTGGGATTTAACATACGGGCCAAGACCTTGGTCTTGATTAGCCATTCACCCATGAATGGTGTCGAGTAAGCCTAGTTATCATCAATTTCGTGGTGCTGAACCCCAAGATGCCGAATATAGAAATCAGAATGCCGTACATGTCCGCGTTTTTTCGATCGAAATAAAATTTTACATTCGCAGAAAGTTTTCCATGTCCCCAGCGATCTTACCGCCCGCCGCCTTCTCTTCTTCCACCAGCCGACATGCATACGCTACCACCATCCTGTCCCAGATATCGATTGTGTTAAACTGTGAATTTTGAAATGTTCCTGGCACTAATCCAAGTAAGTGATAGCGCGGCCGAGGATCGCGCGAGCCTCGCGGACGACCCCTGAAAGTACATCCCCGGGATGCTCCCGCTTTATCGTTTCGCAATCCCAGGGCTTTGTTAATGACGTTATATACGCTGCACGTCCCTAAGAGCACTCGAAAATTGACGTTTATTGTATCATATTGTATACAATTTTGTTGTAAGTATAAAATGAAAAAGAGTTCTGTTCCATCCGTTCTTGGGAGGAGTGTAATACACAAGGAAAGGCCCACCCTCATTTGCTACGGTTTATTTAACGCACATTCCGAGGCGTTATACTGTGCGCGACAGGTCCTCATTTCCTCTTGGATGCCGTGGAATTCCAACGACATCCGCGCGCCGCAAATTGTGCGAATTGTTTTCCGTTCGGTCATTACTGTCGCCGGTTAAGGGTTCTCTGGGCCTTTATTTAGAGAGCGACTTGGAGGGACTAGATTTCTGACCTACATCACTCCGACAACTCCATTGTCACCGCCAGACATTACCTACCTAATTCAGGAAGCAAGAAATATTTTTCTTATCGCACCGAAACGCTCGTACTCGCTTGGCTTTATAAGGCTGCGCTTTATAAGTTTTAGTACTCGCGGTCGTGACTTTGAGGTAATTTCGTTCTTTTATAGAGGTGCTAAAGTCCGCGCAGTTTTATTTGCTTGGTTGTACAATTGAGTGAGAAACAAGACGTGGCTGGACAAGCTCCGAGCGACGCGCAAGTGGCGTCTCACGGCGAAAACTTGTGAAAATGTTTGTGAGTTGGATCTGAGTCTGAATCTGGATTTCTGGATGTAATGGGGGAGCATGTAGACCTCACTTTTGGGCCCATTGCACCACCTCCTCAAATCAGCCGGACTCACCGAACCACACTGAGATGCTTGGATGGTTGATGGTCGAAGCAACCTCCGCAAGTTCATCGGAATTTAGCCGATTCCCCAAGAGAGGGTTTCTCAGGGTCATCCCAGGGGGCTTTTATCAGCTTGTTAAGAATTGGGTGGGGGCCGACCCATCCAGACTCAGACTTCGCTTCGCGTTGCTGCTTGTCTCGACTGTAGCGGTGTACCATTGGCTATGTGGTTCTCTGTAACTAGTAATTACTATGGGTTGTCATTTTGTTCTTGCGAGAACGACTCTGTTTCTAGAATATCAAGTTACATTTAATTATAGAAAATAAAAAATTCTTCGAGATCCGCTTATGTTTAGAAGTTTAATGACAACATCTAACGTCAAGCTGACATTCAAAGCCATCGCGACGGCCGGCCCGGCCGCCGTATGGCTACTCGGCTGCCGGGTAGAAACTAATGACGTCACATGCTGTTTTTGCCGGGAAAACTTTCCTTCAAATTGTGTCCCCTTCAAGATTATTGTGAGAAATTTTTTTGACAAAACTAAATTCACTAGTGGGATACAGACCCCAAGTACTTTCTATTTTTCGATTAATAAAAAATTGTGAAAACGGTCACAAATCATGAGGGTGGATTTCCGCATTTATTTCAATCGATCCAGATAAAGATCCAATTCTAATGATATTCCGAGTGATATTCTATTTAATTTGTTTACTTTCTCGAATAAGTATAGTAGTTTTCATCAGGTCTAGAGCGCATGCTCACGTTCCTTGCCGGTCGCCAAAAATTCGACCTTCGCGTGCCCTGCCAGGCTCTCGCAGCTCTGTAATTATTCTCCCCACTCTATACCTCTGGTGCTAGCCGACCCTAACTGTCAAATCTTGCGCATGCCCACCGAAACACAAAATTGTGATAAAAACTATTATTGAAAGTGATTTGATATTAAATGTAATTTGAAACCTCGGATGCCTTGAACGATAAGGCGTCGCAAGACGTATCTAGCCATATCGATGGCAACAAGAAAAACGGGTGTATTGTATTCAAAAGCTGTTGTATAACTGGAATGTCGTAATTGCAAGAAGCCCCTTAACTGAATCTGTAGAGAATCCGTCTATTGCGAACGGGGTCTTATTTAATAACACAGTGCAAGCCCAGGTCCCGCTTCTAAAATTGACTTCGTCGTCGACTTCAGAGCCTCCTGAATATTACTACATCTCAGTGTTTCACTAAAAACGATTGTTACTCTTCGCTCAAGCTCGAGTTGATTCAATTGTTTTGCTGAAATAAAGTGCATCGAGTTGCATTACTCCTCCTCGGCTCTGGGAGAATAAAGTTTTCAAAATGCCATGTATATGCTAGTGTTTCTTGTCGCACAACACAGTTCAATTTTTCTTCATCATACACAGACAACTACTCCGACCAAATAACTTGATTCACTTTCCAGTAGATTTATAGTCAAGTTTGCATTTACCCACCAGGGTGGCCTGCTGAGCTTTATTCGGTATTTATGATCGTAACGTATATTGTTTTAGATCGCGCAGCATTTTTGCGATATAGGGTGTTTGTGGGTCTTCGCATAAGACATTATCTCGTTCAATATCGCTCACAATTTTTTCTCAATAAAAGTGTATAAAAAGTCAATTTCCGTCCTAATATGAATTCGATGTGTTTATATAGCGGGCTTGACAAAATATGAGCAGCAGCTTTTTATACCGATATCTTTCTAGTTTCTCATTTATGGGGGAGGGAGAAAAGGGGGCATTCTTTGGCTGGTCTAGAGCCAACGCCTTGGATCGTCATGACGAAGAAAATACTTCAGCTTCAAAATCCATGGTAATTTGGCACCGTGTAACTATAAAAAAAATCTGTTGTGGGGCGACACAAAACTTTCCCGGCGGTATCCAGAGACGTCAGTAATGATTTTGATCGAAGTGTCCCTTCGGGAGGGGGCGATTCGATTTGGAAATTGATGAAAAAATTCTATTTAGTCGAGCGTTTAGCGAGCATCCTGCATCCGTTGTTGAGCGGACAGAAAAAATGACAGGTTAGGTCAGTTTTCCAAGGTGATGAAATGATCCAAAAGGTAGAACTAGGTAGCTAACTGTTGTGATATCTCAAAAATGCAATGCTGGTTCCTTATTGAAATTTTTGTTCCTACTTCAGATATGATGATGAAATTACAAAAACTTGATTGAAAACTTTCACTGCATCTTTGTGTCAAATTTCAACTCTATATTTTCAATTTAGAGCTTGGGCAGACAAACCCAGACCCAATGTGCCACCTGAGGGCTTCCGATCAAAATCATCCACCCAAAGTCTAATCAGAACATTCCAGGCTGAACTTAGGCCTCCGTACCTGATTTCGATTTGATCGGATCAATAATTCGGTAATTATCGTGACAGAACCGCTTAATTTGTACGATCGCATGAGTGGTTTTATATTTTCAGGAGGAAAATTTCCGGGAAATTGGAGAGAAATTATTGGAAAATGTTCAAGAACCAGTTATCTATTCTCTAAAAGAAACATTCCAAGAAATCTGTTCACGGAATAAAAAGTTGGAAAATTTGCAGTTTTTCCAGAGAGGAAAACTCGGCAACTGTTGATCCGATTTCGAAACTTTTTCCTTCAAAAATTAGCTCAATCTTTTCTCTAACTTTTATTCACAGCATGTCTGCACCTAAAATTGATATTTCGTGGGGCTTACCGCATGTAGAAGTTTGCATTGCGTTTTTCTCAAATTCACGGAATGTGCAAATTTCATTTTGAAAAAATTACAGTCGGGAAACCGAAACCGTGTCAACTCTGAAAATAGACCTGCACGACGCTCAATACAATCTACTTTCGATATCAGTTGAAATTTCCAAAAAAAAGTCGATCCCCGAGCAGGAATAAATTTTTGAGTGTAGTCCTGCTACAAAAGCGAGTCGTGCTGGTCGAAACACCGGCGAGAGCCCCTCCTGAGTGGCAACGGCCAGGAGAAATTTCGAAAATTCATTACGCTCAACTGGACAATGGTGGAAAACTGCAACTGCGGCCTCAATTTGACTCTTTTGTTGTGTTGCTTCCTGCCAAATCTGGTTCCAATCCATCGGATAGATTTTGAATAATCAATTGGTAAAGTTTTGAACTTTAACATTTTTTATTATTTGACAGATGACAGATAGGGCAATGTTTCCAACTGTTCTGAATACAGTTTTTCAAGGGCTTTCAAATGACATATTGCAAGTTGAGTTCCGTGAGATATAGCTTCTGACATTTGATGATAGTGACAGTTGGGTTTAACAGATGACAGCCAAAAACTAATGGGCTCTTTTCAGGAAACAACCATGTTTGTATACCAAATATCAAGTCGATCCAGTCAACGTTACGGCAGTTATCGTGGAAGATCACAGACAGACACACATACACACACACACATACACACATACACACACACACACAGACAGACATCATTCTGAAAATGGTCTTAATCGTCTTGGAGGACCTCAAAACGGATATATCCCGTGAAATCTCGAAACTTTTTTTCTGCACGATTACAATACTTTCCCTCCGTGTTCGTGGGTGGGCCGGGAAAGTAAAACAATAACAAAGCAAAATTAAAGGAAGGTTCTGCAGCACGTGACTTCTGGCAGAAGCGACTTGATTTATTAATAAGCCTGAAAAAGGCACTTGCAATCATATAACATCAGTCACGATACCTCTCCACGAAACTTACGCGATACCGGTTTACGGAAAATTGCGGAATATGCGAAACGAAAGCACCCACGATGATGAAGAAGAAGAAGAAGAAGAAGAAGAAGAAGAAAAAAGCGCTCAGCGAAGGTACCAATACCGATGAGGTGGAAGCAGAGCGAGATCAAGACACGATGGTCGAAAATAACAAAATGTCGGGATCGTGTATCATGGTGTCACAGTGAACGATAGCTGTCCAAATCTTGAACGTAAGCCTTGACTAAGGAAGTAACCTAAAAAAAATCCAACACTACTTAAATAATTGATCGTAGGCCATACAACGGCGGAATCAAGGGTGAGATTATACACTGCCTCAGGACTACATGCCCTGGTCCTAGATTCTGTTAACTATCAAATCAAGTATCGAGTCGACACGCTCTCGTCCAATGGCGTGTCGAATTTGATCGGGGTAGGGCTGCTAGATTATCGACAGCTTTGGCTGTACAAGGGTTATGCAATCATCCGTTGCTAAGGGCCGATGGGAGGGGCTAGCTAAAATTCAGCTAGGTGTCAAAATTTATCATGAGCGGAGCAACAAGGAAATTTGCGGGGTCCGGTGCTGTTCCTTGATGTCCGCAACTAAACATACATGGAAATTCCATTTCATCTAGCGGCATAAATGACGTGTTTTGAAACTCATCGGGCAAATCATATCCACCCCGCACGTGAATTTGTACACCTAAATCAAAAATAAACACGCTCTTGACAGCTAGAACCCGTTGGGACGGACGCCTATGGCGTTCCGGGAGGCCGACAGCTGCCAGTCCTTGACTCCGTGAGGCCGTTCAGTAAACAAGCGGTTGGCCAGAATGCGGTACCCTTACGCCGGTCAGCCGGTCTCGTGATAATAAGGTTCCCTAGATCGGGGGTCAAATCCAGTGTTTTGCGAGTCGATACTCAATAGTGAACAGAATCCGGGCCCAGGTGCGCACTCCTCAAGTTCTCACCATCAGAGGAATAGGATGTTTTCTGATGCGCAGTTCATACCAAGGCAGTACCGGGGCTAAGTGAATGAACACATCTGTGATTTACACTTTCACCTCCCATTATCACGAAAGCTACCAAAGTTTGCACCTTCCTATCTACCTGGGGCCTTATTCTTGAAACGGGGACTTCCTATCTACCTGGGGCTTTATTCTTGAAACGGGGAACAAAGTTCTCATGCGGTGTTGCTATGCTAGGAGAGCTATGATTGGCCTTTGCCTAGCAACTACACATGTGGACTCTGTTCCCCGTTTCAAGAATACGGCCCCCGTTGAGAAAAAAGATCAGCGATCAGGCTGATTGCAGATTAACTGAACTTTTTTTTGCTGAATGCTGGTCGATTAACCATAAAAAAATGCCTGAAATCTGTACTAACTAGACCCATAATCTCTTCACTATTGATATGACATTTCACTGACAGCGCTCTTGCAGGGTGGATTGTCACCTCATGCTCGCCCGCTGTGTTGAAAATAAAAGGTGAACAGGTAATAAATATGTGCACTATTAGATATAAAAATTTATATTTGGTCATAATCCTTTTGAAAACGACACATTACGGTTTGCGGAGTTGGATGAGAGTGGAGGAGGTTGGTGCAGCGATTCCACTACACAATAAAAATATTTAATTTTGCGGCACCGGGTCTTCAGCCCAGCCCAAAGACCCGGGCGGCTGGCTGGCTAAATTACTGTAATTCCGCTTCACGCGGAGCCCTCGCCATTTTATTTCTCTCTTTAACAAAAGACGATTCTGGATGTTATTATAGTTCAATTAAAATTAAAGTAGACTCGCGCCACCTCTCCAGTAATTTCATCTTTTTTTTATCCCCAAATAATGAATTGCGCGAACTGAGGGGAGGAAGTGCGACGAACGTGATGAATTTTCCGTGAATTTTGTTCACAACTCGGTTCACAAGCTTGCTACGTGTGTTGCTTGGCAGAGACGCTTCAGACATTTTTGGGATTGTCGAACTTATTGCTGCAAAGCAGTTCAGGAACAAAATAAAAAAATCCATTCTTATACAGACAATTTGGCTATGAGAGACTATCGTCAACTTTCAATTTTATCAGGTTAGGTCGTGCTAGTTTCAATCCAAATGAATGTGTGATTGTGTGTTTTCAAGATTCCATCAATTGTTCATATAGGTACTTCAGGCGTAGCTACTAAAGTAGTAAACCTAGTGAAGAAGGGCATGGCATGTAATACCCCGCTCCAGACGGGTGATAGAGCGATCAAATTTGGATGGGTGACCGCCGGTGGGTAGTGCCAGTGGGCGAGCTGCTGGCGGTTATCATCTGACTCTGGACCGGCTGAAACTCTTTCTCAGGTGGTCATGGGCAAACCCCTCGAGTACATCTGGCGTGCAACCGGCGAGACGGCAAGTGTAGAGGAAAACCGACGGCGCAGTCAGGGAGACGGACGAAGTTGGAAATGTATAATCGCAGGGCGTGGATGTGTCGGACTTTACACCTGCGTCGGGGGTTGAAGACAGAGTTCAGGTCAACCGTGCGCTTGTCGGTCCCATTGCTTGGATCGACCTACCATCAAACATCTAGACACCACATTGTGGCTCGGTGAGTCCGGCTGGTCTGGGAAGGGGTACAATGGGCCCAATAGCGAGGCCTATGTGTCAGGTGGAACAGTGTTCCATATCAACTCCCCCCCCCATAAATGTAGATTCAGTATGACCTAGTTGCCGTCGCTCGTCACACCACTCGATGCCCTTGGAAAGTAAAAATTTGGGATCATAGCTCACTAGAATCACAGTCAAGTTGGACGTACTATATTCAGTACATCCTTCTCAAATTTTCAAAAAGTTTAGACCATTTGAGCGTGGAACTTCTGCCCTGAAAATAATGATTTGACAAGGCATAAAACAAACATAACGTACCCATGTAATAAGTATGTAAGCGTCATAGCAACAATTTTATTCCTCAAGCTTCCGTAAACAAGAATGTAAACAACAAAATTATCGATGTACTTTCCAGATAGAAAACTTTCTAGTCTAAATAAAGATCTGCGTCATTTGATTTCAAATCGCTTAATTAATCCAAAAACTTGTTTTCGAAAGATTTAAAGCGCTTTTGAAACGTAATCGCTGTCTATAGAACGTACTTTTACTTTTCAATTGTTTCACTTACGTTCCCCTGCCCCGCCCCCAACACACCGCCGAGAATCGCTTTATTTTAGCTACGTGCGTCTTCAAAGGAAAATCCAGCGCCCAAAGGGGTCTGAACTGCTTCTCAACCACCCCTTCGCCCCCCTACACACACACACTCATCCAGGCCAACAAACAGCACGAAAACATAACGCAAACAGCTCGCAGTTATGCAGGCGGTTGCGGATCTAACCGTCAGTTCCACAAAAGAGATGATCAGCGATCAAGGCTGATTGCAGATTAACTGAACTTTTTTCTACTAAATGCTAGGTGATTAACCACAAAAAATGCCTGAAATCTGTATCAGACCCATCATCTTTCCATTATTGAAAGATGAACCAGCATTTCCATTGATCAGTAGGCTACAAATTGACAACAAAAATCGCGAATCAACTGATCTCGAATTATCTTTTTTGTGGAACCCAGGGTAAGAGGTGCAGGCAGACCGGAAGTACTTTCGCAATACCATGCGGTAATTACCGTGTTAACGCGAATCATAAACACAAGTTTGCGAGGATTCGGCCGAATTTCTGAGCGGCGTGATCTTTTAATTAATTAATCTCGAAAAACAGCGTCAAACATTCCCTCTCCCCGGCTACCGAAGAAGTAAAGAGTTTACTTTGAATGTAATGAAATTCCAAGGACTTACTTCTCATCAACTGGCAGTTAAAATTCCTTCCCTTTCTTTACTTTGGTGAAGTTTTTTTTAAATTAAATTAGAAATATACTTTGTTTTAATTTTTTTCTTATGCAAGCAATTTTTTGGCGTTCATTATCGTTTCTGTTTATTGGTTCGATCGGGTTTTTTAAATCGGGTTGCACTGCGTGGGTGGTTCGCAAAAAGAAGTCCGGGGAATCCGCACTCGGGTTCGCGCGCGCGGGTGTGACTGTAGTATGGTCTGGTGGTGGCGGTGTGTCTATTTGGGACGAGGATCGCGAGGATACTGCAGGGGATGCTGTGTGACGTGCCGTGCGCCCCATCGTCGTGCTCTCTTACCTCGCCCCCAGGGGTGAGTTCGAACAAGGTCCGCTCTTGACTCCGTGCTGTGGCCCGATTGGTCGTTTGGTTGTGACGTAGCGTGGTGACGGTGACGCCCTGAAAATTTGACGCTTGCGAAACGTCAATTTCGAAAACTCCATAATCCTGGATGAGGTACAAGGTCACGGTTGCTGCTTGCCTTTCGGCGGTTGGAAGCCGTCTGGAGGATGTCTCGTGGTGGTGGTGGTGGCGACGGCGTTCGTGTGGGCAAGTGGATGGGCCCCCAAAACGGAGAGAAGGCAGGACATGCGCTGTTTCGTGGAATATTGCCAGTGGGGTGCCTTGATTCCTGCTACATGGCAGTGGCGTACACAAGGATCGAGTTTTGAGCATTAACAGAACAACTTTAAAATACAGTTATTTATGAGAACATTGATGACAAGTGAGCTGTAACTAGGGATAGGCGAAATTATTGATATATCAATAAATTTATCAATATATTGATATATCAAATATCGATAAATTTCAACATATCATCGAAATATAGACAATAGTTATTATATCATTGGAATATTAATAAATAGCAAAATAGAAGACCAAAGGCCGCCAAAAAAATAAGTTTCATTCATCTTGCAAGTCTAGATTGACCATCAATGATATATTTTTTCATATTATCACTTGATAATTATTGATGTTTGCATATTTATCAATTGCTGATACTTTGTAGTTATCGATTTTTGATATTTTGATAATTATCAATTTTTGATACTTTGATAATTATCGAAATTTGATATATCAATAATTATCGATATTTTGTTCTTATCAAACTTTTATACCCAGATCACGATATCGCCCATCCCTAGCTGTAACACAGTATACTGTAATGTGTTTGTAAGAGGGACATCAACTCCGTTAATTTTCAACCAGCCTCCTGGAAGGGGCTGCATTAACTCTTCAACGAAGTATTCTGAAATTGGCGATATTTTGGAGAAAAAAAAGCCTTGCATTGGGTAAAAATATCATCGTTGCAAAGATAATTCAAATACTTAGCTTCTTAAAAACGATTTTTCGCTCGACTCCAATTTTTTTGCTTTTTAAAATTTAAAATTTGAAAAATAAAAAAAGGTTGGTATCCCGGCTATTAGCATTCTGGGCGAGGCTTCTAATTGAACATACCGCAAGGTGGGAGATGGACCGGTCAGGTCAGGTCAAACAGGAACTATTTTATCTACTTTACATTAATAATTGTGCAGAAATTGTAAATTCTGAAATAGAAAATATTGGGTTTGGTTATACCGGGTGGGCCATAAAAGACCGTGGTAGGAATTTTTCCTTCTAAAATCTTTATTTTGCCACCGATTTAATTGAACTTTTCAGCATTGGCCAGCAAATTAAATAGGCTATAATTTTCGTTTTTCAAAATGGCCGACATATCAAAATTCAAGATGGCAGAAACAATTGAAAATAGGCCTTTATTTGTTCTCGTTGCTTTTTATTAAAAATTACCAGAAAGTCAAAACCAATAATGTATTATGAAGGAATAGACCTTTCTTGTCAAATCAAGACCACAACCAGTAAAATCCGGTCATCGGCTGAAGAGCTATTGCGAGTTGAGGCGAAGCCTACTTTCCGTTTTTCTCATTTCCGCATAATTGATCCAAATTTAGGGATCCTGTCCGCCAATCCGCCATTGGCTTATTTCTCAACCAATTTTCTCAAATTTGGTATCAATTGCTAGCCAATTGGACAGGCTATCTTGTTCATATGAGAAAATGACGTACATGTCAAAATCCAATATGGCGGAAGCAATTGAAAATATAATTTCTTCTGTCCTTATTGCTTTTTAATAAAAATCTGCAGAAAGCCAAAACCAATACTTATTATGAAGGAATAGACCTTCCTTGACAATCCAACACCGCAACCAATAAAATCGGGTCATCTGCTGAGGAGCAACGGCCAGTTGAAGCGAAGCCTACTTACCGGTTCCCTTACTCTTGCATAAATGACCCAAATTTAGGACTCCTGCCCGTCATATCCTTATTTTCCAACCGATTTTTCCAAATTTGGTATCAATGGCTAGCCAGTGGGACAAGCTGCCATTTTCATATAAGAAAATGGCCAACATGTCAAAATTCAAGATGGCGGAAGCTATTGAAAATGGACCATATTCGTTTTTGTTGGAATAGAAAAACGGAAAGTAGGCTTCGCTTCAACTGGCCGTAGCTCCTCATCAAATGAAACGATTCGATTGGTTGCTGTCTTGAATTGTCGAGTAAGGTCTAATCCTTCATAATAATTATTGGTTTTGACTTTCCGCTCATTTTTATTGAAAAGCAATGATGACAAAAGAAATTCTATTTTCAATAGCTTCCGCCATCTTGGATTTTGACAGGTCTGTCATTTTGTAATACGAAAACGGTAGCCTGTCCAATTGGCTAGCCATTGATACCAAATTTGAGAAAATCGGTTGAGAAATAAGCATATGGTGGATTGGCGGGCAGGATACCCTAATTTGGATCAATTATGCGGAAATGAAAAAAATATCGACAGAATCATGAAATTCGGCTTGAAAATCAAAATGATCGTACTAGACAAGGGTAAGTTCCAAGTTTCATGAAAATCGAAGTTTCATGAAAATCGTTCCACTAATAAGAGATTTCAATATGGCGGCCAAGATGGTGGCAGAGTTATGAAACTCAGCTTGAAAATAGGAATGATCACACGAGACAAAGGTAACTTGCAAGTTTCATGAAAATCCTTCCACTTATAAGAGATTTCAATATGGCGGCCAAGATGGTGGCGCCATCATGAAATTTGGCCTGAAAATAAGAATGATCGTACTATTTAGACAGGGGTAAGTTTCAAGTTTCATGACAATCGTTCCACTAATAAGAAATTTCAATATGGCAGCCAAGATGGCGGCGGAATTATGAAAGCCAATCTGCCTATTTGGTCCTTGAGGACCTAAGCTATCCACCGGATAAAGTTCAATCTTCAAGGGCTGTAGCTTTATTTCCCGAGGAGAAGTTCAACTTCATCGAAGTGCACAGGAGATCTCTGTTTTTTGAGAATAATGATAACGATGTATGGATAACAAAAATAGTGCCCATTGGCCACCCTTGGGGACATCAGCTATTAATCGGAAAAAAGTTCCAAGACTCTTGTTTCAATTCTCGAGAAGGAGTACAGCGTCTTAATTTCTGTACGGACTCGGACAGACAGACAGACAGACAGACAAACCGGCCACATAAGCGTCATTCTGTTACTTATATAAAAAAATGTTCTCCAACTGATTTCGACTTCCTGAACACGGATATCGGGTTCACTTTTGAATTGGAACTTTTTTTTTTATCGAAAAACCGAAAAAATGGTAGCCTGTCACATGATTTTTAGTGATACCTACCTACTTTTTTTTTTGTTATTGAGCGAACATATTTCGTAATTTGAGTGTTATTATCCTTTAGGTATCTAGTATTGGCTATTTCAAAATGTTCAATTACTATTTCGGCACGTCTGATTTTAAATTTGTAGGGTCGTGTAATATGCGCCGAGCCGTGGCTTTGCGGTCGTTTTCAAAAATTGATAACAATTGACCCGACGGTCGGATCGAAGTGGGGTTTTTATCAAAAGAAAGTTCAAATTGTTCTCTAAATATAATGCCGTACATGCAGTGATGTATTCCATTGAGAAATTGTAGTTGCCTGCATATCGCAACTTTCTACATCTTACCGCGAATGCCAGGTCCAGCTTAAACGTCAATAAATTCAAAGATCGATAGAGAATCAAGAATAAAGGGGACTTTCTTCAGAAAGCATATTTGAGATGTGTCATAAAAATAGATAACACCTCTGCACTGACCTTCGCCTACCTTCTATTGACAATACATTGTTGCTATTGGTTGAAAAGCAGTTTAATAATATTCTCCATTAAAGCACCACTTTCGATTCAATAATGAGGCCATTAGTAACGCAAAGTAGATGAAATGCTTTCTTTCCGACAACGCTTTCAGTATCGAGAAGTGTCTGTCTAGTATTAAACCGAGGTAGATCAACTTCTTTGAATCATAACTAACCAATATTATAACTATAACAATAATATAGACAAATTATTGATCTCTACACCACAGCATCGAGAAACCATTTGTTTTTCTTGTGACCTCTTTTAAAAAAAAAAAAATTTTTTTTTTTGTGAGTCGATATGAGTCATTTGAGGAATCACCCTGTACAAATGTTACAATCCCCTTTTGCACAAAGCTCTTCGTACAATTCTCGCCAGTCCTCGCACAATTGAATTTTACGCCATTACACAATTATGAGGATATACCAAGTCACATAAATAATTGCAGTATTTGCAGCTAGCGCTAAATTAGGTGATAATAATTGAAATTGCTGTTGAATCAGCTTAGCGGTTAATTCAATAACCTTAAATGATAACTAGAGAAGTAATATGCGCTGTGTTCAAATTAGTCTGAGAATGTTGTGATGCTTTTGACTACTTAGCTGATTCACCCTGTGGTATCACTAAACGTAAGTAGTATACTAACACTTAGTATGAACTAAGTGTTCATACTAAACGGCGTTGCCGCTGTGACCGATTGGCTATTCAATTGAAAAAATATATATTTCATGAATGTCGTTATTACGACACGTAGTAGTTTTAGTGCAATTTTTTTTAAATTATTGCAGAGAGCTGTGTAGTTGGCAAATTATTGTTCCATAGTGGAAATGAATTGCAATCAGCCTGGAACCCTGCCAATGCATAAACGCATAAAAATGCTGGACACTGCAATTTATTCATTTATTAGACAAAAAAAAAAGTTTTTATAACCCACTCAACTGGCGGTATGTGCATACATTCAGTTTTTAGTTTAATTGAAATTTTGGCTAATTAAGCCACAACTTTCATATCCATACAATTTTCGCGGTGATGTTGCTCGAGTTACAGCAGTTTCCGTTTGATGGCGTCACCCTATCAGACAGACTTATACTGGTGTTCATTTGAAAAGTTGTCACCCCTGATTTCTTGACGCCGAAATTTTTCACAGGGAAACGCCAAAACAGGTCGATTTTTGTTTCGAGGGGGACATCTAGGACACATACTGTCAAGTTTTTATTCTCAACCCCTTCTTCCCCGCCCCACCTTACTTTGAAATTTCAGTTTTTATCTTCAACCCCTTCTTCCCCACCCCACCTTAACTTTGAAATTTCAAATAGCATTACCAATCTTGTGGTATATCAAATCGAAGGCAATAAAATTCTTTTCCCGTCAAACATTTTTAAGACTGTCCAGCAGAAACAGGTCGATTTTTTATTTCAATGGGGGTCATCTAAGACGCGTATGTCAAAATTTCCATCTTCAACCCTTTCCTCTTTACCCTACCTTACTTCAGAGGGGTGGTTTAAAAAAATTAGAGATATGTTTGACGGAAAGAGAATTTTTTTGCTTTCAATTTGATGTATCACATCATAGGTAATGCTAGTTGAAATTTTAAAGTAGGGTGGGGTGGGAGCGAAGGGGTTGAAGATGAAAATTCGGCAGTGTGTGACCTAGTTTGTCCTCCTCGAAACAAAAATTGACCTGTTTCGGCGTTTTCCCATGGAAAATCTTGGCGGCGAGAAATCAGAAGCGGCAACTCTTCAAATGAACACTCTGTATATGAAGCGGTAGAGTGAGAGAGATGTAAACGTCTACTTTGGACGGATCAGGTGGGCTTAGTCGTGCGCCCCTAAATATGAACAAGCGAATATGCCTCACGGGCCTGAGGCTCAGTAGCGCACTTTTTTTTAACGATTAGTGAACGCAAGATGTTAATTAGGATTCTACCGTTATTTGGGCAGAAATTTCAATATGGCGGCCAAAATAGCCGTAAAATTAAGTTCCAATTTTCATGAAAATCGTTCCACCAATAAGACATTCCAATATGGCGACCGAAATGGCGGCAGAATAATGAAATTTGGCTTAAAAATCAGAATGATCGTACAAGACAAGGGTAAGTTCCCAGTTTCAAGATGGCGGAAGAGCATCATTTGTCCAAAATTGGATGTATCCTAATGAAGTTAATATTGCCTGCAAATTTCACTAAAATCGGACCAGATTCAGAGAAATTCAAAATGGCGGATCAAAGATGGCGGCAAAGTAATAAAAAACCTAAAGTCAACTTGACATCCCGGACATATGTACGGTCATTGCCCATTAAAATCGCGTACAAGCTTTTGACACGGAGTGTACTGATTTGATCAATATTGGCCTGGTGTCACAGTAACAAGGTAGCCGAGAAGGTAGCCGAATTCAATCAAAGCAGTACACTCCTTGTCAAAAGCTTGTACGCGTTTTCAATGGGCAATGACTGCACTTTTGATCAGCATTTACACCACATCGATATATTTTTTTCCTGGGGAGTTATCCCGGGTACGGACGGACGGACGGACAAAGTGAAACTGAAAGCGCCTTTTTTTCTTTTTTTGAAAAAGTGCGCTAAAAATACAGGCCCTTGAAATGAGGTAACGAGTGACATAGTTGTTTCAATTGCCAACATAAAATGTTCAATAATCCTACGAAATTCATTATTTTATACATATCATGGATCATAATCTTCCTATAATGATATTTCAGAATTAGACACTAGATTCAACATTTACACTACAGACCTCCCAGTTGAGTCTAGACAGCAACTGTGGTTACGTGACAGATCCGTTGAAAATCTAGTTGACAAATGAAGGCAACAAATTGCCACCTTGACGATGAAAAAGCGCCAGATCGGAGATCCAGATAAATGGACCACGAATGCAATATAAGATCAATCCTAAAGAAAATGCTCTCTATAGTCGTGTTAGCGCTCTATCAGTTTTTCTCCTTGATGTCGTAACGTTATCTAATCTGGCAGAATAGTGTTGAATCGAGCGTGATGCAGTCGGCGCTTCCTCTGGCGCAATGTTTCTTTCCGTGCGGAGTTCCTAATTTGAAATTTCACCTAAAAAACGATCAAAATGACGCAACCCCGCATGCTCGAATTTAAACTGTGGTGCGACAAGGGTCAGAAATTCGGTTTTACTACGTCCAGGGCTTGAAAGGTGAAAACTCCTGCTTTGTTTTTTTTCAATGGTCCTTTTTCCTTTCCGCACACATGAAGTCTGGAAAATTATTTCTATAACGTTATCTCCATGATGTCTGGGATGCAAGCGTTTGTATTGTACAACATAAATGATAGGACAGTGTAGGTAGTAGTGATGCTTCAATTTTTATTTTTGTTGTTTCAGGTATGTACTAGCACCAGCTTCAGCAGTCCATGACTTTGCGGCCTTGTAATAGTTTGCAGCGTCTGGCCAGGGGTGAGTTACCAACAAGATAAAATCCATTTGTGTTCTTTATGGTGGCAATTAGCAAGTCAGCTTCGTTGGCTTTTGTGCAAAACGATTGCCCTCGTAATCGTAACGTATAGATCAAGTAATAATAAGTTGGTTTACATTTTCACCGAGCTTGGAAACCGTGATTGTCACAACAATTTATAGCATTTGCTCGCACTGCCAACATAACCGCCGAAAAAGTAGTCACCAGATACTCAGATTATCCCGATTCATCTCGGAATAGCTTGAAGTTGATACAATTCTGCACTTTGGAGATACAACAAAAGACCAACGTGATGCCATCCCCACCGCGTAGCAACGTATTTTCGTTCGAAGATCCTAAATTTTGTTTCGACGTGACCGATAGATTCCATGGTCTGGGGCTGTTTATCTTCGCGAAAACAAATACTACAGCGGTCGTGTTGAAGGCAGATTTGCTATTCCAGAAGCCAATTAGTAACGGAACCGTGCTCGCATGCAACACCTTATCATGCCACATATACGTCTACGCTAAAGGACTGTTGTTATAACACAACAGCTAATTGCAAAACCAAGTAATCATCAAAGCCGCACAACACAACAGGTCCATTAATAATTCCATATCGTGAAAATTAACTCAACTCGAGAGGAACAACTCAGTAGAATAATTTCGTTTCTAAGTGCTCGACTGTTCAAGAAATCTCGTGCTTGTAACTTTCAGTTTGATGAATAATTTCTGGTACCATAATCTACATGACACAAGTTACTTCAAAATCAAAATATTGACATCTGAGTTGGAAGTATTGCTTTTGGTAAGCCAAATCGAGCTCGGCATCAAACACTTCTATCAAAAATGTTCTCAAATTGATGATCACCTGTGATGTTGAGCTCGAGTTGGTTCACCGAAAGCAATATTCTTAATTCAGATGTCTAATATCACGGCCGCCCGAGATGCACATTATTTGGGAACAACGTATAGGTACGGAGTATCCCAGAGGTCACGTCCCCGAGTCCAAAGCAGTTTAGAGAAATGCTTCAAATTTCAAATGTTTCGGAAAAATGTAGAAAAAATTGTAGGGTTTATATTCTTAGACATATCATGGGGGTTTGTCCTCTTTTGCTTCCATTATCCGATGATATTTTAGAGAATATGTTAAAACAGACAAAAGAGAAGAACTTTTCAGTATGTGCAACATTTTTATTTACTATACAGGCTGATTCAGAAGTGTCGCCTCGAAACCGTAATACGTATATGGAATCTTTTATGAAGCCCAACAAAAATATTTAAAACCCAGTCGGTAGCACGGTGAGCTCAGCCCCGCTTTCGAAGGCGAAGGTCTCGGGTTCAAATCTACACTGGGCCAGATGGACTTTTTCACGCGTTCCTCAGTACTGGGGCATCTTTATCGTGCGGTGATGCCCCGGGAATAAGGATGAAACGAGGAAGCCATCGAAACAAAACCCCACCGATCCAAACATGTCGTCATTGTTATCTTCATTACTGTTATCGTTACTGGAAAACCTGCTAATAACCTAGTATAGGCTGTCTGATTTCTCCATGATTCGAGCGGGCTGTGTTTCTGGTGGCCATCGGTCGATCGCGGCCTGAATCGTAGCCCACTAGAATCATGTAAAAATCAGGCGGCCTAAAGTTGAGCAGGAAAAAAAAAAATTCTTCGCTTTTTATTTCTGAAGTCATGAAGGTTTAAAAGGTAGTCCCCGAACTCTTCTATAATTTCGTTATTTCAAAAAAAATTTAATCACAGTTGGTGGTAGAATGATGAGAGAGGAATTATACAGGGTGGTCCAGGTTATAGTAGCAATAATCCACCATTCGATGGTCCATCGAAAACTAGGTCGACATGCATAATGTAATTTTTCTCCAAAACGCTTTCTAAGGGAGATAGAGCCCTTCAAAGTTCAGTTTTTAAAATCTTTTTTTTTGCAATAACTCTCAAGTCATTGAAGCGATTTTGACCAAATTTGGTACAAATGCTTACGAAATAGATAGTCATCTTGTAAAATTTTGATTAGAGGTTTCATTTCCGAGGTATTTGGGTTTGAAACTTTGATTTAATTTAAATCCAAGAAAACTCCTGATTCCTCAACTCGAAGGTCGTTTAAGTTGATTTACTGCCATTTTTTGCTAAAAAACGGGGCGTTCTCAGAGAAAAACAATTTGGGCTCTGGAAAGTGGCGATTTCGAGATGTTTTCCAAAGTTTAAAACCCAAATATCTCAAAAATCAAGCCTCGATCAAAATTTTACAGGAGTAACTTTTTTTCTTAATAGAACAAGGAATTCGAAAAAAATATAATTTTTCAAAAATACTCAGTGGCGTACAGAATAGGGTGTGAGAAGTAAAACAACTCCTCCGTATCTACGCCACTGGACAATTTTGACAAAAGTTATCTACGTCAAGTGATGGGTATTTATTTCATAAGTATTTGTGCCAAATTTCGTAAGAATCGCTTTGATGACTTGAGAGTTATTGCAAAAAGATGATTTTGAAAACCGAACTTTGAAGGGCTGTATCTCTGTGAGGAAACGTTTTAGAAAAAAAAAAGTTATGCATGTCGACCTGGTCTTCGATGGAACATCGAATGGTGAGTTATTGCTACTATAACCTGGACCAGCCCTGTATATCAACCACTTGGTGGTGTATATTGAATTTCTGTTTTCTGTACAGGGTGATTCAGAAACCTCTGAAATTATTTTTCTTCAAAAATGCCTCTGGACCCTTCGTTTGGTCCCTCAACCAATATAGGGCAGAAAATAACAGAGTTTTGTAGAAAGAATTTTTTTTTAATTTTGTGGAAGAGATCGTATCGATGACGATTTGCGCATCCTTGTGGTCTTGGTCTTTCTACATTTACTTGGGTTTTCTGGGTCGAATAACAACGTAGAAAGTTTCGAGGGCGTTCGATGCACCCGAGTGACCAGTGTCGTATACCCCAAGATAGAAAGGATTGATCTAATATACAGCCTTTAATAGAAGCAGTATTCGAATCTACTCACCTATACTTTGTATCTGTCGCCCACTTTATACATGTAAATTTCATGACATCACATAGGTGTTTGCCGGGTCATATAGGGAGCATAAATCATGAATATGAACGTCACAGTCCTTTGCGGAGTTTATTGCAGATTGCCATTATGTTTTCTAGTTTTACGAGTTACCCTGCCATAGCATAAAGTTTGCGGTACAGTGTGTGAGGAAGAGATAAAAATAAGAATTCCTCTGTGAGGTGTGTAGCGCTAGCAATACCCCAATACTCTCTCTAAAACCAAAGTGAACCATTCCAAGAAATTGCGTCAACCTAAATAACCATTGTTAAGAGCATAACAGCTTCAAAATGCCATGCTATCGTGTGCGTTGGTTGATATACTGCGTTCAACCCTAGTGTAATTCAAGTGAGTTGTCATAATACCTTGAATGTCTGCTTCCAAAGGTGTCGCGTGGCGCGACTCCCAGCCAACTAGAATCACACTTGGGTTGAACGAAGTATAACGGCGCACCGTAAGTGACTGAGTTCTGGTCAGTTGCAGGCAAATAAGACAATTCCATGTTGGAAGAGTTTAATTTGGAGTCTTCTTCTCAGATGAATCAAATAGTTTGTTTAGAAATAACAGTAAAAAATGCAGTTTTATTATACATTATGTAGAGTTATATTTATATACTTACTGATGGGTCGTCATATCATCATGTTTTCTTGGTTAATTATTGTTTTTGAACTATAGTAAACGATAGTTCTTTTGAGCTCGTTATAAAACTTGAGATGAATTCAGTATCGTAGTTGCTGCATTCAGCCTTCCCAAATTTCGAATGGCGAATGGGTGTCGCTCCGTCTCGGACAGATTTCCAGAGGCCTGTTTTCCTAAGCGACTCTGAACCGCCCCCCGGCGAATATCCTCCGCTACGACTCGACAAAAATGTGATTGATGGTCCCATAAGAGAGTTCCTAATAATGAAAATACAGCTCGCAGGATTTCCGCCAAAAATAAAATGAACGGCAAATTAATTGGCGTCGTCGTCGCCGTCGCCGGGGCTTCTGACGTATACCGACGAACCCACCTACCTCGTGAAAAAACGTTTTGCCGTCGCCTCCGGTCATTTTTCAGCATTAAATTTTTCATGCATACTCCATACTCCGCCATGATGTCATAAATGTAAAGATAATCCTCTCTCTCACATAAAACGTCAGGTGGTTGGAAGACAAAAGCGGAGCGATTAAATGAATTTTTTAGACCGCGTCCCTTTTCGGAGCTTATGCGCGCCGGAATGCCCGGAAAGGGCTAAAGAGGGCATTACGAGGGCCATTCATCGTTCTCGGCTGGCGTTACATCACACGAACACTTGACGTCATTTTGTTATTTCCGGCAGCTATGCATTCAACTCGAAACTCGCGAACATTTTGGTGTATAGGGCACGAGTCAACTCTGGGCTCTATACTCATGCTTCCATATAGTGGCGACTCGACGCCAAAAATGCCCGACAGGATAATCCCCATGCGGCAAGTCTCATCCACTTTTCTTTATGTAGTTATGTGCTTTGATGAGATGATGGAAATGCATTAGGGTTGCTTTTTGTTGACATCAGAGCTTGGGAAATATTCTTTTTTGTTTGTTCCTCATGCTAAGCATAAGTGTGGTATTCCAGACGACATATTTGCAATCGAGATTTAGTCCTTTCTTCGCCAACAAATTGGCAGTTGGTCGCCATGAAGTTTACACGGGCTCAATATTCTGTATTTAGTTCACAGGGTATGGTTAGCATCGATGCAAATTCAGCTTGGAGGAAAAATTGTGACCGGAACTTTACATGACAAGTTACAAGTTGAACTTGAATAATATGGAGCTTTCCATATTACAAATCCTTGGGAAATTATCTTGCTGTATACAAAGTTTGATTGAAATCGATTCAATTCTTCTCTAGCACCCTAGCTATTGTGGCGATTGGCCTACCTCAGAAGTAAAATAGTTAGTTGAACATAAAAGCGTAGCTTCAGCTGTAGAAATTGAAAGAGGGGATGAACCGTTCTAAAGAAGAGGTCGAGGAACACGCAGGATGATTGGCGGTGGAGTGCCATGGATAGAGGGTGTAGAACGACGCTTTATTTGTAGCGTTTTTCTTATTATTGTTATATTTGTTGTTTAGAGTAAGTGATTTTTGTCTTTAGTGTGAAGCTCTTCTTGAAGTCAAGGCAAGTAAATCACTGATTTGATCCAAATGCTTGAAGTGGCAGGTGTGCAGAAATTGATTAGCACTAGTTATTGTTGAATCAAAGTTGCACTTCAATTGAATGGGGTACAGTCTTCATTATAAATGTTTAGATGTCGTAAACCAATTGCAGTCTGATGTCAGATTTTATCTAATTTCACGAAATAAGCTACATGGATTTTCTTCCCGTACAGGTGCTTCACATTGGATTTCTCTTTCTCTATGCGGTCAACCCTTTTTCAGGTTAGACTAACACTAGTTAGTGCGTTAAATTGTAAGGACACACAAAAGGAAACAGGTGATGACCGCGACAGGACGGACTAGACTCGAACCGTCTGAAAAGATGTTCGTGGCCAATAAAACTTCAGTAGTCCGGCACCTGGTCGAGATGAAAAACGTAAAACCTAGAAAAGCCATAAGTCATTTGAAGCTATCTGATATATATTCCGAGCTTAAATTCTCTCCGAATAAGTCTATAGGATTGTTGGCTTCAACAATCCAAAACTCAAGGGCTAACTTATGGCTCAAATTGGCGTAAGCATTTGCCTACATTTCAGCAAGTTTCCTTAGCAACTCCTCGAAAACTTGAGCAGATGCTTATGCTAATTTTTTACTAATACTACTCCATCTTTTGCTGACCATTGGCTGGCTCCCAATGCATTGTGGCTTGAGAGGTTATTCTTTTTAACATCAATGAATGACGAAGAAGAAACATGGTTAAAAATGTTCTATTTTTATTGTTCGGATTCAACAAAACTGTAAAGTGTAAAGTGTTTCTATGGAAATACCACTGAAAGTTGCTCACAAGTGACATTATAATCATTTCAATTATTATACAAATTATTAAACCCTTCAAAACCTGTCCAAGTTTTACTGTGAGTTTTAAAACTTGACAACTCTATTTAGACACGCTAACTTGCTCGCTTAGGTGCACACCGCACTGGCTTCAAATTTGACGATTAATAATTAATTTTGCGAGTACTGGCGTTAAACAACTTTAAAATTTAATTAATCCGAGTTTATTGTGCAAGTTTTCAGCGATTATCAAAGTTTCAGCCTCTCTGCTGGTATATGTGCCTGTTGGCGGGGCTCCGATGTGCCCCGGAGTGGAAGGTTGATTGCACAGGTGCATTGCACAAATTTCTGTAGAGGTAGGCAGAGGCTTTTTGTCGACAAGGTTGAAGTCCCTAATTAAAGTTGGATTGCAGTAGCAAGCATCACGATTTTACAAGTTGCATTTGTATACCATCTTAACATTTCAAATATTTACCTAGGAGTTAACATGCTTGCGTCCTTTGGCGAATAGTTCACATTATTTTGTGTCATAATTTCATAAAACGATTACGATGTTGGCTATTTTTCTCCCTGGATCAAGTTTCGTTCTGATAAAATCACCGCCGGAAAACTGAAACTGTGGCGCATTTGAAAATGGTCCTACGCGATCTCAACTCCACTTTTGATAGCATCAGTCGGAATTTTACGAAAAAGGACGATCCCAGGAGATGTCGTCTCCAGTGAGCTAAGCATACCTAACGCGCGTCGTTATGGTCAAAGCTCGGGTGAACACGCCCCGAGTAATATCGGCCAGAAAAATATATGAAAATTCGTAGCACCTGGCTGGAAACTGGTGAAAACCACGATTGCAGATTGCAGATTAAAATTTTATTTCTTCGCTGTTTTGACATTCTTCACCTGTTGACAGATGACAGCTGGAGATATACTTTCAACTGTTCTGAAGACAGTTTTTCAACGGCTTTTAAATGGCATACCGCAAGCTAAGTTTCCTGAGCTATAGCTTTTGTCAGCTTTTGCAAGTCACATCTCTGATGCTCGATAGATGACCAGAATCCAGGCGGAAACTACATTATGCTCAAATACCAAATTTCAACACCCTCGGATAAACGGCTCTACATTTACCTACCGTCTCAGATTCAGATTACACACAGACACACATACTGTCAAGAACAACTGGATAAAATGAATAAAATCAGCAAAATATTACTCGTGCTTGAAATTCTCCCAGATAATTATTGCCAAGCGTTTCTCTCGGGCTGATTTTCACCTAGATAAATGCCCTTCTCCTACCTAGTCGGGCGTTTATTGTTACAATCAGCACTCGCAGTCGCTTGGCCGAAATGATCGTGAAAATCTAAGCACTTGTGATATTACTTGTTGATTATTGATTACGGATGAAATGGAAATGTTCGCCTGATATATATCTACTACGAACTCAAGACAATAATTATAACTGAAAGAACGTATTGATACTCTTTTATTACTCTTTCTGTTGGAGAACCAAGTTTAGGGTCAAAGTCGTGATAGGATGGGGTCGGAACTATAGGAGGGGTCAGAACGACACCTCTCGTATTGTGATTATCCCACTCGACCTTTTTGACGGCGAGAGACTACGCTCACGTATACCTATGCGACAATTTCACTGGTTTTAATAATGTGTTCAAACAATTTCAGAACGTGAAGTAATCAAATCTAGTCCGTGTAGCAGAAAATGAGATCTTCAAATTCTTATTAAAATCTTAATTCAACTAGAATATAATATCGTAATAGGATATTGCGAAAGGAAATCATGCTGCACACCTTTGCCGCTTACTACAAGCGATTCGCCTTTTCCCGGCTGGCGGCGTTCCTTTATTAAATTGCGAATGCAGTGCATCCGGAACGAGTCCTGCTCTCTCTCCCGAACATCAATACGTCCGAGATGCTGTTTGTGTAGCCTCCCCCAACAAAAGGGATGAAATAAGGGTAGAGTGGAAAATATGACAATTGCGAGGGATGTTTTGAAAGAAAAGTGAAAAATTGAGCAAAGTGGAAAACTGGAAAATGTGTGTGTGGTGTTGGTGATGGTAGCGCAGGTGCGGCGTTTTAATGGAAATCCGCACCACAATGCCAGAGCCAGCCACGGAGCACGGCAAAAGCCCGAAAATTTATAAATGTGTGGTTGCCGCTCTGGTATGTGTGTCGGGGGCTGAAATCGAGGCGATAATATTAAAACTTCCATATACCGAGCATCAAGCAAGAGGAAAAAGGCCATCAAGACGTGCGGATCAGACAACATTAAAAACTTTTCCCCGAAATAGGTTATGGCAGCTAATTCTGTAGCTTTATGATTAATGACGGGACTGCGACGGCGAGGAGACCCTCAAAAATCTTATACATCGGCACGCCGCAAGTTGGAGGGATACCAAGCCGCGGAAACTCTGGAAAGCTTCTGCGGTCCCGGGGAAGTTGTTCGATTAACGGGTTTTTTCTAGGCCAGCGCCACGGAATAAAGTTATCGTTCGGTGCAATTAAAAAATGTGAATATTGTTCATAATTTATTTCCAGTTTAACATTTTTGCAATTTGCTCTGTAATTTTCTTTGAAACGGTGTTTTTGGAAGGTGTTTCCGAATTTATTCCTAATTAGGTGAATATCTATACTTCGTAATGAAGTGGTAGGTATTAGGTAACCTGGGTTGTATTGAGAAGTAAGCAACTGTTGGAATTGATTAGCTTTATAGCCCGAGCAGTCCGAGCACTTGTTTCATCTAAGTACAAGTACATCAAGAACCACTTCCACCAAGTTAGTAGTGAGTAAGCTTCTTCCAGTATAGCCTAATTTATTAGCTCATCTCATATCAACACGAATATTGATATCGCGGATTTATTCGGAAACTGCTACCATATGGCCGTATTCTTCATCTATTTACATGATGCCATTTTCGAATCTCGAAAACATTTATTTAGCAGCAACGCTCATTCATCAGCAAAAACCCTTTTGCAGCACATCAGTAGTTACGGGAGGTATCACATAAATGTCCTTAGATGAGTTTGTTCATCCAGTAGTGGATCTCATCTAAATTTGACCGTTCGGCGCATGCGCACTTCTTGAATAAAGTTCCAAAGTAACCATGCCTACATTTGTGCCAACATTGGTCAACTCAGCCGCTGTCGTCAGCCCTCAGTGTGATATCTTATCAGTTCTTAGTGACAGTGAGTGGCTTACCTTGAAATATACATACCCAAATGGTCTAGGGATCACCCCGAAATTTGGTCTCGATTAAAATGACAATTTCTCGAGAAAACATTAACCCATTTTGGAAATGTTCGTGATGTTCGATAAAGTAATCCTTCGAGTACAAGGTAGCACCTCAGGTCATCCGACTGTGGACCCTCTGTACGATATACACTGTAACAATGAAAGGAGCGCAAAAATGACCTGACTTCAGCAAGGTGCCGTTTTGAGAAAAAAAGTTGTAACGTTTACATTTCCCATTAATTCAAAATTTGCAGTTTGTGTTAAATAAACAATAATCAAGTAGCCGCCTCACGGCAGATATTCATATCTTCGAAGGAGTGGTAGAGGTGAAAGTACAGGAATCTGCCCATCGAAAAATGCCTTCGATGCAGGGCTCTGTTCATTCTTCACGCGAAGAGTACCAGAGTTTCAATTACAAAGCTTACAAAGTTTTCAATTAATAACACAAATTGTAAAATCAGTCACTTTTCCATTAGTAAACACAACTACTTCTCGCAAGAAGTATTTTGTTTTCTTTATTCAATAATTTTTACAATTGCAGTTCATGTCAGTTGTCGCCAGTTTCCACACAAAAACCACCATTCGTTTTGGAGCTAGGCGTATATACCGGGTGTTTCGCTCTATGGACTTGACCGAGAAAATCGGAGCCGTCTACCTACTCTCGGTTGGCGCCCCATAAAAATAAATATAAACTCAAGATCTCATCGCAGACTCTGCCAGCGGTCTTTGCTAACCCTTGAAATTGGACAGGAACGTACACAATAGCCATGTCAAATGTATAATGAAATTTGATCCCATCGACCCTCAGAAGGGGACCCTCTTTGGGACTATAGGGTGATTGCATGAAATTCGTTCATCTGATCACCGCAGGCAGCACAAGGATCGAGTTATGTTTTGACGTTTGTTAGGGAATTGCATTTGGGCACATAACAGGTGTAAGGCATTTAGAATGATTAGAAATCACAATCTCGATATCGTAAACGCCGAACAAAACAGTATGTGAACAAAACACGTAAAAATGAGAGTTTATAGTGAGGTTAGTTCGGTTGACGTTGACTCCGACATGGATGAAACTTGACAGATGACAATGACTCTATTGACATTTTGCCATAAACTCCCTCTACATGCAATCACTTTATTGACAAATCAAGCATGCTGCGACATTGCATTACATGTTAAATAGCCCGGAGTAGTTCAAAATGAACCAGTGCCAGTGGCAAGTTTCCGTTGCATTACGATTGCTGTAGTAACCATTTTTTCCCATCGTAGATGCTTCCTTTCAGCCTAATTCTCGATCCATAAATCACAAAAAAATCAATAACTTTGTGAAAAAACAAAATACGATCAAAAGTCCAAAACCGTTTCGGGATATTGATGTACGCTTTCCAAAAATGTTGCCTAGAAAATTCTGCGACTTGTTTTCTCAAAACAGGACCTTGCTTAAGTCAGGTCATTTTTGCGCCCCTTCCATTGTCACTCTGTATATCATGAATAAAGTCAACAATAGGGTGGCCTGAGGTGGCACGTTGTAGTAATAGGATTACTCTATCGAGCACCACAAAAATTTCCACAATCGGGCAATGTTTTCTCGATAAATTGTCACTTTAGCCGAAACAAAATTTCTGGGTGACCCCTAGACCATCCAGTTTTTGTTGTTTTCTCCATCGCTTGCTGGCTGTTTTGCAAAGAAATATTCAACAGTCGGTCGATCGAGAGATGGACCATGATATCCAACGCCCCATCATCGCTGTCAATGCTCACATCGCCGTCGCGTCGTGTCGAATCTTATAGCATCCGACTTGTGTTGTGCTTTCTGCTGCGTGTCTGGTGTAATTTGTTACAATCTTTTCAAATTTGTTGCCCTGCCACCCGCCGTCAACAACCATGGGCCTAGGCTGTTGAGATAAGGAACTTCCTATAGACTGCCTATTGATGTGCAATACCTGGCCAATGAATCACCACCGTTGAGTACCTACAGTACCTATCTCGTAGAGAAGCTTTGCCGCATTCTGGTTTGGAGGAGTTATGACTCTCCTTTCATGAGAAGAGTTACCACCTGTTCGATGGAGCACTGTGATGTGATGGTTGGGCGGAAGGGCGCGATGTTGTTTGTCGAACTTTCAATTGTTGTTTTGTTTACCATTATTGATTATGATTATAATTAATTAAAAAACGTCAACCAACCGTTGTGTCAGTGCCGAAGATAATCCTAAATAAAATAGATTTATAGCTGGCATATACCGTTCCCAACCAGTTCAACGCCCGTTCCCGCCGTCCAACACCGTAACAGTTTCACTTAGTCACCGTTTCCCGCCTACCTGCTCTATCTCATCGTCACCAGTGAACTCCCGCTCTCCCAGACCATCCTCATACACTCCGCCGATCACCTCGCCTTCTCCTGCCGACCGCTTTGCCTTCTCCTGCCGACCACCTCGCCTTCTACCGCCGACCACCTCGCATTCTCCCGCCGACCGCCTCGCATTCTCCCGCCGACCGCCTCGCCTTCTCCTGCCGACCAGTCGACCACCTCGCCTTCTCCCGCCGACCGTCTCGTCTTCTCCCGTCGACCGTCTCGCCTTCACCCACCGACTGTTGCTGTCATCCAGACCACCGCTACCTTTCCGAACCGCATCCCGTCGACCGCCTCCAAGTATCCTACCTACCACGACCCCCTCCAACTCTTCGATCTTCCGCCTGCCGACCGCCTCCGCCTAAATCCTCTAAGCCATCGAACACCACCCCTTATAACGATTTGTAACTCTCCTCGTACAAGATGGATTATGATATTTATTGATGTACCTAAATTGAAGTTAAGCTGCTTGGAGAAACCAAGAAATGAAGACTGGATTTCAACAACAACAACAACAATGTCTTTACAGTGGGCTCCAGATGTAAAATCCCTATAGTCGATAAGCGGGGATAGCACGGGATAACTCACTAACAAAAATCTCCTCTCCATATAGACCTATACACTCCGCCGCGTTAACTACAGGTCGTAATAATAACAGTAATCCCTGTCCAAATATGGAGGACAACAAGGCGTATAACACACGCGGCCCCAGATAAAATGACATTACACGTCGACCGCAATCACATCTTGGTCCCCCTTTGGCCTCCGGCCGGAGCAACCTCTCTAGCAGACGGAGGCGACGACGACGACACACACATACTACCCACACACAAACGGAAACGGAAAGGGCGGAGCCCATAACTGCAGCCGTTACGAACTTATGAGGATGTCATGTCCTGGCTGGCGGGGTCCGACCGGCGGACCTTTATTATATTAGATCGAGACTCCACGAGACAAATGTTTTCCAGCTTTATTAGCGAGCGAGCGCTCCTCTGTCTCGTGAATATCTAGGACGTCGTCCTGTTACCACCGTGACTGATGTGTGCAAACATAATTCAGTAAATCCGCAAGGTCTGCGGGGAAGTTCTTGGCCGGCGGCTAGGCAAAGCGCGGATGATTCGTTTATTCCGGTTGTTAAAGCTTGATGCGAAGAGAGAAGAGATGGTAAATCATTGCGAGACTACATATTATGTGGGAGTATGCCATGGCTCTCACTGTCATTGTTTCTAAATCTGACCCTTCAAACTAAGCCTGCCAAATGAAAATGGAATGCACGCAACGCTACAAATCAACTCTTGTGCCTTATAACAGTAAATCTGTATAAACGCGTGGGAAATCCGTCCGTAACTAAAAGGAATAGTATCTGAAATACTGTTACAAATACAGAGGGTGGCAAAATACAATTAGCAAAAAAAACCAATGCCGCGCGCCATTACAAGCAAAACTATATTTTCTTACTAGGCCAAAGTGGAATAAAAGTAAGCAAGTACAGCGCTACCAAGCAAGCCTCGTTTCATTCTATAGACTTTCTCATACAGAGGCGGTTCCCTTTGCTCGCAGCTCGTGCGCAGATCTTCATATAGACCAGTTCGCAAAATATTCGCGCGTTTGTAGCCAAGTGGGGATGCGACCAGTCATCACGCTCCACGCATATAGCTACCACAAAATGTCTTAAGGGCCGTGAAAGTGATCAAACCTTCTGCAATTTTACAATAGCTATTAATAATAATATAATAATAATTTATTGCTTTTCAAGAATTGCATTCTTATAGCAAGGTCTACGCTACGCTTAATAGTAATGGATACCTATAATATGATAAAAATAAAATGAATTTCCAATTTTTCACAAAACAAAATGAATACCTGACTAAAATTAAAGTAATAAATCACCATGTATAGTACCATAGATGGGCATTATCTTAAAGAATAAATATAAGACTGAAAACAAGAACAAGATGAAAAAGCAGAAAACAGCCACCCCCCAATACCCAGTCTATTCGTTTAGCACGAACGAACGCAACTTGAGTGCCGCCATTACAAAATTCGCAAGCCTTCTAGCTTCACCATCCGACAGATTGATCGTTCCCGCATAAAGATCCTCGATGTTATTGAACTTCCCAGATAACCACCCTCGTAATGTCCTGTATAAAGGACAATCAAACATGAAGTGCTGTAATGTCTCCAGGCTCCGTAGATTACAAAACGTGCACAAGTCACTTGAATTCCACCCATGTGACAGTCCATTGAACGAAAATTGAACATGCGTTTTACTGCTTAGGCGGATCTGGGCTATAATTCTCGTCGTCCGAATCTGCGTTTGAAGATGCAAATACCTGACAGCATTAGATGGATCGAAATGATTCACTCCGCGGACCGGGAAGGGCGAATAGCACGACGACGCGAATTGTTGCAGATCTTTTTCGTACAGGTACCGATTGAATTTCTCGACGAGATCTGTAGAGTCATGCATAATAGTTAGGTCATCAAAATCTGACACCGAGTCAATCACTTCGAAAAACTTCCTGACTTGCGTACACCAGTTATATCTCGCGTCAGCATCAGGATCCCGATGAAGCTGGTACAATCTAGTAAAGCATAACTTAGGTAACCTTGAGTCATGCATCAGTTTTATCCTCCGCAGCCAGGATAAACAGTCCCCAAACACGAGAGAACTCATATGGGCACAGTTAACCTCCAATCGGACGTAACAATCTGGGGTGGATCTAGGCAACAGAAGCAGGCGTTTATAAAAGAAAACTTGAGCTCTTTCCACTACATCTGTATATCGGGGCCCCCAAGTAGAGATGCAGTAGGCTAAAACCGACACAACCAATGCGTTATACAGATGTATTCTGGCTCCCCAGTTGCTGATCTTCGACCTCGCCATGACAGACATTACCGATCCAATCGCCTGCTTAGTCCGCGCCACCATCGCATCAGCCATCCCAGCAAAAAGTGATGAAGAGGAGAAAACTGTGCCCAAATACGTGAACTGACTGACTGTCTCTATCTGTTCACTCTTGTAGTGAAACCTGAAGGACGGTAATCTACCTCCTCTTCTAAAACACACGATCTTAGTTTTGGACGCATTAACTTCTAACCCATTTATTGATACGTATTCTTCAAGAATATTCAGTTTTCTCTGCAAATCAATTTCTGAATGTCCTAAGATGACCATGTCGTCAGCATACAATAGCAATAGAACATCTACCATGCTATTAATGGATAGTCCATAAACTCCCTTTGCCCTAAAATATTCCTCTACATCCGATAGAAACAGGGAAAACAAAAAAGGACTCAAGGTCTCTCCCTGCAGCACTCCCTCATTAATAGAAAAGCATTTCGTGTGGCCGTCACTCGCATTGATCTTAAACGAGGCATCATGATATAGTTGTTGCAATATTCGTATGAATTTAGGACTTACACCAGCGGAGTACATTTTTTGCCACAGTAAACTATGATTAATGGAATCAAAAGCTCTTTTCAGGTCGACAAACGCTGCAAATACTTTGCCCTTCGACCGACGTAGATGAAGCTGTACAATAGAGGTGAGAGTGAAAATGTTATCGACGCATCCCCTGCCCTTCCGAAACCCTGATTGGCATTCTGGTATGATTGAGTTGAGTTCGGACCATTCGTTGATTCTAGATTGCATCACGCGTGTGAAAACCTTTAAAATTGAGTTTATTAAAGCAATCCCTCTGTAATTAGCAGGATCCTCAATCGATCCCTTTTTGTGCATCATGGACAAGATCACCCGTGACCAGTCCCTCGGTATAGTCTCAGTGTTCAACACCCGATTGAAGAAACTGCACAAATACATAGACCAGTTCTGCGGAAGGCATTTATAAAATTCGTACGCGAGTCCGTCGGCTCCCGGAGACTTGTTATTAGAACAGGAACTCAATGCTATTGTAAGCTCATCCAGAGTGACATCCGCATCAAAGATCCGCTGACCCGCGCCCGAATACGTCAAAAATGTTGTATCATCAAAAATTGCCAAGTCATTATAAAAACATTCCCAAGTCGCAGCCGAACAATTTGGCCGAGTCATGTTACCTCTGAAAGATTTAATTGTTCTCCAAAACTCAGTAGAGTTTCTCGTATTTGATAGCTTTGCTAAAATGGCTCTCTCATGGTGCAGTTTTTTCGACTTTAGCAATTTGTGATATTCCCTTTTCAGTTTCAAGTAACTTATTCTCGCCGCCTCAGACCAATTACTGGCAAATGCGTTCTTTAACTTCTCCTTTAGTTGCTTTTTCAGAATGAGACACTCGTGATCAAACCAGTTTTTCCCCCTGTTCCCCACTCCCCGCATAACATGTGCCCTCTGCATCCCCAGATTACCCGCTACCCCCTTGATTGTATTTATCAAATTATCATTAGCATCTGACACTTGCCGATTCGAGTCCCATGTTACATTTGGTGATATTTGCATAAGATCAGTATAGTCTTGTGATCGCTGTGCATTCCATCGTATATTATTACACGAAACAGCAGCATTTGCATCCGACAAAAACAAATCTTCGCGCTTGGTAGAATTCAATGTCAAAATAATTGGAAAATGGTCGGAGGATGTAAAAATCTCCATTACGCGGAAATCATTAACAACATCCACAGAGCCCGTTGAACACCACGCAAGATCAATCACACTTCCCCCCGCAGCACCACAGAACGTCAACCTACCAGGATGGTCCCCACTAGTCCGTCCATTCAACAGATGAAAACCATTACGGTCCATGAATTCTTTAAGCATTCGTCCCCTTGAGTTGAAGACGTCATCATCGCTCGCTCTTGCCTCGAATAGACTGGTTCCCTCAAATAATTCCTCTGATGGAATCATTCCGGAATTGCCCATTCTGCAATTAAAATCGCCCAATACAAAACATGGCATTTCCGAGTAATTTTCCTCGACATCTGCAAAAACAAACTGTAAGTTTTCAAGACTGCACTCTATATCTAAAGTTGGCTTGAAATAAATACCAAAAACAACAAACTGAAATGACTGATAAGAGACATGGCAAGAAATCCACCATGGGGTTTTATCTATTATACGGAATTGAAACTTTTTGCTAATCAGCATCATAATACCACCGCTTGCTCTTCCCATCGATTTACTTTTAGAAGCAGGGGACACAACAATATTATATACATACAATAATCGATCCATGAGAATTCCCCCAATGACTTCACCCGTCAACCAGGTTTCGCAGATACATAGTACATCAGGTAAATTTGCAACATTTATGAAATCGGACACATTTCTAAAACCATGTACATTAAAGAATAATAAACTTATATTTCCAATTCCCAAATCATTTTCATTTTGTTTTCTTCGTTTCTTCTCTCTTCTTCCACTTCTCGCCGTCCTGGATATAACTAGTTTTTTTGTACAAGTTCATCACTCTGATCATTCCAAACATGCCACTTGTTAGCAATAAGCAGCTTTCGGTGAGCAACCCTTACGTTATTTCCTTTACTTCTTTCCACTGCTGCAATGTCTCTTATTTTTTTCTGCACCTGCCTTTCTTTTAGAGTGAGATCACTGTTGACAAAAATGTTCCCACCCCGCAGCCGAGATTTAGCTTTCATGATGGTTTCTTTATCCTGGTCAGTTTTCAGCTCCACGAGCACACCCTTGTTGTTATTAAAGCTGAAGGTTCTTGTTATACCAACTTTCACTTGTAATTTGTCTTTAAAGAATGCTTCCACATAAGGCATTAACCGATCTGCCTCACCTGTTGGAGGATCAGGCAGACCCCAGATCACAACGTTTCTTCTTCTGTCTTTTCTCTCGTACTTTTCTAATGCTTCCTCAAGTCTGCCCACTCTCTCAGACATTTTCTTCATATCTTCAGTCCACTGCTTTTCCTTGGCAACAAAAGCTTCTTTCAATTCTGCTACTTGTACGACCAATAGAGCATTTTCGCGTCTTCCCTGTTGGACTTCGGACAGCACATTTTCCATTAACTTCTTAAGTTCTTCGTTGGTGGCACTCATTCTGTTGAAATTCGCTGACGGTGATCGAACGGTTTTCTTGGCCAGCGGAGAGGTAATCTCTTCCACGACGGATTTTTCCCCTGGTGATAATTCTTTACGTTTACGCTTCAGTTCCTGGGTGGTCTTGTTACAGCTTGGGGATCCAGGATTGACGGTAGTATGATTTCTGGTTAGCCTTTCCATACATGCAGCTACGAACCGCGACCACTTGGCTGCACCCTGTATAATCTCATTGGCAGTCTTTATCACCGATAAAAAATTTAGGCGATTCCAAATTTTGGGTTTTGACGCTATACGACTCAACTGGGCGCACTACGGTGGTCGCAATCGAAGAGATGGTGTCCGTAGGAACCGTTAGTTGTAAAATTCACAAAATAAACTCAGTTTTAGCACTTGTAAAACTTAAAATCGTTGGAGCCGGAGAAAACGTGCTATTGTATACAATGGCATGCGCAGAACCCCATTGAAGCATAACTTTATTTTACAATAGCTATTGTCAGTAGTGATCCAGTTTTCTCAAGTACCATTACGTAAGTGTATTTAGTTATCTTGAAAGTACGAAATAATCACATCGAGTTAGATAGTTGGGAGCCACTGTACACTGAGTAAACGAAACGTCAAGTGACAGCTTTTTGACAGTGTAAATAAACATCACGTCGTTAACGAAACTTTTGGATGCTGGAATGATCGCACACCTTTTCTTCACCTGTTGTCCTGTTGATTCCGACTTGATGGTATTAGTGTTGATTCCACGTACTTTAAGGGAGAAGCAGGATAATGTCGTGCTTAGTCAAGTGGTTAAGTAGCGAAGTGGTGCCAGTCCACACCACCCAAAATCCCCAAATAACCATTAAGATGGCGGCGCCCATTAGTGCAGGTGTCGGACGTCTCTCTTGCGCGGTAAAGCTATTTTTCCTACGACCACCTACGAAAGTAACCCCTTTCACACGCTATACTAGGCCCGAAAGTTGTCAATTACGTCAACCTACCCAACCTGTGCGTTAAAGCCGTGCGTTATTATAACGCACAGTTCATTCGGATCACGAAATAATACGAATTTAAACGACGATTTAATCACAATTTCGAAAAACCGGCTTTTAATACCACCCTAACTCTGATTCACAAGCAAATAAACAATAATTCGCACCCACAGGACTGGCCTCAGTCATGTCCTCTCAATCGAAAGTATGAGTTTGACATGCTTATATAACCTTATCGAAGGCCTAACCCTAGCGGTGAGATGTATAAAAATAAAGACGGCCCCGTAGCACAGTCGGTCGTCTGCCGTCTGTGGTGCGGATGGCGCGGGTTCGAATCCCGGTCAGTCATGGATGTTTTGTGTTTGTTCAAAAATTTGCCTATTAATTGTAATTCATATGTAATAGTTTACTGTTATCAATAAAAGGCGCAAAAACTCCTATGGCGCTGATAAGCCGAGAAGGAGGAAAACATTTAATTTTTTTTTTTTTTATTTTTAAAAATAAAAATCCTACATAATTTCCTTTCAACAACAGTAATTGTAAAGTTATGAATGAAATTCTCACCTACACTTGTATAGCAGAATAATTCTTTGGTAGCAATGCAAATGTGACCACAAAAGATTAAATGGGGGTCTATTCAGAAATCTTGAGCTGCACCAGCCCCCATCCAATGGTGCTAGGACAATTCTTCGCGCGGAAAATTCTTCGCGGACAATTACACCTAAATACTTTGAATCAAGTTAACATACTCAAATGTCAAAATGACAGTTGAAATGTCACTAATTTCAATATTGGATTTTCAATTTTCTCACAAGGAGACGTTGTTAATAAATGAAGTCCCATACACCTGCTGATGACCAAAACGTACCTTTCCCGGCTGGTAGCCGGGGCCTTAGGCCGCTACTGCTCTTCAAAGGATAAAAGAAATTGTTCGTGTCTTTTATTAATGACGGTTTTGACCGGCCGACGTAAATACCCTGATAGCTTGATGGTGAGAGACGCCACCTCCGACCTTACCTGCTGCTACAGGCGCGTGGCGTGTGTCCAGCAGGCTCGAGTTCGATTCCTGCGAGCCCCCGAATTTTTTTTTATGAAAAAGATCATTTTTTATATTTTGAAAGCAATAAAAATTTGAAAGACTGGTTTTTGATGGGATTCTTGATTTTTTTGCGATAATTCGGTGTACCGCTCGCTTGTAAGATGCTTAAACATAACAACAGCCACAGGCAGGCTTGGTCAGAAAATAGCGGTGTTTTTCGAGAAAAAATTGAAATATATGAAAAAATATTAGTATTGATAAATCTGGGTAGTCAGAGAAATGGTGTTTTTCGAGAAAAAATTGAAAATTGTGAAAAAAATATTAATTTTTGAAAATTTTAAATACATACACATTTTCTTTATAAACCCATTTAAAATTACTCTTATTTATGTAATTATCATTTGACCACTGATTTTTATAAAATCTATGTTTACAGAAGAACACGAAAATGACGTTTTAATTTGAATGTAATTTTCTCCCGGTCGTAGGAAAAACAGTGTACGTAACTCGCCGTAAAGTATCTTACTTTCATTCGTGTGATTTCTGCACTCGGCTGCGCCTCGTGCATTAACTTACACTTATACACTCATGCGTAAATGTATCACTTTCAGTACTTGTTACGTAATGTACTAATAAGTATGTGGTTTCGACGTGAACAGCAGCATAGAGTGAGCAGCTTGCGGTGCCAGCTGGTGGCGGCACAGTGGAATGCGTTAGCGGAACAAACACTGCATAGGACGATGAAAAATCGGCGGCACAAACGGTGCACTCAGATGCACTGCACTCAACCAGACATTATATCCATATAACAATGGACCTATAACGAACTTGGAGCGCACTTTACGACGTGGAAGGCAACTGAAGGCCGCCTCATTGCGATGCCTCTGGAACAACAGCGAAATGAAATGTGTTCACGAAGTGAACATTTCTGAACTTATCCCTCCCTTCAAAATAAAAATTGCGAAGTCGTAGACCGAACGCTAATAACATCCGGCTAACGCCGTGCCGAGACTTTTGTGTTCGCATCATTAATCAGGACATTTCAATGCTGTCCACTCCCCACTCCCTTCGGCTCTCTCTCGTGACGTTTTGACACTCTTATTTTTGTCTCTATCGTTGGTGAACGTGCACCGGCGACCCACCGACCCTTTCTAAAGCTGAACCTTATTGATATAGAAAGAGATACCACCGGCTCGTCGCGAGCCTATATTACGGTAAGTGTATACACCTCGACCTACAACAGGCATTGTCTCCCGTCATTTTTTATTCCGGCGGTGTCTCCAACGATAATACAGTTAGAGGATGAAGGATACCGACGAGCGATAGCTGGCTATTTAAAAAGGATGAGCGCTCCAGATCCGATCCTTTTTGTGGTGGGCGGCCGGCGGCGGCTCCGATCCGATCGCGCACACATTTCTTTTTCTCTTGCTTTCGCGTAACGAGAAGCAATTTCCACTGTGTTTGAGTTAGTTAAAATCGTAATTTACATCTCTGTTCGGTTTTAGATTGCCATAGCCTGTAAAGAGTGGCTGGTAATATGAGCTATGCGCACCATTCCCGATCTATTTGCCATTGTTGTCGTGGTGCGTTGAAACTCTGAAGATTTAAAAAGTCTAGATGGGCTGAAGATGGGTGTTTATGGGAGCGAGGACGCTCAAATGGGACTGGCGCAGGTTTGCCAGATATCGCAAATTGAGCTACTTTTTCGTTTAATTTCTCACAAATTTTGGGCGCTTGAGATAGGCTAATATAGTAGGTTCAGTTCTACTGTGATTCTAGTTGGCTTATGTTGTTTTACGAGTTGAGAACGTAATTGAAAGTAATTGATTCCGAGGTGGTGATAGTTGGGATTGGGAGAATCAAAAATACAGAATAAACTACAAAAATCAGGTTTATGATTGGGAAGAAAAAGGTTCAAGAATATTTACAGTTCAACTTGACATGGCGTGTTGACAAAAATAGGGGCGTTGCGCAGAGGACGCCAATAGAAAGGGTGAGCAATACTGCGAGATTTGGCTTACAAACTATAACGTAGGTACCTACCTTTTCGATGACGCTGCGAGAACTCGAAGGGCCCAACGGAGCTCCAGCGACGACATTGAAACAGAGTACCCACACGAAGAACAACTTACTGCTGTCCTACCCCAAGGGAAATTGGTGTAGTAAACCGGTATAGCTACCCCCTAATAACGTCTCTTACTTCACGCAGAGACAATAATACTATAACAAGAACACGCTAAATATCAAATAAGTAACTTATTCTAAAACAGTAGGTAGAATAAAAGATAAGAGGCGACACTTGGTTTGCCCATCAACGAGTCTTGAACGCATGAGCTTCAGGACAACCGCAACGATTAGCAGGATATTGGTAATCTGGACCAACTGACAACGTTGGCGAAGACGCCGATTGGACGGTAAGGTAGTGAACTGATTTGGTACCTTTGAACATTCCAGAAGCTCACCATACGCTCTGGCATCTGGGACAGACGAGAGAAATAGGACCGAGATGGTCACTTCATCGAAGTTGGCGATTACTGACAGTTGCTGTCAACCAAAGGCAGCATTCTAGGAGTGGCGTCGTTCAGCGCCGCTTTGGTTAGTTTCGGTTCTTGAGGCACATCACCTGACTGGTGGTACTGCTTGCCATCAACAGGAACAGCAGAGGAACACTGAATCGCTACTCGGCCGATTGTTATTGGATCTTTCTTTGCAGAATCAGCCGGAACCTCGAAAAATAACAACCATCTTTCTTTTTTTTTTGGTTTCCCTGGGTCATTATTCTGTATCGCCAATTCGATTTTTGAAATCGTAACAGTTGCTATAGAAGGTTCACTTGTACCGTGATTCTAGTCGGCTGTGAGATTTTGTTCCTAAGTTTCCAAATGTGAAATATAAAAAGACCCCAAAACTGTGCAGTTGGCTGCTCTGGCCGGACCAGTTTTGAATCACATTTTTTGCGTATTTCCTCTGATAGCCGGAACATTTTTGCGGAACGTGATGTCTGACGCTTTTTTCCCTTTTATTGGAAAATGTAGCAATTTTTCGACCTGTTTTTAATTTTCACCAATGAACAAATAAATCAAAAGAGCCTTGACATTTGACAGTTGTCAAAAATATTTATAACCTCTAGAAGCCGGTTCAACTTTCGATGGTTCAAATTGAAGAGTATACAATGCCCTTCGTCCAAAAAAGGGGCATGCAATCATCAACCCTTTCGCCTCTTCCAGTCAAAAATACAAGCCAAACCCTGAAGAATTATGGGCGATACAAGTATCGCCGTGCAGTCTGTCATTGGCAAAAGAATTTACGTGTAAAAAATAAATTAAACCAAATTTCAAAAACCCAGCCGCTCAAAGTTGCGTATTGGACCGAAATTGACGTAAGTATCTTCAATTTGCAATTTGCTTTCGTTTTGGGGCTTCCAGGGACGAGTTTTTGTCGACACTGGATGGGCCGCCGCCAAGATGACTTAGATTTGCGGCCGCCCCGTGCTCTTTTGGTGTCTACATGACGGTAACACAGCTCTGCGTCCCCCTAGTCGCACGTCCACTTATGACCAGGTCAGTTTTCCAAGATTTTAATATCAATTTGATAAGAAATATAACTTTACTCCCAGAGAAGTCAGTTTCACACCAGGTGAAAAGGCGGCAAGCCTACAATGCTGAAGTAGAAAATTTGCCCAGCCAACTAGAGTTACAGTACAAGTGAACCTACTATAATCAAATTGATATTGAAATCTTGGATAACTGACTTTGTCATACGTGGAAGTGCGACTAAGGGGGCGCAGAGCCATGTTACCGTCATTTAGACACCAAAACCGCACGGGACCGCCTTCAACCTAAGTCATCTTGACGGCGGCTATTCAGGGCCGACAAAACTCGTCCCGCCAAGCTCCAAAACGAAAGCACATTGCAAATTAAAGCTACTCACATCAATTTCGGCCCAATGCGCAACTTTGAGCGGCTGGGTTTTTAAAATTCGGTTCATCAAACACGTAAATTCTTGACAGCCATGACACACCGCCGCGGCGATCCTTGTTTTGTCAATAATTCTTTAGGTGAGAGCGTGTCTTTTCGTCTGGAAAAAGGGATGATGATTTGATAGGGCCCTTTCTTTGGACGAAGGGCTTGTATGTTCTTTTGTTTGAGGCATCGGAAAGTTGGGCCAACTTCAAGAGGTTGAAAATAATTTTTTGACAACTGTCAAATGTCAAGGCTGATTGATTTATTTGTTCATTGGCGAAAATTTAAAACAGGTCGAAAAATTACAACATTTTCTAATAAAATGGAAAAAAGCGTCAGACATCACGTCCCGCAAAAATGTTTCCTCTATCTGCAAAATAAATGCGCAAAAATTGTGTTTCAAAAGTGGTCCGGACGACTTCGTGTCTCGTCGTGAATAGGGTATGTGACGGTTTTTCAATTTTGGTCTAAATAATTTCTAATTGCTTGGTTTTCACTGAAAGTAATATTTATTTGGATCAAAGCATGTTTATTCTACGTAGAAAAAATCTTTCTTATTTCGGTCAAATATTTGGCGCCCAAACGCTTTATAAAAGTCAACGGCCATTGTGACGTCACAGTTCATAAACTGTCAAGTGTCATTCGCGAATGTAAACAAACCATCACTCATGTTTGCAAGGACGCTGTTTTGTTTGGAGAACAATGAGTGGAAAATCCTATCACTGGTGTGTGGTGCCTCTTTGCAAAAACACGGGAAGAAGTTCCCCACATTAACTTTTCATTGTGGTACCCAAAAAAGCACACATTAGAAGAAAGTGGCTGGAACTTGCAAGAAGGGATCCGAATGGATTATCTTCGAAGTCGTCCATCTATTTCTCTGAATACCATTTTGATGTAGGTGTATGAGCTTGGTAGGTACCTTTGATTATATTAAGTATCATATGTGTTATGTGTATAATCGATAAATGATAATAAAACACAATTTGAGATTTGAGGTTATGTTATTAAAAGTGAAGTTAGTGGTCAGACGTTAGAGTTTAGACTACCACATTTTTGTGAATGTGCCTACAGTTTTATTATAATAAACTGCCCAACCATTGCAGCGTCCATTTGAGGCAGCGTACTGCTATTCGCTCTCGAGTAAGCTGGATCTCATTATATTTTCAGGTGAAAACACCGACACGCTTCGTCAGACGCTACGTGACATCTCCGGTGACAGATGAGAAATGACAGATATGAAGATTGACGTCACACCCAATCGTGGCGCGTTTTAGGTCACGTGACATTGATTTAAAATAATTTAATTTTTAATTTCACTTTTCTCATCAATTAATCAATGTATCATCGAGAAATATTGCTCAAGCTACATTTCAATTTCCACTCCACAATAACAAAGACATAAAACCATTAAAATCTGACACAGTCACATACCCTATTATTGTGCCGAATATCGCCAGAGCAGCCAACCGCAAAGTTTTGAAGATTGTCTATATTTCACATTTGGAAACTTGAAAACAAAATCCCTGAGATAGCTAGAATCACAGTGGAGCTGAACATACTATACTTTGGACTTAATTTTGTTGCGATCCCCGCATTTCAGCTGTCACTGATGTTTCTTATATAATTTCCTCGATTTAGTGTAATCTGTTCTGTTTATGTTGGGAAACTGGCGGTCTGATTTGAACACTGACGTATAGTACTAGACGGAGCTTTCCTATCCCCATTACACACTGTGTTGACGCGCGAGAACCGCTAGGACCAGAGGAAAGTGGGGGGGGCGCGGGAGTTTGTTATCCGGACGACACATAGGCGTGCTTGCAGCGTTTTCTTTATGTTGAGGGGGCAAAACAAATGAAGGTCCAAAATAACGTCGATGTATGCTCCCGGTATGCCGAAGCTTTGCACACCTGGTAGTGCTGCACCATTATTACCTCGCGAAATAAGCAAAATATGGAACGAAACGACAAATAATAATGAGCAACAAAGAAATGGGTTGGCTATGGTGTGACGTGTGACAGCAAGCAACGCGATCAGCTGACCGCAGCGCGCGACCCACAACAAGGTGCTACAATACGAGGTGTGATCACTTGGAATTTAATCCCTACTCTCTACCTCTACTCCTACTTTACTTCTTAATTTTCAATCAGACATAGAAAATCTTTCCAAGAAACAGTACAGAATTGAATATCTTGACGATCTGAAGTAAAAATTCACACATTGGCCCTGCATTCATTAAGCGGGCTCACCTCAGTTGATATACTAGCATATTGTTATTTTCCTGACGTCGGCCATACTGGATTCAGGTCTTGGCCGCATGCACGGATGTAAACAACTCGGTCTAGTATTATACGTCAGTGGATTTGAACTTCCCTCGTCCCGCCCCCACCTTTCGAGTTAAGAGCTCCAAAGACAATGGCTTCTACTCCGTGCACCTAGCTCCTAGCTATCTTATAGAAAAACAACAACAAAACAAAATAAAATGGAGAACTACAACGTATAAGGGTGATAACTCCTGATGACACCATTGCTACAGGAGTGATACCTAACTCATACGGCCTGAAAAAGATGTGTGATAGTTTTGAATCAATATCGCGATCCCTGGCCACAAAACTTACCCGAAACTGGTTGCGGACAAATGCGGCAAATTGTGGACTTGCGGAGAGTGTGAAAAGTAGAACACCTGACTATCACCTAATCAAAAGATCAAGAAAATTACGGACCTCTCCATCCAGCTTCTCCAACGGCAAAAGATACTCTTGAGAAACTTTTAGTTTTCTTAATAGTAGATGACAGCTGGAGGAAGCCAAAATGGATATTTTGTCACCGTTGACTTGTTCTGGGGACGCTGTACAGACGATATGGTATAAAGCTGGGAAACCGCTGTAAAACAGAAGATACCTGGACATGTTACATTCTTCGGACGCCGAATTTTGATTTTCCTGGTCAGCCGCGATTGACACGGAAATGGGGAACAGCTTCAGCTAGGGAAGCACAACTAACAGCTTTTTGCAAGGAAGACAGTGGAACCAGTCATGAATGGTTTATGGCCGCGCAGTTTCCTTTCCATTTCTGCAATTCCCAATTCCCACCTAAATATTATCTCTCCGGGGGATATGAGAGCAGAAATGTGTTTCGATTTAAGCAATAAGAGAAGCCGTGGCCCCAGCAGCAGAACAGGGTAATAAATAGTTTTGTTTCTCAATTTCCGAGCGCACAGGAGGCCCAGGCCTCTTTCGATCTCCTTTATTTAATAAGTCGCACAAAATCCGGACGCTCGCTCAACGTCATCCCTGATCCGCGCGTCCTTAAATCGCGCGACATCGTCCTCGAGGGGTTATAGAGAGCAGCTCTTTCTCAGCATCACGCGTTATTTCCGAAGGGGAATCCGAATAAGAAAGTGTGACAAATTAAATCGGGCACCTATTACTTCCATCGTTGCCGTGATGGCCCCATGAGGAGCACGTGAGGCCGTGTTGTGGGAATCAGGGGTTGGAATATCGAGGTCATGATCATCAGTACCGTCTGATGCGTCTACTAAGGATAGCACTAATGTGCGGCGATTAGCCGTATGCCGATGCCTTTGGCTCTGTTGCCTTACCAGTTACGTGTATGGAAAGCGGAATCAGAGGGTGAGGATGGCAATGTGGAAGTGGGAATGCAAAACGAACTGCAAAACAAGCGATGGTTCAGGTCACAGTGCATATTAACTGGTTGCATTTCTTCTTAGTCGAAGAGGAACACCACAACTGGTTGTCTGTTGAATTCATTTCGAAAGACTGTCCAGTTTTTGGCGACTTAGACACAAATCAACAAAAAATGGTAGACAGAGAGGGAGGTATATGGGATCCATAGATACAGACAAGGATAGCACGCACATAACGAGCTCGTTACGAGATATACAGAGTAGGCATGTTAAATACAAAGCTAGGGTAGTCGTCCCATCAGAGGTGATATAAACCTGCTTCCTGCTTTCATCAGAGTTGTCGCGGTGGCGATTGTTAAAAAAAAAACACTGGGTGATAATTATGAACTGCACCTTCCAAATCACCTTGGAACAATGGACCTGCACCTGTAAGACGATAAATTACTGTAAGTCAGGAAAAAATGCCGGAAGAGCATCTGGTTACTCAAAACGAAAAGTGAAACAATATTAAAATCAGCGTCTGGTTTCATTAACAATCTACTTTACAAATTAATTAAACATTCCAACTGACAATCTTGAAAGCAAGTGAAAAGCGGCGGTTTGGTCATGGTCGTCTGGTTCTGAAAAGATAGAAACGGACGTGAGCATAACGCTACTCTCATGAATTCAACTCAGGTCAATTCAATGTTATATTCAACTCAAACTCAGTCTTGAATCAATATGACTCTAGAACAATTGCACTCAGCTCTACTAAATACGCGACTTGATCCAGCCAAAGTCAGTAAACACCGTGATGAAGAAACGTAAAAAGTACAATGGTACCCGAACAGGCACCTGTTTCCAACACCACATCACCGTGATAATGAAAAGTGCAATGTATCCCAAACAGTGCAATGATACCTATTCGAAATATCACATCACGTGTATCAAACGCGATTATAATTCATTCTTGGTTTGTCTACAACGGGTGATCACCTCCGATACAAATAGTCCGGCCCTGTGCCGATTCGTGCAATGGAGCCAGTGGAGACTTCGCACAAGGATCCTGATCTAGCCACACAGAACCACTCTAATACCGATCGTGCAATGGGACCACCAGCGAGGCCTTGCCGCATATTGACGCAGACAACCTCAACCGTCTACTCTGTATAAAGCAATGCTGAGGCTCTCATGTTTGATTATTTACATAATGCATAGTCAGTTACAGTAAATAAGTAGGTATATGCCCGTGAGAGGATTCACCGTTTGGATGCTGGCAGCTTCGCTATTTGTCACAGAAAAAAATGCACCGTGTCAGTAACTATGCATAATTTCCCTTCTTGACGGCCCCGTGGCGCAGGCGGTCGAGTGGCTGCCTGCGACGCGGAAGTTCCGGGTTCGATTCCCGGTGAAAAGTCTGGGTGTTGTGTTGTCCGAAATTGGTACTTTTCTGAATTTGTAGACTTGATAAATAAACGGGTAAACTCCTATGGCGAGAAAAAGCCGATAAGGAGAAAAACATTAATTTAAAAAAAAAAAATTTAAAAATTTCCCTTCTCCGATAATTTCACACACAAAGGTAAACAAAACACAATCAACTGTCGTGGTCAATTGTTATAAAAAAAATGGTGTCTTACACCCCTAAACTGGGACAAATAGTAGCGTACATTGTCATCTACTCAAGTAGAAGACGGACATGGTAACTAACTAGAGGGTTTCATTTTTTACATTCAATATTGGCCGTCCGCCAATGCCGCTACTTCTTGCCTCCTTATTGGCATAAACAAAAGTGCAGCTATCAAAATTTCATTTTTTGATTTCTGCATTGATTTGCTTGCTGATTGTCTCAGGCCGCAAGACCGTTTCGTTTCGTTTGCTTGATACACGCTACTTACGAAACTTAACAAAAACACGATGTAGTGGAAGAGCACACGAATACCTTCTTGTCTTCTATTGCTATCGGTTCTTGCTTCGCGTCCAGCGACCTGCAGCCACTGTCTCTTATCGGTTTTGCCTGCCGCCCCTGTTACGTTGCATTATTTTCTTTCATCAAATCACGGACAATATATAATTATCAGTCAGTCGTGAATTAATAGGCATTTTGAGAACTGCTGTTGTGTTTTCTGGCATGATAGCGCCCACATCGGATATACTCGTTATTTGGCCTGGTACCGCGATCCGCAGTCCAGTTCAAGTCCCAGTCAGTGCCTAGAACGCAAACTGTTTATACTCGATAGAGAGACAGAAGCAGATGAAAGGACTGCGAATCGAGGGAAGCATATCCGTCAAGGAGATTAAACACTTGGCCCCTAGCTTAGTAATAATAATTGGCGAGAGAGAAGACGGAAGAGCGCCTGGGTGCAATTTACTTGTAAATTTTATTGGATTTTCATCAGCCGGAACTAATTTCCTAGGCGGTGCGGATAGTTTTTTCACCATAACCATCACGGCAAACCCGCAGCAAAATGTTATTTCATTTTCCACGCGTAATTGGCCGTTTTATTAAACTGTGCCTCTTCAATCTGAAACCGGCAAATTATCATAAAATTTGAACCATTTTAAGGCCTGATAGGTACGGACACGTCCAAAACCATGCTTATTGCCCTCTTTCGCTTCATTGCCATACTCTTAATAATGCTCAAGTTTTATTTTTCTGGCATCACGCGTGGAACTCGGCATGTTCAACTCAACGCAACTTGGTCGTCATCCATATGTCAGTTTGAAACTTCGAATTAAAGTCTTCGTCGTTTTGTGTCCCCTGTTTTTCACTCGCTGGGTCGATAGATTGACGCGTTTGTATATTAGCTTCTTTTTTCGTGTACACTCTCACTCACTGTTCTCGCCTGTGCAGGAGTACTTTCCATGCAAATGTAGTTTGCGACGGCCTCCGAGTTTGTGCTGGGTGCTAAAGGGGCTGCTGTGCGCCCTGCAGATCGAAAGGATGAAGCGTCCTCCGCCGGCGGCCCAGAGAAGCAGAGACAAAATGTGATTGATAACTCTCATATAAGAGGGGTTTTGTAATGAAAACAGAGGGATTTTCTACATGCTCCGTTGACCCTGACTACTATTATGGGCAAAAAGCGCCGGATGACAAATAATAATGTCATTAGTCGCGAAATCTTCCGAGGCATTTACTGCTTTGTTTAAAGCTACGAGTATGTTCAGCTCCAGAGAGTGAGAGAGAGAAAGCTTCGTTGTGTCATGCCGGCGACAATGTATCAAACCACTATGAAATCGTCATTATTCCCGTCTGTCTGCTACTGGATTTCTACTGGTCCGATGAACTGTCGCCGCGCCAGTGGCACGTTAGGGCTCTCTGGAGCTTGACCTAACTTACAAAGTTTATAAAATGCGTGGGATCAGTGTGGTCGCAGTTTCTTCTGATAGCCAATGAGGTTTCAATCGCTCTGGTTGCCTGACCAATTCTTTTGCTATTGTCAACCCTGTTTGGGAAGAATGGCCAAGAGCTCCATCCAATGGCAAAAAACACTCTCCAACAAAATAATATGTCAGATGGCATATAAAACTCGCCTGGAACGCGTCAATGTCCATGAACTGACTACATCCAGTGGCTCAATCAACGATCCAGCTGACAGTATGTGTGTGCCTTTTTTTCTGATATCGCGAGCTGAGCTTCAGTCTTGCTTCAATGCCCAACTTTTGCAGCAGCAGCAAAATGATGAATTTAATTGAATTTGCATGTGTCTCTGTTGCCTGCAATCAACAATAAATCAGTAAAACAAGTGGATACTTGATTAATGTTAGGAGAAGTATCAGATCATCGAACATCGAACCGACCGAGCAACTACCATCGAAATGCAGCAGACGCGTCCTTCGACCTGTCTCGGTCTAATCGGTGCTGGGGCTTTCAGGCGCAGAAGCCCGATGATCTAACGGTCCAAGACTTTCCTATATATGCTCTCCGAGGGTACTCACAGGTGAGATACCCGTGCGGCGCCATCTACTAGCGGCTTTCCGCAATGTGTATATCGAGGCAGCAGTGGTCGCGGAAGCTAGTTAACAGCCGACTCATCAACCACTCTGAGGCCTCACACATGATGGAGGAGTGCACTTGTACTCTAACCTTCCGAGTATAGATGTGCAAGATGATTGGTGTCGATGCCTTTATGAAGGAAAGGCGTTTCTCTGACCTGTCAGATCTAATAAAACAGCTGTAGCTTTTTTGTGAAGCCAGATTTCTTAAAACCAACTTCACAAACAGTCATGTGATAATGTAAAATGGGGTATCTAGGGTTTTTCACTTACTAATTAAAATTGCGGTGTTTTGGTCTCGCGTCAATCTCACTCAAGACTCAGAATAACACAAATGTTATGCATAAATAAGGAGCAATGAAATGTTGGATTTGCTTTACCATTTTAATCTTGTTAGGCTGTCCTCTTCAGATTCCTGTCAAAGCTACAGGGAAGAAAATAACCATAGATAAAGTTTCAAGCATGTATAATGGTAAAAAATCTTTATTTCAATAGGTAATGAACACTTGAATGTGCTTCCTCCACATCAAGCCAACTTCATTGACCGCAAAAGCGTTTCCTGAATCTTGTCGAACTCGAGATTTCTATCGCGCTACCCCTATACTCCTGTGTGTAAGTGAGTACTTGAGCTATTGTTGTGTCTGCGGCCATAAGGATAAAACCGAGAGATCCAGCTCAGACCCGAAGCAAAAACTGGACTGGGCCGCTAGTGCGGTATCCTCTGGACGTGATTGATGCTAGTGCCCGCAGAACCTCCTCCCCAACAATGATCGATGTCCTCGCACTCCTCATCGAACAATGAAAATAATAATGTGCAGTAGTCGCGTGTGGATCCGATCCGATCGTCCCATCGGCATCTTAGAAAAGCATGCACGCTTTCGTATACTTATGATGAGTATAGCGAAATCCTTTGTTTATTTTTCCACTAAGCGCGCCCCCGTGCAAACTTACAGCAGTGTAGAACTTTTCTCGGGGGTGGCGCCCGAGTAGGGGACGCGCCGGAAGATTTATGGCTGCACCAGCCGGTCACTCATTTAATTACAAACACAGACGTGAGCAGAACAAGAATCTATACACGGGAAATACTTCTAAAAAAGCCTATAAAGGCCAAAAGCTCGGCCGCATAGAATTCCTGCAAGATATCCGTGCTATCAAAGTTTCGGCATCAGAAAAAACAAATTTATCAAATCCGTCCCGACGGCGGCGGCGGCTCGCATACACACAGACAAATAAAAGTGCCGGCCAGCGGCCCTTCTCGTCGACTTTTACGACACTTTCAGCACACACATATATATACCTCCGAAGGCGTTAAAGTTTTCCGTTTTCCTCGCGTATCCTCACTTCGGCGTGCGTATATGACCGGACTCGCCTTATGCCCATTCATTTTCTTCCGGCGGCTCATCTTCGCGGTGGGTCGGGGATCGGGGGCGGATTAATCCGTTCGTGTGAGGGGCCGCTCGTAAAACAGACAACGGCCGTGATTGAAGTTTTTTTTCGGTTGCCTTAAAGTCATCCCGCGTCCCGGCGCCTAATGCTGGTTAATGTCGATGTATTTACAATAAAAGTCCGGGTGCGACTGTGCCCCTGGCTCCTGGAAGTCTCCCCGTGGAGTTTAAGGAGGTAATTTTGAAACTCTGTACGTAATTTTTTGTTTTGCCAACAGCTATACCTACGTTTTATGGTTTGTGCAAAGAGCTTCGGACGCTCCAGGATGAAATCTTAGAATAAATTGGATTTTATTATTACAAGGAGATATGTTTGTTGAGCCAAGCAGCAAGCAAAAAGTCGTCCGCCAGTCCTTTTTCATGAGGTCCTCCGTCCTTGCTTCTGTTCCAAAATTAAAGGTTACGGTTAGCTGTATGTGAACAGTTATTGGTGCACATTCAAATCAATTTCAAGCTAGCTTAATGTCAATATTTCAAGAACGACAAACATGATGGCAAATAAGGCCGACTAATCTATTGCGATTATTATCATCATTCATCAGCCAACGAGGTCGATTTTAAGCTACCATTTTTTCCATGAGTTGGTTCTGTTTTATGCATGGACAATGCATGCGTGCCTTTCTTCTGGGTGTGAAAAAGTACGTAACTCTTCAAGACATTGATTGGTAAAAAGTTAGCCCTGCACCATCTAATAATCCTGTCAACGTTAGCTTGGAGCGAGGCTTGGAGCAATTCAAAATCAACTCACCGATTCCCAATCCTGAAAAACAATTTCAAGTCATCGGCTTATTATAAATGTTCCACTGCGAGGCCAGTCACAATGTCGTCAGCGTAAATGTCAAGAAACGACGGATAATGATCAGAGCCCTGTGTCACACCATACAGCCGGACAAACTCCTCAAATTGGCAACCATTTTGCCGAGCAAATGAACGCCCATCGCACAAGTATGACCTCAGAAGCTCAATGAGGGAAGGGGGAAGGCCAAAAGAAAATAGCTCATGCAACAGAATGTCATGGTTCAGCGTATCAAATGCCCTTGATAGTCGGTGTAAATAACGTCCTGCACCTGGTCCACATAATCCACAACCTCACGGAGTCTTACACATAAGATTGGTTGTAGTCGAGCGACCCGTCATAAAACCGTGCTGACTTGGAGACATCAACCTGGAGGTATGGTTATAAATGGAAGAATGTAACACCATCTCAAAAACCTTGTCAAAATTATTCAGGAAAGAAATGGGTCTGTAGTTGGATATGTCACTTCTACTTTTGGGGGGGAGGGAGGATGCTTTTTATGCACGCCCCGGTTGGCTGGACACCAGGGGAGTCTGGGACTCGGCAAGCGTCTTTCGCGAAGTCCCTACCCACTAAACCACTCTGTCACAGACCTCGTGGTTATCCGCACCCTGGAACTGCACTGGCTGGACACATTACTTCGGGGTTCGGGGGGCAGTTGGTCTTCATTTCTTTCCTTGTTTCCAGAATTATCCTCGTTGCTGCGTCTGTCTTTCTTGTTCATCCACCTACTTCTTGCTCATCACTTCCCCAATCATCATAGAATCCTCGTTCCAGCTCTTTTCGTCTCTTGTCATCGTGGTTACCAGGTCACCCACCGTCAGTCTTACCACCAGTTTGCTTCCAGTCCTTCTCGTTGCTCCTTCCAACCGATACAACCAAACATAATGTGTTCCGCCGTATCTACATTCTCACAGTAGTAGCACTTATCGTTGTCCGCTCTTTTAATTCTAGGTAGAAACTCCTGGAAACAACCGTGTCCAGTCAGAATCTGGGTAACATGATAGTCCTCATCTTATCGATATTCGGTATAAGCCTCTTCGTCCACTGTGCTCATTTTCCAGTTTGTTCCACTGTTCCTGCCAGACAGGATCTCACTCCTTATTCCAGATTTTGTCATCCCTCTATGATGCAGCATCGCTCTTTCCCTTACCATCAATTTGATTGGTAGGGCACTCGACACCACCAGAAGCGCCTCTGTAGAAACGGTCCTGTAGGCACAGCATACTCCTATCTCTATTTGTCTTTGCACCTCACTAAGCACAAGCATGTCCCTGTATTTCTTCATCTTCAGCACTTCTTCCGTATAGTATAGTATAGTATACTTCCGTTCTTCAGTATAGTATTGTCGAATACACAACCGCTGCCAGTACTTTCCTTTTGCTTGTTTTCGACCCTCGCATTTTTGGCACCAGTTTTTTCAGGGCTACGGATGTTTCCTCTGATTTCAATGTGACCGTTTTGACTTGCTGCACCATCCTCATGCTTCGGTCAAACATCACCCCCAACTGTTTTATTGCCTCTCCAGTTTTTATTTTTCTTCCCTCGACGTCTATTTTTGCGCTCTTCAGCTTTTGTCTACCCGTCAGTACAACTGCCTCGCTCTTTTGTGTTGCTAGTCTCAAACCATGTGCTTCCATCCACGTGCTTATTCGTCTAGCCGCTGTTTTTCATCCACGTTGATTTCCCCTTTTTTTGGTCTTGGTTTTTCCACCGTCATGTTTTCCTCTTCGCTGACCTTTCAGTTCTTTATCTTTCCATTCATTTCATCTGTGTACATTGTGGTCGATATAAGATTTCCTTTTGCCTCTCAGAAATGTTGGAATCGTGCCTTCATTTGCGGTTTCCAGTCCACTTTCTTCCATCCACTCCTCCATCATGTCTCCTTTCTTGTCATTTTCCGTTGCTCCCCATCTTCTTGCTTTCGCATTGAAGTCGCCTCAGATGACTATCTTTCTTGTTTGTATGCTCATTATCACATTCCTGAGGTAGTGGAGGTACTCGTCAAAAACTTGGATCTCTACGTTCGGAGATATGTAGCATCCGACTATTGTCACATCGTCCGTGCAAATGCATACGGTTCCATCTCTACTCTCCTTGATTTTCGCATTGAAGACTTTAATCGCATCATCTTTTCTCTCATCAACAAACCAGGCACTATTTCGAATATGTTTCTCATTTGGTTCCGAAACTACTGCAATATCTGTTCAATTTTTTCACTTGTCTTATATGTCACTTCTACTAAACTTCTTGGCTTTTCAAGGCAGCAAGAACCTGGTCCTGGTTGTCGTACTCGACGCCTTTGTGAGGTATTTTAGAGGAGATAGCCCTATACTACCTCTTTGGGTTGATGTACTTCCAGAAAGTGGATCGATTATGGGCGATTTTATTGTCAATATTAGTGAGGTAATTCTTATGGCTAATGTCGATTTGCGGCTTAAGGCTCTTGCCAATTCCCAAAAGCGTACCAGATCAACATTTATCCTACTTGTATGTTTCACACATTTCCTCCAGCTCTGGCCTTTTTGTTTATTGAAAGAAATTATCTTACCGTTGAACCAAGGTGAATAATAAGCAGTTGGTTGTTTTTTTCCTATGGGTGTGTTTATTAAAAAGATAATAGAGTTTAGAATAGTGAGTTTCCATAGCGTTGTCGACATCATTCAGGCGACCCAGAAAAGTCCAATCCGTCGAAGCAAAATGAGCGTGAAGCGCAACATATTTACTCTTTCTCAAGTTGAATTCGCTCATCCGTGCCAACCGCACAAACCTTTCTCCTCTTAGCAGCCAAAGAAAGCTGAACATCCAGGGCTGGATGATGGTGACCATCCTGAGGCAAAACCGTTTCTGCAGATGGAGAAACGTGCGAGCCCACTTTGGAAAACACCCAATCAAGCGTTCTGCCTAAGCCATTGAGCACAGTGATCTGATCTGAATACTGACCATTGAAAGTAAAGTAAGTATTGAAAGTATGCCTTCATAAAAGTTCGTAAGGACAAGTCTCCGTATAGGTGTAAGCCACAACGGTCAAGCTATTTGTTAACATACTGTAATTATTAAGCGCGGAGGCAAATTAAATTCGACTACATAATTTTAAATTTCTAATTTCGTCTTATTTGCTAATTCATTCCAATCCTTCAAGCAACTTTGCCAAACGAACCTATAATCCGATTAGGGCATCATTCGCACTCGACTTGATGAATTCATATGCAGATTTGAAGTTTTCGAATGAATTCAACTTGCGCGAAATTAATCAAGCAATTTCCTGGCGTCGGCGTCGTGTGGTGCGCGCACGAATCTTAAATTCCAGGCGAACTTGACTTGTTTACATATTCCCCTTGATAATTGCACTATTATTCATTTTCACCTCGTCGCGGCTCGCATACTTACCTACCTAATAATTGAATTTATAATATACGCCTTGTGGGCCTCTCAAACTCTAAAACTCACAGAATTTTCATTCGAAAACATACACATTTGCGAAAGCAATATGTCAACGTTTATAAAAATTCAAAACTTGATCTCTGTCTGCGGCAGCGTAAACGGACGAGATTGCCGGAATAATAAATGGGCGCGAGAGATTTCAACCTGAGCTCTGGAAACATCACCGAGAAAAACTTTATTTTAATCTATGCATTTTCCAGTTGCAGCTGCTTTTTCTCGTTGCACCACAAAAATTCGCTGGAATAGTTGCAGCAGTTGTGGCTCAGATAGCTGCGCGTAAAAAGTCTTCCCGTTAAAGGGAAGTTCCCAAACTACTAGGCTGGCATTTCGCAGCGCCGTATAATAAATGGAGTGAGCGATCAAAAACTAAGTTCATCAAGCTGACGGACTGGTTGAAGTAGTGTGCATGCAGAGCACGATGTAGAAAGTTTATTGAAAAAAGTAAGTTCGATCCTAAAAAATGTGATGATTGCGATGGAAGTGTTTAGACTTCTTGAGGCCGGTATTTTCACTGTATTACGGGTTGAAATCGTAATTGAAAGTGATTGATTCCGAGGTGGAGATTGTTAGGATTGGGAGAATTGAAAATGCAGAATAAACTACAAAAAAAATCAGGTTTATGATCGGAAAGAAAAGGTTCAAGAATATTTACAGTTCAACTTGACATGGCGTGTCAACAAAAATAAAGGGGCGTTGCGCAGAGGACGCCAATAGAAAGGGTGAGCAATACCGCGAGATTTGGCTTACAAACTATAACGTAGGTACACACCTTTTCGATGACGCTGCGAGAACTCGAAGGGCCCAACGAAGCTCCAGCGACGACACTTTTTCGTACCTTCACGAAAAACAACATACTGCCGTCCTACCCCAAGGGAAATTGGTGTAGTAAACCGGTATAGCTACCCTCTAATAACATCTCTTACTTCACGCAGAGACAATAATATTTAGATAATACATATAACAACAACACGCTGAATGTCAAATGGGTAACTTATTCTAAAACAGTAAAATAAAAGACAAGAAGCATCACTTGGTTTGCCCATCAACGAGTCTTGAACGCATGAGCTTCGGGACAACCGCAAGGATTAGCAGGATCTTGATAATCTGGACCAACAGACAACATTGGTGAAGACGCCGATTGGACGGTAAGGTAGTGAACTGATTTGGTACCTTTGAACATTCCAAAAGCTCACCATACGCTCTGGCATCTGGACAGACGAGAAAAATAGGACCGAGATGGTCACTTCAACGAAGTTGGCGATTACTGACAGTTGCTGTCAACCAAAGGCCGTGCGGCGTTCTAGGAGTGGCGTTCAGCGCCGCTTTCGTTGATTTTGGCTCTTGAGGCACATCACATGACTGGTGGTACTGCTTGCCATCAACAGGAACCGCAGAGGAACACTGAATCGCTACTCGGCCGATGGTTATTGGATCTTTCTCTGCAGAATCAGCCGGAGCCTCCGAAAATAACAACCAACTCTCTTTTGTTTTTTGGTTCCCCTGGTTTCATTATTCTGTATCGCCAAGTCGATTTTTTTGAAACCGTAACAACTGCCAGATGACTTTTCTTTGGTAATTGAATACCCACTATAGGTACATTTGTTGCAATAATTGTTTTCATGGTGTTTGTTTTCCGGTTTCGAGATAAGCGGAAGCTATCTAGTATAAAAACAACGGCTCTTAATCAATTCATACGAGGAGTGGACGGACATAATTCCGTCCTACCGTCCATAAAACTCCGAAACTTGTAGCAACTCCTCGATCCTATACCTCTACTCCCTACCTCTACGAATAGCCATCAATCAAGTCGATTAATTTATTCTGCATTTGATAAAGACTAAGATTCTGAGTTTGAGTCTAAATTTCAGAAATCAACTCGTTCCTTGATATCATTGGGAAATCCCACTTGTCCGAAAATGAAAATTGAATCATAATTTGATAGACTATACCGTATAATCAAAAACTTTCCTCCTCTAGGCAGGCTGTGGCCTGGCCAAAATCAGCCTCGTTTGCCTGCCAATGACCAGACCACAGCCTGCCTAGAGGAGGGAAGTTCTTGTTTTTGATCATACGGCATATATAAATTTCAGAATTCCCAAGACAAGATGGAAATTCTAAGCTTGATAAAGGCAAAAATTTCGAGCCCAAGTCTGAGTTTACGAGGTGAAGGAGAATGCCCGAGGTATTCTAGGAAATCGCGATATAATGTGGGAAGTCCTGAGTTTGATAGAAGCTGATATTCTAAGGTTGACTCTGAATACAGTCGGGATTCCCGAGATTTCGAGAAGAAATTTTTGATTCTCAAAACCACTCCAGGATTTCCAAGATCAAGTTGGGAATTCTGTGTTTGATAAAAACGGAAAATCAAGGATTAAATCTGAATTTTCATGTCAGGTTAGAATTCCCCGAGATGATTTCAGAAATTGATAAAGGCTGAAATCCCGAATTCATTTCCGAATTCTGAATGGAAGTTTTAAACCTAAATTCCGGCGTGGATAAAGTCGTTCTAAACTGCTCAACTTTGAAATGTCGGTATCGAAAATTTTGCCCTTTTTCAAAACGGTATAACTTTAGATTGTCTCAACCGATTCCGATTTTGCTTTCACGGTTGTTCAGATACATCCTCCAGCAATCTACTCGGTTGGCGAGATTTTTTGATTTATCTCAATTACATTCGTTAAAGGGTAAAATGTAAAGCATTGCAAAATTGTGCTTAGTTGAATAGATCCCCATTTTTGAGAACAATTTTTTTTTCAAATTCTAACGGTATAATCATGAAGCCTGATGTCCTATCTGGAAATGGTTTTTGAATTTTCCAGATCAGAAGTCCAACAATGATGACATGATTTTTTTTTGAGAAGCTGCATTTCAGTCATTTTGGTTGGTAATAAAATTGCATTTTGGATAAGAACCTGTAATTTTGCATGGTTGTTGCTTGAACTGTTAAAAACTGCTACGCCCTCAGAAACCTCTGTTTCTCTTTCCCGGTTCGCGTTCTCGAATGAAAAGGAAAATATTGTGAACGCGAAAAAAATTGGTTTCCGGATTACGAAGAGTAACTTTTTTTAAGGTCCATCCAATCCATTTATTTAGGCCATTTTTAGATCAAAGTCGGTTTGTCTGTCTGTCTGTCTGTCTGTCTGTCTGTGTGTCTAACTTTGTGTAATCGTCCATGATAACTCTCAAACGGTACATCCAATTGAGTTGAAATTTGGTATGCAGCCATGGCATAGGCGTCTAATGCACTTGTGAGGATGTGATTGATGTGATTTTGGTTGAAATCTGCCATTAGAGGGCGCACTTACTGCATTGTATCAATATTGTGGTGCGGTGTTTTGCCGGCCAGTTTTTGTTTGTGTTTGCGTTTTTGTTTTGTTTTGTTTCTTTTTCTGTTTTGTTATCTACACTTTGCTTTTTAAGTTTTGACGTATTCCATGGCCCAGGGCTATTATAGTGCAATATAATATTTACATTGTAAATGAGGAATGATTAAATATACATATTGGAATTTTTGACAAACGGACCTCAAATTGGATAATGTAGATGTTTTGCTGATTCAGAAACACACTCTGAAATTTTAGTTTAAATATGTCTCAGGAATATAACCTCAAGCTCTCATTTTTTAAAGATGTCTAAAATGCAACTTTCACAAAAAAAATCATACCATCATTGTTGAACTCCTGACCTGGGAAATTTAACAAACGTTTCGAGACAAGACATCAGGCTTCATGATTATATCGTTAGAATTTGGAAAAAAAAGTTCAAAAAATGGGGATCTATTGAACTGAGCACAATTTTGCAATGCTTTGCATTCCACCCTGTAACGAATGTAATTGGGATAAATTGAAATTCTTGCCAACGGAGTAGATTGCTGAAAGAATCTAAGCAACCGTGAAGACAAAATTGGAATCGGTTGAGACAATTCAAAGTTACACAATTTTGAAAAAAGGCAAAATTTTTGATACCGACATTTCAAATGTTATTTCATTTCAAAAGTTTAGAATGGAACGATTTGCTGAACGGTATCGTTGTTGGCAATCACGCTGCAGATGGCCATCCTTTCCACAATTGAAGCATCACTGTCTTTCTCCTGTGCGATTGCTTTCTCTCTATTGACGGTTTTGCACACCCGAAGCAGCGCCGTCTCCCCCCCCCCAGCTGTCGTCTCGTCTTGAGGATTGTTCCGAGACAGCCCCGAGGATTTCCTTCAGCATCTCCTTCACTGTCAAGAGGTACGCTGGGTACGTTGGGTACGCTAGAAGAACCAGTCTCTGGACATCGGCTCCAAATTGTTGTAGGCTCTCTCCCCTTTCTTGCGTTCTTGTCCAAAACTTAGTTTGGTGAACTTGCCGTCCGCGATGATCCCCATAGCGGAATTCCAGAACCTTGAGAAGCTTCTGTAAGTCCTTCTGCTCGTTCTCCGGAAGCGCCTGCAGCAGCTCCAACGCAGCTCTTGCTTGTCCTAATCTTGAAGCAAGGATTAGTGCCTTAGATTTATCAACGTCATTTCATCTGTTCACCTCTTGAGCGTATTCACCAATGTGTACTAGAGCGGCGCTTCCGCCAATTGAGCTGATGTGTTCTATCCACCTGTTGATTTCTCCATGAAAATTAAATAGCCCAAACCATCGCGTATGCTCTCGAATACACTAGATCTTCGCAATTCGCAACACTGTGTTCGAAGAATCTAGAGGAACCGCGTGTGCTCTCGAATGCACGAGAGAATCGCCACTTGTAACAATATGTTATAGACGAGACCGTTTAAAGTCGGTTTCTCATTCTTTCAGTTGGTCATCAATTTATTCACATTTATGCTTCCATTAAAATAACGCCCAAAATACCCGAGTTTTTGATGTGTACCGCCAAGCGGTCATTCAAGGGAGAAAAGTGTGAAACTATTTTGCTACCATCTCAATCACTTTCAAAAATAGCTACACAGCTACACACAGTGAATTTTGCAGCCGACTAGCGCTCTGGTGGTAGCATCTGCAGCCACTGCGAGGCAGTTTGTGTGACGATAAAGTTTTTATTTGAATCGCTAATTTCACCTATTATTACTGCAGATGAGACGCGCATTAGCCATGTGTATAGTTTGAATTAATTGTCCGCCCTTTGGGTCAATTGTTTAACAGCAGCTTTGGGTGTAAAATCGATTGGCACATCCGCTGGCGGTGGCCGTTGGTGGTGGTGTCCGCAGTTGGATGCTTCATAACGCGGAACACGGAACGCGCGATGTTTGCAGGACTATGTAGGACTTTTGCGACCTTTGCGTCGCGATAATCTGGTCGCTTTAATCACCTAATTTGAGCATATGTAGAGAGAGGCGACGGTGGCAGATTATCAGGTGATATGTGCAATTGAATTTGGCCCAATCCAACAATGACTAATGGTCCTTGGCATGCTTAATTGCTTGTTTTTGGCGTCATTGTGTCCCTGGGGGTGCACCGCAGTGCACTTACTGTCATCAGTGCATGTATGCAGGAAGCTTAGATTTGCGACACAGCAGCTCTGTGCGGTTGTATTGAGTAATGAGCATTTAACCGTGATAAACACTATGCGTCTAGCTACTCAGTTACTATAGCTTTCGCCGGGCCACGTAATCTTGAGCGTCGCTCGTGGCTCGGCTGCTTCACAGCTTCACCCCAAGTCGTCCATCGGACGAAACAACTGATGGTGAGCGGGTGGCCAGTTACCATGATTTTGGGCCAAATAATGGTGTTATTCGTGACAATGCAGTTTTACTTCTAACAGCTGGTGCATCATCACAGAAGTGCTTTGCCTAGATTTTTTGTGGTGCTTCTGTTGCACGTCATGCGCGTTGAGAAGTATGAGCAGACGGTGTTGTTGATGGAATTATCACGGAATTTCCAGCTGGCGTTCTTTTCTTTGCAATTCGGCGTTAGCTTTCGTTTGTAACATGACTCATGTTGCCACTGGCACGACACGACAAAAAATTCGAAAGACCCACCATTCGAGTGACCTGTGAGCTTTTGTTTTCAAGTTTTTCAATGTGTTGAACTGTTTAAAATCCCTAAAATTCACATGCGGTCACATTTATGTTTGAAACCTCAAACTTCACAGTCGAGTTGAAGTTGTCAGATTCGTGGTTTTCACTCTATTTAAATATGCCTTCAATTGGCGAAAATCTTTTCCGCGTGGTGGCGCTGTACGCAATAAAACATGGTGGCCCAAGAGGCCTTGACAAATAGGTAGTAAACGCAGTGCGCATTTACATCACAACAGCTGTCAACAGTGATAGCTGTCAGTGAAAGCGTAACAGTCACGAACTTGTAACAGTGGGCCAAGAACTGGAGGTTCGTTGGGAATGGAATTTCGTTGCAGTATCTCTAACTTATTTTTGTTTTAGAAAATGCCGATAATACAGATTCATTTGCCCAATATTTATGGTCATGTTGGTGACCAAATCAGCCCCCTCTCGACAAAGTGCGAAGAAGTGATTGAGGCAGGTCATTTAATCGTGTGTGGGGTGACTGGGGCTCACTGTGACTGAGACTCTTGTGCTTTGTTATGTCTCATAAATGGATAATTGAAAACCATTTGGAGGTTGGGTTCTGTGGACCAGTTGTTAGAACAGTGTTGTGAACTCGTGAAGCCATCTCCGATAAGCCAGTGAGAGCAGACGGAGAGCCTGGAGATCAACGCCAGCGGTATTGAGAGAAGATACCTGGCCTGCAAATCAGAATCCGTCACTCGCCTCATCAGTTCAGATTTAGAACAACTTAATCGTTATGAAAATATTTTCCATTGTAGAAACACTAACATCAACCGATGAGCTATGATTAAACTTATGATTGAAGAATACTCAATTATTATTGATAAACTATGATTTTTATTATTCTAGACAGCGGTAAATGCTTATTAGCTACTGAAATTTCACTTTACAGTCATTGTATGAGTCGTACGATTACTCCAAAAGAATGTTCATCTTCCTGGCCTAAACGGTAATTGTTGGCACATTTTCGTGATGCGTCCTGTTGTACCTATGCCTTGTCTTGTGGGGGCTTAGTATTTCCACCTTGTGTGCAAGGGGCTCACACAACTCAACATCTGTAATGTAAAATAAGCATTCAGAGATTGCATTTTTCGGCCAGCATTTCACCAACTTACGTATCGTTTTTTGCAGCTGCATTGTGCATTGTGTCCATCGGCGTATACCAACGCAGTAATTCAAGTCAAACTACAACCAGAGCTACAACACTCACTCCCTCACATTCACGACGATGTGGAAAACAAGGAAGACAAAAAAAATTAATTATTTTTCAACTGTCAAAACTGTCAATATTCTTATGATTTGGAGTAGGTACTGTCAACTGTCGAGTGCTACTGCGCTACTGCGCTGGGCTGTGCGCTGGGTACCTATTTGTCAAGGCCCCTTGGGCCACCATGTTTGACTGCGTTCAGCGCATTCTGGTGGCCGCTGATTTTCGCCAATAGGGAACTGAATTCAAAATCTCAGCGCCAAAGCGGTCACTACGGAACTTGTTTCGCAATGGGCAGAGGCAGAATGTGGGAACACATCTTCGCTGTACCGATAAAGTGCACAAGTTCTTGATCTTGAAGTAGGGAAGAGGGCTTCAACTACCATCAAAATCCATGGGGTCGACACCATCGGACTGGCGCATTGAGCGCTGGCCCACTTGGTTGCTCCATCTGTCGTTTACGAACCATGAATCGTTCACTCCCAAGGGGGCCCTTACTCAACCTAGAGACAACTTCTGTCATTGAATCGCCATCCCATGCTGCAGCCTGATGACGAGAGGCGAAAGCAACATGTACACTGGTTTACCATAATAAAAACTTTCACCGCTGGTTTACTGCTATTAGTTATCAGGTTACGTGGTACCACTTCTCTTGAACTTGGTTCTCTGAACATTTCACACTTCATTTCGGCCACCTCTGATGCGGTAAATACATCAGCGTCCAGGTTTTTATCACTATCACAATAGGCCTCAACAACTGGTCAGGGAGCATGAATCAGGGAATGATTCGACAACACGGTTCACAAAATTGACACCTGATTTGATACAGGTGACATTCAAATGTGTCTAAAATTTATACAACAAAGTTAGGGAACCTAATTCCTAATTACCTAATTATCACGCGACCGGTCGGCCGGCGTAAGGGTACCGCATTCTGGCCGAGCGTTTGTTTACCGATCGGCCTCACGGAGTTAGGGACTGACGTCTGTCGGCATCACGGAAGGCCATAGGCGTCCGTCTCAACGGGCTCTAGCTGTCAAGAGCGTGTTTATTTTGGATTTAGGTGTACAAATTCGTGTGAGGGGTGGATATGACTTGCCCGATGAGTTTCAAAACACGTCTTTTATGCCGCTATATGAATGAAATTTTCATGTATGTTCGGTTGCGGACATCAAGCAACAGCACCGGACCCCGCAAATTTCCTTTTTTCTCCGCTCATGATAAATTTTGACACATAGCTGAATTTTAGCCCCTCCCATCGGCCCTTAGCAACGGATGATTGCGTAACCCTTGTACAGCCAAAGCTGTCGATAATCTAGCAACCCTAAACAAAGTACGAGCGAAGAGCCATCTGTTTCAGTGGAGCTTAACTGATCACGACTTGAAATCGGTAAATGATAGGTACCGCTCAACGACGTATCTTTCAATACAACGAAAAATACTGTTTCACTGCTGAGATATTTAGTAGTAAACATTGAAGTTTCTTAATTTTTCCCAAATTTTTGAAAAAAAACATGTTATCAACAATTGAGGTACGAGTTCCAATCTTCCGATTTTTATCTACATTTAGCTACCTTCCCCAATCTTTCCTTTCGAACGATCACGAAACAATGAGCCGATCTACCTTTTGCACATTTTTAGGTTAAGGTCGGGAGCCCTTGAGCTTTGCAAGCGGTCCACGAATGGCACTGCATCTGAAAATATGTAAATACCACGTCGCGGCACGAACTTTTAAATTGCTAGTCAACATGACAACATGTCAACATGTAATGTGACATGCGGAATCCTCAAAGCGCCTAGGTAACGCTGTCAACATCCGTTACCGAAATGCTTCGCAAATCGGCCACTGGGAGCGTAGTGCTTATATTCTATTCCTTATGTATCAATTTAGGACGCAAGTCGCGGTCGGCTTTGGATATTCTATGCCCGCACATATTCCTCGGCGCCGCTTCGAGACATCAGATTTATCTAAACAAGAAAAAATGAAAAGACAAACGGAAGGAGGGCCATCGCGCAGTTGAACGATAATCCCCGGAATGATGGATCTATGGAGCAGAACGGATTATCTTTGCGCGCAAAAATAAATCCGTATAAAATGTGTAATCGACTTTGGCGGCTACAGAAGTGGAAGAAGCGCCTAGATGAAATATGTATAATGTTAGAGTGGGAGTTTTGCCGTAATAACTTCCAAGTTTCTTTTCATAGATGACGGCGCAACCGTTTCAATGATTGCGGGATGGTGCAGAATAAACAAACAGTAATGGAACTCGACTCGATTTCTGTCAATCCGCGTTTCGCATCGCTATTCACTATACAAGCAAGAGTTGCACTAGTAAACCGATCGTTCTGTTAGTTAATAAATGATAAATACTTATAGTCGCATGTAATACCACAGAAGCTAGGAGACTCATCGGGTGGTAACATTTTTGAAACTTCTCGAGAGCCTTGTTGTCTTGAAATCCAACAAGTGTGCCGAGTAATATAAAACTCAAGTCACCAGCGAACATTTGGAGAGGACGTTGCTAGTGGACAATGCTATGAGAGCGTAATTTATGCGTGATTAATATATTTAAATATAATAATTCCAAAAATGCTTGCATAGTAATGAAAAGTAAAATTGGCAAATCTACAGCGGTGTAGCTTCTTTGAAAAAAATCGTAACTATTGACCCGGGGGTCGTTTCCATAAGAATATGTACTTGTCCGCATGTCTTAATTTCTTACATCCAAATCTGAAATTCAGCCTTTTATCCGCGACGTCGCCGCATACTATAATGTTATTATTGTAATTGTTTTCCGTTATTTCGGCAACCTTTTTCTTGGGTCGTGTACCAAAAATCATGAGTTACCTATTCGAGTTGAAATCTTTCTTGTCTAGGATTTCGTCCCGTTCGGAGAAGAAGATTCCAAGCGTCAGCAAATAACGAATAATATTTTGTCACGAAGCCATAGCTTCGGGGTCATTTTCAAAAATTCTCAACTATTGACCCATGGGTCGTACCGTTGTGAAATTTTTGTTGAAAGGAAGTTCAAATTCTTCTGTAAATATAACTGCATATTATGTATTATTGTTATTTGATAAGAACGGGTACTTGTCCGCTTGTCCTTACTTTGTTCATCCAGCCGGTTTCTGAAATGCAGCACTCATCGGCGATGCCGCGCCACACCAAATTGTTATTATTGTAATGGTTTATCAATTTTTCCTTAAGGTTTTCCTTGGTTTGGGATTCAAGGTCACAAGCTACTCATTGGAGTGAAAAAAAAACGCAAAAATTATTTCGTCTAGAATTAGATGCTGTGACGGACGGACGGACAGACGGACAAAGCCAGGACATAAGCACTTTCCCGTTTGGAGAAGTTCGCTAAGAACGAAATCATTCGTTTATAGGCCACTAGATCGATGCCACAAGAAAAACTTCAGCGTTTTATTTTAAATATATAGATGATGATACAGAGACTAATAGTGCAAGCGGTACACACCTAAAAACACATCGATACTGCATTTCGGAGTGCAGTAACGAGATTTGGTATGGGCATACTTTATACCAAGACAAGCGATTTGACCCGCAGCACTCGATATTTTGTCCCTTAGGGGGCCAATGGGGGCCCTCCAAATTTTTAAGATGCAAGAACTTTCACATGACGATCATTGAGTATCGTCATGTATGTCATAAGTAAAGCTCACGGGTCTATTGAAAATATTTTCATCAATTGTCGTTGTGTCCGATTCATTCTTCACACTTGAAAAAAAAATTCTTTGGCAGAGGTCAAAAAAACTGTTTTTATTTTTTCTTCTATGCAAGGAGACGATAAATTCATATGTTCTGTTGCATTCCCAACTAAATCGCATTCCCTAAACCTAATTATAAAGAAATTTTTCTTGTAATGGTATTTTTCAAAGAAGTGGTGACCTCTTCAGTACCTCTTTTCCAAGAGCATTTCTTTCTATGTCCCCACTGGATATCACTCGTAATTTTTGCAGGAATGGAGACCTCGAACTCTTTTCCTGGTGGTTGCGAAGCAACATGACTCTAAAACGCCCAAGGGAGCCCAAAAAAAAATTTTTTTTGCTGGGCCGTCCAACTTACGATATTTTGATTTTATAGTAGGAGAGACGCGGACCAGTATTCAATCCAGGCTGCAGGCACAGGCGATTTGGTTTCAACAGAAAATATTCTTCCATGCCGTGTTTTATTGCAGTACAACAAAACGCAGAGTCGTTAGGCGTAAGTAGGTATATTTTCCGGTAGAACTTATTCGCCTAGACTAGATCTTATTTATTTGCGCGTCTCCCCTACTACAAAATCAACATGCCAAAAATTTGACGGCCCAGCAGAAAAAAAAAGTTTTAGGGCTCTCTTGTATGTTTTGAAGCCATGTTGCATGGAAATTACTAAGAAAAGAGTTCAAGCTTCTCATATCAGCGAAAATTGACAGTCTTATCCACTAGGAACATTGAAAAAAATGCTGTTGAAAAAAGTGTACTGAAGAGGTCACCTCTTCTTGGGAAAATGATATTGCGAAAAAATTGTCTTTATATTTGGGCTTACGGAACGCGATTTAGTTGGGAACGCAACAAAACATATGAATTTATCGTTTCCTTGCACAGCAGAAAAAATAAAAACAGTTTTTTTGACCTCTGCGAAAGATTTTTTTTTTCAAATGTGAAGAATGAATCGGACACGACGACATTTGATGGAAACATTTTCAATAGACCCGTAAGCTTCACTTATGACATACATGACGATACTCAATGATCATTTTGTGAAAGTTCTTGCATCTTGAAAATTTGGAGGGCCCCCATTGGCCCCCTAAGGGACGAAATATCGAGTGCTGCGGGTCAAATCGCTTGTTTTGGTATAAAGTACGCCCATGCAAAATCTCATTACTGCACTCCAAAATGCGGTATGCTTTTGCGTACCGCTCCCACTATAATAATTCACCTACCGAAAAAAACTCTCATACTTTTATAATTACCGGTTTGGAGAGCTTTTCCAAAATAATTCATTTCATTGCTCGTTTAATGTCCACGCTTACATCGAAGCGTCGAGTCACGTTTTATATTACGGAACCGCAAAACTACAATAACAACGAAATTCACCTCGTTCAGTTCACAAAACTGCCGGGGAACGCGGCAGCAATCAGTCGTCCATAAACAACGCAAATTAGTTCGCCAAACGTCATAAACGCGACAACATAAATCACTCCCTCAGTCTCTCCGTCCGTATATGCATTTCGAACATTCCAAAAAATGTAATAGAATTTCAGAGAGCGACAAACTAGAGCGTGACTGCTGAACAACACCCCGAATTACCGGTCTGGGCGCTGCTGCACAAAAGTGCGTTAAAAATGCTTCCGTATAGGCGAAATACGTTTGTCGTGCACGTCAAGTGGTATAAGCGATTTACTTTATGGGGAAAAATGGCTCATTCATGTAGGAAGATTTAGGGGATTAATTGTTTCTAGAGGTTCAAGTTGCCGCCAGGCAACGTCGGCTGTCACGTCAGTTGAAGACACGTCAAAACTGTCACTTTGCTGTCTTGTCAATCCACTGCCGCAAATTTTTTGCTCCTGTGAATTCTGGGGACCCTGCAGGCTCTTCATTGGGCCCTACATCGATGACCAGCGTCGTCGAAGACCTTTCTTTGCATCATCCCTAGCTTTCACCCAAGGTACAGTAACAGCGACTGTCAAAAGATTTTCTGCTTGCACCTCACCTAGAGATCCGCATTCTATATTCTGCAGTTCGCTACTTTTGTAATAGGTGACGCGAACGTTTGTTGTGTCCTCACCTCGGTCCCCACTGTCAACATTCAGGTTTAGGCTCGCTTTGTGACCCATTGGGGATAGGGGGATCAATCAGCAGGCACTATATGGTGAGAATGGCGGGGGTAGGAGCTCTGGCAAAGCAGCATACCATGCTTGCATCTGCCTGCCGAAGGTGTAATGTAACAGTCACCAGTCGCAATTTTTCCACCGCAACTGCAATGCAATGCATTTCTGGTAGCGCAGCCTTCCAGCTTCCCGCCTCTGGAACTAGATCCACTAGTACCCTGCTAAATATGGTAACCACAAGATCAAAGAGAGGACACAAAAGTAAACCTCCTTTTACATTATTCCTACTTGTCGAGTTTCATGTCATTGATGTGGGTATTGCAGATTGCAGGTACCTACTAGTGCCTACCTAGGCGACTAGATGTCCCAGTATGTGTTTCTAAAAAAATGCCCGATTAAGTACCGAGCTCTACCGCTTAATCGCTTACTTAATCGCTCGTCTACGTGACGTCACGCCGATACGACCTATCCGCTGTGCGTTCGCCGAAAAAGTGGAAGGAGTCGACATCAGCGCTGAAGGTGGCGATTTACGATACTGATTTGGTGTAGACAAAGAGTCATATTTCGAAATCAAAGCACAAATCAAGTACGATTTTCACAGAAAAACTTGACCCCCGGTATATGGGAAAAAATCACTAATTATAGTCATACACAGGACTTGCTGCATGCAGTACCCAGTATTGAACAACTATTATTATTGCGTGTTTTTGCAATAGTTCCGTTCAGTTTGAATTTTGTTGGCCTACAGCGTACTTACGTAATGCTTGCATGTAATTCCATTAAGTGGGTGCTCTGCGTGTAATTTTCCGGGTAAACATCCCCGCAGGAAACAATCCGGTTGCAATATCGCGGTTGGTCAGGTTTCGCCGTGTTGTGCTCCGCCAGTCCGCCACACGGCATAGTTCTTCCGCTTCCAGCGCACAGGACAAAAGACAAAAAGTGCATTTCATTATTTTGGAGTGGCACATGATTGCGTTTCTGATGCAATCGGACTGCAAACTTTGAAATTGAACAATTATTATTATACAGGCTGTTCCGCGAAGTAGCCGACATAGCTAAAGGGTATAGATGGACTTTTTCAAGTCAAATCAGAAACGTACCTAAATTGAAAAAAATTGAAAAAATTGAAACAATTCTTCCATCCTTCTTCCAATGGTGTTGACGTTATAGGTACTTTTTATTTTGCTTTGAGTTACACCATAAATAATTATTAATACTTCTTTGGCCAACCGGTTTCGCTGTTAAGCATCGTCAGGGCTGTAATAAGTTTTATGAAGCTGTTGTAGGTATATTAAAATGAGTAAAGGAATTTTGTATTTTGAATTTTATACATAATTATAAATAACAAAATGTCACTTCTCAAGTAAGATCCTTTACTCATTTTAATATACCTACAACAGCTTCATAAAACTTATTACAGCCCTGACGATGCTTAACAGCGAAACCGGTTGGCCAAAGAAGTATTAATAATTATTTATGGTGTAACTCAAAGCAAAATAAAAAGTACCTAGAAACGTACCTAACTAGGTACCTAGCTAAGCACCTTCCTACTCAAAGCCATGATTTTCAGAAACATTCTCTGCAAGCGTCAAGTCCGGTCTTCAATAATTAATCTTTGATTCGATAGGTAATGATTGTTACACAGAGTAAAATCTTGGATCCAATGGGAATAACAGACAGTTTGTTTTTTTTGTATATTTTTTTTTTATTTTTGTAATAATTTTTCTTCTTTTTCTGCCACGAGGCCAAAACGTTGGCAAAAGAAAAAAATATAAAAAAAAACTGTCTGTTATTCCCATGAGATCCAAGAAATACTCTGTTGAAGGACCAGACGAGAAATAGGATCACCTTATAATTGTTACACATTTGAAGAAAATCTGTTTTTGTTTTCGTCTGAAATATTACTTCATAAGAGGATCCATCAGAATAACGTTAACAGTTTATTCTGGGCCACCTTATGGTACAAAGCTATACTCGATTGTGGCCGTTTTTCCTACTTCTAGATAGAGAAAAACTGACCTAGATTTATCGACCTCCATTTTCTGAAACATCGATAGCTGCAAACAGCGCTTTAAAATCTCCAACCGTTCTGGAGGTATTGCCGTATTTAAGGCTTAGATTTTTAAGCCTCGCCAGACGTAGTGGCGGAGGCTATTTGTGGCCGCTTTTTTTTCGTGATTATTTTTATTTTTTTCCTCGTTCCTCGTTTCTTAACACAATTCACCTAAATCTTCCGTATCTTTTAAACGGTTTAATATATCCAGTTCATTCTTTCGCTAACTGAATCTCAACTATTGCAGGTTGATACCGACGACGTTTAAAGATGATCGGTCAAATATAAACAATCTTTAACAACAATAAAGAATGCACAACTCGTGAAACTCATTTAAAATAGAGAAAACGCATAGATGTCAGCCTTTCCATCATCATATCTTTGGATCTAATGAAGCTTTGTGTCTATTTTTTTTTTAAATTGAAGTACATATCCAGACCTTTGTCACAGTGTGACAGCGATTGAGAAACAATGGTTTATTATTTATTTATAAGGTTTATAAACATTTTCATCGGCTATGAATGCAGCATGATTTTCAATCAGCGAGGAAAATTTTTATTTTCACAGTTTTATATATACAACCAGCGAAGCGATTGGAGCCAAAGTATTGCAGAATTTTTTAAAAGAAATTTTTTTTATCTAGGACTTTTTAGATAGGAGTTTTTTAGATATGATTTTTTTTCTGACGCAACCAACAACTGTAAAGAAGTGGTGCGCGCATGCCACTCATACATACTATGCAAAATGCTCTATATTACTACTGAGGTGGGCATTTTTCGTATAAAGCTGAGCTTTCACAGAAATAATCAGATATTTGCTTTTTACAAAAAAAAAACAAGGCACCCGTTTAGGCTAGCCGAGTTATGGGGCTAAGAGTGCCCTCAACGGTACAATGGTACTAACGTAAAATAGGTATGATGGAGATGAAACTATTCACCCCTAATTTCTACATCGAAAAGGTCCTATTCCAAACATTTGCTCTGCTCGTGCCTTTCAAACTTTCAAAGTAGTTGAATAATCTCCCATTTTTACCGCTAATCGCAGATGAGAGGTATTCTTACGTGTCACATACAGTTATTTCTCTTTTTATTTCATTGCTTTTTTTTGCATTAATGACTACTTATTTTATCTCAGGTCACATTTGGCAAATATGTTTCGATATCACTTCATTGAAGTTTTAGAGTAGGTACCATCATTATTAATTTTTTGCCAAGCAAGTTTCAAACAGTTTCCAAGCTAATAAAACAATAACGATACTTCTTACTGTATGTATGTGTGTACGTGTTTTATGTGTACTTTTTGTAATTATTATTATTATCATTACCCGTTATTCCCTTGCGGGACATAGGGTGCAAAAAACATACAAGTATATACATATACAGACAATCATATTGTATGTATTATATTGTGTCTATATAATTTTTCCACTGCGTTCGGTCCTGTGCAGTTCTTCTTAGCTGAGCAACAGTCTTTCCAGTCTCCTCAGATACGGTTCTTCTCCAAGTTGTTGTAGACTTCTTATTGCTGCGAAGACCTTTTCTTTTTCTTTTTGGCCGCCGAATCAGTTTTTCACTTAACCTACAAATTGCTTCAGTCTTTGAACCAGTTGTCGTCTTAGCTGATGGTTTTGCCTCAATGCTATGAGGTGATGTCACTCTCACTTCCTGTTCAAAATCGTAGGATGTCGAACGAACAAGCTGACATTTCTTTCAAACAAGGTTTGTTAATTTATCCGTCTGTTGACAAATATATTGTGCGCAATAGGCTACTTCGTTTGGCAGGTGCGCATGTGTAAAAGCGACAGATTTTGAAAACTTTCGTACACCTGTCAGTGTGAATATGGAAACTTGGCAACGCTGCATAGCTCCCGACCAGTTACTACTGATCCTGGCTGTTACTTTTGCACACACCGTAAACACATCTCTTCGTAGCTCCTTTAAACTTTCTTCTTGGTAAAACCATTCTCAACAAGTCGTGCTCTTTTCTCAAAAAAGTGGGCAACAACGTGGAGGTTAGGCTAGATCGAAACGAGAAGTGAGAAGTGTCATAATTGTCACAAGTGACAGTTGCGCACAAGCGCCGATTTCTTGTTGTTTCGAGCGCTGTTGCTATTTTCGTTGATCCTGTACTTCCACAAACGATCATTGAATTTAATTCCTATAAAACATTTCCTTTCGATACCAAAATGGTATCTAACATTAAATCCGAGATTAAACCACATTTTTGTAGGGACCTCTTTGTAATTTGTTCTTCATGTATTCATGTATGTAACATCAAGTGCAGTTTTAATTATTTTGTCCAACGTTCTTCGCCGTGTACAGTTCGTACTGCTCGAACTGTTTTGGTATTTCGGCTCCCCTTAGCCTCGTTTTCATTTATTTTTCACCACAAAACAGAGAACAAGCCAAAAATGCTGTTCCCACTGGTTCGAATTTCTAACATGGGGATAAGAGAATCGGTGTTCTGACATGACATGTTACGATTCATGTTAGCAAACATATCGGTCACGAACATCCATATTAGTGAACGACAAAAATAGAAAATAGGCCTGTAAGCCTCATCGTTTTTCCCGCCAGCTTCTCCTGCCTGGACACGGGCGTAAGGTTGCCAGATGGCTTGGAACTGACATCGTTAATTCGTTAACTTGATGTATAAACCCTGCATTAGCCTATTTTGAACATATTCAAAAGAAGTGCCCTTAGTATAGGCACCAGAAAGCAAAAATTGATAATTAGTTCTAATGGACAGGGAGCTGGTGCCTCAAAACTTACGTCATAAGGTACATGATTTTAACCCTGTAGGTCTAATGTGCGTTCATAAGGTTGTTAAAAATTGCTTTGTCTTACATGTCAGACCTGGGGCTTTAGGCTGGTATGAGCCTGTCAATTTTCGAAAAAATGGCCAAATATTTACGTCATAAGGTACATGAATGAAACCAACTGGATTTTGTGTGGGAACATCCCCTTGATCGAAAATCTGGTCGTAAGACAAAATTTTTGGAGGGCTTTCGGTCCATAAGACAAGTTTGAAATTTTCAAAAAAAGACCAAAATTTATCAATTTTTTCACAGGCGTTTTGTTGACTGTTGACTAACCCACCAAGTGTGATATATATTTGTAATCAGGATGAAAAACGGAATCGATTTCCATGTTAAAATACAGGGTGTATGATTTGAGGAAAAATTTTCGATGTTGCACCCTATAAGCGATGTACCATTAAAAAATTTTGTAGACAGATTCGAAACCTGCCTAAAAAATCATGTGAGAATAGTTTTTCATTCCTGGAGTTATGCTAAAGGAGAAGTCTCCAGGGGGAGGTGAATTTTGGCCTTTTTGAAAATGTCAAACTTGTCTTATGGACCGAGAGCCCCCAAAAATTTTGTCTTATGACCCGATTTTTGATTAAGGGGATGTTCCCACACATAAGCCCGTTGGTTTCATTTATGTATCTCATGACATAAACTTTTGACATTTTTCGAAAATTGACAAGCCTATACCAGCCTGAAGTTCCCGGTCTGAGATGTAAGACAAAGAAATTTTTAACAACCTTATCAACGTACATTAGACCTACAGGGTTAAAATCATATACCTTATGACGTAAGTTTTGAGGCACCAGCTCCCTGTCCATAATAAATTTTGAATAACCACGCATCGATTAGTCGATTACTAAGCTAACTAAGAAAGAATCGATAGCAATTTTCCAGGGACTGAGCGACTTTCAAGCAATCTGCAACAAATAAAACAACCACTAGCACTTATAGCTGATGGCTGAAGTTCAGTCAAACAAAATTAAAAGGCGTACATAAGCACCGTTTTGGCGATTAAGCCGAGATTACCTATATATGTATTACGTGGAGAAGAATTATTAATCCCACAATTCCCAACGCAGACACGTTTAAAACATGCATGCTGCTTGAAACGTAAGCAATTCTAGTTTTAATCTGCGCTCGTTAGTGCTCCAACCCAAATGCATAATGCCTCGGCACTCACATATAAGTGAGTACTAAGTTTATAGGATTACAGTTCTCGTTTCCTTAATCATTATACAAGTTTATGTATATTTAAGTATATAAGGAATTTCGTTCGTGTTTCTGTTTCGTTCATGTTTGTCTTGTTTCGTACATCCCTTACGAAGTATAGTGATGAAGTGGTGCCCACCCGTGGAGACCAGCAAGTGATTGAATGTTCACTGTTGTTATTATTACGGTTAATATTAGTTGCAAACTGGAAGCACATATTGAAACGAAACAATATTGGAGAGAACAAGCTTAAACTCGAGTGATGGACTCGTCAAGTCGTCAATCAACCACTTTCCTTGCGTTGCGACACTATTAATAAAATCCTACTAACCCACCGAGTGGAAAAAATAATTCGCTCAGTGAAGCTAATGGGCTATTCAAATTGAGTTTCCACATGAAGTACACGGCGCTGCTCATGGTCCCTGGACTTTAATTCTTGCGTAATTTGGATCTTGTACGAATGAATAAGATGCGTATTTTTTCAAAATATCGCTGTATGGTGGAGTAAGACAGCCCCCAATTGCTGCGATCGACGTTTTTGGTTGCTCTGGAATATTATCACTTACGATATAATTGAGAAACTATCGCTTAAACACACTCTGTTCAATATTGCCTACTACTATAAATACACGTCAATCATTTATCCGCACTTGAGCCGATTACTACTCGCTTTTGTCGCTTTGGATTTAATAATGGTCTGTTGGTCGGCCCATTGGTGCTTATATACTTCAACTGTTATTCTGGTACTTTCCACCGGTTTTCCCGGCAAATTCAACATTGACAGCGGCATGTAGATCGCGTCGGCTCTCGAACAATCCAACACTCTCGGGTGTATTCACCAGCCTATTCTAGAGCGACACCTCCGCGCTGAGAACGCGCGCCGAGTCTCGAAATATGAACATTCAACTGTGCAAACAGTTCAGTTGAAGAACTTCCCTTCTTCAAAATGAGCTTCCATGATTAAAAACACTAAATATCACCAACACAAGAAGCAGATTTAGCAAAAACAGAAAACTTTTGGAACTACCTGTTTGGGGTACTTGCTTACAGATATTTGACATCAACCAGCTGGAGTTTCAACATGCTGAGAGCTGCATTAACCATATTCGATCTTATCAGCCATGTTCTTCCCATTCCCGTCCCCACTGCAACTAACATAAAGAAAAGCCCGGTGACCATAACTCCTACGATTTCTCAAAGAAAAACATGAACATGTTACGGGGGACACTTGACAAAACTCAACTCAGCATGGCTCTGCCATTCGCTTGCGCTATTTTTAAAAGACCAAAATTTTACCAGTAGTCTCAAGTGAAGTGAAATACATACGTACGTTCCGCAATAATCGTTGACCAAAGAGGCCATTTTACATGTCAGTAATGGATCTAATACCATAAAAATTGTATTTCAAATTATTATCAGTTATTACGGTCAAGATCACTACATAATGCACAGAACTTGTTCGATTGTTCGATTGTTGCGGCATGAATAGAACATCGTTTTATTCTTTTGCTCGTCTACTTGCAACTTTTGAACTGATGCACTGGAATCCTCCGCCTTTTCAACAAAGAAAACTCGCGGAATAATACGTATACCTACTTTAGAGTTTCGCTTGCTTACGCGAATAATGCAATCGTCAAGTGAGCCCTTCTCGCACGCCGAGTTCCGCAAGCAGCAGCGCCAGGGCCGCAATTCAATTTTAATCTCCGAAAGCTGCCGAAACTCAAACACCACGGCGAGAAGTAGAAATCTTGCATTTGAGTTGCATCCGAAATGGGATTGACCGCGCGTCACATTCCCTCATCCCTGGTCCTCATCCCCGGTCTCCATCTCCTTGATCCCACATCACCAGTCTCCTCCAACTTCGTATAATACAGCTCCACAGCCATCAGCAGCTCGCTCCTCCGACGTTGCATACCTTACATAAAGTGTGTGTATGTGTTGGTATTAGGTGCGATGGCAAAGTAATTGCCATCATCCCTGTAATAGTTCTCGTCTAATTCCTCTCGGTGAATCTCTTAAGAGAGAAGTGGATGGCTCTGATGGTGAACTTTACCAACGCGTAAAACTTTCTATACGTAGATCCATTAGGGATGGATTGGTGCGTACCGTTTATGTTCCATTATTCGTTCGCATAGCTTTGCAGCAGTGGGATTGTGCTGGACGAGTTTTTTTTTTTCGTCCGGTTGGCTGGCCGCATGAATTGACCATAAATCCGCAATATTCGCTCGGCGATTTGCTTGTAGTACGTATAGGGATAGTAACATTTTAAATTGGCAATTTACATTATTGGTGGAACGTCGATTTCCTCAAATCGTTTAATTTGGCTTTGAATAGGTGCATTCAAGTATGGGTTATTGTTGCCGTTACAATACTAGATTCGAACCCAAACCAAATTGGTGATGTGTATAGTGGACGCTATTCGTGTTTGATGATGTACGATATCGGTGATCTGTGTAAAATCTGAACAGATCCTTCACAAGTGAGATGCTCTATAGCGTTGTAACATTTACATTCCACAAGAATTAAAAATTGGCAATTTGTGTTCGTGAATTATGAAATCAAGTCGCCGCCTCACGGCATAAATTTAAATTTGCGAAAAGGAGCGGCAGATCGTGATGGTGCAGGAGTCTGCACATCGAGCACACCTTCGGTTCGGGGCCTTGCTTAATGTTTACGCGACAAGCGCCAGAGGGCACTGTTGTTTGCCCCATGCACGTGGAACGCGCAGCTGGAGCGGGACGCTGAGGTTGGACTTCTTTTCCGGCTAGAACCACGGAGCTGAAAACACGTAAAAATTTCGCTCTGTCCTAGCGACTTTTTTTTTTTTTTTTTCTGAAAAACCATTTTGTTCTCGACCGGCGTCGCCGTCCACGTGTGGCACAATTTCCACCTGTTAGAAGTATGTTTTTGAAGACTGGTGGTTCCGATTTAAAGCGCGACAATTTGACTCTTAGGCTTTTCCCTTTATTTCGTTTTTTTTCCACGTACCCATGTACACGAAAGATACACGTCACCTAATTTCAACGTACCCTACTAGTACGTTGAAGCTCGCTGTCCCGACAAGTGTGCTAGAAGATGAGGGGACCATCGATTTCTGAAACGTTTCGCCGCCATTCGGCTCTTCAAGCGACTTTTCAACAGACTTCGGTGCAACCCACCATCTAATATCAATTTTCACCGTCCTCTTCAAGCGACGCTTCACCAGATGCCGGTGCAACCCGCCATCTGACATCAATTTTCGCTGCATCTCGCTCCGCTCTACACGAAAACGACTGGCCGCGTACAAGACTCTTTCTGGACTTGGATTGCCCCGGCTCCCGGTTAAGAAACAGTTACAGCGTATTTTTGTATTTCAAATCAGTGATAAGATAGTAAACTGCAAAGAAAGATAGTTTGAAAAGCGACGTATTCACGTAATCAACAAGAAAATTTCTCAAAAATAATGATCCAGCAAAAAAACTCACGATAAAAATGAAATGCATGTTTATTTCCAATAACCTCGTCATGAGCATGAGGTCCAATCACTAACTGTTCTGCATCTGCAACGCAATATACAACGAGAAAAGGTGATATATTTTGTTGCCTTCAAAACTGCTCCTTAGAAACTTAGGACTGTTCTCGCGGCGTTTCATTTGAAAGATTTTGGTGCAATCCCATTTCGCCGCTTGCTGCCGAACATTGAGCCTTGATCGGATTTGACCAGCGAAACAATGGAACCCGCTTCACCCCTTTCCCTACCATATGGTCTACAGTTGCAGTATTCATTTGAAATTTTAAACCTGAATACAGAAGACATCAACTTACAATCTGCCGTATAGCCTTTTCCAAAACGTCAAGTGGAACTGAATTGGTAATTCTGCAAACTTATCACCACTTGCCGTGCTTGCTTCTCATTAAACTAAAATTTTCAAGGTATGATTGGCATAATCAAACTTTTCTTTATCACATGCAAAAAAAATGCACTTCAGTGTCTTTTGAAATATGCACGTACGAGGCTTGTGAACTACACCGTGTTGGCGCATATTGAGGCGAAACTCATGCCACTCGCTAGCGTCCCGTTAATGTGACAAAAGCGCTCTCGCTGAAGAAAACAAAATTACAAAAAAAGATTACAAACAGATCGTGAATCGACTATGGACGCCAGAGTAGAGGGCGCATGGCTTGTGCATGCATGCCTCAATAAAAAGAAAACTGCCCATTTTTCCCGTGCCAGGGGCCAGTTTATCTGCCCGATACGGAGAGCTCTTTGAGTGCGTTTAATTCGTCTTTCTCCGCTATGAAATAACTCAGCGCATAACGTGGATTTAAGAGGAAGAACTGGCCCGTCATTGCCCATGTCCCGGGTGAAAACGTAATAAAACGCCGCCATTTATTTTCCTCCTATTACCTACCAGCGAACCAGGGACGAAGCGCGACATGACCTGTTGGCTTTTCTGCCGCTGCCGCTGGCTCAAATCTGGTGTAATTAACGGAAGACCTGCTTTTCCTAGACGACGACGGACGACGTTCTCATTATTCTCCGGCTCCAATTATTATACTCGCGTGCAGTAAAAGGATTCAAAAGTAATGGCGGGTGAACCTGGATATTCCGATGCGGCTGTTCGCTATTTCGAGTAGCATGCAGCCGCATAGCGGAAAAAAGATGAACCACTAGAAGTCATACTTGGGTAGGACGATCATGTCATTTTCATGAAACCAAGAGCATTGTCAGTTATCACTGCAGTTATAGTCAAACTGTCAATCAAAGAAAAGGGAGAGCGACGGATTCGGAAAATAGGCACTCAGTCGAAGAATTCTTCAAAGAAACCTCTGAGTATCACCCAAAGAAGAGGACTCTCAAATATATTGTGACAAAGTGACGAAAGCTCACTGATATTTCTGGTATTAATGGGAAGCAAAATCAAGCAAAATTAGTTAACTCACACAGACATTCAAAATACAATGCCGAAGACACCTTACTAGACAGGGCATATGCTAAAACAATACAAATACGACCAACAATGTAAAAATAGCGGTGCTATTCGCGCACCCCATGCACACGAGGAGCTGAAAAAGAGCCTACACCAGATAGCTGACATGTTCCTCGCTAAGAGTTGACAACAATCTCGGCATATCCATTATTGCTGACCCTGACCCGACCCGACAGGTAACATCAAAATAATTATCTCAGAGCAAATGAAGCATAATAATGAACATGACAACCCAGCAAAAAGTACCGTACAACCTGTTTGGACAATAACAGCCCCAATGACCAATACAAAAACGAAACATTGAGAAACAGTCAAATTAGGTCGGATGGAAGCGATCGATGGCGACAGGGGTGCGACTTGTCACGGTACTTGGGAAAAGATTACACACCAAGGTTCTATAATATTCGCAAACGGCATGTCAAAATAGCAGTGAGTATAACTAAAATGACATGGAAAATACTAAGAGCCACAAAAGTCGAGGGACATGAACGGTATATCTGCGACATTGCTCCAGCAACCACCTTAGAGAATTTGTCTTAGAACTTCTCTAAAATCGGAACACAAGCGCATAATATTCCGTTTTATACACAAGGCCCATTGCTATGACCTTAGACCAAATATGATTAATAGTGCGATTCTGTAAAAAACAACATTCTATAAACGCTCTGTTGTGTTAAAAATCCTGTCTGCCATTGGCTGATGCCTAGGTGATAACAGCGTAACAGAGCCTTTATGGGATGGAATTTTCTAGAGAATCGCACCATAAGACGTTAAGCGCCAGAGACCGAATCAAAGTATTTATTTCCTTCCGCGCCAAGTGATACTGGGAGACCTAGAAATTGATCCATTGAAATCTGAATAGAAAACGAAAGATCACAATAATTACCTACTTTCCCTTTCATGTTAGTGGTGAAGGGAAGAGTGGTAAAGTAAGAAATCCATGTCTAAATAACTGTAAACAGCTTATAGCTACAAAACAGTGATTTTAATAACGACAAGGTAACAACATTATGTATTTAATAAAATTATTGCAACTTAGTAGGTTTTGGATGCGAAGGTAGTTCCAGAAGCTTTGTTCATTAGTCAGAACCACTCTCGAAGCAACCCCCTGTAAATAAATCCCATGTTATTCTGTTCAGCTGGAATCGAATCAGCTCACAATGAACGTACTTATGGATTTTTGGAAATTGCTCCACATTTTCTGGAAACGGTTGGGACCGCCCGAGGCCGAAAACAGTTTATTCCTGTTCAATGCACGACGAACTGCACTCCCAATATTACCTCCATCATCACCACCACCACCACTGCTCTTCACTTGAATATTATTCTGCATACTATTGCTGGATTGTCGGCTTCGAGTGTATAATATCGAAATACCGCGAGTTTGTAGTAGTTGTCGGGTATCGGTAATCGAAAGCTGCAAAGCTTCGTTACCGTACTTATCATTACCATTCTAGTGGAGTACCTATTTCTACTAAATTATCTTCAACTTAAATAATTAAACTTGATGTAATTACCGGCGAGGATCTTGGAAACATTAGTAGCCTCAGAGACACGTCACTCACAATCAATATCGATTAAATAAAGCGGCTTGTGGCAATAATTCCATCAGGAACACGGCTTTTGGACGCTTTTGCTTAGATGCTCTAGAAGTCACTGGATTGGTTACATATTTAGTTGTCAATAGATTATTGTTGGAACATTGCGAGAAATAACACCCAAATACAGGGTTAATAAAGTCTTGGGGTAGATAATTGAACTGTTTATAAAAGGTCAGCAACTAATATTCTTATTTAGTTCTTGAAAAATTGTATATTCAATTGGAATCATCCGAGGGAAAACAGACACGCAAATTAATACGCCTCTTATAATCAATTTGACAGCTTTTTTCATTAGAGTGAACTATGGAAATAATGTGTTGTGTTGGTACGAATGAAACCATGACGACTTGATAGTAACTTCTTGGCAGCTAGCTGTCCACATGTGCTATGTTTAATGTGACTCTTCTCACCGTGTCGAGGGGTCATGTACTCATGTACGCGAAAGTGAAAATTTTTGAGAATACGTGAGGAATCGTGGGCTCCCTAAGAGTGCTTTGCAGTGTGGACAAAAAGTGGCATTCCCTCTACTGGTCGGTGGCTCTTCGCCATGGATGGCTGTCAAATGGTTTTTGGCGGCCACTAAGAAAATTATGCCGAAGAACTTCAGAAAAGACATAGCATTTTTTCAATAATTTTCCAGCTACATTTCTATTGAACACACCTTCAAGATGGTCCGATACTTTTGAATCACCCTGTATAGTGTCTTAGATGTCTGAAAAGAAGGAGGAAATCAAAGTCAAAAATCACCTGATGATGATGATGATCTGGTGCGTCTAAAAATTAAAGAAAGCAAAATAGGAACGATTGAAGTAGGTACGCGTGCAACCAGTCCGCGGACCGATCACTTTCCAATGAAACGCAAAATGCTGGCCTCGCATTCGAGGAAGTATAGGAATGCTTGATTAATTGTATCGGCAACACCCAAACCTTGCTCCCTTACACTCGGCGGAACAATCACAACGTGTCGGGTTGGCAGCACTTTTTTGCGTGTACAGGGTCCCCAGGAGGGACATCTTTTTTTGCTACCTATACATATTAAGGGATTGCGGTGTCGCACGATAAAGGGTGGTGCGGGGGCGGAGATAAGCTGACGGCTGGCTAAATCAAGTTAACCGGAGCTTAATCCGATAGATTCGCGTAGCCGGGCCATGATCCGGAGAAGCTTATCTCTCCGTCCGATTAATTAATCATTACATTACCGTATTGTGCATAATCGAGATTCTGCCGGATTAATGGATGAATGCTTGATGATCATCCCGATGACGTGTGCATTATCTGACGTTTTTGCTGCAGTATAGTGACGCCAACAAAGTTTTTCTCTGATACTGTACAACACTGCTTGAAGATTCTTCGGCTGTAGTATTCAGACCGGCAATTAAATGTATTATATAAATATTCAGTTATATCGGCCGATACAACTATGGAGTTCTATTTTACTTGCGAATATAAGAAGTGCTTGTACGGCAAATTGCTGCTAAAAAAGACGAACCGAATCCACAGACACCGATGTTTCAACTTTCGCATGTCTCCTCGGCGTGGCCAACGCCAGACCATCTCTCCGACATTAGTCGCTACTCAACTGCACAGCTTTGCCGATAGTGAGATGAAATTAACCGACACCGAGTTCCGGTGTTAGCCAAGCCAAGAAGACATGAAAATGTCGAAACATCGCTGTCCGTGGATTCAATTCGTTTTTATTGTGCAACACGAAATATAACGCTTTTTTTCTTTCGGAAAATTGCTAGGGTTAGCTCTGATTATTGCGAAAACGTACCGTCAGTTAGTCGGAAGCAAGATTGGAAGTTATTTTCACACATCTCTTATCCTGGGGATTTATAATTGAGCAACGGAATTTCGTAATTGCAAAAAACTCTTGCACCGTGCTGCAAGTTTGTCACTTGTATTTTTTGTGTTCATGTATACCTATGTTGTGAATAAATTAAAACGTGTTGGAAGCTTTTCATTCTTGTTTTCTCTCTGTTCCAGACTGATTACGCCCGTCATTTAGAGGAAGTGGCCAAGGAAACTGAAGTGCTCCTACTCCAAACTGTCCAAGTCCAATTGGCAAAGCACGGTCGACTTGATCATGCCTCGACGTTGCTGGCGTTCTGGGAACGTTACGGCGGTAAGCTCCAATTTAAGAATTTAATCGAAGGGATTATTTTATCTTATTATTATTTACGGAAAGACGTGAGGGACATTAATAAGAAGGTCCCTACAACCAGTTGAACATTGATTCGGGACTCCTCCATTCAGATTTTTTTTTATACACCCAAACCTACGAGGGTGTGATCCGGCCTAGCCTCTCATAAAGGCATCAAATTTCCGTGTTTTTAATGGTTTCATTTAGTGCCATCCTTTAATAGTTGAACTCTGTCGTTCCATAAAATTACGCCCAGTGGTTTTTATTTCATAATTTTCAAAGTGTAACAATGGTCCTAGGCTCTTGAGTCGGGGAAAAAAAATATTTTGATTTCGGGAGATGACACTACATGGAGTGAATCTTATCTCTTCTTGGGATCGCGGAACAATGTCAAGATTGACCGAGACGTTCTAACTTATCTCAAGGAGTCCAGATCGTTAGTTTTCTGTGGATGAACGATGTCTAGAACCGTTTCGGGTAAAAGGCCGATAGTCTAAAAACGTTAATGCACAAGATGTCTAGTTTAAAACGCCTCAGCGAGAATATTTGAGATTGTCAAGAGCAGTCGGATCAGTCTTATAATGTTTGGCAACACCCTGTATATCTGGAATTCAAATGAGCAAGTATTTTTAGAAGAACGCGTGATCTACCCCCGGGAATATGATATGTAAAAAAAAACTTGCATAATAATATCCTACAAATGCTTCACCGTTTGGTCCAACTTAAAATTCAAACCACAGAAGTGAGCTCCGCTAGATTGCGATACTATAAATCAGCTGGTTCGCAGACTGACAGTGAATGTTAATATCAACGTCCTTTCATTAGGTTTTCATGTATACAGGATGTCCCGAAATTAGCCTGCCAAACTCTACCAGTAGAAGTAGATTCCAGGATCAAAAATAAAAAAATAGAGATTTGGGGGTAAAGTGAACTCTAATATCATTGTTTCATTGCACGAAAATAACAAATTATTAATGAATCACTCTAGAACAATTACAGGGCCGGGTCTGGCCTATCTGCCGCCTGCGTGCCAGCGAAAAATTGCCGCCCCCTTCACCGGCAGTGTAGACCCTCCCCCCAAAATGCGGGAATGAGAATAATCCTTCGAAATTCAACTTTATTATTATATTGCCGCCCCTATGACTTGCCGCCTGCGTGCAGGCACGCACTGCACGCCTGCTAGGCCCGGCCCTGAACATTAAAAGAATTTTGGAGAGCTTGTATCTCGTCAATGTCAGTTTTTCTGTCTTGTCGTCGCGTGTGGTAGCGCTCAATGCTGCACATTCATGTCGTCTTGACTGAAGACGTAGGCAACCAGTAAAACAGTTACTGTTCTACTGTAGAAGCGAGTGTAGAAGTGTTGAGAGCCTCCCCCTGTAGTCGTCCGGATGTTGAGAGCCATAATACCACCACCACCACCTTGCATTTAATGATTAAGAAGTGCCGTTGGGTATGAATGTTGTACATACCCATGCCTTAATTTCAAGAGGTGTTGAAAGGCGAAAACTCCAACTCATAAACCAAAAAAGTTGGAGTCATGAGAATCAGCATGTAGATTCACAAGTCAGTGTTTATTAAGCTGAAATGAACCGCGTCTGAATATTTTCAGCCGTTTCTGAAATATTTTCAATTTAGTGGTCATTTTGGAAATCCAAAAAATCTGTGATTTTTCAAGATATTTGGATAAAACTCATCTTGGCATCTTGAATTAGCCAAATATGGAATAAGTGGGAAATTCATTGGTAATAGCAGTATCGGTCCTAGCCAATAATATAAATTCAAAAATAACTGTTCTCAGTGAGTAACTTTTTGTAATTGGCCACTTGAAAATGTTAAACCAACCATTTTTCCGAGTTTTATAGAACTTCGGCGGTTAATACGACCAAAATGACCATGAACATATAAGGTTTTGAAACAATCTATGATCTTGTTCATTCTGTTTGGCACTTGTTCATATTCAAAACAAAAATAATACCAAAAATGACCCACCGACAAATAAACGGCGATTCAAAAACGAAAAATTGATCAAATAAACGTATTTCCCAAACTTGTTCCATTTTTCCAGAATATTTTCAGTATATTTCGCGAATGACTGATGATGAATCAAAATGGTTCCGTAATTCATCTCGAACAAGGTATTGGCTGTTTTAATACCCATATTCATCCTCACAATTTAGTCCACGTGGTGTAAACGATAACAGACAAGGACCAAGTAGTTTGGGTCAGGTCTCTTGTTAGCCGTGGACTGGCCTAAATTTAATCTGGACCAAATCCCCAAACATGCGGTGTGAACGGTACTATACTGACCCAAGCCGCAGAAATCTGTATTAGACTCAGTTGGCCGGTTCTCAGCTAACCTAACTGATGCTTTCTGACTGTCGAGGCTATGTTACATGCCAAAAAGGCCTCGTGCTTTTTTGGTGCGACTTATCATCGGTCTGTCTTATTCAGGAACACGGCCCGTCAGCTGATCAGTGGAGATAGGCCGGGGTTCTTTCTTTTGGATGAGGGGGGGCACAGTATTGTCGACTGAATTCCCAAAAAAACAACCTTCAGCACCAAACATTGACTAGTACAGCACTGAAGACAAAGCAATGAATGGATTTCAAACACATAGTTTTATTTACAAATGGTAATGAAAATACACAGGTGCCGGTTGGCTAATTTTACAATAAAGGAAATAAAAGAGGTTGATATGTCGAATAATATTGACGAATAATGTTGTCGAAATGATACTGTCGTATAATTTCGTCGTATACTGCCACAACAACGTTTCTGTTACAGTCGAAAAAGATTTAAGCCGGAATCAAAGTGAACGTTATCTGTTCCAAAGCGTAGGTACCTGTCGTCCGGTTTTTAACAATGCCAGATAACGATTCACGACGAGGTGAAACTAAAACGGCGCGGTAGGTACCTACATTGATAAGCCACCCCAGAGAGTGTCTATCGGCTTCTTCTCCACACGATAACAATGTTACAAAAACAATAATAATTTTATATATGAAACCTTGTGAATTTAATACAGAGATTTTTCTTTCGAAACAAACAATTATTAATTACAAGTCAAACGAAGACCTTCCGCCCTATAACATCTACGTTAATTTCAAAATACTAACAATAAGGTACCACGAGACTGTCGGTGGCAAAACTACAGAATTTGTGCACGGATTTCTAACGATGAAGAATGATGTTAATTTAAACAAAGCGCATATACGCTTCGCGTACGGTCGACAAACGCAAACAATTCAATTGCGAGCAGATTGACTTTCAATCTTGCTCTTTATTGTTTCCTGAAAACTGTCAATCTATTTTTCTTCCGTCTTTTTTCTAGAACGGTACCTAGAGTAGTGTTCAGCCAAATATCAACGTGAAAAATGATTATCGTTCACGCATTTTAATGTAACAAAAGTATAAGAGGGAGAATGAAGCAACACAAATAGGCGAAATATCGCCGGCTTACTTGACCAACACGCAAAGCTATAAACACGGTGACGGTTTCCTGACGGCCGCGATCGACAAAGTTGTCGTGCGCTGAGACTTCCAGAGAGCGGGCGATAGCTAGACTTGGTGTCGTGTGGAGATGGCGTCCACGCCAGGGCGACAGGATTCGCCGGCGGTTTGGAAAATCTCAAACTCAAACCAGAAGATGGGCTCAGGAAATTCCCTGTTGCGTAAATGCGACGATGTCGAAGACGGCGACGTTGACGTACGTCTTGCTGGCAAAATCCAGACTATGAAACGGGATGACAGGAAAAAAGAGACGTCGGGATCTCGATCGTAGAAAAACTCGTTATGTAGCAGAAAAACTGAGTTGTAGGTAACAAAAAGAAATCTGTAACAATTCACTCAACTCAGTATCGACTCCAACTCGAAAATATGACAAAAAGAGGAACCAAATCAGCCGTTACTTTACCTCAGGTGACGGACGGTTTCAATTGATGCGTCAGGTGTGGTTGTACTTCTTTAGACGGCGAAACAATGCCTTTTTCGGGTCCAATACCCTGATGATCCAACGTTCGCCAAATAAATCCGCAAAACAGGCGGTTTCTGGCTTCCAACTAAGACAATTTATAAGACCACTCAATAGGCAAAAACGTGGATATACAGCACACACGCTAGACGAACAGCTTCGATGCGAGTTTCAAATCGAGAAAAAAAAGAAAGAAGTAACTACGTTGCCCCGTTTTATCAGCTTCTCCCTGCCGGCGCGTTGAGCTAGGTCTTATCTATAGCCAATTGGAGAAAAGCACCCGGCACTCGCTTTCCGGAACGGCTACTACGAGATAACGAAACTCCCCAAACTACTAGTAAATAAACGGCAGGGCAGTACTGGACTGGCTCAGTCGGTCCAAGTACCAAAAACAAGCAGAAGCAGAAAACGACGTAACAATCTCTTATCGAGTATTCTGTCTGATAGGGAGTTCTACGTTAGATAGCAGAGAAGAAGATTGTTATGGACGAGTTATGGACCAAATTTGGACTATATTTAGAAATAGGTTGACCGTTGGTCTATCGGTGTAAACGCTGCAAGAGAAGGACCATTTTAGGTGGAATTCGGGTCAGTTTATTTCTGAATACTTGCATAGGCGGGAATGGAAATAATAAAGTAAAGCAGAGGTTGGCAGAAGTTGAAGGATTTTTACTAAGTTGAAACCAGTTCACATAAACCATATACTTAGTTGTTATTATCAAAGTACTCCCGAAAGAAACTAGAAGTTGTTAGATGATTGTTATTGTTTAACATATCCATGTTATCCTATGCAAACTGCGAATGTTTACGTACCTAGATATGTATATAGGCACTGCAACTTTAGCATGCCATTAATTAAAGGAATTGTGTGTTGAAATTTTCCTCCCTGTAAATCCCAACTGAATTAAGTAACACAACATGCGAAATTATGTTACAGTTGTAACAAAACCCTGTACCTACCTATCCGCGCAGATCATAATACAACCACAAAACATGTGGGTATAACCTGGCCCTATTGCCGGCTGCCCACCTTCCACGAGCCTGGCCGAACATGATAATGCTTGTTATTGTTTTACATACCCGCTGAAATCTTGCTCCCATAGGTACGTGTTCACATTTCAAAATTAGAAGCTAGAACAATGAAAAAATCAAACCCGCTGATGAATCCCTAATACCTACCAACATCAAAATTTATATATACCGTTCCGATCATCGCATCGCTGGCCAAAATGGTAATAATAATATAATTGAGTACCCAACGCACCGTAATTTCAGGCGAGACCTATCCTAAAATGAACTAACAGGCAATAACAATTAGCGGGAATGCAGCTTTCCGTCCGATATTGTTAATTAATAAACATTAAACTGAACTGGATTTACGGTTTTCGGATCATGCGGTATTTGATGCCGGCGCAAATTCGAGCTCCGTCCTCTTGTCGGTCTCCTCGTGCATTTTTTCGTCATATTTTACTTGCTCAAAAATAAAAATGAAGAATTACTCGTTGATCATTTGCGGGTAGGCTCGAAAGGTTGTTCCGGGCCCGGTAACCACTTCAACCCTGTTTCAAGTAGTTGGCGATGCCGCTCTCTAACCCAGGAGGACCAACGGCTTTATGTTCTTCCCGAGGCACAGAGACAGCGTAGATTGTTGACACTGGCCGGTCACCCATCTATATAATGACCCCGTGGAACGTTGCTTGTTGCTTCACTTTGATGTAATTGTTTGACCAAAGTCCGCGCTAGGCTGTGTCCGGAACAATGGTCGAATTGACGCAAAGTTTTTCAGTTGCTGTACGTAAAAAGCTTTGCATGTATTCAATACCAGATTCAGGGATTCTATGAATATCATTGGGACAATTATAAATCGACCATGCTTCGTGGCTGACTGCTCTAGCGTCGGTGGTTGGGCGTGCCTTGCGTCTTTCGAATTCAACAAGGCACTATAATCAAAACTCTTTTTTTTCTGCAGATGAAACCAGTTCCAATTCACGTACGATGGAAGAGGAAGTGAAACTGTTCCTAAAGAAATTGGAGACTCTCGAACGTGTATGGGACAACATTGAGAAATTCAACGGGGACAAGAATAAATTGGATGTTTTGAGGAGCAAAGCCAAAGTGATGACTGAAAACGCAAAGAGGGAAGGTTCGCTCAATGCCGGCGGAAAGTTTGAATGGGTCGACTCTGTTCTTATCAAGGTATTGATCACGCTTTACTATTATCACGATCATTATTACTATCAAATTTGCTGACAATATTAAAAAAAATAACGAAAATCTTAGTGCTTGCAAGAGGGATCTTGGCTGTTGGTCGACAACGTGAACTTATGTAGTGCCGCAATTTTGGACCGCCTCAACGCCCTTTTGGAACCCGGCGGTGTTTTGACCGTCAGCGAAAGAGGAGTGGATGCCAATGGACGCATGTACGAGATCAAGCCGCATGAAGACTTCCGGCTGTTCCTAACAATGGATCCGAAGAACGGCGAAATTTCGAGGTAAGTTCGTTTAAAGCAGCATTGTTTTCCGTAATATTCTTCCGAAATTTACTACTGGTTTTCCCATTATCTAATCAATTCATACTTAGGCTCCCTCAAGATTGTTGCCAGAAGAAGTTCTTCTTCGCAAGCGGCATCATTTCATATCAAATCATTGAGCTCCTCGTAGAACATCGCCGAGGATTTGTGCTGGGAGATTACTTGGCATTGATCTTAGCTACCAAAACAAAATGTCTACATAACATGTTGACCTTGGTTCAAAATTAGCAGAGAAATAGGAATTAATTTTAGAATTTAAAAAGTTAAAATTCGATTTTTTTATTCTTTTTTTAAATTGATAAAAAATAAAATGTCACAAATTTTTACTAATGTGACAAAAGTCAATACGATCAGCTTGTAGGTATGAATCAACTTACTTTGTGTACCTAATGTGTGACCAAAATCCAGTTATTAAACTTGGAGTTATAACAAAAAAACTATCTTCAAAACTCAATTTTGGAAGCCTCTATTTCCGTTATAATGCGTCCCCGATATTTTTTTTCTTCTCCTTCTTTCTTTTTTTTTTGCTCTACCATCTTCTGAAATATTAACAAGAAAAAGTGTAACACCCTATATATTGACATTTGAAAGATAGTTGACTCGACTATCGTGGCTCAGAAACTTCTCGAACTAAAACTTTTGACCTGTGACCCCATGAATATCAATCATTGAATATTATCAACAAATGTCGTCTCTAACCTCCGGTTCCAAATTTATCACGCTGATAGTTGCTATGCACCCTTAGACCATGCATACTCAGCGCTTCTCGCTTATGGACAAGTTAATCCCTAGGCTTCCAGTGTGCGAAAAATACACCAACGTTAAAACGAGGGGGCAATATCTTTCCGCTCTCAGAGGAACGGAAATTTGACCATTAGTGTTTACAAGCTGTGTGGATATTATACCGTTTTCATGATTCAAGTGAAGTAAATTGAACTCCTCATGATCACTGAGGACGTTTGAAATGTCTATCAGAGGGAACCGTACCGCTTTTGTTTGGCAAGCAGGTAGCCCCTTTTGTTTTGCAGGCTCGGGTGCTCGAGGTATGCACTAGTACACTAGACAAAGACACTAGATCTAACTGGGATGTGATTGGTGAACTTACATCTACTTCTCTGTTTAGTGATCTACCCCAAGTAGCATTGCTGGCGAAACGAAAGCGCCTTTGACTAGCTTGCGTGATTTCAACTACTTCTCGTGACGAAGAGGAAGATATGTTTTCTCCTTCAGGTTCCCGTGCGTTTTTTGGCCTGGTATTACTTGTCCATAAGCGCGAGCAGCGCTGAGCGTGCATGGTCTAAGTATGCACCAGCCAATAGGATGGCCAGTTGCTTAGTTTACTATGAGAGTGATGAATTTAATCCGCTCGTAAATAAAATTTTGGTGGAACCAGAGGCAAGCAGGTATTGGTTTTAATATTAATTTCCACATTTTTCACAGGGCGATGCGAAACAGAGGCGTTGAAATCTACATGCTGACGGAGAAAGAATCGGAAAGCCGCAACAATTACGATGTCAGAGCTTTGGTGCACAGAGCCGGACTCGAGGATCCACGTCACATCAACGCTCTGATCGCCCTTCACGATCACGTCACGGATTTGGTTCTCGGCGAAAAACCGAACATCAACGACCTCATCCGCGCATCCTCCCTCATATCGCAGCAAATCCACCACGGAATTGCCACACCGGACGCATTCGAAGACACCATTCTGGAAGTCTACTACAAAACCAGGAACCAGAACGAGTTTAACTGTACAGATTTCTTGTCTGCGATCAAACAACAAATCACCGAGAGCTTGCAACTGGAAGAAACGCCGAATTTCAGCGATGAAATGACCGTGTCAAGCGAACACCTGCACACCTGTACCGAGCTCGAGCTCGTGAAACAGCAAGCTTCGCTTTTGAAGCACGAAAGTGAAGCGAATATTCACAGGCTTCTGCTGGTGAATTTCTACGCCATAGCTGCGGCGAGTGATTTGGATTTACGCCATTGTCACGTCAAAGATGGCGCTGCTTTGTTTGATTATTTGAAAGAAGCCAAGCTCGAAGATCTGCCACTTGATTTGAATTGGTTTCCCGACATCGCGAAAGCCAAGAAAAATTGTTCCACGCTGGCTTTACACCTCGTGTCGTTGTTGGAGGACGAAAGAAACACGTCGGCAGCTTTGGAACGAAGCCTGAAGGAGACCAATCAGGTGTCGATGTTTGAGTACATGAAGCGCAAGCGAGCGCGAAAAGTTGACGATCAGTTCAACAACAATTGCTTGGTGGAGAATTTCTTGACGTTGATCGAGAGCTACGACGCAAGCGTTCTGGAAAAACTGTCGAAGTGCGACGTAACGGACGTCGTCGCCGTTAAAATTCTCTACTTATTGAGTTGGCGTTTCATCCTGCAACGTTCGATTTTAGTCAACATCAAAGGGGTCGCCAAAAATCTGCTGATATCAAATCTGAAGGTGCACTATCGCTGGTTTTTGAAACGCGCAATTTACGAGCTCAATTTGGAACCACTTCCGGAGAATTTGGACGTTTTGGTCGAGAGCATCAACCGTGACCTTGAACAACACTTTTCGGATTTGCACGCGGTTGCCAAGCGTTATCAGAAAGTCGAGATGAAACCGCCGCCGAGGACAAAAAGCGTGATTGAACAAATTGATCTGACCAAGTCAGATTTGACGATTACCGACCATCTGGTTCAGCTAAACACAAAAAAATCGTTTTCGGCAATTTTCGAAACAGATTGTACCAGTTTGAGCTTGTTGCCCGAGCAATTGGCTGGAGCTCTGTCGGAGTATTCCAGAGACCCGAGTCTGATACACGAAATCAGCAAAGTATTCTATGGATATGTTTCATCTGATATAGCCAGCCCGACATTGACTCGCCTGGTGTCCGAAGTGATTGCAAGCGAAGCAAATTTCGGTAATTTCAGAAAACTCGCCGAGCAACAGCGCTTCGTGCGGCTGACACTGTGGAGGAATTTGAAACAGTTACATGACGCCAGTTACGATTTCGTACAGTTGGAACGCAAGTTTATTTCGGCCAGCTTCCAATTGTTCATGGAACAAATGAAGGAGAGCTTGAACACGGATGACGTCGTCACTAGTTTGAGCCAAGTGTTGAAACAAGAAAATCGTTTCATTGCTGATTACATTGCGGAATGCGAACAGATGATCGCAACGGAACCGACAATCGAAGACGCAGCTTTGGTGCACGTTGAACTGGCCTATGTAAAAGCCGTTTTGAATTCAAAGCTTCCGCTCATAGACCCGTCGACCAAGAAAACGCTCAAGAAACAGTACAATTCCGAGCAGATTCGAAGCTTTGAAGATTTGCAACGCACATTCCGGATGTTGAACGAACTGTACAGCGGCAGCGAAGCCAGTCTGCACAGTCACTATCACCACGTAACTACGCTAATCGAGGACTTGAAACTGAAACAAGAAAAACTTGAAAATTATTTGGCAGTGCGACCTAAAGATATACTTTACGAAGAGGTAGTAACCGCCGTAAGTGATACGTTCTCTACGATTCTAGAACCGACCAAAATTTGTGCAACCATCGGCGATTTGAGCAAAGCTTTGCGTGGTTCTGAGGAAGTTCCCGAAGAGTTTCTCGCTCAGTACGAAAGCTTGATTCTCAGCATCAAAAACATGATTCAAGCTTGGTGCAAGTACCTATCGTACCCGGATATCACAGCGCCAGTTTTGGGGAACCTTGCCGAGCTTTTGTACGGTTTGAAACTGGCAACGGTTCTGATACGGAAATCGAACTGGGAATTGAAGTACGGCGTCAAAAACGAGATCTCGGCTCTAATTCAAATGCGACAATTTTCATCGTCTGATAACTTGAACAGTTTCATTGGAAGTTTCGTTTGCGACGAGGAGCATCCCAGTGAAAAGAAAAGCGAAGTGCTGAGGTTACTGAAATGCGACATACAAGAATCTTTCAATAGTTGCTTGCTGGAAGGAAAACCATCTGGTATTCTCGATAGAAGAACGTTCCGGCAGTTTGAACGGCTCCTGAAGATGTTCATAAACGCTTGGAATGCCCAAGAGCAAGAACGCGAAGCTAAGGAAAAAGAAGCAGGGTCTCTGTACAAAACCAAGTAAGTATTTTCTTTGGGCACCCACACGTATTGTTACTGATCAAAATTTTTCTATCAGGACAAAATGCGAAGAAAAACCAGAAGAAGAACAAATTGCTGAGGAAATGAAGCAGCTGTTTCCGAACTTCCACGATCAAGACTTTGCCGACATGCAAAAAGCGCAAAGCATCGGCGACGATCCGCCAGATGACGAGGTGAAGGACAACGCTGAAATTTCCGGTGTCATCACGAGCGACGACGTCAAGTTCGTGTCGGACATCCACGTGACTCTGTTGAGAACTCTGACAAAATGCGAATGGTTGAATCCGGACGACAAGAGCGTCATGGTGGATTTGGTCAGTCCTCTGATGGCAAAGTTCAAAACGTTCGGGAAAATTTTGAACAAGAGCGCCCGGTATCTCGACTACACTTTGGATACCGAATCGCTGGGTAGCTTGAACGTGCTGCTGCACGTCGTACAGAATTACGGGGACGTGAGTGGATTTTCGGACCCTTCGTCGCCCAGAGGTGCGTTCAAGAAGCAGTACGATTTCTACAAGGATGCCAACGTTGCGGAGGTCAAGTCGTCTTTCCACATTCTGGAGGAGTTGAGGTTGCGCGTGGTCGAATTGCTTGAAGAATGGCCTGGTCAAGCAACGCTACAATCTGTAAGTATACACAATTCTGCAAAAAGTGAAAAAAGGCTTTTTTTGTTTGAGAGAACTATTTAGTTACTTGACGTGTCTTTTTAGCATTGCCGCAGATGCTTGCTTCGAACCTTTCTTTTAGCGCATTGAATCCTGCCTTCAACTGATTATAATAAATAATGTAGCTGATTATAGCCTTCAAAATATCGAATGTAACGCCGCGAAGTCATCAAAACTTTTCAAATTATGATTTAGTTTGTAACACTTCATGTGTGAAAATTTCAGATCCTGACGATCATCGAGCGGATCTACGAATTCAACATCGCCAGCCCCCTGCCCCGTTTCCTGACCGGTTTCGAACTCCTGCTCGCCAAGTGCAAGGAATGGGAAGAAGTCGCCCATTCCGGCGTCACTTTGAGCACCCATTTCCAAAACATGACTCATCAGATCATAGCCTGGCGCAAGGAAGAGCTCAAAGTGTGGAAAACTTTGCTGAACAGCACTTTCCAACGCCTGTCGGATTGCTCCAAGTGGTGGTTCTACATTTACAACGTCATGGACCAGTTCGTTGGCGGTGAAAATCTCAGCCAGGTCGACCTCGTAGAAACCATGCAGAAATTCATGACCACATCGAACTTGGTCGAGTTCGAAAAGCGATTGGAGCTGCTGCACGCATTCCACTGTCACGCCGTCTGTTTGTCCAACGGCGGCGAAAAAGCCGGGACTTTTTCGAACGTTTTGTGGAATTTGTACTGTTACTTCAAGCAGTTTTCGCACATAGTTAAGAAGAGGATCGATGATCTGCGCGCTCCTGTCGAGAAAAAGCTCAAGGACTACGTCAAGATCGTGCGGTGGAACGACATCAATTATTGGGCGGTCAAGTCGACGGTCGAGAAGTCGCACAAGACGCTTCACAAGTATGTCAAGGAGTTTCAGGATGCGTTGAGGCAAGGAGTCATGTCTTGTCTGATCAACACTTCGCCTGATTTCAACAAGGTGGAAAGTGTTGGGATTTGGGATCGGCCTCAGAGGTCGCCTGTCAAGACTTACCATTACGTTTTGGATGTTTCAACTTACTTGGTCAGGGATTCTCCGAAAAAGGTAAGCTTTTTGCGAAATTACCATTGTTATCAAAATAATGCACATCTGATATCTTTTCGGTAGATCATTATTAATTTAAAATAAATTGACTGTCAGTTACTTTTTGATTTGTGTATCTGCCTTTGCTTCCTGTTTTTGTTTTTTCCAAGTGCTTTTGTTTAAACCATTTCTTTGCAGGTTACTGAAACTGAACAAGACAACGAAGCGAACTCCGAAAACGTGCGGAGAATGACCTTGTGCTTGAAGAAGTCGAAGAGATGGTCCAAGGAAACAATTTTGAAAGTCCAATACCCCGACTTGATCCAGTCTTTAGACTCCTTCATCACTGAAGTAATCGAAAACTGTAACCATTTACAAGGTTTAGAGGTGAGCTTTTTTTGTCAAGTGAATCCACCGTGCTTGAAATGTACCTAATTATGCTTTCTCTTGTGATTTTAAACAGGTCGACAGGACTTTGTCAAAAGAAAAACAAAAATCTCACGCCAAAAACATCCAACAGCAGAAACACCGGGCTTTGGCCGACTTGTTCAAGGCGTTGTCCAAGATGGGACTGTCGTTCAGAACCGGAATCGTGTCATCAAAATTGAAAGCAGCCGCCGAAGATTTCCTGCTGAGACCCATAGACATCGGCGCCAACTTCAGCCACATTGACCACAAGTAAGTTTTTGTGATTAGAACGAAAACAAAGATATTGTCACGAATAGGAAAAGAGCAGGTCCTTTGCCCTACCCGTGAACAGGGGTTGCTCTTAATTGTTGTTTGAGCACAGCTGAAGTCGAGAGAAGTAAATGGGAACGCAAGCATTCTACTAAGATAATAGGTTTATTATAAACGATTATTAAACGCACACATCACACCCGACACCTTACTCGCATGGCAGATATAAAAATGATTTTACTTACATTACAATTAATTAACTTGAACCTGAGGGCACAGCCTCAGTACTTGAATGAACAACCTGCATTTATGACCAGCAGTACCGATGGCCACAACCGAATCAAAATCAATAATCGAATGCCCCGTGTTCAAAGGCTCGAACCTCTTGTATCAAATCGCCTAAATCTGGTCAGTGACCTTTGTATTCATTCTATTCTATTGCGGAAATGACCTAGCGTCTGCTGATTTGGACGATTCAGCGATACTTTGGCTTCACGTGCCTGCTTTTTATGTTCAAGGGATGAACTTTTACCTAAGACCTTTATGTCATTACTATGACAATATTATTCAGAATCTAACGGCTCGATACCAAGTTGGGGCTGAGACCGCCGTAAGTGCGGTTACTATAGCAACGGCCAATCAGACCGCTTAGTCCAGTCAAAATAGGTTTTAACCGGAAATAAATTCGGAAGTTGACAAAATTTGGTTGATCGATGCGGAATTTAACGTGGAATAACATACTGAAATTCCCGAAAATTCCAAGGCTTGGCTTTTTTTCTAGGGCCAATAAAAGAGCGCCATCCTAGGAAATTTTCGGTTTTTTCTGAATAACTTGTAAACTATCACTTTTAGAACACAAAGACCAGCGAAGCAAATGTAGCCCGTTAAATTCTCAAGAGATCAGTACTAAATTTATTGCTCTATGGTCAATAGCCTCTGAGATACAGCGTCTGCTAAGACGCAGTGAAAATTACTCAAAATTTATTTCCGGATATTACGTAACAATTTGCATAATGTCAGTTCAGGGGCTGTAACGTGGACAGCAGATGTGCGGATTTTATGGTGTTTTACATTTTTGAAAAGCCAATTCAACCTTTGGTATCACACTTTTGTCTAGAAGTCGCCAACTCCAAAATGGTACTTTTCTTCGACCTCTGAAATTGATACTTGATTACCCGAAGAATCCCCAAAAATCGATTTTTTTCATAGCATGCCATTTGCCCAATTTTCCAAGTAGAGCAAAACCATCCAGGGAATATAATATGAAGAATTGAATACCAAAAAAACAACATGTTCCGGAATCTTTTTCCCAGTGATGGTTCCAGAGTTTTATGAGTTGAAAGACTAAAACGACCTATTTGGACAAGTATATACATATACATAAGTATATTTAATACGTTTGCTAAGTAGCATTTTGCATCATCAAATGCAAGGTCCGTACAGTATTCAGCAGTTAGTGTCCGAACTACCTATCTTTCTTCCAAATAGATCGTTGTAGTCTTTCAATCCATATAACTCAGGAACAATCACTGGGAAAAAGATCCCGTTACATGTTATTTTTTTGGTACCTAATTCTTCATATATTCCCTGGATGGTTTTGCCCTACTTAGAAAATTAGGCAAATGGCATGGTATGAAAAAAATCGATTTTTGGGGATTCTTCGGGACATCAAGTATCGATTTCAAAGGTCGAGGAAAAGTACCATTTTGAAGTTGGCGACTTCTAGACAAAAGTGTGATACCGAATGTTGAATTGGCTTTCCAAACACGTAAAACAGATTGAAATCCGCACATTTGCTGTCCACGTTACAACCCGTGAACTGACACTATGCAAATTGTTACGTAAAATCCGGAAATAATTTTTAAGCAATTTTCACTGCGTTCCGGCAGACGCTGTATCTCAAAGGCTATTGATCAGAAAGTAATGAGTTTAGTACTGATCCCTTGGGAATTCAACGGGCTACATTTACCTCGCGAGTATTGGTGTTCTAAAGGTAATAGTTTACAAGTTATTCAGAAAAAATCGAAAACTTTCAAGGATGGTGCTCTTTTATTGGTCCTAAAAAAAAATCCAAGCCTTCGAATTTTCGGGAATTTCAGTATGTTATTTTACGTTGAATTCTGCATCGATCCACCAAATTTTGTCAACTTCCGAATTTATTTCCGGTTTGGCCCGATTTTTGCTTAATTTGACTGGACTAGCTCTATTTGGCAAGTTACGCCGTCCTAACTTTTGCGCCTGCAACCTGGTATCGAGCCCTAAGATAACTTCCTAGGACCAAAAAAGCCACAGTCAAGGCGGCGATCGCAGCTCTCAGCCAGATTGTATTTTGAAGCTAAATCAAAATTTTTATATCGTCAATTCCAAGCAATTTCGAAACCTTGAGGACGAAGCACCCGTGTTTTTGAGCATGGATATTAAAAAGGTCCTCAAAACCAAGTTTGCCAATGCTCATGAATATAATTTTAATTTCAGCCGACGAGATGACAAAATCCTGACCATTTGGGAAAAATGCGAAGAATATTATTTGCGGTCGTTGATGAGAGCGGATGTTTTAGATACTGCCCTGAAGAAACCTGCTCCGGATCTAGGTCTACCGAACATCGAAAGGTGCCGTGGATTTTCATCTCATTTATTGGTAAGTTACTATATATTTCTGATTTAATTTTCCTTAATCCGAACGTTGAAAATCCTATAAAATGAAAGGCAACCAGTATTATTATTCCAGTTTGTTCAGTCTTTTATGCTTGTTGTATTTCTTGCAAAAATTGTTCGCAGTTGCTAGTTTGCAAGAAAGAAGAGGCATATTGCAACCATTTTTATCAAAAATGATGGTATTCTGAAAGAAATGTGTCTGGCTTGTCGGTATGAAAACGATCCACTTATTTCCAGAGGTCCCATCACTCCCATCACAATGAGTAGAATACTACGTTAATTACGTCACGTTGCGTAGCACTACCCCTCTGATAGACTGCTGCTAAGCAACGTTGACTATCATTAGCGCACTTCTCCTAACGGGAAGGCGCTTATATCCTCGCTTTGTCCGTCTGCTTATCTGGCCGTCTGTCTATCTCTGTCTGTCCAGAGACAGATTCGATGTTTTGTGACGTCAAATTGTTACCGTTACTCCACTCTATCCTATCCAGTTCACTCTGCGATTTCAAGTCTGTACGCCCTTTGGCGGCCAAAATAGCTAAGCTAGATCACCACCTGACAACGCCCAATAGCGCCACACGGGTAGTTGAAATAGCGAATATTTGTTTGCAAGTTTTTTGACTAGGGGTAAAATAAGGGAAACAACGCATTCATATTTCCACCAGCCATGAGTCTTGTTAAAAAACCTGACAATTTTGAGAAAAAAGTTGTAGAGTTGTTGTTCGCTCAGCCATCTTTGAAATACTTCGGTATGAAGCACCTCATAGCAACGCCTTGCATGGTTTCTTCTTGGACAGGTGGCCGAAGTTGATATAAGAAGCGCCAGACAAGCAAATCAACAAGACTTTTGATGGTCGTAGACGTAGAACTACTGATAAATACTTATTAATAATATTGGTATTGAGGAGCTTATTATGGTGTGGTGGTCAGCGCGTTCGACTGCCATACCAGAGGTCGCGGGCTCGTTCTCCGCCGGGGACGGATTTCGCCTCAAAAACAAGGTTCTTGGCCTAACTTCCAGCGTCGGTATTAAGCCTTGTTGCGGAAATAGGTCAACGTTAAATGAACGGAAAAAAAATTGGTTGCAACTAACACTTGTCTTTCATTTGCAGTCATTGACACAAGAACAAAAATCGGAACTGATCGAAACCAGCCGCCATTTTTGCTACCTGCGCTATTACACGGCACGCTTGACGGAACTGTGCGAAAATAAACGTTTCGTCCCGTTCAGAGCCGTCACCGAGGCCCAGGGTAGCATCAAGGACACCATGACGACGCTCGAACAGCTGAACATCGTCCTGCAGTCGTGCCCTCCCGCGGACGAATTCGGAAGCGAAACTCAGGCCGTGCCCACCTTAAAACCGGTGCCGACCGACTTCATCGTGTCGAAAAACGACGGAATGTGGATCAAAACCCGCGATTTAATCAAATCCGCCACAGATGTATCCCGGAAGATCCTTCAGAGCCTCGAAAAAGGCAAAGGTGCCTTTCCTTGCGTCGACTACAAACTGAAAATACCAAAGTTCGTGGCCGTTGCTGACTTAGAAAGCGACTTTGAAGCTCTGCTCAAATCCATTGAAGATCTGGAAATGATTTTCGGCAATATCGCTTTCGCCAGGAATCTTGCACTGGTAAAATCGAAAGTCTCCGCTGCTATAAATGCGGTGAAAATGGACACTGCGCAACAAAACGCCAATGAAAGCAAGATTCGTAGCCGCGTTGTTGCACTCACCAATAAACTTGGTAAGGTATTGAAGAATGTTTTCGAAAAGTACTCGGTTCCTACAAAAGAAAATGAAGAACAAGATGAGAGTATCAAAGAGGAACACTTGCGTTTGGGCATTATCAAGAATTTGTCTGAAGATTTGAAGTGTTTGGATTTGAAATCTGTACTGGATTTGACAGACAAGCTGGCATCAGCTGTGTTCGTATTGGAACCATCTCAATGTGCTGACACTATGACTTTCGTGTCTTATTGCATTCCAGTTTTGGAACAAGCTGTTTTGGTGTATCAGTACTTTTTGACGCAACAAGTATCTGCGTATAGGCTTACTTGTAAAATGGGTTCCGTTTTGTTGAACATTTTCATCGAATTAACTTCCAAGGTAAGTTTTGGTAATTATGGTCCGTACTTGTTTACAAAATGTGATTTACAGGGTTTCTGCGTACCACCCGAGCTGTCGGATGAAATGGAAGGCGAAGGTCAATCTTCAGATGGACTGGGATTGGGTGAAGGCAAAGGCGAACGAGATGTTTCAGATAAGATCGAATCTGAAGATCAGTTAGAGGATGCGCAACCGGCAGATCAAGAGAAGCAGCAAAAAGATGACGAAGAAGATTGCAAAGAGGAAGAAAAAGGTATTGAAATGTCGGAAGATTTCGAAGGCAAATTGCAAGATGTCGACAAGAAAGATGACGATGAAAGTGACGAAGACGACGCCGACTCGGATGCGGAACAGCAAATGGGTGATACTGAAAAAGGTGCAGATGCTTTGGACGAAGAAGTCTGGGGATCAGATGACGATGAAGAACAAGAACAAGATTCAGAACAAAAGGAAGAAAAAGGCAACTCTGGTGAAAAGGAAGGGGAAGACCATTTGGCGGCCAACGAAGACGAAGCGAAAAAACAAAAAGATCCCGACGCTCCTGAGGAGAAGAGCGAACGCGAAGAGCAACAAACTAAAGAGATTAATGAAATGGAAGAGCCGGAATTCGACGAAGAACAAACTGATCCTTACCATGGGAAGCAACCTGAATTGCCTGAACCGGAACCGATGGACTTGCCGGACGATCTTCAGTTGGATGACGGCCAAGAAAAGGACGAGCAGCAAGAGGAGAATCCGTTTGATATCGATGCGATGAAGGAAGACAATCCGCCTTTGGAGAAAGAAATGGAAATCGACGAAGAAAACGAGAAAGAAAGAGACGATCAAAACGAACACAGCAGCGACGACGAGGAAATCACGAAAAATGAAGACGGTCAGGATTCAAATCCAGAAGAACCAGAGAATGAAGATGGCAAGAAAACTGATGAAAATGAAACAGCCAAAAATGACGAAGACGACAAAAGTGAAGAAGGCGCAGAAGAGAAAACTGAAGAATCTGGATTGGATCAGACTCAAACCAATCAAGATCACGTCGAAGCAATGGACGTGGACGAAACTCAAGCTTCTGATAAAACGCAAAACAATCAAGCGGAAAACCAGAAATCGAACCAGCCAATCGAAGAACTCTGCCAGGAAGATAGACCGGACGACGAAGGGGTCGGTCAGTCGCAAATGGAAGAAAGCACCAGTGGGCATTCGAGTCAAACTTCGGTTCCACAAGAAGTCCAGAGTAAGAAACGCAACAGGGAAGACGATCTGAAAGAAGAAAAACGGCAGAAACCTGGTGATTCGGATGCTCAGCGTAGCTTGGGCGACGTCGACGCTCCTGTGCAGAAAAAACTAAAGACCGTGGATGAGAGTGAGGGGATGAGCGGAGGAGAAGACGACGATCAAGAACACGAAGATGCGGACATGTATCAGCACATCAAAGATGCCAAAGAAACGACCAAAACTCAAGTTTTGGATGCGGCTACGAAAGAGCAAGCTGAAGCCCAAAAACATGAAGAAGGCGATGGTAATGAAGAAGAAGAAGAAGTGGTACCAATGGTCGAAGATGGTGATGAAGAAACGAAAGATGTTTCCGAGCCGCAGAAAGCTGAAAAGACTGACGTAAAGAGCGAAAAGAGAAAGAGCGATAAGAAGCAGCATCCTGAAGGTTTGTTTGAGAATCTGTTTGGTTTGTTTTGTTTCCTAATTTACATGAACTTTATTAGGTGAAGCTGTGGAAGAAATCCAGGAGGTAGAAATTGAAGGTGACTTTGTCCAAACCAGTGGAGCTGATAGAGGTGGCGATTGCTTCTACCAAACTATGTATGACAATTTGGATACGAATGTAGCTGCTAAGCTGACGGATGAAGAAATTACTTCGTTGAGGTCTGAAGTTGGACAGCAGTTGTCTGCTTGGAATCAGGTAAAGATCAAGCTTTTGCTATTAAGGTGGTTGACCAGAATTACTTGAACTCATCATTTTTGTTTACAGATGCCCACCGACTCGGAAGCCGATGTCGCTTGGCAAAAGATCACTTCCGTGACGTCATCCATGGCGCAAGATCTCTCCGAACAGCTGCGCCTCATCCTCGAACCGACCCAGGCCAGCCACCTCAAGGGCGACTTCCGCACCGGTCGTCGCATCAACATGCGCAAGGTCATCCCCTACATCGCCTCGCAGTTCCGCAAAGACAAAATTTGGCTGAGACGCACGAAACCCTCCAAACGCGATTACCAAATCGTCCTTGCCATTGACGATTCGAAGAGCATGGCCGACAACGAAGCCAAGGAATTGACTTTCGAAAGTTGCGCTCTGATATCGAAAGCGCTGAGCCTCCTGGAAAGCGGACAGCTTTCGGTTTTGAGCTTTGGCGCCAAAACGGAAGTGATTCACAAGTTTTCCGATCAGTTCACGGACAACAGCGGCGTGAAGTTGCTGCAAAACTTTTTGTTTGACCAAGACGATACGAGATACGACAACGTGGTGAACTTCGCCACGGAAATGTTCGCGCAGAGCCACAATCAGAGCCAGGCTTCGAACGCCAGGCTTTTGATCATCATCAGTGACGGATGCAGGGCGTCCGGTCCCGGAGTCAAGCAAGCGGTGAGACGCGCCAGGCTGTCTGGCATTTTCATGATCTTCATCATAGTGGACAATCCGAAAAACAAGGCTTCAGTGTTTGATACTCAGACTGTGCGGTTTGAAGGAAAGAAGCCGGTTTTCACGAATGCCATGGATGAATTTCCGTTTCCATTTTACGTAGTGCTGCGCGATTTGAATTCGCTACCGAACGTGCTTAGCGACGCCCTGCGGCAGTGGTTCGAAATAGCTTCCAGTTTGGATGAAAATTAAGCTAATTTGTATGTTTTACTTCTTTAGACTTAAGGATGTGATTTATTTAAATAAAGGATATCAAATAATCGTTTCTGCTTGCATTTTTTGTGTGGGATAAATGCCAAGAGACATGATCTTATAATTTCCGAGCCTCGATGTCCCCCTGAATGTTCCTCACAAATCACAACGAGAAATGCTGAGCTTGAGGTAACTTGACCGAGCCACGGAAGGGAGTCATCTAATTACAAGCCGGCTGAAAGTCCTCCTTAGGTAGTTATGGGCAAAACCCACGAGTACATTACGCCTGCAACCGGCAATATGGTAATGTGTAAAGGAAAACCGACGGCGCAGTCAGGGAAAGAGACGAAGTCAGGAACGTGCCATCGCAGGTCGTGGATTTATCGGACATCTACACCTGCGTCGGGGGTTGAAGACAGAGTCCCAGTCAACCGTGAGCTTATCGGCCTCAGTGCTTGGACCTACCATCAAACATCCAGGCACCACATTGTGGCTCGGTGAGTCCGGCTGATCTGGGAATGGGACAGGGCGCCTACGTGGCAGGTGGAACCATGCTCCATCAACTGCCCCCCCCCCCCCCCCCCCAATAAATCCAGAAGCCTAGAAGAGCGGCGAATTGAGATCCAAGTGGATAACATTCTGACCCTTGGGAAGACCGCGTCAAAATACCCCTCCCTCAAGCCGAGAATACCGGCATCAAAGACGCGTATGCCCTGTCCAGCCAAATCAAGCAATAAAAAAACAACGAAATGGGTTATTATACAGTTTTATTGTTGACATTTTGAGTTTTGAACTCATGAGTGAAAATTAATAAATATTTGTATATTATAAAAACATAATATGTACAAAGACATGAAAGATTAGTGTTTGTAAATAACGTATGCAATTTACAAGGACGTATTAGGTAAAATAACAGACGCGTTTTGGGTGTCCGCAAGTTGACACTAACTTGAATACACTTTCAGAGGAAATGTTTTCTTTTTTCTCCTTCAAAATTTATATAATAATCGAGCGATCGATCGTCAAAGACTTCAATTCTTTATATAAAACAAAATTAAGCACTATGTCATAAGGCTAGTGTTCCATATAAACAAACAATTTACAAATATGTATCTCAAGCAGACTCTTATAGTGACTTCTTAAAAAAAACACGGGCAACGTGTCGAAACAAACTTCCGACGCTATAATAGATTATTAAAATACTATATGAATTATATTAATTAATATTATTTTTTTATTTAGTAGGTCGAAAGTGCGTATCGAACTCCGCGTACCTATAAAAACAGCCCTGCATTTTCTAATCTAATTTATAAATACAATTGGAATGACACTAACAAGAATTTTTTTATTATTGTTGTTCAATGGACTTTTTCATGTACTTTTCTAAGAAATAAAGAAAAGTGTTTTCAAGTACATAAACCTCGGCGATCAAACAAATTTTGGTTGTTTCATAATTGGCACAGAAAAGCTAATATCCATTAATAAAAACAAAAAGATAATTAAAACGAGGCGGCATACTTAAAATGTATACAAAAGGCACATAATACTTAAAAAGAATACACAACGAAAAAAATAATACACAAGATGTTGTTCGTGATAAAAATGACTTATCAAATAAAAATAGACATTGGCATTACAAAATAAAAGAGAGAGGGGGTTGTAGTAGAGCTGACAAAATTATAGATACATAATAAGTGGTCAAAAACCGGCAATAACAATTTATACAAAAAAAAATGTAAGTAGGAATAGGTAGTAAAAAAAATAATATATAACATTTAATAAAGCGTTAAAAAAATTAATAGATTAGATGACTATTCAACAACAAACTCTTATTCGTAGACGCGTTTTTTCTGTTTATATGATTAAATGACAAGGGCCATGTCTTTCTTGTTCGGCAGATTGACTTTTTTACCTTGCCATAGCGAATTGTGAATCGTGAAAGCATCGATCGTTACAGTCAGGTGCTTGGTGTGGACTACAGAAAAGCACTTTCCTCCGGAATTGTACCTGTGAATAAACACCAGTACTTTATAAAAATGTCAGCTGTTGTTGAATCATTGAATTAACTTTAATCATGTTTTTGTCAGTTGAACCAACAAAATTTTGCAGCAAAATTCTACAGGGTGGTCCGACTTTCATGTCATTAAATTTAAGGATCGATAGAGAATGAAAAATGAAGGGGACTTTCTCCGGAAAACATATTTGAGAAATGCCTAATAACAGAGATACAGCCCTTCAAAGTTGGAAATAAATATTCGTTTTTTTCGCATAACTTTTGAACCGTTCAACCGATTTGATTATAAATAGAACCAAAGGTTCACTGAAATTATCCCCTGTCGAACAATCATAACATGTTCCATAAAAAAGTTTCAGGGGCTTAGACATTAGGGGGTGACCCTACTTTTCCCCCTTATTTTTCACCCCCCTAGTTATTTTTGAAAACTGTTCATAATTTTGAATTCTACATTCAATTTTGAAGAAAAAATCACTGTTGCAAAATTTTGATTAGAGGCTTCGTTTAGGAGATATTTGGGTTTGAAACTTTGGGAAACATCCCGAAATCGCCACTTTCAAAGGTCTAAAAATTAAAATCCAAAGAAACTCATGATTTCTCAGCTGAAATAGGTTTTCTAGAATTTCTAAGTTGATAAACCACCATTTTTTCCAAAACACGGGAAATTTTCAGGAAAAAACAATTTGGGTTCTGGAAAGTGGCGATTTCGGGATGTTTCCCAAAGTTTCAAACCCAAATATCTCCTAAACGAAGCCTCTAATCAAAATTTTGCAACAGTGATTTTTTCTTCAAAATTGAATGTAGAATTCAAAATTATGAACAGTTTTCAAAAATAACTAGGGGGGTGAAAAATAAGGGGGGAAAAGTAGGGTCACCCCCTAATGTCTAAGCCCCTGAAACTTTTTTATGGAACATGTTATGATTGTTCGACAGGGGATAATTTCAGTAAACCTTTGGTTCTATTTTGAATGAAATCGGTTGAACGGTTCAAAAGTTAGGCGGAAAAAACGATTATTTATTTCCAACTTTGAAGGGCTGTATCTCTGTTATTAGGCAGTTCTCAAATATGTTTTTTGAAGAAAGTCCCCTTCATTTTTCATTTCCTATTGATCCTTAAATTTAATGACATAAAACGAGGACCACCCTGTATTGGTGGGCTAGCTTTTACGGGCTGGGCTTTAAGAGTCCTCTGTACGCTTAAAGCAGCTCCGACTAAAAGGCCTCTAAATCGAAGGCGGTGATTTTCTTTCAACTGGTATTTGGTGATTACACTTCATATCTCCATAAAAATATGTGAAAGGAAAAAAATCCGAGAAAAACCGATCACAGCCGAAGATAGTAAAATTTTACGGGCGCCATTCTAGGGCCTTCATTTGACTTGAAAAAAAATTCCTTTTTTCATGGAGGACTCTCTACAGTATTCTGCACCAACGTACCGGGTGATTTTTCAATAAAATATCTGGAGCCAAAGTTATTTGGCTGAGAAAATTGTTGAAAAAATGCTCAAAAGTTTGGGGCTTTATATCTTCAGCAGAAAATTTTTTACTAAAAAACCACCCGGTACGATTGTGCAGAATACTGTTGAGAGTCCACCCTAAAAAAAAAATATTTTTTTCAAGTCAAATAAAGGCCCTAGGGCGGCGCGCGTAAGCTTTGACTATATTCGGCTGTGATCGGTTTTTCTCGGATTTTTTTCCGTTAACAGGTTTATATAGAGATATGAAGTGAAATCTCCAAATGCCAGTTCGAAGAAAATCACCAGCTTCGATTTAGAGGCGTTTTAGTTGGAGCCACTCTGAGCGTACAGAGGACTCTTAAAACAGGCCCAACAAAACCGTCGAGAAGCCGATCGTGAGAAGATTCAAGGACAAGTGGGAAGGAGAATATTGCACTTGATTTTTCGTTGTTTTAGGCAGATTGTAATTTTTTCTTCACAAGTTTAGTAAAAACAAAAAATATGTCGGTGGGTAGTGTCTGGTCAGTTGGAGTACATATTTCTAAAGACGTGAACTATTAATGGTGTACAAGTAGCTTGAATTTGAAAAAATTATGATGTTTTCGTGTGTTTGAGAATTTCTGTTTTGATTGTCGGTAACGATGCATAATGTAAGGTTAATCAAGTCTCACCCATAAATGATTCCCAGTTAGAAAAAATTAGGTTTATACAGGGTGATTCATAATTAGACCAAAATAATGAACTACCGTATCAAGTGAGAAGGTGGGAGAAGGCGGGAGTAAGAAATTTAAAATTTCCTTTATTTTAATTTTTTAATTTCAATTTTTTTGTATCTTTTTTCTTTACCCTAAATCCCGATACCATAGTTGAATGTCGACATAATTACTGAATTATACAGCTTCATTATGGAGCTCCAGTCTGTTAATTCTGGATGATGGAATAATTCTCTGACGAATGTATTCGGATTGTCTATTACAAGTACAAGTACATTCAAAATTCTAAGTGAATCGGTTGAAAAATGCGAAAGTTCAAGACAGCGACCTTTGGAAAAGCTGAAATTTAAATTTTGACAGATGCATTTCGATTGTCTAATTAATAGAATCATGTTGATTTGGAATTTCATGTGGATTGGTTGGAAATGCAAAAGTTCGAGACGGCGGCTTCGGGAAATGTCAAAATCTAAAATTTGACAGACGCATTTCGATCGACTATTAGAAGTACTGACATGTTGATTACAAATTTCAATTGCCTTGATCATGTAGGTTTTGTTGAAAACGGAACGCATACATGTCAGTGAGTGAGTTCTGGTCAAATGAATTCAATCAAAAGATGTACAGGTGGTTCAGATTTATTGACAAGATTTTCTTCTCGTCCTCCAAAAACAAAAAAATGAACTTTGACACCCTGTACTTTCTTAGTAAACGAGTGAGGGGCACACTGTCATATTTTCCGAAACTGAACGATTCGGGGAATACCTTGTCAAAATAATCAAAATATTCAGGGTTAAATCTGAACCATCCTGTATTGATGGTTGATAATTTGCATATTTTGAGAAAAGAATCAACTCGCAAGAAGTTTGCAGCAAAATTCTATTGGCAACTGGATAAAGTGAAAACAATGAAATTTTCAAGTGGCAGTTGAATTTTATCACTTTTTCGAACCATGGTTTTCCCTTTGTTTATGATTTTTCTTGTGAAAATTCGAAAAACGCGCTTCTTTTTCTAACGCAATAATTTTTTGAAAAACTTACTTGAAGAACTTGTCGAACATCCTGTCGTTGACTTGCTTAGGACCAGTCCCGTACATTTTGGTGACCTCTTCGCGGTCAGGACAGTAAGAATAGAGAGCTCTGAACTGGCATCCGGCGTCTCTGAACAAAATCAAAAAATGTTTGCTTTCTGAACGATTGATTTCCTCCAAAACGCGTCTCTTGGCTTCCCTGTTGACCACACCGGGGAAAACGCAGTATTCCACCGCGTTCAGCATTATGCCTCGATTTGACTTCGTTGCCGGCTGCTTGTACAATCTGGGACCTGCGGGAAGAAAAAAAAACCCGTGAGATTAATGATGTCACATGGTGCTGTTACCAATCTATTCGCGAAGTTCAATTGAATCCGTGCCACTTCTCTGCTTAGGTACAATGAAAAGCTGGTCTCGATTCCGTAGATACACCTAGACGCTTCTTAAGTATGAGTGCATGGATGACAAACGGTTTTTAAAACCCCAATTCTCAATTTATATTGAATCCAATGATCAGACGAAGTATGCACATTGCACAATAGAATTTAAGACAGTTCGACGCCCCTAACGAAATTGCACGACGGTAACTTCACCTCTAATTCAATGACTGCTCACTGATGGCATACGATGCGGACTAGATATGTTGTGTTTTACCCTTAGGTGTCACAGTGGAGGGAGGAGAAAGGAAAGCGGCGCTTTAGTTTTGGCGAATTTACGCTATCGCGGCCAAAGAAGTTTCACTCAGAAACGCCGTTTACCATTGTAGTCCATCATGCTGCTAGGCGTAGAGCTGATATCACTGGAGCCGTCATCGAACATCCTCCTGCTGCCTTTCGACATCATGCCAGGTAAACTGCCTGGTCCAGAAGGCGATGGCAAGTGTCGCATGCTGCCCATGCCGGGAGAGGGCGCTCGTCTCGGCGGCGTGGCTCTACCAAGTCCCGAATCCGTGTCCCCGTAGCGATACGCTAAGCTGTCTTGATCGGTGCTGGAACCTGTCAAAAAATCACGCTAAAACCCACAGCCAGTACTTGTTGTATTTAATAGTAAATGGTACTTAGTTCAATAAATCCTTTTGTCTCCCACAGTGTGTTATTTTCCCATTAAATGTTTGTTACGAATTTATTAGTTTGCGGCTGTGAAAATTTATTGTGAAGAAATAAAACTTCTATTCCAATAATAATAATAATTCTTGAGAGGATTAGGTACCATGTTGTTAGAAAAAATGTTCATTTTTAGAAAGTTAGTGTTTGATTCAGTACAAGTGCCATTTCCAATATTACAATGTAGTATGGGGGCATAGGTCGTGCCGTGTGCAGCTTCGTGAAGATATATAGGGATATGTCTTAGTCGATTCCTGGGGGGTCAAGGACCATGAAAAATGATGGTGGAATATTCGTATCTACTGCAGGCAAATATGGTGGAGGCGCCAAAATGGGCTTCATCTGGTAATAAGAAACTGGCTCTAGCTCGTTTGTTTTCCAACGGATTTCAACATCTGGGACGTCATTTTGTAGACAAAAAAATTCTCTTCTTATTTCATACCTAAATTTACAAACGTCATTCCGTGAAACTGTCAAATCTGTATTTATAAGTCATGCTAAATTCCGCCCTTTTTTGAAGGTTATTCGATATTTTTGAAACCTGGCAGTATCATAGATCTTGAAGTGCTCTTTTAGAATTTTTACTTTTCCACTTCGTATCTTTGCCGTTTTGACCGCCATATTGAAAAGATGGCGCCCAAAAAACAGTTTTTTGTCAATATCTTGAATTCAACTGACTCAAGATTGAAATGTGTGTATGCGGAGGAAAGCCCATTCCAATCTCTACAATTTGACATATCAGTCATTGATGTGCGATTTACGGTTCTTGAGTTACAGCTTTCAGAACTTCCGGAAGCATCAACTTTCGGCATTCAATCAGCATGTTAAATTGATACCATCGTCATCTAGTAGGCAAATAACCCATCAATAGCTCTTGGCCATTAACCATAGATGACAAAAATTTAGAAAATCGATCATGGTGATGTTATTTGTGTAATTACAGGGTGAACTGTGAAAGCAAACTGACTTTAGAAAGAAAAAAAGGTAATATAGCATTTGAAGGATATCAGATACATTCGAAACTCATTATTATGATGAGATTTGGGGTTATCATTCAGAATATCCACTTTTCCACTTCGTATCTTTGCTGTTCTGGCGATAATTTTGAAAAAATGGCGCCCAAAAAAACATATTTTCGATTTTTTCTCGAAAATTTGTCATAAAACTTGAGAATTCATATCAAAAGTGAAGGTCTATTAAATTGTCTATAATTTGACGTCTGAATCACTCATGTGCGACTTACAGTTCTCAAGCTATACCTTCTCAAAGTTGATTTTCCCTTAGAGTTCACCCTGTAGTTGCATAGCAACCGTTACCATGCTTGATTTTCTGGATATTAATGGTCTGTGGTTGACAATTTATCATTATTTATGGTTGATTTGACTGCCACGTGGAGCTAAGCTCAACTTGACATGCTGATTGGATGACAAAAGTTGATGCTTCAGGTAGCTCTGGAAGCCATAACCCAAGAACCGGAAATAGCACGTACACGAGTAAGATGTCAAATTGTAGATAATTGAATAAGCTTTCATTCGCATACAAACGCTTCCACCTCACATCGACTGAAATGAAGATATTGACAAAAAACTGTTTTTTGGGCGCCATCTTTCCAATATGGCGGCCAAAACGGCAAATATACGAAGTGGAAAAGTAAAAATTTGGAAAGGGCACCTCAAGATCTATAATACTGCCAAGTTTCAAAAATATCAGATAACCTTGAAAAAAGGCCGGAATTTAGCATATCTTATGAAGACAATTTTGACAGTTTCCCGGAATGACGTTTGTAAACTTAGGCATAAAGTAAGAAGAGAATTTTTTTGTCTACAAAATGATGTTTCAGATGTTGAAATCCGTTAAAAAACAAACGAGCTACAGCCAGTTTCTTATCATCAAATGAAGCCCATTTTGGCGCCTCCACCATATTTGCCTGCAGCAGATGTCAATATTCCACCATAATTTTTCATGGTCCTTGATCGCCCAGGAATCGATTAGGACATATCCCTATATATCTTCACGAAGCTGCACACGGCCAACCTTTTTTTGACCCTATGCCCCCTGACTAATAGTGTTTTGGTAAGCTCTGATCTCTAACGCCCAGTTTCTCCATGAAAAAATTGATTGCTTAATTGAAGAAAGGCGCCTACGATTCAACCGTGTTGCACAAGATGACGTCACATGTTGACGACATATTGATTGATGATAAAAAAATTGGGTTCAACTGTATCACTCGCGGCACTTTCCATGATCTTACAATTTTTTAAGATAGTGTACCCTTGAAGTTTTTTCAAGTCAATTTAGACCAGTACTTGAAACAGTACTCAAGCTTCAAATCGAACTCGAGTCGGGGTGGAGAAATCTAGTATGAGTAACGTTTCCTGAACACTCGTAGCTACCAAACTGTAGACTACTTTATATTGTAGAATCAAACCAAAACATTCTAGTTCTAATAAACTCTATAAAATTTATCGAAAAATTACACAGCGCCATCTATTTGAAGCAGAAAAAAGTAAAGAAAATTGATAGCGTTTAATAAAAGTTTTTTTAGCGGAACTGAATACGAATCATGAGTCAATGAGAATTCTATAATTTGACTCTCTCGTTGACATCAACTTCACAAGATTGCAACTTTATAATGACTTGAGAATATCACACCAACTCATTCAGAAGTGAATTGCTGCTGAAAAAAGAACAGAGTCCGCGGGTGCCGGTGTTTCGGCAATACATGCCTCCTCAGCGCGGCTAACGCCGGAACACCGACAGGTTTTTAATGCTATAATTATTGATGCTGGTGATCGGTACCTCCATTTGTGAAGTGTGGGAGATAACAGACTTGATTCAATTTGATCAAATTGTATTTTCAAGTTTTAACCAGTTGCAAACTCTTGAAAAATGAAAACGCGGCATGTATTATGTAATATTATGAAGATGGTAATATAATGATACAAACAAACTGTAAGTCCGAGCATGACGTTACGTTCGATGCTCAATGATTTGAAAGCGATATAATACTGATATTCTAATTTGAAAGGCTCAGTTTTCTAGTCTAGTCCCATCTACTTGTATCGAACATACAGCAGGCTTGGACCGGTCGAGTACGTCATGGCGTGGATAATATTAAATCTCCAAGCAACACTAGTTGAAAAATTTTGTAGACATTTCAATAAAAAGAAAAAATAATTATAGTACAATTCAAATAGAATGACATCTTGGGAGGCTGTGAAGTGGACATTTGCACCAGAAATAAACTTTTTTTTTTTTAGTTGAATCGAGTTCATATTGAAAGTTTCTTATCAATTTGTGAGCGCTTGATGATAATCTACCATAAAAAACTTACCTGGACTCTGAAAACACATTACTTCTAAGCAGATGTCAAATTTCACAGCTGCCCGAGATGTCATTTCATTTGAGTTATTGAGTTGTACCATAGACAAAAACCAAGCTAATACTATCATTTTTTTTTGACTAGGGTTCATACCAATTTTCAATAAACCATATCAGGGTTGAGAGAAATAAAAAATAGATTTCATTTTGAAGTGCCGATGGGTACTTGCTTATTAGAACCAACAAAAAAAAAGAATAGGTATGAACCCTGAACAGCCTGTTTATTAAATAAAAATTAAAACAAAACAATTTGCATAACAATTCACTCGACTTGGTAATAATAAGAAAAATAACAATAACAATCAGGCAAAAAAATGGGGGCTTTATACAGAAAGAGTAACGCGCATAAACCATTACCAACTGAAAACCTATTAACAGACCACCAAGAAGGGTTTTTCATAAAAATAAAATTACACAATTATTACAATATTAAAAACGGTGTGAAATAATAAGGAAAGGTGTATGTGTGTGTGTGGAGGGGGTTAAACCCAATCAAAATGTATTTCCAACCAAAGAAATTATAGACCATGCCCAACGACCAACAGCTCAAGACATCTAGCAATGTGTGTACCTAAGAAAGAGGATAGCGTCTTACCATACAAGTTCATCATAGAGCTAGACTTGCGCCCTTTTAAGTTTTGATAATTGGAATTGTACTTAGGTCTTCCGCGGACCTGAGCAGGTGAGGGGTCTGCAAAAACATCGTACATACATACACTACTGTCCATTTCACTTAAACTTCGACATTTTATTGTGAATATACCAAAACACTCTATAAAAAAATATTGTTTTTGATTTCAGATTTGTCATATAAGTAGGTACATATTACCGTAAGAATACATTCAAAACACTTGACAAAAAATGGGTTCAAATTTTGTTATTAAATGAAATGGATGCGAAAATAAAACAAAAATACAAAAACAGGATCTCAACCATCATCACAGCGTGCGGTTTCTACAAACAACCAGTACGACTTACAACACCTCCAAGCTAAAAAGGATTGAGAGGGCAGAGGGGCAATGGGGGGATGTACACCAATTAAAAGGATTCAAGGGAGGGTCGTGGGGTATACTGACCTCGACTTGTTTTGTACGAGCTCCGCCGACCCAAGGTCTGATTAGCACTGTGACAGGGGGACATTCCCCGACTGTCATCGGGCGAATCTGAAAGAAGCCACCAACACCTACATCAGCACAAGCCCAAAAAAAGCCACCCAAATACGCAAAATACGATTTTTTCGACGATATAGTGATTCTGGAGTGATATAGGGTGTTGAAGTTCAACTGACCAAACCACAAGAAATCCCACTGGCCACGGAGCGATTCAAAAGTTGCTGACCATCTGTTGTTCGCAGTAATGGTAGCCTTACATTGAGCATCAAATGCTGCAGCTTCTTTTAGCTGCCGAGCTCTCATTGGTCACATGTTGGCCATTGACAGCAATAACAGGCGTCAGTTCCAATCAGAACTCTGCAACTAAAAAAGCTGCAGCATTTGATGCTCAATGTAAGGCCACCGTAAGTTGGACTACACTTTCGAAACAGGCCAAGTTTACCGCCGCGCCCGTCGCCCGTGCCACGCTTGTTTAGTCATTTCAGAATCCCGGAAGACTCCTATTCGCCCCGTGCGAAGTACAGAGTGGGGGTAAGGAAACCGATCACAGCGCTTTATGTGGACAAAAAGAGCAACATTGATGGCTCGGCGCTGCATGATTGGGCTGTCAATCTTCTGATGTTTGATGTCATTGATGTCAATTTGACCGTGGAAATAATTGAAATAATTGACAACCATGGGTCACAACAGATGCCACGTGGTTGACTGACAATTTGTCAATGACCAAGTCTATGTTGACAAAGCACTCAACCACAAAATAATGACAGTCCAGGCCAGCGATCTGCCATTTATGTCAGTTCAGCCATCTGTAATTTATGACATGAGTGACGTTTTGCGCCTACAAAGTTGCGTACGCTAGGTGACGCTGGCGTCGTGCACGGAGCGAATACAACGTACCGCGAGGACGTTCTTGTACGCCATTTTGAAATCACCCTGTATACTGGAATTATGGCTCGCGGAGCTCTTTTTTATAAAACACCCTGATCACCAAACACGCATTCTCCCCAGTCTTGAATCACCATATCTACGAATAAACTGTCACCAATGCATTTTTCATTTTTCCAAGAAAGTTTAAGCATGGCTGAAGCCATATTTTTCAAGCATGTTTTTTATTTGGACTGTACACTTGGCAGATAATTGATTCCTTTATACCACTTGATCAGTCAACTAGCAGTCGGGCATTCAGTGAAATTTTTGCCCGCGTGCGTCATGGACCGCAAGAAATGCACACAAGAAGCGAAGAAGACGTAATGTTCGGCTTCTGGGTATTCAAATTTCACTCACAACAGGGCTAAAGCAAAAACGGTAAAGAAAGAAACGCAGAACATTATTAAAACAAACACAAAACAAAATACTACTATAGTACGTTCACTCCTACAGTGTTTCTAGTCGGCTGAGCAAATTTTACAGTTTGGCATGGTAGACTTGACGTCCAACTAACTGTCAAGTGTGCGTCTGGCTTGAGTTCCGAAAAATAGGTTATTGAAAATACTGGAAATTAGTTTCTATTATGTCGTCATTTTAAGAAATACCGGATAAGAGGTGGCATTTAGGTAATTTTCTCTAAGGTACGAAACTAATTCAAAGATGTGGATAATAGAGTGATATTGGTAATCGATTGGCTGCTAAAAGTAAGCTTACATTGTTCCTCATACTATATTTTGCAGAATGTTGAAGCACACGATAGCCGTGACCCTATTTTATTTAATTTGGATATTGGAGCCACAATTAATTTGACTAGGTACTATATCAAATTATGACACTGTCAAACTTAAGTTCTCAGTGCAACCAAATGCTAAGTTTGAGGGAGTTATGAAATTTCAGATTTGGAAACTTAAAAACAAAATCGCACAGCCAACTAGAATCACGGTAGGAATAAACATACTATAACACTAGTGACGTCGCGTTGCCTAGCAACCACTTCTCTGATAGGCTGTTGCTGAACAACAAAACGTCACAAGTGTAGCAGTAGTAGTACACATTCTACTTGTTGTGATTCCACCCCTCTGGGGCCCTCTCATGATGACTAGAAATCTACGCTTGTGACGTCATGTTGCCTAGCAGCAGACGCGGCGTGATTGGTATGACGCACTAGGCCACGGAACCACACAACGCCTGACATGTATGACGATGTTTTTCTCCCCAAGTCAAGAAAGTCACTGTGATGGACTGTCGAGAATCTTCAGCGTTTGGCAGCATTAGAAATTCTGGTCTCAATTTCGAATGTATCTTTCATAATGGCAAGGAAATCGTGGAGGGTATAGGCATGCCTTTCCATATTTTCGTTTATTTTTTCTCGTTCTATGGCGGGTTCAAGAGGGAGTTCGAAACTAAAGGACCCAAAAAGATTGGAGCTGGTGTTTGAATCTTGAGCAAGGCGGCCGAAAGTGAGAAATTAAGATGCATGGATTGCCAGGATGTGATGCGTACCTCATGCTGACGTGAATTGTGTTGGTGGAGCCTTGAAAATGTGCATTGCCGTAACGAGATGCCCAAAAATAAGGTGGGAATGTGTTTTTCTTGCCTACCAAAGGTAAAGGGACCAGAGGATAAAAGGTCGACAAAGGTGCGGGACGAATACGTAATTTGGAATCCCGACTCATAATTTGAATATTCAATAACCAAAAAACCTTCGCTTCCTGTGCATTTGCGATATCCTGCGAGGTCCATCATGAGCTAGGAGCAAGCATTTTGTTGAATGCCCAGTTTGTATTCTTGGGAATAAAATATTAATCAAAAGATATAGTATTTGGATTTGGGCTTCTTTGTCAACAAAGTGGATTAAATGATAATATTGTCACGTATGAGCCTTATATATGCCATAAGGAACATCTACTGGTTGGTGGCTCTTCGCTAATGCTGTTAGGTTAGTGGTGGTCACTGAAGAAAATGATGTTTAACTCGGCAGTACAGAAGAAAAAAATAATGAAAATACCCATCGCCCAGAGGCCCCCTTTTCTGATGATCATCAATGATTAAGTAAAGGGTGCGCGTGTCTCGCCTCGTGCAATCCAGCTCCATAAATTAATGTCCATCCAAGGCAGTTTTCTCAAACTCACTGGGGCCACTGGACATTGGGCATTTTCATTTAATTTTCTCTAGTACTGCCGCGCTTAATCATCATCTTGTTCAGTGGCAACTACTAACCTAATAGCATTAGCAAAGAGCCACCAACCAATACAGATGATGTCCCTCATCGACCACAGCGAATCATCCAGGTTACGTTACTCTAACGGAAAAAGCTGTGAAACTGATTAGATGAGTCTTGGCGATATCAGCCTTGATATACATATATGAGAACGGCGGGATTGAGGAGGACTGGCGAGTTGCCACCACCTTAATTTTAATTTGTTTTAAGGTACATTTTATATTTGGAATGTTTCTCCAAAAACGCATCAACTACATCCCCAATTTAGTAGCATTATGGGACTTTGGGAGAGGTTCAATGCTCATACGTGACAATGTATTGAATAATAAGTAATTTAATATTTATTTATTTAAAAAAATATATATTAGACCAAATGTTACCACCACAGTATCACCAAATTTTGATTAAATATCTGCCCCTGGCATTCTTAAACTGTTAAAAATAACTTTCTCCTTACAAGACGAATGAAAAAAAAACGAATATTTTCTATAATGTGCGATTGAAAAAAACCTGTAGCTATCTATCATTTTCCAAAAATACTGCACGTCAGATCTCTGTTTCATGATATTCGTAATTGATTTTGTGAACATCACTTAGTAGAACACAACAATATAAACTATGAGCACAGTTGAAAAATTCAACTTCAAGTGAATAAAAAATTGCAGAGAAAAAAAATCAAACTAGAAAGTAACGAGTGATCGAATAAATTTCTCCTCAAGTCGCCTATGATTCCTGAAAATCTGGCGGAAAACATGGCTACCAAGGAGACCGAGGCCTATTGAGGAGAAATTTATTCGATCACTCTTTACAAGGTGATAGTTAAAGCTCTACTTTTCCTATGACTGATTGTAATTAATGGATTACTAGTTGTACTAAAGGTTTTTTTTTAGAACGTTCATTAAAAGAAACAGTGATTTTCGCAACACATACATTTTTTGTGGAATTATGGGCCTGGTCAACATGAAAAAACCTCAAAATGTAAAAAAGCAAGTTGTTCTGAATGTCAATGATAAACAAAACAATGGAATGGATATAAACAATGTAAACAAAAATAAAAATTGAACACACCTCTGTAAAGCATGCCACTGCTCATGCTCCGATCAGCGAGACTGTCTTGTGAGCCACGATAATAATCACGCTTCATCGAGTTAGCTAAAGTGAGAGAGTGAAAAATCATAAAATTATAAAACAAGCATTTTCGTGTGTGATTTGCAAATCAAAACACATCTAAAATGTTCACTGTGTTTTCAAAGAAAAAACACTGAAAGTGAGGTAAAGATTAAAATCATACCAGTGAGGTTCGAAGTGGAGCCCTTCTTCCCCCTGCTAGGTTGCAGCATCCCTTCGGCCATCTCCACGGAACCGCTGTCGATATGGATGGTTTTTGGTCGAGGTCTAGAAGCGGCTTTTGGCCTCATTTTTGGCGTGGGCTTCAGCGAACCCATCAGTTCCGACTTGTCGTAGACCTTGCCCTGTTGAGAACAGAAAAGCCGTTACGAAATGTTTATTTTGTTTGCGTTTATTTGCACTTGCAAATGCAACCACCGTGCAGAAACTAAATATTTACCAAAGACCAGTAAATGTAAGACATGTCTTGAAAAATGCGCGAACAACAGAGCACTGACACTAGGCAGGGAGAGTGGAATGACTTTCAGCACTGTGGAAATTCTCAAAATAGATATAGCTGGAGAAACGCCGCGCGGAGGAAAAGAGGAGGATGTAAAAGATGATGCGTGTTTGGATGGTGATGGAGTTTAAAAATAGAACTTTAATCATTTTAGAGGCATACAAGGCTTATTTTAGACGGGACTCTTACCTCTCGTTCAGCTTCATCCATCGCCTTTTTCATTTTGTATTGTTCTAGGATGGCGGCCCGCCGCGCCACTTGTTCCTCCTTCTTGCGCAGTTTTTCTTCTTCTTTCGCCTTTTCTCGGTCTCGTCGCGCCTGAGCTTCTTGTTCTTTCTTCGCTTTGGCCTCTTCCTGTTCTTGTTTTCGTTGAAGCGATGCCAACAGTATGCGTTTTTTCATCCTTTCCGCCAAGTCCTGGAATAGTAACGACGTGGTTGTTAATTCCGAATCACCACTATTATTATAGACATCATTATTATCATTATTATTATTATTGTTGTTGTTGTTGTTGTTATTATTATTGCTGCAACAGATGCAACGTTTTTCAGCCTATTAGATTTAGAATCAATAATATAATAGATATTAGATCAAGAATCAATTTTTGTAGACTAAGGTCTTGCACTTTTTTTATTACCTGAAGTGATATTGTAATAGCCAAATGGCACCACAGACTGGTTTTTCGCAAATTTAAGTTTTATTCCAACATTGGGGATTCAAGAAATCAAGAAAATGTTGATAAAATTGTTAGGTAGGCTCATATGGTAGGCTAGTGAGTGGGGTTTTTTCAATTAAAAAAAAAACCTCGGCCGCTCTTCTCTTCCGTAATAGGACTATTTTGATTCACCGCAAAACAGAGACAAAAATGATAATGTGTAAAAATAAAAGTGTCATACTCCAAACGTTTGTTACACGTACGGTAGTGATGAGTCGTGATCGGTTCTACATATTATACAGGTGATTCAAAAGTGTCGGACCACCATGACTATTTTGAGTATTTTGTTCAGTATTTTGTTGTACAGAGATATACAGGTGTCCCGCAATAAGTGCTACAAAATTTACAGGGAGATAGAAAATTCAAAAATAAAGGGACTTTTGTTAATAAACATACTCTCGCAAACGTATAATAATGGAGATACAGGCCTTCAAAGCTGTTTTTTAAAAACAGTTTTTATCTACAAGCGTTAAATAATACCCGTCACTTTTAGCACGTCGTCATGGGCGACGTGAAAAAATGATGATTCTGCGCATTCCTGTCATATTTTCAATAAATTCTAACATTTACCAAACATTTCAAAGACCATTGTAGATAAAATCCTGTACGATACACGCGTTAAAAGTGTCTTATTTTGTTCGCGGGGTTGCTCTACTCGCTAATGCTCGTTTCGCAAGCGTCCCCGCTCACAAAATAATACCTGTCACTTTTAACACTCATATCGTAAATAGCTATTTTGCATAACTTTGAGTCGTTCAACCGATTTTATTTAAATTCAAACCAAAGCTTACTGAGACAGGTCTTTATTGAACAATAATAACGGATTTCATCAAAATTTTTAGGGGCGAAGATAAGAGTTCCCCCTTTTCCCCCTATTTTCAACCTCCCTAAATATTTTCTGAAACGGTTTCAATTTTTAAGCCTCGCCAAACGTTGTGGCGAAGGCTATTTGTGGCCGCTTTTTTTTTCGTGATTATTTTTTTTCTTTGTTTGTCGTTCCTCCCTCCTCTCCTAACAAATTTCACCTAAATCTTCCCTATCTTCCGAACGATTGAACATAATCAAGTTCATTTTTTCATTAATCGAATCGTAACTATTGCGGGTTGATACTGACGACGTTAAAGATTATCGGTGGAAACGGTTCCTGACATTTTACCGCCTTCTATTTCTTGTACAGGGTGTTCGCGTATGAAGTATACACTGCTTCTTGAAGACATCCCCTCAAACATGATTTCAAAAGTTGAAAACGATTCTGATACAATTTTTTCCGTGGGCTTTTTATCCGTTGACAAACATTTTCTGTGGTATATCGCTTACAGGGTGCAACATCGAAAAATTTTCTCTAATTGGACAGCCTGTATTTTGATATGGGAATCGATTCCGCTTTCCATCGTGAATATATATCACACTTGATAGGTTAGTTAACAAAACACGTGTGAAAAAAATTGATGGAAGTTTTGAAAAATTTGGAAAAAGTTTTTTTTTTCAAAAGTGACTCAGTGTATTTCTAATCATTTTTCTATTAATTTGGGTGAATGAATTTGTATAAAGTTTGAAACTTTTACTAAATTCACCTTAAACCGACAAACTTTTGGAAAAAAAATTTCCATATTTTTTGAAACTTGCAACAATTTTTTCAAAAGGTGTTTTTCTGAATAACTCATCAAGTGTGATATATATTAATAATCAAGATGAAAAACAGAACCGATTTCCATATTGAAATACAGGGTGTTAAACCGTAACGAACCTGGTTCATGATGGTTTGAAATCAAATGTGAAAATGGTTGGAAACGCTACCAAGGAAAATGTGAAGTAAAATCAAGAATGCTTCTTCTTTTATGACCCAACTTCGTAGCCATGGGGCATTTCCCGTTGAAAAACGTAATTAATAAAATAGTAAAACACACAGTAAGCTACTACTGACCGGATCTGGATTGGAGTCGTTTTCGATGACGATAGCGGACGCCGCCACCACCTTCTGGTTCTCTTGACTAGCTTCGCGTTTCGCTCGCAATTTTTCCCGTTCCAGCTGGATCAGCGCCTCCCGTTTCCTCTCCACCTCCTCCTTCTTTCGCTCCTCTTCCAGCTCCATTTCCAGCTGTTTCCGTCTCTCGGTCCGCGTGTCCGGTTCCTCCCTCTTCCTGAACGTTTCGCCGTCGTTCTCCACGTAGCTGCGCTCCTTCTTAGGCGACATCTTCTTGGTCCTCAGCGGCGGCTTCGGCCTCTTGGGCGGATCGTCGTCGAACTGGATATAGAAACCTTTCTTGTTCGTCGGATCCTTGTCCTTGTCCAGACTGCTGACTTCCGCCATGGCGGCCTCCTGTCCCGCTGCCATTCCCGAAGGCGGCGATGGTTGGAACGAGTTTCTGGTGATGACGGGCCGCGTCGGCGACGGTATCCTGTACGTTCTGCTGCCGGAAGTGATGTTCAATTTACTAAGGCCTTCGCTTAGCAGATCGTCGGAGGAGGAGGCACTGCCGATGAAGGATAATTTTTGCGGTTCCATGTCGTCGGCCGAGGGGGCCGGGATCGGAGCGTGTGTGACGCTGCTTTTTCTCGACATGTCGTGATCGATCTGTTGCAAGGAAACCGGCGACCGTTTGCTCTCGTCCATCAGCTGGGATATTTGCCTGTGTATGTTGCTACGGTGTTGTGGTGAGGCAGAAGGCGTGCTGTGCGACGTTCCGAACTGGTGATGAGGTATCTGCTGTTGTTGCTGTTGCTGCTGGAGATGTTGCTGGCTCAACGTAAAACTATTTGAATGGTGCAAATTATGTTCGCCGCCATTTTGATACTTTGTATTATCCATGTTATACCTATAATCGTGCTGTTGTTGCAGTGGCTGTTGATATTTAGAATTCTCATATCTGCAACAATCAAGATGACATAGTAAAGACCAAAGTCAAGCTCGAAACTATGGGCTTGATGACCCTAGCGGTTGGAACTTCAAGCAGCACAGTATAATTTACGCCAGCTTGACGTACGATTGACAAACTTTACGCCTTACTTCCGGCTCTCAGCCGCCTTGCCCACAGCTTCACTACACAAGGCAACGATATCGCCAAGCGGCAAGTGCGCTGGGTACATGGACTCACCTATCAGACGGAGAATCGTGCAGAACGAAACCGGCGGCGGGACTTTGAACCTTGCCCCACGTTCTCAATTCTGGCTGCTGCGGAGGCAGTTCCTGAGCCGCTGCCGCGATCATGGGAGGCAGCTGAGGCTGTTGCGCCCACGTACGCCGCTGCGGTGCCACCGGCGGCGGAGGTAATGTTTGATTTGACTGGTCGTGGAGGAAGAACTGCGGTTGCTCTTGGATTCGCGACTGCTGGTACAGCGTCTGTGGAATGTGAGGTGCACTCGATGACGATTGTAACCCCGAGCCGTAAACTGAAAACAAATGATTGTTGAGAAAGGCAAAAAACGTCTCAGTTCGCGCTGAAATCGTTAAAAATTTATGATCGTCACGGAAACGTCTTAGACGTATGCACTCATACCTCAGAAGTTTCACTTCTGCCGCACATGATCAAAGTTCGAGCACCGAAGTTTCGATTTTGGTAGTTACCTTGTTGTGGTTGTTGGTAGATCTGCGGGCTGTACATCTGTTGAGGCGGCTGATAATGACTCTGCTGCTGGGACTGTTGTTGTATGCTTTGATACTGTTGCTGTTGCTGCAACGCCTGGATCTGCTTCTGCTGCTGGGCCAGAAGGCTCTGCTGTTGAGCGACTTGAATTTGGCTCTGTTGTGAAGCCAATCTTTGGATGTCACTTTGAATATCATTCAGACTAGAATTCATTCTGTAAATACAAAATGATCGCAATGAAAACTTTGAGATAATAGAGGCTTTCATTTAATTTGGCAAAAATCGAGATAACATGGAATAGATTTCGATTTTTTTTTATTTCAGCTCAATTTGCAAGCGATAATCAACCTGTTTTCAGATATTTCTAGTGGTTGTAGAGTTAAATTACTGGTGTTTCTGATAAGACAATTTTTCTTTTCAATTCAACGATGTGTAACAAGTTGACTTTGACTAACCCGACGAACTAGTGCTTTTTGGCCACTTGTCGTGGAACGCCTGCTGAACACTGGTAGAATCCTATTAGCAGACATTTTTACTCCGAGTAGGGTTTGAAAAACACCGCTGATAAAAAACTTGGCCTATGAAAAAGTCGCTCTCTTTGATTTCGGTCGCCGCTATGAGCACCATTCCTGAGTAAATCGTCCGTGGCCACTTCTCCTGACGTCATCGCCACCTTCCCTCGTGTGAATACACCGTATTGCAGCCGCCGGCTTCCCATTGCCCAAATGCATAATTTCCACCTATGTCGGTTGTGGAAATTATGACATAGACATAGACCATCGGCCGTCGTAATAGTGCGAATGCTAGAACCCGATTTTTTTTAGAATCAAGTTGTGACGGCTAAAAATTTGAGCGAGGCCAGCCCGGCCCTGCTTGCGCCGAGTTCCCCAAACAGATTCTTTGGGTTGTTGGCAGTGGCAGCTCTGGCATACGTCACCCACTGACAATCGTCGTAAAATATTGCAGCCAGCAATACCTAGCTAGATTTGCGGCTACTCTACTCTACTGATGGCGGAAACAATTGAACACATAATTTTCGAGTGTCCAATGTATAAAGGCCTAAGGTTGTGCTTCATTGACAGCTTGATAAACCTTGATGGCCTCATTTTTTCCCTCAATAGAATAACCCCAGACTCGGCTCGACTGCTTGGATCGTTTTTGAGTGGAGCGCTCAGGTTACGGTCCTTTTTGCGAAATGAAGTTTTTTTTTTATTTTTTCCCTGCAACGTTTACTTGGTGACATTAAACATATTACTTAACAAACTATTTTCTCCGATGTTCAAAAAATATCTATCAAGTTCGAAATCGTAACCCTTGCTATAAGATGTATTTTCTTTATGAGCAATATACGTATTATTATTATTATTATTATTACTCGCGGCGCCCCTACCAGCAATTCCAGGTGAGAGATTAGCGGTTGATTTTGGCGTGATGCTAAAGTCACGGTTAAAATCCGTATTTCAGGCCGCTAGAACGGCCCCCGAAGTAATGCTTCAGCGGTTCCGAGGGGCGATTGAACCACTAGGTCTTGAGGAGGGATTTAGTGGGTAAGGTTTGCGAAGACGCGGCGAGTCCCACACTCCCCGATGAATCCGTACCGCATGTTTCGTTAAACCAAATGGTGGAGACGCCATGACACCGAGAGCACGCCGGCCGTTTTTATTTCGGCTATGAGAGCCCCATCTCGCTCGAGGGTGTGAAAAGGTTAAGTATTGTGGCATTTGTGGCAGATGTCACCCGTCGCGCGGTGTGGTGCACGTCAAGTCAAAATGTTCAGTTTATTTGGGGAAAACAGATAAACACGTGTTCCTCGGAGTGTCAGTTAGCTGGACACCGTCTTCATGGGTTGGTGGCTCTTTACTTGTGCTTTGGTAGTGGCGGCCAGTGAGCCAGTGTATAAAATGACGCCAGAGGAAGTCAGCGGCAGCACTAAAGGGAAGTAGGACTGATAGTAGGAAGTACTACGTGCTCTACAACACTAAAACAGCATACAAGCCAGAAGAAGATGAAGAAGGGAATACATACATGAAATGGTCAATAATTTCATGTTGAGAAGATCTTCCAACACACGAGTGCACTCACGCGTCTTGTCTCGACTACTCTCGACTGTCTTGTCTTGTACAGTGCAACTCCATAAATCAATGTCCATGGAAGCGAATTTTCTCAACCTCACTGGGGCCACTGGACAGGCATTTTCATTAATTTTTCTTCCCTTTAGTGCTGCCGCTGACTTCCTTTGGCGTCATTTTATACATTGGCTCACTGGCCGCCACTACCAGAGCACAAGCAAAGACCCACCAACCCGTGAAGACGGTGTCCAGCAAATTTACACTCCGAGGAACACGTGTTTATCTGTTTTTCCCAATAAAACTAAACATTTTGACTTGATGTGCATCACACCGCGCGACGGGTGACATCTGCCACAATACCTAACCTTTTCACATACCACATTTACACAAACTATCTGCGACGACGGTTATGGATTCCTACTCATTCCTACCAACAAAAAATAATTTTTCCATAGCTTGCTCTAATGCAGATAGCCGTGAAATTGATTATAGGTTGCAGTCCTAGCATTAGATTGTATCCTAGGCAACTTGAATACACCCCAATCTGCCATCCGCATTTCCAGTACAGCCCTGAAGGCGTGGCAAGGCGGAGACCCACCATCACAGCCGGCTCTGTGGTAAGTACCTCTTCTTTTACTGATTTATTGGTTATTTGCCATCAACAGGTAATAAATTTAGTCAGGGCTGTAACCCAGTTCTAATTTTACTTCAGCTTTCTACCATAAATTAATTAGAAGCAGTTTATGTATGTAGTTCAAGTTTGTCGATTCCTTTTTTTTTTTTTGTTAGTCAGTAGATTGTTATCATGATTAGTCAGAGTTTTGTTTGTCAAATCACTTCTATAATCAAATAGATAAGAATAACTGCAGGTGTATTTTGCCCTGGAAACACTTCAGCCATTCGAAATTAAGATTGACACAATTCAAGGGCAAGGATCAATGCACAAGACTTACTGAGCTATGGATTGCTGGTACTGATCCAAATCCATGTTTTCCAAGTCGGGCGTTCTTTTGGTCTCAATGTACGGTTGTCCATCCTCCAGCCACTTTCTCTCAACTGCAGAAGCATCGTCGTTGATTTCCTACAAAATGATTGCCATTATCACTAAATCAAATTGCATCGTCCACAAATTATCGGAGTTGTTCAAGTATAAATTTCACAACCAAACTACAACTACTGGACTAAAAAAGAACATGCAAATCAAGCACTAATCGATATAAATCAAAGCAAAAAAGAAACCAAAAGGAAAATACCTGTAACGTAAACGGCCGCTGGGGTTTTGAAGGATTGGCAGGTTCTGAGGTAGGGCTTTGTGATTCAGAGCCCGTCGCTGAGTTTGAGTTAGACTCAGCGTCTGTCGGAGTTTTTAGCAAATTACCTCTACCCTGAAAGTTAGTCAGAATTGAAACCTTCACCATTAAACTCCCACCTCAAGAGTGCTAGTGATGTTTTTGTGTTCCCTTAGATTAGAATAGTAATCTCGCCAATAAAAATCTACTTCCATTGACTTAACCAGTATCATGGCTACTGCGGTACTATAGTAAAATGCGATACTAGTTTTGAATTTTGTGTTCAGATTCACATTTTCCAGCTTGCCAATTTCTGAAGGAAGTAAAAATAGGGAAACTAAAAATCATGCAAATATACACACTGACTAGATCTACAGTCTAATGGAAGAACCAGATTTTTTAAACATGACCATTCAAAACTGAATTTTTAAAAAAGGCTCCAGCATCTTTTCTAAACATTTCAGTCACTGTAAACGGTCTGTCCATGGTGAATAATTAGGTGTTTTTACAGGCTATTATAGTTCCACATGCCCTAATAAGAGGTTCTCAATTCAAAGCACCTAGATACTCCACCATGGATAATGCGCATCCATTGTTAGCAAGAATACACAGCTCTTACCATTTCAGTTAGCTAAAAGGGAGGACATTCAATCAATTTACATACAAACTTGGGAGTGATTTGATGGATTCAAAAGAAAGAACGAAAAGAGGATAACAAATGGATCATATTATACACTCAAAGCACGACAATGCATGATTACATTAAGACAATAATTGCCGTTCAAAAAGACCCACCTTGGCGACGGCCTGAAGAAAAGCGGCTTTTCCGACTTTCTGTCTTTGCTTGTTCATGGCCATTTCGACTCTTCGCTTTTCGCTTTCGATCAACCTGCGCTTCTCCTCCAGCTTCATCCTGACGTCGTTCAGCTGGGCAGGGTTGACCATGTTGGGGGAATGGCCGCCAGGATCGCCGCTGCCCGGGCCGCCTTCACCGTGATGCTGGCTGTTGCTGCTCTGCTGCTGCCACGTGGTCGTGTTGGGTAAGGCCGCAAAAGTGGTTTTCTTTTCTGCATTGCCGTTGGTCCTGTAACGTTGAAAAATTGTACGATTAGGATTTTAATACGGAAAGATTGACGATAAGAATTTTTGAAGGAAAGTATTTACATGCTCTGCATGTAGGGTAATGCGTTGTTGCCGACTTCACTGTGCAGAGTGGTGTCTGTCGCACATGTCTGTGTCAAATGAACTCGACATTGTCTAAGAACCGTGCCAGTTGAACTTGACAAGGCCCTAGGTCTGGGTCAGTTGTTTGAGGTCGGTGTCAGGTGAATTTCCAAAAAGATAATAAAAACAACAGTTCTAGGGTTAGCTATTTTATAAGGGAGGTAGAGTCAAGGTTTGTATGTACAATATTGATCCAAACGAAGAAATCCATCTGACAGATCGCTCGCTTGTGGACCTAATATCCGTTTGCTTGTTTGCCTATTCATATTCAACAGGGGTGCTACGTGAATTCTGAACCATGAGCGACTATCAAAAACTAGCACTATTTCAGAAAAACGGGACAGAGAACTTGAAAAGCTTTCCCAAAGCATTGCTGGGGAATTGACACAGTCCACCATCCGAGCAGGCTCCAACGTCTCATCATCGTCGGCCACCCATCCAAGAAGTGGACCTTGCGGGCAGTTGCTGAGATTTCTCACAGACTAAGCGTTTTTCATTAATTGAGTCATTTTTTAAATTACCCTGCGCTGCCGGTCTTCGGCTTCGGTGCGAAGTCGTCCTTCTCGTGCTGCATGTACACCAGCTGGATGCCGCGGTATTCGCCGACCATCTTCTGCTTCGTCAATTCGGCGAAGCTCGACAGCCGATTGGACACCGCCTCACCGTCGATCACGTCGTTGATGTTCTCCTTGTTCGATTGGAGGATGTTACGCAGGGAGATGTCGTCGGAGCTCAGCTGGCGTTTGAGCTTCAACTTCTCCGTTTCGTCGTCACGTTTTTCACAGCCATTGTCGTAACCTAGTTGCAGAGTGCCTCGGGCATCCTGCAGCGACGAACGGACCGGCACGGCGGGATTGATTTCCGTCGGGAAGGTCGGCGTCGAAATCTTCCTGCCGACATGGGCGCCGACCTATGGAACAAACACCAAGTCAAGAGCACATCAACACATCGCAACCCTATTCTCCCCTCTTCGCGGTTCGCAACCTCAAGAATTTGGGCGGCCGGTTACCAACTGGTAACTATCAAAATACCAATCATGAGAGAGTTAAAATGTTGGCTTATCATTACTTCTGCAGATGTTATATTTTGCGGAAAAATTAGCTATATTTTTATCAAAACAGCTAGGTAAACTGTAGAAACTCGCTTCGAGTAGCGTAGCAAGTGATCTTTTCATAGCGTCATATAACTTCTTCTATACAGGGTGTCCCAGCTTAAACAATCCAGCGCGATTTGCTCAGAAAATATCAAGGCAACAAAAAAACAATTTCAATTGGGAGGAAGCCTGACCTTTTAGCTTTCTTTTGAGGGGGCGCCGATGCTTGTAGGTGCTCTAGTTTCCAAGAAAATGCAATTTTAATCGGACGAGTCACAAGAATTTAAAAATTCATGACCGACAAAACAAAGTAGGTACTTCTGATGGAAAAAAATCCTTTTTCTTTGAGCTTTCCATTGATGTGCGCTGATGTCTGTGGCTGGTTCAGTAAGCCAGATATTCTGTCTTACAGTCCAGCAACCACAATAATCGGAGTTCATGACGTCACCGATCATACACTTGTTGATTTCACCACTGGCCGTTGCTAGGACTTTTTCACTTACCATACCTGGACTCACCATAGCAATGAATACTGGCTGCTGTTAAAATCAACAAGTGTGTGATCGGTGACGTCATGAACTCCGATTATTGTGGTTGCTGGACTGTAAGACAGAATATCTGGCTTACTGGACCAGGTACAGACATCAGCGACACATCAATGGAAAGCCCAAAGAAAGAGGATTCTTTTTCATCTGAAGTATTTTGTTTGTCGGTCATGAATTTTTGAATTCTTGTGACTCGCCCGATTAAAATTGCATTTTCTTGGAAACTAGAGCACCTACAAGCATCGGCGCACCCTCAAAAGAAAGCTAAAAGGTCAGACTTCCCCCAATTGAATTTTTTTGTTGCCCTGATATTTTCTGAGAAAATCGCGCTGGATTGTTTTGGCTGGGACATCCTGTATATCGCTTTATCATTTTTGGTAAGAGAGCTCCATTGTGTTTGAAAACTCACCTCTTTATCGGGATTTCGACCGATAAAGTTCAAATTGTCCTGGCTGCCGCCGAAATTCTCGATGGTCAGCTGGGAGTCGTCGCTGGTCGAGTTCCGCCGCGACCGCCTGCCAGCGAAGCTGCTCTTTCGGTTCTCCTCCCAGTTGCTCGGCCTGCCGGCAGCTATTTCGCCCCGCTCGTCGGCCTTGCTGTCGTTGTTCTGCCTCTCCTTGTTGACGTTGAAGGTGTTGTTGTTGACGACGACCTTGCTGTGTCGCACGGGCGCCTGCGGCTCGTCCTGCACCACCGATCTCAAAGTGGGTATGTTCTTGCCCTTGTGGACGACAAACGAGTCCTCCGAACCCCGCCTGAACAGGCTGTCCTCGCTCATATCGGTCACGATGCTCTGTTGGCTTTGCTGCAGCGAGTTGGTCTTTCTGAGTGGCACATGCGTTGGAGTCGATCTCGTCACTACAAATTTCAAAGAATTGTTTACTCAAAACTATCGATTTTTGGTTTAAATGAAAAGCACAAGATATCGCAAGCACTTGTATTTACCTACGATTTATTTACAGCTTGTCTAAGCCAGCAAGAGCTAGATTCGTGGATGCGCAATACACTGTAGCTACAGTAGCAGAAGAATCATTTCCGAGTCTTGTATTTTGGGTATTCACTTCAGTACATTCAAATAAAAAGCACCATACCATACCAAATGTGTGGTTCCAGCTTCATCATTAGTACTATAGTCTGTACACCGATAGAACGGACTTTTTTGAATTTCACTGATGTAACCTATAGCAAACAAAAGCACCAAAGACTGTAACAACATAGGCGCGTTTGGAACTAATATTAGTTTTGTTCGGTTGGTAGTCTTACCCGGGCAAATTATTCCTACGCCAAGCCAATGGCATTACATTCAGCGAGTTTGACAATTACGTACGATTTCTAACCTCCATTTCTCTATGATGTTTGTTATTTTTAGTCGGCTCGGCTGTTGTGAGTGTTGTGTAATAAAATCAGCTTCATTCAAAAATATTATTTTCTCATCATTAAAATTGGTATTAAACTGGTGTCATTTAAAATTATCATAGCACTTAGCTGTGATTAACGGAAATAAGCACCTCTTTCTAGCTGGAATTTTAAATTTCGCGGGTAACGCTCGGGACTACTTTTCAAGCGGATGAATCTGGTGGTCCTTTCTATCAGTGTATAGAGTATAGTATTATACCCTTTGATCAAAAACTTTCCTCCTCTAGGCAGGCTGCGGCCTGACCAAAATCAGCCTCGTTTGCCTGCCAATGGCCAGACCACAGCCTACCTAGAGGAGGAAAGTTTTTGATCATACGGTACAATTAGCATGTAGGCACAGGAACCTCCTGGGTAATTCATTCAAGTTGTGTACTGTGAAATGTATTCTTTCTTTCACAGTCACCAACTTCTTTTTGTCGTCTATGCATCTTACGATTTTTTCTAGATTCCTAGCTGAGACAAGCTGCAGAGCCCTGTGTTTAGTTTTCTTGATAAATGAGCATGGAGCTGATGCGACTATGTAGGTATATATGAATGTACATAATGTAAATACTAGTGTCCAAAATTGTAACATTTTTGGCTCCCTTGGATGCAATGTCCAATGGGACTAAAAAAAAAAGATGGCATTTGTCCAGCAGTTGAATTTGGAGAACGCGGCCAATTCGTTAAAATCATGGTTTGTAAGCTGGTCGTCAGAGCTAAATTACTTATTGGACACTAGTAAGTGAAGTTAAATTCGCTGTCGTGAGTGACAAATCCAGATAGCAACATATTCACAGTTCACAAACATTTATTTTTATTACGAAAATATCACAATAAACTGACACATAAGTTGCTCTTATAATTATTTCAAATTTAGGCCGACGTTAATACATAAATAAACTCCAACTATATATGAATCTAATAATACAGGATGGCAATATAGTTCTTTATTGAATCTTTATCGACATCCTTTATATGTACACGTAGACGAAGTCTGAGCACTAAAAAAAAGCTGTAAACACACGTTTTACAGACTAAAAAGGCAATCATAAAATGCTTACTTGTATCGATGAGACTTTTCAGGTCATCACAAACCCAATATTCATATTACAAAATAATAACCATAATTCGCACTACTTAAAGCAGCTGAAAAATAAACGGGATTTTATCTACAGAAATCATATTAGTCAATTGTGCTGTTAACTTGAGGAGAAGAAGAGATTCATGCAATAGCTCAACATTACCTGAAAAGCTCAATAATTGCAGCATAAGTTGAATAATTCAATAATATTCAAGAACCATTCAAGGCAAACATTTACAATATTATTTACTTCAACAAATACGGCAATATAGTATGTTATTCTATATTTCACATTACTCAACTACGCATTCCATGTGTGTATGTGTGCCATAAAACAAACGAATGTTCAGCTTGTCACTCACTGAAATTTCGGGTGTTGAAAGACTGATGGATGGGAAAAGGAACAGGTATAATACGTGATGCACGTGAAGTATATGAGACAGACCCTGAAATTACCTTGAAAGGCGTTGGAAACAGAAGGATCATCAAGTCCGCTACGCAGATCCGGGATGGGTGTCATCACCGTCTGCAGCAGGTTTCTCTTATGAGCCACCCCATGCTCATTGCGTGGGGGGAAACCTTCTGCTGAGAGCATGGTAGTAGAAGGAAACCATTGTCATTTATTATTTTCAGAACAAAAGAATTGTCTACTACTGATTCTTTAGACTACTTTGCACTGATAAATAACGATAACAATATATTCGGCTTTTTCAAATTATACGTAATTACAATTTCATTTTCAGTTGGACAGAGGAGATAAGTACGTTGTCTCTTCAACCCAAGCAGTTATTTTATAGCAGATTTTTGTAACAAATCTGTTGTTACAATGAAACGGTTTTTGTGTCCTTTCTGTTTATTTTATCCACTTACCCTATATCTTTTAGCGCCCAGTTTCGCAATTATTATTGACTGATTGCTTGGTAAGATTTGAGATATCAATCCTATGTGAGTTATCATGTTTCAGTGCGGAGACCAGAGACAATCATAACGTTACATCAGCGTGTATAGTCTTCAGTTTTAAATGGATGTTTCTTCTTCTATAAACGACTGCGAAATCCGTCGTAAAATTAAGTTAATAAAAAGACGAGAAGGACCCAAAAACTTTTTCATTGCAATTTTTATGATTAATTTGTTTGTCTTGGCGCCATTTACCCACCCACTTGCTAAGAAAAACTATTTGTGTTCAAATTATCAATATTATCACGAAGATGGTAACTAGACTGTCAATAAAGCTAAAAATTCTTTGATTTGATCAATAATCAATCCAAATTACTTAAAAAAAGTAAAAAATCTCTGAATTGCGTGGCGAAAATAGGAAAACATAAGTCTACAAGATGTAAACATTTGCTGCGGTCGGTAAGGGACATCATCTACCAGGGTAAGTGGCGGCTACTGGAGGAAATGATGCTGAAGATCAGCAATACTAGAGAAAATTGAATGAAAATGCTCACCACCCAGAGACACAATCATCTTCTGATGGTCATCACTGAGTAGTGAGTACTACTCATGATTCTCGAGAAAAATGGGAGTTGATATTTCTTGAATCATCTGATTATCCTGTACATCTATTGTGGGCATTTTTAAGCATATTATAGACAGTATATCACACAACGCGCGTGTAATGATTGCTATTACTCAAGAGGATGCAGTTTGCTAACAAGAGCAAGTGCAATTGGCGAGCATCCGAATGAGTAATGACCATTACGCGAGAGTAGAATACTATGCTTTATTCAGGCCCCATTGTATAAATAGGCAATAAATATTTTTTAGAGCCAAAACTGTTCCAATCTGATATGACCACTTGATTTTTTGCATTTTTGAAGTATGTGCTCCATTGAAGATACTAGTGGTGTTTTCTTTATGTTGAGACCCTCCCTTTTTCAGGCCTCCTACATCCCCCCTGAATCTTTGTACGCCCATGTTTTGTACAACCAAACCAGTAGTGGTATAAGATTGTTCACGGCATGAGTTCTTAATGTTACAATGTTTTTTCACATATAAAATTGTGTGTGGGATTAATAACTCATGAATAAATAGCAGCACTCATCCCATACTGACCTAAACTGTTTAAAACGGTTGCAGTTCCACGCAATTACATCCAGTTACATGCACGCAACTGGATGAGTATAAAGAGCCAATTTATTGTTATCATCAATATCCGTGCCACAATTAACATCTTGTTATTATTATTTTAGAAAAATAAAAAATAAGATTAAAAACCAAAACACATCGAGTAGGTAAAAAATGCATTTCGATTACCAATTCTTCGTGGGTTTTTTTTAGTTGGTCTTTCGTCTATAGTCTTTCCTTCTTCCGCGATCGAAATGCACATTTTTTTATTAGTGTGGAAAGTAAAAGAAAGAGGGCTTACCGATAAAATAAAACCACCACCACCACCACCACATGGGTCAATTCACCAATAACATAAGCAAAATATACAAAAGAAGCACACACAAAAACACAGTCATTGAAAGATACAGTAAAGAGTAAGAAGAGGGAGAGAAGAACCAAAGAAAGCAAAACAATATCAAAACTACGAGCGGCGCGCTAAATTTTCACTTTTCCAGCTGAACGCGAAACGTGTCGTGAAAGAAATGAAAAATCGATACCGCACAGTGGTGTACGAAATAGCACACTTATGCAGATTAGCTGGAGAAATTCAATAAATAGTAGGCTGGTGTAGTCCAAGACGTAAAGGTCGTTTGGGGTCAGTTCGCGCGCTCGTTTAATTGCACAGAAAAAATCTTGATAAAAATCGATGAGTACGGGGACATCGAAAGCCGGACATCCAACACTGGGTTCTACTTACCGTTGTATTTTTCCATTCCAGGGTACCTGACGCACCTGGCGGGATGGATTTCTATGACGTTGAAGAGATCGGCAAGGAACACGATAAGATTCTGCCTCATCGAACTGCAACAACACCATCTCAGTCAAAAATTATACCTAGAACAGCACAATGATGTAATTACTCTCGCAAATAGGTGACATCTTCTGGGGTAAGGTGGAAGATCAGCGCTGGCAAACACCTGTTGCAAAAGTCTTTGACCAACGTGAGGTTGTGGAGGCTGTCTTGAACGTTCGGAATGCTCGAGACTCTCAATTCCGTCCATGGTAGCTCATCGGGGCAGTAATAGGATATGAGAGCTGCCAATGCCACCCCGTCGCTCAAGTCTTTCAGTTCTCTCACCGGCGGAAAATCCGGCGGTTTCAGTCTGTCACCCTGCACAAACCAATCAGAATCAATCATAATCATATTAATCAATAGTTTGGATGAAAAAATTGATCAAGAGTGCTTTGGCTTCGCGCTTGTAGAATTTTTTTTCGAAACATTCATCCAAGAAATGGATCACACGTTGCTTAGCTCGAGATTTCTCCCGAGCCAAACATAGCATTTAAAGGCATTTCAAATGGTTATGGATAGCAGAGAGAGTGTCAGGCCCCGTCCGGTAATCGAGCCCGAATATCATGATTGTGAGTCAGCTGCTCTACCGCAGCTAAGCCAACGAGGACGACACCAATCTACCCTGCTATCTGCCCATTTGAGCTACACAATCACTACAATCTTACCGCTCCTCCATTTGTGATGGCGCCTCCACCGGAACCCCCCGACAGTTCTTGTTCGATGCGTTTCCTCAGGGCATCGCAGGCGTGCGACATCCACAGCAGGGCACCGCTCTCGTGGCCATCGGGTAAACTTGCCGCCGGGTATTTACCGTAGCTAAAACGCTGGATCGCCGCCAAGACCCTGTCCGGAGACACCACTTCCTTCGCATAGAGCACCATGATGGACTCTATGACAGCCATGTGGGCGCTCTGATCGGAAAGAATTCAATACCTAGTTAGAACTGCAACTTTTCGAAGCAAGGCAATAACATATGTCCGAAAGTTTTGGGAATTTTTTAAAGCTAATAACTTTTTTTGAATAGTCTTCATTTTTCAACTTAGTATTGCAAAAATTAACATCATATAAAAAAATAACAAATTCATATTGACCATATTGATAATGGATCATTATCTTCGATGGATCTCAATTTTCTTCTGCCATCATTCTCTGAACAGCGGGATCAGTTTTTCTAATGCAAAATGTTCCAATGCTTTTGAAGAATGCGATGCATTCTGTTCAGAAATGAGTGCCCTACTACATATCCTGAATCGTAAAAAATCGCACCCTAGGGTTTTGAATTATTGGAGGGGGTAAGTAAAAATTGCGACTTGAAATGGAAGTGATGAAACATCCTTGGATGAAACCTGTCAAACGCACCGTATCCCATTGATACCAATTTGGCAACAAAAGGGTCGATCATTGTTGAAGGGGGGTCACGAGGAGGGAGCGAAGCTCGGCTAAGCGAATCTTTTTTTTTCTGACCATACAGAACCGATAACGATGAGTTTGGGGCTTTTTTCGACTAAATTCAATCTCCTGAAATCGCACCCGGTGTTTGGATGGTAACAGTTTCAAACAAGTTGACTTGAAAAAACTTTGTGCAAATAAAGCTTGGGCGTGAAGTGAAGCTTTCGTTGGATTCTTAGGTTGGTAGTGCTGTTGTACTGTTTACACTGTTTAGATACCCTGGATCATAGACCCTGGATCATCCCCTAGATACACATCAGGGATCACACATACACACTGACATCTTGACATTTGGTTGAGAATTCTGCGTAGAAAAGTATTTGGTGATATAAATTTCAATCCTAATATCGAGGGGTCAGTCGAGGATAAATTTAAATGCGATCGTCCCCCGAAAAATAGGTCGAAGTGTTCGCATCAGGATAAGCACGGCGTGCAATGCGAACACTCTGAGCATTCCACTCTACCATGCTACAGGAGTTGATCTGAATTAATCCAGAGAGTTATTCAAGGTGGAATTTGCATGCATTCATCTCCAAAAACACAGGTCTCTAAGTGTTCACTTAACATGCTCTCAAGGCAAGAGAATCTATCAGTTGTTCGCAATGAACAGCCTTAGCGCCGATATGATGCGAACACTGATTACTGACTTATTGAAATAAAGCATAAGTAATCAAAAATATTTTCAATATATTGTGAATGAATTGAGCTCTACGATAACATTCAACTGTGTCACTTTTTGATTCTTTTTTTATTGAGAATCACCCTGTATAGTGCACACAACATTATTCTTATTCATACCCCGGTTCAAATAAGTCAGGTCTGCGTGCAGATGAAAAGAAACGGTTTAGGATGTTTATGGCCCTACCCTAAAATCCCAAGTGGCAATAATCGATGAATAATCAAGTCATTCTATTTTAGAGTGAACAAACTATGCTAGGGCCTACCCCATTGTAGCTTCATTACCACAAGGCGGTACATTATGTTACATCTGCCATGACTTAATGGAATATAGTATGTATTATGCTAATAGAAAAAAAAGAGACGTAAGAAACCTTGCAGCAGGTATAATTATTAGAAGAAAAACTTGGCAATTTATGCAAAGTGACTGTCCGTTAATTACAACCCACTTGACCACTGACACTTTATAAAGCAAACATTATATTCACAGACACAATAACATAAAAAGTAGCAAAAGAGATTGAAAATCTTTCAATTTATGACAACCAACGTGCAACAGAGATTCAACTTCTTTCAACCTACCACATGCTAGGTGCCGTTTTAAATTAATGAAAGTTTATATTTATTGCCATAATATTCTAATGCGAGTCGTACTACCTGCTAGCTTTTTGGCGAATTTATGACGGTACAAGTTAGGAGAAGAAATGAACAAGTGGCAGTTTTTGCCAGTTGCAGAGAGGTTATTAATAATACATTTGAAAGTTAGGTTCCATTTCATTTTCATTTAGTGTTGGTATTACAGTTCTCTTCCTTCCGACATCTATTATTGTTTTTAGCTAATAGCATTCTCGACTTGTGTAATCTGAAAAGCTGCAAAATTGATTAGGAGATTGTGAATTCTAATGCAGTTCCTAAAATTTTTGAAAAAAGAGACTAATCTTTGGGATTTGAGGTATCTTGGAATCTTGGATGCCTTGAGACCATCAAGTATTTTTTTGAATTTCTCGTCCTTTTGGACTTTTGACTTTTGGGGATTTCGGGAAACGGCAAAATCAATGGCAGTCACTGGGCCGTGTGCCGGGCCGGAGCAATAAACAAATGCTTATCCTTGCAATTAGTATTAAAAATTATGTAAAAAAAATGTACAATGTTCTATTATATTTATTTGTATGGTTAATATTATCATTAGATATCATTATGAAATATATAAATTTGAAAAAAAAAAAAAATTATTAAAAAACCCGCTTGAAAACCTTAGCACTTGGTATTTAGTTACTTCGACGTTTCCTGAAATTTCAGCCACTTTCAATTCATCAGATATTTTTTTTGCATTTTATGCACATTTTCATGACTAAATTTTAGGGAAAAAAAATTTTATTTGCTCAATTTCAACTATTCTATTGATATGGTCGTTTATAACTTTGAGAAACAATAAATTGTATTTATTTAAAAGGGCGATTCAAACTGAGTTTCTACATGAGGATACGCTGTATTTTTGACATTTAAAAGTAGTTTTCAATGTCAAAGTCGGGTGAAAACTGTTCGAGCCTATTACAAAGATGGACGTTCCAGAAAGAGTAGGCATCTTTGTCTACGCGAATACAACCGCACCTGCGTTCGGGGGTCAAAGACGGAGTCCGGGTCAACCGTCCGCTTGTCGGCCCCAGTGCTTGAATGGACCGACCATCAAACATCCAGGCACCACATTGTGGCTTGGTGAGTCCGGCTCCAGAATCCAGACTACAACCACTTGGCGATCGGCAACCGATTACAGGTGGCTTTTTCATCGCCTTTCAGATCATTTTTCATTTTTGCAAATTTTCACGTTGGGAGGTTGTGATCAATAAGTTCATTTTCCTCTCGTGGTCAATTAGCGCAAGTGCCGGCGATGAAGTGGTAAGTGGCTAACCGCTTGAAATCCGATAACGTACACACAAAATGAATCATCCAGCCATCAGACAAGTAGTTGATGCACTCTAATTTTAAACCTGGACCGTTCACAAATAAATTCAATTTCGTACTCTAAAAATATACATCTGCATACATAGTACCTACTATGACACCACTAAAACCTAAGGACTGTGACTCACACTCACACATACAATAGATGCAAATTTTAGCAGTAGGCAAATCATTCCTGCTTGCTACTACGAGGTGAAAATCTATAGAACATTCAAGTTCTACTTGCAATTAATTTAAAACGAGGTCAAATATTTTAAATGACAGTAATATCACAAGGTGCTTGTAGTTAGTTGTAAAATCCCGATAGTTTTGCCCAAACAGGCCGCAAAAAAATATTAGAATGATATAGCAGATTTTGTGCAAAAAATGGTATCGTGTAAAATGGACTTCTCAAGAAACTTATATTTTGTGGTTGGAAAATCAGGAAAAAATCTTCTGGTATGCTTCCGTACAATTTTGTACCATACTAATAGTGATATTCTGTAAAAAATAATATTCCATAAACGCTCTGTTACGTAAAAATTCGTGTCGGCCATTGGCTGTTGCCTAGGTAATAACAGCGTAACAGAGCCTTTATGGAATGTAATTTTTTAGAGAATCGCACCATAAATAGAAGTTTTGAGTTTCACAGAAACATTGCACCGCAAGGAGGCAAAATAATGTGACATTACAAACAGATCGTGAACGGACTATAGCGTAATTAGGCTCGCTAGGGCAATCAATTATTTATTGTTCTACAACAACTCACCATCCTGAGAGGATTTGTTTGAATTAGCGTCGTTTCCGTCAACTGGGCGTCGGACGGTTCCGACACGTAAACCCCTTTCCTGGATAGCGTTTGCAGGATGGCCCAATGGTTCAGGTTGTGGTAATTCGGGTCCGAGTAGATGTTGCACAGAGCCAAACAGTAAACTTCTGCGCTGGCAAGTGCCCCGACGATTTGCGGCTTGAGATGCTCTTGATTCTGTAAAGTAACGAGTTTCTATGAAGCGTTTAAAGAAAAAACAATAGTTATTGCTGACAGCTGGGCATGTGAGTATTGACAGCTCAGATCTGTCAAATTCATTTCTGCATGACGTAAAAATGATCGCTCAGAAGGCACCTCACAAAACCAACCACTTGCAATCCAAAAGGGTTATTTTGACTGCTGCTAAGCAGTCCGCCAAAAAAGCCTAGACTGCTCTCCACCCCATAAAGACGGCAAACGGCCTTAAGATCCTCAAAATTTATGGACAGGGAGCTGGGGCCTCAAACTTACGTCATAAGGTACATGATTTTAACCTTGTAGGTCTAATGTGGGTTGATAAGGTTGGTAAAAATTGATTTGTCTTACATGTCAGACCGGGGGCTTTAGGCTGGTATGAGCATGTCAATTTTCGAAAAAAATGGCCAAAAATTTACGTCATAAAGTACATGAATGAAACCAACGAAATTTTGTGTGGGAACAGCCCCTTAATCGAAAATCTGGTCGTAAGACAAAATTCTTGAGGGGTTTCGGTCCATAAACAAGTTTGAAATTTTCAAAAAAGAACCAAAATTAACAATTTTTCCACAGGCGTTTTGTTGACTAGCCCACTAAGTGTGAATTATATTTGTAATCGGAATGGAAAACGAATCGATTTCCATGTTAAAATACAGGGTGTACGATTTGAGAATTTTTTTTCGATGTTGCACCCTGTAAGCGATGTACTGTCAAGAGCACTAGATTACAGAGATCAAAATTTTTGTGAAAAAAATGTGACATATCCATGAAGGAGCCCTTACGTAGTACATTTACCATGAAGCCGGGAACCAAGCCTGTTATAAGCTAGTTATAAGCCGCCTAATAGGGTCAGACGGGGCTGTCCTTGTGAGTACGAATAAAGTTCATTTATTTTTTATTTATTTATATAACTGCAACAAAGCAAGACCTTGTTGCTTTTTTTTCTAATGACAGAAATTTTGATGCATGCAATATTTTGCTCCTGGCGGCGGTACCATTGAAAATTTTTGTGGACAGATTAGAAACCTACGAAAAAAATCATGTAAGAATCGTTTTTCATTCCTAAAATTATGTCAAAGGAGAAGTCCCCAGGAGAAGGTAAATTTTTGCCCTTTTTGAAAATTTCAAACCTGTCTTATGGACCGAGAGCCCCCAAAAATTGTATCTTATGATGACCCGATTTTTGATTAAGGGGATGTTCCCACACAAAAGCCCGTTAGTTTCATTCATGTACCTTATGACGTAAATTTTGGCCATTTTTTCGAAAATTGACAAGCCCATATATACATACCAGCCTAAAGCCCCCGGTTTGATATGTAAGACAAAGAAATTTTTAACAACCTTATCAACGCACATTAGACCTACAGGGTTGAAATCATGTACCTTATGACGTGAGTTTTGAGGCACCTCAAATGATTAGCTGAGTTCGGTATCAGCAACTAGAGTATTAGCAACTGCGGCTCTGATACCGATTCATAATTGTTTAAGAGTCGCGATTTACATGAAATATATTGTTATTTACAATCAATAAAGAAAAGAGTACTCCGAGGTGCTCTGAGGTGCTCGATTCTTCTCGATGGTTTGGCTTCGAGAAATGCGAGCTCTCTGTCAAATGATGACCAGATGTCAGATCATATGTCTTTCAAGGCATTTGTCGGATTTCCCCTCCTCTCAACATCGGCACGTCTAAGATCGTCACCAGCATCTCCATTGTCGAAATGAAAATCCCACAGAAGATGAACAATGGATTAAATTGTTCACGCTTCACGTTCATCGTTCGGATGGTTTACGGACTGTCCGTTGACGTATGAAAGTTGAGGTTAAGATCAATGAGTGTCCGGCATCGACATCCGAGATATCGGATCTGAGAGCTGTAACATCAGCTGTCATATTTAGGTTGTGTTCCGAAATCGTGACCTCCAGCTCTAGATCGAACTCAGCTATGCCAGTGTTGTAATAATTTCACTTGAAAGATCAGTTTTACGTCGTCATGTGACAGTTCTCTAATTTGAATTTTCAATAATAGGGGCATTCTATTTGCCATCTGAACTTAGTACCGTATGATCAAAAACTTTCTTAGTCGAGGCAGACTGTGGTCCTGGTCATTGGCAGGTAAACGAGGCTGATTTTAGCCAGTCCACAGCCTGCCTTGAGCAAGAAAGTTTTTGATCATACGGTACCTAATATAACCCAAGTCAGAGAAACAAAGTGAGAAAACGCATGGGAGGGAGTGAGACACCACTACAACATACGGCAAATCAGGTGGCGTAAAGTTGAAGCAGTGCAAAATGCCAAATACAGCAGTCTGATTGGCTAAATTCTTGAAAAGTCCTTAGATCAGATTACTCAGTTTAGATGGCAAATAGATGTTGAATATGTACAGGTACTAATTATTGTAAAGAGTTTTTCATTCATCATGCACGATAGTTGCATCAGTCGATCAACGAAAATAGGATCATCGGCAAATTTTCATACCTCATGGTCCCGGTAGAAAGGCTCTTTCAGGTTTTCAGGAACGATGTTGTTGAACGCCTTGGACAGGAGCCATTTTATGGATGCCCGTTGTTTGGCCTGGAACAAGAGAGATAATAGCACGAATCAATAACAATTTTCTACAGTTTCTAAAACGAAAAAAATCCGCTAAAAAGTGCGGCTCATTGAAATGTTACATGTTGGAAATGAAGGGAGTTATAAAGCACTTCTGGCGACGCCTTCCATCACAATTTCACTATTGTTAACACCTCACAGCTACACTATGGACAATGGGAAACGAAAATTACCAAGAAATTCTATTTCGAGGGAACATCACTAAAAAATAAATGTCTTCCTTTACTCGTTAAGATGGAGCCATGAAATTTGTTCAACATGACGTTGGATCGTTGGTGCCCATTATTTCAAACCCAAAGCCAAAACCCTCAAGTGTGGTAGCATCCTGAAACTGCATGTGAAATGCTCTTGGAAAGCTTAATAGTTTGTTTACCTTACGCAGTCGACACCATAATAGGGTGTCAAACGATTATTATTATCTACTGTTCGTTCTTCTTGTTTTCTTTTGCAGCGTTTATTTTTAGTCTGTATAATACAGAGTAGGTACCATAGAATTGTACTGAACGACGCGATTGGCCAAGGCCAATCGGTACCGGCGGGAATATGGGACGGACCACCAAATTGTTTACTGGTCAAGAAACTACCCTACATCAGTGGCGGGGGACTTGACGATGTCGATTTTTTTTCCGAGTTCACAGCGCGAGAGGCATTTCAAGCTAAACGATACGTCACCCAGCGAGTACTTTCATTACCAGCGCTGTTGTAATGATGGTGTCATAGTAATGACACATTAAATCTGAATCGTCCAAATCAGCAGACGCTAGGTCATTTCCGCAATGAAGTAGGACGAAGACAAAGGTTTTGCAGGATCAGCAAGGCACAGCTGCGTCACTGACCTGATTTGGGTGATTCGATAAAAGAGGTTCGAAGCTTTGAACAAGGAGTCAGTCCTGGTCGTTCATTGAGTTCAGCCGGGGCCCTGCCCCGACGCCGGTTTATGATGGGTATTAATCGCCATTGAGTTCATGTAAGTAGAGTTATTAAATCTGCGAGCGTAATGTGTCGAGTGTCATGTGTACAACATTTTATATTAAATGATAAACTTATTATCTTAGTAGAATACAATGGTAGAATGCTTGCGTTCCCATTCACCTCTCTCGGTTTCATCTGTGTCTCAACAACAATAAAGAGCAAACCTCAGTTCACGGGTAGGGAAAGGGCCTGTCCTTCTCCTATTAGGGTTTTCAAACTTCCTTTGCCTTTTTCTACCGTGACGTCATGCATAAGCTGGTTTATCGAGCGAGGTCATCGTATTGACACACGACGTTTAGTTTCTGACCGGTAATAACACTACCCAAAGAAAGAAAAAGGACCATCAATAACCTATTTTGTAGGTGTTACCTTGTTTCTGGTTTCACTTCACTGTGTTTTATGCGGTGGAAAACCAAGTTTAATGGGGCCTTGCAATTGAAAAACTCAACTTGATGTCGCCACTACTGTAGGGGGCGCCTACTTCGATGAAGCGGCCGTAACGACGGGAAAAACAGGGGAGTTTGAGTAGTTTGACCAGTAACTGACAGTGACTGGAGGTGTCAAGCAAGAAACAGAGGTTATCCAAATTTCAAATCAAGACATAAAATGACGGACGTCGGTCGCAGAAGCGTCAACGCCGTCAAAATTGTCGAATTTGCCCCCAACGGCTGTGGCGCCCTCGGTGTGTGAAAAGTGGCAGTGCAAGGCCCCATTGTGTTTTCATGTTTTCACTAACAAGTAGGCGACAACCTGTCAGTCCTGTCAACAGTGGTGCCTAAGGGCACGCCCGTACTAAGCCAAGCATAGTGACAATAAGATATATTCCTTAAGTATAGGTCACCGGAAATGCCTGAAGATTGATTCCGACATTTTCTTATAGCTTGTATTACACTACACAATTTCTTGTACAATTTTTCGAACAACCTGTCAATTAAACAATCAGTTCATTGTTTTTTGACACTATTTTGACAGATTGTTCCAGAAATTTTACAAGAAATTGTGTAGTGTAATACAGCTAATACATGATTACCCTAAAAACCGCCATGTTGAATATTTTTGGAGCAATCGAAAAATTTTACTGGGTGATACCTGTGGGTATGAATCTTCGCTGTATAATTTTCCTTTCATTTTTTCCCTATCTTTCAAGTGGAATCAGCACTGACGTGAAAAAAGATGGAAATCGAAAAATTACATATTGTCAGCCATTTTCTCATTTCTCATTTCACGCTACTCATTTTGCCACGACTGTTTGTGAGGGATAGTGCTGTTTGGTGAGCGATAGTGGAGCATACGATCATACGGCCGGCCGGCCGTCCGCAAGGAGCCTCAGTTAGGGAGCCGTTCTAGGTAAAAACGGCAACCGTATAAATTACTACCACAGCCAATTAATTTTAGTTAAACACAATTCTGCGAGACCCCGCATTCAAAATGAATAAGAAGAAAGTTCAGAAAATCAACTTCGGAATATATTAGCACCATCTGAAAAGAAATGGTTCAAGATCAAGATCTACTAACACTTTTGCCATATGTATAATTAACTGAAACTATGATGTGTGAATGTGAAGTATTGGACGTACAAATTCCACCTTTAATTACTGTGAGATATCAAAGAAAAACTATTAATATACCCGCAGTTCATAATAGCTTTTCACTCTGCACGCATTTGTTAGAAAATATAAGTATCGCTAGACATTACGCTACGTTATGATTTAATCAACGCAGAACGATCTCTTTTTATGGTCTTGTACGGCTAATATCTTGGTCATCATGCATTATTAATGTCACAGAAGACGACTCCTCGACAAATGCGACGCGTCTGAGAGGTTGCTTAGGTGCCAGCTCATTATCATGTCATTTCATTATTTATAATGTTTTTAATGTATGAGTAGGTGAATACAACTTAACGTAAGGACAGAAAAAAATTAAGCGATTTTGTTTTAATTAGGTCAGCCGGCTAACAAAAAAAAAGTTTCAATTGGCGTGAAAAGATTTACATTTATATTACTGTGGCTTTGCACTTGAGCTGGCGGAATGTGTGAGTGTAGAAATTACAAGAGACGGTAAGCGTAGTTTACCCAGTGAACTAAGTCTAGACAGATTTAATTTAGCTAGTGTGCTTGATCGCGTAACGTTATGGTATTCGGGATATAATTGCAGATGAAATTCAGTGCTGTTGCGCCGCCAAGTTGGCAATTGGAACGGGAGGCATTGCTCGGTCGCATGCAGTTTGACGTTTCGTTGAACTTTCATGCAAACCATCGTCCTTCGAAAAATTTACAACTGGCACAGAAGCTGACATTTCTCACACTTTTATCATCCTGTCATCTATTAAAATTTAAGTGCGATACAGATTGTCGTAAAACAAAACTATTTATATCCCTCAATGTCCATACTGCAGTTTATTTCAATAGTTATCACTAAGGGTACAGCTTGCAGTAAAACGACACGCAGGCAGAAAAGACAGAAAACGTACAGAACGGAGGCGTAGACAACGTAGTCGATGGGAACACGGAAGAACAGGAGCACGTGAGTAAAGCACAGGCCGAAACTGGCAGAACTGCAGGAAGAAAACAACTCCAGGTGCACTAAATAACACAACAAACGACAAGAGCTGTAGGTTTTCAGCGATCATTTTGAATTGGACACATTTCCATATCTGATTTCATGAAGCATATTCTGCAAAAGTCTATCACGATGATCAGATCAATTTTCTACACAACAATTTTCGGTTGAGCTTTAGCGTTTCGTCATGAAATAAAAGCCAGAGCTGTCGGGTCCTCGAGCCAAGTCTGGAGCGCTATGCACGCCGAGATGAATGCGGAAACAAGTTTGTAGACATTCATCTAACACGCCGCGAAAGCTTGGTAGACTCTGCGTACGTATACATACAGAGGTGTATGGTTTATGCTCTCTACTACTCCATATATTATAATATTCCTTCTCCAAGTCTTCTCCACCGACATATTAGCTTCTCTACAGGTGTAATTAATGGCCGAATCGAAAACTGTTAATTGCCTCCGATGTGGGATTGACTATAATTATACCAAACCGACCATGTCCGCGCGCCTATACCTTGCCAGTTCGTCACTCTGTACATTATTATGACGGTATTCACCGGTGCAGATTTTCTCAAGTCGATCTTGAGTACAGGCTTACATAAATTAATGTAATTTAACGAACCACCAAGAATTCCAAGTGTACACCTACCCCGGAATAGACTCTTAGCACCACACTCGTCATCTTTACGGGTAATTTAATTTCGCTTGAAAATGACTCACAGCTAAGGGCTGAGGGCATCGTTGCGTGAAAGTAGAATTCAAGGGCAATTGAGAACAAAATTTTTGACTAATGGGAGTAGTGTGAATTATTTGTGCCTACTTAAAATAATTTCTTGCTCAAGATGTTTGGTGGAAGCGGTAATGATAAAGCCCAAATTGTTATGAAGTTCAAAAGTTTTCTGACGAAAATTGTAACGTCATCATCCATGTATATTCTCCTATTGCGGTGAGAGACGGCGCAATAGGCTATATTTAGCGGCGTGACATGCGCCGTAGGTTCTTAAAGATGTGAGATGGAAGTCATGCACCTGCGCAAGCTAGCAAAACTCCAAAAATCGCAAATTTTCAGCCACCGATTCAACAAGCAAAAACAGATTACAGAAAACTGTCAGATTACAGAAAACTGTCAGTTTTCATGCTAAATTATGCGAAATGATGTTGTCCAATGTTCATGTGCATTGCTAGAAAAAAAGTGAATTTCGCGCCTAGTTTCCCGAAGGGGGATAAAAAAATACAGGTTTTTCGCACGGTTTTTGCAGCCAGACACGCAACAAACTGTCCGTCATTTTTGAGAAAACAAAACAAAACCTGAGGAGTTTGTGGTGTGGTGGTTAGCGTGTTCGACTACCACTCCAGAGGTCGCGGGTTCGATCCCCGCCGGGGACGGATCTTCGCCTCGGAAACAAGTTTTTTGGTTTAGTTGGAATGCTTGCTAAATGCAAGACGCATAGCACATAAAATACGAACGATGGTGACGACCCCATGCGATGGTGGTCGTTAAAAATCTCTACCCTGCGTTGGAACACACAGGGGTTCGGCAAAATTTCCGGTATAGTGGAGAAATGCGTTCACCGGCGTCGGTGTTGGGCCTCGTTGCGGAAATAGGCCGACGTTAAATAAACGAATTTGAAGAAAAAACTCTGATATCGCTTGATTTAATTTTATTTGCTCTTTGTTTACTTGCAGTTGACGAGCCATTGACAGACGCACGGCAACCGTAAGAAAGTGAAAAATACTAAAAAAGAAGCGATATTTTCAAAAAACACTTATCGATAAACGCGTCACCATATTTTCGCTCACTGTGTATCTAAAACTGGCTCTATCATTGCCGGTCTTGAACACAATGAAAGATCGAGAAAACCCATTTCTCAGAACTCATTTGACAATTCCATTACTAGTCGTTTCAGTGATATCGTTGTGATGTACAATATTGAAATTACGCTGTTCACATGTGTTATCACAATTGAAATCGATTTGAAAACGGCATCGGGATTGAAAACTGCATGTAAACGCTTGCAACAACATCGTATTCAAATCGATTTGAGTCTCAAGGTCGATTCGGCAAATTCTGGGATCGTATCGGGATCGGATCGAAATAATACTCATGGAAACCCAATCGGATTGGATCGAAACATCAAAAAACAGAAACTGATACATAACAATGAGTAAAACCGCTGTTCTGGCGGGGAATCGAGGGTCGCATTCATACTTGCACCTGTTGTCTGCACTTCTGCCTTCTGCACACTTGCAGTTTGCAGAGTACTTGCACTTTCTTTGATACGTTAGGTTGGGGTAGTTTTAGGTTAGGGTAAGACTTACATGACAGATATGTAAACAGAATTCAAATCGATTTGAATACCGAGTTCGAACCACTCATGTGAACACTTCCGTATTCAATCCCGATGCCGTTTTCAAATCGATTTCAAATCTCAATGGAAACGTAGTAATAGAGCATTATCCTAGAATCCCATCGCATAGTTGCGCAAGCGCAGAAAGGGCACTTAGTATCACCTATATAGTTCGAAAACGGCTCGTGCCTAATTTTCACACTCATCACTTCCGTTGCTTGTTATGTAATATACTATTCCATGCAGAGCCATTTCAGTTTTCACAAAAATCAACTTCATGCTTTTCCCTAATGAAACTTTTCAATTTCTAACAAAACAGCCAAGCATCCTCTTTCCGACTGGAGATCCCACTTTTCAAAAGTCGGTTTTGGTATTCATTGATTATACAACCAGGGTAGCAGAATAATCGAGTAAATGAAAGCCCTGAAATATATTCTAATCATGACTGGTTCATGGACAACTTTCCGAGGTAGCATGGTGGTTTAAACTCCTAACCTGTGTCTCATGTTGCAATGCTTTCTTTACAATGTAGTGTACCTACCTTCAAGACACATGGTATCGAACTGTATAATTATAACATCAAGATTGCACAGCGGCTGTAAATTCTGTTCAGGAGCCACGGGAAACTTGGAGAATATCCGAAGATAACAGTTTGACAAGAATGACAAGTGTCAGTCTACGGGAAAAAAAAGTACCAGTTTAATGTCAAGTAGTCAAGAAAGTTGAGCAAGCATAAGGTATCACTGTTCGACATGATATAAATCCAATACAAATGGAAGTTATCTCACTTTCCTCAGCAGCACCGATAATGAGAAATACGATCTCGTGACCGCTGCTCGAAGAAGGATAATCCTCGAGAAGCCGCACTAATGCATTACGTGTAGGTACTTACCCATCAGAAAATCTTTTGTGCAAGTTCGTTAAAATACATGACAATCATAGCCGAGAGCTGTACCAAAGAGAGAATTTCTGAGCAGTCAATGCATACAACAACAAACGATTTCACTTGCGGAAAGCGGTCTCAAGTAAGGAACGGAAAGCGTAATATGATAAAGAAACGCCCAACAAATATAGCTGGAAACACCTGAGGCAATATTCGAACCACACGGGCAATTAGGTCTTAATTTAGAACGAACTGAGAGTAGTTCGCGACGCGATCAATGAGGTTCCCTTGAGGTCAAGAAATCGAAACTGAGAAACTGTTAAATTCAAATAGCAGCAACTGTAACATATTCTTATTCCGATATGTGAACAGATTTTTCCAATTTTCGATTTTGCTCGGCTTCGAGTCGTGCCCCAGCCAGATTTCGTGCCGCTGCACTTCGGTGTCCCCTCGAGAAATCGCGGTGATGCAGTTTAATTTCACGGAAATCCGGTCGAAGAAATGTGCCCCGAACCAAAATACATCTCGTCGATATTAGTCTGTGGCAAATGAAACCTATTGTCACGAAACGAGGCTGATGCACAGCCAAACTCCATACATCTATCGCCTCTCGAAACACGTGTTAGCTTTTTAAACATCCTCCTTTGTACAGTGATGTACACACGTACGGCGACAAACTGGTAATAAACAATGGTTAACGTCCACATCACCGGTGCAGTTTCATCATAAAACCTCAACGAATTATTTACATAAGAAGACTTGTAACTTATTCAAATCTGCCCTCAATACCGAAAGATCTTAGAATCATCACAAGTACTTGAGGCCCTATTCACAGTCAGATCTTTTGTCTTGAGACACCTTATTCAATTTTGATAAGCCAATTTTTACCAAACACAGCCTTAAGAAGATGTAACAGTTTTGGAGAGACTGTATAGCACTTTTTAGATTAAAGCGTCGAAAAATCAAACTCACTTCAAGAGGTTAAATAATTTTTCACTCAACTGTCAAACGTCACAAGCTACTTCCGTTTCATTGTTAACTAGCGAAAATTAAACACCAGTCGAAAAATTACGCCATTTTCCAATAAAACGGAGAAAAGCGTCGGACTTTCTTTTCGTCTTTCCGTCCATCTATAGCGGAAATGTGCGAAAATGAGTTTCAAAAGTGTCCCCGGACGACATCGTGTGTTATCGTGCCGAATATCAATAGTGCAACCAACCGTAGAGTTTTGTGGATTATCTATAGTTCAGATCGTTCAGATTTAGGAACTTAGAAACAAAATCTCTCAGATCACTCGAATCACGGTTCCGCTGTACATATAGTATAATTCTGACACACCGATGACTATGACGTAATAGGAATGGATATCAACAAGCAACGGACGGCCGACCAATCGGTCACCCTGCTAATTATTATTGGAAAATCTTTGACGGCCCCTTGGCTCAGGTGGTTGAGTGGCTGCCTGCGGCCATGGATGCTCCGGGTTCGATTCCCGGGAATGTTTGGCTGTTTGTGTTGTCCAATTTGCAGTTTTTCTGTGTATGTAAAACCGTTAATAAGGGGCAAAAACTCCTATGGCCAGTGCAGGCTGATAAGGAGGAAAACATTTATTATAATTATTGGAAAATCTCTGGAGAATGAGAACAATAATAATAATTTATGCAGTGGAATTTGAAAATGCAGTATTTCACTGATTTTATATCGGAAGCAACTACTCGTAAATAAAATATAAATATGAGTGGAGCAAGTCTGTCTTACAGCAAGCACTCTAATTACTAGTAAAAATCCCCGTGTTGTCGTCGTCATCGAGTTCTTCGGTGCGCGTGAGATACGATAGCCAATTTCAATTACGGCGATCGGTCATGTGTCACTTCCTCGGAGAGAAATGAATCATTATATCTATCATCTTTGTTCATTAAACTACACAAACAGACAAGGCCACTCTTAAAGCAGAGAGATAATTAGATATATACGGTGTTTTATTTTCTCTCATTCCTTATTCGAACGCACGGCATTCCACCTGTCCAATACAAAGTATCATAAATTTCAGAAATAACCATATTTGTGTCGCGCAGATACCTGCGGCCTTATTGCAATAATAAGCCGAGCTTATTAACCGGCTAATAACCGAGAGCTGAATAGCAATAACGAAGAAAAACTAAGCCGTGTTGAAAGATCTACAATACCAGTCTTGGGCTTCAAGAACAATATAGTATAATATAGTATAAATTCAAAGCATCACTTGTGATTGTGAAGGTTAAAAAAGAGCCGTGTCTTCTGCAAAGAAACTAAATGTGGACGCACAGTAGTTGTTCATCTTCGAAGGTCAATCGACGATACCTGCACAAGGCAGGTGAAGAAAAAAATGCGGTTAAAAATCTCATAAAATGTCAGTGGAGAAGGATAGAGTGACGTTTCGGTCGACAGTGCGGAAAAATACATGACTAATGGCCAGTAGCTTCCACACTGGGTATATCTCTGTAGTCTGCAGAAACTAAACAGTGGATCACAGAATTTGTCACACTTTTACACACATTTGCTTTGTTTTTTACGAACACCGACAAAGATGCTTCCGATGACCTCTTCGTCTCTCCTTTCTCTCGAGATGTCTTAAACACGACCAACTCTCGTTGCAGTTCAGTTTGAAGTATGTATGCTTTCGCATTTCGAATGGAAAATATTGATTTTGATGAAATAAACTTATCGTACAAAGTTTAGTTCATCAAAATCAATATTAAGAATATGAAGATTAAGATATGAAGGTGCCTGTGCCTAGGCAATCTTCAACATCGTCCAAAATCAACGGTGTGATCTCGACTATGTTCTTAGCACAGCGACGCCTTCGAAGACGGTTGTTGGCTTAGAATTTAGCAGAATTCTCGAGTTCAGCTGGCAATCGCCGGTTGGTAAACCGTTCTTGTCACAAACCAGGTTAACTATTTCTGCGAACTTCACCAGTACAGCGGCACCATATCGGTTCTTTCGTGATTTGCGCAATCATATTCCATGTCGTACTACGACTACTTTTGAGGCACATAAAAATAAAGCCATTCTCATTTACCTGGAGTCCTCGTGGCGCAGGTTCACCTATATTTGCACCGTCGCCAACCCCAAGTCTAACCAGCCCGATCGATAAAACGTTCCCGGTTAAACAGCCCATTGAACCAGTGAGCTTGTATACTTGAAGACCTGCGCACGAGCTACGAGTAAAGGGAACCGCCTATATGAGAAGGTCTATTAAGCCCTCAGCGAAGCCGTGATTTGAGTGACCTGAGAAAATTTCCTAGTTCAGCACTGTGGGCTTGCCGCCGTCTTTCCTATGGTGTGGAAGTGGCTTGTCCAAAATTAAGGTTATGCAGGCTCGTCAAAGTGACATCAAAATGTTGAGATCTTAGAAAACTGACCGTGGTCATACGTGAATATGCAACTGGCGGGCGCCAGAGATGTGTTACCATCGTTTAGGAACCAAAACCGCACGGGCTCCCTTCGAACTTCACAGCATTCGGGATTCAAGATCGACGACGGCCATCAGGCAGCACCGACACAAACTCGTTTCGTAAAGGTTCCAAAACGTAGGCTATTACAAAGGTAAATTACACTGATTTTGATCTAATGCACAACTTTGAGGTCTGGATTCTCTGAAATTTGGATTATTCAACTGTCTACACGTATATCCTGCTGCGCGTGGCAAACCGTCGGAACGTTCCTTGTTTCGCTAATAGTTCTTCAGGGCTTGGTGCCTCTTTTTCGATGAAGCAGGCCAAAGGGTCGGTGCTTCCATTGCGACACTTTTTTCAACGAAAGATTCGCATTTTACTTTCCCGGCATTCCATCAGCATGAAAAAGTTTTGAGATTTCACCGGATAGATAGATAGATAGATAAATTGGCTTTATTCCCTATAATCAAAATTACAGAGAAACGTCGAACATTTTGAAGGTAGTGATATGGATAGGATAACCGGATATACCTATCCATTTTGAGGTCCCCCCAAGACGATTAAGACCATTTCAGAATGATGTTTGTCTGTGTGTATGTCTGTGATCTTTCACGATAACTGCTGAACCGTTAAGCCAATCGACTTGAAATTTGGTGTGCGGACACTGTTGGTCCGTGGAATGAGCCCATTAGTTTTTGCCTGTCATCTGTCAAACAGAACTGTCACTATCAACAGATGTCAGAAGCTATATCTTACAGAGCTCGGCTTGCAATATGTCATTTAGGAGTGCTTAAAAAACTGTATTCAGAAAGTTGAAAGTATTGCCCTATCTGTCATCTATCAAATGATAAAAAATGTCAAGGTTCGAAACTTTATCATTTAATTATTCAAAATCTATCCGATTAACTGGAACCTGGAGCCAAATTTAGCAGGAAGCAACAGAACAGAAAAGTCAAGTCAAGTCTGCAGTTGCAATTTTTTCATCATTTTCCAGTCGGGCGTTATGAATTTTTGAAATTTCTCCTAGCCGTTGCCATCCGAGAGGGTCTTTCACCCGTGTTTTGACCAGGACGACTCGCTTTTGAATCTTTTGATGCAGGACTCCGCTCAAAAATTTATTCCTGCTTCGGGATCAACCTTTTTTTTTAAATTCCAACTGATATCGAAAGTAGATTGACTTGGGCTTCGTGTAGACCCATATTCAAAATCGACACGGTTCCAGTTTCCCAACGTATTTTATTTTTTTTTAATTAAATGAGCATATTCTATGAATTTGAAAAACCTGCAGTAAAGACTTCGACATGCTGTGAGCCATGGGTGAGCCCCACGGAATATTCGTTTTAGGTGCAGACATGTTGGGAATTAAAGTTAAAGAAGAGATTGAATTAATTTTTCTGGAAAAAATTTTAAAAATCGGGCTCACGGTTTTCGAGTTTTCCTCTCTGGAAAAACGGCAAATGTTCCAAGTTTTTATTCCGGGAACAGATTTTTCACTATTTTTTCAACAAAAGGTAATACCCTGGACACACTAGAAAACTTAATGATCATTAACGATCGATCGTCGTTCAACTTCTTTCGCGGTCAGACAGCAAGGGAAACATAAATACGTTTTTTTGGTCAATGATCATTAGGCTTTGTAATGTGTCCAGGGTATAACTGGTTCTCAAACATTTTCCAACTTTTTTTTTCAATTTCTCGGTAATTTTCCTGTTGAAAATGTAAAACCGGCATGGGTTTTCGAGACCGGACTTGAATGATGGAGTTTGAAGTTAAGTCCTAATTGACGATTTTCACAATTAGTGGGAGCGGTACGCAAAAGCATACCGCATTTTGGAGTGCAGTAACGAGATTTTGCATGGGCGTACTTTATACCAAGACAAGCGATTTGACCCGCAGCACTCGATATTTCGTCCCTTAGGGGGCCAATGGGGGCCCTCCAAATTTTCAAGATGCAAGAACTTTCACAAAATGATCATTGAGTATCGTCATGTATGTCATAAGTGAAGCTTACGGGTCTATTGAAAATGTTTCCATCAAATGTCGTCGTGTCCGATTCATTCTTCACATTTGAAAAAAAAATTCTTTCGCAGAGGTCAAAAAAACTGTTTTTATTCTTTCTGCTGTGCAAGGAAACGATAAATTCATATGTTTTGTTGCGTTCCCAACTAAATCGCGTTCCGTAAGCCCAAATATGAAGACATTTTTTTCGCAATATCATTTTCCCAAGAAAAGGTGACCTCTTCAGTACACTTTTTTCAAGAGCATTTTTTTCAATGTTCCTAGTGGATAAGACTGTCAATTTTCGCTGATATGAGAAGCTTGAACTCTTTTCTTAGTAAATTCCATGCAACATGGCTTCAAAAAATACAAGAGAGCCCTAAAACTTTTTTTTCTGCTGGGCCGTCTAATTTTTGGCATGTTGATTTTGTAGTAGGGGAGACGCGCAAATAAATAAGATCTAGTCTAGGCGAATAAGCTCTACCGGAAAATATACCTACTTACACCTAACGACTCTGCGTTTTGTTGTACTGCAATAAAACACGTCATGAAAGAATATTTTCTGTTGAAACCAAATCGCCTGTGTCTGCAGCCTGGATTGAATACTGGTCCGCGTCTCTCCTACTATAAAATGAAAATATCGTAAGTTAGACGGCCCAGCAGAATTTTTTTTTTTTTTGGGCTCCCTTGGGCGTTTTAGAGTCATGTTGCTTCGCAACCACCAGGAAAAGAGCTCGAGGTCTCCATTCCTGCAAAAATTACGAGTGATATCCAGTGGGGACATAGAAAGAAATGCTCTTGGAAAAGAGGTACTGAAGAGGTCACCACTTCTTTGAAAAATACCATTACAAGAAAAATTTCTTTATAATTAGGTTCAGGGAATGCGATTTAGTTGGGAACGCAACAGAACATATAAATTCATCGTCTCCTTGCATATAAGAAAAAATAAAAACAAGTTTTTTTGACCTCTGCCAAAGAAATTTTTTTTCAAGTGTGAAGAATGAATCGGACACAACGACAATTGATGAAAATATTTTCAATAGACCCGTGAGCTTCACTTATGACATACATGACGATACTCAATGATCGTCATGTGAAAGTTCTTGCATCTTGAAAATTTGGAGGGCCCCCATTGGCCCCCTAAGGGACAAAATATCGAGTGCTGCGGGTCAAATCGCTTGTCTGGGTATAAAGTATGCCCATGCAAAATCTCGTTACTGCACTCCAAAATGCAGTATCGATGTGTTTTTAGGTGTGTACCGCTTGCACTAAATAAGATGATTTGGAATAAGATTTGAGGTTTTCCCGGAAAATTGAAATTTTCCTGACAACATTTTCAATTTCCTGCAAACTATTTTCAAACTTTCTCTTCAATTCCAGCTTCCCATCCGAAGGGACGTTTCGAACAAAAATTTCCATAGGTTCCTGGGTACTAGTCGCGGAAGTTTTACGGTGACAACCAATTTTTTTAGATTAAAAAGTCGAAAAATCGAATTCGCTGCAAGACTTCAAGAGGTTAGAAATCTTTTTCTCAACTGTCAAATTAGTGTCAGGGGCTGCTACTTTAATTTGTTTTGTTTATTTATGACAACTGAAAACAGATCGGAAATTTCCGGCAGTTTCCAATAAAATGGAGAAAAACGTCCCGCAAAAATTTTCCGTCCATATGTAGCAGGAAGGTGTGAAAAATGCGTTTCAAAAGTGACCCAGACGAAATCGTGTCGTTGTGAATCATTATTGTGCCGAACATCGCCAGTGCAACCAACCCCAAAGTTTTGGGGACTTCAGATTTGGAAATAGAAAGAAAATCTCTCAGGTCACTCGAACCACGGTTCCGGTGGACGTACGATATTCATTTCGTGGATCATCCTCACCAATGCGTCTGGAAAACTGTGGTGTAAATCTCCAGGTCCAGGTGGACTTTTTCGAATGTCTAGCTTTTCGGTAGAAGTTCCGTCTCAACAGTCTTCGGACCGTCTGAATAAAAAAATATAGATATCTGGCTCTCTATCCGATTGCTGTGCTTGCACTATGTCGCGAGATTGAAAAAAAAGTTCAATTTCCCGGGGACTTGGTTATAGAGTTTTTTTTGCGGACGTTTCCAAAGTCCAGCGCCACGACTCATTCTTTCTTCCACATCCCACACCATACACAGCATAGTATGCAAATCAAATGAAGTCATACGAACAAATTGTGGGCCTCCTCTACTGTTGCTGTAGGGCCAAACTCATCGTTCCAGTCACTCCCAAGAAGAAACTAAGCTTATGGAAGTAAGATTTAAGTGAACAAATGTATTCTCTATTTAGTTTGGGTTTGGTCTAGGCCACCAAACGGTTGCTTCATACCGTGGGTCTGATAAATACAGGTATCGCAATGAAAACAGCCTCTGAGGGGAATATGAATAAAGCAAAGCGAATTTCAAATGAAAAACAACAAAACCAATTTCTGGAATACCTACAGTTTTGATTTGCATAAATCCACCACCCACAGATGCTGCGCGATGTCAAATCGAAAGCAACGTTTTCGCAACTTTTCATCTCCATCATCAACATGCCCGGTCAACTTTACATTATTATGAGCAATAATTGCGCGAGAACTGTGGGCAGAGCCGAGTCAGTCTCATGAATTTTTATAAAATTCACCCCGCCGCCCATTCGATAATCGAACTGCATTCTATACAACAACGAGCCACACTATCAATTTTTAATGCTGTCAGAAGCCAAGTTGTTCCATTACTTCCTCTAAAGTCTCAAGCCTAATCGCCAGGATCCATCTAAATACAATATCTGATTCAAAACAGCTCGCAAACACCCATGCATGCCACACCATATTCAGTGATTTGTGCAGAGGAGGCAAACTAGGGCAAGCACAAGCAGCAAAGTTCGAGGTTTTTTCCTATACAGCAGCAGAAATTTCAAAGGTTCCCAAATATACCCTCGTTGCCTCGGTGACCTCTCAGTCAATTGAAGCAATCCTGTTCAAACAAATTATTACATCATACTTTTACGGAGACAATTTGATGTATAATGGTCACGGCACATCTCATATCGAGTTGGCGTGACGAGTTTATAATGTTCTATCATCGCGCGTCTTCTCGAGATCCATATAGGGAAAATTATGAGTTAGTGATCAAACTGCTATAGGGTGATCTGCTATTGGGAGTTTCCAAGCAAGGTGAACCACCCAGTATGTGTGTAGCCTACGAGCAAGGTCTGATGCGAAAAAACGGAGGCGAAAAGTCGCCGGTAAAACAGACACACACTATTGGTAAACTCGTATTTTCCTTTCAGTTTCAACTTAGCTATTTAGCGCGTGTAGGCAGCACGTTGACATAACTCTTGAAAAGGACCATATGGTTATTTTGCCTTACCTCACTCACCATCACGGACGCCGTACTTTGCATACCAATCCGCACAAATATATACAACACACACCTCTCCGCGCAGTACCTACTTAGAACCTCATATACTTACCGATTAAATTTCTGTGTTGATTTCGAAAACAATCGTACATAAACCATTTTTTCGCACAATTCTTCGTCTTTTTATTATTTTAAAGGTGTTTACGACATTGGTAACAATGCGAAAAAACGGAAGGAATGTGTTAGTTAGCCATCCATATTAATACATTTCTCAATTAAGAGAAAAGACATTCAAATCCTCTTGTTCATACAGAGATTTCACCGTAAAATATTAATAAGTAATTTTGTAAAGCTTTTTACACGAATAATAACCGCTAAGCGACAAAATAAAAGCAGACAATCACAACCTTGAAACCTGTGGTATTTTTGTATTTATAACGAACAACATGATCGAATCGGAGAAGCTCTCAGTAGGCGTAGACAAGTACTTCTGTATTTTTTTGATAATGATGCATGAACTTCCGGTGTCGGTATTTTTAAATCAGAAGACATTAACCATGCACACATTTTGGATATAATTAACCCTTCTTGATGAGTCGTCGAGCTTTCTTCAACTTTTCGGTTCCCAAAAAAACGGCCAGCCCTTCCCTTTCCGTGTGGGTCTCTCGTTTTTCGGTAGGCAATCATTAATTCCAGCATACAGTTATCTTCTTTTTTTTTCGATTTGTCGATGCATCTTATTGACCCACATCCAGTCTTCTCCATTTATTATAAACATCAACGTTTAACATCACTCTGAAATTCGTTACGGAGCACTAACCCCTTGGGAACACAGCTGATTACCGGTGATAGTCAATGCCAGCTCACGCACCTCCGAAATACATAATGCTGATGATGTACTGTTGCTGTCGTAGTTGTTGTTGGATCGATTGCGGTAGATATTGACATCGTTTTTGACTGGTCGCAATGAATTCGTGTGTATGGCCAGGATTGAACAAAGAAAAATCTGTTTAAGGGGAAAACAAGTTTTTCTTCGACGTTGATTGCAACCGAAACAAAGTTTTCCTATTACCTCGATGGAAAAACGTGCGGGCTTCTTCTATAATCCTGTTGTAATGGATCTCCCTTCTATTACATAACGTTAATCCGTTCCTCACGCCAAGCTGCGAACCTCCACATTAGCCAAGGATTCGAGACAATTGAAATTTAGTGTTTTTTCTCTACTAACTTTTGTTCTATTGCTAGGTTGAAATAAAAAATTCCACAAACATTTATTGACACTGACAGTGGATTTTTGCTAATGATATCACCTCCTATTGCAATGAACATTTCATTTGTGATAATTTAAGGATCGATAGAGAATCGAAAATTGGGATTCTTCTCCCCAATTTTTTTTCGAAAATGCGAGTAGTAACACAGATTCAACCCTTTAAAGTACATTATGTGGTTATAAAAAAATCGTAAATGACGTAATCTTCTTCGCTACTGAAAGTGTTCCAGAACTTTGACGTTCTTCCGAAGGTTTTTTCTTGCACTTATTTCTGGAATACCTGTACAATAAGAGACATATTTTAGAAAACGTTGGTAGAAGTATGAGCGAAATCAATTTTGTAGGTGTAAAAAGTTATGCGAGAAAAACGATTTTTTCATATTTTGTTTAGATCAATTTTGAAGTTTGAGGGTTTAGATCTCTCACATTACGCATTTTTGCAGTAAGTTTTTCGAAAAGAGTCTTATTCGTAGATTAGGCGATTCTCTGTCGACCATCAAATTATAATGTGAACACCCGAAGAAACACCTGTATTTTCAAACACTCAAAAGCTATTTAGAGGTCTAATTTCTTTTGCCTGTCAGTGGGATTTAGCTGTTGTAGCCTTTGATCCAGATCTCTAAAGAATCTCTTTCGGATATCAAGTACCAACATAACAACGGGCAAAAATCACTAAAGAGTGCTCCAGATTTCAACTTTTTTTAGTTACATAACGTCGGTCTATTTCCGCAACGAGGCCTAACACCGACGCCGGTGAATACTTTCCTCCACTATGGGCTACGTGCATGACATGTAGCGACGCGGCGGAATGTGAAGTTCTTGTAGGACTCGATTTAGTTAGCGAACATCTCACTAAATGGCGCTTGCTTCGACAAAAAAAAACATCACTTTTCGTTGCTGTCATTCTGTCAACCGTCAACCAAACTGTCCATTTTGCGGTTGCCCATCACAACTAACAAATGCACGAGAAATAAATGTCAAAACAAGTAACCATGCAACCACGTCAAAGTTGTCTGCTGTCAAAGGAAGTCTAACAAGAATTTCTTATTTTGACCACCATGGGCTCTGTATGTCCTAGGCGTTGACCGCTCAAGGTCATGCATATAGCCCATACCGGAAATTTTGCCGAGCCTAGGGATTTTCAACGGCCACCGACATCGCAAGGGGCCGGCACCATCGTTCACATTTTACGTGCTATACGACACACATTCTAACCAGATCAAGGAGCTTGTTTTCAAGAAAAAAATACGACCGCTCACGGTGGGAATCGAACAGAGATATGTAACATTAATCGCGATAATAATTCACCTGTCAAAATGTTTCACTTTATGAAAATCTGTCAAAGTGATGTTGAAATGGCATTCGGACTATACTTTGGTGGTTTCAAATGCTATTTTTCAAAATGCTACTATACGTTGTTTCAAAATAGTGTGCATCTAGGTGGCCGCGAAATTTGACATTTGAGCTGAAAATAATGGTTGTGAACTCGATTTGGTTTACCAAAAGCGATATTTCCAACTCGAATGTCAAATTTCGCGGCCGCCAAGATCCATATTTATTTGAAACAACAAACAACGATCTAAACAATAAATACAGGTGTCCGTTTTTCGAGGCTAAGCATGGGTATCTCGCTCATCTTTAGAGATGCAAAGTCGGTTAAATTAGAAAAAAGTTGCGCATTTTCATGCCGATCAAGTGAATGAAATGTTTAGTTGGCCATATTTTGGGCCAGACCGGTTGTTTATTTGTAACATTTCACAAGATTTTTAGTAGTTTCGAATTGCATTTGGCAGCCTTTTATAACTCGAAAATCCACTGTGGTAGATCTTAATCTGTTCTAATATTTCAACAGATTCAAGCTGGGATTCGAGTCATTTCAAGTGATTTTTTTTATGAAGAAATGATAGTTTGATACATTTTATTTTATTCAATTTGTTGTTTCCAGTGAAATTTCGATATTTTTCAATATTTCTTAGTGCCACGCTGACTTTGGTGAATATATGCGACACTTTAACCGAGTTTTGCCAGATTTAGTGGCCCCCAAGAATTTTTTTGGCGGTGGGCGAGTATCCGTGTAGTCACTGGCAGTACCTCCTTAGCGCCGCCTTATTACTCTAAGCGCGGCACCGGGTGATTTCCACACCACCCTCCATTTTATGGACGCATCAACAACGAGGTTATTAGCACCCTTTTTTCGGTGTCCTTCTCATTTCACACTTTTTCCCTTAACATGACTGCACGGTAGTAAACGCCAAGGTACTAAATACCGCATAAAAATTTCCATCTGGCCCGGGCCGGATTCGAACACACGATCCCTGGAATTGCTTCCAAGACGGAGTCCTCCGCGCTGCCGGCCGGGTTGCCCCCAAGAAATGTTTGATACATCTTCAGTACATACAGGGTGTTCACGCGAAAATTCTACCCCCCACTGGAGACTTCTCCTTGAAGATAATTTGAATAAAAATTGAAAACGATTCTCATACAATTTTTTCCGTAGGCTTCGAGTTTGTCCACAAAAATATGGCTTTATATGGCGTTATATGGCTTACAGGATGCAACTTCGACAATTTCTCTCAAGCTGGACACCCTGTATTTTAATATGGGAATCATTTCCGCTTTTCATCCTGATTTTAAAAATATATCACACTTTAGCTGAACACATGTGGAAAAATTGTTGAAATTTGAAAAAATTTCCTAAAATTTCGAAAAATATCGAAAAATTATTATTTTTTCCAGTTTGTAGTGTTAATTCGAGTTAGGTAAGAGTTTCAAACTATAATAAAATCCATTTTACCACAATGACACAGAATTCACTGAGCTAGTTTTGGAAGAAAAAAATATATTTTGATATTTTTTAAAACTTCATCAATTTATTCACTAGTGATTTGTTAACTAGCCTATTAAGTGGGATATATATTTATAAACAGGATGAGAAGTGGAATCGATTTCCATATTAAAATACAGGGTGTACAATTTGAGGAAAATGTTCGATGTTGCAAGTAGTTGGTAAGTTTTCGATGTTGGTAAGCGATATTCGCACCGTGCACGACGCCAGCGTCACCTGGCGTCCGCACCTTTGTAGGCGCAAAACGTCACTCATGTCATAAATTACAGATGGCTGAACTGTCATAAATGACAGATCGCTGGCCTGAACTGTCATTATTTTGTGGTTAAGTGCTTTGCCAACATAGACTTTGTCATTGACAAACTGTCAGTCAACCACGTGGCATCTGTTGTGACAGTTGGTTGTCAATTATTTCAATTATTTCCACTGTCAAATTGACATAAATGACATCAAACATCAGAAAATTGACAGCCCAATCACGCAGTGCCGAGCCATCAATGTTGCTCTTTTGTCCACATAAAGCGCTGTGATCGGTTTCGTTACCCCCACTCTGTACTTCGCACGGGGCGAATACTACAGAAAATGTGTGTGGGCGAATTCGAAGCCTACGGGAAAAATTATATGACAATTGTTTTTATTTTTTCAAATTACCTATGTATCTTCAAGGGAAAATCTCCAGTGGGGGGTAGAATTTCAGCGCTAACACCCTGTACAGTGCCACCGACCTACAAAAGCCCCGACAAAATGACTTTTGCACAAATTGTTGCTGGTTTTTCCACTGACACTGTGACAGCTTTCAGCGGTTTCAAAATAAATTTGTCAGATCTGGTATAGTAGGTTCACTTGTACTGTGGCTCTAGTTGGCTGGGCAAATTTTCTACTTCAGCAGTGTAGGCTTGCCGCCTTTTTACCTGGTGTGAAACTGACTTAAGTGAAGTTATATTTCTCATCAAATTGATATTAAAATCTTGGAAAACTGACCTTGTCATACGTGGAAATGCAACTAGAGGGGCGCAGAGCTGTATTACCGTCATTTAGACACCAGAACCCTACGGGGCCGCCTTCAATTCAAGTCATCTTGACGGCGACCATTCAAGGCCGACAAAAACTCGTCCCGCGAAGCTCCAAAACGAAAGCAAATTGCAAACTGAAGCTACTCACAAGAATTATGGTTCAATACGCAACTTTGAGCGGCTGGGTTTTTTGAAATTCGGTTCAAATAACTTTTTACAGGTAAATCCTACTGCAACAGCAGACCTGCTGGAGTGTTCCTTGTCTTGCCAATAGTTCTTCATGCTTCGGCGTGTTTTTTCGACTGCAAAAGATGAAAGAATTGATGATTCCATGGGACCCCTTTTTTGGACGAATGCTTAGTATTTTTTTAGTTTGAATCAACTTAAAGTTGAACCGGCTTCGAGAGGTTAGAAATATTTTTGACACCTGTCAAATGTCAAAGCTGCTTTGATTTATTTGTTCATTGGCGATAATTAAAAACAGGTCGGAAAATTACTACATTCTCCAATAAAATGGAAAAAAGCGTCAGGCATCACGCCCCGCAAAAATATTCCGTTTATCTGCAGAGGAAATGCGTAAAAAATGTGTTCCAAAAGTGGTCCAAACGACGAACGCTGAATGAAGCCAGAGCAGCCAACCGCAAAGTTTTGGGGATTTTCTATATTTCAGATTTGGAAACTTGAAAACAAAATCTCACAGCCGACTAGAATCACGGTACAAGTGAACATACTATAGTTTTAAATTTCACTGTCACAGAATTTAGTCTTTTCAACTGGCATTTGAACAAAATTTTGTTATTTCAAATGTCATTTTGACAGACTTGAACTAAGTTAAATGGGAAGTTGATGGTTTTTAGCGATGTTGTGACAGGTTTTAGTGATCTGGAATGACATTTTCATCGGTTTTAGGGACAGTTCAAGCGTCTGTCTTCCAATGACATTTTGGCAGATTTTAGTGATTTGAAGCAACTGAATAGATTATGGTCGTTGAAGTGCTATTACGAGATATTTTAAAGCTTCAAAGTACGTATTATACAGTTTCGATCGAGGCTCTTCCAAGTAGATATTTCAATCCTTTGAATGGGTAAATAGCGTAGAAAACAATTTCCCTAGTCCAAAGGGTTAGGGGTATACTTGAGGGAAACTGAGGCAAACTTTCACGTCTATGAAATAGGTTTCGGCTTGGAAGTGACAGGACACTCGGATACTCAAGTACACAAGGTGGACCTCGAGCAACAACTATGACCACGGGCCGTACGTAATAAATGCACAGCGGGTCGGGTTGATGGAACTGAATGCCAACAGTTCTTGATCTGACATCAACAATAGACGTGACATAACCGCATTGTTCAAGGCTGTTATACTAAATCGTCTTGAATGGTGCTACTGCCACCAGCAATAAACTATGCATAAATGGTATGATGCTTCTCTGCCTCTTATAATTATACAATGCTAACTTTTCCAATGGCTTCTTCCTAGGTCACATGCATATATCAAGTCGTGTTCTTAATGAAAGAGTCAATAAAGTAACATGTTTACGTTATACTACACTCACTCTCCGTCCACTCATTAATTTACGTAGGCCAAACCAACCAAAACAAATTAAGTAAGTATGCACCTCAGCGTCCCACATTTTGAAAATATTAATTGAAGATCAAATCGGAACCGGGCAATCAACTAGCATGATTGTTCTTAACTATGCATCTTTTTTGCTGAAGAAGCTAATGAAATAAGTGTTGGAGAGGAGTAAAAAAGAAACTCACAGTGTAAGTAACAAGTGAAACTCCAATTCCTGGATGATGGTCGTTCTTCTGGTATCCATCGGTATGGTATTCCGTTAATGAACTGACGGTGGCCACAGTAAGCACCATTTTTTTTTTCACTTAATTCACTATTATACACCTAATAAGAATAAGAATGATAACAAAATAAGATCATCCTAGTTCTTCACTTGAAACGGCACGGCGAACACTCATACTTGGCACACGGTGAAAAACAGACACGACTGAACGTGGAATGCGCACCGCCTGAGCTAAGCCATAGAACGTAGCTTGACGAAAAAGTATGAAGAAGAAGGTGGGGATTACACAGATTCCAAACTGGAATCTGAACTACCTACGACGGTGATGATGATAACAATAATTCAGTGTACCTGGCATGTCGAATGGTCATTTCGCGTTGTAATATCTACGGGATGCCATTAGAGCCTCTGGAATGGCACGATTTTGCCTCAAAGAAGAGCAAGAGTACCTACGCGATGGGCGTGTGCACCATCACCTCCCAGCCGGTATTTTTTTTCGCGGCTTTCATCAATTAACTAACAATCTCTTGCAACAACATACAAACTCCACACTCGCATACCTACACATTTGGATAGGTACGAAGAATCTTTCGAGTTTCCAACAAACTACGCGTGCCCAGCCCCTGTTTTCTCTCGCCGTTTGGAGAATCCAATTGACTTCAAGCCAAGACATTAATTCATTGCGATGGCTCTCAGCCTTAGAAACCTGACTGATTTTAATTATTTATTACGAATTACAAAGTGTTCAGCCAAGAGCTACAGAGACGCACCTCGTATTCCTACAATGAAACTGAATTTTCAACTTTGCTGCTACAGGGCGTTCCCAAATGAATTAATAACTTGAAATTCGCGGATGTTGAATTTTTTTGCGAAAACTCCCGACGGGACGTTCAAACTCTAGACGAAATGGGTAACATCGCGGCGTTGGAAATCAGCCAGGGAAAGGTGAAATAAAACCTAGGATGTCGGAAGACGCAATGTCAGCATACCACCACTTGTCGAATTAAGCTATTAGTGTTTTGTTTGCGTCCATACAAAAATATGCCAGAAGTTCTAAACTACGTCTCATGTTGCAAGAGCTTTCTAGGAACTAAGGCTGATGCAGAATCTTCAACAGAGTGAATTTTTCTAGCAAATGCTTCTACTTTACCCCTCCCCCTCCCCCCCACACCAATATTGAAGGGTAAGTATTGAGATCATGCATTGAAAAATCAGGTACAGCCGATTCAAGGTTCTTCAACACGATTAAGTCATTTTCTCCAAACGTTTCCAGAGTGGTGTATAATCAATTTCACGGGTTTCTGCATTAGAGCAAGCTATGGAAAAAATGGGTTGCGTTGGTACGAATGGCACGTTGACGACTTGTTGGCAGCTAGCTGTCTTGATGTGCAATTTTCAATGTGACATTGTCACCGTCTCGGGGAGCCATGTACAGGAAAGTGAAAATTCTCGAGAATATGCGAGGAATTGTTAGTTTCCTTTGAGAGTGACTCGCAGTGTGGACGATAAGGGACATTGTCTTCACTGGTTGGTGGGTCTTCGCCAAGGCTAGTAGGTTTTTGACGGCCACTGAGAAAATTATGCCGAAAGTCCGTGATGCCGTGAAGAAATGGAATGTGAAAAGGAAAACCCACTGCTCAAGAGGAAACTCATTCTTTAGATGGACAATATGGATAGTAGGACAATAATTTATAGAGTTGAACTGAATGGAGACGAGACAATATGGGCGTGAGTACCTTGCTTGCTGTTGCAGTAGGTATAATAGATAGAGCTAGAGCTAGAGTAGGTACCTAGTACTCACTACTTCAGTGATGTGCATCAGAAGATGTAGCCTTTTGGGCGGTGAGCCTTTTCATCCGAGTAGTATCCTGCCGATCTTCGACATCATCCATTAGTAGCCGCCAAAAACCTAACAACCTTGGCGGACACCTACCAACCAGTAAAGACAATGTCCCTTCTTATCGTCCACACTGCAAAGCACTCAAAAAAAACTCGCGATTCCTGTCGTATGCTCAAAAGATTTCACTTTCGCGTACATGATACCTCGACACGGTGACAAGGTGTCACATTGAAAATTGCACGTGTAGACAACTAACTGGCACCCCCTTGTCATCGTATCATTCGTACCAACACAACACAATTTTTCCATAGCTTGCTCTAATGCAGAAAACCGTGAAATTGATTATATGTTCGTCTGTATGTCACTGTGGGTTAGGGCGATTGCATATAGGGGGCGCTTATGGCAAAATTTGCCACTTAAAGACTTCAAGTTTGTCAATTGGTATTGTAAAACGTCAAATATCATTAAAACGTCAAATATCATTGTCGACGCTGAAAAATGGCCTACATTTTTGTTGTGTACCGCACTACGCATAAAGTTCAAGGAAAAGAGATAGCATAAAATTTCACCAGTTCCAGTGACATTGGACCATAACCAATTTTGATACCAAACATAAACAAACGAAATCCTTACGTAATCGATCGATAATTCTAGCGCACGCGCTGTGCTACTAACATCAATCCGCGATTGGTAGCCACCAAGCGGCGACAAGCTGAACCAACACCATGCAATTACTCTCTATTGAACGATAACCTGATGAACTATTCATCCGATTGAGTCGAAATTTGGTACATAGGCATCGTTCAGTATAGTTTCCAATTTTGAAATCTACGGAAAACTGTTCAAGAGAAGTTTTTTCCTTTTTAAACGGCCTCAAAGGGGAAACCTCCAGTATGAAGGAGAATTCTCACGTGATCGCCCTGTACACAGGATGAAACTTGAATGACGCGAGGCGCGATAAATAAACGTTGTATTCATGTGCAAATAAGAATAAATTATTCGACGTATTATTCAATGGAAATCGATCTCAACTGCACAATAAATTCAAGTCACCCTGTATAATGACGTAAAGTGTCAGATCGGTGCGCTTAAGTCGCGAGATAAATCACGAAAGCCTCGACGAAAGCCATTCGCTTTATTACTATCGACGGACGTTACAAAGGAGAAGCTAAGTTACAAACCATCCGTATAATAATGATTAATTGCCTTTCCGTTTCCGATTTTCAATCAATTTAGAAATCACTGCATCGATCGATATTCCACCTGCCGGGCTATAATTTCCATATTCAAATTAGAGCCCAAATTGAACCCGCACCGCTCACTGTTTTGTGCATCTAATAATGTTCAACGTTTATGTCTTATAACCGGCCATCATTATTCATCACTAAAGTGCCAATTTCGCGTGAGACCTGTCTTGATTCAAAATCAAATTAAAGAAAGTTTTATAATGCCAGTTTTACTGCCATAGGTAGGTCTGGTTTATACTACCTACTTCTCAATATCTTTTTGGATAGGTAATAATCAATTGGAAACGTGTACAAATCACCCCATTACGGAATAGAAAGCCGATAAGTATCGGATAAGGCATAAAATAAAAAAAAATGAAAAAGGAAAAAGAATCAAGCAAAAGGTTTTCCGATTCTAAACGCAATATCGAAGAGCAAACTTTAATTTGCACCGTCTCCCGGCCAATGACCGATCGATAGATAAGCACTTAGGTACACTGGATAATCTAAATTATCAATCTTTCATTATTTAATTTATTTATTCACGGTTTGAACAAGAAACACTAATTTGCCAAAAACGTCCTCAAGCATTACTCTCGCGGACATGGTAAAAACCGAGGTAAATACCCTCGTAAAAACCTAAAGCTCAAAGTGTGTTTATGGATTAAGATGCTTGAACTGTTATTACCCCCTTAGAGACTTGTCATCAACCCCACAATGGATAACGATTTGCCATTGAAATCAAAACAACAAAGGTTTGTATAAATGAGGCCAAGAAGGCGTTGTACTATTATTGTGATCGATCTGTCATAGATGTAGCAGGATCGGCCAGCAAACTTCTGTAGAATTATTTTATGACAATTCTAGCGTTTCTAATTGACTCGGCTCAATCATTTTTCTGGTGAAGCTTCTGCTCTTTCAACACAACAGGCGTAGCTTCTTTAAGGTAATTACGTTTAATACAAATAGAAAATTTTAATCGTTTTTTGGAATCCCCGTATGCTAAAACGTCCTGATCCGTCGAAAAAAAAAATCCGTGTCGGTCGGTCTGTTAGTGTGTTAGTATGACACGTTTTTTTTTGACCCCCCCCCCCATTTATTTCTAAACCATCTGACTGATTTCGACCAAATTTGGTATGCACGTAGGGTACATGATAGAAAGGGGAGGAAATAAGATTTTCAACGTGATCTGTCAATGTGAAATGTCACTGTCAAAGAGCGACAAGGAATTTTGACAGCGATTTTAGTTTTTGATAGTTCATTTTGAAGCCCTTATGCCCGATTGCACAAACGTGGTATTAAATATTTAGTTCGGTATCAAATCGTTTAATACCGGACTAAACAACAAAATGGAGTGCAGAAACAAAAAAATCTGACATGGGATCAAAATTTGGTACCGAACTATTCTGATACCGCACCAAACGCCGATTACGCCCATTTTGGATTGCACAAAGGATTTGATACCAAACTAAACAAACTAATACCGCATCAAATCTGATATCACCTCGACCCCGGTATTAAATTGAGAGAATGACAGATCGTTGGAAATTCGATCGTTTCAGGGTGATCCGTGCGTTTGATTCGGCATAAAATCACTGCAAGTGCATATAATAGCAGGTTTTATGTGCATACAAGCTATTATTTGTGCATTTTCATTCAAAAATTGTTTTCACAAAATGTATTTGACACACACAGATAATGTGCGTGCCAACCCAAAATAACATTTGAAGTTGGTTGATCGTGTGGTTAGGCTCTTGCCTTCGCATGCGGGTGGTACCTTCATCGAATCCTGTCGAGGCCAATTTTTTTTTCAACCATTTTACCTTTGAATTCAAGAATAATGTCAGATTTTCAATTTTTTGTATCAGAACAATAAACTTGAGAAGTGTAGCCCTTATATTTCAAGTTGAAGCAAAAAAAAAATTGGCTTGCTGCTGATGAGGTTCGAACCTGGATCCTTGGCATCGGAAATCAAACCCTTCATCACCATGCTACGACGGCTTTATTTTCAAACGCCAGCCGCATGAAGTCAATATGACGATCGCCTCGATGATTTTTGTGGCTCGTTCACACTTGGTCCGGGGTTAGTTGATCTTGGATCTAATTTTGCTTCCTGCAATGCGATTACGATTTAATACCGCACCAAAATTTGATGCGGTACTACAAAGTTCGGTATCAAATTTTTTTTTGTGCAATCGGGCATTAGAAAACTCTATAGGTCGCGGGAACAAAAGTGGCGTCCTAAAGATGGGTATATGGTATAATATTATTTTCACCAGTATGTACTTGTTAATACAATTTTCTCTAGTTGTAATAAATTATGTAGATAATTTATTGAACAATTGTCGCTTTATCAAAAAAATGATTGTGCTAAACTGAAAATTTAACTGAGTAATGTTAAAAAACCAACGAATCTCAAATCTCTACAGCGGTACCTTGGCACCCTATCATGAGCTGGCGCAAGCGTCTAATGTCAATTCAACGTCGAAAAGAATGCGCATTGCGCTGTTGCCACGTCAGGCATACTTGCAACGTAAAAACTTTGAGGTTAAATAACTCGAGAAGTACCGACCGGATTTCAACCAATTTTGATTTGCAGCAAGAGTACCTGCCAGGGACTCGATAGAACATGTGCAGCTCCGATTAAGATCAGGCGTGTAAGTCAAATAAAAAATCAAATTTCTTCGGAAAATAGGTAAAAATCCTAGTAAAAATGGACTTGTCCGTTTTTTGGATGGATAGCAATACAACTTTGTGAACGTCTGGTAGTGTGCAGACGTGAAAATAAGCTATTGACGTTTAAAGACACCTGTCTGAAACGTCAGTCAGGTGTACCACAACATAATTAAATAGGAATGTCCGGTTTTTTTTTCACAATTTTTGAAAATCTTTGGAAAAATTCCACCGATTTTGAAGAAACTTGGTACATAGGTAGTATCTGGCAGGTGGAATGTTTGGTTAAAATTTTGTTGACATCAGGCAATCGCGGCCGCCAAAATTGGAAAAAATAACTGTCGAAAATACTCACATTCCTATGAAAATTTCAGGTCGCGGCGAGGCACCAGAAATATTGAAATTTTGTGTAGGTACCTACATATTATGCGAGATCATAATTAGGAGACACTTTGAAAAAATGTTTAAAACAAAAAATCAGCTCCTCGATTAGCTTGAAGGGACGTTTTATTCTTGAGATATGATTTTTTGAAAATCAACGGCGAATTCTGTATCGTTAATTTCGCTATAAATTTTTATTTTATTTTATTTCTTCGGAACTATTTGACCGATGCTGATGTAACTCAGTACAGGGGGTAGAAGTCGACGGTGGAAAAATAAAAATAAAATTTTCACTGTGATCAGATCAGATAGAAATGTCACTGTCAAAATGACAGGAGATTTAGATGCAACGATTTTGACATTTGACAGCTCTTTTTAAAGCTTTTCAAAAACTCCACTCAAAACATGCAAAAAATTATGACATGTCTGTGATCTGTCAAAAGCTATAAACTGTCAAAGCCGAGACATTGATGTTCATAAATAGCTCGAGAAGTACAGAACGGATTTCGATCAAAGTTGATAAACACGTGGGGTTTACGTTAGAAAAAGAAATTAAGATTTTCACCGTGATCTATCAGCGGGAAATGTCACTTTCAAAGAGTGACAGGAAATTTTGACCAAATGATTTTGATTTTTGATAGCTCATTTTGAAGCCCTTGGAGAACTCAATTCAAAACATGTGAAAGTTATGACATGTCTGTCATCTGTCAAAACAAAAGATATAAGCTGTCAAAGCCAAAACTTGGACGTCCAATAACTCAAGAAGTACCGTATGATCAAAAACTTTCCTCCTCTAGGACAGCCTGGCCATTGCTAGGCAAACGAGGCTGATTTTGGCCAGGCCACAGCCTGCCTAGAGGAGAAAAGTTTTCGATCATACGGTAGGTACTTAACTGAACAGATTTCATTCAGTCAGTTATTGCTCATACCATATAATCAAAAACTTTTCTACTCTCGTTTCTACTTGCGGTAGGCTGTGGCCTGGTCATTGGCAGGCAAACGAGGCTGATTTTGACCAGGCCACAGCCTACCGCAAGTAGAAAAGTTTTTGATCATACGGTAGGTATGTACTTCCAAACTAGGTTCCAAACTAATAAATTTTGTTATTACTTATTATTACGTATAATTGAAACAAATAGTGTATGTACAAAAATAATATTGCATTATCAAGGCAATTTTACAGATAATTTTAATTATGTTCAAAGACGTTGCAGGAAGGATGGCTACGATGTTTTTTAAACAAAAGGTAGCTGATTCTTGAACATTTTCCAATAATTTTTTTTCAATTTCCCGGTTGAAAATGCGAAACCAGCCTCCAGCCTTGGTTTTTGAGACCGAACTTGAATGATGGAGCTTAAAGTGAAGTGGGTTAATAACAAGGGTTAATGAAGACAAACTTAAAGTGAAGCTTTAATTGACGATTTTCACAATAAGATGATTAGGAAAAAAAAATAGGTTTTTCCAGAAAAATTCAAATTCTCTAAAACACAATTTTCAATTTCCTGCAAATTATTTTTAATCTTTCTCTCTAAAGGTCAGTATTTTCAGGTCTCCGTAGGTTCCTGGGTACTAGTCTTCAAAGACGTTGCAGGAAGGATCTATGTACAATGAGAATTCCCGCGGCAGACATGTCGACGATTTTATTTATTTTTTTTGACAACTTTCTAACGATTTATTCGAATTTTTGGCAAGCTTTGTTGGAAATTTCGGCGGTGGGCAAATTTAGTGTACAAAATTCCCCTGAGTGAACCCCTCGGCTGATGGCTTATGCCGTTTACATGATTGCTGTTGGGGATATTAGGTACATATTCCCTATTCAACGAAAAAAAAAAGAGCAATTATAAAAAACATTCCTGACCATTATACCGAAGGAATCCACAGCCAACTTTTCGAAACATCAAATTTTCTTTAGTTTTTCCCTGACAAGGCAAACTAGATCAATCCCTAGAATTTGGACAAAGAAATGGAGCAGAAATAATAAAAAGGATGCGTGGGGAAAGTACAGAGGCTTTGAGATAATTAATTCTTGTAAAAAAATTCAAGATTTTTCGAGAAATTCAGTGTCAAATTGATTTTAGCAAACCTCTCTTCCAAATTTCTCCTAATAATAATAAAATATTAAAATAGTGCACAAGCTTAACAAAAAATAATTTACTTAAAATTTAAATTGAAGGATTAATAATAATTGCCAAACTTGGGAGTTGGCGGTGATCTAGGAAGCTTTGGAGGCTAAAATGTCAGAGTTGATTGATGCATGGACAAAAACAATGGACCAAAACAAAACTATTTGAACTTCAAAGTGGCATATCCAATGACAGTTATGTCAAGTAACATTTTCGTAATTTTTGTTGAACAAGGAGCGTTTCACACTTTTGTAAATTTAGCTGGAGCCGGAATTTCAGAGGAAAAAAAGCATCAAAACACCAACACCAAGGTGGGAGAGGCGCAGACTTTTATTGTTGATGATGTCAGAGGACGTTAGTTGCACTTATGATAATTGATAAAACACCCAGAAAAGATTTGAAGGTTTGTAAATAAGGAACTAAACCCGAACGAAATCCGATTAAGCGAACAGGAAAACAAAACAGGCCGTGGGCAGGCTGGCTCGGCGCTCAGCCTCAGATTATGGACCCCCTCACGGCAGACCAGATTCCATCAGCTGCGGCCGTTGTGGTGCAACAGCTGATTCATTTGTCCCCCCGGCCCGGCCACGGCGACCGAAATTTGCCAAAAGGCCGGGTCCAAGTCGACGACGAGGCGTTTTTCGACGTTGCAGCCCACAAATCGAGACTCACCTGTTTGGTTACGACCGTGTCATCCATGTCGTCTCCGTGTCCTGTGCGGTCGTCCTCGACCGCTACGTCTTGGCCACTTTGATCGTCGTTGTTACCAGAGTTTTTTGTAAAAATCTTCGATATTACACTCCACATTCAAAGCAATTTCGCTCCAAAATGCTGTTCGGATCTCCTCCAATGTCATCGCCCAGCCTACGCAGCCACCACAATAGTGTTTGCCAACAGCGCGCCGGAGGGTTCACAGTCCGATGGGGTTATGCCTTATGGGTTGACTTGAACTTAACGCTTATGTCCACAATATCACTAATCATTTTTCAGAAAATTGTTCTTTATTTCACTACTTTTAGAAAATGTCTTAGCATTGACATAATGAAAACCTACGTAAAAGCTACTGGCGCCGCCGGTGGATAATGGCGTAAACAGGCGATCGAGTGGGAAGCATCGGACGTCGCTATTGGTCGAATTCGGATGGCGCGTTATTCGAACATCAAATTATTGCAGAACAAACCGGAACCTAAATTAATCGGTATTTTCAACATTGACTTTTCCAGTTTTCTTCTGGCTTTTCTCATTCTGTATTATAATATTAAACAGGGGGCTCCAGAGAATGAAAGCACCTCCACATTTTTTCAGCACTTTTTCAGAAAATTCTTCACGAGATTCTTCATTATTTTTTTTGAGCATTTTTTAGAAACACTATATTCATGGCACTAAAATAACTACAACATCAAAGGAATCTAAGGGACAAGCAAATTCAGACGATTTCTAAAATCATCATAAATTTTGATTATTGCCATCAGCGACTTCCTCGGCGACTTTCATATCGGTTTCCAGTGTCCGATAGCCCTTATATCTTCTAATAATATTTTGTTTTAATGCCTTGATCACGTCAAACACGAACAATGTTATATAATATTTCTATCAACAGAACAGAGTGTAAAATTGCCGAAATTTCAGTACTTACGAGCGCGATTTCACAAATTGTTTCATGTATTTCCCTTTATTATTACTTATTACTACAGTTATGAAAGTTGGTGTTTTGTCTTGAGGACGACCGCTTCTTTGTTTTGAGAATTAAAGGCAAAATGGCGGAGATAGGTGATGATCATTTTGTGCCGTTATATTGAATAACTTTAAGAAAATGATCCGATTCTAACGGAACTTGGAACACACTCCTGTTCTGGTTTGAATAATTAGAATTTCAAAGTCAAATGTCACTTTCGGTCACCTTCGGCCACCATATTGAGCTTTTATATAAATGAATCGATTTCAATGAAACTTAAAACACAAATTATGTCTTGTTTGAATAATTGAGATGTTGAAACCAATATACAGGGGTGATTCAAAAGTGTCGGACCATCTTGACGGTGCGTAATATTAGTACGGAAATTTTAGCTGAAATATCACTTCAACCCAAAAAAAAAACTGTAGTCGTGAAAATCACAGGTTAGGTATTCTGTTCAGATTTTTGTGCTATTTCTAAATTTTTGGGTTTCAGAAAAATCCCAGCGGAATCTTTTTTTTTAGAGCTGTCAAAAAGTCTGAAAACTGATAATCCTGAACAATTTCAAATTAAGCTTAATTTTTCATGATATTTCAAGTATACACAGTTATGTGGAGACTGCAAATGTTGAGGATGAGCATTTGAACAATTCTGAACCAAACACGATGGAAAATTTCATAGTTCTGTTGGAATATTTTGTTTTTTTCTGTCAAATGTATATGATACAGGGAAAATAGTAAAAAAATCACTAACAACTTGGAAAAAATATGGACGTCCTGAAAATTTGATATTCTGTTCACATTTGAATGCCCTACTACATACCCAAAATTGACATAAATCCCACCCCGGGGTTTTGAGTTATTGGAGGGGGGGGTGTGATCAGTTGCAACTCAATATGAAGGGGATGAAACTCGTTAATCCATTGGATGCAAATACATCGCAATTCGACGCATCATATCTCGTTGATACCATTTTGGCACAAAAAGTGTCGATCATTGTTAAGGGGGGGTCGTGGGAGGGGCGGAGCTCGGCTAGGTGATTGTTTTTGTTTTCCTGGTCATATATAACCGATCACGACAAGTTTGGTATCTTTTCCAACTAAATTCAAACTCCTGACCTCGAATCCGATGTGTAAATTTCAATAAAAGCAAGTTTGAACAAGTTAACTTGAAAAACTTGTTTTTCTTTGACAATTTTGGCAGTTTTTTTTTCACTGTTAGAGGTCTGAAATCCTCGAAAATATTTTAAGAGCCATTATATTGAAGTGTCTTTTTCACGAAAATCATTCACTCAACGTATTATTTTGTTTTTTGACATTAAAAACTAAATTTGAACCTGTGAGTCGATCCGGCGCAATGTCTAGAACACTACAACATGCACCTGCATATAAAAATAGCTCAAACTCAAAACCCTGCAGAGCGATCCATGGCGATTTTATTTTATGTTATAGCAAAATCAATTCTTCAGAGATCCTCGAACTTTCAAAGATAAGTTATCATTTCTTCAATAGTTTGAGCTAGTTTTATTTGCAGGTGCATGTTGTAGTGTTCTGGTCATTAGAAAAAACGGCGTCGGACCGACTCACATGTTCAAATTGATTTTTTAATATCAAAAAACAACATAATACATCGAGTGGATGATTTTTGTAAAAAAGACACTCCAATCTAATGGCCCTGAAATATTTTTGAGGATTTCAGGCCTCTAACAGTGAAAAAAAAAACTGTCAAAATTGTCAAAGAAAAAACAAGTTTTTTCAAGTTAACTTGTTCAAACTTGTTTTTATTGAAATTTACACATCGGATTCGAGGTCAGGAGTTTCAATTTAGTCGGAAAAGATACCAAACATGTCGTGATCGGTTCTATATGACCAGGAAAACAAAAAAAAACACCTAGCCGAGCTTCGCCCCTCCCACGACCCCCCTCAACAATGATCAACACTTTTTGTGCCAGAATGGTATCAACGAGATATGATGCGTCGAATTGCGATGTATTTACATCCAATGGATTAACAGGTTTCATCCCTTCCATTTTGAGTTGCAATTGATTACCCCCCCTCCGATAACTCAAAACCCCGGGGTGGGATTTCTGTCAATTTTGGATATGTAGTAGGGTATTCAAGTGTGAACAGAATGTCAAATTTTCAAGACGTCTATATTCTTTCCAAGGTTCTAGCGATTTCTTACTATTTTTCCTGTATCATATGCATTTGACAGAGAAAATCGAAATATTCCAACAGAACTATGAAAGTTTTCATCGTGTTTGGTTCAGAATTGTTCAAATGTTCATTCTCAACATTTGCAGTCCACATAATTGTGTATATATCCCATACACTTTCTATTTTCAGCAGAATGTTTTTTTGGAGCAAAAATAAAGTGACAAGCTGGAGCGCTGGGAGAATACGCGGCCGATGACCGCTGATAGTTTCGCTCCAAAACTTTGCAAGTGCCATCAGCCGTAGCCGTAGTCCCTCAGCTTGTTACTTTATTTTTGCTCCAAAAAGTCATTCTACTAAAAATAGAAAGTGTATGGGATATACTTGAAATCTCATGAAAAATTAAGCTTAATTTGAAATTGTTCGGAATTATAAGTTTTCAGATTTTTGACAGCTCTAAAAAAAAAGCCTCCGCTGGGATTTTTCTGAAACCCAAAAATTTGGAAAGAGCACAAAATTCTGAACAAAACCTGAGATTTCCACGACTACAGTTTTTTTTTTTGAGGTCAAAATGCATTTTTCTTGGGCTATATGGAGGTATAGTAGGGTATTAGAAAGTTGTTGAAAAAACTCTTATAGCCAGTTTCACCAGCGAATTTAATCATTGTTAGCTAATTGATATATTTTCTCTGGTGAATACTGGCTTAGAGACCACAGAAAACACAAATTCATGGAAGATTATGGAAAAATGTTTAGACCACAACAGCTTGTATGCATTTTCCGTGGTCATCGAAAAAATTTCGATATTTCACCCTGTAAGTGATATACCACAGAACATTTTTGTGGACAGATTCGAAGCCTATGGAAAAAATCGTGTGAGAATCGTTTTCCATTTCTAAAATTATGTTTGAGGGTATTTTTTCAGGGGGGGGGGGAGGAATATAAATTATACGTCAACACCCTGCACAAGAAATGGAAGGCGGTAGAATGTCAAAAACCGTTTCGAAATATTGATTCTAGGTTTTCAAAAATATAATCAGAAGAAATCTACAATTGTTTTCAAAGAAGGTTCACTTCACACGCTTAAAAATGGACCACTTTGCACTCCTTCTTGTGTCATCCTGTATATCATGCAGTATATATTACTATTAGCTAACATGACATACATTATATTTGAAACTTGCAGTCAGAAGTACGCCCGAATCATTAGCACCATCATTTTTTCAAATCGGTTAATTTTTCGTCTCGATATCCTCATTTGAACCTGGGCGAGTTCTTGGGGTGGACCACTTCAATTTTTGATCTGTTTAGATACTGCGAAAACCTGAAAGATTTGCACGATCTGTAAGCTTTATTGAAATCTACACCTACAAAGCAACAGTTTCCAAAATGTTTCCAGTCATGTCAACACACCAGCTCAGGTATTTTGCAATGATTCGAAGTAAAAATTGTTCACATAAGTACATATACATATTCATATGGGATCATACTTTTTAGAAATATAATATTGGAAAGTTTCAGAGGAGAGGGGCGTCTTAACTGAATATTCAGTTGCGAGCCATAATTGGAGAAAAGATTGAATTAATTTGGGGGGGGGGGATTTTTGAAATCGGACTCTACGGATCTGCAAAAAACTGCAAATTTCCAACTTTTCAACTTCCCACCCGGTCCCGAAAGGAAGGCTCATACAAAAATTTCCATACTACTCCGTGCTGTTTAGGAAGGACATCCATCTATTTAGAGCAGTTTACGAGGCTCATTAGTAGCTTTGGTCCTACAAACCTAAGGAAATACCTCCGTTTCACCCTTTTTCCCTTGACGTGACCGCTCGGTTAGTACACGCCAAAGTAGTAAATAGCGCACAGAGAAAAGTCACCTGCCCCGGCGGGATTCGAACTACGGCCTTATACCTATACAGTACAATAAGGCCAAGGACTCCAAGGAATAGCTATAGACAAAAGATACCGTGTAAGTGAAGGATTTTCGATCAACCCTAATAGAAGACCTCAGTATAGTGGCCTTCATAAGATACAGATATATCTTCAGGAATAGTCCCGTCGTGGTAGAAAGCTTTTAAATTTTAGACCTGCGTAAGCGTACCTATAAGTAAGCGAGTATTGAAACAATTTTCGCTGGAGACCCCAACGTGAGAATAAGCTACACATACCTGAACAATTGGAGGAGGAGCCGTATATCAAAACTTCCCGGAATATTCTCGAGGCTTTTTGGTTTCTCGAGGTTTCGTGATTTCTGAAATACAACACAACTGGGGGAAGATGTACACAGCTTTCGCGACTAGACTTGCAATAGACACTGGGAAATGCCGGAATAGACTAGTAATGAAGACAGACCTGAAAGACGCTTCCTGGGAAAAAGCACGAGATTTTTTAAAATTTTATGGGAATTCAAAAAGGAGCGAACCGAGGCCCGCAGCCCAGTCGAATCGAGCTCAAAGTAATGCGAACGCGAATACCAGAGAAGTTAACGTCTGAGTCTGAACTAGGTATTTAAGAACCTAACGCATTTCGTGATAGTACTCGTACATAAAACACCTCTACTTTAAACATAATAATCTATATTCTCTATATTTACATATTTCACTTATAGATGCAGTCAAATTCTGTTCAACTCAAAATCTTCCAACCTGCATCAATCATCATAATAAATAACTACACACTGTTCATATTTCACTGAGGACTATTGCACGTAAGCTTTTAAGTTTAAATAAAATTTAACAACAAACAAGTAATTTCAAACTGAAATTGGTGGAAAATGAGCTGAACAGCTTAATCGTTGAAATATTGGCACAATTAAAAAAATCAGGTAGATACCTACTTGTACCTACCGAAGACTATACAATACAATCATGTAATAATAATATTATAATATTAAAATTATGTACACATTTATTACAAGACCTTCTCCTCAATGACACCCGCAACTTTTAACAACCATCTTTTTGTATTTCTTCAACACAACGCTGGTGTCGTCGTCAAAGTAGAGTACTGATATCGGCGTCAACTTCGTAGGTGCACAGCAGGGTTTGGGATACCTCAAAGGACTCATGAGATGGACCAGCGTTTGGACTATGGCGTGATTGGTAGCGTTCATGTGAGCGTTGAGTGGAAAATTGCACTCGCCAGCACAGTAGGAAGCAGCGTACCCTTCAGGAGCAATGATCCAGTCTTGCCATTTCAGGTCCTTGAAGCTGATGTAAAGGGTGTGGATCTTGCAGGTGCTCCATGCATCGTACGACTGTTGTGCCTTCATCAGGGATGTGTAATCGGACTTTTTGACGCGGCGCTTCGATGACAGCGACCTGATGGTCCTCTTGCTGGACTTGATGTGATTTTGGGCTTTGAGGAACGCCACCATGAAGGGTTGAGTCTCGTCGTCGCCTTTGTTGATGGCTGTCATCAGACCGATGTCTTCCGGCCTGATTTCATGCCCTGTTGAAGATCAGAGATCATTTTATGATTATGGGCAATTACAAGTTCAAGCGGTAGGTAGATATATGCCGTTCACGTTCTAAATTCAGTAGAATGAGTTTTTGGAGCAGAAATAGAGTGATAAGCTGAGGGGCTACGGCTGCGGCTGATGGCACCTGCCAAGTTTTGGAGCGAAACTATCAGAGCGGTCATCAGCCGTATCCTCCCAGCGCTCCAGCTTGTCACTTTATTTTTGCTCCGAAAAGTCATTTGTCTACTGAAAATAAAAAGTGAACGGGATATAGGTATTCAGGGAACATGACCAGTTGACCACCCCCAGTTTCCTCGAGAATTTTTAACGTTAGAGAGTTGTAAAAACTGTTCGATTCAACATTTATGTTGAGGCTTTTTATTAGTACCTATGAGGAGCGGCGTCTTATAATTTTGCTCTCTTTCTTCAATGTATAGGTACAATATCTATCAAGTAATATTACGTTATTTAATAGGACTCTGAAAGTGTCATTATTCACTGCAAAAAATGTATGATGAAGAAGAAGTGTGTTATAGGAATTTCATAAAGTCGTATGACGTATGCAAGCTCGTCGGGCCCCCCAAAACCATTCGTGTGACAATACGCCCTTATCAAACGAGTACCTATAATATACCTACTGTTTTATTTGTTTCACACAGGGATTGGAAATCTTGGCAGCTAAAAATGGAAAATTTTGCTAGTAACACTTCGGCACTGACGTTCACTCACCTTCCATTAGCAATGAATGGTTTCTATTGGTTAAAAAGCAGTTTATGATATAATAATATTCTTCAGTTCTGAACTGTTTTCGGTGTAATAATGACGGGCTGGTATTACTTAATCTGAAGTAGACAATTGTATATCGTAAAACGAGTATTACAATGTGCTCTATTTTCAGTTACACAACTTCAGTTTCGCAAAAACAGTGCTACAAAGTAGTAAAAGTGTACCTAACCGAAATAGACAAACACTTTTTGATGTAAAAAATGAGAGCCTATCGATTTTTGCAAGAATAAGAGACTCTTAATGGTGAGGGCTGATATGTTAAAACAAGTGAATATGCCTCATGGGCATGAGGCTCAGTAGCGCACTTCCTTTTTGAAGGAATAGTGAACGCAAGATGTTAATTAGGGTTCAACTGTTATTTTGGAGGAGAAATTTCAATATGGCGGCCAAAATAGCGTCAGAATCATAAAATTGGTGTTAAAAATCAAAATGATCGTACCTACTATAGACAAGGGTAAGTTTCAAGTTCCATGAAAATCGTTCCACAAATTAGAGATTTCACGTATGCATTCGATTGGCGTTTGCATCACATCGATATCTCTTTTCGTTGAGCCACAATTCTCCTAGTTCTATCACTTCGAAACATGTTCAATAGTGAGAATACAAAATGGCGGCGGGGCATCAATTGTTAGAAATTTGATGTATCATGATGAAGTTCACATCTCCTGCAAATTTCACGCAAATCGGACCACTTTCCGAGTAATTGAAAATGGCGGATCAAAGATGGCGGCAAAGTGACAAAAAATTATTTGTCAACTTTATATGGTGGTCACGTACGCATTCGATTGGCGTTTGCACAACATCTATATCTCTTTTTGTTGAGGCATAATTCTCTTAGTTCTATCACTTCAAAACATGTTCAATAGTGAGAATACAAGATGGCGGCGGGGCATCAATTGTCGAAAATTGGATAGATCTTGATGTGGTTTACACCTGCAAATTTCATTTCAATCGGATCACTTTTAGAGAAATTCAAAATGGCGGATCAAAGATGGCGGCAGAATAACAAAAAACCAAAAGTCAACTTGACATCCTGGACATATGTACTATTGATCAGGGTTTACTCCACATCGATATCTTTCTTCCCTGAGGAGTTATCCCGGGTACGGACGGACGGACGGACAAAGTGAAGCTAAAACCGCCTTTTTCCCATTTTTTGGGAAAGTGCGCTAAAAATTGCTATTCCGTGTAGACGACGTACGTACGTGGTAAAGTGGAAACTCGAGTGGAAATGATAATCCATGTAATAACTTAATCTTAAAGCTTAAAGGCTTGAAAAATAACTTATAGCCCATCTGACAAATTATAACCTATGAATATACGATTATAATTCGTGTATAATCCGATTATAGTGGCGATTCTGTATCAAACCCGTTGAAATTTATAGGCCGTTAAAAGGAAATCAGCCAATCGTAAAGCCGATTTCTGATCGTTCCTAGGTAACCAGCGCCTTTAAAAATTTTAAGGGGTGTTTAAATTTTACAGAATTGCCCCTTATAACCCAGAAAATTCCAAGGGCCGTATTCATACCTCGCTTTTAAGCTATAAAAGCGCTTTTAGTGCGATGCGCATTTAGGGGCATTTCTTATATTTCAGTGTTCAAAAATACATTATTGCGATTGGGAGCGATTGTATGTATATACTTAATTGCAATTGATTTTTGAGTAAATTTGTATTTTTGAACACTGAAATATGAGAAATGCCCCTAAATGCGCATCGCACTAAAAGCGCTTTTAGCTTAAAAGCGAGGTGTGAATACGGCCCCAAGTATTCAAGTATTCATAGGTGAGCAATTGAGCATTGATTTATTAATGCTTATATTTGGTTCAGACGGACATACCCTTCAACATCAGTTATCACCAATAAGTTCGCAAGTGTCTTGTTGAAGTTCGGCAAACTGGGTAAAATAGCACATTTTTACGAAAAAATTAATAACTGAGCCTTAAACTTCATTAAAATGTAGGTACTGACTCATCAAAAGACTCTCAGAAAAGGCGAAAAGTTGCTTTGAGACAAGGATTTAAGCCTTCGATACCACGTAATCACATGGAAAACTCATTTCCATTTTAACACGTCTTCTGCACGGATTATACACATAGACCCGCACTATAAAAGCACATTTTTACGAGAAAATTATTAACTGAGCCTTAAACTTCATTAATGTACCTACTGACTCATCAAAAGACTCTCAGCTGAGGATAGAGAATAAATTATTATTTGGATGGTTACCTAATGAAATTTTGAATCCAATTTGAAACTTCGTAAGCATTTCAGCTAGAGGAACAGCAAGTCATTCTAATTTGAAAATTCTACAACGTTTTTTGGAACAGAGTACCTACGGTGATTCAAAAGTGTCAGACCACCTTGAAGGTGTGTTAATAAGAAACGTAGTAGAGTGCTGGAAAATTGTTAGAAAAATTCTAAGGTCTTTTTAATTTTGAAGTTATAGAGGGACGGCTTTTCGAGTTCTTCTATTTCCCTCAATTCAAAAGATTTTAGTTGACTGCTTATGACAAAATAATGAGCACAAAATATCAACCAATAACTCTGTGTATTGAATCTCTGTTTTATACAGGGTGAGTCATAAACTACAAAAATTCAGTTTTTTTGAAAAAAAAACAGAAGTAATAAAAGAATTCTATGAAAGGTTATGGGACTACTGTGACTATTTGGAGGCACTTTTAGGAAAAAATTCAATGTTTAGGATTCAAAACTCACCCTGTATAAAATAGATACATAGAAAGATGAAATTCACTATACATAGATTCAGTGGTTGATTTTTTGTACTTATTATTTTTCCATGAACATTCTGCTCAAATCTTTTGAAACAACGAAAATGGAAGCGATCAAACGACCACCATTTGTCTCTCCATAACTTCAAAGTTAAACGAGATAGATTTTTTTAACAACTTTCCAGCACTCTACTACGTCTCTGTATTCTATACAGGGTGGTCCGACTTTTGTGTCATTAAATTCAAGGATCGATAGAGAATGAAAAATGAAGGGGACTTTCTCCAGAAAACATATTTGAGAAGTGCCTAATAACAGAGATACAGCCCTTCAAAGTTGGAAATAAATAATCGTTTGTTTTCGCATAACTTTTGAACCGTTTAACCGATTTAATTATAAATAGAACCAAGGTTCACTGAAATTATCCCCTGTCGAACAATCCTAACATGTTCCATAAAAAAGTTTCAGGGGTTTAGACATTAGGGGGTGACCCTACTCCCCCCCCCCCTATTTTTCACCCCCCAGTTATTTTTGGAAACTGTTCATAATTTTGAATTCTACGTTCAATTTTGAAGAAAAAATCACTGTTGCAAAATTTTGATTAGAGGCTTCGTTTAGGAGATATTTGGGTTTGAAACTTTGGGAAACATCCCGAAATCGCCACTTTCAAAGGTCTAAAAATTAAAATACAAAGGAACTCATGATTTCTCAGCTGGAATAGGTTTCCTAGAATTTCTAAGTTGATAAACCACCATTTTTTCCAAAACACGGGAAATTTTCAGGAAAAAACAATTTGGGTTCTGGAAAGTGGCGATTTCGGGATGTTTTCCAAAGTTTCAAACTCGAATATCTCCTAAACGAAGCCTCTAATCAAAATTTTGCAAGAGTGACTTTTCTTCTAAATTGAACGTAGAATTCAAAATTATGAACAGTTTTTGAAAATAACTAAGGGGGTGAAAAATAGGGGGGGGGGGAGTAGGGTCACCCCCTAATGTCTAAGCCCATGAAACTTTTTTATGGAACATGTTATGATTGTTCGACAGGGGATAATTTCAGTGAACCTTTGGTTCTATTTATAATTAAATCAGTTGAACGGTTCAAAAGTTATGCGAAAAAAACTATCATTTATTTTCAACTTTAAAGGGCTGTATCTCTGTTATTAGGCATTTCTCAAATATGTTTTCTGGAGAAAGTCCCCTTCATTTTTCATTTTCTATTGATCCTTAAATTTATTGACATAAAACGAGGACCACCCTGTATAACACATCTTCAAGTGGTCCGACATTTTTTAATCATCCTGTAGAGATGTAGAGTGACTTATCGTGGATGTTTCTTGGTAGAAAAAAAAACAAAAGTATACAGACTGTCTTAAAATGTTCGCAAATTTTTCAAGATACTTTATATTGAGAACGTAGTAGATTTTTGGGATAATGTTGTTGAGTCATTTATTTTTCAGATTAATATGGGGGGCTCAAAAGCGGCACTTCAATTCCGTTATTTTGAGAGATGTTAGTAAAATGTTTGAAATAGAATAATAAGAGCTTTTGAATATCCAGTTGGATGTGTGCTCAATTTTTTTCATTATAGATATGGGTACAAGGTGAGTTATAAATCTTGAAAACATTTTTTTTTCAAACGTGCCTGAAAACATTCACCAGTCCGATGAACAGCACAAGAAAACTCAACTCATTTTCGATTAATTATTTTGCTGCCGTTTTTCCTTAGGAAAATAGCATTTTTTTTATAGTAAATCAATTGAGTGAACACGTTGATACATTATGTAGTTTCCATATATTTTTTCATATTGTTGTCTCAAAAATTTCACAAAAATCCCTTTTAAATAACGGAAATAACAACGGCAACCGAAGTGCCAGAGTCTTTATTCAGCCCTCATGACATGCCTAATATTATTTTGGAAACTAAAAGATACAATTTTTTACAGTTTTTTTTCGGCACTCTACCCTACACGACTACTCTACCCTACTAGTCCAAGAGCTCGCGACAAAAAAAAGTGCAACAGTTTTCTAAAGGCTGAAACTCTGGAATATGTTAGATTACTCAATTACATCCATTAAATAAACAGTCAGACACCGGTTCATTAGAACCTGCTCAATCGGCAGCCAAAAGAAGTCCGAAATGCCCGAACAGACAGTTCTGACAGCGCACAGCATTGTTGTCTGACGCACAGCTCTGTTATCTGATGCAAATATATCAGCAGTTGCAGCTGTTGTCCGAGTTACGGTTCAAATGAATCGCCCGTAGCGACATACAGATTTGGGGAAAAAATCAGAGAAGCCTTGCGTAATGGAACCATCTAATGAAGAGAGGTAAGTACCTAGGTGTGGTCATAGCCGTAACTCAGACAACAGCTGACAGCTGTGGGTCAGACAACAGAGCTGTGCGTCAGACAACAAAGCTGTGCGTTGTCAGAGCTGTCCGTTTGGGCATTTCGGACTTCTTTTGGCTGCCGATTGAGCAGGTTCTAATGAACCGGTGTCTGGCTGTTTATTTCATGGATGTAATTGAGCAATCTAACATATTCCAGAGTTTCAGCCTTTAGAAAACTGTTAGACTTTTTTTTGTCGCCAGCTCTCCGACTATACCCTGGCCTACTTCTGTAGGCCTGTAGGTTTTCTTCTGTATAACGTTCCTAAAGTACCTTCAAGAGCGAACGATTTGGGACACCTGTATAAAGAGATCTTGGAGTGCGGGTGCGGCAGTCAATGAAGAGATCATTGTGATCCAGCGACGAAAAATATCGTGCCGTGTCGAGATCATCCTGCACGACACGATCAAATAATCTTGCAACAAAAATTGTTGGACAACACTTATAAATAAATAAATAAATGTGTGGCCTAAAGCAACTCGAGTCAAAATATAATCTTGCTAAAATCAAAATGCATTCAGAGGGCTGGGGCCCTATTTTCGGAACACAGGTGATCTGTTCACATGTGAAGTTGCTAGGCAACCAGGCCTGTGATAGGGTGTCACCTAGGCAACATCGCATGAGGCGCTATTCCCCGGTTCCGAAAATACTATGGAGACTCCAATAGCTGATCACGCAACGAACTCCAAGCTGCCGGTCGGTGGGTGGATGCGACGACGAAGACGTGAAGCGAAGCTGTGACAGTTTTTTCCGAAATTAAATTTCTCCGCAATATGTGTGGGAACAATTTCCGACTTTACGCCGGATTTTTCCTCTATGGCGGGGTTGTTCACAACTTGTAAGATAATTATAACGTAATTCAATAAATTATAGGTATTTTCGGTGACACCCCGGGCACAAGTGTGTGGAAAAGGAGTGCGAGCGACGCGAGAAGCGCCGCAGACGAAAATTTTTCCGGAAAAGAGGCGCGTGATCATCTTCTTTGACATGGAGAAAAATTCTTTATCGAGAAAATTGGAGGGGCCAGCCCCCCCCCCCAAGACTGAGATTGGGCGAACCATGGCCCCCCTTGCCCCCCTGGTTCCGCCGCCCCAGCGTAGGTATATAGGTACTACAATACGCCAGTCGGTCCAAAAAATCTAAATAGGAGATATTCATCTCTTTCGAGTTTATTTCGCCATTTCGGGAAAGAGTGTGCGAATAGAGGATGTTATGATAATGTAGCAATGTATACCCTCCTGCTGATTCAAAAATTAGAAAGCCAAAAGATAGGAGTGCTAAACCGGCATGCGGTGAGTATTATTGGTTCTTGACTTGACCTTTTAAGATTCAATTTACCATTTCTAAGAAGCGGGCCGTTTGTCTTACCTGGTTTATCGACCGGATGGACGGACAGGTAAAGACCCTTGTTTTGCTTAGGGAAAACCACCCATGAAGGCAGACACGCGGTCAAATTGAGCTTCAACCAGCCAGTAAAGTGCCCCGTCGTATTTACTGCTGATACGTATTCCAGCTCTCTTTCTCTAAAAATTAATTAAAAATTATTGATAAAAAAATATATAAAAACGACGCTATCAAATACTTATTTTCTACAGGAGGATTCCTTACCCGGATTCGGTATTCACCAATTCGTAGACGGTGACAGTATAAACTAATTTAGCCTTTCTTTGATTAACATTAGCCTGGTCTTGATAGATTCTCAGTTCGGCCCCGACGATGTCTTCAGCAACTGGTACTTCGGTAACGTTGAACCACAGCCTTTTGCCTCGTTCATGACGTACCGCGGCCACATGGTGGTCTTTGGAAAAATTAAGAAAAATAATCCAATTTTTTCGAATTCATTTCGAGCAACTTACTTATGCTTTCGAAAGTCATAATCACGTCGCTCTCGTCTATTGCACTTTTTTCTTCAACGCTGAGATTTAAATCCGGCGCATCTCTTCTGTCTCTGGGACTGTCGTTTTCTTCTTCCATCAGCGATTTGTAGATGTCCAGCAGGAATTTCGGCGCGGACTTTTTGAGGGACTTGCTGATTTTTCTCGGTCGACTCGGCAGGCCGAGCAAATTTAAAATTTCAAATTCCACTTCTTGCTTTTCGGCCTTCGACATGGCTCTGTCGATGGCCGTTTGGTCGAAACCATTGTCGATGTATAGAGCAGCTTTTGGTGAGCACGACACTGTGGAAACGGTGAAAAGGAAAATTGTCACTTTTAGGAAGAGTTCAAGAGAATTCATTGCGGTCACTTGTTTCTATTATTGTGGGAACACCAGTGCGCACACACACAAATTAAAATGAAAAATGCACTTGTTGCCTGGAATCTCAATTCCATTTGAACGAGGTGGGAGTTTCTTGGACGCCTTGTTGCCGCTTTCACTTTGACTAACTCCGAGAACGAGTCGCACCATGAAATGTGTTTCTTTTTTAAGAAATAACGGAAATTGAACACGTTGGCCAGGTAAACAAATTTTTGGTTTCAACCAGGTTTGTTATCACTTATTTAAAATTAACTGTTTTTGTCGAGGTTTTTGTAGGTAGGTAGATATATATCTATCATATATTTGTGATAAGGTAAACCTATATCCGAATATTATGCGCGAATAATCTATACACGTGATCTATCTTTCGTTGCGGGTACAGTAGATACCTACCTATTATTATTTAGGTATGCTGAATGATCATACTCTTGGAGACAATTTTTATATTTCTCATATCATTTACCGGAATTTTTTAATTAATATCAAATACACCCACCGAATGAGTAAAAAAAAGCCAGAGATATTTAATTACTAGCCGTGAAGTATCTACATCAATAACAACCCTCTTCCTCAATTGCAATGTCAAAGTAGCAAAAAAATAGTATTTAAACCACGGTTGAGAAAATCCCCGAGAAAACCATTATAGCTCAATCAGTTTCTTAGATCCCTCAGATGGCGCTTCAGGTGTAGGTAATCATTCTTCCTCAGCCCCGGAATATAATATACTATTATTTTTTTATTTTCTACAGTTCTCATTTTATATGGAAGTATTTATTATTCATCTGTCAAAAATATCGCATCCATAAGTAAATAGTTTATGCAACAGAGTAATGTATGTTATATCTTTAACGTAGGCCAGGCCAACCCGTTCCGTGAACGCTTTGAGGTAAAGAATAGAGGTAAAGACTGGCAACGTCGCTAAAAATTACTGAAGACAGGTTTTGGCGCCTCAAGCGACCAATCCAACAGCCGTCATTATAAGTGATGTTTATTACGTTAATTAATTAATGTATGCAGAAACTCAGAAAGTGTTTGTTTATCTGTACAGTAGGTAGTTCTATGTTACAACTTGAATTTGTTTTCAATAGATAGGTGAGACGTGTTGAAATAATAGGGTAGATACAGGTGTATATCTATGTTGTATTTTTTATGTGTTGGGAGGTTTAAAAAATATAGGTATCTACCCTAATATGCCGTCTTCAGTTCAATCTTGTTTTTGAGTATACCTGCTTACCTAGCTTTTTTCTCTTTTAACCATTGTTTCTTTAACTGAAAGGTAAATTTTGGAATCTCATATGATGCAAATAGTACGTATAAATTCATGAATGGGGAAAAGTACTAGGACTAGGACCGCTTGATAGGTATGTGCATGTGTTAAATATAAATGGTGTTATTTCACGCTTCTAAAACAACAACTAAACAAATCACGTAGGTGTACTTGCTAATGTGATTATTCCGAAGAAAATAAGGTATAGAAGAAACACATTTCTATCCAGTTCCCAAAAATCATACATTCATTACTTATTATTTTTTGGTAGAAAGGTGGGTAAGAGTTACAACTTTTAGGTTTAGGTGTGTAGATACCTAGATATTATGTTATTCAACATTTGATATATACTTACCATTATTAGCTGTCTGCGCTTCTAATTCAGGGACTTTCAAGACGTAAAGCTTGGTTCCCAGTTGCGAATATTCGGACAGAAACTGCGAAATTTTACGTCAAAGTCGTCATATTGGCCAATCAGAGCCCTCCAATTCAAAATTTGACATACAAAATCGCATTTTCTGTCCGAATATTCGCAACTGGGAATCCAGCTTTACACTGAAGAACTTGTTAAAAGGACGTCGTTCCCTGATGGTTTAAGCATTTCCTAAAGTTTTTTCTTCTGTCGTGACTCCCGGCTAAACCTGTCTGTCGAAAAAAGTGACAAAAATAGGAGGCTACTAAAATGGCTTTAGCGCTTTGGCAACATAATGTATATTTTAAAATTTCAATTTTCGAAAAACTCAAGGTTTTTTTTCTGAGCATTTTCTTTTTTGTTCGAAATACTCTTATTCTCTTGCCAGTTCCTAGATGAGTGCTTGTAATTTTCTTGTTTTTTTTTCGGCAGTGAGGTTTACCCGAGGGTCACGACAAAAAGCCTCTTTCGTACTGCCGGTATAGTCCGCAGCCTATCCTTGTGATGAAAATGACAGCAACCAAAGAATGCCACAGGTAGGTCATCGAGATTCTATAAAAGTCGTTTGAAACTGAGAAAATTCTTGTGTCAAATGTACAAAAATCATCAAAAAAAAACTGAAACTGGGACAGGAAAACATTGCTTGAAAATCAAATATCAGGCCTCATGGCACAACTTGATGAAATCAAAATCGTAAAAGTTACAACTGAAGCTGTCGAGGTTTCGAATCCATAAGTCGACAATTTTTTGGTGAAGTATTTCACTGAAAAAATCGTTACCTCTGGATAGGCAAAGTTCACAAACTTGCCAGGAGGACTTCATTATACAAAAATGGTAGGTAGTAGGTACCTATAAGATAAGGTTTCACAAAATTGGAGAAAAAATTAAAAAAATGTACCTTTAATTTTGGGCGAGCTCATTTAAACGTAGATCTTTGAAGCTTGAGAGAACGATCAAGATCAAGTGAATTTTATAAAGAATTTCTCCATTTTTCCATGGTTGGTCAAAAGCCCAACCATACAAGAAAATCATAAGTTGTCTATCGTAGCTTCAAAACTGGCAAGCCTATAAAAACATTTCAGGAACGGTCAAAGATATTTTAGATATTTTTAGATGGGTAGCTTTAGCTATTCGACATAGCCACAATCCACCATAGAAATGACCAACTTATTTGTGGCCACTTTTTTTAAGCCTCGCCACACGGAGTAGCAGACCCGCCTTTTCCCGTTATTTTTCGGTTTTTTCCAATTTATTTTCGAGGTAGGTATCTTTTTTTTGGTAATTGAATAGCCATTATTCGAAAAATAATTTTACATGCCGAGCTCGTTTTTTCGCGGATCGAAACATATCTACTTCAGGTCGACGGCTGTTGCATTTGAGGACAAAGGTAAACTGAAAACCAATTTCTAACAACAATTATGTACCACCTACTTACCTTCCTACCTATAACTTCGAGTTTCGCCTAATTGAGAGAGCTCTAAAAAAGCGCAGCAACCTTGCTGATGAATCCAGCAAGTTATTGAGCGGCTCCTCCGCCAATTTTACGGGTTTGTGGCTTATCCCAGAATCGGAGTCTCCAGGTTTGTAACTAATCCCCGAGTCGGTGTCTCCAGCGAATGACATAACGATCTCCCATGTCTTCTAAACGATTCAAAATGACCGGTGTCTCAAAAGTTTAAAAGTATCGAAATCCGGGTCCAGAATGATTAATGGAATCTATCCAACAAGCCGTGAATCTTTTTTTTTTAAACAATGATTTTAATTTTTTGAAGATATGGGGGGTCAAAGAGTGAAACCTCGCTGCCCTTTATTCTTGTTATCCGAAGTGATTTTGGGGAACTGTTTGTGATGGATTGATTAGTCAAAATTATCTATAGGCTGTTTGATTTCTACATGATTCTAGTGGGCTGCGATTCAGGCCGCGATCGGCCGATGGTGACCAGAAACACAGCCCAATAGAATCATGTAGAAATCAGACAGCCTATACCACTGGGCGTGCACTTAACTTCTATTTAATATAAGTACCTCCGGGTGATTCATAAATCTCAAAAATTTATTTTTCTTCAAAAACACTACTTTTTTTCTATGGGAACGCACGAGAAGAGTTGTATCTTGTTCTAGATTATTTTAAGGACCAATGGACTATTTTGCAGGTACAAAGGCCATTGATTCATTAGAGCTGTGAGGATATTATTCACACATCTAAATCCTACTTTCAATGACAACCGAATAAATTGGATACAAACAACAAAATCGGATGACTGTCACTTTGGACTTCTTTTTTGCGATAATCAACAAAATATCACTCGTGCTTAAAATGTTCCTAGATAATTTTGAGCAAGGGTCTTCCCTCGAGCTGGATGTCCCTAGATAAATGACCTCCCACAGACTCGAGCATTCATCTTTACAACCAGCACTCGCGATCGCTTGGCCAAAATTATCATGAAAATCTAAGCACTTGTGATATTACTGTTGATTAATATATCACAAACAGTGCGCCAAGATCACTTCGAATAACGAAAGTGAAGGGGAGCGAAGTTTCACCCTTTCACCCCCCCCCCCCCCCATATCTCCAAAATTAATCAGCAATTTTTAAATATTTTTTTCGTGTTTAGGTGAACCAATTTTCTGATCGAGGCTTCCTATTAAACACGCAACGACTTCGAATTTCTTACCGTTACGGAGCCCTCAAAAGTTGACGGGTAAAAATGGGATACCTATGTTTGGTAACAATCCACTGCACATGTTAGAGAGTGAGGTCTGGTCAGATGAATAATTCATAAACGGGTTGAGTCATTTGGCTATAACTTATCAGAGATTTTTATTGAATAATTATCCACACATTAGTGAAGTTTCAGTTAAATCCAACCAGTGGTTTCAAAGTTGGGAGGGGCTGAGGGGTCATAAAATAAGCCGAATTTCGAAAAAATATGGTCAAGTCAGCTTCATTTTTGACGGTCGATCCACCCTTAAAATTGATAGGGCTCAAGTCGGGACACCTGTAGAATAATTAGATTTATAATACGTTTGTCCAAGTTTCACAGTACTCTGAGTGAGATATTTCGAAGTGCACTGTTCCTGAACGCACCTGTATGTAACAGAACTTCGGTGCACACCCAGTGGTTGATAATTTTCACTGATTAATCTTTACACCGAGGTGCTATTTTGTAAAAGTCATAGGTACTCAATTAACGTGACAAATGCAAAAAAGTAGGAAACTGAATCCAAATTCTCTTGTCATTATTACAGGTGAACAAATGAATAAATGACTGAAAGTACTGAAATAACTGAATCAAAAGAAATTTTCCGACTCTTAAAAAAAATCTACAGGTGTCCCAGAATAAGTGTTAACAAAACTTGAAGGGGGATAGAAAATTGAAAAATGAGGGGACATTTGTTGATAAACATACCCTCGCAAACGTATAATAACGGAGATACAGGCCTTCAAAATTGTTCTTCAAAAACAGTTTTTTTTGTTTTAAGTTTTGAACCGTTCAACCGATTTTATTCAAATTCAAACCAAAGTTCACCAAGAAAGGTTTTCATTGAACAATAATAACAAATTTTATCAGACATTTTTGGGGGCAAAGATAATACCCCCTATTTTCACCCCCCCCCCCTGAATATTTTTGAAAACGGTCTCAATTTTTGAATTCTGCGTTCAATTTAAAGAAAAAAGCTACTCTTGCAAAATTTCGATTAGAGGCTTCATTTTCAAGATATTTGGGTTTGAAACATTGGAAAACAACACGAAAATTCCACCTTCCAGGGCCCAAATTGTTTTTTTCTGAAAAACTCCATGTTTCTCAGCGATAATGGTGGTTATCAACTTGAAACACCCAGAAAACTCATTCCAGTTGACGAATCATGGGTTTTCTTGAATTATAAAATTTGAATTGACCTCGGAATTGACTTGAATTCAAATGAAATTTGAAAACTTGAATTTCTTAAATTTTTAGGGCCAGGAAAGTGGCGATTTCGAGATGTTTTCCAATGTTTCAATCCCAAATATCTCAAAAACGAAGCCTCTAATCAAAATTTTGCAAGAATAACTTTTTTCTTCAAATTGGACGTTAAGTTCAAAAACTGAAAAAATTTCTAAAAATATTTGGGAAGGTCAAAAATATGGGGAAAAGGGGAAGGGCACCCCCTATCATCTTCGCCCTTGATAATGTTTGATGAAATTCGTTATTATTGTTCAATAGAGACCTGTTTCAGTAAACTTTGTTTTGAATTTGATTGAAATCGGTTGAACGGTTAAAAAGTTATGCAAAAAAAAACTGTTTCTAAAAAACAACTTTGAAGGTCTGTATCTCCGTTATCATGTTTGTATGGGTATGTTTATCGAGAAAAGTCCCCACATCTTCCAATTTTCTACCTCCATGTGAATTTTGTAACACTTATTCTGGGACACCTGTATTTTTCAAATTGATTCATGTATTCGCAGCAATATTCACAGTCACAACAACTCGGGTCTTCCTATTTTTGGTAATTATTGACGACTACTACTTCTCGACTAGCATTTGCTAAGAGTTAGGCAACCACTTAAACAGCTATGTAGGACGCTTCCTTCTTGTCTGTACTTACGTCGTAGGACATTGGTGGATAAGTAATGGAAAGAAGGAGCATTTTACAGTGGAAATAGTGGTTTCCCCAGGAAACTACAGTCGACGAACGTGATGTTGTGTTGGTGTCTACCTACCGTGAAAAGTTGGTGGCTGAAGTCCAGAAGTAATGGTCGTCAATAATTACCCTATTTTTCAATAAAAAGATAAAATTATAGTTATAAAGGTTTTAATAAACAATTCTTAAGTATTATAATATAAATAATCCTAGATGTACAACTTAATAACTTGACCTATTCAATTACTTGACATACTTTTCCATGAACTTCTTGTGGAAATCAGAGCGCAAGGAATCATTGATAAATGTACTTGCTTTTTTCTCTGGCTCCGATCTGGCACAGTTCTTGAACACCACATCATCGTCCCATCGTCTCTTGACCTTATGATCGGTCTTAGCCGCTCCGGCCGAATAATGAGTCAACAGCGGATTGCCGCTCAGGATATTTTCCATCCTGATCCTCTCCTCTTCCTGGCGCTTCTCAAACTCGGCCTTTGCTTGTTCCACTGCCCTTTCTTTCTTGATTTTGCCCAGTTCGCTCAAGAGGGATTCCATGTCGTCTTCGCTGTCGCTGGAGTCGGAATCTTCATCGTCCAGAGGATCGTCGGCGTCCAACGACGCGGCCGGTACTTGGTCCAGCTTCAAGCGCTTGTGGTCTGAAGGCCTGACTCCACCTCGGGACACTTTCACTTCCCTTTCGCGTTCTTCCAATTCTTTACGGAAGTCGCGTCCACGGGTCTCGTCCATAGAGCCCTGGCCATGTTCTCTAGAATTGATAAGTTCTGGTGTGCATAACGAATCAAACTGGGGGGAAATAGGGCAGACTAACCTGTATTTTAGCTTCGTGTGGCCTGGGAGATCTCTGCTGGAATACTGGCGTGAAATGGCGCTCAGGTCTTTTTCGTTACGTCCCTGGCCACCTCGGGCTGGCTCGAAAGTTGGTCTTGCAGCAGTAGTCATTTTATTTGTTGTTTGAACTGGAACTGCACACTTCTACAGATTCTACACAACGACTTCGTCTTCGTCTCGTCTCAACGTTGAGTATTTTGACACTGATAAAAACATGGCAGATTCAGATTGACATTGACATAGGGACTTTTTGCAAGGCTGCCAAACTCGCAGCAGAATAGAATGTCACCAGACTGCATCTGAGGGCATCTGGTGCCTTCTGGTACCTGCCAATGAAATAGATTTGACTGAGAATACTTTCGATCAATAACAAGAGTATTAAAGAGTATTTCCTGAGAATTTCCTGAGAATTTCCAAAAAATATATTTTTTTTTTTTCAAAAGGTTGGTCACAGTAGGGATTCCTCACAATACTTCATAACAATTGGCGCGAAATTCAAATTCAGGAGTCGTGGCAGCCATTTATTAGATGTTGTGTTCCATACATAAATGGTGAAGTTTTTACTTCAAATTGAAACCAAAATAAAAGCATTTTTTCGAAAAATAATAATTTTTTCAATAATTCAAAATGAAACCTCTTAATGGAAAACCCTTTATATACAAGAACAAAAACATAGGCGGAGTCTAGCTTGAAGTTATTCTACTCAACCCAATAGCAGAGATAATTAATAAGTCCAAATTTCACACGCCTACAACCGGCAGTACGGCAATGTGCAGGGGAAAACCGACCGAGTGCATTGTAGAAGACTGAAGAAGTGAAGAGGCAAAAAAATGGAGACGCCGGAAATACTTTAGGCAGGCCCTAGTTTCTGGACTTTCAGTTGTGTGAAGTTGATGGATTCATCCATGCTGATTGATCACACTGTGTGCATGCAACACGCATGCAAACATCACCATTACACTATCAGAAGTCCAAAAACTAAGACCTCAAAGTATTTTCACTGTCTCCATTTTTAAGAAGGTATTTCAAAGAAAGTAAATACAATACATATTATTTTATAGTAATATCTTGTATATTGCAATAATTCTACGCAACATTTGTTTTAATTAAAACTGAAGTAACAAAATATTTATTGGAAAAAAATCTACAGCAGAAGAAATGTCATGACAACATCATAAAAAATACTTGCATCTCGTGGAAAAATGTAGTGTTGTGACAAAATAAATAATTGAAAAATATACCTATGCATATGTATATGCCTAAGAATGGAACATTATTTGGCAATTGTAACTTAGAAAGAAATATATGTATTACAAGTTCACTAAATAACTCATGTTAATTTTCACAGCCCACACAACACATTCATAAATGACACAATAATTTTCATATAAATATTTAAATAGTGTATACCAAAACATAAATGGTCTTTATCTATGATAATAAACACTTATTTTTAAAACAAATTTGAAGTAATAACAACTTGGCTAGATTTGCACTATTTCGCTAAAGTACGGCTTTTTCTCTCCTACTTCTTTTGTGTGTTTAGGATGAATAGGAGAATAAGCAAGTGGGAGCTTAAGGTTACACATTTCTTATATTAAAGCTTTTCTCTGTGGAGTTGTAGCTATCGTAACGATAAAAACGTTTCACTGCAAATAAAGGGAATATGTTGGAATTGAGCGCTTCAGTCTTCAATCTTTATAAAAGTATAAAACATGTATCAAAGACTAATGCTCTATTCGCCCCGTGCGAAGTACAGAGTGGGGGTAACAAAACCGATCACAGCGCTTTATGTGGACAAAAAGAGCAACATTGATGGCTCGGCGCTGCGTAATTGGGCTGTCAATTTTCTGATGTTTGATGTCATTTATGTCAATTTGACAGTGGAAATAATTGAAATAATTGACAACCAACTGTCACGACAGATGCCACGTGGTTGACTGACAGTTTGTCAATGACAAAGTCTATGTTGACAAAGCACTTAACCACAAAATAATGACAGTCAGGCCAGCGATCTGTCATTTATGACAGTTCAGCCATCTGTAATTTATGACATGAGTGACGTTTTGCGCCTACAAAGTTGCGGACGCCAGGTGACGCTGGCGTCGTGCACGGTGCGAATAGTGTCCTTTTCAAAATTAATTCTTAGTTTATTTTTTGGACTTGGGTGTAATCATCATCAGATATAAGTATGGCCATTATTACACGATAATTTGACTACCATTTACACAAACAACATTAACTAGGATGAGAAAAAGATGTTAAAAAATTTATAAATTACATAGAAAAACAAAACAAACGATCCACTTCAAGGCAAGATCAACACACAACCTTCTTTTTTCTAAGCTGTACTCGAATTCTGAGAAGCCCCGCTGATGGCACTGAACAGCGCCATGCTGTTTCTCTTGAAACTGCCGGTGTCATCGTGGGGCCACAAGGATTCGCGAAACAGTTCCGACAAAGATGAACATAACTTTTTATAATTCTGCCGCAACACTTCTTGGTACTCGTGTTGTTCGGATAAAATTAACTTCCCGTTGATTTGTAGAGCTGAATAACATATCTTTAAAAATTCCCTGGAAAGCAAAAAAAAAGATAAAATATAATAGTTTGAAATATGAAAGGTCAGTAGGACTTACCTATAAATATCTTTTAGTTCTTCAACTTTATCTTCAGGGTACATGTTGCAAAGTGCTGGATCTAGGAAAACAGAGGCGTACGCCAGTGGTCCGGCATTGACTTGAACACAGACGCTGCCTTGAAGAAGCAACTGTAATTTTTTGGCATCAGTTGGTTCGTTGAACACCACGTCTTCTAATTCTTGGACCCTGATTTGCATTTCGTTTATCGCCACTTCGATCGGGCTCAGCTCAGCAGTTCTCCTCGACGCGACTTTTATCCGCTTCTTCACGTATGGGAAAGAATACTCGGCTGAAAAAAAACAACAAAATATAACACCTTTTCTATTAAGCACGGACATGCGAATCAAATTTTGAGATCGCTGGTAAAATCAAGTATATCAAGCAGTTTCTCTAAAGAACGAAATTTCGGAAAAACAATGTCGATAGCTTCGTCTCGCTCGCATTTTCCTAGCAAGTCTGAACAGTTTGTATGAAAACACGTCATTTAGAGAGAATCGTAAATGGTGTTGAAAAAAAAGCTAAGACAACAACTCCGCTTATTTCAAAAGCGGCCTATACTATAACACGTCTAGCAGCGTATCCGCGATTCAAGTTGATTTGAGTAACCTGGCCAAATTTTCGATTAGTTCAGCAATGTAGGGTTGACGCCTTTTTACCTGGGCCCGAATTTTTTAAAACCGGTGAGAATGAATTCACATGGGATTGCTATGGCAACCGCCTATTCACTCTCATACCATTGGCTGATGACAATCCTATATGTGAGTTCAATCTCACCGGTTTATAAAATACGGTCCTTGGTGTGAAACTGGCTTGTCCAAGAGTTGAGTTATGTTGCATGTTGAACTGGCATCAAAATGTTGACATTTTCAAAAAATTGATCGTGTTATGCGTGGAAATGCGACCCGAGGGTTGCAGCCGGGTCGCAGCCACGTTACCGTCGTTTAGACACAAAAACCACAGAGCTTCTTTCGAAACAACAAAATCACCAAATAAAAAAACAACTGAATCACAACAAACTCGTCTTGCGCGGGTCCCAAAACGGAAGTAACCAATACGAAACACTGAATGACTGGGTTCTTTGAAATTTGGATTATCAAGCTTTTTACACGTAAATCCTGCTACCCCATGTCTTCATGGCAGATCACCGCCACAGTGGTCCAAATTCGAAAAAAGCTAACCAAAAGGCATTTTAATTTTTTTTCAAATGATCAACCCTCAAACTTGTCTTGATGCACTTTTCGAAAAATATTGATGTCACTCATCAACTTCTGGACCTAGCCTGAAATTATTTCGTAATAATTATTTTCATGAAATTGTTCCAGTATAAAGGGTGCCTCACTTTCAACTGATGAAAGTGACAGTTTTGACGTGCCTTCAGCCGACGTTGCATGCGAACTTGATGGTGCGATTCTCTAAAAAAATACATTCTATAAAGGCTCTGTTACGCTGTTATTACCTAGACAACAACCAATGGCCGACGGGATTTTTTACATAACAGAGCGTTTATGGAATGTTATTTTTTACAGAATCGCACTATAAACCTCTTGAAATAAAATCCTAAAGCTTCCTACCCGAACGGGACATTTTCAAAGTCACGCTCACATCTTAGAGATGTTAAGTGAGTACCATAATATTGTTGATTTTTACAGTCGAGAAGATGTAAGGGCGAATGTGGGAGAGTTGGTACCATGAAGGAGTTGCAGCAGGGACTCTTTATAGCGTTTACGGTAGTCGAAATCAAACTCAACCAACCAATAAAAGAAGGCACTCTCCCAACGTTCTTGTGATACCAGCTCTTCTTCATTCCTTCCAACATCACGCTACTGGACCTTTTTTTTGTGCCATCATATCATCCATGATGTGAGCAGCTATGACATTCAAGGTATATTTCAATGAGCTCATTTAAGCTTAGCGAATAAATGCATATCGTTGTTGGAGGTGAGATTAGTTTTTTAAGGTTTTCCCAGGCAAGAATGAAGAAATGTATTCATTTTAAGAGAGCTCTGTTGGTTTCTTTGGTAAGCAAGCACTAGCTGAGAGTTCTCACAATTAGATTCGTACATTTCTCGATTGAAGGACTCAACAGATATCTTCGACTGATTTCTTTTTTGTCACTATGGTAACTCTAGTTTTTCAAGTCAAACAGCACGATGCTGTTACGGAAAATGCTCTGACTTCCAGACGCTCTATTTCAAGAACCACCTGCCGTAAAAAGACGGTAAATTGTTCACAACTGATTAGGCTGTCTAATCTATAAAGATCATTTTAAGCCGATTTTCAGCCTATTGGGGATTATTTTCTTATTGTTTTACGTGGTTCCTGTACTTATTTGGAAACTTAAAAAACTTGACCTCTCAGGTCACTCGAATCACAGCTCCACTGGACGAACTATATGAAGTCAAGAGGGATGTCTGCCGTACTTTGGCAAAGTAATGTATTCGCAAAAATTGCGATTTTGAGTTTTTGAATTAGTTTTACAGAGGTTTTCACCCTGTATACAATTGTATTTTTCTTATTGCTGTACGACAAAAATTAGCCGAGATAATGATGTGGTAAAACACTGTAATATCACTTTTCCCAGACTAAACAAAGACACAACAAGCTACACGCAGAAATTCGCAAAGCCAAAACACGGTATAATGTAGTGTAATGTAATGTGTGACAGCTGCGTACTATTTGGCTTGTCTGTCATTCATCACGACCAACTCAATTTTTGAAAAAACCAAGAAAAATAGCAAGTTTTGTGAAAATTTCCGAATATCTTGAAAAAAATGAAGTTTAAGGGTAGGGTATCCCTGGTAAAAATGAAAGAGGATAAAAAAAAGCTATTAGGTCACGTTATAAAATTAGGGGCATGCCATTTGAAAAAAATGAGTTATGATACTTTAAAAATTATGAAGTTTGATGTTTTTTTGTGAACGCCCTGTATCAATAAATCCCAATTCTTTGACATTGGGATATTGGTCTTTGACTTGACTATCACCATGCCAAGTTTCATCTCTTAGTTTTGAAAAGCAAGGCCGCTACGATTTTTCTAAGAAAACTGTGCAAATGCGATTTTTTTAATTTTTAGTTGGTAGCACTGCCACACAATATAGGCAAAAAATATAGGGTATTCCATTTAAAAAAATCGCCGTTTTGTTAATCCCGTCAAAATGGCACACCCTGTACAGTTGAAAATAATTTCAAGTTATAGGTCTCATCAAACCATATAACTTTTCTCTTGCATATTTTTCTCTATTTTGAACGGTAAGACCGCTATGGGATAATTACGCTAGGATGGACCACCCTCTGTACAATACATTAGTTTTTCTTCCCACTTTTGATCTCTCATTCAGAGGCAACAGTGACGAAATAACGGCAAAACACTGTAAGCGACATATTTTTTCTCCAAGGTGGATTTGAAGTTTGAAATTTACGTAGAACTATTCCTTCACTTACGGTCAAGTTTTGAACGGAGTCTATGAAGAAATACAGTCTTGACAAGAAATATAACTTCAAACGCTTCTCCTACAAAATGACATTTTTGCGAATACATTACTTTGCCAAAGTATGGCAGATGTTCCCGTACACTACGGCGCATGCTCAGATAGCCACAGGTGATTGCAGCGCATGAGAAGCGTAGAAACAACCCTATTATTATTGTTGTGTATGTTACACAATGAATGGTAGTAAGTCATCTGTTTATAGACTAGTTCATAAAGAGCTACTTTACAGACTCTATTTCTCCGCGCTTAATGTTAATGTTAATGTTATTGTCATCAACATAAAAAACAAGTAATGATGAACAGTTGAACAAACAATAATGTTAAAACTCACTTTTGAGGATTGTCCGTCTTTTCCACTGCTCTTCCGGATTGCCTCGCGCTCTGCCGTCTTTAGTGAAAGGCGTTTCAAACATGAAACAGTTGATGTCATGGTTTTGCTCAAAGTCATTCTGTCGATCTTCCAGCTCAAACTTTTCCACATACGGCGTGACATGAGTGACCTGAATGTACGCCAATTTCGGATCCAACTCGTTCTGATCCACGGGCGTCGAATCCTGTATCATTTTCACAACGTCCTGCCCGAACTTGTCGCAGTACTGCTTTTCCAATCTGACGGTGATCTCGCTCAGCGACGTAACTTTCGGTTCCTTGTACACGAACTCGATGGCGCTGTCGTCTTCAAAGTACGCTTGCCCGTAAAATCCGACCCGGAAGTACCGCCCGAGGAGTCTGCGGCCGCTCTTGTTCGTCTGCACGACTTTTTCGTAATTCTGAGCGAGATTTTGGTACGATTTCATCAGCATTTCGTAGTTGCGTGCCTTTTCGTAGATCGGAATGATCAGTTTGTAGAGTTCGCCCATGATTTCGTAGCGTTCCGATTTGTCGACGAATTCGGCGCAGGTTTCGAGCTGTTCCAGTAATACTATTTCGGTGTATTGGACGTCCTGTACGCCGGCGTCCAATTTGAGGCCCTTCTCGTCTTTGGGGATGTTGGATGAGATTTTTTCGAAGGCCTCGGCTCCCCAGTTCTGGATCTTCTTCAGTTTCAAGTACTCGGCCATCAGGGCAGCAATGTGAAGTTGGCAACAAGTGGCCTGAAACACGTCAAATCGAGTTGAATCGCGGAGAAAACATTCAACACTGGTCTATGACGGCGCCACATAATACTTTCCCGACGATAAGTTTTTGTTCAAAGCGTTGTTCCTTTCGGAAAGAATATGAGGAACTTTGAGTGAGAAAGTTGGAAGAAAAACTTAGCAAGCTGAATGCCCGCCTTGAAGGATGAACTCGCGTCGACAGTCATCTAAAAGCACTACGGCTCCTTGGCTTCCACACGCGCATAAGCGTCTAGTGAGCCTTCCATCTTACACCATTCTAAAGTTACTGTGCAGATATACGAGTAGAACATGTAAAGGAACTGGAAAGCAGATTCTAAACGAGTGAGGATGAAAAGCTTTCGATTATCAATAACTGTGTTGAAGGTGCGTTGAACTTATTGAAGGAGATAATCACGAAGAACGCTCTGCTGACGTATGAAATGGCTGTTATTAACAGTTGACTGGAAAAAATAAGAACTATGGTATGAGTCATAAATACGGGATGAAAACCAAGTGAGCGGAGCAAAAAAAGAGAGAATACCAAGGATGAGAATACAGAAATAGCACTTTCATCATCATTATTATAGGAGATGCAATAAAGGACGTACATACAGACGGAGAAAGCAGTTGCAATAACGGTTTTCACTGAAGTAAGGAATTCGCTAAGTACCTACAACTATTATTAGGTACTGTTAACACTCGGTATCGGTTTAGTTTTACAAGTGCAGAAATACCCAAGTATTTACTTGAAGGTTGACGAATATTTTGCAAAAACATCTGCAGAATTGCTGTTATTTCAGGCACAACTCACCTCTGAGAAATTGCCATCCTTCACATGGTTCCTTGTCATGGTCTCCAACCAAGTGTGCCTCAATTCTGGCGTGGACGCGTACGAATTCGCCAAGCTGTGCTGCAAATCGACCAACATTTCGGGATCGTGATGGTGCTCTCGCATTTGCAAAGTCGCCATCAAAACGGTACGAATCCGCTTGGTCAAATCTTTCACCTCTACTGGAAAACCTGAAAATCAAAGCGCGCACTTAAAACAAGCAGTTCGCTCATAGTGAAACAGTCCACTTACCGGTTCCTTTCATGGCTTTGTCACTTGCAGCATAACTATTGATCAACGATAAACTTTCCTGAAATCGAGCGTTGTTCAACCCGACAATGTTTCCCAGCATTTGCGACACGGAAATGATCACTTGGAGGTGCACCCTGGTCAGACCTTTTCTCCCGGTAAATTCGAAATTGCTCCTCATCAAAAGGTACAGGATGGCGCACGATTCTTGACGGACCGACGCCAGTCGACTGTTGCAACACTTGAGAAGTTCGTAGCACAACCTTCCACATAATACTGCATTTCCTGTAGTTGAAAAACATCAAGTATGTTATAATAATTACGTGTATGGATGAGCGATGACTAACCTTGAAACAAAATTGCGGAGTAATTATTGATGAACGCTCTCAGCGCGGCGAAGACGTGTTTGAACAAATTCTCGCTTTGTCCGATTTGCATGAAAGCTAAGTAAATGTCGAAAATCTTTTTCATGGTTTCGTTATCGCCGTCGGAGGCCAGCAAGTTTTTCCGAAAATGCATGCAGTACAGTCCCATGCAGTCCAAGGTTATAAGACCGACTTCGGTCGCCAAGTGCTGTTCGACGATCGCCTGTTGCTTTTTCTGCGATTCATTCTCCGAAGTCACCAGATTTTCGCGGTTGGTATGAATCACCAGAGTTCCGGAACCTTCGTGGTTGATTTCGGTCGGGTTCATTCGTGCCGGTAAAGTGTGCGCCTTTTTGGACGTGGGCTTGACGCTATCGCTCAATAAGGATTTTATCACAGTAATGTTCTTCTTGCCTACGTACTTGAAGCAGTGCAGACACATCTCGAGAGTGGCAAAAAAGTTAGCGACATCAGCTTCAGAGTACTGCTGCCACCAAGCTATCAGTTGGTCCTCGCTCAAGTACTTGACGACGAACAAGAATATCAGCAAAACGTCTTTCACTTCGGTTAACTGCAACTTGTCGTATCTTTGAACGTGGGACACGCTCCTCGTGTGTGTCTTACTGTCGCCGTTTCTTAAAGCTTCGTCTCTGATAATGGTGGTATCTTGAGAAACGGTGGATTGAGCATCACCTGACATGGTAGAGATATCTGAATCGATACTAACTGAATTGCCATTCACCAGCGACTGTCCCGCAATCGCTTCGAAAAACGCCGAATTTCGAAAATGCAGCGGACTGTCTTTGTCCATGTGCAACGTGAAGCGGTGGCTCCTCGGAGTCGAATCACTGGCCGCCGAGCTTTTCCCGAACATGTACGAACTGCTCGAGGATATCCTATTCGCGATGCTCCCATTTTGCGTCACATCATCCCCCTTTTCGACAATATCTAAACGATTCAAGTTGTCCAGAGCTATGCTCAACCAAGGCACATAAATCAACGCGATCCGGTTCAGCTGCCCCTTGTTTTGGTACCTGTCGTCCAGCTCGTGCTTGGCCAACAAATCCCGCAAGGTGTTCAAGGCGATCTTTCGAATGTGCGTCACTTCACACAGCGAAGTTTTGATCTCTTGCAGCAACAGGGCCACTATGAAATGGTGCTTGCAGAACTCTTCGGACAGCGTGAACTCCTGGAACTGATCGGGGGAGCGACTCTTCGGGCTGAGCTTATTGTGCTGTATCGGCAAGTTGAAAGCGATGTAGTGTTCGTGGTTGCAGATGATTTCGAGGAAGGAAAACTTGTACTCCTGCAGCAGACGCTGATCGCCCGGGTTAAACTTGTCCATGTACAAGTTGACCAGGCGAAAAACGAAGCCGCGGTCCATCAGCGACAGGGTTTTCTTGAGGAAATGCGCCAGGCTCTTGTTCAGTTCTTTTGTTTCCACGGGCATTTCTTTGTACTTGTTCAAAATGTAGGGAATCAGGATCTGCATCAGCGTTTCGATCTTTTGCAGGTAGTCTTTCGAAAAGCGTTCGTTTCTGTGCATCTGCAAATGAAGGATGACAATTGTAGTACAAAACTAGCTGCTCAGAGCCCGGGTGAAGATTTTTCCCAAGCGTTTAAAAAACTTCAAATGAAGTATTGACGGTACGTATTTCAAGTAAATAGCATAAACCCAATACAAATTTTCAAAAGAACTGTCTCCTCTCAAAACGATACAACTTTTACAAAGTATTCACCGATTTTATTTTCGCTTGCGCTTCGGTCTGATCTTTCAGCCTCCAGTAGAGGTCGAACAGGGTGATTTACCATACCAAAGGCCCACTCGGAATTCGAATCGAAGTATAAAAAAAAAACAGTGTTGTGTGGGGTTTTTATCGCATTTTAGAAGAAAGTGCCCCACTGTGGTCGGTTTGTCTGTCCGTCGTCGGATATTTTTACTATATATTTCATCTGTATGATCAATTATTGTGGGTTCTAAGATCGAATCTATATGTTTGTCTGCCTGTCTGTCTGTTTGTTTGTTTACAAATGTTTGCATCAGCCGAGGCTGAAGTCCTCCTGGAGGAATACAGTTAACAGTCATGCAAACTTTTTCCAATGGATAGTTCATGTCCAAAAGGGTGGACATTGAGAATAGATTTCACTTGTGGCACCATCTTGGCCCGCTAGATTGCATTATTGTCTTGACTGTGTAATTTTGATATGTTGATGGAATCTGCAACATACCAACATACTCGTGTCTTGACTGTCTTGTATAGATATGCTTGCTTTCATGCTTGGTATCCGTCGCAATCTTGGACCGCCATATTGAACTTCTCTATTGACAGACTCACAGACTGATTTGGATAAAATTTGGAATATAGTAGCATTGTATGTACCTATATAGTAGCCTACTAGGCTAGTAGACGTCAGTGCCGTCTTTAGGCATGGGCCCGAAGGGCCTGTGCCCAGGGCCCCGAGTTATTTGGGGGCTCCCAAATCTCCATAAATTTACAAAACTACTGATAACGATTTTTGTAAAATAAAATTGTTCTCATATCCCAATCATTTATTTAGTTATGTGACTTTTTGAGCTGATCGTGCGCCTTTCCCCATAGTGGTTTTTTGACAACGCGTGATTAAAGAAATCAAAAACTCCTATAGGAACTCAGCGCAAAGGCAAATGGGAATTCAATCTAATGAATAACCGCTATCTGCTGTTCTGGTGAATTCTTCAGGAATCCAAAAATTCAACAGGAAGGAGCCCCATCACCATCAATATTTGGTTTTCGTGCTCATGATGATCTGCTCAAAGCAAGAATAAAATTGAATAATCTATCCATTTCTCTTCCGACTTCTGATGTATGCGGAAATGCGGGTCCCCTCATAGACCGAGTTTTGGGGCCCCTTTCGGCCAAAAGGCTTAGTACAATTGCGGCCCAGCGATCCTGACCAGTCCTTTTTTTTTCGCATACCTTCATAAGAGGGCCCCCATTACCTTGTGCCAGGGGCCCCATTTTTACAAGAGACGGCACTGGTAGACGTCCCCTCACCCCTCTCACAAAATTCTTGCACGATCAAGTACCGAGCTTTACCGCAGGTGGCGTTTTTGAATGTAAATCGCCTAATAAAAACGAAACTCTCGGGACACTCGAATCACAGTTCAGCTGAACCTACCATAGGCCAACACTCGTAATACGGAATAATGGTATGCGTTATTTGTGGTCGGTTCTCGGTTCTTTTAACCCCGGTTGCTGTTGACGAGGCTTCTACGGGACTTCGGGTTGTTCGCTACAGCGACCCTAAAACCGGAGAAGACCGATCGTCGCATTTATGACATTCGTTCATCGTCCGCACACAATTCGGAGAAGTACCAAGCAAGAACAGCAATAAAACTTCTGTCAACAATAACCACGTTCGCCACGGAAACTTTTCGGTATTCGGTATCTTCACGGTATTTTTGAAAAGAAAGTTAACTTTAAATCTTTGCCCATTTATATTTTCCATGTTTTAAGTAATGTAAAGGCAGTATCTACAACCGCTTACTGTTATTCAAAACAAAAGCTATGTTTTATCAATTTTTTCAGACTTTCAATCTGCCGGGCGGCCGACCAGCTCCAGCACCTTGGTTAGGGCCAATATTATAATGCCCAGTTGACCGCCAGCTGAGTTTCAACCAGATTTTGACGGATATACAGCGTTCAAATTCGAGCTCAACTAGGGTTTGAAATTCAACCGGAGGTTAATACAACCGTAGGTTGAAATCCCTCACCTCTAATACTGGGCCTCATTAGCTTCCAGAATTAAGCTTGCACGTTTTGTTTTTGTGCTAGATTTTACATTTTACGCCCAAATCGCATATTCAACAAAATGAACACATTGTGTAATGGTAGAATAATTCTAGAATAAAACTCACTTTTATCCGTCCAGAAGCCAGCAAATGCTGCGCCATCCCTTTGATGATGACGTCAAAGAAAAAATCGGAATGGTGCATGAACTTGTTGACGACCAGGAAGTCCGTGTTGTTCGGATGCAAAATCGTCGGCAAATACTTGCACATTTCCTCGTGCACCGTCGTGTTCCTTTTGCTCGAAGGCGTGACAAAAACGTATTTCACGTACGCCTGCAAGATTTCCCTGCGATTGGCCTCATAAATCATATTGACCAGGTTGATCAGAACCCTTATGACGTTCAGACCGATTTCCTCGCTGGTCGTCGTGACTAGCACGCTGAACAACTGATTCATGAGCGTCGGCAGAAACGTAATCAAAGTGGTGAGTTGTATGGCGTGGAGGGCCTTCAAGATTTTGCAAGTTTCACTTTCAGATGGCATAGCCGACGGCTTCTGCTCCAGCAATTTTTCCGTGTGCGCAAACAAGTTGAACAGATGTTGATCTTTGGTGTTCACGGTCGAAAATAAATTGAAAGCGACAGTGAAGATCGGTCTCTGTCCATCAATCCAGACGATTTCAGGCCCGGCATTCTAAAAACACAATAATAATTAATGAAATATATTACTTGAAAAAAAAAGATAAAAAAACTTACTCCTTTGCCTAGACCAAACGGCGTGACTGATAAATACCCAGGCGGTAAGTGCGAAGCGACAGGGATGGTCTGAGTTTCAACGTTAAGTTTTCCTTTCTGCAAGAGAGGCAGCCAGGCATACCCGACACAGTTTTCAATGCCATTTTCGCGCTTCTTCGTAATATCACAGGAAATGTGGTAAAATGTAAACAGTAAATGGTGAGTGGACAGCAAATTGATGGGCAGTCGGATTTTGACTTCTTCGTACCATATGGGGTTGGTGTTGTGGTGCAGTACTGCGCAGGAAACCTGGGAGACCAGCAGACTCTGGCCGGGTCGCCCGTAAATGCACTGCAAACCCTTGGCCTCTTCGTTATCCGAATTCCGCACCTCGATCACGCAGGCGATGTTTCTGGCCCGCGCGAACATTTTCTGCGTTTCAAAGTTGAGATTCTGCGGGTACACGTACAGGTGATTCACGAACGTCGTGTAAGGATGGACGTCTTTTTCCGAAGTCCCTTCGAATTCGGTCACCTCAAAGGTCGGCTCGTTCGTCGGTGGAATCGGAAATGGCTTCAGAGGCGCCAAGGAAGTCGTTAAACAATCTGAAAAAAAAAGATGAATGCGAGTTACGATTTGTCACAACTGGGGGGAAGAAAATGCAAACAAGCGTTTCAAAAAATAGCCGCGTGACTTCCATAGCCCCCATCAGAAGCGAAACTATACTCACTTGCTGGTAACTCGCTTATGGCAGAAATCTTGATTTGCAAGGAACCAGGAATCACAGTAAATTTACTAAACTTGTCCGGTTTCCTATATTCAGTCAGCAACTTCAGCAGTTCTTCGTCCGTAAATTTATTGGCCTCTTGTCGATATATCGCATGAAAATCGGACGTGTTATCCAACTCGTTGCTGTATAATCTACAAAATTAACGGCACGATAAAATGAAGAGAACTGTACTGCGAACAGAAGATTTGTACCTGAAAAGAGGCCTCACAGCCCAAGCAAAAGGCATCCTGTAATTGCCGAGCCTTTGACAGCACGCGCCAATGTGCTTGTACACTTTCAAGTTGATTTTGGGATCTTTGTGTGCTTTGACGTAAGGCTCGGAGCTCTGGCATATCCCTCCTTGCAGCACTTTTTCGATCCTCACCACCAGAAATATGTCCGAATGCGGGCTCGTTATGCTGACTAGGGCCTGTCGAGGAAATGCCATCCACTGGTGCGGCAAATTCGCGGGAAGCTCCACGTTGTTGGCGACGTCGTGCGGCGAATTCATGGTTTTTCGTATGCAAGCGCTGTTGACGTCGAAATGGAAGTGTTCAGTCAACCTCTTTCCCAATCTGGTATCGTATAGGCACAGCGTGGTGTGGTACGGTTCCACTTGGCACAAGTTCTCTTTTTCGTCGACGGCTTGCAGTTTGAATCGGATGCTTTCGCACCGCAGCAACACCCTGTTTCCGAAAATCTCTTTGTATGGTTCTACGGGAACAGGCGACGACGGGTTTTGTTGACTAGTAGTTGGAGATTTGAGATTTGAAGCTAACTGCGGATGGAGGGTGAAGAGTTTGTGGCGGTTTTCTTTGCGCGAGGATGCTATGCTGACGTCGGTTTCGCGGGCGTACTTGATCAGTTGCGGGTTCATGCTCTGCTCCAAACCCTTGAGCGTTCCGTAAGGCTGGATTTGCGGGGATGGGGGTGGAGTACTCCGTTCTGAAATTGTACAGAACTTGAACGTGAATTGGCCACAGAGCATTCAAATCGAAACAAACCTCGTTCCAAGGACGCGGCTCGTTTTTCCTCTTGCAACTTGTTCTGTTGAAGGATCGAACTGAGTTTGCTCAACCAATCCTTGAAATCGACTTCGTTCTCGGCCGCCAGCAAGTATGATTTATGACCGGCTGTCATTCGCAATTCGAAACAAAAACGCCCGCGTTTCAGGTTCTGAAATTGCAACTTTCGAATAAGATTGAAAACTTCAGATTTAGACCAACATTGTAAAAGCAATAATAAAATTTTAGACCTAACTATCCGCGTAAAATGCGCGAAGCAAGGCCAACAAACCACTCATTGATGCGTAAATACAAAAACATCATAAAGTACACCGATTTCATCATTTTACCGCATGCTAATAAAGTAAGCAAATAAATAAATAAACTATCTGCTATAGGTACCGTGGTACCTACCACGTTTGGTACTTATAAGCACGAACATTTTTATTCATCGACTTTCCTTAGTTTCAAGCAAACATTGAATGTTCCTATGTAATGTAAGTATTTAACAGTTACATGACATAAAAATTACAGGTTACCATTAGCGCACTGGACTACTTGTATACTTACATATTATAGTGTTGACATGAAAAATATTTTTTTTCCAAATTAGACATGTGAAAATAAATGCGCTTCACTTTCGCTATACCGAAAACAAAAAAACCGTAGGTACTTGAATGCATGATGCATGTTGACCTTGCCTCTCTTCTACACCTTACGAAATGAATGTTTTTCTTCTCTAGTGACTTCACGTGATTCAAATACTTGGCGTTAATTCTTTTGTAATAAATTAATAGTAGGCAGGTATTGTTTGCAGCGTCCACGTGCAATACGAATAACGTCATAAAAATGTTCTCGTATTTCTTTCCAAAGTAAGTACCCTTTGGAAGCCTACCCTGCCGGCAGAGCGATGCATTGAAATTCCTACCTTTACGACATCGGTGCAAAAATCCATAACAATTGTGACCTTTGCCTCGCCTTTCCTTTCATCTTTATACAATTCCAATATGTAGGCTTCGTCGACTTCTTTCCTCAAATAGCAGTATCTTCGCTTGAAGCTCTTCGATCCGATGTTGACGAAAGTCCTTTCCGAACCTATTATTGCATAATGGATTTTTCAGCATGATTTATTCTGCATGAACGGATTTTCAATGCTCACCAACTTCTGGTCCTTTCATCAAATATCCTTCTTTCGTGATACTGTCGACCCTGGGCTTCACATCATCGTCAGCATCCGTGTCGATATCGATTTCGTAATTTTCCTCCTTGTATTCCAAATTGGGTATTTTTGGAAGGTCGGCGTATGTCCCTGAGTAAGCGTTAAATTTATAATGAATCAAGTTCCAGTTTGAAGAGTATGTATTGATGCACTGTTTGGTGAAGAGGCTGCAGTTTTCCGTGCTTTTTGGCGGCGGTACGGTTTGAGAAAGACTCCTGTACCTCCGGGGCAGTACGATTTCCTGATGGAAAAGAAAAAAAATCGCCTGGATTTACAAACATGTACTATGTAGGGGTTCCATCGTGGCCCCATGAATCTAAGGTAACGGTTCATTTTCCCTTCGACCTTCGTAACTATGGGTCTGTTCAGTGGCTCATGCGATAAATTTCAATTTGTCATCACTATGAATGTATCACAGTTGTTGAAATGCTAACACAGGCTCAAAATGGGTATTTTTTATTGCGAAACTTGAGGAAAGCTGCCAGGCGTAGCGCATGAAATAGAAGATAGGTTCCTCTAGAATGGCAATTTTCGGCAGAAATTCGGCAATATACCTCTGGAATGCAATTATCATTGTCGTTATGTCAAGAAAAGCGGTATACCGGGTCTTTTTCGAAAACCGCATCAACCCACATAGCTTTTTTCCTACGGGATATATAGATTTGAAATTTTTATTGAGTATTTGAGAGCATTTTTGCTATTTTTTGAGCTGATCATAGAGCAAGACTCACTTTCATAAAGCAACACTCACTTCCAGAAGTAGACAGAAGTGAAATCAACTTTTGATTTTCAAATGGAACACCCTGTATATTTTTTTTTATTCGGATAAAGATTTTTTTTATTGACACAGTGGTGGTCTTGAAAATTGTCTATGATGAAAAATGACGATTTTATAGCGGACTGAAGATAAATAAAATATCATTAACCACAAATAAGGAACTGAAGTTAGAAGAATCTTAATTGTTCATGTCAAAAACCGTTGCCAGTTGAAATCGACATAAACAATAAACAAAATTCTAACTTCAGATTTTTATCTGTGGTTGCAGTCACCTTTGGTAATAATAATTACAATTTGATCGATTTAATAATGAACGATTTCAACCAGCAACCCCTTTTGACATAAACAATTAACAAATTTCTAACTTCAGATTTTTATTTGTGGTCGCGGCCACCTTTGGTAACAATAATTTACTTACATTCAATCCGCTATAAAATCGTCACTTTTCATCATAGAAAACTTTTAAAACCACCGTGTCAATAAAAAAATCTATTCAAATATCAAGCATATACAGGTGGTCCATCCTAGCGTAATTATCCCATAGCGGTCTTACCGTTCAAGATAGAGTAAAAGATGTAAGAGAGAAGTTATATGGTTTGATGAAACCTATAACCTAAAATTATTTTCAGCTATACAGGTGTCCCATTTTGACGGGATCAACGAAACGTCATTTTTTTTAAATGGAACACCCTATATTTTTTTGCATTTTCATGTTCAACTTTTTCAACTGTATTATGCCTGTATTTTTGTTTTTCAATTTCAATTTAGTGCTACCAACTAAAAATTAAAAACTGAAAAAAATCGCATTTTCACAGTTTTCTTGAAAGAATCGTAGCGGCCTTGCTTTTCAAAACTAAGAGATGAAGCTTGACATGGTGATAGTCAAGTCAAAGACCAATTGCGATTCTTGATAAAAAAAAAACTTCAAACTTTATAATTTTCAAAGTATCATTACTCATTTTTTTCAAATGGCATGCCCCTAATTTTATCACGTTATTTGATAGCTTTTGTTATCCTCTTTCATTTTTACTGGGGGTACCCTACCCTTGAACTTCATTTTTCTCGAGATATGTAATCGGAAATTTTCACAAAATTTGCTATTTTTTTGTTTTTTTCAAAAAATTGAGTTGGCCGTGATGAATGACAGACAAGCCAAATAGTACGCAACTCTCAGTTAGTCAGTCTGAATATTGTCAAACAAAGAAAAATGACTTTACGCGAGAGGAAATGATTGATATGATATTCTGGTAATAATCCAGATATCCAAGATCCCACTTTGTTTTCTTTTTGCGTTGAAGCCATTTTTTTTGTTCGACAGTATTCAGACTGACTAACTGACAGCTGCGTACTATTTGGCTTGCCTGTCATTCATCACGCCCAACAAAATTTTTGAAAAAAATATAAAAAAAATAGCAAAATTTGGAAATGGGTGTATCAAGAAATCCCAATTTTTCGACATTGGGATATTGGTCTTTGACTTAACTATCACCATGTCAAGTTTCATCTCATACAATTGAGAAACAAAAATACAGGCATAAGACAGTTGAAAAATTTGAACATAAGAATGCAAAAAAATTTAGGGTGTTCTATTTAAAAAAATTGACGTTTCGTTAATCCCGTCAAAATGGGACACCTGTATAGCTGAAAATAATTTTAGGTTATAGGCCTTATCAAACCATATAACTTTTCTCTTACATCTTTTTCTCTATCTTGAACGGTAAGACCGCTATGGGATAATTCCGCTAGGATGGACCACCCTGTACAGGTGTTCCATTTGAAAATCAGAAATTGATGTCACTTCTGGTTATTTCCGGAAATAAGAGCAGCTTCGTGATGACCGCAAAAAAATAGTTGAAGTACTCCTAAATACCCCATAGAAATTTCAAATCTATCTATCCCATAGGGAAAAAGTTATGGGCTGCTGCGGTTTTCGAAAAACACACGGTATAGCCAAATTTGAGCGATATGTGGGGCGATATGTCACCCGCGCGAACCTATCTTTGTGGACCAGGCATCGGCTCTGCAAGAAGCAACACACATGCGGACGATGGGCACTTGGCGCAATTCACTGTAGATGTAGACAATCCGTTTGCCACATCAAAAACTGCTGCAGAATAAACTAACTTCCCTGCATCATCGGGAACGGCGAGCCAATGAGTTTCCATCAAAAGTGTATCAATGTCAACACTGACACTAAAAGCCAGGTCAACGCACTGATTTCTGAGCTCTATTCCGGTAATGCGATAAAAGATCGTTACGATTTATGGGGCTACGATAGTACCCAAGTTTAGATCCGGATAAAGGATCACACTTAGATAGGCTAGGAACTACACTTTTCGCTTTCGCGCAGGATTAGAGCGCGTTCCTGGCCACCGGGTTTCTATCAGTTAAGTATTTCCCATCATTTTTTTCAACAGAAACGCGTTTCAATCTCGCGCAAGTCTGTAAAAAAAACTTAAATCTCTCTTGTTTGAGGCCAAAATTTCGAAGTTACAAAAAAATTGCCTGCTACAGAGAAGTTGAGATTCTTGAGATTTTCTACAGAGTTTTTAAATAGCAACTTACGGAAACGTCGTCTGGAGGATACAGCAAAAGTTCTCGCTGAGGATCATTTTGCAGTACGGTTTTGTTTTTGAGCAAGAAACTTTCGAAATCCAAAGGTTCGACCAGCTGAGTTTTGTTCTGGAAACACAAAAAAAAACACAGATCAACAACAGCATAACATACAATGCTATATAATAACATTCCATATTAACATTAACTGGCGTTCCGATAACTATTTGTTGATAAAACTCAACAATAACTTCATTGTGTAATCCTAGAGCCGTAAACAAACACATTGTTGTGAAGATAAACACCATTCAACCATGAAAATTCGAACTTTTACACCATAGTCGAGAATAATATCCGACTGTAGCAGTAGCAGCGGTATAACAATGGTCCATTTTCTGGACGCGTCTAGACCTCGTCTGCTGTCTGCCACATACCGTATAATTATTCCATTTTAATAAATTTACCGTAACAACAAATTCACTTTCAACGCCACGGACCGATTGTGAGTCTTCAGGTGCGTCGATAAATAAAAAAAGTAATGTTTGCATTGTGCGGAACAAGCACGCAGTCGAACGTATTGGATCTGATTGAACCCAGAAATAGGCATCCAGACCGTCGAAACTTCAAAGACTGTAAATTTGATTGAGGGACTGGAAATTATCCCGCCCGGTATTTTTATACTTCATTAAGAAATGGGTGGATGACGGATGCATGACCTGTGTTTGTGTGCGAGTACACATGGTTCAGGTTCAATGCACACTGGTTGTTGTGTTTGGTCATTAAACGATGATTTGCTTCAGCTCCGTTTCTTTTTACGACTTTCATGAGGATTATGGTTGCATTCAAATGCATTTTTTGGAATAACAAAGCAAAAGTGATGAAGATCTAATGCTCGCTTCCTGGTTAAATAAAATCATTTCAACAGCCAGCTTCTCGATTCTCATGCCATCGAACACAATCAGATGATCATCGTTTGACCTAAATTTCACTTCTGTAATGCGGTGAAGTACCTACCTAGGTATAATGTGTGAACAATCATAATGAATGATGTATATTTGAGTTTAAATGGTTATGGAGAAAACTATACTCTACTCAAGTAGAGTTTCACAGGCGAGGCACGTTTGAATTAAAATTCAAAACATTGTCCATGTGATCAATGTTTTTTATTTTTTATGAAACCGCACACTAATGGAATATAAATTTTTTAAACTGTAAAAAAATTGCAGTTTCCCAAAATTACAGTTCACTGCTTCAGTGAGCGTATTATTACACCTATTATTTAACAATTAAACAATAAAGCCAACCAAAAAATTCGCACGGGTTGAGCCACAGACATTCACATTTCTTTCGAAGGTTTTGCGGTTAGATTATATGCAAAACTTGATTATTTTGTTGCACAGTATCTTAACGATCTTAACGGCATCTGGCTTAGTGGAAATACTAATTAATAATAGCAGGTGGCTTACTGACCTAAAGCATTAAATAACGTACGAGTTATTTTCACCTATTATAGAAGTATCTTCTGTTGAAGATTATGCGAAAAAACAAATTAAATAAATTACAAAAAAATTAAAAATTATATCGACTTCTCGTACCTCGCTTGTAGCTTATAACTTGTTATGATTAATAGGGTATCATTCTATAGAAAAACTTCAGTTATGAAAATATAAAAATGACTATAAAGTTACATAGGTAACTCACACAACCGAGGAAAAGAGCTCAGTGTGATAAATGGAAAACATCTACACATCTGTCACTTGACCTGGTCCCCTCAACCTTGACTCGTTAACTGGTTATAAAGAGGTAATTCTTAAATTATTACTTGTATTTAAAATTAAAATAGAAAGGAGGCCTTCCCATTCTCTTTGTTTTGGTCGAAAAAGAAATAGAATCGAACTATTCGTCCTCAAGTTACGATTTTTGATTCGAAAATTTAGAGATAATGGAATTATGGATGGCAAAAAGGCCATTCTTTGTCTACCTTACAATGTTTACATGAGTTCTTTTGGCACCGCTTTTCTCAACTTTGTTGTTGTGTTGTTGTTGTTCTTGTTATCTAAGTTGTGCGCTAGTTAATATAGTTCTTTAGAAATGGTGTAAATCGAAACTTGAAAAAGGGTGGCTCGAGTATTTTTGCACCAAAACAAACAGAATTGAAAAACCGAGTGAAAGGCCTTCAAAATTATGATTTACCTACTCGACCCTTATCATTCCAATTCAAATTTTTTGAAAGGGTCGTAGTCACCGAGGTAGTCACTCTGTATTAGGGATTCAGGATCGAAAGTTCTGCCTCGTGACGGAGATACATATTCATAGTTCAGCAGGGTAATAATAATAGTCTAGTAGCCTATGGCCCGAAGCTCTTTGGGATCTTATTAATTTTTACATGGATACAGATCACGATGGGGCAGGCTGGTAATTACGTATCAGGGCAGTGGAGTCGCTCTGTTAGTGAAGGTTTCTTTACCCCGTCCTCTGCCTCATAGTAAAGTTTGTTGATATATGGTATATGGGAACCCCAGAAGAGATATGAGGGCGGTTTTACTTCTTTCATAGCTATTTTAGATCTTGAGATATGAGGTACTCAAATGAACGCATCTCTAACGTAACTTTTACTTATCGACTTACTACTTCAGTCATCCGTTTACACTTTAATCAATCTGTCGATTTGAACATGGAAACCTCGATGGAAACCATCGACTGTGATAATTTTATAATATTATGAAGATATGACATGAGTGAAAACTGTCAGTTTCATTCATATCATGTCATTAAGTCAAAATTGCAAGTGGCACTTGACACTTCTATTGAGTATTGGTATGACATTTTTGATACTTAAACCTGTGCTTAAACTATGTAAAAAGTTGTGTTCACAGAGCTTCGACGTGTCCCCGGTGACACTTCGATTGACCAAAAAGAAATGAGAATTTTGACGAAGGGGAATATTGACGACCTTCTATTGGTCTGCGACACGTCGATGCTCTGTGAACTCAACTTCAGGCAATCTCTGCTTCGGTCGTTTCAAGCAGAGTGTACTGGATACTCGACTGGATAGAACAGAGTGGCGTCACGGTGACAGTTTGACATCACAGAACATTGGATATCTGATTTCTGATATCTCTCTCTCCCTCTCTCTCAATAGGATGTCGGGCCCATAAAAAGATGATAGCTCCATCTCTATCATCAGGTCATCAGAGCGATCGGTGGCGCCAGTTTCCCCTATCCAGTACACTCTGGTTCTGGTTCACACATTTGGTTTTTAATCGAAACATACAAATAAGAGAAAACCTCGAACAAAAATGAAAGTCATATAATCACTTGAATTTGGATTGTCAAAATCAGTGATAAAATACAGCGCAGATGTTCACGGCACATTGATTTAGGTTTTGGAAAATTTCCGACGTGGAAGTGATTTTCTGACACTACTGACGGCGGAAAACTCGACGGAAAAGCTCTGCAGCACGTTGTGCAGGACCCTTCAGAGAATCCCAAAAGTGATTAAAAAAATCTAGGACTTTCATTTTTGAAAAAATTTTGGGCCAAAAACTGGTCCTTCTGGACCGATAGCGTTCACTGCGTGTGCATTTACAATGACGGGACATGTGTTTTTTTGAGTTGGCACTTCAACAGTAAACTGAAATCGTTTGAATTAACAAAACTAGAAGAGTTCCCTTGACCCTTGATAACCCCAAAAATTGAAGTTGAAGAATTTTTTTATCATTTTTTTCGGAGTTCCCTGAAGGGTCCCTTACAATTCCTTCAAGCCCTCAATGTACTGGGGAGCTTTTCCGCCATTTTTTGGACACCCTGATAGTATGTTCACTTCTACCGTAATTCTAGTCGGCTGTGAAATTTTGTTTCAAAGTTTCCAAATCTGAAATAACTATAGAAAATCCCCAAAACGACACGAAGTCGTTCGGACTACTTTTGGAACACATTTTTTACGCATTTCCTCTGCAGATGGACGGAACATTTTTGCGGGACGTGATGTCTGACATTTTTTCCATTTTATTGGTAAATGTAGTAATTTTTCGACCTGTTTTTAATCTTCGCCAATGCACAAATAAATCAAAGCAGCTTTGGCATTTGACAGGTGTCAAAAATATTTTCAACCTCTCTTGAAGCCAGTTCAACTTCACGATGATTTCAAACTAAAAATATACTAGCCCTTCGTCCAAAAAAAAGGAACCCATGGAACCATCAATCCTTCCACCTCTTCCAGTCGAAAACACACGCCAAGTCATGAAGAACTATTGGCAAGACAAGAAACATCCTAGCAGGTCTGCAGTTGCAGCAAGATTTACGTGTAAAAAGTTTAATAAACCGAATTTCAAAAAACCCAGGCGTTCAATGTTGCGTATTGGAACAAATTTCACGTGAGTACCTTCAATTTGCAACTTGCTTTTGTTTTGGAGCTTGGCGGAACGAGTTTTTGTCGGTCTTGGATGGCCGCCGTCAAGATGACTTAGCTTGAAGGCGGTCCCGTGCGGTTTTGGTGTCCAAATGACGGTGATATAGCTTTGCGCCCGTCTAGTCTCATTTCCACGCATGACAAAGTTACTTTTCCAAGATTTTAATATCAATTTGATAAGAAATATAACTTTACATTCAGAGAAGCCAATTTCACACTAGGTAAAAAGGCGTCAAGCCTACAATGCTAAAGTAGAAAATTTGACCAGGCAACTAAAGTCACCTCGAGAGCACAGTAGAAGTGACTCGAGAAGTGAACCTACATACCAACATTACCAACCCCACACCTAATTTAGGAGCTTCATAGCACAGTGGATAACGTGTTAGTCTACTGTGCAGTCCGTCTGTAGGGATATCGGAGGTCTCTTGGTTCGATTCGGAGGAAAATAAGAGTTACTTCATTTAGCATTCCAACCATGGACCTGTACTTGAACTGGACAGCTGTTCGGGGTACCAGGCCGAACAATAAATAACCTCATACGGGCGCTACCATGGTAGCTAAAATAAGAAAAGTTCTCAGAAGCCTACGGAAACTTGAAATTTGCATTTGAATTTGGTATTTGTAGGATTATAGGAATTAATATGCACGGTCTATGCAAGAACATTCAAGGGTAATTGAATTTTAGTGTAATTTAACCTCAAAAAATTAAGAGGATTTCAATGGATAAGTTCATACGGGATTATGCTAGAAGATGGCCAACTTTTCCGAGAACTTTTATCTTTTACGCTTAAATTAACCTCGAAACTCGCCTCGAAATTAACCGAAAAACGAAAAATCGCATGCGCTAATTCATCCCGGGAGTGATGTGTCAATGTCAAAATTCGAAAAGTCAATCAATATCGTTTTTTGTTATGTTAAATCCCGCCAGAAGTGAAACGAAAGTGCACCGAGTGTGTAGGTAATTATTATTTGGAGAGGAAAAGGCCGGCTGATTGACAAGATTGACATTTGACAAATGAAAGTTTAGGAACAATACCATTTTCCCCCAAATATTGATGGTTTTGTGGTGGCACTTCCGAAAATTAATTTTATCTTAAAACTGCTGCATAAACCCCTAGCATAAACCAGAAAGAATTTTTTCTTAACCCAACATTGAATTAACTTGAAATTAAATTAGATTACCCTTAAATGTTAATGCATGGACCGTGCTTAGAGGTGCGTTCAGTCAGCTTATTTAGCCGCAAGTTTTAATTTTAGTCGCAAGCGCAGCGACGCCCATTGGCTCTTACGAACCAGCCTCCTCAAAACAGCCAATAAGGGATGCAGCGCTTACGACTAAAATTAAAACTTGAGGCTAAATAAGCTGACTGAACACCTTAAGTCTCCAAATCTGAGCTCCAAAATTTTGCGATTGGTTGTACTATTGCACTGGCGATATTTGGCAAGATAACTCACGACGAAGCGACGCACGATGTCTTCCGGGCTACTTTTGTGACGCATTTTTCGCACATTTCCGTTACAAATGGATGAATTTTTTTTTAGTTTTCTGACCTGTTTTTATTTTTGTCAATAAACAACGAAATCAAGTGGCCGATGACATTTGAGAGTTGAGGAAAATAAATTTGAAAAATGCGATGCCGTCGCTCCGAAGACAGTGTCGAAATGGAAGTACCGACCCTTTGGCTTGCTCCAGCCAAGAAGACGCGCTAAACCCTGAGCCAAGACCATTTGGTAAAACATGCCCCCCCTACGAGGCAAGTGAACACAGCCATTCACCGTTGCATATTGGACCGAAATTAATGTGTTTATCATTTATCAGATTTTCCCTTTCCTTCAATTCGTCATTTTTGCTTCCGTTTTGAGGCCCGCGCGAGACGAATTTGTCTCGGCGCTGCCTAGCCGTGAAGAATAACGAATGCTGTGAAATTCGAAGTGGGCCTGTGCGATTTTGGTGCCTAAACGAAGGTAACACGTCTCTACGGCCCCCCAAGTCGCACTTCCACGCATGACATTATTCGAAAAAGATTTTCACATTTTGATATCAATAAGCAACATAGCTTTTGAACAAGTCAAAAAATTTGCACCTAGATCACACGAATCTTTTCGACATCGCTTTTGACCGTCAGTGCTTTTGACAACTCGAGGTACGTCTCGAAGTCCTGATTAACACAAACACGCTTTTTTCTTCAACACTATCTAGTACCTACCACCTAAAACGAGTTGTAATGTAAACGATGTCATTGTAAGAACGATCAAATTAATTTGTGTCCCAAACCAGGAAATTTAATAATACCGACGCAAATTAACTTAGCAGTCACAAAATAGAAAATTCACCGGAACCTAATTTCCTTGCATGTATCTATGTTATGTGTTTACTGTTTACCATCATCCGTTTTTAACATTCAGCAGGCCCCTGTCCATTAATTAAAAAGCAGCAGGAAGAACTGATAAAACAGCCAGAGTGAGGCAGTGAGCCAGAGTGCTCAGATAATTTCCACTGGTCAAACAAGAACAATGTACTTTGCATTGGGTCATTGATTGCTCACTGCTTCAGTATACATAATTTTTATATTGATTCCTTTGATCCTTTTGACGACAGTATAATTTGGCTTGTCCTAGTTTTCGTCTTCGCTCGATTATCATTATTGATGATGCATTTTCATTTTATCAAATAGACGTGCTCAAGTGGGCGTCGTTGACCTATTTTTAAGAAAAAAAATCACAATCGGCCTTATCGGCACTTGAGATAAGCATGCTAGATGCCAGATAAAAACGACTATTATTGTTGAACTGCAGTGTTTACGTTCGCGGGTTTTTGGCATGACGTTAGACCAGGGAGCTCCCAGTGGGCGTAACACACATCCGAAAACGGATTAAACGTACTTATGTAATGCAAATAACGCAATAATAACAATAGTAAAAACCAAGTAAATGCCCAGACAATGCGTTTGTTATCAGAGATGGCCGGAATCAGCTTCAAATGTAAGCAATAAGCCCCCCTGTGTGCTGTGTGTCGATTGTTTTCCGCCAGCAGCGTCGTTTCGTTTGTTTTTTCGCCGACTTACCAGCACAGTGCTCTCCTTGACGACCTGCGAAATGGTCTCCCGGAGCTGGGCCGCAGTCCCAGGTTTCCCCAAGCCGCGTGCGAATTTCCTTTCACTCATGTTCTACCTTGGCACTGTGCGTTTCGGCTATTATCACAAATTATGCCACTTTTTATTGCATCCATTGCACCGCACGATCACAATACACACGCGTAGTAGGCTAGCGCAGACAGACAGCCGCGGAATGACAGCTCTCTGCCTGCTGGCTAGAGCAGGAAAACCTGTTGTGTGATCTGATCTGTCTACCGCTCGGCCAGGGAATGAAAGTTACCAAACTGGATGAGAATGCTACAAAAAAACTGCGGGAGCTCCAGCAGCTAACATCGCGCATTCCATTTCCCAGAGTACAACCGCAATTGCGGAAGTATTGAATAATTATTCAGATTTTGAGTATCGTTTGGCAACCTTTAATGTTGAAAGTAGGTACCTAGTGCCCGGGCATTTTTTTGCTGTTTCCGGTGGCTCGAGCTACGCCGGCCGCTATTATGGAAGGGGTTGTCTGCCAGGGGTGTCGCTAGGGGTTCGAATTACTTCGAATATAAAATGTAGGTACAAGATGATTGTAACGGTCCAAAAAGCTCTTCTAAAATTGTTCGGCACTTTTCAGCTGATTGTAAGAAAAAATCAATAAAGCGAAATTTTTCAGGAATATTTCTGAAATGAAAATTTCAATTTAATTCAGTCAAACGACTCCAACGCCGGATTCCCACTCAGCATAGCATGTCATGTTTCATAAATGAGATGATCTCAATCATGTCACAAAATAACATCACAATGAACGTTACTTCCACATCTCTGTGATGTTCATCCGCGATGTTATACGATGTAATGTCTGAGAGATGTTTCGAAATAAACTTAAATTGTACATCACACATGAGACATCTACCGGACATCACATTGTTACTGCTCTCAACTTGCCGAAGTGTAACATCTCACTGACGTCAATGAGATGTAGTCACTGAGAGATTTTTCAAATTTCGCGGGCTGTCATCGTTAAACTCTGTGTGTCGAAAAATATTTAATAAATAGTTTTGTCAGAACAGCCTTATGTTTTCATGTTTAGTGTGAGGCCCTGCGGGCCCTCTTATGTCTTCAAGTGTCGTTTGGAACAACTTTTGTGTCTTCTTGTGCTTGTGACTTTCAGAACTAGTGTGCCCATTTGTGTCTCCTTGTGTTCTTCGAAAGCCTACTGGGCCTTCTTGCATTTTGTCGTGACTTTCGCACCTTTAGTGAACCCTTGTGTCTGCTTTTGCGTTATTCGGAACGCCAAAATGGGCCCCTTTTTGTTTTATTGTGCTTTCGAATACTTTGATGACTCCCGTTATGTCTTATTGTAATGTCCGGGGCCCCAACGGAGTCCCTTGTGCCTTGCTGTAACGTTTCGACCCCCAGCGAGGCTTTTTGGGCTCGGTGTATCGTTTGGAGTCCTAATGAAATATTCCGAGAAACATCCCTGAACGTCAAGTGCGGTGTTTAAATATACTGTAGTAGACAAGTTGGTAGCTTAGACGAATCGGCAGCAGTGCCTCTAACCATCACCTGTGGGGATCCAGGTTCGAATCCTGCGGAGGACGCCATAGAAGAAGAACTTTTCTTAGGGAAAAAACGTGCTGTATAGATTGTAAAAATTAGTAAAAATAGGTGCGGAACCTCCTGTGACATAATACTATGTTGAAAAGTGGTGAAAAATTAATTTTTATTTAAAAATACACATCCAAAATGCGACGTATCATGTACGTCAAAAAGTGATATCTACGAGATGTGGAATAGCGATGTAGATAGTATGTCACATTTGGACATCTTTGAGATATCTCATTCATGTTCTAATTACCCGGACATAAGAAGTAACAGAGATGTCCACTTAACATCGCAGAGACTTTTTTGTTAACATCGCAGTTGTGACTTGAACATCTAAGTGATGTCACAGAGATGTTTTCTTGCTGAGCGGGTTCCAGATGACCATAATGAGCAAATAAATAATAATAATAACTCGAATAATAATAATAATAATAAATACCAAATAATAAATAACCAAATAATAAGTATACCTAGATTCCGCATAAAAATAGAGCTAGGGGTCTTAAGTCATAAAAGGGCAACGCGATTTCGATAATTCCAAAAGAAGGAATAATGGGACTAAGAAACAGTGTCCTAGAAGATTCTCTGAAAGAAAATTTGCGGATTATCCACAAATTTTTGAGAACAAAATTATGAAAGTTATGGAATCCACATAACACGACAGTGTATTTTCGGCGTTAGACTCGATTTGAAAAATTTCAAAAGTAGGAATGGACTCTAAGAATAACGTACCAGTGTCCAAAAAGGTTATGCGAAAAAAATTTGTGGATTATCAACTAGTTTTCAAGAAAAAATTTACTGAAATTCGGGAACCACACATGATCCGACATTGGAATCATAAATAAATATACGAAGCACCAAAGTGCGATCCAAATTTCACCGAAATCGGTTTACATACCTATTTGAAAGAGTTCAATATATTTGGCGGGCTAAGATGACTGCAAATTACGAAGGCGCAGAGCAGACATCAGAGTTTTTTTATAATTTCGAAAAAAAATTCGAAATCCTGATATCAAAGTCAGAATTCTGAGTTTAAAGTCGGAATTCTGAGTTAAAAGTCGGAATTTTGAGTTTTGAAAGCCAGAATTCTGGGAATAAAGTTAGAATTCTGAGTTTGAAGTCGGAATTCTGAGTTTGAAAGTCAGAATTCTGAGATTAAAGTCGAAATTCTGAGTTTAAAAGTCAGAATTCTGAGTTTAAAACTCGGAATTCTGCGCGCGCACAATTCCGAGTTTCAAAATCGGAGTTCTGCGCGCGCATCGGCAGGCATGAATCGAGACTCGAGCCGGTTGATCAAGGCTAAAGGGGACGATAAAATAATGTGTTTCTGAGATGCGAGATGGCGCGGAAACTATTAACATTCTCAAAATTCACTCAATTGACCGATTTTGAAAATTCAAACGTTATTATTTTAGGAATATATTACTATTTGATGCTGTAGTCAAAAATTTCAATTTCTGCATTTTTCTAAAGAAAAATTTCGATTTTCTTAAATTTTCCAATTTTTTTTTCAAAATCTAAGGTGATCATTTTATTCTGTGGTGAATATTGTATATCAACCTTTTTTCAAAATTCAAATATCATGAATGATATCGACCGAAATCAATTTTGAATATTCCCCTTTGAAGTTCACCGCGTGCCGCCGCGCCGCCTGCAAGCGAAAGCGGTGCCCGTCCGGTATCACCATGCAATATTTATAGTCCGCGAGTAATAGGACCTCTGTCATAATTGCAGAGTTAATGCCTGGACTGTATCTCCAGTCCCGTCGAAGATCCCAACAGTGTAACAAGCAACTAGGCAATACCTAATCGGTTACTTTTTTAAATTCAATTATTGATATTTTCGTCACTCGATACTGATGGAATATACTCAAGAAATGAATAAGTTAGATAAGTGAAAAATTACTATAAGAAAGAAAAAAAAACAGAGGAGGCTTTATTTTGTTTTTTGTTTTATGCACAAAATGTATACAGGGTTATGAACATAAAAAGTTATGCAAAAAAAACTGTTTTAAAAAACACTTTGAAGGCCTGTATCTCCGTTAATATGCGTTTGCGAGGGTATGTTTATAGACAAAATTCCCCTTATTGTTCAATTTTTTATCTCCCTGTGCGTTTTGTAATACTAATTCCGGGACACACTGTATAACGAGAGATGGAATACGGTATCCGTCAAGTTGGCCTGTAAATCAAAAAGTAACACTTACAGAGATGTATACTTTTCAAATGTTATAGAAAACTGCAGCTATTCCATATTCCATAGCGGCCTTACCGTTCAAGATAGAAAAAAAGATGAAATAGTGCTATTCTGTAAAAAATAACATTCCATAAACGCTCTGTTATGTAAAAATTCGTGTCGGCAATTGGCTGGTCGGCAAAACAAAAGACTAACAGGAAGCTATACAGATCAATCAACAATTTTGTTTGGAGAGAAATTCCCAGCTAAAACGGACACACCTCGGGACACACACTCACTATTTTCAAGTACAAGGACATAATCTCGGACATAATTATTGGACTGACTAAACAAAATCAAAATTAACTGATTTCTATATCAAAATTTTACTGCCTGAGATCATCGATCCGCGAGCTTGTAGGAGCATGCCCATTCGGGAAAGTTGAAATGCCATAGAACCGTTGACGGGAGAAAAGCCATGGCAATGCCATGGCTTTTCTCCCGTCAACGGTTCTTACTGGCCACTTTTCGACACTCAAACGCGTATCGTAGGTACTACGATACGTAATACGAATTTTATATACGAAACAAGTGCATTCTAATGAAACTATTTCAACAAAAATCAAATGAGCTGAGGTCATTCACGAAGAATTCAATTTCAAAAATCGTAGCAACGAAATATATCTGCGTAATACCACGATGTCACAAATCTTGACTACTGCTATTTACATCGCCTATTTCTCAGAAAACATCATAACACCATGTGTGCAGAAAGTGATCACTACCTATATCGTGAATGACTCATCGCGGAGAACAGCTGCAGCGGGCGGCAAATAACAAAGAGAGATTTTCTAAATGTGTTTCGGAGGACACCATTTGTGCTACAGAAATTCTAAAAACGGATTGATGTTTGATATTTTTAGTACTTCAAAATGACTACCTGCGATTTCCAAAAAAATCAAAATTTATTTGTGAAATTGTAAAAAAAAATTGAAAAAATTTTTTGGAATTTTTTTTTTGACTAGTACATCAAATATAATTCAATTCTGAGTGTAACATTTTTTTCAGATCTGAAATCGGACTGATAGTTTTCCCAAAAACATTTTATTACTTTTGATGTATTTTCTCTCTGTCGCACACTTGGTACTCAATTTCAGTCCCCTTTAGCCTTAAATGGCGATTGGCGACCCCTTCGCTCTCTGTAAGAGAAATGCAAGCTCCGTGCTGTATGACTGTGTGAATAAGAAGGGTCCGCCAATCGCCATTTAATCAACCGGCTTGATTCTCGATCCATCCTTGCCGATGCGCGCGCAGAATTCCGACTTAAAAACACGGAATTGTGCGCGCGCAGAATTCCGAGTTTGAAACTCAGAATTCTGACTTTCAAACTTCGAATTGTGCGCGCGCAGAATTCCGAGCTTGAAACTCATAACTCTGACTTTAAACTCAGAATTCTGACTTTAATTTTAGAATTCCGACTTTAAACTCAGAATTCTGACTTTAATCTCAGAATTTCGAGGTTTTCTTTCCGAAGTCACAAAAGAACTCTGATGTCCGCTCTGCGCCTTCGTAGTACGAATTCTGACTTTAATCTCAGAATCTCGAGTTTTTTTCGAAATTATAAAAAAAAACTCTGATGCCCGCTCTGCGCCTTCATATGCCTCAGTTTGATTGCGCCAAACAATTTTATTAGCCAGAATCATAGCATTTTTTATGTAGTTTCCGAATGAAAAACTGAATTTTGAAAAATATGCATAGGTACAAGGTGAAATCTTTGACAGAAACTTGAAAGAAAAAAAAAGTCCGGCCATGGAATTTTCGAATTGATCGATAAACAATGTATCAAGTAGTGTCGGTAGTAGAACGTACCTGTCAAATTTTGTCTTTTTCTGTCAATTCGTCCCAAAGATATGGTCGATCAAAAAATCGACATGTAACTTCGAAACGAAGAGCATCATAAAAATTTCGAAGCTGAATACTGATTCGTCTTGAAAACCGCTACCTGTCCTCACTCTATGTCGATCTCAGCATGAAACACCCTACCATACCCTGACCCGCATCTCCATTAGATTAGACAACCAACAAATAAGAATCGACTTGATGCCATATGAGAGATATGTCTCACCCTCCCACCAGAGTATCGCATCCGTAGAGCCGAACTGTAGCGCCTGGTTTGTATTAGGCATAGGCAACCAACAATTCACGTGCTGAATGCGATGCGTGCGCATTTCCAGTTCCCAGTTTCCGTTTCATGACTTTTTTAGGTATGAATGATTTTTCTCGTGTTCTTGAGTGGATTCCATATGCCGCTCTGGACTCGGAGTACTCGGCGGAATGCGATACTTTTGAGACACCTGTGTATATGGTGTCCGGTGTTAGCGCAAACAGTTCAACAGACGATACAGCATCAAAAAGAAATTGACTTCTTTAGAACACTTTGTTTTGAAAGCTAGAATTAATAGGTACATACAGACCTTCAAAGTTGAGATTTAAGTATCGTTTTTCCCACATAATTTCACTCTGAATAGAAATTTTGTTGAACTCAAGTTGAAAGAAAGAGACCAATCTATTAAGGTGCGTTCAGTCAGCTTATTTAGCCGCAAGTTTTAGTTTTAATCGTAAGCGCATCGATGCTCATTGGCTGTCATGAACCAGCCTCCTCAGATCAGCCAATAAGCGATGCTGCGCTTACGACTAAAATTAAAACTTGCGGCTAAATAAAGGTGCGTTCAGTCAGCTTATTTAGTCGCAAGTTTTAGTTTTAGTCGTAAGCGCAGCGATGCTCATTGGCTGTCATGAACCAGCCTCCTCAGATCAGCCAGTAAGCGATGCTCCGCTTACGACTAAAATTAAAACTTGCGGCTAAATAAGCTGACTGAACGCACCTTAAGCTGACTAAACGCACCTTTACTGGCCCTCAAAGGTAACGGGCGGGTTTTATACAGGGTGGAATCTTAGAAACTATCAACCCACTGGCTGATGACTAAATCCACCTTATTTATTAGGCTAATGATTTAATTTTAGCCGCAAGTGCAGCATCGCTCATTGGCTCTACAGGAGATGGTTTCCGTTATTGAGACTACAGTATGTCGTCAATGTGTTGGCACTGTACAATGGCGGCTTTACAGAACTTCGTATGTCGCCGGCGACAGTATCGCTAGCCAATAGAATTCTATCTGGCTGATGTATTCCCCTACCGCTCTCCACATCATTATCGCGACTCGAGTTTCTGTCATCGTGTCGTTCAAATTATTCAACTACAGTTGGTGTCGCCCTCTGTGGTGTCGCCAGATTTCAACGAAGGAGTTGGGGACTGTTTCCGGCGACTCATCCATGCTATGATCCATGCCGGCGACATACGAAGTTCTGTGAAGCCGCCACAACAATACCAGAGCCATTCCAAATTTTGAATAGAACTTGAATAAGCCTTTCGCTTTATCTGATTTTTCCAGTACAATGAGGACTAGAGGGACCCCTCTAAATTAGTATGCGTACATGTAGAGGGCTTATAAAAGCTGAGCTCTATACCACCCCTCGGTTATTCTCATACAGAATAAATTATTTACACTGAAATTGGCATGCATAAATTGGGGAAAATAAATTTGGCATGTATCAGAGGCTTTTTACTACAAACCTATCAGTTTGACTTTTGTTTATAATAATTGACATACATTGGAATTAAAATTAATTATTCAATTTTAACATGAATAGGTACTCGTATAGGTATGGTATAGGTGGGTACTTACAGGAAGCTCAAACTTTACACGTCGTTCCATGTTCTTGTCATTGTTGAACTAAAAAAGATAAGTGTAGGAGTCGACCAGAGGAAAGTAGGTATAGAAATGAACTTTTCATGTCTCAAATAAACTCAAAAAATTACCGAGAACGATGAACAAATAGAACAGAAAAATGTAGCCAAGCCTCTAATATTATTATTAGTCAATAAATTAAACAAAAGCAAGATAAAGGTTCAGGAGATAGTCGTAAATTGAATCATAAGATCAACGTTGAAAAATAGGTATAAATCAAAGACACTCGCATTTAATATCTCTATTGAATTATTATAAGAAATCCTTAATAGTGCAGTATGCAGTCACAACTCACAAGACAATATTATACAGGTGTCCCGAAAATACACCGACAACGTTCTAGGACGGCTTCCTCTCATCAAAATAAGAAAAAAAGTTTCTATGAACATGGGTCCGGAAACGCTTCATAAGGGAGCTACAGGCCCCTAAAGGTGGGACCCTGCAGATGGTTGTTTATTTAATATTTCCGAAACCGTTCAAGGAAAATCAATCAAACTTGACACATTCAATAACCTTCTTATGCCCAACAAAATTTGAATGCCTAACAAAAATGAAGTTGCCTTGAAATAGTTTTTCTTTCGTCTTGAATATCGTTATTAAAAATTAGCATTTCTGATCACGTTTTCATACATTCAAACTCAAATATCTCGTAAACGATGCATCTATCGAGGTTGAACAACAGAGACTTTTTTTGGAAGAAAACACCAATATTCTATAATTTCTTGTTAAATTTGGAAACAATTCACATTCAAACAAGTAAGGGCTATTTTCACCCCTACACTTTAGCCTGACCCACCCCTGGTAAATTATTGTGGAACAGATCTTGCCTCATTTTGTTGGGCATAAGAAAACTGGATTTTTTGAATTTACGACTCGCCATGTATAGTAAAAATTATAGTATATATTGTATACTATATTATTGTATACTATACAATATAGTATAACTATATTGTATAGTATAAAATTATAAAACACATTCAAAGGAAAAAAAAATTGCTTCTTGGTCTTGTAACCCTTCATGTGCTAAGCCCTCCTAATTATTCAAATTCAAATACTTACTTCCCGCTCATTTGAATTCTCATACTCGGATTGGCCCGCGCTGTCATCTAGTAGAAGGCAAAGAACCCCACGCTGATAGTTCGATTTGACGTAGCTTAATATTACACTTGTAAAAATAGAAATAAAACCAGAGTAATACCTTTCATGAGCACTTTATTCAAGTTCAGTTATTGAACGAGAATTGCCATTGAATTCGGTAAATTTGCATGTCCTTTCAGTGAGTGACTTGATGCAATATTTGTTTACAGAAAGTGGAGTCGTGTTCGTACTTCCATCACTTTTTGTTCAGTTTGATTGATGTTTGTGTTAGAGTAGGGTTAATTAAACCTCGTAATGAGAACGGATTTGTTGAAAGGACGTTCCAGGTTACCTGTAAAACGCCAGCCTCTTTTGGGACTCGTCGTCAACTCTTGACATAGTTATTTGGCAATTGCCCAGTATTTTGAAACCTGTAAGCAACGTCATCCTTACCCAGTAACCTGTAAGTAAGGACCTTTCACGATGGGCCAAATTCCATGACAGGAGACTTAGTTCATTCATTACGTTAGCAGTCAAACCCACTCTAGATGATTATTAGGGTAGCTGAACAGTTATGATTCAAGTACGAAAAACAATCCAGTTTCAAATTCAATTCGTCTGATCTTTGAGGACTCACTTTCGAGATATGTAAATTAGTTTTAAGATTTCCAATGGCAATTCCAACCCAATAGAATTTAGTAATTTGTGAAAGTTTATGTGCATTGGTAAATTATTATTTCATTCATTAGTTTCTTTTCAAAAACATGTATAAATTACTGACTTAGGCAAAAGTTCAGTATGATCGCAAACAAACAGGATTATTTAATAAATTGCGGAACTTTACTCTTTAGGTCGTCTTCGGTTCTTCGGTTTATACCTGCCGGGGTCGGAGGTAGGCTCTGGTCCGTACGCGACAACGGGGGTAGGCTGTCGGTGGTGGGCACCTCGTCCATGGCTAGCCGGAGATTCTTGAGTCGGTAACGGGGACTCGGTGGCTGCGAGGCAGGCGGAGTAGTTCCGTGTGGGAACCGGGTCGGCTGGTGGCGCGGAAGGTGTGGGTCTCGGCGAAGGGGGTGAGGGCGGTTTTTCTCAACTTCCTCTCAGTAGCTCGCCGGGAACCATCAACCATAAGGTGGTCAACCTGGGTGCTTTCTGCTCGGCTCCGGGTAGCTCAGCCCTATAAGACGAACGTAACCCTCCACCGCGACCTCGCAAAAGGTCCCTGGTCCGCTAGAAATATACGCTTATATAAGAAAACTTCGTATTTGCATCTCTCTTGCGTAAGTTAAGATTAGGGCTTCTACTTTAGTCAAGGGGTGTCGCGGGGGAGTTATTCATCTACATGATTCAAAGGCAACAGAAGTGTTAGTTGTTTCCTTCTATCGCAGGGAATGATATGGACTCAGAGGGCGTTCGTTCTTTGTCTAACGGTGGAATAGGGATGCAACTTTGTGGTATGCAAACGGTTTTGGAGAAGGAACAAAGGACTTAACGGAAGCGCTAAAACAACATCACCGCTTTGGATGGTCCGATCCTTGTCTGACTGGCGTACTGCTTGTCTCTGCTCTCTGTCTCGTGCAGCCCCGCTATCCGATTGGCTGAGCGCCGAGCGGGTGTTGGAACGATGGCTCGGTGGTACGCTTCGGCCTGCGTCTCGCTTGCTCTTGTGCTGGTGGACTGAAACAGAGAATGGTTAGGATCGCGGTGCTCTTCGGACCGCCGTTTCTCTTTTCCTCCGGCCAAAACCTCGGTCTCATAAGGGTGCGCTGAAGATGTGCGACGTGCTCTCGGAGGAGGTACGGGAAACCTCTCGAACCTCATCCTTCGGCGCACGGGGAAGAACCTCTCTGGCGCTTGCTGTTGTATGTTGGGTTGTCTAGTTTAAAGGGGCAAATTCGTAGGCGGTTTCAGTCTGTTGAAAAGAGTTTACTGAAATCTTCCAAAATAACGAAAATATAGGGGATTGAAGGACCACCTTTTGACCCTCTACATTGTATATCGAGCTCTATATTTTGAAAAAATCCCAAATGTTTTTCAACATTTTTCTTATACTTTTGAAGCATTTCCGTAACTGAGGTTTTCTACCCCAAGTTTGCGAACACCCTGTATAAGTTACGAAACCACGGAGTGAATTGAAATGCTGATCGGGTAAGAAATTCGAAAGAAGAATGGAAAATCAGTAAGAAAATGAATAAAGCTACGGGACCAGGAAGCAAATTGGTGTGCTGGGTGAGAAAGATATTTGAAGAAAAAACATGAAGTAATATAAGGGAAGGGAGCAACAAGGAAGTTGAAGATAGAAGACCAGAAAGTGCACTGAAGTTCTAAGCGATCAATATGTAAAATGAATAAAAATTTGCCCTAAAATTCGCTTTCCAACATATGGCACAGATCAATCGCTCCTCAATCTCACTATGGCATTTTGATTATTCATTCATTTATTTATTTATTTATTCGAACAGTGTCAATATACCGTCCGTTTTTTATTTTAGGCCCCAGCCCGTAGCACCTTTATTATGGGTTTCATACCCAATATATTATACAATACATATATTTTTGAAATCACAAAAATAAGATCTTTCGAATGATGATATGTCAAATTATTTTTGACAGATGTCATTTTTTGACAATTGACAGAATAGTACTTGTGATACATAATTTTAAAGCCCATAAAACTCTGAGGAGAACTGTGTTTTCATTTTCAAAATAGGGTGTCTTTTACAGCTTCTAGAGGTCTTTCAACAGGAAGAAATGTTGAATTTCAGAAATACATAATAAGTAATAACTAGGTAAAGCAGGTACCTATTTTTAATGTTATCTAATGATAAATAATTATTAATTAATCACAATGAAACAAAAAATGTCCTTGAGAAGTGGCTCGAAATGACCGCCTCCTTGATCCTTGAATGAGAGATTCGACGATCAGTGAATTGGAGCTACCGGCCCAACGCGATGACGCCAGATATGACCCCCCTCGATTTTTTTATGAGCTCACCTGAAAGATAAGGTGTTTATAGAGTCTACAAATAATTTGGACGATTTGAAAATCAGATCATCATCGTTAGCCAATACCGTATGTTCATTAAAAACTTCAATAAAGGGAGGCTGTGACGCAGGCCATTCGATCCGAAAACGGCCAGGTTATCATCGGTCCACGGCCTCCCATTATTGAATTTTTTAATAAACATACAACATACTGTATGAAAAATACCTCTAAAAGCACCTATTACTTACTGAGTGGCTATTTCTGGAATTGACATTTTTTCCTATTGAAAGACCCCTAGAAGCTGTAAGAGACACCCTATTTAAAAAAAAAAACATATCTCCTCAGAATTTTATGGGCTTTAAAATGATGTATCACAAGTACTATTCTGTCATCTGTCAAAAAATGACATTTGTCAAAAATAATCTGACATATCATCACTCGAAAGATCTTGTTTTTCTGATTTCAAAAATGTATAATATATTTGGTGTAAAACCCATAATAAAGGTGCTACGGGCTGGGGCCTAAAATAAAAAACGGACCGGTATATCAACTATGCCTACTCTGACGAGGTCTCTCAAAGCTTTTCGCGTCCAATTCGCCATGTGAAAACTGCGACTTATCGGAACATCAAAAAAAACTTCGTGAACTGACGAGGGGTCCATGAACACAGGTTTTCGCGTCCATTTCACCACGCGAGAAGTGATGGCTGATGACTTATTGGATCATAAAGAGATCTTATGACCTGACGAGGTCCATGGATGTGTTTGAGGTCCACACAGTTCAAAGGTAGATGTACTTTATCAAGGCAAATCAGAATCTGCCTTCGAAATTTTCCTGACGTCCCCCGTTTCCGATATACAGGTGATTTATGTGTTCAACCGAAAAGTTTGATTGGTCATATCTCGGGAATACGTCAAAGATACGTTCCGATATTCGTTCTGGTCGACCAACCGCCTGAAAAACTGTATATTGGAACGACCGACTGCCTGAAAAAGGTTAACCAGCTGTCAACCACAACGACCAGCTTCGGAGGCCGGTCACTGAAGGTTAACCTAAACGTCAACTGTCGTTCCGATATCAAAAGTCACCCACTGAAAAATTGGTCGACTGGCTGGTTAGCCGATCTGAATATCGGAACATACCTTAAAGGTGCGTTCAGTCAGCTTATTTAGCCGCAATTTTAATTTCAGTTGTAAGCGCTGCATCGCTTATTGGCTGTTCCCAGGAGGCTGGTTCATTAGAGCCAATGGGCGTCGCTGCGCTTGCGACTAAAATTAAAACTTGCGGCTAAATAAGCTGACTGAACGCACCTTTAACCAAGAGCGCTATTCACTCATAAAATAAATACAGGACCGTACCCAAAATTTTGTTTTCCAAGTTTCTTTTCAAAAAGTCATCCTGTGTAGATTTTTTTCCAAATCTGATGTCATATTCGGAAACTATGTACATAAAAAATGCTACAAAATGCGATTCCTAAATTGTTTGGCACTAATTTAGCTGATTCGAAAAAAAAAATATCAACAGAGATTTTTCATAAATATTTTTGAAAATTTGATTCAAATCACTCAAACGCTATTCCAGAGGTGGTCAAACAAAGTCACTATTTCAATTTTGATGTTCTACCAAACTGAGGATAATTTCAGATTTTCTGGAAACATGAATTTGGGTAGGAATCTGCGACGTTTACGTATAGGCTGTCTGATTTCTACATGATTCTAGTGGGCTGCGATTCAAGCCGCGATCGGCCAATGGTGACCAGAAACACAGCCCACTAGAATCATGTTGAAATCAGACAGCCTATACGTCTGGCCTGTTCCTACCAAATTCATGTTTCCAGAAAATTCTCCGGAAGTTATTTTTGCTTGGTGAGAGGACCATAATTGGAATAGTGATTTTGTTTGACCATCTGGAATAGCGTTTCACTGATTTAAATTGAAATTTTAAAAAATATTCCTGAAAAATTTCTGGTATTAATTTTTTTTCGGATCAGCTAAATTAGTGCCAAACAATTAAGGAACCGCATTTTGTAGCATTTTTTATGTGGTTTCCGAATATGACATCAGATTTTGAAAAAAATCTATACAGGTGACTTTGTCAATAGAAATTCGAAAAACAAAATTTTGGGTACGGTCCTGTATTAATTTTATAAGTGAATATGGCGCTACAAAGGCTGTTGGTTCTAGAATATACCTGCAAAATTTCAATAGATTCTATTGATGTATTCCTGAGATATGGCCAGTCAAACTTTTCGGTTGAACACACATAAATCACCTGTATATCGGAAACGGGGGGGATGTCAGGAAAATTTCGAAGGCAGATTCTGATTTGCCTCGAGAAAGTACGGGGTGTTTATAAATGTTTGTGATCGCATCGCCTTTGGAATCCGCTTTCGATAACTACAATTTAGCCTGTTGCTGCGTTTTTCGGCCTGACCCAAGCCTGCCGCGATCACAGATTCTTATAAACACCCCGTACATCTACCCTTGAACTATGTCGTCGGTTACTTCGTGGGACATCCTGTATACCTACATAATGAATAATAATGATTAATGTGAGTACAAACCCTAGTATCGCAATATTCCTCAACCTATTCAACTTCAAATTTCATTATAAATAAATAAAATGGACTGTAAAATCTGTGGTTCAACTCTACCTATATGACACCGGCACCGGTATATGGTATATGATGATTCTTGACCTTATTTGCAATATCCTGGTATTCCTGGTAAGCTTAAAATTTGGTGGGAAAACTGATAAAGAGGGTTCCTTAGCAAAACGATGATGGAACAAAAAAAAACATCATATCACAATATCAAAAAGATGCAGTTTTTTCATATTGCCGAAAACAAAACAAAATATTTTTTTTAATTGGGTCAACATACCTACCCATGGACCGTTACACTCACGAGTTCACCTGACCGCACCTCTAGGTTGATAGTAAGTAAGCTCGATCAGACGTCACGACGAGGGTCACGAGATCACTTGCGACGAAATCACACTCCGACGCTAGAAATGCGGTTCTCTTCAGTCATTTTTTCGTTACAATTACATACTGTATATTTTTTATCATATCTTGAGCTTATATGTTTGCCCCTTCCAACACTTCGCAATATTAAAAGTACATAACGTGCTTATAACAGCATTTTCAAGACAACAAAAAATTAATGAAAATAATGTGTCAATGTTAAAATTTGACATTAACAGTTGAATTAATAATACTGGCATAGCTATTTTTGTTTTTTGTTGTTAACATTTTTCAAAAAAACTTCTCACTTTTTTAAATTAAAGAAAAAAAATAGCCGTTGAACTGACCAATCCAATTTAAGAAATACCTTTTTTTTCTTTTGCATTTGGACCATTGATATTGATAGAGCCGAAGCCGCAGAAGAAAAATTCTATCTCTATCTCTTTCTCACTCATGGTAACTATGTCCCGTCTCTCCTTCACTGTGAATCGCTAAATAAGACCATTCAAAAATAAACTCTAAAGCCGGCCCTGTACACTCTGACGCTGACGCATCGGTCTGACGTCAGCGCCGCAGCTCTAGCCACCGATTTTGATTTTGAATCGCAAGGTCACTGCGATCTGCGGACGATAACCATGCAAATCAGCACATTGTCAAGGCCAGCTGAGTGAAAAAATACCGTTCTCGATCGGTGCCGTAAAGTGATGAAAACGCAAAATTGGGGCCCCATCAGTTTTGTGGCACACCGGTGCACCATCCATCGCGAATGTAACCTCAAAACGTCGCAGTGCAGGTGTGCCTAATAATAGTTCTCATAGCAAATTCTTGTAGAACGAACGACAATGGAAGAATAAATAGAGCAGTCTTTTAGAGACAGAAAATTCTTCCTATAATCGCCACCACTAGAGTAGTGTGTAGAGGCATGGAAGACGAACTAGACGACAAAATCATTTACCAAACGTACGTGTCCCACATGAGAATCATGTCTCGAATAGCATGGGGTGTGCCGCTTAACATCTCCCCATTAACCTTCACCTCGCACATTTGGAGAGTGGTCAAGTTGTACATGTTGAAGCCAGAAGTCATCATTTTCGGAACAGTTATACTGCTTGTGTTGATGTATATGCAAGCTGTTGATGTATGGAGTCGTAATTTGCTAGGGAGGCTCCACTACACCATCAACAAGACGACCAAAACCAAGGCGGAGAAGCTGAGTTTCTTCACCGGGGACCTCGAGAAGGCCAGCTGGGAGATGAAGGTAAAATTGGATGTGCTTCATTGCCTACCAAAATTGCCAATAAGTATATGTAGTTGCACACTAAGCCTAAGTGCATTTGGGTGACCGTGTCATAAAGGGAACCTCGATTTTGATCATTCCAAAAGTGGGAATTGGACTACAAACAGTGGCCAGGAAGGTTTTTCAAAAGAAATTTTGCAGAAGATCCACAAACTTTTGAGAACAATAAAATACGAAAGTTAGGAAATGGTACTAACCGAGAGATGAAACTCACCAACGGGACCGGGAAGCAAAATAGGGGTATTGGGAGGGGAGAACCTGAAAACAACGCGCCATAAAATAAAAAACAGGGCGAAATCTCGCAGGAAATCGTAAGAAAACCACTTAAAGACATTGTTTTTGTAGCAATACGCTACCCAAAAGACAGTTACGAGACCGGGGAGCACAATAGGGGTGTTGGGCGGGGAGAAGCTGAAAAGAACGCGTTCTTAAAACAAGAAATAGGGCTAAAAATTGCAGTAACCGTGAAAAAACTGAGAAAGAAGGAATAAATCACACGGAACGGGAAGAAAGTCGCAAAACAGGCAGTCGACGCGTGTAAAGAAAGAATGAAATACGAGAAGAAATTGCGAAAGAGCGCAAAAAAAGGATATCAAAGCATGGAAAGCATCGCGCAAAAGCATAAAAAGAGGAGTTGAAGTACGTTTAAAAAGAAAAAATAAAACAAAAAACGGGAAGAAAGTCGCGAAAAATAGGTAGTTGACGCGTGTAATTTTTTTCATGAATGGCAAGAATTTACTGCGCTTTGTAGAGCACTAGCATTTCCACACGAAAATTATATCAGGCAACCAACAACACAGCAGTCCCGTTTTTTCACTGTTGCCTACGTCGAGCCCGTGTAAGCCTTGAGAGTTCCGTAATTGGTCGTGCATGACACAAAAGCTGAAATATCTGGCACGTATTATGTTTCCTTCTTTACAGCATACACATTGAAAGGCACAATAACCTGCAATGAGCAATGTCGCACGCAGCTATCGGCTAGCTGTCAAACGTTAACAATTGTGAATGAAACGTCAGTTGATTGCCAAAAAAGAACAGCAATAATCGAGTGGTTACCAAAGCGACGATTAAGGAAAGTGGGCGATGTTCAAGTGCGAAAATGGAATAGTTTACGTAAGTAAATCGCATTAATCGACTCAAAATTGCATAAGGAAGAGAATGGTGGCTATTCGTTACTGTAAAATGTACGATTTCGGGTTCCCTCTATGACACGTTCACCTGCATTTGTTTTATTAGAGAGGTTTTTGACCCAAACCTTCGGCTTGTTGCTTTGGATTGTTTAAGTACCTACCTATTAGTTTACTAAATACCCATCAGCTGCCAAAACATTTATGAAAAAGGGAAACCAAATCTTATATGAAGGAGAAGATAAGTAGAATAATTGAGGTTTGAAGTTCGGGAACCATTAAAAAAAAGTAAATGCTGTTGCTGACACTGCTGACAGTGAGAGAGGAGAGGAATGAAGATTGAAGCGAAGGAAACAATCTTGTCTCCCTCTTCCCTGGTACCCAGAAACCTTGACCTGGTTCATTTTTCCAAAACACAGAATAAGCGTCAATGTGCAAGAAACTGAAGCAAAATGGTCTATGAAACAGTTTTAAAAACCAACACTGTTATAATGGATTTGATTTCTTTGTACTTAGGTACGTTTCATATCTTCTAAAGGTTTATCGCACAATTCGCGTTGAAGACATCTATTTCCATGTTGAGCAGAATCATATTGCCCTAAAAACCTCGCTAAAAACACTGGTCTACAAAATTCTTAAAATTTGCCATCCCCGTTTGCTGTTGAATGAACTTATGTCATTGATGATGATATCCAAAACAGTGGCACAGAGTGCTGTCAGGTCGGGTGATTAATGACTGGATACTGGATACTATACAGGGCGAGATACAGGGTGATAACGGAAGGTGTGTCAAAGTGGTCACTTTTCATATTTTCAACCATGGTTAACTTTTGCAAAAAATTCAAGATTTTTTCTATAGTCATTTTTGGGAAGCCGGCATCAATATCTCAAAACGGTTTTTAATTTTTTTGATATTATAATTTTTAATGAAGTGACGTCATTTTTTGTGAAATGTGAGTTTTTTATGCCGTTTCTCTCTTTGATCATGCAGCTTTCCCAAATTTGGCGAAAATGCATAATTTGTAGTAACAAACCGTCACATTGAGGAATTTGACCTCCCCGACCCCTAATGGTGCTGCCTCCTAGCTATCGCCTGTAGACCTCTTTTGAGGTCGGGCGTAACGGGGTAGGTGACGGCGATACAAATCACATTTACTAACACAGGGTGACGCAAGTAATGCATCAGTAACCATCTCTTGCATCACAAGTTCCATAGTTGCCATGGCAACAATCCCATTCCCGTGTTGTTCTTCTACGGGAATAATTCGAAAAATGCACAAGGCGATATCTCGAAAACAAAATGAGGTAGGATCAGACAGATTTGTTCCCTTGAATATGACACATTTTGCACATTTTAGTACAGTGTCAATATTTTTTCACAAAAACCCTGATTGGAAGTTGAGGGTGAGCATGTCATTTTATACAAAATGCATTTTTTTATGGAAATCTTGGTCAATTCCTTTTACCAAAAAACTCACTGATCTGATCTAAGTTGGGGAGAGAAAGAGCGAGAAATCACTTGCGCAAAAGTGAGATACCACTAACAACTTATTAGGTCAGAATACTTAGTTCAGGTTGTAAAAGGAAAGCACCTAGTGGTTAACTGTCACTTTACATCCAGCGCCTGCGCTCTATCCAAGATGACTGTCGTGTCATGTCAGTTTTGCTAGTGCATTTACACAGCCTATGATAGATTAGACACACTCTCTAGGATTCCCGGTGCTATTTACCTGCCTATCGGTCATTATCTCGGTCATTATGTAATAATTAATATTGTAAAATGCATGCAATAAAATAGTACCAATTCAAAAGTGGCCATCAAAAGGAAAACCAGTTATATGACTTCAATTAACATACAAATAACATTGGTACATATTTAAATTTCATTTACACTACCAGGCAGATAAATAGTGATCAAATCCAAGTTCAGCACGGCAAAGTCTCTCTTCAACAATGATTGCAAAACTGCACAAGTGAGTTCATCTAATGGTTTAAAACCTTCAATAACCTGTTCTTTTTTTAGATTCACCACTATCAGTTATTCATTTTCACTTATTATGGTATCAGTGGCTCTTGGGTATAGCGAACAAAAAATAGTAAGAAAATCCTGAGTTTCATATTTGAGATAAATCGACACAAAGTCTTGTTGACTATATTTGAACGTAAATTTGGGCACTTCCCCTCTAAATAAAATTTCTTGCCATATTAGTTGAATGTTTGATACTTGAGCAGACATTAAAAGGTTTCACTGATCAAGGCACAAATTTTGGTCGTATGCTGTAGCATAATAGTGGGATATACGGATTGGTTAGTAACTTTTGCCGGACTGAGCATTTTTTGCCGTTCACGGTTAATTAAGGGAGGCCTGAACTGTGGTGATGGAATCGAGGTAGAGGTTAATTGCCCACTGTTTTTCCTAGGTGGGACCTATAGCAGCGTATGCTGTCCAAGGTCGACGTCCCAAAATGGAAGACAGATTCGTCATAAACGACAACATCAACAACACCGGAGTGGCGCTGTTTGCAGTCTTCGATGGACACGGGGGGGAATTCGCCGCCAATTATGCCAAAGAAAAACTAGTCCAGAACTTGTACAACCGCGTCGTGGAAATCAAAGACATGCTTGCCGGTAAGATACCCATAGCCAAACACTCGGAATGTTTTGACGAAGACGAGAAAAAAGATCCGGAAAAGCCGGCCACGCCGACTCTGCTCGAACGCAGAAAGAGCTTCCGCAAGACCAGCTCGACCACGGACGAGTGCATCAAGGGTGCCAAAGAAATCACCGACGTCGAACTGCTCAGCAGACTCGACAACGTCAGGCCGATCACTCGCGAGGTAAAACCTTCGCGGACGCCATCCATCAAGAAACAACCCGCCACCAGCTATTACGACAAATCCGGCATAAACTACGGCAAACTGCTCACCGACGAGGTCCTGGCGGCGGACCACTTGCTTCTGGAAGCGGCCAAAAAGAGCATGGACGTGGCCGGAACCACGGCACTGATAGCGATTCTAGAGGGTACGAAACTGATCGTCGCCAATGTGGGCGACTCCAGAGGCGTCATGTGCGACAGCCGAGGCAACGTCATACCGTTGTCGTTCGACCACAAGCCCCAGCAGATGCGCGAGCGAAAACGCATCAAAGAAGCCGGCGGTTTCGTGACTTTTAACGGAGTGTGGCGCGTGGCCGGCATTCTGGCCACGTCCAGGGCCCTCGGGGACTACCCTCTGAAAGACAAGAAACTGGTCATAGCCGATCCGGATATCCTCACTTTCGATTTGAAGGACCACAAACCGATGTTTTTGATTTTGGCTTCGGACGGGCTGTGGGACACGTTTTCGAACGAGGAGGCGATAAGTTTCATCAAAGAACGACTGAACGAACCCGATTATGGTGCTAAGAGTCTCACGTTGCAGTCTTACTACAGGGGCTCGTTAGATAATATAACCGTTATTGTGATCAATTTTAAGGATAACGCTTTTAGTTTTTACAGCTCCGAAAAGAGCGCATAAATGCTCAAATGTACCTGCTACTACAGAGTCCTATTATCATTATTGTGTTTTGTTATACTTGAATTCTTTACACTTGTTAAGCGAATATTTAGGAGACTGTTCTCATACTCTGCGTTTTTGATTTTTCAAATGATATCTAATATTGCGGTTGTATGGTTTGTTTTTGAACTGAATGTATAAATAAATCGAAGTTATGAAATTTTGTTTTTTAGGTTTCTTATTTCTGCCACAAGTTATTACCGAATATGTTCGCAAAGTATGTGCTTCGCATCGATGTCTGGGAGGTTTCTGCCATTCACTTCCTCAAAATCCGCAAGTGAAGATAACCGAAATTGTGTAGCGAAAGTGATGAGCCCCCTGCATTTCACATCGTACTGGCGCGCTTGTCCATCATTTTCTTCAGTAACCGCCGCTCATCTGGCAGCGTCAGCGAGAAGCCGTCAACCATGGTAGAGGCGGTCTCCCTTGTCGACCACAGCAACTTCCGCTGTAGGAGGGGCTCACATTTTTCTACTTTCGCTGCGTAGTCTTAAGATTCTGTGGTCTAAGAAACTCTCAATTACGGGTGCATCGCGTCGAGATGACGGTGACAGCTGTCACATTATACATAGCACATCTATCAAGGCATCAAAATCTAGTTAGAATCGTACCATTCGTGCCAACGCAGCACATTTTTTCCATAGCTTCCTCTAATGAAGGAAGCCTTGAAATTGATTATACCTGCCAAATTTTGGAAGAATCCTACCAGTGGCGTAGGAGTTGTGAATTGAATTTTACCATTTTTCATGTTATTACTTTCTCACGTTCAAATGCAGAAGTTGGATTTTTTGAAGCAAAAATAAAATGACAAGCTAGGGGGCTACGGCTACGGTTGATGGCTCGCAACTAAATAGTTGGCGCGACCATCAGCCGTAGCCGTTGTCCCTCAGCTCAGCGCTGCCTAGCTTATCACTTTATTCTTAATTCTAAAATCTCTAGATTTGCATTTGCAACGTGAACAGGTAAAAGACAATGACAGTTTGTTTTTTGAGCCGGGAAAAAAATTCTTGATTTCACGAGACGAGACTCTCATGGGGTTAATCTCGCCTCGTCTTGACGCCGGAAGGCCTCGGCCAGAATGATCTCGATATTGTTTTGCGATCCCAAGAAACGATTCACCCCAAGCAAGTCTCGTCCCGATCCCGATATGTCATAAAATTTTGTTTTTCTTTTCCTGACTTGAAAAAAAAAACATCGCCCTTATTCTTCAACGTAATTAATTGCCCATCAAAAATCGTACAGCTGTTGACGCGGAATGTAGTGGGTTTTTGAATTTTGACTACTCACTCAAGAGAAATTTTGACAATCAAAAACATCAAAATGACAATTATTGAGAGTCTATGTAGAATCTAGAATGACATCCCAAAGTTGACCCACCGTCCTGCGGTTATGTCAAATCCTGGCTTCAGTTTTTTTTACGTCAAAATCGGCCAAGTTTCCTATCTAGTCCAGACATCCTTGTTTCGATTCCTAATGTTGACACGATTGACAAATACGACGTGCACTTGACAGGCGTGGGATGAAATCATCTTTGGAAATCATAAGCTGCATTCCTTTTACACGAAATCTCAGATAATCTCACCTCAGTTAGAGAGAGAAAAAGCGAGAATTGCATGAGAGGGAGAGAGACACAACTAGCAATTGAAGTGAGAATTCTCAGTTCACATTAGCTGCGTTCCTTTTATCATCTTAAGTGAGAATTCTCACTTCAGTTGCTAGTTGTGTCTCTCTCCCTCTCATGCAATTCTCGCTTTTTCTCTTTTTAACTGAGGTGAGATTATCTGAGATTTCGTGTGAAAGGAATACAGCTATTGTAAAAGGAACGCAGCTATAGACGATGAAATCTCCCAGTCCATGTTGGCATGCTCTCTTTTCTTTGCATTGAAAATTGATATTTCCCATGCTGTTTTGACAAATGAAATAGGTCTCATTATTCATGCTATAAATCTAGAATACCTAGGCTAAATACGACAGTCTGATTTGTTGGCAGAGGTTGTTACGCCCCGTTACCATGGTGATCGAACTTAGCAGGCTGGCCTCAAAGCATGAATCTCAAAGCCACGAGCCAATCGCTCTAATAGGTGCTTACGTACACTTGATGGCATGGCCATGGATGGTGTTTTAATTTTAGTTACTTCAGGCTCTAATGCTAGATAGAAGAACAAACTGAAGAATTACAAAAAGTACAATTTTATTTAATTTAAAGGATAAAAACAATAATTCACAATATAATACAAAGCTGACCAATTTAAAAATGATTATGTATTCAGATTACATACAGAAAACAAATGCTGCATAAAATAAGATAATTTTATATCCATGAAAACGTATTACATTTTCTCAAAGAAGAAACGTAGGTAGCCTAAAAATTGTTCATTTACCAATAATCCAATCGTTAATAACATTATCATTTGAGTATTATTAGTGAAATTTTGACATTTTCAGTAAAAAAAAACCTTCACAGGGTAGTTTTGTTAGACTTGAAAAAAGCTGCGGAAAATACGCGAGCCAACGCCGAATCGCCCAACAGCTTGGGTATCAGACGTTCTGGTCGCCATGGCGTAAAAAAGCATTTCTCAGATCATTTCAAACGGCAAACGCCTGCTTTCTACAAGGTGACATCTTAATATTGTCTCTGAAATCATGACGGTAAAAATTTATCAAATGGATAATAATCAAAATAATCGTACAAAAATATAAAACTACATTATTGATAGAATTCTGACCATTTAACACAATCACAAGCATCAAGTGATAATAAATAGGTACCCTTTTTTGAACACTGCGATCTCGTTAACTATCCTTTAAATACTTTGTGTGATAAGCGAAATAACGGAACACAGATCAAAGTTTAACAATTACTCCGTTTTCCACAACGCGACGGCCGGTAAATCATTACAAAAGCCAAGAAAAACAACGTCACTGGTAAACTTCGAACTTTTCGTAACAATGTTCACTGATTTGAACTCTGAAGCAGACTAGACGATTTCGAATTCTTGATCTGATAAATCTAAATGGTCTTCACTTTGAAAACTGCTCGCTTCGATGGCATCATCTACTGGTGGACACCACTGTTTCGTTTTTTCGAACGCGATTTCCAATAGTGGCTGCTCCTCGGCGTCTATCAACTCGCTCTTGATCTCCCTGCACAAATCGTTGAATTCTGCTTCGTTGCTGCAGAAGAAACACTGAAAAGATACGTTTTTAGCCGTATTTTCAAAACGGCGAAAGGTTGCAGTAAAATCAGATTGCTATGTGTATTTTCACTGAAAAGGACATACATTACCAGGGGACAGAGGAATTTGACGTAAAAAGTACCTACCCAAAAGGCCGCTCTATAGTGGGGGCACTAGGTGAATGAACCTTGCAAATGGTGATGAAATCATGAAATTCGGTACACATACTCAGAATGAGCACCTCTTCCAAATAAGAGGTGGGGCCACGCCGAATTTTCACCGGAAGGGGGCTCGGGGGGCTCCTGAAAGTTCAAGGTGCTAGGACTCCCACCAACCCGCTCATCAGTTTGTTTTATCAATTGAAAAGGAAACTGATGAATATATCGTAGACATTGACGACGTTTATCGCCTTGTCCCGGGAATTTTTCATTATGAAAAAAAAATAAGTTCTTCGGCAGATCACACAAATTGGTTTTATTTTATTTTCACCTATAAAGAATTGATAGGGAAATGTGGAACACGTTGATTCCCACAAATTCGTATCCTCTGAATTCGTTTGTGGAGTCAAAATTTTGATGGTGTATGTTCTTGAAGAGGGGCATTCCAAAGAGTAAGCTATTTTCAACACTAACTTCAAACAAAAAATTTTCAATGTTCTGAATCGAAATTACTGAATTCCTCCCAGCAAAACATACCCTGAACCGTTCTTTGGAAGTACCGCGTGCGATTGAACGTGGAGTAAATCCTGAAACACCATCAGAATTTTTCTGCTGTGATGCTGCGCCTCACTCTCGACCGGGGCAATTAGGTTCCTACACAGCATGCGCGCAGTGTATACACGATGCAGGGTATTTTCTCGGTTCAGTCAAATTTTTCATGATTGAAATTGTGTCATAATATTGAAATAACGTGTATACACTCCGCGCATGCTATGTAGGAACCTAATTCTCTCGGTCAAGAGTGGAGCACAGCATCACAGAAGAAAAATTCTGATGGTGTTTCACGACTTACTCCACGTTCAATCGCACGCGGTACTTCCAAAGAACGGTTCAGGGTATGTTTTGCTGGGAGGAATTCAGTAATTTCGATTCAGAACATTGAAAATTTTTTGTTTGAAGTTAGTGTTGAAAATAGCTTACTCTTTGGAATGCCCCTCTTCAAGAACATACACCATCAAAATTTTGACTCCACAAACGAATTCAGAGGATACGAATTTGTGGGAATCAACGTGTTCCACATTTCCCTATCAATTCTTTATAGGTGAAAATGAAATAAAACCAATTTGTGTGATCTGCCGAAGAACTTATTTTTTTTCATAATGAAAAATTCCCGGGACAAGGCGATAAACGTCGTCAATGTCTACGATATATTCATCAGTTTCCTTTTCAATTGATAAAACAAACTGATGAGCGGGTTGGTGGGAGTCCTAGCACCTTGAACTTTCAGGAGCCCCCCGAGCCCCCTTCCGGTGAAAATTCGGCGTGGCTCCACCTCTTATCTGGAAGAGGTGCTCACTCTGAGTATGTGTACCGAATTTCATGCTTTCATCACCATTTGCAAGGTTCATCCCGATTTTGGCTCTTAGCGCCCGCACTACTATGAAATGCGTAACGCAACCGCAACGTTTCTGATTGGCTCGCACTCTTGTATCGAAAAATACTACTTTGTCATTCAACAAAGAAATTTTTTTCACCTCTTGAAGCGAGTTTGATTTTTTGACAGTTCAATCTAGAAAATGCGAGCCGTTGCTCCAAGAAAGTGCCGCAATGGAAGCACCGACCCTTTGGCGTGCTCCAGCCACATGGTGTAAAACTTTTTCTAGTGTGTGGATGAGCCTCCAAATCTTAGAGGAAGGTACGTAGATAGGTACTCTTTACATTTGTTATTGAAAGCAGTGCGCAAAATTTCAGCCCTCTGGTAATTTTTTGCTTAATTTGACATGAATTTTCAACTAAAAAGTAATACGTAACTTGACAGTAATTATTGTTAGGTGAACTTACAACTGCTACAGATGGATCCATTTGAAGGATATTAATTCTAGAAGCGTATTTACAATGGTACGTCCTGTCTGTTTCTATTTGCTCTTCGGTTTCTTTGCTCTCCACCGAGCTGGATCTCTGCGTGGTGTGTGGATCTAAATAAATCACTTCGTCTCCTACACAACCGATAAAGTACAAAGCTAGATTCGGCCTGCCGCCAATCACACCCAAGCTCTGCTTGAAGCGAAAGCATTTTTTCATGCCACTGACGTAAATTGGATTTATTTCATTGAGCCCTAAACGCAAAGGCACTATCAGTAACAAAGGTTTCCAATCTGAACTCAAGCATTTGTCGCTGCTGCTGCCACTACTTTCTGTACAAAGTTGCCCTGGAAAATTCTAACTTTACAATTGGCCATCTACAGAATGTCCCACTTTTAATTGATCAAACTTCAGAGTTTCCCCAGTTGTCCTGATCCAGAAAAATACAAGACACATGCCTTTCACTCACTTCCTGATAGAAGATACAGAGTAGCAAAGTTTGATCGAATTAACTTGAAACAGCCTGTATTATTAAAAGAAGTGGAGTTATACTTATGTCATTAATGATGAGTGTATTATCAAGAGCTATGTGCATAGTAAGTGAGCTCCATTCGTCATACTTGACCAGTTTCTTCAATACTTGAGCTACAGTGTTGGGGCCAAACCACTGACCAACTTCTTTGTTTTCCGAAACGCCCATCATGGCGATTTGATGTATCGAAAAAGGCGCTTGTCTTTTATCTTCAAATTTCCTGAGTATCTTCAAATAAGTCGAGTCTTTAGTTTCCGGCTCCCAAGACCAGTCTCTGCCCAGATGCAGCGTGATCAAAGCCTGGGCCAGCACCATCTGGCCGCACCGCAGCATGCATCCCCATCCTTTGTCGGTTGTGAGACCGTTGTCGCCTCCGATGGGAACAAAATTTTTCCTGTATGTGAACCACAGTTTCGAAACGATTTCTTGACGGATGATCCCCAGTTCTGCAAGCAATAACTCAGGTAGTCTGTCTCACTGTGTTCTAAAATATTACCTTGAATTGCGTTGTATTTCTTTCCAAGGATGTAGACTGGCTCCTTGGTTTGAGGTATGTCATCTGGTTCGACCGTAGCCTCTAGGTAGGCTTCAAACATGCCATCCATGATGTCCCTCGTGGCTATACACATCTAATGCACAAGTTTAAATCTTATCTACGTGTCTTGCAATCTACTAAAAATACCAAGTTAATTTCATTCAAACTTTGTTTTTGTTGTAAATGTCATTGTGTCACTGTGACGTTTCCATACTGAGAAACGTCAAAAACATCTGATCATGCAAGAATCATGCGTGAAGTAAAGGTAGGGAAAAGTGGGGAAAAGCGCCAATTTTGATTCTATCATATTTTTCAAAAAAATTTATCTGTGCTTGTTCCTGTATCTCCGGAACGAGAGTAGACAATTAGGCATGTATAGATAGTATGAATAACGTATCAAACGTACCTTTTTGGAATGTTCATACACATGTTGGAAAAACAGAGTTCCAGTGAACATTCTGTGCCTTTTAGCATCAATCGTCATTTCATCCCTTGCTCATCCTCATCCACCACGCTACATGACATAACTGATATCAGATCTAACCAAAAACTACTCAACTTAACAACTTATAGAAAAACATGCAGAAAAACGTAAAAAGCAAAAAAATACCTGCCAAAAAGTTCGACCTCCACGATAGTTCCTGATGAAAAAGAATAAATCCCACAAGAAGTTCCTCGAAATAATTACAGTAGAAATACTGGATATCATCCTAACTTTGATCCTATTCCTAGTCCTTTAGAGAAGTTATTGTTGGAAATAACGGTGTAATTAAATCCCCAAAATTGTAATAATAACTAATTAAATTGAATTAGTCTTTACAATCCTGTAAAAATCTTGCAATTTTTCGAAAATATGGAAAAATTCCTGAACCTAACCTAATTGTATCGTTTCACAGCTATGCACAGCACTAGTAGTGGTAGAAATTGTGGAATTTTTACCGTTACCACTAGCGTGCATGTAGATCCCTCTGGACTCGAACCTCAAAGCTCAAAGACGCCCTCGCATAAGGGTGCAATTTCTCAATTTTCCCGTGATATTTGACGACATATGCGATGCATTATATGCAATGACGGTATGTATATCTGGTTGCCTATAACTGGCATGACTTGCACACCGACGATGATATCCTTGGACGGTATCCTGTACAGCTACAGCTACACCAACATCCAACATCTAAAGAATGGAGTAAAATTGATGAAATACGGCGTTGCGAAATCAATCGCTGTGGGCTTATTACTTGACAGAAATTTACCCATTCAGGTCTTTTTGGAAAGCTACAAAGAGGTACCTACTTTGGTTTGAGCTTATACAGGGGTGTTTGCAAACTTGGAGTAGAAAATTGATATGCAGTTACGGAGATGCTTCAAAGTATCAGAAAAATGTTGAAAAAAATTAAGGATTTTTATTTTTTCAATATGGAGGGTCAAAGCGACCCCCTTTATTTTCGTTAGTTTAAAAGATTTTAGTGAACTCTTCTAAACAGAGCAAAAAGCAATGTTTTGAACCTTTGAATGTGTGTTTTGTAACTTTATTTACTATACAAGGTGAGTGTAAATCCTGAAAATCCAGTTATTTTCTTCAAAAATGCATGCAGAAAATTTTATATGAGAAACTAAGTAGGTATTTGTGTTATTTCTGCTCTCTACCTACGTCAGTTGCTATAACATCTAGAACCTTTCACGGACATTTTCGAGGAAAAATAGATTTTTAAGATTCTTGACCCACTCCTGTACACTAAATAAAATTACAAAACACATTCAAAGGTTCAAAAAATGTTCTTTTTGGTCTGATGGAAAGAGTTCTTCCAGAATGTCTCGAACACAGTTACTTAGCAATGTTTCAAAAATCGTTTGATGCACTTCAACAACCATCAAATTGTCCATCATATGATACATATGCCTGCAATATTCTACCTTCGTTCGTTCAAAAGATACATTTTTTTAAATTTATTTTCTTTTCCACCTGTATACAGGATATCGACTGAAGTTTCGCTTACGGCGATAGACAGAATTGCTCTAAACAGGTACCTACTTTTTCCGAACGTACCGACTCCATAAATATAGGCGTTGTAACATGTCCAAATTTCCTCACAAACGCACGCAAAATTATTCATAAGGACAATGAAAATGAATCACTTTCGTTCCCATAAAAGTCAAGTTCTACCCCCTCAGGTGATGCTTTTTTGTAGTGTTACTTTTGTACCTATTTTATATTGTTTCGACCGGCGATTCTCGTGCTTTCTAGAGCACACCTGATCTTTGTAGACTGTTCGCATCAGAACGCAGTGCGAAGCTTTGGGCATTCCAGAACATGCGAGATGGCTTGGCTATTGAAATAGCATGGGAGACTTCAACAGCCAAGTAGGAAAGATCAGCCGAATTGGCGGAGGTGCTGCCGTTCCGGGACACGCAGTATGCACGCGAAAGGTGTATGATTTTTCGGGAGTTGCCTAGAAATCCTATGCCGGGTCATTGTGGAATTTTCTGGCGGGCCGGTGGAAGATTCCAGCAGAATAGTCGGCGCTATAAGGCACCGATCCTCGGCCTACAGAGGAGTATTCAATTCAAAGCTATAGCGAGCGGATAAGAGCGAGTAGTATCAGCGATACCCAGGCACAAGTAAAGTAATTGTTGACGTGTATAGTAGTACGCAGTAATAAACAGTGTGTTTTCAGCCATTCCACGAAAAATGTAAACCAAATGCTCAAATTTCATTTTTTTCATGTCAACGTATTTTGTATCTCAAAACAAAAATGATCGTAGCACTTGATATTTCAACTCTAATCGATCAAAACAATCTTGTCTAGTGCAGGGACCAGTGGAATTCCAATAAACTTCGCTTCAAAAGACTTCAAGAATTTGTGATTTTTTCCGATATGTTATTCCGATTCCGTTATTAATATTTTTTCAGTTTATCTCTGGTTTGATTTGTTGTATCGAAACGAAATTTGTTTTGACATACACCTGTTCAATGCTTTTTCAGTCAATGGTAAAGTTAGAACTGATATCCCAACAGACTTGCAGTTATTTAAATAAATATTCGCAGTGGTTTTGTCAGCTTGTATTTCGTGTCCCGTCCGTTATCATATTTGTATCGCAACCCCAGCCTATCTATACAGATTCACATAAAAAACTACCTATAATTTGCATAAACTGACCCTTTCTGAACAACGTGGTATATTTTTCATAAATATATTTCAGGCCATAATAAAGATACAATATTAAAAGTAGAAGAAAACATGAAAATTTTGTCCCGTCCGTTATCATGGAATGGCTGTTTCAACGATCATCTCAATTATAAACGAACCTAATCGCGAAATACGTAACAATATAATCTGGAGCCTTATCTGACTTCCATTCTAGTTTTTACAGCTTTTCAAATGTTAGGCGGCCCGTTCCGCCCCGCCTTCTCCTACCTATATGTATAAACTGCTCCACAATGGAGTTGACATCACCAAAAAAATGGCTTGGCTTTGACGGCCAATAACTTTCGATTGCCGGAAGGGCAATACTGTTGGGCAGTAGTCTATTCTGTTTATTCTGTTTACTAGTCCAATCTATCCTCAACACTCAACAGATCCTGTAATTGTGAATATCAAGAAACTGCATGTACAATTTATACAGGGTGATATGTGAAAAGGTGAAAAATTGCGACTCCAAGAAGTGATGGGAAACGTCAAAAGAAGTAGACCATCTCACAAAAATATATGTCAGAAACGAATAATAACGGAGATATAGGCGTTCAAAGTTGAACTTTAAAAATCAACTTTTCGTCATAACTTTGAGACTTCTCAACCGATTTTGTTCAAATTTGAACCTAAGCTTACTAAAATAAGTCGGTATCTAACGATAATAACGCGGTCCATCAAAATTTTTCAGGGGCGTGGATAATGAGGGATGCTTTTGCTTTTTTACCCCTATTTTTTACCCTTTTGAAGTAATTTTGTAGATTGTTGACATTTTTTAATTTTTAGTTCAATTTTAAAGAAAAAGTTACCCTTGCAAAATTTTGATTAGACGCTTCGTTTTCAAGATTTTTGCGTTTGAAACTCCGGAAAACACATAAAAATCCACTTTCAAGAGTCAAAAAAATATTTTTCCTGAAAACTTCTCGTTTCTTACAAAAACTCATGATTTAGCAACTTGAAACACCTAGAAAACCTATCCCAATAGGGATCATCAGTTATCTTGGATTTTAATTTGTAGGGCTTTGAAAGTGGTGTTTTCGAGATGTTTTCCGAAGTTCCAACCTCAAATATCTTGAGAACGAATCCTCTAATCAAAATTTTGCAAGGGTAATTTTTTCTTTAGAATTAAACGTAAAATTCAAAAATTTGATCAATTTACCAAATTACCTGAGGGCTAAAAAAATAGCGTGAAAAAGTGGGGGCACCCCCAATTATCCACGCCCCTGGAAATTTTTGATAGAACGCGTTAGATATTATTGTTTGATACAGACTTATCTCAGTGAGCTTTGATTCAAATTGGAACAAAATCGGTTGAGAAGTTCCAAACCTATGACGAAAAATCGATTTTTAAGGTTCAACTTTGAACGCCCATATCTCCGTTATTATTCGTTTCTGACATATCTTTTTTTGAAAAAGTCTACTTCTTTTGTCGTTTTCCATCACTTCCTGGAAGGACACGATTTAAATCTGAAACATCCTCCTGTACAGGCTGTCCCGGAATTAATGCAACAAAATTTACAGGGAGGTAGACAATTGAAAAAATAAGGGGACTTCCTCAATAAAAATACTCTCGCAAACGTAAAAACAAAGATACAGGCCTTCAAAGTTGTTTTTTCAAAACAGTTTTTTGGCATAACTCCTGAACCGTCAAGCCGATTTTGTTCAAATTTGAACCAAAGTTTACTAAAATAGGTCTCTATTGAACAATGATAACGCATTTCATTAAATATTTTCAGGAACGAAGATAATAGGGGATACCTTCTCCCTTTTCCCCCTATTTTTCATCCCCTTGAATATTTTCAAAAATTGTTGCAATTTTTGAATTTAACGTTCAATTTAAAGAAAAAAATTACTCTTGCAAAATTTTAATTAAAGGCTTCATTTTTGAGATATTTGGGTTTGAAACTTCGGAGAACATCTCGAAAACACCACTTTCAAGGCCTTAAAAATTAAAATTCAAGAAAACTCAAGATTCCTCAACTGAAATAAGTTTTCTAGGTGTTTCAAGTTGACAAACTACCATTTTTGCCTAAAAACATTAAGCTTTTCAGAAAAAAAAATTTGGACCCTGAAAAGTGGCGATTTTGAGATGTTCTCCGAAGTTTCAAACCCAAATAGCTCAAAAATGAAGCCTTTAATCAAAATTTTGCAAGAGTAACTTTTTTCTTTAAATTGAACGTAAAATTCAAAAATTGCAACAATTTGCAAAATAATTTAAGGGGGTGAAAAATACGGGAAAAAGGGGGAAGGTACCCCCTTATTATCTTCGCCCCTGAAAATGTTTAATGAAATGCGTTATCATTGTGCGATAGTGACCTATTTTAGTGAACTTTGGTTCAAATTTGAATGATATCGGCTCAACGGTTCAGGAGTTATGCAAAAAAAAAACTGTTTTGAAAAACCAACTTTGAAGGCCTGTATCTCCGTTATTACGTTTGCGAGAGTATTTTCATTGAGGAAGTCTCCTTATTTTTCAAATGTCTACCTCCCTGTGAATTTTGTTGCACTAATTTCGGGACAGCCTGTACAGGGTGGCTCAAAACTCGCGCCTCAGGGAACACTGGCATGTGCCGACAACAATAGGTTCTTAGAAAACGGAAGAAAAATGTTTATTGCTGCTTGCATAAAGGAGTCATGAGTCTTTTAAATTCACCAATCCCGGAGGGTCAATTCGAGATAAATTTGCAAAATTCAGCCGGTTGCCAAGTTTCGAAAAGTATACCAGCTGAAAATTGGTAGAGATGTTCTCGAAGCCTTGCTGATTATTGTGTAAAAAGTCCCCATCGATAGGTGGTGTGGAGTCGCCGCCAACTTGGATTATTGGTGCACTTCAACTGTTTTTTGCAATTATCTCGATAAATAGCGATCTCATCAAGAAACAGGTCGGATCAAATGAAAAGCAATAAAATTGTGAGCAAAAAAGCTGCGTATCACTTTTACGCATCTGTCATTAATTCCGGAGAAATTGGCCTGTGAGCGTCAGGTGTGAGTCGTGGAGGAGATATATTCCATTTCTCACGGTGTTTTTGGAGAATCACGCGAAACTACAATGCAATGCTGTTCAGTTAATCTTCTTTAATGAATAATAGAATAAAAAAAAAGCCCTTCATTTCAAAAAATATGGGGAGGTCAAAGGAAAAAAATTCAACCTCTCATATTTCGGTTATTTGAAAAATAAAATAAAAAAGGTTTGAGGGAAATGATGGGTGATACTTTTATGCTACAAGGTGAAAAAGACAGATCAATCATTGTACAGGGTGAGCCTGTACCCCAGATTTTTTCAGACCGTGCGTAAATCTGCAAAGCGCATCTCAACACCTGAAAATGTCCGTAACCAACACTACGAGAATTAGAACAATGGGTAACCTAAACTGGTTTGTCTGTCACTCATTGTTCTGATTTTGGTAGTGTTGGTTACGATTATTTTCAGATGTTTAGATGCGGCTTTGCAGATCTACGCGAGGTCTGACAAAATCCGGGGTACAGACTCACCCTGTACAATGATTGATCTGTCTTTTGCACCTTGTAGCATAAAAGGATCACCCATCATTTCCCTCAAACCTTTTCATAATTCCTCTAAAAAATGTTACTAAAATTTCCTAAAATAACTGAAATATTAGAGGTTCAATTTTTTCCCTTTGACCCCCCCATATTTTTTGAAGTGAAGGCCAAATTTTTTTTCTAATTTCATTATTCAATAACGAAGATTAACTAAACAGCACTGCATTGTAGTTTTTCGCGATTTTCCAAAAACACCGTGAGAAATTAAATATCTCCTCCACGACTCTCACCTGACGCTCACAGGCCAATTTCTCCAAAGTTGAGACAAATACGTGAAAGTCATACGCAACTTTTTTGCAGGCAATTTGATGGCGTTTTATTTGAACCGAGCGGTTTTTTGATGGGATCGCCTTTGAATGAGATAATTGCAAAAAATACTTCAAATGTACCAATAATCCAAGATGGCGGCTATTTCACAACCCCTATCGATAGGGACTTTCTACACAGTTATCAGCAAGCTTTCGAGAACATCTCTGCCAATTTTTAGAACTACACTATTTATTTTCGCTATTCTCCTAAATTATGCTTTCATTGACTGGGCTAACAAGCAACCTGACGGAACGGGAATGGACCAGCCGTCAGTGCCGTGACGTCTATTTCGTTACTACGGATCTCAAAATAATTTCATTGAAGTGGCACAGGCAAGTTGCAATCGCTTTTTTCAAAAGGCGGCAAGGACAATCATTGTTGAGCACGCTGTATAATGGTAAAGTTTTTTTACTTTTTTTTTGCATTTTTTTTTTTGCATTTTTGCGTTCCTTGCATGCCAAAACGTGGAGATTTGCTGATTTGTTTTCTATTTTCATGTCGATCTGTCTGTTCGCACGAAAACGCATTTAATGGTGACCTCAGTGTGACGGTGTGACATACCGTGATAATACCTTAAATAATAAAATGTGTTGCGAACTTTTTTGGACCAATATATGTATGTATAAAGGAGCACATATTTATCTCAATGAAAACATGGAACTTGCAACGATAAATATGCATCATACCGAGTTCTCGCGTCCTCATTTCAACTAGGCATCATCAAATGACTCTTATACTTACTGCCTATCCAATCTATATGCCTAGCACCACCGGGTGCTTCATTAATAAAGAACTGCTTTAAATTTATTTCATTCTTTTTTTCCTAAATTGGTGTAATTATATCTTACAATAGAATTAACATATCCTCACTCAGGTGGAGTCCTTGGCAGATTTAGAAATAATGCTCTGCGGCTGCAGAGAATAGCCAGCGAGTGAATCCAATTAAAGATTTTATAAGGTAGATAGGTAATAATTAAACTTGACCGTAATTTTTGCTGCTTGGATTTAACAAGGCATCCGAGGTATATGCTTGAGGTAATCGGCATAGTATACCCTACTATCTATAAATGCACTTCTTCATTTTGTAATTTATGGCAGGAAGGTGATGAATTACAAGTGGGTCCATTTAGTGTGGAGTTATGTCATATTTTTTGATTTTTTCTCAAATCGTGACTACCATGGCCTTTCAACATTTCCAAGATTTACCTATTCTCCGATATGACATCACACAGGGTACCTACATAATATTATCACGTTTGATTTTAATATTGTTACGAATAGCGATTCCCTTGTGCGTTCGAGAGCACACGCAGTTCTTCTAAACCCTTTGAACACAGTGTTACGAATTGCGAAGCTCTAGGCATTCGAGAACATACGCGTAGGATCTGCCCCGTTCGAAAAAAAATGGGAGATATCAACATGCAAATAGGACACATATCAGCCCAATTAGCAGAGATGTCGCAATGGTGACTCGCATGCAGGAAACTGCTCGCAACCTTTGAGCGCCAGAAATTTTTGAAGATCGATTGCTGAGCCCCTTCACATTTTCCGTGACTTCCGTAGCAACAAGCAGCGTTGTACCATCATGTCATGTGCGGAGCTCTGTCGAGCCCTATTGTGTCTTCAAGTATGATTGGAGCCCTGTTGAGCCCCTTATGTTCTTTCATGGCTTTCAGAGTAGAGGTACCAGTAAACCCCGTTTTGCGTTATCATATTATGCAGAGTTCCATTGGGCATCCTTGTGTCTTCAAGTATCATTTGGAGCCCTAATGAGCCCCCATTATGTGCTTCATGGCTTCCAGAATTCCAGTAAGCCCCCTTGTGCCTTCTTGCGTTGTTGGAAGCCTTAGTGTAGATCCCTTGTGTCTGTTTCGATATACGGAGCCCTATCCAGCTCTTTTTATGTTCGAAAGTGGCCCTAATTAGCCCGTTATGTTTTTTTATGGCTATCAGAGTTCCAGTAAGCCTCCTTTGCCTTCTTGTGTTATCCAGAGCTTCATTGGGACCCCTTCTTATCTTTTGAAGCTCCGCTGAACCCCTTTACATCTTTCTGTGGCTCTCGGAGCATTAGTAAGCACTTTTTGCCTTCATGTGATACCTATTCGGAGCCTTATCGGACCCTCTTGTATCCTCACGTGTAGTATGGAGCCCCGATCAGCCCAATTGGACTTCTATTGGCTTAGAGGGTACTAGTAAGCCCTTTTTACATTCATTTATTTTATAAAGCTCCACTGAACCCCCTTATGTCTTAAATATCGTTTGAAGCCCTGCTGAGTCCCATTGCATTTTTCCATGGCTTTCAGAGCTCAATCGGACTCTCTTGTATTTGCTGATGCTCATGTTATTAGAGCCCTTTATTGATTCCCCTTGTGTCTTTTTGTGTAATGAGACCAATGAGTTGCCTTACGTTCCAAAACCTAAGTGAGCACCCCTGATGCCTTGGGACTACATTATAGCGTTTTAATGAACCCTGCTGAGCCCTCTTGTGTCTTCAAGTGTCGTTTTGAGCCCCAATGAGCTTAGTCACGTGCGGTCACAATGCAGTGAAGAACTGTCCGACGCGAAGAATTATTATTGTCCGCGCAAAGAATTGGCGCCCTCGGGTTTTGACTAACTCAAGGCAGACAAAATGAGAAATGCCAGAGATTAAACAGGCATAATGAGATACGTAAACCTCAACTCTCGTTTTGCCGGCATTTCTCATTTTGACTAGGCATAACGCGAGAAAAATCAAATGCACTCGTTTTGCCGGCCTTTGACAAAATGCCTAGGCATTTTGTAAGAGGCCTAAAATCGCGTTATGCCTACGACGCTGACGACGTGAAAACGTGGTCAGAAATGCTGATTCTAGAAACTTTTTTGTAACTTTTCAATTGCATTTTGGCAAAATTTATAGGAGCTGCTAAAAAAGTATTGCCCAGCAACTCCTTAAGTTTTTGCGAAGTTCAAAGTTCAAAGCGAAGTCAAAGGGACCATCTTCAGGATCAGAGTCCCACCTTCATAGGGGCCGGTAACTCTCTTTGGTAGCGTTTCCGGGCCCATGCATGATCATGACAACTTTTTTTCTTGTTTTGATGAGAGAAAGCTGCCCTAGAACGTTGTCGGTATATTTTCGGGACACCTGTATAGCCCTGGACCTTGTCTCGGCGTTAAGTTTGTTTATAAAATTGTGCTGATCTAAATAGGTGCTCATCTACCTGCTACTCAGATTTGGTGCTGAACTACCAACCCTAACTTGAAAACATATTTTTGGTGTCCAGCAAATATGTTTCTGGTGGAACCATTCTATAGTGCTCATTCAATATGTTTGGTGACCAAGTATTATTTTGGTGTCCAATAATGAAATCTGCCCAAACATTTGGTACCTATAGACTCTAAAACGATACCTACAAAACTTGATCTCAGTCGAAAACGCCTATTGTATTCTGACAACTTGAGTATCTACCCAGCTATTTTAAAAATAAATTTCAAAAACAAGGTTGAATCCAGCGAAATCCCTCTTATTCAATTGTAATTACTCACTTACTTTAATAAAGGCTTGCGTCTAATTAAATATAGGTAGATGGACGCGTGTGAATTTAAAAATAGCTATTAAAAATTAAAACACCAAACGCAAGATTTGAAGTTGAGATAAAACAACTTTTCAAAGACGTTCGCTTAAATTCAGGAATCTTACCATTCGCAGCTTTTTCATCATTAAAAATAAACAAGAAAATCTTCAAACTGAAACATTCACGAAAAACTGGACGGCCGGCGCGGCGGACATAGGTTCTAATAATATACTTAAGGACAAATCTACCTATCTATATTTAGTGATATCTTACGTAGGTAATTAAGTAAATATGCACTACATCGTTTTTGCTTAAGTAGGTATAGATAATTATACCTACCTATTTGAAATGTCTAAGGGATGTAGAATTTGTTTACCTAATTCAAAGCATGCAAAAACTAAAACTCCAAGTACCTATCTACAGGGTGCAGGCAGATGCCCACCTTTCAAAATTTAAATAGCTCAGAAAGTACTGCAATTATTTGAACAGAGTTTACGTCAAATTGAAGAAAAAACATTCATTCAACGTTCATTTCAAACCATGGATAACTTAAAAATCCATATTTTTCTGTTTCCATTTTTTAAACGCCCGGCATAATATTATTATCTTGAACGGTTTTCCATTTGTTTCCATATCTTAGTTTTTAAAAAAATATTGTTACGAGCTGCTGCTCCTACTACTGGTAAACACGGGATCTTTCTGAATTCTTCCATCCATTGGATTGCAGTGTAGAAGTGCGGAGCGATCTGGTGCATTCCAGAAGTATACGCGATTGGGAGAGTCCAACGTTCGATCAAGGCACATCTGTCCACTTTGGCGGAGGTGCGATTCCAGAACACACGGAAAACACGCGAAAGGTGTGTGTGATTATTCAGGAGTGGTCTAGAAACCGCATTATGCCGGGCCACTATGGAAATTGCTGGAAGATGACAGAAAGTTCGGGAACACTACTCGAAGGCCTTATATAAGGCATCAACCGACAGCTCACAGTAGTATTGAATTGGAATGCGAAGTAGTAGCAAGCGAATAAAAGCGAAGTACCTGCGATATATTTCCAAGTAGATAATCGTTGGCGTGAATTCATTGTAGTACGCAATAATAAACAGTGTGTGTTTTAAAACGATCGATTTCTGCCCAACCCTTGGAAAGGGAAGGGGAAGGAAAGGAAAGACGATCACAGGAGGTACCATCCCTGGGTGGAGAGGTCAATTTTTTTTTTTGGTTGTTTGTCAGGTAAAAAGGACGGCATTTCCTAGCATAAAAAATGGCTGAAACAGACTGCGGATTAGCTGCAGAGCGAAAGAGAAGCAGATAGATTCTTGTGGCGTGAGTTTCTGCCAAATCTGAGCAGCTGAAAATGTAATAAAAAAAATGAGTTATTCAAATCTAGGCTGGCAAGAGAATGAGGGACTTTTTTTAAAAAATATAAAAAATTTGAAAGAAATTGAGTTTTTCGAATTTTGAAATTTTGAAATACTTATTAATTATCATTCTAGATTTTAGATCACTCTCCTTTTTTTCAAGTCTCTTACTCCACTGATTCTCATGAAACTCACGTTTAAAGAAAAAACACTAGGAAATGCCGTCCTTAAGCGGAAAAAAAGGAAGAATGGAGCGGACCATAAGACCAATTGCTGACGCAAAAACAGAAAACTCGAATTTCACAAAAAACACATACTTTTTGTTTTCAAAAACTGAAATACGGAGACAAATGGAAAACCGTTTCAAGATATGATGTGGGCTTTGGACTTTTTAATAATGGAAGCAGAAAAAATCTGTAATTTTGTTCGCGAAAGTTATCCATGGTTGAAAATGAACCATTTCGACACTTTTTTCGATGCCAGCCTGTATATCAAGGGCAATGTCAGTGAGCATCTCTACTGCAACATGAGGTCTCGTAGCAGCCAAAAAAATGGTCTTTCAAACGGCAAAAATATTGGAGATATACCCATTTCAAGTAAGGCGAAATTACGGGTGGATCGCTTCGTGTGTTGACCTCTGTTTATTTTAATGGGCCTGTACAGCGTACTTTAAATTTGATATTTTATTGTGTCATTTGATTACACAATAAGCCAAACAATGATATTCGTCTAAATTTATTCTTTATTTTTGCTCTACAACTTTCGTAAAAAAATAATGAAAAGTGCTGAAATCAGCTGGCAAGTTTAAACGCCAAGATCGAGCGGCATTTGTGACGTCACCGCTCTCCGACCAATAACACAAGTTCGCGGCGCGTCAGCCGGGTGCGGTTGGAGTGGAACTGTAACAGCCATAGATGTAACAGCTCGGCCAGTTTGCAGTTACCACGCATGAAATGAGCACGAGCGGATCAAGAACCACCAGATTCCTCCGCTTGAAAAGTAGTCCCCGAGCGTTACCCGCGAAATTTAAAATTCCAGTTAGAAAGAGGTGCTTATTTCAGCTAATCACAGCTAAGTGCTATGGTAATTTTAAATGACACCAGTTTAATACCAATTTAATGAATGAGAAAATAATTTTTTGAATGGAGCTGATTTTATTACACAAAACTCACAACAGCCGAGCCGACTAAAAATAAACAAACATCATAGAGAAATGGAGGTTAAAAATCGTACGTAAGTGTTAAACTCGCTGAATGTAATGCCATTGGCTTGGCGTAGGAATAATTTGCCCGGGTAAGACTACCAACCGAACAAAACCAATATTAGTTCCAAACGCACCTATGTTGTTACAGTCTTTGGTACTTTTGTTTGCTATAGGTTACATCACTGAAACTCAAAAACTGTTCGTTCTATCGGTGAACAGACTATAGCGGAGTATTGGTGAGGAATTCAACGGCTCCCATAATGAGTTCATTCAAAATGAAGTTCATTGTTTTGTTACATCCACAACTATTTGTACAACCATTTAAATCATTTCAATCTTTACGCTTTTGTCATTTACACGCAAGTTTCCCAATTGGAGAGAATCTCTACGCTACTGTTAATTTCTGCGCTCTAAACGCAGTTTGTCACACCCTCCGATCCATACGATTGGATGGGCGCGATGACGTCACATACGGCGCGTATACAATGCGTTTGAAAATGGGAGTGAAATTGTCAAAGTTTAGTTTTTTTTTCTCCCTGAAATTTTCAAAATTTCACAAAAACAAAAAATACGTCCATAAATTTTTATTTTCATGAACTTTCTGCTCAAGCAAAAAAAATTACACTGTATAGGCTCATTTTTAAGTAGGTATCGCGCCCCATCTGCATAATGTAGGTACCTACAACATCCACGATCCTTTCCCTTTTTACAGGTACAGCATTACTCAAATCTATAGTATAAAAACAGGATGTATGGTAAACGACTGAGTGATTCAGTAATGTATGATCTCTAATGTGTTTGCGAGCCATCTGTAAAAAATTGCAACTAACCTAGTGATTATGAGAAAACTGACCATGAACAACAGTACCTGCGATAATAATAATTGTTTAAATATACTTTTAAACACCGTTGGTTATTGTTAAAAATACAGTTGTATGGACTGAGTTAAAACTGAACGATGTACATAGGATTCGTCATCAAGTTTCCAACTCATTCACTTCCGTGAAAAACATCTCTCAGAGATCTTCTCTAAGCGTGACGATTTATGGAATACCCCCTCAAATCTTCTGATCAGGATGTGCTTAAAATCGCGGAAGCGTCAAACGTTTCTGAATGATTTATAAATAAATAAGCTCGTCAAAAATATACCTGCAAGAAATTTTCATATTTTTCAAGTTATTAAGCAATATTTATAGAAATGTCCAGTTTTTTCGTTGATTTTATGATTGATTTGATTTAGTGTTGTATACCTAATGATGAGATTAATAATTGGCGTGACTATTTATTATTAACAAAATGTCGACCACTTCTTATTTACACCGCCTAGCATAGGTATGTCGTTCGTCCTTGCGGTTATTTTGTCACACGCCGCAGATCATGATCATCAAAATGTGAATCACTTAAACCCAGGTATGCCAAGGATTGACTTCCATATAATACGGTTCATTGTATTTTTATTGAAGATAGGAAATTATTTCTGTGCTAAAACAGACGACGACACCTTGAACAATAATAACTTAATACATGGGCATTTTTTAATGACCATGATTTTCTGAAATGGTCAAACTCAGAATTGCATGGAACGATCGGAAAGGAAAGATCCTTATGAATACAAATATTAGCAATTCACATTCACACTCACGAAAGAATTATTGCTGATCGTTCACGAATCAATTTATTTTTATTCATAATACACAATAATGTTACATCATTTTATTGATTTTTATTACTTTTACATTAATTGAAAGCATTTTTTTAAAGAATTGAACATTTCCATGTTACATTGTTTTTTTTTTGCTTTGCACCAAACGATTACCAGTGATCTAAGAATTGATGTTTGCAAGGAAGAGACGTCCTTGCATTTCAAAGGTCTCTGTCGGACATAATATAAAACTTATTAAAAACACGTTAAATCAAGTGCAAATTTGTGGATGAGCATCACTTAGTCCATTATCCTTGCTCTAATATAACGATTTAGACTTGTGGTCGCCTTGCAAGATACCCTATGCAGATATCAAGGTCTCTGTAAAAGGCTCATCAGGAGCTAATTATAATTGCTGTTAATACCTGAAGACCATTTTATAGTAGTGTGTTAACATTTAAAGGTTGACTTTTTATCCAATTTAAAATTATAGGTGGGTACCTATAAGTACCTATCTATGTAAGTAGTGGTTGACGATGTACAAAAAACTAAAGCCTCACTCTTCTCGCAGGTTATTATACACTTCTTTAGTGTATAAAGAAAGAAATAGTTCACTGTCCTAATCAATCACTTCTTGCCAGTGTCAGAACTCGCAGAAGAGAAGAGGGCGAGAGGGCGACTCAACAAAAAATGTTCAGTTTATTTAACTCTTGAGATCGTGCAAGATGCTTCAAGTTTTTTTTTACAAGATGAAGGTGCAACAAACCCTAGATCATTGATTTGATTCTCCTGGTCAAACTGAAGGTCAGCATTTGAATTCTAGCACCCTCAGAATGGCTTCGCCGATGAGTGCAATTTCGGCGCCTCCGTCATTCAAGTAGATTGATAGAGACATGCTACAAAACGGTAGACATCAATGAGTGGTATAAATAAATAGAGTATTTGCTACTACTTCAAGTAGAAGTAAGTAAATATGCTGCGTAGGTAAAGTGAATACTACCTACACGAGGGAAGCATTTAGGTATTGGCATTAGATAAGAAGTGAACACTACCTCGGGTCCTCGGGTTCTACCAAACTTTTATCAACGCGATAGCTTTATCACTCTGATAGTAACTAAGCAACTGGCCATCCTATTGGCTGGTGCATAGCAACTATCAGCGTGATAGATTTAATCTGCTCTTAAAATTTTGGTGGAACCCGAGGTAAAGGAGTTAGAGTGAATAAGCCTTTGAGGCCATTCAAATCGTAACATTACTAAAAAAATAGCCTGTATAATAAGATGTTTCGTGACATTCCTTCCTTTGAGACCCTCCTCAGTGTGTTCGTCGTGCCCCAAAAACAGTCGTCTGACAAACTTGTCTTATTAAACTTGTATAGAAATAGACTATTATGCAATCGTTTCATAAGATAAAACTTGAATGTCAAGCGTGATACCTACATAAACTAGGGTGTTTCACTTTTTTCAGTCATTTTTTTTTATTTCTTTTGTTTTCTTTTTTTGCGAAGGTACCTACCTTCTCCTTCTCATTTTTTGATGCGCTACTATCTCCTAAAATATTTACCAAAAAAAGTGAAACTTATATATTAGACGTCATGTATCTTATTAAATGATTACGAAAAATACCCGATTAAAGTTTTTTCGCATGACCAACATTTTACATTTTTTCTAAATTAAAAACAAGGATCACCCGAAACATTTTAGTGGGCTATTGATATTATTATTCTGAAAGGATGAAAGAAACGGCGGATGAGGTTTTTCGTCCAGACTAAAATGTCCTCTGATTATCCACTTAGGTATACCTATTATAGTAGGTATATCTATCAGCAAAGGCAGACCAGAGATTCATTAAATTTCCGTTTCTAGCAGAGGTAATGGTCATAAAATATTGCTAGAGCTATTAATCGATTAAGATTTTCCCACATAATGCAAATTAATTAAGCAATAAAAACCGTATTGATTGAATATTTATAACTTGGTATTATAAACCATTTCAATCCTGATCGCTGATCCACACCAATCGTAGAACTGCTGAAAAGCAGAGAATACTGAAAAGGACACCGATCGCATGTAGCAATAATGAAATGGGCGCGCGCACGAAGCTGAAGAGAGGACGGGCTCAGGAAAATCTTTACTATTGAAGAAAAATGGATTAGATATGCCTCGATTATTGCCCAATTTCCCATAAATCCACAAATCGCGGCGTGCCTCAACACCCGTCGGCGTCGGGTGGTTTGACGTTTCTTAAATTATACGTGGTGTCCCCGTGATTCATGATCTTCAACAATGGAAGTAGCAGATGCAATAGGTGCAATATCTGTCGATAATGATGGTTTACATCTGGCTGGATGATCACGATCCCGATGATCGGAAGGCCGTGGCGTTTCGTCGGTTATGTCCTACTTATTGTTCATCATGAAGTTTTGCGCAATGCTCTATCCATCTGTAATACAAACGAACCTTTATCCATGAGTTGCAGGTAGGGTTGTGAAATTTCCGGAAATATAAAACTCGGAAATATTTCCGGAAATTTCCGGGAAATATTTCCGGTAAAATTGGAAGCGGATAGATTTTTTTCAAATGTTTGAATTGGAACAAGTACGAATTGATGAACACAAAAATACCAAAAAGTTGGTATTTATTATTGCAAATTACAACCAACAAGAGAGGAACGACTTTTAAGATTTTTGCAGATATTATAGGTTTGCTACAATATCTGCCTTATTTCTCTTTCTATTACCTACTTTATCAATGATTTACAATGCAATCTATAACTTACAGCCGATTTTATAATTGACTAGTAAAAAAAATGACTCATGGATGGATATATGATTTGATTTATATCCGACGATCCAGTAAATGGATTATTTTTTTGGTAAACTTGGGGTTAGCCTTGATAATAAATAAAATCCATCATTGAAGTTTCAAGAAAATATTAAGTAACCTAAGCAAACGACCAAAATAATTTTTATTGAGAAAAACAACATTTTTGCCGTGAGTGATTTTCATCAATTTACTTTGCTTACTTTTCCCAGTTTCTGCTGTACAACGTCGAGTGGTTTTTACTTCCTCACTGTGCTTTCTCACAGCTTTTAAACACTTTTTCACGCACAACACAAGAAATAAGCCGCCAGAAGACGGAAGTGGAATAGAGTTTTTGACGTTGACATTAGTAATTCGGAAAGTTCCCTAGCATTTACGCGCAAAATTTAAATTTCGAGAAATTTCCGGATTCTTGCTTGGAAATATTTCCTGGAAATTTCAAATTTGGAAATATTTCCAACGGAAAGTTTCCACACCTCACAACACTAGTTGCAGGTACCTATCTATCTACAAGAAAAATATTCACACCGACGGATGATGCCCGATCGAAGCTTTAAAAACTAACGCGCGACTCATCTTTTAATGTCCATTATTACCTACCGTCAATAATGATTACATACTTAGTTCGCCGGGTGGAAATTATAATCCTTGAATAAAAAACACCCAGTACTTGCAACACCGTTTAACAGTCATTAACACGATGTGTGGATTATCATCAAAAGGTAACCAGTAGAAGATTGCAGTAAAATAACTAAGTATGCTTTGATAGTTTTAGACGCTTTGAAATATGATTTTACTCACAATCTCTATGGTAATTGATTCATTACATACCGTCTAAGAGAGCTGGAAGTGACTTATTACCTACTCCGTGGGAAAATGAAGAAAGGGTACAGTTAGAAAAAAACCGAGAATAATGTATGCAACCAAACAATAAGTAAGTAAATCACTGTTACCTGAACCAAGTTTTAGCAAATTTGTTCAGCCGAACTGGAAGTTATGACAAAAGGTTGATTTTGAAATTTCAATTTTTGAACGCCCGTAATCTTGTAAGCTAGATACATAGGCCAGGCGATAGGTTATTCTGGATAGAAAAAATTCCGATCAAAGCTTTTATAGTTCACCTTAAACTCTTCGTAAGGTCCGTATTGGAAAAAGACATGATCATGCCTTCACCACATTCATTTCCAAACCATTCCTACGACACCAACTCTCCACCTCATCATGCATGTTCCTCTGCAAGTCAAGGCAGTTATCGTCCGATCGTATATATGGGAGAATCTTTAGGTCATTTGCATACAATAGGAACGAGTTTTTTCAGTTCAGGACAGACATCATTATTGAATATGTTGAAGAGTCGAGGGTTCGGAACAGATCCTTGCGGGACCCCTGACACTGCGACAATGAGCGAGTGCAAATGGGCTGAGGAAGGAATAAGTCAGCGTAAAGTCAACTTGGAGAACAAAAATCACGTTATCATGAATTTCTCTGTATAAAAACAAGAAATGAAACTGGTTATCAATGATCATCGCTTCTCAAGTTGAAAAAAAATTTCAGCACAAAATCACTTCATGATAAATCAGACTGTGAAGCAAACAACAGCAATCACAACTTGAAGAAATTGAGCAACACTCAGTCAAAATAACGATGTTTCCACTAGTGAAGGAGTTCCAATAAAGATCCTCTAGATCATTCGGAATATAAGTACCTATACCCGTACTAGCGAGTAGCGATCAAAGTAACGGTGGCGAATTGTGGAAGTGATGATCTTTGATAACCAATTTAATTTCTTATTTTTATACAGAGAGATTCATGATACGTGATTTCTGGTCTCCAAGTTGACTTTACGCTGACTTATTCCTTCCTCAGCCCATTTCTACTCGCACATTGTCGCAGTGTCACGGGATCCCGCAAGGATCTATCCCGGACCCTCGACTCTTCAACATTATGATGATAATGTTGTCAGTCTTGAACTAAAAAAACTTGTTCCCATTGTATGCAAATGACCTAAAGATCCTTCCATATGTACGATCGGACGACGACTGCCTTAACTTGCAGAGGAACATGCATCATGAGGTGGAGAGTTGGTGTCGTACAGGAATGGTTTGGAAATTAAGGTGGTGAAGGCATGATCATGTCTTTTTACAAATCCTCTGGACCTTTAAAAATCCAATATAAGATCGACGACCATATCCTCAATCCTTCATAATGAGCTGTCATAAATCAAAATGGCTACATCAAAATTTCCCATGTTACTTTTTGACAGAGACATTTCAATTAATGACGGTAATTTAAATCACCGTGAAAAGTTTATTTTGACCATAAACCCTACAATCCCTACCATGCATTCTAAGTTGGTGGAGATCGGTTCAACGGTTTATAAATAAATCGAGGAACCTTATATGATAGGTACTCTTCTGGATCAGGATGAGGGTAAAATTTCTCCAAAGTATCGTACCTTGATGGTTAAAATGATCCCTGGTTAAAACTAAATCACCTTGCACAACGGGCCAAAGAACCGCTGTTACTTTTCTCTTATTCACAGGTTATACTAGATATTGGATTCGGTTCAACCCTGCTTCATAAACATTTTCCTTCTTTGGTAGTTGGTAGGTATTCAGGTACTCGTACAACATATAACATATTACGTTACTTATAGGTATATATACTTATGAGAGGTTATTTTAAAACTATCGAGGCTACTTGTTTTTATTGTTGCTGAGAAATAAAAACCGTCTGTTCTTGAAAAAAAAAACAGCCTGGTGAAATATAGTCGCCGTCTTTGGAATACTAATGTTATGCTTAACTTACCCACAGTGTTACAAAATAGACTTGGTATTTGGTATGTCAAAGACGTACAAAATAAAATATACTAGCACGAGGGATGGTTCAGTGAACAGAAGAACCCGAGTAAGAACCTTAAAGATCAAGTACTTATTACCCACCTACTGGAGTAGTTACGATACGTCCCCAAATCTTACACATTTCGAAAAAAATCGTTCGATACATTTTTGGGAAGACTGAGTGCAAGTTTTTCTATTCAGAGCTTGCAGCTTCAAGAAACTGCTTCTTAATCTAAATTCCAGCCTTGTTAATGTACCATGTAAAACTGTCTCACCTTTGAGCACTAATCGGCTTTTTTATTGAAAATTAAAAGTGGAAATGACCATCCCGAAGATCCACCGACATTGACACAGTGAAAGTACATCAGCAGCATCCAAGGTCGTGCTCTTCAATCGTCTATCCACGTATAAAAAACCACCTTATCAGTTTTTAAAAGCAATTAACGAACTCATCTCACGAGATCGCCGAACCGCCAAAAGGTTATTGTTCAGCCTCAGAGCCGCGCGGAGATCATTCTCATAGCTGCGAGTTCCTTACGATGATGTTATTATGATGGTGATGGTGGTTTGATTAAAAATAAATAAAAAGCGCTGAAGCGGAGATTTGAATGCCCGGTGTGGCGTGTTACGTTATTTCAGAGTGGTTAAATTATACGGTCGCCAAAAAAAATCCAAAATCAAAATGTTAAAGTGTAGACGACCGAAGATCGCTGAGGCAGACCGGGCCAAATTCATCCTTGACCCTTCCTGACGGCGACGACGCCCGTTTGTGTTTCAGGATTATTTTCATGCGATGCCCGCTAATGCGAACCATGAAATCTTGATGACTGGATAAGTTGTGGCCAAGAGTACATCCTGTTCGTAGGAGGAGAATATGTTAATATGTAATGACAGAACCAAGGTGACATAATTATGGGAATGCAGCGGGTCTGGGTAGTTGGTACCTACCTTATTTGTACCTACTTGTGCAAACCTACCTACCTAAGCAAACAAACAATCGCTCGTTCAGAAGTTGTTTGAATTTTCTGAAGTTTATTCTTTTTTTTTTATTTGTTTGTTCAGAATTGTTCCCATTGTTCTTCAGCAGACTTTTAATTTCTGTTTTTTTTTCACGTAGATGTTTCTGTCTCCAGCAGTTTCATATTTCGGATCCTTTACGTGGTCATTTTCAAAGCCTAGGGTAGAAATAGATATACTTCAAACTGGAAAAAGTCGATTTTTTCTTAGACAGACAACTTGGAGCGAATTTAATTGATGTCATCACGCGAAATAATAAAATGAATCTTAGCCTTTTATGTTTTTATCTAAATGAAACGATTATTGAATAATTACAAATTACAAATAAAAATGGCAAAATTGACGTGTGGACTGTGGAGGTTCTACATTGACGTCACTTTGGTTCTTCTATTTTGTTCAGTCTATAATTGAAATTTTAATCGTTTTAAAACATGCATATTTTCATCAAAAATGCGACGCAGCAAACAGACAAATTTGAAATTGAGATTTCTAGAAAATTACTGGCGCCATTTCAATCAAATTCACACCAAATTGAAGCGAAAAGTATATTTTTCTATGTGATATAACCAATTAGGCTTTTGTTGAATTTTTATTTATTTTCTCTGTTTCACCCTGTATAAATCCCCTGCAAGAAATTCAAGCAAAACACCCGGTGAAGTGTGACTGCTGGCCATCTAAGTAGCCAGCTGACTGCTGGCTGGTATTCCACATAGTCGCTATGCTGCTTTATTCAAAATCCCACGGAACTCCTGGACTATAGGCGATTGACCTTATTGGGGAAAATGGCCGTTTCGTAGAGGAAGTTTTAGGGAATTAATTGCCAGAAGAGGTGTAAGTTGCCGCAGGCAACGGCGGTTGTTACATCAATAATTGGTGGCACGTCAAAACTGTCATTTTGCTGTCTTGTGCAGTCCACTACAAGCAAACTTTTGTTCCTGTGAACCCTTGGGACCCCGTAGGCTCTTTATTGGGCCCCATGTTGATGACCAGCGTCGTCGCAGACCTTTCTCTAAATCATCCATAGCTTCCGCCCAAGGAAGAGCAACAAACTGTCACATCCGCACAGAGGGAAACACACAAGCCCGTCGACCAGTCAAGAAAAAATCACCTCGGGCTGGCCGTGCAGAGTCAACCAACACCTGCCTTTTTTCTTAAGATTTTCTGCTTGGACTTCAGCTGGAGATCCGCATTTTTCATTCTAATAAGCTCGCCGTAGCTACCTTTGTGTTGGGACGTGAACGTTGTCTTTTTTTACCGCAATGTAGTACATTGCTGGGAGCGTAGTCTTTCAGCTGCGCACCTCTGGGCTGGGGCTAGATCTACTACAAGCCTGCTAAATATGCTAACCATAACATGAAATAAGAGACACAAATGCAAACCCCTTTTCACATTATATCTACTTGTCAAATTTCCATGTCAATAATGTGGGTATTGCAGGTATCCACTAGTGCCCACCTGCTACTAGACGTCGGAGTATGGTGTTCCTCTCAAAAACGTCCTCTACGATCAAGTACCGAGCTCTACACCAGGTGGCGTTTTTTAAATGTAAATCGCCTATACTAGGTAAATTCGAGGGTAAATTTGACTTTTTCAGAAAAACCTCGAAACCAAATGTAAGAATCGTCAAATAAATCAGGCCTTCTTTAAAAAGTTGTTTGACGTGAATCGGTTCACGGGTGAAAAAAAAAGATGGAAATGCAGTTCCTCAAATCAGGAAAGCTGGAAAACGCATGTCCGATTTCGCAAATTCTTACACTGAAAATGAATGCATTCTTTCCTCTGAGTATGCTCCACTGGGAGTCGGTCTCTTACATCCGACATCATTAATATGAGTCCGGTCTCGATATGCTAGGCCGGTTTTGCATTTTCAACTAGAAAAATCTCTGCGATAATTGAGAAAAATAGTTGGAAAATCTTTCAAGAACTAGGTAATTGACTTTTCCAATTTTATAAGAGACATGAAAACTCGACGGCATTTTTCAGGGTCATTTTTGGTGGAACTTTGCCGGAAAAGTAGAGCAGCAGTGATTTTGAAATCACTCATTTATCATGTGGATGTGGAAAAGTCACTGCAGCCACCGAAATCATTTTTATCGAGAAAATCATTTTTTTGTGACAAATCAAACAACGGAAATATCTCTTTCACAAAAATTTTCCGGATTCTTTTCTGTACATTTTGTTCACTGGAAGCATCAGATATAACTAGCTGAATTAGTTTGAGAATTCTCTCACGACTCAAGGTTCAACTGAATTTTAATTTAGTCACTTGGTTACGCTATTGCCTATGCTCATCTCAGGTGAGTGGTAACCATTTGCGAAAAATTCAACTCGCTATGACTTTTATTTCAGGAGGAGTCAATGACAAGAAAGACGGGCGAACAGACGAACCGACAAACAGACATCAAAGTGCCGGTAACAGGCGCTAGCAATTACATTGGAGTTAAAAACATAATAAACAATCTGTTGAAACTTGAACTGGTTTTATTTCTTGTGGTGAACATAAAGGTCACTTGTTTTGATTGACAACTCAATCAATCAACTTCTTTACATTATTTGCAACAACTTTTTTTGATATTTTGATACTTTCTTCCAGTATGATTGGATAGGCACGATACTCTGTTTAGGTAGGTATACAGGGTATTCGCAAACTTAGGGTAGAAAATTGAACCGCAGTTAGGGAAATGCTCCGAAAGTGTTGGAAAAATGTTGAAAAATATTTAAGATTTTCATTTTTGAAAATATGGGAGGTAAAAGGTGGGCCTTCGACCCCTTCTTGTTCCGTTATTTTGAAAGATTTTAAGAAATCCTTTCAATCAGACCAAAAAGCAAATTTTTTGAACCTTTGAATGTGTTTTGTAATTTTATTCAGTGTTTAGGGTGAGTTATAAATCCTAAAAATCTTGTTTCGTTATTTTGAAAGATTTTAAGAAATCCTTTCAATCAGACCAAAAAGCAAATTTTTTGAACCTTTGAATGTGTTTTGTAATTTTATTCAGTGTATAGGGTGAGTTATAAATCCTAAAAATCTATTTCATCTCGAAGATGCCCGTGAAAGGTTCTAGGAGTTATAAAACTGATGTAGAGCAACAAAGAACACAAATAGTTCTCATATCAAATTTTCTGCATGCATTTTTGGGAAAAAAACTGGATTCTCGGGATTCACGACTCACCCTGTATAGCAAATAGAATTACAAAAAACATTCAAAGGTTCGAAAACATCACTTTTTGGTCTATTGAAAAGAGTTTACTGAAATCTTTCAAAATAACAAAAATAAAGGGGGTCGAAGGACTACCTTTTGACCATCCATATTTTCAAAAATAAGAACCCGCAGTTTTTTCAACATTTTTTTGATATACTTTTGGAACATTTCTATAACTGTGGTTTAATTTTCTATCACAAGTTTGCAAACATCCTCTATACCCGTGGTTAGATTTTCAAAAAACTCTCTTTCTTTTGCCTGCCATAAAGATTAAAATATGTAAACAAATACAGTAGGTATTTATCTATACCAGGATGTCAGTAATAAGTAGTGATAATTATATAATATAGGTATATCTGTAATATTTTATTCGTCAACAGTTATAGGTATAGGTGTCTATCTACTCATATAATATTGTGATACTCGACTCGATAGGTACTCAAGGTTTGCTTTTTTTTCAGTGCCTTAAAATATTCCTAAAAAGTTTTTCCCTGAATCATTTTATCCCAGTCATTTTAGTCCAAAAATGACTCGAACCTAGCAAAAATTTGGAAGTAAAATTTGATTGCTGCTTCCAGCTTAGAATCTAATGCTCTATAACATACTGAGACTCCCAAGAAATCCCATCCAAAGCTTTGTTGTGAGAGGCAGTAAAAGTGCAAAAGTGCAAGATTCTTTTATTTTAACTCCCACGCTACGCTACTGAAGTATTGACCTTACTTGAAGCAATTAGACCTTCAAATAGTGAAGATCGTTGATTTGTTTTCGAAAAATCCAGAATTTTTGATAATGAAAATCATGATGACCTCGTCGATTTTTGACCTCGGCTCGCGGGGGGAGAAGCTTCGGCACGGATCCATTGGGATTTTCAGTATGTCGTAGAGAATTAAATTCTGAGTCGAGAACAGCAATAAAATTCCACTTCAGAACTTCCACCACCTCTAAAGGTGCGTTACGTCAGCTTATTTAGCCGCAAGTTTTAATTTTAGTCGGAAGCGCAGCGACGCCCATTGGCTCTTATGAACCAGCCTCCTCAGAACAGCCAATAAGCGATGCACCGCTTACGGTTAAAATTAAAACTTGCGGCTAAATAAGCTGACTGAACGCACCTTTAAGCCTATAACGACTGTACTATTTCATCAACTCTGCCACTTGAGTTTCTTGTAGATTCAGAGCTTCATATAGCTACCTTGACAACACCTTAAGTACTGAAAGTTTTTTAGAACTACTCAGATACCATAGTTCCTAAGAAAGTGCGGTTGAATTTCATTGATTTTTTCTCAATGTTCATCGTAAAATAAAGATTTTTTTCAAAAGTCATAAATAACTCCCAGACCCAGAGGGCATCCGGCTGGCGAGCTATACAAAATGACTTTATACCCTCCACTTACATCCACTTTCAACGCACGTCGTTGTCATTGCCGAACTCAAAAATGTTCACCTAAAATCAAAAGCACAAAAATGCAAGGGAACTGCGCTGTCGAGTATTTGCTAATAGTCGGCGCATCCACCATTTGTGATGGTATCTGAAAGGTTCGTCGCTTATCGACTGTCAGAATCTCCGCGATACATCCCCATTCCTATGGCTAATCTAATCACCGTAAGGTTTGTTTCAAAACAGATACCGCTCTGTAACTATCTTCCGTTCGGTCAAAAGTACTTGCAGAAGTTTCCAACTGTCTTATTTTCACTTTCCTGACCTCCCACTAATGGAAAGTATTGTGATCGTAGTGGAAAAATTCATCTGTACTTGTCAAAAATTAAACAATTCCGAAGTGCGAAATTTTGAAATTGTTAGCTCAGAAACTACCCGATAGCTTCTAACCAAATTTGACAGAAAGCACCATAATGCCCAGTCAACGAAGAAAAAATTGCGAAAATAAATATGTAGTGTAGTTTTGAAAATTGGTGGAGATGTTCTCGAAAGCTTGCTGATTAGTTATTACTGTGTAAAAAGTCCTCATTGATAGGTGGTGTGGAATTATGTGCTGTGCAAATTATGTACCGGGTGGGCCATAAAAAACCGTACTGTTTTATTTTCCTTGCCGATTTTTTGTTCCTTGACCGATTTTGACAAACTTAGTATCATTGTGTAGCTAATTGAAAAGGCTACCAGGACCATATACAAAAGATTCCTGAATGTCAAAATTCAAAATGGCGGAAACGACTGAAAATAGACCTTCTTTCGCAGTTGTTTTTTTTACATAAAATTTGACAGAATAACCAAACTTAAGACGATTTCTGAAAGAATGAACTATTTTCTACATTTTGAAACCATAATTAGCTCAACTGGTTCATTCGTTGGGGAGATGTGGCAAATTGAAAAAAAGCTTATTTGCCATTGTTTTAATCCAAAATGAATAATGAAAAATATTGTTTTGCCTGTCAAATTTCTTCTTCTGGAGCGATTTTGACAGATCTAGCATCATTGTGCAAATAATTGAATAGGCTTCAAATGTCATCCACTAATATGATCGAAATGTCAAAATTCAAAATGGCGGACACAACTGAAAATTAGCCTTCTTTCGCAGTCGTTTTTTTTTAATTGAAATTTGACAGAATGACAGAACTAGAAGCGTTTTTTGAAAGAACGAACTGTTTTTCACATTTTGACACTACAACTAGCTTAATCCACGTTTACCATCACGTACATCACTTCAGCGCATACATGAGAACGCATACCTGCAGAGCGCGGTAATTTCAATTTTGACGCACGAAGTGTCACTGTCAATGGCAACTGTCAATCAATAATCGAAATGTAAACAAACAACAAACATAACCTCCTAACCATTCAACATTTAATATTGTTCAGAATGAAATGTTACGACGTGCCGTATGGCAGAAAGACGCAAAAAAGATTCAGGTGATACGAAACACAACGAGCTGCAAGGCGATCGACGAAACAAGAGCGTTATTTGGTTAGATCTGTCGAAACGTCAAATCGACGTCAAGCGCTGTCAGCTGAAATTTGCGTGACGTTACACACGCACACCGTATTACAGTGTTGTCAACTTGTTGTCGTGATATAGATATGGCAACGTCCTACTTCCACAGGTATGCGCAGAAACCTTTCGGGAAACGTGGATTGGTCCATCCGTTGAGGAGATATGGCAAATTGAAAAAAAGCTTATTTGCCATTGTTTCAATCCAAAATGAATAATAAAAAAATATTGTTTTGTCTGTAAAATTTTTGTTTCTGAAGCCATTATGATAGGTTTGATGTCATTGTGTAGCCAATTAAGTAGGCTACAAGTGTCATATACAAATATGATTGAAATGTCAAAATTAAAAATAGCGGACACAACTGAAAACAACCCTCCTTTTGCAGTTTTTTTTTCATTGAAATTTGACAGAATTACAGAATTGAAGGGGCTTTTGGAAAAAAATGATGTGCAAATGTTGTGGAAAAAACTATTAGATTATTTTTCTACCATCAATAAAATTTAAACCTATCTTACATGTCTATTTTAAGGCTAACAATGGATTCAGGTAGCCAACAACAACTTTGACCAACACAAATACAAAAAATAGGATAGTCCTCAAATGTTTGCATCCAGAGAGTCTGCGTCCATAGATAGGAACATACCTAGTGAACACCCTGTGGAATAATTTTCAATTATATTTTGAAAAATGGTGATCATATCTCAGGCACCCACCCCTTGAATATTTCACAGACAAAATAAGTGATATTTTTTATTATTCGTTTTGGATTGAAACAATGGCGGATAAATTTCAATTTGAAAAAACGACTGCGAGAGAAGCTCATTTTCAGTTGTGTCCGCCATTTTGAATTTTGACATTTTGATCATATTCGTATGTGACACTTGAAGCCTATTTAATTTGTCACATAATGATAGTAAACCTGTCAAAATCGCTCCAGAAACAAAAATTTGGCAGGGGAAACAATATTTTTTATAATTCATTTTGGATTGAAACAATGGAAAATAAGCTTTCTTCAATTTGCCACATCTCCCTAACAAATTAGCCAATTGAGCTAGTTAAGGTCTCAAAATGTAGAAAATAGTTCATTCTTTTAGAAAACGTCTTTAGTTCGGTTATTCTGTCAAATTTTAATTTAAAAAAACGACTGCAAAAGCAAGCCTATTTTCAGTTGTTTCCGCCATTTTGAATTTTGACACTTACGAATCATTTGCTCATGGCTCTGGTAGCCTCTTTAATAAGCTACACAATGATACCAAGCTTGTCAAAATCGGTCAAGAAACAAAAAATCGGCGAGGAAAATAAAACAGTACGGTTTTTTATGGCCCACCCGGTATATCTTGATGTGGTTTACATTGCCTGCAAATTTAATTCCAGTCATTCCTTGAGACATTATCTAATTCTCCTAATAATTATTAGTGTGATTCTGTAAAAATAACATTCTGTAATAATGCTCTCTGATGTAAAAAATCCGGTCGGCCATTGGCTGCTGCCTAGGTAAAAACAGCGTAACAGAGCGTTTATGGAATGTGATTTTTTAGAGAAGCATATAATCATAGACCACTATAATTATTAGGTTTGTTCCATCAGCAGTCCCCAGGGCCGATTCTGAGTGGTGTGCTGGGAGTGCCCCTGCACAAGGGCGGCCAAAATTCAAGGGCGGCGAGAAGACGCCCAATCTTTTCTAACGAAAAACTGAGTGTCGAAAAAGAAACAGATATTATGATTTTCGAGACCGAAGGCGGCCGCCCTGCGTAAATTGTGATTTTTCAGTGCCGAAAAAATACAACAGGTTGTCAAGAATGAAGGCGAGGCGGCCGCCCTGCGTCAACTATAATAGATATCAGACTTCTTTCTCAGATACGTATCTGAGGAAGGGCAAGAGTTTTCATCTCTTGGTAACATTTCGGATAGTCTGTTTGGCTGATGAACTTTGCGCTCTACGCTCTACGCTCTACGCAGGGTTTATTAGCCCATTCAAAACTTTTTGAGGGAATGGAAATACCGACCCTTGGTATAGGTATACCTAGTACCTACTACTCATAGACCTGGTACTTACCTTTTATATACCAAATATGTATTAGGTTCGTCATAAGTTCTTTTTGTTTTCAGAATTTTGCAAGTTGTTGTGTTTTCAAGATTATAGGTATTTTACCAATGATTATATGACCTTCTTCTGGGTTTTGCCTTTTTATAAATAAACAACCATTTATTTGAACAGCTTTTCCTGATTCTATTTAACTACAATATCAATATACTTACCTATGAATTGGTATAGGTGCCTAAAAACTCATCTATAGGGTATGCCGAGGGATATGCAGTGAGGTGGTCATGAACGCACCTTGATCCTCAACGCAAAATAGATCAGAATTGTTCATAATTTTGTTTAAAATGAGGGGGGCTTTGGCGGTTTCAGGTCCGCAAAAGTGAAAAAAAAACGCCTGCGGCGCAATTTCTAGGGAGCCCGGACGCTCCTGCTAGAAAATTGCTGCGGGGTTACAGCTGGCGGGCGGCCAAATATTTTTCGCACAAGGGCGGCCGACGAGCCAGAATCGGCCCTGGCAGTCCCTGACTGTCCGCGGACGTCAGCAGCATGCGCATTACGATTTTGGCGTTCCATAAATTGTAATGCGCAGACTGCTGACGTCCACGGATAGTCAGGGACTGCTGATAGAACCAACCTATTATATCACTTTAAAACCTGCGAATACAAGATGGCGGCGAAAATTGGATGTATCTTGATGTGATTTATATTACCTGCAAATTTCCTTCAAATCGAATCATTCACTGAGACATAATTCTCCTAATTCCATCACTTTCAAATCTATTCAATATGGCTAATACAAGATGGCGGCGAAGTATCAATTGCTGAAAATCGATAGGTGATCTTGATAAAGTCCACATCGCCTGCATATTTCACTCAAATCAGACCATTAAAAAAAACAAAATGGTGGATCAAAGATGGCGGCCAAGTGACAATAAAAACCATTAGTCAGTTTTAAATGCTGGACTGCTGGACATTGGACACAAATGCTATATGCTAATGCTATGTTTGCATTACATCGATATCTCTTTTCGTTGAGACATAATTCTCCTAATTGTAGATATCACAATCAAACCCTCGATCAAACCCTGTTCAATATGGCAAATACAAGATGGCGGCAGAGCCACAATTGTCGAAAATTGGATGTATCTTGATGTAGTTTACATTGTCTGCAAATTTCATTCCAATCGGATCATTTTTAGAGAAATTCAAAATGGCGGATCAAAGATGGCGGCAAAGTAACAAAAAAAAAAAACAAAAGTCAACTTGACATCCTGGACCTGAACATGTACCACATCGATATCCGCTTTTCCTGAGGAGTTATGCCGGGTACGGACGATCGGACGGAGAGAACTGAAGCTATAAAAGCGCCTTCTTCCCTTTATTTCGGGAAATTGCGCTAAAAATGGAACAGTTGCCCTATGCTCCATTTTCTATCTGAGAAACCGTTTTATGCGAATGCTTTTTACCCTCGTTTTTACCGTTCAGTGGGAATGTTTCGGCGTGCGTTGGAATATAGTATGGATCCAGTATCCATGTAAAATGAATATTTTGAATCTATTTAACCATATCCGGACCGCGACTTTAAAAGTGACCATCAAAATTGGTGGGTATTTCAATCAAACATCCTCAACAAGAGCGTTAACATCTGCACGAGTTATGGTTCCAAAAACTCGAAAAACACTAATCGTCTTGTGATACAAGGTCGGTCTGCATAGTCTAATTTATTGTGTGGCTAGGTATACATTTTCGCGAAAAATTAGCATGAAAGCGCGGATCCTGTTTGCATACCTATACAAATCATATCATCATGATGAATTTTCTTCGAATTACAATAGTTCTTATTATGTGATGCGATGTTTAATGTGAGGAAAAAACAATAGTTCAAGATTTTTTAGTCCAAGAAGACATTGGCTGCGGTTTATAATGAGCAACTGCAAGGTTTTTTCTTTGTTTATTCAACGTCGGCCTGTTTCCGCAACGAGGCCTAGCAGTCCTAGCACCGACGCCGGTGAATGCTTGCTTTCACTATACCGGAAATTTTGCCGAACCCCTGTGTATCTCAGCACAATGTAGGGATTTTCAACGACCACCAACATCGCATGAGGTTGACACCATCGTTTACATTTTACGTGCTATGCGGCACAAATCGCATTTGTGCCTGACACATTGCCTTACATTTAGCAAGCATTTCAACTGAATCAAGAAGCCTGTTTTCGAGACGAAAATCCGATCGTGCCCGGTGGGGATCAAACCCACAACTTTTGGCATAGCAGTCGGACGTGCTAACCATCACACCACAAGCTCCTCCGCCTGCAAGTTGAATTCTTAGCTATCAGAAATCGTCTCCGTGTATCCAAATTTTTGTACTTTTCTTACTTGAATACTATCAAGAAACCAAGTATCTATGAACGAGAGAATATGCATTGTAAAGATAAACTTGGAACTGGCCGGCAGAAGCCGATAAAAGGAAGCAACGTGGCTACTCAATTTCTACCCACCTCGAAATTTGTACGAGCGCTGTCGTCAGGGTAGGTTTTGTGCGTCCACATTTTGCCTATCAAGTGGTTTTCGAATTTGTGTAGGTCGAAATCAAAAACCGAGTGTTTTTCGGACTTAATTTGCCAACGATGGACCGTGTAGGGCATTGGAAGCCAGAATTAGGCTTTGTTTGGCCGATTGAAGAAGCACGACCACACCTGGCCCATCAAAAACAAAACCGACCGACACCTGAGGTAACGTAAAGAATGATTTGGTTCCTTTTTTCGAATTACCAACAAGATTTCTACGAACTAGTTTTTACCATCGAGATTTCTACCGTTGAGCTTCAACCATCCAGAATAAACCTCCTGTTTCAAAGTCTGGAGATTTTGCCTGCAAGTCTTCGTCCTCGTCATCTAGGTACGTACCATGGAGATTCCCGAAACGTTACATCGAGTATAGGCGATATCCCGTCTACCAGGAAGCACTCCATCTCCTGAGCGACTCTTTCCTTTGAAAGAAACGTTTCAGAGTGGAGTAGCCCAGTCATCCTAGCTCATTTCAGGGCTTGAGGTCGGAATCTCTCCCATAAAGCTGGATTTTTGCATACATGTCCAGAAAACAGCCCTCTCTCTATTAGTGATAAAAAAAATTATGAGACCCGGAGCGTTTTCAGCCGTTTTGAAAAATCTGTCAATTTTTTCAGTTTTTCTTGAATAACTCTGTGAATATTCAACTTATTGGCATAAAAGTTTTTGCAATGATTAGAGCTTGAGATTCTGCAACCAATGTTGCCAAAAATATTTTTCTAAATTCCATGGTTTCTGAGAAATGTCAAATAAGTTAAGCGACTTCATTCACTTTCATCATTTCAATTGACCCATTGAAAAAAAATTATCGGGCTTTCAACAGATCTGCCCTTTTTTGCATTCGAGTATACATAAAAAAGGCTTCCAAAAAATATTCATATGTCGGTCGGTCTGCAGGTCTAACGGTCAGTCTGGTGGTCGGTCTGTTGAATTTTGTGCCCAGATTTATTCCCAAGCCGTTAAACCAATTTCGACCAAATTTGGTAGATTCTTAAGTGACAAGGTTTAAACGACAAAATCCAAATGTCATCTTGATCTGTCACTTGGGAGTGTCACTATAAAAGAATTACAGTAGGTCTATCTCACCAAATGCAACTTGTGATACATCATTTTAAAGCCCTTGAAAAAATGCATACAAAATGGTCAGTGAGAACCTTCAATGTTGCGTCTGTCAAAAGATCACAAGCTGTCAAACTTTAAATTTTAACTTTTCATAACTCTTGAAGTAAGGAACGGAATTGAACCAAACTTTGTTCCCAACAAGAGTGCCTCGCAATAATTTGATGGATCATAAAATGTACCGGCAGCAGACAGGGATGCAACCTGAAAAAAAAATTGCCTAGTCATCCGAGCCTGTAGTGTACCTACTTGAAATAGTCAAAAAATCATCCCTTGCTTGAAGAAAGTAGTTCTCAAACGGTCTTTTTGCTATATGGTTAGCTCTTCCCCACCTCTTCAACATGGTAAAAGCAGACATCCCTGTGACGTGTAGTATTTAGTATACAGGGTGAACATTGGAAAATAAATATTTAAAAATGTTTTTTCCGTTGAAATAATCCTCGAGAAAAACAGTCTTTCATCATTAAGCAACTTTATAGTCTCCTGCTGAACATGTGAAAAATATGCCACTCCATAGCCGCTGGTATTCTACGTACAGGGTGCAATCGATTTTGTCCAATATTTCTATCTTTTTCGAATAAATCAAGACAAAACCCATTTTCAGCCCTGTTACAAGCCTATAATCTCTTATTCAAGATACAAAAATGTCAGATTCCTCAAACTGCAAAAACACAACATACAGGGTGAAACAAAAAATTGATTTCACCCTGGTACGTGGGATACCAGCGGCTATAGAGGGGTACATTTCTCACATGTTCAATAGGGGATCATAAGGTTGCTGAATAATGAAAGACTGTCTTTTTCGAGAATTATTTGACCTTGAATAGAAAATTATTGAACTATTGAACATGTGAAAAATGTACCCCTCTACAGCCGCTGGTATTCTACGTACAGGGTAAATGTGAAATCAATTTTTTGTTTCACCCTGTATGTTGTGTTTTTGCAGTTTGAGGAATCTGACATGTTTGTATCTTGGATGAGAGACTAATGGCTTGTAACAGAGCTGGAAATGGTTTTTGTCTTGATTTATTCGATAAAGATGAAAAATATTAGAAAAAATCGATTGCACTCTGTACGTAGAATACCCGCGGCTATGGAGTGGTACATTTTTCAAATGTTCAACAGGAGACTATGAGGTTGCTAAATTATGAAAGCCTGTTTTTCTCGAGGATTATTTCAACGGAATAAACATTTTTAGATATTCATTTTTCAATCTTCATCCTGTATACTAAATAGTACACGTTACAGGGATGTCTGCTTTTACCATGTTAAAGAGGTGGGGAAGAGCTAACCATATAGCAAGAAAACCGTTTGGGAACTACTTCCTTCAAGCAAGAGATGATTTTTTGACTATTTCAAGTAGGTACACTACAGGCTCGGATGACTAGGTAATTTTTTTTTCTCAGGTTGCATCCCTGTCTGCTGCCGGTACATCTCATGATCCATCAAATTATTGTGAGGCACTATTGTTGGGAACTTGGGAACAAAATTTGGTTCAATTCCGTCCCGTACTCCAAGAGTTATGAAAAGTTAAAATTTAAAGTTTGACAGCTTGTGATTTTTTGACAGACGCAACACTGGAGGTTCTCATTGGCTATTTTGTATGCATTTTTTTGAGGGCTTTAAAATGATGTATCACAAGTTGCATTCGGTGAGATAGACCTTATGTCATTTTTTTGTAGTGACATTTCCAAGTGACAGATCAAGATGACAATTGGATTTTGTAGTTCAAAACTTGTCACTTATGAATCTACGAAATTTGGTCGGGATTGGTTCAACGGCTTGGTAATAAATCTGGGCACAAAATTCAACAGACTGACCACCAGACTGACCGTTAGACCTGCAGACCGACCGATATATGAATATTTTTTGAAAGCCTCGTTTATATATACTCGAATGCAAAAGAGTGCAGATCTGTTGAAAGCTAGATAATTTTTTTTCAGTTGGTCAAATGGAATGATGAAAGTGAATAAAGTCGCTTAACTCATTTGACATTTCTCAGAAACTATGGAATCTAGAAAAATATTTTTGGAAACATTGGTTGCAGAATCTCAAGCTCTAATCACTGCAATTTTTTATGCCAATAAGTTGAATATTTACAGAGTTATTTAGGAAAAACTGAAAAAATTGACAGTTTTTTCAAAATGGCGGATAACGCTCCGGGTCTTAGAATTTTTTTTTATCACTAATAGAAAGAGAGCTGTTTTCTGGACATGTATGCAAAAATCCAGCTTTATGGGAGAGATTCCGACCTCGAATGCTAGGATGACTGGGCTAGAGCCCGTTTCGGTTTGTGGATGCAAAATTTTCCAAAACTAACCTGCGTGGACGCCTTCTTCAGCGATTTCAAGCCTAGGCGACCGGGGCAATCGTCCGTTCGCTCCCTGAAAAGCTCAGCTCAGTCTAAAAGATCGCGGCACGTTTGGAAGACGTCTCCGGGTGTACAACTTAGTGGAATAGGCCAAGTGAACAAAGCGACATTTCGCCTACAGTAAAACTCCATTTCCCCTCTCTCAATAATTGTGTTTTATTAAAAATGCCGTAACATTCAATCATTTTTCTCGTTAATATGTTTGTTTGAACACTACTCGAGTACCGTTAGCTAAAAGACGGAATAAAGTTTCAAGGGTTGGTAAACATCGAGGTAAACATTCAGTGGTTTCGCAAAAATCGTTGCGATTCCGGCCATCCGCCAAAGGGTTATTACGTTATTACAATCCGATCACGTTCTTTGTTGCAGTGGTTATCGCAGCTGGCGAGGTAGGTAGGTACCCATCCAGTCGCGTTGATCGGTTTGGGTTTGTCTCGGGGTTTGTTATCTGACTTTCTTGATTCCGACAGTAGGTACCTACCTCGTTTCAACAGACACCGTTCAAATCCTTCCGGCTTGTGTTGAAGCCAAACCTCTCTTTCAGAATCTAATATTTCGCTCATTGTGGTAATAACAGCGACTGGCAATTTTGTATATTTCATGTATTGTGAAATTAGCCAACCGGCACCTGTTCATTTTCTTTGCCTTTTGTGAATAAAATTTGTATTCGTAATCCAAACTTTGCTTTATCTTCAGTATTGTATTAGTCATTGCTTGGTACTATAATTATTCTTGGGATCTCGGCTCATAATAGTGTGGCGCCCCCGACCATCTTGAGAACCCCGGCCTTCTCTATTGATTAGCTGGCGGGCCGTGTATGAGTAAGACAGTCCGGTAGGTAAGTCGCACCGAAAAGGCACGAGGCCTTTTTGCCATGCAACAATGTTGACCAGTCGCATTTTACTTTGTAGGAAACATGGGCAAGTTTTTAATTTGCATGGGCGATGATGAAGACTGCAGAATTTTAAAATGAAGCTCGTCTCTTCGAAAATGAAGAAGTGTTCAATGTTCATTTCCACAAATGTGAAAGGTACTAACTTGCCGAATGTTGCTCAATATACAGAGTGACCCAACGAAAACAAAACAGACAGATTCTCGGGCACTTGATCTATTTGTTTTTATACTGTAATATGTTTACTAGAGAAACATAAGGCCCGTCATGGTATCGGCAACTTCAAGCCAGCCTCCTGGATAAATAAATACTAAAATTAGCATTATCTTGGGAAATTTGCATCTAATCGTAGAAAAATAATAACACCGCTGGCGCTGTAAAGACAAGTGAACTAGCTTCAAAATGATGTACCAATCAAGTCCAATTGTCAATAAAATTTTCGAAGGAGTTGCCGCCCTGACTACGGGGGTGGAACTTCACGGTTCGATCAACAGCAGTTGACCGTCCTTCTTGAAAACAAAGTTGACCTATTCGGGGCTATTTCGAGAAAATGAGAGCAAATGTCCGAAAATCTGTCTGTTTCGTTTTCGCTGAGCCACCCTGTATAGGACTCATTTGTTTCAGAAAAATTAGTCAGATTTTGAGTTAATTTATACTCAATCTACTCGATGTGGATCTTTTTTTGAATAGAAATTTCAAAGTTTTCTCGAAATATAAGTTCGTACACATGTGCTCATGTATTTATACTAAATCAAGTAATTTGCCACATTCTGCAATTTTCAAGTACAGTCGCCTTGTGAAATTCAGTACTTCATCAGCGACGCTGCGCTACACTAAATTGTTATTATTGTAGTTGTTTATCGCTACTTACAATTTATACAATTTACAAAACTTACAATTTGACATGCCAGAGAAAAAGGCTATCGATTAAGGTTGATAGTACCAAATCGATCTTTTTTCTATGAGGAGTATTTTCTGTGACGGACAGACAGACGGATGGAGTGATAGACAAAGTGCAGCAGCTAAAAGCGTCATTCCCCTTGAGGAAGTGCGCTAAAAAACGAGGAAAACCCTGCCTTTTACCTGTTACACTCACCTTACATAGTATTTATTTATTCTAGCATACCTATTGTTACGAGCGGCGCTTCCCGTGCATTCTGGAGCACACCTGATCTTTCTAGACAGATCCCATCAGATCTCAGAGCGAAGCTCTGGACATTTCCAGAGTATACACGATGGCTTAGCGAATGAAATTTACGTGACGACTTTAATGATCGAGCAGCACACATCTGTCCATTTGGCGGAGGTGCCGGATTTACTGTACGTTGGTAATGCCTACAAAATGTGTAGGATTTTTCGGAAGTCTCCTAGAAACGGTATGCCGGCTCACTGTGGAATTTGCTAGAGGACCGATGGAACATTCGAAATTAATATTTCGGAGCTATATAAAGCACCGATCCTCGGCCTACGGACCAGTATTGAATTCGAAGAGACAGCGAGCGGATAGAAAGCGAGTAGCACCAGCGATATTCCCAAGCGCAATAATTGTTGGCGTTGGCGTGTATTTATTGTAGTACGCAGTAATAAACAGTGTGTTTTAAAACGATCGTCTCAATTATAAACGAACTTCAACGCGAAATACGTAATACTATCATCGGATCCTTCATAATGGAAAACCTTACATCCACAGACGAAAACTATATAGCCCGTGACCGTCACTGCTCACTTTTTTATGAGCTCAAAATTTGACCATCTTCTCGCTCAGGCATTGTCGTCATCAGAAGAAATTATGGTTGCATGCTCCTTGAATCATTTACATCACTAATTGAATCACAGCCGTCATCTCTTTAAGGTTACGACACCATCATCTCGTGACTATCAGCAATTTCTTATACGATGCGTACCCGTACCTTACCTACCTACACAATGAGGGATGCATAATGTATATTGCATTCAAGATCTAAGTGTGTGTTTAGTTGCAACTTGCAACTGATATACGTCGTACGGGAACACTACCTACTACTTGAATATCGATACTTACGGGATTCATAATTCGCGGACACGGAGCCCAGGGCAGTTTACGAAAATGCCCTGAAAGTGGCAGAAAAATTGAAAAAAATTTCCTTTTTAATTTTGAAGATATGGGAGAATAGGTAGGGAGGCTTGAACTCTTTCAATATTCGTTTTTTGAACGATATTTGTGAACTGTTTTAGTCAGACTTAAAAGGATTTTTTTAATCTTTGTATATATCTTTTTATTTGATTCATTTACAGGGCGGGAATGGTGATTTGCGGGAATTTTTTGAGAAAACTAGATCCTTAGGATTGATGTTACACCCTGTAAGAGTAACTCAAGTTTGAAAACACATTCAAAGGTTCAAGAAAACTCCCCTACAGTCTGAACTAAACAGCCCACAAAAATATTTCAAATAACGAAGATAGATGGGGTTGAGTGCCCCTCATTAATACGAGTATCCCAAAAAATTAAAGAACTAAATTTTTTCAACATTTCTCTCTGTGATCAACTGGCATGCATCAACTATTTTTGGGAAGGACATTTTTGCCCAAGGCTGCCATTCCTATGGTCAAATGTTTCTGACCTCGACGTTTTAGCATACAGGGATTCCAAAAAATTAATGAAAATAAAAACAAATTGCGTTTAGAGTAGTCGGAATACTAGAGGGACCTGTGGGCGGAGCCTAACTGCGCGATCTTAGTTCATCTAGTGGTGCACCTAGATTTGCAGTGGGATTTCAGGTTCGCCTGTGACCTGGTAATGGTCCACCACTCCAGCTGACGGTGTTGCTTCCCCTATTTCAACACACGGGCTCGTCCAAAACGATTTTTGTTTTTCTGTTCTCCCTGTCAACTCTACCATATCTACTTCTCGATTTTTCAAAAAAACTAATTTTTTGGGAAGTGAAAAGTACCTACCTACTATTTCAGCCAACAAATTTTCGGAAAATAAGTTGACACTGTGCATAGAAGTTGTACGTCAGTCTCAAGCTCTGACATTGCCGCGGTGATGTGCTGGGAAATAATTGAGAAAATGAAGAGAATCTACCTACCTGCTTTGCTTGCGAATTTTGGAAAACGAAATATGTAACGTGAAAATGTAGAACCATTTGATTTTTTGATTGCTATCAAGAGTGCTGAAATTAAGTGTAAGTAGTTGAAAAAATTAATATATCAATTATTAAAATTTTCATAAAATAATGATACTGTGAATATCATAAATTACACTTCTATTAATCGATGAAGATTGTTGAATACTATTAAAGTAATTAACAGCTGAGGCAACCTTGACGCCTGTCTTCGTGGGGTCACGTGTGCCCCCGCCGGCACGCACGCCTGTGACATCGCGCTCTCGTCCATAATTGTCAATAATATACTTACAGGGAACATTACGTAATGGTCGTAATCGTAATGTACAGTAACATTGCTGTGTAATATCTCAATATGCGTATAAGTATGGTATAATACCTATAGTGAAACTGCCAGAAAGCAATCTCTATTTTTTCTTCCACTTTACGGGAATATTTCTTTAATTTACACATATAAGAGCAACAAGACAACACAATGGGTTTTTGAAATCTTCCCAAGCCGGGTTGGCTTCCATACCTGATTAGAATCTTCACAATTTTTGTTGCTTCGCCAAGTTGATTTTCACCTTGAGATGAAGATCCGCTTACTATTACAGTTCAAACAAATGTTTAAATTATCTTTGACATTTTTAATATGTAAATGGCCGCCGTGGAGCCAACAATATTAAAAATAAAACACCTTATTGACATTTGAGGACTTGTGGTGACAACAATAAGGAAAGAAGTACGAAGACTGTTACATTTCGGAAATGGTGAGGTCGAGTCAGGGCATGATCCGGAATGAGACAAAATCCATTTTCGCTTTTTCATAAGGCCACGCAATGAAGGCTGAAGATGGAAGATGAGATGGCGCTGGAATCTAATAAGGGGTTTCCAATTTTTCGTTGTCTCTTTTTTCCGTGACACCATCCATGCATAAAGGCGTATCATGTCATGTTTTGACATACGACGTTTTGTTTCTGACCGGTGACAACACTGCCCAAGGAAGGATTAAGGGTCAATAATAAACTATTGACTAAAGGTGGGTTCAGTCAGCTTATTTAGCCGCAAGTTTTAATTTCAGTAAGTTTTCGTCATATGTATTTTGATTTTGATCTACCCAGAATTAAAATTTACGCGTTCGTCGCTGAAACACCTGTATATTGTGCTGTATGGTTGCGAGCACATAAATGGAGCATACGGCACCTCCGCCAATTGTAAAGATGTGTCTTATTTGTGCGTCGTGATCTCCAGCGAGTCTCAATCGAAAGAGAGTGGATCAAACAACACCTTCACCACTCCCGCCATCATAAAACTCGAGATCCATACAGTCTGCAGCATCGGTCATCGGACTATTTTACTTTTCTTGTGTTTTGACGGAAAAGGAGTGGACTAGCAATGAAATATGCGGAGACCTTTCTTTTAGACAATAATATTTCCAACAATTTCTTTTCCAGGCACTTTTTTCCGAAGTGCCATCGTTCACGAGATAAACGCAAAAAACTGATCTTGAAGTTCTCTTCGAGGCCACGACGGCCAAACCTTAGAGTGGATCCTTGAGGACTTTTAGTATGTTTAACTACATGCTGCATGCCTTATTCAGCTTAAATATATGCAAAAATCTAGCTGAGTTTCATTTTTGTTAGCTATTTGCTATTTGCGATATAACTTTATTTATTCGAACATAACCAGGTATAGGTAAGTGGTAAGTTAATGACAATAACTTTTTAGTGAAGAATACGTATGGACAATCATCTACCCAGGTCTCTGCTTTAGAAAACTTGGAGTCCTAACCGGCAGTTGTCTTGAAAAAAGTTTCTTTTGGAATAACGAACGTGCGTGTCTTATAAAGCAAAACATAGTCAATTTTCCATTGTTTATTCCATTTTCGGTTGCATGCCACCTCAATGAGAAGAGCAATTGACGCGGGCAAAAAGTTGAAAATGAGGTGTTCACATGTCTGAGCTTGATGCGGAGCTGAAAAAGAAAAAAATCTTGTCAGCCATCATCGCGGGGATACCTACTGATGAAGGAGCATGCATATACACCTGAGATCCCACTACCGCCTTAGCATCATCGTATAAGGCATATAAAATGAGACTCTCACTATTTCGTAGGAGTTTAGTGATCAGTGGCCGTACGGACACAAGGTAAGATTTTTGAGTGTGTGGGTGGGAGTTTACATCAGTGTTTTTGCACTTTCTGTAGTTATTGGATCGACAAGGGTGAGTCCATCTCGAGACAATTAATTTTCGTAATAATTATCACACCTGAGAGTTTTATAATAAGCATTGGTTGTCGACGGCGTAAAGGTTAGCGGAACAACGGCGCCAGTTCTTGGGCAATCGCAAAAACCTGATGAAAAGTGCTTTAAGTATACCTACCTATACAGTGATCGAGTGTCAAGATTCTCGTAATAACTAAAGATTTGTTTTTAAAGTTACAATTTGGTGCATCTGAAATAATTAAAGGTCTCCATATCATTGAGGATTACTTAGTATCTATCGCCGCGTGCATGCGGGTGACAGTAATGTAAATATAAAAGACTTTTTCATTGATGTAGCGTCTAGGTTGGGCAATTTTTGTGTCAATAGGGCTAAATTGAGTGCTAAAATTCGGCGGTCACTTTTCCGTTCTATTGTCAAACAATTTTAAAACAAAATGAACGGGTTTCAAGGTTTCAGTGTTAATTTCGCGCGATGCGGTAACACCACTTTCGATTTCGGTCATCTCTTCTGATCCACCGTTGAAGTTTCCTGTGCGTGATACGTTTGCAATGCATACCGGAGCGTTCGCTTCTTTTGATTCCTCTCACGAAATTGTTGAAGATTCAGTTCAGGTTTTTTTGTTTTCGTTTTCGTTTCGCACACATATTCGTATGGGTAAAAAAATTCAACCCAATTTTTTCTTTTTAGACAATAGAAATGTAGAATTTTGTTTTTGGTCAATGGATTATAATAGGTAGGTATCTACGATTGTGATCGTTTCCCTCGTCGTTTCCCAAACATTTTTTCCGGTAACCTATACCATAAAGTACCTAATGCAGCACTTCAAGTTCAAAATTCCTCATTATTTTGAAGTTTAGGAATACGAGTAGGTCCACTAAGCCAAAAGATTTTCAATCGAACACTCCAAAGCGACTTTCACGTTTTGGTTTGGAGTGCACTCTATAGCGAAAATTGCGTGTACTCTGGAATGCTTTTGGCGCCTCGATTTTTTCTTGTATGTGTTCACCAGGCTTACAGCCAACTTTTTTCACACTTACCTGAGTAACCTTCACACTACCCTTGGCACCTCACAATCCTCGCATCGATGCTGGATTCTGGATTACCTACTAGAATTGATATGGAAGCGATGGATGGATCAAGCCCCCGATCTTAAGGCTCAGGACTCTTTTTGTGGGCCCATTTTTCCACCTCTCCTGATGCTGATGATTTTCACGCTAATCAAACATCGAACTTGACGACCTGACAAACTTGGGGTAGAAAATTTAACAGCAGCTAGTGGAATGCTCAAAAAAAAACCAGACAAATGTTGAACAAAATTTACGATTTTTGTTTTTGGAAATATGGAGGGTCAAAAGGTGCGTCCTTCGACCTAGACTCTTTTCATCAAACCAAAAAGCTAATTTTTTGAACCTTCGAATGTCTTTCGTAATTTTATTTAGTGTACCTACAGGGTGAGACATAATTCCTAAAAACCTATTTTTCCTCGAAAATGCCCGTGAAAAGTTCTAGAGGTTGTAAAACTGATGTAGAGCAACAAATAACACAAATCGTTTCCATATGAAATTTTCTGCGTGCATTTTTGAAGAAAACTGGATTTTCAGGATTTATGATTCACCCTGTATAGCAAATAAAGTTACAAAACACATTATTCGAAGGTTCAAACACATCGCTTTTTGATCTGTTGAAACGAGTTTACTGAAATCTTTCAAAATATCGAAAATAGAGGGGATCGAAGGGCCATCGTTTGACCCTCCATATTTTTAAAAATGAAAACTAATTTTTTTCCCAAACATTCCCTAACTGCGGTTAAATTTTCTAAGTCAAGTTTGCAAACATCCTGTATACACATTTAAGCCCTGCTATACGTCCACATTTTCATACAGGGATACAGGGTGATTCGAAAATGTCGGATCATCTTAAAGATGTGTTGAATAAAAACGCAGCAGCTAGAATATTTCTTAAAAAATTTAATGTCTTTCAATTTTGAGGTTATGGAGCGACAAAGTTGGTCTTTCCCTTCTATTTTCATCAATTCGAAAGATTTGGGTAAACTGCAAAATAATGACTACAAAATATCAACCACTGAATGCGTGTATAGTACTATAGTATGTTCACTTGTACCGTGATTCTAGTCGGCTGTGAGATTTTGTTTCCATGTTGCCAAATATGAAATATAGAAGATCCCCAAAGCTTTGCAGTTGGCTGCTCTGGCCAAAACTCTACCAGTTTTGAAACACATTTTTTGCGTATTTCCTCTGCAGATAGACGGAACATTTTTGCGGGACGTGATGTCTGACGCTTTCTTTCCATTTTATTGGAAAATGTAGCAATTTTTCGACCTGTTTTTAATTTTCGCCAATAAACAAATAAATCAAAAGAGCCTTGACATTTGACAGTTGTCAAAAATATTTCTAACCTCTCGAAGCCGGTTCAACTTTCGATGGTTCAAATTAAAGAGTATACAATGCCCTTCGTCCAAAAAAGGGGCCTCATGCAATCATCAACCCTTTCGCCTCTTCCAGTCAAAAATACACACCAAACCTTGAAGAATTATAGGCGATACAAGAATCGCCGTGCAGTCTGTCATTGGCAAAAGAATTTACGTGTAAAAAGTAAATTAAACCAAATTTCGAAAAACCCAGCTGCTCAAAGTTGCTTATTGGACCGAAATTGATGTTAGTACCTTCAATTTGCAATTTGCTTTCGTTTTGGGGCTTCCCGGGACGACTTTTTGCCGACGCTGAATGGGCCGCCGCGTCGTCAAGATGACTTAGATTTGCGGCCGCCCCGTGCTCTTTTGGTGTCTACATGACTGTAACACAGATCTGGGTCCCCCTAGTCGCACTTCCACGTATGAGTCGTATGACCAGGTCAGTTTTCCAAGATTTTAATATCAATTTGATAAGAAATATAACTTTACTTCCAGAGAAGTCAGTTTTACACTAGGTGAAAGGCGACAAGCCTACAATGCTGAGGTAGAAAATTTGCCCAGCCAACTAGAGTCACAGTACAAGTGAACCTACTACTTATACTGAATTTATGTTTCCTGTACAGGGTGCGTCATAAGCTACAAAAATTCAGTTTTTCTAAAAAACCAGAAGCAAAAGAATTTTATGAAGATGAATTGTGTTTTATTGTGCTCTACATAGGTTACGGGACAACTTGACTGTTAGCAGGCACTTTTAGGAGAAATAATAATAAATGTCAGGATTCACAATCACAACCCATCCATTCTGTATAGGAAACAGAAATTCAATAAAGATTCAGTGGTTGGTTTTTTGAAGTCATTGTTTTGTGATTAAAAGTTTACGAAAATCTTGTGAAATAACGAAAACAGAAGCGATCGAAGATCCAACTCTTGGCCCTCCATAATTTCCGAATTAAAAGACGAATTGTTCCAACAACTTTCCAGCATTATACTACATATTCTCTATAAAACACACCTTTATTAAGGTGGTCCGACAATTTTGAATCACTCTGTATAGGCTAGGTATTGCTTAATTTGTTTATAGAGAGATACCGCCACGAGTAGTTATTAGCTACACTAGCTAATAGCTATTAGCTACTAGCTAATACAGTGTCCTAGAATTGATGGCGAGAAAAGTAGATAACCATAGAATCCTTGGATGATGTTGAGATCGGTTGTGGAGTTTTTTTTTTAAATTCGACTTTTCCTTGTCTGCTTTTGGAACCGCTGGCGCTGGTGGGATTTTTGTGGAATTTGACCTGAAGGTAGATTGGCGAATCAAATCATTGCTCTGTCAAACTGTAACACAGCTTGATATGTGTCGAGCTCTTTATACGTTATTGGCAAAAATACATGGATAAAAGTTGAACTTTGAGGTGTCATATCATATCTCTGTCACGGAGCCGAATTCCGGAAAACCAATAATTATTGCACGCAGTAGGTCTTCACATTAAATGAGGAATCTATGGCTTCTTTTACTGATATAATTTCTGGGACACCTGAGGATATACAGGGTGTTTCAAATTCACCGTAAACAAGTTCAGGACAGTTTAGACTTTCGAGAAATGCTCTAATAGTGCACAAACCGATATTACATTTTGGGTTAGTGCAGTGGAATTTGGCATGAGCGAATTTTATATCTTTGTATCAGCACTTGAATTTTTGTTCCTCAGGGGGCGAATGGAGGCCTTCCAAACTTTGAAGATTGAAGAGCTTTCACAAAACGACCATTGAGTATCTATAATGGTCGGTCATGAAGGAAGCTTACGAGTTTCTTGGAAATATTGGCAGCAATTATCGTCGTATTCGTTCATTCTTTACACTTGAAAAAAATATTTTGTGACAAAGGTCAAAAAATCTGTAATTATTTTTTCTTTCATGCAAAGAAAAGATGAATTAATATGTCCTGTTGAGTTTCCAACCAAATCGCATTCCATGAAACCAATTATGAAGACAGAAGTTTTTCAAAGGCATTTTCCTAACAAGTAGTAACCTCTTCATTGGACCTTTTTCGGTAGCATTTATCAATGTCGCCACTTGTAGACACGACGGTCAAACACGTATAGGTGCAGGGTGTTCACGTTAAGATTGACTCCCCCCATTAGCTGCCCCTGGGATAATTTCAAAAAGGAAAACTGATTCTTGAAGGAGTTTTGCTGTTTTTTTTTCTTTGCCCATAAAAATTTTCTAAATCATCAATTTACAGGTTGTCGTAAAAATTTTTTTTATCAACATGCACTTGATGAAGTCTTTTATCCTGATTACAATGAAATAGAGCACTTACGGATTCATTTGACGAACAAACTGTCAAAATATCATAAATGTATCAGTTTGAAATAACTGTAGAAAAATCACAATCAAACCGGTTTTGAGAATTTTTTCAACAACCTATTTTTTTTTTAAATGAGCCCGTAAGTGTTGTGTAGATTTGTATTATATTATTTAAATAAATGTGAATGTAATAAAACAAGGCAATTTTTTTGCGATACACTATATGTATATCATTATGGATCTAGAAAAAATTTATGCGGGCAAATTTGGAAAGTTCTGCAAATATCCTTCAAGAATCACTTTTTATTGGGTGGTCAATCTTAACGTGAACACCCTGTACATGAAAATAAACCTTTGAAGTGTACTTCATGTGCTCCAATACCGTTTGAGAACTACTGGGTTTATAAACCTGATGGTATAGCCTCCATTGGGGTGTCATTTGTGATTCAAAAAGGCATACTAAGTGATCAGAAGTCCATCATCAGCTTGATAAGAGGTCCGTGTGTTAACCTAAATGACATCCCCTCCAGGTGGTCAGTTTTTCGTCAGTACACACGGAGGCCAAAAAAGTAAAAATTTGTGTAATTTGATGGTAGTTGTCATCAATGCTGTTTCAAGTTTAACTTTATTCAGGATTTGTTGAAAAAAAAATCGAAAAATAAGTTTCGAAACCCAGCTACGGTGGAATACGGTGAAATGTGTGCTCTCAGACTTGGCTTTTCTTCGCATCTAGTTTTCACGACAAATGAGTGTCGTGGCATAGAGTGACTCTATGGTCGTGGGAGATCTCGAATTGCGGAATTACCAACTTTACGTAATTCAAACATAACTGAACCATTTTACCATCATAATTTTTGTTTTGGTCACACGTTGTCATCCTTGCAAACGCCGCTTGATATAATATGGCATTCTGGTGTGAAATCCGACATCGGCTAGAGCATATTTTATGCCTCCGTAACAACAACAACAACAACAACAACAACAATGCAAATTCGTCTTGCAGGTGCATCAAAAAGAATTCCCCTAAAGCTCAAAGTGAAAGTACCGCGCGCGCACGCACACATACACCACACACTGATACGAAATTACCCTGTTTTGGGTCGTGTGCTAATCGCAAAAACACAGAGCCGTATTAAGGATAATCTCAGAGTGTCCGGCGAGCACCTCTATAATCCCCCATGATGAAGTTTAGTAGGTCACAGCAAAGGTTATTGTGTGCGAGAACTTAGAAAGATCTGATAAATGAGTTGCATTTTAAAAGATTTCTCTTCCACATATCTCGTGGCGATGACAATATCTCGAAATATTTGGTCATAGATGCTTATTCCATTGAATATCGGATTGCTCAATGTATAAAACGTATGTAACTTTGCAGAAAATAATGTCAAGATGAAAGACGGTGGGCTTCAAAACAAACAGCACAACAAAGAAATAGGAACATTATAGGTATTATAGGTAGTGGTGGTGATACACAATATACAGAGTGACAATATATCCAAAGGTGAAAATATGAGTGTCATCATTGAATTGTGAAATCGATTGAAATTATTGGAAAAGTTCGTGACTAATACGCTTAGTCTAGTTCGTCTGAATTGACGTGGTTTCTTTGGCAATGTTTTTATACTGTCGTTTGCTGCAAAATCGCCGCATTAGCTTTTTGGGTCAAGAACTTGATTGCTTTCTTCCACACTGATGTGACTAATGGGACATTTCTTTAATTTAACGAGATGTTTGTTCAATTTTAAAATAAGTGCTCAATACCAGGTGCAATTTTTATATATTTGTTGAAGTAATCAGGCGGAAAGACCGAAAGTTCCATCTTTCCGTTTTCCAAGCGAACCGGTCGAAGTTCAAGAGAACGATAAGCGAGTAACCGGGAGACTTGATCGCCCAGTCAAGACACAAACCTCCACTTGCAAACATTTTGGTGGAGGCGCTACCTGAAAAGTTGACAAAATTATTAGTTACTGTTCAATTATACAAAATGTTACAATAATTACCTACAGTGTTTTCTTTTATTCCAGATGAAAGTAGCGTTTATGATACTCGCTGCTTGTGCAGCAGCAGTCGCCACACCTGCCATCAATGAAATCAGGCCAGTATCCAACAGGCCCGGTCGATTTCTATCACTGCCTAATCCACAGAAATGTGCAAATCGTAAGTTTCTTGCAAATGGTAAGGTTCGATTTCAAGTCAGGTGGCGCAAAGTTGCGGCGGTGCAAATTACAAACACAGCGGCCTGATCGGCCGAAACAGGTTGTTTTGCACCGTTCCCAGGGTAATCCGACGCAAATCCGGACGTAGTCGGACTTGAAATTGAATCCTTAGCAAATAATTTAGCAATTACTTTAGGAGTTTTAGAATTCCCTATTTCTTGGTATCCAATTTTGATTTTCGTTGTTATAAGTGATGTTACCGTGATGTTGATATCGTAGTAGTGATTACCAGTGTGTAGTTAGTGAAATTACCCAGGAGGTTCCTGTGACTACATGCTAATTTTACCGTATGATCAAAAACTTTCCTCCTCTAGGCAGGCTGTGGCCTGGCCAAAATCAGCTTCGTTTGTCTGTCCATGACCAGACCACAGCCTGCTTAGAGGAGGAAAGTTTTTGATCATACAGTACTTAACAACTTGAGGACGCCGGTCGATTGCTTGAATATGATAGAGCTTCATTTTTAAATAGAAATTTATCGTTGAGGTCAACTATTGAAAAAGGAAGGATGGCTCTTGGTTATCGACATCGAGCTTTTTCCAAAAACTCGGAAGAAAAAACAAAAATTTGACGTTGAAGGCCAGAGCCCTTTTCACTTTCAATATCAACCTCTAAATTTATGTTTGTTCAAAAAATAACGCTGTATGTACCTTGCGAAAGCTTGGACGCATTTTCTAGCGATCGACCGGCGCCAATATATTTATTAAGTGTTTAGTAGCGGTTTGCGGTTCGGTACAAAATGAGGTTTGGCTACTTCGTTCAAGTGATGGGAACAATTAAATTGTCACGTGAATTAACCAAACCGGAGCCACATTGTTCACGTTATTGATTCTCAAGGTGCGTTCAGTCAGCTTATTTAGCCGCAAGTTTTAATTTTAACCGTAAGCGGTGCATCGCTTATTGGCTGTTCTGAGGAGGCTGGTTCATAAGAGCCAATGGGCGTCGCTGCGCTTGCGACTAAAATTAAAACTTGCGGCTAAATAAGCTGACTGAACGCACCTAAAACGCCCACCGTGCCAATGACAGTCTTTTTATGAAATGGCTAACGCAGTATCTAGCGAGGTCTTGCTTTTGTTTCACTCTAAACCTGGTTCTTGGTTCTAAACAAATGGGAGTAAATACTGACAGTTTTCCAGAAGGAGCCGGTGTAGTTGGAGTAGGAGAGTTAGCTCAAAAAAGACATCCAAATGTCATCACTGTCGAAGTCGTCAAATGTCAAATTAATTCCACCTATGTGCCTGTCGCACGCCTGTGGCTGATGCATGTTAGAGAGGTTAGAAATGAAAATTTCACAAACGTCCATTGGCCATATTTCACTTGAAATTTTGCTGGAAATTCTCGCTAAGCTATGCTTACGTTCATTGTGAATTGGACAAAACGGCTTTTCAACCTACGTTTCCTTCCGGAAAATTTTTATTAGGTATCAAAAGGTTTGTTCGCGTCGCATGAACTTTCTGCACTTTCTGCACCCTAGCCAATAGCGTGGAGTACCTGGCAGCAGCTGACCAATCACAGCAGTTTGAGTGCAGAAAGTGCAGAAAGTTCATGCGACGCGAACAAACCTAAAGTTTAAAATGAACTTCGATAAAGCTTTTTCGATAATTTTCAAATAGACAGGTAACGTGACAACGATGTCATTTCCAAAATCATCCCGAAAGCGCTCCAAAATTTGGTTCTCGCATTTGCTACCTACATGGTAAGATTTCAACTTTGCGTGTCAAGAGATTAAATTCTATGTATACATGCATATTCAAATTAAGAAAATTAATAAATGAGACTAAATAAATTAAAGAATTCTTGTTACTTAATCAATTCCAAAGCAAGTTATGAGATATGGGAAACAAAGAAAAAATATTTAAAAAATCCTTTTAGCTAACCGTGACTTTTTGCGTTCCGATCATGATCTCAACACTATGCGTGCTACAAGATGGTAATTAATTTGGAGAGAATGTCAGAGTGAATGATGCGATGGCACGTGTGTACCAAACGCATAACATTAAGCAATACCTATTTATTATTACTCATTGTCAGTTTTTACAGAATATTTGAAATTCAAGCAATTTGTTTACATGATTAGGTATCCAGGTAGTGTGTTCAGAAGAAACGCTTGTAGAAACAGATATAAATAATGTTGACAACAGTTGCTAATTTCTTTTGCTTTCACTTTTTAAATTATTGTTAAAACACAGAAAATTTGGAGGAAAAGTACCTACGTTTCCGTGTGAACTAGGAGGATGCCTAAGACGTGAATCTCTTGTTTGGTCTCGTTAAAAGTACACAATGCCCACTGTATAAGTCTATTGCTCCTCACGCATTGGCTTATTTGCTGCTTTCGTGAGTAAATAAGTCCGACGGCGTTAAATCAAGGAATCGTGGGGGCCAAATCGTCAACGTTTTTGCAAATTCGTTCATCAGGAAAATCGAATTTCCTCAAAATTCAAGCACCTTGACGAAAGGAATACGATTTGCGATAGTGATCCAGAAGAAAGCTTGAAAAACTTCTATGGGTACCTATCCTAATTTATATACCCTCAGATTTGCAAATCCTACAGACGCGGCTACATCTACCCGTTCAGATTTGGGTAGGTCCTACCTTATACAAAAGCTTGCGGAGAGTTGAAAATTGACTGTTTTGTGTTCTGATTAACATAATAAATTTTTGAATTCGGCAAGCCGCCGCTCGCTCCTCGACATTGGAAAAATGTATAAACAGAAAACAGTTCAAACTATCCATTTTTCTAAAAATTAAGGTTCCTGGTAGATGGCAAGTAAATTAAACAGAAAAAGCTTGTTGAATTTGGTGACAACAGCTTTACAATTCTTGCAATGCATTGCTTGTCAGCAAATGCTGGAGTAAAGTCAATTTGCATTCATGTGTAAAAAAAAATCTTTTCGAATACAAAAAATCACTCACTTGTTTTCCGAAGGATTTTTCTCAACCATAAAGAATGGCACCGATGGTGGTTCTTTCTGGCTCCTTCAACACCATTTTTCAACGTAAAGGAGCAAGTGGCGTCTTGCCTGAATTCGAAAACCTAGTACATGTGCTGATATTGTTAAAAGTATCAGAACCCGCGAAACTGCATCAGATCGTAAATTTGCGACTCCCCACGATGTTTTGCAATAAGGTAGATAAACCCCATTTTGATGTATAGGTCGACTATAGGTACATACTATACGTGTAGATACAAAATCTTCGGTACATTAGGAATCTACAATGCTATATCAGTATCATGCATCAGTATGCATGGAATAGCTAGTTTGCAGATTGCAAAGTGCATCAATAACTACAAATTCACTGTAATTAAAAATAGTAAAAGCTCTGGGGTTGCCTCACTGCCGACAATTAAAATTTCTAAAGTCCTGAAGAGACCAAAGATTCTAGCGGAAGCATTTTTTAATATTTAATAATTTTCCAACACTACTGAATGCCTTTTAGAGAGATCTGGCAAATAAACGTGGTCAACTAAACAATTGACCCGTTTGAAGATTTTTCGCTCATTTTTATGCAAGTATACGAAATATTTATTGTATTCTTCAAGTTATTCTCACCCTTTACCTACATAAGGTATGTACAGTACAGTCGACTTCAACAGAAAATTCTACCTTTCCACAACTTTGACTGATATTACTTCACATTTTTAAGTAGGTATTTGGGCAATTTTTATGAAATGTGTCTTTTCTTAACTGGGAAACTACAAATATCCAGTTTGTTTCTAGAAAACTGGCCGGTCAGTGGCGTAGGCAAGATCTGTCCAAATTGGTGGGGCTGGGCTTATTCTCTTGTCAACTCAGTTGTAGATACCCTGCAAAAAGTGAGGTTTTCGGCTGTCGCAAAAAATTCTTGCAATAATAACAAAGGCAAATTATGCTTGATATGCATGCCGAATTACGTGAATACTTCGGCATCTCATAGAATCAGGGACGAGTGACGTCACTCGGTGAATATTAAATAATATACTTGGGTACCTTTATTTAAAAAAAGAGGAAATGTGCACTTTGAATTTACGACCACACAAACAAAGAAAACGTGGCACTTTCTATTTTCTCTTGCTTGCATTTTTTTAAAAATGCATGCAAATATTATAACAGTTAGCGATAGTTGAAATAAAGATCCCCGGCTCCGGACTCGATGAATGAACGAACCTACGTGTAGTAGCTATAGGAGCTTTGCTTTAAGAAATTCCCAGAGATCTAATCCACATGCATAAAAAAGATAAACAATCCGACAGATCATTATGTAATAATACAAAACGTAATGAATTTTATGTGCGTATTTTACCATCAGTTACATCAACGTCATGAATAATTTCTTTAAATAAAACTGTAAACTCACCTCGAGTGGGTATATCAAATTTTGATTGTAGGTATCGACAACGAAATTCTTAGTTAGGTTAGGTACCTATACACATAATAAGCATAAGTATAAAGGTATAGGTAACAAGGAGTTACACAGGGGACAGAGGTAGGAAGATCATAATCTTTTATACCTACCTAATGTTTTGTGGCGACATAATTTGATGTCATTTGCTCATACTATACATACTAATAATTATTAATTATTATACATTATAGGTGAGCTCTAAGCTTCATTAAATACTTGAAGACTTAAAGACTGTTCTTTTAGTTCTAATAGGTTAAGCATGTTTATATGACCAAAGAGAATATCGTAAACGTAAAGTAAAACAGGTCTAAGTGCGTTTGCTGTGTCGACATTGGGTCTTCGGAACAGCAATGTTCAATTATCTATACAATTGTTTTCGACGACCTCTCAATCTTTACGAAATCGCCCATCATGCATGATGCGAAACAGACGAGACTTGAGTTCGTTAGTGGAAAATTTGAATAAAAAGATCCAGTTGCATGCAATTGCTGTGTTGTCTACTTAGCCCAGGTATTTTAGGTGCTATTCAAGTCAAAGCGTGAACTAATTTATGGTCGGCCAAATTTTCCATAAAACGACAGTAAAGAGTGTCTGCTATAACATACCAAAAGTCCCCTAAGATCCCGTGTCGGCGTCCCCCTTTTTGGGGCGTTTTTCTGAAATATGACAGTTACGTTATAAGTAGAACACACAGATATTGGGACGCGCGCCTGTCACCCGGAATAGCTCAGTGGCAAAGGCTTTGATTTCCGATTGATGGATCGCTGGTTTGAATCTCGTTCAAGACACAATTTTTTTTTTTCCTGGAAGTGGTTTTTTCCTTCTCCTAAAGATTATTCAAGGGATGAGAGTGCTTATTCTGAAGCATTTTCGACTTTTTTCTCGAGAAAATAAATCTAATCATACGAGTTCTGGACACATAGGTAATAAACAATAAGCTGTAATGCCATCATGGCTTTTTCGTCACATTTTTCAGCTCATAAAATGTAGTTACCTGTCCTTTGCGAAATTGTATTTAGGTATTTTCTATAATAATGCTGGACGAGCATTTCCACTTGTCCTTGTCAATCAATTATCAATTATCATTATCAATTTAAAATACAGGTGATTCCAAACTGTCGGGTTATCGCTAGGGTGTTGCTAAAGGGCACCCGTTCGAGTACAAATGTGCAAAATATTCTATTTTCGCGATATCCGAAATGCACAATAATGATTGAAGAAGAGTAACAAAAATGGACCTTTTGAAAGGAAGGCCTAAAAAAATTAAAGCCAGTTTTGAACCAAAAATAAACTTTGAAGAAACACTTTTGTGCCCATAGGTAAATAACAAGAATTAATTGAAGAAGTCATCCTCGTCTTCGTTCGTTCGCCAAAAATTTTGAGGTGCCTCCGTACTCAGAGTTTTGGTGATGAAGTAGTTTTGTTGACATATCAAATTTGATCAGAAAAACCAGCTGAAATCAACGGTCTTCACCGCAACTCGCTAGCTTCAACGGATATTGAGAAAAATGGGTGTGGACATCTTTTTTGAATGACCCGTATATAAAATAAGGAAGTGGTTCAGATTGTAGATTGTAGATTAGAGGTGGTTGCTTGGTCTCGGAGGATCCTTTATGCACTGCGACCTATAAGATCTTTTCTGCGTGACCATGCTTCTATTTAATGTCCCAGGAAATCCACCTTGTGTGAAGTGGTTCAAAGAAATGGGACAGTATAACAAGCTAGAGGACAAGTGGAAATGCTCGTCCAGCATTATTATTGAAAATACCTAAATACAATTTCGCAATGGACAGGTAACTACATTTCATGAGCTGAGAAATGTGACGAAAAAGCCATGATGGCATTACAGCTTATTGTTTATTATGTGTCCAGAACTCGTAATAATAGATTTATTTTCTCGAGAAAAAAGTCGATAATGCTTCAGAATAAGCACTCTCATCCCTTGGATAATTTTTAGGAGAAGGAAAAAATCACTTCCACGAAAAAAAAAATTGTGTCTTGAATGAGATTCAAACCAGCGATCCATCAATCGTAAATCAAAGCCTTTGCCACTGAGCTATTCCGGGTGACAGGCGCGCGTCCCAATATCTGTGTGTTATACTTATAACGTAACTGTCATATTTCAGAAAAACGCCCCGAAAAGGGGGACGCCGACACGGGATCTTAGGGGACTTTTGGTACGTTATAGCAGACACTCTTTATTGTCGTTTTATGAAAAATTTGGCCGACCATAAATTAGTTCATGCTGAAACTCGATAGTACCTGGGCTAACTGTGGCTTTTGTATGTGCTCTTGAGTTAGGAATAGGAACGCTGAATTTGCATACTTATCGGCAGGTATTCTCGTAATCTGGTGTGTTAACCAGTGGCGACATGACTTGAAATTGAAGAAGCCTGGTTCGACCATTGTAATTATTATAATTTTAAACCTAGGGGTTTTATAAACTTATCAACAAAAACAACATAGCTAGTACTTATATCTACATGAAGTTACCTACTGAAGACCAGAGGTACCCACATTATTCTTTTGGTGCTAATGACGGCTTGAGTTTGCCGTATTTATTTCAAGAAGTGAACTATGAGATAACAAAATGTCAGTATCGGTAATCAGGCAGCACCGATTTTGATTGGCCTGATTAGGTATCTACCGATAACGTCAGTAGGTAGTCACTGCTTCTACCCACTACCTCACAAAGTTGACTTATCATTATCACTCGAATTGCCACCCAATAAGGTCAAAAAGTTCAAGAATAAGAACTAAAAGAGGACACAGGTAACGTCAGGAGCAATGTGTTGCATATCTCTAGTTATCCGAGAAAAATGTTCGCTATGTATGAATAGTTCAAGTGTTCGAAAAACATGGAAGATCTAAAATTCCGAAAAATTACACAATAAACATCACAAGAATGCGGAAAAAATCCGCGCGGCTATTCAAGTTTGAACAATGTCCATCAAGTTGACATTTACTTTCTCAATTAAGTTGTAAATCTTTATCAGAATTATTGATTCTATAATAGCCAACCCGTTTTTCCATGTACGGTCATAGAGGTATATGTCCCAATATTTTCAGTGGCCGTTATATAATGTGTATAGTATTTTAACCTGTCGTTTATTTGTGATTATTAATAGGCGTTGCGCAAATCTACATGTACTTTTATTCGCTTGATAGAAATTATCATTCCTAAGAATAATCATTATTATTATACCTTTGCTTCGCACAGAAATCTGTGTCAATGTTCGATAAGTTCAAGTTTTCCTTTGTAGAGGTATTACTTCCATCAATCAAGATGTTTAAGATGACTGAAAAAGTTTTTTCCCTCCAAATTCAGCAGAACCACTTTCTTCTTGCTTCTTATAATTTCTATTTCAAGTAATTAGACTAATGGTGTGTTGCAAAGTACGCCCACTTTGTGAAAGAAATATATTATAGAGACGCGCATGAAAGTCGAATTAGGAGGATTTTTCCGGTCATTTCACTGCTAATTTAATAAATTCACCATGTGTCAGTAGCGATGAGGATGAGGATGTGAAGTTATTAACATATGAAACTGCGAAGGTCAATAATAAACATTATGAAAATTGTGAAGATTTTACCAAAGTTGGAGTGGGGATTAGGATACTAGAAATGTAGGTAACTATAAGATTGATTTGAAGCCACGTAATTTTGAGTAAAATTCACACTAACAAAGTTGAACTTCGAATCAAGACAATGTGATTTTTTGTTTCGGATCTTCAAAATTCTCAAGGTAACAATAGCTAGCAATTTTTCCCATAAGAAGGATTTCTTTTGCTAGCTATCAAAATTGTTAAATTAGGTACTTTTTTTACTACCTTTCAGTTATGACATCAGATTCCTGAAAATAATGTCGTTATTTTGTCGAGCATATAACGAGTGATCGAATAAATTTCTTCTCAAGTCGCCTATGATTCCTGAAAATCTGGCCGAAAAACGTGGCTACCAAGGAGACCGAGGCCTACTTTGGGGATAAATTTATTCGATCACTCTTTATTTAGTAACTCGATCATTATTATTACGTAGACATAGTAGTACCTACTCATACCACTAAAAGGTATAGATATGAGTTGAGATGAAAATTCTAAAAAATCAATTTTTTCCAGGACCAAAGCAGTTCTTCTTCCGAGGGCACAACTACTTCTACACAGGTCATGTTCCTGAATTAGCCAATAGGAAAGTCGACTGGCTAGACGGCAGGAACATTTGCAGGGAATATTGCATGGATTTGGTTTCAATCGAAACCCAGGAAGAGAACAATATGATCTTCAGGTTGATCCAACAAAGTGAGTCCTTCTTACTCGTACTCATTATTTCTTGCCATGCATCAAGTGACTTCGGATTTTTCGAATTTCTGGTTTTTAAACGCATCGCGTGTAATCGAATAAGTACCGCAGCGTTAAGCAACGCTGAACGCTGGTCAATCCACTATGTACGTTAGCCAAAAAAAGTGGGAGGAGTCGACATCAGCGCTCAAGGTGGCGATTCACGAAACTGAATAATGCCTATTTGTTTTGTTTTCGGCCGCGAGATGTCACTACTCGACTGAATGCACATAGCGGATAGGGAGAGCTTCTTTCACGCTTTACTGATGCCTGAGTGGTCAGCTCTTGCGTTTCTTGTTTATCGTGACCATTGTAGACGGGTTATGTAGGTTACTAGAAGGTGCTCCATATTCAAATTGGCGCATTACTGCTATTCGCGATTCCGAGTAGATAATATCGACGCTTTACTGGCAAAAACTATAGGTACCTACCGCACATTGCAACATTATTATTGTATAGCCATGCGGTATAAACATCTGAAAACTTGTGTAAAGCAACATTTAGATGTATACTTCTATTAAAGTGCATCCTCATTATTGCTATTATTATTAAGCAACTCTCTGGGCAAATGTCATATATTTTTTTAAAGTGTTCAATAATAATTAACGGAGCTAGATTAATGCCGACAGCTGCATAGATGCTTTATTAAGTATTCGAAAATGTTTGAACTGAAGCTATCTGTACTGAGGCTACGGCTTGGAGTGATCGCCTATAAATTAAAAGAAAATTCTGATAGACGAATTATAGGAGTTTTGCTAAAATACAAGGTGTTTCAGGGATGATAACAAAAAAATAACTGTGGGTAGATCTCGTCAAAATATGACGAAAAACTAGAGTTCGGCCTAATGACGAAGATACAGCCCTCCAAAGTTGACTTTTTTCGGATTTCAAAAATTTGTATAACTCAGGAACGTTTCGATAAATTTAGCTTTAATTCAGCAAAAACTGGTTTGTCATGATTATCCATCAACCTGCCAAATTTGGGAAGAATTCAACCAGGAGTATTGTAGTGTAGGAGTTATGAGGGTCAATAATTTAGAAGCATCCGAAGAAAAGTTGACTTAAGGTGACTCCTCATAACTTCTACGCCACTGATTGGATTCTCTCCAAATTTGGCAGGTTGATAGATAATTATGACGAACCAGCTTATGCTGAATTGAAGCTGAATTTGTCGAAACGTTCCTGAGTTACAAATTTTTGAAATCCGAAAAAAGTGAACTTTGGAGGGCTGTATTTTCGTTATTAGGCCGAACTTTGCAAAATGGTATATAGGTTTTCGTCATATTTTGATGAAATCTACCCACAGTTAAATTTTTTGCTATCATCCCTTAAACACCCTGTACCTATGTCACAGCCGAGGTCACAGCGGAAAATCAAAAGCCGCAGATGTGGTATATCACTATATTTCTGTTATATATCTTTCAAGTTGGTTATGCAATATTGGTTAACATACCTTATTTGTGTCTTCCGCAGACGATGTCCCTTATATATGGACATCGGGTCGCCTGTGCGACTTCAAAGGCTGTGAGAACCGGGCCGATCTGGAACCTAAGACCGTCTACGGCTGGTTCTGGTCCGCGAACCGCGAAAAGATGGCGCCCACCAACCAGATCCCCAGCGGCTGGGGCTACAACCCCTGGTCCTCCACCGGCCACAAGAAGCAACGCCAGCCAGACAACGCTGAATTCGACATCAACGGCACCAGCGAATCCTGCCTGTCCGTCCTCAACAACGTCTACAACGATGGCATCGCATGGCACGACGTCGCCTGCTACCACGAAAAACCAGTCATCTGCGAGGATTCCGAAGAGCTTTTGAACTATGTAGCCGCCACGAATCGCGGCCTCCGCCTGTAAATTATTTTTGAAACAGTTTTCCTTTCCCTCCGCATCCTTTATTCCGATACCCCGTCATTTGAGATCAGCCACTGTAGTTTGTCTCTAGAATGGACTACAGTGGATGAACTCAAATTTTCGCGACCCCTTTTAGGTTAATTTGATGTGTAAATTGATAAATACCAATTTTGTATATTTATTTTTTTGATATACGATATACCTTTAGCGCTTAGGCGTAACTGTAACCGATTTTATCAGGTACCTAATAAATTTATGTTACTTTTAACAACGTCACTTTGTTTTTAGAAGCATAAGTTGGCAGTGTTGGTTTGGTATCAAGTTGGCTGGGAGTCTCGCCATGCGACGCCCTTGGAAAGGAGAAATTCGTGAAATCATAGCTCACTCGAATCTCACTAGATTTGAACGTACTATAACCAAAGACCTCGATCTCAAGTTAAAGATACCTGCGTCGATCCGCCGTAAAATTACCAGTAACGCAGTAACGAGACGTAACAATCTCGATCAACGAATTAGATTGCAGTATTTAGCAAATTAGGCACCTTACTTACAACTCTTGAAACTGATCCAGGATCGAGAGAGAGAGATTTCGGATCGATCGAGCGACTATTCTGGGGTCCAGTACATTTTCCCAGTGTATTTTTACGCTTATTTTTTCGAGCATTCTGACGAAAATCATCACCTGAAACAAATCATTCAAATAAAATCTTCTATTCTTTTAAGAATAGTGTATCTTTGGCTGGAAAGTTGGTTAATGTGTGAAATCTCCGAGAAAATCTCTGTAATGTGTTAATGATTAGCGCTAATTTTAGCATGATTCTATAAGGCGCTTTCGTTTTGCCAGCAGGAGCTGCTTGGGGTAGATCACTAAACAAAGAAAGTAGATCAAGCTGGGCTGTGATTGGTGTATGTATCTACTCTCTCTATCTAGTGATCTACCTGGAGCAGCTCATGGCGCAAAACTAAAGCGGCTATACATATTATAGTGAAGTATGTAGGTACGTACAAGAAATATATGGTTTTCAACTTTCAACAAAATATGGACGTCCTTAAATTTGATAGTCAAAAATTAGGTGCCCTGGGTATTACCTAAATATCCGAAGTCGCCAAAAATCGCACTCGAGGTTTTGGAGTTGATGGAGGAGGGGGTAAACAAATTGCAATTTCAAATGGAGGAGATGAAACACGACAATTTATTGAACTCGTATTTCTTCGACCTATTATACAGGTGTCCCGTGTTTAATCGCAAAGATTTTGCCAGTCGATAGAGCATCAGAAAAGAATGAGACATGCATATAAAACTTGTGTTCAAAAACCCGTAATAACGGAGATACAGCTCTTCGAAGTTGGAAAACAAATACAGTTCTTTTCACCTAACTTTCATACAGTTCAACCGATTTGCGTCAAATTTCTTACACGTATTCAGTAACCATATGCCTATAAACCTCGAATAACACATTTGGTGAGGACAGCCCCATGGCGTGGATAGGGGTGGTTGCGCCCCTTTTATTATCCCTAATTTTTTCCTCACTGTAAATTTTCCAAAATCAGTACCATTTTCGAGTTGTTTATTCAATTTTGAGAAAAAAGTTGCTCCTGCAAAATTTCGATAGGAGGCTTACTTTTCGAGATAATTCAGTTAGGAGATTTCTGATCAATCTTGCAACAAAATTTGCTTGAAATTTGCATTGCTACATCATTGGAGATAATCAGTTCTAAATTCACACAAGTGGTGTTGAGATCATCAAGTACCATAACGTAAGAACGATTTTGTTCTGAACAATCCAGTGGCGTAGAATCAGGGGGTTTTCTATCTTACATCCACTTATCTGCTACGCCACTGGCTATTTTTTGAAATTATTAAAAAAAATTAATTTGTCTTTCAAATCAGAAAAAAAATTGCTCTTGTGGAATTTTGATTGGAGGCCTCGTTTTCGAGTTATTCAAATTTCAAAGTTTGAGATCAATAAAAAAAACCCGTAAAATTCAAGTCCCTGCTATTTAGAAGCAGATAGGTACATGACTGAAGAACAAAAATAATAATTGTAACATACATTGACTGACATGCAATTTTGTCTTCCATCCCGGCTTTTGTACCGTTAATAAAAATTTTTCCCTAGTTCAACTTTCTTCAAAATTGATGAACTGTAAAATCAAGGTATTTGTAGGTATGAACTCACACAACGTAAGTAAAATCAAAAGAAAGTGGTACATTAATCAACATGAATAATTGAAAACAAGATTGATTAAAGGGTTTGCAGTTTTCCTCGATATGCCAGCCATTTTTTTGACTTAGAACTTTAAAGTTCGAATAACTCGAAAAGGAAGCCTCCAATCAAAGTTTCACAGGAGCAGCTTTTTTCCTGATCAAACGACAAATTCAAAAAAATTCTGATTTTGAAAAATATCCAGTGGTGTAGCAGATAAGTGAATGTAAGTAAGAAAGCCCCCTAATTCTACGCCACTGGATTGTTTTGATCAAAATCGATCTTACGTTATGATACTTGATGATCTCAACATCACTTGTGTGAATTTGGAACTGATTATCTCCAGTGATGCAGCAATGCAAATTTTAAGCAACTAAAATTATGAGAAGTTGCAAGATTTTCCGATTTTTCTTTTTCTTCACTGATGGATGTGGGTACTTCTTTGTAGTTGAAAATAAGTGGATTCGCCCATACAACAAATCACTCTATTTACAAGAATCAGCCTATTGTCTCACAATATTCATACTTGCGTGTGTCGTTTGCATCCTCCGGCCTGTCTCTCGAGGCAACCAAAACATCAGAAGGTTCACTGCATCAATCTTATCAGCCATGTCGAAGGCTGAACTTGACTCTTAGAACTCTCGGATCAAGCTTTTTGAATCAGTCGTGCAGAGGTCAGTCGTTTTTTTCCCAAGACTTTTCTCCCTCCCAAGATTGTTATGTTACCTACAGTCTACAGTTAAGGTGATTAAGATCGACAGCCTAACCTTCAAGGCTGTGTTATCGGAGAGGATCGTGCTAATGAGTTCCAATCGGTTATTTACAAAGATTTGCCTGCTGAGACTGCGTTAGCTGCAAGAACCCTACTCGCGGTTGAGAAGTATAACTGGGCTAATCAGGTCAAATCATACTTTGCACTCCTCGGCGCTGAGGACCTCTGAGAGTCGTTGAGCGTATCCTCCCTTAGAGCTGAAAAAAATAACCTCCTACAAAATATTCAGAGTTTGCTGTACCGGAAGGACGTCCCCATGTTGGAATCAGGTTCACATAACTTGCTCCCGTTTCGCAAAGTTTTCTCACTGGACGGTCTAACTGCTTGCCACCTCCGTCTCAGAATGAACTTTCAAACCACTAAAAGATTGACTCGCATGCTTTCGAGTAGCGGGCAACATCAAGTTCACTATCAATGGTCGCTGCTACTTCATTGACCCAGAGGAAATCTCTCGGGAAATCTGTACTCTGTAACTTGGAAAGTCCCGAAGAATTCCTGAGATGGAATTTAGTCGGAAACTTATCGTAACCCATCCTATATGGACAGGAAAAAAGAAAGATCTACTAAGCCGAGCTCCTCACCCCTACGACAATGAGAAGACACTTTTTGTCCCAAAATGGCACCAACAGGATACGATGTCTAAGATATGGTGCGTCGAATTACATGTATTTGCATCAAACGGACTGACGTGTTTTATCCCTTCCATTTCAAATCGCATTTTTTTATCCTTCCCTCCAATAACTCCAAACCCTGGAGCGCGATTTTTGGTGATTTTGATTATGTAGTAGGTAGTAGGGCATTCTGGACAGAATACCAAATTTTCAGGACGTCCATATTTTTTTGAGGTTTGGATGATATTCTTACTTTTTCCTGTACTAAAGATGTTACAACTAGAGCTGCAAGCATCAGTTTCAAACCTCAGTTATTCTTGGCGATATAGCCGTGAAATGCAGTCCATGCTCAGGTTTTTTTACAAATATTCAAGTATTTGCAAGGTAACTTTAGAGCACCAGCACAGGTTCAATGCAAAGACACTAACGTAGTTTTCACTGGTATATTTTTACTTTTTCTAGACAAAGCCTGGTAGAGTATGTATAAAAATTGAAAACAGGCATATAGGTAGGATTGTCCTCCAACATAATAATTATCAAAAGTCACTTATACTCTTACATAATGGACGTGTATTGAAAGCAGGGTTGTGCAAAAATTTTTAATCTCTTTTGATCATCTGAACATTCCCCCTGTCATACCGATTACTAAAAAATTTTGGAATGGAAAGTTATAATCACTTATACTTAAAATTGCTACAATATGGTAATTAGTAGCACAGCTAATATTTACAACAGTTGGCATTTATTATAGTTCATGCGGTATATCACAAGAGATGTATTGAAACGCTAATTATTACAAACTCCCTGTCCACCATCATCTCAATACAATGTTCTTTTTTAATTAACATTCTCGTTGTTTGTAGAGGCACTCTGTACTTTCTTAAAAAATAGGTTTGATTTTAAATCAAACAGAAGGCGTCAAATTATACCACTCGGCCATTTCATGGATTTCCTTATCATAGTCTAAGGATCCATAAAAGTATAAGCCAACACAAAATGTGATTGTAAAAACTCACAGAGTTCATAGTATATGTGTTCTATTAATATTGAACCGTGTTATCACGGCGCAAGAGACAACACTTTATCTAGTCACAATATTGAGATGGTGGTGCGAAAACCAAATTATCCAATTAATGGAGCAACACGCTATACTAAAATGTGATACACTGCACTAAAATCGCAAAGTCCTACATAACAAAATTAATACATAATGCACAGTCGATTGAGTGTATCCCTGTGAAGAAACACAAAATGAGTCTCGCCAATAAATACAAGTCAAGGATGAAGCTTTTTTTTTGTAATACTTACTAATCATAATAAATATAAATTTGAAAATAGTAAATTGTATAAAGTTCAAGATCTAAAAATAAAAAAACGTTCCACTAGAATTACTTTGGTAGATCTCATCATAAAAATTATATATGTTTTTTATGTGTATATAGTTTTCATTTATCACGACAAAATTGCGACGCTTCGTCTGGCGGCTGTACCTCCGTTCGTAATATTGTCCAGGCTCGACCATTTCTTCAGCCCATTCTTGATGGCCTCGGCCGTGTATTTGTCCTCCAGACCGCGGGACATGGCCTCCAACTTTTGCGCCCTGTCTTTGCTCAGAGGCTCGCTGGGGAAGGTCAGATCGTTGGCTTCAGCCAGCGTTCGAAGATCAAAGTAATATTTGGCATACACGCTCGACGGGACGTTGATGTTGAACTGCAGGAGTTCGAGGAACTGCCGTTCCAGTTCGTTCATGTCCTCGACGGTTATGTCCTTGAGGATTTGGCAGTAGTCAACGTTCCAGACCGCTTGGTCGTCCCACACCTTGGAGGCCAAGAGAATTGCACCTGTAATCAAACGAGAGCCGTCGCTACTTCACACTGTTTCGAAATAAATATTTTGAAGGCCCTTTATTCGTATCTGGATACGAAGATACATATTTGTGCCTTGACAATTATAATTCTCATATGAGTGCTACTTTCGATTGGAAAAAATGACGCGCTCGGGAATAGTGAATTAAACAACGGGGACAGTCACATAGAACACGACCTAATACAGATACGAAACGCGTATTACGTAAGTGTAATAGAAGGAAGGCTGAACATACATATTCAACCAGTGAGTGGACTGACTTAATAGCCCAGGTATTTTAGGTGCTATTCAAGTCAAAGCGTGAACTAATTTATGGTCGGCCAAATTTTCCATAAAACGACAGTAAAGAGTGTCTGCTATAACATACCAAAAGTCCCCTAAGATCCCGTGTCGGCGTCCCCCTTTTTGGGGCGTTTTTCTGAAATATGACAGTTACGTTATAAGTAGAACACACAGATATTGGGACGCGCGCCTGTCACCCGGAATAGCTCAGTGGCAAAGGCTTTGATTTCCGATTGATGGATCGCTGGTTTGAATCTCGTTCAAGACACAATTTTTTTTTTTCCTGGAAGTGGTTTTTTCCTTCTCCTAAAGATTATTCAAGGGATGAGAGTGCTTATTCTGAAGCATTTTCGACTTTTTTCTCGAGAAAATAAATCTAATCATACGAGTTCTGGACACATAGGTAATAAACAATAAGCTGTAATGCCATCATGGCTTTTTCGTCACATTTTTCAGCTCATAAAATGTAGTTACCTGTCCTTTGCGAAATTGTATTTAGGTATTTTCTATAATAATGCTGGACGAGCATTTCCACTTGTCCTTGTCAATCAATTATCAATTATCATTATCAATTTAAAATACAGGTGATTCCAAACTGTCGGGTTATCGCTAGGGTGTTGCTAAAGGGCACCCGTTCGAGTACAAATGTGCAAAATATTCTATTTTCGCGATATCCGAAATGCACAATAATGATTGAAGAAGAGTAACAAAAATGGACCTTTTGAAAGGAAGGCCTAAAAAAATTAAAGCCAGTTTTGAACCAAAAATAAACTTTGAAGAAACACTTTTGTGCCCATAGGTAAATAACAAGAATTAATTGAAGAAGTCATCCTCGTCTTCGTTCGTTCGCCAAAAATTTTGAGGTGCCTCCGTACTCAGAGTTTTGGTGATGAAGTAGTTTTGTTGACATATCAAATTTGATCAGAAAAACCAGCTGAAATCAACGGTCTTCACCGCAACTCGCTAGCTTCAACGGATATTGAGAAAAATGGGTGTGGACATCTTTTTTGAATGACCCGTATATAAAATAAGGAAGTGGTTCAGATTGTAGATTGTAGATTAGAGGTGGTTGCTTGGTCTCGGAGGATCCTTTATGCACTGCGACCTATAAGATCTTTTCTGCGTGACCATGCTTCTATTTAATGTCCCAGGAAATCCACCTTGTGTGAAGTGGTTCAAAGAAATGGGACAGTATAACAAGCTAGAGGACAAGTGGAAATGCTCGTCCAGCATTATTATTGAAAATACCTAAATACAATTTCGCAATGGACAGGTAACTACATTTCATGAGCTGAGAAATGTGACGAAAAAGCCATGATGGCATTACAGCTTATTGTTTATTATGTGTCCAGAACTCGTAATAATAGATTTATTTTCTCGAGAAAAAAGTCGATAATGCTTCAGAATAAGCACTCTCATCCCTTGGATAATTTTTAGGAGAAGGAAAAAATCACTTCCACGAAAAAAAAAATTGTGTCTTGAATGAGATTCAAACCAGCGATCCATCAATCGTAAATCAAAGCCTTTGCCACTGAGCTATTCCGGGTGACAGGCGCGCGTCCCAATATCTGTGTGTTATACTTATAACGTAACTGTCATATTTCAGAAAAACGCCCCGAAAAGGGGGACGCCGACACGGGATCTTAGGGGACTTTTGGTACGTTATAGCAGACACTCTTTATTGTCGTTTTATGAAAAATTTGGCCGACCATAAATTAGTTCATGCTGAAACTCGATAGTACCTGGGCTATAAGGCCCATTCAGAAAGGGCATTGCATTTGCATTGCATGAAGGTGATGTGAACGAGACGTAATAATTCTGTATGACTTTATCCAATGGATGAATTTATTTTGTGACAATATTTTTAATGAATAATAAAGTCAGGGAGGAAAAAAAAACATTTCGGGCTGACCTTAAGTAATTCAAGAAATAAATATTAAACAGCTGTAAAAATAATTGCATAGTTCGTCGACGCATTCTGTGATAAACTGACATCAATTTTATTAACGAACTAATCACTTAAAACTCACACTTCATAGAATAAAATTACCCACACCCACTTGGAGTGGATGATATCATAGACATAAATGAGTAATCACGATTATTACTTGTCTTGTTAGTCCTGTTGTATTGGAATTTTCAAGAAAAAAAAGGGATATTAAAAACAAAGAGGTCTTTTTCAAGAACGACGACGTTCAGAAACCACTCTAAGGAAGTCCCAGAACAATGCCAAGAATCACTGTTTACACTGTCACGATAAGTAGGAAACTACCTTTAATTGCCTGGTGTGATCGGAGAGAAAAAAATTTGAAAAGAATACCCATTGTTGACCAAAATGGCCACTAAAATAGTGTATCTTACGGATTTCTTTGACTGCTATTTCACCGAATGTCGAACTTGAATGCCTCAGCACTGATGAGCCCACAGAGGCGAAACACGTGCCTATGGAGTTCTTGTCTAGTGGTCCGGTGTTGTGGTAGTCGGAGAGCTCTGATTATTAAAATGACCACTGTCATTTGGTCATAAAATGCGACGTCGTCAATAGCACCGTGATATACAAGTTGCAGGATAGCACCACCGGAGAGGCATGTTCTACACAATATGCTGAAGAGAACAAAGGAAAAACAATCTAAACGCGTAAGGTATTCAAAATCTGCTCGGGTAGCGCTTTTCAAATTTCACGTTTTCCAAGGAAATTCGTGTCTGTGAAGAAAATTCTTCGCATCCTATAGTCTTTCTATCTGAACCGTGATTCGAGTGACATGGGCAAATTTTTAGCGCACTTCTCCAAACGGGAAGGCGCTTTTGCCCTCGCTTTGTCCGTCCGTCCGTCCGTCCGTCCGTCCGTCCGTCCGTCCGTCACAGCATCTAGTCCTAGACGAAAAGGTTTTTGCGAAAAATTTTTACTCCATTGGGTAGCTCATGACCTTGTATCCCGAACCAAGAAAAATCTCGACGAAATAATAATAAACAATGACAATAATAACAATTTAGTGTGACGCGGCATCGCCGTTGAATGCTGCATTTCAGAAGCCGGCCTGATCTCGAAAGTTATCACATGCGAGGAAGTACCCGATCTTATCATTTTACCATAATACATATGCGGAGTTATATTTAGAGGATGATTTGAACTTCATTTTAATGAAAATTTCACATCGGTGCGGGGTGCAGGCCAATAGTTATTAATTTTTGAAAATGACTCCGAAACTACGGCTCGGCCGCAAATGATTTATTCGTTGCTTGCTGGTGCTTGATATCCTTTCCTCCGAACAAAACGAAATTCAATACAGAAACTATTTCAACTCGAATGAGTAGCTCATGGACTTGGAACGCGAATCAAGAAAAATTTTGCCGAATCAATCATGAACAATTACAATAATAACATTTTGGTGTAGGGCGGCTTCGCCGATCAAGTGCTGGCATTCGCGGTAAGATGTAGAAAGTTGCGATATGCAGGCAACTACAATTTCTTAATGAAATACATCACTGTATGTACGGCATTATATTTAGAGAACAATTTGAACTTTCTTTTGACAAAAACCCCACTTCGATCCGACCGTCGGGTCAATTGTTATCCATTTTTGAAAACGACCGCAAAGCCACGGCTCGGCGCATATTACACGACCCTACAAATTTAAAATCAGACGTGCCGAAATAGTAATTGAACATTTTGAAATAGCCAATACTAGGTACCTGAAGGATAATGGCACTCAAATTACGAAACATGTTCGCTCAATAACAAAAAAAAAGTAGGTAGGTATCACTAAAAATCATGTGACAAGGCTACCATTTTTTCGGTTTTTCGATAAAAAAGAAATGTTCCAATTCAAAAGTGAACCCGATATTCGTGTTCAGGAGGTCGAAATCAGTTGGAGAACATTTTTTTATATAAGTAACAGAATGACGCTTATGTGGCCGGTTTGTCTGTCTGTCTGTCTGTCTGTCTGTCCGAGTCCGTGCAGAAATTAAGACGCTGTACTCCTTCTCGAGAATTGAAACAAGAGTCTTGGAACTTTTTTCCGATTAATAGCTGATGTCCCCAAGGGTGGCCAATGGGCACTATTTTTGTTATCCATACATCGTTATCATTATTCTCAAAAAACAGAGATCTCCTGTGCACTTCGATGAAGTTGAACTTCTCCTCGGGAAATAAAGCTACAGCCCTTGAAGATTGAACTTTATCCGGTGGATAGCTTAGGTCCTCAAGGACCAAATAGGCAGGTTGGCTTTCATAATTCGGCCGCCATCTTGGCTGCCATATTGAAATTTCTTATTAGTGGAACGATTGTCATGAAACTTGAAACTTACCCTTGTCTAGTACGATCATTCTTATTTTCAAGCCAAATTTCATGATTGCCCCACCATCTTGGCCGCCATATTGAAATCTCTTATAAGTGGAAGGATTTTCATGAAACTTGAGAGTTACGCTTGTCTCGTACGATCATTCCTATTCTCAAGCTAAGTTTCATAAATTCTGCCGCCATCTTGGCCGCCATATTGAAATCTCTTGTTAGTGGAACGATTTTCATGAAACTTGGAACTTACCCTTGTCTAGTACGATCATTTTGATTTTCAAGCCGAATTTCATGATTCTGTCGATATTTTGGCCGCCATAGTGGAATTTTTTGCCCAAGACGGTAGAACCCTAATTACTTAACATCTTGCGTTCACTAATCCTCCAAAAAGGAAGTGCGCTACTGAGCCTCATGCCCATGAGGCATATTCGCTTGTCTATCGTGTAATCAAATGAATTCTCAATTTAGACAGGCTGTGCTTTAGCCAAACGCAGCTTTGCACCTCTGAATTTGACCAGACCACAGCCTGCCACATCAAGAATTCATTTGATCACAACATAGTTTAGCAATGTAGGCTTGCCGTTGCCGCCTTCTTAACTGGTGTGAAACTGGCTCGTCCAAATGTCAGGTTACGTTGGTTACATTGTTGTCTATCAAGCTGCTATCAAAATGTTAAAATCTTGACAAATTGACCGTGTCATGGGTGGAAATGCAACTCGGGGTCGCAGTGCTTAGTCTCAGGTCAACAGCAGTGGGTCCAACACCACACCAAGGAACACGATACTCGACAAATTTTGATAGTTCATCCAACTTTTTTGGGGAAAGATCACCTTCCCGATATTATTTACATTGAAGCCTAGTTTAGCTGTCTAGCTTTATGTACCTTTTTTTGCACTCTATGTTATAAGCGGAAGCAAGCTGTTTTCGAGAAATGTGTTATTAACGGATTTTTGCTCAAGTGGTGTAGGTATCCCCTCCTCTTGTGGAGGGGGCTCAAATTTACACATGTGGCCGATCGTTAAATAAAGTGCTCAACAATGAAAGTGTTACAAAGCAAAAATTCACCCAATTTTGAACCGCTGTAACTTTTGATTGGCACAAACGGTTCTGATTCTGTTTTAAGTACCGAAGAGCCCAATCTTTTGGCCATCTTTCTTGTCAATATGGAATCCATAGAGCCCCTCATGAAATTTCTACTGGGTGATGAACAGAGCAGTGCAAAATTGATGAAAGTTCAACATTCCGTTTTCGTTGAAAATTTTTTTCGGGAGTATCAACACCAAATTTATGAAGAATGATGTGTTCCCTCGAAACGGTTTTTGAATTTTCGGGATTCCAGTCGAAACAGCCAAAATGTGATTTTTTATTGTGAATACTGTATATTATTCCTGTAGCAACGCAAAAACATTAGAACTTTTCATATCAAGATGACGCAGCTTGGTAGGCTTCTTCACTGAACAATTCTGAGCAATTTGACTTGCAAAACGCTCCTATTGTCTAGTGTAGGGGTGAAGAAAAGCCCAATTGGCAGTGTACTTTTTGGTACTACTCCTAAAATTCGAGTTTTTAGCATAAAAAAAAAGGTTAATTTTTACTCTCTTTAGTCAACATGGGACTACGTCATTAGAATTGGAATGACAACATTTCCGCCATTTTGGAATTTTTTGCCTTTACCTTAAATTTCAACATAGGCATGTTTGGCATCATTTCTTGAAAATGTTGGTCCCCTAAATGGCATTCTGTCAATGAGATCTGTCTATCTGTTTGTTTATCTGTCTATCTCTTTCCGAAAAAATATTTATAGAATTTTCAACCCCACCCCCCTTTTTCCTGAAATTGTCTGAGTGTCCAATTTGATATTCTTGACCTCTCAATTCTTTTCATGCAGTCAACGTCATCCTGCATAGCATCGGGAGAGATAATTTTCTGTGGAAAAAATGCCACCCAAATTTCACCCTTTCGCTCCCCCCACTTCATCTCAGAAATATAAAATGGCAATACCTACTTTGTGATACATCAAATTGAAGGAAATTAAATTCTCTCCATGAACAAAATTTTTTCAAACTTTTTAAAACCCCCATTTTCCTCACAAAACACCCCAAATGTCTAATTTATTTGGAGAGGGGTTGAAAATTTCAAAAAAATTGTTTTCGGAAGGAGAATTCAATTTCCTTCAATGTGATGTATCACAAAGTAGGTAGTGTTCCGTAAAATTTTGAAGCTGAGGTGGGGGAGAGCAAAAGGGTTAATTTGGGTAGCACTTTTTCCACCAAAAATTTTTTTCTTCGATGTTTTCTATGATGACACTGACTGAATTGAAAACAATTGAGAGGTCCAGAATTAAAAATAAGACAGTCAGAGAATTTTTAGGGCGAAAAAAGGTGGGGTTAATATTTTTGTAAATATTTTTTTCAGCAAGAAAATTTAAATCTCTTCAATTTGATGTATCGCAAGGTAGGTCATGTCATTTGAAATTTCAAAGTTGGGGTGAGTGGGGGCGAGGGGGCTCAAGATAGAAATTTGCCAATTTATGTTTTCGATGTCTCCTTTGATATGAAAATCGACCTGTTTTTGCTCGAAGAAATATTCACTAGGAATTGGGAGTTATTGCAGGTGAATAGTTTTCAAATGGTCACCCGGTACAGTATTCACAATAAAAAATCACATTTTGGCTGTTTCGACTGGAATCCCAAAAATTCAAAAACCGTTTCGAGGGAACACACCATTCTTCATAAATTTGGTGTTGATACTCCCAAAAAGATTTTTTTGCGAAAACGGGGGTATGTTGTACTTTCATCAATTTTGCACTGCTCTGTTCATCACCCTGTAGAAAATTTATAAAGAGCTCTATGCATTTCATATTGACATGAAAGATGGCCAAAATATTGGGCTATTCAGTACTTAAAATAAAATCAGAATCATATGTGCCAATCAAAAGTTATAGCGGTTCAAAATTGAGTGAATTTTTGCTTTGTAACACTTTCATTGTTGAGCAGTTTATTTATGGTTTCACTCTCGATTTTGTCATTAAAAAAAATGGTCGGTTCTGGAATTTTTCTTTCAACCAAGCTCTATCCAACAGAGACAAGCCAAAAAATGAATTTTGATGAATTCAATCAAACAATGAGTCGATTATGTCCGGTCGAAAATGGGAACTCAACCACAAATTTTACTTTTAATTATCGAAATATTTTATTGTCGAAACGGTTTAGGTGTGCCATTTAAATTGAAGAGTAATTCTTAAAGCATTTTTACTTAGCTTTTTGAATCCAATAGCAGTTTTTTAGAAAAGCGATCAGAAAATGTTCTTTTTGATGAAACAAAAAAGGGGCACCTTTTTTCTAGCCCGGCCCTGGATTTTGACTTACCCAGTATGGCCTCGGGATGAGTTCCAACAGAGAAATATTACTGGTGAATTTCAACAAAATACCTCTGGCCGTTTCAGAAATATCGCTTATCAAAGTTTCATACGAAACACACAAAACACCCTGTATCTTCGTTAACGATTGGAGAAAATAAAATTTCTTCAGTGGATCCTGACTGGCCTCGAGGTCGTCTATCTCCCATTAGCCTATGTAAGGTCACTCATGAATCACCCTGTATACATACAGGGTGATTAATAAATCTCAAAACTTCATTTTCCTTTAAAAATGTCACTAAAAAATTTCCATGGAAACCAAAACAGCCATTTCTTGTTGTAAATTATTTAAGAGGCCAATGGAATATTTTACATAGATAATTGAAGAAAACTAAATTTTTGTGATTTATCTATGACTCACCCCTCACCCTGTATCATGAACAGAAATTCAGGGCAAGGGCACGCCCACCGCCCATTAGATGATAATTTTCACTGTTTAGTCTAGACTATCATTAACAGTCCCTCAAAATCACAGAATCGCAAATAACAAAAATAAAGAGGGGCGAAGTCCCATCTTTTGACCCCTGAATCTTCAGAAATGAACGTAATTAATTGTTTTCAATATTTTTCACATGTTCCTGAGGGGATTCTATATCCCGCTCTGGACTCGGAATGCACTATTTTTGAGACAGCCTGTAATACCGTGTGTTTCTCGAAACCCGCACCAGCCCATAACTTTTTTCCTATGGGATACATAATATTTGAAATTTGTATGGGGTATTTGTATTTGAGAGCACTTCCGCTATTTGTTGCGTTGCTCATAAAGCAACACTTACGTCCGGAAGTAACCGGAAGTGACATCAACTTTTGATTTTCAAATGGAGCACCTGTATATTTTTTGATATTCGGATAGATTTTTTTGACACAGTGGTGGTCATGAAAATTCTCCATGATGAAAAATGACGACCTTGTAGCGGACAGAAAATATTTCAGTTATTATTACCAACGGTGGCTGCGACCACAAATAAAAATCTGAAGTTAGAAGTTTGTTAATTGTTTATGTCAAGCAGCGTTGCCGGGTTGAAATCGACACAAACAATAAAACTTCAGATTTTTATTTGTGGTCGCAGCCACCTTCGGTAATAACAATTAAATTTAATCGATTTAATAATAATCCATTTCAACCGGCAACGCTTTTCAACATTAACAATTAACAAATTTTCAACTTCAGCTTATTTTTGTGGTCGCAGCCACCTTTGGTATTAATAATTTACTTAAATTCAATCCGCTATAAAATCGTCGGTAATTATTGACGACCACTACTTCTCGACTTCAGCCACCAACTTTTCACGGTAGGTAGACACCACCACAACATCACGTTCGCCGACCGTAGTTTCCTAGGGAAACCACTATTTCCACTGTAAAATGCTCCTTCTTTCCGTTACTTATCCACCAATGTCCTACGACGTAAGTACAGGCAAGAAGGAAGCGTCCTACATAGCTGTTTAAGTGGTTGCCTAACTCTTAGAAAATGCTAGTCGAGAAGTAGTGGTCGTCAATAATTACCAAATCGTCATTTTTCATCATAGAGAATTTTTGAAACCATCACTGTGTCAATAAAAAAATCTCTATCCAAATATCAGAAAATATACAGGTGTTCCATTTGAAAAACAGAAGTTGATGTCACTTACAGTTACTTCCGGAAATGAGAGCAGCTTCATGATCAACGTAAAAAATAGCAAAAGAACCCCTAAATATCCCATAAAAATTTCAAACCGATATATCCCATAGGTAATATTGGCGAGTAACATTACCGATGGTGGCGCTGCTGATGCGCTTCGCATGTAAACAAACATGTCGGATAGGGCACGGATTGTTGCCCGCGCGTTCAAAAATCTTATCAGTAGTAAGCGGTTTTTAATGCCCTCTAGACGTGAAACGTGGTTAATTAGTACCTATTGCGGTGCAACTCGAAAATGGCAGAAGCGAATTGAGTGTTATGAAGGTTTTCAATCACTGGATGGCCTCAAGCCTCAACGGATTGTCGATCTATCGTGATGGGATACTGATGGGAGAGGAAATTCTGAAGTCACAATTTCTTGTGTTGTATGGTCGAAAGCGAACCGAATCAAGCTTCAGTTCAAACATAGACATATTTGGATTGTGTTTACAAACAAGCGCATTGTATGAATCTCCTCACGAGGCAACTGAGATTGTAAATAAAAGAAATAGTAGTAGAAGTTCCTGCGAGAGTTCCTGTGAAATTGAAATGTTTAAATGCACTTGCAAAGCAGGCCAGTCCGGGACATGCAAACATATCGCAGCTGTGCTTCTTCGATGCAGCCATTTAAAGTTCCTATTTTCAGCACACTTCCCAGGCTTTTCTCGTAGTCATATTTTCCACAGTGCCAAGTTTGTTTGTCATCTTGACTACCCAACTTGCGTCTTTCGCTTTCGACGGGAAACGGTGAAAATGTAACTCTTCCTTTTTCCGGTTTCCACAGCGCGACTCGCACTCGGAAACGCAACAAATTCTCCGTCACTTTTTGTCACTATGACAAAATCACAAATCTTACCACCTCCCATTCTGATGCCACTTTTGCTTGCCAGTCGTCGTACACGTGCCACTCTTATTTAAAAATGCAATGCTTTTGCAACCGACGACACCTAGTATATTCAAGATGATGAAACGTGCGTGGCTCACGTACTTTGTTGGAAAAAATCAACGCCGCGTTAAGTCAGATGGAATCAATTAAAGTCACCAAACACCGCAACGCTCATAAGAGCCCACACAAATCTGCGGTTGATCCGTGCACAAACGTCGTTTACACGTTGGCCGTCAGATGGCGTATTCGATCTTGAAACTCGCCAATACAGTGATCTATGATCTAACTGACCATAAACAATCTTTAGGTTGAAAGGCAAACAAATGATCGAATGATACTGACACTAGCACATCTTTGGAAAAACACTTCGTTTAGGGAGAACAGATCTACCAATACACAGATATGAAAATCACCTGTGAACGTTAGCTCCTAGCTACCTGAATTGTGGCCATTTTCATGGATGTTATTACATTATCAGTCCAGTTTGGATTTATTTCCAAGCAAATTTGATAAATAAGCAAAGTAGGTAGCTATATGCCGTTCAGGTTTTAAATTCAGTAGAATGACTTTAAGGAGCAAAAATAAAGTAACAAGCTGGGGGGCTACAGCTATGACTTATGGCACCTACAAAGTTTTGGAGCGAAACTATCAGCGGCCATCAGCCGTATCCTTCCAGCGCTCCAACTTGTCACTTTATTTTTGCTCCAAAAAATCATTTTACTGAAAATAAAAAGTGAACAGGATATACGTGTTTTGGAGATGCTCATTTTCTAAATATCTAGAATTTAGCACTGGACTCACCAAGCACTATTCTTTTCCAATTGGAAGGCTGGATGTCCAGTTCAGCGTACGTCAGCAACCTCTCGAGATACACTAGCGTTATGATGGCACACTCGGCGGTGAGCTGTGCTGCATTGAACAAAGTCCTCACAAACTTGTAGATCTGTCTGTGTTCGGGATTGTGCTTGTCGTAATCGTCACCGACTCCGTCCCTGGTCAGCGGGTGCAGCTTCTCGTCGAATATGTCAATTTGGCGTTGCAAATCTCTGTTTTTGATGTGGTAGTAAATGGCCAGAGCAACACACTTAACCGTGTTCTTGAGATTCGGCTGTGAAACGGTGCTGTCATCCAAGTAGATGGTGGAACAAGAACTGGACTTCTTCAGCGGCCTCAGGTCGGCGATCTGGTGCTGGCTCTTGCGACGACTCATGCCGTTTTCGATTGCCGTTTTGGAACGCTCGATGAAAATAGTCTTGGCCGTTGGATCCTGGGAATCAACCGAATAAAAACTGATTCGAGAATGTGGGCATGAATGAAATTTTACCTGTGAAGGGTCTGCGTCTCCATCGTCGCCCTCTCGTTCGCTGATGTGCTGCAAATTGCTGACGCTGACTTCACCCTCGTGCAGAGTCTCTTCGATGGGAATGATGACCCTGTGGCTGGTCTGGGGGCTCGAGTACGAGCAACAGCTGTTCTTGTTACCCATTTCTAGGCACGTTCGATTCTATGGCACCAGTTTCGCCGTCCTCATATTTTCAGGTGTTGGTGCTCACTACCTGTGGACTGCTTGTGGCATCTTCTTATCTACGCTTATTTGTGTTTCACACAGATAAGGAATTTATGGGTAAATACCATCAAATCTAAACAGACCGAACGCACACCCACACGGGAGCTTCACGCCTTCTTCGGCTAGGTCAGCCGGCACACTTTGATGCCGCAGTGATGATGATGGTACCGTTAAACTTCAACTTGCAATTCAATGCAATAATTATGACGCGATCGTTGAATTTGCATCACATGTTTTCTGTTTCGATCGCTACTGTACTTACAAAAATAACAGTTTTGGACTCATTTTTTCGGGACACCAATCTCGCGGTGTCAAAATTTTACCACCACCACTTCTTGAGGTGGATGGATGGATGACATTTTTTTTTTTAATCGGAAATTGGACAGTTTTGACAGATGCTCCAGTGACTGCAACCGTCACAGAAAAGTCCCTAGGCTGTACACTGAAAAATGCAAAAAAATAAAACTTGAAATGCTGAAATGAATAATTAATGATCCTCATTGAAATTTCTAATGATCTTTCAGACCAAATTCTTTCAATGGGCCTCAACAAGTGACCAACTAGTTGTGACGAACAGAAAAAAATGTGAAAAGAAGGCCTGGTCTTCTTCAAATGATTTGCGCTTGAATTTACGATATCGCCAACGCCAGTTCAAAGAGCCTGATACCCGTCGTTTACTCAAACAGTTTAATCAACGGTAAAAATGAGAACTTACTGAATACAAGAGAATAATGAAAGATAAAACAATAGCCCAACAAAAACAAACCTCGGTGCCATAAAATTCAAATTTTGACACTTTGACAGGCGGACACGTCAAACAGTATTTCCGGTTTCATGTAATCAATTTCCATAAATCTATGTGACCGCTTTCGATCTTTTGAACCACAGCAATAAATTGCTGTAATTTTTCGCTATTTTTTCATTACAAAATTCCCGGGCCAAACCAACATTTCAAATAACTGTAATTCGAATCTCGTTCAAGGTCCAGCCTACAAACATGGCCGCCGCGTTTTAGTATTTGCCAGTGACAGTGACAGCTCAGCTCCGATTCAAAATAAAATTTTGCATCCTCCCACAGAAATAGTTAATTGAATTTCATTGTAGTCCACACCAGAACAGGTAAGTCGAAACGATTTTCCATCCAGCCGATGACCGCCAAGTGACAATCCCTCAAATCATCTAATTATCAGTTTCCCTTGACTAGACAACATCAAGGAAACGCATTAGTCATTTTATTTGCTAGCGCTGGCAAGATTTTCTTTGCATTATCCCAAGTTCCTCCTATCTGCACCCCAATCAGCAACATTGCCATTATGTCTCTTTGATAAGAACTCTGTGTTGTTGTTTACAGACAAAATGTCAGCTGGACCTTACAACTATTCCTATATCTTCAAGTACATCATTATTGGTGACATGGGGGTGGGGAAATCATGCCTCCTTCACCAATTCACGGAAAAGAAATGTAAGTCTGTTGGCGTTTCAAAGTTATCTGGATTAATCGGGTGGGTTTGCAGTCATGGCAGATTGCCCCCACACCATCGGAGTAGAATTTGGCACTCGTATCATCGAAGTGTCCGGACAGAAGATCAAACTGCAAATCTGGGATACGGCCGGACAGGAGCGGTTTAGGGCTGTCACTAGGTCGTATTACAGGGGCGCTGCTGGTGCTCTCATGGTCTACGATATTACGAGAAGGTCCACCTACAACCATCTGAGCAGCTGGTTGACTGATACTAGGAATTTGACCAACCCAAGCACGGTCATCTTCCTCATTGGTAACAAGTGCGATTTGGAAGGTCAGCGGGACGTTACTTACGAAGAGGCCAGCAAATTTGCCGAGGAAAATGGCTTGATGTTTGTAGAAGCCAGCGCTAAAACGTAATTCTTTTAAAATTTTACACCAGCTTGAAACTCAGTATCTAAACAGCATTTTTTGTCTATTAGTGACTGTGACTTGGTTATACAGGGTGTCAATCTGAAAACTTCTCACCCCCCAATTTCTCCTTTCAAATTTTTTTTCTCAAGAAATCCTTAGACAGGTTGATTTTATATTCGAGTGGAACAAGTGGGAATGACAAATTCAATTTTCCTGTTTCACCCCCTTAGACAGGGTGACTACCCTTCCTTACCCAATTCAATCTTTTTGACTTTTTCTTTGCGATCTACCTAATGGGGCGATTCCATGTAGGGGGCGCTTATAGCATTGATATTGCAAAACGTCAAATCGTCTCTCAATCGCGCATTTTTTATCATTTGCCTACTATCATCTTTCCATCATTGTCGACGGTGAAAAATGGGCTACATTTGTTGTGTGCCGCACTGCGCCCGAAGTTCAAGGAAAAGAGTTGGCATAAAATTTCACCAATTCCAGTAACATCAAACCATAACCAATATGCATACCAAATATAAACAAACGAAACCGATCGATAATTCCAGCGCAAGCGCTGTAACAACCGGCATCAAATCGCGACTGGTAGCCACCAAGCGGCGACAAGCTGAACAAGCTGCATGATACCATGCAATGGCTTGCTCCTTCCTCCAGTCCCATCGATACCTTTTGTTCATTATAACCTTCTAACCGGCTTCATGTCTATTTATCGCGTTCAAAGTAGAGCGAGACAAAAAAAAACGCTTGGAAACAGTGGCGTGCGACAAAAAAGCGCTGTCTTTTTAACCCGTCCAAAATAGCGCGGAACAACAAAGCGACAGAAAATCCTCCTGTCTTCCAGACCGGCCAGAAAGAGAGTTAATTTTTTTCTTTTTAGGCCCATTAGTTAGTGTTGTCAACCTATAATCAATTTCACGGCTATCTGCATTAGAGCAAGCTATGGAAAAAATATTTTTTGTTGGTAGGAATGAGTAGGAATCCATAACCGTCGTCGCAGATAGTTTGTGTAAATGTGGTATGTGAAAAGATTAGGTATTGTGGCATATGTCGCCCGTCACGCGGTGTGATGCACGTCAAGTCAAAATGTTTAGTTTAATTGGGGAAAACAGATAAAAGCATGTTCCTCGTAGTGTAAATTTGCTAGACACCGTCTTCACAGGTTGGGGGCTCTTTGCTTGTGCTCTGGTAGTGGCGGCCAGTGAGCCAGTGTATAAAATGACGCCAAAGGAAGTCAGCGGCAGCACTAAAGGGAAGAAAATTAAATGAAAATGCCTGTCCAGTGGCTCCAGTGAGGTTGAGAAAATTCGCTTCCATGGACATTGATTTATGGAGTTGCACTGTACAAGACAAGGCAGTCGAGACACGACGCGAGAGTGCACTCTGTGTCGGAAGATCTTCTCAACATGAAATTATTGACCATTTCATGTATGTATTCCCTTCTTCATCTTCTTCTGGCTTGTATGCTGTTTTAGTGTTGTAGAGCACGTAGTACTTCCTACTATCAGTCCTACTTCCCTTTAGTGCTGCCGCTGACTTCCTTTGGCGTCATTTTATGCACTGGCTCACTGGCCGCCACTACCAAAGCACAAGCAAAGAGCCCCCAACCTGTGAAGACAGTGTCCAGCAAATTTACACTCCGAGAAACACGCGTTTATCTGTTTTCCCCAAATAAACAACATTTTAACTTGACGTGCATCACACCACGCGACGGGTGACATCTGCCACAAAACCTAACCTTTTCACTTACCACATTCACACAAACCTTCTGCGACGACGGTTATGGATTTCTACTCATTCCTACCAACAAAAAATAATTTTTCCATAGCTTGCTCTAATGCAGATAGCCGTGAAATTGATTATATAAGGAGTTGACTGTTGCATTTTTGCATGGCACCAAAACCGTACTTGGCCATTTTAGCGCATCTCATTTGAGCGTGTGCCAAAAAGACAACATAGCGCCAGATAAAAAGCGCGGAACCAAACACTCCAATTAAAACAACGTGGCTAAAGTTGTTACCAACATCGTATAGCATGGCTACCCGTTGATAAGTTGCTTTTTGACTCAAATTTCCTCCTCCTTTTCAGTCCCACTAGATAAGGAGATTATTTTTACTCGGATTTCCTCCTTTGTAGACCCACCAGATGAGGATGTGATTTTTGACTCAAGTCTCCGTTATTAGATGAAACGTTACAGATATCCACATGTTTTCTAGATAAGACGTTCAAGACACTGACATGGGTCTGAAAATAAGAAGGACACACTTGGTTAAAAATAACTCTTTATCTGGTGAGTTTGAACAGAGGGAGAACACTTGAGTCAAAAATCAACTCTTTACCTGGTGGATCTGGAAAGAAGGAGGAAACCTGAGTGAAAGATGGAAATCCCCATCTGGAGCGATTTTTTGTCGCACGCTATTTCTTCCAAACTCTATTTTGGCTTAGCACTTTTATGGACGCGCTCATGTGGGACACGCTAAAAAAACACAGAGCCTCTTTACCCATCCAGCACCCCTGTAGTGGGACTTTCATGTTTGGCGGTTCCGCTTCAAGTCGTTTCGTTACCTTCTAATGGAATTCATATTTCGGCACTCTGATGAACCACTTTCACCAATGGAATTATCGTTCGGCTGAAATCGGTTTTCTTATTGTTTTCAATGTTTTCCGGGAAGAAGTGCTGGGTGCTGTCTACCGCTTTAGATTCTACCGCCAAGAAGCGTTTCGCGAGGGGTGGTGGAGGATGAGCTGTTTGCGGTCGCATTGCTATCAGAGTACCACAGTTTGGAAAAGCCACGTGACATTTCGGCCCTACGAAACTACTCCATGCATCAGAGTCCCACTACTGTTCGCTCTTTGGTCTTGTAACTAAAAGGGGAAAGAAGAAGAAACTGAATGAGAAAAATAATAGTATATGATTATAGAAGAGTGTAATGATAGCTATTACTTATGACTCGTGAAGATGCAGTTTGCCGACACGAACCTTGACGAGCGTAGTAAATCATCCAAATGAGTAATGGAATGGGAATGAGCATCACATGAAAGAATACTATGCTTTGTCTAAGAAAGGTGGTGCGATTGTTTGAGCCGTCAGATTCCACCTTTCCCATGAGATAAATCACTTGCGCGCATGCTTGTGAACGTAGAGTTCCGCTAATATAGACGGCTACTACAGACCGCTAGTTTCTGCGCTCACAGGTATGCGCAACGCTTCCATAGGAAAGGCGGATTGTGAGTGAGATTTCACGGGATTTAATTTGACAGATGCTCACAGTTTCCACGATTTTTGCCATTGGTGATCTGACCAGTGATTTTTCAGTTTTTACTAACGGGGCGTGGCTTTAAGTCATAACTCATTGCTGGTCGAGTGAGAAGTTGAAAATAATATGTTTATACCAAGATTGAGGAAGTATTATTATAGCTTGATGGTTTTCTCAATCGTGGTCAATTTAGGATTTTTTTCTACTAGAAAATCGACATCGCGATTCAGGAACAGGTCAATAATGATGTAGGTAGGTACTTCACGGCTAGTAGTGAAACACCATTTTTATCGCCAGGGTTAATCTTGGGCAAACTGCATCCTCATGAACAAAGCAATTAATATTGGGCTTGTTGAATAATGTACTAATTTTTTACTACCTGTTAGGTAAGCAGCATATACTCATGTCATTCGAGGGAGGTAGGTTGAAATTACTTCGCAATATTCAATAAGTGGTATGAATAGAACGAAGCAATTTTTTTATCATGAAGTAAATACATCACATTCTAGCCTCGCTACAAAATCGGAGTATTTACTACGACTTAAATAATGCAAATGCTACAAATCGAAGTAAATACAATACCACTGTAAATATTTTTGTAAAAACCAATCCTTGAGTACAGTTCAGTTGTCTGCATAATTTTGCATTATGACGAAGTTATTATTTCAAGGGAGATCGAAAAATTAATTCAAATACAGGATGTTCCGTGATCTATGTGACAAACTTCAACACTTGATGGAGGACTCCAAGGTGAGTGGAGACCAACAAGAGAAAAAAAATTTTGACCATTGGTTACGAAGATACCAATGGCAAAATAAGTTTTGTACTTTTAGTCACAATTTTCAAAGTGCAATATTTCTGCAACGGTTTCGTATAATCGATTGAAATTTTTATGTTACATTTCCTCACTGATACTCCATGAAAAGCCATAGCAAGTAGAGAAAAATTCCAGGACCGGACTAAAAAAAAATTATTCAAGTTTTCGTGTCCAAAAGTACCTTTTTTGAGCGAAATCAATAGTTATCATATTCATGAAGCTGAGAAAAAACTCTACACAAATGCCTTTTTAATTCTGACGGCAGGTTTTCGAGCAAAAAAATTTGAAAACAGCTTATGCACTAATTGTTCTCAAAGAAAGGGAAACAAGAAAATCAAAATTTCACTGATTCCGACTCTAATTTTTTTCCTACGTCATTCAATATTAGCTACACGTACAGTAGTCCACAAAAATGATGGAACTGGAGTATTAATGTGGATCATATCGAACTACTTAAATTTTTATGCCCGGAAAAAGTTTTACCTCTAGTGCATAAGCTGTTTCCCAATTTTTTTTCCTCGAAAACCTCAAGTGTGCCGTCAGAATTAAAAAGCCATTTGTGTAGAGTTTTTTCTCAGCTTTATGAATATGGTAACTATTTTTTTTAATTTCGCTCAAAAAAGGTACTTTTGGACACGAAAACTTGAATAATTTTTTTTTTAGTCTTGCTAAAAAATGCACTTTAGCATGCACTGCACTTGCTATGGCTTTTTATGGAGTATCAGTGTGGGAATGTAACATGAAAATTTCAATCGATTATACGAAACCGTTGCAGAAGTATTGCACTTTGAAAATTGTGACTAAAAGTACAAAACACCCTGTATCTTCGTAACCAATGGTCAAATTTTTTTTCTCTTGTTGGTTTCAACTCACCTTGAAGTCTTCTATCCAGTGTTTAAAGTTTGTCACATAGATCACGGAACACCTGTATGTACTACGAAAAACATTTCATGCTTGCGAATATAGGCAATCATTTCGGCAAGTACTGTAAAAATCGTTGTTATTATTATTATTATTATGGAATAGCTATTAAACTTCAGATTTGATGAGGAAAATGTTCAAACTAAAAAATAAATATGATTAAAAAAAGGCTGAAATATCAGGAGAGTTGAAGTGAGTAGACATTATGAGTGGTGTGAATAAAACGGAGCATTCGCTACTACTTACAAGTATGTAACAATAAATGCTATGCAGGTATACTTAGCAAATACTACAGAGCGAAGCATTCCCTTACTCTTTATTTATATGATTATGACTGATGTTTTCCCATAGAACATTGTGTGCAGGGTGTACACTTAGCGCGGGGTGTGCACTTAGCCTGACTGCACAGAGTGGATGTCCAATTGTCCATTTTCGATGGTTCTGGCGATTTCCCCTAGTTGGGACAGGGACAGGCGATATAAACCGTTGCTTTTTGCTTTCCAGCGGCGACAATGTCGAAGAGGCTTTCCTCGAAACTGCCAAGAAGATCTACCAGAGCATCCAGGATGGCCGTCTGGACTTGAACGCTGCCGAATCCGGTGTCCAACACAAGCCTTCGCAGCCGGGTCGCAACAATCTCTCCAACGATCAGCAAGCGAATAAAGACAACTGCGCTTGCTAGTTTGATTGTCCCGGTGTGCTGTCAAACGACTACCTACATAATTTGGAATCTCCCTCCGGATTCTAATTTTTTTAATGTCAAGTTATAGGTATAATTTATTTACTTTTTGAGGGTCACAATTTTTGAAAACAGTTGCAATTCAGAAACTCACACAAGATTGAGATTAAGTATTGGTTTTCTAGCGGGCTTCAGCCATTGGATATGCAAAAAACTGAACAAAAGGAAAACGTGTAAAAATATATAGATTGTATATTAGATTTTTTCAGAACACTTTAGTTTTAATTTAATTACTTAAAAGTTAAAACATGGCAAGCAGATTCACCTATATAGTAGACACCATTGTTATAACAATAATATTATGATTATTATTGAAGAAAAAATATGGATAATATAATCCCCTTATAAGCAGAAGAAACTGAAAACCTTTTGATTTTCAGACGTGGAGATATGAAAATGTTAAACGAATAATATTAAGTCATTTGATTCCGTTCCCTAGCGTATGAAATGTAGTTTTTTCTTCTTTTTTTTGATATTATTGCAGATAGTAATAATTTTTATTTTTATATAAGAATTACAAAAAAGAAAATGTCGGGAGTTTGCGGCTTAGGCTTTTGTTCTGTCAAATTTGAAAGATGTTTGCTTCTTAAACTGAATCAGAAATATTCCAAATTATTATTACTACTATTACAACATTATTATTTTAGTAATGATGTATCTTTGTATGTGATGTATTTATTATTGAATCATATATAAATAATATAGATATAAGTTTACGCATTTTGTATTATTTAATTATTGTTATTAATTAATACACTATTCTCCTATGTTTTAAATAATTTTTGTTTTTTCCAAAACAATACTCACAAGAGAAGTAAGTACCTAGCAGAAAACCTACTATTTATCCACTGAATGAGGCTCTCTGATGAAATAATTAATTCTCAGTCATTTTCAAGTCTAGTTTGGTCTATATCTCGTTCACTTTTTATTTTCAGTAAAATGAGTTTTTGGAGCAAAAATAAAGTGACAAGCTGGGGGGCTACGGCTACGGCTTATGGTACCTACAAAGTTTTGGAGCGAAACTATCAGCGGCCATCAGCAGTATCCTCCCAGCGTTCCAGCTTGTCACTTTATTTTTGCTCCAAAAAGTCATTCTACTCAAAATAAAAAGTGAACGGGATATATTTTTCCGATATACGCCAATACAGAGTGTCCCGAAATTAATGCAATAAAATTCACAGGGAGATACGTATAATAACGGAGATACAGGCCTTCAAAGTTGTTTTGTTGAACCGTTTTTTTTTTCCAACATTTTGATCGGAGGCCTCATTCTCAAATATTAGGGTTTGAAACTTCGGAAAACATTTCGAAAACACCACTTTCAAAGGCTTTAAAAATTGAGTTCAAGGAAACTCATGATTCATTAACTGAAATAGATCTTTTAGTAAATAAATGCAAGTTGATGAACCACCATTTTTGCTGAAAAACATAGAGTTGAAAAAAAAATTGGGCCCTGGAGAGTGGGATTTTGAGATGTTTTCTCAAGTTTCAAACCCAAATATCTCGAAAATAAAGCGTCTTTTGATTATATGTACGGTTGCGATAAAGTGGACGACAATGTCAACGAGTTGGCTTGCTGTCATGCGACGTTCAGACCAGAATCCTAAAAAATCTGTCAACGGTCGTCCACTTTAAAAAGGCCGCAACGGTGCAATTCTAACCATCAGTGGAATAGTATGTGGTGGAATATGGTTGTTATGATAATATTTAACCCATTAGCGACTCCATTAGTTAACCTTAGGTTGGAGTAAACCCGGGATGGAAATAGTGGGGTCGCGTTCGCAAAAAATAAGGAGGAAACTTTTAAATCAAAAAGCACCCCTTATCTGGTGGCTATTTCCTCTTTCTTCAGTTGCTGCGGTTTTCTGGGTTAATGGATTGGTGGTCAACATGGTCTATAAGGTGGAGTCAACGTTTGGAGTAACATTTTGATGATATAAAATTGCTAGTTCATTTAGGCAAAATCCTGCAGCAACTGAAGAAAAAAGTGCAAAAACGACATATGTACAACCTTGTAATACTAAGGCGACGAATTATCTGTGGGTCTGAAAAGTAGGGAATTTGAGACCTTTTGTATTTTAAATCTTTTGTGTTTTGGACCTTTACATGCAAAACGTTGAAAATAATCGATACCAACACGAATACAAAATGTGAACCAATTTTTCTGTGTCCCGCTAGCGGGCTATGAGGCCGTGTCGCCCCATTCGGGCTAGATTTGGAACTGATGATTCAGTGTTAACTAACAGAGGGCACAATCACACAGCTGTGGAAGATGCTACCGAACCTTTTCCACATGATTCACACACTGATGATGACTGTCATTTCTGACTTTTTTTTGAACTGTCAACTCTGAATCGGAAATGTGCCGCCTCCATAGACGAAACCTAACAGGTAAAATTGGAGAGGTCGATTACCATATCCATTAAAGATAAAGCCACATTTACTATTTATAGGTATCGGTATCATTAAACAATAAACGATCTGCTCTGCAAAAAGCTGATGGTTTCAAAAGTTGACAAAAGGTTACTTGGGTTCTTTGTTCACTCAACGGTATAACGTATGTGTAGGTAGCACGAGGGGAATAAGAAAGAAAACGCAGCTGACTGAAAAAAGATGGATTTTGTCCAAATAGATCGTGAACTTGATATAACCGTATATAACTCACGAAGTTGAATGTCCAATGTTTTTTTAACAGAGGGCGCCATAATCGACCAAGCGTCGTTCGATCTGTCATTTATAAGCGACATTCAAGACAAGCCCACATCGAATTTTGTACGGTTTTGTGAGAATTTTTGTGATGTGTTGTGCAGTTCATGCAGTGAATCCACTGCCAGAGTGCTAGCAATTTTCTGAAGGTAAGCTTTCCGCCAGATTGCACGGGGACGACCGAAAAAATAGCGGTCTTGAATTGGACGGTTCTAACCTCACTTTTTTGCCGATGCAGAAGATGCGTCGCAAGAATACAAGGAGTGCGCGGAAGGCTTCGCCCGAAAAGCCGACAAAGGGGGCGGAAGCGCCGCGCACCAGACGGTCGACGAGACGCAGCAAAAAATCTAGCGATTCCGAAGATGAAGTTGAAGTTCCAAAAGTACAAGACGCTGCTCCGACTCCGCACACCTCCAGCGATGAGGAGTCGCAGGAGCCTGTTTGGACCGTGCAGACGTCGTCAGCCGACGAATCGTCGTCAAAGAAAGGCGAAGTCCAAAAGCTAAAAATCTGCCTGACTAGGCCCTCTCCCGACTCACCAGACAAATCCAAGTCGAGGAGGAGCAAATCAAACAGTCAAACCGAGGACGACGAACAGCCGGAAGTGGTGGTGAAAACGACGCCGACAAGAAGGACGCGAACACGCGGCGGCGGCTCCGCCGGCACGTCGGACGCCGCAACGGAGGAAGAACTCGAAGAGAAGGTTAAAGGTAAAGGTAAGTCTAAAGGTAAAAATAAGTCAAAATCCATTGAAAAATCAGCGGAAATCGACAATTTGAACACGTTGACGAACAGTGACATTTCTGAAAATGCACAGGTGACGCCTCAGTCACCCACTATCGATAAGAATGACGCGGAAAAGATCGTTAATCGCGGTGATGCTGACGATGATGATGACGGAAACGCCGACGGAAATGTCACAATTGAAGCATCCCAAAAACATTACGATGGTGATGCTGATGACGATGACGATAGCGACGACGACGATCAGCCACTGAGCCAGATTAAAACACAAGATGAAGGCAGTGATGCCGTCGAAAACAACGACAAAGACTTGACAGTAGTTGCAGAAACGTCATCACATGTCACAGAAACAACTGAAATGCAACAAGACACCGTTGAGGCCCAAGCCGAGCCAGTTGAGGCCCAAACGGAAATTGTCGAATGCGATTCACGAGAACTTGAGATCTCACAAGAAACTGCCGAGACCCCTCAAGAACCAACTGAGGAGTCTCAAATAGCCACAGAATTCGCGCCAGATGCAACTGAGGTTTCACAAGAAGCAGTTGAAGTTTTCCAAGGTGCTAGTGAAGTTTCTCTTGATGCAACTGAAGTTTCTCGAGACGCAACCGAAGTTTCTCGAGACGTAACCGAAGTTTCTCGAGACGCAACCGAAGTTTCTCGAGATGCAACCGAAGTTTCTCGAGACGCAACCGAAGTTTCTCAAGACGCAACCGAAGTGTCTCGAGATGAAACTGAAGTTTCGCGAGACGCGACTGAAGTTTCCCAAGACGCAGTTCTGGCTCAACAGCAGAGCATTGCTGAACCATTGAACAACGTCCAGCCTGATAAGGTCGACGAAGAATCGAGAGATTCGAGCAAACCGGACGATGCTCAACAGCAACGGACGTCTGAGGAGTCTGAGGACGCGAGCGAGCATGAATCAGAAGTGGCTGAGAAAAATGTTGAACGAGTGGTTGAGGAGGCGGAATCCCCGGAAGTTGAGCAGGCAACGAATCAACAACAAGAACAGGTGGAGGGCGAATGCATGGACGACGACGATCAATCTAAGCAATCTGTCGATGATGCAGAATCGCAGAAACGCAATGATTCCGTTCCTCTCTCGCCCAAGAGGGGTAAATCAAAACGGACGGAGAAAACAGAGGGTCCGGTCCATCCAGATCCACACGTGATGCACGCAAGGTTGATGGGGACAGAGGAAAAAGGTGAGTCCAGCTTGCTTGAGACGATGGTCCAACTTTGGCAGGTAAACTGTTGAAATATTTTGCTGTATGCTTTGGTTCAACTGATTCTGGTAGCCGTCAGATAACGGACTTAACTTGGATTTTCGATCATCAGATAATTTTGAGGAAAGTTCTTATTGTCCAATCGTAGGTTTATATTATCATATAGCTGTATTATAGCTGTATCACACTACACAATTTCTTGTACAACTTCTTGTACAATCTGTCAATTAAACAATGAAGTGCATTGTTTTTTGACACTATTTTGGCAGATTGTACAAGAAATTGTACAAGAAATGGTGTAGTGTAATACAGCTATTACACTATTTACACTACATAATTTCTTGTACAATTTCTTGAACCATCTGTCAAATCAACAATCAAGTTCATTGTTTTTTTGACACTATTTTGGCAGACGGTTCAAGAAATTGTACAATCTGTCAGTTAAACAATCAAGTTCATTGTTTTTTGACACTATTTTGGCAGATTGTCAAAAATAATGACAAATAATGTCAAAAACAGTTTTTTGACATTATTTTGGCAGATTGTTCAAGAAATTGTACAAGAAAAAAAGCTGTATTATAGCTGTATTACACTGCACAATTTCATGTACAATCTGCCAAAATAGTGCCAGAATAGTCCAGATTTGACAGCCTGTATCTCGCTTATCTATAGGGTGATTGCATGAAATGCGTTCACCTGATCACCGGCAGGCAGCGCAAGGATCGAGAGTTATGTTTTGACGTTTGTTAGCGAATTGCATTGGAGCACATCACATAACAGGTGTAAGGCATTGTTAGAATAATTAGAAATCACAATCTCGATCTGGTTATTCTCGTAAACGCCGAATAAACCAGTATGTGAACAAAACACGTAAATATGATAGTATATTTAGTGAGGTTAGCAGGTTAGTCCGGTTGACGTTGACTCCGACATGGATGAAACTTGATAGATGACAATGACACTATTGACATTTTGTCATAAACTCCCTCTACATGCAATCACCCCATTATGCATTTCTGATTATTCATCCCCTGAAGAGTCCTCTCAAGAGTGGGGTATCAAGTAAAGTGCGATGACCGAAATGATATCTAGCAGCCAAATGTTTCCGAACGTTGATGGTTGATGAATAGTCAGTGGCCGCGTCCGTTCGTAAGTCACAACAGTTGTGGAGCACTTTACGCCATTGGTCAAAATCAAAATTTCGATGAATCGCGTGGAAGTGCTCCACAACTGTTGTGACTTACGAACGCGGCCAGTGTCAAATGTTATTGCGGCCGTGTTCCAGTCATGTAACCTCGAGTAATTGAACAAAAAAGTTGACTTTTTGAGGTCGCTCTGTAAATAAAAGAAATACATGGGGGCAGAGAGCAGAGCAAACCATTCGAAAACACTAGCAGAACTTAGTACAGTTAGAAAATAATAAGTATAAAGAGTTCATGGAGATAAGATTATAGTTTCTTAGGGAATGCGTACGGGGCGTCAGTTTAGGGTTATCGAACGAGATAATATGAAATCGGTTGAATTAGGCCGAAGTTGCATATATATACGAGGTGTCCCTGTATGGGTATGAGAACTCGGAAGTGATAGTGGGGCTGTTAGTAAAACCAACCTTGCATTTTTTCCTGACGGGTTGAGCTCTTGCACACTAATGGTACATGACCCAAAGTAACTTTTGAGAAGTGTTGCCACGGTGGCAACACTGTCAAAGGGCTGGGGAGGGGCGGTTGCCTACCTCCCAGGAGAAAACCCTGCAATGCCACTTACATCAGCCTGTAGAATGAGAACTAAGAGTCGGACGATGACGCGGGGGCTCTTGTTGGATTCAACACACTTGAAAACATGGGAATATATCATTCGTTGAACCCCCCTCTCCCACCCATGAGCGCTAGGGGGCGAGAAATGGTCATGCGGAGAGAGGCATTAGTACGCTTCAGCATTTTTTCAGGGACGGCGTATACCTGACCATCGATTGGGATATTGATGGGTCGATCTCTGCTTAGGTAGCACGTGACCCCTCCTTTTTCACTAGCCCTCTTTCTCCTTATTTAAACGAATACATCTTTATGTTTACAAGAACATAGCGTTGATATTGTTACGATATTTCGCGTACGGGTTCGAATATGATTGAGGCGATCTTTCAAAACACACACTGTTCATTTCTGCGTACTACAATGAATAACGCCAACAATTATCTACTTGGAATATCGCTGTGATTATCGCTCGCTTATCCGCTCGCTGTCTCTTCCAATTCAATACTTTCCTGAGCTGCCGGCTGATGCCTTATATAAGGCCTCCGAATAGTGTTCCCGAACTTTCTGTCTACTTTCCAGCAAATTCCATAGTGGCCCGGCATATACGGTTTCTAGACCATTCCTGAATAATCATACACATTACCCGTATAAATCTGCCGGGTTCTGGAACGATGCTTCCGCCACAATGGACAGATGTGCCCTGATCAGGCGTTGGAGTCTCCATTCAGTTTCACGTACACGAACGCTCTGGAATGCACCAGATCGCTCCACATTTCTACACTGCGATCTATGGATGGAAGAATCCAGAAAGATCGAGTGTTTAACCAATATGTACGGGATAGCCGCTCGTAACAATATAATTACTGTTTCACTAAAATAAAAAAAGCTATACTTAACCTAGGTCGAGGGAACATAACGTCACCTTGTAACTCGCTATGGCAACGTTGCAAATATGCCTGACGTGGCAACAGCGCATTGCGCGTTTCCGCGCTTCTTAGCCGCTTTTGTCTTGCGGCAAGAGCTGCTCCGGGTAGATCACTAGATAGAGAAAGTAGATACATTACATACGCATACGTCAATCACGGCCCAGCTGGATCCACTTCCTTTGTCTATTGGTCTACCCTGAGCAGCTCCTGCCGGCAAAACGAAAGCGCCTCTTGCCAGCTTTTTGTTCGCGCTTGCGCATGATGGGGTGCCAAGGTACCGCTGTAGAGATTCGCTTGCTTTTGACATTACTCAGTCAAATATTGAGGTCAGCACATTATTCTTTTGATAAAGCGACAATAATAATTAATCAATGAATTATCTTTATGTATATTTATTAAAATTTTACAACTATAGAAAATTGTATTAACAAGCAGATACTAGTGAAAATAACATTATACCATGTACCGATCTTTAGGACGCCATTTTTGTTCCCGCGTCATATAGGTAGCTGGAACGAGGCAACGCAGATGCAGCTACACAAACCCACAACGCAATCTACACCCTCTTTACGGCACTTGCAGGCCACTTTGCATCCACAACCAATAATTGTTACATTGTCCACTTTGTTTAGAGCTACGGTGGTCCATATTTGCACCCAATCATCTCCTTGAGATGCCAGTTTGTGGGTCTTACTGGCAGTGTGACGAATCCATAGCTCCTTGAGAGCTCCTTCCAGCAGCACGAAGGCAGATACCGCAAGGATGAAAACATCTGTGTCACATGAGTAGACCATTACCCTTGTACGGCCCTCCCGCGTGGCGTTCGCTACGTGCACGTAGACTCAGGTATCGGCCTCCACAATCTACATGATTACAAGATGCTAAACCACGCAGGTCGTCCCGGGTAGAGTTTGTTACCACGCTCGTCCCTCTTGTAGAGTACCAGACCACCTCCCCGGTCGTTGGAATACCGTCAGCGACAAACTTGAAAAGTTCTTTTTTGTTTTCTGAATCTTTCAGAGAGTCTTGCTACTTCTTGGGAAGCTTATAGTCGTGAGCGACACGCATCATAATGCCCACACCCCTTCTATCTCTTGCCATATTTTTAAAACTGTTCTGCGGGTATCTGTTAACAACCAGAGAATTGGTGATGGACATCGGCAACTTTATCCGCAGGCCGTAGTTGATTTGATACTTACGAGTCCCACACGATGTCCATCCGGGATACACACTGAGACCTCTTTTGATATAGGAATGAAAGACATTGTCTCGAAAATTAGAAAATAATGCATTGGTTTCAACTTTCAACAGGTACATGAGTACCGTACCATCGAAAATCTTGGCGTCTACTTGCGGGGCTTTGTCTGGCCTAGTTGTCAGAAGGGGTGCAAGACACTCATTCATGAGGTCTGCCTTGTTTGTGGTGACCCTCATGTTATCATTGCTGAGAGCCAAGGCTGGTGGCAACTCCGAAATCTCGGGAGCGAAAAACTCCTCAAGATTTCTTGGTCGTTTGCTGGAGGATGCAACCCACACACCAAAAGAGGGATTGTCTTCCTGAAATGAGGACGGGTGGCAACCCTAGGGGCTGCGTGCCCTTGTATGACAGACACACACACAAACACAGGGATGCGCCGAGTGCGCCAACGCATGCACAAACCTCCCATTCCGCATGAACGTTTCCCGCCCCCTAGCGCGCATCAGTGGAGAAAGGGGAGGGAACAATGATATATTTCCATGTTTTTAAGTGTGCTGAATCCAACAAGACCCCTCCCGTCATCGTCCGACGCCTAGGTCTCGTTCTACAGGCTGATATAGGTAGCATTGCAGAACTTTTCCCTGGAAGATGAGCAACCGCCTCTCCCCAGCCCTCTGACAGTGTTGCAACCGTGGCAACACTTCTTGAATGTTACCTCAGGTCATGCACCATCAGTATGCAAGAGCTCAACCCGTCAGGAAAAAATGCAAGGTTTGTCCTGATATCGTGCACTAACGTCCTCACTATGAGCAACTGGGCCACTAACGTCCTCACTATGAGCAACTGGGCCATATAAACCAAAATATGTTCAGCATTGGAAGCATATTAGCGTGGCAGCGCTTTATGATTAGTTCTGACTTCTAATATTTCAAAAATTACGATGATCAGTGAACATTTGTGGCGTACAGCATTTGATCTTAACAGTTTTCCATTTCACTTATGTAAGGGGTGTTCATTATTGAAATGCTTTGGACTTGGCTGTGACTTTAAACTTTCTGTAAGTCAAACGGTTTTCAGCCGATTCGGGCACGGTATTCGAGCAATGTTTGGCCAAACGTCTAAACATGCCTAAAAATTTTCAGCAGCTGTTTATTTCCCAACGACCTTGGTTGCATTTTGCTGGTAACTTGACAAAGATTTTCTCGTACTGCCTCAAAATTCTCTCATGCCTGTCTATTCTCTCATTAAATGTCAAAGCAGGAAATAAGCAATGCAGATTCAAGCTTGTGTCTTATGCTTGTGAAGAAATTAATATCATTCATTGTGTTCTTTTATCTAACAAAATACAAGAAAAGCTCTTGCTGCTAGACCAGTGCATTTAAATCGATTTCAGCTCAAATCCGGACATTTAAATTTACTATGCAAAAGTTTGGGAATAGTGCAGACTGGAAAGTTACTGGATCGATAAGGAGAAGATGGGCCTTTTTCATCTTTTTCGATCTAAGTTAGCCGGATAATATCATGAGTTTAGCATGAAGAATTTTTGGAAAAGGAAATGCGATAGAAGCCCCTCCCCCCTCACTATACAGGGTGTTTCAGGGATGATAGCAAAAAATTCAACTGTGAGTAGATCTCGTCAAAATACGATGAAAATCTATTTACCATTTTGCAAAGTTTGGCCTAGACAAAGATACAGCTCTTGAGAGTTCTTTTTTTCCGGATTTCAAAAATTTGTAACTTGGAAACGTTAAGACAAAATTAGATTGAATTCAGCACAAGCTGGTTTATCAACATTATCTGTCAACCTGTCAAATTTTGAAAGAATCCAATGAGTAGCGTAGAAATTATGAGGGATCACCTTAAGTCAACTTTTCTTCGGATGCTTCTAAATTATTGTTCCTCATAACTCCTACGCCACTGGCTGGATTCTTCAAAAATTTGGCAGGTCGGTAGTTTCGACAAACCAGTCTATGGTAAATTTATGTTAATTTCATCAAAAATTTCTCGAGTTACAAATTTTTGAAATCCGAAAAAAGCAAACTTTGAAGGGTTGTATCTTCGTCATTAAACCAAATTTTGCAAAATAGTATAGGGTGGCGCAAAAGTAACGGACCGTTTTCAGATAGCTATAACTTTTTTGCCTTCTGTTTTTTTTTAATGAATTTCAGTGCAAGTTAAAAGACTGTACAATATGCTATTTCGCAACCGTGGGAAAGCCATTTTGACAAGAGCCAAGAGGGACGCACGCTTTTTAAATCTTAGTCAACTTCTAGAGCTCTACATTTTAATAATGAACACTTTTTAGATTAAGTTGTCTGAAAAAGTATTATTCATTCGACGAGTGCTTCGTCATTTATCAAGCTTCTCGTGATAAATTAACTTGAATAATATTTTAGACAAACCTCTGCGCAAGAAGCTCAAGCGCGACCTGAACGACACACCTCGAGTCGAAAGAGATTCGTCTAATGGCTGGAACGCGGCCGGGCTGTTGGAATCCGTGGTCAAGATCGACCTCGAGACCATACAGGCGTTGTGTGCATCCACTCCAATAGAATACCCCGAGGAACCGGACCTCACTATGGAAAAAGAACGCAGACGGTCCTCGGCCGCTTCCGAACCTATCCGAAAGTTCGATCGCAAAGTATCCGTCACTTCCGATTACGGAGAAGGAGAAGACGAATCGGCGGCGGCACCGCAATACGAGAAACAGGTCTCGACCGATTCCACGGGGCAGGGGCAGGATTCGGGCGAAGAGAAGGCCAACATAATCGCCTTCAACAGAAAAATCAGCATCGTGGACGACACCGCCAGCAAGTTGAAGCCGCCGCCTAGCCCGGCCAAGAATCCCACGTCGGAAGTTCTCTACATTACCAATCTGGTGAGGCCATTCACACTGAAGCAGCTCAAAGAGTTGCTGGAGAGGACTGGCAAGATCGTTGAAGGCGGATTCTGGACTGACCGGATCAAATCCAAATGTTACGTCCAGTATGAGACTGTTGAGTAAGTATATGACTCCCTCCTGGCATTCTCATATACTTACAGTAATAATTTGTAGTTTAGTTTATTAATCAAAATAGACCCCCTTTCTAGTAATGTATAACAACCCTATTTACATTATAGTCCCTCCAGCAGAACCGTTGTTCAAGTGACTGAGAAAAAAGAGATATTTTCTTCCGTTCAGTTTTGGTGTCTAAATAAAAGTAGCACATCTCGGCCGGCCCTGAGTTGCATTTCCACGCCTGACACGGTCAATTTTCCAAATATTTCAACATTTCAATGTCATTTTGACAGGCAACATAACTTCTGGACAAACCAGTTTCACGCCAGATAAGAAGGCGGCAAACATGCAGTGCTAAACTAGAATATTTGCCCAGCTCACTCGAATCACGGCTCCGCTGGAAGGACTACTCATATCAATTTATTTTCTAACTGGATGCAACAAGTACCAACATTCAGCATTTGTTTTAATATTCGAAGTGAAACTTTTTGGCCGCGAAAGTGTAAAAATGGCCTGAATCAAAACAAATGAGCATATTGAAAATGTCTTAGGTAGCAGCATTAGTTACATCACCATACTAAAAAAACAGTAATTTACAGAGAAGCCGAAGGTACAAGGAACGCTTTGCACGGAGTTCAGTGGCCGATTGGCAATGGCAAGAAGTTGATGATCGATTACGGTACTGTAGACGACCTAGAGAAAGCCAAAAATCCACCTGAAGTCCCGCCAGTAACGGTTGCACCACCGGTCGAGGTTAAAGTCGCGAAAGAAAATGTTGTAAGTACTGGAAAATGTCGAACCGGTCTCATGTTTGAACTAACGAAATTCCAGAAGCCACCAGAAGAAAAAGCGAGAAATGACATCAAAAACTCTGACGACTCGAAAGACCGGAAAAAAACGAACGAAAAGCCGGTCCGAGAATGGGATATTGGCAAGCCAAGGTCCAGGAGCAGGGAAAGGGAAAGAGAAAAGGGTCGTAAACACAGACGCAGTCCAACACCGATTGAAGGTACGTATTTTGATTTTTTGCCCCTGTTAGCCTCTCGAATGAATAAGGGTAGGCTTGGCGTATTCAACATCGTTAGCTCGAGAGGAATCTCTTTATTGAAAACGCTCCGCGCGGCCTGTCTTTGAACGAGTGGCCGGCATAAGTGTGTGTCAAAGCTTAACAATCCTTAGGCATAGAAGCAATACTCTTACTGGCATATTATTTTTCTCACACGTATGTTTATGTACGACTACCGTTCATGAACATCCGCACCTATTCTGTTACTACCCGTTACAGGACCTGAACTAAAACAACACGTGTTGCTATATCACCCTGTCGAGACCCAGAAATGGTCAGGTAAAAGAAGTAGTAAGCAAAGTGCTTTATCAAAGAATGGGGTCATCCGACAATGAAAGAATTATTAGAATCGCCATCCAGGTCAAAAATTACAAACTCTCAATGTTGACGATTTTTTTGGCCATCTAACCTCAATTGACGGATAGTTAATATTTTGGCAATGATAACGATATAGTGTGATGCGAACATTGCAAGCAATAAATTACCACAAATTAAGAGTCCTCTGTACGCTCAGAGCGGCCCCGACCAAAAGGCCTCTAAATCGAAGCCGGTGATTCTCCTTAAACTGGCATTTGGAGATTCACTTCATATCTGTTATAACGGGTGATCCATTTAGAGGTACTTTTTCTAGTAGGCTTTTATGACAGATCAAATTGTCAAACAATCAAATTGCCATGGAATATTTGTTCAGTATTGTTTGACATTTGATTATGGAAAAACTTACCCCGGCAAAGCGTCTACAGATTGTTCAGCTGTATTATGAAAATCAGCGTTCTACAAGAAATGTGTTTCGTGTGCTTAGAGCAATTTATGGTCTACATAATCGGCCTACCGAACGCACAATTCGCTATACCATCGAGAAATTTGAAACCCAATTTTCATTATTGGATAAAACGCTACCAAATAGACCACATCCACTACGTAGCGAAGAAAATATAGCGGTCTGGTGTGGCTCATGGAGTGGTGGAATCATCGGTCCATATTTCTTCAAAAATGAGCCGGTCAAAATGTAACTGTGAATGGTGCCCGTTATCGCGCCATGATAACAGACTATTTGCTGCCTGAAATTGAAGCCCGTGATCTTGACGGTATTTGGTTCCAACAAGATGGCGCTACTTGCCACACAGCTCGTGGAACCATGGAATTATTGCGAGAACAATTCGGTGAGCAGTTGATTTCACGCTTCGGACCGGTGAATTGGCCGCCTAGATCGTGTGATATCACGCCTTTAGACTTCTTTCTTTGGGGCTACGTGAAGTCCAAAGTCTACGTGAATAAGTTGGCTACGATTGAGCAATTGGAAGCGAACATTTCTCGCGTCATTCGCGAAATACCAGTCGATATGCTTGAACGCGTCGTGCAAAATTGGAACTCCAGAATGGACCTCCTTAGACGTAGTAACGGCCAACATTTGAAAGAAATAATATTCAAGAAGTAAATGTCAAAAATCCTTTTGTCGTACGATAATTGAAGTTGACCAGTAAAATTAATATTTTGATATTTTTATAATTTTTGAAAAAAGTACCTCTAAATGGATCACCCGTTATAAACATAACGGAAAAAAATCCGAGAAAAACCGATCACAGCCGAAGTTAGTCAAATCTCACGCGCGCCATCCTAGGGCCTTTATTTGACTTGGAACAAAAATCCTTTTTTCAGGGTGGACTCTCAACAGTATTCTGCACAATCGTACCGGGTGGTTATGCAGTAAAAAATTTTTAGCTGAAGATATGAAGATCCAAATTCTTGAGCAAATTTTTATTAATTTTTACAGCCAAATAACTTCGGCTCCTAAAATTTTATTGAAAAATCACCCGGTACGTTCATGCAGAATACTGTAGAGAGTCCACCCTGGAAAAAGGAAATGTCTTTCAAGTCAAATAAAGGCCCTAGGATGGCGCCCGTAAAATTCGACTATCTTCGGCTGTGATCGGTTTTTCTCGGATTTTTTCCTTTCACATGTTTATATGGAGATATGAAGTGCAATCACTAAATACCAGTTGAAAGAAAATCACCGCCTTCGATCTAGAGGCCTTTTAGTCGGAGCTGTTTTAACCGTACAGAGGACTCTTAACAAGACAAGAGCCTCGCGCTACTAGGAGAGGCTGTTAGCTAACAACTACATATTTCTTATTTTCCACTGTTTCGAATTTCTAACTGTGACAAAACAGAATCGGCCTATAACAGGGAAAAACATAACATTTTTTACGACATTTTAAACATGTCGTTCGTAAGCATCATGTTAGTGAACAATAAAAAGAGAACAGGTCTGTTTGTCACCAGGGATGAATGAATCTTGAATGAGGGTCTTCATTGCAGATTTTATAACAAAGAAGCAGAGGAAAGCTGAAGAATCCGTGCCTCAGAAAATGATGGACGACCTGTTTTTGAAAACCAAAGCTACTCCCAGTATATATTGGCAACCTCTATCTCCAGAAGAGGTAAAGTTATTGCAATTTTACCAAAAGCCTTTGGTGCATAATATATTTTTGACAGATTGCGATGAAGCAGCAGCAGCGGCTGATCCGAATGGAAGAGCACAAACGGCGAATGGAGGAGGATTCCAGAGCCCCGCGGGGACGCGACATGGGCGGACGGGGCGGCGGTTTCAGACGCAGATACTGAAAAAAAGAGCTTTGTTTTTTTTTTGGACTGATCACTGATCACATTGTAGATGAATGTTTCACTTTTTTTAGGGTTTGTAATAATTAATATCCTTTGAGAAAGGATCAACAACGGCACCAGATCAGGCGCGTAAACTACATTTTATTTAATCTTCAGTTGCTAGATTTTCAGTTTTTTTTTGTGTATTATAAATCAACCGAGTGATTACTTGGCTGTTGAAGAAACAACAAGGGTTTACTCAGTAATAAATCTTTATTATATGAATTGGCAAGTAATTACAGTTCCATCCTTACAGAGTGTTGTTCTTGCGCAGAATCGTATAAAGGCGATTGAAACACTAGTGTGTAAACTTTTAAGCACTTGAGTTTTGTATTCCAGATAGCTTTGATGCTCGGTTTCTCAAGATTTAACGTTCAATAACTGGTTTTGATTTGTCAAATTGTGAAATCGGGCATAAATACCTACATTGCTCAAATACAATTTTCAATTAGTATTGAGCATAACATAGAACATTGAACAGGTTTCATAATATCCATTGCACAGGTACAAATTCATTGTTTCAATTTTTTTGGACAACACAATAATTAAAAACTAGGTATGCAACTTTTGGTTACATGGTGGTCCAGTTTTATACTTTGCAGTATTATCCTATAAATCCATCACTTATGAAATAGGTTCTTGGAATATTAAAAAAAAGCTTCAGAGCCCCTCTACACATACGTGCTTTCGCACACGATGAGAATGTGCTTCTGGCCAAAGAAATGTGATGTGACTCAACTGACTAGACTGATGGTCAGGAAAGCGCTCCAATCGTGCGCATGTGACAGGGGCTAATGAGAAGTACTCCAAGTACAAAAAATACTCATAAAGCGCTTTTGATTTGAGGGTCCAGGGAATAGAACATCAGACAATGATGTTGAATTCAACTGGGCGGTGATTGGTAATGGGCATCTATAGTATAATTCAAATAAGTGGCTGTGAAATTTGACATTTGCGCTAAAAATATTGCGTTTTTCAAGTCCAATGTAGCTTTTAATGAAAACATACCATCAATTTGTGAATGTTTGATGATAGTGTACCACATAAAACCTACCCAGACTTCGAAAACACACTACTTCCAACGCAAATGTCTAATTTCACATCCGCCCGAGATGTCACTTTATTTGAATTGTACAGGGTTGTCCAGTCAGTATGACCACTTTTCGCGAAGCTAATACTCGCGTATGAATAATTACTGAGGTAACGAGATTGATTAAAAAGCAAAAGAAAGCTCATGATATGGCATTTCTAACGATATATTCAACTCTTGAAAATTACATCAGCCAAGTATAATTCCACTCCTTAACTTCTTCCACTATGTGGGACTTGGCAGCATAGACTCGCGCTCTCAAAAATCCCCTCATGTAAAAATCTGGAGGCGTTAGATCGGGTGATCTCGCCGGCCAATGATTGCCGCCATTTCTCGAGATTGAATGCTCAGGGAAAAAGTGGAACAAATTTGGCCCGTAAAATCAAACCTATCAAAATTTCCGTAACATTATTGAGTCACTCAGAATGAATTCGAACGAAACTAGCCAGAAAACAAGCGAAGCTTGTCGCAGTAAGTTGAAAAAACGAGGAATTTTACAAGGTTTTTGTATTGTGTCTCGGTGTGCATTGAAATAAACAATTTTTCCGGATACTGACCATATGGTAAACAATGGCATAGAATGAGCTTTCTTTTATTCTTTGATCCACTTTTATCTCAATTCATAAGCGAGTATGGGCCTCGCGAAAAGTGGTCATACTGACCAAACAACCCTGCATTATACTTTCTTTGTGTAGTGACTTACCCTTAGCAGCTCCTGCTTGTAAATCAAAAACGCCTCTCGTCCGGGGGTAGAGACCAAATTTCAAATGAAAACGAAAGCGTACATATATACTTTTTGGTTGTCCATTTAAGTTCAGATATGGCGCTATGCCGAATTTCGACTTCGAAAAACTTTTATAGAAAAACTGGGACAGGCGTGGAAGTTGAAAATGGATTCACTTCATGTCAAATTGAAACAATTTTTTAAATAGCTAGGAAGGTTGCAATAGAGGCATATGTGATTGCTTTTTGATTGATGTAAGTTCTTGAAATTCCAACCAATCTCCATCCACAGCGAAATTTCTGTATAGCACCATGTCTGATTATAGAGGTAGTCAAATATACCAAATTTAATAATGGTCACTAAACCCCCGAGCTATTTTTCCTATTCCTACAATATAGTGAATCATCACGAATCGTCTCTCAGAAGTTCAACTACTAAGTATAATCCTTAAAAATAGCATAAAACAAAATGAGATCAATGTTATATCATTCACATCCATAAGATCAGCACAAAGTCGTCACTGCGGCTCAAAAAGGTGCGGTTAATTTAGAAACTTTGACACTACTTGTACAAAATTTTGTTGCTATTCTACTAACTAGCGACCGTATGTACAAAAATGCCTACGATATTCTAAACAAGATTCTACTATATAAATACATACAGTGGTATGTACAAACTTCTACAGGGATTCTAGGATGTCTTATATTCTAATAATTACTTGTTACCATCAGACATGAAAGGTTGGCTAGATTTAGAATTTCGTCATGTGTGTGTATGTGTCTATCTACAAGTAGTTTGTGCGTCACACTACTCACTATTATAAAGAACTAATAATTATTTTTTTTTTGGAATGTTCATGTATGGAGCTCGGGAACTTTAAACAAAAATTTCTACTTCTACGTCATCCTCGTTTTCTCACAAGCGGGTCGTTCGATTGTAGCAGCTAAAGGAAGCGGAAGATTATTAAACGTCTACGTTCTAAATGATTGTTATTTTGTTATGAAAAAAAACAAACAAAAACGACAACTTTCAAACCTTTCTAGGAGTCGTCGTTTGAGGTCTGGGGGGTACGTCACGTAGATGTATTCGTTGTCTTTGTCGGGAGCTAAATAGTAGTCCTCTGTGTACACTTGGTGGCCGTCAGACGTGGACGGCTCTTGTCTCAATACGTGGGCAGGCGATGGCGTGGACCTGTCCGTCATGCTCGCACTGGCGACGCTAACGTCGTCAGTACTGAAATGTATCTTTCTAACTTTTTCACGTAATAGCCCAGGAAATATGTGGAGAAAAAACTCGGAATAAATTCGAAAGGGACTGAAAATTATAGGGGTACTGTTGGCTCAGAATTTAGGATGTCGTAACATGAAAGTCCTCTAGTTCCGAAGCTGGCACTTTTTTATGAGGTCAAAAGCCAAAAAAGTCTTCAAAATGGTTGCTTTCTTATAATCTTTCCAGCGATCTCTATGTTTCCCAGGTTGAGTGCTTGAAACAATTACGTGAATTCCTGCTGCTGTGAGATGAACGTTCATGAAAGCGCAACCCAATAACCTATAGTCCAGTCAAATTAAGCAAAAATCTGGCCAAACCGGGAATAAATTCGTAAGTTGACAAAATTTGGTGGATCGATGGAGAATTCAACGTAGAATAACATACTGAAATTCCTGGAAATTCCAAGGCTTGGATTTTTTTTAGAACCAATAAAAGAGCGTCATCCTTGAAAATTTTCGATTTTTTCTGAATAACTTGTAAACTGTTACCTTTAGAACACTAATACTAGCGAAGTAAATGTAGCCCGTTAAATTCTCAAAAGATCAGTAGTAAACTCATCACTTTGTGGTCAATAGTCTCTGAGATACAGCGTCTGCTAAAACTCAAAATTTGTTTCCGGATTTTACGTAACAATTAGCAAAGTGTCAGTTCAGGGGCTGTAATGTGGACAGAAAATGTGCGGATTTTAACGTGTTTCACTTTTTTAGAAAGCCAATTCAACATTCGGTGTCACACTTTTGTCTAGAAGTCGCCAACTTCAAAATGGTACTTTTCCTGGACCTTTGAAATCGATACTTGAAGTCCCGAAGAATCCTCAAAAATCGATTATTTTCATACCATGCCATTTGTCTAATTTTTCAAGTAGAGCAAAACCATCCAGAAAATATGTGAAGAAGTGAATACCAAAAAAAAGGATGTTTCAGAATGTTTTTCCCGGTGATGGTTCCTGAGTTACATGGGTTCAAAGACTAAAACGACCTGTTTGGAGAAAAAGATAGGTAGTCCGGATACTAACTGCTGAATACTGTATGGACCTTGCATTTGATGATACAAAATGCCACTTAGCAGACGTAGTGGATATACTTATGTACAGACAATACAAATAGAGAAGACCATATGTTATCACCACCGTCGTCACGGATATTGGGGCATCAAAAATCAGCCAACCTTTGTTTGAATGATGGACTCGCCTGGTTCCTACGCAACCGTAAAAATCCGTGAAGACATATGGTCTTTTCTATTTGTATTGTCTATACTTTCCACGTCTGCCAAGTGGCATCTTACACCTAAAATGCAAGGTCCGTACAGTATTCAGCAGTTGAAAAAAAAGTAGGTTCACTTGTACCGTGATTCTAGTCGGCTGTGAGATTTTGTTTCTAAGTTTCCAAATGTGAAATATAGAAAATCCCCCTGAAATCCCCAAAACTTTGCAGTTGGCTGTTCTGGCCGGACCAGTTTTGAAACACATTTTTTGCGTATTTCCTTCACAGATAGCCGGAACATTTTTGCGGGACGTGTTGTCTGACGCTTTTTTCCATTTTATTGGAGAATGTAACAATTTTTCGACCTGTTTTTAATTTTCGCCAATGAACAAATAAATCAAGAGAGCCTTGACATTTGACAGTTGTGAAAAATATTCCTAACCTCTTGAAGCCGGTTCAACTTTCGATGCTTCAAATTAAAGAGTATACAATGCCCTTCGTCCAAAAAAGGGGCCCCATGCAATGATCAACCCTTTCGCCTCTTCCAAAAATACAAGCCAAACCCTGAAGAATTATGGGCGATACAAGGATCGCCCTGCAGTCTGTCATTGGCAAAAGAATTTACGTGTAAAAAGTAAATAAAACCAAATTTCAAAAAAACCCAGCCGCTCAAAGTTGCGTATTGAACCGAAATTGATGTTAGTACCTTCAATTTGCAATTTCCTTTCGTTTTGGGGCTTCCGGGACGAGTTTTTGTCGACTCTGAATGGACCGCCGTCAAGATGACTTAGATTTGCGGCCGCCCCGTGCTCTTTTGGTGTCTAAATGACGGTAACACAGCTCTGCGTCCCCCTAGTTGCACTTCCACATATGACCAGGTCAGTTTTCCAAGATTTTAATATCAATTTGATAAGAAATATAACTTCACTTCCAGAGAAGTCAGTTTCACACCAGGTGAAAAGGCGGCAAACCTACAATGCTAAAGTAGAAAATTTGCCCAGCCAACTAGAGTCACAGTACAAGTGAACCTACTATATTATCCGAACTACCAATCTTTTTTCCAAACAGGTCGTTTTAGTCTTTCAACCTATATACATCAGGAACCATCACTAGGAAAAAGATTCTGAAACATGTTGTTTTTTTGGCATTCAATCCTTCACATACTCTCTAGATGGTTTTTCCATACTTGGAAAATGAAGCAAATGGCATGGAATGAAAATAATCGATTTTTGGGGATTCTTCGGGACTTCAAGTTTAGATTTCAAAGGTCGAGGAAAAGTACCATTTTGAAGTTGGCGACTTCTAGACAAAAGTGTGATACCGAATGTTGAATTAGCTTTCCAAAAATGTAAAACACACTGAATTCCGCACATTTCCTGTCCACATTACAGCCCCTGAACTGACACTATGCAAATTGTTACGTAAAATCCGGAAATAAATTTTGAGTCATTTTCACTGCGTTCTAGCAGACGCTGTATCTTAGAGACTATTGACCACAAAGTGATGAATTTAACACTGATCTCTTGGGAATTCAACGGGCTACATTTGCTTCGCGGGTTTTTGTATTCTGAAGGTGATAGTTTACAAGTTATTCAGAAAAAATCGAAAATTTACAAGGATGGCGCTCTTTTATTGGTCCTAGAAAAAAAGCCAAGCCTTGGAATTTTTGGGAATTTCAGTATGTTATTCCACGTTAAATTCTGCATCTATACACCCGTCAACTTCCGAATTTACTTCCGGTTAAAATCTATTTTGACTGGACTACTACTACATACATGTGAATGATGAATGGTTGTTTTTTTTTTCGCGGAGAACAGTAATGTCTGATGTGATATCTCAATTTAAATGGCTTCTAGTAGGCAAAGTACGCAGCTTAGCTCGTAGCATGGCAGCTTGTAGCTTAATTTTCAAAATTTTGTTCCTACACTACAGCCGTACTTGTCACTCATCAACTTCATATGCACGGAACGACAGAACAAAAAGTTGTGCTTGGCCATGGCATGACGTCAGAAGAGATAGGGAGTCAAGGTGTTTGAAAATTGCCTACCTAATTCGATAGAACCGGTGGTAGCTCAGCGGTTGGAGCGCTGGACAGCGAAGCTAAAGTTCGTGAGTTCGAGCCTTCGCGGCGGCATGCGACATTGAAAATTTACTGCAGTCATCAACCTTGCCGGCAAGCGGCCTATCCAGTCGTCGTAAATAACTGGATATCAGCGTTCTGTGTGGACAAATGGTAGTAAGCTAGTAAGGCGGATGTCTTAGGCGTGATGCTTGGGGTGCGCCACAACTGGGTAATGAACATAAAGAACGGAAGCTCTAACCTTCCGCTTTGTGGGACAAAAGAAGACAGAGCCAAGCTGTTATTATTTAAAATTCAGACCTTATTGGCCTTTACTTTTATAAAAAAACATACCACTTTCAGGAACCATGGAATTTTGTTTGTGTTATGCAATCCTAAATTCTCAGTTGATACGATTCCGGGCTTCATCTCATTTGGTACAATATTCCTGGGCTAAAAAGCCGATTTCCATTGAACTTACTCAAAGAGTACCCATATAATGTAGTAACACATGCAGATACCAAGCGAGAGGACCATGATGATCATGCAAAGCAATCCCCATGGAAAACTACGAATGTCGCCTTGCGTGTCTTCCCAATATCTGTCGCAAGTGAGGTACCAACATACTGCTCGATTCAGTTCGTCTGAAAGTGTAACATTCGGTGAGTGTCTATTCAAATTAATAGAAGCGTTTACACGGACGGTTTTTACAGCGTTTCCAGCTAGTTCCCTTATCAGGCAAACGTTATACCGGTTTGGCCAGACGCTTCTTCAAATCCTCGGGCCAAAACCGTCCGTGTAAACGCTACTAGTGAAGTAGGCGCGAGCGTACCTTCCACTTCTCTAAAGTCCTTGATGGACAATTGAATTAAAAGACTAGCAATGCAGTCTCGCACCAAAACTTCGCATTTGGTTTTTACTTTTTGCAGTTCTTCTGGCTTACAGTTGGCCTTCAATTTTTGAAGTTCGGCTATTCTCTGCTGGCGGTTGTCGGACGCCGGCAGAGCCGAGTCCACCAAGTCGCTGTGGCACACGTTATTGGAGCTGTTTGATTTATCGTCACCATCACCAGAAGCGCGCTCTTCTGAAATCCGAAATTTCCACAGTAGTTCAGAAAATGTGAAAACTGACATACTTTGAAAATGAAATGTTCATAATATTGGATTATGTTGAAATTGCAACTCTTGGTCGCAAACTTCTGAAAACGCTATGAATGAGTCAGGCGGCTTCATAGCGGGGTGTTGGAGAAAATAAACAAATACAAATGCCCTCGTGAGCGTAAGGCTCAGTAGAAAAAGAAACATACACTTGCAAGAAGTCCCATAGAATTTTTTTATAGTACATTCGGGTATCCTTATAAAGAATCCAAATTTGAGACCTTGTGTGACCTCTGGAACCATGGTAAAAAATGAAGAAGATGATGGGAAGAGATACATGAAAATTGTCAATGACAAAGTTGTAGAGAATTCAGTGATCTACAAGAAAGTGAGGGCATATGTCTAACTTCAGTTCAGCCGCTATGGCCAGTAGCAGCGAAAAAGAGGCAAATATTTACAAAATGTCCCACATAATTTTCAATTGAGGGTCCTAGTGAAAGATCCAAATTTGAAACCTTGCGCGTCAAAAAAGATTAAGATGGAAAGTCTTGCGCCGCGGTCTTTCTCCTGGAACTAGGGGCGAACGGATAAAGATATATGAAAGTTGTTGAGATCGCGGTATGAAATTACGCAACGCAACCGCAGCCGCAACGCAGGTTTCTGATTGGCTCGCAAGCTTTTCGCGTTGTTGCGATGGCTTTGCGAATACTTTGCGAGCCAATCAGAAACGTTGCGCTCTGCGTTGCGGCTGCGTTGCGAATTTTCATAGAGCGGGCGGTCATCACACAGCTGTAGAGAATTCAATGATCTACAAAAAAGTCCCCGCAATGCTATTTTCTCACCAAATTGAGTATAATAGGGCATCCTCCTAGGGCAGTACAGGAGGGTTTGAGACTTTGGGGATGCAAAAGGTCCCACTGTTTTATTTTTACATGCTGTACATTTGCGGGTCCTAATAGAGAACCAAACTTTTAACCTTGTGTTACCTCACGGTTATTAGCCGCCATATTATTGGACCAAATGTACATCATTCCAGTTTTTCCGACTTATTCAAGGCAAAAATTCCAACTCATTTATTTTTAAAGCTGATGACAAAATTCCATACAACTTTGGTCTACAATTTTTTTTATGACATTGAGCAAAATATTTCACATTCACAAAACGCTCCTCTCAGCCAGGGTTGGAAAAAATGAATTTTTTCTGTGAAAGTGGGTGGTTTTTCTTGTGTCTTTGATGAGGATTTGTGTGTTTGATAACCAGATTATCACAGAGTGCTGTATGTATCAGAACCAACGATCGACCGCGGGGACAAGGAGGAGGAGTTGCCCATGGTGGATCAGAGCAAAAATGTCGAATTGGTGAAAATACTTTGTAAAAAATCACACAGGCTGAATTTGGTTAGAAAATAGCACTGCGGCATATTTGATCCTGAGTGGTCCACACCGAAAATTTTGTCAATGGTTTTTTTACAGTGTAATGTGTACGGACGCAACGCCGAGGGTTTTTCCATTTTAGTGGACTGGTCCGCAACTTCGAATGCGATTAACAGCTCAAGTGAAGGAAGAAGTTAAGACATATTATGCCCTCAGGGACTTTCTCCAGATCATTGAATTCTATACAACTGTGTGATTAACAATAACTTTCATGTAGATATCTCTTTTCGTTCTGCCATCTCACCAGGAGAAAGACCGCGGCGCAAGATTCTCCACCTTCTTCATTCTTTACCATGGCTCCGGAGGTTCCTATTGTTCCTAGTGTCGTTATGTTATTCATGCATATTCTGTATCTCGTAACGAGCTTGTTATGTGTTATGTGCATGCTGTCTTTGTATCTATGGTATCTATCTATGAATCCCCTATACCTCCCTCTCTCTGTTTGCGTTAACGACTCGTTACGAGATACAAAACAGCCCTGATTTAGACAAGATTTTTGTCAACTTGACATGCGACAAAAATAATGTATTGACTAGCGTTAACACTAGATCGATGGCTTTTTTCCCTAAGTAGGAGTTCCTGTGACTGACAGACAGGCAGACAAAGTGCTGCTAGAAGCGCAATAAAAAAACGGAATTACTTTTGAGCCGCTTTTCTAGAAGCTTAAACTACCTATCTACGTCAGGCTCGCTGGACACTGAGTACCTAAATAGATACTTACCATTTGTGTGAGCCGCTCCAGGTGCCTCGTTCTTTTGGCAATGTTTAGAAGGTTTATTCGTTGCTCTGCTAATGGTCTTCTGCAGGTGAGGGTACACTCCATCTTTGAACGTGTACTTGGCAACTTCGCGAGGGCCAGAAGTGGCCAGAGCTTTGGTATAAGAGGACGCCTCTCGCCAAATCTCTATGTCTGTATTTGCCGCATCTGGGTATACAGTTTTAGGATCCTGTGTCATCAGTACATCGCATCGCATTATATCGCAGTAATCCGCCAGACAAACAGCGTCTTCTGCCTAAAATATTCGAGCATTTTAGCACACTTCTGCGAAGCCATAGAAGGCCTACACTACAGTATTTTTTCTTCAATTTCGACTTGATCTAGGCTTTTTAATAATAAACTTGAATGTTGTAGTATCGAACTTGACTAGATACCTACCCAAATTATCTACGAATTTATTATCGGACTCAAATTTATTATAGATACTCCGTACACATACACTACTCCGTACCGCGTTAACTCTATTGGTGGGTAGGTACCTGCCGAAGTAGGTAATACTCTAATACTTAAAGATATTCATCGCTAACATGTTGTAGAACGATAAGAGGCTTGAATAAATACTGTTATTATTATTAGGTCCTTCTACGCCTTCAATTTTTCTCTTCCATGTTGCATATAGGTATACAGGGTGTTATGTACTGGTTATAACAAACTTTAAGGAATGATTTTTCATCAAAAATAAGGCCGAATGGAAGTAAAACTCATGGTTCTAAAATGCTTCCTTGAAAAGATACAGGGTGTTGAAGTTGACTTTTTAAAATCGATTTTCCACCGTAACTTTTGAACCGTTGAACCGATTTTAATACAATTCTAACCAAAGTTTACTCAAGTAAGTCTCCATAGGTATATGGTCTCCATCGAATAATAGCACCGCGATTCATCAAAAATGTTCAGGGGGGTAGATAATAGAGGGAGTGTCCCTTTTTCTCTCCTATTTTTATCTCCCCTGATTATTTGTTGAAATTGTTGATGTGCTCAGATTCTACATTCAATTTAGAACAAAAAGTTACTCTTGCGAAATTTTGATTAGAGATCAGAGATTAGAGATTTTATTTTAGAGATATTTGGGTTTTAAACTTTGGAAAACATCTCGAAATCGCCATTCTCCAGAGCCCAAATTGTGTTTCTCTGAAAACGCCTCGTTTCTTAGCAAAAAATGGCAGTAAATCAACTTAAGCGACCTAGAACTTATTCCAGTTGAGGAATCATGAGTTGTCTTGGATTTAAATTTTAAGGCCTTTGGAAGTCGCGATTTTGAGGCGTTTTCCAAAGTTTCAAACCCAAATATTTCGGAAATGAAGCCTCTAATCAAAATTTTACAAGAGTAACTTTTTTTTCTAAATTGAATGTAGAAACCGAAAACATGAACAATCTCAAAAAATTATTAGGGGAGGTAAAAATAGGGGAGAAAAAAGGGACATCGGCACTCTCTTTATCATCTACCCCCTATGAAAATTTTTGATGAATCGTGGCGGTACTATTATTCGATGGAGACTTTTTTGAGTAAACTTTGGTTCAAATTTGAGGTCCAACGGTTCAAAAGTTACGGTGAAAAACCGATTTAAAAAAGTCAACTTCAACACCCTGTATCTTTTTAAGGAAGTATTTTAGAATCATGAGTTTTATGTCCATTCGGCCTATTTTTTATGAAGAATCATCCCGCAAAGTTTGTAATAACCCAGTACCTAACACCCTGTATAGTAGGATCTACTCAGATATTTACCACATTTATATTCCCTTTATGACGATTGTCAAAGTGCATATCCAAAAATTTCTCCTCAAAAAACGACTTGCCGCACAGACCGCAGGTCCATTGTGACGGCCGGTGTTGCTGCTTGGCGGCCTGCTGGGGCCCGAAGATGTCCCTCATGGGGTGGAAAGGACACTCAATTGGCAAATGCACTTTGTATTTATCTAATATAGGTAGCCACTTGTTCTGTATTATCTTTCGTACTATACGTGCATTATCTCTTGGGCAAGAGATTTTGAAAACAGACGGCCCCGGCCATGGTATCATCGACAACATGAACAGGGTTATTATCTGAATTTTAAAAGAAAAAAACAGTTGTTTTTTGTCCTACGAATTAACTCAAAACTCACCTGAAAATTGTAATGATTCGACTTCATTCATATCCCTTGCTACACCACGAAAGGGTTGGCTGCACCTTGCGGCATTGCAAAAACTGTGCCCTATTTAACAACACCTCACTTTACAAGATGCGTAATGATTGAGCAGAATTATTTATTTCTCTCTTCTACCCCTCGACGTGGTTGTTTTTTTGCTTGTGCGTTGCGGGTGCTACAAATTAGGGTAGCTTTAGTTATTGATTTTGTATTTGCCTCTCAAAATGTATGCAACCAAACATACACGCATGTCGTGCTCCGTGCTCTTTATCTCCAAACTCGAAGTGTCAAACTGTCAAATCGATCTTAACCACACTTAAGAATGTCATGCAGGAACAAAAATTAGAATTTACAATAATTACAAGCACACCGTACAACTAGTGAAAATGGCTCTAGTAGTGCACAGAGGTATGCTTTGAGTTAATTTCCTATTTTACTTGAAAACAAACGTGTTTGCAGCACTCTTCCGAAATGTCTCGCCCCTTCTGATCCAAGCCAAGCGTTTCAGAGCCAAGATCAACATCAAAAGACCCAAACCGCCGCATTTTGAACGTGAAAAATTCATAGAACTCACGAAACCATGGTACTTGAAAAAAAACGCCGAGAAAACCATGGCTGATATATGCGTAGAGCAAAGAAGTCAAGGACGCCAAGAGCCAGACAATCCATTTCAAAAAATTTTGGCCGAAGAGTTGTTACAAAGGTTGAATTCGTCGCGACTCATCGGATTCTTTCATCTCAACCCCATGAACACCTTAGCAAATTATAAAGCTCAAGTGGCCTTTACTAAAGGCAAGATGCGCTTACAAGCTTACGGCAAGCAAACTTTGAAGTTGGCCGTGGAAGGCACCAAGTTTGAGCCATTACTTCAACTCCACATTTCTAGAAACTGCACAGTCTTCAGTCCAGAGCCTGATATTAAATCGTTATTGAAAATCTCCAAGAAATTTCCACAGCTGGTTTTGTTAGGTAATGAGCTTGCCTTTTTTTTGTAGAAATGAAATAAGTTAATTTTTCAGCGGCAATTTTCGAAGGCAAATTCGTAAGTAAGGATGAACTGATTTACTATAGCCAAATTCCAAATTTGCAAGCGGCTCAAGCCAGATTTGTGCAAGTGCTGGATAGTGTAGGTGGTACTTTGGTTAGCCATCTGGGAAGTCACCAGCAAACTTTCGTCAAGCATTTAGAAAGTCGGATGGAGCAGTTGAAGGATGGGAATGATGGTGGAAATAATAAGCAATAGATAGGTTCGGAGAAAGAGAGCTCGAGCTCACTTTTATTATTAAATTTATGATTCAATAGTTCATTTCTTCTTTCCTTTCTTAGCTTTCTTACCTTTTTTGCCTTTTTTCCCTTTCTTACCCTTTTTACCCTTTTTAGAAAACTCTGGCTCCAGTTTATATCCAGCATTTAGTTCAAAGTTGGGCAAGGTTAGCAGACGAATTATTGGCAAGTTTCGCACGTATATCTTGTGGAAGTGAAGCATAATCTGCTTTGCTTGTTCCAAATCAAACAATTTTATGTTTGTAGGTGTGAACTGAAAAACAAAAATGGTAGAAAATGATTTGATTGTGAAGATTTATAAAAGTGTAGCACTAATTTTTCCTGATTTTAAATAACATACTCAGAAATGTGGTGTCCCAGAAATGGCCCATAAACTTTCCAGTACGTTTTAGAGGGGTCATCAGGGATTCAAGGATCCAACTTTCAAGATGAAATATAAAAATGAAAGTTCATCTTCATAATTTTTTTTAACTTGGAATCAGTCACCAACCGGTGTGATACTTCTGAAGTTCATACAAATGCGTCTGTTCTAGTCAGCAGGGTGTACGATCTAGTACCTTCCTGAAATATCAATATCTCTGAAAAGACTTGATTTGTGATTTTGTTTTAGTTAACGTGTTGGCACGTTGTTATTTGCATTTTGGACACAATTTCGCTCAATTTGCGACCAAATTTCCAAAGTATAAAAACATCTTACAAATACAGAGGTTTTTTTCAGTAATTCCAACAGGTGCAGATACCTTGTCAATGAAAATAAGTTGAAAAAGAACTTTTTCTAGCAACGGCTGAGATTGTGCAAAAAATCCAACCTAAAAAAGCAAAAAAATCAAGGGGTCATCATAACTCATAATCGACACCACCTTGTGATATTTCGATATTGAAAAAAAAATTATTGTCGGGTTAAGCACGCCATAGTGCCCTATTTTTCAAATATAATTATAGATAACGAAAAATAGGTCAAACTTTGACTCTTCATAACTTGAAGAATTATTTCCAACCAAAAATGTTTCTACCAGTCTTTTTTTTTGGCTCCTCGACCCGACGACCTTCTCTACGGCCCTCTAGAGAATAATACAACTTACTGGAGAGTTTATGGGCATTGGCCTAGAATTCACCAAAGAAAATCCTTAGTTAGCTATGTCATAAATAAATTTTTAGGTAGAACCAGAACCGGGGCTAAAACGTCTATTATCTACTGTCAAAGTTTCAACAAATTGAATTTCACAACCAAATAGTGTTACTTACCTACCCGTCAAAATTTGACTCTGTTTTGGAACAACAAGGAACTTTTTTGCCGCGACCGACCTTGATTCTGTTTGTTAACAGATAGATTGGCCAGTCTTTCATCTACCTGATCTCCCCATATTTTTGAGAAACAAATGGGTTTTGGTATAACTCATTGACAGGATAACTTGCCGACATCCAACTCACCGATAAGACAACTCGCCGACAAGAAAACTCACCGACAGGAAAACTTGCCGACCTGACCTGACGAGGTCCATGTACACGGCTTTACCCAAGTTGTTTTCGAATCAAAGAACTTCAAATTGATTCAAATTACGCGAGCGAGGTGTCGACGAGTTGTCCTACTCTCCCAAATAATAAACAAACATCGTTACATCAAGTTTCTGATGTAGAATGATTAAAACATTGGAACATTTATTTATGAAAGCATTGTTTATTTTTTCCATTGTTCTATTATTTTAAAATGCCTCTGTGAAGACGTGGAATAGGTGGATTAGTAGGAGTAGGCTTTTCACTAAAAGTAAACAAGCTAAAGTGGGTTCACTCCAACTGTGACTCTAATTGGCTGGGCAAATTTTCTACTTTGACATTGTAGGCTTGCCGCCTTTTTACCTGGTGTGAATCTGGCTTCTCTGAAAGTGAAGTTATATTTCTTATCAAACTGATATTAAAATCTTGGAAAACTGACCTTGTCATACGTGGAAATGCGACTAGAGGAGATTCAACTCATTTCTTATTATTATTTTTATTATTAGACGCGAAACCGCACGGGGCCGCCTTCAATCTAAGTCATCTTGACGGCGGCCATCCAAGGCCGACAAAAACTCGTTCCGCCAAGCTCCAAAACGAAAGCAAATTGCGAATTGAAGACACTCACATCGGTAGAATGAAACGCAACTTTGAGTGGCTGGTTTTTTTGAAATTGACCATATTAATTATTCAGAGCGCAGTCGCAGATCGGGGAGAGAGACAACCACATGTGCTGGGTTGAAACTCCCATAAGAATATGCATGTTGAATGACTTTGTAAAATGATCAATTCAAGGTGCAAATTGACAATTTCAACGAATGTATAACATAGCAAGTGTGTAAAAAGAAATACCTGATCTACTTTTTACCATAATGAAATGGAAAATCTTGCTGTGAAGTTTATGCGAAGCAATTTAGAATGGGGTTTTTGAATCCAAAACAATTTCAAATTACCCGCCATATTTTATTGCACAACTTCCGCTAACGAGAATTTTGACAGCGCTTGAAAGCGAACCGAGCGTCAGCCGTCACGTAAAAGTATGGTTAAAAAGGTTAAAACGTCCCAAGAATCAAGAAAACACCTTGAAATCGTAAATTCTGACAGCGACAGCAAAGTTCCGTTTTCTATGCATGCTGTGGCGCGCGAGATCTTCTACTGCAGCGCGCATGGTCACAGGCACATACCTAACTTACAAATGACTAGTGGAAGGGGAAAGTGAGAATAATTAATATGGTCTATTCGGTTTATTAAACTTTTTACACGTAAATCCTGCTGCAACTGCAGACCTGCTTGGATGTTCTCTGTCTTGCTTATAGTTCTTCATGGTTTGGCGTGTCTTTTCGACTGGAAGAGGTGAAAAGATTGATGATTCCAAAGGTTCTCTTTTTTGGGACGAAGGGCTAGTATATTTTTAGTTTGAATTATCGTCAAGTTGAACTGGCTTCGAGAGGTTAAAAATATTTTTGACAACTGTCAAATGTCAAAGCTGCTTTGATTTATTTGTTCAATGGCGAAAATTGAATACCGGTCGAAAAATTACTACGTTTTCCAGTAAAATGGAAAAAAGTATCAGACATCACGTCCAGCAAAAATGTTCTGTCTATCTGCAGAGAAAATGCGTAAAATATGTGTTCCAAGTGTGGTCCGAACGACTTCCTGTCTCTTCGTGAGTTATTGTGCAGAATGAAGCTAGACCAGCTAACCGCAAACTTTTGGGAATTTTCTATATTTCAGATTTGGAATCAGAAACAAAATCTCACAGCCGACTAGAATCACGGTAGAAGTGAACACACTATAACTATAGTGGCGGGGTTAACGACCAAAAATGGAATGATCTGTGCATTTTGTGATCAAAGCATGAAATTTGGCATACGTGTTCAGAAGACCCTCCTTTGCAATTTCAGATGTGGCGCCACGCAAGATTTCGCACCAGAGGCACTGTATTGCGGTTAATATACCTGCTAGGGGTAAATTCTGCAAAAATGGTTCCTGGCCGGTTTCTGGTACCGCAGTCGGTATTTTTTAGTTCTGTTTAGCTAAAACTACATGTAGAAATGAGTGAGGAGTACATTTTCACAAGCAAACTTCCAAATGCTGCCTTTATACGTTGTTTTAATACATTTTAAGGCCAACTTTGTTTTAGTACAGGAAACATGGTAAAAAAATTGCCAAAATCTCCGAAAAGATATGAACATCCTGAAAATTTAATATTCTGTTCAGAATCAAGTGCCCTACTACATATCCAAAATTGCCAGAAATCGCACCCCGAGACTTCGAGTTATTGGAGGGGGGTAAAAAATTGCAACTCAAAATTAAAGGTATAGAACCCGATGGAACCCGTCAATCCAATGGATGTAAATACGTCATAGTTCGACGCATCACATCCCGTTGTACAATTTTGGCACAAAAAGTGTCGATCATTGTTGAAGGGGGGTCGCGGGGGAGAGCGAAACTCGGCTGTGTGGCTCTTTTACTTCCTGGGCCATGAAGAATCGATCACGACAAGATTGGTATCTTCTCCGACTAAATTTAATGTCCTGAACATGAACATGAATCCGATGTATAAATTTGGACAAAAACAAGTTCAAACAGTTAACTTGAGAAAACCTGTTTTTTCTTTGACAATTTTTACAAAACTTTTTTTTACTGTGTTAGAGGCATTCATCTTTGAAAATATTTCAGAGGCCATTAGATTGAACTGTATTCTTCACGAAAATCATCCATTCGATCTGTAACTTCGTTTTTCGAGATAGAAAAAATCGATTTGAACTTTAGTCGGCACAGCCCGTCGTCTACTACTGACCAGAACACTACACCATGCATCTTTAAATGAAAATAGCCCAAACTATCTGAAAAATTATAACTCATCTTTGAAAGTTCGAGGATCTGTGCAGAACTAAATTTCCTATAACATAAACAAAATCGTCCTAAATCGCAATGCAGGGTATTGAGTTATTACTTGAATAAGGTGCATGCTGTAGTGTTCTGGTCATTAATAGACGCCAGGCAGTGCCGACTAAAGTTCAAATCGATTTTTCTTACCTCGAAAAACAAAGTTACAGATCGAATGGATGATTTTCGTGAAGAATACAGTTTAGTATAATGGCCTCTGAGATATTTTCAAAGATGAATACCTCTTACAGTAAAAAAAAGTTTTGTGGAAATTGTCAAAGAAAAAACAGGTTTTCTCAAGTCAACTTGTTCGAACTTGTTTTTATTCAAATTTACACATCGGATTCAAGTCCAGGACATTGAATTTAGTCGAAAAAGATACCAATCTTGTCGTGATCGATTTTTCATGGCCCAGGAGGAAAAAGAGCCACCCAGCCGAGTTTCGCCCTTCCTCACGACCCCCCTTCAACAATGATCGACACTTTTTGTGCCAAAATTGTATCAACTGGTTGTGATGCGTCGAACTACGACGTATTTGCATCCATTGGATTGACGGGTTCCATCGGGTTCTATACCTTTCATTTTGAGTTGCAATTTTTTACCCCCCCCCCCCCCCCTTCAATAACTCGAAGCCTCGGGGTGCGATTTTTGGCAGTTTCAGATATGTAGTAGGACACATAATTCTGGACAGAATATCAAATTTTCAGGACGTTCATATCTTTTCGGAGATTTTGGCAATTTTTTTACCATGTTTCCTGTACTAAAACAAAGTTGGCCTTAAAATGTATTAAAACAACGTATAAAGGCAGCATTTGGAAGTTTGCTTGTGAAAATGTACTCCTCACTCATTTCTACATGTAGTTTTAGCTAAACAGAACTAAAAAATACCGACTGCGGTACCAGAGACCGGCCAGGAACCATTTTTGCAGAATTTACCCCTAGCAGGTATATTAACCGCAATACAGTGTCTCTGGCGCGAAATCTCGCCGGGCGCCACATCTGGAATTGCGAAGGAGGGTCTTCTGAACAAGTATGCCAAATTTCATGCTTTGATCACAAAATGCACAGACCATTCCGCTAACCCCCCCACTAATACCTTTCATTTTGAGTTGCAATTTTTTACCCCCCCTCCAATAACTCTAAGCTGATCAGAGAGCCATTTTTCTCCTACTGCGACTGCGCAAAATACACACATAATGCACATTGGTGCTCATCACGGATGCGCTCGTTCGCTTTTTTTGAGTAGGTACCGGTACCTACCTGAGTATTCTCTTAACTCTAAATTGAATGTAGAGGTATGTGAAGAACAACGGAAAATACTGTACTGGTAAGCTGTGGTGCATTTGTAAGTCTTTGAAATAGTGGTAGACTTTCTCTGGTCCCATTTCCAAAGCGCTAGTAAAAAACACGTGCGTCAAGAAGTACTGCGACAAAACAGCTCCGGTTTGTTTCAAGTCGAAACTCAGGCTTTTGCACAATTTCATAGCAGAATACATCAATTCTTGGAGCACGACTCTGGCGAAGCCCTTTGGACGGCCGGCAGGCATCTTGTCATCTGTAAACGGCCGAATTAGTTCACAATTATTTGAAAATATGAATGGATTACTGATGAACTTTCTTATTGAACGGCTGCGTTTGAGCTGCAAGAGTTCCTCTAGATCGGCCTGTTCCAGGTAATCCCACAGTGCGATTCTGGGTGGCTGCACGACGGCATTCGGGTCATCGTGAGCAATGTATTCGAAAGGTTCGTCACGAGGTGCGGATTCTGGTATCACGTATTTCTCTATGAGGATTTGGTATTTGTTCGCGTTCGCGTGTAAAGAATCGAACTGTGCCGCTCGCTCCATGATTTTCAAATGATGTGCCGTCAAAAAATATCTGGGGTTTTTCGCGAGTGGGTTGGCAGCGTGGTTGGCAGTTTTGATCAAGGCGCGTGCTCTCATTGGTCGAACGGTTACCGTCAACTCCAACTGACAGCCGCCGTCAGTTCATCCGTCACTTGCGAGCTGAGCCGAGCTGCTGAGGGAGGCCATTGTAGTGTGTGGTAGTGGTGCTGTCAAGATGGCAGATTTGGTAGAGGATGTTGTCATGGATCCAGCAGAAGAAATCATACCGAAGAATGCAGAAGAGTGAGTAAATTCCATGTTTTACGTGCTGTCCCCTCGGTGTTTTGCATAACATGTTCTCCAAATGTCCTTGTCGATATCACGCAATTTGTCCTATCATTTATTGTGTTGTGTGCGATACCAAAGATGCAATTTTCTGCGATCATGTGGTGTACTTACGATTACTATCCACCTCTTGTCTTTTGCTAAGGTCAGTAATACTATTTCCGTCTGACGACACCTTGAAAATATCGGCCCAGGTGATAGTGTGGGCCGAAAATAAACACCTCCACAATGCCCTCTCGGCTGATTTACGAGCATGAGTGACAATCATCCGAGACCTAGAGTCTAGAGTCTTCGAAAGAGCATGATGATTGTGAACTACATCGAACTCGAATCAAAAAACCTGGAACTATTGAAAGCGTTACTCATCATCCCAGTTCTTGGTAGTTCGCGGGTGTGATGGTCATTGATCTTTTGGGACGCTTCCTGGTTTTGCGCCTCGTAACGATCAAACAAAACGCTTTATTGAGCGAATATTTTTGGCACATGTGCTTTCCTTCTAGCCGAACCGTTTACCGTTTGCTATTGAAATGCCGCCAATAAATTTATTCAAGTGAAATTAAAATTTTCACTTGCTGCTGTTTTGCAGACATCTGCATTATCGACGTCTTTGTTATTGTATGACGTTCAGTTTTCGAATTTTTATAATTTATTGTTATTAATTCACTTATTTTGTTATTAATTAATTCACGTTGCATTTTCTTCGAGATTACACACGAATGTGGTTTTTCTCTCAAGTAAAAGTACCGAACAGAAACTGAGCTACTTTTTCATTACCAGGGGGTAGAAAGTTTAAAGAAAAGTAGGCCATGTAACTTATGGATCATGTTCTGGGTTCCTAGTTTCGTTGAAGCTATACATCTTGGTACAGAGAAGTTTATTGCTTTTTTAAATTGACAAGAATTTGCAACAAAAACCCCCGGATGTTCTATTTCTGAAAATGGATCAATAAACACTGCATTGCATGCTTTGTTTAAAATTTCAACAGACGTCTCATAAATAAATAGGCGAAATATGCGAAGTGTGTAGAACAATCGAAGTAGGTGTACCTAAATGAATTCATATGCGTACCGGGTCGTATTATTGCTAAGGAAAATTTGCTAGCAACTCTTGAGTGCGATTTATAACTCGATTTTAATTTTAATCGCAATTTTAGTCGGATCGATCGTAAGCATATTCACCTCGCCAATTTATAACTCGATCGCAACGATCGCATCGATCGGAAACAAGGCTGATGGAGGAAGGAAACCTAGGGTGCAGTGCAGTGGCGTAACTAGCCCATTTGAACAAACAGGCACCTATACAGACCAAGAAGGCGCCGCAAGTGAACATTTTTCGGGAAAATGAGCATAATCAATGTATGTTCGTGTGAATTGTAAACGTTGAAAAGGCACCGTTGCGGTCAAATATTTGTACAGGTGGGTGCGGGTACCCGGCTGACCTCCCCTTAGTTGCGTCACTGGTCACCCGTCAGCTTGTCGCTAAAAGTCCCCAGAAAATCCACTAACAACACTGCTAATCAAGAAGACTACTGTGTTCATTTTCGCTAATCTTGATATTATCATTGTATATTATCTTGATTTTCATTGGTCGATCGTAAGGATCGGATCGCAAGAGTTGGATATTGGCCAACTTCTTAAAATCCTTAAAATCGTTGCGATTGCGGCTTGCGATTAAATCGGTTGTTTTCTCCTTATCGGCTTTTTCTTGCTATGGCGCGATGTGACGGAGAAAAAGTGTCTGCCCTGAGCAGGATTCGAACCTGCGTCTTCCATTTGCCGGATGGATACTCTAACCACTAAGATATCAAAGGAGACAACAGTTCCTCCGTCACATGCCCATATGAGAGCCGCCACATTGCCATAGGAGTTTGCCCGTTGATTAATCAATTATACAGACTCAGAAAAGTGCAAACGGACAACACAACACCCAGACTTTTCACCGGGAATCGAACCCGGAACTTCCGCGTCGCAGGCAGCCACTCGACCGCCTGCGCCACGGGGCCGTCGTAATAATTTATTTATTATTATTATAAAAGGTATAGAGGAAATCGTATCTTTGAACTTCGTTAAAATTGCGATTAAAATTGCGACTAGAATTAAAATCGAGTTATAAATCGCACTTTAGGAAAAGGTGAAGTACGAGCAAATACTTCTTTACACAGTTGTTTGGCTCTTTGGTAATGATTTGGGATTTTGACTGAATTTGTGACGTAACGTCACAAAACATTTTTCGAGTTTCCTGTAAAATCGTAAATTTTCAGTGAAGTACAGGACATGAGCATCGGACCATCGACATGGAAATCCACCTTTACCCTTTGATTTGTGATACTCAAACTCAACTAAACTGTCTCAGAATTTCAAAGCTTTCATTAAAAAAAAAAAACGCCGCCGGCTCTTGGCATTGAACAGTTTAGATTTTCCTTGCCTCAAGAAAACTATAAATCTCGCGTGCTTTAAAAAACTACCTTGATTTTTTCTTTTAGCAATGATTGAATGTATATCTCGATGTAAATAGAAATCCTTGGATCTTTCAATGGGTAGGTTAGGTACCCAATATCTGTTCGCCAATTATTATTGTTGTTGGTGTGTTTAGATTCGTGCAAGTTCCAATAGTGTCGCAATGCTCCATTCAATTATTAATGCGTTTCGTAATAATATGGAAATACATGTTGAGCACCAGTATGCTCACTATTATGCAAATTTGCACTGCTTATAGGACATTGATTCTGACTTTTGGAATTGCACAAGATTCCTGAAACAAAACCACAACCATAAAAATCTGCCCCGTTCATTGGCCTGAATTCGTATGTAAAGGGCGTATGGTGAAGGGTGACACCATGTAACACAATAAGAATCACCACTTTTTATTTTTCAATTACAAAAAAGACCAAGCATTTCTCTTTCACCGTGGGTTCCACAAAAAGATAATACGAGATTAGTTGATTTGCGATTTTGTTTATCAATTTGTAGCTGACTGATCAATGGAAATGCTGGTTTATCCCTTAATAGTTGAAAGATGATGGGTCTAGTACAGATTTCACTGATTTCAGACATTTTTTGTGGTTGATCGCCTATACTAGCATTAAGGACGGAGTCATATTGGTGAAATAAGCGTTGCGAAATCAATCCGTGTGGGTTTATTCCTTGACGGATTCTTACCATTTTGGTCTCTTTCGAAAGCTACAAGGATGTACTTTGGTTTGAGCCCATTGGCATTTCCGATATCAAAGAAAAAAAATTAAATTTTGACATTTGAGAAAATTATTTTTGGATTTTGGAAATGCCAATAGGCTCAAGCTAGGACTCAAACCAAAATTCATCCTTGTAGCTTTCGAAAGAGACCAAAATGGTAAGAATCCGTCAAGGAATAAACCCACACGGATTGATTTCGCTACGCTTATTTTACCAATATGACTCCGTCCTTGAGCAGAAAAAAGTTCAGTTAATCTGCAATCAGCCTTGGTCGCTGATCATCTTTTTTGTAGAACTGACGGTCAGTACTAAAATGCACACTAAAGCATCCTACGGCTACCTGCCATTTAGCCTTATTTTATTTTAGGTCAGAATGTGATGATTTTGGTCTCTATTGAAACATGAAAGTTTGATCTACTAGTCATTCACTCGTCCTTTTGTCTAATTCCAAAGTAAAAGTTGAGTTTGAGAGGACAGAAGAGCGACAATCGTAAACGGCAATCCACCTTTCCCAAGGGAGTTTCGCGCATACCTGTGAACCCAGAACTAGAGGTCTGTAGTAGCCGTTTGTACTAGCGGTAGTATGCGCTCACAGGTATGCGCGCAAGTGATTTCCATCATGGGAAAGGTGGATTTTAAAAACAAAACAAAGAAGAAAGCCCAGTGGATGAGTAACAAAACGAAGTTTGAAACGATTTTTGAAACGGTATAGTATTCATTTGCGACAGGAATTTTAGTCCGGAAGTTAGTGACCAAAAATCAATTGAACCTTGCACTTGGTGACACAAGCACGAAAATTGATAGGATGGCACAAACGACTGTGCTCAGTGGTGGAAGCACGCCGTCAATCGGTTACGAAATTCGTGTTCGTATCCGAATTTTTCGAGCACGCCACTTTCGTATTTCGTAAAAATCGACCAGCCCCTTGCGTATCCTACCCACAGCCGTGCCTATGCACAGCCCGCAAGCTCCGTACAAATACGAAAACCTTAGGTTTTGCTTAAGTGTCGATCTTTCTTGTCTTTGTCTAGCATAATACAGGTGTCCCGAAATTAATGCAAGAAAATTCACAGGGAGATAGAAAATCGAAAAACAAGGTGACTTTTCCAATAAAAATACCATCGCAAACGTAATAGCGGAGATACAGGCCTTCAAAGTTGGTTTTTTTAAACAGTTTTTTTTGCATAACTTTTGAACCGTTCAACCGATTTTATTCAAATTCGAACCAGGTTACTGAAACTGGACACTATTGAACAATAGTAACGCATTTTATCGAACATTTTTAGGGGAGAAGATAATAGGGGGTGCCCTCCCCTTTTCTCCCCCTATTTTTTACCACCCTGATTGTTTTCGGAAATGGTTTAAATTTTTGAATTCTACTTTCAATTTAAATAAAAAAGTTACTCTTGTAAAATTTTGATTAGACGCTTTATTTTCGAGATATTTGTGTTTGAAACTTTGGAAAACATCTCGAAATCGCCACTTTCCACGGCCTAAGTTTTTTTCTGAAAAACTTTGTTTTTCAGCAAAATGGTGGTTTATGAACCTGAAACACCTGGAATTCTCATTTCACTTGAAGAATCTTCAGTTTTCTTGAATTTTAATTTTCAAGGCCTTTGAAAGTGGTGTTTTTGACACGTTTTCCGAAGTTTCTAACCATCATAAGTAATTCATAAGTATCTCGTGAATTTTGCAAGAGTAACTTTTTTCTCTTTCAACGTAGAATTCAAAAATTGAAATCATTTCCTAAAATACTCAGCGGTCAGGGGGTGAAAAATAGGTGGGGAAAGGGGGTGGATACCCCCTATTATCTTCGCCCCTAAAAATATTTCATGGTTATCATTGTTCAATAGAGACCCATTTTAGTGAATTTTGGTTCAAATTTGAATGAAATCGGTTCAACGTTTCAAATGTTGTGCAGAAAAACTGAAAAAAGAAACAACTTTGAAGACCCGTATCTCCGTTATTACGTTTACGAGGGTATCTTATTCGGACTCATAAGAGAAAACCGCATCATTTCCAATATTCAAATACAGAATGTCATACTGATATAGAAAATGATGGTGCCCAAATTTGAATTCTACGGGAAAGTTGCAGCGACAAATTCTTTTTCCTGTCAATTTATTCTATCGGGGAAAATTCTAACAGGAAGGGAACCAACGATCTCTAAGTGATTGGAGACTCTTGGTGGATCTCCTATACATAACAATTTTCTAAAATCGATCAAATTTTTCATAGAAAATGGAACATGGTTTTATAGAAGGTCGTAAAGATGCAACTCACGAAAAGGGCTTCAACCCTTTTAAGACCTTGGTTTGAGACAGACTTTTTTCAAATATTTTTAATGAGCATCTTTGAAAAAGTGAAAGCAAAAATAATGCATTCCTCTTCCGACGCACAGGCCAATATCATTTATTTTTTCTGCTACCGCGTAAATCTATTTTCATTTCATGTTCCTTGTAATTGCACGTGCACAGGTATAACGTCGCTAATGAGAACGTTTTTGTTGTTGTCGTCACGTGCATATGTCCCCATCCCTGCCTATAGGTACCTACCTATAACAGTTTCCCTTCTATTATTAAACCAATAACACGAGTAAGAAAATAGCTCGCTAACAATGAAGCTTGTTTTCTTTCTCGATATAGTCCAGACATTTTAGACGTTGAAAGGTTAAGGTGCGTTCAGTCAGCTTATTTAGCCGCAAGTTTCAACTTTTGTCACAAGCGCAGCGACTCCCATTGGCTGTCATGAACCGGCCTCCTCAGAACAGCTAATTAGCGATGCAGCGCTTACGGTTAAAATTGAAACTTGCGGCTAAATAAGCTAACTGAACGCACCTTTAGCCGCAAGTTTTTATTTTAGCCGTAATGCATCGCTTATTGGCTGTTCTGAGGAGGCTGGTCCATAAGAGCCGATGTAGTGCGGCAGTTGATGACCATTTTTCAGAGAAACCTTGCATTTTGTGATAAAAGCATGCAACTTGGCATATACGCTCTACAGACTGTCCTTCACTATATAAATATACAAAGTGGACCCACGATGGAACCGCCATGCAGCTGTCAGAATTGCAATTTGCCTACCTTTCAGGGGCAAAAACAATCCGGTTATCGAGTTGATTCAAAAGTGACGTCTATCAATGCAGTAGACCTTCACAGTAAAACTTCACCACAACAAATGTCAATATTACAGAAGGACGGGAAATGGGAGGGGATAGTTCCAGCCGCAGCACAGATCAAGCTTACGGCAAAAAATACGATTTCATAAATTGAACTTTGAGGGGCCGTAACTTTTTTGGGGGGCACCTCTTGCGATTTGTTTTTATCGCAAACTTAATCTTTTTGAAAGCTGAATCCAAGGAGATAGCTATTGTATAGCTAGGTACTTAATTCTGAAACACCTGTATATCCGTCGAAATCTCAATTTTTTTTCTGCACGATTATATTACTTCCACTTCTATGTTGGTGGGGAGCCGGAATAGTAAAAGTGCTTCAAGAAAAATTGTTGGAAATTTTATTTCTCACAAGAAAAGTCCTAACACATTTTTGTTAAACTGCATCCTAACTACAACAATTATTACTATTGTAAAGTCACTATTTGTCACCACTTTCCAGTTGAATTGCAAGTTGAGAAGATTTGTGTCTTTGGTTGCGCATGAAAAACCACCTCAACAATACGTTCAAGAAATTCGATGTTTTTAAAATATTGAACTGATTCTAATGAAACTTGAAAGTTGTTGTTGTTATTGTTGACGAATTCGTTAGTAACAAGTTCGTGAATTGTCTTTTTCTCTCCTGCACAAAGTGTTTGATCAGTTATAACCAATGTTGTTTCCAGATTGGCCGAGGTGAAGAAGACAAATGGCAACCAACTTTACAAAGTCAAACAGTACAGATCGGCTCTCGGCCTCTACACTGAAGCTATCGAGCTATGCCCGGATACAGCTGCTTATTACAGCAACCGCTCCGCATGCTACATGATGCTGGGACGTTATCAGGAGGCGCTGGAGGACGCCCGTCGTTCCATCCGTCTCGATCCCTCGCTCACCAAAGGCTATGTCAGGGTTAGTAGATGTTTGATCGATTCCCCTATGTCACATCCGTCTATTTGGAATACCTGTGTCTCAAAACGCTAGCGCTTCTTTACCCCTACTTGAAAAAAAAATTGCGAAAAATTACCGCAAATAACAGTTTAAAAAATTTACAACGATATAAGCGGTGTGCCGGTCAATTTGGACTTACAAGGAAAATGATGACACTGCGTGTTTTCAGGTGCTGAAATGTGCAATAGCCCTTGGCGATTTGACAACAGCCGAGAACGCCATAAGGGAGATCGCCGGCAAGATGGACATAAACGCCGAAAGTCAATCAGTGGCCAAGATGAGGCAGTTCGAGACGGAGGCCGCCAAGGCCGCGGAGAAGAAAGACTACAGGAAGGTGGTGTACTGCATGGACAGGTGCCTGGACGAGGCGCCCACCTGCACCAGATATAAAATCATCAAAGCCGAGAACCTGGCTTTCCTCGGGCGCTACCAGGAATCCCAGGAGTTGGCCAACAACGCTTTGCACTTGGACAAGAGCAACGCCGATGCCATCTACGTTCGCGGCTTGTGCCTGTACTACGAGGACAACATTGACAGCGCATTCACCCACTTCCAGCAGGTTATTATCTCGCATAAATATAGATAGTATTTGTGGGAAACCGCGTAGAACCGCTATTATCTCAAATGCGATATGGAAAATAATACATATTATGCGATAGCGATTTATCTGTTTTGTTTGTGTGTTTTTTCAAAGCAACAACAAAACATCAATTTTTGATTTGAGGAGCTCTGGATTACGATTACGTAATGCTTTGGTGTGTAGAAAATGCGTTTAATTGAAAGTATGTTTGGGAAATGCGTATCAACGAAAATAGAGCCATCAAAGTTGAATTTGGGAAAATTGTTTTGGACCATAACTTCGACATTTCAGAGGGGACATAAAGGGGGGAAGGGGGACAAAATTGGCTTGACACAAAATCCAAAAATGGTAGGGTGTCCACAACAATCTTGTGAAATGGCATTTCCTCGCCACAAGGTGCAAAGCAGAGAAGGGCTTGTGTAAATCTCTGAGAAGGTAAAGTGTAAGGAAGGAGCATTATGTAAAATTGCGTGCGACCGGGATGGCTCTTGTGCCCATGGAAACAGCTCTAACATTATGACACCGCTGATATAGACACTTCCTGGAAACTGTCAAACAAATCAGTGACGTGCCGTCAATAAGAAAAGATGGGGGCAAAAATAAACCAAAAATTAGTTTTTATATCAGATAGGTACTATAGCTATAGGTATATTATAGTACTATAGTATTATAGGTATTTACAGACATACTTCATCACCATAAAATGAGTAAAAGATCAAAAAAACGACAATAAAATAAATTGTTCACATTTTTTATTGTTCTTCGAACAAAATCGATATTGTACACTTGTTTCCCTCCTTGACAAAATTTTTGCGAATGAAATGAATTCGAGTTTTGAGGTGAACATCACAAATACGTTCAAGTATAATGACATTTTATGGCTTCAATAGGAATGGCGTCAAGCGAAAGCGAATCCTCATTTTCCCCACACTGTTCTAAAATTATACTCTCATGCTCTTCCTGCACAATTTTTTTTTCTTCAACTCCTTTATGATTACGTTGAGTGACGAAATTTTCTTTTGCCACCAAACCTTCTTTTTCAGTGCTCGAATTCTCTTTTTGTTGAGAACATATTTCACTTGCAGTTGGCAGATTTTCTTATTTGACTGTCTTCCGAAGTTGAAGATCGAGGATCACATTCGGTGTGAGGAAGACTGAACGACGAAGAGGGCCCACCACCTGTCAATGAATAAAGTTCAGGCATCAATTTCTCAAGTGTTTGACTCGTTTCGCAAAAAACGGTTGATTTTGTAAAAAACCTAAGAAAGATTACTATAGCTTGAAACAGCTGCTGAGACTTCCAGTAGAAGTTTAGGTAGGTAACTATAGTCACTTGAAGGTACCACTAGTAACACCGTACAGTTCACCAATGTTCGCTGAACATTCTGAACGTTCCTGGATCATCGATGGAAGGAATCCAATTTTTCACCATATTATTACAGTATTCTTTGCATATCAAAGAGACACCTACCAAGTAAACCTGGTTTGCAATGACCACCAACTGAATCCAATCTCTGTTTTTTTGACGACCGCTCTCCCAAAATTTCTTGTTTATTAGCTATGGACTTGTTAGCCAGTGGTACATGAGCAGGATTGAATGTCCTCACCTACAACAGTTTTCACGAAAGTCACTCAGGAATGTTAATATTAGTTTTAAAATCTGAAGACAGAATACTTACGTAAATATTTCAGTCGTTGTATTTGTGTCTACTGGTTCTACAGCACCTTTCAGAAGGATTTCGTCGAGTGATTCAGCTACCCATTTCCAAAGTGTTCTGAGCACAAGACATTCGTGTGCGTTGGAGTCCACCCTGTTCGGTTTATAAAAGTGCTCCACTCCTTACATGGTGATTCCTCAGGAAAGCTAAAACATGTATAATTAAAACTTTACCTGTAGCTGCATTCATAATTATTACGAAATGGTTAAAAACATCCCACTCTACGCCTATGCAAATGTGACAAAACACGTCAAAATTGAAATCCAAAACTTCAATTCAACTCAATAGGAATAAAATCATATAAAATGTACTTACTGGTGCAAAAGTTCTTTGTCACATGGGGTTCTCGAGTACCCGCAGGCTTAGCAGGTGACCATTCGACCATTTAAACACTTTTGAACGCAGTTCTGTTCAAATTTCGAAATTTGTGCTGACTTTTGTGTCAGATTTGAGTACTTTGACGCTTCCAAACACATTCGGGTTGCTATTAGCAAAGTAGCGACTTCCGTCGCACTTTTTTTGGCTAGACAGAGCCTAAAAGCGGCTTCACAGAGCTTCGACGTGTCGCCGGCGACATTCCCCCACCATGGCACCACAGCTGTCGCCGGCGACAGAAGACTGCGAAAATTGGTGTCGCTCGCAACCTCGAAAAGCGGCTTCACAGAGCTTCGACGTGTCGCCAGCGACACTTCATCAACCAATAGGGAGCCAGAATCGGATGTATTCCCTTCTGTCGCCCACCCCTTCCATTTGGTGTCGCTGTGTAGTTAGGATTTTCCAACTACACAAACCGTGTCGCGTGTCGCTGGGTGGTTATGGACCGCATGCAGTCATCAGTCAATCATCGGCCGGTAAAGATTGCGTCAAGTTATTGACACGGACAGAAAATGATTGTGCACGATGGCACAGAACGACGGTTCAGGGTTCGCCTTCGGTCGCATTGCTCACCACGTTCACGTGCTTCCTTTCCACGATAGCCTGTGCTGCGCTTCTACGTTGCCTGCTAATCATGTTCCCACGAGATCAGAGATGAAGAAGCAGGTGAAAAGCACCCATTTAACAACCACACTTTCCGAAGCAAATCGCCTTTTAACATGGCACTTCTAAGGAAAAGACAAATTATAAGCAGATATACCCGTGGAATCAGATGAAACAATTTTTTGGGGGACATTGGCAATTGTTTGACATTTTTGAGCACGTGCGTTGTCAGCTTGGCAAATGAATTTCTATCAATCTATCAAATCCCGCCAACTCGTTCAAGGTTGCGAGCGACACCAATTTTCGCAATCTTTTGTCGCCGGCGACAGCTGTGGTGTCATGGTGGGGGAATGTCGCCGGCGACACGTCGAAGCTCTGTGAAGCCGCTTGAACGAGTTGGCGGGATTTGATAGATTGAAAGAAATTCATCCGCCAAGCTGACAACGCACGTGCTCGAAAATGTCAAACAATTGCCAATGTCCCTCAAAAAATGGTTTCATCTGATTCCACGGGTATATCTGCTAATAATTCGTCTTTTCCTTGGAAGTGCCTTGTTGAAAGGCGATTTGCTTCGGAAAATGTGGTTGTTGAATGGGTGCTTTTCACCTGCTTCTCTATCTCTGGTCTCGTGGGAACATGATTAGGAGGCAGCATAGAAGCACAGCACAGGCAGTATAGCACAGGCTATCGTGGAATGGAAGCACGTGAACGTGGTGAGCAGTTTGAGCAACGCGACCGAAGGCGCGAACCCTAAACCGTCGTTCTGTGCCATCGTGCACAATCATTTTCTGTCCGTGTCAATAACTTGACGCAATCTTCACCGGCCGATGATTGACTGATGACTGCATGCGGTCCATAACCACCCAGCGACACGCGACACGGTTTGTGTAGTTGGAAGATCCTAACTACACAGCGACACCAAATGGAAGGGGTGGGCGACAGAGGGGAATACATCCGATTCTGGCTCCCTATTGGTTGATGAAGTGTCGCTGGCGACATGTCGAAGCTCTGTGAAGCCGCTTTAATGCTCCTTCCTGACACTTTACCTTCTCCGGTAAATCTGTAGTAAAAAATCGTCGTCATATCTGCTGCGGGACTTCTCGGTATTTTGATATCAAATTACTGCCGAGTATCCCTAAACTGGAAGCAAATACCGTGGAAACAATTATTAGGGAGAAAGATTGAAAATAATTCGCAAGGAAATTGAAAAATGTGTTTTGGAAAATTTGAATTTTCCGGGAAAACCTCAAATCTTTTTCCAAACCATCTTATGGTAAAAATCGTCAATTAAGGCTTCACTTTAAACTCCATCATTCAAGTCCGGTCTCGAACACCCAGGCCGGTTTCACATTTTCAACTAGGAAATTCCCGGAAAATTGAAAAAAAAATGGTTGGAAAATGTTCAAGAACCAGTTACCTCTTGTTTCAAAAATTGCGAAAATCTGTTCACGGGATAAAAAGTTGGAAAATTTGCAGTTTTCTCAAAGAGGAAAACTCGGCTACCGTTTTCAAAAATATTTCTTCCAAAAATTAACTTAATCTCTTCTCCAACTTCCATTTGCAGCATGTCTTTACCTAAAATGAATATTCCGTGGGGCTCATCCACCGCATGTCGAAGTTTGCACTGCATTTTTCTCAAATTCACAGAATGTGCAAATTTATTTTATTTTGAAAAAATCACCGTCGGAAAACCGGAACAGTTTCTATTTTGAAAATGGGTCTATACGACGCCCGATCCCATCTGCTTTTGATATCGGTTGAAATTTCTCGAAAAAAGTCGATCCCCAAGCAGGAATGAATTTTTGAGTCAAGGACCGCATCAAAAGCGAGTCGTCCTGGGAGAGAGGCCCTCTCGGGACATACTCAGACTGACCGACAGGGACTTTTTTTTCAGATCTCGACGTTTTAGCATACGGGGAGTCCGAAAAACGAGTAAAAACCTTTTTTTCGCGATCGAAGAATTTTCGAAGAAAATCGATGAGAAGTAAAAATTGATCTTAGCATCCCCACTGTCATGTTTGCGATAGACCGAAAATTCGGGAGGAAAATGGTATATTTTGATTAGGATAAGACCTATTAGGATGATTTGACTTGCAGTTCCTTTTTAGTGTGTACCGCCAACTTTCATGGGCTCTAGGCTTAGAACGTGTATTCGGGTGTCGCATTAGCACGTACAATTTGAACGATGGTGCCGATCCCATGGATGTTGGTGGTCACTAAAGATCCCTACCATGTGTTGGAACACACGGGGACTCGGCATATTGGAGGAAAGCATCCACCGGCGTCGGCGTTAGGCCTCGGAGCGGAAATAGGCCGATGTTAAATAGACGAACAAAAAATTTAGAACGAGAAGAGACATAAAGGCGAGAAGTTTTATACCTACCGTTTTTGTTGAAGTTGTAATTGCATCACCTCCTTTGGTGTCATGTAGAAATTTTAACACAATCGTGAGAATTGAGATTGTCTGCAAGCGTTGACCGCGTTGAAGCGTATAGTCATAAGCAAAAAACGCAAGTGAATCCTAAATTACGGGTAATACAGTCTACATCGTCTTGAAAAATTGCGCCTCGATTTATCGTTATCAAATAGATTATCAAATTTTCCTGATAAAATTTTCATTTTCCTGCAAATTATTTTCGATCTCTCTAATTCTAATTTCCCACCCGAAGTGACGTTTTGAAAAAAAATTCCATAGGCTCCTGGATACTAGTCGGGAAAGTTTTGAGGTGACAGAACTGATTTTTTCATTATTTATCTGCCTCTGAAGTTTGTCTACCTTATTCGCGGACACCCTGTATATGGAATTTAACTTGCTGACCCTCCAAAAATTCTTCGATTTATAGCTGTATTACACTACGCAATTTCTTGTACAATTTCTTGTACAATCTGACAAAATAGTGTCAAAAAAACAATGAACTTGATTGTTTAACTGACAGATTGTACAAGAAGTTGTGCAAGAAATTGTGCAGTGTAATGCAGCTATTAGATTTTCCAAAGAGCTAAAAATAAACAGTAAATCTGTACTGGTTGCGTCTCGCTGGTGAGAGAGGTTTCAATTATAACTAACTAATTTGAGAAACTCGGGATAAATTATTGCAATGCCAATAATTTCCCGTTGATTCTCCATTTCGCAGAACTCGACTCGTTATTTCTGAATGGACGCTGGAATTTCACTTGATATTCTCCAGCAAATTAGATTTATTTTTAAATCATTGATTCGTATGAAGTTTTAAAACGTTTTATCGTGAATTAATTTTATTGATATGGCTGGTTTTAATGAGAAATTGGGTAAAAAACTTTAACTGCTAAAAAGTGTATAAACAAAATATCCTACCTACAAGTTCATATCAACTTAATGGATCTAATGTATCATTGGAATTTGATCAATTATTTTGCTCTTCAACAGGTTTTACGATTGGCACCCGATCACAACAAAGCGATGAGCATATACAAAAAAGCCAAGGAACTGAAGAAAAAGAAGGACGCCGGAAATGATGCATACAAACATTGCCGCTTTGCCGAAGCATACGTTCTATACACGGAAGCGCTCGCCATAGATCCTCTCAACAAAAGGGCCAACGCCAAGCTTTACTTCAACCGGGCAACAGTGCAACACAGGCTGGCCAAAACCAGAGAAGCAGTCGAGGACTGCACGCAGGCCCTCAAATTGGACGACGGCTACATCAAAGCTTTGACGAGGCGCGGCAGCTGCTACATGGACTTGGGTGAGTATGAGGAGGCCATCAAAGATTACGAAAAGCTGTGCAAGTTGAACAAGAGCCGCGACAATCGCAAGCTGCTGCAAGATGCCAAATTCGCGCTGAAAAAGTCACGACGCAAGGACTACTACAAGATCCTGGGCGTCGACAAGAACGCCTCCGAGGTCGAGATCAAAAAGGCGTACAAGAAGAAAGCGCTCATGCTACATCCCGACAGACACGCGAGCGCTACGGACGCGGTGAAGAAAGACCAGGAGAAAAAGTTCAAAGAGCTGGGCGAGGCGTACGGCATCCTGTCGGACACCAAGAAGAAGGCGAGGTACGACAGCGGCCAGGATTTGGAGGACATCGACAACGGCATGTCCGACATAGATCCGTCTCAGGTGTTCCAGACGTTCTTCAGCTCGCAAGGCGGCGCCGGCGGTGGCTGCAACGACTTCAACTTCGGCGGCGGCGGGGGCTTCCCGGGCGGGTTCTCTTTCCAGTTTGGTTAGGGAAGAGGAAGCGCCGCTCTACATTCCATGCTCCCCTCCCCCATGAGTCGTCCCATCCCCTTTCCCATTCTTCCCTGTAGTATTTATTGCAGTGGATTATAAATTTTCGTTTTTGCTTTTTAAGTTTGTGCTGATTAATCACGAGTTAGTCTCTCGTTACTTGAGAGAAGTCGTGTGATTTACTTGATTAGTCATCAACTGTAAATTATAAATCCAATATATTATTAAATTGAATGTACGATACAATATTTATGCTGCGTTTCTGATTCACGTGGCTCCATTTAGTATCCTTCCAATGATATTATGGACACTACCTAGTTAGTAGTTTGACAGCAGCTGCAGAAAAAAAATGGGACGAAGACTAGTGGTAAGTACCAAACGGTTTTATTTATAATTTTTTTTTTTTTTTGACCGACCCCTGCTACAAATAGGTAGTTATTTAGTTCCAAGTTTTGAATACTGTCGACCCTTTTCGAAGTTATGTAGTCGCAAGAAGTAAAGTCGTGACATCACCTTGTTGCAGTGGGTTCAGAGGTTGTAATTTTTTTGGCAGGGGTACGAAATAGCGCAGTTCGAAATAGCGCGGGACGAATTAGCGTGCATAAAACAGCGCAAGTATATTACAGCGCAGGACAAAATAGCGGAGGTTCATAACGGGACAGGGTTGGTATGATAAGACATGCAATACATGAAAATTCCAAAAAACGTCTTTTTCAACTGTTCCACCAAAAAAGTGATGCTACACGATGACCCTTTGCGTAGGTCATCCCAACAGTAGCTACTCTCTCGGAAAAAGAACTAACCTTTAAAAAACCAGTACTTCCGCAATACCTCATTTGTTGGAATTTTTTCAAAATCTGTCGCAATAGTTTGCCGCTATGATGATTTTATTCACATATCTACCCGAAACTACCCCTCCAACTACCCCTTCAATATCGCATATAGCCTCTACCTTGATGCGTTATTTACGAGTTGGAAGAACTTTTGCCTACTAACCGTTTCATTGAAATGATGGTGTTTTCTATGATGATAATACAAAACCTTTCCTGAAACTACCCCTAGAAATCATCCCTTTAGTAAAAGGTATGCAATACCTCGTTTGGAAGCTCAGAGAAGGTGCGATTGAATCTCGGATTGAATAAGTTCAAAATGACTTCGCGATGACCTTACACACATCAAGGTAAAGGCGGTAAAGGCTAAGCGATATTGAAGGGATACCTAGTTGAAGGGGTAGTTTTGGGTAGATATGTGAATGAAATCATCGTAGCGGCAAACTATTGCGACAGATTTTGAAAAAATTCCAACAAATGAGGTATTGCAAAAGTACTGGTTTTTGAAAGGTTAGTTCTTTTTCCCAGAGGGTAGCTACTGTTGGGATGACCTACGCAAAGGGTCATCGTGTAGCATCACTTTTCAGTGGATCAGTTGAAAAAGACGTTTTTTGGAATTTTCATGTATTGCACATGTCGGCAGGGGTACGAAATAGCGCAGTTCGAAATAGCGCGGGACGAATTAGCGTGCATAAAACAGCGCAAGTATATTACAGCGCAGGACAAAATAGCGGAGGTTCATAACGGCGCAGGTATAAAACAGCACAAAGACTGACCAGCGCAGGTTCGTAAAGGCGTAGGAATAAAACAGCGCAAAGACGAAATAGCGCAGGTCAAGAAAGCGCGTGACAAAAAAAAAACCAACAATAAGCAAAATGTATGTCTGTGTCCAATATATTCCAATGAATTTGTGGAACATGATCAGCAGAGTAAACGACGACTTTCCGAGGACCAACAGTTCGCAGGGAGCATGGCACAAAGCCTTTCAAAATTCGTTGAATGGGGTACTTGCCAATGGAATAGATTTAGCTGGAAATACTTTTGATTGCTAGTATAAGTGATAAGGGGACTCTACTGAGAATTTCACAAAAATCCCGTCGTTTTCTACAGAAAAAAACGAATTTGAAAAATCCTCCTAAAAGCTTCGCGCCAGGACAGGGATTTTGAGTAGGGTTGGTCTGACTGTGTGACAATGAAATAATCAAGAATGTCAGGGATATCACTGTGACTGTCATTTTGAACATGCTATCGCAAAACCGGTTTCCTATCGAATTCTTTTACCATGAGCATTTAGACAATAAAGTCGAACAAGGTTTCGAAGGAACTGACTCCAGAAACCTCTTATAACACTGTCTCAGTCGAGATAATTTATTTCGAGGGAAAAATCTGGAGGATCACCAATAGCACAGAAATAAGAGGCTGAAAATGAACAGTGAGCTTTTATAGGTTCATCATTAGCATACAATTCCGGATAGGTAATACTCTAGAGCTACAAGAGATCCATGTGGGAAGGACGCGATGGATCTCCAAATAAAATGTGGGGAGCAGGAACACTGATGTCCGAAATGAAGCCGAGGGTCAGCCAGGTCAGAGCACGGGTGACAAACATGCGAAAGGCTTTTAGGTGGACAGCACTGAAGACTAAAGAAAGAGACTAGTTAGGTTGAACAAGGAATGAACAAAACGAGTGGGTACTTACCGCGTAGATCAAAGCCTCGATCAAAGCAGTCAAAGGCAAAAAAAGAGCACAGGAAGAAATTACGGTCGGCGGTTTGACGTTGTCAGTCAGACTCAGATCTTGTCAAGATCTTGTTGTTTGAAAACGGCACCTTGGCGACGTTATATCATTGCCAACCCAACGAGGAAAAAGAGTCCTTCTATGTTCTATATCTAATATATTTGTGACGTCACAAATATATTTTTAAAACACGCATTGCGGCCGCAATTTTGGGAATTTAGGAAAAAGAAAAAATACGGGTACATTCTTTTTAACCATACTATCGATTAAGCCAATAAAAAAAAATTAGGCAAGTACCCCATTGCCACCATCCTTGCGTTGTAAAATTGGTAGAACAATTCTTGAAGGAACAAGACCATACAGATACATACAGCATACAGAAGTTGATGTTGCTAGATATAGAGCAGGGTTCCTGGAGAAAATCAACGAGTCTTGTAAATACGTTCAATTGAGTAGGAGGTTAAGAACCTTAACAGAAGGATATTCGTTCAGATTAGTCAAATCATATTTAGGGTTTGTATCTGTGAATTTGGATTCGTAAATTTTCTTATTGTTTGTTAACCTTATGGATATCACTTTTATAGAAACTTTCAGATGGAATAGTCGAGGAAATAATGCTTGTTTTTCTTTGTTTATTTATGCATGTGAATAGTTCTGTGAATCACGAGATAATTCTTGGAGAATTTGTGGCTGACGGAGGTGTTATGTACTTACGCTTCTTTGGACCTGCGCTATTTTGTGCACGCTTTTATGGTCTCACGCCGTTTTGGAATGCGCTATTATGTACTTACGCTGTTTTTGACCTACGCTATTTTGTCCTGTGCTATTTCGTCATGCGCGTTTTTGTCCCGCGCTATTTTGAACTGCGCTGTTTCGTACCCCTGCCACACTCCGCGCATGCTATGTAGGAACCTAATTGCCCTGGTCGAGGGTGGAGCGCAGCATCACAGAAGAAAAATTCTGATGGTGTTCCAGGACTTACTCCACGTTCAATCGCACGCGGTACTTCCAAAGAACGATTCAGGGTATGTTTTGCTGGGAGGAATTCTGTAACTTCGATTCAGAACATTGAAAAAATTATGTTTGAACTTAGTGGTTGAAAATAGGCTCACTCTTTGGAATGCCCCTCTTCAAGAAGATACACCATCAAAATTTTGACTCCACAACGAATTCAGAGGATACGAATTTATGGGAATCAACGTGTTGCACATCTTCTTATAATTTCTTTGTAGGTGAAAATGAAATAAAACCAATTTGTGTGATCTGCCAAAGAACTTATTTTTTTTCATATTGAAAAAGTCCCGGGACAAGGCGATAAACGTCGTCAATGTTTACAATACAGGGTGTTTCAGGGATGATAGCAAAAAATTCAACTGTAGGTAGATCTCGTCAAAATATGACGAAAACCTATACAGGGTGTTTCAGGGATGATAGCAAAAAATTCAACTGTGGGTAGATCTCGTCGAAATATGACGAAAACCTATAAACCATTTTGCAAAGTTCGGCCTAATGACGAAGATACAGCCCTCCAAAGTTCACTTTTTTCGGATTTCAAAAATTTGTAACTTAGGAACATTTTGACAAATTTAGCTTTAATTCAGCAAAAGCTGGTTCGTCATAATTATCTATCAACCTGCAAAATTTGGAAATAATCCAACCAGTGGTGTAGGAGTTATATGAGGGTCGATAATTTAGAAGCATCCGAAGAAAAGTTGACTTAAGGTGACCCCCATAACTTCTACGCCGCTGATTGGATTCTTTCCAAATTTGGCAGGTTGATAGATAATTATGACAAACTGGCTTATGCTAAATTAAAGCTGAATTTTTTGAAACGTTCCTGAGTTACAAATTTTTGAAATCCGAAAAAAGTGAACTTTGGAGGTCTGTATCTTCGTCATTAGGCCGAACTTTACAAAATGGTATATAGGTTTTCGTCATATTTTAACGAGATCTACCGGCAGTTGATTTTTTTGCTATCATCCCTGAAACACCCTGTATACCATTTGGCAAAGTTCGGCTTTATGACAAAGATACAGCCCTCCAAATTTCACTTTTTTCGAATTTCAAAAATTTGTAACTCAGGAACGTTTCGATAAATTTAGCTTTAATTGAGCATAAGCTGGTTTGTCATAATTATCTATCAACCTGCCAAATTTGGAAAGAATCCAACCAGTGGTGTAGGAGTTATGAGGGTCAATAATTTAGAAGCATTCGGAGGAAAGTTGACTTGAGGTGACTCCTCATAACTTCTACGCCACTGATTGGATTCTTTCCAAATTTGGCAGGTTGATAGATAATTATGACAAACCAGCTTATGCTAAATTAAAGCTAAATTTGTTGAAACGTTCCTGAGTTACAAATTTGAAATCCGAAGAAAGTGAACTTAGGAGGGCTGTATCTTCGTCATTAAGCCGAACTTTGCAAAATGGTATATAGGTTTTCGTCATATTTTGACGAGATCTACCCACAGTTGAATTTTTTGCTATCATCCCTGAAACACCCTGTATATTCATAAGTTTCCTATTTAATTGATAAAACGAAATGATAAGCGGTTTGGTGGAAGTCCTAGCACCTTCAACTTTCAGGAACCCCCCGAGCCTCCTTCCGGTGAAAATTTGGCGTGGCTCCACCTCTTATCTAAAAGAGGTGTACGTTTCATTCTGAGTACGTGCACCGAATTTCATGCTTTCATCACCATTTGCAAGGTTCATCCCGATTTTGGCTCTTAGCGCCCGCACTAAGTTTGAACAACGCAAAATGAGTATTTTTAAGTTTCGTTTATTTTGTCATCACTTCATACATCTACATACCTACACCTCTTAATTATTTCATGCCCTATTCTAGTTACCCACTACACATGCAAATTTTGCCTCTGAACTTGTCAGATTTCATCAGCACTTCAATCCGTTTGCCCTAATAGGGTTAGGTTTCTTGGGCACTGACGAACACACCACAACGTTCATTACCAAAGCGCATGGGTCCTGAAGCCCATTAACTGTTTCCTTCTTCGACGTGTCATTTTTCCCATCTTTACCATCTTTGAAAATTTCAGCGCTTCTATCATCTCCGTCACCACCTTTTGCTTCTTTGTCGCATTCTGGTTTGTACCTGATGCACGGGATCTCTTTTTTCGAATCCTTCTTTTCGCCTTGCGTTTTTTTACCACCTGTTTTTCGGTTGTCTATTGCCGCAGTAGCGCCTTGAAATCTGAAAGTTTCAACTTGAAAGCTTTGCTGCGCGAAGGCAATAAACCTCTTACTTTTTAATCGTTATTATGGGAATGACTCTTTCATTTTTCTTTTTGCAAGTAAACATTCTCTGGACGAATCGCCTTTTGAGGCCGTTATCTGTTTTTTGCATTTCTGCTTTGGCGTGCACTTCTTTTAGAAGCGCGTCTCTTTCTTTGAACCATATTCGCATGTATTCGTCGGTCAGTAATTTGCATAGATTTGGTCTGCCTTCCTAAGAAAACACGAGGTTTGAATGCAAACGAAACCGACAAGAGAAAAGAACTTACGTCGTGATAGCTGGGTTTGAAACCCACATCTCCAGTTTCTCTTGCCAAGGAGGATATGATATTGTCCTTCTTGATTATAGGAGTGGCTCTTTGCCATGATCTTACACTGGCTCGCGGCATTCAGGCGTTTGTCTGTAATTCAATTTTGTATCAGAAGAATTAGTGGCGTGCGAAAATTGCAACAGCTTATTGACAGCATATTGACAGCTGTCCAGTCCAGTCGACTTCGTTTATTTAAGAAATACCTATTGTAGTCCAGATGGTCCGGGTCCCACGATGCGCTTCTGCTTTTTGACCCATCTCTCTACCTCAATTCATAAGCCAGTATTGGTCTCGCGAAAAGTGGGCATACTGACTGGTCAACGTAGTGCGGATTACGGTGCGGATGTTAACAGCAATATATGGACCGAACCTTGCAAATCGTGATACCGCGATGCCGTTTAGTACGAATGTTGTCTATAACAATACCTCCACTTTGAGATATGTAGCCATCGCCGAATTCCATGCAGGGCCCCACGGCGACGGGTTGTCTACCTACCCGTCGTAATTAATAAAAATTCATTGGGCATTGGTGCGACCCAGGGTAATTCTACTGAATTTAAAGCGTGTACAGCATATACAGGTGATTCAAAAAACATGTCCACCCCCATTTTTCTAGAGATTGGTTAACGATAGCGAGTTGCGGCAAAGACTGTCAAGTCCAGTGTTCAAAACGTCACAGTTCAGATGCAGTAATCGCTACAGCTACTGTAATCGCCCTGAAATAGAATGCATGCAAGGACATTGAACATTGAATATTGAATAAAATCCGATTGATTATTTTGGTATTTTTGCAGAAAAAAATTACAAGTCATTTGTATTTATCAATATAACTCGATAAAGATAAGAACAACCAAACATAATCATAAACATAACAAGCATCCAAACAAACATCAGTGCTTGGTGGAGCCGCCTCTTTAGAATAGAATAGAACATGCTTTATTCTTTATTTGATTGCATTAGGGCCGCAACACACCTTGGCATGGACATGATCAATTACCTGATGAACATCTTCCCATTCATTCCAAACCACATTCGCCAAGTCATCCAAATTTTCCATTCGTCCTTCCCTTTTTTCAAATTGAGTTTCATCCGGTCCATTTAGAGGCCGTTTAGAGTGGATGTGATCAGGGATTGCCATGCTAGAAGATACAGTTTTGTTAAACTACCTACAACCTTCTGGGTAAACACAAAATCCTAAGGAATCGGATTTGGATACTCAAAAACATTCATTTTGGATTTCGCCAAAACGCGCGTCCATTCTTTGATCAATTTTGGTTTTAGGCCAAACCAAGGCGTTCCCATCTAGGAAGACGTATCAGATTCTCCAAGGTTTTATGGTTACCCACCCAGAAGGCTTAGTTGAACAAAATTGTATCTTTTAGCATAGCAATACCTAATCAAAAGGCATCAAGATGGTTCTAAAATTTTTGAGGCAAAATCAAATCGATGTGTTACGACGACCCCCGTAATTTCTGGTTATCATTTCCATCAAATATTCAGTGGATTTGCTGCAAAGATGAATTTTACGAAGTGGATTCGCCCTTTATGTATGATCTTATGGAAAGCTATTTGCTGCATGGCACACTGGGCGGAATCGCGTTCGTAGCCGGACATAAGTCTGAAAAATGATTTCGAGAATTCAGCGATGATTCTATTCCAGGGGTGTAGCCAATTAGTCCACGATCTCATTTCATTGTAAAGATTTTGTTCCAACTCCTTTCTTATTGAGTAATCAGTCTCAAAGTTCGGGTCATTACCACAGCTTGGAACAAAAAAAAAACGTTCCAATATTATGGAGCATTTTCAGATCCGGGTAACACAGTCATACAAACTGTTATTTCGACTTCAATGAATAGCTCTTGTAGCCTCATCAATGTAGAATCAAATTGTAAAGATTGTTTTACTACAGGGTGTTTTAAAAAGCTCTAAAAAAAATTACATAAAGATAATTGAAAAATGCTATTTTTCTTATGAATAAGTGATTTTCGCTGGTGCGAAAGTGGTAGTTGCCTTTAATTGCCATCAAAGTTTTTGCTGACATTGTGTCAGTGGACCATTTATCCTCACAGAAACATTGAAATATCCTGCGACTATGCGCGACTCTGCGGTTGGTCAATTTTTTTTCAAGAGTATTTTCAATAATTTTGCCGTAACTTTTTTGAATATAATAGGTGATAAATCAGGTTAAACTTGAAAAAATCATGGGCTATGGTAAGTATGGTAAATAAATGTGATAATATTCAATGATCACCTTTTCCTAATGGAAAAAAAAACGAAAAAAAAAACTGCTCTCCAATAGGATTTGAACCCGGGATCTCTCGGATGGGAGTTCATGTCCAGCTAGCTGAGCTACTTCGTCCACTGTGCATGGCTTCAATGGTTTTTGGGGAAAATCCAAGAGGTGAGGTGAAGGTGTTCAACGATTCAATTTTAAGCAATCACTGGTGTTGCAGAGGCCTCAACAACAACTTAGGAAGAGGTAACACATTGTATTAGTTTGTATTTTGGTTTGATATTTTTCAAAACTGTTGTAAATAAAAATTTGGCTTTTTCTTTGACGCAATACTTTTTATTGATATTTTTTCAACAAAAAAGACACTTTCCACACTTGGAACATCCTAAATGATCGCTTGAGAGCATTTTTGGCCACAAAATTTTCACTTAAAATTATAGTGATTAGCATTTACAAAAATATTCTTAGACTATTTTCATGTATCTCAAAACATTATCACATCATATTTTTATGCACCTACTAATTGCATGCCGTATTTTTGCCACTTTCAACTGCAGATTTATTGTACCATCTTGTCAGATTTCAACAGCACGCCAATCCGTTGGCCCTGACGGGCTTAGGTGTCATGGGCAGCGACGCACACACCATAGCTTTCACCACCAAAGCCGGTGGAGCTTGAAGCCCATTACCGCGTTGATTCGTTATTTTTGACTCGTCATTTTTGTCATATTTATCATCTTTGAAAATTTTACGCTTCTTATCTCCATCACCTTTACTTGCTTCGTTGTCACAGTCAGGTTTGTATCTAATGCACGGTATCTCTATTTTCGACTGTGTTTTTTTTCCGGCTTCTTTACCACCTGTTTTCCAGTTGACTATTCTCGTGGTAGGGCCTTGATCGTATTGCCTGAAAGCTTCAACTTGAAAAAATTATTGTGCTTGAAGGTGATTAACCTCTTACTGTTGAATCGGTAAATTGAGTAGGGGTTTTCCAATTTTATTTTTGTGAGTGAACATTTTCTGGACGAATCGCCTTTTGTTGTGACTCTCTAGTCCTACCATTTCAGCTCTGGCAAACTCTTCCTTTAGAATTTTATCTCTTTCGCTGAACCATATTCGCATGTATGTATTGTCCAGTAATTTCCACATGGTTTGTCCTTTCTAAAAAACTATTAATTAACTTTGAACGAAGATGAGACTAACAATAGTATATCATGTAGTATATTAGTCCAGTCAAATTAAGCAAAAATCGGGCCAAACCGGAAATAAATTCGGAAGTTGACGAAATTAGGTGAATCAATGCAGAATTTAACGTTGAATAACATACTGAAATTCCCGGAAATTCCAATGCTTGGCTTTTTTACCACCAATAAAAGAGCGCCATCCTTGAAAATTTTCGTTTTTTTTAATGAATAACTTGTAAACTATTGCCTTCAGAACACAAATACCAGAAAAGCAAATGTAGCCCGTTGAATTCTCAGAAGATCAGTACAAAACTCATCACTCTGTAATCACTCTGTTGTCAATAGCTTCTGAGATACAGCGTCTTCCAAAACGCAGTGAAAATTACTCAACATTAATTTCCAGATTTTACGTAACAATTTGCGTAGTGTCAGCTCAGGGGCTGTAACATGGCAGCATATGTGCGGATTTCAATGTGTTGTACATGTGTGGAAAGCCAATTCAACATTCGGTATCCCACTATTCCTTAACTAGAAGTCGCCAACTTCAAAATGGTACTTTTCCTCGACCTTTGAAGTCGAAACTTGATGTTCCGAAGAATCTCCAAAAATCGATTTTTTTCATACCATGCCATTTGCTCAATTTTCCGAGTAGGGCAAAACCATCCAGGGAATATATGAATAATTGAGTACCAAAAAAAAAAAATATGTTTCGGAATGCTTCTTGATGAATGCTGATGCTCCTTGAGTTAAAAAAAAAAGTTCTTCTCCTTCTCGGCTCATATTGGCCATAGGAGTTTGCCTTTATTTAGTAGCGAACAATATATTGAAAAATTGCAAATTAGACAGCAAAAACATCCAGACTTCTTCCTGGAATCGACCCCGGGGCTCTCGTGGCCGCAGGCAGCCACACAACCACCTGCGCCACGAGGCCGTCTGCTTCTCGAGTTATGTTATATGGGTTGAAAGACTAAATAAAGCGACCTTTTTGTAAACAAGCGAATATGCCTCATGGGCATCAGGCTCAGTAGCGCACTTCCTTTTTGAAAGATTAGTGAACGCAAGATGTTAATTGGGGTTCTACTGTTATTTGGGCAGAAATTTCAATATGGCGGCCAAAATAGCGTCAGAGTCATGAAATTTGGCTCAAAAATCAAAATAATCGTACTATAGACAAGGGTAACTTCCAAGTTTCATGAAAATCGTTCCACTAATAAGAGATTTCAATATGGAGGCAGAGCATCATTTGTCCAAAATCGGATGTATATGGATCATTTCATATCGCCTGTGAATTTCACTCAAATCGGACCACTTTCAGAGAAATTCAAAATGGCGGACCAAAGATGGCGACCAAGTGACAAAAATCATTGGTCAAATTTATATGGTGGACACGTACGCAGTTGACTGGCATTGGCACCAAATCGATATCTCTTTTCGTTGAGGCATAATTCTCCTAGTTATATCATTTTGAAACATGTTTAATGATGTGAATACAAGAAGAATACAAAATGGCGGCGAGGCATCAATTGTCAAAAATTAAATGTATCTTAATAAAGTTCACATCGTCTGCAAATTTCACTCAAATCGGACAACTTTCAGAGAAATTCAAAATGGCGGATTGAAGATGGCGGCCAAGTGACAAAAATCATTGGTCAACTTTATATAGCGGTCACGTACGCATTCGATTGGGGTTTGCACCGCATCGATATCTTTTTTCGTTGAGGCATATTTCTCCTATTTCTATCGCTTTGAAACATGTTCAATAGTGAGAATACAAGATGGCAGCGGCGGGGCATCAACTGTCGAAAATTGGATAGATCTTGATGTGGTTTGCATCGCCTGCAAATTTCACTCGAATCAGACCACTTTTAGAGAAATTCAAAATGGCGAATCAAAGATGGCGGCCAAGTGACAAAAATTATTGATCAACTTTATATGGTGGTCACGTACGCATTCGATTGGCGTTTGCACCACATCGATATATCTCTTTTCGTTGAGGCATAATTCTCCTAGTTCTATCACTTCGAAACATGTTCAATAGTGAGAATACAAGATGGCGGCGGGGCATCAATTGTCAAAAATTGGATGTATCCTGATGAAGTTCACATCGCCTGCAAATTTCACTCAAATCGGACCACTTTCAGAGAAATTCAAAATGGCGGACCAAAGATGGCGGCCAAGTGACACAAATTATTGGTCAACTTTATATGGTGGTCACGTACGCATTCGATTGGCGGTCGCACCACATCGATATCTCTTTTCGTTGAGGCATAATTATCCTAGTTCTATCACATCGAAACATGTTCAATAGTGAGAATACAAGATGGCGGCGGAGCATCAATTTTCGAAAATTATATAGATCTTGATGTGGTTTACATTGTCTGAAAATTTCACTCAAATCGGACCACTTTCAGAGGAATTCAAAATGGCGGATCAAAGATGGCGGCCAAGTGACAAAAATTATTGGTCAACTTTATATGGTGGTCACGTACGCATTCGATTGGCGTTTGCACCACACCGATATCTTTCTTCGTTGAGGCATAATTCTCCTAGTTCTATCACTTCGAAACATGTTTAATAGTGAGAATACAAGATGGCGGCGGGGTATCAATTGTAGAAAATTGGATAGATCTTGATGTGGTTTACATTGCCTGCAAATTTCATTTCAATCGGATCACTTTTAAAGAAATTCAAAATGGCGGATCAAAAATGGCGGCAGTATCACAAAAAACCAAATGTTAACTTGACATCCTGGACACATGTACTATTGATCAGCGTTTACACCACATCGATATCTTTCTTCCCTGAGGAGTTATCCCGGGTACGGACGGACGGACGGACAAAGTGAAGCGCCTTTTCCCCATTTTTTGGGAAAGTGCGCTAAAAAATAGGTAGTCTGGACACTAGTGCTGAATACTGCACGTACCTTCCATTTGATTATACGAAATGCCACTTAGCAGACGTATTGATCATACTATATACTTTCCACGTCTGCTAAGTGGCATATTTCACACCTCAAATGCAAGGTCCGTACAGTATTCAGCAGTTAGTGTCCGGACTACCTTATTTTTTCCAAATAAGTCGTTTTACCTCGGGTTCCACCAAACTTTTATCAGCGCGATAACTTTATCACTCATTCTGATAGTAACTAAGCAACTGGCCATCCTATTGGCTGGTGCATAGCAACTATCAGCGTGGTAGATTTAATCTGCTCTTAAAATTTTGGTGGAACCCGAGGTTACCGTCAGTTCCACAAAAAAGATGATCAGCGATCAAGGCTGATTGCAGATTAACTGGACTTTTTTCTGCTGAATGCTAGGCGATTAACCACAAAAAATGCCTGAAATCTGAACTAGACCCATCATCTTTCCATTATTGAGATACGAATCAGAATTTCCATTGATCAGTCAGCTACAAATTGACAAACAAAAATCGCGAATCAACTAATCTCGTATTATCTGTTTTGTGGAACCCACGGCCAGTCTTTCAACCCATATAACCCAGGAAACATCACTGGGAAGAAGCTTCCGAAACATGTTATTTTTTGGTATTCAATTATTCATATAGGGTTATTCAAAAGTCCGGAATAAAATTCATAATTTTTTTCCATATTTATTTCGGAAAAATCGCTCGAACAGGTCAATTTTTATAAACGGTAAGCCGTTTTTTCATGACACGTGTCATGTTCTACCGTCAACCCCCTAACCCCAAGCCACCCTTAGTATTTTTTTTCAAATAGCACCCTATGGCTTGTGGGGGCTCGTTGGAAAGCTTGTCAAAAACTCTACCCAGATCTACCATTGAAAATCGGATCGGACGCTTCACCATGAAGTTTTGAGGAACCCCAGTTTTACTTAACAGTCCGGAATGAAATTCATAATTTTTTTCCATATTCATTTCGGAAAAAACGCTCGAACAGGTCGATTTCTAAAAACGGTAAGCCATTTTTTCATGACACGTGTCATATTCTACCGTCAACCCCCTAACCCCAAGCCACCTTCAGTATTTTTCTTCAAATGGCACCCGGCAAATGGGTGGCTTGGGGTTAGAGGGTTGACGGTAGAACATGACACGTGTCATGAAAAAACGGCTTACCATTTTTAGAAATCGACCTGTTCAAGCGTTTTTTCCGAAATAAATATGGAAAAAATTTATGAATTTTATTCCGGACTCTTAAGTAAAACTGGGGTTCCTCAAAACTTCATGGTGAAGCGTCCGATCTAATTTTCAATGGTAGATCTGAATAGAGTTTTTGACAAGCTTTCCAACGAGCCCCCACAAGCCATAGAGTGCCATTTGAAAAAAAATACTTGGGCCAATACCCGGCCTTGGGGTTAGGGGGTTGACGGTAGAACATGACACGTGTCATGGAAAAACGGCTTACCGTTTTCAAAAATCGACCTGTTCGAGCGTTTTTTCCGAAATAAATATGGAAAAAAATTATGAATTTTATTCCGGACTTTTGAATAACCCTGTATATTCCCTGGATGGTTTTGCCCTCCTTGAAAAATTAAGCAAATGGCATGGTATAAAAAAATCGATTTTTGGAGATTCTCGGGACATCAACGATTTCAAAGCTCGAGGAAAACCACCATTTTGAAGTTGGCGACTACTAGACGAAAGTGTGATACCGAATGTTGAATTGGCTTTCCACACATTGCCAAACGACACTTGCAAAAGCGTTTTGCATCGGAATGGAATGTAAGATTGGCCTTGATATGTGCCACTAACGTCTGTACTAGGACCTTCATCACCGTGTTCGTCCGGCTTCGAAAACAGTCGTATGACAAAGTTCGTCTTATTGAACTTGTAGGTAAAATACCATTGTGAATCGTTACGAACTGAAGCTTTTTTTTTGATATCTACACCATGGAAGCTCGAGGACAGCACAAATTAATTCAATAACCAATAACCACATAGAGCAGCGCGAATGGCATGGCTTGCCATCACCTTGACCACACGGCCACCACCGTTCCTCTAGTCCCACAGAAGTTCCAGCTCCACTTCGTAACGATTCACAAAAAAAAAGTTGCTCTTCTCCGTTTTTATTGTCCCCCGATGGCACTTCACAGCTAGTATAAAAAATAACTTACATTATGATAGCTGGGTATAAAAGGGACGACCCCATTTTCTCTGTCCACGGACGATACCATGTGGTCCCTCCTGATTATGGGTTTGGCTTTTTGCCATGATTTTATAGTGAGCGGCATTTAGGTGTTCCTTTGTACTTCAGTTAATTTTGTAAGTAGGTATCAGAAAGACGAGAAACGCGCGAAATTTTAGGCAACGAAAATTTAACAATTTGTTGACAGCGATATTATGTCACCCACGTCAAAATTTTGATTGCCATTAACAAGAAGTCAACAAGACTTGACTACTATCCTGGTGGCATCAAGCGATTACTGGGGTTGCTGGGGTGGTTATAGGTACGGTTGCGGCCAAAATAAAGTGGACGACAATGTCAACGAGTTGGCTTGCTGTCATGCGACGTTCAGGCCAGAATCCTGAAAAATCTGTCTACTGTCGTCCACTTTTAAAAAGTCCGCAACGGTACTATACTTATTCTGAGTAAGTAACTGGGCATAAAGTGGTAGGTACCACAAGTGAAGTACCTAGTCCTCAGTAGAAGAGAAGGAGCTCTGTGTGTCGTCAAAATCGACAAAGAAGGCTCCTTCTCCTGCATATTAAGACCACGCGGGAAAATATCGGCGACAGTTGCAAGTTGCAACAACCACGTCATAGCTGTCGTCTGCTGTCGTCGATCGCCACAAGACGTTCTTATTTTCACCACAATAAGCTCTGTGTGTCCTACGCGTTGACAGCTCAAGGTCATGCACATAGCCCATAAGACCCGTTTTCAAAATCGACACGGCTTCGGTTTTCCGACAGTAATTGTTTCAAAATGAGGTTTGCACACTCCGTGGATTTGAAAAAACTATAGTGCAAACTCCGACCTACCTACGGTGAGCCCCACGGAATAATAATATTCATTTTAGGTATGCAGACATGGTGGGAATGGAAGTTGGAGGAATTTTCGAAATCGAGCACACGACGGTTTTCGAGCTTTCCTCTCGTTGCGACAACGGCGTAACTTGAATGTTGAGCAATATGTTCTGTCTGGCTCTCACAATCTTTTTCTTCGAAGTCCGTTTGCCACTAGATCAATTTCAGAGTTTCAATATTTTTTTTTTAACTGAACATCACCACGGCCACCGGTTTCGGTGGACCTGAGGTCTACCAGACCTACCGGAACTGCCCGGTGTCCTGGTGAGCAATTCCGGGTCTGCCTAGCTCAGGACTGTTCGTGAATAGGTTCGTGCGTAGTGATTTCTGCACATAGTCAAAAGATTTCTGCACATGCGCAAAAGCAAAAACTGCGGGGACTAACATGCGCATTGACTGATTCACAGGAACTGCGCGACTTGTCAAAGGCTACCCCTCGCCAGCCGATAGAGGTTTCGCGCTTATCTCAACTGTGAATACAACATTTTGGTATTCCAGTGCCAACTTTTTTTTTCGTCAACCGATTTTCAAAATCTAAAGCTCATGTTGAAGCCAAAGCTTCAAGTAAGAAAACCTTGGGGTCAAAATGAATGGGATGAATGGTAACTATAGCCTTTACTGAAAGTCTTAACAGAAGTCTTGGTTATCGAGCTGTTTCAGGCGAGCAAAAATCAGAGTTTAATACGGAAGCATGCAATTCCAATTTGCTTTTTTCACCAACAATTCGTCATCAATTACAAACAAGAAATACCTTAAACTGTTCAGAATGGATGGTTCGTTCGAGAGCAAATTAAATTTCATTGATATTTTTATTGCGATTGAAGTTCCTTAAACGATTCAGATTTGGGTCAAATTTGATGCAACTCGGTATTTTGAATACTTAGTCCAGTCACTATGTCTTTCTACTTCGGAAAAAATAGTAGAGGGTTGAAATTTTGTACACACGTTCCTCTGATGGTCATAAATGAGCTATAAAAAGTCCCCTAAAATCCGAGCTTAGGAACTCATGATAATGGCCATCAAGTGTTAAAAACTCGTTTCTTCAGCGAAGAAGTCCTTGTCTTGACTCAAGATTTTTCTTTCTGCAATTAAATGATTTTACATGATCATTTCAACAATAGCCATATACTATTTTATTATTTGCATAGGAGGCGGATCCAAGATGGCGACCAAAAGGAAAAAACAGTTGACTATCTTTTTTCTGTAAATAATAGATCTAGACCTTGAATGATGATCATATTTTAATTCTTGCATGATTTTCAATTGAAAACTCATGTTGTACTTCAGCATCTCAAAAAATGATTGATTTACTGAGGAAAGAAAGGATTTGGTAAATTTTTCAGTTTTTCCTGAAAATTTCAAAAACGCTTCAAGATATTTCAGGATGGTTTACAGCACCTTCAACAACATAAAAATAGGAATATATTTTGAGATTATTATATCTTCAGCTCTTATGGTTCCTGAGATAGCAGGTTTTTTTTTATTAATTTTTTTCACCTGCAGGTTATGAAATCGACTGTTTTTCCCCCTGAAATATATATATATATATTTATTGTAAACAATAACGTCCTACCATTATAATAAATGGTCTGTAAATACAAGGAATACTTAACATTTTATTAAAGCAACATTTTAGTTTTTTTTTTATCTCAGAAACCAAAAGAGCTGGATATATGAAAATTACCATATATATATATTTTTATTCGCAATTTTATGCTTCTGATGATGCTTCAAGCCATCCACAAAAATCTTGAACCGTTTTGAAATATTTGAAAAAAAACAAAAAATCAACAAATTTCTTTTTTTCCCCAATAAATCAGAGGTTTTCTAAGGTACTGGAATGTAACTTAGTTATTCTATCAAAAATTATAAATGAAATAAAATGTGACCATCAACCACGGATCCATCAACCCAATGTCCACAATTGCTCTTCTCAAAAATAATGTAGTCAACTGTTTTTCCTTCTTAGCCGCCATCTTGGATCAGCCTTCTAGGCAACTGTCGAAATATTGTATGGGTATTCTTAAAATGGTAACATACAATCATCCAATTGCAAAAAGAAAAATCTTGAGCTAAGAAAATGACTTCTTCACCCAAAAAAATGATTTTTAACACTTGATGGCCTCTATCATGGGTTCCTGAGCTCGGATTTTAGGGGACTTTCTTTAGTTCATTTCCTACTACTTGAAGAACATGTGTACAAAATTTCAACCCTCTACTATTTTTTCCGAAGTTGCTGTGGTATTTTGAACATAGTGACTGGACTAACTGAGCTTTAATTTCATGCTTCCATCACCATTTGCAAGGTTCATTCACCTAATGCCCCCACTAATACAAGATTTCTTGTCAATATTGAGCAGAAAAGTATTCGACAAGAGATGGAAAGCTACAAATGAAGACCAGTTACGGCGTCGCATTTTTCAAAAGCATTAGAGCATTCCGCATTAGAGAAATTGATTCTGCTGTTGTCCAGAGAATGATGGAACATGGCAGAAGAAAATAAGATTCATAGAAGATGATGGCCCATTATCAATATGTTAAATATGAATTTATTATTGTTATATGATGGTAATTTTTGCAATACTAAGTTGAAAAATAAAAACGTTTCGGGATTTTTCCGAACGTTCAAGACTATTTCTGAACATTCCAGAACATACCAGAACATTCTGGAATGTTGTGGAATAATCTCGAATACTCTCGAATGTTCTGGACGAATGTTGACTGTTCCCATATATTCCAGAACATGTCGGAACATTCTGAGATGTTGTGAAATGCTCTCGAATGTTCCACAATGATCTGGAATGCTCCGGGATGTTTTCGAACGTTCCAGACTATTCCCGAACATTCCAGAGCATACCGGAGCATTCTGTAGTGCTGTGGAATGATTTCGAATGTTACCTATGAATGTTACACAATAATCTGGAACGTTCCGGAATGTTTCCGAACGTTCCAGATTATTCCCGAACATTCCAGAACATACCGGAACATTCTGAAATGCTGTAGGATGATCTCGAATGTTCCGGGATGTTGTTCAATGTTCCAGACTATTCCCGAACAATCCAGAACATACCAGAGCATTCTGGAATGCTGTGGAATGATCTCGTATGTTACACAATAATCTGGAACGTTTCAGGATTTGTCCAAGCGTTCCAGACTATTCCTGAACATAACAGAACATACCGGAACATTCTGGAATGTTGTGGAATACTCTCGAATACTATCGAATGTTTTGGACAAATGTTCAGACTGTTCTCAAATATTCCAGAACAAATCGGAACATTATGAAATGTTGTGGAATGATCTCGAATGTTCCACAATGATCCGTAATGTTTCGGGATGTTTACGAGCGTTCCAGACCATTTCCGAACACTCCAGAACATACCGGAACATTCTGAAATGTTCTGGAATAATCTCCAATACTCTCGAACATTCTGGACTGATTTTCAGACTATTCCCGAATATTCCAGAACATATCGGAACATTCAGAAATGTTGCGGAATGATCTCGAATACGCTCGAATGTTCTGGACTGTTCTAGAAATTTCTAGGAGGCGATTCTTCCAGCCCTTGTGTCTTCAAAAACACGCTCTTCAGGTGAAACCGGGAACCTTCTTAATTCTTATTTTCATTTTTTTCTCATATACTTATATTGATATTGACTATTGTCGATACGTAGGATTACCTTTCGTTAGTTTCGTTACATAGACAGGAACAGACAAGAAGGTATGTGGGTATACAACCAATTTGACACCACTCTATTTTAGTAGATCTCATACTTACCGGCTTCGTTCTCAACTGCACCAACAGATGGCGCTCGTGCATATACTCCTGGTCTCTCTATACTCCTGTTCATGAAATGACCCCCCCCCCCCCCTTGTGGATCGAAAACATAGACGTATCCATGTCAAAACTATTCAAGAAAATGTTATTAGCATTTAAAAATTTCCCAAAACGTCCGGATCATACCTCGGACCATACGTTATTATGCTGTACAGTTGGCATGCCCTCCACTTCCTGCAGTACCTTTTGTCCTGCCTAGTACTTCTAACATGCCATGCGCGAAGGGAGAAGAGATGCTTATTCCACCTTCCTTCCGCTGAACAGGTCTGGTCTGGTCTGGACAAGACAAGAGCGGTGAGCAGTTGGTGACGACGAGTGAAGTGGTCAGAACTCAGAACAGTTGCTGGCCATTGCTTTGCTTCAAAAAGGCCGTTTGGTTTGGCTCCTGAGTCCTGCTGCATGGTGGCGATTTCGAAAACTCGTCGGAGCTGCAGCCAGCTATTCCAGTGCTTTGTGCAAAAGGCGCGCGCCGTTCGCTCCACCTGCTCCTGTGTGATCCAGAGACAAGAGAGTGGTCGGAGCTGCTTGACAGCCATTTCATTGCTTTGTGTGGAAAATCCGTTTGCTCAGCCTGCTCCTAGGTCAATAGATCGAGTGTGATCTCGAGTCGAACGTTGTGGAGTTGTGGACTGGCCCCGGTCTTGTCGCACCAGACCTTAGAATCCGCTCCTCGCCCAGAGGGAAACTGCGGCCTTGTCAGCGCTCCACAGCCCCGGGAGTCAGTCGAGTGCCATGGAAGAGAACCCTCTGTAAGTCCTTTCCAATTCCTAGTATGCCATCAGGTACATCATTCGTTCATTTATTCTAGATGTGGTGCTTGCTAAACTGCCCACATCGTGAACGACGCGTGTTCAATAAAAATACATAAAATACGTGTAGCGTTAATGCCATCGAATAAATCTTTATCTGAGAAATTCATTTTGCCTGTTTCGCACACCGTTGAACATTGCTATTTCAATCTAATGACTCAAGGCTGCGATTGTGAATCGGTCTAAATTATTGTAAGTATGCCAAGTCAGGTCGCGAAGTTGCGAGTTGCGATTTTTCCCGACCTGATTTAGCATGCTAAATAATTTAGACCGGTTCGAGAATCACAGCTCTGATACAAAAGACGTTATTCAACGGTCGAGGGTCAGAGGTCCACGTGAAAGTTCACCGTTTTAATCTCTCAATTTATTACTATATCGACCTAAGTGGAAGCGGTAAACACCTAAAAACACATCGATACCGCATTTTGGAGTGCAGTAACGAGATTTTGCATGGGCATACTTTATACCGAGACAAGCGATTTGACCCGCAGCACTCGATATTTTGTCCCTTAGGGGGCCAATGGGGGCCCTCCAAATTTTCAAGATGCAAGAACTTTCACATGACGATCATTGAGTATCGTCAAGTATGTCATAAGTGAAGCTTACGGGTCTATTGAGAATGTTTTCATCAATTGTCATCGTGTCCGATTCATTCTTCACACTTGAGAAAAAAATTCTTTGGCAGAGTTCAAAAAAACTGTTTTTATTTTTTCTTCTATGCAAGGAGACGATGAATTCATATGTTCTGTTGCGTTCCCAACTAAATCGCATTTCCTAAACCTGATTATGAAGAAATTTTTCTTGTAATGGTATTTTTCAAAGAAGTGGTGACCTCTTCAGTACCTCTTTTCCAAGAGCATTTCTTTTTATGTCCCTACTGGATATCACTCGTAATTTTTGCAGGAATGGAGACCTCGAACTCTTTTCTTGGCAATTGCGAAGCAACATGACTCTAGAAAGCCCAAAAGAGCCCAAAAAGTTTTTTTTCTGCTGGGCCGTCCAACCTACGATATTTTGATTTTATAGTAGGAGAGTCGCGAACCAATATCCAATCCAGGCTGCAGGCGCAGGCGATTTGGTTTCAACAGAAAATATTCTTCCATGCCGTGTTTTATTGCAGTACAACAAGACGCTGAGTCGTTAGGTATAAGTAGGTATATTGCCCGGTAAAACTTATTCGCCTGGACTAGATCTCATTGATTTGCGCGTCTCCCTTACTACAAAATCAACATGCCAAAAATTTAACGGCCCAGCAGAAAAAAAAGTTTTAGGGCTCTCTTGTGCGTTTTGAAGCCATGTTGCATTTAAATTGATAAGAAAAGAGTTCAAGCTTCTTATATCTGCAAAAATTGAGTCTTATCCAGTAGGAACATTTAAAAAAATGCTGTTGAAAAAGGTGTACTGAAGAGGTCACCTCTTCTTGGGAAAATGATATTGCGAAAAAATTGTCTTCATATTTGGGCTTACAGAACGCGATTTAGTTCGGAACGCAACAAAACATATGAATTTATCGTTTCCTTGCACAGCAGAAAAAATAAAAACAGTTTTTTTGACCTCTGCGGGAGATTTTTTTTTAAATGTGAAGAATGAATCGGACACGACGACATTTGATGAAAACATTTTCAATAGACCCGTAAGCTTCACTTATGACATACCTACATGACGATACTCAATGATCATTTTGTGAAAGTTCTTGCAACTTGAAAATTTGGAGGGCCCCCATTGGCCCCCTAAGGGACAAAATATCGAGTGCTGCGGGTCAAATCGCTTGTCTCGGTATAAAGTACGCCCATGCAAAATCTCGTTACTGCACTCCAAAATGCGGTATGCTTCTGCGTACCGCTCCCACTACCTATGAAGAAAAAAAAACTGAAAGAATGGAAAAGAGAATGAAGCGAAAGCCTTCAGAAGTTTGAGCTTTGTTTATTTCAAAACATCATCACTCCATTTATCTACATACCTACCTACCTATCTATTTCATGCCCTATTCTAGTTGAACACTTGCAGATTTAGCCTCTGAACTTGTCAGATTTCATCAGCACTTCAATCCGTTGGCCCTAACAGGCGTAGGTTTCTTGGGCACCGACGAGCATACCACAACGTTCATCATCAAAGCGCATGGATCTTGAAGCCCATTAACTGTTTCCCTTTTCAATTTGAACATGTCTTTTCTGTCATCTTTATCATCCTTGAAAATTTCAGCTCTCATATCATATCCAATAATTCCTTTTGAAAATTTCGGTTTGCATCTAGTACAACATGGGATTTCGTTTTTCAACTCCCTCTGTTCTCCTTCCGGTTTTTTGCCGCCCGTTTTTCGGTTGTCTCCCGCCGTGGACGCGCGTTGTCTGAAAGTTTCCACTTTGAATATTTCACTGCGCGAAGGCAGTAAATCTACTCTTACCTTTTCGTTATTATGGGGGTTTCCGTTCCATAACCTGTTTTTGGACAATTCGGCTTGTACCTGGTGTAAGGGATTCCGTTTTTCAACTCCCATTTTTCTTCTTCTGTTTTTTTGCTGTTCGTTTTTCGATTGTCTGCTGCCGCCGTGGTCGCGCGTTGTCTGAAAGTTTCAACTTTGAAGATTTCCCCGCACGAAGGCAATAATAGATCTCTTACTTTATGTTCGCTATGAGGGTCTCCGCTCTATTTAATTTTTTCAAAGTGAACATTTTCTGAACAAATCGCCTTTTGACTCTGGGGTCTGGTTTTAGCATTTCTGCTCTGGTATACACATCTTCTAGATAATGGTCTCGTTCTCGGAACCATATTCGCATGTATTCGTCTGTCAATAATTTACATAGCTTTGGCTCACCGTCCTATGAAAAGATGAACTCTAAAATAGAAACGAGACGGACAAGAAAAAAGAACATGGCAGGTACTTACATCGAGATAGCTGGGCTTGAAATCCACTCCCTCTCCAGTTTCTCTAGCTTTGGACGATATCATATTGTCCCTCTTGATTATAGGGGTGGCTCTTTGCCATTGTAGTGCATTGGCTCGCGGCATTCAGGCGTCTATCTATAATTCAGTTTAATAGTTTATAATATGAAAAAGATAAAAGCGTACGATAATTTAGCATTATGTTGACAGCTATTCTGTCAACTTTGATTAAAAAAAAACCTTGGAAACACATACCTAGGAAAAAATCGGTTGTGTCGCCCCAAAACTTTCCCGACGAGTAGAAATAGTGCAGTAAAGATAGGTTTTGAGGTTGAAATAATTATTTCATGAAATTTTAAAGCTGTGATCGATTCAGAATTTCATCCTCTACCATGTACTCAAAATCCCCGAAAATCCCATTTGAGCATTTTTCTTGCGGCGCTGTCAAAGTATATCATGTTTGCTGCAACAAGTCCGAAAATTGTATCTTCGCTTTTGTCACGTTAGAGCTATATTGTTAGTTCAGAGCTGTTGGTATATACTCCAGGGCATGACCAGAACGTCATTTGAACCGTCGATATCCTATTTCCTGCAAAAGAAAACACGTAACTTGCTTAATCTGCAATTACCAGTGGTAATCAAGTGTAGTTCGGGAATTAGTGACCAAATTTAATAAAATCTGTTCTTTTTGTGATAAAGGCATAAAATTTGGTATGAGTGGTCTTCATGGTCCCCTTTTCAAATGTAGGCATGACGCCTTGCCATATTTTGGTTAGGGGGGCTTAGGGGCTCCCTTGAAAATTGAAGTTGCAGATACTCATACAAACCACCATTAATAATCGTCACGCATCTCAAAAAGTAGTCATTTGACTCTACGTTAAATCTCAACAAGAGGCAGACCAGTTGTCGCCATGTACGCACTGTTCTTCATAATGAAAAAATAATTCTTCGGAATGTCAAGAAAAAATCAGGTTTTTATAATTTTTTCATGTAATAGAAGAGTAAATTTATCTTCCGCATATCATTATCCACTAATTCGTATCTGTCGAAGCTGTAGATGAAGTCAATTTCTTGATATTGACATCTTAAAAGCAACAATCCTAGATGAAACCAGCCAATTCAAGTGCTCAGTTCAGCAGCGTTTTTTCCAATTTTATCAATCAATATGATGACAATTCATTATTGAGTGGATAGCTTCAACTGTTTCATAATTTTAATGAGTATAACTAAATGAGAAGTGATGCGCGAAAGCCCCGAAAGAAAATTTTTTAACCGCCACCTGTCACTTTTAGAATTGCACCAAATTTCATGCTACTTTGGCGAAACAACAGCAAATACAGACTAATGAGTATAGACAAACGTCAATACGATCTGCAATTGTCAAGTAGAAGGCACAAAGAATTAAGATTGAGGCGTAAAATACTTCAAAGCTTTGAGATCGAGTTAATACACGGTATAAAAATATTTTCAACACACCCTAGGGTCACAAATTTTATGATGGTGGGCGACGTGAAAAATATTTTTTTCTAGGCTTTTGCGCTTGGTTTCGCGTGTAGTCAAAAGAAATTAAGTTACAGAACAGTTTCAGCTATCCATCCATTCATAAATTGTCAATCATATCGATTGGGAACAATAAAAAAACGCTGTTGAACTTCACACTTGAATTGGCTTATTTCTTCGGGAGCTGTCATTCCTAGAATGACAGTATCAAAAAACAGACTTCATGAACAGCTTCAGAAAATACAAATTAGTGAATAATGCTACACGGCAGATCAATTCACATTTTCATAGATGGAAAAAACATTTAAAACTGTGTTTTTTTTGACACTCCGAAGAAATTTTTTTCAACCCAAAGAACAATGCGTACATGTCGACAACTGTTGTGTCTCTTGTCAAGATTTGATGTGGGGTAAAATGATTACTTTTTGAAATGTGTGACGATATTTACCGGTGGTTTGTAGGAGTTCCTGCAACTTCAAATTTTTAAGGGGGTCCTTGGGCCCCCCTAACCAAAATATGGCGAGTCATCGTGTTTACATTTGAATAGAAGACCATGAAGACCACTCATACCAAATTTCATGCCTCTATCACAAATCAAACAGATTTCAATTAACTTGGTCATTAACCCTCGGATTATCTTTAATCAACACTGTTAATTGGGAATTAAAGCGACTTCCGTGTTTTTTTTTTTCGGGAAATACGAGTTAGAAGTTCAAACGAAGGTCTGGTCATGCCCTGCAGTGTACATCAACAGCTCTGAGCCAACAATGTAGGTCTAGTGTGACAAAAACGAGAATACAATTTTCGGACTAGTTGCAACAAACATGATATACTTTGACAGCGCCGCAAGAAAAATGCTCAACTGGGATTTTCGGGGATTTTGAGTATGTGGTGGAGGATGAAATTCTGAATCGATATCTGCCATAAAATTTCATGAATTAATTTTTTCAAGGTTTGGGGTCTTTTTTGACTATCTTTACTGCACTAAAAGGAACGGAAAGAAATTTTTGTATAAGACGTCCCTTCGGGTGGGAGTTGGAACGTGAGAAAAAGATTGAAGGATTCTTGGCTTATTCATTGGAGGACTGCTTGTTAGTTAATAAAATGAAAAACGGGTCCTTTTTTCTCGATTCACCCTCGCCCAGGATTTCTCCTTCCTCGATTGTATTGCATGTCTTGTTCGAGTTAAGGACACTTATGGAGACTTCCGTCTTGTCCATGTTAATCAATGTCTTAGTCGAAAGTAGTAGTAGAAAGTAGGCGGATTTTCTCAGTGGTCTTCATGGATGCTATAAGCGCCACTTCATCGTTTACGATCCTCAGTGTCCGTTCTTCAACATCCAGGCTGAATACATACCTATCCATCAAGTCCAAGTCCAGGCTAATATTAAGAATCATTTTTGACGTGGAATATTTGGTGCAGTAGATACCGTTTTAGCATGAATAATCTTCATGTCCACTGGCTCACAGATAACATGTAGGCCTCAAGTTTACAGGATGAAATACCCTAGTATGTCCAAAAATCATTTTCACGGGATTTTTTCAACTTGTTGCAAAGTCTAAAGACTTTGAAAAAGGTGGTCTCATGAAATGGTCTTAGTGGATGATTTGTCCTCCGCAGTCTTTGTGCATGATTATTTTTGAAATAAAACTGTCAACTACTGTGAGCTTCTCACTTCTTATTTCTTGAAGAAGAGAAAGTCACCGTATAAGTTCTAGAAGCAAAGTTTGCAATTACATAATTGCAGCGTGGAAACTTTAACCTGTTTAAATCATGGACCTGGTTTAAATTCAGTAATTTAATAACCAAAACCGTTTCATCAAAAACCTCGGACACGTCGATTTGTAAATTTAAAATGCCACATTTTGATACCAACTACGTGACCTTGACAATGCCAGGGGCGGCACAAGAAACAGGAGCCCTTTTTCTTAATACAAGGGGTCAAAAAATGTCATTTATTTCTTCGTTTGATTTAGAACCTAGAAAAACAATTGAAATTCTGTCTTCCAAAAAAAGCGACGTTTAAAAGGTCAATGTTCCTATCGAAAAGGTGGCATTCTCTTGAAATCTGAATGAAGCAAGTACCGCCTGTTAAGCCATCTTAGCTTCTAAGACACTAATGATGTGACCTATTGACTTTGACTACACCAATGACGGTGAAAAAAGGAAGAAAATGACACCTTTTCGATAGGAACCGTGATAACTGACTTTTGAACGCCGCCATTTTTTTTGTGAGGCAGGATTTCAATTGTTTCTATAGCTTGGACAGAGAATGAAAGACAGATAAAAATGGCATTTTATTGACTCCCCCCTCCCCCATTGTATTTGTAAAAATTGAGGTCCTGCCCCTTGCGCCGCCCCTGGCATTGTCAATGTCATGTAATGACTATTAGTTGCAGCGGTACGCTAGCAAAATGACCCTGATTCTGCATTTTGTGATACTGCAATGAAATTGGGCATATGCCAACTACGTAGAATTTCAAGTGATTTGACCCGCAGCACTCAAAAATTTGTCCATTAGGGGGCGACTGGGGGCCCCTCCAAATTTCAAGATATCAGTGTTTTCACCATGCACCATTCAGTACCGCCCTATCTACCGTACAGGACCTAAACAACTTTGTTCTTGACCATCATAACATTTTTTGTCATGTCAATTCCATTCTTCTTACAGAAAAAAATTATTTCTTTGTCTGGTCAACAAGTCGAGAAATATATATTTTTTTGGACCACAAATAGATTGTTGAGTCGTTTTTGTGTGATCATCGATGAATCCGCATCCCCTTGATTCATTTATGAAAACAAAAGTTTTGCTCTTCTATTCTTTAACGAAGGGGTGACCTCAACTTATCATTATTTTCAACATTACCTATTTCAATGTTTTATCCCTAAAAATATGATTATTATTGTACTAATATATAGCTTGAAGTTTTCTTCAACGGTTTGGATGATGAAACGGCCTCAGATTCTACCTGGAAGCCGTGCATATTAATTTTTCTGCAAGGCCGTCAAATTTGGCATTTTTGATTTTCTACCGGGAGCGGCCAAAATGTCAATACACACCACTCTGCCCAAGAGCACCGGTTGCGGTACTTTCGCACCAACTCTCATTTCAGTATCACAAAATGCAAAATTGTTAGGCGTGAATATCGTTTTCCGCTAGAGCAAACCGGTGCTCTTGGGCGGAGTGGTGTGTATTGACATTTTGGCCGCTCCTGCTAGAAAATCAAAAATGCCAAATTTGACGGCCTTGCAGAAAAATTATTATGTACGGCTTCCAGGTGGAGTCTTAGGCAGTTTCATCATCCACATCGTTGGAGAGAACTTCAAGCTGTATATTAGTATAACAATAATCATACTTACCGAGGTAAAACATTGAAAAAGGTAATGTTGAAAATAATGGTAAGTTGAAGTCACTCCTTTGTAGAAAAATAGCACTGTAAAAGTTTTCATTTCATAAATGAATCAAGGGGATGCGGATTCATCGATGATCGCACAAAAACTACTCAACAATCTATTGGTGGTCCAAAAAAAAATTATTTTTCAATTTGTTGACCAGGCAAAGAAATTATTTTTTTCTATAAGAAGAATGGAATTGACATGACGAAAAATGTTATGATGGTCAAGAACAAAGTTGTTTAGGTTCTGTACGGTAGATAGGGCGGTACTGAATGGCGCATGGGAAAAATTCAGACATCTTGAAATTTTGAGGGGTCCCCAGTCGCCCCCTAATGGACAAATTATTGAGTGCTGCGGGTCAAATCATTTGAAATTTTATGTAGTTTGCATATGCCAAATTTCATTGCAGTATCACAAAATGCAGAATCAAAAAGCGTACCGCTGCAACTATATTAAAATGCGGCATTTCAAATTTAAAAGTCGACGTGTCCGAGGTTTTCGTTGAAATGTTTTTGGTTTTTGAATTACTGAATTTAAACAGGTTAAAGTTTCCACGCTGTATGTAACGGGTGTTTTTTTAAATCTGGCGTCAAGCATGCTGTGCTCCGGCCGAATGAGGCTCTTTTCGGCTGGAGCACAGCATACTTGGACGCCAGATTTAAAAAAACACCCGTTACTGTTGTTATAATTATTTATGCTTTTCCTGACGATTGTGCAAGGAATGTAAAATTCCACGCAATAATAAAACCATTGATTAATTGATTGAAAACCACAATGGGAAAAGCTAATAGTAAAATCATGAGTTCCAAACTTTTTTCAAATATTTTATTCCACAATAACATTTTTGTATAACTATGTACAATCATTATTAGACCATTTATTAAAATCCTGGATGCTGGGTTGTACAATTTTATACACAAGTGGTTTAATTGGGGCAAATCTTGAATTTTCACCGTGCTGCCTGTCTACCTTCTGCGGAAATTAAATGTCATAGAAAAATACTGGGCAGGAGGAATCAATAACAATTACATATTATTATATACAATTTGGCACAATGAAACGTAGTTGGGTTCTCTCAGTCAGTTCTTAACATTTTGTTATAAACTTACAATGCACGAAATAAATAATGTAAATATAATATAGAATATAAAAAATATATAAACGAAAATATATAATTATGCAAACCTACATAATATTGGAAATTGTACCCAAATATTTTAAGGCACATTTTACTTCTTCTTACCCTGCTTCATAGTCATCAAAAAGTCAAAAACACTACGTATTGTCGACAGGTACAAGCGTTCACATTGACAAAACACTAGAGATACACAAGGGAAAAGATTGCTTAAAATGTAAACATTAATAATTGGTAACATTAGGAAAAATAGGAGGGCACAAAGTCATCAGTCTTTCAAACACTGACACCGATTATGTTCGACCAAAAAATGCTGTTCCGTCAATCGGGCAGTGTTTCCAAATACTGTACGGGTTCTTTCACTTCGTTCGCCAGGAGATATCCTTGGGCGTCAAGCAGGTCGTCGTCTTGACACAGGACGGAAGATAAGGGCGGCGGCCTGGGCAGGGTGCGCATGTTTTTGCCGGTGAACTTTTTCGTTTCGTTTTCGATGACGATGGAATTCTCCAGGACCGTTTCGTAGGCGAGTTCCAGTTTGTCGCAAACGTTCGGGAACTTGATCCTGTCTCTCGGTTCAGTCTTCCAGCAGTTTTTCATCAGTTCGCAGATGAGGGACGGGCAATCGTCGGGGGGTATCAGCATGATCCCGTCCAGGATCAGCTTGACCGCTTCTTCGTTGGTATGGCCGTAGTAGGGCTGCTTGCCAAAGCTGTAGATCTCCCAGAGGAGCACCCCGTACGACCAGATGTCGGATTCCAAGGTGAAGCGGCCGTATAAGACGCTCTCAGGCGACATCCATCGCACGGGCAGGAGGCGACTGCCGCCAATCTGAAATCAGTCCTCAATTTAGCAACGAATTTTTTCTTTGTATTTTACTTTTCCGGCCCCCATCAACATGAAAGGGGAAGTATAGTGATTGTGCAGGAAAAAAACTGAGATAACATCGAAGGAAACTATAGTGATCGTGCAGGAAAAATGAAGATTTCGACGGATATGTCCGTTTTGAGATCCCCCAAGATGTTTAAGACAATTTCGAAAATGATATCTGTAATCTTCCACAAGGGGGAGAATTCAAGAGCGGACCAACGATTTTCGAATTTTTTCATTCATTTTGTTCATTTTCAGCAAAAAAATTTCTCCGTGATCTGATTTATAGACAATATAAATAGAAAAGACCATATGTCGTCACGGATTTTTACGGTTGCGTAGGAACCAGGCGAGTCCATCATTCAAAAAAAGGTTGGCTGATTTTTGATGCCCCAATATCCGTGACGACGGTGGTGATGGCATATGGTCTTCTCTATTTGTATTGTCTATACACCAAACAATGAAGCTTCAAAATCCGGCTCAATTTATTTGACGATTTTTACAGTTGAAAAATCCGGAAAATGCTCCGGGTTTTTCCGGAAGTCGAATTTCCACAATTTTTTAAAATTTTTTTCGGAAACCACCTTTTTGTAAAGGACAATAACAATAACTGTCCACGCCCAAAACCGTTTACGTAAATTTCTCAAAATTTTCAGTTCCAAAACCAAATTTTCTCAACTCCTGAATGGAATTATGGCCCGGACAGAAGCTCTAAACTTTGAACTTCAACAGATTTTCCGGAAAAAAGATAAACACAAAACATTGTAATTCGATCAAAATCATCAGGCGCTTTCCTTTTACTACAAAACTCACTTATCTGACCTAAGTTAGAGAGAGAACAAGTCAGAAATCACATGAGTGAAAGTGAGACACCACTAGCAGCTTGGGTCAGAATACCTACTTAGTTTAGGTGGTAAAAGGAAAGCACCCATTGTTTACGTTGCCGGATACCGCCGGGAAAGTGTTGTGCCGCCCACAACAGGTTTCTTTTATTTTTCGTCGAAGGGTTTTTCGATGTCAGGTCAGACATCTGGACCTGGGCTCCCTTTTTAACTGATGAACTCTCAAATATCTCAGAAGAGGCGAAACACGTGTCTGTGGAACTCAAACATCCAGAGAACGGCTTCTCCATTTATGAATAGTTAATTATAGTATGTCGGTTTCCTCCTTAAAATTGAACGTGTAATCCAAAAATTCATCAATTTGTAAAAAAAATGCAGAGAAATAAAAAATATGGGGGTTGAAAGGTTCAAAAGTTACCGTGAAAAAACTTTTTTTTTTCAACTTTGTGGGCCTATAATTCTGTTATTATTCATTTAGATAATCATATACTTTTATGGATAGGTCTTTTACTCTCTTTTTATTTGATAGATAGATAGATAGATAGATATTTATTTAAACTGAAATGCAGTGACAATACAAATCAAGTTAAGGAGAGAGTTCAGCTCTGGCCGATCTTCCACTCTCTCCTGGTAGCATTCAAAAATATAAAATATAAATGGAACATTATAAAGATAAAAACACACATGATCTCAACACTACAGATTAAAACACCTGGGCTAGGTCGACTTCCAAAAGTTGGTAAATTCGTCCACTGTGTAGAAGCAATGGGATTTTAAAAAGCATTTAAGCTTCACTTCAAGCTTCCCAACAGTTAAAGACTTCCAGTCGCCAGGCAGGACGTTGAAGAGCCGGATGGAAAGAGATCTAAAAGTAGACTTAGTTTTTTCAAGGTTAAATCTAGGTGGTAGAATAAAATTAGATCTTGTACTGTATGTCCCTTCGTGAATGGGAAAATGTTTGCGAGCATAAGTGATACACTCATATATGAACTGATTGGTGCAGGTTAGAATTCCCAGCTCAGTAAAGAGAGGCCTGCAGGAGACTCTCTGGCTTACCCCTTTTAGGGCTCTAATGGCGCGTTTCTGCACAATAAGGACCCGGCCGGCGTGGGACGACCCTCCCCAAACCAAAATCCCATAGGACATTACGCTGTGGAAGAGAGCATGGTAACACAGCAGCAGTGTATCCACAGTCAGCTGAGATGTCAGACACCGTAAAAGATAGATCACCTTAGACAATTTACGCTCAAGACTATCCACGTGTGCCTCAAAGGAGAGTCTGCCATCGATCACCAAGCCGAGGCATCTTACTGGCTCCTGGGGTGGGAGAGCTCCCCCGAGCGAGAAGAGGAGGTGCTGGGTTTTGGTCACATTCAGGCGGAGCCTATTCATAGAGAAAAAATGCTCAGTCTCCGCCAGCACCCTATCTCGCATGGCCTCCAGTGTCCGCCAATCACCGCCTGTCGCCATCAGAGTGGTGTCGTCAGCATACACCACACATCTTGTCGACAAAAAGTTCTCTATGTCATTGATGTATAGGATAAAAAGCAGCGGCCCCAGTATGGATCCCTGAGGCACGCCGTGGCACATGCCTCTGAATGAAGACAGCTTACCGCCCAGACTGACACACTGAGAGCGTCCCCTCAAAAATGAGTCGATGAAAGACAGGGGAGGGCCCCTTATACCATAGGCTCTCAATTTGGCGGTCAGTATGTCATGCGACACACAATCAAAGGCCTTCGACAAGTCACAGAAAGAAGCTGCCGCCTTCTGCCCACCCTCCCAGGCATCAGTGATCGTGGACACCATCTCCAGAAGAGCACGAACAGTGGAACCACCCCTAACAAATCCAAACTGAGCAGACGCCACAACCTTGAACTTTTCGAGAAAATCAACCAGCCTGCTGCGAAAAGCCGTCTCAAGAATCTTCGAAATTACTGGCAAGATGGAAATAGGGCGGTAATTATCCAAGCACGACCTATCGCCCTTTTTAAAGATAGGAACCACTTTGGCTGGCTTCAGGTTGGCCGGGAAAATTCCCTGTGAAAAACACAAATTTACAAGGTGTACCAATGGCTTACATATCAAGTCGCCAACAAGTTTTATGGCTTCGGAATTCAGCTCATATACGTCCCTGCTGCCGGAATTACTCAGGCCTCCAATAATGCCCATCATCTCATCCTCAGAAACAGGCCGCAAGAAAAGAGATCCAGCACACACATGAGAACCAGGCGAATCAAACGAACCCACGTAAGCCGTATTATCCACCGCAATGCCGTCCACCAAGTCCCTCGCCACACTGGCAAAATGCTCATTGAATGTGCCCGGGGAGATCGGAATGGGGGCGCCGTCACCAACACCTTGGGGTCTACTCTGATTAATCATCCTCCAAGCGGTCCTCTGTTTGTTTTTTGAGTTGACTATCAGATCATTATTATGTTCCACCACCTTTCTCTTCATTATGTACTTATAGGTCTTTTTGAAACCCCTGTAACAATTTTCGTCATGTGAGCTGCGATGACGCAGACCTGACAAAACTCTCAATTTCCGTCTCATGGCTCTCAGCTCTGAGTCAAACCAGCGACATCTAGCGGATTTGGTCCTTCGAACTTGTAATCTTTTTGGAAACGCGCTGTTGTACACTGAAAGAAGTTTATGCATGAATAAGGCCGAAGCCTCGTTACCGTCCTCGACCAAATAGAAATCAGCCCAGTTCTCCGACATCGTTAAATCTCTGTAGAGCTGTTTCGTTTTAGCATTAATTTTCCTGCACCACTCAGGATCTTTCCTCACACGGGGATGCCCTGATTCAATCGTAACAATCAGAGATGAGTGATCCGATAACATGGGATCATGTACCGTGGCTGAAAATGTGGAAAAGTCAGTAATGTTAGTAAAAACATTGTCGATTCTTGTAGCTGAGGTTTTTGTTATTCTCGTGAATTCCGAAATGGACTCTCGGCATCCGAATGATTTGAAAACGTTGACAATATTACTTGCATTTTTGTCCTTCTTAAGCGCAAAGTTGGCATTAAAATCACCCACAAAGGTAAGTGATTTTTTCTTTGGTAAGCCATCTAGAAATAGACACAGATTATTGGTAAACACTTCCATATCACCTGTCGGGGAGCGGTAACAGCATGTCACAATGGCATTGTAATCACTCAGCACAACTGAGCAGAGCTCCATGTCGATTTCTTTGCATATTTTAGCCTTCGTATTCAGCTGTTCAAACCGAGTATCAGCATTGACAAAAATTGCTACGCCACCATGTCCGTGACAGGATCTGCAGAAATATGATGCAAGTCTGAATCCATCAATATGCAATACCTTCAACTGATCTTCTCCAACCCAAATCTCTGAAAAGCAAAGAACGTCGAAATTTTTGTCACCTAGAAAAGAGTTAAGTTCTAGAATTTTATTATTAATGCATTGTACATTAATATAAAATATATTAAGATTACTGGTGACAATGAATTTGGGTTCACTATCAGCATAAACAAAAGATTCATCCTGCTTGGAGGTGATGGGCAAAGAAGAAATGTTTTCCTCTAGGTTATCGTTCGGTTCCTCGTACTCGGGTGAAAAAATCGAGTCACATATGCACCATGTGGCCATATATCAGGATTCATTGCTTTACCATGATTGGAAAGGTCAATCGTTATCTTAAACGACGAATAAAATTGTGGAAATTTTGACTCCACGATTTCACAGTTCACCTCTGGGAAATTTGGCTTCAGATATTCACTCAGATCCTCGAGAGAAGTATCCGGAGCCATTCTAGAGACAAACAAGAACGCTTTTTTTGGCGCCGCTTTAAGCTGAGTAGCCGTTTCGTCTTGCTTCTTTCCCACTATTCCATTTTCTCGGGTCTTATTTTTCCTTTTTCCTTTACGGACTACTTCGGACCATTTAGTTTTCTCTTCCACGTTACTTTCGATTTCATTTATGGTATGAACAGCCGGCGGATTACGTTGCGTTATCTTCTTTTTCTTCTGGTCAAGATTCTTTTTCACATCATTCGAAAGCGTCTTATCGGTTTCTTTCGCGCTAGCTTGACCTTCGTCATTGGATTTATGTCGATTTTGCAATAATTTTTCGTCTTTCCCTGAACCATTTCTCACCAAATGAAGCAGTTCCAGATTCGTCTTCCCAATACTTTCCATTTCCTTCTTCAAACTTTCCATTTCCAAGCGCAACGCTCTGTTGGCCTCGGTCAATTCTAGTTGCAACTTCTCACAAGCAACAACACATCTCTCACAATTTTCACAGGCGGTTTTGGTTTTGGCCCCCGCATTCTTCTCAGTGCTTCTTGTCATTGCTCTAGAGCTCTGCATGTAAAACAAATATTGCGCCTTGCGTCTATACAAAACAAAAATACGAAAATACTATGCGAGAAACACGAGCCGCTGGCTGCGATGCTTACTGCTCGAGCGCTCGCCGCGTAATGAAGTTCAGGAATGAATTTGATCTTCTATCTACTTGCAAAGTTTGTCTACCAAAACCAGGGCCAACCCGGCAACCAGGGTCAACTCCGGTAGCGCGGCGGACTCGGTCTTTGGAAACAATAATTCTAGGGATCGTGGGTTCGAATCTGGCTCGGGCCAGGTAAAAATTTTCATGCGCCCTTTAGTACTTTGGCGTGTACTACCGTGCAGTCACGTCAAGGGAAAAAGGGTAAAACGAGAAGGATACCGAAAAAAGGGTGCTAGTAACCTCGCTGTTGAGTATTGATGCGTCCATAAAATGCTGGGGGGTGTGGAAATCACCCGGCGCCACACTTCGAGTGCTAAGGCGGCGCTAAGGAGGTACTGCCAGTGACTACACGAATACCCGACCACCGCCAAAAAAAAATTTAAAAGTGTACCATTTGGGAAAAACTCTGTTTTGTATGGGATAAAATTATCTATGTATCACAGGAGCTATTAGATAAATGGCAATTACTTTGGGCAACGTACTGTCCCCTGTTTTTCACGATACTATTTACTATTTACCATCGTTATAATTCCTATATGACATGAATAGCTAAGCTATCATAGAAATTTACGAGAACAACAACAATAATTGGTTATTAGTTATTAGCTATGATAACGGCGATTATTTTTACAGTTTATATAAACAAATTTGAAACCTCAGACACATTTGTATGACCCACGGCCACGTTGAGCAATTATTTCGATTTTGTGGTTAGTTCACTCAGCTCAAACTGCTTTAAGGTCTTATTTTTCCCAGAAGAAAGTTTTTAAAAAGACCATTGTATTCGTAGGGAAAATCTCTATCAAAATATCGAAAAAATTCTGGGTGTTCCAGTTGAAACTCTAAATCTGATGCCCTCTCCGGTTACCTCGCCGGTTACTTTCGAAAGTGCAATCAGCTCTATGATCGGTGCAGAATATAAAATTAACGAAGTAGGTACCTACTCTACTCCAAATTCCATTTTCAAATTTTAAAACTCTAAAAAATGTCAATAGCCTGGAGAGGTTTTTGTAAACATGGTAAACACCTACGTAATTTCTCAAACTGAAAAATTGTTACGATGTTTTTAAATTGGAGTTGTTTTGAGAAAAAAAATCAACAATAATTAAGTCTAGGTAAGCGAAAGAGATTACGTTACAACACATAAGATAGAAATATTGACAATGAATTACAAAGTCGGCACAAAATGTGCTGATAATTACACACAGATGTTGTTTTGCTCTGCTATATTATGTAAGGTTGTGAAAAAATTGGCGGACCCAAAGAAAACTTACATTTTAACCGCAAAGGTTAATGGTCTAGCAAAACTAAAGGAAGCAAACATTAATTTAGAATTCAACTAACTGTGATATAGCTCTAAGCCTTTTTCGTCCGACACACTCTTCTATTCACTACGAGAGTTAAACGCGTAATTCCGAGTTAATTGCTAATTCAATGAACTTGTTATGCGCTGCAATTTATTAAAGATGAGGTCGACAGTCGATCAGTACGTATCTCCCAGAAGAATTTGCGTTGTTGGTAGGTATGCCTCGACGAGACGAACATTTTTCCTTTACTTTATTTCACTTTTGGGTTCTAATTCGAATTCGTATGTGCCTACGCACGGAGTAACCTTCGACGGAAAAAAAACCGGACGTCGTCGGCCCAAAACTTGAAAATACAGAGAAATTTAGAGGTGAAGGTCGAAACCAAATGCATTGGAATCAAAGGGATCTAGAGAGCTAAAGGACACAAACTCGATTCGGTGAGAAGTTTCGGCGAAAAACTCCGGATGTGTCACAAGCTTTCGTCAACGTCGATTCGAATCGGATCGTTCCTGTTTCCTTCTTTTCAATGTTTAACATGTATGTGGGAATACGTGCGAACATGGGTTGAGAATACAATTTCAAGCGCGGAAAAAGCAATCACTTCCAGGCGGCGAGAGGGAGTTTGGCACAAAAATAATTATAAAAATGAAATGAAATGAATGCGAAAAGAATTGGAAAACTGATTTTTTTCTAAAGGTGTAGTAGGTAGGTGCTCAACAGGTGAAAATAGCTTGAGAAGTGGGCGACAAGCTATAGGATTGAAAAACGAGAGTTTCTTCAGTTTACTTATTGTTCGTTTGTATCTACCTATTATTTTAGGTGTGTTTCGCTTTGTGATTGGCAGAACACGCCAATTTTTTCTGTGTGTCTTTCTGTGTGTTGAAACAACTAGGACATGTTTCAATAGAAAAAATCATCGTCTGTCGCGAAACTTAGTCTCATCGCTAGCATCTGTCTTTGCAACTCTAAGGGCTCGATACCAAGTTGCAGGCGCAAAAGTTAGGACGGCGTAACTTGCCAAATAGAGCGGTCTGATTGGCCGTTGCTATAGTAACCGCACTTACGGCGGTCTCAGCCCCAACTTGGTGCGAGCCGTCAGTACGTATCCCCAATTAGGGACAGTCTAATTTTGATGTTCCCATATAAACCTGAACCAGGAACCGTATTCTCTAACTCAAACTCTAACTCTTTAAAAAAAAAACACTCGAACCGACAGATATCACTATTGGTAACTAGGCAAGCACCATTGTGATTGGCTTTTGCCTGACTACCGATAGCGATATCTGTCGGTTCGAGTGCATAGCGAGTTATAGAATACGGCTCCTGGCTTTGAGGGGCCGCGGCCGCACAGACTAGGTACTTACTAGTAAATATAGGGAATGACTGCTGAAGGTACGGTACAGATATTTGACGTGAATTCGTCGTTCATTACGCTACAAGTGTTGATAATGGGTGTGTGCTTGTGTACGATAGCGTATGTCCTCACGCCATAGGGGTAGTTAATATTGTTTTCTCCTTCTCGACCTTGCATTCGGCCATAGGAGTTTTGATACTTTTATTTCAAATTTTCGTTACAAACAGTTTTCATTATTCACAATCATAATAATTCCTACAACACCATTATTCCAACGTTTTTAGCGGTGTTTGGCCCAGAAAAGTTTTTTCCGCCGGCTGGAATCGAACCTCGGTCTGAGAGGAAGCGTTGAAATATGGGTTGTGAGCGCGTTGTTTTAAGCTTCTGAGCCACCCAGCCGACCCATAGGGGTAGTTAGTACCTTCGAGTTGCTCAACGGCCCAGTTTTGGACTGGCCCGCATGTAATCCTGACTTGAATCTGATCAAGCATGTCTGGGACCATCTCTAGATAATTTTATGACAACGAAACGTTACTCCTGCTAGTCTCTAAGAGCTTAAACATGCATTCACAGAAGAATTAGATAATTTGGACCAGGGATGTATCTGGGGGTTGACTGAAAAACATGTTAAAGCATTCTGACGTAAAGACTGGAGGTTGACATACAAGATACTGAATCGCTCAAATCTTCAATTTTGAATCTTTTCAATTCGATCACAACTTCATCAATTTCTGTGTTTTATAAAAAAAAATGCTAAAAAAGTTTTTCTATGAAGTAGCTTCTAGTTGATCACATGATCTTATTGTATTTTTCACCAATTTCAATAACTTTTTCAACAAGAGCTTGAAAAATCTATGGCTGAGTGAAAATGACGTCGAGATGTGTGGGAGGATAAGATACTGATTGCTAATCGGAAGGTGAATAATTTCAAAGCGGCAAGTATGGACTGGTGATGGTGGACTGAATTACGGGAGAAATGCTAAAATATGATGAAAATATTGTTGTTGATTTGTGCGAGTTGTTTATCCTACACTTGTCGGCTTCACAGGTCCCCTTGCCATGATTAAGGGAAGGTAGCAAATGGAAATGAAAGAATTACACAGCAATCAATTATCTCGGTGTGTTCTAGAATGTGCATAGGAGTGTCGATTAAAAAAATCAAGATTAAATTTTCTCCTCACACCAGTAAATATTTAGTTGAGAAAACTTCAAACGGGCGAAAAAAATTTAATTTCTAATGAGAGGTGAAACTACTCCGCATGCCTAAAAGAATACGTACCTTGTAATAATCGCAAGTGTAAACGTCCCGGCTCATGCCGAAATCGGCAATTTTGACGGTCGGTCCTTCGGCCACCAGACAGTTCCTACAGGCCAAATCCCGGTGTACGAATCTCTGTGCGGCCAGATACTTCATGCCGCTAGCTATTTGCAGGGCGATGGACAAAAGATGTCTCTGTTTGAGTTGCGGAACCTCGTCCTCTTGCGACGATTTTTTCTGTGCCCTCAGCAGCTCCGCCAAGTCGCCGTGGGGCATGAATTCAAACACCATCATGGGGTTAACGTTTCCTTCTGCAAGAATAGTTATTCCAGTAAGTCTCTTCAGTGTGTAGATTACTGTGACATTCGAATATAAGTGGGTACATTGCGGAACTTTACACGCGCCCCCTCGCAAATTGAATTTTCAATTTAAATTCGCAGCGTGGTGTTGATCCGCATCCGCAGTAGTGTTCGTGACAAGTTCGTGATAAACATTATTTGTTCAATTATTATGCTTATGATGTAGGAGGGGTTTGCCCTGGAAAACATCTATGTAGTAGCGAATGTAACGGTTATTCAAATATAAAATGGAGGCAAGTTGCAATAAGCTGACAGTGATTTCCGAGGCGATTTATGAAACGTTTGTTGCAAACACTTGATCCAACGTATTCGGAATACAAAATACAAACTACTTTTTTAAATATGATCTAAATAAGAAATACCTAGTTGGTACATTATTTTGTAATGATTAGGTAAGTAATCGTAAATTTGTAAAATACAGAATATAAATATGGAGCGGCAGTAGCCCAGTGGTTTAGGTGTTGACACGCCAAGCCAGTCGTGTTATACCGCGCAGGTTCGAATCCCGCCTCGTCCATGAATATTTTGTGTTGTCCGATCATTCTAAAATAATTGTTCCGACCTTACTGAGTATCTGCCATATCTGCACCTGACTGAGTACAGCGGTTACAAATAAAATGGATTTCTGACTACAGAGTTGAGTGCAATCAGAGTACTGAGGCATCACATAGTTAACAGTAGTAAGCAATTCAATGTAGTATTGAGTAGTAGTAGTAGTAGTAATATGAGGAACGTGTACCAAAAAACCACTGAATGTCCTATCGACGCTAATAATCATCATAGTAGTTGATGCGTCGTAAAACATTAAAAAATAAAATATGAAATATGTATAGTGAACTACAAAAAACAAATTATTCATTCCAAAATGGAAAATACAAAATATTCCCCATTTAGATGTATCTGAATACAAAATACTCATCCATAATAATACTACTAGCAGTCCTGAGATCCTAACCCTTTCACGACGAGTAGATAGGGTATACTACGGTAATGACGTCACAAGAATAGAATTCTATTCAGGCCCAGTTTTACGAAACCGGAATAGCGTTATTCGAGTATAAACCTGGGATAAATGGCATGCTGACAAAGGCGAGGACAAACGTAACCTAGAAGATAATACCGAATATAGCTATACCGAGCTTATCCCGGTTTCATGAGACTGGGTGAGCCAGAGCCCCAGATATTCTGTGCCTGATTTGGTGCTAGATGTTTATTAGATAGAAATAGTAGTCCTAAAAAAAAGTATCCTCGTAGTAATTATATGACATGTAGCTATCCATTTCTGGCTTTTACAACTGAAGAGTTCGAAAAAGAAACGGTGTTCAAGTCACTTGCTGAGATGAGCTATGCAGTGTACTAGCGTTATTCACTTCGACTATGGCATCTAGACCATGGTAATTATTTTTGAATAAATGTTTACGCGTTGACTCTGAAAAGCGCCCGATGGATGTCAAAGTAGACGTTTTTTTCCTCGCGCGAAAATTTTGAAATTAGTGCCGGCTTGGAAGTGGGCTGAGTTGGACGGTTAATGTAAACGAATTTAGAACCTCGACGCAGGACCTTTATACGCACAAAAGATCTTATAGGTCGCAGTGCAGAAAGGATCCTCCAAGAGTAGGACTAGCGAATCGTAGCTATCACCGCTATCACCAAACCACTGCATTATTCGACACGTTAATTTTATTGATACTTAATCTCATGATCTCACCTCTGATGACCATCCCAAGAAGCGAAAGAATATTGGGATGACGAAACGAGCTCATGATTTCTACTTCTCTGATAAAGTCCTCCTCGGCCTCTCTGGTTGCGTTGTCTTTGAGCACTTTAATTGCCACGATGTCCGGTACATCGCTTCCTTCGATTGTGAGCTCGCCTGCAAAAAAAAGATTTTTGAAATAAAAATTGGAATGACGAAGGTGCGCGAACTAACTTGACTTGAGGCAAATGATCCAGTGGTGTAAGCTTAATATTTATAGCCCAAGGCAAGGACCCGATCACGATGAGTAGAATACTACGTTAGTGACGTCACGTTGCGTAGCAACAACTTGTTTGATAGGTGGCTGCTACGCAATGTGACGTCACGAGCGCATAAGCCGTTCACCAAACATAAATGATGGTTGATATTTAGGTCGTTCGGAATTGAAAGATCCTTGATTTGAATTTGGTAACTTGTACGCTGTAGTATACAGGGTCATTAAAAAAGATGCCCACCCCCAGTTTTCTCAGGATCCGTTGAAGCATTGTATAACTACTCCTAGTAGGCCAGCCTCCGTTCAAATTGTGAAGGTTGTGTAAAGCACGGACAGATGGCGTGTTCAGGATCTGTCGCTTTTCGAAACTCAGCAAAGAGCGCGAAAGCTGGGTTCAGCGCTCGGCTTCATCATTTACCGTGAAATTGGCTCCGCCCTCCTGCGCAGCGGGAAGCTCCCTCCGATTGTTAGTTTCCTGAATACTGGGACATTGTACACATTTCACATTTCAAAGATTTCTACCACGTATCTGGCCATATTGCACATGTGCAAGAGCAAGTAATGGCGAGATATTGAAAACAACTGGACAAACCGCAATTCATTTACGCAGATTTGTCATAAACAAAATTTCTGCACAGATGAAATATCGAGTGAAATATTATAGCATAATTTTATCTCAAAAATAGAATAGCGTTGGAAATCTACCACGTTATATTACATTACAGGTGCATTAGAGTAGAATTCAGATGTTTTTGTCCGGTTGTTTCAAAAAGCCCGCCTAAAATTTGGCGAATGCACTCTGTTATTTCGAAAAGCACCTATTTTGATGAACAAACTAGCAATATCTCATCTCTGTAGGTACAAGAACTTTGCAATCGAAGTAAAGAGAAAGTGATGGACAGAATTTTCAAAAATCAATTCTTGGAAAAAAAAATTGTGGGACTATTTTGTAACTTTGATGCCACTGTTTGGATTTTAGTGAAATTCAAGTTTCCTCAACCGGTTTTCGAAAATTATCGATGAAATGCCAGCAAAAAATCAAAGTTCTAAGAGCTGTGCGTGTCTTCTTTACGGATATGGAGCCGAATTTTTTGAAACCAACTTCACAGGAGTCACGTGTTTCTGACAAAATTTCAGTTTTCCGGAAGTATGGCTACATCGTGCATTTTAGGGTGAAATTAGGTGCTTTTCTTTTGCCACAAAACTCACTGCTCTGATCTGAGTTTGAGAGAGGAAAAGCGAGAAATCACCAAATAGACATAGCTCAAGGATAGGTCCAGTTTTTTCAGGCGAACCAGGATCTGGCTTTGAAATTTCCCTAACGCTGTTCATTCGTTTCGAAGTTACGACACGGTGCGATTCCATTATTTTGTCGAATTTTTTGATGAGCCATATTTTTAGAATGGCCGCATGGATTTGATTGAAATTTTGTAGGTTTATCAATAAGTTTGAAATTTCCAAGGCGATTCTTAAAAAAACTTCAAAGCATTTTTTAAAACAAAGACATTTTGTATACACATTTTTTAAAACTCATTCTTCTATTTAGAAACTAACATGAAACATATTATTCATATTGCAAAAAAATTGCTTGGCACCATTGAGCTAACAAGAAAATTTTGTAAATCCTGAAGATTTTTGATGTTAGGATTTTTTGTAAAGGACCCCGCACGATTCTTATGGAAAATGGGTCTCGGTCAAATTCTCTAATTTTTTTATATGTTGTAGCCCAATTCGACACGAGCCAAAAACCATCGTCCGTTACCCAAAAAAATGGACAGTTTTTTGTCTATAAGGGGTTGAAGATGGGTTATTTCAACGTAAAAAAATATGTTGCAACGTAAGTGAGAACATTTCAACGTCCTTTCTAACACATATGGCTCATGACAATTCCTTTTTTCTTTTGTGAAAAAATCAACCCCATCCCTCACCCCCAACCCCTACTTGTGAGTATCAAATTCGAAATTACGTTTGAAATTCATGCAGAAGGTTCTATTTTGTTGAGTTATGGATTTTGGCACAAATTATTTTTCCAACCCCCAAATAGGGGGTGGGGTTGAAAAAAAAACCATCGGTCAATTTGGCTGAATTTCTGATATTGTGCTTCACCAGATCCGCTAAACAAGATTACCAAAGGAAAACTCATTCGTATGACCAGTTTCCACCCCACAGAGGGTTGAAGTTGACTATAATGAAGCATGGAACATTCTTCCATGTCATAAATCAAATGAATGAAAATTGTGGACTTTCATATTATATTGTTTCGTAAAAATGTATATTCTTCAAAAATACTCTCAACCCCGTCCTTCATCCCCTATCCCTGTTTCTGAACATCATATTCGAAATAAATCTTGAAAATTATAATAATTTTTATTTCATCCTTCACATGGTCGCAGTAGCTGGAATAAGAGTGTGACATAATATTTTGCCTTGATTGAGCAGCTTTCGCTTCAAAAACATTGAATTCTTCAATCTAAACTATAAATAGAGGTGTATCCGTACAAAAGAAAAAAGTTGGAAATTATGTACAGGTGAACATAATTAACCTGCTATAAAGTTGAAACTTGATAGGAACACCAAAATTTTAAATAATAATCCAGTCAAAAATCAAAAAAATATATCCCACCCTGCTTTATGTTAGCACTCTAACGTAAGCATAGTGAAAGTGAATTTTGAGAGGGGATTCACAATCGACCTTCTCCTACAATTTCAAGATTTATTTCGAATATGATGTTCAGAAACAAGGATAGGGGATGAGAGACGGGGTTGAAATTATTTTTGAAGAATAGACATTTTTACAAAACAAGACGATATGAAAGTCCACTATTTTCATTCATTTGGTTTATGACATGGAAGAATGTTTTATGCTTCATTATAGTCAACTTCAACCCTCTATGGGGTGGAAACTGGTCAAACGAATGAGTTTTCCTTTGGTCATCGTGTTCAGCGTAACTGATGAAGCACAATATCAGAAATTCAGCCGAATTGACCGATGGATTTTTTTTCAACGCCAAACCCTATTTGGGGGTTGGAAAAACAGTTTGTGCCAAAATTCATAATTCGACAAAATAGAACCATCTGCATGAATTTCAAACGTAATTTCGAATTTGATACTCACAAGTAGGGGTTGGGGGTGAGGGAGGGGGTTGATTTTTTCACATAAGAAAAAGGGAATTGTCGTGAGCCATATACAGGGTGATTCACCACCAAATGGACATAGCCTAAGGGTAGGTCCAGTTTTACTGGGCGAACCAGGATCTGGCTTTGAAATTTTTCTAACACTGTTTGTTTCGAAGTTACAGGGTGATTCATGTATTTTGTCGAATTTTTTGACAAGCCGTATCTTCAGAACGACCAAATAGATTGGATTGAAATTTTGTGGGTTGATTCTTCTATTGATATCTGACACATCGCTTTATCAAACAGTTTGAAGTTTCCATGGCCAGCCTTGTAAAAAAAAACTTCAAAGCTTTTTTCAAAAAAATACATTCTGTATGCACATTTTCTAAATTTCATTTTCAAATTCGGAAACTACATCAAATATGCTAATAATAACGCGAAAAAAATTGCTTGGCACCATTGAGCTGTCAAGAAAATTTTGACAATCGTAATGATTTTTGAGGTTAGGATTTTTTCTAAATCAATATTTTCAAATATTTGCAAATGATCTATCATGGCCCTGAATTTCAGCCGTTTTGTCTGGAAAATGAAAATGACATTTTTTTCGTTTTCTCAGAATCAACAAAAAATTTCATCAGAATTTTCAAAAAATTTTTGATACGTTCCTCAATCTCAGCTCAAATTAGGATAGAAGTGAAGCTGAGGAACGCGACAATAATTTTTTGAAAATTCGGCTGAAACTTTTTGTTACTACTGAGAAAACGAGAAAAATGTCATTTTTACTTTTATGACGAAACGGCTGAAATTTGGGGTCATAATTAATCATTTGTGAATATTTGAAAATATTAATTTACAAAAAATCCTAACCTCAAAAACCATCAGAATCATCAATTTTCTTTTGACAGCTTGATGGTGCCAAGCAATTTTTTTTGCGATATTGATATCATGTTTCATGTAGTTTTTGAATATGAAAATGAATTTTGAGTAATATGCATACAGAGTGTCTTTTTTCAAAAAAGCTTTGAAATTTTTTTTTTCAAGGCCGGCCCTGGAAATTTTCAACTCTTTGATAAAGTGATGTGTCAGATATCAATAGAAGAATGAACCCAAAAAATTTCGAACCAATCTGTTGGGTTGTTCTAAAGTTATGGCTTGTCAAAAAATTCTACGAAATACATGAATCACCCTGTAGCTTCGAAACGAACAGCGTTAGAAAAATTTCAAAACCAGATCCAGGTTCGCCTGGAAAAACTGGACCTATCCTTGAGCTATGTCCATTTGGTGGTGAATCACCCTGTATGTTATAAAGGACTTTGAAATGTTCTCACTTACGTTGGAACATATTTCATTACCTTGAAATAACCCATCTTCAACCCCTTATAGAAAAAAAACTGTCTATTTTTTTGGGTAACGGACGATGGATTTTGGCTCGTGTCAAATTGGGCTACAAAATATCAAAAAATTAGGGAATTAGACCGAGACCCATTTTCCATAGGAATCGTGCGGGGTCCTTTATACAGGGTGTCCCAGAAATGGCGCATAAACTCTCCAGTACGTTGCTGGGAACTCATCATAGAGTCGGGGAAAAATAGTAGAAAAATTCTTTCGCTTTTATTTATTAAGTTATCGCCAAAAAACTAAACGGTCAATTTGGCAAACGTGCACGACTGCACGTGTTCACCTACATACGTAGCGCTAGGTAAGAATACAATAAACATGGTCATCATAGAAACGGTCATTGTCAGGGCCAATTTAGACATTTCCTTGTAGGTACTGATACTGGTGCCCAATGACACAGCTACTGGCTTTGAATTTGATAGCTACCAATCGCACCTCTTCGTAATTCCAACAACTTTCGCGCATTCAGAAAATAAACTTGTAAAACTGTGTTTCTCTCATTTTTATTTAGGAGTTACTAAGGCTGCCTCAGAAAGAAATTCACTTTGAAAAACGCCACACCCTTTTCACTTATTTAACTTGTTCTGAACTAACAATCCAAAGAAGAATCTTTGCAAATCATGTGTGAATATCAATATCCGTCAGGCTCCTTGACGATAGGCGTTGGGACTACTCGTATTCGAGGAAAAAGTAAGTGCATGAAGTCCCGGTGAAACTTTGTGAGCCTTTCGATTTGGTTGATTCTGAAGCAGCTCATGAACGTTCTCTTCAGCATCAGGCATCAGGTACCCCCTCATGACGAGGGCGGCCGCGATCTGCTTGTAATAATACTGATGCTACCTGTCCGGTCCTTGTGGCTCTGTCTTCTGTTCTCATTATCACATGCGATTGGGATGCTTTCTTTGATGGTATTGCTGGGAGTAAATAATGCGTTCCGCCTGCAAGTGATTTCCGCGACGTTCGCCCAAAATCAGTAACATATCAGTGTATTCGCAAGCCGCATACATTATTCGCGAAAAAGTGAAAACGAGGCAGGAATGATGCAAAATGACACTGACTGATGTTATTGTCAAAAATTGACTTCATTCGATTTTTTATTTATCCAATGTCAGATTGTAGGTATACCTACTCATTTGTTTTCCACCGATGATGCCAGATCCATTTTCTGGGTAATTTGATTGAAAATTTGCAAAATTTAAAATTGGCTGTAGCCGTTAATCAAAAGTTGTTGAGGATTATTTCATCAGAAAATGATGAAAGGGCTTTGTCCCCATGAGATAAACATTGCGGTTTTGAATAAATCACACAAATAAAGAAGTTGAGTTTTCAAATTCAAAGTCTTATATCTCGAAGAGTGGTCAAGGAGGAATTTTTTTACTATTTTTCTAGAGTTCCCTGGAAGGTCCGCTACAACGTACTGGAGAGTTTATGCGCCATTTCTGGGACACCCTGTATATATTCAAATATTTTTTGCAAATGATCTATTATGGCCTTAAATTCCAGCCGTTTCATCAGAAAAAAAATGTTTCCTCGTTTTCTTAGTAGTAACGATAAGTTTCAGCAGAATTCCTAAACATTTTTTGTTACGTCCCTCAACTTCTCTTCCATCTTGAGCTTAAGTTAAGGGACGTTACAAAAAAAAAATGTTGCTACAACTTTTCGTTACTACATACTAAGAAAACGAGAGCAAATTTTGTTTTTGATGAAACGGCTGAAATTTAAGGCCATAATAGATCATTTTCAGCTGCATTTGCATAGATCATTCATAATCATAATAGCTGATCATAGCAATAGTCAATTTTAGCGAGAGCGCAGCGCCAAAATTTCAAAGAAGTGGACCCAACAAGGCACTATTTTGGAAATAGGAGATACAGGCACTCGCACTATACGCCAAAAATCCACACAAACTACGCACACTGTACTGTGGTTGCAGTGGCGAGGCGCAAAGAAACACATTTTCAGGTAGTAAAGTGCATTGGGCATAAGTACACTAACTGTACACTCGATTATTAACAATAGACCGTGGGCGGAGCCAATTAGTTATGCACCAAGCCTCATCGCTTGTGAAAGCCGGGCAGCGCACCTTATTCCATTTCATCAGTTTGCTGAATTTGCTGCTAGATGGCGAATAATTTCTTCCAGGACGGGTGCTCTTTCCCGATTTGTGCGACCTCTCGTAATAACATCCTAAACCCGAGGCTGACCTACTAGTAGTAGTTATACAATGGTTGAAGCTAGCGAGTTGGGGTGAAGACGGTTGGATTCAACTGGTTTTTCTGATCAAATTTGATATATCAACAAAACTACTTCACCAAAACTCTGAGTACGGGGGCACCTCAAAATTTTGGACAATTTTTTTTTCACACTGCACAACATTGAAAGATAATTATGTCATTGAATAATAGCCCTTGAAAAGTTTCAATGGACAAGTGCAAAAAAAATCTGAAAATTTCCAGCGGTTTTCATTTTATGACGGAAAACAAAAACCTGGGAAAACACGTTTTTATGTATAAAATGAGAATCAATGAGGATTTTTTCAAACTGCAAACTGCATTCAATAGGACTCATTGAAACGGTCAGTATGATGTTTAACACAATATGCAATAGCTATTTAAAATTTTTGAGGCAATTCGATTTTACCCATCAAAATCTTCATTTCGGAAAATCTCAAAATTTCAGAGTTTAATTATATAATTTTATTGAGTTACACATCATACTGACCGTTTTGATGAGTTCTATTGAATGCAGTTTGCAGTTTGAAAGAATTCTCATTGATTCTCATTTTATACCTAAAAACCTGTTTTCCAGGTTTTTGTTTTCTGTCATAATTCACTTGTCCATTGAAACTTTTTAAGGGCTTTCCAATGATATATCACTCGATATTGTGCAGTGAAAAAAAAATTGCCCAGAATTTTGAGGTGCACCCGTACTCAGAGTTTTGGTGGAGTAGTTTTGTTGACATATCAAATTTGATCAGAAAAACCAGCTGAATTCAACGGTTTTTACTGCAACTTGCTAACTTCAACGGATCTTGAGAAAAATGGGGGGTGGACATCTTTTTTGAATGACCCTGTATATAGGACATTCATCCTTAAGAGAACAAACTTACCAAATCACTCAGAAGTTATTGGGATTAGGTGTTTTTATCTGTGTCACTGTGTTTTGACAGTGCTTGTCATTTATCTTTGGTGAATGAATCACCTTCTCTTTTTTGGATACTTTCGATCAGATTAGAAACAAATGAAGGTATGCTTCATGATTGTATGTCTAAGATCTATCTCGTAGATCTCTGAAGTAGCGTTCTACTTATCGAATCGTGATGAGGCCCGAAAAAACGGCAAAACATGAAACAAATCATTCCACGGTCGATCTTTTCAGCTCTGGGTTCATTAAAAACTCTTGTCATAAGTTATATAACTGCTTAGATTTTCACGAAAAGCTTGGCCAAAATTATCTGGGAAAATCTCAAGCACGAGTGAAATTTGGCTGATAATTTCAAAAAGAAGGTTCGAAGTGACAGCTGTTGGATTTTTTTGTTTACATCCATTTTATTCAGTTGCCCTTGACAGTGGGAAATAGATAAGTGATTATCATCCTTGTAGCCTAAAAGCAAGGGGCGCCAAAATTTTCTGATTTGTTTTTTTTTTAGATTTTTCTGGTTGTTTGCAAAAAAAAGCTCAGCGATTCGATAGCCAAAGTTCCTTTGAACAAACTTGCAGTGAATGAGTAGAGTCATATTTTCTCTTTCCAAATTGCCCTTAACGATAAATTTCTGTTGAAAAAAAGAGCTGTTCAGACCAAAGGCGTGGGCGCATTTTATGGCAAACCCGGCGCCCTTCAGGTGAAGATTCCATGTTTTTATTGTGGGTCTTTTCTGACATATTTTAAATGAAGATCTAAATTATTATAACAATCAGAAAATATCTGCAAAAAACTCGCAAGAAGCTGCTCAATTACCATCAGTCACAAGTTATGCTGGGTGTTCATTTTGCTTTTCTGGTCAGTTGAAATAAACTACATACATGCTCTAAACTAAATGTTCTGTTTCTTCAGTTTACCTAACAAAATCCAGACTCGCAGGAAAACTACTGCAAAATCTATTGCTGACTTTACAGATAAGAGGATCAGTCTGATAACCTGCGAATCTTGCCGCGAAGAAAACATCTGATTTTCAAAATACTTTTTATTGTAATACAGGAACACATGGATGGAAAATAAACTGAAGGATTATACAATTTTTCAAGGTTCATAATTTGTTTACAAGAACAGTAATACGACGAAGCCCAAAAGAATATAGTGGGTTCACTCCTACCGTGATTCTAGTCGGCTGGGCAAATTTTACAGTTTGGCATTGATTGTAGACGTCCAACTGTCAAGTGTGCGTCTGGCTTGAGTCCCGAAAAATGGGCTATTGAAATTATGAGTGGGTTAGCTGTGCTGGCGGATGTTTCACCTCCAGATCTGAGAAGACTTGAAAGGAGAATGGGGGAAAAGGTAGCCGTAACCCAATTTTATATTAATATTGGAGCCATAATCAATTTGAGACTGTACCTGATAAGCGCTTTCCTTTTACATCTCAGCAAAGATTCTGACCTAACTTACACAGGTAAGAATCATATCTAATCTGAGCAAATGTGGTAGTCTAAAAGGAACGCTAAAATCTGACTTCACCAAGTGTAAACATATATCACTATAAACTCACCGTTTGATAATTTGAGGAAACGCGGCAACTCAGTAACTAAGTATGGCCACGAAGGTACCCTGACAGGGGTGAGGGGGGAAGTAAAATTCTGGGTTCGCCTGACTTGATCGCTGACAAACGGAACGTCCCCTCAACTGAGTCAAAGTTGATCAAACTTAGATTATGTCAGATTTATGGTAAAAGGAAAGCACCTAATGTCAAACTTGAGTTATCAAACAGCAGTGCAACCAACTGCCAAGTTCAAGGGCGTTTTCAAATTTCAGATTTGGAAACTTAGAAACAGAATCTCATGGCTGACTAGAATCATGGGAGGAGTGAACGTACTATAGTTATACGAATCCCCCAACACACACAACATGGTACATTTTCCATTGCTAACGTTCCACAAATTTTAGCAATTCTAAGGTTACTTCTCCAATTTTTCAACAATTTTTGAAATTTTTATCATTGCAATGAACAAACTACACCGAGAACTAAACACTAGTTGGAGTTTGCTTTGCTGTCTAAATATTTCATCATTCAGCCAATCCACTCGCTCCTATTAAAGAAAATTTGTTTAACAAAGCTCACCTAAGATGGAATTTTTTTTTAACCGTACCCTATGAGAACACATCCGGACATGCTTTCCTTAGACAAAGTCATGCATATTAGCATATTTGCAATTGGAATTTTTATACAGAACCAGACGGTCTTTCTTCTCAAAATAAGTGACCACCAGAATATTGTAGAAGGTATGTTACCTTAGTTCAATGGTTCGTTTTTGAGGCACTGTAAAAGTGATGTCCGACTCAATCTTTCGTTGCCATTTAGAAACATAGGTACTCTAGGAATATAATGTCATCAAAGTCCAAAGTTTACACTAAGTCATTTTAACTCACTCGGTTCAACTCCATAAGGGGCGAAACTTGAGTCGAACAGGTTCCGAAGGCACTGCCACCATCTTCATGACCATTTTGATCGGCTTCTCGTTGCACAAAATCATATCGAAATTGTTGATCACTTTGTCCAGCGTCATCGTGAGCTGCGTTTCGGCAATTTTCCTTCCTATACACGACCTCAGACCCAACGCGAATGGCAAACTGGCCTTTTGCATCACCGGCTTGTAATACTGATCGCTTCGGTCCCATCTGCTTGGCCTGAATTCGAAGGGTTCGTGAAAGTACGCAGAATCCCTGCCACTGGTGTAGATCGACATCACCACTAGCGACATCTTTGGTATGGTGAACCCGCAAATTTTTGTTTCTTCCGGCAGTATTCTTGTGAGGAACGGTGCCACTGGATACAATCTCAGGCTTTCTTTCAAGAAATTTTTCGATGAAATTTTGCCAGTCCTTAGTTCTCTTTGGAGCTTTGGGTGAGAGGCCGCGAGGTAGAGCATCCATTCCATGGCGTAAGCTGTGGTATCACCGGCGGCCAAGATCAAGTCTGCTATTATTTTGGCTACGTCTTCTTGACGGATGTCTTCTCGCAGCATTTTTGGAAGCAGTGGGCTGTTCTCGCTGTCTTCTTGCATTTGGTTCGAAATGGCTATCAAGCGCTCCACAAATGCATTGGTTGAGTTCAAAGCATCGGTTACGGCCGAGACGAAGTTTCTCCAAGCTTTGATGTTTAGTTTATGAGCAATTGGTGCCGGTATCAGAGTTAGCTCATCGGTAGTTTTGAATACCAAATGAACTATTGAAGCCAAGTGGTCGATATCATTTTGAAGATCTTTAGCGTTGTTTTTATACGTTGCAGCTCCGATGAGGACAGCGATTATATTCTCTAAGCTCCACTTGTAGAGTGTGGCTTCTAAATTGGCTTCAGGTACAGTGTCCAAATTTTTAATGAAACTTTCCGAGACTAGATCGCAAGCTTGATCCACGTAATTGAGATTGCCTTTCAACAGCAGCATGTTCATTATCCTTCTGTGGTGCCACCAGTTGTCACCGTCCATGAAGAACAAGCCTCTGGAACATCCGTAGATCTTGTTGTAGAGAGTCCAAGCCTCTGGTAGAACGTGCATGGGGTGCTTACCTTCTTGCGCGAAAACGGCCCGCATTTCTTCTGGATCCGACACGAAATACGCCGTCACAGGTCCCATTTTCTCTTTATAGAAGGGTCCGAGCTCCCTATGCCTTCGGTCGACGTACTTGTGGAGGTTCGTGCCACCACCCGAAGCCATGATGGCCAAAGTGGTGCCGATCAACGGAAGACCTTTTGGCGATGGAATCTGCGCGGAGCTGCTGCTGAGGAACCGGCGAAGCACCAACATCCCGGCACTGCGACAAGACTCGGTTTGGCTGAGTGCTGACCTGCAGCTCGCATAGGTAAATGATAGTAACGGCATTTTTCACTACTATATTATACCAGGCGTCGGCGGTCTAGTGTTCATCTAGCTGATGCTGGCAACTTTGTGCGTGGCTTATGGGTAGAGCAGAGGCCAGAGAGTATACCAGGCCATGCGGGTCTGAAGCTTTAATTATTATCAAGGCACACGCACTATCAGATCTCGCTTTAATAAACTCGACGATGACGGTTTGTTATTAATGGAACAAATATGATGTTCTTTTCAGTCGCGCTCTGGCTATATGCCTCATCGGGTGGCCGGGTTAAAAATAAAAACGTTATCATGTCGAACAAGGTGATAAATGGACGGTGCGAAGAAGCGACCTTTGGATTAAAAAGAGGAGAGGGAAATGGCAAATAAAATTTGATAAGGCAGCGTGGAAAGCAAACTTTGAGTGAAAGATATCAGAGATTCACATAATTTTTTCACAATACGTACCAGTATCCTTTGAGGCATGTAAAAAATTTGTAGGTAGGTATGGAACTTTCCAAGGGACGGGCACTACCGACGAGATTATAGTACAACCCCGCATAAATAAAGAAATAATTTTTTTAAGTAGGTACGAAAAAATAAAATTGACAAAAACTCAAGCAACATATCTTTGAATAGCTCTTTAGCTCGGTACGTACTTAATGTTTGATGTCATAACTGTCATATCGTGTCAGGATAACATTTATTTACAACCTATCGTATGTCAGTATACAGGTCGATTTTTATTTTGAGTGGGACATCTAGGACACACATTTTCAAATTTCCATCTTTAACCCCTTCGCTCCCATCCTGCCCTACTTGAGAATTTCAAATAGCACTACCTTATGTTGTGATACATCAAATTGAAGATAATGGAATTTTTTTCTGTCAAACATATTCTGAAATCTTTTAAACCACCCCAAACCCTTCTCAAAATTTTTTCATCGTCAAAAAAAGGGAAGTTTCCCCCCTATTAATCGCCGATCCTTGAGAAATAGATTTTCCAGCAAAAACAAGTCGATTTTTATTTTGAAGGGGACATCCAAGACGCGTATTGCTAATCATGTTCATCCTCAACACCTTCGGCTCCCTATGAGAGAATTTTTGAAAAGGGTTAGAGAGAGGCTTAGAAAACTTTAAATTACTTTTTACAGAAAGAAAATTTCATTGCCTTCAGTTTGATGTATCACAAGGTGGATGTTGCTATTTGAAATTTGAAAGTAGGGTAGGGTGGGGGCGAAGAGATTGAAGATAAAAATTTGGCGAGACGTGTCTTCGAGACGAGGCCGGCATTCGAAATTAGAATCAACCTGTTTTCGCTGGAAAATCTATTTTCCAAGAATCAGGGGTTAAAAAGGGAAAAGCTTTCCTTCAATTGACAATGAGAGCATTTTGAGAAAAGTTGAGCGGTGACTTGAAAATAAAATTGGAAGGAATATTGGAATATGTTTGACAGAAATTTTATTACCGCCAATTTGATGTATCACAACATAGGCAGTGCTATTTGAAAGTCTAAAGTAGAGTAGGGTGGGGGCGAAGGGGCTGAAGACAAAAATTTGACAATGTGTGTCCTAGATGACCTCCTCAAAATAAAAATCGACCTGTTTCGGCGTTTTCCTATGAACAATTTTGGTGGCGGGAAATCTGGGGTGGGCCCTTTTCAAAAAATCACCATCACCCTGTATGCACCCTTGCTGTATAGCAAGGTTGAGAAAGTATATCATTAGAGCTGAGGCGCCAGATTAAACCCAGAAGCGCAGTTGAGGGATATAGGGCGCTGAATCTATAATGGCCTTCTCAATCGTGGTTTTTGCAAGATCTTTTTTTACTAGAAAATCGCCATTGCGATTTCGGAACAGGTTGATAATGACAATGGATTAATTTTCACAATTGCTGAAAAAATTGTATCTATCTTAACACCTTTGAACGAGTTTTGTATGTAACTATGTAATTCCATTTTCAATATAAAAAATTTCAGAAATCGCTACATAGCTTTGAAAAATCATAAAAGGTGGGCGCCAACAATGCACTGTGCGACCAACAAGCAGGTAGCAAGGTGGTCACGGGCGCAAGTCTCAGTGGCGCATTTTCTATTATGCGGTTTAGACACTTGAGGCTATTCTTGAGTTGTGAGAGCGGGTGAAAAGTGACTCGTTTATGTTCATACATATTAATTTCACATTAAATTTGAGCTGAATCGAATGAAAAGAATTTTAGTAGTGGCAGGGCTGGGCAAAATACTCCGAAAAATGTATTTAAATACAAAATACAAAATACATGGTCCAAGATAGTCGAAATACAAAATACAAACTACTTCTTAAAATGTCTTCAAAATACAAAATACGTATTTTGTAAAACCAAGAAATTCCAAAATACAAAATACAACCTAGGTATTTCAAAATACAAAATACAAAATACATACGTGTTTTAACAATTCTGTCGAAAAAACCGGACAATGGAAGTATGCCAATGATTTATTCGCAACAATAAGTTAACGAACTAGAAGTTTATGAACTATAAAAAGACAAATAGAACAAACATAAAGTAAAGAAAACTTCATATCCAAACCTAATCATTTAACTTCATTTATCAATTCCTCGATCAATTCTTCAAAATCTTAAATGTTGGATGTTGCTTTCTTCGAGGAGAGGACAACCAGCTTTTCCAAAATATTGTTCTACATCCGACAATTTCGACATGGAACCTCTCGTGGCTGACAGGATGCACCCACCAGTAAAACGTAAAAGAAGAAATCGAACTTATTATCGATCCCAGATAGTGTGCGAAAGCAAGAAATGACAATGGGGTAAATATAGTATTACCAAAACAATCTCAGCCCAAACAGACTATAGAGCGTGGTAAACAAATGTATTTTGTACCTATTTTGTATTTTGAAAATCAAAATACTTCCCCGAAAAATGTATTTTAAATACAAAATACAAAATACCATCTGCCTGAACTATTCCAAAATACAAAATACAAATACTTCTCAATCAAATGTATTTGAATACAAAATACAAAATACTTGAATGTATTTTAAATACGTATTTCAAATACTTGCGACTACAATAATAGTTCAGACAGTATAACTTCATAAAAGGTCAGGTAGGTAATCGGTGAAAAGACGAGAAAGATTGATGTTATTTCAAGTTGTCTGGTGGGTGGCTTAACTGATATATTTTATGTTGACGGCGATATTATGTGACTGCAATACAGCCTAAACTTGCTCTGATGGGGTGACAGCTATGTATTAGCGAAAAATTAGAACGCCAGAGCCTCTTGTATGGGAAAAGTTGCAAAATTAATGTTATTTCAAGTTATTTAGGGTGGTATTTCGGTATTACCTATAATGGCGAGGAGTTATAAAAAATTAATATAACCTAGACCTGGTTTGGGGGGTGGCAACTAGTCTCGCAACTAGTATTAACAGAAGAACTAGAAAGTTAGAAGTCTGGTTTTGGAGGAGTTGCATAACGGGCCGACAAACGAACTGTTGAACAAAACGGAGACACAAGCGATTTTCACCAAGATGGAGAAAGTCATTTAGTTAGTTGGCGTTGGTGTCGAAAAATTCGAAAATTCTGTCAAACCATCAGTCACTCGGTCACTCCTATCGATCCTATCCAAACTTATAGTCCGGCTGTTAAGAGGAACCACCTTGCATTTTAGAGACAAGCGAAGAAATTTGGCACACTTGTTCACTAGACCCTACTTTTCGATTTAAGAAATGTTGCCACCATCTGCGGTCGTGTAGACACTTTATACAGGGTTCAGTAGAAAAAAATTGTTGAAAAATCGTAAATCGTGAACCATAACCGGTGGACGTATGTAAATCAGGATATTGATGACTGATTCCATGCCCATGAAGATGCTGCAAACAGTTTTAAAATATCTTGAGGCGTTTCCGAAAAACTTTGGAAGAAGTGAAATTTCTTCAACTTTTTCTTCTTTCAATAAATCAGTTGTTTTTGGAGATATTGAGCTGCAACTTGATATTCCGGCAAACAAATATGTTTTAAATGAAACGCGATGTGGAGCATCGACAAAGCCTGCTAGATTCGAAACTAAGATCTTCAACTTTTTTTCCATCATGAGCGCCATCTTCAAATTGCCGCTCGTGAAATTGTTGAAAAAACAACAGGTAACGACTTTATTGGATACACACGATGTTTCATCATGAAAAACCAGGTACTCAATTGTGACAATGATCTCTTCGCCCAAGAAACGTTATCAAGTTCGTTTTTCCCATATCAAACTCTGGATCAAATGAATGTTCGCGATATTTCAATCAACATTGTTTTTCAACGTCAGTCACCAAATTTCATCATCATCAGTTGAGTGGTGTTCTTTTGGCAAACAGTTGAACAAAAAGTTTGCTTGAATATTTGTGAAAAGGGAAAAAATGCAGGGTCACCTTCTGCCCTCAAATCAGATTGAAGAAAATATGAACCCGAAAGTGTTACCAACTGATACTGAAATGATTCGGAGGAATGTGCTCCGTAGTTTAAAGCCAAGCTCAAACTGATTGTTACATTTTAGTTCGCAGGAGGGACGTGAAAAGTGTTGCTACAGCTTATATTTGAAGCGTTTCTGGCAATATTCAACAAAGAACGTTTCAAATATTAAGCTGTGGCAACACTTTCGACGTCCCTCCTGCCGAAGTAGCATGGGAAAATCCATTTAGGTTCAACTTGAAACTACAGCAGACATTCCTCCGAACTCTTTCAGTATCAATTGGTAGCATTTTTGGTAACAGATTTTCTTTAATCTGGTTTGAAGGGACGACGTAGACCTGCCGTTTTTGTTTTTTTCACAAAAATCGAAGCAAACTTTTTGTTCAACTGTTTGCCAAAAAAACACCACTTAGCTGATGAGGATGAAATTCAGTGACTGGCTGCACAAAATAATGTGGATTATAATGTCGTCAACATCTAATCGATCCAAAGTTCCATTTGGTGATGGTTATCACCTAAGTTGAGGGAAATCAAGAAAAACTAACTTAATAACGTTTCTTGGCCGAAGAGGTCATTGCTGCAATGCAGGAGCTGGTTTTTCGTAATAAAATGAACGCGTGTGTCCAATTAAGTCGTTACCTGTTGTTTTTTCAACAATTTCACAAAGGGCAATTTGAAGATGGCGCTCACGATGGAAAAAAAGTTGAAGATCTTAGTTTCGAATCTAGCAGGCTTTGTCGATGGGTTTACATCGCGTCCCATGAAAAACATATTTGTTTGCCGGAACATCAAGTTGCAGCTCAATATCTCCAGAAACAACTGATTTATTGAAAAAAGAAAAAAGGTGAAGAAATTCCACTTCTTCCAGCGTATTTCGGAAACGCCTCAAGATATTTCAAAACTGTTTGCAGCATCTTCATGGGCATGGAATCAGCCATCAATGTCCTGATTTACATACGTCCACCGGTTATGGTTCACGATTTACGATTTTTCAACAATTTTTTTTTACTGAACCTTGTATAAAAAGTCTGCACGCTTTCCGTAGATGGTGGCAACATTTCTTAAATCGAAGAGTAGGGTATAGTGAACAAGTGTGCCAAATTTCGTCGCTTGTCTCTAAAATGCAAGGTGGGTCCCATATATATGTAGCTTAACGTCCGGACAAATCATCAAAAACAATTACCTGGGGTGAGGTAATTTTAAAGAGGGGGTGGAGTAGAAATTGCTAAGCACTATATCAATTTTGAGGTCTCCCAAGACGATTCAAACAATTTTCAGAATGATGTCTGTTCGTCTGCCTGCCTGCCTGCTCGTGCCTCTGTAAGCTGATTAGGTTTTAACCGTGATCTTTCAAACGGAAAGGCCTTTGTCAAAAAATGGCAGAAGCTTTGTCACACGTAACTCAATTTGCGACATGTCACTTTAAAGCCCTTGAGAAACTGTTGTTATTTGTAAAAAATTTAAAAAAAATGTCAAAGCTTGAGACTTTCTCCTCTGATAACTCCGAAGCCACCTTGTAAATTCGAACCGAATGAGGCAAAAAGTAACACAACGAAAGGATAAAAATTTGGTCTACAGTCGGAGTTCCCCACTATTTCTTGATCGGGCGCTACAAATTTCCAAACTTCCTCCCGGCCGATATCACCCGGGACGGCCGTTCAATCGGCCTTTGGCCTAGGCTTATCTAAGGCGGGATTTCCTGCTAGGGGATCACTCTTTTTTCAAAACATCACGAGACATCGTACGCCCACTTTCAAATGCAATAGTTTCAGTTTTCCGGCGGTGATTCTTTCAAAACCAAAGTTGCATGACACATAAATTTGAAAAAATTGTATTGCAAACTTCAACCTGTATCTTATTAGCTCCACAAAATACTGACGGTGAATATGAATACTTCTTTTACACATCTGCCTGGTAATTTGAATTTGCCTCAAACTTCCCGAATCCCGACCCACCCCCTGCTAGATGAGAGCGCTCTTTTACAGGTAGGTACCTACATATAAGAGTAATATTCGGATCCAGCTCTAGCGTGCTGCTTTGCTTTATCCCGAGTTTTATTTATTTTCTTGACAAGTACAATAGGTAGCAGGTACCCACCTGCCTCATATTGCTCTTTTCGACTCTCCTTATAGGTAATGAAATGTTTCAAACTAACTAGAAAAGGCACCCAAGACAGAAAACTACAATGCATTACGCATTTGTGAGAAATCAGCTTCCAGAAGTTCAAAATTGGAATTCCCGGATTTATGACGATTGTGGGTAGGTAAGGTAGGTAGAGATAGGTATGGTGAAAAATACGAATTCTTTAAATAGCAGTGATCAATCTTGAAGCGAGCTGGACATGACGCAAGATACAATTTCAACTTTTCCGCGACGACTTTTTAGGTTTTTATTTCGATTCGAATAGGGATAAATATTTCGCAAGTGAATTCATTCTGTATGAGAACTTTTCAGCAACTCCAAAATTAATAATCCGCACTTCGAAACAAATTTTACAAGGGTTGAAGTTTGAAAACTCCACAAAAGTAGGTAGGTACTCAGCTACGGCATGAAATTTTGTAAGTTGGTAATCTCTTCCTAATAAAAGGAAAAGCAATAATTCCTTTCCCACACTTCAATCAGAATTATTATTATTAGTGAGCTGCTTACGTACGGGAGGATCTTTAGAAATTATCATCATAAACTTTATCTAAGAGATCCGCCGTGCATTAAAATCCAATTCGGAGTTGTTGAAATTTAATCGGGGTGCGACCTTTCAATTTCCCAGTTCAGGTGCTAAGTATTTATGGTTTTCGGCCCTTTAGACTGCGCACGTGCAAAGAGAAGAACTTGTGCCTGCTTCTTGATTTATTAAATAGGTATCCAGGGAAGTTGCTTTGTCGTAAATATACAATCAACATTTAATTGTCAAAGTTGGAAAAGCAGGATCTCTAAAATTAAACTTTCAATAAGATTCGGTCTCGGGAGCATTAATGTCTCGATAAATATGTACGCTCATCAGGTCCGCAGACAACCTAGGGGGTGCATTTTGGAAAGAGTTTGTGGACTTCAGGGAAGGAATGTTGGAATTTTGAACGGGAAGGATTACAGAGATCCAAATTACAAATTTTTGAGACTGAACGATTTGCCTGTGTTGTACTCCTGTCATTGGGTCGTATGATTATTAAAAGCATTTGTTTTTACACCACTTTTTACTATAGGAGTTGCTAAGAAAAAATTTGCTTAGCACCTTCTAGTGAGAGGTGAAGTAGAAGCACATACTTCTTTTATTTATACGACCCTTTATATGCGTTCCCAAAAAACTTCCAGAAAATACGAAGCTCGGGCCTATTATTGTCGGTTCTATACCAATTTTTGGTTGGCACTGATTATAAAACTGACTCACCCTGTGGATCGAACTGCAGATGTAGGATATCATGATGCTTTTGTAGTGCCTACCTAGTATAATAGCACTCATAGTTGTTTGCAGTAGCTACGTACCAACCTACCTAGCTACTTAGTTTAGTAGTCTTAGAATCTTGAGGGGGTTGAGCTTGTTTAGACTTTTGAAAAATAGCTTCATCAATTTAGATTATTACCTACCACTCAAATCTAATGTAATTTTTGTTGGGTTGAGAGAAGAAAAGTATTCATTCATACCTTTGTAGACTTTTCCAAAGCAGCCCTCTCCAATTTCGTTGAGGAACTTGAGTGTTTCTTTTCTCAGTCTGGGTACGAAATTAAGCGTTCCCGAACAGGACGAATACTGTGGGTTAGGCGCGTACCTTTCAGCCATCAGCAGGCTGTGTTTCAGGTTTATAGGAGATGCCTGAAAAATAAATGCAACATTAACATTATGCTGTTATGAATACACGGTGATGTATATTTGGTTGCATAACAAAGTTACAGCTTCTTCGCTACTTTAATTTTTAAGCCTCGTTTATGCTTTCACCGCAAGACACAGTACTCACCGAAACATTATTTGATTGTTTAGATTTGATCCTCCATTTAACAACTATGCCTATTATGAGAAAAATTAACACTACTGCTGATACCACCGTGACTGGCCTAAAAAAATTCGTTGCTGCTGCTTGTTGGGTCAACTGCAAAAAAAAATAGAGAATAGAGATAAAGAATAGATAAATGAAGCACAAGAAGCAAAATAACTTACTGGAGGTGCTAGCGTAGAATTTATAGATGGGGTTTGCTTATTCGAGGGAGGCTGCACATTTGGTATTCGTCCTGGATCAACAGGAACTAGAAAGACAAATGATTTTGAATTAGTTAGTAGTAGTAGTAGTACCTAGTACCTAGTAGTAGGTAGGATAGTAGCACGTTTAGGTAGGTACCTGTCTTCTTCCCGAGGACCTAAACTGCAGAGCAGTTCTCGTAGGTTCTCGTCTGGTTTTTCAATTTTAATTTTTATTTATTTTGGTTCGCAGAGCTTTGATAACAACAATAAACAACACGCGACTATTGCGAAGCTAAAGGGATTCTTTGAAGCACATTTAGGTGAATTTGGAACCGAAGTTATTGAACAATTTCTTATGCCCGATTGCTCAAATGTATACAGAATCAAATTTTCAAGGTGGAATAGGTACCTACTCTTTTCAAGTTTCCTTATTACCCCCTAGGCGTTAAATCCAGACGAAAAACTACCCAATTCCAAAGAGTAATTTGCTGTGGTGACGACAACCAGTATGAGAATGCCCCTGACTTGTTCGTTAACAGATCTGCAAATTTCCTAGCTGAGTTGTGCTTAAGTTGTAATTGGAAGTAGGTACGAAAAGCCGAAAGGCAGAATGTGAAAATCCATGTGGTCGAAAACACAACAGAGGGATTTTTGGGCATTTCATCACATTTTTTTGAAAAAGACTCGGGCAGGTGGATTTTTATACCGAGGGGGGCATGTGAAACATACATTGGTGAATTTCTGTCTTTAGCCATCTCACCCTCACCCACCCCAATATTGAAATTTCAAACGACACCACCTACTTTGCGATACATAAAATTAAAGAGAATTAGATTTTCTTTCTGAAAAATATTTTTCAAATTTTTAACCCCACCCCCTATTTTTCTAAAATTCTTTGAGTGTCCAATTCAATATTCTCGACCTCTCAGTTTTCTTCATTGCAGTAAATGACATCCTGCACAGCATCGAAGAAGGAGATTTTCTATGGAAAAAGTGCCACCCAAATTCACCCCTCCGCTCCCCTTACCACAACTTTTGAATAAAAAATGACACCACCTACTTTTACTTTGTGATACATCAAATTGAAGGTACCATTACGGACAAAAAAAAGTAGGACAAAGCCTGTCACGGAGTGTACCAAGGACGTCTATACTAACTGGACAAGAAGCTTCGCCGGTTTTGACGTAGAAAGGTGAAGCCGAGATTTGACAATCCCGACGGTCGAAGTGTTATTGTCCGCGACTGGTCCGCCACCCGTAACCATAGTCACGTTCAGTCGGAGCACGCTCGAAACTGTCGTTCAGAAGTTTGCTGCCAGGCCCGGTATGGGCCCGGTCTTGTAAATGATAGCAATTAGTCAATTACCTGCAACAAAAAGTGTGTTATGTCTCGGGGTCCGCTTGTTGCGAACACTATTGGGCTTGCGCGGCATAATCAACGATAATTCGCCATGGATGCACAAGAGGCTGGCGGCGTCCATCACGAATGTCACGATGACAATCCCGACGGTCGCAGATTCAAATCAAGCTTCAAGATGGCGGCGAAGTTTCTTATCCAGCCAGTAGTATTGGCGAAAATCAGCGGCCACCAGAATGCGCTGAACGCAGTCAAACATGGTGGCCCAAGGGGCCTTGACAAATAGGTACCCAGCGCACAGCCCAGCGCCGTAGCGCAGTAGCACTCGACAGTTGACAGTACCTACTCCAAATCATAAGAATATTGACAGTTTTGACAGTTGAAAAATAATTAATTTTTTTTGTCTTCCTTGTTTTCCACATCGTCGTGAATGTGAGCGAGTGAGTGTTGTAGCTCTGGTTGTAGTTTGACTTGAATTACTGCGTTAGTATACGCCGATGGACACAATGCACAATGCAGCTGCAAAAAACGATACGTAAGTTGGTGAAATGCTGGCCGAAAAATGCAATCTCTGAATGCTTATTTTACATTACAGATGTTGAGTTGTGTGAGCCCCTTGCACACAAGTTGGAAATACTAAGCCCCCACAAGACAAGGCATAGGTACAACAGGACGCATCACGAAAATGTGCCAACAATTACCGTTTAGGCCAGAAAGATGAACATTCTTTTGGAGTAATCGTACGACTCATACAATGACTGTAAAGTGAAATTTCAGTAGCTAATAAGCATTTACCGCTGTCTAGAATAATAAAAATCATAGTTTATCAATAATAATTGAGTATTCTTCAATCATAAGTTTAATCATAGCTCATCGGTTGATGTTAGTGTTTCTACAATGGAAAATATTTTCATAACGATTAAGTTGTTCTAAATCTGAACTGATGAGCAGTGGCGGACTAAGGGAATTGGGGGCCCGGGGCGGAATTGTGAGATGGGGCCCCTAAGGAGTGAAAGTTGAGAATATGAAGGGGGGCCGGCAGACTTTTTGGCCCGCCCTGCCCCGCCGTAATTGAGCAAAAGCCTAAGAAACAAAAAATGTGTTGTTAACTTGACTATAAAACACACAGTAGCGCAGTCAGAATTTGAGGGCGTAGAGGGCAAAGGCAACGATGAGGGTGCAAGTCAGGGAAAAGTAGCGCCGCTGGCGAAATTTCTTGGGCATGATAATAATAATGATGCTGATGATAATCGGTATATTTCGTGCGTTTTGCGATTTCGGTATTCGACTTTTTCACCAAAATTACTTGATAATCAAACTTCTCTTCAGGAAATTTCTGCGCTTCTTGAAAATTTTCGCCAGAATTTTTTTCCGTATCGGTTTAGTGTGGAATGAAGTGCCATGGGCGCTTGGGAGGTAGGGAGGTGGTCTCATTCGCCCACTTTCGCCCCCCTTGGCTATGCCACTGACCACCAGACCTACAAGAAGTTTTCGGTTCCAGCTTTGGATGTTGAATTGGATTTGGACTGTTGACTCAATGCTAAAACCTAGTCGTATATAGGAAGTCGCAGAAAGGATCTTCCGAGACCAAACGACCACTTCTGATCTACAATCTACAATCTAGTCGTATATACAAAATTAGGAATAATATGAATTTCTACTACCTGCAGCGCGCAGACAAGATAATTTTGTTGTTTTGTCTTTCCCTTCTTTTGAAAAGGAATAATAGAACACAAAATTTCAAGAGGCTTGAGGCCCCTGGCACTGTGATATCCGGAGCCAGGGCCCCTAAAGCCTAAAGTGAAAATAATCCGCAGAGACTCCGTGATACAGACACACCTCTATTGCCTGTGTGTAGGCCCTCAAACCTGTTGTCATGGGGCCTGCCAAGGTAACTTTAAAATGGAAAAAATAGGAAAATAATGTTTCTCACCAAAGTAATATGCGAAAAAAAAAAGATCATCGAGGGAAAAAATTGAAATTTTTGGATTTTATCCCAATTTTTTACAGTATTTTTCACAAACAAGAGGAATTGGGGGCCCCATCAGATGATTGAGGCCCCGAGGCCCGGGGCGAACCGCCCCCGCCGCCCCCCCCTTAGTCCGCCACTGCTGATGAGGCGAGTGACGGATTCTGATTTGCAGGCCAGGTATCTTCTCTCAATACCGCTGGCGTTGATCTCCAGGCTCTCCGTCTGCTCTCACTGGCTTATCGGAGATGGCTTCACGAGTTCACAACACTGTTCTAACAACTGGTCCACAGAACCCAACCTCCAAATGGTTTTCAATTATCCATTTATGAGACATAACAAAGCACAAGAGTCTCAGTCACAGTGAGCCCCAGTCACCCCACACACGATTAAATGACCTGCCTCAATCACTTCTTCGCACTTTGTCGAGAGGGGCCTGATTTGGTCACCAACATGACCATAAATATTGGGCAAATGAATCTGTATTATCGGCATTTTCTAAAACAAAAATAAGTTAGAGATACTGCAACGAAATTCCATTCCCAACGAACCTCCAGTTCTTGGCCCACTGTTACGAGCTCGTGACTGTTACGCTTTCACTGACAGCTATCACTGTTGACAGCTGTTGTGATGTAAATGCGCACTGCGTTTACTACCTATTTGTCAAGGCCTCTTGGGCCACCATGTTTTATTGCGTACAGCGCCACCACGCGGAAAAGATTTTCGCCAATAGACATCCTTGGAGTGTACCAAATTTGGTCTTGTGTCACAATGACACCAGAAGCGCTTTCGTTTTGCCAGCAGGAGCTGCTCGGGGATAGATCACTAGACAAATAAAAAAGTAGATCAAGTTGGTCCGTGATTGGTGTATGTATCTACTCTCTCTATCTAGTGATCTACCTAGAGTAGCTCATGGCGCAAAACGAAAGCGGCTCAGAGTGAAATCAGGACACCTCGTGTCAGTTTCTGACCTGCTTTTTTTTGGTCCGTAATAGTAATTAAATTTTCTTCCTGAACAATTTTTTTGAATCTTATGAATTTGGGTAGCACTTTTTCCACCGGAAATTTTCCTCAATGCTATCTGGGATGACGCTGACTAAACTAAAGAAAACTGAGGGATCAAGAGTATAAAATGAGACAGTCAGAGAATTTTAGGAAGAAGGAGGGTAGGGTTGAAAATTTTAAAAACATGTTTTTAGAAAGAGAATTTAATTCTCTTTAATTTGTTTTGCAAGGTGGGTAGTGTCATTTGAAATTTCGAAGTTGGGGTGGGTGGGGGTGAGCGGGCAGATAGAAATTCGCCAACGTTTGTTTCAGATGTCCCCTTCGATATAAAAATCGACTTGTCCGAGCTTTCTTCCAAAAAATGAGGTGAAATGCCCAAAAACCCCTCTGTTGTGATTTCGTTGTGCCACACTGGGGATGGGGGTATCAAGGCGGAGGGGTGAATTTCGGTAGTACCTACGTTGAAAACTGAAAATAAATATGTTTTTTCAGAAAGAGAATTTTATCTCCTTCAATTTATTGTTTCACAAAATAGGTGCCGTCATTTGAAATTTCAAAGTAGTGGTGTTGGGAGCGGAATGGTTGGAGATGAAAACTCGCACGAAAACATCAGGTCGCTGATGTAAAATATCATCAGCAATCAATAACATATTATACCAACTAGGTATATACTCACTAGCCTCTTTCTCATACAGGGCAGTCCAACGAGAACACGACAGACCTGTCTTTAGGCACTTTAGGACACTTTAGGTCATTTATTTATATACATACTGTAATGTGTTTACAAGAGGAAAGAGGGACATGAGCTCCGTTATGAGTTCACCAACTTCGAGCTATCTCCTGAAATATGCTGCAACCCTTCAAAAACTCTGAAATTGGCGATAACTATCCTGAAAATGAATTGCGTCGAAACCGAGCTCGAGTGGTGAAAAATATAGCACCACTGTACCTGAAGATAATCGAAAGAGCTTTAAAAAATGTTCCACTCAACCCTAATTACCATTCAAAATTGTCGAGGGGCTGCCACCCCGGCAATAAGGATGGAACTGCACGGTTGATATAATAGCATTTCGACGTTCTCCTTGAAAACCAAATCGATCTGTCTGTGCTTGAGAAAAAACGAAGTGAAGTGGCCGCAAGCCTGTCTGTTGTGTCTCCATTGGGCCACCTTGTATACTACCTACAGGTGTCCCAGAAATGTTTCCGAGGTAGAGTGACACAAGTGACAAAAAACAAGTCGACTTAAAAAAAAACTTCACAGCCGATATCTGCATTATCTAAGGACTCAATTGTTACTTTTTCCGTCACAATTCTGGGACAGCCTGTATACCTTTTACATTTTGCCTCTTTAATTTTTAATGATACCTACTTCAGAACTTCACGAATCGAGCTTCCACGGCAAGATTCAGAAGTGCTTACTCGGGCGAAGCCTCTGATGTTTTGCTAACGCGGCTTATCAAATAAATAGATGAGTAAGCAGGTGGGGTAGGTAGGGAGGTAGGCGGGTGGCCCATCAGGTTTTAGAAAAAATCAAGCATTCGCAAAATTTAATGGGAATAGGAACAGCGAATTGTGTAACTCGAATGGTTTTGACGTACACGTCCACGATACAAAACATGACCACAATATCCAAACTGTAATACTAGGACCAAATCCCCTGCGGGATAAAAACGGAAGTCATGTATGTTCATGTAACTAAATAGAAAAATGCGATTAATTCGAGCTGGGATTAGTTCCCCAACTCAATTAAATTTTGCGTTCGATGTTTGATCTCCCGATCACTACCCACTATTTAATTAGGCTGCCAACTACTAACAGGCCCTTGATTTTTCCAGCGGAAATTTGAAAAAATCATTGAATTGTTCAAAGTGTAGGCACGATAATAAGTTTGTAATAAACGTACATATACCGTGTTTTTACAATAACGAACCGTTTACGAGGTACTTGCGCTTTCACGTTTCGATAGGTAATAAATGAGCAATAAACACCATTTAAAATAATAAACATACAGGGCATAATACACAAAAATACAGCGCGTGTGAGCAGATGTTCCCATGCCTTGAAATTCGACACGAGGGATCCCCTTATTTTCTCAAGCCCGGGTGAAATTCTTTGATGCGAGAGTGTTGTTTTTCCCGCATTTTTAAATCTCGTCTTTGCCTAATTTGCTCGAGGATTGACCCCATTCGAGCAATTCTTCAGGATTTAAATTTAAAGGAGGTAGGCAGGAAGGTAGATAAGTCTAAGAAAGTACCTACTACAGCGGTTGGTGGGTTTCACGAGTTTTGTACATGCGAGCTAGTTAATACCACAGTGTTCTTCACCAGCTCTTCAGATGCGCTTTATTGTTCCATATATGGAGTGCATTCTAGCGAAAGAGTGTTTTGAAACACCCACCAGTTACGTATAACGCCACACGAATGTCAAGATCTTCGCGAATAAATAAGGATGAAAGTGTCAATTACGTCGTTGGCTGCTGTTTAAAGCAGCTATAGTATAGGTATTGGAAATCGGAAAGTACGGAATCATTAAAGAAATACACAATTTCGAGTTTTATTTTTTTTCAACGCAAATGGAACAGGACTTGTTATTTTCGTAGCGCTACCGTCTTATTTGAATGCGCTTTTCGTTAGCTACGTATGAAAGTCGCTGGAGATCACGATGCCCGAAAGACACACATCTGCACAATTGGCGGAGGAGCCGTGCGTGAGAGCTCACCGAAATATTCGCGAATCCGATGGACTTTTCTAGAGCTCTCGCGAATGGAATGCCTATAATTATGTAGGAGCGGAATGGCCAGTGAGCAGGTCAGAGCTGAATAAACAGCGAAAGTGTGAATAACAGCAAAGTGCAATATCTAAGTGCGACAGTTTATTTGACAATAATTTATTGCGTATTTACGCTTTACGTAGGTACGCAGCACCAATAGTTTGTGTCTGAACTTTTGTCTTTCAATGGGGTATTACACTTTTTTTAATTTGTGCAAACCAAATTACAAACTTAGATCAATACAGCCATGAAATTATTTGGTGTCAAAAGCCTCTACGTCTTTTTTCAATTTTTTTTTAATGTTTGTAAATTTGAGGTTTTGACGTAGTAAAGCTGTTCTGCGCTTGCGCACTAGGTCAACAACCGTAACAAAAGGTCATCGTGTCATATGCATATACCGTTGTTGTCAGGATGTGTCTGAAACCCATGATTATTCACTACCTAGTTATGATTGAAAATATGATTGAAAAGCGGGGAACGTAATATAACCAAAAAGTTTCCATGTTAAATTCCGTCTATGGATTGTCGCTGTGTTTCAATGACATCTCCGTCACACTCTGTGTATTTTCTCTTGTTTTTATCAGTTCATATGTGAGAGTGTCTTCCAAGTGATGTATTTTTGAGGGGTTGCTCCAAAATCTCCAAAAATCTCAGCGCCGTCCCAGGTCGCAACTCCTAAGAAGTTAGATGGCTCGATAAGGCTTATGGGCGATAGTTACGAGACAAAAAGGCCCATCCCAGTAGAAGGACAATGATCTAGACAAATTGCTGGAAACAGAGATCATTCCGACGTACCTAGGTGAAATACCGAATACTTATGTCAGCTGGTGTTCTTTTCACAACTTGAGAAAACTGAGTGTTCTTGCCCGTGTCAGATTGACACAAGCGGGAACTGGACACAAGTCTACAAACAGTTTGCATTCCGCCGACAGAAATTGTGGACCACGTCCGCACTACCTCTGGAACCTCTTCGAAATTTATCCTGCTCAATCCTGATTATTTACATTTCCTTCATGCAGCAGTTATCGTTTCGAAGACCAACAGTAAATATTGAGATTGATTGGCACACGCTGACTGTTTTCTTCCGCTCATGTGGCAACCCGGTACTGTTTTTGGCGCTCTTAGTAACTCGATTTGAACCATATTTCAACTGAACAGTAGTTAATTTTGTTTTTGTTCACTCAGGTATCAACATACGCCAATAAAATTGTATTTTGTAAATTTGTACATAGTTGCAGCGGTACGCTAGCAAAATGACCCTGATTCTGCATTTTGTGATACTGCAATGAAATTTGGCATATGCAAACTACGTAGAATTTCAAGTGGTTTGACCCGCAGCACTCAAAAATTTGTCCATTAGGGGGCGACTGGGGGCCCCACCAAATTTCAAGATGTCCGAGTTTCTACCATACACCATTCAGTACCGCCCTATCTACCGTACAGGACCTAAACAACTCTGTTCTTGACCATCATAACATTTTTCGTCATGTCAATTCGATTCTTCTTACAGAAAAAAATTATTTCTTTGCCTGGTCAACAAGTCGAGAAATATATATTTTTTTGGACCACAAATAGATTGTTGAGTCGTTTTTGTGTGATTATCGATGAATCCGCATTCCCTTGATTCATTTATGAAAACAAAAGTTTCGCTGTTCTATTCTTTAACAAAGGGGTGACCTCAACTTACCATTATTTTCAACATTGCCTATTTCAATGTTTTATCCCTTAAAATATGATTATTATTGTACTAATATATAGCTTGAAGTTTTCTTCAACGGTGTGGATGATGAAACGGCCTCAGATTTTACCTGGAAGCCGTGCATATCAATTTTTCTGCAAGGCCGTCAAATTTGGCATTTTTGATTTTCTACCGGGAGCGGCCAAAATGTCAATACACACCACTCTGCCCAAGAGCACCGGTTGCGGTACTTTTGCACCAACTCTCATTTCAGTATCACAAAATGCAAAATTGTTAGGCGTGAATATCGTTTTCCGCTAGAGCAAACCGGGGCTCTTGGGCGGAGTCCTGTGTATTGACATTTTAGCCGCTCCCGCTAGAAAATAAAAAATGCCAAATTTGACAGCCTTGCAGAAAAATTATTATGTACGGCTTCCAGGTGGAATCTGAGGCAGTTTCATCAGCCACATCGTTGAGGAGAACTTCAAGCTGTATACTAGTATAACAATAATCATACTTACCGGGGTAAAACATTGAAAAAGGTAATGTTGGAAATAATGGTAAGTTGAAGTCACTCCTTTGTTGGAAAATAGCACTGCAAAAGTTTTCTTTCCATAAATGAATCAAGGGGATGCGGATTTATTGATGATCGCACAAAAACGACTCAACAATCTATTTGTGGTCCAAAAAAAAATTATTTTTCAATTTGTTGACCAGGCAAAGAAATTATTTTTTTTCTATGAGAAGAATGAAATTGACATGACGAAAAATGTTATGATGGTCAAGAACAAAGTTGTTTAGGTCCTGTACGGTAGATAAGGCGGTACTGAATGGCGCATGGGAAAAATTCAGACGTCTTGAAATTTTGAGGGGCCCCCAGTCGCCCCCTAATGGACAAATTTTTGAGTGCTGCGGGTCAAATCACTTGAAATTATATGTAGTTTGCATATGCCAAATTTCATTGCAGTATCATAAAATGCAGAATCAAAAAGCGTACCGCTGCAACTAACAAGAACTCAATAACTATTGAAACACTTAACGCAAGTTATTCCGAGAAAATCGTAACGGGCAACGTTGAACCAACAGCTTGGACGGTAATTTGTCGCCGGCGTTGCTGAACCTGACAGAGCTGCCACTGGAACACTCATGGCGAAGAAATTGATCAACATGAATAAGCCAAAATACCGGTGAGATCCATGGGCCCGAATAAGACAGCCAAGACAAAATGATAGGAGAGGCCCTAGGCAACTGTGAACCAGTAGCGTGTATCTCACGCTGTGTTGCGAAGAGGAGACACCGGCGAAGCAGAGGGAAGCTTCAAAGCTTCTGAATTTATTCATTTATCAAATAATAATAGTAGGTAGGTACCCATCACCAGTAGGTGTGAAAGATGGGTAAACTATATTTGAATATTCAAATTCTAAATAAAAGGCATAACTTCCAATATTCCAATATCAGTGAGAAAGTCGGAATGATCGGCTTCGTATCGTGTGAGCAATGTTGCACGATCTGTTTCATTGTTTGCCACTCATCGCCGCAACTACAGTTTGCTGGAGGAGTTTTTTGGAGAAAATATTCGGCGATGATGTCGTAGAAGAATTCACGAACCCTCAGCCATCACCGGTCGTTTCGGTCACCAGAAAGGATGACAGTACGCGTTTCTGAGTGAACTACCGGGAATTTCCTCGAAACGAATTTCCTTGGAGTTAGTTTCTCCTGGAAGGAATGTCCTCAGAGTTAATTTTACTGGAATGCACTTCCCTCGGAAATAACTTCCCCTGGAAGAGATTTCCTCAGAACTAATTCCACCGGAATGAGCTTCTCTCGGGAATAATTTCCCTTGGAAAGAATTTCCCTAGAATAAATTTCGCCGGCATGAATTTCCCTTGAAATAAATTCATCGAACCGCCGTTTTAGTTGTTGTCGTATCAAAAATCGGTGGTAGGGCCGGAGGTTACCACCCTTCGGGCATACTTGGCGAGGTCCATGTACACCGCCTTTTCGTGTCCAAGTTGTTGTCGAATCGAAAATCGGTAGTAGGGCCGGAAGCTAGCGCCTTTCGGGTGAACCGCGCACCTGATGAGGTCCATGTACACAGCTTTTTCGTGTACAAGCGCTGTTTTCGATTCAAAAATCGGTGATAGGACCGGAGTAGGTTGGTCTTTGAACTCAGTTTCTTTCTTCTTTTTGAGTCAAATCAGTTCCTTCATTTGGTGATCTCAAAAAAAGGAGGAGATTTGTCAGAGTCAAAGTAACTTCTTGTATCTGTTGGTCTGAAAACAAGACGTAAACTCGATATTGTGTTTTCTTAGACCGTTCCAACATAGTGTTACGAGTTGCGAAGCTCTAGTGCATTCGAGAACGTGGGCGAAACTTGGCCTATTCAATTTACATGGAGACTCAACATATCGGTAGAACACATCTACCCAATTGGCGGATGTGCCGCTCTAGAACACGCTGAGAAATACACCCGGATGTGTTGGATTGTACCATGCGATCAACAAAATTCGGAATTGGGGTAGGCTGTGCCCTGGCCGAAAGCAGCTTGACATCTTGAAATTTGACCAGGTCACAGCTTACCCCAATACCGAATCTTGTTGATCGCATGGTAGTAGCGGCGTTCAATGTGGAGTTTGCCAGAGAACCGTTGGAAACTTTCAGAATTACAGTCGGAGTATGTAAGCACCGATGAGCCGGCCGACAGACCAGTTTCAAATACAAAGTAATAGACAGTGTGTATTTTGAACGATCGTCTCAATTATAAGAGAACCCAAACGCGAAATCCGTAACAATACTGTTCCTATCAAGAGAAATTATTTCTGAGGGAAGTTCGTTCCGGTGAAATTCATTGTGGGATAATTCCTTCCAGGGGGATATATTACCGAGGGAGGTTCATTCCGGTAGAATCAACTGCGGGGAACTCCTTCCAGGGGTAATTATTTCCGGGAAATTGTTTCCGGCGAAATTATTTCTGGGGAAATTCGTTCCTGTTACAGTTTTGAACGCTTGACATAATAGGCCAGGCATTTTAGGTTTTGACCTGGAAAAAAATAACGTAAGTCTGAAAATTGGTGGAACGCTTCCACTTTAACCCCTTAACTACTTACTGAAAGTCCTAAAAAATCCCATGTCCGCTTCATCGGTTTTTGGCGGCAAAAAGGTGTAAGTGACATTATTTTGGAAACTATTTATTAATATACGCGTTGAAGTTTCAATACAGCTGAAAACTTCCGAAAATGATCTTCTCGGTCAGTTGAGCAACATATTGAGAGTCCTAAAAAATCCTCTCTCCGCTTCATTGGTTTTTAGCGGAAAAAAGGTTCAAATGACACTATTTTGGAAACTATTTATTGAAATACGAGTTGGAGTTTCAGTGCAGCTGAAAATTGCTAAAACTGGTCAGTTGAACAACATACTAGAAGTGCTCAAAAATCATATGTCCGTTTCATTGTTTTTTGGCGGCAGAAAGGTATAAGTGAATTTTTTTTGTTACTATTTAATAAAATACGGGTTGAAGTTTTGATACAGGTGAAAATATTAAGTCTCCTCGGTCAGTTGAGCAGCATACTGAAAGTCCTAAGAAATCCTATGTCCGCTTCATTGTTTTTTGTCAGCAAAAAGGTGTAAGTGACATTGTTTTAGAAACTGTTCAATCAAACAGGCGGTGAAGTTTCGATACAGCCGAAAATATCTGAAAATTGTCTCCTTGATTAGTTTAGCAACAGCAACATATTGAAAGTCCTAAAAAATCTTCTCTCCGCTTCATTAGTTTCTGTCGGCAAAAAGGTATAAGTGAAATTTTCTTTTGTTTCTATTTATCAAAATACGGGTTGAAGTTTCGATACAGCTAAAAATTGCTGAAAATGAACTCCTTGATCAGTTGAACAACACACTGAAAATACTAGGAAAATCCCTGTTCGCTTCATTGTTTTTTGCAGGAAAAAAGTATAAGTGACATTGTTTTGGAAACTACGGTGTGCTTATAAGAATCTGTGATCGTGGCAGGCATAGGTCAGGCCAAAAAACGCAGTAACAGGCGCAATTGTAGTGATCGAAAGCGGATTCCAAAGGCTATGCGATCACAGACATCTATAAACACCCGGTATTATTTATCAAACGAGGCGTTGAAGTTCCAATTCATCTGAAAAATTGCTGGAATTGGTTTCCTCGATTATATGAACAACATACTGAAAGTCCCAAGAAATCCTATGTCCGCTTCACCGTCTTTTGGCGGCAAAAAGATATAAGATCATTTCTTGAAACTATTGTTCAAAATATGTGTTGAAGCTGCAATACAGTTGAAAATTGCTGAAAATAGTCTACTCGGACTAGTACAGTCAACTAACAAAGGAGACCATTTTTAGCAACTTTCAGCTGTACTGAAACTTAACCCGTATTTTATTAAAATAGTTTACAATATAATGTCACTCATACATTTTTGCTGCCAAAAAACATGAAGCGAGCATGGGATTCTTCAGGACTTTTAGTATGTTATTCAACTAACAAAGGATACCATTTTTCAGCAACTTCCAGCTGTGCTGAAACTTCAACTCATGTTTTAATAAATCGTTTCCAAAATAATGTCACTTGAACCTTTTTGCTGCCAAAAACCGGTGAAGTGAACATAGTATTTTTTAGGACTTTCAATATGTTGTTAAGCTGACCGAGAAGACCATTTTCGGCAATTTTCAGCTGTATTGAAACTTCAACGCGTGATTTAATCATTAGTTTGCAAAGCAATGTCACTTATATCTTTTTGTCGCTAAAAAACGATGAAGCGGATATAGGATTCTTTAGGACTCTCAATATGTTATTCAACAGGCCGAGGAGACCATTTTCAGCAATTTTCAGCTGTATCGAAGCTTCATCGCGTATTCTAATAGATAGTTTCTGGATTATTATCACTTACACCTTTTTGCCGCCAAAAACCGATGAAGCGGACATAGGATTTTTTAGGACTTTCAATACCTATGGGGTTAAGGGGCTAAAGTGGAAGCGTTCTACCAATTTTCAGACTCACGTTATTTTTTCCAGGTTTTGGTCATTTTGATCTAAAATGCCTGGGCTATAAGGAATGGCTACTGGCAAGTTGAACTTCATCCCGACGACAAAATGAAGACCGCATCCTTCGCTGGAATTAAATTATTCCAGTGCATTGTCATGCGTTTTGGGCTTTCTAATGCATGAGTGCTTGATGGAGTGCGTATCCGGTATCCTACGAGGTTCCAAATGGGAAGCTTGAATAATTTACCTTGACGACATGATTCTCATCGTACGGACATTCAAGGAACATCTGAGCAACACGAAGTTTTTTGACGTCTTCGAGTATAGCCCATCTTAAGCTCAATGTTCAACCCGAAGAAATGCGTATACTGTTTCAGAAGCAGGTACAGTTTTTGAGACACGTGATGTTATCGGGGGAATCGAACCGATCACCGATCCTGGAAAGTTTGATGCTGTAAAAGACAGGCTACAACCGGAAAATCGACATGAGCCCAAAAGTTTCCTCGGGTTATGCTTATGCATCTAAATATCATAGGTACAGTTGGGAGCGAAATGATTCATACGGCACCGCTGGAAGTCGGCTGGATTTCAGAAATGTTAGCTGCTTGGATAGTTCTTGATGGCCAGTTTTGATTAGAGATTGATCGTAATCAAAACTGGCATTCAAGAACGATCCAACCAGCTAACATTTCTGAAATCCAGCCGACTTCCTAGCGGTGCCGTATGAATCATTTCGCTCCCAACTGTACCTACTTGGATGATTTGTGGAGAAGTTCGCCGACATTCTGTTGTGGTGTTCCAAAATAATGTGAAGACGCCTTCAAGACACTAAAAGAAGCGTTGTGCTCTCATATTGGCATATCTTTGTCAATAGGAAACGTTAATCTTCGATACCCATGCCAGGAATACTGAGATTGGGGCGGTACTGTCGCAACTTCGGGACGGAAAAAAATGGTTAGTGGAGTACTAGGCAGCAAGGTTTTGACCAAACCGGAATAGAACTACTATGCCATTCGATGGAAACGGCGATAGTGCAAGACGTCAAATACTTCCACCAGTACGGCCGAAATTTTTTGGTGAGAAACAAGTTGTTCTTCTCGTACAAGATAACCGGCAAGGTGGACAGATGAACTGCAGCAGTACGACTCCAAAATCTGGACGGTAGGTTACACCGACCAGGTGAAAGTCATGGCAATACAGATGCTCTTGCCCGAAGGCCATGCATAAAAACTGCAAGCACTGCAAAAAGGTGGACCAGCGGAATGCAGTACAGATCAAGTCATATGAAGTCAAAATACATCGTTAGTAACAGTAACACTGCTCGAGCTATTAGGACAAAACTGTAACTATGAATACAAGTGAGCTATAATACACACATCAAAAGAATCTAGGGGACAAGCAAATTCAGACGATTTCTAAAATCATCATAACTTTTGATTTCCGTGAGCGATTTCATATCGGTTTTCAGTGTTCGTTTTCCCAATTTTTCGTTTTCATGCCTTGATCACGTCAAATACGAACAGTGTTTCATAAGGTTGCTACAGGGTGATCAATGGAACAGTGTAAAATTGCCGAAAGTTCAGTACGAGCGCGATTTCCCAAAAAAAATATTTCATTCATTCCAATAGCACAGTTATAAAGATCGGTGCTTCACCTTCAGTAACGTTTTTGAATTTTGAAAATCGAAGGTGAATTGCCAAAGATATTGATAATTTTGTGCCGCCATGTTGAATTTCCAAGAAAAAAGAAAGTGGTCTGATTTTATTGAAACTTGGAACACACTCATGTCTGGTTCAAGTTATTGGAATTTTAAGGTCAAATGTCACCTTCGATCACTTTCGAGCCGCTATATTGAACTTTTTACATAAATGATTCAATTTGAATGAAACTTGAAACACACTAAAATTGAATAATTCACATAAAAGTTCAATGTGGCGGCTTGGAAGTGACCGAGAAAGATACTTGAGCTTGAAATTCCAATCACTGAAACCAAACATGAATGTGATCCAAGTTTCAATGAAATCGGATCACTTCTTGAGAGTTCAACATGGCGGCACAAAATGATCAATATCTTTGGCAATTTACCTTCGATTTTCAAAATTCAAAAAAGTTATTGAAGCTGGAATATCAGTATTCATAACTGTGCTATTGAAATGCATAAAAATTTTCTTTGGGGAAATCGCGCTCGTACTGAACTTTCGGCTATTTTACATTGTTCCATTGATCACCCTGTAGAAACTTTATAAAACATTGTTCGTATTAGACGTGATCAAGACATGAAAACGAAGGATTGGGCTATCGAACACCAAAAACAGATATGAAATCGCTGACGGCAATCAAAAGTTATGATGATTTTTGAAATCGTCTGAATTTTCTTGTCCCCTAGATTTTTTTGATGTGTGTAGATCAATCAAAATTTTTGAATTGCGACAATAATGGTCAGAGGTTGTCTTGGTCTTGAGTCTCAATTTTTTGTTGATTAAAAAACACCCGAATGATAATTTTAAATATACCTACTCGATATCATGATAAACAAGTCAAGACGCGAGATAATAATTTAAAAAGTCCTGGATCTGCCTTGTAGGGTAGGTACATGAGTATTGTTCCCAGTAAAATGGGATATATCATGTCACAGGCCACGTTTATGAGAGGCTTAGCACTGATGCTAACAACAGTGTTACGTTTACTGCAATTGTGACTATCAGTCTATCAGTCTATCAGCTGATATCAGATTCACTTTTGACGAATTGTCGGTAGCATCGGTGCTAAGCTTCGCGTGAACATGGCCACAAAGTCGTTTGTAAGTTTCAAGAAAATATTTTTCATAACAGTGGACTTGATTGCACTGCACAGTTGCTTCAAATCTTGACCAACTTCCGCACTGGTGCAATCACACAGATACAAGTTGAAAAAAAATCAAACCAAATCAGTCCATGCTCGTCTTGGAATGGAATGGTGGGTGAATGTATTACAAAACTTCATGAGCGTAGAAATATGCTTTTAATTGAAGATACGATCTTGATCCAAAACATGTTCCAAGTTCGTTACGCTACCACCCATCTCGGAGAAGAGTGACACTCATCATTTCATCCGTCGATGCACTCTTTATCGGATCGGATCCGAAGCTTTGTTACTTCAACCGATGGTAGGCGTAACCAGCAACAACAATGACTCGCGATAGATGATAGATGTACGAGGAACCTTCGGCTAAGAATAAGACACTTAAAAAAACGAAATTTAAGCTAACGCTCACCTATTTTTCTCGGACATGTGCCCCTGGACGTAGGTGGCCGTGAATCATGCGGACAAACGCAAGTGTATGTGTTGTTGTCCATTTCCTTGCAGGCAGCTTCTTCACCGCAGGCACCAATGATGCACGAGCCATCGTACATCATGGTCCTCCTTTCTTCTGAAAACACAAGAAGAATTGCGCATACATTTACGGTACCTTCAGGTATGTATAATTTCAAGAAACAGTCACTCATGTTTATGTGAGACTTGTACGGCATTCATGATCCATCGACAAATGAAATTTAATTCTTTTTAGTCGAAAAGTATTCTTACCCCTATATAGTACTGGCAATTAAATGATGGGTTCGCATGTCCCAAGTTTGGCGCTTTATGGTAGGAATAACGCCGTGAAACTCTCGGCCTATTCCCTAGCAATCAATGTCCACCCAGTGATTTCTCACGACTTATTGTGTTGTGAGTGTTGTGACTATTTTGTAGGTATAAAACCCCAGTTTCATGAAGTACCTACTTTCAACGTTTCGGAAAATACAAAATAAGAAGTGTAATGTGAGGAAGACCTCACATGACCTCTAGGCTCAGTAAAAAGGGAAATTGGTAAACAAGAAGCTGAATAATTTATTTATAGGACGAAGATATTATCTATCACAGTGATCATACGTTCCTACGTTCATATAAAAATTTCCATTGTATAGGTATATTGTTACGTCAAGCACAGCAAGAAGTGGTTTTCTCAGATATCAGCAGGACTTTGATTTAAAACGACGTGAACAAAGAATTATTCCCGGAGAGTAAACATCATACATGCGACTATCTGCCTGGTGGTGGTTGTGCCACGGATACGTCAGTATATAATCAGAGAAAAGCGATTTGCCTCGATTAACATTAATTAGAACAATAACGATTAAAATAATTATGGTTCTGTATCGATCGACTAATATTAATTGATTTATTTTCCAGCATATTAACATTAAATCTGTTTACGCAGAAATTTCAGAGGCTATGCAATGCGGCTTTAATTATTATAATAATATCAATCAAAAAATACCTCAAAAATTCCGATATTGATACGATGCAATAAGTGCGCCCTCTAATGGCGGATTTCAACCAAAATCACATGAGTTCATTGGACGCCTAAACCATAGCTGCATACCAAATTTCAGATTAATTGGATGTACCGTTTATCATGGACGATTACACAGAGTTAGACACAGACAGGCAGACAGACCGACTTTGATCGGGAAGTGATCTAAATAAATCGATTAGGTAGATGGACCTTGAAATAGAATTATTCTTCGAAATCCGGGAACAATTTTTTTGCGCGTTCACAATATTTTCCTTTTGATTTGAGAACGCTAACCGGAAAAGTAAAACGGCGGTTTTTGAGGGCGCAGCAGTTTTTTACAGTTCAAGCAACAAGCATGCAAAACTACTGGTTCTTATCGTCAAAAATGCGATTTTATTGCCAATCGAAATGACTAGTATGCAACTTTTACGAAAAAAATCATGCCATCATCGCTGGACGTCTGATCTGGGAAATTCAAAAACCGTTTCGAGATAGGACATCAGGCTTCATGATTATATCGTGAGAATTTGGAAAAAAATTGTTTTTTTTACCCAAATTTTTGTTTTCTTGCCAGCTGCCAATCTTGGTCCCAATCAATCGGATAGATTTTGAATAATTGAATGGTAAAATTTTGAACTTTGACATTTTTTATTATTTGACAGATGACAGATAGGGGAGAACTTTCAACTGTTCTGAATACAGTTTGTTATGGGCACAACAGCAAGCAACAAAACGAAAGAGTCAAATCAAGTCTGCAGTTGCAATCTTCCACAATTTTCCAGTCGAGCGGTATGAATTTTAAAAATTTCTCCTAGCCGTTGCCACCCGAGAGGGCCTCTCGCCCGAATTTTGACCAGAACGACTCGCCTTTGATGCAGGACTCCACTTAAAAATTCATTACTGCTCGGCGATCAACTTTTTTCGAAACAGTCAAATTGAAATCGAAAGTATATTGGATTGGGCGTCGTGTAGACCCATTTTCTAAATCGGTACGATTCCGGTTTTCTGACGGTAATTTTTTCAAAATGAAATTTGTATATTCCGTGAATTTGCAAAAACTACAATGCCAACTTTGACATGCGGTGAGCCAGTATATGGGTGAGCCCCACGAAATATTCATTTTAGGTGCAGACATGCTGGGAATGAAAGTTGGAGAAAAGATTACATTAATTTTTGGAGAGAAAATTTTTGAAATCGGACTGGCGGTTTCCGAGTTGTCATCTCTAGAAAAAAACGCAAATTTCCCAACTTTTTATCCCGTAAACAGATTTTCACCATTTTTTTTTTCAAACAAGAGGTTACTGGCTCTTGAACATTTTCCAATAATTTTCTTCTCGATTTCCCGGGAATTTCCCTGTTGAAAATGTAAAACAGGCCTGGGTTATCAAAACCGGATTTGAATGATGGAGCTTGAAGTGAAGCCGTAATTGACGATCTTCATGATAAGATCATTTGGGAACAGATTTGAGGTTTTCCCGGAAAATTCAAATTTCCAAAATTTTCAATTTCCTACAAACTATTTTCAATCTTTTTGTGGTGCCAGTTTCAGATCGTTCGCCTCTATCCATGTACTAATGCGTCTGACTGCCTTACTCGCTTTTCTTTCTACATAATTTGGTTTCTAATTAAAATCTGCAAATTTATAACTTTTAGCTTGTGAACAGATACATATTAACGTTCTTTAAACAAAGGGTAATTGATTCTCGAACATTTCCAGGTGATTTCTCTTGCAATTCTTCAAGTTTTCCGAGAGTTTTCCGCTTGAAAATCTACCGGCCTGGCTTATCGAGACAAGACTCAAATGATGGAGCTCTAAATGAATCCCTAATTAGAGACAATATCTCAATTCTTCAATCTTTTTCTCTAACTTCCATCCGTTCCTTGCTACTCGTCAGGGAAGTTTTGGGGTGACACAACCGATTTTTTTTTTGTTAAAGCGCAGAAATCGGACAACCTGTATAGTTGAGAATAATTATTATTTTACGACTTAGATATTTTGAAACCAAAAATTGTATGTATTAGACTTTTTTCTATCTCGTACGGAAAGGGCGCTTGGAAAGCCCACCGCACTATTGCAGGACCCTGTATCTACAGAATACCTGCATTCAACACGTTGCCGGTGACAGGTCACATACAATAATTCACCTAGGTATAATAAATAGCACTAATCCTAATTCTAACAATGTTGCGGGGTTGGCGCCGGGTTTCAAAGAGAAGCATCAGTTTTTGCAAAATTAATTCCTGCTCATAGTCGGCTTTAAAACTATGGATTCGATTAAATGTTTCATGCATGTTGGTACGGCGCCGTTGAAACGAAACCACAAAATTTCGACAAAAAGTGAAATGGTCAGCGAGTTGCGAAAGGCTGATGGATGAATTTTGACCTAGATGACCGTCCTTTGTGCATGGCGTATAATTGCATCTGGTAATCAAATCACAGCGGCTCCCTGAAACGCTCTCAAAGACAAAGCGCATCGAAGCACACCGCCATTTATCTGACAGGAATAATGAAAATGGCCAGTGACGCACTGTAGAGTCATGTCTGGTGCTGGTAAATTCCCAAAACGGTAAATCCAAAAACATACACCTGATTAAACTGACTGAACATTCTGAAGAAAAACAAATGAATATGCCCTCACGCGCCTGAGGCTCAATAGCCCATTTTCTTTCGGGTGGATCCGCAAAGACCTAGAGCTAAAGAAGTTTTCTTGAGATTGGTTCTGGTTGACTTGCGGGGAAGTCAGTGTCAGGGAATCGTATAAGCAATCTTACAATCATAGATAATTACAACGACACACAAGTAGGTATGTTCCTAATAAATATCGGTCCAAACACGAAAAAATTCAATATGGCTGGCCAAGATGTCGGAGAATCTTTAAAACGATTTCGACATCATAATTTTTTACATAGGCAAATGTTTCTTTCAAGTTTTATCAAGATCGCTTCATTAATGAAAAAGTTCATTATGGTGACCGGGCCAAGATAGTGAAAATCGTGAAATTGAAGTTAGGCACAGTCAATTCCAGTATAAGGCGCGAGTCCCCCCCAAAACACGATCTTTGATTTAGTTGGAATGCTTGCTGAATGCAAAACTGCCGTGTGTCGCATAGCACGTTAAATACGACGATGGTGCCGACCCTGTGCGATGTTGGAGGTTGTTAAACATTCCTACCCTGATGTGTTGGAACACACAGTGGTTCGGCAAAATTTCCGGTATAGTGGAAGAAAGCATTCACCGGCGTCGGTGTTAGGCCCCGTTGCGGAAATATGCCGACGTTACATAAACGAATAAAAAAAGGCGCGAGTGTGATTCGAATTTCATTGAAATTGGTCGACTAATAACAAAGTTCAATATGGCGATCCGAGATGGCGTCGGATCGCGAAATCAAGCATAAAAACTTCTTCAAGCTTCCATCCTACATTCTACATTAGGTGCATGGGTTTGGAAGGTTTTGAGTTAGTTACAGAGATTACCTTCATACATAAGTAATAATTGGAATCATTAGCCCAGAAACAACACATCTGTGAGTGCAGCATTGATTCCTAATGCGCCAGACCTGAAACAAACAGGAAGACAATACGAACTACTGTCCGGAGGAGGAGCAGATTAACTTGAGAACCTCTTGCAGATATTCAATGAACTAGCGAAAATAAATTCACTCCCAGCTTACATGTATTAGGTACTCAAGCTGTATAGACAATACAAATAGAGAAGACCATATGTTATCACCACCGTCGTCACGGATATTGGGGCATCAAAAATCAGCCAACCTTTTCTTGAATGATGGACTCACCTGGTTCCTACGCAACCGTAAAAATCCGTGACGACATGTGTCTTTTCTATTTGTATTGTCTATACCTATAAATCTGTACCCAGTGTAAGTAAGTACAGGGCATTTACGCGAGGTGGATCCTCCCCCTTTTAAAAATTTCTCATTAGAATAAATTAAAAAAAAACTCCCCTTGAACGATTTCTTTCGTGGTTTCTGATGTCAAGCTCGATTTTCCATCTCATACCGTATATCGGCGAGGGGTGAATATGACATACAGGATGTACCAAAAGAAGTACTTGGCCATACATCCTCGAATTCAGCTTTCAAAAATATGAAGATCGTACAAGGCAAGGGTGCGTTTGGGGGAGTATTCCCCATCCGATAAAAAACTTTTAACTTCAAATTTCGACCTTGAACATGGCCATCTCGACCTAACTTTATCCACCATTCAGCAGAGTGTTTTCAAATTTGGCATAAGACATCACCATCACAGTTACGCCTACTTACAGAACTTGAATCAAATGTGAGTATCTTGTTAATGTTATCGATGGCTAATTGTCAGTGTCATTCAAATAAATAGCAGCGGCGATGGGAGACCTGCTAAACAATGGTTCACTAATCTTTTTACAATACGTTTTTTTGGGGCTGATGAATCAAAGAAATCCAACTGCACAACTCAAAGCAAGAAACATACTATTGTTAGCGCACACTCCAATTTAAGAACAGGTATCAGTAGAACAGTAGAACAGTAAACAGAACAGTAGAACAGTAGAACAGATATAAGAATACCAAATTCAACTGCAAATGTTGAGTTTCCATAGGCTTTCGAGGACTGCTAGCTGTCGTGGTACATATCATGGATGCCCTGAGCCTGAGTCCAGGGACATTCATTGCTTGACTTGGCATGGCAATTATCAGTCCAGTCCAGTCCAGATTACAGGTACAGGTCTATGAATGAATGCGATAAAATGCCAAATATATATAGGCCACGTCTGATATCAATCTGATATATCAATATTTCAGCATGTAACTGATGGACTAGAAATGCAATCTCTTGAGACCTCGCTTTTCCAACGCATCATTGGACATTTGAGGAAAATAATTGCAACGTGTTTTGCTGCATGCTTGCGTCATGTTCCCTGCAGATCTCCCTTTGAGTATTGCAAGTGGGTAGTGTACACTGTAGATGAATCAGAAAACACGTCATTTTGCATCACAAAGACATTAGGTGTGATTTGTCATAAATCTGCTTACAATTTAATTGAATTTTGTACTTATTGCATGGCTCTGAATCGAATTTACCTTTTGCTTGTGCATTTTAGAATACCTACGTACTTATACCTATGACGTACAAGTGTAAGTAGGTACCGGATTATTTTCTTGAAATAAATACTCAACAAGTGTATTAAATGTAGAGGAAACCAGAGCTACTTGTCACACATTTATTTTGTACTGACAATGACGATCAATAACTTCTAGCGCATTCTATTTCTTTTGGCGCTGTAAATCGCTATTGCAACCACTTTGTCCGTACCTTCCTAGATCGTCAGCAGGTACATAATTGCATATCCCCCTTCACAGAGAAAAACTAGCAAACAAATAAATTTATTCTGACCTCAAAAATATTGTTACGTATTTCGCGTACGGGTTCGAATATAATTAAAACGATCGTTTTGAAACACACACTGTTTATTATTGCGTACTACAATAAATACACGCCAACAACTATTTACGCTTGGAAATATCGCTGAGACTACTTCGCTTGTTTCGCACTCGATCGCTTCCAATTCATAACTGCTTGTGAGCCGACAATTGATGCCTTATACAATAGGTCCGACAAATAATCTCGAATGTTCCATGCGTTCTCCAGCAGTTTCCACAGTGACCCGGCATACGATTTTGCGACGACTCCCGAAAAATCCTACACATTTCGCGTATAATTCTGCCGTGCTCTAGAGCCGGCGCCTCCGCCAAAATGAACAGATGTGTCTTGATCGAGCGTTGAAAGTTCCATGTATTTCAGTTACCAAGCCATCACGTATATGCTCTGACATTATAAATTTAGTATTGTCGGTATTCTCTTTTACATTTATTGTGCTTCGCAGCATGGAATACGTCGCACAAAGCGTCGAAGACTTCATATTTTCCTCCATTCCAGCAAAATAGGATATCATGACGTTTTCACTGATATCTGCGCCTTTGTGGCTGACTGGGTACCTTCTTTTAAGCTCCATCAAAGTCATCTTCATGACTTCATGCTATTTCTCGTCAATTTTTGACACACGAAAAAACAACATCATCTTGATAATTCCTTTCCCCCACTCCTTTGATCCACCTTTACTTATTACATTTTTTTTGCTCTATCATGAAAAATCGTCAGCCGTTTCTATTGTGAAAAAACTGGCTGCCGCCCTGTTCTGTAGGGGAACTAGCCAGCTGTTGATGCTGAAATTTTTGGAATCATATGATGACCGCTCCGTAGTTGATCAAGTGTTGGCTACAGTTGATGGAAAACTCCAATAGCTATTGATGATTTACCGATAACCGCGGCAAACATGCCCATGTGACAGCTAGTCCCGGCATCCCCTGCCTACCCAACGTGTTTTCAAAAGACTGCGGGAACAAACAACCTCCAGTTGGTACCCGGCGTTTCCTTTCATCGCCGACGAGAAAATATTAAATTTCCAGTATTTCACAGACGAAATTGTCGCGCTTGAACAACATTCACCCAGAAATTTCAATTCACTAGAAACGGAAGCGAAGTGCGAACTGAAATCGCACAGCATTTTTGTCGTTATGATGTACCTCGTACGTATTGAAATTTTTTTTACAAACCCACAACCAGCAGAAGTATTTTTATCGATAGCCGGTGAAGTGCCTTCTATGTTGAGTCAAAAGCGAAGCCAGCAGTGTAGAAGATGCAGTCGAGAAAATAATAAATCAATCTGATGATGCATCAGAATACGGAGTCATGTTTCTCCCTTTACTTTTCTATCGATCTGAAAGCCCTACAACGTTTTGAGGATAAGTATTAGTTTTCGCCTCACCTTAATATTGACGAGCTATGAGCCCGAAAAAAATTTCCGGGAAACTCTTGTACCTAGTGGCTTTTAGACACCAGGACGATTGCTAGACAAACATCAGACGCCTTCTTCCTTTTAAAAAAGTTTTCAACTTGGGCGTTTATATTAAAAGCGTATCAGGTTAAGTGGTTTAGGTGGCAATGTTATTTCAGGAGGATTGTGATGGGTAACACCTTGTTACCCAAACAAATCTCTCTTGGAGATGTTTTCCACCTTGATGAGAAGAGAGTGATGATGAGAGCCAAGAGTATTTATATAGCGACTGCGGATGGTGATGCGTATAAACTGAACATGATGGATGCTGTGCCACCGGTGGGTGGAAAGTTGCATCCTATTAATATTTTTTCAAGTCCATGGTATTGTTGAACTATTCCTATACGACCTGTTATCTACTACTTTAGCTACTACCTCTACTATACGATTCATAATACCTACTTAGATGATGATATACCTGGGCAGGTATACCATTATTTTTCATGTCCATTTTTATCTTGCTTTTTAATATACGAGTAGTCATGTACAATAAAAATACGGTACACTATCTTACAGCTATTTGGGTTTCTTCATCCACCTTTATTATAATTTCAATTTGGATTAATTTTCTAGATGTACGGGAATTTCATTTCAAAATTTAATAAACTGAATTGTAGTTGGGTAAATATCTACCTCATGCACTGGATTTTTTCTTAAGGCTGTATTCTCAGCAGGCCAAAACTATTTTGAGGATTTCTCCCTCAAAAATGGAGATTGAAACCCAATTTTTTTTATGCGGTGTACTGAGTGTACTATAAAATTGAGTACAGAGCGTTTTTCAATCATGTGAAAAAAAAATCTTCTCTTTTGCTTACAACTTTTTCAAAAAACGGCTATGTACTCAATTTTCTACGTATCTCACAATTATAAAACAATTGATAATTTTTTCGTTTGTCAAAAAATGTCCCAGCAATCCTTTAGAATCTTTTCCAGTATTATAGGGCCATTGGGCTTCTAAAAAAATGTGGGGTAATCCAAACGGAAACAAGGTGGACAAACATTTAATGGAATCCCATCAAAATCTCTATATCTCTTCAGCTTTTTTTTTTTGAGGGCGAATTATTGATACCCTGCGATACAGCCTCCATATCCACTTGTTCAGTTCTTGAATATAAGTTCGCATAAAGTTCTTTTTCATCTTTCTCTGATTGAGATTGGGTGATTCCGAGGGTGATGCATAACGCTTGCAATAAAAGTACGAGACCTACATACTCGTATAGCCTAATAGCACAAGCAGAAAATATTTTGGATCATTCTACATACTTAGTAGATAATCATTAGATGTTTATTGCGGAGATTCATCCATTGTGCTGTGTATAAAAATATTTGAAATCTAAGAACTCCAGAGCAATTCTATATTATTTCAGTTATACCGGAAGTACCATTTGGAATCACTAATGTAGGCCAGTCTATCTCAAGCACTCATGTATAGCGCAATTACTAAAATTTATAGGAATATGGAATACATAAGTGTAAATTGGATCATTTATGTATAGGAACCTAAGTACAAAATGAAAATTTGATTGAAATCCTACCTATACCCGAATACTCTTTGTCCTGTTGTACTGTTACATTCTTTATCAATGATGTTTTGTTTGAGGGCGCATCAATTCGAAAATTATCCGTTCGTGCTCCACTTGTTTTTGTAATCTTGTTATTTTTAACGAGAGAAGAAAAAAAAACATACCAAAAAATTGACCAGACAATAATTGATTCTGTAATTATTTAATTATTTACTCTGATGGAATTTCTGTACATTATCATGTTATTTATAGAAACAAATTACTGCGGGGGTATAGGTCGTGATGATAAAGAACGAAACATCATATTTGTAAATCATTATTGGGAGCGATAGAAATCGCTGGGTGATATACGAACATTTTTTAACAAGAAAAAATGATGGAACGTTTTTAAAAGGCAAACGCTTATGATGGCCAACTAACTTCACAGATATATTATATTATGCATGTTTTTCACTCTAATACCTACAAAGTGTTGAAAAGTAGGCCAACTTCGAAAACGAAAAAGTGGCCTTGATGCCTTTGAACGCGCGGCGTAAGTTCTTTGCAGTTTGCTGGATGTTAAGGCTATTATGGAAATATAAATGCCAATTATATTCACAAAACGTTGTCAATTCACGTTCCAATACAGTCTGGGAATTTGATCGTAATAAGACTTCTTTTCAAACTTCACGACTTTCATGTAAATTAAAAGTTCAAAGCCTTCCAACCTTCTAAAAAATATATACATGCTTTGCCAGAGTTTAAAACTCTGTATATTTAATTGATAGCTTGTATAGTATCAGGTATAAAATTATTATACAGCAATTCATGCGAATTACGGAATTTGTGGTTGGCTAGGTGTAAGTATAAAGAAAGATCAGCCGGAAAACGGATTTTCGAATCTGCCGGTATAACCCACCCGAAATCCACGAGCGGTATAGCCATTGTCCAGTGATGTTCAAGAGCTGATGGCGCTCTATTCCTGGATGATACCATTCGTACCGAATCATATTTTAAGCGTCAACAATCGAGAATGGCGGAACATAATGAAATAAACATGCAGCGAAACGGATTTAGAACACAATACTTTCTCTTTTCAGTTTCCTCAAAGCAAGCAAATCCCCTGTGAAGTTGTTTGGAGAAGATGCAAGGGACTGCGTGCTCCAAGGAGTGAGGTCTTACATACGTCTCGAGCCTATTTCCATCTTTGATATTGCAGAGCTGTTATAGATGTTATACTTACTTATTGTTTGTAGAAATGTATCAGCCAACTGGAAAATTAGTGGCAAATTTGGGCCTGCGGATGCCTACAATAATTATTATCCAAGTTGGCGAGCTAAAGGAGTATATAAAGGGAAAGGGCCTAACTGGTAAATTGAGTTATACTTTTTACACATATCACGCGTTGAGTGTCAATTAACAAATCAATTTCAATAATCCACGAACAGTGAACTAAAAGATGGCCTAAACCAACGTAACGACTGGCATTTGGTATATAGCTTTCAATCTGATTACAACTTCATCTAATCGACATGGTCCACATCAAATCGTTCATGATAAATCTACGGTCAAAAATGAAATTTCAGTCTCAACGGATTTGATCAAAGATGCCCAGTGGCGTAGACGGTCGACCCCTTTTCGTCCACCTACTTTCAACGCCACTTGGGATTTTTTAAAACTGATTGATCTTTTTTTGATTCCTCTGTTCCTGAACAGATTTTAATGTAATATTGTTACAAGTTGTTTACCAGCTTTGTTTCCAAGACATCTTATTCTGAATTTAAAAAAAATCTCTAAAACGCACTACTTCCAAGAGCACGTAATACCTATACTGTCAGTACCGTTTAGCAACTCGCTAGGAGACTACAACGCGTGAATAAGACGGATAACTTCACAACCTGTACAACTGGCGGAGGAGAAGTGCATCGAGAGCTTTGCGGAATATTTCCGAAACTATGAAACTTTTCTCGAGTTTATCAGGTAAGATCGCGAATATAGACCAGCAACAGATGCATGCTGGAATATGCCAGAATAAGAGTGATTTTCTTGCAATTGGGGTTAGGGGTTGGGTGGAGCATCCGTAGGCAAACATTCCAGAAAAGCAGGTATACTCTGTAGACTCAGAAATCAATTAACCGCACTATCGTCTACCTAATAAGATAGGTAAATACCATTATCTAGTAATTATTTATCAAGTTGAAATTTTGTGTGAAGTTTGTAGCGATTAAGAAGCACAATTCTCAAAGTCATTCGACAGCGCTCACTTTTTTTCATATTTTAGCGTGCGTATCAAATTACGTTGTTCTCAATAAACAATTTTTTCAAGCCGAAATTAAATTTTTAATCAGCTCAAAGATTCACGCAAACAATTCGCCGAAAGCGATCCTGCCACACTGAGCTGAACCACAAATATGCCCGGGCTTGCTGTTTACTCGGATATGAAATATCTGATTTGAAATTTAACTTCCCTAGTTTCCCACACTTCGGCGGTTTCATTTTCTTACACATTTTTCAACACCGTGTGGCGCGACACGAGACTCTTCTTAAACTGGGGGAAAAAAGTCACAACACGACGTGTAGCACGTCAAATTCATGGTTTTAAGCGCACTTTCCTACGAGAAATGGCCCTCTTAGCTGTATTTTGACCGTCCGTCCGTCCGTCCGTCACGCGAATTACTCCTCAGGAAGAAAACTTATCGATCTGATGGAAACGCTAACCGATACAAGGGACGGTTAAATAGTTATAATTTTTCTTGATAGAATTTTAGCTGTGAAAATGCGTGAGAACAAGGCAGAATTCTGCCTTAATTACGTTTCGATGAGAGTTATTGAAAATTTTCACTTTTCATGCCTATCCCTTGATGCGGGCTCCCATAAGAATGTTATGGTTCATGGCTAGTGAACTTTGTGACGCTTGAACTTGACCTATCCGAAACTATGGAAAATGGAGCTCAATTAGGAGATATTTTACAAGCACAAAAGGTTACTTTTTGTCATAATTATTATTATTGTCTCATTCCTATTTAGCATGGGAGTATAATAGTTTACAAAAAACCTCCTAGCCTGACTGAAAAAAGTGCATAAAAAACAAGGACAGCCGGCTTGATTGAGCTGCTCAAATTAATACCCGACGACTGGCGCGCTGCTGAAAAGCAGATTGACGATCCGCTGAAAGACCATCATTGTGTCAGATTTGTACCATATCATGGTTATAGAAGTCGTGCCGCGCGATTATTTCATACTCCTTGTGTTAGAAAAGTCTGGACAGCAACAGGGTCGAATTTAGCAATGGGAATACATATTTCATTTGCAATGCCCAAGGATGAATTACTCGTAAAGGCGAATTGGGACTCGTATTGTGATTAATACTCGGATGAAACAAAGTATCGCTACCCTGTGGATGCTACCCATCGACTGATACCTATAATGATAACTAAACTGGACCAGTATAATCACTTTCACGGCTTTTGCATTAGAGCAAGCTATGGAAAAATTGTGTTGTGTTGGTACGAATGATACGATGACAAGGGTATGCCAGCCAGTTGTCTACACGTGCATTTTTCAATGTAACACCTTGTCACCGTGTCGAGGTATCATGTAAGCGAAAGTGAAAATTTTTGAGCATACGGCAGGAATCGTGAGTTTCTTTGGAGTGCTTTTCAGTGTGGACGATAAGGAACATTGTCTTTACTGGTTGGTGGGTCTCCGCCAAGGTGTTAGATTTTTGGCGGGTGCTAATGAATGATGTCGAAGATCGGCAGGATACTACTCGGATAAAAAGGCCTACCGCTCAAAAGACTACATCTTCTGATGCACATCACTGGAGTAGTGAGTACTATGTACCTACTCTAGCTCTAGCTCTACCTATTATACCAACTGCAACAGCAAGCATGGTATGAAGCCACATGCTGGCAGACAACACAGTGTACTTATACCTACTCACGCCCAAATTGTCTCGTCTGCGTACAATTCAACTCCATAAATTATTGTCCAACTATCCATATTGTCCATCTAAAGAATGAGTTTTCTCTTGGGTAGTGGGTTTTTCCTTTTTACATTCCATTTCTTCACGGCATCACGGACTTTCGGCATAATTTTCTCAGTGGCCGGCAAAAACCTAATAGCTTTGGCGAAGACCCACCAACGAGTGAAGGCAATGTCCCTTATCGTCCACACTGCAAATCACTCAAAGGAAACTAACAATTCCTCGCATATTCTCGAAAATTTTCACTTTCGCGTACATGACTTCCCGAGACGGTGACAATGCCACATTGAAAATTGCACATGAAGACAGCTAGCTGCCAACAAGCCATTCGTACCAACGCAACCCATTTTCTTCCATAGCTTGCTCTAATGCAGAAAGCCGTGAAATTGATTATACCCAAGGAGATTATATCTAATGCAACTGATTCCAGTGGAACGAGTTACAAAACAACAGGCAGCTATACGATGTGGGTTGTCAGTGTCACTTGTCAGGAGTTGGTTGATTGTCAATTATATCAATATAGCTATTCCACTAGTAATAATGTATATCAGCAAATATTCCACTATTGGAATTGGGGGTCCAGTACGGAATCCCGACACCTTAAAATCTCGACCGTTTAAAGCCCGACACTAAGTAATCCCGACAGGCCCGAAATCCTGCAAGCCACACCGGGACGATAGGTTATCACCGGGAACGTCATGTCCAGGAACTTTTTGTCTAGTGGACGTTTTGCCGGAGCCTGACGATGGGCTACCAGTTCTGCAAAAGCAAAACTGCCTCCGGGTCAAAAACAATGCATAACCATCGGTGCGCCGCCTGCCGCGTCATCAGGACCTGACGACGGGCTACCAGCTCGGCGGGGTCTAAGTTGCTTCCGGGTCAAGAACAATATATCAGGGGTGTTCAAAATTGATTGGCCTTACCGCCTTCCGGAAATAATGGTTGAAACTGGTCTCCGTCGCGTCACACTTACTGATGGAAAATGTGAGGTTAACACTGACGGCACTGACCGCTACTGTGGGCTTCGTGAAAGATTCCATGCCGTAGCCCACCGCACGTGATTCTCGGCAAAAATGGACGAGAAATATCAATGAAGTATAACGATCGTAACAGCTGAAGCTTTGATTCGGGAGACGAATAAAAGAGGGCGCTAGCTATTCAGTTAATAAGTAAGAATCGAGTAAGTTACTATAGCTTGATTTAATGCTGTCACATCTACACTCTCGACGTGCTATGATGGAACACACTCCACACAATAGAATTGAGTGGTGCGTGGTCCTTACCCCTTTCCTGCTCTAGCTGCTCCCTTCGCCCAGACGGTTTATTACTATTACAATCACAGTAAATAGGAGAAAACAAGAAACTGCCTGGATGGTCCGCATTTTTATTCTGAATTCTTATTTTAGACACTATTCTGAGTGGTTTATGATTTTTTTTTTCGACAAAATTTGAGAGATGCAGAGTCATTGCCAAAACGATCACTTTCTGCACTCTAAGTATGTTGTAGAGACATGAAAGTAAGTCGACGTGTATTCGCCTTTTTTTTTGTTAATTTTTTTCAGAATTCAATTGAAATTTTTCTACACTTTTGATTTGCATCTCACTCTGAGAAAAATCATAGCTCTTCACTCCATTGTCCGATCTTGGAGATTTTGGTTTTGATCCAATAACTAAAGTAAAGGTATTTTGGACATTGCAGTCTTTTTTGACAGATGTTGAAGAAAAGTATGGAAAGTCACTTTTTCGAAAACGGTATACTGAAAAATGATACATTTTTTATTTTCCCAATTTTTTTTATATATTGTTTTGTGAACTTTTCTGAATCGATCAGTAATGGTCGCTAGAATGAACAGTGCCCAAAAACCTACGAAATAAATTATTGAAGCGAGCCGCGCAAGCTGATTTCGCGCTCAGTAGTCCAGTAAAATGAGGCGATTTTTATGCTAATGTTGGAACTAAATATTAGGGACTGGATGAAAAAATATGACAATGTAGAGAATGAAAAACTGAATTGGGAAAACCAAAATTTCAACCCCAACCACCCCGGGAATGGAAAAAAGTGGAGAAGATGAAAAAACATGCGCCGCGGTCTTTTTTTCTGAAACGGTGAGAGATGTATGAAAACTTTCAGAGACAAAATTGTAGGAAATTCAATAATCCACAAAAAAGTCTACGGGGACAATATCTTTAACTTTTTCAGTTTAGACGTGAATCGCGGTGAAAGTAGCGCGCCGGTCCAGTGAAGTGGAAAAACTGTCCGCGTGACATTCCTCCTTGAATGCTGCGAGAATGGCAAGAGATTGTAAGCAACGAAAATGTAGAAAATTGAATGTTTTACTAGAAAATCTTCAAGGCCAATTATTAACTTTTCTGATTCAGCCGATTTTGCTAAAAGAACCACTCCATTAACAGGATTGTCGCGCAACTTCCAACGTGGTTCACGGCTAAACTAGAAGAGTTAATTATTACTTGGCCTTGAAGATTTTCTAGTGAATCATACAACAACTTTATCGCTTACAATTGTCAGATATTTCTTGCCATTCTTGCAGCATCCAAGAAGGAACGTCAAGCGGACAGTTTTTCCACTTCATTGGACCGGCGCCGGCGCGTAAATTTGACCGCGATTAACGTCTAAATTGAAGAAGTTATCCAAATTACCAAATTCCCTACAACTTTGTTCCCGACAGTTTTCACACATATCTCACCGCTCTCATAGAAAAAATACCGCGACGCATGTTTTTCCAACTTCTCCATTTTTAGCGCACTTTCCCAAAAAAAATGAGAAAAAGGCGCTTTTAGCTTCATTTTGTCCGTCCGTCCGTCCGTCTGTCCGTACCCGAGATAACTCCTCAGGGAAGAAAGATATCGATGTGTTGTAAACGCTGATCAATAGTACATAAAATATGTCCAGGATGTCAAGTTGACTTTTGGTTTTTTGTTATTCAGCTGCCATCTTTGATCCATTTTTTAAGCCAAATTTTATAATTCTGGCGCTATTTTGGCTGCCATACTGAAATTTCTGCCCAAATAACGGTAGAACCCTAATTAACATCTTGCGTTCACTAATCCTCCAAAAAGGAAGTGCGCTCGCTACTGAGCCTCATGGCCGGCATGAGGCATAGTCGCTTGTTAATCCATAGTTTCCGGGCTGGTTGGAAATGAAATTTCAGTTTGCCCAATTCAGTTTTTCATTCTTTACATTGCCATTTGTTTTTTCATCTAGCCCCTGATTAGTTTCAATTTTAGCATGAAAATCGCCTCATTTTCGTTCATTTTATTTCATTCATTCTCTCGTTCATTCTGGCGACCATCACTGATCGATTCAGAGAAGTTCAGAGAACAATATATCAAAAAATTATGAAAATCGAAGATGAATCATTTTCCAGTATACCGTTTTCATAACGAAAAAGTGACTTTCTATACTTTTTATAACATCTGTCAAAAAAAGAGTGTGATGTCCAAAATTCGTCATTTTTCGGTTAAATAAAAATAAAAATCTTTCAGATCGGACAATGGATTGAAGAGCTATGATTTTTTCTCAGAGTAGAATGCAAGTCGAAGGTGAAAAATTAATAAAAATTGTAATTTTGAAAAAAAAAACAAAATTATAAAAAACAGTGTCTTCAACATATCCGAAATTCATGAAAATCCGTCACCATTCACCATGAGTGCAAAAAGTGATGGCTTTGACATGGAATAACTCTGCTGTAAAGGTAACTGGCACCTGACCTGCCGTTACCCATGAAGTAATATAGGTATCAGTGGAAAAAATATACAAATTTCTACAGGATTGTGATTGTGCGGCATTTTCCAAGAAAACCATTTCATTTCGAAATTAAAACTTGTACTCTCACACAGGCCACAAGACATAAAGCGCTCAAAGCCGGCTATGCATGAGCTGGTGATCACTGTGTGTGCCATTCATCTTTTGATGTGGAAATATGGTTTGCCATTAACTGGACATTAGAGTATAACACACTCACACATGTGTACGTAAACGTTCATGATGCGGTATACTATACTACTTATGGTGTGGTTATTATTATTATTACTGTTGTTTCTGAAGATACTTACGCTCAACGGAGTCGGTAGAAGGGCCTGTAACACAAAAGGAACAAAAAATTAATTATATTTGCGAAAAAAAACTTGCTGGGCGATTAAAAACATAACTCCCCCAGTATGGGATTTGTAGATTTTGCGGGAAAAAGTTCATTATTCGCGTTCTCCAGCACGTCGTTTTTAATTAATAAGCACACTCAAAGCACGATTTGGGGCGGCGGGGGTGGTGGTTGCGGTGGGCTCTAACGAGTACTTTTTGGAGCATTTTTAAATCGTCTCGCGGATTAGAGGGACACGATGAGCGTGGTGAATGATGATGAGAGAAACAAGAAAGAAGGGTGGAATATCACGACTCGCACAACAAAAAGCTGCTGAAAGCACCACGTAAAGCATATACTTTCATAAAAATTAATTGCGTCCATTACCATACAATTTTTTTAGTAAGGGTGGCTTTTCTTTTAATCCACTATGACATCCTCAATTTATATTCGTATGGGATGAGTTCTTCTCACATTTACTGTGTTGCATGGGCGCTGATGTTTTGGGGGTTCGCGATCTAAATATTTGAACACAAACTTTTTTACAGTTGGCAGTAGAGCGAAGAGTTTACCTCGTCGACGAATACGTCTTTCGTTTATACTCCTGAATAATCCATACATGTTAAAGCCAAGTTGGTATAGGTATACGTCACATGCAGCAACTCATCAGCCTTCGTCAAGTTCGAAACGTCAACGTCGCCTTTTCGGCCCTTCTTTGTCGCGATACAAAATATTGCACAGCGATTCAACGATCGCATTTCCCTTTTCCGATCTAGTCAGATAGCGGGAGGAAGATTGTGAACTGAAACCCCAGTGCGCATAATTATCATTAGCTGATGCTCCCCACAATAATTCAAAACAGGTAGATACATATAGGTCATGAGTACATAATAGAAATAGCTATTGTACACTGTTATGGAATTTGCATTGGATACTTTTATAATTCAGAGATTAACGTTTGAACACACTCTGTTTATTACTGTGTGCTACTAAATACACGTCATTTATTATTCGCACTGAGATAAATCGCTCTAACTTCGCCGATTACTCGCTGTTGTCGTTCTGAATTTTAATCTGGCATCGGTGGCTCGTCTGTGCTCATATACTTCGACTGTTACTTTCGGAAACATTCCTCCAGTTCTCTGGCATATTCCACATTAACCGTCGCCAGTAGATTCGGACGGCTCTCGAAACATCCATCACATTCACGGTTCTGAAAACTCGGCACCTCCGCCATTTGTGCAGATGTGTTCTACTTGCCTGCTGGAGTCTGCCTACCAGTTTGTACGAAGGATTTGGAATAATCACCTATATACTCTCGAATGCCTCTCTCCTCTCGATAGAAAAATCAACCTGTTTTCGCTCGATGAAATATCCACTAGGAATACAGAGTTAATCCGGTTGGACAGTTTTTAAAATGATCACCCGGTATTTTTATATTTTTATGCCAATAAATTTTGACCCAAAAACGTCAGTTGAAAAAAGTATTTTTCCTACGACCACCCACGAAAACGTTACTTTCTGTACGGTATAGTAGGTGCGAAACTTGCCAATTGCAAACACTGTGCGCGAAAGTAAAAATATCGTCACTAGTGCCTTTTGCTTTCGCTTTTCAATGACAGACATAGTTCCATGGCAAACGATCTTCTATTATCCAGTATTTAGAGGGCGTCCCTGGACCACACACTTTTCTGGGCATGCCACTGATGCTTCTTCGCCCCCAGTAGGTGGTCGTTGTTCACAGTCGAGAACTTCCAGTAATCAGTAATAATAGAAATAAAACGAATCGCGTGAAAATGTTGGCTAAATCCGTGACATTGGAATCAAGAGGGATTAGCATAATTTGGTTTTAGTAGCTAGGTAAATCTGAACAAAACATCAAAAAATCCCTAGCAGCTGTCAATGTCAAGCAGCGTTGCCGGTTATTGTGAAATTTCTCAAAATTGGAGGAATTTCATCTGGTTTTCGGTAATTTCATTTAATTTACATAAAAATGGAAAAGTGGCAATACAAAATTCAAAAATATACATTAGAAAATCGGATATCGATAAGTAGTATCGGTAAGTCACGCCTTCGAACATAAGTATATTTTGATATTTCGATCGGCAATGAGCAGACCTCATGGAGCAGACGTCGGACAGCGAAAATAGGTCGGTCGAAGGAAAAATAGTGTACACAACTCGCGAAAAAGTGTCTTTTCTTGCATTCGTGTGATTACCAATTTAGCAATTTTTCACAATCATGCGAAAAGTATCACTTTCGTTGCTTGTTTTGTAATATACTATTTCAATTTAATCCAGAGGTATAATCGCATTAGGTACAACAATGTTAGATTATATACCAAGGGATAATACTCAAGATTTACATGATATAATATACTTGTTTCGACAATCGTTGGTATGGGGCATTTACTCACCCTTTAGTTAAAGTTAACTAGAAATGGAAATGCTGCCGCCCTGAAAATGTTTATAGCTATTCAAGACTATTAGTTTTACAAAAATATTTAAGCCTGCCTCACATACATACTAGCTACTAGTCGAGCTGTATTTCACAACTTAATTAGAAAGGTAAGTATGCCACAACTGGGAAAAATAAAGAAAAAATCTCGAATCAAAACTCATTTTGCGGAAATCCGGCAAAGCTCTGCTGAAGTGGGAATCTGAGGTGCGTTTTTTTAAAGTTATTGTATGGCGCGGCGCCTGGTTAAATTTAAAATGGAACCTTATATCCGACATTTCAAGATGTGCGATTCTCTTGAGTGTTTACGGTTTGCGTCACTTCAGCTGACTTCACCCTAAATTTGCTGGTGGCATTTCAAGAGTAGGTATTCCTACCTACATCACCTGCGATACTTCCACGCGAAAGCTCTCGATAATAATGTGCCCTAAACTGATGAAGTCTGAGATGAAGGAATGTCTAAAGTATAAATAGCACGGGGATATTGTTTTATATAGCTTCCGTGCAACCACCGACCGCGCTTTTGATGCTTCAGAGACTTCGAGAGTAGATAAGTCATGGATCTGTACTTGACTCGACTGTCAATTGGAGTACACCAGATCAAACAATGACCTTAATATGGGCGCTACCATGGTGGATAACATAACAGCAGTTCTCGAAAGCCTACGAAAACTAGGAATTTGAATCCAATTACGGTATTTAAAGTAAAAAAAGTATCGTATGAAGAAGGTTTGAGAGCCACTGATTAGCAGGTCTGTCATCGCCGCTGCTATTTTGAATGACACTGAGTCAGTCAAAAAACGATTCAGCAAGATAACAACAAGAACATTACGTCAAGTTCAAGGTTTGTAAGTTTGTACGAATAATATTATTGAATTAATCAGTTAATCTTCTGTAGACTTAGACAGCGATCAAGTGCGTTTATTTCTGATTAGTGCCTGTTGTTTATCATGACGGATATGTCGGCCCAGTAATTGGGTACATGGCAATTGACGCAATTATCAGTCCAGTTTAGATACAGGTCTATGAGAGAAGTAAATAAGGTTAGGTATGCATATTTGCATATATCCCATTCACTTTTTATTTTCAGTAGAATGACTTTCTGGAACAAAATTCAAGTGACAAGCTGAAGCGCACGGAGGATACGGCTGATGGCCACTGATAGTTTTGCTCCAAAACTTTGCAGGTGCCATCAGCCGTAGCAGTAGCCCCCCAGTTCCCAGTTTGACTCTTTAGGTATTTTTGCTCCAAAAAGTCATTCGACTGAATTTAAAACGTGAACGGCGTATACCTACTTAGAATACTTGGATCTATACTCGTATAACATCTGACAGTTTTACTCAATCACTCGCACTGAATTGGCTTGGCCGCGCAGCCTACCGGCATAAAAATAGATTGTTTTTTTCCTTCGTTTATTCCACGTCGACCAATTTTTGCAACAAGGCCCAACACCACCGCCGGTGAATGTTTTTCTCCACTATACCGGAAATTCTTTCGAGCCGTTGTGTGTTCCAACACTGGGTAGGGATATAGGGTCGGCAACATCGTTCACATTTTAGTGTTATGCGGCACATTTGGGCATTATTTTCTCAAGGGACCACCAAACTGCTACCCAACAGCATTAGAGAAGAACTACCAACCAGTAGCGACGACTTTCGCTACGTAATCTCGAACATTTTCACTTGCGTGTACATCACGTCGCGATGTTTCGGTGGCAACTGTCGCACTATACATAGCACATCTATCAAGACGTTAGCATCAAGTTAACATGGTATACAATTCGTGCCAATACAACACATTGCTTTCATAGCCTACTCTAATGAAAAAAGTCGTGAAACTGATTGAAACTGTACCTTCCTAATTTGGTTTATTAATGCATATAACTGATATTTCCACTGAATGGGCATCTACTACATATTGATACAAAGCGTGCAAATCATACAATTATGCAAATATGCGTTCCTTATAATAATGCAACTTTGTTGTATCGTGCATATGAATTGCATTGTTGCGGAATCCCGCAATTAATTCATTTAAGCATTAATTCACACACATGAAAACACCCGATTTTGAGCTCCCACCTTTAGGGTAGTTATGGCGAACATAATGCTAATGTGCTTCAACATAATCGATGGCATCATAACAGAGGGTCGTATAAACCAAATTTTCAAGCCTCTTTTATTAGATTGTTAGGTTTAGGTATACAGGGTGATTCAAAGTGTTGGACCAAAGTCCACCAAAAATATTTAAAAAGTTCCACGACTTTTATTTTTGCAGTTACGAAGGGTCGAAGGGGGAGCTTGTGGTGTGGTGGTCAGCGCGTTCGACTAACACTCCAGGAGTCATGGGTACTCCCACTGTGAGCGCTCGGATTTTCATCCCCAAAACAAGGTCTTTGATTTAGTTGGAATGCTTGCTAAATGCAGGAAGCGCCGTGTGTCGCATAGCACGTTAACTACGAACGATAGTGCCGACCCCATGCGATGTTGGTGGTCGTTAAAAATTCCTACCCTGTGTTGGAACAACACACAGAGGTTCGGCAAAATTTCCGGTATCGTGGAGGAAAGCATTCACCGGCATCGGTGTTAGACCTCGTTGCGGAAATAGGCCGACGTTAAATAAACAAATGAAAAATGGGTCGAAGGGTAGTCCTTCGAACCCTTCTAGTAGATTCGTTACTGAACAAAGATCTTGGCAGACTATTAATGGCAAAATTATAAATGAAGAATATCAACTACTGAGTGTGTCCTAGATTTCCATTTACTGTACAGGGTGATTCATGAAATACAAGAAATATATGTTCCTTAAAAAAAGTCCTCCAGAAATAATTCTTTGTAACCAAGACCCTGTGATGATCTGCTCTACATTGAACAACCTTTCGAAGAAAAATAATTCTCGAAGTTTCTGACTTCGTCCGTCTTCTTAAGTACGCTGTCGGTTTTTCCGTACACATTGCTGTACTGCCGGTTGCAGGCGTGATCCTCGGGGTGTTTTCCCTGGGCCATCCGAAGAGGAGTTTTCAGCCGGCTGAGAACCAGACAAGACCCGTCTAGATTGTCTTTTGTAATACACCGATAGGTGAGGTGTATTATTGCTACATCGAGGATTTTCACGAGGGTATCCGAGTGTAAATCGAGATGTAAGCGATAATATTATATCGAACCTAGAGGTGTATTCGTCAAGACAATAAACCGAAGAGCACTGAAAATCTTGTTGAAAGAGTGAAAACTATTTTAATGTTTCAGGTTGGTCACTCCGGAGAGGTGTTTTCACCAATGCAATGACTCATGTAAATTCTATTTCTATTCGACTTTTCCGACAGGATATCCAAAGTCGCGGTGCTAGTGGCCTCCGCTAGGGCTAGAAACGTATTTTCGATAATGACAGCTGAATGACAAGAGAACACAACAGTCAAACTTTTACGTATCCGCTATGTGCGTTCGCCAAAAAAGTGGGAGGAGTCGACATCAGCGTTCAAGGTGACGATTGTAGAAACTGAATAAATCCAATTTGTTTTGTTTTCGGTAGCTAGATGTCGCTTCTCGACTGAATGCACATGGTCATTCCGCTATGTGCGTTCGCCAAAAAAGTGAGAAAAGTCAACATCAGCGTTCAAGGTGATGATTTACGAAACTGAATAAATCCAATTTGTTTTGTTTTCTAGTGACTAGTGACGCCTAGATCAAAAATAGTATTATAGCCAAAAGAACAATAATTGAAAGACATGCTGACATTGATTGTTTTGACGGTCTCAATAAACGAAATCCAAGTAACAAAAACAATGAGTTCACTTTCCCAAGTAACACGATTCAAGGATATTAGTTCCAATTTCCAAGTCACAAATGAGATATCTTCAACATCTACTGACAAAATACGTAAAAAAAACGAATGCGAAGCCTGTTTACCTATTGTTGCATCATAATCAGGCCAGTATAGAGATGAATCATATAAAATCATATGATGTTTTTGAATCACCCTTTATTCCAAAAGACCATTTTCCTCAAAGATCGTGGTTAAGAGAGGACACAATAAAAATTTTGTTTTCCCAGGACGCATAGTTTTCGAGGAAAATGCGATTGTCGTGGAGGATGAAACACCCTGTATGTATATCTACGTAAAATATGCTGTGGTAATATCTATCTATCAACTACAGGCACATGAATACATTGACTGCGGTTAAGCTCTGAACATTGATACAGTTTGTCTATGGGTTAGTACTTAAGTGTAGATAGTAATAGAACGTATAGGTATAATATGCATCACACCAACTTGACAAAACAAACCCGACATTAACAATATGTGCTCGAAATATACCTACCTACCTATACCTACCTATCTACCGAACAACCACAAACTGTCAAAGCGAAAATTACCACCAGCATATACAGGAGTGAATAGTTTCGCAACTTGGGCACAGAGAATTTTACTGTTTCTCGACAGGACTTGACTGTCAGTTCTGTTGTTGGCATGCTATATTGAAACTTGGCGGGAAGCTGTGATTGCTGCGGCATTTTATACTAAGCTACGCAAGCTGACATTTATTCGATTCACACTGGAATTTGTCTTTGCAATCGTTTCAACAACGTTTTATAGGCGGGTATTATAAAAATACAACATGTTTAGTAGGTATGCTTCGACAGTCGTGAAGTGTCAAATTCTTGACTGCATCTGTCACTTTTATGACGCAATAATGGGTGCTTTTCACCTAGCTCCAAGTTTAGTACACCTGCCATTTACGCATGTGCGGGTGCTAAACGGTGCTTTCCATCTACGTGTTCTTACTTCTTACCCGGTCGTGCCTCGTGTTGCCAGAAGTAGCGAAATGAAAGTACCGAACTGGCTTTAAAAAAGTACTGAATTCGAAAGACAGCGTACTGACTTTAGATTTTGCAAGAGATTTGCTCAAATCAACGGTAGTTGTAAACTTCTAAAATTCAAATTACTAAGATAAGTGAGCTTCATCAACCTAAAAACATTAATATGCCATGATTTTTGTGTTTTTGCTCTAGCTTTTCTCCAAGTTTTCACTGAACAGAACAGGAAATCGTAAAATGGAAAACATACTGAAGTTATCAACGAGGTACTTGCGTACTTTTTTGATTGCAAGAGTACTGAATTCAGTACAAAAGTACTGACACTGGCAACACTGCGAGTGCCTTTCCGTGGGTCATCTAAAATTTTGTGCTATCGAAAAGCTGGGTGCTTTTGATGGGTGACAGCTGACGACACGTCATTTTCCGCATTAGTTTCCTGTGTGCTGCCTGTGCCTGTGTGCCTGTGTTCCTGTTTTCAATGGCACGAAATTTTGGATGACCCACGAGAAGGCAGAGAACCGGGTAAGAATGCTAAGAAGAATACGAAGATGGAAAGCACCGTTTGGCACCTGCACATGCGTGAATGGCAGGTGTACCAAACTTTGTGCTAGGTGAGAAGCACCCACTGTCGCTTGTTTTCCATTGAACAGCCTACCTTTCTCTCACATTCAAGAGCAAACACCAGTGGGTAGGCAACCCATTTATACAATTTAATAGGTTTTTGTGGTTATCCAAGATATACAGATAAAAACTCAATTTTCCGCCACACAGCTACCTACACATTTATTTTAGTTCTTCCGATTTTATTATTGCTTTTGTGGAACAAATTGCATATACATATATTTTCGCGAAACATGCGACTGCGAAAATAATGTGTATTATTCTGCATATCATTTTGGTTTTGATAAGTGCAAAAAATGCAATAATTCTGCTCAAATATGAAGTATTATAAAGTCTACGTCGTTATGCTGCAAAAAGAAGTAATTTTATCTTGCTTTTCCATGAAAAGGCAATTATCAATAAATGTGTTGCTTACTCACTAGTGACTGATTGTCATCGCCGTCTGTGGCAAATCTGCGCCGTTTCCCATTTCTACGCTATTGGCGTGCGTCAATTGTGAACTATGTCATGTTACGTTGCTTTGTCGATTGTCGAGGGAGAAGGAGGAACCGACTCGTTACATGATGGTCCTTTTGCACCGATTAATCCCTGGACAGCGACAGGATGCCCAGTTCACACCCGCATTCACAAAATTTACGTAACATTAACCCCGGTTTTCCTTGTTACTTAACTTCACAAACTTTCACGTTTATAGGATCACGTTTTTCTTCTAGTTCTCGTCTCTTGTAAATCGGGTTTTCCTGGGATTGTAATTAGTATGTTCACTTCTACCGTGATTCTAGTCGGCTGTGAGAGTTTCTAAGTTTCCAAATCTGAAATATAGAAAATCCCCAAAACTTTGCAGTTGGCTGCTCTGGCTTCATTCGGCACAATAATTCACGAAGAGACACGAAGTCGTCCGGACCAGTTTTGAAACACATTTATGCGTATTTCCTCGGCAGATAGACGGATCATTTTTGCGGGACGTGATGTCTGACGCTTTTTTCCATTTCACTGGAAAATCTAGTGATTTTTCGACCTGTTTTTAATTTTCGCCAAACCCAATGAACAAATAAATCCAAGGAGCCTCGACATTTGACAGTTGTCAAAAATACATTTCTAACCTCTCGAAGCCGGTTCAACTTTCGATGGTTCAAATTAAAGAATATACAAGCTCTTCGTCCAAAAAAGGGGCCCCATGCAATCATCAACCCTTTTGCATGTTCCAGACAAAAAGACACGCCAAGTCCTGAAGAATTATAGGCGATACAAGGATCGCTGTGGCGGTCTGTCATTGGCAAAAGAATTTACGTGTAAAAAGTTTATTGAATCAAATTTAAAAAAAACCCAGCCGCTCAAAGTTGTGTATTGGATCGAAATTGATAATTGATGTTAGTACCTTAATTTGCAATTTGCTTTCGTTTTGGGGTTTCCCGAGACGAGTTTTTGTTGTCCCTGAATGGGCCGCCGTCAACAAAGCTCTGCGCCCTCCTGGTCGGACTTCCACATATGACGTGGTCAAATTTCCAAGATTTTAATATCAATGATAAGAAATATAACTTTACTTTCAGAGAAGCCAGTTTCACACCAGGTAAAACGATGACAAGCCTACAATGCCAGAGTAGAAAATTTGTCCAGCCGACTAGAATCAGAGTAGAAGTGAACTTACTACACTTACCTCGAAAGTTTCTCGCACGTACTGCCAAGAGCACTGTATTACTTACATACAAATTTTTATAACTTGAAAAAAGTGACATAGCCATGAAAAAGCCCTTACGTAGAACATTCACTGTGAAGCCAGGAACCAAGCCTTTTATTCTATTAGGCCATAATTCCAAAGAAGCAAGACCTTGTCGCTTTCCTTCAAATGACCATGTTTTCATGTACTTATGTAGCATTGTGCTCCTGCTGGTACGTAGTTTTTTTTTTAACCGTCGGCCTATTTCTGCAACGAGGCCTAACACCGACGCCGGTGAATGCTTTCCTCCATTACCGAAAATTTTGCCAAACCCCTGTGTGTTCCAACACAGGGTAGGGATTCTTAACGACCAACAACATCGCATGGGGTCGGCACCATCGTTCGTATTCTACGTGCTATGCGACACACCTAACATAAATCATCGTTAACAGTCACGTTAAAAGTATCGTGAATTTGCTTAATGTTACAAATAGCGCACATCGTTTACTCAGACGTTTTCTCGTTTCGTCTTTCGCCACTTTCGTTCACATTGCAAACATTGAAGGAATAGTTTGGACACAATGCTAATTTATTTGTTATCAGGAAATTTGGAACTAAACACTAAAAAGGAGTGGGGAAGAGCCGTTAAAAACAGTGATTCTTCAACAATCGAGAACTTCACAAAATTTTTGGTTACAAGATAGCAACTGCTTGGAACATCGATCAAAATTCTTCAGAATCAAAGCCTATAATTCATGTTTCCGGCGTCGCGTCGGTTAAAACATACTGGGATGAATCATGCGTAGAAGAGCCTTCCAGCACCTGACTGTCATTGGATATCCATTTTTTCAAATTGAAGCCTGCACTGGATAATGACTGGTGGATAGAATGGATTCAATATTTCGTCTGAGAATGATCCCATCTTAAACGCTCGAACAACCGGAAATCAGATCGTCTACATAGAAATCTTCACGTATAACCTGACTACAGTGAGTGGAAACAATGTTAAACCCCCGAGTTTAAAAAGACATCGCCGTGTTGAAAGAAATGAGGCGCTGGCCGCTCCGAATGTGACGGTCGTCAGTTTTTAATAATTCAAGGCTTTTCCGGGTTTTTGCGCCATCCAGACTATAATATCATTTATCTACGGCTGCTATCGAAAGTATAGAGCTCCACTAGTTTATCAGGTTTAAAAGACGTTGTGATGGGAAACGTGGTTAAAGTTATTGATTTAATTTTGATATGTTTCAACAGCTCTTCATTCTTCAAATACCGTTGTTGATGAAAATATTGCCTGATACTCATGTTAAAAGTGGCTTATTTTGTTCGCGGGGTTGCTTTTAACACTTACTATACATATAGCTGATTATTGCGTCGGTATTTTAATTTGGAAGATAAGTTCATCCACTACAGTACCTAATAACGATCACACACCTTTCACGATTCGACTCTTTGTTCCTAGAATTCCGCACGTGTTTCACCCTTTGTTAGGGACTCATCAAATCATCAATGCAGAGGCATTCATGGTTCAAGTGCAGGAGCCCGACAAGAAACGGTCTGAAATCACACAAGTATTACTCACTTGTAACTTGTATGTAAATACTTGCAGATACACCAAGACTCAACATCAGTGAGATTCTGCTGTTGCTATGATTGTGTTTGTTTATAGCAATTGAATGCGAACTTGTTGCTTTTATTGATATATCGCATTAGGTGAGTCGGGAAAATACATCTCTAACCTCCATGGTCACATCTAAGATTGATATTTGATGATTTTTAGTAGGTATACACAGTGTCACGGAATTTCACTGTCGAAAAAATAAACTCGACTCTCCACTCCATTCCTCATCGGCTTTATACAAGGTGTCGAAGAAATAGGTGTAGAAAATTCAATCACAAAGTCCTTGGACGATGTTGATAACGGCTGTGGAGTTTTTCTTTTGAAAATTCGACTTTTTTTGTCCTGTTACTTCCGTAACTTAACTTTTGAATCACTTGTGGGATTTTCCGGAATTTGACTTGAAGGAAGGCGATGAGTCAAAACATTGGTCTGCCAAATAACAGTTTAATGCGTTAAGTCATGAAAAATACATAGAAAAAGTCTAACTTTGAGGTGTTGCACAGGAGGCTTCACCCAGAAGTGGGAAGACTGTTGACATGATTTTTTCAAATGGACCTAGGGCATCACGCGTCATCAAATTTGATTTGGAGAGGCGACAAACGAACAGACCAGACGAACAGACGAACAAACAGACGAACAGACGAACGAACAGACCTCTGGCGCTTGACAGGATGACAGGTCTATAACCTCATATCCTCATTTTATTTTCGTTGTGTGGTGTGCGTCGTACAGATCCAGATGTCTACCTAGACCTACTGTGTGCATCCAAGGGTTCGTCGTCAAAGGGGACCCAAGGCAAGCTGTTTTGCAAAAATCCGCGGGTTTGGCGAGATTGCTCTGTACACAGTCATGGTTTCTGAATGTTCTGGTGAGTCGATGACCTTACAACGTTTTCAAACTTACGGCGACATCGTGCGTTGGTTCTCAAGCGTAGTTCCTACACCTGGGAGGGACCAAAACTATTGGAAAGATGGAATCAATGTCTTTGTGGCCGGTTCCAACTTATACATGTCAAATTGGTGAACAATCAAGTTCTTGTTCTTTCTAATAAGATAACTACGAACTGAGTATGCACCACTTTACTATGAGATACTTACATGTCTTGCATAATTACATCTCTTTTTGTAGGTCCTGTCTCAGCGGCTGAAGAACAAGCTCTCGCAGTGATGGATCATTGCTGATCCAACCAATGAAACGAACATGTTGACATGTCGCCTTCATCCTGCAGAGGGATTGCAAACATGACACGATAGCTGTGACTTCAGCAAAGACCAAGATTCTGGTGCGAAATTTGTAATACAGTAGAAACTCGATTATCCGTGCTGGTCGGGACCAAGCCTTAACCGGATAATTGAAAACATGGTTAATCGAAATGATGCCCAAAAGGCGATAATTTTTTGAGATTTATATTTTTAATTTTTTCAACACTTGGATACATAATTTTATTATAAGCAAAAAAGTAATGAAACTGGTTGAACGTAACAAAAATACAAGAATGCAATAATATTTTCATCTTATAACGGAGCTTACGCTTTACAGTGAACTGTTTTTATTGGTTTTGGAAATTCGACTTTTGTGGGAAGGTGAAATACGGAGATACGCTCGGAGATACGTCATTTCCAGCTTTCATCACAGATAATCCGCGCACGGATGAGCAACAGCAACGCACGGATAATAAGCGCACGGGTAACCAACGCTGATAATCGACGCACGGATTATCCGCCGCACGGATAATCCGCCGCACGGATAATCCGCCGCACGGATAATCCGCCGCACGGATAATCCGCCGCACGGATAATCCGCCGCACGGATAAGCCGCGCACGGATAATCGAGGTTCTACTGTATGTATATTATTTGAAAACATACTTAATGCAGATGTGAAAGCATACTGGAAGTCGCCCCCGAGGTCGCCTCTTGCTGCTTTAGCTGTTCCAGAGGCATCGAGAGACATAGACTTTTTATTGAGAAACAAAAATCTGGGAAGATTTGCTAAAGGTGAACTCTTGCCAAACGCAAAGAAATTGGCTACGCATGTCAAGAAGAGATTGTGAAAACCCTCCAACTTCTGAAGGATGCTGCTCAACAAAGCACTTTGTTTGCAGTCGTTCCATCATTCTGGGGTCCTTTTTCTAACATAGATTTGAATTTAAACATAGAAAGCAAAAATAAATAGATGTAGACATATTTATTAGTTCCATTAAAATTGGTTTCTTTTTAAAGAAATTCGGTGTGACAAAATTATACTCGAATAATGAAATCAGTAATAGAATCAATGGTAAAATTATTCTTCATCAGCTTTTCAAACTTTTAAAGTCCTCGAGTCCGTTCAGGTGTGGGAACAACGCTTGGAAACCAGATACCCAGGACATCGCCGTAGTTATCTTAGAAAACATTGCAAGGTCATCGGAACATTCAGAATCCATAACTGTGTAGATAGTAACCTCGCCAAAAACGCGGATTTTTGCAAGATAGCCTGCCTTGGACCCCCTTTCAAGCGGAGAAGGCTTTCAAGCCTCCAAATCCATGGAAATATTCGCCTATTGTTTTTGCCGAAACCGCCACAAAGGCGATCATCGACAACGACGAACCTTTCAATCACACCGTAGCGTAGGCACACACTTGGCTCTCTACAAAGCACACAACGAAAACAAATCTAGTAAAACGACCAACTTCAAATTTGTAGGTTAAAAAGGTTATGTTTTGACGTTGGTTGTCAACTGCGGGCGAGTCCGTTCGTTTGTCGCCTCTCCAAATCAAATTTGATGACGCGTGATGTCCCAGGTCCATTGGCCTTATTCGTTCTAGTTTAAATAGCATTTTGAGCTATAGGCTGTCTGATTTCTACATGATTCTAGTGGGCTGCGATTCAGGCCGGGATCGGCCGATGGCGACCAGAAACACAGCCCACTCGAGTCCCCTGCGCCTGCGCAGAACGTACACTGTAGCGTTTATTTGACGGATAGAGTTGGATGGAACTTATCCGGAGATGGAAATACCGGGCCTTATACCGGGCCAATAACATCATATTCACAGTGGTAGCTATGCTGTCTAGCTGTAGAAAATTAGATAGGTAGGTACTTACTAACTTGCTCAGTGGCGCCGAACTCATAAAAAGTTACTATGGCGAAGAAAATTTTAGACCCCCCCCCCCCTATTGCCACGCTACGGTCGGGCCGGTGGGCCCAAGAGCCCATTATGCAATTTTTTTTTTAATAATAATAATAATATTAACAATAATAAGCAAAAAAAAAGGGAAGCTGCTGACCAAATTGTCTATAGATTTCATTTTATTTTCAAATTTAGAAATTTTCGAAATTCTTAAAAATACCCTTTTTAGGTACAGTTGGGAGCAAAATAATTCATGTACAACCTACCTAGATGACATGGCCTAAATTTCAAGTTTAGGAACTGTGGCAGACAATATTGCTGCGTAGTTTGTGGGAAGAAGTTGGTAAGACCCTCTTGTTAAATTGGGCCCCAGTTCTATCAAGAGTAATAAACTAATAAATAGTGTGTAGTGTACATAGTACAATGCAATGTAGCTAGGCACAAGAATCGAAAGTTTTTTGTGAGATCGTAAGATCGTGAGATTTTCCTAGTCCAGTTAGTTGCCTGTTGAAGTCCGTATGATCAAAACCCTTTTGCCTCTAGTCTAGAGTGCTAAGAAATTATTATTTTATACAGGGTGTTCAGGGACGGCGGGAGTGTATAATTACTGGGGGGGGACACAAGTGAGAGGAAAAGAAGTGCGAGCGAAGCAAGAAGCGCCGCAGACGAAACTTTTTCAGAAAAGAGGCGTGATCATCTTTTTTGACATGCAGAAAAATTCTTTATCGAGAAAATTGAAGGGGCTAGGCCCCCCCAAGACTTAGATTGGGGAGGGAGGGGGCATGACCCCCCTTGCCCCCCCGGTTCCGCTGCCCCTGGGGGTGTTACTCTTTTTTTCGTCAATATTCTAGGAGATGGTAGAGCATCAAAAAATAAGTGGACTTTCTCAAGAAAATTAATATCGGAAACGCATTATAACGGATATAGAGGCTTTCAAAGTTGAGTTTTGGAAATGGTTTTTTGGTTATAACTCCAATTTCAAACACGGAATTTTGACCAAATTTACTACACAGAGTAAGTTGATGCATACCTACAAACATTCATTCAGATTCAGTGTACCTAATAATTCTAATATATAATGATTTGCTGGGTAAATCTCTCTTCCTCTTCTTTTCCTCCCTCTTTCCTTTTATCCTTTTTTTTTTCTTCTTTTCCTTTTTTTCCTCTCCAGACCCCCCCCCCCCTCATTTTGAAGTATGGCGAGCGCCACAAAAAAAGGTCTATTCGGCGCCACTGAACTTGCTCGTCTATACCGACACGCTTATTCTGTTTCCTTTTGCTCACACTGACTGATGGTGTTAGATATACCTACCTATATACCTATACGCAATATATCGTGAATGGTCCACCACCTTGTGCAGGCTTTGTGAAAATCAACACGAGCTCCTTTTAAGACAAGCGCAGACAAACATACCAAAGGTAACGATTTGACATGGACCCATTCATGCGGAAAGGTAAGGTTGCATGGAATATGATAAGATCCGAAATTGGTAACGCTTCGCTGTGCGCAGAAAGTAGACTAGACTAAGTATAAGTACACCGTACACCTACATCAATGGTTAATGATGTATAGGTTTTTCGCAACCCTTAGCATTAAATTAGGCTCAAGTCTCATGCAAACTTCCCCATGTCATCCAATTATTGTAATTCCCCAAGTGTGACTAAATTGTCTAAGATTCCATGAACAGGTTGTCGGGTATATTTCTGAGTATTTATGCCGATTATGTATACCACCACCCACGCGGTCACGCTCTCCCGTGTGGGGGTTTTATTCATTATTAGACAAATCGTACAATAAACGTAAGAGATCCTTTTCTGAATGACGGAAGCCTACGCATCAGATACACGAGTACCGACAACAGTGATGTGATACCATTCATGTATCGATCTTGGCAAAAAGTTTGCTGAGTGGGGGGATTAACGATCACCTGGTATAGTAAAATTCCACAAAATCTCATCAAAATAAAAACTAACAGAATTTACAGGGAAGTAGCTACTTTGCCAGATAACGTGATAACTAATTAAAACACAGAAAAATTCTCCATGCATGAAGCTTGCTTGCATCCTGAGTTCGAATAAGTTTTGAAATAGACCATAGACCTTCACCCGGTTAATTTCTGTTACAAATAAAAGGCTGCATGCTGTGTTAGAAGTGCACCTGTTATTTTTTGTTTATTCAACGTCGACCAATTTCTGCAACGAGACCTAACCCCGACGTCGGTGAATGCTTTCCTCCACTTTACCAGAAATTTTGCCGAGCCCCTGGTGTTCCAACACAGAGCAGGAATTTACAACGACCACCAACATCACATGGGGTCGGCACCATCGTTCGTATTTTACATGCTATGTAGCTTGAGTATGTATAGAAGCTTGTTTTCGAGGCTAAAATCTGACCGTCCTCGGCGGAGATTGAACCCGCGACGTCTGGCATTACAGTCAAACGCGCTGACCACTACATCATGCAAGCTCCAGTGCACTTGTTCGGCCACTGGAATCCATATTATTTGAGAACCGAGAGCATAACGTTGTCATACTATAATCTTTCACTGGTCATAACCGACAAGCGCTGGAACTGATTGCATTTCAGTTTTTGGCAATGAAAAGAGGACTCCGCAAATGAAGTAAAGTGGCGAGCACTGTATTCTGGATGTCAAATCTTTCAAGATCGCCGAAAAAGCGACATGTCTTGCTTTTATACATGGTTAGCAACTGCACAAGGACTCCTGTAGAAGTGTAGAACTAAGTAGGTAACTTTTTTTTAAGACGAATAAAGCTTGATATCCAGAATGAATTGCTAGCCACTTTACGTTGGAGAAGCCTTAAGGGGTTTCTGATGCGTCTAAAAAAGTTGTTGACGGGAATCGGTTTTATTTTATTTTTTTTGTCTAGTAGAAACTCTCCCAAAAAGAAAATGTATGGGCATTGCTATCAAATTTTGAAAATTTCCAAAAAAAAAATGAAAATTTTTTATTTTGATTTCTGAAAATTCAAAAACCAGATAGCATCGACAATACATCTTTCCTCAAGAAAGTCGCATGCCAAATTTGAACTTTTTATTTAAAAAAAAAGCTACAAAAAATGATTCCTCGGAGACATGAAAAAGTGAAGTAGAAATCATTTTTGGTACCTTTTTTTTGGAATAAAAAGTTCAAATTTGGCATGCGACTTCCTTGAAGAAAGGTGCAATGTCGATGCTATCTGGTTTTTGAATTTTCAAAAATCAAAATTAGAAATTTTCAACATTTTTGAAAATTTTCAAATCTTGATAATCAATGCCCGTACATTTTCTTTTTGGAAGAGTTTCTACTTGACGAAAAAAATAAAATAAAACCGATTCCTGTCAACAACTTTTTTAGTCGCATCAGAAACCCCTTAAGCAAGATAACAATTTATAAATTTCTTGTTGACATAATGCACTATCGACAGTCAATTCGAATTTTGCGGGTAGTATGTCGTCACCAGCTACCAATAGCGGCTTCGCGGTTCCTGCTCAATGCTCGGCCTGGCTAATGTATTGTTTTGATATTGGCTGGAGCTTCCGACTCGGGGATAAGAGACAAACCCTCACAACTGGCGGAGGAACTACTCGAGAGCTTGCCAAATTCATCCAACGCGAAGCTGCTGCATGGGCCTGCCAAGAGCTCTCGCGATTAGACTAGCTGTAAAGATACAAGGGGTTATGCCGGAATAAAGCCGTGCGGCGACAAGAGCCTTCGAGGTACTTTTGTAAGGATTTCTGGAACGTTTGCGGGTACAAAAAGAGGTGTCCGAATTCCGAACCGAGACCGGCAGTTTAGCTCAGAGACCGAACAGTGGGATAGGAAAACGAAAGCGAAAAGCGGTTCACCAATAAATTTATCTGTGAATTATAATGTGAATACGTATCGTGTAAGCAGTAATAAATAGTGTATAATGAAATTGTAGGTACAGCTGACGTTAAGGACTCTAGAATAACCAAACGCGAAAATTCGCAACCGCTCCTGAAACCTGCATTTTTCTATGCTTTCCCACTGCCCCGGTTGTCACACTTCGCGATGGACTCATACTTTGATTTCTTTGTGGATTTCACTCTGAATCATCATAGCCAAAGACTGAATCTCTTTGTAAACAGTGAAGGCCCATTTCCCTTCAAATCGTCGCCGTTTCCTCACTCTACCATATTCACGCATGTACGAAGTAAGCTTAAGCTTCAGGGGAAATTGACAAAGCTTTTTTGCTCCGCTTGTGCATCGATAGAACTCCACTTTTCAAGTTAAATCTCTCCGGATCTTGCACAAATAATGAGCTGACATGACACCAATTTCCCATTCATGCTTGCGATACAAGCTCGGTGAGTTCCGAGTATAGTTCTAAATATGTAGTAAACTGGCGTATAAAAGGTAAAATCTTCTAGTCAAGCCGCAGTATGTTTTTTCGCCGACTGGTTTCGTTCTTTTCTGAAACATCAACGAGACTCGTACCATATGCTACAAAATAGGTATGACCAAAGTTTGAATTGTGAATAGTACTGAATAGGTCATAAGGAAATCAAATACCGGGTGATCATTTGAAAACTATCCACCTGCAATAACTCCTGATTCCTAGTGGAAATGTCTTCGAGCAAAAACAGGTCCATTTTTATATCAAGAGGGACATCTAAAACATACTTGAGCGAATTTCTATCTTTAGCCCCCTCGCTCCCACCTACCCAAACTTTGAAATTTCGAATGACACTACCTACTTTGCGATAGATCAAATTTAACAGAATTAAATTCTCTTTCTGAAAAAATATTTCTAAAATTTTTAACCCCACCCCTCTCCCCCCTAAATTCTCTGAGTGTCCAATTAAATATTCTTGACCTCTCAATTCTCTTCAATGCAGTCAACGTCATCCTGCACAGCATCGAAAGAGAAAATTTTCTATGGAAAAAGAGCCACCCAAATTCACTCCTTTGCTCCCCCCTCCTCACCTCAAAAATCGAAAATGACAATACCTACTTTGTGATACATCAAACTGAAGGGAATTGAATTCTCTCCCTGAACACAATTTTTTCGAAATTTTTAAACCCCCCGTTTTCTCACTAAAATACTCCAAATGTCCAATTAATTGGGGAAGGGGTAGAAAATTTCAAAAAAATTATTGTTTATAGAAAGAGAATTTAATTTCCTTTGATTTGATGTATCACAAAGTGGGTAGTATTTTGTTAAATTTTGAAGTTGAGGTGGGGGAGAGCAATGGGGTCGATTTGAGTGGCACTTTTTCCACCGAAAATTCTCCTTTTTGATGTTATTCAGGATGATGCTGACTAAACTGAAAAGAATTGAGGGGTCCAGAATATTGAAAGGGACACTCAGAGAATTTTTAGGGAGAAGGGGGGTAAAATTGAAATTTTTGAAAATATTTCTTTCAAAAAGAGAATTTATTTTTCTTCAGTTTGATGTATCGCAAGGTAGGTAGTGTAATTTGAAATTTTATTTTTGGGATAGGTGGGGGCGAGGGGGCTGGAGATAGAAATTTTCAAATGTATGTTTTAGATGTCCCCCTCGATATAAAAATCGACCTGTTTTTGCTCGAAGAAATATTGACTAGGAATCGGGAGTTATTGCAGGTGGATAGTTTTCAAATGATCACCCGGTATATCTATTACGTGTATGAATTAGTAAACGTCGAAGTGAAAAATGTTTGACAGGAGATGAAAATTAACAGTTCAAAAATTTTACAACAAATATAAGGTAGAAAGTGTGTAAATATTGTGAGGTGGATTATTGATGTTATTTTTTGCTTGAAATTAAATGGATTTCAATAATAATTTTCAGGATTTGTATATGATGGAAGCTATATCTTGGAATAGTCAGAAATTTTCGCGAAACGAAATCAGATTTTTTTGCGATATTTCAAAAACTATCAAAGATATTCCTAATTTCTTTGCAAATATTGTTCAGAATGAAAATGCACAAACTTTGCTTCAGTTTCTCATGGCGCAGGCCATGGGCACAATTTAACGTAAGCATCTTCCAGAAATTGTGTTGATGTCTTTTGTATGAGTACATGCATTATCTTTCTGGAAAATAGGAACATCAAGCTTGTGAAGAGGAGCTTGTAGTGTGGTGATCAGCGCGTTCGACTACCACTCCAGGGGTCATGGGTTCGAGTCCCACTGTGGGCGCTCGGGTTTTCGTCCCCAAAACAAGCTCTTTGATTTAGCTGGAATGCTTGCTAAATGCAAGAGTGTCGCATAGCATGTAAAATACGAACGATGGTGCCCACCCCATGCGATGTTGGTGGTCGTTAAAAATCCCTACCCTGTGTTGGAACACACAGGGGTTCGGCGAAATGTTCGTTTTTTTTTAGGTATAGTGGAGGAAAGCATCCACCGGCGACGGTGTTAGGCCTCGTTGCGGAAATAGGCCCAAATTTTCATCAAAGAATAAATCTTTAGTGTTATCCAGATGCTCGAGGACGATGCGTAAGTCTTGCTGCATGCACCTTGAATTTTACTTAAATTTTTTGCAAAAATTCAAGAAATCATTTCTGTGACATCTCTGTTAATCAGTTTTTGTGTCGTTTGTAGCTAGTTGATATAAACGGTGTAATTTTTTGTATTATTCCATTTAAATGAGACGTGTTATTGATTCGGAACACCTCATGATCTCAGTGGTGACTACACAGTTGCACATTTTGAAAGCTCCTTTATAGCAGAAGGATTCTTTTTGAAACACCTGATATTTTAAAATTCAAATACAATTCTAAAGCTGTTTGTCTGAACGAACAAATTGAGGAATTACATGGTTACAAACCCTGGAAAATCTTCTTGAAGCCAACTAAAATTTTTACGTGAAAATAACATTAATTCACCTCACATCTACTCACGTTTAGTACCTTAAGTGTAATGCAAAATTTTTGAATTGCTGATTTCCACCTCTTGCCAAATATTTTTGACTTGACTTTTACTTACTTATATATCAAGTTTTTCCTCTTTGGCCTATTTAAACAATTTGAATTCTAGTCATACGTATTTTGTAACATATTGTTCGAGCCTCATCCTTTTTGTCCTATTTGAACAATTTGAATTTTAGTCATACGTATATTTTGTAGCATATTGTACGAGCCCCATTGATGTTCTAGACTGCTAAAATAGAACGAAACCGGCCGTCAAAATAGAACACACTGTGGTTCGATTGGGAAACATAATTGTTCACATCATTTATACAGAAAAGTCACTTAAAGAATGGAAGATTTCTACACAGTAAATTGGCGGTGGTGTAACATGGTAAATAGTCCAGTTAAAATCGACATTGACCCGGACAATTGAAATAGCAAGCTGAAAATTGGTGAAAATATCAAGGATGATGTTTTGACTAAAATCCCAAAAGTCCCAAAAAATCCCACTTGGGGAAAATCCGCCATCTTGGATTTTGTTAGTTTTTAGCATAGCAGCATTAGCAGCCAAACTAAGAGTCCGATTTTGTTCATTTTTGCGTCAAATTCAATAATCTACGCTTATTTTTTCATATAGAGCTTGCACTAAAATGATGGACATCATATTTTTCATCATTATATTATAAACTATTAAATATACAGGTGTCCCACGAAGTAACCGATCCGGCTTGAGGGTATATTATGTACTTTTCCAAGGCAAATCAAAATCTACATCTGAAATTATTCTTCGTCTTCTTCGATGTCTTCCGTTTCCAATATACAGGGTGATTCATGTGTTAAACTGAAAAGTTTGGTTGGCCATATCTCAGGAATAGATCGATAGAATCGATTGAAATTTTGCAGGTATATTCTAGAACTAAGGACCTTTGTAGCGCCTCATTTATTTATAACATAAATACAGGACTGTACCCAAAAATTTGGTTTTCAAGTTTCTGTTGAAAGAATCATCCTGTATATAAGATTTTTCTCATATTGTTGTTTTTTCATGATGTCATATTCCGAAACTACATACAAAATGCTACAAAATGCGATTCCTGAATTGTATGGCACTAATTTATTAGCACTAATTTTCATGAATATTTTTGAACATTTGATTTCAAATCACTCAAATAACGCTATTCCAGATGGTCAAACAAAGTCACAATTTCAATTCTGATGTTCTACCAAACTAACGATAATTCCAAGAGATTTTCTGGAAACATGAATTTGGGTATGAATCTGAGTTATCAAATTCATGTTTCCAGAAAATTCTCTTGAAATTATCCTTGGTTAGTTAGAGCACCACAATTGAAATAATGACTTTGTTTGACCATCTGGAATAGCGTTTCTCTGATTTAAACTTTTGAAAATATTCCTGAAAAATTTCTGGCCATGATTTTTTTTTCAAATCAGCTAAATTAGTGCCAAATAATCTAGGAATTGCATTTTGTGAAATTTTCCATGTATCTTCCGAATATGACATCAGATTTTGAAAAAAAATTTATACAGGATGACTTTTTCAACAGACAGTTGAAAAACAAAATTTTGGGTACGGCCCTGTATTCATTTTATAAATGAATAGGGCGCTACAAAAGCACTTGGTTAAGGAATATACCTGCAAAATTTCACTCGATTCTATTGATCTTTTCTTGAGATATAGCCAATATGTGGTCAATAGTCTCTGAGATACAGCGTCTGCTAAAACGCAGTATAAATTACTCACAATTTATTTCCGAATTTTACGTAACAATTTGCATAGTGTCAGTTCAGGGACTGTAACGTGAACAGCAGATGTGCGGATTTTAATGTGTTTTACATTTCTGGAAAGCCAATTCAACATTCGGTATCACACTTTTGTCTAGAAGTCGCCAACTTCAAATTGGTACTCTCCTCGACATCTGAAATCGATAGTTGATTTCCAGAAGAATCCCCAGAAATTGATTTTATTCATACCATGCCATTTGCCTAATTTTTCAAGTAGAGTAAAATCATCCAGAGAATATATGAAGAACTGAATACCAAAAAAACAACATGTTCCAGAATCTTTTTCCCAGTGATGGTTCCAGAGTTATATGAGTTGAAAGACTCAAACGACCTATTTGGAAAAAAGATACGAGGTCCGGACACTAACTGCTGAATACTGTACGGACCTTGCATTTGAGGTGTAAGATGTCATTTGGCAGACGTAGAAAGTAGGTACATGAGTATATTCAATACGTCTGCTGAGTGGCATTTTGTATCATCAAATGCAAGGTCCGTACAGTATTCAGCAGCTAGTGTCCGGACTACCTATATCTTTCTTCCAAATAGATCGTTTTAGTGTTTAAATCCATATTACTCAAGAATCATCACTAGGAAAAAAATCCCGAAACATGTTATTTGTTTAGTATTCAATTCTTCAAAAATATTCCCTAGATGGTTTTGCCCTACTTAGAAAATTGGGCAAATGGCATGGTATGAGAAAAATCGATGCTTGGGAATTCTTCGGGACATCAAGTATCGATTTCGAAGGTCAAGGAAAAGTACCATTTTGAAGTTGGCGACTTCTAGACAAAAGTGTGATACTGAAGGTTGAAATCCGCACATTTGCTGTCCACGTTACAACCCGTGAACTGACACTATGCAAATTGTTACGTGAAATCCGGAAATGAATTTCGAGTGATTTTCACTGCGGTCTGCCAGACGCTCTATCTCAAAGACTATTGACCAGAAAGTAATGAGTTTAGTACTGATGTCTTGGAAATTTAACGGGCTACATTATTTGCTTCACGGGTATTTGCGTTTTAAAGGTGATAGTTTACAAGTTATTTAGAAAAAATCGAAAACTATCAAGGATGGCGCTTTTTTATTGGTCCTACGAAAAAATCCAAGCCTCAGAATTTTCGGGAATTTTCGTATGTTATTCTTCGTTGAATTCTGTACTGCATCGATTCACCAAATTTTGTCAACTTTCGAATTTATTTCCAGTTTGACCCAATTTTTGCTTAATTTGACTGGACTATTAAGCGTTCGGCAGTTATCATGGAGGATTACACACAGACACACAAGCAGACATACAGACATACTTACTCTGGAAATGGTCTTAATCGTCTTGGAGGACCTCAAAATGGATATATCCGTCGAAATCTCGCAAAGTAATTTGCGATTTCGGGAAAGTAAAATTGAATTTCCATAACTAATTACTTATGTCATTATTGATAATTCATGATAAAACCGAGGCCAACACAAATAATTTAGAACAAGAACGAAGAAAATCGAACGCTTGGTTCAATCGCTATGGTCGAAAAACCAAAAATTCAAGATGGCCACGGTTTTTCCAAGGTGGCGGATTTTCCCCAAGTGGGATTTTTTGGGACTTTTGGGATTTCAGTTAGGACATCATCCTTGACATTTCCACCAATTTTCAGCTTGCTATTTCAAATGTCCGGGTTAGGGCTATTTTTTGTCTATTTTGACTGGACTAAAAGTACACTCGCTCTGACAGCCCAGGAAAATTAGGATTTAATCCGGAACAAACTCCCATTTAGTTGAAATTTGGTATACGGATCTTGTAAGACCTCGGGACAAACATATCCAAATACTCGGTGGCACAGCACTGTGCGTCAATGGTTTGAACGGGAGATGGGGGGGGTTCCAAAAACTACCATGTTCATGTTAAATGCTTACAGGCCTGCAACTTACTTATATGAATAAAGAAAAATCATATCTAAAGAGTGATCCAAAAGAGCTTTACAATGACAGTGCCAAATATTTCCAAAACGGTAAGATATTTGTTCATCTCAGTGATATTTAAATAAAAAATAAATAAATATTGTTTTCCCCTTTTCGACTTTACCATACGAACGACGGCCATAGGAGTTTTGACACTTTCTTTCAAGTATTCGTAACATCAACAGTTTTTTATGCACAGTGATATTTGTACACAAGGATTACGTACAAAGTGGACCATGGACAAATAAAGACCAATAAACGCTATAAAATGGGAATGTGGGTGTCTGAAAAAAGTTAATTGTGGTCGACGTTAACTTTTTGGTTTCCAAAATAAACTTCCTGAACGCGTAATTTGAAATTTGATCCAGATATTCGAGCAAAACTGGGTCTGTAGCAAACATCAAACTTAAGGTTGTTTCGCTAACATTCAATATTAGCGCAGATCCAGTTTTACACGAACATCTGGACCAAATTCAAAATGTCGCGTTCGGAATGTCGATTCGAAGGTTCGAAGGTTTTTTTAAAAATAAAAAAAAATCGACCACCACAATATGAACTTTTTTTGAACACCCATATTCCCATTTTAACGCGTTTATTGGTCGCTACTGGTCCATGGTCCACTTTGTACATGTTCCTTGTGTACAAATATTACTGTGAGATGCACAAATATCTCATCGTTTTGGAAATATTTGGCACTGTCATTATAAAGTTTTGCATTTCCTGAAAAAAAGAGGTCGACCAAGTGGATGTTTTTTGTTTTTCAAAAACCTTGAATCAATATTGAAAAGTGTGATGTTGTTTTCAACTGAATATATTTTACTAATCAACAAAGTTTTACTGAAAAAAAGATTTTTGCGTCTTTAATGTCATTTTTTTGTTGTTGGATATTTTACGATGCATCGACTGCGAGGTTATTGGCGTCGACGGGACTTCCAGTGGGTTCTTGGTACACGTTTCTATCGTACTTGAATTGCCTGACTGTTAACTATGTAAGGCCTCAGTACTCTGGTAGCACTCAACTCTGGTAGTCAGAAATCCATTTTTTCTAATACCGCTGTAGTCAGACAGGTGCAGATTTGGCATAGTAAGGTCGGAACAATTTTCGAAACAATCGGACTACACAAAATATCCATGTACGAGGCGTGACTCGAACCCGCGCAATACAACACGACTGGCTTGACGAAATCCATTATTTGTAATTTTTGACACCAAAATTCCATGCAAAAAATGTGTTTGTGATCATTACAAAGGTCCAAAAATGGGTCTGTTTTGAAACTGGCTTCACGCCCAATTTTTTGCCGGAAATACATGCGTCTTTCACATTTCTTTCTTACTATTAAATAATAGGAAGTGCCTCCGTAGCCGGCCCCGGCTACGTGTATTGTAGCCGGAGCCGGCTACTTGTATGGTGACCGGCACCGCCGGCCATCCCTATTGTAGCCGGCATCAAGTGGGTGACATTGTATGCACACTGCCGGCTGTCGTGCCTTGTCGGTCGTAGAAATTTTCCAATATTCAAGGGAGCTACACAATCACCGACCTATATCCCGTTAACTTTTTATTTTCAGTAAAATGACCTTTTGGAACAAAAATAAACTGACAAGCTGGAACGCTTATTGGGAGCAAGGCTGGGAGGATATGGCTGATGGCCGCTAATAGTTTCGCTCCAAAACTCCGCAAGTGTCATCATCCGTAGCCGTAGCCCTCCAGCTTGTTACTTCATTTTTTATTCAAAAAGTCGCATTTTACTGGAAATAAAAAGTGAACGGGATATATCTGGATAAGTGTCTACTTATATCCCGTTCACGATGTAAATTCAGTTCCTTATGTCACTTTTTGAACTGATCGTGCGCTCTTGCATGGAGGCATGCGATGACCACAACCTATTATTATGAAAGTTCAGAGGAAGATGTGTTAGAGAAAATTAGACCCAATCAAAATGGTCAAGTATCTTCCTCGCCACTGAGCGATCTGGTGAACTCCATCTGTTCATATCACCAAACTTGAAGCTTTCAGTTTCAATTTTCGCTGGGAACTTTTTGAAACTCATGTCATAAGTCAAGTACTTTGGAAAGGAGATCCTCATGAAATCAAGTTATTAGTTTCGACAGACCCTGTACTATACACTGTACACTATACCATGCATGTCATAGTCTAACGGCTCTGGAGGTACCTATCTACCAATTTGGAGCTTGGACCGCTGTAAGTGAGGATCACCATAGCAACGGCTTATATACCTTCCAACAAGGTCCATCAAGCAAACAAACCCCTGTATTCGGTAACTTAACGCCGTCTTAGCTTTGCGCCTTCAATTTGGTATTGAGCCGTGAGAAATCAGCATTGTCTAAAACAAAAGTCAAGAAAATTTGTGATTTCTCTCAGGAGATAAAGTACTTGGAATATGAGGCTGAGAACTCTTGTGATGGAAGAATGGTAGAGAAAGGAAAGAGGTGCTTCCCTGCAATGGTGGGGCTTGAGTTTTTGTGCCACTGGGCTCTGGGGCGGTGCTTGAATTTGCTGTATTTTTTTTTATAAGAAGTTTGTTTATTTTGTCATTATTTTCTCGAATCTTTTTCTGTTCCACTGTAAATATATCACTTCTATTATCGGGCTCCTTGCTCATGATTGTGAAAATTAAGAGCAATAAACTATTTATTTATTTATTTATTTACTTGGAATACCAGAGGACAGAGGGACCTGTGGGCGGAGCCTAAATGCGCGAACTGAGTTCATCTAGTGGTGCACCTAGATTTGCAGTGAGATTTTAGGTTTGCCTGTGACCTGGTAATGGTCCACCACTCCAGCTGACGGTGTTGCTTCCCCTATTTCAACACACGGACTTGTCCAAAACGATTTTTCTTTCTCTGTTCAGCCCCGCCCACAGGTCCCTGTGGTGTGCCATCAACTCTACAACAATGTCAAATTGATTATACTTATAGGCTGTTTCACTTGATTCTGCCATTCAAAATATAAAATAGACGCAGGATGTACTAAACCTAAGGTTATAGAATTCGGGTCTCAGGAGATGACTTGGTGTCGAGAACAAGCCTGTAATAATTTGCAACCGTCAACAGCAACTATCGATATCCAACACAATCGACATACCTAACTGGAGCAACAAAATGCTCAAATTGGAGCTTTCTAATGAAATCAAGAGGTATTGAACCCAATAATACCTAGATTGACATTTTGGGAAAACATTGAAAACACCACCATAAGGTGTTTGTTTAGACACAAGTTTGTTTTTCTAGGTTAGATAGCATCTAACGGCTCGATACCAAGTTGGGGCTGAGACCGCCGTTAGTGCGGTTACCATAGCAACGGTGGATACCAACCAATCAGACCGCTGTATTTGGCGAGTTACGCCGTCCCAAACTTTGCGCCTGCAACTTGGTATCGAGCCCAATCTTTCTACCTTTTCAAAATTCTCAAGTTGAGACTGATAGTCTTACTGTAATAATTGAAGTAAGTCCTACATAACTACATAGTACTATTGCGGACTTTTTAAAGTGGACGACAGTTGACAGATTCTCCAGGATTCTGGCCTGAACGTCGCATGACAGCACGCCAACTCGTTGACATTATCGTCCACTTTATTTTGGCCGCAACCGTACATGCATCAGCCAATATAATTGTAGCAGATGAAAGTCCGTCCAAAACTCAGGAAGGAGCCTTCTGGTCTGGTGCGGAATTCTGTCGCTTGCGATACGAAAATCAGTCAGAAAGCACTGTCACTCACTTGGTGCCGGCTATAATACGGAGGCCGGCAGTGCCGGTCACCATACAAATAGCCGGCTCCGGCTACAATACACGTAGCCGGGGCCGGCTACGGAGGCACTTCCTAAATAATATGGCGAGTTTGTTTCGGGTTACCATGATTTTTCCACTAAAATGCCTGGGATACGGCAAAGCTTTTGTTATTACTATTTATTCGGGAATTTTACAACAGATTACTGTAGGTATAGGTATGCCTGTGGTTATGCTTTATTGAATTATTGTATTCGGGCGATAAACAGAGCAAATAGGCCAGAAGTGCCCTGCATACGGCTCGTCTTGGTATGGAAGGGGTCTGCCAGGTATACTATTAAGCCTGTGCTTCCTGATTTGATAGTCATTATCGTCGAGATTATCCACGATTATGTTCCTGCTGGTTGTTCAATAAGTTGGCTTCAATGACGTTAGTGGTAGTTATATGAGTATCTATCTACCGATAGATCGGGAAGTCCCGAATCACCCAACCTATTCATATCAGTAATAATAATAATGAGACAAAGCTCTCCGACTACCACAATACCAGACAATCTGACCGGAACTCAGTGTTGCCAGGTCTCCTGAATTTATATCGTGATAGAGGTTTGGCAGAAATCATGAGAAATCATAAGAAAGGTGCAGGAGGATTTCAGAGAGAGGTCTGCGGCCGCAGGCAAGAATTCTGCAGAATCTCACTAGTTTTATGCTCATTCTCGCTATTCTTTCAATCGATTTCGACCCTTTAAATGCAAAATAATGAACAAAAAATTTCTTAAAAGAGGCGTGGCAAAAAAAAAGGAAATTTTGAACATAAAAAATGAGACCTGGCAACACTGCCAGAACGTGCCAGATTGCGCCTATTACGGGTCAATATTACTATTTGCGAAACGTGTTTTGCCCCTATTAGGGGCTCATCAGTGCGCAGGCATCCAGGCCGACCATCCGGTGCAGTGGCAGTCAGAGATCCTTGACAAGGATACATAAAACACGCATCCTTGACACAAAGATGATTTTCTTTCAACCAGTTTTATATTAATTTTCTTCTATATTTTCTAAACCACGTATGAGCAGCTTCTAAGCAACTGATGGTCCTGGCGGGATCGATTCCTGTGTAATGCGAACTCTAACTTTTATTCATTTTGATGAGTTGGGAAGCCAGTTCCAATTCCATATCTTGTGAGATTAGGTAAGTATAAGTATTGACATTATTCCTTCCTCATACTTTTATGATACTTATTGAAACTTGGCACTAATTATAAAATCTTCCAGACCTTATTACTTATTATTACTTACCTATTTAAAGTTTGTGAAAGAGATCTTTTTATCTGCAGTGAGATCTTTCGTAAATTTCGAATATAATAAATAATAATAATAAATATATGCTTCAACTTTATTCAATTAACGAATATCAAATGAAGAGGGGCTGAGTCTAGCACAATTGCTATTCTACTCAACACAACATGAATATCTGATGAAGAAGAAAGTATGAATTTTATTTGTTCAAGTCCAATGTTTGAGTTTAGGTAGGTACCTTAATTTTCGCCACAATATAGGGGGAAACGCACTTTTGAAACTGTACATATAGACCCTAATGTCAACCCCTAATTTTGCACTGACCTAATAATTAGGCTTTAAGGCTTTATGAGAGAAGCGACGGCGAAATGGTGTTGTTGCTGTTGTTATTGTTGTTATGCAAGGCTATTACTTCGCGGTAACAAAGCTCTAAGTATAGTTTGGAAAACAGCGTACTTATACTAAACTTGACAGCTATGACATCCAAATCAACTTCAGGGGGATGAAAGCAGGCATCAAACTGATAAGGCAATAAAGCAAAAAAAACATGTTTTCCGAGTTGTTTTGTACTTCATCCATTTTCTGGCTTTTGCGAGCTTCCATCCAGCGAGTTTATTCAGCCCTTGAGATATGCAATTTTTGTGTTCCTCATTGATTCTTGAAAATTTCCGTCGTTTCATGAACTAATTGTGTAAATATAAATAACATGTTTGTAAACTTTGGTATTGCTTGCTGTTACGCTGTCAATATCAGACTATAATAATAACTCACAATTAGGTACCTATTATGTGGCTTGTGCCTAAGTAAAATGAACTTAATAAGAGATCTAAACGATTTGCGCCTACAGATCTGCACAAGTGGGGCATTCCTAGTCGTATTAAACACATGAAATCCGATATTCATAAGTAAATAATAATTAATCGGAGATTATATACAGTAGATGTTGGCATTTTGAATATAATAATTACAGAAAGCACAATAATAATTTACCCAGTTGGTAGGTATGTGAGAGTAATGACAAAACTTCTATGGTTAAATAAATAGTTGTGTATCTATTCACATAAAATATTTTAAATAGTGATGCTGTAATTGCACACATACCTACTCTATTATAAATCAATTTAATTAGAGTTCAAATGAATTTGAATTAAAACTGATTGTTAATGGGTAATACACCTGTTTACAAACAACAAAATGCCTGTTGTTGTCGATATAAATTGAACGAATAATTAATTGACGATTTAATGATCTATTTGTACAAAATGGACATTACATGTGGTTAGGTATGCAGGAACCTCCTGCGGTCATGTTCATTTTCTGTAAATTATAAATTTTGTTGTCACTTGGAGTACTTGTTTTTCATCAAACTCAAATTTTCAAGACATGGTTGGCTTTGTCAAATGTTCCTCTTATAAAATACAGAAAATCGCATCTCAATATTGTTTTCAAATGTGCATGCACGAGGCTTGTAAGAACCCCGTCGGTGGCACAGTGAGCTCGGCCCCGCTTTAAAAGATGGAGGTCCCGGGTTCAAATCCGCACCGTGCCAGATGGAGTTTTTCACGCGTTCCTTAGTACTATGGCATCTACTACCGTGCGGTGATGCCCCGGGAGAAGAGATGAAACGGAAAAGTCATCGAACAACAACCCCAGTGAAAATCCCCCACTGTTTCAAAAAACTGTTAATCTACACGTTGGCGTTGTGTCGTCGTTCGTTGTTATCGTTACTGAAAAACTTATAGAAACAAGCCTGCTAATAACTTAGTAGTTAATGCAGGGAAAAAAACTGAGTAGGTGTTTGCAAACTTGGTTCTCGGTGAATGTTCACTATTACTATGGGCATCAACTTTTGAAAAAAGCCCCCATCAGGATGCGGTGCAGCGAAAATGTTTCATCAAAAGCGAGTGTCCATGGTGGGATTGGTGGGAGTGCACCTTTGTGGAATACAGCCTGTCTTTTTGCTTTGGAACATGCAACTGACAGTCTGATGATCTGAGTTTTCCTGGCAAAGGTTCGGTGCAATTTTCGTATCTATGCATGTGCTTTTGAGTATGTGGCGTATGAACTTTGCGAGGAAAATTTCTGCACTTTGCTGCTCTCTGTTGCTTGATTCCGGCTTTGTGGTAGCGATATATACATATATTTTGATTTTAGTTACAATAAAATGCAGAGTAGGTATATCTCATTACAAATTTGAATACGTATGATTGCTTTGTTCGGAACCATATTCATATTAGGACAAACCATCCGCATCCGCATCCTGTGAGTTACTAACATTTCTCGTGATTTTCTAAAGCCCAGTATTTCGATCCAGGGTTGACACAATCCTACTCTGTGACTCTACCCAAAAGGTAACTCTAAATGCCATAGCAACGATTGTTATGTGGCATTTAGAGTTGACGGCACACCACAGGGACCTGTGGGCGGGGCTAACAGAAAAACAAAAATCATTTTGGACGAGTCCGTGTGTTGAAATAGGGGAAGCAACACCGTCAGCTGGAGTGGTGGACCATTACCAGATCACAGGCGAATCCAAAATCCCACTGCAAATCTAGGTGCACCACTAGATGAACTCAGTTCAGGCTCCGCCCACAGGTCTCTCTGGTATTCCGAGTACTCTACTTTAAGGTTGGAAATAACCAGAGATGTAAATACTATCCCAGTAGTGTATTAAGTTTGCCAAAATTGAAGCAAAAAGCTGTAGTTTCTAGAGTACTTTGATACAAGGAAACTGCGTTTTGTTGCAAGGATATTACTGATGTAGGACAAGTAATCCTGAGGTAACCACCATCAGTGAAACTTTGTGGCGGAGACATTCACTTTTTACAGCCGACTATACATTCCATAGCTATACATACGATAGGGTGTAGGTATGGTTTGCAATTATTTTTATTTTGACACAATAGTATACAGGGTGTTTCACCGCCAAATGGACATAACCTGAGGATAGGTCCAGTTTTTCCAGGCGAATCAGGGTCTGACTTGATTGAGATTTTTCGAACGTCTTCGTTCCGGCGTGAAATGAATTTTTTGATAAGCCATATCTTGAGAACAAGACACTTTTTCTTGTTTTCTCAGTACGCGTTTAGTATAGTAACGAGAAATGTTAGCAGAATTTAAAAAAAAATCACGTCCCTCAACTCCACCTTTACCCCAAATTAAGATCAAGTTGAGGGACGTATCTAACAATTTTTTTTTACTATACATATAATCAATTACACAAAGAACCAATCACAATGCTTCAAATGCAAACTGACCACCAATGATCTTGTACTATTTCGGCAATACGCTGCTATAGTACGTTCACTCCTACCGCGATTCTAGTCGGCTGTGAGATTTTGTTTCTATGAGATTTGAAATTTGAAAACTCTCCTGAACTTGGCAGTTGGTTGTACTGCTGTTTGACAATACAATACTCGAATTAATTATGGCTCCAATATTGATATAAAATAGGGTTACGGTATACGGTTACTCACTGTAATTTCAATAAACGTTTTTTCGGGACTCAAGCCAAACGCACACTTGGCAGTTGGACGTCAAGTCTACAATGCCAAACTGTAAAATTTATCCAGCCGACTGGAATCACGCTAGTAGGTAGGTGTGAATCTACTATAGGCGTCAAGGTGATTTACATTTAAAAAACGCCACCTGGTGTAGATCTCGGTACTTGGTTGTGCAGGAATTTTTTGAGAGGAATTCATACCGGGACGTCTAGTAGCCTGGGTAGGTACTAGTAGATACCTACAATAACAACATCATTGACATGGAAATTTGACAAGCAGAAATAATGTGAAAACTACTATAGTATGTTCACTTGTACCGTGATTCTAGTCGGCTGTAAGATTTTGTTTTTTAGTTTCCAAATCTGAAATATAGAAAATTCCCAAAACTTTGCGGTTGGCTGCTCTGGCTTCATTTAGCGTTCGTCGTTCGGACCACTTTTGGAACACATTTTTTACGCATTTTCTCTGCAGATAGACGGAATATCTTCGCGTGACGTGATGTCTGGCGCGTTTTTAAATTTTATTGGAAAATGTAGTAATTTTCCGACCTGTTCTCAATTTTCGCCAATGAACAAATAAATCAAAGCAGCTTTGAGATTTAACAGGTGTCAAAAATATTCCTAACCTCTTGAAGCCGGTTCAACTTTGGGTTGATTAGGTATTTGCAAATATTTGAAAATATCAATTAAAAAAAAATTCTAACTTCCTAACCTCAAAAATCTTACGGATTATCAAAATTTTCTTGACAGCCGAATTGTGCCAAGCATATAGGTAGTTTCTGAATATGAAAATGAATTTTGAGGAATATGTATACAAAATGATTTTTTTTAGTTTTGAAGTTTTCTTTAAGGCTGGCTCTGAAAACTTCAAACTTCTTAATGAGGCGATGTGTTAGTGGAAGAATAAATCCACAAAATTTCAATCGAATCTCTTCGGTCTCCTAAAGATATGGCTTAACAAAACATTCGACAAAATACATGAATCACCCGGTAATTTCGAAACGAAGAGCGTTAGAAAAATTTCAAAGTCAAATCCTGATTCGTGATTCGTATCGGTAAACTGGACCTACTCTTGGGCTATGTCTATTTGGTGGTCAAACACCTGTATTGTAAAACTAGTGTTACGATGACGACTCTTGTTATACGAGTAAGTTTACAATTTACGAGTACATAATTACAAGAAGGAATTGTAATAACACGTGTTTTTCATACTACTTTGTCTAGTTCGCCTTCAATAATTTACCTTATAAAAGTGAGAAAACGTACTCACCGAGGACGAGGTATACATTGACATTTGAAATGTGCTTATGTCATTGATGACAGCCAAAACAATGACACAAAGTGCTCTATTCTCGGCTACACAAAGTAGCACTTTGTGACACTGTTCTTCGCAAAAACGGTGTTACAAAGTAGTCGAAATAGACAATTATTACAATGACGACTATTGCAGTACAAATATCTAGGTTTGCTTTGGTTGAGGGGTTTCTGATGCTAATGGAAAAAAAATACTATGATACACTTCTGTTAGTTACCTACAGTTTGGCACGCAACTTCCTTGAAGAAAAATTTATGGGTGAAGGCGATGCTATTAGAATTCCTAATAAAAAAAAATCCAGTTGCACAAAATAGCAAAAACAGCGTCACAAAATAGCCGCTGTATAGGCGATATAAAGCTACAATACGACAGCTACCGTCGTTGTAGCGCCTTCAAAATGATGTGGTTATGAAGTGAATAATTACCTACTTATCTGTAACGTTGTCCTGTAAACAGGACACTCATAGCCAGTTCCACCAGCGAATTTAATCATTGGTTACTAATTGAGATATTTTCTTTGGTGAATATTGGCTTAGTGAACACAGAAAACACAAGTTTCACGAAAGATTATGGAAAAATGTTCAGACCACAACAGCTTGTATGCATTTTCCGTGGTCATTCAACCAGCACTGACCTACAATCCATCGGAGAAAATGTCTCAATTAGCTAACAATAATTAAATTCGCTGGTGGAACTGGATGTTAACTATCCAAATTAACTTTAAATTGATTGCCGCCAAAAAAAGTTAATTTTTCACAGGATCTGAAAAAAATAACATTCTTATTAATTGGGGTGGGCACTTTCATTTTGCGCTCCACGGGGATGCCTACACGCGAAAGCAAATTTTCGTCCCTTTTTTATTTCAATGGAGAATTGAATAACCGCGGGATTCGATATTCTCATTTCCTCAAAGAGCAGTGATTGGAGGAATTGAGGAATCATTTTTTATAGTGCAACTTGTATACGCTCACGGATTATCGCAGCAATGTACAAATGGTTGTGGGGACCTTTTAACCCCCGTAAAAGTCGTCTAGGGTCACTCGTCACACGTCACATAAAGATACCGGCTTCTGTGTTCTCCATCGGATTCCTCTCAACACAAACAATCCAAGAAGGAATCACAAACAAACGCGTGATTTCGGTTTTGTTTTGTAAGACGACGATCAAGGAATTTGTTAGCTTCCGCAAATCGACCGTTATATTTTGTATAATATCAGGCACCTATCTGATCTAACGCGCCGAAATGGTTGTTTTCGTAAATAAATAAGTACCCAATTACTCTAAACTTAATCTTCTTAACTAACTGCTCTTTTTTAAAACATATTTAATATTTCATGCATGGCTCAATATATAATACCTATTTGAAATTTGAGATGTTCCAGGATGGCATAAAATTCCATAATAATGCTACAAATAAAAGTATAAGTTGCTTAAGAAACTTATGAGAAAGTCTGTCATTGAAATGAAGGATTATGTTACTGGAAAGCATATACCTATTGACGTTAAGCTTTTTGAAAGTTGTGAGCATCGGACTCATCGAGGTACAAGGAATTGATTGAGAAACGATTCAAACTTCAATGCAATAGGTACCTAATGTTAATTGCTTTTTACTATTCTTCGATTCTTAAACGCAAAACTGATTTCATCCTGAAATTAAATTTTAATATGCGCTGCGATTGCAGTCAAGGGTTCAGTGCTTGACTTAGAATCAAACTAGAGTCCTAATTTACCTGTAATTTTATCAAAGATTAAAGTCTGTTATGCAGGGTGTTTCAGCGATGATAGCAAAAAATTGAACTGTAGGTAGATCTCGTCGAATTATGGCGAAAACTTATATGTATACCATTTTGCAAAGTTCAACCTGATGACAAAGATACGGTCCTTTAAACTTTGGAAAAAACAGTTCAAAATTCACTTTTTTCGGATTTTAAAAACTCAGAAACGTTTTGATGAAATTGGCCGAAGTTTAGCACAAGCTGGTTTGGCGAAATTATATCTACCTACCTGCCAAATTTTGAAAGAATCTAACCAGTAGCGTGGGAATGATGAGGGTCATTAATTTACGAGCATCCGAAGAGAAGTTGACTCAAGGAGACGCCCTATAACTCCTACGCCACTGATTGGATTCTCGCAAAATTTTGTAGGTTGGTAGATGATTTCAACAAACTGGTCTATGCTGAATTTTAAAGGCTAATTTTGTCGAAACGTTTCCGGGAAAGTTAACTTTGAAGGGCTGTATCTTTGTCATTAGGCCTAACTTTGCAAGATGGTATACAGAGTTATTCAAAAGTCCGGAATAAAATTAATGATTTTTGACCATCTTTTTTCCGGAAAAAACGCTCGAACAGGTCGATTTCTGAAAAAGGCAAGCCGTTTTCTCATGACACGTGTCTTGATCCACCGTCAACCCCTTGACCCCTAGCCACTCTTAGTATTTTTTTTAAATGGCACCCTATGGCTTGTGGGGGCTCGTTGGAAAGCTTGTCAAAAAAACTGTATTCAGATCTATCATTAAAAGTTAGATCGAACGCTTCACCATGAAGTTTTGAGAAACCCCAGGGTTACTCAAAAGTCCGGAACAAAATTCATAATCCATTACCATATTTAAAAAAAAACGCTCGAGCAGGTCGATTTTTAAAAGCGGTGAGTCGTTTCTCTATTATACGTGTAATAATCTACCGTCAACCCCCTAACCCCCAGCCACCCTTAGTATTTTTTTGAATCGCATCCTATGGTTTGTGGGGGTTCGTTGGAAAGCTTGTCAAAAACTGTGTTCAGATCTACTTTCAAAAATGGTTGGACGCTTAAGGGGTTGAGGGTCAAGGGCTTAAGGGTTAAGGGGTTGACGGTAGATCATGACACGTATAATGGAAAAATGACTTACCGCTTTTAAAAATCGACCTGTTCGAGCGTTTTTTCGGAGAAAAATGTAGTAAGAAATTATGATTTTTGTTTCGGACTTTTGAGTAACCCTAGAGTTATTCAAAACTTCATGGTGAAGCGTTCGATATAATTTTCAATGGTAGATCTGAATACAGTTTTCGACAAGCTTTCCAACGAGCCCCCCTTAAGCCATGGGGTGCCATTTGAAAAAAAATACTAAGGGTGGTTAGGGGTCAAGGGGTTGACAGTAGATCATGACACGTGTCATGGAAAAACGGCTTGCCCTTTTTAGAAATCGACCTGTTCGAGCGTTTTTCCCGAAAAAAAATATGATAAAAAATTATGAATTTTATTCCGGACTTTTGAATAACCCTGTATACGTTTTCGTCATGTTTTGAAGAGATCTATCCACAGTTGAATTTTACATTATACAATTAGTGCCACTATTGTTCCCAAGTCTCATGGTTTAGAGACCCAAATCACACTCTTCCAGCATGTGGGAGGAGGGTACAGGGCGCAGGGTGGTCGGTGTAGTCGGCTCAGAGAGCTTCCGCGACCACTACTGCCTCCATCTACACATTGCGGAAAGCTGATAATAACTAGCGCCGCACGGGTGTCTCACTCACGAGTACCCTTTTGATATCTCGATATTCAGATCGCCGAGTCTCGGCCCCAAATGCCCTGGACTGATGAGGACCCAAACAGGTCCGAAACACGTCCACTTGTCTGTTGGATTGCGATAGTTGTTGCTCGGTTGGTCCAATTGTTGGGATCACTTTTCCGAACTTAAAAATAAAATAACCCTTTAAGAAAATCTGCTGAACTGCCCTGGACTCCAAAGATGCGATATTTGTGAGACCCTGTATAATAATCACACGGAATAGAATTATTCCCAAGGGTCGCAGGTGGCTGAGCAACAACAATAAATATGCCTTGCACGGATATTTTTGTACGTAATACGTAAAATGTGATCCACCGCAGTTCTAATTCCCTCTTAAATCCTGGAACCGATGCATATAAAGTGACTAATCAAGACTTGAAAAAAAAGTAATGAAACTCTAACTACCATCAGTCTCCAACAAAAATTACTGATAGAAAACTGAAGTTCCGAATGGAAATGCCATGAAGATATAACATCAATCTTGATAAAATCCTAGCGCGATGTATAAAAAATAATCGAATCCGTCAGACGGGTCGTCGTAAGACAAGTCAGAGTGGACGTGACCGTGTCTGGTAATAAGAACAGCAGGGAAACCTAATCGGATCAGAACCTAATATATTGGGGGTTGTTGAAAAGTTATCATCATAGGATGAGATTAGCTTTTACGTCCCTATCATAAGATAAGATTTATTCAAGCTCGCTCGCGTTCGGAGGATTATTGAACACCATTCATCGACAGGAGTGACTCCAACTTTGGTCCAGGTACACGAGCCCTAACAACTATATGTTCGGACATTGATAATTATATTCCCAATATCCCAATAAATTAATGAAACCAGTACTGCCCGGAAAGAAATCAAATCTTAAATCTCTAATCTCGAATCTTTACATCCCCAAGCGGCATTTTTCAAAATGTTTGATTTAAGGGCAAATTTTACCCTGTTCAAGAAAAACCCAATTTTCAACCTTTTTTGTCTAAGAGAGGCGGGGGGGGGGGGCGATAAGTTCAGCTTTCATAATACAGTAATGTCTGGATAATCCGAACAGAAAGTTTGCAGACCCCGTTCGGATTACCAAAACGTTCGGATTATAGAATTCACACTAAATGATATCTATAATCCGAACGTGTTCGGTTTATAGATACCTTGCTCAACCATGAAAATGCTGCCAATATGCATTAAAAAATATGCAAATTATCCATGAAAGGTTTATTTTGAATTAATTCATATTATTTTATTAAAGCGTACGGCCAGGGTAGCGTATGAACATCCAGACTTCAATTGACGCAAAATATCAGCTTTTTGTTGAAAATCAACGTGTCATGCTTCCGTGTTGAAGACATGGTTCAAATACAGCTTACAATGAAAGCTGAGACTTACAAGCTCGCATAAAATGTTTGGTATTCTTCCGAAAGGCACGCATAAAAAAATAAATAACAGTTCGGATTACAGGATACAAGGGTTCGGATTATAGATATCATTTTACAGAATTGGGGTGTTCGGATTATAGAGTAGTTCGGATTATAGAGGGTTCAGATTATCCATACATTACTGTATTCATGATATTGTAGGACGTATTTTTCTTGGTGTATCCTGTAAATTTGATTTAAATCGGCCACGCAGTGTCTTGAAGTTACAGCTATTCAAAAGCACCGGAAATGTCCGATTTTCAAACTTTCTAACAAAATCTCCACGTTGTAGTGGTACTTGATTGGTAGTCATATTGTTTAGTATAATTATGTCTAAATGTAGGTGAACTTATTTCAAATTTTGAGAGACTATGAATGTCCAGATTTTGTAGCATAAAAGTCTGCTTAAACAAGAAACTACTTACAACATACACTGTACGATAAAATCTAAATTTAGGGACAACGGCGTTAGAGAGGAGCAAGTATAGGCAGTGTAAGTGAGTATCCAGAAACAAAACGTCTCATCGTTAAGTAATTATTCTTGGCAATAAATCACCAAGCGAAAATTGTTCCTATTTGAATCTGCATGTTTATGTGAGGAGGAGGAACATTCACTTTAAATCTCTCCGATATAAATATGTTGGTGATTCAGATTTTTCGCAGAATCTCTGAACAGCGAAATTAGATACTTATTATAAATTAAATTCAACTTCCTATTTCACCACCTATGGGAAACCGCACAACCTAGAGCAGCTATAAAATTGAGAAAAATCACTTGTAGATACAAGGTGAGTTCAGAAAAAAATCACGTGATTCTTTTACGAGGTTCTCATCGAGATACTTTGAAAAACCTTCCGATTTCGACATCGGAAACGATTTTTCCCGTAGATTTTAAATATGCCCTGTATCATTTGCTAAGTGCTGGACAGATTTGCAATTATTGAAGTGGGCCATCCAAAAATTTAACTTCACTTCAAATCGAAATATCTGCGGTGAAGTAATCGATTTTAAATATCCGATAAGAAGTAGAAAGCATACACGATCAGATCACATACAAGATAAAAGCGGAACATGTACTGGAACAGTAAATTTTGAATCATGCGTAACTTTTGTGAAACAAATAATACCAAACTTTTTCCGACTTCAGTTCTGGAAAGCTCGAACCAATATTGTTACGTATTTCACGTACGGGCTCGAATATAATTGAGACGATCGATTCATAACACACACTGTTTATTACTGCGTACTACAATAAATACACGCCAACATGTATTTACGCTTGGAAATATCGCCGGTACTTCGCTTTTATCCGCTCGCTACCACTTCGCATTCCAATTCAATATTGCCCGTAAGGCGACAATTATTGCCTTATATAGGTACGACTAATTCATCTTGAATGTTCCATGCATTCTCCAGAAGTTTCCACAGTGACCCGACATACGGTTTCCATACGACTCCCGAAAAATCTTACACATTACCCGTATAATTCTGCCGTGATCTAGAACCGGCGCCTCCGCCACAATTAACAGATGTGACTTGATCGAGCGTTGTAGGTTCCCAATGCCAAGCCATCGCGTACACTTCTGGAAATGTCTAGAGCTCCGCACTTGTATCTACACCGCGACCTAATGGATGGAAGAATCTAGAAAGATCGGGTGTTTACCAGAATGCACAGGATCGCCGCTCTTAACAATATCTTCAAAAGGTTTTTCAAGTTTCCGCCTATCTCTTTCAAATAAATGAGGGTGATATTGAAAAACAAGTTTTTGGTTATTTGCGCTGATATACCGGGTGATCATGCATGTGAGAATTATCCACTCGTAGGAAACTCCCGATTCTTATGTCCGATTGCACAAAGGTGGTATCAAATTTTAGTTCGGTACTAAACACGGGATCAAATTTTTGAAGTGGAATAAAATGCAAACCAGTGGTCGAAATGGCAATTTTTACGAACCGGAACGCTCGGACTCTCGATCTTCTCGACTCGACCTTCTCCATTTTTTGTTGTTGCTTAGAAGTATAGTTTTTTTTAGATAATTTTATTGTTTATTGTGCTCAATATAGGTAGTAGACAACTATATCCCATTTGCGATGTACCTGAATTCAGTAATGTTATTTCTCGAATTGATCGGGGAATCTTGTAACTTGTAAGATAAAGTATTTGATTGGGTCCGGTTCCCTCCAACACATTTTGCTGGACTTCCAGAAAAGTGGGTTACGGTCATCGCATCACTCTATGTTAGAGTGCACGAACAGCTCAAAAAGTCACATTACTGAATTTACGTCGTGAATGGATATACCTACCTTCATAGATACCTACAATAATAGTGTGATAATAATTCTTTGAGAGAATAAATGTGATGACAAGACAATAAAATCAAAATAATTCAACAAAAGACAAAATTATATTGAAAGACAAGTTCGCAATGTGTTATCGGCATATTTTCCACGAAACGGAACGGCTTTCGACAAAATTTCACGAGACGGAACGGTTTTTGAAAATATTTCTAAAAAATACCGTTCCGGTCTGTTCCGGTACATTTCGACCACTGATGCAAACTCAGTTAATTCAAGGGGAGATTATGATGGGAATACAAAATATGACTCCAAGTGATCATTTGGATACCAAAACACAGGTAAGTCAGCCTTTATTTTGGCTTATAGAACAAATCTTGCCGGAAATTTCAGATGTTGTCTCTGTAATAAAAAATAAGCGACAAGTGCGTGTTACCCTAACTTTTTTCTCTGTACAAATGATCTAAGGGGCCATATTTTGCATTCCTATCATGTTTTGCATTTTGTTTCACTTTTAAATATTTGATCCACTGTTTGGTACCGAACTAAAATTTGATACCACGTTTGTGCAATCGGGCATTAGTGAATGTTTATTCGAGCAAAAAGAGGTCAATTTTTGCATTGAAGGAGACATCTTGAACATATATTGGCGAATTTCGATCTTCAACCCTTTCATATTTCTTGTGGGGATCCATACAAAACTTCTAGTTGGAGTGTAGAATAATATAAAAAAGGGGTTGTAAATTGTCGTTCCCACCAACTTTGAAATAAAAAAAAAATTCCTCTTATAATTCTTCGAGTGTTCACTTTGGATTCTCGACCCCTCCTTTTTCTTCACTGTAGTCAACGTCATCCTACATAGCACAGAGGAAAATAATTTTCAGCCCCTCACACGATGGATTGGACATTGGGACTATTGGGAGAACAATAATTTTAAGAGGAAAATGAGGAATGGTTTTTTTTTAAACTTTTGTGAACATTTTTTCAGAAAGAGAATTCAATTCCCTTCGATTTGATTTTTTACACAAAGTAGGTAGTCCCATTTGAAAATTTGAAGTAGGGGTGGGGGATAACGAAGTGATGAATTTGGGTGGCACTTTTTCCACAGGAAATTTTCTCACTCTATATATTTTGCGAGATTGTACCCACTGGCATTTCCAATATCCAAAAAAAAAATCGGAAATTTTGAAATAATTATTTTTGAATTTTGGAAATGTTAATGGGCTCAAACCAAAGTACATCCTTGTAGCTTTCGGAAGAGACCTGAATTTCCGTCGAGCGATTCAACACAGTTTGCATAAGTCGTCTTCTTCCCTTCGTCAACTTTCAGTACTTAGTCCTTGTAAATATTTTTGCCTCAGCAGCTCTGTCAGTATAAGTAATCAATTATTTTGTGATGACGGCTCTGTGATTAGGTAACTATTACCAGGGAATCACGATATGGGGTTGAGTTGATTAGCTTTAGCTAGACTCCGCCCAATGTTGAATTATTCACTATAGGTATATAAATTGAGTTGTGTTTATTTTTTTCTGAAATCAATATAAGACAATTTATTATTAAAAACTGCCGATAACATCAAAAAAAGATGCCTAGCTATATCTTTTCACCATACGTCGGCGACAAAGGTTCAACTTGTTGCCTATTGCCTGGATGCCTCCAGGTTCGTATAGCTGATGAATGTTTGATCCTAGAAGTCTTATTAGATAATGGAAGACTGTTCTAATTTATAATATGAAGTCATTTTGAGAGGAATAGTAATATGTAGCAGAGGTATAGTAAAATGTAGCGTAAAGTTTTGTTTCAACACTTTGATACCTACTTTATATCACAAAGAACACCAGCCGTTGTTTGCCGATTTCGAAGAAGTTTGTAGTCGCCCTTGTATGCTGTAGTATACATTGTTCTTGGAAACTCAAAAATCGAATTTTCATATAAGTACTTATTATGTTTTTCATATTCGGGATTAGAACTTGATTATATTATATGAGATGGAAATATTGCCGGCCATAAACAGAAAATAATGCGAGTCTCTCTAGATGGTGGTACGATTTGGACTGCGTATTCTCATAAGTATAAAATTCTACAGGCAAAATGCTGCAAAAGTCGCCTTTAATTTTGAAGTTGATAGTTGACTCGTACCTACATATAGAAATAAGTAAACATTCATTTATTATCGCAGTGGTTTTGTATAAAGTTGAACGTATATTTGATTTGTTGAAACTATACGGACTATACCACAGTTTGTGGTTGTTCTGCATACAGAAACATTGTGGGTATATACCTACTGGTATATACAGATTCCACCACCTACAGCTCACCTCACTTCGACAAGCGCAATATGAATTAATTTTTTAGCCGGAGGACAGCAGACCAGCAGTAAAAAAGCACTAAATTTCAATTTCAAATACACCTCGAACACACCCCACCACCATCTACTGACAAACGGAAAAAAGAAGGATTAACCATATCATCATGCCCACCTCGGAATTTTTAATTACCATAAGGTCTACCTGATGGAGCTGATGATGAGGCGAAAGCTTTAACAAATGATTTGCTTGCTATCGAGGACGACGTCGGTTATTGATGACTCTGCCAACGTTTTTCTCCGCAAGCAACAATAAATAATATCTTCTTTTTAATATTCACGCCACCAGAGCGCTCAATATCTGCCGCCCCCTTATAAATTCTGACTAATTTCCAACACCGCACAACACAAAAATCAATTTTCACGTCCAATAAATTACACACCGTTTAATATCAGCGAATTTTATCACCTGTACAAAATAAATCGGCGGCGGGCAGAAACAAGAATTGTATTCAGTCCCGACGTTCAAGCTTTCTATAATTTGTAAATATGCACGCACTTGTTTATTGTAAAGCGCACTAAACTGCCAAGTATTTCCATTCTTGGGCGACTCTTCAAGTACCTATACACCAGTAAACAAGGAAAAAGCGACAATCAGATCCCAACAGTGCATAAATTTTGCATGAACTTTAATAATTAACTTCCCAATTATTTATTTCTCTCCGACTGTTTGCGCCTATACTTGCATTTAACATCAGTGCGCTTATCTTTCAATCATGAGTCGCGAGCTTTCACTCGAACCGGTGCTAGTTTCAGCTATTCACGACTGGTAGTGGTGGTCTTTACAAATGATTTTACCATACGTATCTAGCTGCTCATTTTATTGCTCAACAATACCTACTTGAGAATTATATGATTATTGGAATTCAAAATAAATATAGCTTTTGCATAATATACCCAATCTTCCTATCCTAACCTGAATAAGTAATAAAATAAATATGAAATTGTTTTTCTTCAGCTAAAATAACCACACTTCGATAAACGCAGTCCAAATCCGATTCCACAAATATGCAGCAAACTGCGGTATCTGCTCTTCTGGTACATTTATGTCAAGGAAAAGCACTCTGCATTGGTCATCATTTTTCAGTTATTTGACTTCTCTGTGGGTGAAAGCAATCAAATCTCAGAGCGCCAAACACAATTTCCAATAGCTCCGGAAATTGGTGGCTCTTGACCCGTCCTATTGTAAATTTGATATTCAGATGATTATTTGCGAAAGGGATGAAATGGGGAGGTGGCTCTGAGAAATTTACAAAATCAGGATGCGAGTAAATTGAGTCAATAATTTCATTCATTACAGATACAGAGTAGGGTTTCTCGTATCTACCCGCATTACATGATGTGTAATCAAGTGAACAAACAGAGCATAATTGCATTTGCAAACTGCAACTAGATGACGGCAACATATCAGTGCGATTTGGCACAATACTATATCATATTATTCAAGGTGCGGTGATACTTTTGAAATGAAAATATCATTTCAGCAAGGTAGTGTTGCAAACTCGCTGGAGACCACAACGAGCGAATAAGATACACACCTGGGCAATTGGCGGAGCAGCCGTGCATAGCCCGGTTACCGGAGTATTCGACTTTAGGTCGCGGGAACATAAATGGCGTCCTAAAGATGGGTATATGGTACCTATATAGTTATTTCCACTAGTACTTGTTGATATGTACAATTTTCTTTAGTTGAAATAAATTATATTGATAATTCATTGATCACTTGCTGCTTTATCAAAAAAATAGCTGAACTCAAGATTTGTGTGAGAAACGTTAAAACCAAACGAATCTCTACAGCGGTACCTTGGCACCCTGGGTTGCGCTGGCGCGAGCATCTTGTGTCAATTCAACGTCGAAAAGAATGCACAGTGACATTGCGTTGTTGCCACGTCAGGCATACTTGCAACGTTGCTATAGCGGGTGCCAAAGGTGACGTTAATTTCCTGCGACCTATTCTGTGCTCTATTCCATTTTAAAATTAGTAGATGGCGTGCGCAGCCACAGCAGCAGCAGGTTACACTAGCAAACCCGCCAAACCCGAGTTGGAGCAATTTCTTCAGTCCTGCATTCAAGGGGCACTTAATAACCATACAGGATGGTCCAACGAAAACAACACAGATTTTTTTTGGGCATTTCACCTCATTTTTTTTAAAAAAGCTCGGCAAATTTTTATTTTCAGCCCCCTCAACCCCACCTACCCCAACTTTTAAATTTCAAATAACACCACCCACATTGCGATACATCAACATCACAATGAAGAGAATTGAATTCTCTTCTCCCCTCCTCTTCCTAACCCTACCCCACTTCTTCCTAACCCTATACCCCACTTCTTCCTAAAATTCTTTGACTGTCCAATTTTATATTTCGATCCTTCAATTTTCTTCAGTTTGGTCAGCGTCATCCCAGATAGGATCGAAGAAAGAAATTTTTGGTGGAGCAAGTGCTACCCAAATTCACTCCTTTGCTCTCCCCTACCCCAACTTCAAGATTGAACAAGACGCCACCTACTTTGTGATACATACATCGGATTGAAGGGAATTGAGTTCTTTTTCCGGAAACAATGTTTTGAAACTCTTCAACCCCTCCCCTAAATACTTGAAGTGTTTAGAAGGAAAAAAGGGGTTTTTGAAAATATTTTGTTCAGGAAGAGAATTCAATTACCTTCAATTTGATTTATCACAAAGGAGGTAGTATACCATTTTTGATTGTGCCCCACCAACCGAACTCAGTGCAGGGGCAACCCAACCCATAATAAGAATAATGACCATTTTTTATTCAGAAGTTGTGGTGGGGACGAGCGTAGGGGTGAATTTGGGTGGCACTTTTTCCACAGAAAATTTTCTTCCTTCATGCTGTGCAAGATGACGTTGACTGCAATGGAGAAAATTTGGAGCTCAAGAATATTGAATTGGACACTCAGAGAATTTTAGCAGAATAGGAGGTGAGGTTAAGAACTTCGGAAATATTATTTTCAGGAAGGGAATTTAATTCTCTTTGATTTGGTGTAGCGCAAAGGAGATTGTGTCATTTGAAATTTTGAAGTTAGGGTGGGTGGGGGTGGGAGGATAAGATAGAAATTGCCAATGTATGTTTCAGATGTCCCCTTCGATATAAAAATCGCATTGTCCGAGCTTTTTTTTTTAAAAAGAGGTGGAATGCCCAAGAACTCCTCTGTTGTGTCTTCGTTGGGCCTCCTGTATAAATTCTCACGTAGCTTGTGGCTCAAGCTCAAGCTACCACCTAAACAGTAATAAATAACTCGGACTGTCATTATGAACGTGCCCAAAGGAAAAAAAAACTTCGTCGTTACAATCGAATCAGGTTTTTATCAATAATTACGGAGGTAAACGATGCGCTCATATTTAAATTATTCACCTTTGGACACTGTCCCAATCCATTACAGGGTGTTTATGTTGAAATTTGGCTATTTTGAATAGTTTTTTACCGCAATTTTTAAATCGTTCAACCGGTGTGGATCAAATTTGTACCAAGGTTCAGTGAAATGAGTCTCTGTCGAATAATAATGACGCGTTTGATAAAAAAGATTCAGGGGCCAAGGTCAATAATGAAGGGTGCTCTCTCCTTTCTGTCCTATTTTTGAAAATCATTCCATTTTTTGAGTTTCACGTTCAATTGAGAAGGAAAAGCTTCTCTTGCAAGATATTGATCAGAAACTTCAATTTTGAGAGGTTTGGGTTTGAAACTTTGGAAAACATATCAAAAGCACCACTTCCGAAAGCCTGGAAATGCTTTTCTGAAAACGTGTTGGCAAAAGTGATTACTTATCGGTTCAAAACATCTAGAAAATCTATTTTACTTGAATAATCATGAATTTTCTTGGACTTTGACCTTCAGACCTTTGAAAGTATGGTGTTTGCGAGATGTCCATCAAACATTTGGATCTCAATATAATATTTGTATAGAAAACGAAGCCTCTAATCAAAATTTCGCACGAGTATCTTCTATCCCTGAATTGAACGTAGAATTGGGAAAAAAAGCATTTTGAAAAATAACTAGAGAGGTAAAAATAGGGGGAAGAAAAGGAACGGCGTTCCTTACTATCTACGGCTTTGAAAATTTTTGATGGAACGCGTTATTATTGTTCGATAAAGACTTATTCCAGTAAACTTTTGTTCAAATTGATCAAAATCAGTTCAACGATTCAAAAATTACAAAAACTTTTTTAAAAGTCATCTTCAACACCCAGCACCCAAGAGAGCAATTTAGGATCATGGCTTTTTTTCTCTTAAGACTTAATTTTTAATGAGAAATCGACCATCCCTTAAACTTTGTAACAATCAGTACCTAACATCCTGTATATCTACATATTCATGATATAATATTCTGAGCACCGTTGTTCTGAATCGAGACGACATGAAGAGCCTTCTCTCAAAGTTTGTAAGACATTAAACCTGAATGAGCCTGTACCAATTGCAATCCCGATAGTTTTTCGCGAAGCCACCCCAGTCTGCCACATCCATCAATATCGAACTGACAAAATCCGCTACAGTTTGATCAACATCCATCTATGCAGATGTTGCTTGCGATATGTCGGTTGTGTTAATATTTTGATGAAATTATCTCGTCGATGATAACGTCTACCACCGTGTACCTCCGTTCCTAATGGATTTTGCATAAAATCCACGTTCCATTATTTACCTGGACGTTGGTGATGCGGTGTTTGGTATTTGTGGTGATTAATATAACCATGGTAACATGACAGCTGTAATTGAACACTAATTTCTATTCAAACACAATGATGATGATGATAATAATAATATCCAATCTTGAGTAGGCATAGCTGTTCTATTCTTGAGAAGCGAAAAATTGGGTACCTGTCGATTCAAGTATTAATAATAATTAATTAATATTATTATTACGTGGGCAGGTATATATATGTTTTTCCGGCATGTAGGCTGTGAATAAACAGGGACAGTTTCATTTCCTACCTACCTATTCTACTATCTTATGATATGAATCTAATCATGATGCCAATTTATCATAGGACAAGGCTTTCATTTGAAAACGCCCCACCCCACGATTTTCTCTCTGAAAAATGTTGCTTTGAAAAATCCCGAGACAGGTTGATTCTATATCCCGTTCACTTTTTATTTTCAGTAGAATGACTTTTTGAAGCAAAAATGAAGTGACAAGCTGTAGCGCTGGGAGGATACGGGTCAGACGTAACCATAGCCCCCCAGTTTGTCACTTTAATTTTGCTCCTAAAAGTCATTTTACCGAATTTAAAACGCGAACGGCATATACACTCTTGAGCAAAAGTTAAGGGCCACTTTTTCAAATGTCCATAACTTCCAAACGCGTTTTTCAATTTTACCGAGATTCTGCACAAAGGTGGTATAATGTATTGTTAAGACAAGCGTGAAGCGGCGTACTCATCAATGCATAGGTTTGCGGTAGGAAGGTCTTCGACTGTTGCTTTGCAGAAATGCATTATTTTCACTGAAATCAAATCATTAAATTTTTGACTAAAGGAATGTTCATCCAATAAAAAACTTCCAGTTTGCTTTGTTACAATGTGCTTAAGCAAGTACCATGCTTAGTTTGTTCAGGGACATCTTTCGTCTTCAACTCTTGACCATCAATCTCTATTTGTGGCTTAAACAATAAAGGAGGCATTACTTTGCTTTAATTTTGGTTGTAAACAATTCATTCGTGTGTTTAATGCGATTTTGCGTCAACATTCTGTAATTGTGACCACTCTTGAGGCTCAAAAACAAATAATTCTTTATGCGGACTGTTAATAAAGAACAAAAACAAGAGGAAAAGTTCACAAATATGTCAAAACCTTGAGCACTGACAAGAAAGAAGTTAGCAATTCTATCACATGCCGATAAAACACCTCTGCAGTGACCAAAAAAGAACGGGTCAATTTCTTCAGTTCTTTTCAGGAAAAGACAGTTGCGTCGTATCGCCAAGAGACCAAGCGCACAAGCGATGAGAAACAACCTTTACTAATCATTTGTTATCAATATCCAAGAGCTTAAATCACTCTAACGCCATCAGGCCCTTCCGAATGCGAAGAAGTTGAAAAACTAACTTCAAGTTTGTTGCACTGCACTGAGTGAACCCAAGGACGGGAATGGATGATGGCTATACTCAGAGATGTGTATAAGCCTTGTGTTTAAGTGTAGAAACCACCAAGAGGATCTGACGACGCAAAAAATTGAAAATCGGGGTTTGTTTCAACCTCTGCAGTGTGGAAAACCAGCTCAAATCGAATGACGTTCTAAATCGGAACTGTCGGCTTTCGTAAGCGTACAGGAATTGATCAAAAAGATTCCTGCCCACACCATGATGGAGCCACCCCCAAACGGAATCCTAAGTGAAATGCAATCTGCATGAAACCATTGTCCACGACGACATCATACACGACCCGCCAGTCGTTTCCTGTCCGGGAGAAACGTGTTTTACCTTTGTTGTTTTTGACCAGTCCCTGTACAATTACGAAAAACGAACAATCCCGATTGAGAACTTATTCGATTTTAGCTGTTTTTCACACTGCAGAGGTTCAAACAAACCCCGATTTTCAAATGTTTGCGTCGTCAGATGCTCTTGGTGGTTTCTACACTCAAACACAAGGCTTATGCATATCTCTAAGTATGGCCATCATCCATTTCCGTCCTTGGGTTCACTCAGTGCAGCGCAACAAACTTGAAGGTTATTTTTCAACTTCTTCGCATTCGAGAGAGCCTGATGGCGTTAGAGGGATGTGAACTCTTGAATATCGATGGCGAATGATTAATGAAGGTTGTTACTCATCGCTTGTGCGCTTGGTCTCTTGGCGACACTCCGCAAATGTCTTTTCCTGAAAAGAACTGAACAAATTGACCATTTCTTCTGTGACCACTGCAGAGGTGTTTCATCGGCATGTGATGAAATCGATGACTTTTTTCTTGTCAATGCTCAAGGTTTTGACATATTTGTGAACTTTTTCCTCTTGTTTTTGTTCTTTATTAACAGTCCGCATAAAGAATTATTTGTTTTTGAGCCTCAAGAGTGGTCACAATTACAAAATGTTGACGCAAAATTGCATTAAACACACGAATGAATTGTTTACAACCAAAATCAAAGCAAAGTAATGCCTCCTTGATTGTTTAAGCCACAAAAAGAGATTGATGGTCAAGAGTTGAAGACGAAAGATGTCTCTGAACAAACTAAGCATGGTACTTGCTTAAGCACATTGTAACAAAGCAAACTGGAAGTTTTTTATTGGATGAACCTTCCTTTAGTCCAAAATTCAATGATTTGATTTCAGTGAAAATAATGCATTTCTGCAAAGCAACAGTCGAAGACCTTTCTACCGCAAACCTATGCATTGACGAGTACGCCGCTTTACGCTTGTCTTAAGAATACATTAGACCACCTTTGTGCAAAAACTCAGTAAAATCGAGAAACGAGTTTGGAAGTTATGGACATTTGAAAAAGTGGCCCTTAACTTTTGCTCAAGAGTGTATTTATTTATTTATCGTATGGCAGGATAAGACATATCTGGTGTAGGGTGTAGGTATAAAGCTAGGTATGAAGTATTGTATAGAAATAGCGTAAAATTATAAAATAAGAATAAAGTGTCATATATCTAGGTCCAGTTGTTCGATCCATTGGATTGCAACAGGCGGCAGGTTATAAAATTCCGACCGTTCTCCTGCATATGCCCTGCGTTCACAATCTTGGACGATGTGGGCAATTGTCTGTTGACGGAAACCACAGTCGCACATTGGTGAAGGAATTACACCACACTTGAACAGTAAATCTGCGGTTCGGCCGTGACCAGTTTGGATTCTGTTCGCTGTTTTCCAAATTTTGCGGGGCATGTCGAAACCACTGGGCTTGTCTTCAACACCAATGTCTTGAATTTCTGGAGGTAGCGATAACGGCATATACATTGAGTTTCTCGATAACTGGTCGCTAGGCATTTTTCGAAAACCAGCTGCCACAAAAAAACGACTCGTGCTTGTAGGTATATTCGAAGGGAACGCAAGCCTAATTAACATACATTTTTAAATTTTCTAATTTTGAGTGCGTTGAAGTACCCGTAAATAATAGGGATTAGGTATTGAGAACTCTGATTTGTTTTACAAGTGACGTCACATGAACGACAAATAATTAGCTAAATTTGCTATAGTGCAAAAATTCAAGTTCCCTGCATCATCCCTTTGAAAGGGTGACAACTCTTTCAACTATTTTAGATTAGAATAGTAGTTGTGCTTTTGAAAGCCTTTCAATGGTCTTTATTTTAGTGCAAAAAAATTGATAGAAGCATTTTTTTTCAACTTACGATTTTTTTAAAATTTGAAAATGTGTAAGTTGAAAAGTTTTGAAGAAGAAGAAGAAGAGTAGTCGCCCTGTTTACGGGAACGAAGCAGGAATAGTAATATTACATACCAAGACGGGCAATACATCATTACCGCTGACTCGCTGAGGGCACAGAGAGGCCTGGAGGCTCTAGCCCGAAGCTGGAATGATGTATTTACCGTCGAGAGTATGTATACTATTTTACCCACAACCATGTACTCAGCTTACAGGATTACAGGCGTTCAAAAGTTTAAATCTGAGAATTAACTTTTTGTCATAACTCCCAGATAGGCCAATTAATTTTGCTGAAACGTGGTTCAGGAAATACTGATTAACACACTTATTGTTTGGTTGGATGCATATTTTGAAATTTCCCTTCTAAAGCTACCATTTCTTCACTTTCTCGGGAGGTCGGCAATGGGTCACTTCCCGACCTCCTACTAGGTATGTAACGAATCAATTACCATAGTGGTTGTGAGTAAAATGAAATTCATGCTGATAAATATGTATGTGTCCCCTTTGAATATAAAATTGACCAATTGCGGGACTTTTTGAAGAAACATTTTTTAGGGGTATATTTATATGTATATGTATATTTATACAGGGTTCTCAAAAAACATTATAACTCCTATAGAAAAGTGACCGAGTAAAAGAGTATATGAGTACTTTGAAAAAGCTTGAGTTTAAATAACCGTGAATGTTGCAAGAACTGAAAAACATCGGTCACGTGGCGATCAAGTGCTGACCTGGCGATCTGTGGGTTCCAAGCTCGAGTCCCAGCTCGGATTTGGATGGTTCCAATGCATATCACGGTATGAGAGTTCCGAGTTTGGTAGATAGCTTTGTATAAGGATCCAATATCCATTAAACGTGACAAAAAAACATTCGTGAAAAAAAATAGAAACATGAAACATCAATCGAATGGAATTCTCCGCGCAAAAGTCTTTTCTAATTCACACTATAGATGACAAGATAAGATTTATACGATCTAAATTAAGTAGTGTAACAGCGCGCTCACTTTTTTTTATGAATATAGACCAATTAATGCATGTTGTTCAATAACCATAGATTTATAAATTCAGAGAGACGCAATCCACTCCAGATTAGAATAGATAAGAATTATTGGACATAGAGTACGCATTCATTTTCGAGCCTATTTTTCCTGAACGGCTATTTAACGTTAACTTTTAATGCAATTTTTATCGGAAATAAACTTCGACTTTGTTTCTTATTTACATATTATTTGTTCTGGTGTGCTATCAATAACTTATAAGAGAATGATGAGCTATATCAGAGCAGCTTGCGGCTGATGTGGTAGGTATTTATTATTCATAAACACAAATACATAGTAGCATTTATACTAATAGTACCACTCGTTTTATTTATTTATCGATTCCAAACTTCCATGCATCATAAAATATAATGGACGATAAATAATGAGACGCGGAGCAACCGGTATAGGGACGAAGATACATCTGGCGGAGTGATCTCTACATCTATCATTTTGTCATTTGCATACAATAATCCATACAAATTTGCACTTTGCCACACTATAATGGTCATACTACAAATGTTTGGTTTGCCGCTTAGACCCAGTAGTGATGCGTTTGTTTATCTTGCATCACGCCTAATGGGGATGGAAATGTAGAAGCTGTTGTTGCATTTTCAGAATTATCTACTGGTAAGCGTGATGGCATAAATGTTATGTATTTTCAGACCCATCAGTCCAGTCTTCGCCACTGACATTAAATCAAGAAAATCCTTGAAGAATCCTTGGAAGTTCTAGTCTACATCACCGAGGAGATGATCAGCAGGGCCGGCCGTACAGCTTTTTGCGCCCGAGGCGAAAATCTATAGCAATGCGCCCTTGCGGAACTTTTTTTAGATAACAATAATACCAAGAACATGACTTAACCATTTTGAATTTTTTTAATTGTAAAAAAAATGCCATTGCATCTGTTTACAATCCTCAGAAAGCAATATGGCCTCGGTTTCAGAAGGGCTGCAAGACTTGAACATAAAGAAAATGTGATTAGAATTATACAGGTGTCCCGAAAATATCAATGCGACAAAAGAAAATTGTGGTGAAGCCTGATGACCTCTTAGCTTTCTTTTGAGTGGACGCCGATGCTTGCAGGTGCTCTAGTTTCCAAGAAAATGCAATTTTAATCGGGCGAGTCACAAGAATTGGAAAATTCATGACCGACGAAACAAAATACTTCATATGAAAAAATCCTCTTCCTCAGGGCTTGCCATTGATGTGTCGCTGATGTCTGCCCCTGGCCCAGTAAGCCAGATATTCTGTTCACAGTCCTGCAAACACAATAATTGGAATTCATGACGTCACCGATCACACACTTGTTGATTTCAACACTATCCGTTACTAGGACTTTTTCACTTACCATACCTGGATTCACCATAAATGAATACTGGCTGTTGTTACAATCAACAAGTGTGTGTGTGATCAGTGACATCATGGATTCCGATTATTCTGTTTGCTGGACTGTAAGACAGAATATACCTGCTTACTGGACCAGGTTCAGACATCAGCAACACATCAATGGAAAGCCCAGAGAAAAACGATTCTCTGGGCTCCTCAGAACAGCCAATAAGCAACGCAGCGCTTACGGATAAAATCAAAACTTGCGGCTAAATAAGCTTACTGAACGCACCTTTAGATGACAAAACAAAATTATTTTCTTATGGCTACTATGATGCTATGAAATATGCCCATTGTGTGTTCACAGTCACAGAACTGTCAGGGTAGTATAAAAAAATTCTTCCTTGTTTTTTTTTCGGTGATAGCATTCTTGACCGATTTTCAAAATCCAGGGCTCAAATTGAAGCTAAAATTTCGAGTGAAATCTCATTACCTCTCATGCAATGCCCATTTTTTTACTACCATTCCATTTGCAACATGAACCATAGGGCAACTAAGGCTATAGCTAGGTTTACGTAAGCCGTTGATGGGGCATGGAAAAATATTGAAAAATAAGATAAAATTAACAGGCAATTGAATTGTTTTGTTCATTGAAAACAATTGGACTCTAATTCACATATTCTGTCTTTTTTTATTGAAGGCACAAAGAGCACCCAAGAGTACAGAGCTTCACATAGTAGTGAGATTTTAATCAGCGAAATGGGTAATAAGTCTCCTCAATATCAAGAGAATGCCCGATAGTACGGGATGCAAAACGGACAACCTGATATGTTTAATTAAATCCTGACAGGTCTGAAGTCTAAGAATAATTTTTATCAGATTGAACACACAAGATGATGTGAAATTTACCCAATTTGCCAGTATGGTTCGGAAAAATTCTCAAGATAGATACAGACGACTCTTAAGACTATTTTTATACTTCAGGAGCCCTTTGATCAAGCGTCGATATAGAGTGCGTGTTAATTTTCGGGACCTTGATTTCCTTTTTTCCCACCAAGAACTTTAGAAAAACACTCGGACAAGTCAAACTGATTTTCATCGAGAGAGATATTTCACGAAAATTGACATTTTCCCCCCATGCCATTTTTAAGCAATGACGTCGTGGTCATGATTTCAATGACAACGCTCTATTTTGTCAACCGATTTGGATAGACTGTAACATTGTGATTTAAGAAAATTTGAAATATACATGATATGACCACCGGTTGATGGTTCCTGTGATATCGATTTTTGAAAATGGGAAAAGAATGAATCTCCATCTCTGGCTGACATTTTGAATTTTTCATAAAAATTCTTTTTTTGTTCCAGGATCAGCGAAGAATCATGTCAGTATCGTTTTTCAATCGATATTTTCTATTCTTGATAAAAATGTCAGTCGAAAATGGCCATTTCTCTCCATCCTCTTCCAATATTCAAAAATCGATATCTCTCAGGAACAGAAACTGTCAATGGTTATACCGAGTATATTTCTGAAATTATATTTTGACGGTCTAATCAAATCAGTCAAGAAAATAGGGGGTTGTCATTTATAACGAATCCGCTTGGTTCTTTTTTTCAATTTGTCAACTGATGATTTTATCCAATCAGGCTGCTATATTTGGCAATTTGCACCGCCGTAGCTTTGCGCCATCTAACTTGGGTTTGAGCCGTAACTTGTCAAGGAAGTTGCAATTAATGCTTTCGACCTTTCGCGAGAATACAGAAGAAAACTGTTCTGAACTTTATAAAATATGCAGGAAGACCCAATCTTATTTTATCGTCAATATGTAAATAGCATGAAGTCACATCATTGAGAATATGACATTTACTAAGAATAAAATTATTGAGGATAGAGTACATCGTAAATCACATATATTATTATTTTTTATAAACCAAACATCTGCTCAATAGGGTATCTGCCAATTTTTCCATTGGCTAATCCATAGTATCGTTGAAAGTGATGCACTTACTGCATTTTTCTTCTTCCTAAATTTTCAAAATTGCGGCCGTAATGCATGTTTTCAGCCTAGATTGGAAACTCAAAAACTATGAAATGACATCACTATATTTGACAAATACAGACATATATGTAATAGAAACCTCACTGAAACTTCCCTACTGTTACTAGAGCCGGATTACCATGTCGGAGGCCCTTGAACTCACAGATATTATGAGCCCCCCTCGCCCCCTCCCTAACATTATCAAAAAAGTAACGACAAAAATACTGTTTTTTTTTTCAAAATTTCAAAAAACAAAAGAAGAAGATCTTTCATCAGTTGAAAAAAAAAATAGCAAAACAGTAAAGGGACCTTCACAATAGCGAAGAATAGTTTAAATGGAATGGAATGAGTGAAAGAAATTTGAAAATTGAACTCATTCATCCCCTAAAAAACCTGAGATTTCTTCTTCCAGTTTCAAAGAAACAAATTTCTCCTGGACTCCACTAAAGTGTAAATTCATCAAAATATCACATTCTACAGCCATTATGGCTGAATATTCCAACTATGTAGGTACTTAGTTTTTTTCGACGAAAAAAAACTTGGGAAGCTTGAGGCCCTTTAGGTGGCCGAGGCCCCTGGGCTGCAGCTCCTAAAGATCATGCTATAATACGGCCCTGACTGTCACCAACTCTTTGAAAAACTAAACAAAAAACATCTTTGTAACCGATGGATATACAGGTGTCCCACGAAGTAACCGACATGGCTTGAGGATAGATGGTACTTTTTCAATGCAAATCAGAATCTGCATTCGAAATTGTTCTGACGCCTTCCGTTTCCGATCTACAGGGTGATTTTTATGTTCAACCGAAAAGTTATATCTCAGGAAAAGACCAATAAAATCGATTTAGATTTTGCAGGTATATTCTAAAAGCAAGGGACTTTGTAGCTCTCTATTAATTTATAAAATAAATACAGGACCATACCCACAATTTTGTTTTTTGAGTTGAAAAAGTTGTACTATAAAAAATGCTACAAAATGCGATTCCTAAGTTGTTTGGCACTAATTTAGCTGATTCGCAAAAATTATTACCAGAGATTTTTCAGGAATATTTTTGACAATTTGATTCAAATCACTCAAACGCTATTCCAGATGACCAAAGTCACAATTTCAATTTTGATATTCTACCAAACTAATGGTGCGATTCAAAAAAAAATACATTCCATAAAGGCTCTGTTACGTTGTTATTACCTAGGTAACAGCCAATGGCCGACACGAATGTTCACATAACAGAGCGTTTATGGAATTTTGGAATTTACAGAATAGCACTATAAAAGGATAATTTCAGGAGCTTCTCTGGAAACATGAATTTGGGTAGGAATCTGTGGTACCAAATTCATGTTTCCAGAAAATTCTCCTGAGATTATCCTTGGTTAGTTAGAGCACCACAATTGAAATAATGACTTTGTTTGACCGTCTGGAATAGCGTTTCACTGATTTAAATAAAAAATTTCAAAAATATTCCTGAAAATCTCTGGTAATAGTTTTTTTCTCAAATCAGCTAAATTAGTGTCAAACAATTTAGGAACAACAATTTGTAGCATTTTTCATATAGCAGCCGAATATGACATCAGGTTTTGAAAAAAATTATACAGGATGACTTCTTTAACAGGAATTCGGAAAACAAAATTTATGGTACGGTTCTGTATTCAATTCATAAATGAATAAGGCGCTACAATGGCCCTTGGTTTTAGAATATACCTGCAAAATTTCAATCGATTCTATTGATCTATTCGTGAGATATGGTCAATCAAACTTTTCGGTTGACATGCACATTAATAATCACCCGGTATATCAGAAACGGGGGACGTCAGGAAAATTTCGGAGGCTGATTTGCCTCGAGAAAGTACATCTACCCTTGAACTATGTCGGTTACTTCGTGGGACACCTATTTTTTCCGAAAATTCCCAGGAAATATTCTTTACTACCTTATAGGTATGTATTACACTAGGGTTGAGGTCAAGAAAGTAGTGTTATAGCTGCGGCGCCAGATTTAATTTAGAAGAGCGGCTTGGGGATATAAGGTGCCTCAGATATAATTGTTTTCTCAACATGCAATACACTCAAGGACACAAAAAAACATATTAAAAAAAAATGATGACGTCTATTTTTGAAGAAATGGGGAGGTCATACAAAGGGTGAGAAGTCGCTACCCTCTATTCTCATTATTCGAAGCAATTTTTGGAAACTATATGTGATCAACGAATCAGTCAAAATCATCAATCACTGGGTGTGCACTGAGCTTCCATATTATGTATACATAATTCATAAATCTTGGAAAATTATTTTCTTTTGAAAACGCCACCATATTTTTTTCTATGGAAACGAGAAGAAATATTTTGTACTAAACTATTTAAGAGACCAACGGAATACTAAACAGGCAGTAATCGAGAAAACTAGATTTTTGTGGTTTACCACTCATCCTGTATCCTAAATAGAAATTCAGTGCACACCCCCATGGTCAATCAATTTTACTGATAAGTCCATCACAAACAGTGTGTCAAAATCACGTTAAATGACAAAAGTAGAGGGGAGGGGTAGCAACACCCTTCGATCCCCATATTTCTTCAAAAATAGACATCATCCATTTTTTTCAATATTTTTCTCGTGTTCTTGAGTGGATTCTATGTACCGCTCTGGACTCGGAATGAGTTACATTTTTGAGACATTCTGTATAGGATTTTTCCTACTAAAAAATAGACTGACTAGGTTTATACTGATGTACTGTTTACGGCTAGTAGTAAAAAAATACACTTCATTTCTAGAGCGAAATTATACTGAGATAACGCCACTCGAGACAATTTCCGCTTCCTTTTGTATCAAAAAAAGATCATTTCTATTTTTATAAATACTTAGAACAATATAACAAAACGTTTGTAAAAATTTCTTTCGCACCTAACGAAAAAAAAATGCATGAAATTTTGAACTCACCAGAACTTTCAGTTTTTTCAACGGAACGACGTTTCGACCCTCGCTTCCCCATCTTAGGCGAGCGGCAGTGATTCACGTAAAAATCCACATTTTAATTCGACGGTAAACACCAGAAACGCACGTGCCCGGAGCTTTTGTCGGAACTTTCAAAAGTGAGCCAGCCACGCGCTCCTGCGGTTTCCACAGCTTTACGAGCCGAAAGCTACTGATAGGTGGTGTGCGCAATCTAACAGTCCTGAACACTGAACGCCCCACTATATCCCTGACGCAACGATATCACCCAGTCAGTGAGATCCTGCACATAAAAGCTCCCTGGAAATGAATTTGTAATCCTGCGGCAATCAAGAGCGCAGTCAAGAGCTTTCACGTTACACAAGGTGCGTATACCTATATGCAAGGCGAAACTTGTAGAGTAAACACAGGTGTATATCGAATATGAAATGCGTTGGAAATGCGGACAAAGCGATGAGCTTTGAGCGAACAAATGGTCCACGATGAAATGCTTTTCTCTCGTACTACTTATCTGTACTTGGGCAGCAACAGGTCCCAGTGGTTTTCGGAGCGTAAGAGCAGATCCTATCCGATAATGGGTTTATCAAAGGTCAGATTTGTAGGGATTATTTGTGTTTCTGGGAGTGATGTGTGGAATGATTCCAGAAATCAATAAGATAATTCAGATTCATAGGGACAGGCGTTCGAAACTCCAAATATTTGGTTTTGGTTAAATGTTGACCCAAATATTCATAATTTGGGCAGTTTGCGATCGACGCAACGTGGAACGTCCAATCTCCTCTTCACCTCTTCTAGTAAAGAGTAAGGGTGGCGGGTATATACAAGCGTATCTTCATTCGCATCCAGCGGTCTCATTAAAATAAAAGTATGAAGTGTGAAGTATGAAATAAAAGTATGATCGTAATTTTGATACGACGTGACGTGACGTAGCTGAAATATCAGTTGGATTCTCATCCAGGATGAATAAAATAGGTAAATTTAAATTAACTCTATTTTCAACGTGTTTCATTGCCTCATTTTCCAGGAATCTGTGCAAATCAAGGATAGCCAAAATAGTGTCGGGTAGATATTAGAACATCTAGAATTTCCGGTCGGCGCCGGCGGTTAGATTCAGAATTTTATCCTCTACCATACACTTAAAGTACCCGAAAATCCTACTTGAAATTTTTTGCTGCAATCAGAACGAAAATTGTATCTTTGTTTTTGTCACCTTAGAGCTATTACATATACGGTTAGCTCAGAGCTGTTGATATACACTGGAGGGCACTGGCGCCTCCAGCATTTTCGAATAGGGGGTACGGTTCACCGATTAGGCGCCCTTAAGGTGACACGTGCGAAAAGGGGTACAGGCAAAATTTGTTTGGACAATGGGGGGCTACGATCAAAATAAGCCCCATATGCTTCTCTCTATGACTTCACTCGAACTGCCGTCCTGTATTCAGAAGCAGTTTTCAAAGAAAAACGATCATGACAACAACTTGGATTTGATAGCATAAATTGAATTCTTCTCTACGTATCTAGGGGAAGAGAGGCGAATATCGACCGGTGGTCTAATATCGACCACACCACTGTGGTCCACCCTGTAAGTTTTTTGAAATCATGACATAGAGTGCCATCTAGCATTTTGCAAGTGAACTCCAGCACAGCTGTCGGTCAGCCATTTATTCGAAGTGCTTGACTGACAGAAACGGATTATTGTTTCGAGCCGATATGATTCAAGTTCAGGAGTGTTCATGATAAGGTATTGCGGACTTTTCATTGTAGTTAGACTTGGGTCTCCTGGTGCAATGTACCAAGGATTATTGATAGTAACTTTGTGTAGTAGCCCTAGTTCCATAATCTAACCATGTTCTTCATCATCAAAGAATTGTTTTTTGATTTTGTTGTAGGCCAATATCGATCACAATGGTCGATATTGTACAAATGGAGTTTTATACATAATTTTAGATGCCTCGCAAAAAATATCGGCGAAGAACGAATCGTGCCTCGTGTGGTGCGAAGATGCCCTGATGAGGTTCTTGAGAGTACTAACACAAGAACTATTTTTAATATTCTCTGTTATTCTTTTAGGATCCTATCATGGGCGCTGTTCTTGGTAAATGTTAGGAATAGGGAGGCAAAACCAAAATAAAACTAGATTTTTTTCGAAAACAGATGTTTCGACTTGTATTTTTGCGCTTTTGCTAAGCATGCAGACTACAAAATGGCAAAGAAAACGTGCGATCGATATTATCCGACCTGGTGGTCGATTTTATCCCACTGATCGATATTACCCGCTAAAATTTGAACTTTGCTTTCGAATTTTTTTCACAAAAATGTTTCTACATAGTGAGTGACTATTCAAGGTTTTGGGTAGTTGAATGATTGGAGAATATGGTACAAAACGTACAGCCTCGACAGTGCACATGGCGACTGGTTTTGAATTTTTTGCCTTGGGTGGTCCATATTCACCTGCTCTCCCCTATTCTTCAAAATTACAGTTAAAGTCTGCGATTGCGACCTTTCAACTTCACGATGCAATCTTCGATTTTTATGGATTTACCTCTACTGCCATCACTAACAGGGCATTTAGTCGTTCTTGAGTCATCGTAGACCAACTTTTGGTTCCGGCGGAGCCTGGAGGCTCTAGCCCTCAGCAGTAATGAATGATGCATTTACTGTTGGGAGTACTTATACTGTTTCACTCACAACCATGTAGGTACCTAGCTGACAGGATTATAAGCTTTCAAAAGTTGAAATTAGAAAATAATTTTTTGCCATAACTTCCTGATCGGCGAATCAATTTTTCTGAAACTTGGCTCAGGTAATACGGATTTTCCCAGTAATTATTTGGTTGGATGCATTATTCTGGAATTTATTTTCTGAAACTACCACTTCTTCATTTTCCCGCGGAGAAGGTATAATGAGTCACTTCTCGATCTCGCCCTCTTACATAGTATGTAACGAATCAATTACCCTAGTGGTTGTGAGTAAAATAGTACATTACATACCGAGGTGGAAAGAAGTTTATTACAGCAAAGGGCCAAGGTGGCTGCAGAGCGCGCCGAGGGCCGATAGTTCGTAATGGTTTATTTTCCAACTTTTTAGAAGTCAGTAATGATCACTCACTACGGTCGTTGTGAGTAGAAGTTTTCTCCATCTCCACAGATGTTATGATAATAGTTCCATGATTTTATCGCGCGACACCCAAAGCAAATGAGCTTTTGTCAAGTGAATTATTTTTTGCAAAGAGTAATCATCAGTACTACTTGTGGATGTTTTCAAAATTATGAGCTTGACGTCTGGCGCCCCTAATTTGCGACAGGGGGTACGGCCGTACCGTCGTACCCCCCCCTGGAGCCGCCAGTGCTGGAGGGCATGACCAGACCGTCTTGAACTGGTTGAACCGGTATTTACCGGGCGCTGTAAGTTTTCAAATTTTACCCTGGCCGATACCACCGGGGCTGGCCGTCAACAGGCCTTTGGCCCATTTCATATCCTTGGATACCAAACCTGTGAGTCTTGTTATATCGGCCTGACAAATTTTATAGGTATTTATGTTGAACTGACGGCCACAGGATTGTTGTAGATATAGGTGTACCTCCTTCTGTGTTTTTTGTGCTGTTTAAAGGCAACAACGGGCCCCAATCCATTGTTCTTCAAATGTCGATTGCAGTTTCGATGAACCTCTTGTATTTTCTGTAGCTTTTAGAACTTCAGTATGCTCATGCTCATCCCTCCGGCGTATTCCCATTCTAGACTAGGATCATTTTTGAAAAAGTGGCCTGGAAAGTGGTTCTAGAGGCAAGTCATGTTAAAGTTTGGCAACATATGTTTTAAGGGTATTTTGACCTCGCTAAATACGAAAACCATTGTTGCCAAGCCGAATTTTGCACCGGAAGCCCGCAATGGGGGGATAAAGGGGGGGTAAGACAAAAAATCACCATTTTCCACCATTTTTGATACCGGGACTGAGACCTGTCATCAATGTGCGGTGGATTACATCGTATCTTGATTAACTAAGGTCTTATACTATCATCTTGACATGATTACTGTCAAAATTTCCATAGGGGGGCGACTGGTGGGGGGAATGTTGACTGTGAAGATGATTCTTCGTTTCTCTTGATTTTGAGTGAATATATACATGTTTGGTATCTTTTATCATCAAGTTTCATATTCTCAGTTCAATTATGGTGTCAAAATTACAATAGGAGCAAGTTTGAACAAGTTTTAGATAATAAAACATGTTTTTTTGTCAATATTTTTTTACCACTTTGAACTGTGTTATTTATTGCAAATCGGCATTTTTTTTCTCAAAATTTTTGCGTAGTTCGTTGGTCTGGTGTATTTCACACAATACAGTCATGTAACTGATGTGCCTCTAACTTTTAAAATATGAAAAAAATATTTTTTGTGAAAATTGTTTGGCGCTACTTCTCAACTTTATTTTTTGCTATTATTTTATTGTATGATGAGAAACTGTGGTCTCCACCTCATATTTATGAAGAAAACCTCAGCTGAGATATTCTAGAATGTACTTTTTTTCAAAAGAAAAGTTTTTCATATCAGAACCTGATGCCCAGTGGAGAAGAGTCCTCTCAGAGAGGCCTGAGAAGTTCTATTGAGGTCGAGAAACGGTTACCTCTTATTCCAAACGGCTTTGATATGCCCTATTAAGATACAGAGAGGTTACCTTATTCCAACTTTTTTGTGATGTTCTCTCGAGCTCCAAAAATTTTACCACTTTTGCACTTCTTTGAGACGTTCTATTAAGCTTCAAAGAGGTTACCTTTCTCCAACTTCTCTATGATATTCTCTCAAGCTCCTAAGAAGGTTACCTTTTCAGAACTTATTCTAAATGTTTAATAAAATTACAAAGCTCCAAAGGTAACCCTTGAGGTTACCTTTCTCCAACTTCTCTAAGAAGTTCTATTTCAGCTAAAAAAAAAGTTAATTTTCTTTGGTATGTTTGATTATGCTCTAAGGAAAGTTACCTTTTTTGGATTTCCGTGAGATGATCTATCAAACCTCCAAAAAAGTTATCTTTTTTGAACGTCTTAGGCAGGGGTTCTCTACCATCAACCTCTAAAAAAGAACAACTCCTCAAAATTTACGTTCATGAGAATAGATGTACCTATATTCGAAAAAGCCGCATTCCTCTAATAATACCCAGGGAAGAGGTAGATAAAGAGATTTTGAAATCGAATGTAATAAATGTGAATGATAAAACCTATAATTGTATTATTCAACTTAAGGTTTAGGGTAATGTACGTATCTGCCTTCGGTTGCACCAAGCTCTCTTCAGTTTCATTAGCGTATTTTTTTTAATTCTATAAATTATGATAGCTCAATGCAAATCGGAGTTTTTTTCGACAATTCTTGCGTAATTTGTCAGTCTGGTGTATTTTACACAATACATTCACATACTAAGTGTGTCTTCACTTTCTAAAATATGAAAAACTTTAGTTTTGATCATACATACATCATACAGCAAAAAATAAAGTTGAAAAGTAGGGCCAAACAATTTCTACAAAAAAAAATTTTTTCCTCATATTTAAAAAAGTAGAGGCAAATCAATTGGATGCCTATATCATGGTAAATACATGAGACTAACGAACTACGCAAGAATTTTGAGAAAAAATACCGATTTGCAGTAAAATCACACAGTTGAAAGACGTAAAAAAATATTGTCAAAAAACATGTTTTATCATGTGAAACTTGTTCAAACTCGCTTCTATTGCAATTTGAACACCATAGTTGAATAGGGAATATGAAATTTAGTCGGAAACGATACCAAACATGTTTATATTTACTCAAAATCGAGAGAAATGAAGAATCATCTATACAGTCAACATTCTCCCCACCAGTCTTCCCCTTCTGGAAATTTTGACAGTAATTATGTCAATATGGTAGTATAAGACCTCAGTGAATCAAGATATGATGTAATTCACTTCACGTTGATGAAAGGTCGCAGTCCCGACATCAAAAATGGTGAAAAATAGTGATTTTTGGTCTTCCCTCCCCTTTACCCCCCTATTGCGGGCTTCCGGTGCAAAATTCGGCTTGGCAACAATGGTTTTCGTATTCAGCGGGGTCCAAATACCCTTAAAACGTATGTTGCCAAACTTTAACATGACTTGCCTCTAGCATTGCTTTTTATCCGAAAAGATCCTAGACTATTCCGTATTCTTGCAAACTTTGTTGTGTGAGGCTCTTTTGTGTGGTTTGGTGCCATTGTCCCGCAAGTAGTCCGGGTACTAAGGGAAAAAACTCTGCACTTGGTGATAAAGTTTTGAAACTTGGCACACATGTTCTTTGAATTATTCCCGACAAACCTGGATGTAGGGCAGACTTGACAGGTGGCGTATACAGGATGAAAAATGAAGTTGAAAAATTAAAAATTCTATCTGAAGAACCGAAAGTGCTGGAATCTCGTAAATCACCATATATACGTATAATTAATTGCTCATGAAGCTCTTCAAACCAGTTTTGAAATATCTTGTTTCATCCCTGAGATATATTGAAAAACGTAAAAATGCCCAAAAAAAGACTTTGTCCATAAATCAGCAAATTTTGAAAATTTTGAGGTGCAACTTGGTATTTCTACAATGTGTGACGTTAGAAATGGAATAAGATCAGGAGCCAATTTCTACGCCTTCTATTTTCAGAAATACGGTGGTCAACTTTTTGTTATTTTTACGGCGGCCATTTTGGAGTTTCCTACGTTTGAATATTCTAAAACGTGGTCGGCAGTTGTGAAGAAGACTACATGGACCATTACGGATATAGAAAAAGACAATCTGCAAGAAAAAGTAGTGATCTTTTTGTAAATTAAAAGGTGTAAATCTTGTTTACCTTGGCTTACACATTTTAAGTGCGAATGACGGGTGACGTGGTACTTGCAGAAGTGCCGGTCACCAGCTGCTGCCTGATGGTACAACCAGAAATTCAAACCTTCATTTTTCCTGAAACTCGTGCCAAAATTTATCATCAGTTGATAGATTTCTTGTGAGCGACGGTCTAAATAAAATATTGCACTTATTTAACAAAAATGGAAATCTCGTCGTCGTTTTTCGGGCATTTTTACGTTTTTCGAAATATCCCAGGAAAGAAACAAGATATTTCAAAACTGTTTGGGAGAGCTTCATAAACATTAAATCACACGTATATATAGTGATTTACAAGACTACAGCACTTTTGGTTCCTCAGGCAAAATTTTTAAATTTTTGAACTTTATTTTTCAAAATCATAAATAAAAGAACATGTAGGCAGTGGTCGAAATGTACCGGAACAGACCAGAACGGCGTTTCGGTTCGTGAAATATTTTCAAAAACCGTTCCGTCTCGTGAAATTTTGTCGAAAGTCGTTCCGTTTCGTGAAAAATGTGCCGATAAGACGTTTAGACTTATGTTTCAATCTAATTTTGTCTTTTGTTGAATTATTTAGATTTTATTGTCTTGTCATCACATTTATTCTTTCAAGAAATTATAATCATACATTATTATTGTAGGGAGATATGTTTCCATCAACGAAAAACATTCAGTAATATCACTTTTTGAGCTGTTCGTGAACTCAACGTAGAGTGATATAATGACCCATTTTTCTGGAACTCCATCAAAATATTTGTTGGAGGAAACCTATAGCTGAATTTAGGTACATCGTAAATGGGATATAATCGTCTACTCATTAGTACCTATTCTGAGCACATTAGAATTATCTAAAAAACTACTCGAACTTTAGAACTTTTTAATGGAATAGAAATGGGAATGGGGAAGTCTCGGAAAAAGTCCTAGCGTTCCGGTTCGTAAAAATTGCCATTTCGACCACTGCATGTAGGTATACCGAATTTCAAAACTTTATCACCAAGTGCAGAGTTCCACTTGAATTTGTCCCTCAGTACCCGGACTAATGGTATCTTCCTGTCGTTAGAAGCCCCAATGGAGCCCATAATTGTGTCATTTTTTAGGTTCCAGGTTCCAGATATCTTGTGCCTATTGGATTTTCTCTTGCCGTTTGAGGTCAAAGCGAGCGCTCTTGTGTCATTTTAGGTTGATTGAAGTCATATTGGTCCTTTGTTGCCTTCTTGTGTTTCTTGGAGCTACTTTGAACACACCGCTCGTCCTTCTAGTTTTCAGAACTCTTGTGTTATCAAGTGTGGTTCGGTACCTACCCTTCTGATTGGCTCGAAGGCTCATTTCACATGTCGTTTGACTTTGATCCGCCCTGACTCCTGACCGCCCTGACCTCTGAAGTGCAAATAACCTGAAGTCCGCCCCAGGTATATTCAACCCGTGAACGGATTCCCACCAATTCATTTTTAAACAATAGATATTTGGTCCTTGAACATTTCCCAACTTTTTGGAAAAAACCTATAAATCCTTTCTCTATGAAACTAAATATTCTGACGGATCAAACTCCTTGAACCGCAGTGCCTTTTGATATTTTTTACGCAAGTTGGTCTTTCAGAAATTGGTCGATTTTTTCTTAAATTTTTCAGTCAAGTCTCTCTTGCAGAAATTATGCTTAGATCAAAACTATTACAGACATCTCTGGATACAGCCGAGAAAGTTTTGTGTCGCCGTCAACAGATTTTTTGTTCAAGTAAACTGCTCGTCAAAAGTTAAGCATGCATAGAGCAAAATTTGCTCCAATTTCAAGCAAGGATATCTTCAGGAAAAAATATCAGATTTAAAAAAAGTTTATGGTGCCTGGTAGAGCTTTTCTTCAGCTGGAAGATGCTTTGTCGACTCACGGCACCATTGACTCTGTCCATGATGTACACGATGTCAAAGGAAGGAGTGTCAAAAGTGTTAATTTTTGAAGTCGTGGAACTTTTTCAGGAAATATTTCGGATTTTTTTCTCTTTAGTTTTAGAAAGCGGATATCAATACATATCTCGAAACGGTTTTTGACTTTTGATCGTACTTTGTTCCTTTGAAGAGTTCTTGATTTTTTTGTGAAATTTGGATTTTTTGATACAGAATTTGCTAGAGCTGTTGCTTTTGCTCTAAGTTCACAGAAACGTACACAATTGCTGGATGAGCCATACCATGAGAAAATTTCACCTCATCGGCCCTCAGAAGAGGTGATCTTCTGGATCTCTTCAGGGAAGATGCCCAATGAAGCATGCTGCGACATCATATTGACACTTATTAAGACCAGCATGGGTTTAAAATGCAAGACTTGTAACCATACGTTGCATCAAAACTACCATGGTTACCAGTTAGTCCCATCATGGGTGATTTTGTTACTGCCCAAGTCACTGAGAATTTCCAAAAGTGACATCTCCTAGACGAATAGAGGTAGAGCCATAATTCTGTTTTAGATTCCAATCGGACACATTATTGGTCATTCGAGCATGATGTGCAAATTTCTCACGTTTATACTTTTTCAGTGGTGGAGGGTAATATCAACGTTTGTCATGTCAGAACTTTTTTTTTTGTACTTGTCATCAGTGAAATGTCAGCATGAATGTAAGCTGCCACTTCCATATCAGTAGTGAAAACAAAAGACTAACAAAGGTTTTTCTCAGGAAATCTGGACTTTGAGGAAGAAAAACACCGAAGGCAAACTTGAGATTGATCAGTTGAAAGATGACAGTATGCATTCATGTTGACATTTCAATGATGACAAGTACAAGAAAAAGTTCTGACATGACAAACGTCAAAATTACCCTCCACCACTGAAAAAGTATGAACGTGAATAAGTTGCACATCATGCTTGAATGACCAAGAATGTGTCCGATTGGGATTAGAAAAAGAATTGTGGCTCTATCTTCACTCGTCAAGGAGATGTCACTTTTGGAAAGATCCAGTGAGCTGAAGAAAAGCTCTACCAGGCACCATAAACTTTTTTCAAATCGAATATCTTTTTACGAAGAAATCCTTGATTGAAGTTGTAGCCAATTTTGGTCCATGCTTAACTTTTGACGAGCAGTTTATTATGGAAGATGCTTCAAATTTGTTTCAATCTGTACAAAAATTTCCATCCGTTCCTTGCTACTCGCCGAGAAAGTTTTGGGATGACACAACCGACGTTTCAATGCAGTGAACGATAGATGTGTGATAAATAGTAATAAATAAGCGCTGCAGTGTAATAAATAACATACATACATTCATAAATATATTAATAGTAGTTTACAATACGAGTTGGCTGTTACATAAGTGGTTTTCAGACACGAAGCCGAAATTTGCAGAACGAGGGCGCAGCCCGAGTTCTGTAAGAGGCTGAGTGTCGGAAAGCATCTTGTGTAACAAGCCACGAGTGTTGTACAACATTTTACGTGTTTGTTTTATTGCAAATTTGAAATTTTTTGTGATTTTTGAGGTTATTTTGACAAGTGTCAGCTTAAATACATAAACTGTAATATCCATATACAACTTATATAAAAATCATTACATCTTATGTATTAACACAACAAACACGTAAACAATTTTATAACGAAAACGCAGACACCCACATGAGACAAATCTCGTTATGGGTACCTAATACTGGGTATACATACATATAGGCATGAGATGTTACACTTATTTTTACTTGTATACTCATACAACAAAACATGTTCATACAGGGTGCGGCTGTCGGCTGAGCAAACGGGCATATCTGAAAATGAGATTTTTCGAGAAGTATACTGGCGCCATTTTTACAAAATTTGACAAACCTGCGTCGGTTCTGGCCAAAGTGCAGGCAATCACCCAGTTTCCCCATGAGGAGTCGAGGACTGTCGGCGCCGATTACCGGAAACCGGCAGCCTGCCTTCGTTGTGTTTTCGGCCCTAAACATCATTTGCCTCTGAACACACTCCAGGACACTTAAAAACTGAATCTGATGTATTTGCGATAGCCCTAGAAAGGTCCATATTGGCTTCGCAAATATTCCGGCATACTCTCAGTGCACGGCTCCTCCGCCAATTGTGCAGATGTGTCATATTCGCGCATCGGGGTCTCCAGTGAATTTCCTAACGATACGTTTATGATGAGATCCCAGTTATTATATATAGGAGGGACAGCTTAATCGCCTCATGGCATGGACTGCTTTGGATTTCCGTGATGAGGGCTAGTGGCCACTGCAAAATCCTCCTCAGTTTTATTGTTTGGATGACGGCGTTTTTTTTTTACACGCCTCTAACTAATCTCACTGTCTGACACGGTCTTATACGATTTTTTTTAATTGTTTTAAAATGTTCTACAAGGTGAGTTTGCTACATGAATGATAATATTTCGTCTCAAAAGCCTCTACCTTTAAAAAAATAATGTTGAAAATCCAGGCGGGAATAACTCCGATTCAATTTTAACGTCTGATGATGACGTAGGCGGACGAGTTGAGTTTGCGCAAAGGGATGGTCGTAGTGTTCGTATAGCTGGAGCCTTGTTGTCAAATTGTGTGACAGGCAGTCAGGATTTGCATGAATATTTTGATATTTCCTAGAAAAAAATCGCCTCGGCAAAACAACACGTTGAGTGGTATGTTTTGGGATACAATGGAATACATTTTTCAAGCAATGAACAATCAATTTTTGTGTTTGCATTGAGAGTCCATTATAAATCTGGCAAGCTTTGCAACAATGAAACGTCATTTGAAGGATTCTATTGCCACCTTGTTAATTGTCTTTTTTGACAGAATGGTGGTTGAATCGAAAATATTTGTTCGATACATTCTGCAAATAAACAATAATGTCATTAGTCCGGCGGCTAAGTAGATGGATTATGCACTTTGTGCCGAAGCCAATTTTATTTAATTTTTGTGAAATATGGTTGAGAATGAAAGTTTTGAGGGGTGGAGCCATTCTCAATTTTTACCAGGGGGGGAAGGGGGAGGGGGTTGTTCTGGCATTTTGGGGGCTTTTTGGACCTTTTCTTTTGCTCTCGTAAGCGGAAGCAAGATGTTTCCTGGATCTGTGATATATCTGGATTTTTTTAAGTGGTGTAGACACTCCCTTCTCCTCTTGGAAGGGGACTGGGGGGCTCAAATTGACACATGTGGCCAATTTTCACTCTTTCTCTGATTTCGAACCAATATCGGCAAGTTTGGTATCGTTTCCGACTAAATCACATCTTCTGAACTCAACCATGACTTGAAAAAATCGATAGCGACAAGTTTAAACGAGTTGTGCAGAGAATATTATGTTTTTTTGTGCTCCTATTTGAAGACATTTTTTGATGGGGTTTTAGACATTTGTGGTTGAATTCCATTTCAGGTGTATTAGCTTGGACTATTTTGCGCCTAAGGGACGTATTTAAGCACAGTCTTTTGTTTTTAGAAAAAATTGAAAAATTTATTTTTAAACTTGGTTTGGAGCAAATTTTTTCATAATTCAACAACGTTTGAAAGTTCATGAAAGTTCACAATTGTGGTCTGTAGTGTTCTCAAGGAGTTCTGCGGGTTGGAAAGGAACCATAATCCCAGAGGGCGGGAGCCTTGCTGGGGGTGTAGAATCTGGGGAGCGGGAGGGGTGATAATTTTCACTCAAAATTTATGAACGGGCTAGAAACAATCTTTGTTCTGTTTTTCTTTTCTGTTTATTTCGCTAAAATTGATCTTAAACAAAACTCAAAGGGATGGGGGGAAAATCTTTCAATTTTGGGCTTGGTGACTATTCAGAGATCGCTACTGCAGCAGCACTAGCGGCAGTAACTTGAATTTTGAGTGAGTTTTGAAGGGATGATTGGACATTTCCACCAGGTCTGTGCACCATCGAACACTCGAGCAGGAAAGGAAGTAAAGAACCCTCAGATACGTGGCTCGACCTTTTGGGCCTCATCAGTGAGGGAAGAATCTCCAAGCAAGAATGCTCGATGATACACAGACCTGACACGATACCTACTTTAAATAATTGTACACGCAGTAGGAATATCAATCGACACCTCCTGTTGGTAGAACAGTGAACAATGAACAAAAAATGGACGCGAGAATTTCAGCCCCCTATTGATGCCTTCGCGATGCAGGCTGGAAGAACACAGCTTCGCACCAGACACTACCCACGTCCAGACACCACCACCACCACGGTGAGGACTACGACTTTTGACTTTTGCCGAGTTTATGTGTATGAAAATGAGATTTTCTTTATTTACATTTTATGAAATTGAATTCTGCGTTGGTTTTGCGAAGATGAATGGACATTTTCACCAGGTCTGTGCACCTTAGAACGCCCAACAACATCAGCAACAATTTTTTCACACATACATAATTTGAAAAACTATATTGAAAAAACAACAGCTGATCCACCAAGCTTTCTTCTTAAAAACACATCGGCAAAAGCTTGAAATATAAAAGAAACTCAACTGTGTTCTGTATTTTAAATATGGACAAGCGTTCAATTATCATTTTTGCATCCACTGCAAACCACGAAATAGCCGATAAGCTCGAAATGAAGAGAAAAAATCAATCCCCTAACGAAAATGAGAAACGCCTCTGCTGCTTAAAAACTCCTAGACTTGTTGCTAAATAATAAAAGCATTCTCTATCTCTACCGTCCACTCTCCTATAAAATGCATGAAAAGTATATAAAAAGCTCTGAATTAAGAAAAAAAACTGCCGAACCTCTCATCTGAACCTCTCACCCCTCCCAATCAATGACGAATGGGAATGCCTCCCCCAATCATTCTACTAGATTACCTATCATACAAACTCTTTGCCTCCCATGTTGATATATGTTACAACAAAAGTAGTCATCAAGGTCGAAATCAAAAAATCTCTCCCCCTACTACCCCTCTTCAAGAAGATGAGAGTGATTACAACAAGAACAGCTAGCAAGCCCGAAAGTTTTCCCCTGCCCTTGAGATTGATGTGAGCCCAATTTCACCAATATACTCCAATAAGATCATAAAATCAGAAATCATGGAAAAATTGTCTCTTCATAAATTGCCTGTTCATAAATTATGAGTCCCTGCTTGAGCTTTCGATGGTGCACAGACCTGGTGGAAAAATGTCCAACCACCCTCGCAAAACTTGGGTTGCTGCTGTTGCAGTAGCGATTTTCAAACAGTCACCAAGCCCAAAATTGAATCCCGCCTTTTGAGTTTGGTTTAAGACCAATTTCACGAAAATAAATAGGATCAGAAACCGTGAAAAAAGTTGTTTCTAGCCCGGTCATAAATTATGAATAAAATATTCCACCCCCTCCCCCCCTCCCCCTCAGATTTTACACCCCCATCAAGAGCGGCTCCCGTTTTTTGGGATTACGGTTTCTTCCCACCCCCGCAGGACTTTTCGAGAAGACCACAAACCACAACTATAAATAAACTTTCATAACCTTTCTGACGTTGTTGGTGAATTATAAAAAAAATTTGATCAAAGCAAGTTCACAAAACATTTTTTTAAATTTCTCCCAAAACAAAAGACTGTGCTAAAATACGTTCCTTAGGCTCAAAATAGTTCAAAATAATAGACCTGAAATGGACTTCAACTACAAATGTCTGAAACACCCCCAAAAAATGTCTTCAAATAGGAGCACAAAAAACATGATATTTCCTGCACAACTTGTTTGAACTTGTTGCTATCGATTTTTTTGAGTCATGGTTGAGTTCAGAAGATGTGATTTAGTCAGAAACGATACCAAACTTGCCGATATTGGTTCGAAATCAAAGAAAAAGTAAAAATCGGTCACATGTGTCAACTTGAGCCCCCAGCCCCCTCCCAAGAGGGGAAGGGGGTGGCTACACCACTTAAAAAAATCCGGATATATCACAGATTTGGAAAACACCTTGCTTTCGCTTACAACATCAAGTGCAAAAGAAGAGGTCTAAAAAGCCCCCAGAAAACCCCCCTCCCCCTCCCCCCCCTGGTGAAAATTGAGAATGGCTCCACCCCTCAAAACTTTCGTTTCTGATCATATTTCACAAAAATAAAATGAAATTGGCTTCGGCACGAAATGCAGAATTGAAAAAAAAAATTCCTCCTTATCGGCCTGCACCGGCCATAGAAGTTTTTGCCCTTCATTATCATATCACATTTACATGAAAAATTGCAAATTGGACAAACACAAACATCCAGACTTCTTCCGGGAATCGAACCCGGGGCTCTCGCGGCCGCAGGCAGCCACACAACCACCTGCGCCACGAGGCCGTCGAATTCATTTTGAATATAGCTTTAAGCCGCCGGACTACATCAAAGAAGTGCATTTCTAAGGGATGTCCCAACACCTCCTAAAGTACCCCACAAAAAATTTCCATCAGCGTACCCAAGTCTCAACCCCTGAGAAACAAGTCGTTTCATGCAACTACCGGCGACAAAAGCCCAGCCCCATAATAGAAAATTATACTTCAGAAACTACGGAGAAAATTGTTCCAGGATAGTTTTATCTTTTTCCAATTATAACGAAGGGAAAGTTTAAAATGAGGGGGTATCCGTCTCGTGTGAACACCCTGTACACTGGTACACTGTAAAACAATACCGAAGTTACGACATGAAACCTTTTTAAAATACTGCAGTAATCTTTTATTGGAAGCGACGTGTGAAAAAGTGGCTAATTTGACAAAATAGTATGGTACATGTGAATCAAAAAATTATCTTCTGCTTGGAAAAGAGTAGTTCTCAGTTTTTTGCTCCATGCTTAATAGTCCAGTCAAATTAAGCAAAAATCGAGTCAAACCGGAAATAAATTCGGAAGTTGACGAAATTTTGTGGATCGATGCAGAATTTAACGTAAAATAACGTACTGAAATTCCCGGAAATTCTTAGGCTTGGATTCTTTTTTAGGACCAATAAAAGAGCGCCATCCTTGAAATTTTTTTCTGAATAACTTGTACACTATTAGCTTTAGAACACAACTATCAGCGAGGCAAATGTAGCCTGTTAAATTCTCAAGAGATCAGTACTAAATTCATTACTTTGTGGCCAATAGTCTCTGAGATACAGCGGCTGCAAAAACGCAGTGAAAATTACTCAAAATTTATTTCCGGATTTTACGTAACATTCTGCATAATGTCAGTTCAGGGGCTGTAACATGGACAGCAATAGGCGGATTTCAATGTGTTCCACATGTCTGGAAAGCCAATCAAACATTCGGTATCACATTTCTGTCTAGAAGTCGCTAACTTGAAAATGGTACTTTCCCTCGACCTTTGAAATCGATGCTTGATGTCCCAAAGAATCCCCAAAAATCAATTTATTTTCTAACCATGCCATTCGCTTCATTTTGCAAGTAGGGCAAAACCATCCAGGGAATATATGGAAAATTGAATACCTAGAAAACAACATGTTTCAAAATCTCGTTCCTAGTGATGGTTCCTGAGTTATATGGGTTGAAAGACTCAATAACGACCTTTTTAGAAAAAAAAAGGTAGTCCAGACACTAACTGCTGATTACTGTAAGGACCTTGCATTTGAGGTGTAAGATGCCACTTGGCAGACGTGGAAAATACATCAATATATTTAATACGTCTGCTAAGTGGCATCTTGTATCATCATATGCAAGGTCCGTACAGTATTCAGCAGTTGGTGTCCGGACCACCTATCTGTTTTCCAAATAGGTTGTTTTAGTCTTTCAACCCATATAACTCAGGAACCATCACTAGGAAAAAGATTCCAAAACATGTTATCTTTTGGTATCCAACTCTTCATATGTTCCCTGGATGGTTTTGCCCTAAGTGAAAAATTGAGTAAATGGCATGATATAAAAAAAACAAAACGATTTTTGGGGATTCTTTGGGACATCAAGTATCGATTTCAAAGGTCGAAGAAAAGTACCGTTTTAAAGTTGGCGACTTCTAGACAAAAGTGTGATACCGAATGTTGAACTGGCTTTCCAAACATGTAAAACACATAGAGATTCGCACATTTTCTTTCCACGTTACAGCCCCTGAACTGACACTATGCAAATTATTGTTACGTGAAATCCGGAAATAAGTTTTGAGTAATTTTTACTGCGTTTTTGCAGACGCTGTATCTCAAAGACTATTGACCACAAAGTAATGTTTGGAATGCGAAGAAGTTGAAAAACTAACTTCAAGTTTGTTCCGCTGCACTGAGTGAACCCAAGGACAGAAATGGACGATGGCTATACTCAGAGATGTGTATACTGTATAAGTGTATAAGCCTTGTGTTTGAGTGAAGAAACCACCAAGAGCATCTGACGACGCAAAAAATTGAAAATCGGGGTTTGTTTGAACCTCTGCAGTGCGAAAAAAAGCTCAAATCAAATGACGTTCTCAATCGGGACTGTCGTCTTTCGTAATTGTACAAGAACTGATCAAAAAGATTCCTGCCCACACCATGATGGAGCCACCCCCAAGCAAAATCCTGAATGAAATGCAATTTGCATGAAACCGCTGTCCACGACGACATCATACGCGACCCCGCCAGTCGTTTCCTGTCAGGGAGATACGACAGACAGACGGACAAAAGGAAGACATAAGTGCCTTACCGAGAGTTGCGTTAAAAAACGCCGTCATTCTAACATGGATGCCGAGGAGGATTTCGAAGAAGACCCTCATAACAGACTAACAGAGATCCAAAGCAGACCATGCCGTTGGGACATCAAGCTGCCCTCAAACGCTCAAAAATATCGCTTTTATAATTGGGCCACATTTTTTAACGCTTACTGCGAAAAATAATATTCTATTAATTGTAGTCAAATGAAGTATAAATTTAGTATACAATCTGCTCTCGACAGTATCATTCCATACAGCTTCGTGCTATAGCATAGCCCATAGCCTGAAGGCTATCTAGCAGTGATGATGCATTTTTCGTCTCGGTATGTAATAAACTATTACAATTCAACTTATTTAAAAAATGGAAGAAAGAAGAAACAAGTGAGTATGCCTTCACGTGCGTGAGTCTCAGTAGCGCATTTTCTCAAAGAGGCATATTGTGAACGTAAAGAAATGTGGTTGAAGGAGAAACACCATTCCTTGCCCACTTTCTTCATTCGAAACTCATTGTGATATTGTGTTATCAGAATGGGGTACTTGCCAATGAAATAGATTTGAATAAAAATTCTTTCACCCATTAATATATTTTTTTGTTTGAGGGCGGGAGCTGGGAGCGGCGACTAATCAACAGTAGTCTATTCTTTCTCATTTTTAGTCGGCTATCCATATAGCGAAAGGATTATGAGGGCAGCGTGTGGGGGTGGCAGCATTCGGAAAAGTAACTGTTGCACAGTTTGAGTTAGGAGTTCCTAAATGTTTAAGGAAATATGACAATCAGTGAAAATTGTGGAAGTTGCATTGTTTTTGTTTGGGGGCGGGAGCTGGAGGCGGCGACTGATCAAAAGTGGCCTATCTCTTCCCATTTTTAGTCAGCTATTTATATAGCGGAGCAATTAGATCGCTATGTCTTCAGGGTTATGTTTCACATTTATCTCTTACATTGGGGGCGGCGTGTGGGAGCGGCAGAGTTTGGCAAAGAAATTCTTCCACAGTTTGAGTTGGGAGTTTCTGAATGTTTGAGGTAACATTAAAATGTAATTCAGTGGAAATTATTGAAAGTTGCACTTTTTTCTTTTGGGGGTGGAAGTTGGAGGCGGCGCCATGTCAAAGGTAGCCTATTCTTTCCCATTTTTTGTCAGCTATCCATCTAGCCAAAGAATTAGATCGTTATGTCTTCGGGTTTATGTTTTTCATTCATCTCTCACTTTGAGGGCAGCGTGTGGGGGCAGCAGCATTCGGCAAAGTAACTGTTGCACAGTTTGGGGAGTTTCTAAATGTGAGGGAAATATGACAATCAGTGAAAATTGTGAAAGTTGCATTTTTTTTTGTTTGGAGGCGGCAGCTGGAGGCGGCGGTTAATTAAAAGTGGCCGATATTCTTCCAATTTCAGTCAGCTATCAATATAGTGAAAGAATTAGATCGCTATGTCTTCAGGTTCATGTTTTTCATTTATCTCTTACTTTGGGGGCGGCGTGTGGGAGCGGCAGCGTTCGGCTGAGCAAATGTTGCACAATTTGAGTTGGCAGTTCCTAAATGTTAAAGGGAACATCTCAATCAGTAACATTTGTGAAAGTTGCACTTTTTATTGTTTCGGGGCGGAGTCTGGGGGCGGCGACTAACCAAAAGTAGCCTATCCTTTCCCATTCTTAGTCAGCTATTTATATACCGAAAGAATCAGATCGCTTTGTCTTCGGGTTTATGTTTTTCATTTTAAAGTGATTGGGGGCAGTTTTTAGCAGTTTTTTCATGTCGGCGGCGCATATTGAAGACGGAATGTTTCTTGGCTTACGATTATAAGTGGCCACTATGATGTATTATTCAAAAAATGAGAACACCAGAGCATCAGGTCTGGTAGAAAGTGCAATATTATGTTATTTCAAGTTTATCGGGGGCGGTTTTCTCTATGTTGGCGGCGCAATATAGACATCCAATATAGCCTAGCCCTCCTTTGGGAGTGGCAGCTATGTAACAGCGAAAAAATTAGAAAGCTAGGTCGTCTAGTTTGGGAGGAGTTCGAGGAACGGACGGACGGACGGACGGACGGACGGACAAAGCGGTTGCAATAGCGATTTTCATCAAGATGGAAAATGCGCTAAAAATCGCAAGGTATGAAATCATTAAATTCACAACCTCTCAAGCGTACCTACCAAATTCTATTATTGAGAACAACAGTTGGTAACAGACCTCCTCAAAGTTATTGTTACTGAAAGTGTATTTCGATTTGTTTACATACATTTTCATTAGGGTGTAACGGTTCTTCCCACAGTCGTATAATTTTAACCTTCCACAATAACGGAAAAGTCTTCCGTGGCACCACAATACTTTCTTAGCGAGTATATCCAGAGGAATGCAGGTAAGATTTTTTTCTCGGTTAAGTGTTAAAGTAGCTTTGAGCTTAACTTCGCCGAATAAAGTCGCTTCATTTATTATTATTATTATTATTATTATTATTTTAGGAAAGGTTTATTGGTAAATATGCCTTTTCACGAACTAATTTTTATTCAGCAGACGTGATAGTGCATAAGTACCAATGGTGACCAAAGCTTGGTATAACACTCTTGATACCTAGGTATCAATTATTTTTCCCAATTCTCTTTCTGTTCGCGATTTTGAATTACTGGTTCCACCGGTAGAGCACATTCCACCAGACTCTAATGAGAATTGGACCTGATGGAAAACGCTTCACAGATTCACAGGTGTCCTCAAGTAGAAATGAGTTTAACAAAATTGTCACCAAAAACTGTTGATGGGACCTTGTAATAGAGGTTCTGGGGAGCACAGAAATGCATCTAACAAAATCGTAGCTGATTCCGAACGGCAATCATTCAATTTTTAAGATTATCAGTTGAAAATGTCGAGATAAAAATTTGACTTCGGTTTTTTTCAAATTTTTAAAATAACTAAGACTGTCTAAACGGGTCATTTTGCATCTCTCCCAATATCTAAAATAATCTCTGTGGATAGATTCATACCCTTCTGTTCTAATGAGAGTCCAAAACCTCCATTTTTGAGGAATTTTAACAAGTTTTGGAGATGACATGAATTTCCAAAGCTTCTGATAACACCCTTGTCCCAAAACACTTTGATAATATATTTATGCCCTCTTCGTAAGGTCCAGCTACAACCTTTGCAGTGCTGAAACACTTTTCAACAATTTTGTTAATCGTTTTGAAGCCAGACACAAACGGAATCACGCAAAGTACTCCCACATTTTTCACGGATCAGTGAGACTGTTGCTTTCCTTTGAAAGTTTCCGACACGAGTTCTCTTCAAAAATCTTATGTTGGTAACTTTTGGCGACCAATTTTAGCTCCTTTGGCCACAGCAAAACTTCATCACACCCAAGTATCGTCACAAGACCATTCCAAAATAAATGGTTCACAAACCCTTAAAGGAGATGCTTCGAAAAGAGGGGGGTTAATTATGATGTGACAATCTTTCGCAAAGTTCTTCTTTTTTTCCTGCAGAGCAAAATTTTCAATCAATGCGCCTCAAATCTCCATAAGTCTTCATACTCGTAACCATCTCTTTCTGTTTATTTTCTTCACAGGTTTGGGATCCAAACCTTATTCAACGTAATTTCATTGAATTTCCCACGTAAGTCTTAGAGTGATGAAGCAGTACGGACATGGAAGTAGCCGTAGTTGTTTGCTGGTCATTGATCAAAAGAAGTTTAATTTCCTGAACAAATTTTAAAGGAATTGCATTGATATTAGTCATTTCAAACATCAACTTGATTTTAATTGGTTTAGAAGATGCAGAAATAATTTGAGAGAAAGAGGAAAAGAAAAATTACACAGGCAACAAAAAAGTCGTTACGTAGATTGAGGATCGATTGAGAAAAATGGGGGTATCAATCAGTTTCAATAGGCTTATGAATGGTTTGCATTGTACCCCAGGTGAAAAAAACCTATATGAAAATATCGAGTTGATCCATTGACCAACATCAATGGACTTGAGTTTAAATTTGTTTCGGATCTTGAACTTATTCTCTTGATCAATGGCCAGCGAATGGCTTACACGACAACCATGCCCGTACTGCTTCATCACTCCAAAAGACTTACGAGGGAAATTCGATAAAATGACGTTGAAATGAGGTTTGTGAAGAAAATATAGAAAAAAATGGTTACGAGTATGAAGACTTATGAAGATAAGAAGGCGCATTGATGAGAAATTTTGCTCTGAAGGAAGAAAGAAGTTTTCAAAAGAGTTTCACAAGCTCAATCAATCCCCCGTTTTTTTGAAAAAGACAAAGCTTGTATGTTACCGAGAGCCGAGACATTTGTTTTGGAATGATCTTGTGCTGATACTTTGGCGTGATGAAGTTTCGCTGTGGAAGTTGAACTTAGTGAGCAAGAGTTACCACGACGAGATATTCAAAAGGAACACCTGCCAGAAACTTTCAAAGGAGAGCGCCGGTCTTACTGATCCGGAAAACATAGAAAATGTGGGAGTACTTTGAGTGATTCCGTTTGTATCGGCCTTCAAAACGATGAACAAAATAGTTGAAACGTGTTTCAGCACTGCAAAAGGTTGTAGCTGGACCTTACGAAGAGGGCATAAATATATTATCAAAGTGTTTTGGGACAAGGGTGTTATCAGAAGCTTTGGAAATTCATGTTATCTCCAAAACTTGTTGAAGTTCCTCAACAATGGAGGTCTTGAACTCTCATCAGAACAGAAGGGTATGAGTCTAATCACAGAGATTTTTTCAGATATAGGGAGAGATGCAAAATTAACCGTTTAGACAATCTTAGTTATTCTAAAAATTTGAAAAAAAAACAAATCAAAATTTTTATCACGACATTTTTAACTGATAATCTCAAAAATTGAATAATTGCCGTTCGGGATCAGCTACGATTTTGTTAGATACATTTCTGTGCTCCCCAGAACCTCTATTACAAGGTCTCATTAACAGTTTTTGGTGACAATTTTGTTACACTCATTTCTACTTGAGGACACCTGTGGATTACGATGTCACACCGGCAGAAGCAAGTCAACAAATCTGACACGTTGGGGATATTACGACGGGCCAAGGACGGGTCGGACCTGTCGTGTGGTCAGCTCCAAACAATGGAACACCGAGTGTTGTGCTCCAATAACCTACCTTATCCCTGTAACAACGAAGACCTTGCCAAAGCATCATCGCCAGCTCTTCAGCTCGCTAGATATTGGTCCACTGAAATTTGAACTATTGATTGAATTATTATTTAGATACTTGTTCAGTTTGCTCACTTGTTTCCATTCTATTTATTTACATATTTTTATACTTTGTTTTCCTGTTCAATTATGTATTTGGGTTGGACAAAGATTATAATGATAATAACAATAATAATAATACATAATAATAATGTTTTTTGAATCCAAATTGCACACTTCGTGAATGTGATCTGAGGAAGTACTTACTCCTACAGTTCCGAGGATGTCTACTTCAAGTTTCGGGACAAATTTATCCTTCCAAATCAAGTAATCATAATCATAACAACGCAATTTCAATTTGACACGTTTGGCAGATATTTCCAAACCTTTGGGCGCCATCGAACCTATACAGGTGCTTCAATTCTTTGTCATTAAATTGAGGAAATGATTATTTCCACTTTTTTTCTTCTTTTGATTGTTTCCATGACTGTGTAAGTAAATTTGTTCGAGAGGACTTACTTTCCAAGATACACGGTGTTGAAGTTTGTGGTAAAAACATGTATGTTTCCAATAATAGGCTTTGGGTAGTTGAATACTCCATAGGTACCGAACTGATAGCTACGTATTTAGGCAGAGGTATAAGAAAACATGACCTGACAAAAAAATGCCAATTTTTTTCTCAATGATCTTTGCCTTAGAGTAAGTCAAGGGTCAAGGAACTGCCCCTCAAAAATAATGACATATTATTAATATTTTCACCATTTTGGTCTCTTTCGAAAGCTACAAGGATGTACTTTGGTTTGAGCCCATTGGCATTTCCGAAATCCAAAAAAATATTTCAATTTTGACATTTGAAAAAATTATTTTTGGATTTTGGAAATGCCAATGGGCTCAAACCAAAGTACATTCTTGTAGCTTTCGAAAGAGACCAAAATAGTAAAAATCCGTCAAGGAATGAACCCAGACGGATTGATTTCGCAACGCTTATTTTACCAATTCAACTCCGTCCTTAAGGGCACATGCAGAGAGCCTCCAGGCGATAGCACGAAGCTGGGAATGATACCGTCGAGGGTATGTGTACGATTTGGCTTACAATTGAGAGAATATTATTCTCCAGAGAATCATACTAATAAGTAATGGCCCCCAGTTCTAAATAAATAGATGGAGCTCGTAAAAATTTAAAGACCGTCGAAAAATGTGCCCCAATTGAAAAGCCAATTTTTGAGTGTTTGACCGGGCTTCAAAAATTTCAAAAGGTGTTCCAATTTTACAAATTTTTTACTAGGTATTTTCTACTTCAGCTTGAAAAAATCAGGAAAGGTTTATTTTGCCGAACATTTCCTTAAAATTCCAGCTAGCGACATCTAAACGAGTTCACACTGATCTCTACGAAGGGTCTCTACCAGCGCTTGGGAGTCACTTCCAGCCCGGACGCCAGCTGCTACGTGCAGCGATCAATGCCATAGTCGTGAGAAGTGCACTAGATGGCAGTGCCTTCAAAAATCGCGGATATCAAAATACAAGCGGCCACTTTTAATAGGTACTTTATCTACTTTGGTTTAACAATGGACACTTTTGAATACTGAAAGAGGTGTCGAAATGGAGCATATTGTTGAACCGCTTTTCAACAAATAGAAACAATTTATTGCGACTATAGAAGGTAGGCGAACGTCAGTCGCGAAGTGTCACTTGCCAAACATTTTTTTGCATCTACAATTTCGAATTTTCGATCAATTATTAAAACAAAGTAAATAAAATGGTACATTACACTCGTTTCATAAGTTTTAATCCGATTGCTTTCAAGAAATAACATGCGATAAAAATACAAAATATAGCTCAATGCGGGTTTATGTAAACCGAAACAAACGTGGTATAAGTAACACCCTGTAACACATTTGTCGTTCATTTTTTATTATGAAAAAATCTGTCAGTTCCGACTTCTGCAAGCGAAAATAAGGGCTATTTGATGTGGGCTCTGGTATTCAAATAATCGCTTGGAGTTATATTTGATGTTTTTCCTTTGTAATAAATAAAATACTTAATAATATTCTTCCTTTGAAGTCATGGTGCTTGCATTTTGTTCTATCCTAGAAATTTCATACCGTGTTCCGTACAGAACTAAAATTTGATATACCACTTTTGTGCAATCAGACATGAGATAACCAGAATTATAGCTTTTCGGGAATCGTTCATCGTAATAAATTTTGAGTTTTCCTGAGCTCAAATACTTATTATCGCGTGGCCTCAAAAAAACCGTAACTGCTCAAAAAATTTTCTCCTAAATTCTTGTAAATCTTGTTCCTCAATCGATTTTAACGAAATTAGTAGGTAAACCAGTTGCAGGTAGGTAACTAAATATAGGCTGTCATCACTAATTCTCCAATAACCAAATTTTCCAAATGACGGACACAATATACCATATTCACGAATCCTAACGCGCATGTCTGGCGTCAAGGGGAGCAACTCCTTCGAATTGAGCGGCGCGTGAAACAGGGTTACTAATAATGTATTAGGTTGACACATTCAAAGAAAGAAGATGGATTACTTTTTCCCCGCAAAAGCCACATTTTTCAAATCGTGGGATGTTTGAAAATTACAGCGACAAAGTTTCCGGGGATTCAATGATCTACAAAGAAGTTTGCTACGGCATAATAGCTTCTTCAGGCTAGCTATTAATCGTGTTCAAAGTTGCGTGTCTATTCAGTAAAATAGAAGAACCCTTGGCGTTACATTCCTCTTTCTCCTCACCTTAGATGTTTGTTATTGTTATTATTATTGAACCACAAGAGATATCTGGGAATTGTAATGGCAAGACTTGGAAGAAATAAGTATTCGACAAAAAATCCATCAAGTCAATCATTAGCTTCTCTGGTTTAGCTGTGAACCACGTTCAAAGTTGCGCGAAAACCCATTTACTTAAGTTGTTCTTCTAGAAAATTTACACAAATCCTAGGCTCAATCGCTCAATTGAAAAAAATATGATAGTGTATAGACAATGAAGAATTGGAAAAACCATATTAACATTCCACGCCGTCTAGAAGAACAGGAGAAAAAATTGAGGAAACTAAAACTAAATGGAACGTGATAAATGCAAATGGAATGTACATAATAGACCCCGAGGATTTCCTTGTCGGCATTAAATCTTGAAAACCTCGTCGCTCACAATCTTCGGATATCTCTTGTTGTCCTTGCAGCACTCAAGAGATAATGTCACGCGGAGAGCTTTTCCATTTTACTGGAGCGGCGCGACCGCGATGGACATTTACAAAAAACAAAAGTTGAACTGCAACTGAATTACTGAGCCTTAGCCATTAAAAAGATCAACAAATTATCTCTTAAATGACGAAGGTTTGAGGTAACCTGTATGTATTATTTCTGATTATTCAGGTCTGTCCTGTGTCCCGTGAACGACTCGTTGCAAGCTCGTTTTAGCCCAGGCATTTTAGATCAAAATTGACCAAAACCTGGAAAAAAATAACGTAAGTCTGAAAATTAGTAGAACGCTTCCACTTCAATCCCTCAACCACATACTGAAAGTCCTAAGAGATCCTATGTCCGCTTCATCGGTTTTTGGCGGCAAAAAGGTGTAAGTGACAATAATTTAGAAACTATCTATTAGAATACGCGATAAAGCTTCGATACAGCTGAAAATTGCTGCAAATGTTCTCCTCGGCCAGTTGAACAACATATTGAAAGTCCTGAAAAATCCTATATCTGCTTCATTGTTTTTTAGCGGCAAAAAGGTATAAGTGACATTGCTTTGCAAACTAATAATCAAATCACGCGTTGAAGTTTCAGTACAGCTGAAAATTGCTGAAAATGGTCTCCTCGGCCAGTTGAACAACATGTTGGAAGTCCTAAGAAATCCTATGTCCGCTTCATACTTTTTTTTTTGAGCGGCAAAAAGATATAAGTGACATTGTGTTAAAAACTGTTCAATTAATCACGCGGTCAAGTTTTTATACAGCTGAAAATTGCCGAAAATGGTCTTCTCGGTCAGCTTAACAACATATATTGGAAGTCCTAAAAAATACTATGTTCACTTCATCGGTTTTTGGCAGCAAAAAGGTTCAAGTGACATTATTCTAGAAACTATTTATTAAAATACGCGTTGAAGTTTCAATACAGCTGAAAGTTGCTGAAAAATAGTATCCTTTGTTAGTTGAGTAACATAACTACTGAAAGTCCTGAGAAATCCCATGCCCGCTTCATGTTTTTTTGGCGGCAAAAATGTATAAAGTGACATTATGTACAAAATTGTAAACTATTTTTTTTAAATACGGGTTAAGGCTTCAGTACAGCTAAAAATTGCTAAAAATGGTCTCCTTTGTTGGTTGACTATACTAGTCCGAGTATAATGTTTTTAGCAATTTTCAACTGTATTGCAGCTTCAACACATATTTTGAACAATAGTTTCAAGAAATGATCTTATACATTTTTGCCGCCGAAAGACAATGAAGCGGACATAGGATTTCTTGGGACTCTCAGTATGTTGTTCACATGATCAAGGAAACCAGTTTCAGCAATTTCTAGATGAATTAGAACTTCAACACCTATTTCAATAAACAAAGTTTCAAAAACAATGTCACTTAAACCTTTTTTCCGCAAAAAAAAAACAATGAAGCGAACAGAGATTCTTCTATTTTCAGTGTTCTGTTCAGCTGACCAAGGAGACCATTTTCAGCAATTTTTAGCTGTACTCATCGAAACTTCAACCAGTATTTTAATAAATAGAAACAAAAGAAAATTTCACTTATACCTTTCTGCCGCCAGAAACTGATAAAGCGGAGAGAAGATTTTTCAGGACTTTCAATATGTTGCTCAACTAATCAAGAAGACCATTTTCAGCAATTCTCAGCTGTATCGAAACTTGACCGCCTGTTTGATTGAACAATTCCCAAAACAATGTCACTTACACCTTTTTGCCGCCAAAAAACAATGAAGCAAACATAGGATTTCTTAGGACTTTCAGTATGCTGCTCAACTGACCGAAGAGACTTGATATTTTCACCTTTATCAAAACTTCAACCCGTATTTAAATCAATAGCAACAAAAAAAATGTCACTTATACCTTTCTGCCGCCAAAAAACAATGAAACGGACATGGGATTGTTGAGGACTTCTAGTATGTTGTTCAACTGACAAAGGAGACCAGTTTTAGCAACTTTCAGCTATACTGAGACTTCAACTCGTATTTTAATAGATAGTTTCCAAAATAATGTCATTTGAACCTTTTTGTCGCCAAAAACCAATGAAGCGGAGAGAGGATTTTTCAGGACTTTCAATATACTGTTCAACTGACCGAGAAGATCATTTTCGGAAGTTTTCAGCTGTATTGAAACTTCAACGCGTATTTTAATGAATAGTTTCTAAAATAATGTCACTTACACCTTTTTGCCGCCAAAAACCGATGAAGCGGACATAGGATTTTTTAGGACTTTCAGTATGTGGTTAATAGGTTAAAGTGGAAGCGTTCCACCAATTCTCAGACTTACGTTATTTTTTTCCAGGTCAAAACCTAAAATGCCTGAGCTATTTCTAGCACAGGTTCCTAAATACACAACAGGTACGTATTACATTCACGTAAGTATAATGAGTTGCCTACTCTTCAGGAGTTTGAATATTACCTGGGGACTTCTCATCTGCTTCCAAATAGGTATCCAAATTGAATCCGTGCCAAATTGACATCATGTGTCAAGGTGACTTTTGATCAAAGTTTCTTGCCAGTGAAAATTAAAGCTCAATGATTAGGTAAATAACGTTCTCAATGTTCGAATCGGTCGATAAGCTCTACCGAAAAAAGCCGCCTGCCCAGAAGGCCGCCGAAGACGACTCGGCCTCTCATTTGACCATTCTCCATCCACGTGACGTACCTGTTTTTGATATTTCCAAGCGTAGAATTGTAGTTTTGACACTCAGTTGTTTCAGTCATGGGCCGCTTCAGAAATGGTCACAGACATGGGAGATGTTATGGTAAATTGCACTGGAATTTTATTTTCGCGAAAATTTAGTTTTCGATTTGCAGAAACACGCCGACAGAGAAAACTTTGCGAACCGAAGGCAGTTCTTTTTTGCGACGCTGGCCTTCTGCCTTGGCCTCGGCAACATCTGGCGCTTTCCGAGACAAGTGCTGCTTTACGGAGATGGTTCCTGGAAACGGGTTGGAAACCTCAACCAAAAAATAAATTTTAGTTGTTTGCAGCGACGTACATTTACATTTACGTGTTCTTCTGCTTCACGATGGGCGTAGGCATTCTGTTTTTTGAAGTTGCTCTGGGTCAGTATTCCAGCAAAGGTTTCATGAAAGTCTTTGCAATGTGCCCACTTTTTGAAGGTTGTGAAGGTATGACGACGCGAAGAATCGTTTTGAATTTCTTGCTTTCGCAGGCATCAGTTATGCGATGACGATGTACTGCACTGTAGCAAACATCTTCTACAATATGGTGAACGTTTATAATGTCCGGTACATTAGTACAGTTTTTGCCAGTCCAATGGCTCATGATTGCAATAATGTAACTGTTTGTAGAAGTCCAGATTTGCCGCAATCACTTTCGTCGGAATATATATATTTTGCGTAGGTATTCTTTATAAAAAATGTCATCATTCCATTTTTGTTGATTATTTGCCTTGCAGAAACCTGAATGAACATGGTGTTTTCAGCTGGAGAAACGCTCTTGTGATTTTGGCCTTATGGGTTTTAATTTTTATCGGCGTCATTACTGGAATTACCAAGCTATTTTGGGTGAGTATATTTTGTAAAATCTGTAACACACAAGTGTCTCACAAATCGAGCACCACTTCGAAGGTTTACCTAGGTTGTACAGAGTGAATGATCACTCACCTGGTCCCACAACGAGAGAACCTCGGCCTGGTTGGTTCTATACTTTCAACGAAAATCGAGTACGATTACTAGTACAGCCAACCGATACACTAAAATAGGGTTTACCTTGCAAAAGGTCGCGGAGAAACGGAAATTTGCAATCTGGTACAGTTTTGTGTCTTGATCAACATACTGGGTTTTTGAATTCAGCAAGCCGCCGCTCGGTCCTCTACATCGAAAAGTTGGTGCTGAAGGACCCAAAAAGAACCACTTTTCACCAATCCACTGTTCATCGTCGTCTCACCTACCGTAATGGACCCAAATGGTTTTTGTGAAACCCTTGATAGCATTTGCTGCTACGGCAGTGTCATTCTTTGCGGTTAAAAACAAATGATTCATTCGGCAAACATCTAGTATTTCTTGACATTGAAAAAAAAATTTCTCATGCGGAAATACGACAAAACGACTTAACTCAAGTTAATTTCGATCAGCTTCTTTCCTTTTTGAGTCGTTCTGGTCTCATAATTTTCATAACAGCATTTGTTGACAATAAGATGTACTGCAAGAAATGTTAAATTGCCAACAGCAAAATCAACAGTCATTTTTTCATTATTACCATCCATCAGGAACTTTAATTTCAACAGCAATTGATAGCTTGAGTAGCTGTTTTCTGTTTTTATTCAGCATGCAGAAATGCAGGTAAGATGAAACAAACCGCGTCGAAATATTTCTAGTCGCTTTTGCATTATTGTATTGGGTGAAATTGAAAAAAGTGCTGATGAACAAGCTGGTGAAAATTATTCACTTCTTAGCGGACAACACCTTCAAAAATGCTGTTATTGAAATTGTTACGCCATAAATGGGTTCACTGGGTTCGATTCGTCAGAAAACTACCGATAACATGTAGCCTCATCGTTTACTTCTTGAGAAACATATGTGTAGTACGGACGTTAGGGGAACCAACCTTGCATTTCATCCCGATGCAGAACGCTTTTGCACGTGAGCAGTAGGTATCTACAGGTAATTTTTAAGAAGTGGTGCCCCGATGACTGGCGTGCTTTCTGAGAAGTCGAAGGTCCAAGAATTTACCATTTTTGAAATCGTTTCTTTTTCCATACTTTTTTCACTGGACTATATATTTTCAAGGTCGAGGAACACAATGCAATCAGTTTCCAGAAAGTGTCATGCACCAGTGGCGTACCAGACGGCTGCGAAGGGGCCGAGGTTGCGATTTTCCCCAATTCTTACGGTAAGCCTTAACCAACACTTTTTTTTACATGTTTGGTATCATTTCTTACAAAATCGCACATACTGATCCCAAAAATAAGTATGAAATTTTGATAGAGATGTCTTTAAACCAGTTTTATTAGACAAAACATGATTTTTTCACCCTCAAAATTGACGTTTTGTAATTCTGCTTCCATCACTGTCCAAAGTTATTATAACTATGATTTTGACTTAGACAGTTATTTTGGGCTATTTGACTAAAAATAACATTTGCTGAATTTTTTCCGGTTTTCACAAAGTCACGGAGTGATTCTGTTTCTTAAGATGTATCATGTCAAAGTTTGATGTGACGAAACGTGCTATTTCACAGAAAACATTAGGCCAGGATCAGAATGTAGCGTTGATTTGTTACATTATTCATTTCAAGGCATGGAAATAATTTTCTCTATCAAACAAAATAGAAAAAACTAAAATCGGAGTCGTATTTTGGTGATGACATTTTTTTCCTTCCGACATTTCGAGCTTTTGGAATTAAATTTCTACAGGATGCACGTTTTGAAACAAAACTACCGTGTGACTTTGTAACATCGACAGAAACTTTTGCTGTATGAAATTCATCTTTAAAATAGTTGAATTGAACAATCTATGTCAAAATTGTGATCATCAGTGTTTTGAACCACAATGGGAATGAAGCTCAAAAACGACCAATTTATAGGTCGAAACTTTGCGTTTTTTTTCTAGAAATTAATCCCGCATTTTCGGAGGAAAAATGATGTCATGACTGAAATACGGCTCCGATTCCAGTTTTTACTATTTTGTTTGAAAGAGAAAACTATTTTCATGCCTCGAAATGAAGAAAGTACCAAATCAAAGCTACATTTTGACCCTAGTCTAATTTTTCCTGTGAAATAGCACGTTTCGTCACATCACGCTTCAACATGATACATATCGAGGAACAAAATCACTCCGTGACTTTGTGGAAACCGGGAAAAGGTTCAGCAAATGATATCAGGTTTTCGGAAGCACCACAGCTGCTCCACGGCACTTTTGAAGATCACCAATGATATCTTTGAAGCTACTGACAAGGGAGACATCACTTTACTTTTGCTTTTGGATTACAGTAAGGCCTTTGACACCATACACCACGATATTTTTTGCTCAGTCTTACACTACCTAGGTTTTCATTCTAGTAGTAAAATTCTTCTTCTGAACTGTTTGTCCGGCAGGAAACAAAAAGTTCAAATTAATGACTTAGAGTCCTACCTATGTGAAATAAAGTGTGGTGTGCCTCAGGGTTCTATCCTAGGGCTACTGCTGTTTTCTTTGTATATTTCCCAACTCATGACTAAGCTTCGTTTTTGTAATTATCATTTATACGCCGATGATACCCAATTATATACATCTTTTAACAAGAAAGATTTGCTAGAGAGTCTTGATGGAATAAATAATGACCTGTCAAATTTACTGTCCTTTTCGAATGAACACGGCCTCTTATTGAACGCAAGCAAAACAAAGTTGTTGGTTTTCGGCCGTAGGGCGTGCGAGCTTCCGTGATGGATGAAATTCGTGTAACCCTGGGCGATGCTGTTCTTTTGCCAACTAGTGAGGCAAAAAACTTGGGACTTTTGATTGATTCTGATCTAAGATTTAAATCTCATGTCAACTCATGCCTTAGAAAGTCATACTCTAGCTTAAAGTTACTTTTTAATAGTCGTCATTTTTTAACACCTAAATTGAAAGTAATACTCACTGACAGTCTGGTGCTTTCTCACTTTAATTTTTGCGATCTTATATACTCTTCCTGCCTGGATCATGCTGACAAAAGAAGAATTCAAACCGTTCAAAATAGGTGTGTGAGATTCATTTTCGGCCTTTCCCGACGTCAGCATGTGAGCCACAAACTTAATGAAATAGGTTGGTTAAAGATGGAGGCTCGACGCTATCTCCATGCGGCGTGCTTCTACCATGGTCTGGTCTCCAGAAGATCACCTAGCTATTTTACGCGCTTGATTACGTATCGCGCGGATGTTCACAATATAAACATCAGACGGCGGGACCTACTCTCCATACCTGTTCACAAAACCGAATTCTTCAAACGGTCTTTTTCTTACAATATTGCGAGGGTTATGAATGACATCGACTTTAATTATCGCTTGCTGAGTGGTTCGCAGTTTAGGAGGGAGATGCGGTATCGTTTGCTCAAGCCTAATACATAACTTATCAGTAGGGAAAATATGCCTGCGTTTCAATATTATTCATTGTCTTCCAGGAAAATTGTTTCCTTTTGCCATGTAATTGTCCTATTCTTTTTTAATCACCGAAAATCACTATTGCTTTCAGTATTTTGTAATTCCGCGAGTGCGGTAGTATCGACTATATTTTCATTTTATTATCAACAGGGTGATCATGGAAGATCAGACTTCCACTTGTAGTAGTAATCTCTGCAAGTGGAAGAATTGAATGATCACCCTGAGGTTTACCCTGACAGAATATTCATTTTTCATTTATATGTATATTTTATAATTTGGATCAATAAACATTTATTCATTTATTTATTTATTTCATTTATATCTTTGTGTGAAATAGCCCAAAGTAACTGACTAAGTCAAAACCATAGTTATAATAATATTGAAAAATAGTAAAAGTAAAATTACAAAACATCAATTTTGAGGGTGAAAAATCACGTTTTTTCTTATAAAACCGGTTCAAACACGTCTTTATCAAAATTTCATACTAATTTTTGGAATCAGAATGTGCGATTTGGTCAGAAATGATACCATAAATGACAAAAAATAGTGTTAGTTACGGTTCACCATAAGACTTGTGAAAAATCGCACCTCGGTCCATTTACAACCGTCTGGTACGCCACTGGTGCATGACACTTTCTGGAAACTTATTGCATTGTGTTCTTTGACCTTGAAAATACATAGTCCAGCGAAAAAAGTACGAAAAAGCAACGATTTCAAAAATGGTAATTATTTGGACCTTCGACTTCTTAAAGAGCACGCCAGTCGCGTGTCCCATCGGGGCACCACTTCTTAAAAATTACCTGTGAGTACCTACTACTCACGTGCAAAAGCGTTTTGCATCGGAATGAAATGCAAGGTTGGTCCTGATATGTGCCGCTAACGTCCGTACTAATATTAAAACTGATTTTTTGGACCCACACAAAAATTTTTTTCAACAGTAAGAATGACAAAGAGAGGATGACAGATGCTCCCAGTGTTTACATAAGGTTGTTAGTTTACATGGTTACGCACAAAAGATCTTATAGGTCGCAGTACAAGTCCATGGTTGCAGTGCAGAAAAGATCCTCCAAGACCAAACGACCACCTCTAATCTACAATCTACAATCTATTTAGTTTGCATTTAGGATTAAGGGAGATATAATGAAAACGTACGGTAGTTTAATAAGACTTTTTGCCCCCCCCCCTCCCCCTAAAGGCATCTTTTACCTTCGCTGAGATGTGGAGAAACGAGAACAACTCGTATTTGGGCTATATTCGGACCTTTGGCATTGCGTAATCATTAAATCAATTAATGCAAGATGTTTGTGAGTTTGTGGCTTTATGGCGCTTAACATTCAAACTACAAGGCCATCCGAGGGAGAGGGGGATTATTGGCTACGTTTACACCGTGGCTTTGGTCCGCGACCTAAGCACTGAATTCGACCCAAATAAATTTAGTCCACGTGGTGTAAACGATCGCAGACAAGGACCAAATTAGGACCAAGTAGCTTGGGTCAGGTCTCCGGTTAGCCGTGGACTAAAGTAAATTTAGTTTTTAGATATATTTAGTTGGAGTTCACATTTTGAAATAGGTCGGCCGCGTTAGTCTGCCGGTGAAAATTCTGGAAGAGAAGAATTACTTTAGGTGGAATTTGGGTCGAATTGGGTAAACGTAGCCATTAGCTTGTTGCAGGTTTCGGATGAAAACCGACCCATCCAAATCATGACTTCGAGTCGCGTTGCTGCAGTCGAGTTGTGTCTCGACCACGCGACTCGCCGCATGCGCTATTTGTTCCCTGATGGCTTAAATTATTGTACCCTTTTGGGACATTGTATTCTTTATTTTGCAGATTCCAATGTCTGTCGTTATATTCGTTGTTGTTGCGTTGGTGTTTACATGTCTTGCGAGCTGTACTGTGAGTGGGATAGGACAAGGACTCGAAACACTGTTCGTTCCAAAGACCTATTTATTGAAAAATCTTGATGTGAAGTTCCGCTCCAACTTGCTGAGTTGTGTTTCATTCAATTATGTTTACAGACATGGGTGCTGCCTTTTCAGCAATGCCTGATTACACTGGGTCTCGGTATGGGACCGATAATAAATTTCGGAGCATATTCGAGGTTTAAGAGTTTGGCCCACATCGACTGCGTCATAATCATAATTATAGCAGTCATTTGCTCAATTTTAGCAGCGATGATCCTCTTCAGTTCGGCAGGAGCCATTGCACAGGAAAGGCATAAGTCGATACAAGATGCACTTTGGACTGAAAACAGGATGGAAGGTTTGCGTTTTTGTACACGCTTCGTACAGCTCGGTTTACATAAACAAAGCTCAGATTTTCAGGTCCACATAATATTCACGCAGCTTTGTAATAGGCTGACGAACGGTTTTGGCAATTTTACACTTTTTATGTTTTACCTTGCCCTGATGCTCACCAGTTTCTTTACAGCGGTAAATGAAATCATTATCCTACATGTTTGCGATTGATCAAAAGACTGAGTGAACAAGTGAAAATGATTTTAACCTTCGGGGTGATGAGATTTATAATGACCAGCTGGTTCCAAAACGAGAAAACGTTTTTAAAAAGTTGTTCTTTGCTAAAATGAAAAAATATAGAGTTTCAATAGACCAATTTTAAAGATCAGGATCTAGAATTTATCAATAGGGCTTTGGCTTGTTTTTTTGTAGCATCAGCTACGTGAAATTTCATTTCTTGGGTTGTAGCTGTGACTATCTTCATGGAAGTTCAAAATTCTGCAAATCTGCTCATGAAATAGGTCCCAAGAGCGGAACGGAGCTACGATCATAATCTGTCATACAAATCAGTCCTTTGACAAAACGCATAATGTATCCGTTCTTAGTCCGTATCCATGCATAGCAATTACTCCAAGTCTACCTTGTACGATTGCGGCCAAAATAAAGTGGACGACAATGTCAACGAGTTGGCTTGCTGTCATGCGACGTTCAGGCCAGAATCCTGAGAAATCTGTCAGCTGTCGTCCACTTTAAAAAGTCCGCAACGGTACCTACCTACTCAAGTATGTTTATCAAAATAACATCGCTGAAACCTGTCACAATATCACCGAAAACACTGAAATCTGATCAACTTCATGGAATCAAATCACTGAATTTGGTCAAAGTGCCAGTAGAAAAGTGGCACAGTGGCAGTGCAAATCACGAGAATCTGCCCAATTCGCTGGATCATTTCCGCTGACGTCACGTAGCTCCGCCTCGAACAGCTGATCGGGGGCAACGTCGTCAGTCAGATGAGTGATGCCAGTCTATAAGTCGGTGTGTGAAAGTCACTGGTAAAGCAATAGATCAATTCAGTCTGTTATCAGGTATACGTTGTTTCAGAAATATTGCTATCCCAGTAGGTCATGAAAATCCAAATGCAGCTTTAGATTTAGTTACAAAAACCGTCAATCTCATGGAAACTTAATTATTTATTTTCAGGTCATAAGTCAGATCTTTCAGTCAGAAAGTATTTCTTCAGTTTTTTATCGAGTATCACGTGCGGCACCTTGTTCAAGGTGCACTTGAAGAAAGATACATGCAGTTTTGATGTCAAACCGTCTGTTTCCGATCTCAGGACTAAAAAAAATGGGTACCTGGACTACCTGGGGAGTCAGTAGATTTCCTTCTTGCCACAGTCTCAATCAACATTGTGCACATATTATCACACAGGTAGATAGTGAAGCAGTAAAGCAAACTCCATGGCCTTGAGAGGGATCAGATATCAAGAAAGATCTGCTTCTAAAGCCGAGTTACGCTGTTCTATCTCAACTGAGCCTATTAGTGTTACTGTAGTCCAGAGGTTAGTGACATGGACCCTGCACATGGTGACAGAAGCACGAAATCTGGTAGGATGGCACAACAGACTGTACTACACCTACTCTTTTGATTGAGAACGGCCGCCTGGCAGCTTTTTTTCTCGACTGGGCTCAGGGATCCACGGCCACTTTTTGGTTGTAGTGACACGCCTTGGATTATTTTTGCCAGTATGCGTTTGACCGTGCAGTACGTTACTATAAAGATCAAAGCAACGCGCTGAATGCTGGCAGCTGCATTGTTGGAATCTCTAAAGTATTCTTCGTAACAGCGGCAAAGTATTTCACGTTCTCTTGCAGATAAACGAGCTGGATCCCCACACATGGCGTGAAAATTATCAGATAATCAAAACCAATGAAGGAACAACACAACAGTAACAGTAGGTATAACGTAACAGGAACAACAGTAACTGTATAAGTAACTGGTACAGATTCTCAAAACTTGCGTTGATAGGTGCTTATTACGATTTTCTTTCCAAAAGCTATCCCAGGTGGACAGAAACATGACAGTTTGCACGACAGTAGAAAACTTCCCAGTTGATTTTGATTGACATGTCACACTGACTTGGGACTAAAACAATTAACGTTTTAGAACTAGAGAAAGCTAAAGCGACTTTCACCATATACTTCTATTGCCTACTGAGATAGCAATCAATCTGAAACAACGTATACCTAATTTTAATTCATTCACATCGATAGATCTGCTCAAACAAATTGTCGTTCCATCATTCCAAAGATGTGCCAGTGTCATTTATTCGTTTGGCTTTCATCGCTTGAGCTATAAACGAAAACAACTTTTCATTTCTGGTGTTTCAAGCGTGGGGCAAAGACCTTCCACCTTTCAAGAGTTCAGTTTCGAGTGTAGCTACCTACTAGTTTTTCATAAGCAAATATGCGTACTCGCCCTATCATGGGATTCACTTATTTCATTATCTCTATGGCGCAGCATTTCGATCACTTCCTCTATAGAGTTGTATCCTCCACTTTGTCACTCGGAAATGTATGCCGTGAAAGTATCTTCCTAACTTTTCTAGCTGATTTGAGAGTTATTACAACAATACGAAACAGGAATATCAAGATTGAGCCATTTTAAACACTCATGTTGACGCTTGACATCAGTGTACTTTTCGAATTTACCCACTCTTGTTCGCGTGTTGCTAAATCTACCAATCAGGATCAATGACCACAAAATGCGCGCGCAACAAGGTTAAACTGAAAGGGTCTATTGATTGCATGAAGTATTTATATTACCTATGTACGACCTAATTGCCCTTTTAGTATAATGTATAGTATGCATTGCACGCGTGGAGAAATTAGGCTAGAAGCCTTGGCGTAATTTGAATGCGGAGCCTTGATTGCTTCAATGATTTACATGAGCAAACCCAACAACGCACAACATGGACGAGAACCCCCGTTCTACTCAGTATAGTACGAGGCTCGCGTACGTTTACCTTTACTTACACTGCCTTATATGGAATGATCAGAATAAATTTCTCAGTTTCTCTGCCGGAAAATCTGCCTGTCGCAAAGCCTTCACCCATAATTTGGGTGATATAATTTCACTCATAATTTTCTTTGTCTGATCCCGTCCAATAAAACACGACCACGCTCCTCATCAACTGACTGGAGACCGAAAAATCGCCTGTTCTCCTGCCTGGAGCTTCTATTGGCACAACCGAAGACTGCACAATATTTTGTCATATTTTCCAGTTTTGACAACTGAAACGTACAACTGACATCATGTTGGCGTTGCCCGGGATCAGCTGTTTGGTCTCACTTGCACTTCAACTGATCAGATCTAGTGATTTCAGCTCGTTATCTGATAATGTATAAAAGTGATTCTTAAGGGGCGGTAAGATAGATATGTTTGACTGTTTGACGAAAACCGAAGATTATCGAACAATACGCGTACGAAACCTCCTTGAGGTCTACTTTGTCTTCAAGTGATGCTTGGACAAGGTATACTTTGAGCAAGGACTATGAATATGAATACGGACATTGATACGAAGATGATCAATGGTGGCAGAATTAAACATTTTTAGATCGAACTTACATCTGCTATGCTGGCGCTGATCGAGAATGTAATAATTTTAGACAAGGCCAGGAGAATGAAATTCACAGCAATTATTTGTGCAGGTAGCTTCGTTTTTGGTATTGGAATGATTGGAGGGGTAAGATTCTTTCCTTCAATAAGTAGCTTTTATTATCACAGTTGACCATCCTTGAATGTTCCTCTTTCAAATTTGACATCTGCTTGTTGTGTGCCTAATTTACAACTCCTTGATGGCCTTGAATAGCCTAATAATTTATCAATTGATCAAGAAATTATCGATCATTCATACGAATATCTTTATCACCAACAATTCTTATATTAGACACTTCACTCTCCAGCAAACTTTAAGACCACCCAAAAATATTTAAGACTACGTAACGAGTGATCGAATGAGTTTTTCCTCAAGTCGCCTTTGAATCCTGAGAATCTGGCGAAAAAATACGAGAAGATGAAGGCCTACCATGAGGAGAGACTTATTCGATCACTCCGTATTACAAAGACAATTCATCACATTGATTCGAACTTATTGAGAATGTAAAATTGGGTTCACGCTAGGGTCGCCACGTCTCCAGATCGATGGTACGGGCGTGACAGCCCGGTGACTTGGCCCCCATAGGCACCCGACTTCACTCCCATCCAACTGATTTTCAGTTTGACTAATAGGTACCCTCTTATAACGTTTCATCTGCTCATTGTGGCCATTACTAAAAGTATCGTTTACTGAGCCATTCTAAATCCAAAGACTGTACATTAGCGATGATTCATCTAGGAAAATAATACAAGTGTCCCAGAACTCGCTCTCCAGAGAAAACTGACATGTGCCAACCACAATAGGTTGTCAATCAATTCAAGAAAAAAAATTACAACTGCCCCCATAACCGAGTGATTAGACCTTCAAATCCACCAATTCCAGAAGAGCAGCTCGAAGTGTTGCTACATATAAGAAAACCGGTTGTAACTTTTGAAAAATGTGACCAGTCTGCCTGTCAAATTAAAAGAATTCTTGGTTTACTGTAACTTTGACATTCTCACATTCAATTTCACTATCAAGAGATTTAGGCTACATATTATTCTCTTCTACTTTTTGGCTGTGGATGGTGGACACAGTACGCAGGTGTAATATAGTACGGATGTTGTCTTGATCTTCCATAACTTGATGCACCGAGCTTTTGGAAATACCCAATGCGTCCGCAACTTCTCTGATGCTTCGGGTACTATCTTCCTCAAAAGCATCTAGAACCGCTTCTTTATCCTCAATGGTGCGCGCGATTCTAGAAGCACCACCAATTTATTGGTTTTCGATGGTTCTCAGAATTATTATTTTGTGGTCAGGGTGATTTCTGCCGGAAAAGTGTTTGGAAAAGGCCGTCGCTGCTATCCTGTCATTGGCATACGACAAGACACCTTGAGGGCACTGGTCTCTGATTTTCTGCTTTCATACCTATTGTCCTAATTTCTGATAGATTTCAAGATAGAATTTTTCTTTTCAAATTACATCCGTAGGCCGTTTTGTGTTGTCTACCCTTTGCTCTGGGTGCGACCTCTGGGGCACCCTGTAGTCCCTCTACCTATGTATGTATAGACAATACAAATAGAAAAGACCATAAATGTCGTTACGTATTTTTACGGTTGCGTAGGAACCAGGCGAGTCCATCATTCAAAAAAAGGTTGGCTGATTTTTGATGCCCCAATATCCGTGACGACGGTGGTGATAACATTATGGTCTTGTCTATTTGTATTGTCTATACCTATGTACAGGATACATGTACAGGGTGTCTCAGAAGTATCACATCCCGAGTCCAGAGCGATTTAATATGGAATCCACTTGACACAACAAGAACATTCAGAGACATTCATAACTTCTCGACTTCTCCTATCGAAGATTTTGGGGGTCAAAGGGTGAGACTTCGCATACCTTTATTATTGTTATTCACAATAAAATTTTGAACGAGGTACTATTGTAGACAAAAAAAGCTGAACGACAGATGGATGACTTTTCAAATTGTGTAGAAGGCCCTTTAGGATTATCATTTTTGACAAGCCCATGACAAAATGCCAGTGATTTTTTTGAGTCACAAGACAACGTCAGTTGTGTCTTTGATTTCTTTGTAGCTATGAACCAGGAGTAGAAGAAGTTGAAGATAAAATGAATCATTTCCACTGAGATTTCTACCCACTGTATCAACACGAGCCCGCAACACGGTCACTTCGTGCTGGTTGATTCCACGTAATATGCTACGAGTACATGGCAATGGCGGTCCCGAGGGCGGTCCGTTGCCTTTTGCTTGTAGGGAAATTTAAGCGGCTCGCAGCATGTCGAACATTGGCGAACGAATCGTCCTCTAGCATCTGGACATACCGTGATCTGGACATAGACCATTTGGATCAATGCTTGATCTTCGGATTCGGTGGTAGCTTTGCGTCTGCCAGAACCTGGCTGCCGTGTCAGCGTTGAATTTTTCCGCCACCTGCACATAACGTTGTAAACCGTCCCTTTCCTGTTACTGAGAAGGTCTGCTACCGTCTTCCACGCGATACCACTCTCCACAAGAGGAATAATTTGCACCCTAACAGATTTAACCCGTTTGACACAGAAAATGACAACGCATTATTGGTTATGGGTGGCATATTCTTTATGACAGTAAAGCTGATTCACAGGTCAAAAATTAGGAAAGTCATTCATCTGTCGTTCAGCTTTTTTTGTCTACAATAGTAACCACTTATAACCGCCATAACCAATTATATAAGCGTGGGGTTATCAGATGCTAGTGACCCAGCATCGAATTCGGACTAATTATTACCGATTATGAGTGGTTAGGTACCTTTCTTAAAATTCATTAGAGTGATTTGGGAGAACTGTTTGTGCTAGACTAATCAGTAAAAAAATATCAACCACTGGGTGTGCACTGAAACTCTATTATATAACTCATTTTCTTTCAAAAACGTAAGCAAAAACTGTAAAACAACCAGATCTTGCTTCAATTATTTTAGGGATCAATGGAATGTTTCACAGGCCTTGATCAAAGAAAACTAGATTTGTGTGTTTGATGTTTACGCTACAGGGTGAGTGATAGACTGATAAATCACAAAAATCTGGTTTTCTTTAATCAAGGCCTGTGAACCATTCCACTGGTCTCTAAAATAATTTAGAACAAGATATGGCTCTGCTCGTTTTTACTTGAGTTTTTGAGAAGAAAATGAATATTTGAGATCTACGAAGCACCCTGCATCGCAAAAATAAATTCAGTGCACACCCACTCGTTGATAATTTTCACTTATCAGGGTCTATCACAAACAGTTCCCCAAAATCACTTTAAATAGTGAGAACAAAATTGGAGGGGGGGCGAAGTCCTACCCTTTGACCCCGATATGTTCAAAAATGAACGTCAATAATTTTTTTTGATTTTTTCATGTTCTTGGGCGGATTCTACATGTCGCTTTGGACTCGGAGTGCGATACTTTTGAGATACTCTGTACTCTGTATATTGAAGGTGATGAATCAAGGAAGAGAAAAATTGCAAGGTGTCGAGACAAGACTAGATATCCATACGAAAAGGACGTTTGTTTTCAGTTAGGACAAAAACTAATGGCAGCCACAGACACAGTCTTCATATCTCCATCTCAGTTTGTCATAATAATTTGCGAAATGATAGCGGTGATTTACATCTACGGCATGACGAACTACTGCGACGACATAGAATTTATGTTAGGATTCGTGCCAAGCTACTTCTTTCAAGTCCAGTGGCTGGTGCAGCCCATGTTTTTAACCGTAAAAACCACAACAGTAACAAAACCCAATCAAGAACAACCCATTTTTAGGTTCTCCTTGCCTTGTCACTGTACATTATCCTTAAACGGAGCCTGCATTTCCAGGACATGATGATGTTTACTTTCGTGTTTGCTTTAATAGTATTGCCAGTGATACTCAAAGCAATTCGTAACTGCGCAGCAACCTGCAAAACCCATGTAATGCCTCTCGTTCGTCGATCCAGCATACATTTTGCCAAGTTTTTTCTTGCAGCAACCCTTGATAACCGTGTTGCATCCCAGGGAAGTCGTCACCCATAGTGACGAAAGCACGACGTCGCACCATTTTCACATCTTCGCTATGAATGATGGAAAAGGTAGTTCTACGCATAAAAGCAAGGCTACTACTGCTACTGCAATGGTGAAGGTAGGTAAACATAATCCATTCAATTTGTTTTTGTATCTAAATCTAAGCTATGTTGGTGTGTCTGATTTTTTATTCATGTCAATTTGACATTTTAAGGTTATGTTAGAATCATGCTGATTGTGTCATGCAACTATGCTGCGTTGCCATATTCTGTGGACTGAACTACTGGTCATATAAACGAACAATTAAAACAATTATTTTATTGAATTATAACGGGCAAGTCAACATAGCAAACGATAAAGTCAAAGTCGATAAAAATCAGTATAACGCCAGAGCCCCAATGATCCAAAACAAATAAAATGAATGTATCATAGGTAAGGGAGAGTGGGGTGAGAGTGCCAGGTTGGGTAAGAGTGTCATGTGTTTGAACTACGCGCCAGTGCGTCAGCTGGTCATGACAGAGTGTTACGTTTGTGTCACAGATGGCTTTGAAGATATGCTGAAAACTGAGGGCCAATACCTTGTTGAATCTAATTCTTGTTATGCACTGCATCCCAGTTGAGTTTTCAACGTACTTTTAAAGTGAGTATAACCTATTATTAAGATGATGATCTTTTGGTTTGAACCTGTGGAGGTACTCTTCAAGTCTGTATGGATAATGTGTTGAGGTTAGCCAGAAGACTTTTGTAAATATAAAGTTCGTAACTGTTTGGCATGTAAAGTAGGGCAATATTGTCACATTCGCTACGGGGTAAAAGTACCACTGCACTCTACAAGCCTGAGACAAAAAGGAATACAAAAAGATTCAAGAAGACTACCACTTCTTCAACGAGTTCCGAATCGGATGCTGATATGATCCTGGAAAATTCATCCTACAACATTGATTTGCCTCTCCACTTCTGCATCATTTGCAAAAAGGAATTGGCTGATTCCCCAGACGATGACATGATTTTGTGCGTCAGGTGCCAGGAATGGGCACACGAAGACTGTACTGACTTTGACACGAAGGGAAAAAAACTATGTTTGTGATTTTTGTCATAAGGAATTTTGCTTTGTCGTTATACCTAAATAATATGGTACTCTTGCCGCATATCAGTCCGTGTGAGAGTGCCATCTAGATTTTTAGAAAACATATTAACTAATTGCTGAAAAATCAAGAAATAGAATTAATTTGTAAAAAATCTGGTGCCACATTAGTTCCAAGGACCATTTGAACTTTACTATGGCACTCTTACCTCACTCTTCCTCAAGCTTATCTTCCAGTGGATAACGTTTTCCGTCTTGCAGGAGACAACTACACAATCAGAGCCATCAAGTGCCAGTGCAAGACCACCAAGTGCACATGAAAAACCACCAAATACCGGTGCAAAACCGTTTAGATTTTTTTTTCAACGGGAAGAGTAGTAGAAAAGCAGTTTATTATTGACAAAGAATCCTGTCGGATGCGTTTTGTGCGAGTTTCATGCAAGTCATATAAGCACCACACACAAAATGTAGCGTTATTGAAATAAACGAACCAGAAGCCCAGTGATATGAGCAGTTTTTAAGAAGGCGCGTATTGTGTGGGACATTTTTGAGTGATGATCTTCATTCAGACAGATGTAAAGCTCACAAAGTGGAATTTTCATCCCTTGAAAGTGCCATGGATTGCGTAGATTCTTATTCGAACAAGGTGGAAGTCTTACTAAATATTCACTAGTAGTGATGGTTGAGTAACATATTGCTAGTGCAATTTCATGAAAGACATGTATGGTATATTATGTTATCATATTAGTATTTTATTATTTTATCATAATAGCTGTATTACACTACACAATGTCTTGTACAATTCCTTGTACAATCTGTCAGTTGAACAATCAAATTAATTGTTTTTTGACATTATTTTGGAAGATTGTTCAAGAAATTGTGCAGTGTAATACAGCTTTTAGTTATTAGTATAGTATTTTCTCAAAGTATAAAATATCAAAAATGAACCAGGATGGTACTTCGCTTTCAAGATAATCCCAATATCCAGTACTAATAGCCAGTTCCACCAGCGAATTTAATCAGAAAACACAAATTTCACGAAAGATTATGAAAAAAAAGACCACAATAGCTTGTATGCATTTTCCGTGGTCATTCAGCCAGCACTGACCTTAAATCCATCAGAGAAAATGTCTCAATTAGCTAACATTAATTATGTATTATTGATCAGCGTTTACACCACATCGATATCTTTCTTCCCTGAGGAGTTATCCCGGGTACGGACGGACGGACGGACGGACGGACGGACGGACGGACGGACAAAGTGAAGCTAAAAGCGCCTTTTTCCCATTTTTTGGGAAAGTGCGCTAAAAATTGGACCACTCGGATCTGTGCCACTGTAAGAAGCCGCGGCGGACATTTAAACGACGTTATATTCCATATAGTTAGTAAGGGAGACGGACGCGGTTTTAGTACCCCTATCGAGTTATGTGTAGAGATTATCATCTATGTATCGAGAAAATATGTATAACCATGGAATGGCAATCCTGCCTAAGTAGATCCTGCCGGGAATGCAATTAATTAACCGTGGGTTCCACAAAACAGATAATACGAGATTAGTTGATTTGCGATTTTTGTTTGTCAATTTGTAGCTGGCTGATCAATGGAAATGCTGGTTTATCCCTCAATAATGTAAAGATGATGGGTCTAGTACAGATTTCAGGCATTTTTTGTGAGTAATCACCTAGCATTCAGCAGAAAAAAGTTCAGTTAATCTGCAATCAACCTTGATCGCTGATCATCTTTTTTGTGGAACTGACGGTAACCGTGGGTTCCACAAAACAGATAATACGAGATTAGTTGATTTGCGATTTTTGTTTTTCAATTTGTAGCCGACTGATCAATGAAAATGCTGGTTTATCCCTCAATAATGCAAAGATGATGGGTCTGGTACAGATTTCAGGCATTTTTTGTGAGTAATCACCTAGCATTCAGCAGAAAAAAGTTCAGTTAATCTGCAATCAACCTTGATCGCTGATCATCTTTTTTGTGGAACTGACGGTAAATGATTTAAAAATTGTAGAATAGAACCTTCAAAATTTTTGTACACAAATGTCAGTCACATTGTTGATGGCACACAACAATCACCCCTTTGACGCGCCACTGTCAGAACTTACATGGTGCTGCTAAGCAACTATCGGTTACGCATTTTGCATTTCCGCATTGCAGTTCAGATGATAGTCTCAAAACCGGAAGGCTCAAAACATAACTCGATCGGGGTACTAAACATGCGTCCGTCTCCCGGACTAGTACATAATCATAATGGCATACATGGGCCTTTCAAATAAAAAAAAAAAGTTAATATCTCAACACAGCTTGTTTTATTCCATTTCAACATCTACCCATCTTAATTGAAAAATCCTTTGCGTAGACGTGACCGACGACGTTTCGAGATATCTACTAGAATGATTGCTATTGAGATACTTCGGTACCCGAAAGATTTTGAGTTCATTTTCTCTAGGGAGGTTTTTCTTTGTCGGTTTTTAAAGAAGCGTTTTCCCAGGGTTGCTTTTTCTGTGACCGGACAATTCGTCTTTCCGACAATTTGTAGCGGACAATTCGTCTCGCGGACAATAATTCTATCCACGGACAATTCGTCGCAAAATAATTTTTTGCTCTTTGCCTCAGCTCCAATAAGCCCCTTTGTGTTTTCTCGTTGCTTTTCGAACTCCAGTAAGCCCCCTTATGCCTTTTTGTAGTATTCAGAGCCCTACTGCTCACCCTGGCTCATTCATGTCATGTCTCTGTGGCTCAGCTTAGTCCCTTTGTATTTTTCTGCTAATACTCTGAGCTTTGATGGGAGCACTAGTGAGTCTAATGAGTCTGTTTTCCATAGCTTTTAGATGTCCAGTAAGACCCCGTTTGCAGTCTTATGTTACCAAGAGCTCTACTGGGCCCCCCTATGTTGTCTTCAACGTAATTTAATCCCTATTCCCCTTTGAATTTCCCATGACTTCCGGAGCAGCGTTGTGCCGTTGAGTCATGTCCGGAACCCTATCGGGCCCCATTGTGTCTTCAAATGTAGTTGGAGCTCTGTTGAGCCCCCTTATATATTTTTCTCCTCGGTTTTTTCATGTCTTACGGAGTAGCTACCAGTAAACCCCATTTTGCGTAATTTTATTGTAATACAGACCTCCATTAGGCCTCCTTGTGTCTTCAATAAAGTTTGAAGTTCTGTTGAGCCCCCTTGCACTTTTCTGAGTCTTTTAGAGCTTTAGTAAGACCCTTGTGCATTTATGTTATATCGGCTCCCAAATAAGGCCTCCTCCTGGTGTCTTTAAGTATAATTTGGAACCTTGGAACCGAGTTTAGAACCCTAATGAACCTCCTTTATGTGCTTAATGGCTTCCAGAATTCCGCTGAGCCCCCTTTTGCCATCTTGTGTTATCCATGCACGATTGGCCCCCTTATTATGTTTTTTTTTCGTGGCTTCCAGAATTCCATCAGGCCATCTTAGAAGCCCTAGTGTAAGTAGTCCTTTGTGCCTTCATGTGATATACGGAGCTCTATCGGACCCCGTTGCGTCCGCAACTGTAGTTTGGAGCCCTAGTGAGCCCCCTTGTGTTTTTCTTTTAGCTATCAAAATTCCAGTACGTCCCTTTTGCCTTTTTGGTTATCAAGAGCTCCATTAGGCCCCTTGTTCCTTTAACGTCTTTCAAAGCTCTGCTGAGCCCCCTTACATCCGTTTCCGGGGCAGTCATGAGCACCTTCTGCTTTGGTGATATTCGGAGTCCTGTCGGACCTCCTTGGGTCCGTAAGTTTAGTTTGGAGCCCTAATGAGCCGCTTTATGTTTTTTCTTGACTATCAGAATTCCAGTAAGCCCCCTCTTGCTTTTTTGTGTGTGTCCAGAACTTCATTGGGCCCCCTTGTTTTAACAGTGTCTTTTAAAGCTCCGCTGGGCCCCCTTACATCTTTTCGTGGCTTTCAGAGCAGTAGTAAGCAGCTTGTGTCCTCATGTGGTATTCAAAGCCCTATCGGGCCCCTTGACTCTCAAGTATAGTATGGAGCCATAATTAGCCTGCTACTCAGACTATTATTGGTTTTCAGAGTAGCAGTAGTCCCCATTTTGCCTTCCCTTGTTATATGAAGCTTTAAAAAGCCCCCTTTGTGTCTTCAATATCGTTTGTAGCCCTGCTGAGCCCCCTTGTATTTTTCCATGACTTTCGGAACTCTATCGGACCTCTTTGTATTTGATAATGTTTTTTAGAGCCCTTTATTGAGCCCCATTGTGATTTCATGTGTAATAAGCCCCCTTAAGCTACAAGGACTTGGTTAGTGTTGCCGTCTAGACAAGACAAGACAAGAGTTGCCATACTTTGTCTTGTCTTGAAATATCAAGATTATTTCGTTTCAAGACAAGACTCTAACTCTTAATGGAAATTTTTCAAGAGTCTAGATAGACTCTTGAAATAAAATTACTATAAACCCCCCCCCCCCTGTTCCAATAAAAATACGTGACAGGAAGATAAACATCTTTTAGCAACCAAAACAGAGAAACTGTGAGGAGCAAGGACCACCCTTCAAATAGAGACTGCGCTCCAATAAAATATTCTACTTGGGTAAACTTACATTCAAATTTCAAAACAAAGACCCACTTTTATTGACTCTGAAATTTATCATTGTTGTGAGTGCTGAAAGAAGAGGTTGCCACTGTCACCCCGAGCCACCCCTGACCTGTTAGTAGACGTATTTCTGCAATGGGGTCTCATATAAAATGACAAGATACTGTTCAGTTGAAAAAGTATTAAAAAAATCTGGCACCGAGAAAAGAAATAGAAATTCAGCTCACCGCAGTCCATGGGCTCAAATCGAGTGAATAAGCAAGCCAAGAAGAGTACCATGTTGCCACATAAACGTCGAGTAATAGTCAACGAAAAAGAGTCACAGTCAAAAAAAAGTCAATCAAAATCAATAAATTTTAATATTTGCTGTTTGGTGTTCGAAACATTGCTGCTGCATGGAGAAATGTGAATAATCGGGTCTAAGCAGGACCCAGAGTTCTCGGATGTCGTGATGCGGACGTGGTCCAATATTTTGTCGAAAATATATCGATTGTTTGCAGACCTGTCAGGTTCCTGCTTATGCATGAAAAGTCCCATCACTAAGTGTAGTGTAATACAGTTATCAGTTATTAAGAATGTTTCGACAAAATCAGCTCAAATTCAGCATACACTGGTTCATCAACATTATCTATCAACCTGCCAAATTTTGAAAGAATCCAGCCAGTAGCGTAGAAATTATGAAGGGTCAACTTAAGTCAACTTTTCTTCAGATACTTCTAAATTATTGACCCTCGTAACTCCTACGCCACTGGCTGGATCCTTTCAAAATTTGGCAAGCCGGTAGATAGTTTCGACAAAACAGCCTATGACAGATATAAGTTAATTTCGTTGAAACATTCCTGAGTTACAAATTTTTGAAATCCGAAAAAAAAAGAACCTTGAAGGGCTGTATCTTTGTCATTAGACCGAACTTTGCAAAATGGTACATTTTGACGAGATCTTCCCACAGTTAGATTTTTTGCTATCATCGCTGAAACACCTGTATAGTTTTGAATAGTATTTTGTCATACCTTCTACCCTTAACTATTTTCTTTTATGTTGTCAATAAACTCTGTAAGAAATCTCCAAGCAAATCACACATTCAGTAGATAATAGAAGCCGTCAACAGAGAAGAATTCATCTGATTTTTTTTCCAATAATTTTTTTCAAGACTCTTATCAAGACTCTTGATCTTGACAGCGCTACTCTTGTCTTGTCTAGAAATTTCAAGACCAGAGTTTCTAGAGGTCTTGTCTAAGTCTTGACGCCTTTTCAAGACAAGAGTCTAGAAAGTCTAACTCTAGACGGCAACACTAGACTTGGTGGCTTCTTTGTTTTTTGTCGTTCCTTTTGCGACAAATTGCAACGAATTGTCTTAGCACCGTTTTCTCCGGGGGCGTTTTTTCCAGGGGTGTTTTGCTGGAGGCGGTTTTTCCGGATACCACAAAAAACAGCCAGCCTCAATCCCTTAGCTCAAAATAAGCTTCCACGGACCTTGAGGGCCAAATTCAGAGTCATCACTCAACCTACACTCATGCATAGGTACTTAATTTTCAATCAATTTGACTCAACACAATAGTTCCAGGTGACAATTCAACTGTCAAAAATGTAACCAATAAAGAAGGGTTATTTCAGGAATTTCCACCAATCAGGCTATGATTAGATGAAAATTGCACTAGTGTAATTTCCGGTACGGAAATACAATTATGGAGGATGAAAATGGAAAATCGTTTCGTTCGAATTGTCATGCCAAATACATCTCGAGACTTCGTAATTACAGGGAATTTTTGGCTTTCAATAATTCGTGCTTTTTGGATACAGAAATGACCATTCGCGCTCGTGATCATTTCAGTCACCAACAGGCACTCATATTTTACAGCTCAAAAATTTCCGGTAATTACTTAGTCTCTTGTTGTATTATATATGAAAATCTCATTGTGTTTGGGTAAGTTGAGTAATGAATGAGTGAGAGAGTAGCATGAGTGGCGTCTCTGAATTTGGCCCTAAGGTTGGCGATTCACAGTGAAGGAGAGATCGTGACCTATCATGTGTGAGAAAGAGATAGAGATAAAACTTTTCTTTTGCGGTTTCGGCGCTACCAATGCAAATTTGAGAAAGGGCAATGGTAAATTGGCAAATTAAAATATTTTTAAGTTCCTGTCGGTGATTTTTAATCTCTCTGTGGTGTCAGTTTCAGATCGTTCACCTTCATCCATGTACCAATTCGTCAGACTGCCTCACTCGCTTTTCTTCCTACATAACTTGGTTCCTTGTGAAAAACTGCAAATTTTCAACTTGTCTGCTTGTGAGCAGATTTATACCAACTTTTTTCACACAAAGGGTAAGTGATTCTTGAATATTTTCAGGCAACTTCTCTTATATTTCTCCAAGTTTTCCGAGAGTTTTCCACCTTGAATGAGTAACCGCTTATCGAGACCGGACTCAAATGATGGAGCTCAAAATGAATCCTTTATCAGAGAAATATCTCAATTCTTCGATCTTTTTCTCAAATTCTAAGTTCCCACCCGAAGAGACGTCTCATAATAAAATTTCCATCCGTTCCTTGCTACTCGTCGGGGAAGTTTTGGTGTGACAAGTGACACAACCGATTTTTAGCGCACTTTCCCAAAAAATGGGAAAAGGCGCTTTTAGCTTCACTTTGTCCGTCCGTACCCGGGATAACTTCTCAGGGAAGAAAGGTATCGATGTGGTGTAAACGCTGATTAATAGTACATATGTCCAGGATGTCAAGTTGACTTTTGTTTTTTTGTTATTCTGGCGCCATCTTTGACCGCCATTTTGCATTTCTCTAAAAGTGATCCGATTGAAATGAAACTTGCAGGCAATGTAACCACATCAAGATCTATCCAATTTTCGACCAATTAATGCCTCGCCGCCATCTTGTATCCTCACTATTGAACATGTTTCAAAGTGATAGAACTAGGAGAATTATGCCTCAACAAAAAGAGATATCGATGTGGTGCAAACGCCAATCGAATGCGTACGTGACCACCATATAAAGTTTATCAATGATTTTTGTCACTTAGCCGCCATCTTTGATCCGCCATTTTGAATTTCTCTGAAAGTGGTCCGATTTCAGTAAAATTTGCAGGCGATGTGAACTTCATTAAGATTCATCTAATTTTTGACAATTGATGCCCCACCGCCATCTTGTATTCTCCATATTAAACATGTTTCAAATGATAGAACTAAGAGAATTATGCCTCAACGAAAAAAAATATCGATGTGGTGCAAACGCCAATCAAATGCGTACGTGTCCACCATATAAATTTGACCAATGATTTTTGTCACTTGACCGCCATCTTTGGTCCGCCATTTTGAATTTCTCTGGAAGTGGTCCGATTTGAGTGAAATTCACAGGCGATGTGAACTTCATCAAATCAAAATACATCCGATTTTGGACAAATGATGCTCTGCCGCCATCTTGGCCGCCATGTTGAAATTTCTTATCAGTTAACGATTTTCATGGAGCTTGGGACTTACCTTTGTTTCGTATGATCATTCTTATTCTCCAGCCAAATTCCAACATTCTGCCACCATCTTGGCCGCCATATTGGAATCTCTTATTAGTGAAACGATTCTCATGAAACTTGGAGCATACCCTTGTCTATAGTAGGATCATTTTGATTTTTAAGCAAAATTCCATGATTCTGGCGCCATATTTTGGCCGCCATATTGAAATTTCTGCCCAAATAACGGTAGAACCCTAATTAACATCTTGCGTTCACTAATTCTTCAAAAAGGAAGTGCGCTACTGAGCCTCATGCCCATGAGGCATGTTTGCTTGTTTTTTTCAATAATGATACGACCCATTACCAACCAAAGTTTCTTTCTTATATTTAACATACCTACATAAGTGTATCTATGTATTCCTGTTCTCGTCCATCAGATCTATTAGTTGAAGGTGGTTGTTTTCTTGGGTTTATTGGACTTCGTTGAAAAGAAACTATTTTTTTGAAATGCCGACGTTTCGTCTTTATAATTCAGACTTTCTAAAAAATGTATATAATAATAATAAAATAAGTTTGTAAAATTGTGTAGACATGTATAAGGTTTTTTTGCCAAATGTTTTTGATTAGTGTATCCTAAATTTCCTACAATCAAACGTCTCAGCGGAAATCCCGATCACGAAAATACCTATTATGATTGAAAATGTTCGTCGTTTTCATGTTCAAGTTCGAGTGAATGGCAGTTCCACGTTGAGAAAAATAATGCATTATTGCCTCCTCACTACCAACCAATGATGTCCTCTCCCGGCAGTCAAATTCGCGAATAGCTATGCATATTCAGAAAGTGTTGAAATCGGATGGATTCATTAAACAGTGCATTTTCGCGAGCTATTGTTGCCAGTTTGTCTGTCTGCCTGGACGAATTCTACGAATTCCCTGAAGCCCTGAAGAAACTTTGCCCCATGGCTGTACCTCAATTCTGCCTGCCTCATTGCTTTTAGGATGGAAATATCCAACAACTTCAAAGTCGCCGAATCCGAACTCCACGGAAAATAGTAGAGCTTTGAAATTTTTCCAACAGGTTCTTATAGGTGATGTTCTGAATGGCGGCCGTTAACTTTATGATGCAAATAAGAGTGGGTATGGGTCAACCTTTTTTTTTTTTTGTTTTTTTTTTTTTGGTGAATCACCCTTCATCTCCCCTCCCTATTAAATCACCTTTCTAACCAACAAAACTGAAAATTAAACGCCCGAGAAAACCAAGCACTGCGTGAATTCGAAAATGGTGAAATGGTAAAGAGACCGTGAAGTAAACGGCTTGAAACCAAAAAGGAAGTAGTCATACCACAAAATTAAGGAAGCAAAGCATATGGTGACCTCTAACGAGACGCGGAATGCCGAATAATGGGCCAAAAATGTGAGCTTTGCCGGCCCGGGCGGACAGATCTTTGATGGATTGGGTGGGTGATTTTCGTACCATTTCAAGATGTCATTGTCGGCCCTTCCGATCCGGTGCTTCACTCGAGTCGAGGATCAGTGCAAACTCTTCGTGGTAAGGATGCTGAACGGAAGGACAAATCGACGTACCTATACCTACCCATATGTAGGAAAAATAAGTCAATGATACAATACTTTTCGAGATGACAGCTGGATGGATGTTTTGATGGATTTGGGCTGGGTCATGAAAAAATTATTATAATGCTCCGATTATGATGATGGTGTTGTAACAAAAAAGTTTGCACGCGGGCTTTGCGCCATCGAGGCACACTTCGCTGGGACTATTTTTTTAGGCGGTGAGCTTGCACAGCCACCATCAGCGGTCAAGGCAGGTGGTCAGAGGGTTGGAGCCAGAGCTCGCCTCGATTATGACTCGAATGAAAAGATTGATTTCAGTCGCATGTTTGCATTTTTTCACATGCCTGCTCTGGAAGTTTTTCCCAACACCAATCATAGTGATCACAAATTTTTGATTATCATCGATGTAGGTACGATTGCAAGCAGAATATTTCGGACATCATATTTTTTGAAACTCCAAAAAAGCGACATGTCTTGCTTTCATTGGAATTATAGCCCTATTCAATTATTGGTATAGTTGCTTGCCTGTAAATATGAGTAGGTCCACCTAATACAAGTACATTATGGACTCCTACAGAACAAAGTCGATTTTTTTGGATAAAAAAAGTTTGATGCTTGAAAGTTATGCATTCTCGTTGCTCGTAATCCCACGTACCTACTTCAGAACAGCGAACAGAGAAACAAATTTCCGTTTTTTTTTTAGTACTTCAAACATACAAATGATGTTTTTTTTACAAAAGTGCCTGAAGGAACGTGATAAAGAGCCAAGCATGGAAAGAACATTGAATTTAATAGAAAAGAATACCCGGAATAAGCGCACACGGCGATAATACCACCAGCACTAGAAGCACCTGATATTAACCTGCTAAAAAACCTGCACTTCTTTACTACAAAAAAAAATGGGTTTGAAAAAAGCTATTTGTGGGGAAAACTCAACACCCTAATTCTAGAAAAAATCCCTCTCGCATATCTTGGCTCGTACTGCGCGCTTTAACGGCCACGACCAGGAAGTAAGGAAGAGAGGAATACAAAAAATATCTCCCCTATGTGCCGCTCCACCCCTATGTAAATGCTGCAGAGTACATAAAAGTACGCGCACCCCACGACTTTTTTTTCTTGCTGCAATTTTTGTGCCTTTTAATACCATCATCACGAGGGGAACGTGCTTTGCACGCGCTTCCATGAAAAAGTTCTCCCTGATTCTTTTTTATTGTAAAATTCGAAGAGGGAAACAACGCATGAATGAGGGGATGATGCAGCACGCGACTAAAAATGACGATGGAAGATGCATGACTCGCTGGAAATTCGAGTGGTAAACAAAGTGGCGGGTTTCGAAATTAAATTCATATTAAATGAAGAGCGTGTAAGTCAGTCGAATGCACAAGTCATTCTTGCGGGTGAGAGTATAATGGGTAGGTTAGATATTTGCCTTTAGGTATACTAATAATACGGATAGGGTATTAGGTATTGCTTGCTTAAAACTTTGATGGATGATTCCTCACTGAAAATATGGTCGAAATATAAAAAAAACTCATGGTCCTGGAAAGATACAGGGTGTTGAAGATGACCTTCCAAAATCATCTTTTTACTTCACTTTTGAACTGTTCAACCAATCATATTGAGCACCAGAGTGTTTTATAATAAGTAGGTCTTTATCGAACAATAATAACGCGATTCATTAAACATTTTCAGGAAAGAAGATAATATGGAGTTTCCCCTATTCTCACCAGCTCAATTATTTTTGTAAATTGCTCATATTTTCCAATTCCGCGTTCAATTTAGAAAAAAGCACTCTGGCAAAATTTTGATTAGAGGCTTCGTTCGGATCCGAATGTTCGAAAAACACCTCAAAACACCACTTTCAAGGGCCTAAAAATTAAAATCCAAGAAAACTATCGATTTTTAAATGAAATAGGTTTGCTAATGGCCGATTGCAAAAGGTGGTATCAAATTTCAGTTCGGTAACAAACACTGGAACATTTTTGAGATGGAATGAAATGTAAACCCGATTACACCAAGGAAATAATATGATCGGAATACAAGGTAAACCTATCCGCTATGTACATTCTGTCGAGTAGCGGCATCTCGCAGCCGAAAATAAAAAAAATAGGCATCCTTCGATTTCGTAAATCACCACTTTGAGCGCTGATGTCGACTCCTCCCGGCGAACGCACATAGCGGAATCACCATGTGCATTCATTCAAGTAGCGCCATCTAGCTACCGAAAACAGTACAAATACGCATTATTCAGTTTCGTAAATCGTCACCTTGAGCGCTGATGTCGACTCCTCCCACTTTTTTGGCGAACGCACATAGCGGTATCCTCCAAACGATTATTCGGATACCAAAACTCAGGTGAGACAGCCTTCATTCTGGCTTGTAGAACACATTTCACCGGATCTTTCAGAACTTTTTCAGTAATAAAAAATATGCGACAACTGCGCGTTGCCCCAAGTTTTTTTCAGTATACAAATAATCGTAAGAAACTTCATTTTGTATCATCATCATGTGCTTCCTTTGAAGTAATCGGATTTGAATTTCATTTCACTTTTAAAATTTTTATCCCCTGTTCTACAGACTGACTGGTAACGAACTAAATTTTATATCATGTCTGCGAAATCGGGCATAGGTGTTTCAAGTTGATAATAGTATTATGTAATATACCGAGACGGGAAATACATCATTACTGCTGAGGGCACAGAGAGCCTCCAGGCTTTGCCTGAAGGCTCTAGCCCGAAGCTGGAATGATGTATTTACCGTCGAGAGTATGTATACTATTTTACTCACAACCATGTACTGAGCTTGCAGGATTACAGGCGTTCAAAAGTTGAAAACTGAAAATTAACTTTTTGTCATAACTTCCAGATAGACCGATTAATTTTGCTGAAACGTGGTTCAGGAAATACTGATTAACACACTTATTGTTTGGTTGGATGCATATTTTGAAATTTCCCTTCTAAAGCTACCATTCCTTTACTTTCTCGGGAGGTCGGCAATGGGTCACTTCCCGACCTCCTACTAGGTATGTAATGAATCAATTACCATAGTGGTTGTGAGTGAACCATTTTTTTGCTGAGAAAAACTATTTACTAGTTAGCGAGCTATTTAGTATCCAGTGTATGCTGTGTTTATAAAGCAATCTTGCTAAAAGCGAGCAGCTCTACTATTTTTTAGATAAAGTTTTCTTCCTCTCTCTCTCTTTTATTAAAGTATTTTCCATAAATTGACATTTCAAATTGTGCTAAATTATTGTGGAACCATTATTATATAGGTCTTTTTTGAGATCTCGCCTCGTCCGCTCGGGCTCCTTGTTCGGCGAAAAGTGCTAATCCGAATTGTAAGCCGTGTCCGGCAGTCAATCTGTCCGTTTGGATATAAAGTTTTGTATTTATATGTAAAAAAAAACGATCGCTCGTGTCCTCTAAGGCCAATAAATAAAATATCAGTGACAATGGTTGGGCTGTCACGATTTGGGGCCTTTTGTGCGGCACATGTGGATGGCCAGGTGCTGGCTCCAGATTTCCGTGATTATGGCATATAGTATAAGGTACGTGGACACTGCTCCCGTGCCCAACCGATTTCTTTAGTCCTCATGGAAAAAACTGACCTTAATTAGAAACAGGGAAGGAGTCTGAAATCAAGTTTTTTATTCAGAATGCAGTTGTTAGGCTGGCCATCGCTGTTTTTTTTTAAGACATCGTGAGGGTTTCGCATAATGAGAAATCCATTCGTTGTTGACTGGCGCCTCCACCTTATCTGCAATTTATAGTAGGTTCGTTGTTTATCAATCGTCGGAGTCTCCAGTGCACACTTTAAAAATGGGCCTTTAAGCCAAAAATTTTCTCCTGCTTTTTCATAAACTCAAGAAGAATAAAATCACCCGTATTCACGCTCAACTGAAGCTTCTTAATTAAGCTCTAAAGAGATCCGTCAAGCTATTTCAAAGGTATAATTTCAATTTTACCTCCGGTGCTGTTTCCAAATCAAGAGGCCCATTCTTCCTTGACCGGCGCCTCCACCCTTCACCTTATGTCCACTCTATGAAAATACGCAACAATCGCAACGCAGCCGCAACGCAGAGCGTGACGTTTCTGATTGGCTCGCAAGGTATTCGAAAAGCCATCGCAACGACGCGAAAGGCTTGCGAGCCAATGCAGAGAAGTCGCGGTCTGCGTTGCGGCTGCGTTGCGGCTGCGTTGCGGCTGCGTTGCGGCTGCGTTGCGTAATTTCATAGAGCGGCCTTGATAGTGTAATAGTATGACTACTCGTATAAGAGATCAGTTGTTGATCAGCCGTCACAGAGTCTTCTGAGTACTAACTAGCTCGGTTGTTGTTGACGACCAGTATACTTACAATTATCATGTATATAGGTAATGGTGTACGAAATTTTTCGTTTGTCGGCCATTGGAGTCTCCAGATATTTCTGGCTTTGCGAATTGAATATGTTATTTTATTTAAAACTGTCAACTTTGCGATTGAATTAGCACACTTCATGAATGCTTTTATCATTCTTGCTTGCTTCTATTTATATACATCTCCTAGGATTGAACCGACCATCAAATATCCAAGCACCACATTGTGGCTCCGTGAGTCCCGCTGATGGTATGGGGGGGATACGGACATTTCACCGACAACTAACTCACCGACTGGACATTTCACCGACACCCAACTCACCGAATCGCCGACAGGACATTTCACCGACTCGCCGTTTCGCCGACTGGACATTTCACCGACACGCCGATCCGCCGACAAGACACTTCACCGACTGGACATTTCACCGACACACCGATTCACCGACAAGACATTTCACCGACTCGCCGATTCACCGACAGGACATTTCATCGGCAGGACATTTCACCGGCAGGACATTTCACCAAAACGCCATTTCACCGACAGGACATTTCACCGACACGCCATTTCACCGACAGGACATTTCACCGACAGGACAATTCACCGAATCGCCGATCCACCGACAGGACTGTAGCGTTCTGAGTTTTGGACCATAGGTACCTACATTTGAAAGATTGATATGCTCGATTCCGTACCGGTGCGATTCCAAGCATGGTTGGTATTCAGCGCCAAAAGTGTATTCGATAACCAGATAAGAATCTAATTTTCACTTAAGTATCTCCCTTCTTTTCAGACCCACCTGATGAGGAAATGTTTTTTTGCTCATCTTCCTTTTTTTAGACCCTTAGACCCGCAAGTTGAGGAGTTTATTTTTGACTAGAGTATTGTCCTTCTTTTATGACTCAAGTCTAGTAATTAGGTGGTACCTAATTACCACCAGATACACAGTCGGTTCCTGAATTTTTGACTCAAGCATTCTTTTTTTTTCAAACCCACAAAATGAGAAGTGTATTCTCAACTCAAGTATCATTTTTTTCGGTCCCATTAGATGAGAAACCGAATTTTGACGCAAGTATCATCCGAGGTATCATCCTTTTTCTCAGACCCACCAGATAAGAAGTTCATTTTCCATTCAACTATATCATCCTTCTTTTGAGACTCACCAGATAAGGAATTCATATCAGACTCAAGTTTTATCCTTCTTAGAGTTAGACCTCAGACCCACCAGAAAAGATTATTTATTGCTCAAGTATGATCCTTCGTTTTAGCGCCACCAGATGAGAGTTTAATTTTTGAGTCAAGTTTTCTTAGACCTACCAAAATATGGAGTTTATTTCGAACTCGAGTATGATCCTTCTTCCCTGACCCACCAAATGAATAACTGATTTCCACTCAATTACCATCCTTATTCTTCTCCAACTCACTGCATAGATTATGTATTGACAAGAACACTTTTTCTACCCACTAGTTCAGGAGGTTATTTTTGATCGAGTACCTATCATGCTATTTTTCAGACTCACCATATACAGAGCCTATTTTTGAGTTTTTGATTCAAACATCTCTTCCTTTCCAGACCCACCAGATAAGAAGTTCATTTTTCACTCAAGTATGATCCTTCTTTTTAGACCCACTACTCGTATGAGGGGTCTATTTTTGAATCAAGTATCATTCTTCTTTTTGAACTCACTGCATAGATAAAGTTTATTTTTGACTCGGTAACCGTACGTCCAAATCCAGATGATTAATTTTTGCATTTTATCATACCAATTTCATTTTCCTCGAATTTTCCGGGAAAAAGATACAGACAACAATCTTTGTTTTCCACGTTTGAGCTTTTAGCAATGTACAGGGTCAATGTGGAAACATGAAACCTACACACAAAAAAAGTTTGTTATTTTCGCATTCGCCAATATCAAACACGATATGGTTACATTTTTCAGCATTTTCTGGGAACTCATTTTCAAGCATAATTTGGAAATTCGGCGAGTTATTCAAATTTCCTGTCGGAGAGTTATCGAGTCGGTGGAGTGTCTTGTCGATGAAATGCCCTGTCGGTGAGTTGCCTTGTCAGTTAAAATGTCCTGTCGGTGAATCGGCGAGTCGGTGAGATGTCCTGTCGGTGAATCGGCGAGTCAGTGAAATGTCCTGTCGGTGAAATGGCGTGTCGGTGAAATGTCCTGTCGGTGAAATGGCGTGTCGGTGAAATGTCCTGTCGGTGAAATGTCCTGTCGGTGAAATGTCCTGTCGGTGAAATGTCCTGTCGGTGAAATGGCGTGTCGGTGAAATGTCCTGTCGGTAAAAGGGCGTGTCGGTGAAGTGTCCCGTCAGTGGAATGTCCTGTCGGTGAATCGGCGTGTCGGTGAAATGTCATGTCGGTGAAATGGCGTGTCAGCGAATTGTCTTGTCGGTGAAATGTCCAGTCGGTGAATCGGCGAGTCGGTGAAATGTCCTGTCGGCGAAACGGCGTGTGGGTGAAATGTCCGTTCGGTGAAATGGCTGTCGGTGGAATGTCCAGTCGGTGAGTTGGTTGTCGGTGAAATGTACCAAACCCGGTATGGGAGAGGTACAATGAGCCCTACGTGCCAGGTGGAAATACGTTCCATCACATCTCCCAATAAATCCAGAAGTCCAGAATCTTCTAGGATGTTTCCTTGAAGTTTCAACAGCAAGTTATCTTCTTGAATCATAATGATAAGGTCGTAATTCGAATTCAAAAACTGACCGAATGATAGGTGTTTCGATTTATGTATGGTCGCCACCGTAAATTTAAATTGTAAGTACATATATGTTGTAAAAGTATATTTATAGTTGACCGCTCGTCCTCAAATGCAACTATTGGTGTCGAGCCAAATGAACTGCCCAACAAGTAGGTTTTGGAATATACCTATCTTTCGTTGAGCAGTTAAGATAATATTTGATTAGCGAAAAAACCGACCTCGATATTGTTGAACCATGTGCAAGCTATGAAAGATTTTGTTCAGATTTTCGTTATTGAGACTTCGACTCGGAGCACAAACCAAAGACATCCGCACAATTGTCGGAGGCGCCATTCGAAAAATTGTCGGATTCATACGCGAAGCTGCTAGACTTTCGTAGAGCTGCCCCAGTTTCGACGAAACTTTGGAGATGTAGATATTTGTTGTTAAAAATTGTTTCCTGTTGATAATTAAGGACGGAGTCATGTTGGTGAAATAAGCGTTGCGAAATCAATCCGTGTGGGTTTATTCCTTAACGAATTCTTATCATTGTGGTCTCTTTCGAAAGCTACAAAGATGTAGGTACTTGCGTTTGAGCCCATTGGCATTTCCGAAATCAAAAAAGAAATTCAAATTTTGACATTTGAAAAAATTATTTTTGGATTTTGGAAATGCCAATAGGCTCAAACCAAAGTACATTTTTGTAGCTTTCGAAAGAGACCAAAAAGGTAAGAATCCGTCAAGGAGTAAACCCACACGGATTGATTTCGCAACGCTTATTTCACCAACATGACTCCGTCCTTAAATCGTCCTCAAACTAAGGTGTCGAGCCGTAACAGATAAGAATCGATTAGCGAGAAAACAAAGTCAATTTGTTAGGTCGGGAAGAAATAGAAGATTCAGATAACAAGAAAAAGCTGAAAAAAAAGCCTTTGTTACTCGATGGCGAAGCGCAAAAGAATAATAATTATCTCAGCCCTATAGGCCATAATTATTCATACTATCATAACGCCGTACGAGACTGTTATGCGTAGCTAGTTTTACCCTTATATAGGATAGTTTACCGCCATGTAAAAATTGAAAGAAGGACCTGAATCCAATTAATAAGTACCTAGGTACCTTACCTATATCTGATAATAATAAAAAGGGTTTTGGGTGCCTGGGATTCTCGCTTTACAAAATATACTAGACTTGAAAACCGGTAAACGGCATAGTGGTAAACAAACGGTTTTAGGAATCTTTTTTTTTTCCTTCAGTTTATTGAAAAACGCCGATTTATTCAGTTGGGTCCCACCTTTTTTTGCGTAACTTTATTGGAGCTATAGGCAATAAAATGGAAATCCTGCTTTCTAACGGGAACACGAAAAAGTCCGTAATACTTACCAACCTTCAAGTTAACGGGGTGTCCTTTTTTAACCCTTCTAACTGTTCTATTTGTGTCGAAGCAATATATTTCTATGCATATAAAGGGAAAACAAGAAAAAAGTTAAATAGATGGCCGACAGGGTTCAATTGAAGTGCCGCTACTTTTTTTTTCCTGGATTTTAAGAAAGTCGTCTCGTCTAGGTATATAGGAATACCCAAAAACAGGCAAACTGAGGAGAGCGATATTCTTCTAAAGTCCGCAGTTGTGACTTGTATTGATGAAATCAGTCTCTAAAAACATGTTCGTTTGTATAGAAATGGCAAATGTAACAAAGTGCAAGCAGTAAGGGACAGGAAATGGTATTGTTTCAGTTAAAAAATCAAAGGTGATTGTCTCAAGCTGAGGATTTCAGGCGCCAGCGCGACATACGAAAAACAAGGCTTTTCACAACATGCACTTTTTGTTTTTGTTGAAGCCCGTATGGATTGGGCTGGGAAAATTCGATTTGTATGCAAACGGTTTCAATAGTATAGTACTTACCTTTACGTATACAACTCTGTATAGGGTATTATGCAGTTTTCACTTTTCTGTCAGGAAGTTGCTGTAAGATGAAGCGAGAACAATAAGATTTGCTTGCTTTTTGACTTCTAGACAGTTTTGAATACTTATAGACATAAGTTGTAAACAGCTCTTAGGTATCCACCTAAAGTTGTACGCGAAGTATATTATTATGATAGGTACATAATATTTATATCATAATCCCGAAATGCAATCTGGCATATCCACTTCATAAAAAAGAACCACAATGCCCTGACTCTGGACAATAACAAGCCCATTGTATTATGGTATTATTGGGTGAACATCTCACCTGCCCGCGACCTTTTTGATAAAAAGCTCAAGTTTTATACGCTCATTAGCCAAAATGTGAGGGTGGAAAAAATAATGCTGCGTCAGGCCACGCGATCTCCGGGGAAATCGCAGAAATGTTTAAATAAGAACTTCCAGAAAGGCAATTTTTCTAATTAATGATTTTTCTCTCCGCCACACAGCACACCCCCAGTACATAGAGGGCCTGTCAGAGATTTAGTTTTATTGACCGCAGACGTTCGTCGATTTTTTTTCCTTCTCCTCCAGGCAGCTGCGATGGCGGCCCCGAAACCGTTAAAACGTCTTATGTGCGAAAGAGGAAGGACCCCTCTCGAAAAAGTGTAAACGAGATGTATCGAATGTATTGATTCCTCCCGGCTTTGCTCGAGGGCTTTCAGTAGCGCGTATATAAAATAAATATACTCACTGCCAAAAAAGGGCGCGCGGCGGAAAAAATCTCAAATAAGAGATTTTTGATGGGTTTTTCAATGAATTTTTTGACAGGGGTATAATGGATGTGAAATAAATATAGCACGTGCCATTTGTCTCGCCGAGACGTAGGGCTCCTATGTAATTATAGATTTCTCCGTTTCACCATTTTGTAACATCTGGCAATTGTTTTAGAACAGGCGGGGACCAATTTGTGGGGAGCCCCAAATTATCCCTCGAAAATCAAGCAATTTTCCGAAGTTGCATTTATTACATACTTATTTACTGATAGCTACCCGCCTATACCTACACCAAAAATATAGAAGGTGAAAAAAGCTCGATGTCTTGTTTATCGTCCTCAGCTGTCGTATCTCATTGATGTAAAAAATCAGATAAAATGTTAGCATAGAAATTCGGAGACATGCATGAAATTGTGCGAAAAATGAAAACATATCATGCATGAGAGATAAAAATCAAACAGATTTTGTGGCGGCCCTCAACTACCTGTCAAACTGTCATCCACCTTTTTATACGTTTATATCTCAAGTAAATAATGCAAGATCTTTTATAATGTGTCTTAGGTACCGAAATTTTCACTATTCTGGAGATGAAAACAATAATGATAATAGCTACCCATGTAGATCTACACCTAGACATAGCAAAAGATAAATATCCAGAGGAAGTATTACGGGCTTTACAATCTGTTACCTACATTGCTATGGGCATATTAATATTAATGTTATTATTATTATAGTATACAGGATGTTCCATGAGTCCTGTTATAGATTTCAGGGGGTGATTCGGATTACTGAGATCATTTTGATTTTTCAACATGGGCCCTACAATACTTATAGTTTAGGACACGTCTATTCAAAAAACAAAATCTGCTGATGCTGATTGGTGATCATTATTCGGGTGAGTTTTGTAAACCTACTTGAGTTGCACCAAAATCCGCACATACCCAGGATTAGGCTAATTATTTTTATTTTTTACTTGACCACAATGGACGACGCAAATGATACGATCCAGTCGGGGCGACCTTTTTAGAGCTTGACAAAGGGAACCGTAGGTATATAATCGGCCTCAATGGGTCCCGGTGCATCTATTGAAATTCGCTTTTTTCAAGATATCGCTACAAAAATGTGCATCGACTACTTCAGTGAGTATAGCGGTCAAACCTTTTCCATTGACGGTCAAGGCAATGAGGAGATTAATGGCACACAAAATGATTGTGTGGCGATTTTTTTCTTCTGCTAGGTTCGATGGAATTTTTTTTTCTATTTCTTCCTTGCATCAGTCCCGATTTTACCTGACGAAGAAGCACCCGCACAAATACGCGCGCTTTACATCGTAAGCCCAGGTTTAGGTAATGAGTCGTGAAACTCTGACGTAGACAATACATACATAGGTACTATCTACATATATTGCATTGCATACATACATACATACTTACATACTATACAGTATAATACATACGATCGCACGCAAAATAAACGGAGACAGTGTTTCGCGCGGAGTGTACCGATTTAATGAATTTTGGCCTTCTTGTCACTGTGACATCAAGCCAAAATTCATAAAATCGGTACACTCCGCGCGAAACACTGTCTCCGTTTATTTTGCGCGCGATCGTACATATTATTAATGAAGCTAAATATGGAATCTCTGATATGACTCTAATTTTTGAATCTCGAATCAAATTTCTCCCCGAATTCAGTAAGGTTATTTCTCTAGCGAAAAACGAATTCGGTATGTTGAAACCATCTGGAAGAAATGATAGATTGTTACGATATCCGCTAGAGACTCCGATTCGTGTATAAGCCACGAACCCGGAGACTCCGACTCGTGTATAAGCCACGAACCCGGAGACTTCGATCCGTGTATAAGCCACGAACCTGGAGACTCCGACTCGTGTATAAGCCACGAACCCGGAGACTTCGATACGTAAATGTATAAGCCACGAAGCCGGAGACTCCGAGCCGTGATAAGCTATACGAACCCGGAGACTCTAACTTGACGGTTAAGCCATCTGAAACAATGGCGAAGAAGACGTTCGAAAGTTTGCCAAATTCGAAAATGAAGTTGATAGACTTCTAGGCTCTTCCTCACCTAGACGAAATTCAAGGACCAAACTTGGACATATTATTTGGTTTTTAAAAATAGTTTATAGTTGACCGACTGTCCTCGATAACAAATTAATGATGTCGAAACTACTTTTTCTAAGTATAACCGCCCAAGGAACGGTTAGTTTAGCGCACCGCCACAAGATGGGGCGTGCGCTTCAACCTACGACTGCGCTCCAATTTAGTTTTTCTTTTATTGCGGTTAATCAAATCGTTCAGAGATGGTGCTGATGCTCAGTCTACAACTGAAAACGTTGCGACCAAACATGGGAGGATTGACGATGTGTTGCATTTGCATTTCCAACAGGTCTCATCCAATACCTATTCATACTCATATTCTTCGAAGTGCTGTTGATGAAGTGTCTGCATGAACACACACCGGAGCTTAAGAAGTGAGTACTAGAACAATACCCTGCACTGGATGAACCCGCTCACAAAATGTCGAGGGGAAGCCAGAGGACAAAAAGTATATTCTTACGTCGTGCCTAGGTATACAGGGTTTCCTGACTCTGGCCCTGTAACCCAACTTGACCATGAAAATATGCCTTTCAAATGCTTATTAACGGAGATACAGCCCTTCAAAGTTTGACCTATTGTTTTATATTTTATTATATTTAATTTATAACGGCTTGAGATATTTGCCCGAGTATTTGCCTGTGACATGCCAGGCATGCCACGATTTGTTTCGACAACTCGTAAGTAAAATTTCACTCAAATGCAACCAGTTGTTGAGAGGGGCTGAGTATAATAAGGGCTCGATACCAAGGATGTCTACACATAAACTGAAGAGGAAACTTTGCCACCATCGTGTATCAAGGATGTGAGCGCGGTTCTCCGGCGCTAATGTCAGTATGACGTTAGATTACCAGACATCGTTAAATGGCTGCGTGGTGTCATTCGGCTTTCATTCGACTCGAGAAACTTACGGGGAACACACACAAAAAAAGAAAATATAGGGAACGATTTTCATTCAACTTGTCACTCAATTTGTCTATATGCTGGACTTACAGGTCTATTCTGTATCTCGTAACGAGCTCGTTATGTGCATGCTATCTTTGTCTATATCTATGAATTTCCTATACCTCCCTCTTTGTCTACCTGCGTTCACGACTTCACGAGTCGTTCCGACGATACAGAATCGCCCTATAAGTCTGGTCCACCAGAGAGAACAGACCAGGCCTAGAGAGCGAGGAGTGTGAAGTAAATTTGTGAGAACAATACTTCGAATCACATTTTTCAAAGATTACAGGTCGATTTTGATTTTGAGGGGAACATCTAGGACACACATTATCAAACTTTCATCTTCAACCTCTTCGCCCCTACCCTACCCAACTTTAGAATTCAAATAGCACTACCTATATTGTCATTCATCAAATTAAAGGTAATAAAATTCTATCTTAAGCATATTTTGAATTCTTTTAAACCATCCCAAAGGCTTCTCAAAATTTTTTCATTTCCAGATAAAAAAAGTTTTTCTCCTATAATTGTCGATTCTTGAGAAATAGATTTTCCAGCAAAAACAGGTCGATTTTTATTTCGAAGGGGACATCTAAGACACGTGATGCCAAATTTTATCTTCAACTCCTTCGCCTCCCAATAAGAAAATTTTTAAAAAAGGGTTAGAGGGAGGTTTAGAAAACTTGAAATTTTTTTTTACAGAAAAAGAGGTGTATTACCTTTAGTCTGATGCATCATAAAGTAAATGTTGCTATTTGAAATTTCGAAGTAGGGTAGGGTGGGGGCGAAGGGATTGAAGGGTGTCTTAGGTGCCTCCTCCAAAATAAGAATCGACCCGTTTTCGATGGAAAATCTATTTGCCAAGAGTCGGGAGCTGATAGAGGAGAAGCTTTCTTTCAATTAATAACAATGAGAGAATTTCGAGAAAGGTTGAGGGGCGATTTGAAAAAAAAAGAAATATGTTTGATAGAAAGAGAACTTTATAACCTTATATTTGATGTATCGCAACATAGATAATGCTATTTGAAATTCTTAAGTAGGGTAGGGTGGGGGCGAAGGGGTTGAAGATGAAAACTTGCTAATGTGTGTCCTAGATGTCCCTCTCAAAATAATAATCGACTTGTTTCGGCGTTTTCTTGTAAACATTTTTGGCGGCGAGAAATCTGGGGTGGGTCCTTTTCAAAAAATCACCCTGTATATGTGTGGCAATTGCTGTAAATATTTGTCCAACAATTATGTCATTTTGTGTAAAACCTTTTTTGTTCTAAGTAAGTACATTGTGTTCACTATAACACTATAAACCACTTGCTAGTCTACATTTCCCTACTGTCAAATGAGATGGCGCCCGAGCAATCAAAGCTGAAAGAAACTTGAACTTATACCAAGAGAGTTGACAACCCTTGACTTAACGAGTCAAAGTCGCTACAACGTTACCAACTTTTTATTTCCATCATCTTCTCATGACTTTTATTTTCGAATGGTTCGAAGGCATTTTTGAACAAGAATATTGTTCGAGGTTTTTGACTCACCCTAAAGCAAAAATGCAATACCCATCAAGTGGTTGATATTTTTTTCAAATAATTCTGCGGTGAACAGTTTACTAGAATATATAATAAAGAAAATTGAAAGGGTCGAAGGACCATTCGTAAGTTCGAAAATGAACGTTGAAGATTTTTTAGTTAGGTCATTTTTAGCTGACCTTAGCTGGATTGAATAGCTGTTAACTCAAGATATCTGGACATTTTCAATTTTACAACCCACTGGCACTGTGCGACGATCAAACCAAAATTTACCGGTTTTTCTGCGACATGTAAAGATCCAAGCTTTTGAATTCTCACGTTTTCTCCCCCATGGATGGTCATCAGAGAACAAAATGTGTGGGGTTAATCGTCCCACGCGTCCGATTCGAAAATAATACATATGTCCAGTGCCGGACAATTGCGTGTGGGGTGAAAACTCCGCACTTTCCGTTGTAACCCAAAAGCATAGTGACAATTAAAGCCATTAGATTGGCCTGTAAGCCTGGATTACCCGCGTTTCTTTAAATGTCCGAAAATTTCAATTGTTGTTGATAAATGTAACATTGGAAATAATGGCCCGTCCACCCCAACGTCCATTGTCCACTCTTAGCACTCGTTGTATTGTGTTTGATCCTTTCGCATCCGCATCCAGGGTTCAAATTATTTATTTGCACGAGATGCATGCAGGCGCGGGAGAGCAGGGATTTTAACAGACGTTTTATGTGTTTACAAAAATCGAGAGCAAAATCCCGCCAAAACTTGCATGAAAGGTAAAGACTTCTAGTTTGACCCGCAGCTCAAACTTTAAGGGCTTAGTCCAAAGAGCATCAAGCTAGCAAACGAAAGCTAGTAAAAAATGTAAAGCAGCCTAGAAACTAGATGAAGACTGGAAAATGAAGCTTGATTTGATAGAAACACTCAAGATCTCCACTTATTATTGCTTAGGTATATCAAATGATTCAAAAGTACCGTGAATTATGAACCCTATATTGATGCCTCATATAATCCGAACAACTGTTGTTTATCCTTCCAACTTCACCCTATACCATAATTAAATTTCGCCATGCTGTTTTCGCTTTTCTCATTTTGCTGAATAATTCCCAGCCTTCACACACAGCAGTTTTGCAATTATTCATCCGGGCCAACCCCTCTGCTTGACCACTGGTCATCCATGACTCACCATTCAATGGGGTGATTCCTATATTGCCCTCGATATTTCATCAAAATCCCTGAAAACGTGTCGAGAATAACTAAATTGAAAATTCTTTGTTTCGCTGATGGAGTAGGATAGGTTTGATGAAAAAATTACTTTGTATTTTTCAAATGTTTCAAACTCTTTGGTAGCTGTCTTCCCTCCGGGGCACAACTACTAACCCAGGTCGCATCTCAACAAGTCTAATGCTGGATTCATAAACCAAACTTACCTACATAATGCGTATTATGTATAATTATACCTATCCATGTGTATTGTCAGCAAAAATATAGGTATACTAGATGAAACAAATGAAAAAAATTCAATTTTTTTGCAAACCAAAAAAGTATGACCTCATGCCCTACCTTATTCACTCTCTGTTCTTTTAATCTTCAAATCCCAGCACAGTATCGCACTAATCAAGCAGTAAGTACCTACTTTATTATCATTAGTGGAATTCAATTTCTTTTTTCCAACTTTTAGACTTCTGTATTATACGAGTACATACCTGGTACCTACGTAGCCTCATCTAAACATTTATGTAAAATTTAAAATGTTCTGCGCTATTGGAATAGAGAATACGCGCCTCCATTTTAAAAGGCGGAGTTAAAAAAGCATAAAAAGCTACCCTAACCCTTGTATGAGCAGTGCATGGGGGAACCGAGCTAAAAAAAGCATCCGCTATGCAGGTAGGCGCGACGCGACCCCGATAGATATACCCTTTCACCTCATGTGAAAAATATAAAAAAATCCCCCAAGAGAGGTGTGTCTAATGTCTGTTTGTATATAAGTATATTATGCCTCAAAAAAAGTAGGAAGGTACATATACGCGAAGAGGGGTGAACGCCGGGAGTTCTGAATAATCAGGGGAAGTCGCGTGCCGTTTTTTTAGCACGTGCTGTTTTTTATTTCCGCCGGTGGGGTGCCATACCCTTGGATCATCGCCCTTGTTTTTTCAAGTTCTTTCCTATCCTATACAGGTGCGACAGGGAACCTGTCAAGGTATTCTGGCTTCCGTCACTTACATTTGCTTGGTTCTTACTTATACCTGAAGTTTGTCTCTATATTTTTTTAAGTATGCTAATTGCAAGGTTGTGTTTGGAGTTGATCTTGATTCTTGTACCATTTTTAATCAGCTTGGCACATGGCGTCCGATGTTCTGTCATCAAGCTTTGTGATTTTTCGCCCTTGGCCACCTCGCTCAATGACTTGACAACAAACTTCGCCTATATTCTCTGGAGACTCCGAAACGAAGGTAAGCCACAAACCCGAAGACACCTGTACAATTGGCGGAGGAGCCGTTCGGGAAGATGTCAGATTTATATAAACTGCTGGACAACGAAGTTGTCAGTATCGGAGAAATGGTCAGATTTTGGAGGTCAATATCTCTCGATTGCCGATTGCGATTTTCATTTTGTTTGTTGCGTTAACTATAGCTGTATCTTTCCGTAACCCATCCTATAATAGTGAATGTTGAGAAACTTCATGTAAATTTTCTTCAGGGTGATATGTAAAATGGTGCAAAATTGCAACGACTTCATCGTACCCCCATTTTTCAAAAATATATTTTTCAATTTTCTAATACTGAAATTATGAAGTGTGGTGTCTTATCTCGAAATGGTTTTGGAATTTCCCGGATTGGAAGTCTAACATTGAAGATAAGTTCAAATTTTTATGTTGAATGTTGCAGATTTACGAAACTCAGGGATAGCACAAGCACAAAAGGATAACGTCCAGGGGGGCTTTACTTCACTCGGATATCGAAGTTTCTCATCGTTACCATGTTCAGGAGCTTAAATCTGCGAATAGAACATGTTCCATATCTAAAATTCTGATGAAATTCTGACGAAATCCAACGAACGAAGAACAGGCAGGGACAACCACTTGAAAAAGTGCCCCCTGCTTGGCCCCACATCAAATATTCGGGTAGTGTTGAGAGTGAAATTGTCCTGGACTGTTGTACGAACAATCTTGCTCAATATCAACATCCTTTCATCGGAAGAGACTTATTCTCGCGTGCCAACAAGGCAAATCTGTAACATTCAAAATAAAAGCTTATATCTTCGATGTCAGACTTCCAATCCGGATAATTCCAAAACCGTTTCAAGGTAATGCTGTACTTGAAATAGTAAAAAAATTATCTCTTGCTTGAAGAACGTAGTCCTCAAATGGTTTTTTGCTATGTGGTTACTTCATTCCCACTTGTCCAACATGTTGAAAGCATACATCCCTGTGACGCGTAATACTTAGTATACAGGGTGAAAATTGAAAATTAAATCTTTTAAATTTTTTATTTCGATGAAACAATCCTCGAGAGAAACAGTCTCTCGTTATTTAGCGACCTTATAGTCTCCTATTGAACATTTGAAAAATGTACCCCTCCATAGTCGCTGGTATCCTACATACAGGGTGGAATCAATTTTTTTTTCAATGTTTTTTATCTTCATCAATTCAATCCAGACAAAAGCTAATTCCAGGTTTGTTACAAGCCTATAATCTCCTATTCAAGATATAAAAATGTCACATTCCTCAAACTCCCCAAACACAACCTATAGGGTGAAACATACTTTATTTGTTTTTTTTTTCTGGATGAAATGCTGTTGCTGAATAATGAGAGGCTGTTTTTTTTCGAGAATTACTTCACCGGAATAAAAAAGTTCAAAGATTTATTTTTTATATTTATATTTTACTTCAGTATAGGTACGTGAAAGGTAACAGAAAGCGTCAATAGGCTATTTTGTTTGGACAGATGCGCATGCGTAAAGGCGCCAAATTTTGAAAACTTTCGTACACCAGTCAGTTGAATGGCAACGCTGCATGCTCTGTCTACCTCCCTGACCAGCTACTGGTGCCTGGGGTGCCTACCACCCCAAATTATTTGTGAAATTAAAGGTGCACTACAAGATTTTCTAGTGGTTATTTTCAATATCGGTGTACGAAACTATGAAATTCGCGCCACATATGCGCACACCCAAACGAAACGACCTATTACAATCCATCACTTCAACAACAAGCAAGGAGTGGCAGGTATCCATTTCTTTACTACTATGATATTTTCAAATCATGCATGCGAGTGAAAAAAAATGCACATGAGATTTTACACATAGGAACGGTATCTTCGGATAAGTTCTGGATAACTCTATTCGGTAGATAAGTCCTGCGCAGAACGTACATATGCCGAATAGAGTAATCCAGAACTTTTTCGGGGATGAAAATACCGGGCTTTTTAGTGCGATTCTGTAAAAAATTACACTCCATAAACGCTCTGTTATGTAAAAAATCCTGTCGGCCATTGGCTGTTGCCTGGGTAATAACAGCGTAACCGAGAATGTTATTTTTCAGAGAATCGCACCATTAGTTCAATCATTATAGGCTAAGGGGTGGCAAAAATTCTGGAGTGGAATTTTAGTTGATTTAGATTCAGCACTTAACATACTGAAAGTCCCAAATAATCCGTGCCGGGACTTTTCTTCTGCGCGAGGTCGAAAATCGACGAGGTAATGCGGCTAGCGTTTTGGGAACTATTCCTCCGACGGCTGTTCTTGACGAATTGTTTTATTTTTGAGTTTATAATGTAGGTGGTGTTAGAACTTATTTTATTGTAATTGAAATAAAAAAAAAATTTGTCATTTATTCACATAAAAAAAAAATCGACGAGGTCATAAAAAATTGTAGATTTTAAAAAATTAATTTTCATTCTTTGAGAGTCCAGTAACCTACGTCTAGTAGGTTTCAAAAACCGTATGATCAAAAACTTTTCTACTTACGGTAGGTTGTGGTTGTGGCCTGGTCATTGGCAGGCAAACGAGGCTGATTTTGGACAGACCACAGCCTACCGCAAGTAGGAATATTTTTGGTCATATGGTAAAGGCTGTCTGATTTCTACATGATCCAAGTGGGCTGTGTTTCCGGTCGCCATCGGCCGATCGCGGCCAGAATCGCAGCTCACTAGAATCATGTTGAAATCAGACATCAGTACGTCCAATATTTCAGTAAAGTAGCATGAAAATAGAAATTCCAGAAAAATTGAATTCACTGCTTTTGTACTTTGACTTCTTCTTACAAAAAGACTTGCTAAGACTTTCTGAGACTTTTGGACGGTATGTTAGAGGTTAGAGCTGTAAATTCTGGTCGGAAACTATTTCACCTTAAAATTGTCGACGGGTTTGGAGCATTTTTTGACTTGAATGACTTTGATAATTATATACCTATATGCTTTCCTATGACTAGTAACCGTTTTTTAGAGTAATAAAATAGTATATTATAATACAAGTTTTATTAGACATCGTATTGTCACACGCGTCATTTTGACGAGTTTGACAATAGGTCTTATAAAACGTGTGTTATATACAATTTTTTTCTATTTTGCAACTGTTTCATGCTTTTTCAATAAAAAAATGTGAAATATGTGCTTCTGCAAACAAAATTGTTGGGAATTGCTCTTGATGGTGAAAGCACAGTAGTTTATCATCAGAAATGAGCCGTATTTTGCTGAAATTAACTTCTTCTGCGAAGTGATGTCACCTAAGCTTTCTTTTTGTCAGTGAGTGCTGTCATGTCGATGTCATGCCCGCAGATATTGCCAACATTTGGAGGTAAAAAAATGCGTATCGAAATGGAGCTTCTTACGATACGCGAATGACGTTATTTGCGTATCGTAATGACTTTCTTGTGAACGCAAAATAGAAAAAACCAATTTATCTACTTTGCGTTACTAATGGATTCATTATTACATCGAAAGCGGTTCTTTGATGGCGAATATTATTAAACTGCTTTTCAACCAATAGCAACAATTCATTGTTATTATTCATTGTAGGCGAACGTCAATACGGAGGTGTCACCAGTCAAACGTTTCTATTTTTAACAGCCAGAATTTACTATTTCTGGACGATTATCAGAGTGAAGTAGATAATAGTATATTATAATACAAGTTTTATAAGACATCGTATTATCACACGCGTTATTTTGAAGCACGAGGAGCGAAGCGACGAGTGTGACAATAAGTCTTATAAAACGTGTGTTATATACATTTTCTTCTATTTTGCAACGATTCCATGCTCTTTTTAATATAAAAAATGTAAAATATGTGCCTCTGCTGACAGAATTGTTGGAAATTGCCCTTGATGGTGAAACCACAGTTTATCATCAGAAATAAACCGGACCTTTCTGAAATGAACCCCTTCTGCGAAGTGATGTCACCTAAGCTGTCTCTTCTGTCAGTGAGTGTTATCATGTCGATGTCATGCCCGCTGATATTGCCAACATTTGATTGAAAAAAATGCGTATCGAAATGGAGCCTCTTACGATACGCGAATGACTTTCTTATGAACGCAAAATAGAAAAAAATTATTTCGTATAATTTCTGACAAACATAAAATTTTCACTTGGCTTAGTGCCACTCAAAGTCGTGGAAATACATGAGCACAGACATGGGAAGAACCTTATGAGACACTTTGAATCAATATTTCAATTATTAGTAACTTTTATTCCGAAGGATTGGATTTTCAAAAAATAAACAAAATAGTATGTTACACTTGTTTATTAGGACGTATGGTCACACTCCTTCCTTTGGAAAAGACATTGCTACCTCTAGAATTTTTCAATTTCTCTCAAATATTTTCGGCGAAATAGATAAAATAGTAGTTATATTACACTAGTTTGATAAGGCGTTTTGTCACACTCCTTCCTTTGGGACCCTCCTGACTGCGTCCGTCGTGCTCCAGAAAGAGTCGTGTGACTCGTGTGACAAACTTCGTCTTATTAAACTCGTGTAATAATATACCAAATTTGGCAAAATTTGACCATGACCATGTCAATTGTCTTTAATCCCTATAATTTCTAGGCGATTATTAAGAAAAGTTGATAAAATAGTACATTATACTCGTTTAATAAGACGTATTTTCACACTCCTTCCTTTGGAGCACTTCTCGCAAGCTCGTCGTGCCCCAAAATCATTATTATTTTTAGCAGGGCCAACAGAGATCAAATGATCTATAGTTAATCCAATTAGCGTTTGCTCAAGCGTCAGAGTACGAAGATAACAATAGCAGAAGGCAACACGCATCAGAGAAAGATTATTTCTGAATCAAATGTTTTGATTCCTCAGCTGAAAGTGAGCTCTTCAGCGAAATTTCAAGTGTCACCTGTGGCCCGCCTGTACCTACAAAAAAAGTACGCACAAAGGTGTGCCAAACCCAGACGTGAACGAAGCAAAAAAAAGCCCGCAAAGGTGCGTGTAACGCACGTCCACGTGCTGGTCGGGTCAAATGTCGCCAGTTTTGTTGGATGAAGGGCGGAAGTAGCTGAGAGCCCCCTCTTGTCTATAATGTACCACACTCTTATGTCATTCCGCCGCATTTCTTCGAATGAATGGATCTCGGTATTTTAAACTTGAGGAAACGAAACGGGCGAAAAATAAAATTTATCTTCTTCCACTGCTTTTGTCACAAGGGGAAATCAGAGCACATGTGGTACTATTTAGTTTTTGTGTATGTGCAGGGTGCACCTTGTGCGGAGGATGGAAAAAAAAAATAGAAACTCTGCCAGAACGGGCAGAGGTTAATCTATCCTACCATGCCCTACTAAGTAGGAAAGCGTGTTGTTTATGGCGGAAGTGGAGGTTAAGCTTTTTAGCGCGTTCCTCCTTGACCTTACAAGCAGCGTTTAATTCGACAATAATAAATACGCGCTGTTGTTATCTCACTATTTTTAGTGTATTGAAAGAATTTATCAATAGATGGTTATTTGTTTGAACTTGGTATAGAAACGTATACGATTCGATTTTGTAAGAGATAAAAATTATATGAATGATTATTCCAAAAAAGAAATACTTATTATTATCACGTACTCATGATACCGTTCACCGAGACGGGAAAAGCTCCATGCATTGCAGCCAGGAGCAGCCCAGATGAAGCATTCCGCCGAGGTACCTACTTATTCTTTCAAGTCATTTCATTACCTTTAAAAAACGATTTCTTATGTATGACTTGGGTTGCACGTTGCACCCAGCCAATTCGGCGGTGAGTTGAATGAAAGAAAATTTTCAAACCGGGGAAGCATTTGACGCCTGGAACAGCAACAGAAGAAGTTACGGAAAACTTGCTGCTTATAAACCCAAAGAAAAAGAAAAATTCGGAAAGAGCGATACGACCAAACGTAAATACTCATCCATCAACCAGTTTGGAACTTTTTGATAGACTCTCATTTTCTACGCCACTTATGCCCTATTGCACAAAGGTGGTAATGGTGGTATCAAATTTTAGTTCGGTATTAAACAAGGGATCAAATTTTTGATTTGGAACAAAATGCAAACCCGCATGCAGTTACTTCAAGGCGAGATTATGATGGAAATACAAAATATGGCTCCAAGTGATTATTTGGATACCATAGAACAAATCTTGCCGGAACTGTCAGACCTTTTCTTTGTAATAAAAAATAAACGACAAGTGCGTGTTACCTCAACTTTTTTCTGTATAAAATAATCGTAAGGGCCATATTTTGTATTCCCATCATGTTCTTTCCTTGGAGTGATCGGATTTGCATTTTGTTCCACTTTCAAATATTTGATCCGCTGTTTGGTACCGAACTAAAATTTGATACCACGTTTGTGCAATCGGGCATTAGGTACTAGAGAGTTTTTGCAGATGAAATAAGGGCAAGCAGTATTGCACTATTTTGGCACCTACGCTTGCGCAGATTAGTGCGACGTTAAATTTCCCTCAATAAGGATAGTGCATGCCTTTATAATCCATTCCAAGCTTAAAAAAACCACAGCTGGCCATGAAAAATTCGAGTTTTGTTGGTGTCCCTGATTTTTGATGTTTGATGTCATCTTGATACAGGAGAGGTTACGTTAAAATCTGTGTCTATATGACATGAAACCTTCACCTGAACTAGGCTGTGTTGTCAAATTGTCATTCTTGGGACTGCGTCGCCGGCAGATCGCAGGTTTGCTCACTGACCTCAGCCGCTTTCTTTCGGCCAAGATCACAGATCATGATCCTGGAATAGAGGGTGAATTAACGTGCCTAGGGTCTTACAGGGCGCGACGAGCTCAGGTCACGGGATCACTTCCGACGAAAACACACTATACGGCGCTGGAACTGAGTTCGCCTCGATGATTTTTAAACTGTATATTCTTACTATTGCACCTTTCACCACTTTCACTATTGAAATAAGGTGCCTAACGGCATTTTCAAGACAAAACATAATGAAAATATTGTGTCAGTGTCAAAATTTGACCTAACAATTAAATTAAACGGCAATCCAGCAAAGCAAACATCACTTTGACAAATTTGATTAAATCATCTTGACTTTTTCAATCCATCAACTTATCAGATTGTCCAACTTGAAGAAAAAATATCATAGGCAACTGTGGTTTTTTTAAGCTTGGAATGGATAATATTTGTGCACTGTTTAGGTCGACCTTATTCATACTTTATTTTGACAAGCCCCAAAAATGGCCCTGTACTTAGTGTATTGTTGGTTGCCTATATTCGTCCAATTTTGATCAAACTTCCCTTACGATATTAAATAGGGGGCTAATTTTTTGCAGATAGACTCTGCAGGCCTTGCAGTACACGTGTGCAAGAAATCAGGCCCGTCAGAGGGGTCCTTGTGTCCCGCATGCAATTTGCACTCTAACTTTAAATTGAGACCAAAAATTTAGGTTAGGAATTGACCATATTAATTATTCAAAGCGCAGTCGCAGATCGGGGAGAGAGACAACCACATGTGCTGGATTGAAACTCCCATAAGAATATGCATGTTGAATGACTTTGTAAAATGATCAATTCAAGGTGCAAATTGACAATTTCAACGAATGTATAACATAGCAAGTGTGTAAAAAGAAATACCTGATCTACTTTTCACCATAATGGAATGGAAAATCTTACTGTGAAGTTTATGCGAAGCAATTTAGAATGGGGTTTTTGAATCCAAAACAATTTCAAATTACCCGCCATATTTTATTGCACAACTTCCGCTAACGAGAATTTTGACAGCCATTTGACAGCGCTTGAAAGCAAACCGAGCGTCAGCCGTCATGTAAAAGTATGGTTAAAAAGGTTAAAACGTCCCAAGAATCAAGAAAACACCTTGAAATCGTAAATTCTGACAGCGACAGCAAAGTTCCGTTTTCTATGCATGCTGTGGCGCGCGAGATCTTCTACTGCAGTGCGCATGGTCACAGGCACATACCTAACTTACAAATGACTAGTGGAAGGGGAGAGTGGGAATAATTAATATGGTCTATTGGGAATGACGGGGCAAGTTAGTAAGGGAATTTGCGATCTGCAATAACTCTTATTCAACAACCAAAAATAAGGTGAGCAGTATTTTAATAACGCCTCCTTTAATAGTGCCGTGCAGTAAAATGGCATTCTGCAATAACTCTCTAATATTTTGAAAAAACTGATTATCAGACTCGACTTTCTGTTTCAAGGAGAAAATTAAAATTTATAATAGGCGAAATTCAGTGCCATTTCTGCGCTGGCACAACCATGCTAGGGGATTTGAGAATAGTGCCGTATGCTAACACATGTAAAAAGCGTAATTTCAACATTGTCTATTATTGAAACGGCTGGAAATGAAACTTTCAAATAAGCTATGGAAAAAAGAGTGTTTCTTGATCTTTCATTGTGTTCAAGACCAGCAATGATGGATCACTTCTAGATACACAATGAGCGAAAATATGGTAACGTGTTTATCAGTTGGTGTGTTTTTGAAAATACCGCCCTACTTCTGGTATTCTTCTCTGTCTTACGGTTGCCGTCCTGTCTGTCAGTGGCATGAAACTGCATGTAAACAAATGGTAACTAAAATTTTATCGGGTTATGGTTCGTGGGTTATATGTATAATATATCAGAGGTTTTGTGTTTTCTGTTTTTTTTTTTTCAAAAATGACGGGCAGTTTGTTGAGTGCCTGGCAGCAAAAACCGTACGAAAAGAACATTACAGTTCCATTTTATGTGTGTTCCCAAAAAACATCACCTTCTAGGCAACCAGTTATACACTGGAAACGGCTTTTTCGTTCTTTTCGGAACACTACGCGCGGAATTCATTTTTTCGACAGCAATGCACATGGACAACATCATTCCACATAATCTAGCATGGAAGTCAGGAGTTTCTTGTCATCTATTTTCCTTTGTTAAATCGATGGCTGAAAATCTGCAGGTTTTGACTTTTCCTAGCTCGCGCAGACGCATGAGTTCCATCCCCTAGCTTTGCGAACCTACAGCGCAACTCGTGCCGCTGAATATCGCATATTGAAGTTATGACATGAGGAAACATATGGGGTGGTATCAATAAAATAATAAGCATAATGCTCAGTTTTTGATGAGCGATTTCCGGCGGAGCGGTGCTGAGCGATTTTTTTTTTGTCTGAACTGCCATTTTTTTTTTATTAATCCTACTGGACAGAGAGCTGGTGCCTCAAAACTTACGTCATAAGGTACATGATTTTCAATCAGCTACAAATTGATTGCCAAAAAAAATTGCGAATCAACTGACCTCGTATTATCTCTTTTGTGACATCCACGGTTAGTTACAGCAATTTCTTCTTTTTATTTGACAATGATGAGATAAAATAGTACCTACATTGATTGTAAAACTGTCTCTTGAATGTGTATTGTTTAATATCAAGAATTATAGTAACTATTGTTTTTTTATCCCGACTGATACAAGATTTTGATATTCCCCAGAAGAAAACACTTCCTATCCCAGAATTATGCGCCCCTTGAAATTTTTGCGCCGCAAGCCCGGGCTTCTTAGGCTTCTGCTATAATACGCCTCTGCCTGTAGGACTAATGTGCTTTGATAAGGTTGTTAAAATCTGCTTTGTCTTATATGTCAGACCAGGAGCTTAGGTTGGTATGAGCCTGTGAATTTACGAAAAAATTGCCAAAAATTTACATCATAAGGTACATGAATGGAACCAACTGGATTTTGTGTGGGAACATCCCCTTGATCGAAAATCTGGTCGTAAGACAACATTTTTGGGGGCTTTCGGTCCATAAGACAAGTTTGAAATTCTCAAAAAAGGACCAAAATTTATAAAAATTTTCACAGGCGTTTTGTTGACTAACCCACCAAGTGTGATATATATTTGTGATCAGGATGAAGAACGGAATCGATTTCCATGTTAAAACACAGGGTGTACGATTTGAGAAAAATTTTTCGATGGTGCATCCTGTAAGCGATGTACCATTAAAAAAATTTGTGGACAGATTCGAGACCTGCGTAAAAAATCATGTGGGCATCGTTTTTCATTCCTAAAATTATGCCAAAGGAAAAATCTCCAGGAGGAGGTAAATTTTAGCCTCTTTTGAAAATTTCAAACTTGTCTTATGGACCGAGAGCCCCCCAAAATTTTGTCTTATGACCCGATTTTTGATTAAGGGGATGTTCCCACACAAAAGCCCATTGGTTTCATTCATGTACCTTATGACATAAGTTTTTGACATTTTTCGGAAATTGACAAGCCTATACCAGCCTGAAGCCCCCGGTCTGACATGTGAGACAAAGAAATTTTCAACAACCTTATCAACGCACATTAGACCTACAGGAGTAAAATCATGTACCTTATGACGTAAGTTTTGAGGCACCAGCTCCCTGTCCATACCCATGATATACTTATCTAAAGTACCTACTCAACAAAATAAGTGTCACCCGGCAAAATTTGACCCAACTTTGAATCTGGACAACTTTGAAATGCTACAAGCGATTCAATCAATTTTCAGACCATTCGCTAGCCCAGTCCTCAAGCCGTATTTTTTGAATTTAACGCAGAATCTGAAAATCGCACCAACTTTTTTCAGCGGCGTAGAAATTTGGTTGACAATTCTTTTCAGATCATTGCTAGCAGTGGCGGACTAGCGGAATTAGGGACCCTGGGCGGAATTGAGAGATGGGGCCACTAAAGAGCAAAATTTGAAAATATGGAGGGAGGGGGCAGACTTTTTGGCCCGCCCTGCCTCGCCGTGATTAAGCATGGCAAAAGCTTAAGAAACGAAAAAATGAGATGTTGACCACTAAAACCGTCAACTGATCATATTCAAAACTTCAAAACTTCAAAAGATTCGTCTTGCTATCCTAACCTTTTCATATCAGTCGGCCAGATGTGCCACACGGTGGCGTAGCCAGAATTTGAGGGTGGGGAAGCAAAAGCAACGACGAGGGCGTGAATCGATGAGATGTAGCGCCGAAGCCGAAATTTTTTGGGCATAATAATAAAAATTCTGATAATAATCTGTATATTTCATGAGCTTTGCGATCCGGTTTTCACGCTTTTTAGCAAAATTCTTGAAAAACAAAATTCTTTTCACAAAAATTTTGCGCTCCTTAGAAATTTTCGCCTGAAAACCGGTCTTTTACTAGTTTAGTGGGACGAAGCACCGGGAGCGCTTGAGGGGTAGAGGCGTGAGGGCATTCGCTCACCCTCCCCCCCCCCCGGCTACGCCACTGGCGCCACAGTATAGCTCCAAGAAGTTTTCGATTCCAGCTTTGGATGTTGGATTGGATTTGGAATGTTGACTCAATGCTAAAACCTTACAAAATTAGATACAATATGAATTTCTAGTTCTTACAGCGCTGCAGACAAGACAATTTTGTAGGGGTGGAAGGGAGCTGGCTCACCTTCGCAGTCGATGCAATAATTAATAATAAAAATTGAAAAGAATTGAATGTTGAAACTTTCCGGCATTCGGAGAAAGAATGATAATTCTCCTAGAATGTGATTCTCTTCATCATTTCTCACAAGTTTCGTGCATAATATACAATACCTATATACTTACTATCTGTGATGAGTAGACTGAAATCCCTCTTTTGAGAGGAAATATTAAAACACATAATTTCGAAGGTAAGAGGCCCCTGACAGCCTGACACTCTAATGTCCTGGGCCGGGGTCCTTAAAGCCTCAAATGCTTCAAATTCACACTTTTTAGTTCATACTTACTTTCAAATATCTACTGAGAGAGGTGTCGAAAAGAAGCTTCATGTTGAATTGATTTTTAACCAATGGAAATAATTCATCATTTCTGGAAAGTAAGCGAACGTTAGTGATGAACTGTCACTAGTCAAACGTTTCTATTTTTATCAGCCAGAAAGACTGTGAGTAAGTACAGCATGTTCAGAAGTTGTGGTTCTTCGAATGTGGAGGAAATTCTTGTGCTGTCCATTTTGTCCACTTTTTTGCTCTTCTATGTTACAATCCAAAAGTATTGATCAGAAAAAGTCCTCTTGAGAAAAAAATTAAGAAATATTTTGGTATAATCATGAATCATCTTGTATTTTTATCAAAAGAATACTTACCGAAAATAAACTAAGCAATAGTAGATTCAGGGTTTGACTGATTTGCCTTTCTTGAGTAGATCAATTTTTAAAGTTCTAAGTTTTCATCAGACAAACTAACAGCAAACTTCAGCAAACTAACAATAATTGCGCTTTTAGAACACAATATTTTGTGGTCTTATCTAAATATTTACAGAGCGAATTATTCCAAACAAGCTTCTAATATCTCTTATCTATCATTTACGCACGTCCAAGTGACTTTGCTCAATATAGAAAAAAATAGGACAGGAAAGCTACGAAAAATGGTAAAATGGTAATTTATTAGTTATTACTACGGTCTTACGCATTTTTCTATTTTACAATATATTTTTAGGTTACGGGTTTTGATTCGTTGCTCAGAGCGGCCTAAATGACTTACTTTAACACAACTAATAATACTAAACATCTAAACTCTCAACACAAGTCGAGGTAAATATTTACAAAAATCAGTCTTGTAGTAGTGGACCCTTATGACACCTTAAATTAGCTTAAATACTAAGATGCAAAAATGTACATAAGTCTTCATTTATTTCAATAAACTATTTAGTTACTAATGACTTTTTTGAATACATAAGCCTACTAAAATATAATTTAAAATAAATAATTTTTAAAACTATGAAAATTAACTAATGACTGTGTATGTGTTTGTAAAGGATCTATCTATTGCACAAAAGAAAAAAACAATAATAAAATTCATGGTTGTGTACAGTTTCAATGTGACGATGACTTTCAGCTTTGACTCTGTCGGCAGATCATGCCGATGTGCGAAAAGAACTGGATGGGGTCTTCGAACGAGCTGCCGCACTTGTTGCAGAGCAAGGGGTTCCCGTGAGAATGGTACCCCATGTGGATCTGATGCATGATCGTGTTTCCGAATTGGATGTTGCAGTGCTTGCAAATACCACCTCGTCTCGGTGGACTCGGAGAGTCTACGTAGTTCGCTTCGACGCACATAGACGGAAGGATTTCTTCGTCTTCGGTCATTTCAGCGTCTTTCTCTGCCATTTCGTCTTCTTCCGTTTCTGCTTCCTGCTTGATTTCGGGAGACTTCCTGCTGCTCAGATCCAGCGCTTCGAAACCTCTTGGCCTCTGAGGCGTTACGTACGAGGTTTCTTGGGAGTGTGGCGGCGAGCTGTCTGAGCGTTCGGGAGACGTTTCTCCGGCGGCGCCGTTTTGAATGGCGACTTGTTGCAACAGTAAATGTTGCAAACGGAGTTGGGCGACCACGAACTGATCGGCGATGAGCGGAAACATACCACCGTTTCCGACCAGAGGCACTGCAAGAGGATTCGGAGCAGGATTCGGGCTATTCGTCGTCTTCCTGGGACCTCTCCTGCTTCCATACACATCGATTATGGGATAGGGGTTTGGTGTGCCGTCAGGGTTCAACACCAGACCGGGTTTGTGGTCGTTTTTCTTCAAGTGCTGCTTGAGTGCGTGCAAGTACTTAGCCGAGTATCCACAAGTTTCACACCTGTATTGGTAGACGCTGCTGTGCGATTTCTGGTGCGAAGTCAGCATGGACCTGTTGACGCAAGAGTACTGGCATTGGTCGCACTTGAACGGTTTGGTTCCGTCGTGGTTGCGCATGTGGTACTCGAAATGGTGCTTGAACTCAGTGCAAAACTCGCATATCTTGCAGATCAAGACCTTGTCTGGTCGCATGTGAATCCTGTTGTGTTTGTACGACTCGACCTTGTTGTACGTGACGTGGCCACACTGCTTGCATTTGTACGTCTTCTGTTTGGTGGTGGACGGTGTTTTGCCGTTTTCGGAACCGCTGCACGAGTCATCGGGGGAACTGGTCGGCAAAATCATGTTTTCCAAACTCTTCAAATGTTCTTTTGGAGAAGAGGCGTCCATCACGCTGTTGTTGTTCTGTTCTCTGGTTGATAAATATTGATGTTGGAGCTGGAGCCTGTTGTACAGCTCGGCGTTTTCGATTTTTGGGAACATTTCATGATGCTCGTTGGTTTCGGCTTCGCTCGGCAAGGAAGTCTCTTGGTTTTGTTGAGATGCGTGACTGGGTGAAGTTCTGGGTGAAGGCACTGTGTCGTTATCACTGGGTGGAGTGAGGGGAGCGTTGGTCATCATTCGGGGTGTCGGAGGGGCGTGAGGGCGAAGCGTCGCCGCTGTTTCGGCTACCACCATTCTTTGATCCCATTCCTTGAAGAGAAAAAAGACTGTTAGCATATTATATCGAAGGTTTCGAAATTTATGATTGCGGATGTTCACAAACATTTTTCGAAGAGCTTATGGCCGATTTTGGAGTTACATTGTATTTATTACCTATCTACCTACCTACCTATGTTTGCAAATTTTGGGTAGAAAATTGAATCGAAGTTAGAGAAATGCTTCGAAAGTATCAGAAAAACATTGAAAAAAAATCATTTTTTTTTAAATATGGATGGTCAAAAGGTGGTTTCGACCCCCTCTATTTTCGTTATTTTTACAGATTCCAGTAAAATGTTGTCAACCGACCAAAAAGCAATGTTTTTCAACCTTTGAATGTGTTTAGCAATTTCATTTACTATACAGGGTGAGTCGTAAATCCTGAAAATCCAGTTTTCTTAAAAAATGCATGCAGAAAATTTAATATGAGAACTATTTGTGTTATTTGTTGTTCCCCCCCTAGGATGGAAGTGAAATTGAGGAACGTAATAGAAATGTTTGGAAAATTCTGCTAAACTTTTCTTTAGTACATACTAAGAAAACGAGAAAAAATTAATTTTTATTTTTCTGATGAAACGGCTGTTTGAGGCCATGATAGATCATTTGCAAATATTTAAAAATATTAATTTACAAAAAATCTCCAGGAAAAACTGGAACTGACCTACCCTTGAGCTATGTCCATTTGGTGGTGAATCTCTATACAACGTACTGGAGAATTAAGCGCCATTTTTGGAACACCCTGTATCATGCATTTTGCACCCAACCCACGAGAAATATTGTTATATTTCTGAAATCAGAAAGAATCGATCCATCGATCCATTGGTTGGTGGCACCTTTCTCAATTTTTCTGCTTGAAGGGCCCCTTTCATGAAAAATGTCGGTTTCATTTGCACGGCATTTATTGCAAACAAATATAGGTTTCCTCAAAAGAGAGATGGAGAATCCGCGATTCCGCGCAGCTGTTTTCGGCACGTTCTGGGCACAGTGTGCCATGAGTGATCGCGCCATTTGTATTTACATTGCTCCGCCGTGTTGAAAGTGCGTTTTATTTTTTGAATTCCAAAGCCAACCATGCTGGGAAAGTCGCTAAAAATATAACGAACTTCTCAATGAATATTGCAAATGAATATTTCGCATAGAAGAATTTGCCAGAGAGGCATTTGATGCGCGGATACAACTATTTTTGTAATGGATATATCAACGATATATGGACGTGCCCAGAAAGCACAGGTAAGTGCGTGTTCCAAGTCCCAGTTTTAATACTTTTAATGGTGTAGGTATTATGGCCATCACTGTATAACTTGTGGACTTGCATAGTGGCACACAACATTTATTTGCCATAACTACTTGTAAAAACTGTATAAATACCAATAATAACACTATCAAATGATCAAAACACACGTTCGGCTTACGGAATCGGGGCAATGTTGGCACACTATGACTGCGACGATTCACTGTGCAATCGAATGTGACGTCACGGGCCAGAAAGAGACGCTCAATTTAGGAAACCTGTATTATGGGACAATTCGATAAATAGCGTACTTTAAGGTGAGCTCTCTATAGCTTTTTTTTCCGCTTCGTTAAAGAAAAATATTTAAAGTCGGGACCTTTTGTCTAATACGACTTGTTTATCACCCCGAGATCCTTTGAGTGAAAACCGAAACAATGATGATGACCATTACCATTATGTATTATCATACCTACCTGTAGGTCTAGTGGGTATAATGCATAAGACAAGTATAATGGCAAACCCGGAAAATTGGGCTAGTTTCGTTCGACAATGATAATAATGCAAAAGCAAAAACAATGGTTTCCTAAACTCAATGGATACACTTCTTTGAAATTTTCCTAGAGGGTTAGTAAACGTTTCCCAAAAACGAAAGCCTCAAAAATAACCAAAAGCAATAAAACATCTCCAGTTATGTTTACAACCCAAATTCATATCAATGTCACAACACGCAGAGGATCAGTAGAAAGATATTAAAAAATGTTTATGGAACGTATAGTGGGCCATGTGGGATTTTTTACGGATGATTTCCGAAATCGCGTTGACTCACCCAATTTCACAATTAAAATATAAACAGACATTTCTCCGAAAAAATAATCGATGATGGGAATAAAAAACTCACATCAAATGGAACACCATCATATTTATCAAAGGAATCGTCTTGTGCAAAAAACAAAATATTTACATTGGCCGTACACGTGATGGCACAATTTCATATATTGAGCAAAAGTTTTCGTATATTGTTGAAACTTTGAGCTTTCAGCGTTCATTTTAGACAGTATTATCAATTTTGACACTTTAAAAATCATTAGGTTTCACTTTAAAAAATCTTTGCGATATGAAGAAACTAATGGGTATATACTGAGCATACAGATATTTACAATCTATTACTAATAAAATGGCATGAGATCAAAATTCATGAGAACGAGACAAAAAATGTTCAAAATTTCGCTCATCACTCCTTAAGTACCTACCTATACTTAAAAAAATCACTTATTACCTTATTGATGTAAATAGTTTCCCAAATTTTTTCAATTCCGAACGTCCGATTTAAAACATTTAATCTAAAGATAATATTCAAAAGACTAGGTACTACAGAAAAAATGCAAAAAATTAAAATTACCTTTGGCTGGTTGTAAATGTCAGCTGGTCTCGGTTCCCACATTCCTCGGTGAAAATCGACCCTTAAGGCTGGGTTTCCACAATCCATCGTTCGCTACGCACTTGGACTTCGGTCACAATTCAGTTCAAAAAGTTCTTGACAAATATGTAAAAAAACACCACGATTTTTGGGGCGCACTGTGTTATCTTCTAGAAACGTGTACTGTCGACACTAGCAGAAGATTTGAACTGACCACCTAAACAACCGGGTGGATGGACATTATGTCCGAGAAATTCCCCCACTCTCCATCATCCCCTCCAATCCAGAGGCATCGGCAAACTTCAGAAAAAGCTCACATAGGAGGCCGGGCTGCGCGCACGCCCCAAAAGCTTTGAGGGATGATTAGAGAGAGAAGGAAAGAAGCAGGAGGAGAGAACCGCACATATTAAAAAAGTAATTACCGCGTGGCGCCGATAAAAAAATATTGCTTGAATAAATATTATAATAAAAAATATGGATGGGCTGTCGTAAAAGCTCGGTGCTTTTATAATGATAGGTATGCTTCTACTATGAGAAGTAGAAAATCGTTGTTTGTTGGCCAGACTGCGGTATGAATTTTTTCAAGTTTTTTGCCTGTGTCTACCTGCCGAACATTTTTCGGCTAATATCAAGAAAAGTTCCTGTTTATGATGAAACAAGTAACAAATACCCACGTTGGGCTATAAGACAAAAAAACAGGCGGCTAGCAGTAAAAAAAGACAAAATCATCATAATACAGGGTGTTTCGCAATTACGGTTACAAACTTCTAGGGGAGATTCTCCATCAAAAATGGACCAGGAAAAAATATAACTTCAATGTCCTAAAATCTCCGTTACAAAGATACAGGGTGTTCAAGTTGACTTCTTAAAATCGATTTTTTGACATAACTTTTGAATCGTTCAACTGATTTTGTTCAAATTTGGTACAAAGTTAACCAGAATAAGTCTCTATCAAATAATAGGAACGCTTTTAGAAAACAAAAATCAGGGGCGTAGATAATGGGGGTGTCTTTATATTTCCCCCCCCCCCTATTTTTTACCCCCTAGCTTTGTTCCCAAATTGTTCTAATTTTTGGATTCTACGTCCAATTCAAAGAAAAAAGTTACTCTTGCAATATTTTGATTAGAGGCTTTGTTTTCGAGATACCTGGGTTTGAAACTTTGGAAAACATCTCGAAATTGCCACTTTCAAAGGCCTAAAAATTAGAATCCAAAAAAAACTCATGATTTCTTAGCAGAAATAGGTTCTCTAGAATTTCTAAGTTGATGAACCACCATTTTTCTTGAGAAACGGGAAGTTTTCAGGAAAAAAAATTGGGCTCATTGAAAGTGGCGATTTCGATGTTTTCTAAAGTTTCAAACCCGAATATCTCAAAAATGAAGCCTCTAATCAAAATTTTGCAAGAGTAACTTTTTTTTCTAAACGTAAAATCCAATAATTAGAACAATTTAGAAAAATAGTAAAGGGGGTAAAAAATAGGGGGGGAAATATGAAGACTCCCTCCATTATCTACGCCCCTGATTTTTGTTTTCTGAAAGCGTTCCTATTATTCGATAGAGACCTATTCTGTTCAACTTTCTTTCAAATTTGAACAAAATCAGTTGAACGGTTCAAAAGTTATGTCAAAAAATCGATTTTAAAAAATCAACTTGAACACCCTGTATCTTTTCAACGGAGCATTTTAGGACATCGAAGTTATATTTTTTCTTGGTCCATTTTGGATGGAGAATCTTCCGTAGAAGTTTGTAACCGTAATTGCGAAACACCCTGTATACAAAAAAAGACTGACAGATGCGTGTGCTCTCGCTTTTCAGTAAAAGCTCAGTCAGAGGTGCGATATTTTGTTGTCCTCTGCACGACGTTACCTAGAAATGTGTATTATTGAAAACCTATTAGCTTAAAAGCGAGATATGAATACGGCCCAATGTATCTATTTTTCAATAGTCATTTATTTAAGTTTGTTGGTACAAACACTTTCTGAAAGCATCAACTCCAAAAAAAAATTCTTTGTTTCGTTTTCCACTTTTCATGCAAATAATAACAATGGGTCATACCTATTCATAAAAACGGAGTACCTGCATGCTCGTGCCCTAATTTTGTCTTTTGAAGTGATGCTAAACAAGTTTTTCCTTGCAACTCCTCCAGCGGATAATAAGAGGTGTCCACGGCTGCTCCTATTCGGTCTTATTCGCGTGTCATGCATGGTCTTCAGCGAGTTTCGCAATAATACACTCGAAATGGAAACTCCGGCGACATGATCCACAGGGTGTTTCGCAAACTACGCTTAGAAACTTCTAGGGGAGATTCCTAGTCAAAAATGGACCAGGGAAGAATATAGCTTCGATGTCCTGAAATGCTCGGTTGGAAAGTTACAGGGTGTTCAAGGTGAATGTTTAAATCGATTTTTTAAAATAACTTTTGAACGGTTTAACCGATTTTGTTCAAATTTGAAGCAAAGTTCACAGAAATAGATCTCTATAGAACAATAGTAACGTCTTTCAAAAGAAGTTCAGAAGCTCGGAGCTAGAGGCTAGCATCTCTCTCTAGCCTAGAAGTTTGTAACAGTAATTGCAAAACAGCCTGTAGACAGTGGTAGGTGGTAGGTAAGAGAGTCTAGGGATGGGCAAAATAATTATCGATATACATATTATATCAAATATTGATAACAAATATTTCAAATCTTGATACCTAATTATAAATGAATAAACACTGATGAGTATTTCAATGTCAGATATCGATAAATTAATATCAAAATAATGAAATCGTTGAAAATTATATAGAAAATATCGATGATCAACTAAATAGACTGCTTCGTACTTGAGGCAAAAGTTAATTAGTTGCAAGAGTTAATAACTTAATGACATTCACTCAAGTAAGACGTCAATCTAGTCGATCATCGATATTTCTCATTTTCTTTTAGAGCTGTCGATGATTAACTACTGGGACCTTTGTACTTATCGGTATTTGATATTTCCATATTTATTGATATGTGATACTTGATAAAATCCTTATCAATGTTTGATATTTCGATAACAATAATTATTATTCGATAGTTGATGTTTTGACAATTATCGATATGTGATATTTTGATACAATCTTGATATATGTATGATATTTCGATACTTATCAATATTTGATACTTTGATATTTGTTGATGTTTGATAATATCTCAGTAACCATCACATTTTTACACCTGTCCTCCTAGATAAGCCCAGGTTAGAAGTTTCACTTCATTAATTTCAGCCCTGAAAATCTACGAAGTACAGATTTTTGAATAACCAGTAAATCATTCATCAAAAATTTTCAGGGAGGATAGATAATAGGTTAATAGGTTATAGGTACCTAGATGATAGGGATAATAGGTAATAGACAATCAATTCCCTGTTTTCACCTCCGCTGATTATTTTTTCAAATTGTACATATTTTCGGATTCTAAGTTCAATTTTGAAGAAAAAGTTGGGCTCGCAAAATTTCGCTTGCTTTTTTTTTTCGAGATATTTAGGTTTGAAGCTTCGGAAACATGTCGAAACGCAGAATTCATGACTTCACAATTCAAAAATTTTCTGCACTTCTGAATTTTATGAAAATCTGATATTGAAATGATATTACTGAAAACTAGTACATTCTCAAATTGCAATCCCAAATGGAATCCAGACACACCTATCTCGAAAACGAAGCCTTCAAGCAAAATTTTGTACGAGTAACTTTTTCTTTCAGATTAAACGTAGAATGCGAAAATATCAACAATTTTAGAAAAAATCAAGGGAGGTGAAAATAAGGGGCGAAAAAGGGGACACTCCCTTATAATTTACCCCCTGAAAATTCTTGATGAATCGTGGTATTACTGTGCGAAGAAGACTTATTTCAGTGAACTCTAGCCAAATTCAATTAAAGGGGGACTGTGGGTAAAATTTTGTGTCAATTTTAAAATTTATATGTATAGCTGCGGGATGGCTTTAGTTGATTTTTAGTCAAAATCGCATCGAAAAATTCCAAGCCGTTACGAAGTTATCGTAAATTTTGTGGGCTGATTATGACGTCATACTGCGCACCGGAAAGGACAGGTCAGCAGGGCAAGGCACCACGCCAACAATTACTAGACCTTTATAAAATGAAACAAGTTTACCAAACGGTAGACGCAGGTCATTTGACTTCAATTTCAAAGTACGGTGAACCAAATTTCAGTAGATATTTTTAAAAACATAATTAAAGTGCGACTCTATCTGTCAATGAAATAAAGCGGCAACATGGCGAAATCGCGAAACGAAATTCGGCAGCTTGACAGAAGCTTGACAGTATAGGGAAGTCACAGTCTATCGTATAACCCTGAAAACTTCCGTCAGTGAAATCTGTTGGTGCATGAAAATAAGAGATCAGGTATACCAGGCCAAAATGATGATGCTATAGGGTCAGAAACATGATGTCAGGAACGACCAGGACCATTTTCAATGAAAACGCACTGGTGTGGCTGACTCAAAGAAATATGAACGGATTCTGATATACACTTCTTTCAAATTCCGACCCTAATCGGTAGTCGGTTGTACCATCGATTAGGAAAAAGTCCCATCAGCGGTAGCAGCCCTAAAATACATTTAATTATTCACTACATTATTATGTGGAAGCGAAAAGTATACCTGATCTCTTATTTTCATGCACCAACAGATTTCACTGACGGAAGTTTTCAGGGTTATACGATAGACTGTGACTTCCCTATACTGTCAAGCTTCTGTCAAGCTGCCGAATTTCATTTCGCGATTTCGCCATGTTGCCGCTTTATTTCATTGACAGATAGAGTCGCACTTTAATTATGTTTTTAAAAATATCTACTGAAATTTGGTTCACCGTACTTTGAAATTAAAGTCAAATGATCTGTGTCTACCGTTTGGAAAACTTGTTTCATTTTATGAAGGTCTAGTAATTGTTGGCGTGGTGCCTTGCCCTGCCGACCTGTCTTTTCCGGTGCGCAGTATGACGTCATAATCAGCCCACAAAATTTACGATAACTTCGTAACGGCTTGTAGTACTTCCACGCACCCTGTATCTTTTTTTGGGAAGCATTTTAGGACCATGAGTTTTATATTCGTTTGGCCTTATTTTTGATGGGAAATCATCCCCCCCAGAGTTTGTAATAACCAGCACCTAACAACCTAACACCCTGTATGTTTACTCGAGTTTCGGCTTAAATTAAATGCAAGTATGAAGCCATTTTCAAAACTGATATGACATAGGAATAAACTTTATGTCTGAATAATGATGTAACAATGAAGAATAGAATTTTTACCTGTTTTCCAACTGTTGTTTCATAGCAGGTAGAAATTATATTCTTCGTTTTTACATCATTACCAACGCCGGCGCCGGGTTGCTCACTTCGAGTTTACCTTTAAATTTTGTTTGGGTGCCATAAACTTAATTGTTGCAACAATTTTTTCCATAGTAACCAAACCGGGTTTGAAGTTGAACTCGAAGACAAGTCCATGACTCGAAGTGAGCAACCCGGCGCTAGACATAAAGTTTCATCCTGTCATATCAGTTTTGGAAATGACTTTTTACATTTAATTTGAGCTGAAACTCGAGTGGACATTATACAACAAGTGAGTATGCTTTCACGTGCGTGAGTCTCAGTAGCGCATTTTCTTGAGGAGGCATATTGTGAATGTAAAGAAATTTTGTTGAAGGAGAAACACCATTTTTTGCCCACTCTCTTCAGTCGAAACTCATTGTGATATTTTGTTATCAGAATGGGGTACTTGCCAATGAAATAGATTTGAATGAAAATTCTTTCAATCATCAATATTTTTTGCTTGGGGGCGGAAGATGGGAGCGGCGACTAATCAACAATGGCCTATCTCTTCCCATTCTCAGTCAGCTATCTATATAGCAAAAGAATTAGATCGCTATGTCTTCAGGTTTATGTTTTAGTTATCTCTTACTTTGGAGGCGGCGTGTGGGGGCGGCAGAGTTTGGCAAAGAAATTCATGCACAGTTTGAGTTGGGAGTTCATAATTGTTTGAGGTAACATTAACATTTAAATCAGTGAAAATTGTTGAAAGTTGAACTTTTTTCTTTTGGGGGGCGGAAGCTGGAGGCGGCACCATATCAAAAGTAGCCTATCCTTTCCGGTTTTTAGTCAGCTGCTATTCATATAACAAAATGATTAGATCGTTATCTTTTCGGGTTTATGTTTTTCATTTATCTCTACTTTGAGGGCAGCGTTTGGGGGCGGCAGCATTCGGCAAAGTAACTGTTGCACAGTTTGAGTTGGGAGCTTCTAAATGTTTAAGGAAATATGACAATCAGTGAAAATTGTGAAAGTTGCATTTTTTGTTGTTTGGGGGCGGGAGCTGGAGGCGACGACTTATCAAAAGTGGCCTATCTTTCCACATTTTCAGTCAGCTATCTATAAAGCGAAAGAATTGGATCGCTATGTCTCCATGTTTATGTTTTACATTTATTTTTTACCTTGAGGGCGCGTGTGGGATCGGCAGAGTTTGGCAAAGAAATTCTTGCACAGTTTGAGTTGGGAGTTTCCAAATGTTTGAGGTAACATCAACATCTGAATCAGTGAAAATTGTTTTAAAAAGCAAGGCCGCTACGATTTTTCTAAGAAACTTTGAAAATGCGATTTATTTTAGTTTTTAATTTTTAGTTGGTAGCACTGCCGCACAATTGAAAGACAAAAATACAGGCATCAGACAGTTGGAGAAGTTGAACATGAAAATGCAAAAAAATATAGGGTGTTCCATTTAAAAAAATGACGTTTCGTTTATCCCGTCAAAATGGGACACCTGTATAGCTGAAAATAATTTTAGGTTATAGGTCTCATCAAACCATAATATAACTTTCCTCTTACATCTTTTTCTCTATCTTGAACGGTAAGACCGCTGTGGGATAATTACACGGGGATGGACCACCCTGTATATGTATATTCCATATTGACATATTATTGGCAATGACCGTTGTTGAAATCATCACCTAGTAGATACTGGGACGTTGCCACTTTTTTCCAGACCTATTTGTTACGCCACTCGAAATTTAGCAAAATATATACATTTTTGGACTCTACGTTTGATTTGGCAAAAGAGTTTATTCCTCTTGCAAAACTTCCAGTGACGTTACAGGTAGGGCTGGTAAAAAAGGCAATGTCCCTGGATCTACGCCACTGGATGATTTTGCCAAAGATCATTATCATCAAGTTTCAGCAAGTATATTCTAACTTCATTGATCTGCGTGTGTCAAACTTGATCAAAAGCCTTGGTTATTGATTGATTGATTGTATGAATATAGATAGGTGAGAAAATTTATTGAAGTAATTATTATTGAATACACAAAACTGCTTCCACCCAACACACTATATGTATTGTTGAAAGGGGTTTCTGATGTGACCGAAAAAGTTGTTGAAGGGAATCCGTTTTTATTTTATTTTTCTTCAAGTAGAATCTCCTTCAATAAGAAATGTATGGGCACTGCTGCTATTAAATTTTCAAAATTTCCAAAGAATTTTGGAAATTCTTGATTTGGTTTTTTGAAAATTTAAAAACTTCATAAAAGCGCACATTCATCCTCCTGTAAGAAAGTCGCATGCCAAATTTGAACTCATTATTTTTGAAGAAAGCTACCAAAAATGATTTCCCGTAAACATGAAAAAGTGAATGAAGTATAGTAGAAACCATATTTGGTACCTTTTTTTTGAAAATAGAAAGTTCAAATTCGGCATGCGACTTTCTTGAAGAAAGATGAATGTGCGTTGCTATCTATTTTTGAAATTTTCGGAAAATGAAATAAAAAATTCCAATTTTTTAAAGAAATTTTGAAAATTCAATATTCATACATACATTTCTCTTCGGAGTTTCTACTTGATGAAAAAATAAACAAAAACCGATTCCCGTCAATAAGTTTCTTGATCACGTCAGAAACCCCTTTAGATAAGATGTATATATATAGGTCATTATAATAAAGGTGTCGGGCCGTATTCATGTCTCGCTTTCAAGATAAAAGCACATTCAAAGGTGCGCTTTGAGGGGCTATCCATTCATATTTACATAATCAAAATTACACATTACAATTTCATATAGGCGCTCAGTTGTTACATGAGTATTTGAAAACTTAAATATGAACGGATAGCCCCTGAAAGCGCACGTCTGAATGCGCTTCTAGCCTAAAAGCGAGATATGAATACATTGTATTATTATTGTATCTTCTCCACTGTTAAATTGTTAACATTTAAAAAACAAGTGGAGAAAACATCTTTATCATTCATTATATTTTGTCAATGAAATGTCAGCTGGCATTCACAATTTTATGTCCGCAATGGTACTAGCGCGAAAAATATATATTTCATTAGTATTTGATACTGATTTGTTAATTAGATATACATTCGATTTTAAAGATAAATAATATTTTGAGGCGTGAGGCCCAATCAAAGATAGGTACCTCTACTACGTTTTTGAAGGATCTTGGTCCCTTGGTAATTTTTTTCCACTGACCCGTAAAGCTACTATACAAAACGAATCTAAGAAATTAGAAACAAAACAAAAACAATTGTAAAGTTTAGGTAACTTTTTTGATGGCTAGGTCGGTTGCAAAATATGTACAACCTTAAAACTTCTTACAGTCGCAGATACGTCACCACCTGTTCGAAAAGTCCTGCTCCATCTAAATAACTCAATAGATTATGATTCTGCAAAAAAACTAAATTTTTGTCCCATGAAATCTTTTATATCAACTTTTGTGCATAAAAAGGTGCCAAAAACACCCCATCAATTACGCCACGGATAATATTCACCTGACATTTCGCACCCCGGGTCGCAGGTAGATCGAATATAAAAAACACCTTTCGTGTTTTTTCAACGTAATCTGCCGCTAAGTGATCGTGAAACGCAGGTATAGGGGCGCCATTCGGATCCCTAATAATAAAAAATGACTTCTTCAAAAGCGCACCCCAATAAGTAGCCTGCTAAACGTTTACACACCGCAAAAAAACGACCGTCTAAAAAGAGGGGTCCTTTTTCATGCGTCTCTCTTTTATACAATACATAACACCACAGCTAAACAGAGATGCAAACTGTCATGTGGAGTTCTGAGTTTTTTTACACGTGTTAGCTATTGGAATAATTATACATGATCTCCACGTATCATATTCGACATTTTTTACGTATTTGCTTTTCACAGCCGGAAAATTAATTAAGCTTGACAAAAAAAAAGGAGACCGTTGAAAAGGGCATCAGAAGAGAAACGTGAATTTATTTCGCAACTGTACACAGCGGCTTATACTCAGAACAGGCTATTTTTTCAGGGTTCTTGAATATAATAATGCGATTGGACTGGGAAAGGGATGTTTTTGCATAGGCCATCTGCTACATTCTATACCTATTTTTGTGGATATAGGGTTACTTTCGTTGCCCTGAAAGGGTGGTCACTTCCCTCTCGTCCGGCACCCCCGCATCTGCAGCAAAAAGGTGCATCACAGCGGTCCGAACTCAAGGTCCAAACTATTTATTCTTTTTTCTGCGCGACGTAAACAGCCATCGAACCGGACAAAAAAGCTGGGAGCTTGATGGATTCGTATATACAGGATTGATGGAGAGGATGCTACGGTGCTTTTTGCGTGTGTCGTATAGGAGGGTCATTTATAAGAAAATTTCCAGAGTTAGTCAGTTAGAGGGTATATTACCATAAAAGCCTTCAACGGAGCAAAAAGCTCGCACGCAGGGTGGCATACTGTTTCTTTTGAGATAAAAAGTGTGTTTATTGAACGGAATGTTTAAATAGGCACGAAAGGGCTTTTACGCATAAATATATGCAAGTTTTTGCGGCCTTGTAAGAGCTTTTCCAATATCCCAACCCCGTACCTTTTTTTTATACAGCAATTTTATTGGTTGAGAACTAAGACGTTATAAACATAACGCTGGTGTTTTAGGCGTTTATAGGTACCTATTCTATTTGCAGAGCTAAATATAAAGGGGTGAAACAAATAAAAACTTGTGGCAAGATGTACAGGGTGATCCACCAAGATCCCCCCCCTTGATTTCTCCCGTTGGAATAAATTGGTAGGGAAAAAAAAAAATTCCAATCATTTTTCCCGTAGAATTCAAATTTGGACACCAAATTTTTTTTATATTTCATAGTATACAGGATGTTCCAAAAAACTTCCAGATTTTGTTGATTGAAGCCATATTGATACAAGGATATTGATACGATATACATATTGGAAATGATGCGGCTTTTTCTTCCGAGTCCAGAGTTATGATTCGATATTTGAATTAGATCATATACATTTTCACACTTCCCACCCCAGATTTCTTATTCCTCTTTCCCCCGCCAAATTTTTTTCAAGAAAAACGCCGGAACAGGTCGATTTTTATCGATGAGAATTCGGCAATACGTTCTAGATGTCCCCCTAAAAATAAAAACCGACCTGTTTCGGCGTTTTTCTTGAAAAAAGTTTAGCGAGAGAAAGGGGAATAAGAAATCTGAGGTGGGAAGCGTGAAAATAAACACCTTGTATATGATTCCACTTAAATATCAAATTATCTATCTGGACTAAGAAGAAAAAGAAGCATAATTCCCAATATTTAGATACAAAGTGTCAAAAAAATTTGGAAGTTTTTTTGGAACTATAATATATAAAAAAAAATAAGTGTCCAAATTTGAGTTCTACGGGAAAAATTGTTGGGAAAAATCTTTTCCCCGCCAATTTATTCCAACGGGAAAAATTCTAACAGGTGGAAGGGAAATCTTGGTAGATCATCCTGTACAGAAACTGTTCATAATTAGCAGTAAATCAGGCATTTTGTACAGTTTTCAGCCTACCTAGTGACGCCATCGCCATCAAATAATAAAATTTGTGACCTGATGTACAATAATTTAGAAATTACATCAGCGCAATCAGAAAGTACGTATCAGTAAGTGGTATTCGGCGTATTTTAGTGATTGAAATAGCTATTATTGGCCAGATTTCAGTTTTTTTTTTCATATGACATTTTAAGCGGAGGAAAATGTTTCGAGAGGAAAATAAAGAAGGGCCTTTAAAAAAAAACGATCCCTGGTTGTTCTAGCGTAGTGAAAAGAGGTTAGATCAAGCCAAAATATTTTCTCATCATGGAGAAGATGGTTTATGGATGGAATCGGCCAATAAGTGGAGACATTTCTCTGTCTTGGGTTCTTGAAGAAAAATCAATTTATTGTTTTTGTTTTTATTTTTCTTCTTTTTCACTTTGTTCATACCACCAGCATATAGACAGAGGTATATGCAAGTGACATGTTGACATCAAGATATAACAGGTGTTCTCTTTCTATTTGTGAATAGATCTTTCCAATTTTACCTGAGCTGTTAGGTTTGGGCAATGGCTACCGTTCCTTCCTGATTGGCGCGCATTTAAACTGCTGTCAACTACAGTGATTCAATTTGGTTCTGTACCCGTGCTGAATTGACACTTCTGACAATTTTATTTAAACCTGCTAACTCTGAATCGGAAATGTTATGACTATGTGCAATGCACATTGTGCATGACCTTGAGCGGTCAACGCGCAGGACATACAGAGCTCATAGTGGTGAAAATGAGAGATTCTTGTTTCTTCTTTGACAGCAGACAGCTTTGAAATGGTTGCATGGTTACTTGTTTTGGTATTTATTTCTCGTTCATTTGTTGATTGTGATGGGCAACAGAAAATGGTCGACAGTTTGGTTGCAGGTTGACAGAATGACGGCAGCGAAAAGTGACGTTTCTTTGGTCGACACAAGCACCACTTAGTGAGATGTTCGCTAACTAAATCGAGTCCAACAAGAACTTCACATTTCGCCGCGGCGCTATGTGTCATGCACGTGGCCCATACCCAACTAGTGTCTACGTTTACGTGTTTGTTGTAGTAATACATAAGATGTAGTGACTTTTATATAAGTTGTATATGGATATTACAGTTCATGTATTTGAGTTGACACTTGTTAAAATAACCTCAAAAATTACAAATAAAAATTAAATTTGCAATGAGATAAACACGTAAAATGTTGTACAACACTTGTGGCTTGTTACACAAGATGCTTTCCTACACTCAGCCTCTTACAGAACTCGGGCTGCGCCCTCGTTCTGAAAATTTCTGCTTCGTGTCTGAAAACCATTTATGTAACAGCCAACTCGTATTGTAAACTACTATTACTGGTGTTCGCTTCTATTAGCATTCTGCACCAAGCTACGATTCCTCTGCCCAACCAACACTTACTTTTCGCACTGTATAATATACAGCAAGGTAGATCTTAAGGAACGGGTATCAATGATTCAATTACACCGGACTCAAGAGGTCTTTGGGAGAAAAAGAATTGGAGACTTCTTTGGAAAGACATAGAAAGACGGGTGACATCCTGCTGAAGGATTCAAGAGTAGCCACTTGAAGTTTGAGGGCATTAGGAAGGGGCAAAAAGACACAGTGAAGTATTGTTTCATTTGAAAGCTCAACTGAAAGTGAACTGGGCAAGCTAAAGAAGTAAAAAAGTATAAGAAATAATCTAAAAAGGCCATAAATAATGGTAGAGCTTGGAGTTTCAGGTCACTAAAGTCATCACGAAAGGAAATAGTAATCTGGGTAAAGTTATAGGTAAAGTACCTGAAAGACCTGTGGGCGGAGTCTAATTGCACGAACTGAGTTTATCCAGTGGCGCACCTAGATTTGCAAAGGGATTTTAGGTTCGCCTGAGACCTGGTAATGGTCCAACACTTCAGCTGACGGTGTTGCTTCCCCCATTTCAACACATAGACTCGTTCGAAACGATTTTGGGTTTTCTATTCAGCCCCGCCCACAGGTCCCTCTGGTGCGCCATCAACTTAGTATGACTTTGAAGGCCTCTACTGTACATACAGTCAATTTTTTTTTTGTAAACCGTTGTGGTGCGAATGGCAAACACCTTCGCATTCACCTTTAAAGCAAAAATGGATTGTAGTTACTACTACAAATTATGATATGATATGATAATTATGATATGATATGATACTGGAAGAGAGTACTACTGAAGATGAGTTGAAAAACATTTTTAAAGTAAAATCACTTTTTTTTGATACCACATCGGGACAGAAGACAGGGAGAGACACCTTTGGTTCAAGAGGAGAAAGAGGTTATCGAAACGAAATTTAAGGCCTCTGGTCAGGTGAGAGTCGTGGTGGAGAAAAATCGCAATGTGACGACGTGGTGTGTGCAATAAGCGAGCAATTTTCGTGAAAAATATCATTACCCGAGCCCGTATCACCACTGGGCCTCTCGCTTTACATAACGTGCGCTCTAACGATTTCTGATAACAAACGTTATTAATCTTCAAATTTTTTAACTTCTTGAGAACAACAAAATTTCATCTTTTCGTCCTTAGAACCGACGATAAGACTTGACCTTCACCTTTTTACTATGAATCTTTATGTTTTAAACGGCTTTTTTGCGTTTCGTTTCAGAGCTCGGCGGTAAATATTTTTGTTAAAAACGAGATATTTGGGTAATAAGTCAAAGTGTAATATTTTATGGAGATGAGGGGACGCTGATTGATGTTTTTTCCACCAGATAAAACCGATATGATTGAGCAACCATTTTTTTCCTATGATAGAAATGTTTTCTTATTGCTTCTTGCGTGATCTATTTTTAACGTAATCCATTTGAACGGCGCATTATGTGTACTCATACTTCTTTTGGAAAATCAACACTCGTCCAGCTGGACCATCAGCACCGCACATCATAAATTGTCCTTTTGTGGCGTAAAAGGGGGAATTTTATCGAAAGGATGAAAAATTGCTCAAATATTTATGCACGCTACAATTACGGGGGTCAAAAAATTTAACCCAGGGGTCGGGCCCGCACAAAAGCGGTGCATTGTCTAAGGGCAGAGGGCAGTTTGAAAATTTTGCATGACAAGTCCGGGTCCTTTTGTGCGGATGACCGTGGGTCAGTTTTTCAATAAAACAAGATCATATAAATCAAGTATCGACTTTTGTTGGACTGACCTATGTGGTTGACTTTTGGCCTACATCTGTTCTTGCCAATAAAATGAAACGGCTTAATGGGGTTGCACGTCGGACCCATTCAATTTTCGAATTCTCACATGTAATTTCACCATAACGTGGAAATTTTTATGTATAAACATACTTATGTGAAGAAAAAAGTTTCAAATTCCATGCCAAGTGAAACCCTTTGGCGCCGGCTTTTTGAATAATTGCTTTTTAATTTTTGCATTTGACGATACTCTTACGAAATGAGTCAAGAGAGAAATTTTTTTAGTGCGGAAACAAATTGGCACGGAGCGTAGGATAATAGAAACAATCATTTATTTTAATGGGTCGAACAACACCGGGGGCATTTTTCAAATCGGAAGTGTCATCGGCGTTTTGCATCAGAAGCGTGTCTCGTTATTATTTTTTGCTGTTATTTTTGGACTTTACTTCCATGTTTCGAATCCCTGTGACAGTGATTGAGACCTGGCAGATGTATTATTTCAGGAACATGTGCCGGGTCTGTTAAAAGGTCGCTCCAGAAGGGCACAAGCAAAACAATAAAATAGATACTTACCTACATCGTACATTCAAACGGTCTTTAATCAGTTTTTTATTTAGTAGGTACCTACCACACAGGAACGCATGGTACACTGTATGTGGGTACACTGACTTCTGTAAGGTTTCGTAGATTTGTAACTGATTATCAAAAAGTGTCATTAAAAAAAGCACATCAAACAATCTCGAACTATGGAATTACGGAAAGAAAAAGCGGAACCAACCCCGCAGGGTATGCTTTGTTCAGTAGTGGGCGATGCGGGTATACCTACCAATCCCCGATATCCATCACTGTCATTAGTTGTCGACATTATTAGGTAAGGTAGGTAAGGTAACCATAGGTGAAAACCCGCACGCAAATTGGAGTTTGTATTGGGCGAAGTTTTTTTTTGAGCTTTTTTGAGCTTTTTTCTTGGGGCAGTTTCTTTTTGACTTTGTAAGCGTCGGGAATCAGGATCTGAAAAGTTTACACCTGCACGGTGGACGCAACATCCCTTCTATCACGGAAAATAGCTCCCACGAAAATTTGACGCTGGTGTTTTGAAATTCACTGGAGACCACAACGCGCGAATAAGACACATGCCTGCACAATTGGCGGAGGAGCCGCGTGCAATGAAAGCTTGTCGGAATATTCGTAAAGCCATTAAACTTTTCTAGATCCCTTGGAGTAGCAACCGGTTCTGGTATATAATATACCGGAATAACAATGGAAGTGACGGAACCATCGAGGTCCTGCCGGGAAAAGTCTGGAATATTCTGAAATACAAGACGCGAGTAATAGGAGCGACATGGCCATGGAGTAGGTTAGGTTAGAGTTGAATTTGGAGCGACAGTGCAAACACAGTGGAGTACAATACCTAGTGCAATATCTAAGTGCGACAGTTGTTCATGTGATATAAATTATAGTAGTACCTACGCAGCAATAGTCTGTTTGGACGTTCGCCCCCTAACTAGTGAAGTACCCAACGCTAATTTGCGACACTTAACTGTAACTTTTCCAATGTTTCTGTCAAGCCGTAATTCTGACAAAAAAACACAGCTGAAAATATTCTTCATGAAATTCTACGTCCGAATTTCTTTATTACAAACTCAAGGCTAACTCTAGCACCAGTAGCACCTAATGCCTGCAAAAAAAAACATGCATCAAAGTAACGCATAATTATAGCATAGCGTTAAGGGTCTGATCTGAAAAATTTACTGGGGATTGCCGAGCTACTGACCGATTTTGTGGCCATTTGCTATTTGCAAGGGTCGGGTGGGGTGGGGGCTACACAGTAGCTTATGAAGCACTTTTGATGCAAAATTCAATCAATTTTCTTCATCGCATTTTCCTGTTACACAAAATGCTATGAGTAATAAGGTAAGAGTTGTACCGAAAGAAAATTTTGGAGAGAATTACATACTTGATTATACTGAATATATTTTAATCAAAATATTTTTTCACAGAATTTTTCTCCTTTTGTGGCTGCACATTTCATACACAGGAAGTATGCATGTTATCTGCTATAGTTTGAACTAGATATGTCGATGTTAATCTAGAATATTACTCAAAACGCGACAACTCGGTCCACAATAAAATCATATCTTTTATGGCAATCAAACAACGAAGATGTCTTTCGCAACAACTTTTGGCACTCTGCACTCTTTTCCGTTCAATTCTTACGCTGGAAATGTGCATGTATATCCGCATTATTGAGAATCCCCTTGAGGCTCGAAGTTGAATTGCATTTTCAAGGCGGGTGTTACCATCCACTGTCGCACGCAAGGGCGCATGTTCAGATCACCCACCTGACCGACAATCTGAGATGCGCCGACTGTCGACTGTCAAAAATGCTCGGACAAATGACAAGAGTGAAGTTAAGTTTGTGCATATCTCAGTAGATGGCGCTTGTGTCGACAAAAACGTATCGCGAGTCACTGAAACAACCACCGAACGCACAATGCTTGTTTGCTCCGACACAAGCCTTCGATTTCTTGCATTCTAACATATTCAAACTTTCCTTGCCACTTTATCGCTGAACCACTAACCTAACTTTCCCTTATTAAATGTGTTTGACGTTAGTGTCCGAGGATTTCGCCGTCAACTGTCAAGCTGCGGCTGCCATCTGTCAAAAAACCGGCGCATGCTACCTATGGCCGGGAACTACCCTATTTAGTTGCTGGTTATGCATTATTCCACTTTTCTTTTGCAACTGCGGAGGCAAACCGATTCTTTCCCAATCCCACTAATGAAAAGAAAAGTATTGTAATCGTGCGAGAAAAATTAACGAGGCTTATACCCGTTTCTAGGTCCCCCAGGCTTGACTTGAACTTGACACGAGTAAAATTTAAACAAGAGGTAGCTGGTTCTTGAAAATTTTCCAACAATTTCTTTTCCCAATTTCCCGAGAGTTTTGCGATGCACAACCGGCTTGGCTTACCAAGACTGTGCTCAAATGATGGAGCTTAAATAAAGCCTTTACTGACGACTTTTACAACGAGTTGCTTTGGAAAAAGTTTTGAGGTTTTTCCAGAAAATCCAAATTTTTTGTTAAGATATTTTATTATGAAGATGCTGATGGTCTGAATCTTTCTCTCAAATTCCAACTTCCCATTCGAAGGGACGTCTCGAACAAAGTTTCCCATAAGTTCTTGGATACTAGTCGGAAAAGTATTGTGGCGCCACAACATATTTCTTTTGTTCCGATATTATGAGGATGCTGCTGCAATAGTATATAAATAACATACCGAGATGGGAAATGCATCATTACTGTTACTGCTGAACCTAGAAGCTCAAGCCCAATGCAGGAATGATGAATTCACCGTCGAGCGTATGACTGTCCGCTGTTTTACTCACAACCATGTACTTAGCTTACACATTATCACCATGTGTAATTTTGTGACCAATGAAATGACATGTGAAATTTGAAAACCAACTTTTTGTCCTCACTTCCAGACCGACCGATTAATTTTGCTGAAACTTGGTTCAGGTGATACTGATTTACCTACTCACTGTTTGGTTGGATGCATTATTATGAATTGTTTCTTCTGAAGCTACCATTTCTTCATTTCCCCGCGGAGTAGGCAATGAGTCACTTCTCGCTCTCTTACATGGTATGTTATAAATCAATTACCCATAGTGGTTGTGAGTAGATTTGTTTATTCACAACCACTATAGTAATAGACTCATTACTGACTTTTGAAAAGTTGGAAAAAGACGCTTTGTTGATGATTTTGTTTTCCGCCTCCGGAATCACTTTCCGCTCCGGTTAGAGGGCGGAAAGTGCATGGCCTCCTTGACTGATTGACAATCCACCTTTCCTATGAGAACATCACGCATACCTATGAGGATACAACTGGCTGTCTGTAGTAGTCGAATGCACCAGCGAGAGTCTGCGCTCACAGGCATGCGCGCAAGTGATTTCGTCCATGGGAAAGGTGGATTGACAGAGGGATGACGGAATGACAGGTGTGGAGGGGCTCGAATGAAGAGTCAAACGCAGTTTTGTGAGGTTAAGGGTGCCAGTTATTATTATGGTATGGTGTTTGTGATATAATTATTGATGATTCTAATAGCCTAGTTCACTATTTAAACTCCGAATCTTTATTCTAACCATTCTAAATGGTTGTGAATAAAATAGTATACATACTCTCGGCGGTGATTGCTTCATTCCTGCTTCAAACATAGCTGCGAGCATGCTCGCAGCTATCTTGCTCTCAGCAGTAATGAAGCACTTCCTGCCTCGGTATGTAATATACTATTTATTCTCTCTTAAATTCCAACTTCCCACCCGAAGGGAAATCCGGAACACAAATTTCCATAGGTTCCTGACTAGCCAGGAAATTGTTGACAACCGATTTTTTTTTGTCTACACTCGTTCTCAAATAAGTGGTAATCTTTTGCAGAAGAACCCGAAGCTGCTATGAAAATTTTAGTTTACGAGGAATTCGGAGACATGATAGACAGACGAACAGATATCAAAGCGCCGGAGACAGCGAATTTTCTAGGAAAATGCGCTAAAAGCTATTAGCCCAGGCATTTTAGGGTTTGACCCTGAAATAAATATGTCCCTTTTGAAATTTTGCACAGACGGCCTTTGACCAATGCTGAACAACATATTAAAAGCTCCAGTCCAACAAGTGTGCGGAACATAGTTTTTTTGGGCAATAAAGGAATAAGTGCCGCCAAATCAGATAAACTTTTGCTGTAGTTCAGAAGAGGGTACTGTAAGTCTCAACGTTGACCAGCAGTCTCTCAAGCAATGCTGATCAATGTACTAAGAGCTCCAGGTCTTGAAAGGTGAGCGTGAAAGTTTTTGATGAGCAAGAAGGAAGTAAGTTCCGCAACAGTGGTAACTCTGTAAAATTTGATTCCCCTCAAAATTTTGAAGAACCCTGGTTGGTCTGAATGCCTTTCAAGCAATGCTAATCCACATTTTGAAACAGAATTCTTTGATTTCCCTTCTCCTGACCCACCAATCAAAGAGGAGGGAAAGTACTGTTGGCGCTAAAAAACATTTTTCGAGATGAACACAGAAATATCCATTTTGAGCCTCCCTGAGACGACTAAAGTTTGTCTGACTGTGTGTCTGACTGTGTTTGTGCCTGGCTGTGCGTGTGTTTGTCAGTAATATATCACGATAACGATCAAATGGTTGATCTGATCGACTTGAAATTTGGCATGCAGACATGGTTTTGCTGTCGAATGAGGCCAATCATTTTTGGCTGTCATCTGTCTAACAAAAAAAGTCACTATCAAATAATGACAAAAGCTGTATCTCACGGAACTAGACATGCAATAATTATGTCGCTTGAAAGCCTCCGCAAAACTGTATTCAGAACAGTTAAAAGTACTTTTCTATCTGTCATATGTCAAATATCAAAAAATGTCCAAATTCAAAATTTTGCCATCCAATTATCCAAAACCTATTTGATGGATTGGAACCAAATTCAACAGGCAGCAGCAGAATGAAAGAGCTAAATTAAGTCTGAGGTTAGAGTTTTCCATTATCCCTCAATCAGGCGCTACGACATTTGGTGGCACTTACTCTTTTCTTGCCCTAAAAAACTATGTCCGCACACTTGTTGGACCGGAGCTTTTAGTATATTGTTCAGCATTGGTCAAAGACCGTTTGTGGAAAATTTCAAAACGGACATAAATATTTATTTCAGGGTTTGACGAAATTTTCGCCTAAAATGCCTGGGCTATACAGGGTGGTCCAGGTTATAGTAGCAATAATTCACCATTCGATGGTCCATCAAAAACTAGGTCGACATGCATAATTTAATTTTTCTCCAAAACGCTTCCTAAGGGAGATGGAACCCTTCAAAGTTCAGTTTTTGAAATCATCTTTTTGCAATAACTCTCGAGTCATCAAAGCGATTTTTACCAAATTTGGCACAAATACTTATGAATTGAAGATCCATCACTTGACGTAGATAACTTTTGTCAAAATTGTCCAGTGGCGTAGATACCGGGGGATTGTTCAACTTCTCCCACCCCATTTTCCACGCCACTAAAGATTTTTTAAAAATTATTCTTTTTTTGAATTCCTTGTTCAATTTAGAAAAAAAAGTTACTTTTGTGAAATTTTGATTAGAGGCTTAATTTCTGAGATATTTGGGTTTTAAACTTTGGAAAACATCTCGAAATCGCCACTTTTCAGAGCCCAAATTGTTTTTCTCTGAAAACGCTTCGTTTCTTAGCAAAAATGGCAGTAAATCAACTTAAACGACCTAGAAAACTCATTCCAGTTGAGGAATCATGAGTTTTCTTTGATTTCAGTTTTTAAGCCTTCGAAAGTCGCGATTTCGAGGTGTTTTTCAAAGTTTCAAACCCAAATATCTCAGAAATGAAGCCTCTAATTAAAATTTCACAGGAGTAACTTTTTTTTCTAAATTGAACAAGGAATTCAAAGAAAGTATAATTTTTTAAAAATATCCAGTGGCGTAGAAAATGGGATGGGAGAAGTTGAGCAATCCCCCGGTATCTACGCCACTGGACAATTTTGACAAAAGTTATCTACGTCAAGTGGTGGGTATTTATTCCATAAGTATTTGTACCAAATTTGGTTAAAATCGCTTTCATGACTTGAGGGTTATTGCAAAAAGATGATTTCAAAAACTGAACTTTGAAGGGCTCTATCTCCCTTAGGAAGCGTTTGGAGAAAAATTAAATTATGCATGTCGACCTAGTTTTTGATGGACCATCGAATGGTGAATTATTGCTACTATAACCTGGACCACCCTGTATATTTAGTAAGTAGCTAAGTTTCCAAAAAAAATTTAAGAAGAAAAAAGGATATTGTACATATCATAAAAAAAGGAACTCTCCAATCTCCATTCTAGGCCATGATTCCACAGGCTGAAAAAATCTGCATTCCGTCATAAATATTTTCTCCTATTTCCCTGATTTCTAATCTAATTTGTGTCAACTATACTGAGTAAATACCTCGGCTATATCTGACTTGAAATTAAAGAGACTTAAAAACATTTTCATTAAAAAATCCTTTCAATTAGTGAACGGTCATTATATTAAAAGAAGTCATTACTCATTATTGTTCAGCTCATTATAAGAAAAGCATAATAAAATAATAGACATAGGTACCTACTAAACACTAAAATAGACATAAGGTATGCAAAAAATGTTTAAAGAATGATATATAGTTATTTCAATAATCGCTTTACACCTGATGCTTGAAATCAAAAGCGAAGGAGGTCTAAAGATATAAGAAGCACATAGGCTCAAAGTACCTATCTTGCAAATCGTGATGCCGAGATGCCACTTGGCAAAAATGTTGTACATACCCTATGGTTCATTTCAAGAAATGGAGCCCACCTGCCACCCCCGGCAGATCTTTGATATTGTGGGTTACATATCTCCCAGGGGCAGATTTATGAAATTTACGTTTTCTTGGTTATTTGATCGAAAAACGAGCTGATTTTTGGTAGGTAGGCATGAATCATGATCACACGTGATGTCCACTATGTCATGACGACCCAAAGTGACGTTTTACGAGTTGCCTATTCTACAGAGGAAAGAAATCTGGAATCTCGGATTTGACGAATAATGATGGCATTTCCAATTCCATTTCTGATCATCAAAGTAGGCTTTACAACGGGATTGGGTGAATAATTTCATCTTGATATGACATTGGTAGCTTGCTCTTGCCTGGTATATAACCCAGGATAGAAACGCTAAATTTCAATCCAACCTAGAATGAATTGAGAAGAGCTGAAAATTTGAGGATCGCTTCAGAATTCGATGGCTAACCAAACATTAAGTATATTTTTCCAAGGTCGAGGGACACAATGCAATATGCAATAAATTTCCAGAAAGTGTAATGGCACCAGTTGCGTACCAGACGGTTTGCGAAGTAGCCGAGGAAGTAGCCGAGGTGCGATTTTTCACAAAGTCTTACATATTAAACCGTGACTGACAGCTTTTGTGACATGTTTGGCATCATTTGTAACCAAATCGTACATTTTGATTCCAAAAATCAGTGTGGAGTGTTGATAGAGACATGTTTTATTTAACTGGTTCTATGTGACGAAAACATGAGTTTTTTTTATACTCAAATTATTTGATGTTTTGTAATTCTAGTTCCATCATTGTCCAATGTATGACTATCATAATAACTATGATTTTGACTTGTACGGTTGGTTTGGTTTATTTCAGACACGTTTGGTTTATTTTAGACGGCATTACAGATTTCTGTACCACAAATCCGTGAAGATTTTAAAGACAGTAAATATTACCCGCCACTGAGGAAGGACCGCCCAAGCGACCGCCTACATTTTCCGCAAAATTTGAAATGTCAGCACACCATCAACATCGACATTACCATTGCCATCAATATTGATATTGACATGAACACTATAGGCGATTTACATTAGAAAAACGCCACCTGGTGTAGAGCTCGGTACTTGATCGTCGAGGACGTTTTTGCGAGAAAAACATACTCCGACGTCTAGTAGCCTAGGTGGGCACTAGTGGATACCTGTAATACCCACATATTGACATGGAAATTTGACAAGTAGAAATAATCTGAAAAAGGGGTTTGCATTTGTGTCTTTTATTTCATGTAATGGTTAGCGTATTTAGCAGATTTGTAGATCTAGCTCCAGAGGTGCGCAGCTGAAAGACTACGCCCCCAGCAATGCACTACATTATTGCGATAAAAAAAGACAACGTTTACGTCGCGAACACAGAGGTAGCTACGGCGAGCTTGTTAAAATGAAAAATGCGGATCTCCAGCTGAAGTCGAAGCAGGAAATCTTTAGAAAAAAGCGAGGAAAAAAGGTAGGTGGTGGTTGACTCTGCACGGCCAGCCCGAGGTGATTTTTTCTTGGCTGGCAGGCTGGTCGACGGGCTTGTGTGTTTCCCTCCGTGCGGGTGTGACAGAACTGACAGAGTCTGTTGCTCTTCCTTGGGCGGAAGCTATGGATGATTTAGAGAAAGGTCTGTGACGACGCTGGTCATCAACATGGGGCCCAATAACGAGCCTATGGGGTCCCAAGGGTTCACAGGAACGAAAGTTTGCTTGTAGCGTACTGCACAAGACAGCAAAGTGACAGTTTTGACATGCCACCAATTGACGTAACCACCGCCGTTGCCGGACGGCAACTTACACCAGTTCTAAAAATTAATGCCCTAAAACTTCCTCGACGAAACGGCCATTTTCCCCAATAAGGTCAATCGCCTATTGTGGCAGGGCAGTGAAACAAAACAGCGAAAAAATATTATCGAATTCGATGTAGAAATTACCAAAAGTGGTTCCATGAAGGCTGCCCAAAATGTCTGAGTTTATTTGGTTGGTTGGGATTAACAACAGCCTTTACCTGACACCCCGCCAGGTTGAATAAAGGCTCTATTATTATCAATCATCAAGTTGTGTGAAAGTAAAGTACAGAGTTATTCCATTCCCCCCTCTCTCCCTTCTCTCTCAGTTCATCTCTCGGCACATTATGAGATACAGAATACCAAAATAGCCCTGCTCATACGGTTTTTTAATGTTTGATATTCTCATAGGTATACTCAATACAAGTTTCCAGTGAGAAATGGTCATTAATCGTGAAGTCATTAATTGCGGGCCAATTGGAAATATTCACAATTTTCTTGCATGGTACTGGAGGTAGTGTCGTATGGTGTATGCCGGTTGTATAAATACCAGGGGAAGATCAACTATCTCTTTTAGTTAGAAACGTGTAGTGAATGCGGTGGCAGAGTCATAATGAAGTCTATCAAGCTGACATTGCAACGTATACCATCCTGGATTGCCAGTTGTAATTTGATTGCTCTGGCACTGACACTTTTTTTCGTGCGTACGATCGAAACTCCAGATTTCTCTCAAACTGCAGCGATCCAAAAACAAACGGAACGGATTATACACATTATAACTTTACACATAGATATTTTAGTTTAGTAGCGCTGAAGCTATAATGCGTTTTCATGTCTACGCCTATTTGATTAATCAATGACGGTCGCTGGAAGCTGGAAGAATTGCAAGACAATGAAAAAGAAATCAAAAGCTTCAATGAAAGAAAGCAAGATGTTGATAAGTATACGTACGAAAACTTCAATCATTTCCGAAATGTTTATGCGTTTTAGCAAAAGTGCATTTATGGCATTCGCGCGGGATAAAATAGTGCATCTGTTGTCGGCCGCCCCCATATGAGTCACGAATTGCGGGGGTGGAAACGACCGAGAAGGGATGCTGGGTTGCCCCTCTGGACGCAAGGGGGATGACCAACCCTCGCATTTCTCTCGCAGCCATTTTAGATTTTATTACCGTTCGATACTAAAACATATCGACGACTGTCACTCGTATTATTGGAACTGGAAAGGGGTCGGTCGGTCGGTCTGCTCGAGGGGGGAGACGGCGCGGGGGTGAGCTCGGGGGGAGCGATGCGAGAAGCGCTGGTTCTGCAGTCTTTTATTAAAAACTTCTCTCCCGGCATTCGGTCTCTTCCACATATCGCCGGCGAACACATAAACTCAGAGGTTATTTGATTCAACAATGCTAAAAAAATCGCATCAATGATGATGCGATCGAGACGTTTAATAATTTATGAAATTTTGTTTGAAGTGTCATGCATTTTTTTAATCAGGATTACAATATTGTTACGTATTTCGCGTACGGGTTCGAATATAACTGAGACGATCGTTTTAAAACACACACCGTTTATTACTGCGTACTACAATAAATACACGCCAACAATTATTTACTTAGGAATATCGCTATGATTACTACTCGCTTTCAGTCCGTTCGCTACCACTTCGCATTCCAATTCATAGCTGCTCGTGAGCTGACGGTTGATGCCTTACATCGGCCTCCGATTAGTGTTCCCGAACTTTCCATTATCTTCCAGCAAACTCGACAGTGACCCGGCATACGATTATCTAAGCGACTCCCGAACAATCCCACACACCTCGCGCATAATTCTGCCGTGCTCTAGAGCCGGCGCCGCCGCCAAATGGACAGATGTGTCTTTATCAGGCGTTTGAGTTTCCATGCATTTCAATGCCACCACGCACACTCTAGGAATGTCCAGAGTTCCGCGTATTTGTACACTGCGGCCGTGGAACTCGTGGAAGAGCCTAGAAATATCGCGTGTTTACCAGAATGCACGGAAATCGTCGCTCGTAGGAATATGCATCGATTGTGGGGATGGAATACAGGTGTTTCGGGAAAAAAGCAAAAAAAATTGCGACACCTTGTATATGGCACGGAATGAAAAACTATACTTGACATATTCAGAAACTACGAAAAAAATTATTCCACGAAAGTTTTTTCTTTTTTGAATTATCGTGAAGGGGAAGTTTTTTCTGGGGGGGTATCCGTTTCGCGTGAGCACCCTGTACTTTCTACGTGAAAGTAATTAACAATGATGAAATAATATCGATCGATCAAAACTCCCAAAACATCAATGTTTTTATTTCAAAAACTTTCTTTTCCCCGTTTGTGTGCTGAAATTCAGTGATGTTACTGCAGATTTGAGACACCCGCACAGTTAACTACTATATCTACATACTTTTTATCCAATCCTATTGAATAATACACGCATTATCACGCGCATACATGCCTGCATTTTTCAATAAGACTTGATAAAGCATAGTATTTCACTCGCGGGTAATGGCTATTACACATGCGGGTAATGGCTATTACACATTCGGATAATTTACGACACTCGCCAAGGCTCGTGTCGGCAAACTGCATCCTCATGAGTAAGAAGCAATCATTACCCGCTTGTTGGATAATACACTATTATTGATCTAATAGGCCTGGGCCTGCATATTCACGACGCTTCCGAATAATTTTGAGACGTCGAAAGTCGAAACGCGGCAATGCTTGATGAAGGTACCTACCGACGCAAAATATCTTTGTCTAATAAGTAATCAAGGTTTTTTCGAAGGATTCAAATTTAAATTATTACCTAAGGACCAAGGGCCCGAGCTCAGATCAAGAGCCATTTCATAATCTTAAAAACAATCCTGTCCTCCAACTGGGTGGTCTGGTCAGATTTTTTTAACGTCAATGCTTGCGGATATATGTGAGTATACTAACCAGCATGCACATTGTAACTTACAGGTACCTACGCAGATCCATTGTTAGGTATTTTAGAAAACAACAACCAGCTCCACGTGACATTCGCGCAAGATAATGGACCTAAACGCCTAAGTTGTGAATGGACCATGTTACCATGCTTGCAAATAATAATCCATGCAGCAGTTTGCAACTCTTTCTTTTTGTCGAACAAATAAATGTGATTTTTCAAATGTGTCGTCCGACTCATCGAAATCGATGAGATGCTTCTCTCTCATCTCACCCACCCTCATCGTCGATGCTATTTTTTTCTTTTATGTGCCGAAGCTCACCCTTTATCCGACCCTCGGGAGCCGTCATTGGCCAGTCTCGGCCACCCTCAAACCTACCCCTTGCTATATTTTGTTGTTGAGGAAAAAACAGCAGCGTCATCAAATGGGCGATGGAAATATTTACGGTGGCATAAATCCGACTTCGGACGTGGAAAAAACTAGATTTTGCTTTCCGGGGGAAGGGGGGGGGGCTTGTATAATAGGGTGAACTTTATCGATCTGGGCTCTCCCGGCTAAGCAAATAAACATTATGTTATGAAGAAAACAAACAATAGGTGCAGCTTATCTTAGGATGCTGATGTATATGGCTTTAATGTGATGTTGTATATGCCTAATTTTTTCCTAAAGATGCACTTTGGTTTTCTCGGGTAAATAGCAAAAGATTATGATTATCTTGGGCCTGCGGATGTCGATAAATAGTCCAAACACAAATTTTGTACGGCGATAAAACCTCAGAGTCGAGACTTTTTTCAAATCTAAAAATCAACAATAAATTCAACACACATGTATGATGATGGATTTCATAATGGAAGCTCGGTAAATTCCGATTCTCTTGTGGCTTATCTGCACTTCCAAGAAGTTCTTTTCTTATCGAAAACACCATATACTATAGACTTTTCTCTCGTGTGTCGAAAAAACCTACCATACCTAATTTTTAGGAAACAGGAAATATGTAACTTTTTAATTCATTTTTGAGTGGGCACTACCTATACCTACTTGTTGACCATGTCGGGATATTTACTTGAAAAATCCAAATATCTAATTAATGAAATGATGATTTCCAAAAATCGTACACTTTCATTTTTCAATTCATATCTTCCACAGCAAAGTTCTATGACAATAGGCTACTGGACATCAATCGCATTCCAGTATAAAAGTATCATGAATCTGATAAATATCTGAATGACAAATTTGTAGTTGGAAAAGTTTTTCGAAATATGATTTCATTTCGGTAAAAAATCAACTTGAAAGTTGACTTATTCAAATCAGGAATAATATCCTACGTCACAGCTTGAAAGTGGGCTAGGAGGTGGGAGGGAGGAAGGAGAGGGGAACGCATTTGACATTCGACCTAATTATTCGTTTTGGATCCATTACGTAGTGGTGTATTTTCACGTGCGAGCACAACTTTATTACAAGGAACTTGTTTTTGATGCCATTGCATGGAGTTCATGGCCAACTATAGTTTCTATAGGCAATAGAAAATAAGGACTACGCACCCTGGTGTGAGATCTGTGAACCAACATAAACCCGCCTGGCGCCCGGAACGCACGGTGGTCACGATGGCTGTGGCGCGAAATTGATGCTTATTTGACATAAGTACGTCAAAAGTTGAAAAAAGTTCTGAAGTTTTTCCATACTCCGGAACATCGCTTTCCAGTAATTTCCCGAGATGACCACACAGCCACAGTAAAGAAATTGTCACTGGCACTCGGAAATGTAATCAAGAGGAGTTTGAAATGGAAGCGAGTGCTAGTGATCCGCCCCAAAATTCGAAATTGTGTTGAGAAATGTGCGGGTACACCTCTACACCCTCTTGAAAAATTCATTCGAGAATGAGAAGCCGTTTTAAATTAAAAAGTTTATTATTGTAGTTCACATTTTTGTATTGTAACATTGTAGTAACATCCATGTACCATGTAGATGCTCTAAAGAAGCCCTAATAAATTGGGGCGAAATATATCAGCCGATTGAGGGAAGGACGTTTTTCATTCTGGTGAGGACGAAGGGGGGAAACCAGAAGGAAACAGGGAAAATTTCGGGGAGCCACTTGGGAACAGGATACGGGCTACAACGCTCTCTGAACCCAGAAAATTTCTCCAAAAACTGAAAGCAAAACAAGATTAAAACATAACCTCACACCTTGGGTTCCTTTTACCATCATCGACAAGCACACAGCACCCTTGTGGGTGGCAAAAGCTTTCATTTTTATGCCATTTTCGGGGAGGATGCTGCTTCGAAGGACATCCGCCAGCTAAGGACGATGTCCTAGACAAGAAATCCATCAAATCCAAGAGGTATTTTCCAACGTGCCGGTCGTTTCTGCGCCCACATTATATTATTGACACCGACACTCTGGGCCTGGAACGGACGTCCGCATTAACTGTTAGATCCTTTAGGCAGAATCTCTTCGAGAACAGGAATTCTGGTTGATATTTCATCACGATGAAAACGAAGCGCGAGTTTTAAACTTGAAAAGTGTCAGTCGAGGTGACAGTTCATTCGAATTATAAATCCGAACCGTCGAGTTCAAGGTCAAATCCACGTTTACCATCACGTACATCACTTCAGCGCATACATGAGAACGCATACCTGCAGAGCGCGGTAATTTCAATGTTGACGCACGAAGTGTCACTGTCAATGACAACTCTCAATCAATAATCGAAATGTGAACAAACAACAAACATAACCTCCTAACCATTCAACATTTAATAATGTTCAGAATGAAATGTTACGTGCCGTACGGCAGAAAGACGCAGAGAAGATTCAGCTGATACGAAACACGACAAGCTGCAAGGCGATCGACGAAACAAGAGCGTTATTTGGTTAGATCTGTCGAAATGTCAAATCGACGTCAAGCGCTGTCAGCTGAAATTTGCGTGATATTACACACGCACACCGTTGTACAGTGTTGTCAACTTGTTGTCGTGATATAGATATGGCAACGTCCTACTTTCACAGGTATGCGCAGAAGCCTTTCGGGAAACATGGATTGTCATCTGTAAAGTTGTTTCGGACAGTTCCGTAATTGGCCACCTGGCGCTGGGATCTTAAATTCAATCGCCTATTGGATCTTCAAAATGTGACGTCACGCACTTGCCGCGCCATTCAAACAGACAAATCTTTTTCATGTTTTTTTTATATGTACAAAAACTTTTTAAAACAAAATCATCTTGCCAATGCAACAATTTTGGGAGGATCTTTCATAAAAAGAAATAAAAAAACCATGTCCACTAGCCTATATGAATCATCGATAATATGAGAATATTTTGCGGGAAGACTTGAAAATTGAAATGGGGTACTTGCCAATGAAACAGATTTGACTGGAAACACTTTCAATCATCAACAAGAGTAATAAATAGTATTTCCTGAAAATTTCCGGAAAATATATCCATTGATTAAAAAGATTTTTTCTTCGATTTTTTTTTCAAAAGGTTGGTTAAAGTCAGGAATCTTTAGTGAAATTTTTCTGTCTGTATTTTTCAAATATTGTTAAGCCACTCTAACTGTTTTTTGAGTTTTCAACCCAACAGTGCTGTTTGTTTAGGTTTTAGTATATTTGTGACGTCACAAATATATTTTTAAAACAGACACTACGGCCGCAATTTTGGGAATTTAGGAAAAAGAAAAAATACGGGTACAATATTTTTGCCCATACTTTCGATTAAGCCAATAAAAAAAATTTGGGCAAGTAGCCCATTGAATATAACGTGCGAGCGAAAGCCAGATCTTTCAGTTCACCATCCTGACAATCACTTACTAGTAACAATAATTATAAGGTGGAATTGAGGTATGCGTGAAGGTGAGGGGTGAAGCTTTATTTCAGACAGCATCAACTATAGGTGGAATTTGAGAAAGTGTCATTTGTAGTTGAGAAGTCATCAGCTCTGTAATTCAGAAAATCCCCTTATTATTAATAGGCTACTTCGTTTTTGGGCAGGTGCGCATGCTTGAAGACTCCAAATTTTGAAAACTTTCGTACACCTGTCAGTTGAATGGCAACGCTGCATGCTCTGTCTAGCCGCCTGACCAACTACTGGTTCCTGGTTGTCACTTTTACACATACCGTAAATGCATCTCTTCCTAGCTTCTTTGAACTTTCTTCTCGGTACAGCCATTTTCAACAAGTTGTGTTTCTTCGTCAAAACATGAGCAAAGGGAATGTAGGTCAGGTAGAACCGAGAGGTGTGATCATAATTGTCACAAGTGACAGCTGGTGCCGATGTCTTGTTGTTTTGAGCGCTGTTGCCATTTTCGTTGTTCCTGAACTTCCACAAATGATCATTGAACTTAATTTCAATGAAACATTTCCTTTGAATATAAAAAATGGTATCTAACATTCAACCAAATTATTTGTGGAATTTCAGGTGCACTACAATATTTTTTAGTGTTAATTTTCAATATCGGTGTACGAAACTATGAAATTCGCGCCATACATGCGCACTCAAAAAAACCAAAACGAAGGGACCTATTAGAGCTGGGCCGATACCGATACTCAGGATCTGGTAATACTCGCTATTTTCAGAAAGGTACATGCCGATACCAAGAAAATTCCAAAGTATCTAAAAATTATAGGCTCCATATAGGGTTTTATTTTGCACCCAGGGGTTCCCAGAATTCGCTTGTCTAACCCAAACTGATTTTTATCATCAGCTGGTGCTTGAGTTTAGTAGTTTGAAGGTGTTCAAAATCTGCATTTAGATACAGTGGATTATTGGAAGAAGGAAACAACATTTCCCCATCTTAAAACACTGGCTGCATACTACCTTGCTATTCCAGCAGGCTCTGTATTTTCGAAGTCAGTTTTCTCTGAAACTGGAGGTATCGTAACTATCAAAAAGACAAGTTTGACTGCAGAGCATGTGCAACAGTTTATATTTAAAAAAAAGAATTTGGAAAATGATTGAGAATAATTTTTATTGTTTTTTTTTCAATTTGATTATTGTTTGAATTTAAATTGAAAATGTTGAGAATAATAATTTTGATTGAACCTTGTTTATAAAAAACTGAAAAATATAGGGGAGACCGGGGATGAAAGTAACATTTTTTTGGTTTTTATATTTTTCCATGCAGACTAGTAACTTTTTTCCATTCAAAGTGTTTGTATGATAGACTGGACAATCGACTTCCATGCCGACTATTCTTTTTCAATATTGAAGACAACTGTCACCTTCAGCCCCAGCGTTGGGGCTAAAAGTAACAATACTTGGGGTAGGTTGTAACATCAACATAATTTACAATAAATCATGAATTATTGGGTTTTATATTAATAAAATTCAACAAAAAATCACTTATTCCCTATTGACTTGAAAAAAATATAGAAAAACTGAACACACTTTGGCACAGTAGGAATCTACAAAATGTCAAATAAAACGTATCACAATGAAACATTATAAAATTAGAAAGAGTACCGAGAGAAGATAGGAACATGAATTTGACAAATCATCGTCCGGATCAGTGTTGAGAGCAATCTATAAGCTTTGCGAAAACATAAGTGATCTGATCATGATATTTTGCAGGTGAAAAAAGTGATTGGGGTTGGTTGTTACACTATGTTACTTTTGACCCCAAGGGTACTCAACACAATTTTTTTTAAGACATATCACAATAAACCGCAATTTCGACGTCAAATTGTTTTGCGTCCATCGATAGCCAACATAATCAAGATCATAACAATTACTACGTTTCCATGAAGAATTGAAATCGATTTGAAAACGGTATCGGGATTGAAAACTGCATGTAAACACTTGCAACATCGTATTCAAATCGATTTGAGTCTCAAGGTCGATTCGGCAAATTCTGGGATCGTATCGGGATCGGATCGAAATAATACTCATGGAAACCCAATCGGATTGGATCGAAACCTCGATCGAAACATCAACAAACAGAAAGTGATACATAGCAATGAGTAAAACCACTGTTCTGGTCGCATCGAGGGTCGCATTCATACTTGCACCTGTTGTCTGCCCTTCTGCACACTTGCACTTTCTTTGATACGTTTAGGTTGGGATAGTTTTAGGTTAGGGTTAGACTTACATGACAGATATGTAAACAGAATTCAAATCGATTTGAATACCGAGTTCGAACCACGCATGTGAACACTTCCGTATTCAATCCCGATACCGTTTTCAAATCGATTTCAATTCTCCATGGAAACGTAGTAAATGTAAATACCTTCTGGTTTGCGTTCGGGAGATCGCCATAAAATCACTCAACAGACGAAACAACGACTTTACTTTTTAGGTGCGTTCAGTCAGCTTATTTAGCCGCAAGTTTTAATTTTAGTCGCAAGCGCAGCGACGCCCATTGGCTCTTATGAACCAGCCTCTTCGGAACAGCCAATAAGCGATGCAGCGCTTACGGCTAAAACTAAAATTGAGGCTAAATAAGCTGACTGAACGCACCTTTAGGCGGAAAATAGTGACACTTGTTAGAACAATCCCCACCATGAACAATCCTAACCTGAATGACAGTTGCAAAACAGTAATGTGGGTGAGGAGGTGGATGTCAATGAACATTGCACACGGAATTCGAGCAACATCTTACAAAAATTCCAGAAACTGTAGGCACTGTTACAACCTACCCGTGTTAGTTCCAGCCCCTGTCTCCCCTACTTAAAACTAAGTAATTCTTACTTGATGCACCTAATTAAAGTGAATCTCGCGTTTTTACGACTTCAAATTAGATTTCAGATACATGTGTCTAAGTATCGGTATCGGAAAAGTCAGCATCTGAGTATTCTGAGTGTAGGTATCGGTATCTGAAATCTTGGTATCGGCCCAGCTCATTATCCCTTATTATGCGACGTCACTTTTGGAACGAGATAGCTTTTTGCTGTAAATGAATTTTAATTCTGTTTCAAATTTTTAATATCCTAAAGAAAATTAGAAATCTGTATTACATATTTCAAAAAATACAAAAACAATCAGAGATACTCCAATTAAGTCAGGCTTTTTTTCCTGGTAGTTTGGTAGACCTCGAAAAAAACTGAATTTTACCTGTCCGAGGGTTTTTTGCAGGAGTTGACAAGTGAAAAATAATTCAGTACAATACTACATATTTTACATATCCTATACTTTTGTCCAACTCTGTATTTTCGGCTCAGACCCACAATTTGTAACAATCATGAAACACCCTGGATAACAAGTGATTTCCTCCTCGGTGATTCCTTAACTTCTTTTTCGATCTATTCTCTCGAGTCTTGAGTTTATGAATCGCCGAGTGAATAGTGCTCAAGACTGGAAATTTCTTTGTGCAGGTGCTAGCGCTAATCCTTTCCGTGCTTTCTTTATTCTATCATCATCGTTTAGGACTCAAATTAGTGCCGATGATGGTTTCTCAAAATACTCGAAATACAAAGCTCGACGGCCTCTCCTTTCACGGTATAACGTTAATGGATTTGTGTCATCTCTTGGTCTTGGTTATTACCTAATCGCTTTCAGAGTCGCAATGCTAATTTCCATCCAAGTCCTCCCTTCTCTGCGGGACTCTTCAATGTGTGAAAGCGATACACTCAGCGCCAATGTCGGGAAAAAAATCGACAACCCCGGGGTTGCGCCGCACATGTTCACAGAAGGAAGAGGATGTGCCTTTGCGGACACAGCACGCAACTTTTTTGTGTGAAACGTGATCTTTTCGTCCAGTTCCATGAAAAAAAAGAAACCATCCTCCTCGCATGGAAATTATCTTAATTGTCCTCATTTACGAACGTCACCTCTTACCAATTAATATGCGACGAAATTTTTCAGAAGAGCTAGAGAACTGGTCGACCGGCCAATATCCTATCAATCAAAGGGATAATCCGCCAAAAAGATGATTTACCGAAGAAACACATTTCCTGCTTCATGGATTCCAATTAAAATATCTCAATGTGGTTCGTAGTTTTGGCGTGTTTTGCAGATTTCGTGCGGCCCATTTTCGTGTCCATGCGACAAACGAAAGTGAAAAAGCTCGCTATGCCCTATACCTCGCGGAGACAAAAGCTCTGCAGTAGCACTCGCTGATTTATGGTTTAGGTAGAGGTGTGTGGGACAGGGACATAATGAAAGTAAAAATCTGCTCAACATTTGGCATGTTGCGTAAAGCCCCGGCATCAGTTCCAAAAATTCGTTTCTTTGAAACCAAAAACTACACAAAAAATATTGAGATTGATTATTTGACAGCGCCAATAAAGTCGTACATTAGTGCCGTGTACAAAGGCAAATATTTTTTGCAGTCAACAAGTCAGCAGTTTATTGCCTATTGACCGAGACAATCCTATGAAGACGTCCAAAGGGTGCAAAGTTGGTTGGGATACCTAACGCCTTATCTTTTCAAATAAATAGAAACGGAACTGGGCAGACCGAATTAACAATAAAATGGTTAGCCTAGGCCAGGGTTCCGGGAAATAAAAAACCGATAACGCAATAATACAGTTTGGTCTGCGTTTACCAACAATAATGCATTTCAAATATTGAACGAAGCGATAGTGTTTTAGAATAAATTGACATAAAATAACGCATCACGTATGAATAAAGTGGCTTCAAACAGGAGAGTGAATGTTTTTTTTTTTAGTTCATGAATAAGGACAGGGACAGGGTGGCGTTTAGCCAGTGTTTGGGTATTTGCACATGTACCTTAAACCCAGAATGATTTTCAAGAGAAGGGTTAGCGCAGCATCTATACCTGGTTTGGACATCATTATTATTTATTTGTAAAATATCGAATTCTCATAATGCATGCCGAAAAGCTGGCCTCAGGTAAAAAATATTTTAGATATTTTATGGAATTCACATGATGTATTCACTGACAGCTGTTTGAGCCTTAACTCTTTTATTCTCACCAAAAATTCGCTCAGGTACCCATGTGTTATTGGACCAGAGAAGAAAAAATGCATTCATAACGCAATGCTGAAGCTCTAAGAAATCCTTTTGGGTTCTCCGTAAACAAATAAAAATCCTTAGAAAATAACGGTATTTTTGTATGTACAATTGTATGTACTTGTCCTGTGTCAAAATGTCAACAAATGGTTTAAAAGCAATTTTTCTACAACACCTACTTGTGTAAGGTACCGTACCAGAGGTCCACTCGAAATTTGACCACCTAGGCACTCTCGCTTGATATATTTTTTCAAGAAAAATCTATTTCCTATCAGTTGTTCCTCTAGCTTTTAAATATGTTGATTGGACGTATGTATTTCCTATATCTCATAGGTATAGAGGGTTCAGCATACATTCTTGAAATCTGCGACACTCTGTATTAAAAAACTGCAGCTTCGGAAAAATGGTCCGACTTTGGAGGTACAATTGTATGTACTTGTCTTGGGTCAAAATGTCAACAAATGGTTTAAAAGCAATTTTTCTACAACACCTACCTGCGTAAGGTACCGTACCAGAGGTCCACTCGAAATTTGACCACCTAGGCACTCTCGCTTGATATATTTTTTCAAGAAAAATCTATTTCCTACCAGTTGTTCCTCTAGCTTTTAAATATGTTGATTGGACGTATGTATTTCCTAAATCTCATAGGTATAGAGGGTTTAGCATACATTCTTGAATTATGCGACACTCTGTGTTAAAAAACTGCAGCTTCGGAAAAATGATCTGACTTTGGAGGTCAATATCTCTCGATTGCCGATCGCTATTTCCATTTCGTTTGTTGCGTTGATTAGCTTAATCTTTCCGTAACCCATCATAAAATAGTGAATGTTGAGAAACTTCATGTGAATTTTCTACAAGGTAATACGTAAAATGGTGCAAAATTGCAACGACTTCGTCGTACCTCCATTTTTCAAAAATATTTTTTTTTAATTTTCTAATGCAAAAATTATTAAATGTGGTGTCTCATCTCGAAACGGTTTTGGAATTTCCCGGATTGGAAGCCTAACATTGAAGATATTAATTTTGACGTTGAATGTTGCAGATTTACGGAACTCGGGCATAGCACAAGCACACAAAGTATAACGTCCAGGGGGGCTTTACTTCACTCGGACACTGATGTTTCACATCGTTACCATGTTCAGGGGCTCAAATCTGCAAATAGAACATGTTCCATATCTAAAATTCTGATGAAATTCTGACGAAATCCAACGTACGAAAAACAGGCAGGGACAACCACTTAAAAAAGTGCCCCCTGCTTGGCCCCACACCAAATACTCGGGTTGTGTTGAGAGCGAAATTGTCCTGGACTGTTATACGAACAATCTTGCTCAATGTCAACATCCATTCATCAAAAGTGACTTAATCTCGCGTGCTAAGAAGGCAAATCTGTAACATTAAAAATAAAAATTTATATCTTTGACGTAAGACTTCCAATCCGGATAATTCCAAAAGCGTTTGAGGTAAGACATCACACTTCATGATTTTTGCATCAGAATACATAAAAAAAATTGTTTTTGACAAATGGGGGTACGATGAAGTCGGTACAATTTTGCAGCATTTTACGTATCACCCTGTAAAAATTTTACATGAAGTTTCTCAGCATTTACTTTCACAGGATAGGTCACGGAAGCATTAGGTTAATCAACACAATAAACAAAAGGGAAATCGCATTCGGCAATCGGAAGTTATTGGTTTTCAAAGTCGAACCATTTTCCCGATGTTGTCGGAACTTCGTTGTCCAGCAGTTTATTTTGAAATTTTACTTTTGAAAAACTGTCTAAGATTCAGCATGTAGGTTTCTGTGATATCATTGCTGCGCTTATGACTTATCATCCATATCTACCTATCAATTTGGAAAGTAAAATAAAATAGGATTTCTACACCTTTTTTTTTAGAAAAACTCCGAATCCGGTCTAAAAGTCATGCAGGGGTCGAGTACCGGGATTACCGGGTGCCGCAAGTTCTTTTGGACTATTATAATAATTATTAATTAAATTTTTGGTGTCCTGTAAGTTTTTACAAAAAAATTCTAATTTCTTTCTCCTCAGTTTTGGAAAGCGGGTATCAATATTTCAAAATGGTTTTTAACTTTTGATCGTACTTTCTTTTCTCAAGAAGTTGTCGATTTTTCTTGCATGGATTTTCTGCTTATTCCACTATTTTGATATGTCGGAGCATTTTTTTGATCTTGAATGTATATTATTACCACTTTCACATCAATATTGAGAACAAAAAGCCAACTAAGATTCATGCAGGAAATCTGGATTACAAAAAATTAACGCAAACTTGGAATTGACTTGAAAATTAAGTGATGATGAAAATGACAGTAATGACAGTATACATTCATGTTGACATTTCAGTAATCATAAGTGCAAAAAAAGTCCTGATATGCCGAACGTCAAAGTTACCCTCTCCCCACCAAAAAAAGTATCACTATGAAAAATACGTCTTACTTTCCAATTCCTTATTTATTTTTTTAATGGACATACGGTAATAGAACATGTTTGTTCGCATGTACCTTACAGGATTTTATTAGCAATAATTTGAATCCCATTTTAACAGCATTTTTATGTATAGCAAATAAGTCCGCAGAACCTGAGCTTTTAGGACGGGACGAACTTTGGCTGAAATTGAAAGTTTGAAATAAGGAGAAGATGCACGGGGAAGGAGGTTTAGAACACTTAGAATTGAAGCTGTTGCAAAACATTTAAATTTCGGCGACCACAACAAAGCTACCGGAAGTCTGGTCACAACCGATGAAATATAAGATTTTTCATATACGCCATATGACCAGCACAGTTGTTGGAAATAACAACCACTGCAGATTCTTTGCTGTGCAATGACCGCGACCGCCTCAAATAAATTGAGCCGGCTCTCCTTCTACACCCCTATTTCTCGTCTTTTTCGAGTATACTAATCTGAAATAATGACAAGTCTCGGACAACTGGCCTGGGGGCAGTGCCACCCCCGCCAGACAATGGTTCACAACTCATTGTGCAGACTCTCTGGACATTGGTCAGTCTCATCATATGGTGAATCTATAATAATGGTTTTCCTTTCTCCCAAAAGCACGCACACAAAGCAAAGCAATAACGAAACAGGAAATGCCCTTCTCAACTTATTTTCCATTATTATTATTACTATTACTTTGATGTAAACGTAACATTACATTTAATTGAGCACAATACATTTATTTAACGCCTTTTTTCATTCATCATCAAGAACACTTTGTTCAGTTGTCCTATCCTAGTGACATAATCCCATATCCTATTCCTATGCAAAGACGAATAATACGTTACACCTTCGAAGATTTCTAAAAAGTGTAGTTTAGTCAAGGACAATAAAATTGCACAATGGTCCGATGCCCTGATGTGCGGTTAACTGCCAGATGGGGTGGGTTTTACGAGGAATTGGCTTTCGGTTTTTTCGGTGTTCTAGAAAGTGACAGGATTGTTGCGCAAAAAATGTGTGTAAAGAATTGCACAAGCATTGTTTACGATCTGACAAAGAAAAAAGTGAAAACGGAATTTATTTGCCGCGCCGCCGCTCGAATGGCCGAAACGTTTGTGGAGGCTATTAGTCCGGTTATTAGCTTGAAAATATGGCTGAACTCAAGAAATTATCTGTTGCAGGCCGATTTTTAGCGCATTTTCGAAGAAGCTCTATTGCAGCTGGTTTGTCTGCCTGCCTGTCCATGCGTGTATAATTTTTTGCAGTTGAACTCTTTCTCGAGAAATGAAGTTGGAGCCTCGTAACTTTTCCCAATGATAGCTTATGCCCGGAAAAGTGAACCACATTGGTGGTTGTGATGCCATCTTGGCCCGCCATATTGCACTCTCGTGAAAACTAACCGATTTTGATGAAATTCGGAACATACGTATATAATTCCGACGCGCGGTTTATATACTCACTATCAAGAACCATGACCTCTGTACTCCAATTGAATGGTGAAGCAAGATGCCGAACCAAAATAATCTGAACACCGCCACAAGAACAGTTGCGCAGCAACATTTTGCCACTACCTACATTTCGCTCGGAACGGAACTAGCGCAATTGAGCTTGGGGTCCACCAAAGCTATGTTAGTTTAACACACTGTTAGTGTTTAGTTTGATCAATTCTTGTTAGTTGACGACAGAAATCGAGGTTTCACAGAACAGCATGAAGGGATAGCTCATTTCCTCAAGGTTTTTCAAATTTCCAGTTGTCAAACAACTAGCATTGGCCAGAACAAACTCCATTTGACAGAGTGTTAGTTTTAACAATGTGTTAACTTTTCAGTGGAACTTGCGGTGAGAGTTGAAAACGTTCTTACCGCTCTTGATTAAAATTTGTCCACGGGATTTTGAAGTATGGTCCCGCATGTAAACTTTCGAAATGTTGTTCAGGGCAGGACAGGTCAGGTTGGACAGTCCAACCTGTTTTTTCCTAGTAATGTTATCAGTATTATTGATCGGGGATAATAAACTGGGGGAAACTACTGAAAACTGGGCAATGAAAACTGCTTACTTCCTTGCCTGACAAGAATGGGACCATCGCAATTTCGACTTCATGAATGGAATCAGCTGATGTGGAAATGTGTAATACTCTTTGATAATTTTGTAAATGGAAAAATTACAATAACATTTTTTCAATGTTTCATATTCATTAGGTATAACGATATTTAAACCAATCATGAAGCCACCGCATGCAAAATTGTAGACATTGAAGCTCTTATAAAAACGCCCTAAAAATCACGTGGAGCGAAGAGCTTGCATACCTATTGATATTGAAGAACCATTTACCTTCCACGCTTTTGAAGTTAGTGAAGGCCTACCTTTACTGAATAAAAATAGCTTTTATCATTGAATACCCGTCATATGATTTGGATGCTGCAGCCTGGCGACGGGAGGCGAAAGCAACATGAATACACTGGGTCTGCAGAATAGAACTCTTTACAATGGATTGCTGATTTTATTCAACAGATAACTCGATCGCGCTTGTATGTACCGCTTCTCTTGAACTTGATTCTCTGAACATTTTACAACTCAATTTGGTCATTTCTGATGAGGTAGATAGAGCACCCAAAAATTGTATTACTATAGTAGGTTCACTTCTACGGTGATTCTAGTTGGTTGGGCAAATTTTCTACTTTAGCATTGTAGGCTTGCCATCTTTTTGACCCGATTTGGAACTGGCTTCTCTAGAAGGAAAGTTATATTTCTTATCAAATGGATATTAAAATATTGGAAAACTGACCTTTGTCATACGTGGAAGTGCGACTAGGGGGGCGCAGAGCTGTGTTACCGTCATTTTGATACCACAACAGCACGGGGCCGCCTTCAATCCAAGTCACCTTGACGGCGGCCTATTCAGGGCCGACAAAAACTTGTCCCGGTAAGCCCCAAAACGAAAGCAATTTGGAGGTACTTACATCAGTTTCGGTCCAATACGTAACTTTGAGCGGCTGGGTTTTTTGGAATTTGGTTTAATCAACTTTTTACACGTGAATTCTTTTCCCCATGGCAAACCGCCAGGGCGATCCTTGTATCGCCTCCTATAATTTTTCTGGGCTTGGCGTGTCTTTTCGACTGAAACGGGCGAAAGGGTTGATGATTGCATGGGGCCCCTTTTTTGGAGGAAGGGCTTGTATATTCTTTAATTTGAACCATCGAAAGTTGAATTGGCTTCGAGAGGTTAGAAATATTTTTGACAACTGTCAAATGTTAAGGCTTTTTTGATTTATTTGTTCATTGGCGAAAATTGAGAACAAGTCGAAAAATTACTACATTTTCCAATCAATTGGAAGAAAGCGTCAGACATCACGACCCGCAAAAATGTTCCGTCTATCTGCAGAGGAAATACGCAAAAAATATGTTTCAAAACTGGTCGGGACGACTTCGTGTCTCTTCGTTAATTATTGTGCCGAATGCAGCCAGACAGCCAACTGCAAAGTTTTGGGGATTTTCTATATTTCACATTTGGAAACTTAGAAACAAAATCTCACACAAATCTACTAAAATCACGGTAGAAGTGAACATACTATATATCAAGAAGCAGGAATCAAGGAACGATTCAGCAACGGCACGATTCACAAGATTTACATCTGATTGATAAAAATGACATTTGAATGTTTCGAAAATTTACACATGAAAGTACGAGCCATCTGTCTTAAGGTAGCTACGCTGATCACGACTGAAACGGTAGGTTCAATAAATTACTCAATGGAGTATTTTTTAACACATTAAAAAATACGGTTTAACTGAGGAACTATGCACATCAAATCTCAATCCGAAAAAAAAATGCCAAGCTCATGGCACTGAAAGGAACCTAAATGTTGCTGATATAGTTTGCATGTACTAGATTTTTATGGCAGTTCTACATACTGAGCAGTTCATTAATAAACCTTTGAATATTTCTCCCAAAAAGAGAAAACTTTTACCATTAACAAGTCGAAGTACCAATTACAATCTCTCCTGATTTCCATCTGCATTTTTCTACCTATTTCGATTTTTTTCTGCAGAACGGCTACAAAACAACGTGGCGGTCTACTTCATGCTCATTTTTAGGTTAAGTTAGACCGCCCTTATTAAAGGACTTTACCGGCGACTTTCATATAATTTACGTTTAACTTCAAATTTTCATGTTTATATTCAAAGCTTATAAAAAAATCCACTGGGTTACAGGACTTACAGGTAGGTACTCTGTACAAAAAAGCTTCCACAGACTTTTCTTGAATTTTGGATATGTTGTAGAGCGCCCGATTCTGAACAAATTCCCAAATTTATGAGATCAGCCGGTAATATAACCCTCCCATTCTCGACAAAGAGTAATAAAAGTTTTTTTTTCACAAATTGCGAAGGGGAAGCCTCACATTGCCATTAGGGAGGGGGAGGGGATGGGGAGAATTTTGAGTGATCACCCTGTACAGTTGGGAGCGAAATTATTCATACGGCACCGCTAGGAAGTCGGCTGTATTTCAGAAATGTTAGCTGCTTGGATCGTTCTTGAATGCCAGTTTTGATTACGACCAATCTCTAATCAAAACTGGCATTCAAAAACAATCCAAACAGCTAACATTTCTGAAATCCAGCCGACTTCCTAGAGGAGCCGTATGAATCATTTCGCTCCCAACTGTACATACTTTTGTTTTAAATTATCCCACAGATTTTTTAGTTGTTCGGGTTCGCGTTTCTGGGTAACATCAGGATGGCTGTTGTACAGGTGATCACCAAGATTTCCCCCCGTTAGAATTTTCTTCCTTGGAAATTGGTGAGGAAAAAAATTCCCAACCATTTTTCTAGTAGAATTCAAATTTGGACACCAAAATTTTTTGCACCCTATAGTATACAGGGTGTTTCACAAAAACTTTCAATTTTTTTCGACACCTTGTATCTAAATATTGGAAATAATGCGGCTTTTTTTTTCGAAGTCCAGATATGTAATTTTTGATATCTGAATAAGATCATATACACCCTGTATGTGATCACAGGTGTTCACTTTTACACTTCTCACACCAGATTTCTCCCCACCAAATTTTTTCAAAAAAAACGCCGGAACAAGTTGTTTTTTTGGAACACCCGATATATTATAAGATATAAAAAAAATTTGGTGTCCAAATTTGATTTCTACGGGAAAAATGGTTGGGAAAAAATTATTTTCCCGCCAATTTATTCCAACGGGAAAAGTTCTAACAGGAAGGGGGGGATCTCGGTGGATCAGCCTGTACATCCTAGTAATTTTTTCCAAGCCACCTTTCGGCTGCCGATACCATTCATTTGTTTTCGAAAATTTAAAATTCTTATTCACCAAGTTTGCGACATGGAGCTTCCTATGCGAAGTCACAGTTTCATAATATCTACAACAACATAACAAATGAATAAAGATTTCCACAATGGACCTGGATCTTCCAGGTACTTAGGTACTTCTATGCCTGTTTTTTTGAACAAAATAAACTCTACAACACAACAACATTCACTTTGAATAACAACAACAACAACGACAACAATACTTATTGATTCGATTATTTCTAGATTCATCTACAGGTGTCCAGGAAATGATGGGAAAGCTCTCCAGTACGCTATAAGGGACCCTTCAGGGAACTCCAAAAAAATGATAAAAAAATTCTTCGATTCTTTTAGAGGGTCAAGAGACGGCTCTTTGAAACCTTCTAGTTTTGTTGCAGATGTATCTAATGTTGCTGCCAAAATTTCTGTATACCTAATCATGGACACTCGAAGATTATAAAATACCTTAGGCTAAGGTCATTTTAGAGTATTAATAAACTAAACTAAACTAAAAGATTTCAGTTTACTATGTTGACGGCAGAGTTATGAGAAAAAAATATCCACCACTGGATGGGTATTGATTTTTTTTTATTTACAGGGTGAGTCAGAAACTAAGGAAATTGATAGTCGAAGAACCAGTTTTTGACCCAAAATTTTTCCAAAAATGAAAGTCAAAGATTTTCTCAATAATTTTTTTTTTTTGGGATACCCTGAAGGGTCCTGCACAACGTGCTGCAGAGCTTTTCCGCCATTCACTGGACACCTGTATATGTCGAAGGCCGATCTCAAAAATCTGTCAAATCTGAAAATGAATCTAGTGATTTTTTCCGCTAGGGCGGTGATCACTGAAAGTGATCCTCAAGAAAGACACTGTTACAAGGGAAGCCGAACATATTTGTTCATGAAACAGTAGAAGTCGTACTTGAGGTCCACCTTGTTTTGAAGTGATACTTCGACAAGGTGGACCTCAAGCACCGTCTATGAATACGGACAATAGAGGGAAAGTTCTTCTTGAGTATAACTTGACGTTGCGGTAGACCCTTCCTTGCATCAAGTATGACTTGAGCGAAATTCGCTTTTTTTCTTTTTTTCATGATAACAATGAAATCATATCTCATAGAATACTTATTCACATACACACAGATGTCACCCTGTGACATCTATATACAGGGTGATCACGCGGGAATTCCCCCTCCTATTGGAAGCTTCACCTTTGCAATAATGTGGAGGGGAAAAACTTCCTTGAACGATTTTTTTTTGTAGATTTCATAATTGAAATAGAGATTGAGAAGCTGGATAAGAAAATTAAATCAAAACTGGGGCATTTTGTTGAAAAAAATCTTTGTTTTTGTTAGAGCGCAAAAATGAAACATCCTGTATCGTTGAAAATAATTTCACGAGATAGAACTTTTTAAATCAATAATTCTATGTCTTACACTTTTTAGCGCACTTTCTCAAAAAATAGGAAAAAGGCGCTTTTAGCTTCACTTTGTTCGTCTGTCCGTCCGTACCCGGGATAACTCCTCAAGGAAAAAAGATATCGATGTGAAGTAAACGCTGATCAATAGTACATATGTCTAGGATGTCAAGTTGACTTTTGGTTTTTTGTTATTCTGCCGCCATCTTTGATCCGCCATTTTGAAGTTCTCTAAAAGTGATCCGATTGAAATGAAATTTGCAGGCAATGTGAACCACATCAAGATCTATCCAATTTTCGACAATTGATGCCCCGCCGCCATCTTGTATTCTCACTATTGAACATGTTTCGAAGTGATAGAACTAGGAGAATTATGCCTCAACGAAAAGAGATATCGATGTGGTGCAAACGCCAGTCGAATGCGTACGTGACCACCATATAAAGTTGACCAATAATTTTTGTTACTTGGCCGCCATCTTTGATCCGCTATTTTGAATTTCTCTGAAAGTGGTCCGATTTGAGTGAAATTCGCAGGCGATGTGAACTTCAATTAGATACATCCAATTTTCGACAATTAATGCTCCGCCGCCAATTTGTGTTCTCCATATTGAACATGTTTCAAAGTGATAGAACTAGGAAAATTATGCATCAACGGAAAAAGATATCAATGTGTTGCAAACGCCAAACGTCAATCAAATGCGTACGGTTGCGGACTCATAAAAGTTTACACCGATGACAATCGTGTGGCCATGCCCATTCAAAATTACGTCAAAACTGAATTAGCATGGCCACTCGATCGCCGTCGGTGTAAACTTTTATGAGTCCGCAACCTTACGTGACCACCATTATAGAGTTGACCAATCATTTTTGTCACTTGGCCGCCATCTTCGATCCGAAATTTTGAATTTCTCTGAAAGTGTTCCGATTTGAGTAAAATTTGCAGGCGATGTGAACTTCATCAGGATACATCCAATTTTTGAGAATTAATGCCCCGCCGCCATCTTGTATCCTCCATATTGAACGCATTTCAGAGTGATAGAACTAGGAGAATTGTGCCTCAACGAAAAGCGATATCGATGTGTTGCAAATGCCAATCAAATGCGTACGTGTTCACCATATAAATTTGACCCATGATTTTTGTCACTTGGCCGTCATCTTTGGTCCGCCATTTTGAATTTCTCTGAAAGTGGTCCGATTTGAGTGAAATTCACAGGCGATGTAAACTTCATCAAAATACATCCGATTTTGGACAAATGATGCTTTTCCGTCATCTTGGCCGCCATATTGAAATTTCTTATCACTTAACGATTTTCATGGAGCTTGGGACTTATATTTGTTTCGTATGATCATTCTTATTCTCCAGCCAAATTCCAACATTCTGCCGCCATCTTGTTTCGCTATCTCATCGTAAGGGAAGCGCGCTAGGAAAGCCCGACAGCACTTTCCTAGCGCAGGACCCTGTATAGCTAGGTATTTATTTCTGGAACACCTGTATATTTTGCAGTCTTCAATCATTCCTGGGAGGGACACGGTTTAAAACTGAAAAATCCTGTATTACAGGTACCTACTTACTGTTTCTGTCTGATTAGACTGCGGTGGAAAAAGAAATTCACGGATCCTCGCGTGAGCACTTTGCATCTCATTAGAGATCTTTTCAGTATGGGCAACGGCACTTTAAGACTGATCGACATTTTTTGAGCACGCATGTTTCTGCCCGCTGGCGTTTTTGGATTTCCAAGAATTTTGATTATGCATACGGAATGCGTAGCTTCCGACACCTTTGTCTGTAGCAAATTCGCTAACAAGCTGCCGGGGTAGTGCTGGTTCCTGGGGATGTGCTGGTCCTTAACAAGATCCAAGCCCCCGGAGGGACTCCGCCACTTCCTGTATAGATGTCCTATATGCGCTTCTGGACACCACCAGTTCACCTCTTAAAAATTTATGTCCGCCGGAGTCATTCTTAAGTGGACAAATTAGGATACGGCCAAAAACATCGCATAAATCACGAATAAAACCGCACATTTCCGTTTCTGGAAATTTTAGACGTGTGGTGTGTAAGATTGCATGACAAAAATTCGCTTCAGCGCACCCCTTTTTGTGCAGAGGGTATTAAAACAAACAACCTATTCCCGTCATGATGTACCCTTCTTTTTTCCCATCATATAGAGATGCGGTCTAAAGGAAACAATAAATAAAACAATGCTATACCCCTGTGGTATACTATACGTATATGATATTATATTTTGGGAGATAGGGGTTGGTCCGCCATTATTGGTTCGCCCGTACTTTTGTCAAAACACACCACCGCATCAGAGCCTGATGCCGAGATCGAGTTGCAATGATAAAAATAAACGAAAAATAGGGGGAGCTAAAACAGGAGGGAAATGTGGTTGGTGGGTTATGTGCATTATTTTTATTTGACGCGGCGTGATTTATTTTGGCAATGATACCCATATCAGCGTATATAATTGTCCTTTTGTCCATGAATCCGTGTGTCTTATATTAAGTGGGATTTATTTTACATTACGAAGGGGGAAATTTTGATTTGGCTTGAAGATTACTACTATTCTTGGAAACAAAACCCTCATGGTAGCCCAAATAATAACAATCATTCTTAACGACAAAAAAATCCATGTGAACGGACATCTAAAGTCTAGTCCATATACAGGTGTATACAGGGTGTTTCACTTTTTTGTCAATATTTTAGGAGATGGTAGAACGAGTGGTAGAGCATCAAAAAATAAGTGGACTTTTGAAAAAAATTATATCGGAAACGCATAATGACGGAGACAGACCCCGGGTTCCACCAAACTTTTATCAACGCGATAACTCTATCACTCTGATAGTAACTAAGCAACTGGCCATCCTATTGGCTGGTGTATAGCAACTATCAGCGTGATAGATTCAATCTGCTCTTAAAATTGTGGTGGAACCCGAGGAGAGGCTTTCAAAGTTGGAGCTTTGAGTTGTTGTTTTTTTGTTATAACTTCAAATTTCTTAGCTGGATTGTGATCAAATTTGTTACACAAATTAAGATGACGCATACCATACCTACAAGCTGGTCACATTGACTTTTTTCACAAAACTGTGAAATTTGTAATTTTTCAATCATTTATTTATTTCTTCAATTTTTTTTATTTCCTGTCATTTTTTTCGACAGAACCACTTATTTTTCGATGCTCTACCAGCTCCTAAAATATTAAATAAAAAAAAGTGAAACACCCTGTATGTACAGTTGGGAGCGAAATGATTCATACGCACCGCTAGGAAGTCGGCTGTATTTCAGAAATGTTACCTGCTTGGATCGTTCTTGAATGCCAGTTTCGATTATAGAGACTGATCGTAACCGGGTGTTGAAGCTGCTTTTTAAAATCTTTTTTTTTTGTTCAAGTTTTTGAACCGTTGAACCGATTTCAATCAAATTTGAAAAAACTTAAACGAGACCACAACACAAAATACAAGTTGGTCTCAGATGAGAGAGTTGAAGAAACTAGAACGATTGCATAGGGTCTTGTAAATTTACTGACCTCGTGGCGAGCGCTGCGGTTATAATTAAGAACGACAATGGCGCCAGAAGGGCAAATTTTCACGGGCTACCTATAGCTACGCACGGGCATACCTGTACCTGATTCCGTTGCCGATGAGACGACGACGGTTTCAAGCCTGCCATAATTATTACGAGTGACGGAAAATAGAACGAAAAACAAAAGGTCGAAAACAAAACATCGAATGCATAAGGTCGAAAAAGAAAAGGTCGAATTTACAATATATCGAAAGTGATGATGATCGAAATACATATGGTCGAAAATACATAATTTCGAATAACAGAATGTCGAAAAACAAAAGGTCGAAAAACAAAAGGTCGGAAAACAATTGGTCGAAAAACAATTGGTCGAAAAACAATTGATCGAAAAACAATTGGTCGAAAAACAATTGGTCAAAAAACAAAACGTCGAAAAGCAATAGATCGAGAAACAAAAAATCGAAAAGAAAAGGTCTAGAAAGAAAAACCTTGAAAATCGAAATTGAGCAATAGGTGTATGTACAATTGTTGTAAAGACAAATGATTTGAGAGTTTGGGACGGGAGAAGAGAAGCACCGAGTCAAAAATCAACTAGCCCAAATTTATTTCTGTGGAAAAACCTAATCAGGCCTTGAAAAAAAAATACTGAACCTGACAAGGTCTGTGTGGTGTGTACACCGATTTATGAGTATAGATCAATTTTGCGTCAAAAAACCGAATCAGTTTTGCAAAAAAATTACTGAACCTGACGAGGTCCATGAACACAGCTTCTCGTTTCAGAGTGGATTTTGCGTCAAAAGAAAAAACGAAACAGGTCTGCAAAAAAAATAGTGAGCCTGACGAGGTCCATGCATGTGTCCAAGTTAATTTTGCGTCGAAAAATCAAATCAGGGCTTCAAAAAAAATAAATAAACCTGACGAGGTCCATGTGCACAACTTGACGTTTCAGAGTTGATTTTGCGTCAAAAAACCGAATCAGGTGTGTAAAAAAAATTACTGAACCTGACGAGGTTCATGAACACAGGTTTATAAGTCCAAGTTAATTTTGCGTCAAAACACCAAATCAGGTCTTCAAAAAAAAAAACTACTACACCTGACGAGGTCCATGTGCACAGCTTTATGTGTCCAACTTGATTTTGCGTCGAAAAACCAAATCAGGTCTTCAAAAAAAAAAAAAAAACCTGACGAGGTCCATGTGCACAACTTGACGTTTCAGAGTTGATTTTGCGTCAGAAAACCAAACCAGGTCTGCAAAAAAATTACTGAACCGGACGAGATCCATGTGCACAGCTTTATGTGTCCAACTTGATTTTGCGTCGAAAAACCAAATCAGGTCCTCAAAAAAAAAAAAAACGAAACCTGACGAGGTCCATGTGCACAACTTGACGTCTCAGAGTTGATTTTGCGTCAGAAAACCAAACCAGGTCTGCAAAAAAATTACTGAACCGGACGAGGTCCATGTACACAGGTTTATAAGTCCAAGTTAATTTTGCGTCAAAAAACCAAATCAGGTCTTCAAAAAAAAAACTACTAGACCTGACGAGGTCTATGTACACTGCTTTATGTGTCCAACTTGATTTTGCATCGAAAAAACAAATCAGGTCTTCAAAAAATATATATACCAAGCCTGACGAGGTCCATGTGCACAACTTGACGTTTCAGAGTGGATTTTGCGTAAAAAAAACCGAATCAGGTCTGCAAAAAAATTACTGAACCTGACGAGGTCCATGTACACAGGTTTATAAGTCCAAGTTAATTTTGCGTCGAAAAACCAAATCAGGTCTTCAAAAAAAAAACTACTAGACCTGACGAGGTCCATGTGCACAGCTTTACGTTTCAGAGTGGATTTTGCGTCAAAAAACCCAATCAGGTCTGCAAAAAAATCACTCAACCTGACAAGGTCCATGCGTGCACAGATTTATAAGTCTTAAGTTAATTTACGCTGACGCTGATCAGATTTAAAAGAATATACAGGTGTTTCGGTGGCCTTGCATATTATTTTGAGAGGTGATTTATCTCTGACGAATAAGTCGAAAAGTGAGAGTAAAATTTTTCCTCAAGTGCTCTCTGAGGGAGTCACAGCTCCTCAATCGATCCGAATTGTAATCACATTTAAAACAGGTATTTCTAGTTCGACATTGTGCTATTCGACATTTTATTATTCGATCTTTTGCTTTTCGATCTTTTGTTTTTCGACCTTTTGCTTTTCGATATTTCACTTTTCGACCTTTTGGTTTTCGACCTTTTGCTTTTCGATATTTCACTTTTCGACCTTTTGGTTTTCGACCTTTTGCTTTTCGATATTTCACTTTTCGATCTTTTGATTTTCGACCTTTTGTACTTTCAACAATAGTGCTTTCGATGTTTTGTGGTTTCGTTATTTTGTTTCTCGACTTTATGCATTCGATGTTTTGTTTTCGACCTTTTGTATTTCGATCTTTTTTCCGTCACCCAATTATTACTGATTGTTTGAAGACAATGACGTCTGTCAAAACGACAATAGCAATATCAAGACCATGGGAACGTGATAGGTAAAAATTGGAGGTGAAAATCTAGGTGAAAACATCTTCCCAAGTGACATCACGATAATATTTCCAAAATGTTTTATTACGGCTGATCGGACTTGTCTAGAAAACTTAGATTTGTTCCGTATACTCTCAAACTACCTTCCCCATGAGTTAGTCAAATAAAATATAGACTCGATTTTTGTGTTGTGGTCTCCTTTAACTAATATGAATTTCTTTCAAACAATAATAACGCGTTCAACTATTTTTTTTTTTTGGCGAAGGTGAATTGTGCTGAAGTCTCCTCATGACCTACTGCTGTGTCGCATATTTGTGCCAAGTGGCTATTCCGTATCACCATAAATGCAGTGGATTCTCGATTATTGCTGCGTACCGCCTATACCATACCATACCATGAGGAAAAAAGCTTAACTTAAAAATACGAATAACATCATAATTTCATTGCTGGCCATGGCTACTTGCAACATGAACGCAGAATTTTTCACATCACATATAGTCCAGGCAATGGGTAGGTTCTACCTTGCAAAAGGTCGCGGAGAGTCGAAAATTTGCCGTCTAGTACGGTTTCGTGTCCTGATTCCCATGCTGAGGTTTCGAATTGGGTAAGCCGCCGCTCGGTCCTCCACATCGAAAAGTTGGTGCCGAAAGACCCAAAAAGAGCCCTTTTCACCAATCTATTCTGCATCGTCGTCTGACTTACCGCAATGGAACCACATGACTGTAGTATAGCCCTTGATAGCATTTACTGCCACGCCAGTGCGATTCTTCGCGGTTAAAAAGAAATAATTCCCTTGGCAAACGTCTAGTTTTTCTTGATTTCGAAAAGATTTTTTTTCTCATGCGGAAATATCACAAATTGACTCAACTCAGGTTGATTACGATCAGCTTCTCTCTTCTTGAGCTCGTCCTGGTCCCATAATTTTCTTAACAGCATTTGTTGACAAGGTGCATTGCAGAAAGTATAAAATTGCCAACACCAAATCAACAGTCATTTTTCCATTATTGCCAACAATCAGGAATTTTAATTTCCACAGGAAATGATACCTTGAACTGTTTTCTGCTTATACAGCATGGACCGCATCCGCAAATGCTCGTAGGAATACCGAAAAATAAATTCTTTTTCAGAGTGCGCGTAAATCTGCAAAGCTGCATCTGAACACCTGAAAATAGTCGTAACCAACACTACAAAACCCAAAACAATGAGTGATAGAAGAACCAGTTCAGGTTTCTTATTGTTCAAATTTATGTTGTGTTGGTTACGACTATTTTCAGGTGCTTAGATGCAGTTTTGCAGATTCACGCGAGCTCAAGAAAAAATTGATTTTCCGTACTCCCACGTGAATTTCAAAATTCGATCGTATGCTGAATAAACAGAAACAGTCCAAGCTATCAATTCCTGTTAAAATTGAGCTTCATGATCGATGGCAGTAATGAAAAAATGACGTTGAATTTGGTGTTGGCAATTTAACATTTCTTGCAGTGCACCATGTCAACAAAGGATTTTATGAAAACTATGAGACGAAAGCTAGCTCAAGAAGGAAAAAGCTGATCGAAATTCACTTAAGTTAGGTCAGCTGGTCATATTTCCGCATGAGAAAAAAATCTTTTTAAAATCAAGAAAAACGTGATGTTTTCCGAAGGAATTATTTGTCTTCAACCGCGAAGAATGGGACTGGGGTAGCAGCAAATACATCAATAGTTTCAACAAAGTCATAGGGCTCCATTGCGGTAGGTGAGACGGCGATAAACAGTGAATTGGTAAAAATTGGCTCTTTTTTGGTCCTTCGGCACCATCTTTTCAATGTGGAGGAGCGAGCGGCGGCTTGCCGAATTCGAAAACTCAGTATGTTGATCAGGACACAAAACTGTACCAGACTGCAAATTTTCGAATCTCCGCGACCTTTTGCAAGGTGAACCCTATTTTAATGTATCGGTCGACTGTACTAATAAGAGTCCGAAAACTCAAGACCAGGAAAGTCGTATTTTTGTTGTCTCAATTTATTTTGCGCGCCATGATAGGTAGGTACCGACAGTTTTTTTTATCGAAACTGGCGCCCAGATTAGTTTTTTAAGCTTTTTTTAATTACGGTTTGAAATAATTCGATGAACAATCCTAACTGCTTTGAGGCACTTTCTTACAAAAAAAAATAACGCGGCGTTTTAGAAGTCTCTTTATCTGAGGTCACACTAACTTAATGAGATACACATTTATTTGGAAAGAAAGCGTGTGAGTTGTGTCTTTCAGTAGCACGTGCTTCTTAGGTATACGTCATGGTTTGGTTATCTTTTTCAGTTGAGTTATAACACGTGGAATGCAATCGATTTTAAAGCTGATATGAAAAGGAAATCGAACAAACCAGGGGGAAGGCTTTTTCAATCAGCGTGATTGATATCATTGCGTTTTACTTCTCTGCCGAGATTATTAATAAAATGAAAAGGTGAAGTCAATCAAAGTGTAACTAACGAGACGTGATATTAAACGGATCCCATTCAATCCATTAAACTCTTCATAATTGATAAAATAAATTTTCCGAGGCGACCCACTTCGGTTGGATTGATTTGGAAGAAAAAAGTATCGGGTCGGGTCAGGGATTGCAACATAATGGAGACGCACAATATTCCACGGTAGGCAACTTACAATACACCGGTGACTTACTGGCAGACGCAGTCAATATGAAAGACTCGTAGAGAAGAATAAGGTGTGCAGTTCACTAGATACGTTAAATTATTATGGTATTTATGCTGGTTCTTGGTGAGTTTAAAGATATGAGGATAAATTTTACTTTTATACAGGTGATCCTAAAAGGTCAGACTAAAAAAGTGCTATGATAATAATTATATTAAGTTATGATATGGAATATTTTGTGAAGCCCATGAAACATGATAAAAACATTCTTCGACTTTTACTTTCAGAGTTATAGAGAGTGGTCCTTCAAATCCTTTTAGTTCCGTTACTTCAAAAAAGTCAACTATTTATGTCAACTATTGGTGGCACATAACTACCGTATGTTCGTTAAAATCATGAATTAGGGCAGGCTGTGAACTTCGAAACGTATGTCCAAAATGTATTCCATGACGACCACTCATCATGTTGACATCGAATTTGAGTGATTATTGATGAATTCACGACATACGTTTCAACTTCCATAGCCGGCCCTAATTCATGATTTCAACGAATAGACGGTATATCAACCACTGAATGTGTATTGAATTGTTTTGAAACATTGCGAGCCAGAAACCTTCAAACTTATTTTCTTCTTCAAAAATGCCTCCTAATCATCAGGTTGGTCCCTCATTTGATGTAGAACAGACGTGTGAAATTGACACACGGTTTTCTATCAAGGACTTTGGAGGGGGGGGGGGGATTTTGAAATAACTTGGATTTCTCTCCTTCTGACTCATCCTGTATACTAAATGGAAATCTAGTACACACTCAGTGTTGATATCTTTCATCCACTATTCTGCCGCCAAAAGTTTACCTCAATCTTTTGAAATGCCGAAACTACATATACCCTGTTTTTTCAGTTGAAGTCGATGGTTCCGCATCCAGAAAAAAATTAAATTGCGAAATTTTTACACATCACAGTAACATCAGAACACCCACGATATGCACGCAATCCGCTAGGCTGGGTGCAAAATGATGTTCAAAAGCATAGAGTAGGTCAGGCGTTTATTGGTATTTATTTCAAAACGTAAATGTCAAAATGTTTTTTTAATTGAAAAAAAGCTGCTCGTCCCTAAGACGTCTTTATTCTCTATTTTCAGCTTACTGTTTTATATCTTTATAAGTATGTATTGTGACCCGTCAGGAAAAAATGTCTTGTTGATTTTCCATTTCCACAACGCAAACTTTGAAAGATATAAAAAAGTAAGCTAGAAATATAGAATAAACAAGTCTTAGAGACGGACAGCTTCTTTTGAACTTTGAAAACATTTTGACATTTACATTTTGAAAAACCAAACGCCTCTGCCTACCTACTCTGTGCTTTTGAACATCATTTTGCACCCAGCCTACCGGATTGCGTGCATATCGTTGATGTTCTGATGCTACTGTGATGTGTAAAAATTTCGAAGTTTAATTTTTTTTTCTTCGTGTTTGGTCACAAAAAGGTTGAGATTGATGCATCTTTATATTCAGATGAGCGTGAGGAATCCAAAAACTGATTAAAAAAATATAGTTGCCATTAAAAAAAAACAAAAGTTGACTGTCAGTGCTCAGAAGCATCATTATGAAAAAAATATTTTTTACTGTCGAATCATAGAAGACATTATACCATTTAATCTGATTTTCGAATTTTTGAAGATCGGATAAGGAATAACGATGCTACAGCGGTAGCCGTTCTTTATGCACTCCTCTGTATATTTTAAATCTATCGATTACATGTTTCGACGCCTGCCGCCGCAATACTTTTTCTTCGTAATAACGTGTGACCATCACTGAACAAAAGTGTTTCATATTTAAATTTGATTTGGTTTGATAACGATGATGGTCGGCTTAGTACTCCCAGCCAGGTCTTTCTCGGGATCTTTTTTAAATTCCGTAAACCATCTGGCCAAGTTCTTAGACAACCAGTTATACAGCTTGCCGTTGCCGAACGACATTTTTTGGTCTCGCGATATTTACTCAAGGTGTATAAATGGTCGCCTAAAAACGTGGTCATGTGGTTTTCGGGCTTCAATGAAGATCAGGCAGGTACAGGTGTTAAGATTGACCCCTCCACTAGCTGCTTTGAATTTGCCTATAAAAATTTCTCAACCATTAATTTACAGGGTGACGCAAAAAAATATTTCCATCAACATGCAGTCGATGCAGACTTTTTAAAATAAATAAAAATCACAATCAAACCGATTTTGAGGGTTTTTCCAACTAGGTACCCAAAAATTTTTTGATAAATGAACCGGTAAGTGTTATATCTATTTGTATTGAGGACAAAAGTCTGCATTCATTGCATTATTTGAATGAATGTGGATGTAATAAAACACGGTAATTTTTTTGCGACACCCTGTATATCAGGAATCTAGAAAAATGTTATGAGCAAAGAAAAATTCAGTAGAAATCCTTCAAAAATCAGTTTTTATTGTTAAATTGGTTCAGAGATAAGCCGGCTAGCGGGGGGTCAATCTTAACGTGAACAACATGTACAGACACAGTCGGGGGCCCAAATTTCGTGGGTATCGCCAAAAAAAAAGTTGCAAAATTGGGGTTTTCGATCAAATCAAGTGAAAAAGCAGGAAGAGTTCCGAGTAAGGTGGGTACTTCTAATTTTATTTCCTAGTATATTTTGGGACTCCGTTATATTCAATTTCACGGCTTTTTTCATTAAAGTGAAAGTGAGCTATGGAAAAATGTGTTGAATTGGTACGAATGGTACGATGCTGACTTGATTGTAAGTCTTAGTCTTGGCAGCTAGCTGTTTGCATGTGATATGTAAGTATAATGTGACCGTATCGCCTCGTCATAGACTACGCGTAACTGGAAATTTTCGAGAGTACAAGAGGAATCGCAATTTGCAATTTTTATTAGTTCATTACCAGCGTTATGATCACTTTATACCTATGGTGACCTAATACTGATACTGATAGTCCAGTCACTATGTTCAACCAATCTTATCAATTTCGGAAAAATTATTAGAGGGATGAAACTTTGTATATGCATTCCTTTGATTGTTATGAAATGTCATGAATGGCCTATAACAGTCCCCCAAAATCCAAGCTTGGGAACTTTGGATAATCTCCATCAAGTCTTAAAAAGTCGTTTTCTCGAGGAAGGAACCATTTCTTTATCCCAAGATTATCCTTTTTGTAATTGAATGATTACGTACTTACTACCCCGTCTTGACAATCACCATACACTATCTCCACTTTTACATAGCTGGCGAATCAAGGATGCTGGCCAATTAAATTTCTGATAATAATTCTTCTCTCGGAAAATCACTGATTTATTGAAAAAAAAAGTTGAATTATGAAAAAAATGGTCAAAGATATTTCAGAACCAGGACCCGTGAGCATAAAATTACAATTTATATTATAGTGATCTTAATGTCTTGAAAATTTCAGCTCTCTAGTAATTTTTCCGAAGAAGAAAGAGATGATGACTGGTCGATGGAAGTTATAGGTATTACCAGAAAGTATTATGCTCTATATTAAGTATTGCGGTCAAGAGCCATAAAGCGCATGCACAGACATGCTTAAACAATGTTGAATTCTCAAATTGTGGAGGATATAGTCCAGGACCGATTTGAAATGAGGTAGACATCTTTGATATAAAGCTGAGTTTTTGCAGAGACATTCGGAAGCATGTTCTTATTGACCAAAAAAAAGTCCCCAAGTGTCCCGTTGGCGCTAGCCGAGTTATGGGGTGAAAACCGCCCTTAAAAGTGACACGGTGCTGGTTTTTCTCATTTTTCTGCCAAACGGTCACTTGCACGTGAAATATATATGGAACTCAAAATATTCCCCACTAAAATCTGCATCGAAAAGGTCCTATCAACCACATGCCTAGGTCCCACCCAATTTGCGTAAACGGCGGTTGAAGTGGGGGGTAGTTTCAAGCGCGCCACAAGAAATTTATGTAACGCTGTGTTTCAAGGTAGATATCTGATGAATGGCTGATCTGACAGCAAAACCGTTGGAAACGAAATTGTTCATCATCATGTTCTGCATACGATGCATGAGTTGTCAATCCCTTTGGTTTTTTTTTTTTGGGTTATATCACGAAAAAGTGCCCCATATGCAGTGCAGAAATTTCAAATAAATTGTAATTTTACAATCGCTTTTGGTCCTAAAAGGCCGGTCTTTGACACGGGTCATCGCTGATATATTCTTAGTCAAATAAAAAAAGTCCACGTCCATCCTCCCCACATTAATCAAGTTTTGAGGGGGTAAACCACCCTTGAAGTGACTTCCAACTGATTTTTCTTAATTTCCGGCTGAACGGTTGCTCAAATGTAAAATTAGTAGGTGACCGAAAATATTCCTGAGTAAATTTTGCATCGAAAAGGTCGAATACATTAGGCAGCAGTCACACTGAGCCACCCACCACCACCCACTACCATCAACCAAAAATCAAACGCACGCAATGTAATGATGCTGGTCACACTGCAGTCACCTCTTACCACCGCCCAGTGACCACCGGTGGCCATGTGTTTGAAATTTCCAAAGTGGTGGTCAGTGGTCGGTGGTTAACAATGCACATCTTGATGCGCATGCAGAACAAACATTTTGTGCATACATACAACATACAATGTGTATGTCCCGAAGAGAACAAAGGTTTCACTTTTGTCACTAACAAATTGTTACATTTCTTGTTCATACGGTAATAACTGTAAAATTGTTCTTCATCATCAACAAGCTGCGGCACTAATTGATGAAATTCTCCTAGTTGTTCTCTATCGAGAGATATTTGACGCACCCATATGTTCCGGCGTTTTTTACGGATTTTTTCGAAATGTAGTATAAAGCTACAGCTTCGTCGATATCTGAGTCATCAGACGAAATCATTGCAATCAGAGAACTTGTCAATGTTGTCATGACATGAGCTGGGCCGCTATTCTTGAATCGTGTGAGAAAAGTCCCTGGGAGTATGAAATACATTCCGCAGTACACTGATGTAGCGAATGTTGCCTAAAATCGTGGTTTTTAGGCAACTTTCGCTACAGAATTGTAGTACGGATTATATAAAACAGGATTATGTCAAATTCAGGAGGGGGACACGGTGGTTACCGGTGGACGATGGACGGTGGCTCAGTGAGACCAGGGCGGATTATTTTGCTTGATGGTAGTGGGTGATGGTGGGTGGTAGTGGGTGGTGATGGCTCCAGTGTGACTGCTGCCTTAATCAACTAACTCCCACCCAGCTCTTGCAATCACCGTTCGAAGTTCTACAAATTCGAAGAGCACGATCTAGACACCCGCTCCGACGCTGCTTAACAGCGGATATCTCAAAAACGGCTTGTTGTAGAATAAAAATGGAGAAGGTTCAATTTATAGGGCGAAACATGTTTCATGAGGTGCGGGTAATGATTTTCAGTTTTACGGGTGATATGGATGAGTTTCAGCGGTTCCTAAATCGTCTCCCAAATAAGAAAAATTAAAAATTTCATGGTTATGTGCCTGTTAAAGACAGATTTTTTTGCAAGTGATCAATATATAAATTTTAAATTGCCCATCGCTGAATTGGCAAGGAATTGTGCATCGAATGAAGTTTTGTTCATTTGGCTGGTCCCTACCTAAGCTGTGCAAAACACGTACAAAATTGAGGGTAATTCCGAACACGCAGGGAAAATCTCGTATAACTCCGTCTATAGAAGCGTGTATCTCAAAACTGGCTGGTTTAACAGAAAAATGCGCTGAGAAAGAATTGATAGAGTTAAGTGTCCTCTACAAGAAGCAGTCCTTGTTTTTTCTCTAAATAAAAAATGATATGTGCTAAGATCGTTTTTCATAAGAGTCTCGACGGAAATAAAGATTTCCGGCTGGGTTTTGCACAGTGCCCTTTTACAATGAATTATATATTTTTAAAATGTCCAGAACAATAATTTTTATCAAGAGTATCAAAAAAATGGTGACTAGCAATGTATAAGTATAATGATAATTGTATTAGTCCGTACTCCAGCGTTTCCCTGAAGCCTTACCACACGGACATAACATTTTATTGTCTCGATCAATTCTTACATTACAGGAGCGTTGTGAACGTTGTTTACAAGATGTTGCTGCTGGCACGTTCGGCAGAGGAGAGAGTGAGGCTCTCGCATGACATGTGTTATCGCGGTTAGACAGAGGGGGTTGCCGCTTGAGGCGCGCTATTTAAAATACTATTTAAATACATAACAATAATAATAATAATAATGCTAGTAATGGATTCTGGGGTAATGGTAACAACACAAATTAAAACAAGTGAGTATGCCTTCACGTGCGTGAGTCTCAGTAGCGCATTTTCTCAAAGAGGCATATTGTGAACGTAAAGAAATTTGGTTGAAGGAGAAACACCACTCCTTGCCCACTTTCTTCATTCGAAACTCATTGTGATATTTTGTTATCAGAATGGGGTACTTGCCAATGAAATAGATTTGGATGAAAATTCTTTCACTCATCAATATTTTTTTGTTTGAGGGCGGGAGCTGGGAGCGGCGACTAATCAACAGTAGTCTATTCTTTCCCATTTTCAGTCGGCTATCCATATAGCGAAAGAATTAGATCGCTATGTCTTCGGGTTTATGTTTTCCATTTATCTCTTACTTTGAGGGCAGCGTGTGGGAGTGGCAGCATTCGGTAAAGTAACTGTTGCACAGTTAGAGTTAGGAGTTTCTAAATGTTTAAGGAAATATGACAATCAGTGAAAATTGTGAAAGTTGCATTTTACTTTCCCGGCCCACCCACGAACACGGAGGGAAAGTATTGTAATCGTGCAGAAAAAAAGTTTCGAGATTTCACCGGATATATCCGTTTTGAGGTCCTCCAAGACGATTAAGACCATTTTCAGAATGATGTCTGTCTGTGTGTGTGTGTGTGTGTGTGTGTGTGTGTGTGTGTGTGTGTGTGTGTGTGTGTATGTGTGTATGTGTGTCTGTCTGTGATCTTCCACGATAACTGCCGTAACGTTGACTGGATCGACTTGATATTTGGTATACAAACATGGTTGTTTCCTGAAAAGAGCCCATTAGTTTTTGGCTGTCATCTGTCAAACCCAACTGTCACTATCATCAAATGTCAGAAGCTATATCTCACGGAACTCAACTTGCAATATGTCATTTGAAAGCCCTTGAAAAACTGTATTCAGAACAGTTGAAAACATTGCCCTATCTGTCATCTGTCAAATAATAAAAAATGTTAAAGTTCAAAACTTTACCAATTGATTATTCAAAATCTATCCGATGGATTGGAACCAGATTTGGCAGGAAGCAACACAACAAAAGAGTCAAATTGAGGCCGCAGTTGCAGTTTTCCACCATTCTCCAGTTGAGCGTAATGAATTTTCGAAATTTCTCCTGGCCGTTGCCACTCAGGAGGGGCTCTCGCCGGTGTTTCGACCAGCACGACTCGCTTTTGTAGCAGGACTCCACTCAAAAATTTATTCCTGCTCGGGGATCGACTTTTTTTTGGAAATTTCAACTGATATCGAAAGTAGATTGTATTGAGCGTCGTGCAGGTCTATTTTCAGAGTTGACACGGTTTCGGTTTCCCGACTGTAATTTTTTCAAAATGAAATTTGCACATTCCGTGAATTTGAGAAAAACGCAATGCAAACTTCTACATGCGGTAGGCCCCACGAAATATTAATTTTAGGTGCAGACATGCTGTAAATAAAAGTTAGAGAAAAGATTGAGCTAATTTTTGGAGGAAAAAGTTTCGAAATCGGATCAACAGTTGCCGAGTTTTCCTCTCTGGAAAAACTGCAAATTTTCCAACTTTTTATTCAGTGAACAGATTTCTCGGAATTGTTTTTTTTAGAGAATAGATAACTGGTTCTTGAACATTTTCCAATAATTTCTCTCCAATTTCCCGGAAATTTTCCTCCTGAAAATATAAAACCACTCATGCGATCGTACAAATTAAGCGGTTCTGTCACGATAATTACCGAATTATTGATCCGATCAAATCGAAATCAGGTACGGAGGCCTAAGTTCAGCCTGGAATGTTCTGATTAGACTTTGGGTGGATGATTTTGATCGGAAGCCCTCAGGTGGCACATTGGGTCTGGGTTTGTCTGCCCAAGCTCTAAATTGAAAATATAGAGTTGAAATTTGACACAAAGATGCAGTGAAAGTTTTCAATCAAGTTTTTGTAATTTCATCATCATATCTGAAGTAGGAACAAAAATTTCAATAAGGAACCAGCATTGCATTTTTGAGATATCACAGCAGTTAGCTACCTAGTTCTACCTTTTTGATCATTTCATCACCTTGGAAAACTGACCTAACCTGTCATTTTTTCTGTCCGCTCAACAATGGATGCAGGATGCTCGCTAAACGCTCGACTAAATAGAATTTTTTCATCAATTTCCAAATCGAATCGCCCCCTCCCGAAGGGACACTTCGATCAAAATCATTACTGACGTCTCTGGATACCGCCGGGAAAGTTTTGTGTCGCCCCACAACAGATTTTTTTGTTTGGAGGCGGCAGCTGGAGGCGGCATCTGGAGGCGGCGGCTGATTAAAAGTGGCCTATCTTTTTCCAATTTCAGTCAGCTATCAATATAGTGAAAGAATTAGATCGCTATGTCTTCAGGTTCATGTTTTTCATTTATCTCTCACTTTGGGGGCGGCGTGTGGGAGCGGCAGAGTTTGGCAAAGAAATTCTTGCACAGTTTGAGTCAAGAGTTTCTTAATGTTCGAGGTAACATTATCAGCTGAATCAGTGAAAATTGTTGAAAGTTGCACTTTTTTCTTTTGGGGGCGGAAGCTGGAGGCGGCGCCATATCAAAAGTAGCCTATCCTTCTCCATTTTTAGTCAGCTATCCATATAGCGAAAAACTTGGATCGCTATGTCTTCGGGTTCATGTTTTTCATTTATCTCTTACTTTGGGGGCGGCGCGGCGTGTGGGAGCGGCAGCGTTCGGCTGAGCAAATGTTGCACAGTTTGAGTTGGCAGTTCCTAAATGTTAAAGGGAACATCTCAATCAGTAACATTTGTGAAAGTTGCACTTTTTATCGTTTGGGGGCGGAATCTGGGGGCGGCGACCAATCAAAAGTAGCCTTTCCTTTCCCATTTTTAGTCAGCTATTTATATACCGAAAGAATCAGATCGCTATGTCTTCGGGTTTATGTTTGTCATTTTAAAGTGATTGGGGGCGGTTTTTAGCAGTTTTTTCATGTCGGCGGCGCATATTGAACACGGAATGTTTCTTGGCTTACGTTTATAAGTGGCAACTATGTATTATTCAGAAAATGAGAACACTAGAGCATCAGGTCTGGTAGAAAGTGCAATATTATGTTATTTCAAGTTTATCGGGGGCGGTTTTCTCTATGTTGGCGGCGCAATATGGACATCCAATATAGCCTAGCCCTCCTTTGAGAGTGGCAGCTATGTAACAGCGAAAAAATTAGAAAGCTAGGTCGTCTAGTTTGGGAGGAGTTCGAGGAACGGACGGACGGACGGACGGACGGACAGACGGACGGACGGACGGACGGACGGACGGACAGACGGACGGACGGACGGACGGACAAAGCGGTTGCAATAGCGATTTTCATCAAGATGGAAAATGCGCTAAAAAACGAGTAGGTAATGTACCTACACTATTTTTTCAATAACACGTTCACGTCATTGTCCTTCGATTCAAATATACAGCCTTGGATGCTGTACTCGGTGGACTTGAGAAAATCAGTTTTTTTTTTAATTTGTGTTGTTACCATTACTATTATTATTATTATTATTATTATTATTATTATTATTATTATCATTATACTTATACATTGCTAGTGTCACCATTTTTTTGATACTCTTGATAAAAATTTTTGTTCTGGTCATTTTAAAAATAAATAGTTCATTGTAAAAGGGCACTGTGCAAAACCCAGCCGGAAATCTTTATTTCCGTCGAGACTCTTTATGAAAAACGATCGTAGCACATACAGGGTGTCCCATAATTAGCGTGCAATACTCCACCAGCAGATTTTACAGCTGAAAATAAGAAAAAAAGTTCCTATAAACATAGGTCGAAAAATGCTTCATAAGCGAGCTACAGCCCTCTAAAAGTAGTACCCTGAAGATGGTTTTTATTCAATATTTTCGAAACTGTTGACAGCAGAATCATGAAATTTTGCACATTGGCCAATCTTTTGATGTCTAATAATATGCAATAATAATAATTTCAAAATTCTATCCAGAAATGGGTCAGACTGTGGGGGGTGGGGGGTAAAATCACCCCAACTTTTTCAAGTGTCGTTTTTTTGCAACTTTAGCATAAAGTTATGAAACGTCGAAGCATTTTGCATAAAAAGGGTCCTCTTGTTCAACTCCGATAGGAAGCACCGTTCTCGAATAAAATCGATTTGAAAATTACCCTACCTGTCATAAAAATCATAATGAAATTACAAAAAGAAAAAAATTGAGCGTAGGCCATGGAACACGACTACTATGATTGGGGAAAAATAATCAAGACAGGGTGACAGATTCATGAAATAAGTTACAGTGTGTTTGAAAGTTTTGTTTGAGGGGTTTCTGATGCGACTAAAAAAGTTGTTGACGGGAATAGGTATTATTTTATTTTTTTCGTTGAGTAAGAACTCCTCCAAGAAAAAATGTACAGGCATTGCTTTCAAGCTTTGTAGAATTCAAAAAAAAAATGAAAATCTTTGATTTTGATTTTTGAAAATTCAAAAACTAGATAGCATCGACAATGCATTTTCCCCCAAGAAAGTCGCGTGCCAAATTTGAACTTTCTATTTAAAAAAAAGGTACCAAAAATGATTTCTACTATTTCACTTTTTCATGTCTACGAGAAATCATTTTTGGTACCCTTTTTTTTGAAAATAGAAAGTTCAAATTTGGCATGCGACATTTATTGGGGAAAGATGCATTGTCGATGCTATCTAGTTTTCTAATTTTCAAAAATCAAAATCAAAAATTTTCAATTTTCTTTTGGAAATTTTCAAAATTTGATAGTAGTGCCCGTACATTTCCTTTTTGGAGGAGTTTCTACTTGACGAAAAAAATAAAATAAGACCGGTTCCCGTCAACAACTTCTTTAGTCGAATCAGAAACCCCTTAAAGCTAATTAAAGAAGTTTTATTGCGGGTACTGTTTTGTAAAAATGGAACGTTTCGAAAACCAAGAGCTGGCAGACATGCACTTCGTGTATGACTTCTGTAATGAGCTTTTTTCCTAAACATAAAAGTCGTGTTCCATGGGCTACGCTCAATTTTTATTTTTTTGTGTAATTTTCATTATGAATTTTTATGACATGTAGGGTAAGTTTCAAATCGATTGTACTCGAGAACGGTGCTTCCTATCGAAGTTGAACAAGGGGACATTTTTACCGCAAAATGCTTTAGGGTTTCATAATTTCATGCTGAAGTTGCAAAAAAACAGCACTTGAAAAAGTTGGGGTGATTTTACCCCCCACCCCCCACAGTCTGACCCATTTCTGGATGGAATTTTGAGATTGTTATTATCAAATATTATTAGACATGGAAAGATTGGCCGATGTGCAAAATTTCATGATTCTGCTGTCAACAGTTTCGCAGATATTGAATAAAAACCATCTTCAGAGTACCACTTTTAGAGGGCTGTAGCTCGCTTATGAAGCATTTTTTGACCTATGTTTATGGGAACTTTTTTTCTTAGTTTGGGTCGCAGAATCTGCTGGTGAAGTATTGCACGCTAATTATGGGACACCCTGTATAATTTTTTAGTTAGAGAAAAAACAAGGACTGCCTCTTGTAGAGGACACTTAACTCTATCAATTCTTTCTTGGCGCATTTTTCTGTTAAACCAGCCAGTTTTGAGATACACGCTTCTATAGACGGAGTTGTACGAGATTTTCCCTGCGTGTTCGGAATTACCCTCAATTTTGTACATGTTTTGCACAGCTTAGGTAGGGACCAGCCAAATGAACAAAACTTCATTCGATGCACAATTCCTTGCCAATTCAGCGATGGGCAATTTAAAATTTATATATTGATCAGTTGCAAAAAAATCTGTGTTTAACAGGCACATAACCATGAAATTTTTAATTTTTCTTATTTGGGAGACCATTTAGGAACCGCTGAAACTCATTCAGATCACCCGTAAAACTGAAAATCATTACCCGCACCTCATAAAACATGTTTCGCCCTATAAATTGAACCTCTTCCATTTTTATTCTACAACAAGCCGTTTTTGAGATATCCGCTGTTAAGCAGCGTCGGAGCGGGTGTCTAGATCGCGCTCTTCGAACTTGTAGAATTTCGAACGGTGATTGCAAGAGCTGGGTGGGAGTTAGCTGATTAGTGTATACGACCTTTTCGATGCAAAATTTACTCAGAAATATTTTCGGTCACCTACAAATTTTCATTTGAGCAACTGTTTAGCCGGAAATTGAGAAAAACCAGTTGGAAGTCACTTTAAGGGTGGTTTACCCCCTCAAAACTTAGTTAATGTGGAGAGGACGGACGGGGACTTTATTTATTTGACTAAGAATATATCAGTGATGACCAGTGTCAAAGACCGGCCTTTTAGGACCAAAAGCAATTGTGAAATTTCAATTTATTTGAAATTTCTGCATTGCATATGGGGCACTTTTTCGTGATATAACCGAAAAAATTTTTCTAAAGGGATTGACAACTCATGCATCGTATGCAGAACATGATGATAAACAATTTCGTCCCCAACGGTTTTGTTGTCAGATTAGCCATTCATCAGATATCTAACTTGAAACACGGCGTTACATAAATTTCTCGTGGCGCGCTTGAAACTACCCCCCACTTCAACCGCCGTTTACGCAAATTGGGTGGGACCTAGGCATGTGGTTGATAGGACCTTTTCGATGCAGATTTTAGTGGGGAATATTTTAAGTCCTATACTTATTTTACGTGCAAGTTACCGTTTGGCAGAAAAATGAGAAAAACCAGCACCGTGTCACTTTTAAGGGCGGTTTCCACCCCATAACTCGGCTAGCGCCAACGGGACACTTGGGGACTTTTTTTTTGGTCAATAAGAACATGCTTCCGAATGTCTCTGCAAAAACTCAGCTTTATATCAAAGATGTCTACCTCTACCATATAAAATTATCAAACGGTCCTGGACTAATAACTGAACTTTCATTACTTTTATTAGTCCCCGGACGTTAGTGGGAACGGGAAATATTTCATACTTTTATACCAAGCATCGTCACTTTGCATGCCTGTTGCTGGAGATTACCTTCGACCGATTTGGCTGTGGAGACGTCGGGCAAATCGTGTAGACACTTTATACAGGGTGAAGCTTGAAAAAAATGTTGAATAAATCGTAAATCGTAATCCATAATCGATGGATGGACGTATGTAAGTCACGACTTTGATGACTGATTTCATGCTCTTGGAGGTGATGTGAACAGTTCTCACGATGAAAAAAAAGTTGAAGATCTTAGTTTTGAATCTAGCAGGCTTTGTCGATGTCTCCACTTCCACTTTGCGTTTAAGTTTGAACATAATTGTTAGAGTAGTCGGAATACCAGAGGGACCTGTCGGCGGAGCCTAACTGCGCGAATTTGGTTCATCTAGTGGCGCACCTAGATTTGCAGTGGGATTTTAGGTTCGCCTGTGACCTGGTAATGGTCCACCACTCCAGCTGATGTTGTTGCTTCCCCTATTTCAACACACGGACTCGTCCAAAATGATTTTTCTGTTTAGCCCCGCCCATAGGTCCCTGTGGTGTGCCGTCAACTCTAGTCGGAACATCAAGTAAAACAATGAAGAAACTCCACTTGCAACGATTTTTCAAACAATTGAGTGTTTTATATTTCACCCTGCATACACTGTCTGCACGATTTGCGCCAATGTCTCCACATGCAGATTGGTCGAGGGTGGTCTCAGTACTGACTTACTTACTGACTGTTATTGTTACTGACTTACTCTCAGTACCTACTTACTGTACAACCCTTGCTTTGAAATCTAAAATCTTAGTTGAAAAACTGCCACCGCGTCGGTTTAACAATAATTATTGTTATTATTGCAGAGCAAGACAAACCGGAAAAATTATTATTATTACTTTCTTACATTACATTCCGCATGAAGCGCAATTGAGTAATTTCAGTATGAGATACTAAAGTAGCAAGTGGTCACTCATGTTTGATATCTTCATCTTAATCGTGGAACTCGATGGTAATTGCTCTTGGATGCATCTAACATCAAACATCAGCGTACCGTGACAGTTTCGAACGAAAGCCTCGTGCGCTTTTCGGCTTTATTACAGAAGAAAGGCAGAAAAACGCAAAATGTTCTTAAATTTGGCTTTTGACAAAAAACCCAACGCGGTAAATTATCGTGAAAAAGCGGTCCTATCTTTAAATAATAGCTTGAGCAATTATTACTGCATGTTATAGGTATGTATACTACAGGAATAAGTAGGTACAGTTAGATAATTATAATGGACATGATGATGACCGTCAGAGAATCCAGAAATTGTGTGTACCTATGTGACGTTAGTATGGACACACATAATATACGCAAAAGTGATTGAACTCTGCTCTTGGTTACCTACTCTTTTTGTTTATAAAAAGACCAAAACTCGAAAAATACTGACTTGTTTGTTCAGTTGTGCGGGTCCAATATTTATTTTTCAATTACCTCCACAAACTGACCTTTACTTACCGCCTGTATTTTCAGCAATTTCACTGGAATGAGCTAGGAAAGAGCCATTTTTGATGTTTGTAAAATAGGCTGCAATATTAGATTTATTCATAAATAGCGACATTTCAGTTGTCTACGTTTTGGCGCTCATCAACAAACGTAAATGCATCAAAATCGTTCGTAAGATTACGCTTGCACCTACGGTCCTTTCATGAGTTTGATTACCTACTTAATTACCAGAAACGTTGTTTACAATCATGTACCTACCTAATTGATCAGAAAATGAGGGCGGATCAAGATAGATCCGCCCAGCGATTATCACAGTAAAAAGGAAAAAAATACCATTGAATTGAAACATAATGTTTGAGTCATTTCTGAATTTCTGTCAGTTATTCAGATTCAATATTTTAGCTTTTTTTTAATAGATAATTTTTCATCAATTCTGCGTGGTAACATTTTATTATATGGAACCTGAATTTTCAGAATTCTTGTTGGTTATTTCGATTTTCATCCCCTAAGAACAAACCTAATTCATCAGTAACATTTTTTTCATGAGTCTTCTTGTAAACACGTCGCGAAATTTACAACTTCACAGGGTTGCAGGGTTTTTGCCAAAAGTTGTCATTTTCGTCCCATCACTGTGGGAAAGGCGCCGGGCGGAAAGAAAAACTGATTCTTTGAGTTCCACGCAAGTTTGGAGGTTCAATTTCAATGGAAACAGTCAGACAGAAAACACTTTGGCCTATTCAAACTTACGTGTTATTAGTGTTATTACTAATCAAAAGGGAAGGGAAAATGCAAATAATAGCTGTTGATAACAGATTTTTTTTTGTGCTCCTGGATGGATCGACTTTGAGAACCCTGAAGAGCAATCCTGTCAAAGGAAATTGCTTCTTCATCAAATTCCGTATTTTTTCAAATATTTGGAGTATTTATAGTCCGAGGTAGGTATAGTCTATAGTACTAGATAGTACCTGGTACTGTGTTCGAACCGAGGTTCGAACTCTTGTGTTAGGTACGCGATCTCCGAGGTTGCATGGTAGAGCAGCTTATAGCTGAATGCCGCCTCGTAAAATAAGACAATTAAATAAATAAATAAATAAATAAATAAATCTCGACAGTTTAAGGATCTCTAGTCTCGAATAAAAACAAGAGAGGCACAATACGATAAAGCCATCACACAAGACATTCAGTTGTTCCAAGAGCGAGAAAAGTGATTCAATTCTAATAATATTTGAATCATATTCATATTGATCATCTATCAAAATATGTTATACTGAGTAAGTTGGAATGAGTTTCCGACCAATCAAGGCGTTTGAGGAGGTGGTTGGAGTCTCTCAAGGGCGATCGCGCCCTTCACTGGAATAAATTTTATATAAAAAACATGACTCTTTGGCAACCAACTACTACGGACCTTCCAATAAGTCGAACAAAATACAATGCATTCTTGAAATAAAGTGGATCTGGGTGGAGAAGAGAAGGATTTCACCATAGCTGTGCTTCTTTTAAACCCTGACCGGAGGCAAGTGGGTCAGCATCCCGCTTACATGAAGTTGACACGGACAGAACATGATTTTGTGAATGTTCGGTCGTCTATAATAGTGCTATTCTGTAAAAATAACATTCCATAAACGCTTTGTAATGTTAAAATTCCTGTCAGCCATTGGCTGTTGCCTAGGTAATGACAACGTAACAGAGCCTTTACCCATTATGGATTGTAATTTTTAAATTTTATATATTTTTTTAATTCTGAGGTCACCTGCCACACCAAACTCTTTGGCGCCATTTCTGGAATTGTCAAGTTCACTCTCAAGAATGTAAATCCAGAAGCCCTTTGCTTTATCACAAAATGCATAGTTTAGGCGCTAATCCATCGGATTACCATAAGTTACGTTGCTCAAACTGATGCTTACCTACCACGTCTACGTACTTCCTTTCTACACTAGTTTGTACTTCTACGTTCCACATTGGTGTGCCTGCTTATAGTGCAATCAGAGAGGTGAAAAACACTCATTATCACAACCACATTTTCCGAAGAAAGCTATCTCTCTTACACAATCTATAAAACTTTGCCGCCTGATTTCAACAAAAATGCTACAATAAAAAATATTTACAACTTAAAAAAAAACAAAAATGCTTGTACCGAAAAAACGAGTCATGACCTAGGTAGGTATACTCGTAGAATCAGACACAACCTATTAATTATTATTATTCTTTCGGGGAAACTGCAATCCTCTTTCACGTCGTCAATCCCAATTTTCTTGGTCTTCCTCTCACTCTCCTTACTCCCGGTCTCCATTTCAACACTCTTCTTGGGGTTCTCACTTCACTCATCCTTATTACATGTCCCAGCCATTCTATTCTTCGACTCTTTGTGAATCGAACAATGTCCTCACCGTCTATCAGTTCGTTCAATTCATAGTTCATCGTTCATCCTTATCCGCCACTCTTCGTGTCCACTTTGCACTGGTACACTTTTTTTTTGTTGTAAAATTCTGTGTTGAAATGTTCTGAGATGCTGTTTGTCGGTCGTCGCGCTTTCTCGATGTCCAAGCTTCACATCCATATGCTACATCGCGCCTTACAATGGTTCTGTAAATTTTTAACTTTGCATCTCTGTCCATCAATCTTGATTTCAGCAATCCTTTGTACCTGTAATAACATCAACTTCCACTGAGCACTCTGGCTTGAATCTCGCTACTGATGGAATTATTTTGATTCATCCTTGATCCCAAGTATACACAGAAATTCCTATACGTGAATTCGTCAGTCTCGCATTGCAGGTGTCGTCTGACGGCTAGGGACCTGTGGTGGGAGCACGCCGTCAATCGGTTACGAAATTCGTGTTCGTATACGAATTTTGCTAGCACGCCACTTTCATGTTTCGTAAATAGTGAATATCGCCCAATCCCTTGCGTCTTCTGCCCCGTGCAGAGCATGCGTTCAAGCGGTTACGAAGTTCGTTTTCGTATCCGAATTTTGCGAGCACGCCACTTCCTTTTTTCGTAGAAATCGACCAGCCCCTTGCGTATCCTACCCACAGCCGTGCCTATGCACAGCCCGCAAGCTCCGTGCGAATACGAAAACCTTGGGTTTTGCGGAAAGTGTCGATCTTTCTTGTCTTTGTCTAGCAAAATATATCTGCATCTTCCCTCTTCGTCGCTGAAATTTTAGCAATATGGCGGCCTTCATCCACGGGCACGACTTTTTACGATCGTTTCCGATTGCGAAGACGAACAAAAATACTCAAGTTTATACAATAGAAAATACGCAAGCTTCGTATATGAAATTCGTAAACAGACGGCGTGCTCCCCGCACTGGGGTGGGACTCTGTGTTGTCGCTATCGACAGTCGCTTCTAAGCGATAGTCGCTTAGCATAGGGAACTTACATGTACCTGCTCAAGGTCAGGTAGAAAGCGGCTGTTGACAAAGAACACAGAGCCCACCCCAGGAGTTTTCATTGCTTCTATTTGGTTTTGTCACTCTTCATCTGTAGTCCTCTTCTTGTTGCTTCCTTATCCAGAGAGGTCGAAGTGTGAAGTGTCTTTCTATTATTATATATTTTTCTTTCTATTGACTATTGCAATGTCATCAGCTTATAAGCGAGAGCTTGTGTACTTCTTATTCCGATGTGCCCACTGATGTTCTGCTCTCTGCTGCTGCTTCCAGGACCAAACTAGAAAGCAAAGAGGACAATGCGTCCTCCTGTCTAATACCAGAATCAATCAGGAAGTCATATGTGCACTGGTTGTCCACCCTTACTGCTGCTTTAGATCCTGCCAAGGTCATTTCTATCAGTTGGTTTAGTTATTTTTTTTTTGTTTTTTTTGAATAACCAGCAACAGAGCAGGTCATTAAGCATTTGTCTTCTGTACACGCTATCGAACGCTTGTTTGAAATCTATATACACTTCCTGGTACTTCTTTGCCATAATCTGCTAGACTGTTGTATAAGATGCCAGACAGTCCCTTATAGGCAACATTATAAAACAGTGGTATAGGTCTGTAATTTGGATACTCAAGTTCATCACCTGTCTTGCAAATTGGTTAGATAATTGTCATAGACCATTCATTCGACATTTCATGTCATGTCTAATTTGATAAAATGATGAATTCTTCTTCTAAGGGATTCTTCTCCATGTATCAGTTGTACATCGCTGGCCTTGAAAAACGGGTGTAAGCAACATTTCATTTTTGTTAATCGTTGCGAACTGAAGTTTTGATGTTTCACATACATCAGTGCATCTTACGTTTCTTACAGCTCAGCGTTCCAAGCTCGATTTTAGAAGCTCTAAATACCAACTGATACCATAGTCGTCGCGGTACGGGTCTAAAATCGTCCAAGTTCTGCACTTCTAACGATTTCGATTATTTTCGGCACAGATGATCATTGGACCTATTCAAGCGTTTTGACCCGCAGCACCACCAAATTTGCCCCTCAGGAACGGAGGGGTGGGGGTATCTTCAGAATTTGAAGCTCCAGGTCTGGTATGGTCCAATGAAGACCCACAAAGGCAAGTGAGTAGTCATTTCCGAATGATTTTCATCCGCTGATGTCGATTCTCACGTGAAAAATGAGTTGCGCAGTCATTTGACAAAGATAATTGGTAATAATAAGAGATAAAGATGAAATCAAGTGGTCATTTACTGAACTCTGTAGGAACTTGTTTTTTTGTGATAAATACATGAAACTTGGTAGGGCTGTTCATTATTACTTACTTTCCAAATATGGAGGGAGCACAACGCGTTCCGACGCATGACGTCGCGACGCAATGTCAAAAAACATGGTGGTCGTCATTTCCAAAATAGTCGATATATTATCATAGTTTATTTGATTTCTTTCATCAAACCATATGCTTTCGAGATTCAATAACATATTTCTGTCGACTTGAGGAAACGGTGGGCTACCAGTGGTGAGTCAGGTGTCTGCTAGAGGGAGCTGTGAGGTTTCTTTACCCCCAAATTTCCACGGTCGACATCTTCGGATAAAACTATTTTTAAGTTTGTCCATACGAAGAATTATGTCATCTGGTCAACATTCTCCATGTTTCGTCCTTCTAAGGACTCCTCAGTATGGTTTATACAGATTTCGCAACCGCGCGAGATCATTCAGACTACCTGGTAAAGTAACCGATTCTGGAATACCGTTTTGTTTGAAATGGGTAAAAAAGGAGTAAATGCAATTTCTGTGATTCTAGTGTTAGGGTATGAATAAAGTCTCGGATATGAATGAAGTGAATACGTCTGAAAAAAGCACCAATATCAAAAACTTGAATTCTTGAATTCGATTCCCGGCACAGTGCTTTGTGCTATAGAAACAAAGTTTCTCAGCTTGTGATATTTGGGAATCAAATTCAGCAAACTCCTATGACATAAGAAATGCCGATAAGGATAAAAACAACAAATAAACAAACAATAATGGTTAAATCATTTGATACGGTCTCATACAAAGCGATTTCTTTTTTTCAGTACGGTGGCATCGATATTAACAGGCGATTAATCGTTATAATAATTTATAGTTTAGTTTGGAAGAGTTCTGTAACCGAGTATGTACCTAATATGGTACAACATTAAAGATCACTTTTTTCCAGTAATCAAAAGTACCTTTCTGAGTGCCTTTCATTTGATCGCTAGATCTGTATAAACATACTGAGGAGTCCCTAGAAGGACGAAACACGAGAAATGTTAACCAGATAACATATTCGTATGCACAGACTTCAAAATAGTTAGTTTTATCCTCGGTTTTATCCGAAGATGTTGACCGCGGAAATTTGGGGGTGAAGAAACCTCACAGTTCCCCTTACAGGCACCTGGTTTACCACTGGTAACGTAGCACACCGTTTCCCCAAATCGACAGAAATACGTTATTGAATCTTGAAAGCATATGGCTTGATGGAAGAAATCAAAGAAATTATAATATTCCTATCGACTGTTCTGGAAATGGCGACCACTGTTTTTTGATATTCCGTCGCGAGTTCCGTCGCGACGTCATGCGTCGGAACGCGTGGTGCTCCCTTCATATTTGGGAAGAAAGTAATAATGAACAGTCACACCAAGTTTCATGTATTTATCACAAAAAACAAGTTCCCACAGAGCTCAATAGATGACCACTTGATTTCATCTTTATCTCTTATTATTACCAATTATCTTTGTCAAATGATTGCGCAACTCATTTTTCACGTCAGAATCGACATCAGCGGATGAAAATCATTCGAAAATGACTACTCACTTGCCTTTGTGGGTCTTCATTGGACCATACTAGACCTGGAGCTTCAAATTCTGAAGATACCCCCACCCCTCCATTCCTGAGGGGCAAATTTGGTGGTGCTGCGGGTCAAAACGCTTGAATAGGTCCAATGATCATCTGTGCCGAAAATGATCGAAATCGTTAGAAGTGCAGAATAATTTGGTGTACCGCTACGACTATTATGATTTTAAAATGATCCTCACGGCAACTGGTGATACCTACCCTGTTGTACCTTGATCGATGATTTTGACATGATTTTGACAATGGTCTTCTAGGCGACAGCTATTATAGGTCAAATGTCAACGTCATACACAAAATTTGCGCCGTGAGTTTTTTTCGTTCGCGTCGGTTTTTTTCGTGTTTTTCGTGCGTTTTTTTGTAATATAAGTGCAAATGGTCCTGTAACGATCGGTAAAGAAGATAAAATTACGGTTGAAATACACACTTGTTGGTTATTCCTGGCGAAGAAGATCTCACGAACTAACTGTATTCGTTCCATCAAAGTGAGGTGAGAATATTAAGGTATCAACGTAGTATGGGCTCGGACGCCAAGCTTTTGTGTTCCTTTTCTCTCGTGTGGTATCATGCTTCTGAAAACTAAGAAAAAGGTGCGAAATTAGACCAAATTAATACGGGAAGTTGTTAACAAACGAAACTGCTCTTCCTCGTGAACGTAGCGGTTTACGGTCATGAATAATGAGAGACTACGTCTCGTTAATTACAGATACCCACACCATAGTTAAAAGGAGTTTCAAACTGGCAATTAATTTGTCCGGAACGTGCTTTATACGTTTATACGGTGGTACGTAATTAAATAATTGCGATGGACAGGTTAAAAGCTATATCCACAGGTAGATTAGAAGAGCTTCTTCCACGAGAAGATAAGGTAACGCATTATTCCTAATCGACTCAGAATGAAAGCTTAATTGAAAATATAAACTATGCAGCGTTAATAATGTCGCACCCCAAGATAGTGTCCTTTTTCAAATCTGAATAACTTCTGACAGCGACGAATGATTTCATTTATTTCTTTAAGGATGGAGTTAAATTGGTGAAATAAGGCCTTGCGGAATCAATCGCTGTGGGTTTATTCCTTGACAGAACTTTACCATTCAGGTCTCTTTCGAAAGCTACAAAGATGTACTTTGGTTTTAGCCTATTGGCATTCCAATAATTAAAAAAAAATGAAAATTTTGAAACTTAGAAGAATTATTTTTGGATTTTGGAAATGCCAGTGGGCTCAAACCTGAGTAGTTACATCCTTGTAGTTTTCGGAAGAGACCAAAAGGTAAATTTTTGTTAAGAAATAAGCCAACAGCGAATGATTCCGCAACGCTTATTTTACCAAAATAATTCTGTCCCTAAACTGCTAGCTAGACCAATTTTTCGTCTATCACTCCGTATATTTGCCAAACATAAGATGCTCCACATACTTACAATAATTTATACAGTGTGCTAGCTGAAACAGTGCACAATTTAGTTCTTCGATTTCAACACAAAGTGCATGCACAATCATGATCTAGCTATACCTCTTGATAGCTCTAAAGCTGGGTTCCCAGATGCGAATATTCGGACAGAAAATGCGATTTTATATGTCAAATTTTGAATTCGAGGGCTCTGATTGGCCAATATGACGACTTTGACATTAAATTTCGCATTTTCTGTCCGAATATTCGCAACTGGGAATCCAGCTTAAGTTTTCCACTTATCGCTGTGCAATCCAGACCGTTTTGAAAGTGGCATTTTTCAGTATTTCGACAGATTTCACATCTCTTATGTCACATTTCGGCACTCTTATGTCACTTTTTAGCACTGTTATGCTTTCAAGGTCATTTTTTGGGACTGTTATGTCAACGCAAATGTCAGGTCAACGTCAATTATTGTGGCCGCAGTCGAGAAATACGAATCGTGAATGCAAAAGAGTAGGAAAGGAAGACAAAAAGACGCAGCTTCCAGAATTTCTCGGAGGACGTTGACATCGCTTCCTGAATCGTCGGACATTTTGCAGCGAAATAAATTTTGAGGGCTGTCTGTCTGTCTTTTGCATAAAAATCAAATCTGTCGGTCGGCTGTCATTTATATGTCAAGTTTTCTAGTCAACACCTGTCGTGAATAGCACTGATTAGCTCCAAAACAAATGAATATATTTTTTATATCACCTTGTAAATAAATAAGATAAGTAGGAAATTTAAAAGCTGTTCCGGGGTAATGGCATGATGTAAGTACATGTATTTTGGTGTCGATATCTAGAAAAGTCTTTTTTTTTTCGAACGGGACCCTCTTGACGGTTTGGAAATTTTGCACGGGTTCAGTTAACACCCTGTAAAAATTATAATTATATGTGGAGTATTTTACATTTTGCAAACACACGGATTGATAAAGAATTGACATTTCCAATTTCACGAGACAGAGAACTCGACGGCATTTCAAGGTCATTTTTTGACGTTTTGATGTTTATGACATTTCGTTCTGACAACGTAAGGAACTTTGCCGAAAAGTTAAGCGCAGATGCAATACTAAAATCCCTCAATTATCATGTGGGAAAGTTCACTGCAGCCACCGAAACCATTTTCAACGGACAAAGCTTAGCCACGACCTGGTCACCACTGTGGCAGGCTGTCACCTGGTTTGTAACTGAAAAGATGAAACCACACTTGAACTATCTCTGCTTAGTTTTTTCACCGCATTAAACACACTGAAGTGAAATCAGAAACACGGTAGCTCCTACAAAACAGGTTATTAATGGCACTTTTTCCTTCTTTGGATATTGTTGTCATCGGTCAGAAACGAAACGTCGTGACTTCACAACACATGACTTCGACGATTCGTCGTTACGCATGACGTCACAGTAGAAAGAGAAACAAATATTTGGTAAATGATAAGATTAGCGAACAGTTTAAACAGAATTCAAATCATTCATAGTTATGAAAAGTTATCTCCATTTCAAAAAACGACACAATTTTGCGATACGCCGAGATAAGACGTTATTATAATGTTGCGTTTTCACCAATATTTGTTAATAGGTCTTTTCATGAGGTCTGGAGCGCATGCTTACGTTCCTTGCCGGTCAGCAAAGAACAACGGGGTCGTACCTTTGAAACGCTGGCTCGAATGCCGTAACTTAACAAGAGAGCTTCGCGTGATTGCCTGCTCGAACTGTCAAATTTTGCGCATGCCCACCGAGACACAAAATCATCATGAAAAGACCTATTAAGTATACACACCCAAATGGTCTAGAGGGCTCACCTCGAAATTTTGTCTTAGGTAAAATAACAATTCCTCGAGAGAACATTGTCCGATTTTAAAAATTTTTGTGGTGCCCGATAAGTAATCTTTTTACCACAAGGTACCACATTAGATCACTCGATTGCAAAAATGACCTGACTTCAACAAGGTCCCGTTCTTTAAAAACAAGTCGCGGAATCTCCTGGGTGTCATTTTTGGAAAGCCTACTCCAATATCCCGAAACGGTTTTGAATTTTTGATGTTTCCAAAGAGTTAACTACTGAGTTTTTTTTTAAATTTTGGATTTTTTGGTGCAGACTTTGCCAGCGGTCTTGCCAGCCCTTGTTATCAGACAGAAATGTACACAATGGCTGTATCGAATGAATCATGAAACAATTCGATCCCATCGGCCGGCCCTCAGAAGCGGTAAGGAGGGCCGCATCTGCACCTCTTCTGGGATTATGACGAATCAAGCATGCTGCGACATTTAAAATTACATGTTAAATAGCCTAAGGTTTTCTGTCCATCAAGAACGTTTTTTACAACAACTGAATTATCAACTCAATTATCACTAAAAAATCAATAACTCTTAAAAAAAACAGAATACGATCAAAGTCTATAATCGTTTTGGAATATTGATGGTAGACTTTTCAAAATGTTGCCTAGAAAATTCTGCGATTTGTTTCCTTAAAACAAGACCAGGCGGAAGCCAGGTCATTTTTGCGCCCCTTTCATTGATTGTCATTCTTTATATCATACATAAGGTCAACAAGAGGGTGGTCTAAGGTGGTACCTTGTATAGTGGAAATATTACTCTATCGAGCATAACAAGAATTTTCAAAATCGGGGAATGTTTTCTAGAGAAATTGTCATTATACCCAAGACAAAATTTCGAGGTGATTCCTAGACCATTTGGATGTATATGAATATTTATTAGATATCCGAGAATAATTGAGAGTGATTTTTGGAAAAACTTCTTGTTTGTTTACAGAAGAAAGCAGTAATCATGTGTGATAAATCAGAAGACATTACTATGCCAAAGCCGGTGCTTGACTTCCTCGTTAGTGACCCTCCCAAGGGCATGAAATCTTATGTACTGGATGATCTGACGAGACGTGAACAGACCCAGCTGAATGAAGAAAAAATTGACACAATAAGAGAAAACAATGAATATTTGCACGCCCATCCCGAAGTAAGAGCTATAGTAGCTCTTATATTTCGCGTTCTGCTCAAAGAACGCCCAGAAAATAATTTTCACGAAGCAATCGTCCGAAATTTGTTTTTAAAACCGTTGAATGACCTCCGTGGAGAAGTCGAGGAATACATAAGTGAAAGGGTAAATATTTCATTTCAAGATATGTTTCTCAACAGTAACTGGTAAAGGTTACCACGATCTATAGGGTGGCGGAAAAAAGATCCAATCATAAAAGATCGGAAACTCAAGGTCAATGAACAAAAAGACAAAAAACCAAGAGTGCGAACGATACAAAATACCAAAGGTCAGAGATAAAAGACCCAAAAGAAAAATGTCACAAATACAAATTATCCAAATCACAAAAGGTCGAGAGCACAAGAGATCTAAAAAAAAAACCAAAAGATCGAGAACAAGAGATCTAAAGAAGAAATTTCAAAAGCACAAGACCAAAATGCAGAAGATCAAAACAGAAAAAATCAAAAACACAAAATGCAGTTATAAAATTACCGCATCTTTTTTTTTTACCCAAGTTTGAAGTCGAATTAGCCCAGAACATTCGTCATTCTAGACTAAAGTCAGACTGACTTCAATTTTCGACCGATTGCTCAGACACACTTGTTCCATATTTGGCATCATCACTTGATTATAGATTCAATTCTACAGCACTGTAGAAATACAATTTTTTTTAGACAATTGTGCATTCGGTTACCATACCGTCACCGACAATAAACTTCTTATTGTTGTTGAATCTCGTATAGGTATACAGGGTGAAAACGAAATAGCCCACCAAAAGAGTACTACGATATACCTATAGGTTCTTCTATGAAGCCCACAAAGAACAATGAAAAAATCTTCGCTTTTCATTTTTAAAGTTATGAAGGGTCAAAATTTGGTCCTTCGAACCCTTCTAAACAGATCAAAGATTGAAGTGGTCCACCCCAAAAACTCGCTCAGGTTCAAATATGAATATCGTGAGGAAAAATGAACCGATTTGAAAGAAGATGGTGTTAATGATTCAAGCGTTCTTCTGACTGCAAGTTCATATTTTGATATCGTGTTTACTGATATACTGTATGATATACAGGATGACAAAAGAAGGAGTGTAAAGTGGTTCATTTTTAAGCGTGTGTAACTTTTTTTAAAACAATTGTAGATTTTTTCTAGCTATATTTTTGGAAACCTCGCAGCAATATCTCGAAATGTTTTTTGACATTTTATCGCCTTCTGTTTCTTGTTCACGTATAAATTATACCCCCTCCCTGGAGACTTACTCTTGAACATAATTTCAAAAATGGAAACGATTCTTCCATGATTTTTTCCGTAGGTTTTGAATCTGTTCACTATATTTTCTGCGAGATTTTGCTTATACAGGGTACAACATCGAGAATTTTTCTCAGATTGAACACCTGTAATTGATTATGGGAATCGGTTCTGTTATTCATCTTGATTATAAAGATATAATATATCACACTTGATTAAAAAAAAACACTTGTGGAAAAAATTGTTGAAGTTTTAAAAAATATGGAAATATCTTTTTTTTTTCAAAAGTTTGTCGGTTTAAGGTGAGTTTAGTGAAAGTTTCGAACTCTAAACCATTCAACCAAATTGATGGAAAAATGTTGAAAAAATCACTGAGTCACTTTTGAGAAAATCTTTTTTCGAAATTTTTTAAACTTCATCAATTTTTTCACACGTGTTTTGTTGACCAACCTATCAAGTGTGATATATATTTATAATTACGATGGAAAGTGGAATCGATTCCCATATCAAAATACAGGCTGTCCAATTTGAGAAAAATTTTCTCAATTTGTAAGCGATATACCACACAAAAATTTTTGTCATTAGATTCAAAGCCTACGGAAAAAATTGTACAAGAATCATTTTCAATTTTTGAAATTATGTTTGAGGGGATGTCTTCAAGGAGGAGTGTATACCTACTTCATACGTGAACATCCTGTACAAGAAATAGAAGGCGGTAAAGTGTCAGAAACCGTTTCAAGATATTGATGCGAGGTTTTCAAAAATATAATTAGGAAAATCTAACATTGTTTTAAAAAAAGTTACACACGCTTAAAAATGGACCACTTTTCACTCCTACTTTTGTCACCCAGTATAATATACAGTATATTAGCAAACACAATATTCAAATATAAAACTTGCAGTCAGAAGAACGCTTGAATCATTAACACCATCTTTTTTCAAATCGGTTCATTTTTCGTCACGATATCCTCATTTGAACCTGAGCAAGATTTTCGGGTGGACCACTTCAATCTTTGATCTGTTTAGTTATTTCAAAATATATTAGTCAACTGGCAAAATTATAAAAAAGAAATATGGACCACTGGATGCGTATTGAATTCCCATTCACCTATTATACAGGATGAATCAGAAATATCGAAAATCAATATTCTCCAACAATGTCCCCAGACCACTGGCGTCTCCAGACCACTTAGTTGATCCTTCAACCGATGAAAAGCAGATGTTCATGAGGTTTTTTTAAGGGTTCTTTTAGAGAAATTGTATTATTTCACTTTATGACTCACCCTGTATGGTAATTGGAAATCTAGTACACACACCCAGTGGTTGGTATTCTCCTTTTTCATAATTTTGTCACCAACAGTTCCATTTATCGCAGAACTGTTTCAAGTATAGCGCCATTCCGTGATCACCCTGTATACATAATAGATATGATTGAAAATATTTTGTACTTTTTTAGAAATCACTCGTGAAGAAAGGGAAGATTCACATTCACGGCAAAATGTCGTCACCCGATAGTCGTAGAAGAATGCGCAGACAGAAATCTGGAGACGGATCAGAAGAGTCAGAGGCTGATGGTGTGATCCAAAGTGAAGAACCTGAAGTGATGAAAATTTGGCCAGAAGACGCGCTTCAAATCGGCAAGGACATGGTAGAAGAAGTGTTGGAACAAGTTCATCAATACGCTGAAAAACAAGAAAAAGAAAAATCTGTTAAAAAAACAGAAGACAAAAAATATAAACGGTATAGTCGTACCACTTCGTATTACGATGATGACGCCGACGACAACGACGACGACGACATTGTGGATGTCCATGACTATGCATTGAATTATTTGCGTGACGATACGTTTGACATGGATTTCACAATAACAAAAACCGGTAGTCTGGAGACATATCATTCAGACACTGCCACTGAACGATCATCATTAGGATAAATAATATAAAACCTAATGTAACAGTGAAAAATACACAACTTTTAACTTTTCTCGAGCAGACTACTTATTCTCTCAGGGCTAGATTTCAAGTCGGAGATCCGCCCGCGCAAATCTAGCGTAAGTCCGGTCACTATGGCAACATAACAGAATCCGACGCGGTGATTGGCTTATCGATGCCGTAAATGAGTAGCGTAAATTGCGCAGCTAACTTGAAATTCAGCCCTTAAACGGACAGAAAAACGTTGGGTGGATGCGCCCGCTTTGGCGTCAAATAGCAAAAGCAAACCCAAGAGGCACACACCACACAAGATATCTGAAAGCTACAAAACTACACAAGTATAAGCCTCAGCAGCCTGTCCTTCAAACGACAGGAAGATACCATGGAGCCCTGGTACCTGAGATATGGCCTCTTCAGATCTTCGGCCGTTTCTGAGAAATCCCGAAATTAGTGGTCAGTTTCATGAAAATTGATATTTTTCAATGAATCAGTGATTTCTCAAGATATTTTGGGAAAATTTGGTAGTCGCATGAAGAGTGAAGTCAAGAATGGAATGCCGTGTGTTGCCATCGTCCCTGTCCACTACCTTCAAAAATATGACAGTCAACTGTTTTCTTGTCATGGCCGCCATCTTGAAGTTGCCCATTATTGAATCAGTGAGCAATTGAACTGTACTAGTAGCAATGGTCATATTCGCAATAATCTTGTTGAAAAAATAACCATTCCCAGTGGATAATTTTTTTTTAATTGACCATAATCCCGGCCATTTGAAAGTGTGAAATATTATTTTGATTTACCCATTTTTTCAGAATATTTTCAGGGTATGTCAGGAACGACTGAACTTGAATCAAAATGGTCTTGTATCCCACCTCAAAAAAGATGAGTATAATTTTGAACACCCCTCTTCATCTTTCCAGTGGTCATTTCGACTATGCTGGGCGCCAAAGTACTGCGAAACTTGTAAAAACAGGTCCAACCAACGGTCCATCAGCTCTTTTTGGTCAATTAAAGAGAAGCTGCTCACTGGGTATAGTTATTTTTGCATTTAGATTATCGCTTATGACCACGATTACTACTACTACCGATTGATTAACCAGTTATTCAATAATGGGCAAATTCAAGATGGCGTCCATAAGGAGAAAAACTGTCGACTGTCGTATTCTTGTATATAGCAGGCGGAGAAGGTGGGCAGCACAGGTATTCCATTTCTGACTTTACTATTATTTATGGTAGTAGGTACCAAATTTCACCCGAATATCTTGAAAAATAACTGAGTTATTGAAAGTGGTCAGTTCCCATGAAACTGACCACTAATTTCAGGATTTTGCAGAAACATCCGAAGATGTTAATTAATTAATATAAATGAATAAATAACTTAATGAATAGATCGTTTCGAGGATCGTTTATTCTTTCTTGTTTCATAGATATACAGGGTGTTCGGGTCTGGTTATACAAACTTTGAGGGATGATTCCCCATCAAAAATAAAGCCGAAAGAACAAAAAACTCATGGTCCTAAAATGCTTCCTCAAAAAGATACAGGGTTGAAGTTAACTATTTTAAATCGTTTTTTCACCGTAACTTTTGAACCGTTGGACCGATTTTGATCAAATTTGAACCAAAGTTTAGTCAACTGAGTCTCCATCGAATAATAATACCACAATTCATCTGTCCCCTATTTTTGCCTCTATTTTTATCTCCCCTAATTATTTTTTCAAATTGTTGATATTTTCGAAATCTACGTTCAATTTAGAAGTAAAAGTTACCTTGCAAAATTCTCATTAGAGGCCTCATTTTCAAGATATTTGGGTTAGAAAAATGTGGAAAAAACACGAAATCGCCACTTTCCAGGGCCCAATTTTTTTTTCAGAAAAACTCCATGTTTCTCAGCGAAAATGGTGGTTTATCAACTTAAAACACCTAGAAAACTCATTCCAGTTGACGAATCATGAGTTTTCTTGAATTTTAATTTTTAGCCCCAGGAAAGTGGCCGGAAATCGTTTTTCTCTGTATAAAATGACGGTATTTTTGTGAAATTCCCAGTAGAGTCCCTTTACCACTTATACTAGCAATCAAAAGCTATTTCCAGCTAAATCTATTCCATTGGCAAGTACCCCGCTTATGATGAGAAAAATTGGTTACTATAGCGATCGTGATGCAACGGAAACTTGCCATTGCTTCATTTTGAACCACCCCGGGCTATTTAACATTTAATGCAATGTCGCAGCATGCTTGATTTTCGATAGTCCCAAAAGAGCAAAGGTGGGCACAGTTAACGAAAAAGTTAACTTCGTTAACGTTGTTAACGTTGAATCGTTAACAAAGAAGTTAACTTCGATGATCGTTAATCAGTTAATTGATTGAAAATGTAACGGAAGTTAACTTTAAACTGTAACGTGAATTTTCCATTTTAAACCAAATCATCATCTCCAAAACCACCCGAACACCACCTTGAAAACGACGAAACTATCTACACCAGCATTATACAGGGTGGTGAAAATTTCGATGCTCACCATTGGTATCTTGGAAACGGTAAGAGATACGAGGTCGGTTAAATTAGAAAAAAGTTGCGTATTTTTCTGGCAATTGAAAATCTGGAAAGAAACTTTGAATATTTTGATTGGTTTACGATTTATCACGAAAAAACTGAAAATGTTGAATCCAGAAATTATTTTTTATCTTTCCAACCATTCAAGCTATTTCAATCAAACTTGGTAGTTTTATGTTTTTGATCACTCTGAGTCGATCAACGTTGACAGAAATTTCCCAGGTCTTCTAGATGTCAAATTATAATAGTCAACTTTTGTTTTTATTATGGCCGCCATATTGGATTTTTGCACTAATAGATAGAGAAAAAAATCAGCTTTTCGAATTAGTAACCAACATATTCTTTTTATGCCATTTTCAGCGTCAAATTTTTGAAATTTTCGTAAATTATTGACAAAATCGGAAATGCTTTGAAAAACAATTGAAATATTATCAATAGCAACCACAAAAAAAGACAGATGGTGTGCAATTGACGTATCTAACTTCTTAATCGTGTTTTGTGCTTGTTTGTACCGGTAGTTCATAAATAGAATGGGTCAAGGGTGTCTGACTGTCTGTGAGTTCAAAAACGTGAACTCAGACAGATTAGAAAATGAGTAAGGATTACCCTAGTTTCGACAGACGTTTTTGAATTCACAGGCACCCCCACCCTTGATTTAATTTATGAACTCTCGGTACAAACAAGTACAAAACACGATTAAGAAGTTACGGCTCGATACCAAGTTGGGGCTGAGACCGCCGTAAGTGCCGTTACCATAGCAACGGCGGATACCAACCAATCAGACCGCGCTGCATTTGGCGAGTTACGCCGTCCCAAACTTTGCGCCTGAAACTTGGTATCGAGCCCTAAGATACGTCAATTGAACACAATCTGTCTTCTTTTGTTGTTGCTATTCTTAATATTTCAATTGTTTTTCAGAGCATTCCCGATTTTGTCAATAATTTACGAAAATTTCAAAATTTGACGCTAAAAATGTCATAAAAAGAACATGTTGGTTACTAATTCGGAAAGCTGATTTTTTTCTCTATCTATTATCGCAAAAATCCAATATGGTGGCCATAAGAAAAACAAAAGTTGACTATCATAATACACAATATTGCGTGACCGCTTAGCGCATGCGCTAAAAAACGAGGTGATTCGTTCTAAGTCTCCCATATGTTACGCTGTAAAATAGGTGGTTCTCAAATTAAGCTCAATGGATTATGCGTCCTTTTCAAGTAGAAGTGGTTACATAGAAAAATCGGAGTAACCCTCGCAACCAATTCATGAAAGCACATATGTGAGGGATCATTCCCAAATGCCCAAATTACGAAATAAAAAAAACATGGGACACTTCAACCATAACATTCAAATTTACCGCGAAATTGTCTGGGGATATTTCATTTAATCAGTGCTGTATTGTATTGACGAAAGCATGGTGTGGCGACAAATAGTGACGGTCCTCTGAGTGGCACACACTTTTTTGACCGCCGAATATCCATTTTAAATCGGAAGACTTCACAAGTTGCTGATGAAACTGAACAAAACGTCAACATCAAGGACAGAAATCAATGTCATTGTCGAATTCTGGGCCGCTATTCTTGAATCGTGTGAGAAAAGTCCCTGGGAGTAAAATACATTTCGCAGTACACTGATGTAGCGAATGTTGCCTAAAATCGTGATTTTTAGGCAACTTTCGCTACAGAAATGCAGTACGGATTATATAAAACTCCCAAGGACTTTTCTCACACGATTCACGGATAGCGGCCCTGAACATGCGCGATGATAACTTGTCACCGTTTTCTTAGTTCGCATGACATCCGTGTCGGAGCGCCACTTCCGCGCAATATTGTGTATTTGACATCTAGAAGGCCTGGGAAATTTCTGTCAACGTTGATCGACTCGGAGTGATCAAAAACATATAGCTACTAAGTTTGATTGAAATAGCTTGAATGGTTGGAAAGATAAAAAATAATTTCTGAAATCAAAATTTTCAGTTTTTTCGTGATAAATCGTAAACCAATCAAAATATCCAAAGTTTCTTTTCAGATTCTCAGGGCTCGATACCAGGCGCAGGCGCAAAGTTAAGGAGGGCGCAACTCGCCAAATACAGCGGTCTGATTGGTTGGTATCCGCCGTTGTTATGGTAACCGCACTTACGGCGGTCTCAGCCCCAACTTGGTATCGAGCCGTCAATCGCCACAAAAATGCTCAACTTTTTTCTAATTTAACCGACCTCGTATCTCTTACCGTTTCCAAGATACCAATGGTGAGCATCGAAATTTTCACCACCGTGTATACCTGACTAAACTGGACCAAAATTGAAGTGGACCACTCAAAATTTTGCCTTGGTTAAAATGACGATATCTCATGAAAAAATTGCCCGATTCTGAAAATGTTTGTGGTGCTCGATAATCTTTCAGAGGTTTTAGGGTTAAAAACTGCACTCTGTTCTTTTAGGGCCGTATTCATATCTCGCTTTTAAGCTAAAAGCGCATTCAGAGGGCCGCTTTTAGGGGCTACCCATTCATATTTGAATGTTCAAAAATAGATAGATAGATAAGTTTATTGTTCCTTAATACAAAGTGTAGTATTTTAACAAATTTAACACAAAAGAAATCCGCTTACACAATAGAAATGGGTTATTCATTGCTCACTGAGTATTAATACTATAGTAAAAGTAAAACGTATGATCACAGTGTAAAGTACAAACATTTCAATGGTGGTTATCTCCTCAACTCCAAGGCGGGGCTCGAGAGTGAGTTGTTCTGAGTCATTCGAATTCGTCGTGTATTAGGGAACGAGTCCTGAAGGCCGCAATATACAGAAGAGATAGATATGATCTATTTTTTGGGGGGTTTGTTGTGTCATGAGCTCTTCATAGAAGGTCTCGGGTGTGGCAGTCTCTGAAAGGTATTGGCTCAACCATTTTTGACGGTAGACCTGGTATAGTGAACAGACGCAGAGAACATGGAACAGATCTTCCTGAACGAGATGATTACACAGGTTACACTTGTTCAAAATGTTCAAAAATACATATTACAATTGAATGGCTATATATAATTGTAGCATGTAATTTTGAACATTCAAATATGAATAGGAAGCCCCTAAAAGCGCCCCTCTAATTGCGCTTTTAGCTTAAAAGTGAGATATGAATACGGCCCTTAGACTTTTTTTATTTTGGGCTTTAAAGACAAATATAGCTATAAAAGTTAACGTTAACGGACTTGAGTTAACGGAAGTTGAATGTAACGGAACTTACTTAGTCCGTTAATGATTTTTCAAGTTAACTTAAATCGTAATAAAAAAGTTAACTTCGTTAATTAACGATTAACGGATTACCGATTTGGTGCCCAGCTTTGCAAAAGAGGTGCTAGTACTTACCACTTCTGAGGGTCGATGGGATCAAATTGTTTCATGATACATTTAACAGAGCTGTTGTGTACGTTCCTGCCCAATTTCAAGGGTTAGCAAGACCGCTGGCAAAGTCTGCACCAAAAGATCCAAAAATGACAAAAATCAATAACTCTTTGAAAACACAGAATATGATCAAAAGCCTAAAACCGTTTCGGGATATTGGTGTACCTGCGCTTTCCGAAAATGTCACATGGAAAATTCTGCGATTTGTTTTCTCAAAACGGGACCTTGATGAAGTCAGGTCATTTTTGCGCTCCTTTCATTGTCACCCTGTATATTGTACAGAGGGTCAACAATCGTATGATCTAAGGTGTTACCTTGTAGTCAAAGGATTACTTTATCGAACACCACAAAAATTTCCAAAATCGGTTGATGTTTTCTCGAGAAATTGTTATTTTAATCGAGACAGAATTTCGGGGTGATCCCTTGACCATTTGGGTGTGTATAGTCCGGACGTTAAGGCACAAATATCGTACCAACCTTGCAGAGCATGATCAAGGGATGAGACTTGTCACAAATGTTTATTGGACTCCTGACCTGAGCAACTTTTGAGAAGTGGTGCCACGGTGGCTCCACCTGCAGACGCTATATACAGGCTGTTCTCCAATGTAAAAATTCCAACTCGTGAACCAAACAAGTTGGAGTCATAAAAATCACCAGATAGATCCACAGTTTTATGTTTGTTCAGATAAAATAAACCGTGTCTTAATCATCTGTCTGTCCCTCTGTCTATGTATCAAATATCTATCCATCTATCTATCTACAATGGATACAAAATTCTGTGGTGCTTGTATCGCAATTTGCAAGGTGGTTCTCGTTACTTCCCGCCTTACCCACTGTATACTTACTCACTGCCGATGACGTTTGATTAATTCTTACCTAACTAACGCTGATGCTTACTTATTTTTTTATTCTCAAGCCTGATGCACTTTTCTATAATCTATCAAAAAAGTTTACCCTAGTCATTCCTGCATCAGAGAAATTTTCCCACAGCACTTCGAAAATTACGACAATTTCACCTAGCTTTGTGCATGAGTAACGGAACCGCATTTGTCCATTAAAAATTAAGCAAAAGCAGAATTCAATTATACGAGTTTGACGTGTTCAGTATAAAAAGACGTTACACACGAATTACTGGAACGTAAATATTTGATCTAACCGAAGGAGCAGGCGCCGGCAAGTTTCCTGCCATAGCACACAATGCTATTTCCAATCAATTTAACGGTGGAATCTAGGATTTTACCTACCTTTTGGTTTTTTGTTTCTAATCTCAGCGGCCTATTAATTGTTATTTATTATGGTTATTATCAACCAATTAAACTAAGAAGAAGAAGAAGAAGAAGAAGAAGAAGCAGAAGAACGCCGGAGTACTTGCACTTGAACTTGATAGTGTGTTCAAGACGAGTCAAGGCAAGATCTCTTGCGAGGCCGTCCGCAAGAAAATGAAGAAGTGGAAGTGGAGGAATATAAAATGCCATCAAGAACGTGCTATCCTGAGTACCACACACAAGATCGTGTACGACGCACCTGTTTTTTCTAGTTACAATTCTTCGGGTGAGTGTTTAAATATTTCATTGATTTTTTCTGCTCGAGTCTAATTGAAAAATAATAACGATAAAAAAACACGCTTCGGGGATTATCATGAATCACCACCATTCAATCAGTTATGCTTCAATGTGCTTCGAAATTTGCCGGTTCATCATCTTTTTTTCTCGTTCTAGTCTATCACCAGAAGATCGGAGTTTTTCATTCTAACTGTTTGAAACTTGTTTAATTAATGCACATAAAATGTGTGATCGGACATAGATTGGCTCCAGGCGCATTTCTTACAAGTTAATTTAGATTAGGGAATTAAAGATTTGTAGAATGTGCTTTCCAAGACTTTTTCAAACGAAAAACTTAAGACAGTTTTCAGATAAGGTTAGGCTTGGGACTCTATGCTCCAACTCTGAAGGTAATTACACAATTTATGCACCGGCTTGCTGCAAGAATGGTCATTAAGTAGAGTACTCGCATGTTCTTCTCCGACATGCTTTAGTAGTTATAATGTGATATGATGCTTCTTATACAGTGTTATCAGTCTGCAAACCGATCTCAAAATTCAATGTAATTGAGATTTTGATTCTTTTTTTTGTGCATAGGGCGGGTTGCATGAAAGGTAATTAAGCCACCTAGAGATTATCGGGAATTGTTTCTTTGGTAAAATTTCAATTAGCCATTAACCCTCATAAAAACTAGATTGTGGAATGATGAAAATTAGTTAGGTAGATACAAGCTTTTATGATGCTTTCTTGGCTAATGATTAGTTGAATTATTGGTTTCAACATTTGATCAAAGCTCAAACAGTATGCTTAGGTAGTTTTACGATGGTGTAAGAACTATTTTGTTCTCTGTGAATACTCCAAGTTTTTCTACCGTATGATCAAAAACTTTTCTCCTCTAGACAGGCTGTGGCCTGGCAAAAATCAGCCTCGTTTGCCTGCCAATGACCAGACCACAGCCTGCCTAGAGGAGGAAAGTTTTTGATCATACGGTACTATTAGCATAACGGAAAAATTGACGAAGGACTATGTGTAGGGCCAATCGGCCTTCAATCAAGTCAAAAAAGGGTTAAATAACAGAAAAAATTCCAGTGACATTGACATATCATTTCAAAAAAATTTGTTGTGGCACTACAATACTTTCCGCATTCCCATAATAAAAAATCGGTTGTGCCACCCCAAAACTTTCCCGACTAAACTGCTCGTCAAAAGTTAAGCATAGACCAAAATTTGCTCCAATTTCAAGTAAGGATTTCTTCGGGAAAAGATATCCGATTTGAAAAAAATGTATGATGCTTGGTAGAGCTTTTCTTCAGCTATAAGACGCTATGTCGATTTACGTCACCATTGACTTTGTCCATGATATACAGGATGCTAAAGGAAGGAGTGTCAAAAGTGTTAATTTTTGAAGTCATGGAACTTTTTTAGAAAAAATTCCGGACTTTTTTTCTTTTGACTTTTAGAAAGCGGATATCAATATCTCGGAACGGTTTTTGACTTTTGATCGTATTCTGTTTCTTCAAAGAGTTCTTGATTTTTTTGTGAAATTTAGATTGTTTGATGCAGAATTTACTAGAGCATTTGCTTTTTCTTGAAAATTCACAGAAACGTACACAGTTGCTGGATGAATTAAACCATGAGAAAATCGACCTCATGAACCTCCAGCAGAGGTTATCCGCTGGACCTCTTCAGGGAAGATGCCCGAAGAAGCATGCTGCGACATCACTTTGACACTTATTGAACCTAGCATGGATAAAAATGCAAGACTTGTAACCATACGTTGCATCAAAATTACCATGGTTACCAATTAGTCCCATCATGGGTGATTTTGTTACTGCCAAGTCACTGGAAATTTCCAGAAGTGATATTTCCTAGACGAATAGAGATAGATCCATAATTCTTTTTTTGATTTCAATCGGACACATTATTGATCATTCAAGCATGATGTGCAAATTTTTCACGTTTATCCTTTTTCAGTGGTGGGGGGTAATTTTGACGTTTGTCATGTCGAAATTTTTTTCTTGTACTTGTCATCATTGAAATGTCAACATGAATATATACTGTCATTTTCAGCTGATCATATTAAAGTTTGCGTTTGGTGTTTTTCTTCCTCGAAGTCCAGATTTCTTGGGAAAAACTTCATTGGTCTTCTCTTTCACTACTAATGTGGAAGTGGTAGATTACATTCATGCTGACATTTCAATGGTGACAAGTACAAAAAAAAAGTTCTGACATGACAAACGTCAAAATTACCCCCCACCACTGAAAAAGTATGAACGTGAAAAATTTGCACATCATGCTCGAATGACAAATAATGCGTCCAATTTAAATCAAAAAAAGAATTATGGCTCTATCTTTACTCGTCTAGAAGATATCACTCCTGGAAATTTCCAGTGACTTGGGCAGTAGCAAAATCACCCATGATGGGACTAATTGGTAACCATGGTAATTTTGATGCAACGTACGGTTACAAGTCTTGCATTTTTATTCATGCTGGGTTCGATAAGTGTCAAAGTGATGACGCAGCATGCTTCATTGGGCATCTCCTCTGAAGAGGTCCAGAGGATGACCTCTTCTGGAGGCCCATGAGGTAAATTTTTCTCATGGTATAATTCATCCATCAATTGTGTACGTTTCTGTGAATTTTGAAGAAAAAGCAACAGCTCTAGCAAATTCTGCATAAAAAAATCTAGATTTCACAAAAAAATCAAGAACTCTTCAAAGAAACAAAATACGATCAAAAGTCGGAAACCGTTTCGAGATATTGATATCCGCTTCCTAAATTGATATTCCTATTGATATTGCTATTGCTATTATTCCTATTGAATTTCCTATTGATATCCTTTTCCTTTTTCAAAAGAAAAAAAATCCGGAATTTTTCCTAAAAAAGTTTCACGACTTCAAAAATTAACACTTTTGACACTCCTTCCTTTGGCATCCTGTATATCATGGACAAAGTCAATGGTGCCATTAGTCGACATAGCGTCTTGCAGCTGAAGAAAAGCTCTACCAGCCACCACGAACTTTTTTCAAATCGTATATTTTTTCTCTAAGATATCCATGCTTGAAATGGGAGCAAATTTTGACCTATGCTTAACTTTTGACGAGCAGTTTAGTATCCAGGAGTGACACTTTTGCACCATCATATCTCAAATCATCTGAGATTCGCCCAGGTCATGCAGCAAGATGTGCCGAAGAAAGGAAGAAAAACTTTTACAATTTTTTACAAGAACGTTTTATTTTTGTTCCAATTGCTCTGGAAACAAGCGGAGTATGGGGATGTGAGGGCCTTTCATTGATAAAGGAAATAGGGAAGAGGATAACAGACCAAACTGGTGAAAGAAGAGCGACAAGTTATTTAATCCAAATTATCAGTTTAACTTTGCAAAGGGGAAATGCAACCTCGATTATGGGTACACTTCCTGCCGGTAGAGAGCTTGAAGAAATTTTCTTTTTATAGTTAATTTTACAATGTAAATATTCTGAATAAACATCCAGGAACATCTGAAAGTTTTTTTTTTCGAAACGCTCCTTCGGGTGGAAAGTTAGAATTAGAGAGAAAGATTGAAACTAATTTGCAGGAAATCGAAAATTTTGTCAGAAAAATTTGAATTTTCTGGGAAAGTCACAAATCTTGTTCCAAATCATCTTATTGTAAAAACCGTCAATTGAGGCTTCACTTTAAGCTCCATCATAATATAAGTCCGGTCTCGAAAACCCAGGCCGGTTTTACATTTTCAACCGAAAAATTCTTGGGAAATTGGAAAAAAAAAGTTGGAAAATGTTCATGACCCCGTTACCTACATCTTGTTGAAAAAATTGTGAAAATCTGTTCACAAGTTGAAAAGTTGCAAAATTTGCATTTTTTCCAGAGAGGAAAACTCGAAAACCGTGGGTTCAATTTAAAAAGCTTTTCCTCCAAAAATCAATTCAATCTTTTCTCCAACTTTCATTTCCAGGATGTCTGCACCTGAAATGAATATTTCATAAGGCTCACCCATGTCAAAGTTTGCATTGCAGTTTTTCAAATCTATGCAGTTTTTCAAATCTATGCAGTTTTTCAAATCTACGGAATGTGCTAATTTCATTTTGAAAAAATTATCGTCAGAAAACCGGATATGAGTTGGAATTTAAAAAAAAGGCGATCCCCAAGCAGAAATGAATTTTTAAGTGGAGTCCTGCAGCAAAAGCGAGTCTTCCTAGTCAAAACACGGGTGGAAGGCCCTCTCGGGTGGCAACGGCTAGGAGAAATTTTGAAAATTCATTACGCCCAACTGGAACAAGGTGAAAAATTGCAACTGCAGACTTAATTTGACTCTTTTGTTGTGTTGCTTCCTGCCAAATTTAGTTCCAATCCATCGGATAGATTTTGAATAATTAAATGGTGAAGTTTTGAATTTTGACATTTTTTATTATTTGGCAAATGACAGATAGGGCAATACTTTTAACTGTTCTGAATACAGTTTTTCAAGGACTTTCAAATGACATATCGTGAACTGAGAACAATAATGTTCTATTTGCACTTTTAGAGGAGAGGGCTTTGCCTTTTCCGTTTCTGGTTTAATTGTTCATTATCATGAAATATTTCGTCCATTTTTTTTGCTTGTTCGAAGTTCGAAAAACATTTTCTACAAAAAGTGCAGATAGAACATTACAAGTTGGGTTCCGTGGGATATAGCTTCTGACATTTGTTGATAGTAACAGTTCTGTTTGACAAATGACAGCCAAAAACTAATGGGCTCAATCTACGAACCAACAATGTCTGCATACCTACCAAATTTCAAGTTGATCGGATCAACGGTTCGGCAGTTATCGTGAAAGATTACAGACAGACAGACAGACATCGTTCTGGGAAAGGCCGGCTTCACATTTTCAACCGGAAAATTTCAGGGGAATTGGAAAAAAAATGGTTGTAAAATGTTCAAGAACCAGTTACCTTTTGTTTAAAAAAAAGTTGAGAATCTGTTCGTTCACGGGATAGAAAGTTGGAAAATTTGCAGTTTTTCCAGAGAGGAAAACTCAAAAACCGTGAGTCCGATTTCGAAAATTTTTCCTCCAAAAACTGATTCAATCTTTCTCCAACTTTCTGCACCTAAAATGAATATTTCGTGGAGCTCACCGCTCACCGCATGTCGAAGTTTGACTGCAGTTTTTTCAAATTCACGGGATGTGGAAATTTCATTTTGAAAACATCACCGTCGGAAAACCGGAACCGTGTCGATTTTGAAAATGGGTCTACACGACGCCATTCCAATCTCCTTCCAATATCAGTGGGAATTTTTTGAAAAGATTTGATCCCCAAGCAGGAATGAATTTTTGAGAGACATAATTTGACTTTTTTATCGTGTTGCTTCCTGCCAAATTTGGTTCCAATCAAGCAAGGAAACGATAAACCTAGAAAGGACTGGTGGTGGGACGACGAATACAGGGAGATGAAAAAGGAGGTGCAGAAGAGTATCAGAAGATGAAGAAGGAGGAAAATTACAAGAAGTGAGTACATCGAACAAAGAAAGCTATTCAAAAAGACCTGTGCAAGAAAGAAGAACGAAGAAGAAAAAAAGACAGAGTTAGAATTGAACCAAATAAAGACAGAACAAGAAGCCTGGAAATACATCAATAAAGAAACACCAAAAGAGGAACACCGGAAGAAATCGATATGAAGGAATGGAAGGGACACTTTGAACGGCTGCTAGGAGGAAGAAACGATAGAAGTAGTGGTACCAATACACTTAACCAAGAAAATGTGAACCAGAGACAGAGATAACAGTTGAGGAAGTGGAAGATCAAATCAGAAGATCCAAGAAGAAGAAGTCGGCAAGAACGGACGAGATAACCAATGAAGCATGGTTATGTGCAACAGAAAATGTATGACAAAAACTCACAGAAGTCTTCAATAGAATATGGAGAGAAGAAGAAATGGCGGAAGAATAAAGGAGAGGAATAATTGTTCTAATACACAGAAAGGGCGCCACACGGGATGTCAAAAACTAGAGAGGAATTACACTGCTCAACACGGCTTATAAGATATACGCCATGGCGTTGGAGGAGTTTTGGTACGACACCTTGAACCTTGATCGGACCACACTTTTTCGATGGGAGTTCAACAGGATCCCATCGGATTCAATTTCTCTCAATGTCAATCGTGAAGATGTCGATATTTGAACGACCAGTTTCCCAATCGATGATGGGATTGGTCGTAATGGGCCCCCCTTTCCTCTGGTCCGTCAGGTCGCCGGAATTCACTGTCCGAGTGCATCCGGTCCGTTTGAGGTAGCATGAAAGACATGGTTTACAGAACTGAAGTCAACACTAAGACGAGTTAGGAGAGAGGATAGTGACAGCTGCTGAGGAAATTCAAAATGAAGGAGATTCGTAAACCTAGTAGAAGCTCATTGCGGCGATGAATAATACGAAATGCACTGAAGCTGAAGGATAGCTTTCTGGAAATCTCTTGTGATGAAATAATTTTAAATATTTTATTTTTATCAGTTTATATATATCTATACCTATACGTTATTAAAATCTCACATTCCTTTTGAGGCTTTTTCGAGACGGTCGAGGTGTGCTCTGCATTTTGAGAAGTTCTCACTTCATTTTCATGTATTTTTAGCGCATTTTCGTAGGAAATCCGCTATTAGCCGCGCTTTGAAGTCCGCCCGTCCGTCCATCTGTCCGTCTGTCCGTCTTGTAGTTGAACTCCTCCTAAACGAGAAGTCGTAGCGGTATCGTTTTTTTTTTGCAAATAATTGCTGATTGTCTGCGGATGGGAACAGGCACAAAAAATATTTGGTCAGATCGCAAGATTGCAAAAAAAATGTTTAAAAAGTTGGAATTGAAACGCGGTCACATCGAGGAATCTTGGTAACCGTTCTAGATACATGCAGCGAACGAAATAAGCGGAAATTGATGGATACATTTTTAGTGAAAGAACATTTTGATTCCTTTATTGAAATAAAAAATATAATTTTTTTAAGAAAAGGTTTCGCCCTGCGATTCCACATTTGTTGGTTTTAAACGCTACAGTGTAAACTTCTACATCGAGGAATATTGCAAACTGTTCTAGATACATGCATACATCCAGCAAACGAAAGATGCAGAAAGAAATGAAGAAATTTTTCAGTCATTCTCAATGAAGAGATCTCTATTTTTATGCGGAATCTATACTTATGCATTTATATGCGGGTGCGATTTTCAAGTCGCGGCGCTGCGGTTGAACAAACTGCTTCTGGCTCGCCGTGCTTGTGATCGATATATCCCATACACTTTCTATTTTCAGTAGAATGTCTTTTTGGAGCGAAAATAAAATGACAAGTTGGGGGGCTACGGCTAATGGCACCTGCAAAGTTTTAGAGCGAAACTATCAGCGGCCATCGGCCGTATTCTAGGGGGGCTACGGCTACGGCTGATGGCCCCTGTCAAGTTTTGGAGCGAAACTATCAGCGGCCATCGGCCGTATTCTCCCAGAGCCCCAGCTTGTCACTCAATTTTTGCTCCAAAAAGTCATTCTACTGAACATAGAAAGTGTATGGGATATAGGTATAATTCTTACTTATATTTCCTAGTTTTGGATAATGTAATTCTGTTGTTTTCAGTTCTTATTGACTACTCGTGTTTTCATAAAGATTGATGATTTCTTGTGGTAGTTTCGGGATAATCTGTTTACAGGTAACAGTTAACAGTGTACTCATCTGAGCTCCGAAAACGCGCTCATGAGACTCAACCCCGTGAGGACTTTGCTACTTGTTTGAATACGACGTCATGTTTCCCAAAAGTAATCGGGAAAAATGCTTTTTGTCTTTTTGACAGAAGTGCAAGACTTGAGAAGTGCAAACAACTTTTTCAAGTAGTTTCGACTATTTCGTAATTTGCAATAGGGAAGCTTTGGATATGATTTCGAAGAAATTTTGGGAAACATTGAAAGATACAGCAGAATTGTACAATGCAGTACAATTTTTTATTTTGATCTGTTTTTGTGAAACTGGTCGAAGTAAGCCGTGCGATTCCATGGAACTTATTCTATAGCATTTTCCTGTGCTTTCCGAATCCGATGCTGGTTTTTCCGAAAATCAATCAAAAAATATGCTTTTCTGGTGAAAAATGCAAACAATTTTTTTTCACGAACGGTTTTGGATTTTTAATTTCCATCTGGCGAAAGGTCATCTTGAAAAGCCTCAGTAAAGGTGTGTTTCTGCCGAATTTCGTTGGATTTCATCAAACCGTTGCGGAGATATCGTCCGTTAAAATTCAAGCCCAAACATAGAACACCTTAGTAACTAACCGTACCTTCGTAACTGATATTTAAACAAAAATGCACAGATTTAGACTTTCTTCGATGCCTTCTACGTGGAATTTAACTGTCGCATTCAGTCATGAATCACCCACTAGATCATTAATAATAATTAATCCTCTACAAATCTGTCTGTGAACATGTTAAATATGCGTACCTATCACGTTTCATTACAGTATCCCAATGAGGAAGCTGGCATCGGGAATTCCAATTTTAATTTTTTTTTTTCAATTCTTTATCTCATTTTCCCCGGAAGGTGTGAAGTATAGCTTTGATTTATTTCCTTATTCAGTTTTTCATTCTCTATATTGTCATAATTATGTCTTTATTTGGTTAAGGATTTTTGTAATAATTGACCTCGAGAATTTTCTTCTATAATATTCAATTCTCTACATTTTTGTCGTCTACAATGTTCGAAAATCTCTTATTGTTATCACAGCATTCAAGGAGGGATGTCACGAGGCCAAAGGGCTTTCCATTTTACATGATCAGCGCGTAGCGCGCAACTTTGAACGCGACTAATGGCTAAACTAAAGAAGCTAGACATACGTACATAATTATATCCCGTTTACTTTTTATTTTCAGTAGAATAACTTTTTTGAGCAAAAATAAAGTGACAAGCTGGAACGCCGGGAGGACACGGCTAATGGCCGCTGATAGTTTCGCTCCAAAACTTTGCAGGTGCCATCAGTCGCGGATCGGTGCCTCATACATATACCTGCGACTAGTGTTCTCGAAGTTTCCACCAGTCCTCCAGCAAATTCCACAATGACCCGACATACGGTTTCTAGGCGACTCCCGAAAAATCATGCACCTGCGCGTATACTGCGTGCTCTGGAGACGCGGCGCCTCCGCCAATTCGGCTGATCTTTTCTACTCGGTTATTGAAGTCTCCCATATGTTATTTCAATCGACAAGGACACATGCAAAAAATGAATTTAAAAAAACACCAACCGATCTTTGAATTGTTTTGAAAAGTGCAGTGTCCTTGGACTCCTTGGTCATTCGATTACACTTTCTCTTTATCCTTTGTATGGCTCTACCTCTATGAAATAATTTGTCGTTAATCCCGCATAGAGTCCTATTCAGACTGCAGTAGAGCTTCTGCAAGTTTTAAAAGGTTGTATTTTTAGGACCGGTAAGAGTACTCATAGAGACACTGTCACTGTTGATTCCTTTTCCAAATCAAGTCGGAATTCTGATATGAAGTCAGAATTTTGTCTTTACAAGTAAGTGAACAACTTAAAACAGATAAGGAAGAACCATTTCCCTTAGCAGGGACACTCTCTTCCTCTTTCATTCTGATAAAATCAGATGTCCGTTCCAAGTATGAGATAGAAAAGCAAAATGTTGCTTCAAGTAGGCCCCGCTCCCATGAATCCGGTCATTCTGCCTCCGACAACAAAACAAAATTTGACTAGTGCTAATTATTCGTCACTAAACCTCTACATGCACGTCCGAAATCGCCGTTATGACATAGATAAAATGTTATACATAGCACGTTGCTCAAATTTTTTGTAGGGTAGTCGGTTAAGCGCCGTTTGATTACCCAGCAAGTCTCCATTCCTACAACTTGGGTAGGTATGCCTTTTCCTTTTAATTCGTTTTTTACCGCTAATCGCTAAGAAGAAAGTCCCGGCAATAAACATCAGAACATTTTAATCGACTTTTTATAGCCCACTGTCGTTGCGTAAGAAATCAAAGAACATTTTCGAGAATTAAGAGGACGGTCCTTCATCTCAGTGTTTGCTTTGGGATAGGTACCGTTTTTCCACCAGGCAGGCGCGCTTCGTATCATTACATCCGCGGAATTGCGTAACATCCCATATGGGCACCTCGTATGATGTCCATGATGAGGCTGAATGAAGAATGGCTACCGTTACATTCTCCGACCTGCTATGACCTAGGTGGCAATTTATAGCAATGAGGAGTACCATTACGCGAAGACTCTGCAAACGGTTTTTTCGGCGTGTGTACGTAGAGGTATATAGATGCATGAGCGAAATATTTTCTTTCAAACCGCAAGACACGCGTGTGAATATTCATCATGAGGTAATTTCGCTACATGATGTACCTCTATACTTGCGAGAGGAGGCGGAAGAGGAAATGTTTCGTAGGTAGCCTCAGCAAGTTTTTACACGTGTATCCATCAATTAGCAGGATCGTTGCATCCACTTGTAAGTAAATCATACTCTTGTAATAGGCTGATGGCTGGTTATTAATTTTAATCTCGTGTGGCGATCTCGACGATCAGATCACGATTTAATCCGACCTGGCTGGTCGTAGGGTTGGTCCGGTGCTGAAATGACAACGACTGAGATGCAGAATCTTCTCGTTGCTCCTTTTTCACCGCAGATGTAGTCCAACTCGGTAAAATCTCAGAGGAAATTGAAAATTATGCCCTGGCTTATACTGCATTTCGCTGATCCACCTCCTGGCTGTGTTTGCCGTCTTCCCCGCTTGGTCTTCGAGAAAAAGCGTCTGCGTTACATGGCTTTTTCGGTTGTTCCTGCTCCAGCGTCGCTCTCATCGATAGTCCTCTATTTCAGCAAAAAACCGCATCGTTGTATGCTCCCCTGTATGTATTGTTACGAGCGGCGATTCTGGATAACACGCGATCTTTCTAGATTCTTCCCGTTAGATCGCAGTGGACAAGTGCGAAGCGTTCTGGTGTGTTCCAGAGCGCGCGTGTAGGCTGTTTCCCGTACAACTGTATGGAGACTTCAGCAGTGAGTCAAGCTACATCTGTCTATTTTGGCGGAGGAGCCACATACCAGAGCACACGGGAAGCACGCGAAAGGTGTGTGATTATTCGGGAGTCGTCTAGAAACCATATGCTGGGTCACTATGGAAACTGCTGGAGAATGCATGGAACATTCGAGATGGATAATTAGTCGGACCTATACAGGTGTCCCGAAAATATACCGACAACGTTCTAGGGCAGCTTCTTCTCATCAAAACAAGAAAAAAAGTTCCTTTGAACATGGGTCCGAAAACGCTTCCTAAGATGGTGTTTATTTAATATTTCCGGAACCGTTCAAGAAAAATCAATCAAACTTGACACATTTAATAACCTTCTTATGCCCAACAAAATTTGAATGTCTAACAAAAATGAAGTTGCTTTGTAATAGTTTTTCTTTCGCCATATATATCGTAATTAAAAAATCAGCAATACTGACCACGTTTTCATACATTCAAACTCAAATATCTCGTGAACACCTTTTTTAGAAAACTCCACTATTTCATAATTTTTAGGTGAATTTGAAATCAATTCATATTCAAAAAAGTTAGGGTTATTTTCACCCCTACACCTCCGCCTGACTCACCCCTGGTGAATTATTTTGGAAATAATCTTGCCTCATTTTGTTGGGCACAAGAAGATTAGTGGATTTGTCAAGTTTGATTGATTTCTCTTGGACGGTTTCGGAAATATTGAATAAAAACCATATTCAGGGTTCTACCTTTAGGAACCTGTAGCTCCCTCAGGAAGCGTTTTCGGACCAATGTTCATAGGAACTTTTTTTCTTGTTCTGAGAGGAAGCTGCCCTAGAACGTTGTCGGTGTATTTTTGGCATACCCAAGGCATCAATCATCGCTTCACAAGCAGTTATGAATCGGAATGCGAAGTGGTAGCGAGCGGATTAAAAGCGAGTAGTAATCACAGCGCTATTCCTAAGTAAATAATTGTTGGCGTGTATTTATTGTGGTACACAGTAATAAACAGTGTGTGTTTTAAAACGATCGTCTCAATTATATTCGAACCCGTACGCGAAATACGTAACAGTGTCATGCTGCTGAAGCAACTTTTGAAACCAGCTCTGCAGAGCATCGTTTTTTAACATTAGAGGTGAAGTACTGGACGGACATCCAAGAAATCCGGAACGCGGCGGATACTCATGATTCACTTGACAAAGTTGAGAAAGAGCAGGTCGTGGCTCTCTGCAGATTCATGGGAAGATGTATGCGGTACAGGGAAATATTGTTGGAATAATACTACTAGGTTTGATTTATTATCGTTTAAATTTTTTTGCTGTGCTGTTCTCTCTGCCCTAAGAAATGAAAAAATGAGAAATTTTGCTTCATGCGAGCTGACTGTTTTTATTTATTTATTTTTGCTTTCTATTTTGCTTATTTTTTCTAATATAGAGTTTTGTTTCTTGAACACGTGTTCTTTAATATCTACATATTGCGTGCAATAAACCTTTATTTATTATTTATTTATCTATTACTGGAAGAACTTTGCTCTGGTGCCGATTTGCCTTTTATGTCTTAAAATTATTCAGGATGAAGCCGCAGTTCTCACCTCAACATGTGGGTCACAGCAAGCAAATGCCTTATCAAAACCATCATCAGTGTCGGAAACATCACCGGTGGCGGCTCTTATCATTTTTCACACAACCTAATTACACAAAAAATCTAGTTAGAAAAAAAAATTCTTTTTTTGTCACCGGTGGCGGTTTTTATAATTTTCCACTCAGCGCTGTTACAAAAAAAATTAGATCATAGAAAACAAGATTCTCGTATTTTTCTCACAGCAGATGATACTTTTACTCAATCTGCTTCATTTTCATTCCATAACTTCCATAGCATATGAAATCAAACATATTAATCCTTCATTACATAATAGTTAATTAAAACAATTCATATCGTTATGACACCGACGACGGGAATCAAAACAATAACTGTTTCATTCATAAAATGCGCACCCGAGATTTTGTACATAACTAATTATTATAAACATAAACTACCTACTTGTGCAACTCGGTTTATGAATGAAATTGCAGGTGCTAGCTAATTGATCCAGTTCTTTTCACACAAAAAAAAACAAATACGAAAAAATAGGAAAAGGTTCACAATGTTGTAGCTAATATTCTGAATTGCCTCATGGCAATTTGTATAGATATGTGGTTTTGCTACAGATTCGAACGATCTGACCGCTTACGGCTGTATACGATTACCGTAATGGGAAGGATGGTAATATAATGAGCGCCTGAGCAAAAAAGATTGATAAAATGTATGGGAAGATTTTTGCAACAAGCTACATACATGTTAAAGCTATTTTTCGTGCAACGAACTTCACCTAGTGAACGTGCGCCTGTAAATTGCTATAATTTGAACTTTTGAGTCTTAGGACTAAATAAAACAATTATTGGTTTTTTTTCTTTTAGGTTATTAACAATTCGCAATGTCTCGGTTTTTTACATAAAAGTTCTTAGCATCGCATATTCTTCTTGAATTACCTATCACTTTTTGAGAAGCGAAAACAAAATTTCTTAATGAAAGCTTAAAGAATTTGCACAATATTGATTAAGGCTGTGGAAAATGTTGTTGATACCTAAGTATGAGCAGAAAAAAATAAAAATAAAAATAAAAAATCAAGTATGAAGAAATCCTAACTACTCATACTCGTACTCATACCACCTCATACTAACGTGAAAAGGTAAAATTAAACAAACAAGTTGTAGGTGTCCAGTGATTGCAAGGCAAGAGCAATTTGCTGACGCCCGACTCATACACAAATATTTACAAACAAAATATTCGAATATAACCTGGGCGTGATTCAAGTTTTCATTCATGAAAAATCGTTCAATTCGCAGCTCAAAATGAAGTCCTTGTTGGTCCTGACAACACTATCGACCCTCCTGCTAATGGTAACTTCGTTTGGAGGCAGCGAAGACAAATTCCTGAAAAAATACGCCATGATGAAGGTATTCATTGAGATTTTTGAAAATTATAGTTCATTCATTTTCATTATTCACGTTTTTTACTGTTTATTATTTTTTTCAGATTTATGAAAGCTGTTTCGGACCAGAAGTGGTCAAACAAATCCGCAAAGAAATGAAAATTGCTTGCGCCAAATGCGCCGCTTTGGAAGTACCACCGCCAGCACCATCCCAGCCTCCAACAAGGCCACCACCACCACCACCAGAGCCCAAGCCTGAGCAAGATAATCAGCTGTATCATGGTCCTCAACCCCAGCCTGGATTTGACGCTGAAAAATTGCACCAGGCTATCCTTGCCTATAGACCTGTAAGTCTGATTCAAATAACTTCCTGCAAATCATTACCATAAAGTTGCCAACCCGTAGACTGTTAATACTAGATACTAGGAATAAAAAATACTAAACAAATTCGCACTCCTCAGAACCCAGTATCACAAAACTTCTATCGTCCTGGAGGGTTCCCTGCATCTTCAGGTGCGGCATTCTACAACCCCGCTTTTTCGAATCCAGGCTATCAAAACCCAGGAATGTTCTACCCAGGATTTCCTCAGCACATGGGACAGTTCTCACCGTATGCTTTCCCACTAGTTGGACAATCATATTACGGAAACAGAGCTTCGGTAAGTTTACAATAGGTACACCAGTATAAAATTTTACTTATTGAACTTTGAAAACAGCGCGACATGGACATCAAGGCCCAACTAGAAGCGCTGACCTCAAGGATGAGCGGAAGAGTGCGAAACGTCACTTGCGTCATGCAAGAGCTGGGATACTTGGACGACAACCTCGAACCAAACTTCCAGAAAATCACAGAGAGAATCGGAAATTTGCCCGTGAGCGAAGAACTGAAGAGAGACATGCAAGACGGCGTCAGTTTCTGCCAACAGTTTTCCGTAAGCACCAATTTTGATTGCCTCTGCTTCTGAGTTGTTGTTCCCGCAATTGACTAATGAAGAATCGTTCAATTCTAGCAATGCGTGCCGGATGTTAAAAAAGACAGGTCACCTCTGTCCAGAGAACTTATCAGACCAATGTTCTTCTTCAAGTGCTACAAACACAAGAAACTGGAAGCGTGCATCATGAAGGATGTCCGAGAAAAGTACGCCGGAGTCACGGATGAGGATTTCGAAGGGGACGTCGAGCTGAGAAGGACGGGCAAGGCTGCCAAACTGCCACCGAACGTCGGAGAGGGGGAGATCGAAGAACTGGCTTCATCGATGTACGACTTTTTGTACGGAAGCGACAGCAATGTTGACATCGATGGAGTGTTGTAACAACAAAGAAAACTATCACTGATCTTCATCCGCAGAAACAATACTCATTATTTTTGAATAACTGTAATTTTAAGGTTTGAGAGGTGTGAAATTTGAATTTCGGCAACGGAACTGATCGAAATGATCGTGTTTTATTGTCAAAATTTGAAGAAGCGGTAATATTAAAATAAATTTTTATTACTGAACTGAAGAGTATTTTATCTGATTGAAGTTATTTATTTGAGTAATTAGGTACAAATATTAATTAGTATGTGTATATCTATCTAAGAGCAGATATATTTATACCAGATGCCTTCCGGCTATCCCTAAACTGAAAGGCAAACACCATGAAAACAATTATTGGAATAAATGTATCTATGGTGAGTTTCTTCCAGCCAAAGTTATCTGGAGATGAAAATACCGGCCCTCACTTACGTAATAATTAGCTGTTGGGATTATTTAGGGGTTTCTGACGCGACTGAAAAAGCAGTTCAGTAGAATCGATGTTTCACAACTTTTTTGTATTATGAAAAGACATTTTTTAGCATGCACCAATGTGGAGGCAAAGCTCAACAGTTTTCAAAATTTCCAAACATACTAAACCTTTTTTTTAGTACTAACCCACTTTCACATCTCGTCTCTTCTACTTTCCCGGCCTACCAACCAGTGAGAAGTATTATTGTGGACGTGGTGAAAATTTTTCTAAAGATGAAGACGGAAATAGCCATGTTGAGGTCTCCCAAGACAATTAAGACCATTTCCGGATTAATGTCTGTCCGTCTGTGTGTGTCTGTTTGTAATCTTCCATGATTAGATAAATACCGAACCGTAATCCGATTGACTTGAAACTGGCAGTTTGCGGATTTCAAATTTCGCGCCTGTTTTCGCGCCCCCAGCGGCAGAAACGCGCAATTTCGAAGGAACGTCATGCTCAAGTCCCATTAGACGTTGACAATAAGTAATTATAAAAATTCGTGCAACGAGGTAGGGCGCGAAGCATCTTTGGCTGCCTCGATGCGAATAGCTTGGATGAGTCCGTCGCTGATGTTGGCTGGATTGCTGATTATAACCATCTGACGCAGATCTGGATCTCTTAATCCGCCCATCAAGGTCTCTGTTGTGATGTCTTCTAAAACATCTGCTGGATACGCTGGATGGGCTAGATGAACCAGCCTCAGGACTTCGGATTCAAATTCCTGGAGGCTTTCTTAGCTTCTTTGTGTCCCGGCCTTCAGCTGGGTTTCATGGATCTGCCGCACATGATTGTCCCCATATCGGAGCTCTAGGATCCTGGTCAGCTTGGCGAAGTCCTTCTGCTCACTCGCCGGAATCGTCTGGAGCAGCTCCAACGCTGGTCCTCTGAGCCAGAACTAGAGCTGTCGCTTTGTCATCTTCGCTCCATTTATTCGCTTCGGCAGCTGCATCGAACTGCCTCTTTTCCCATCGAAGTTTGGCAACTTCACACGATGGACATCCGCTGAACTGACCATCGTAGCACTAGCGGCAGTTTTCTTAACTTGTAGCTCCAGCTTCGTCAGGTTGGCCTTCACGGCTTCCACTTCTATTTCTAGCTTGCTCACGCTGTCGTCGAAATACCGCGTTTGTTGTTCTACAACGGCTAGAATTTCTTCCCTTTCCTCCAGGCGTTTCCTTTCCTGTTCTTCTGGCAGGTTTTTTAATTCCTGTTCTTGCCCTTTTAGAAGATTCTTCAGTTCTGCCTTGTCTTCTAAACGCTGTTCTTGTAGAAGATCTTTCAATCCTTTTTCCTGTTCCTCTAGAAAACTCTTCAATTTTTCTTTTTCTTCGAGACGCTTCTTGTACTGTTCTTCTGTCTCTTCTAGACGTTCCGCCTTTTGTTCCTTCATCATCGCCATGATGCTCGCCAAAGTGTCTTCGACATTCTTCTCGTCTCCGGCATTTGCCAAATCACGAATGTTCCGAACGTCCTGTAGTCGCAGGCCAAATTATTAGGTTGGAAATATCGCAGGTACTTCGCTTTTATCCGCTCGCTACCACTTCGCATTCCAATTCAATACTGCTCGTGAGGCGACGATAATGCCTTATATAGGTCCGACTAGCTCATCTTGAATGTTCCATGCATTCTCAAGTAGTTTCCACAGTGACTCGACATACGGTTTCCATACGACTCCCGAAAAATCTTGCACATTTCCCGTATAATTCTGCCGTGTTCTAGAACCAGCTCCTCCGCCAAAATGAGCAGCTGTGCCTTGATCGAGCGTTGAATGTTCCCAATGCCAAGCCATCGTGTTTACTTCTGGAAATGTTCAGAGCTCCGCACTTGTATCTACACCGCGACATAATGCATGGAAGAATCTAGAAAGATCGCGTGTTTACCAGAATGCACCTGATCGCCGCTCGTAACATTATTTATTTTTCAAAGGTGGCTATAATGACTGAATAAATTATTGCAATTTTGAGTCGATGTAGATACGGAAGAATGCGATTCACTCACGTTAACTATTCCATTTTCGCACTTGAGCATCTCCTTACTCATCGTTATGGTGACCGACCACTCCATTCTCGCTGTTCTTTTTTTGATAACTGACGTTTTATTCACGACTATCAACGTTTGACAGCTAGCCGACCGCTACGTGCGACATTGCTCATTGCAGGAAAGAAGGAATAAAACATAGAAAAGGCGAAGAAAGTCGCGAAAAATAGGTAGTTGATAAGCAACCAACAATACAGCTCAAGAACAACGAGAATGGAGTGGCAACGAGTAAGGAAACTGGGCGATGTTCAAGTGCGAAAATGAAATAGTCAACGTAAGTAAATCGCCTTCTTCCAATCTAAGTACATCGGCTCAAAATTGCATAAGGAAATAGGGAATGTGGTGGAATCGTAATTGTAAAATGCGAGGCTTTAGATCCCCTTTATGACACTGTTGCCAAAAAAGCAAAGAAAAATCTGGCGAAATGGCACTCTGGGTGTAAAAAAGTTTTTGAATAACGGTATTTCCGACCAACCTTAGTTCGGTTCGGCTCTTATCTCTAATCCGAGTCCGGGCCTGTCGCGCTGTCATTTGAACGTCAAGGGAAGGGAAACGTCAGGGTCGTCTTGTCAAACTGAGTACTGACATCTGACATGACAACAAATCAACAAAACAAACATAACCTCTACGACAGTCCTTCCAAAAATGCGAATATTCTACAAAACAGTATTGTTTTCAGTATTAATCGCGCTTTCCGCAGCGAATGAAACGTGCAAGAAAAATGAATGTTCAACGAAAACCAACAGTTACACTAAGAGTAAACTTTAAATTGAAGCCTAGAGCGTAATGTTTTAATACTTGCCGTTTTCAGACTCCAATACCAAGTATTTGAAATACTTGAACGCCATCGACCAAGCCAAGAGCTCCTACAAAGAGTGCGATAATACCAAATGCAACTGTCACTCTTCAGTGATCGATGATGACCTGGCAGTGTTCAAGAAACGAGGCATCTCAAAGATGGCCATCGAAAACGTCATAACAAAGTATGAATTCAAATTGAGGATGCATAAATTCTATTTCCGTCAATTCCAGAGGCACCAGGTACCAGATCATAAACAATCGATTATACCGGGACAAAAATTGTATGTTTCCGGCGAGGTGTGCTGGGATCGAACATTTCTTGGTGAAACTTTTACCTAAACTACCCGACATGGAGTTTGTGGTAAATACAAGAGACTGGCCGCAGATACACAAGAACTATGGGATTTTTGGACCAGTGTTCTCATTCAGTAAGACTGGAGACTATCACGATATCATGTACCCAGCATGGGCATTCTGGGAAGGGGGTCCTGCAATTTCTCTATATCCTAGAGGCATAGGTAGGTTGGAGATCGTGATTATTGCCGTATTTAAGTAGTGTAATCGTAGGACGCTGGGATAATCACAGAACTCGATTAGGAAGAATAGGAAATACAACTGTTTGGGAGGATAAAATCACTAAGGGATTCTTTCGGGGATCCAGAACTAGTTCCGAACGCGATCCTCTCGTGCTGTTGTCAAGGGAAAAACCAGAATTAGTGGATGCGCAGTACACAAAGAACCAGGCTTGGAAATCTGATGCTGTAATTTTTCAACATACCTATGTCTCTTGATTAGTGAAAATATTGTGAATTTTTCAGGACACTTTACACCAACCTCCGGCAGCTGAAGTATCATTCGAGGATCACTGCAAGTACAAGTATCTTTTCAATTTCAGAGGTGTCGCGGCTAGTTTCCGTTTCAAGCACGTGTTGCTATGCAAATCGCTGGTTTTTCACGTGGGCAATGATTGGTTGGAATTTTTCTATCCGTCGCTTAAACCATGGATACATTACGTTCCGATTGAAGCGAATGCTTCCAAGGACAAACTCAAAGAGTTGTTGGAGTTTGTGAGGGACAACGACGAAATTGCAAGGGAGATAGCTAACAAAGGATATGAACAGATTTGGAACAACTTGAAAATGACAGATGTTACTTGTTACTGGCGTAAATTGCTAAAAAAATACGCGTCTTTGATGAGCTTCAAGCCTGAGCTCGATAAGGATTTGATCGAGATTGAATAAATTCATTCCTCTACAATGGAAATGAATACCAAATGAAATACTGACAATAACTGAATACTTATATCATAAGGACAATAACTTGTATGTGATATTATTTTAGTTTTACTGTTAAGTTACAAGCGTGGGTTTATATTCAAATTGGACTGCTAATTGTTTACCTACTGGATGGGAGGCACTAGTCCGCCAATACATCATTGATATAACATTCACCTTCTGGTTGAGGATAATCAGTAGTACAGAAAAAATAGTAAAAAATCGTCAAAACCTTGAAAAAAAATGGACGCCTTAAAAATTTGATATTCTGTTCAAAATTTAGTGTCCTACTACTTATCCAGAATCGCCAAAAAACCCATCACGGGGTTTTGAGGTATTAGAAGGGGGGGGGGGAGGAGAGGATGAAACCCATCAAGGGCACTCAGTTCTGAACAGAATATCAAATTTTCAGGACGTTCATATTTTTTCCAAGGTTGAAAACTCTATTTGTACTACAATCCAAAGATGGAAATACTGTGGCGTTAGTGGTACATCCTGAATCCTGGCCTTGATTCTGACACTATTTTTGCAGTGCCGTTTATATCACCAGTGAGCAGGCAACCAGTTTATACCTTATACACAATTATTCTTTTAGTTTTTTTTCTAGAAAAGCAAATTTAACTTTCCGCAAGTTAGCGAGGTACGGGCTAAACCGCCGTATCACCACAGCAACGGCTTATAAACAGATCTATCAGCCAACCAGACCACTGTATTTGGTAACTTACGCCGTCCCAACTTTATGCCTTCAACTTGGAATCCACTTTTCCCACGAGAGTTTAACTCATACCTGTGAACCCAGAACTAGCGGTCTGTAGTAACCGTTTGTACTAGCGGGAGTATGCGCTCACGGGTATGCGTGCAAGTCATTTCTGTCATGGGAAAGCCAGTAGATACGTACCTATTTTCAGTTCATATTTCACTACAATTTAAGTACATTGTTGTATCGATTCAAAACAATATATCAAAAATATTTGCATTACTTATATTTCTCCAGGGTAGTTTTTATTCGAAAATAAATGAACAATATCTCACAGCAGTGAATAAAAAAATTCAAACTAAAATATGTATCTATCTACTAACTTGTGGAAAATTAGTGCATTACACAGAAAAACTCAAGCAACTGGAAAATTGTGAGGGAGATTTTTTAAAATGAAAATTCAATATTCGGCTTGCGACTTCCTTTTTAAGGGGTTTCTGATGCGACTAAAAAAGCTGTTGACGGGAATCGGTTCCATTTTATTTTTTTTCGTCAAGTAGAAACTCCTCCAAATTGAAAATGTTGGGACATTGCTATCAAATTTTGAAAACTTCCAAAAAAATTTGAAAATTTTTCAGTTTAATTTTCGAAAATTCGAAAACTAGATAGCATTGACAATGTATCTTTCCTCAAGAAAGTCGCATGCCAAATTTGAACTTTCTATTTTCAAAAAAAAGGTACCAAAAATGATTTCTACTAATTCATTTTTTCATGTCTACGAAAAATCATTTTTGGTACCTTTTTTTGAGAATAGAAAATTCAAATTTGGCATGCGACTTTCTTGGGGGAAGATGCTTGTCGATGCAATCTAGTTTTTGAATTTTCAAAGATCAAAATCAAAAATTTTCATTTTTTTTGGAAATTTTCAAAATTTGATAGCCTGCACATTTTCTTTTTAAAGGAGTTTCTACTTAACGAAAAAAATGAAACAAAACCGATTCCCGTCAACAACTTTTTTAGTCGCATCAGAAACCCCTTAACAAGATGTGACCTACTTACGGTCGATGCTATTTGATTTTCAAAATTTTCAAAACCAAAATACAAATACCAATGCAATGTACAAATTCTCTGAAAAAAATTTAAAATGTGATATCCACACTACATTCTACCGTTGATTCTACTTCGCATCTACTCTAGATTTTTCCTATTTTTGCATAGTATTTTCATCCCGAATCTAACCTCGATGGTACCTCTATGGCATTTTAACTCTTCAGTAATCAAAGTTAACCAGAGATGGAAATACTGGCGATAGAAATACTGGCCCTGGGGCAATGGTGGCAATTTCGTGAAATTTAAACAACCTAGCAACAATCAGAGACTGGCTTTATGGTTGGCTCAATTTTTTCAACGGCCTTAAAATTTCAACATGCTTCTAAATTTCAGGAACACCTAGCTCTTGAAAACCGATTATCGTAACCCATTTATTCAGTCCCCTTCATAACCTAGCTAAAACCTAAAATTTTGGAACAGTTAAGCGAGATAATGGGGTTATTTTTTTGCATAAAGATCAGTAGTCAAGTTTGGATGTAAATCCATGGTTTCAAAACATTCTCATAATAATCGATGTGATAGTCCGGTGGATTAGCGCCTAAACTATGCATTTTGTGATAAAGCAAAGGGCTTCTGGATTTACATTCTTGAGGGTGAACTTGACAATTCCAGAAATGGCGCCAACGAGTTTGGTGTGGCAGGTGACCTCAGGAGCCATCCAGAGCTGTGAAAGAACCAAAATCTTCCATGTCCCTCGAAGGCACTCAAATACATGATACTTCGATGCGCTAATACCCTATGGGGAGGAATTAACAAAATATGTCGATGCTAATCACGTAAGGGGGCTGAGGAAAAGGCATTTTTGTCTTTGAAGGCGATTTATGGTTTTCATCAATCCTGAATGAATATGAAGAAGTTTGGTATCATTTTCGACTAAAATCGACGTTCTGAGTTCGAATAAAGTGTTCACATTACGTTAAAAACATGTTTGAACAAGTTTATGAGAAAAAACACGCTTTTTTGATATTCAACTTTAACCCCATGGTTTTCACTCCTCGCCACAGGCATTCCATTTATTCTTGCATGAAAGTTACTTTCAACTTTTCTTTGATTGAGAAAGATGCATTAGATATGCTTCTCATCTTTACAAGCTCATAGAAGTGTCTGGTCGCGAGGGCAGTTTTGCGTCAACACGGCACCTGATAAGTGACGCATGCTTCACTTTAAAATCGTGTTGCGTCATAAATAGAGGCTCTATTGTACGGTTTTCAACTTTGTTTTGCAGAGGAAGAATTGTTCCTCCTTGTAAAAGCAACAAACATGATATCGAAGCTGTATCGCATGCATAATATGACTTTTCGTGTGAAAGTGCGTCAATTACAGTGTTCAAAGTTGACATAAAATAACTTTCGGAACAAATCCTTCTAATCATCTTGTAAAAACAAAATACATTTCCAGTGTATGTTTCTCATCATTAGGAGACCTGTGATTAATACAATATTCAACAATTTCGATTCCAGATGTCTTGGAAAATTGATAAACCCGCAGTGAAAACTTTGATATTTTCCCTGATTTTTTTTTTCGAATCGAGATACCGAGTGATGCGATCCAAGGGTACATCGATACTGCATTTTGGGTAAGGGCAACGAATTTTTTTATGTGCGAACCTTATACCAATAAACATGATTTGACCCGTAGCACCTGAAATTTCGTCAATAAGGAGGCGAATGGGGGCCCTTCAAACTTTGAAGATGAAAGAACCTGGCTAGCCTGGGGAACCCTGGTAGAAAAGTGCCCGTGGGCACATTTTGGAACACATATATGTGCCCCATGGCATTGCTTACCATGAGGATGTGCCCAATGCAACCATGTGCACCATGAAGATGTGCTCAACGTTCCCATGATGTGCATCATTCAGATGTGCTCAACGTTCCCATGTGCGTCATGAGGATATGCTCAAAATACAAGAGGATATGCCCAACCAACCATAGTCACATCCCCATGAATACATTGAGCACATCCCCATGGTGCACATGGATACGTTGAGCACATCCTCATAGTGCACATGAGTCATCATCACATCCACATCAAATAGCACCCCCAAGGTTCTAGGTATATGTAATAGCCTACCTGGAGGCTGTGAACAATCTGTAACACCCTGTTACCTACAGGCTGTAAACAATCTGTAACACCCTGTACATGAAAAGAGGCAAAAAATTATAGATAGCTAGCTAATATTTTGGAATCTTCATGAAAATTGACTATGGAAAGTTTTTTTTTTGAGATCATTGCAAAGAGAAAGGCCTCAAGAAAAGGGTTGTAATGGCGCGGAACACCCTGTATATTATGGAATCAATAATTGCTAATGAACAAGAATAGAAATCAAAATTAAAGTGTCGCGAAATGTGTAAAATGCTCACTGCTTTATCAAACCAAAAGAAAATCAATTCTTCCTCAAGAACACGCCATCAACATGCTTGATTTCCATACTAACTCCACAAGCAACACAAATAGGACTGCTTCCAACAAGACAGGCTGCAACACGATACAAATCAATCATTTGTGATCGTTTTCGAGCTTTTAAATAACAGCAACGAAATTTTTGTTCTTCCATACTTACGGATGGCTCCTGAGGTCGCCTGCCACACTAAACTCGTTGGCGCCAATTCTGGAATTGTCAAGTTGAATCTCAAGGACGTAAATCCAGAAGCCCCTTGCTTTATCACAAAATGCATAGTTTAGGCATTTTTTGGCGCTAATCCACCGGACTATGATGATGTGGTGTGACAATATACAAAAAATATACCTAGTTATACACTTGGAATTATAGTAAATGGATGTGACAATACCTAATGATGTTGATTATTTTAGATAATTTACTTTCATTTATCCAGAGTTATAGAAAGGGTAAGTAAAGTAAGATCATATGCGAATATGATTTGAATATGATTTCATATGCGAATATGATTTGAATATGATTTCATATGCGAAAAGATTGGAAATCTTTTGATCATTTTTCAGAAAAATAAACTAGGTTCGTTACTAAAGTCGTTGTACTGCAAAATTTGCCTTCACTTTAAAACAGGTTGAATCCCGGCGGTAGCTCGGTGGACTCCGTCTCTGACTTCAAACCCAGAGGTCCCCGGAGTTCAAATCTCGCTGCCGCAGGTGGCTTTTCTCTATGCGCTATCTAGTACTTTGGCGTGTACTAACCGAGCGGTCACGTCAAGGGAAAAAGGGTGAAACGAAGGAAGTCACCGAAAGGGCGCTTATGAGCTATTACTCGATGCGCCCCTAAACACCCGATAAAAAAAAACAAGTCAACTTTGAAATGCTACGAACGATTTGATTTGTTTGAGCTGTTTGCTCGCCCAATCCGTCAGCTATCAGTAGGTATCTTCGTGAAATTATTGTTTCGTACAGCGTCGCCTCTTGGTGGTGAATGGTTTTTATCCACAATTTTTCGTTTTTTGAGCTATAACTGTACGCAGTTGCTAAAAGGTCCAAATTTTATAGTGGTCCACAGATTTAGGCCACTAATGCCCTTTAATGCTGGGTTAAAGGGAATTTGCTAATAGTTCTAAGCAACAATACATTGAAGTAAATAGGATCAAGCTACGCTAGTAACGCTATACTATTGGATCGAAATAATTAAGAGTGACTCATTCACATCCACAGTAGGTGTAAGTGAGTAAGTGAACACTTGGCGCGTGGATAACTGAGAGTGACTTATACTTTTCCATCCCAGTTCCACGTTCTCCGCCGCAACGCTCCAAGTGCTCACTTACTCACTCACACCCACTGTGGATGTGAATGACTCACTCTCAATTGTTTCTATCCAATAGGTATAGGTAGTACAATGTTGTAAATGTGCTTTTGCGAATAAAAACAGTTCATTCAACTAATTTTGTTGGTTTTTTCTTTGTTTAATAGACAGAAACATGCATTTTGGGCTCAATTTTGAGGGAGCGCAAAAAGTTCATTCGAGTTTTCCTCGGAACTTGTGTTCAGTGGATTAGAACCATTCACCACCAAGACGACAACAGGTGTGCAATCATCAAATCAGCGATGTCTCGTCATCGGAAGATGTAAGCTGCCTGAAATATCTAGAATTCGCCTAGTTACCTGATAACGTAGTTGTACAAAACAATCTCACCGACTCTACATAGATAAGTAATATTTTTGAAAAACATAAGGTACCTACCTATCTTCACATAATAATGGTTCTATAGGGTGCCTTATCTCAAAAATCAGTTTCTTGCTGTTGGTCTGCAGATATCTGCTAGTCTGCTAATAATACCTACTGATGTTAATTAACTCAGAACACTCGGAAGCGCAACCCAACTTTCTATGACTACAACCTGGGCGAGTACACTCTTTCCAGACCTGGCAGCGTGAGAGATCTTGGTGTTTGTTTTGACCCAGAGCTTTCCTTCAGAATGCACATAAACGATGTCGTCAAATCGGCGTTCAAAAGTCTGGGTTTTGTCATCCGAAACTCAAGGGACTTTGCGGATGTGGCTACGCTTCGTCTGCTGTACTGCACGTTTGTCAGGTCGAAGCTTGAGTATGCTTCTATTATTTGGAGCCCCCTATATAAGACTCATATTAACAGCCTGGAGAGAGTGCAGCGGAGATTTTTGAAATTTCTGTCCTTCAGGTTCGACAGTGTCTATCCTCCTAGGGGTTTCCCTAACAGTGAGCTGCAGAACAGGTTCCACTTACAGAGTTTGAACAATCGCAGGGCTGCCCACTCCGTTATTTACCTGCACAAGATTCTTTTTGGGGGAGTTGACTGCGCTGAGATTCTGAGCAGGATTGACTTTCGCGTGCCTGGTGCTCATTTGAGATCAAAAGCTCTGTTTCTGCTGCCTTTTGCCAGAACAAATCTTATGGCATCTTCTCCTCTCAGCAGGATGTACTCAAATCACAGCTTGATCGAGAATGAAGTCGACATCCTGTTCTGCACTCCTGCTTCTGTGTATGCTGCCTTCTCTAAACTCGACCTGTAATTGGGCTCTGGCCTGTTGGTCGTTTTAATCACTAATAATAATAATAATAATAATAACTCAAGTTCGGTCCAGATCACGCAGTCAATTACAACAAGCTTTATCAAAGGTTGGGTGGAAGACTGGAAGAGCAGTCAGTAGGACTGAACACTACCTTTTGTTTTGGGATAAAGTTTAGAACTGAGTTTGATCATCCATGCTCTTGAAATGTCGCACCTTAGTTCTCATAATAATAATTATAAGACTATTTATTACGATCATTATTATTAATTCAACAATATCGACAGGGTCCATATACAAATAATAAATAGCTAAGTACTAGTAACACAGATCATTGTCATAGTAGGTACATATAATACAGCTCTAAAATAGGTACCGTTTACCGGTTATAAAAACCATTCTGAGTTTGTGCTACGTTGTACATGCCCAATGTGCAGTAGAAAAATGGGCTGATGGCAGCCACAACAAGTCCAGCACCCAACATTGGCCTGTACAATATCCACGCTGTTGCTATCACCAGCAGGGACACCGACATGGAAATCGCAAAGTTTGTCGATGATGTCATGTCTCCAGAAACCATGCTTCTCAAAAACGACACTTTGAAGACTGCAAAAATAATTGAACTCAACAAAATTGCGGTGATGTTACAAATAGCTGTGCCTGAGCGTGACATCTCGTTTGATGTTCAAAAGTGAACCCTGCTCAGAATAGTGTTATCTCAACCGGCAGACGTGACGTCACGCCCAGACATTCAATTTTGGGTTAGGGATGGCTGTTTAACAGTTGATAATAATAAACCTACGCAGTATCCTCAAAAGCTTGGCCAAACAAACTGCAGCAGCATACAAAACGAACACCCCGGCCGCTCTCAGCTTCCACGTTTCCAAACGAACATCGTGGTGTTCAGCGCTGAACATCTGGTTGACGTTCAGATTTCCATGGCGCAACAAAGCAATTTCGTGACCTTTACTTGTAGTGTACGGTACCAACACGCCGTCTTTTTGCATCGCTATTACAGACACCTGCAAAATGGAAATATTTAGCTCTCGTTATGCAGTTCCATTGAAGCCCATTACAATTTCGTTGGCAACTCCCGCGTAGTAAAATTGGACTCGGATGTCACCAACTTCGGGATTCCACACGTCATCACAATGGTAGTAGATGCCCATGTGGAGCTTCACGTCTTTTCGCTCGGGTCGTTCGTCGCTCGTGACTTCGATAAAGTCGCCAAATTTGTCTTTGACTTCGCTCCCCAAAGTAACGTGACCGATTTTCACTACTGGGGAGACTTGCGTGAGCGACTTCAATGGAATTTCACTGCAGGAAATATTGTTAGACGAAGCGTTTTTTTGGAAACGATAAACTTTACGTCGGATTGTGATGACCATGTCTGATATAAAAGCTGTTGCTGTCCACCAGTTTGTCTCTCCACTCGGTGATGTAGTAATAGTCGGAGCCTTCGTAGCTTTGATCCGCGACATTGTCTGCATAGTCTCTGGGACTGGAAAACCGAAGAGGAAATTAATTTGTGTCTTTTTCGCAAAGTGCCATCCACCTTAGTTTTCTACTTCAATGATCGAAGCCAAGCACGATGTACCACTACACTACGCGCCCCCCTTTGGTACATTGGGCTCAATAAAACTAATATGACCCTGTGCTGAGGTCTACAATCCACAAATCTGTGACTTTTGAAGGATTCCAAGAATACCCTTTTAGCAATCATTGGGAAAAATTTTGAGAAAATTTGCAAATTGGTTTCTCGGTGGGAAAACTTCAAAAAAATGTTCCCTTATTTTGTGTGTTAGTAGGTACTTGTTAGGTACAGTAAAATCAAAAATGACCTTGATCAAAGGTGGTTCTCACACCGCCTTGTCAGTCTTGCATGCATGAATAGACCGCAATCTTCCTATTCCAATGCCACCTCTGACCAAGGAAATTTTTGATCCCACGGGATATTTGGAACACAATTTCGACACCATCTTTTTTCTACAGTTAATTTTTCACCTCAAATCAGTCGTTTCTATTCTCTCATTTTTCTACTGAGGTCCTTGCATGCATTCAATTTTTTAAACATCAATACGTCAGACCAAAAAATACAGTTGACCAAAATTCACTGTCATTCGTTACTTCATTAGTGTTATTGAAAATCGCGAAGTTTGTGTCAACTTTTGTGCGCCAAAAACAAATATAGGTAGTGATTTTGGTGACGTCACTCCGCGTTAGGATCTTTTTATTTGACAGCTTGGGCCAGGTTTGTGAAAACAATCCAAAAACATACCCTTTCTGAGTATTTTTTAAGGAAAATAAGAAGTTCAACTAGACCCCATGTGCCCATAGCCATAACAAACCAACTTTACAGCTGTTCTCATCATCTCTGACAGGCATACAGAATGAGTAATGACATTCCTAGTCATATCAACAGTCTACTCTGGCATGGCGTTTATCTCTGTTTTGAGGCATATCTCAAACAGGCAAATCCAAATAGTCTCAGAGCGAAATAACGTCACAAAAAAAGATGAAATCGTCATTTTGTCAGTGATTCTAACCTTTGGCACCATTGTAGGTACTCCACCTCATTTGAATTATGCATGCAGGATCAATCAGCAGCTGGAGCTAATTATTTTTAAGGAAAATTAAATGTAATAAACAATCAGAGAGGCATGACATGAGGCATGCTACACAGCATATAAATAATCAATTAACTAACGATCTTTCCTCCACCCATTGGTACATCTGGACCCTCCTTTTCAGCTTAACAGCTTGGATGGAGATTCCATATTCCGGTTCAGTCAGTGGTTCATCAATCAACAGAGGCCCTGTGATGTGCACCAAGTTGCCATCAAGCTCAGGTCTTAGCCTTTCATAGGGATTCACAGTCATCACGTTGTTATAAGCCTCCTCTAAAGAATGAGCATGATGCACAGCTCTACCCTGGAATAAAATTACGTAAAAATGCCGGCGCCTTGAAAAAATGCAACAAACTAAAACTAACCTCATTCCATGTCAACAACCAAACTCCGAATGAACACAGGGCGAGGCCTATCAAAGACGTCAGCCAACTTCTCTGGAATTCCTCAAAGAGAGACATCGACGAGGTTGTGGAAGACATCGAATGGTTTGAGCGAATCAGCTGATAAGTTGCGAGCTAGGACCGTATCCGTATTTATATCTTTGTAGATGAGCAATATTATGAAATGTGAGACGATAAATTGGTACATTATGCTAGAGGAAATACACGCATGCTCGCTCGGTTGCTAGGATGAACTCCAGGGGCAACAAGTGCCTGCAGTGCGGTCATGTGGAAAAAAGATGATTTTTCGTTTCGGAAAGAGAAGCTGTGATTGTGTAAAATTGATGAACGTGTGACATTTCATGACGTACAGGTAAGAAACGTTTGAGATAATGTTTTGGAAAGACTGATGGGGAGGAGGTATCTTGGGTAGGTATGCGTTTATTAGCCAGCTGCATTATGACATTATTTGGTTATTGATTTTCTGCACGCAGGGGGTAGTTTGGTTCGTACCTCAGCTGAGACAGGTAACAGTAGAGCTGTTATTAATTCAGGCAATAAAAGAATTGAAAAAACTTGGTACCTACTTAAGCAGGTACTATTGTACTCGTTGCCACTGCTACTCAAAAGAGAAAGTATCAATATTGTATATACCTACTCTCACCTGAAATCCTAAAAACGGAAACGACTAACGATAACAGTTTAGCCAACACCATGATTGTCTGCAAGTGCTGAAATGTAACCATTCAAATTAAAAAATCTCTAACCAACAGCACTGTTTTTTTTGTTTGTAACAGAGTGTTCACGTATAAATTATACCCTTTCCCCCTGGAACATAATTTTCAAAAAAAAAAACGGATTTTTTCGTTTATTTCACGTCGGCCCATTTCCTCAACGAGGCCTAACACCAACGCCGGTGAATACTTCCTCTTTCCTCCACTACACAGGAAATTTTGCCGGATCCCTGTGTGTTACCCCTACCAAGTAGGGATTTTTAAGTATTTAACGACCACCAACATTGCATGGGCTCGGCACCATCGCTCATATTTTACGTGCTATGCGACGCACATTTGTGCCTTGCATTTAGCAATAAGAATTCAAACTAAATCAAGAAGCTTGTTTGAGACGAGAATCCGACCGTCCCCAGTGGGGATCGAACCCACGAACCCTGGCGTAGCAGTCGAGCGCACTGACCACCACACCACCAAGCTCCTCAAAATAAAAAAAAAACGATTCATACATGATTCTTTCAGTAGGTTTTGAATCTATCCATAAAAAAATTCTGTGGTACATCCCTTACGGTACCCAATATTGAAGATATTTGAATATGGGAATCGATTCCGCTTTTCATCCTGATAATAAATACAGGTGTTCACATATAAGTTATGGAGACTTCCCCTTGAATATAATTTTAAGAAGAAAAAATAATTCTTACATGATTTTTTTCCGTAGGTTTCGAATCTGTCCAATAGAATTTTCTGTGATATCGCTTACAGGGGTGAAGCATCGAACATTTTTCTCAAATTAGACACCCTGTATTTTGATATGAAAATCGATTCCGCAAGAATCCAATTGATCCTTTTTTTCTTTAATTGACTTATTTAACGAGGCTACACTCAGCTATTCGCTGCTCTACCATGCAACATCGGGGACATTTTCTTCCTCAATTTTATTTTAATACCCATTAAGCATACAGGAACAGGGTGTCCAGAAAATGCCGGAAAAGCTCTGCACCACATTGTGCAGAACCCTTTGGGGAATTCAAAAAAAAATCTTCGGCTTTCATTTTAAAAAAATCTTTGGGTCAAAAATTGGTTCTTTGAATATAAATCTTCTTAGTTTCTGACTCTGAGCCGTCAAAGAAAGGATGTTTTAATTGACTTATTTAACGAGGCTACATTCAGCTATTCGCTGCTCTACCATGCAACATCGGGGACATTTTCTTCTTCAATTTTATTTTAAAACCCATTAAGCATACAGAGACAGGGTGTCCAGAAAAGGCCGGAAAAGCTCTGCAGCACGTTGTGCAGAACCCTTTGGGGAATTCAAAAAAAAATCTTCGGCTTTCATTTTAAAAAAATCTTTGGGTCAAAAATTGGTTCTTTGAATATAAATCTTCTTAGTTTCTGACTCTGAGCCGTCAAAGAAAGGATGTTTCGGCGAATGTGGGAAAATGGGGAACTATAGTGGCAAACGCCTGAAGTAATGGCGCCCGTGTTCCATGCACCCCAGCTATCATCAGTGTCATTTTAAGCGTACATAACCTCAACTTTGTAATTGTCATTTCATTTTCATTTGTCAGCACTCAGCATAGGAACCAGCGGTTTTCGTTACTTCGTGAGTTGAAAAGTAGAAACGCCGACAAGCCAAAAATCGCGTTGAAAAAATTGGTAGTGACGTGTTGTGTATCAGGCTGTAACAGTTCCAAAAGACCATACCTTTGCAGTTTGCACCAGCTTTTTTTTATTACCTCTCAGTGGGGCTCCCTCCCAGCCTCAACTCTTCTTTGAGCACTTTCCACTTGCCGTACATTTGTTTGTATTTCTTTGAGGTTATGTACGTTAACTGTCAATATGGGTGCATAGAACACGTCGCCCTCTACAATCAGTTTTGCCTATAGTTCCCCATTGACACCACACCACCGGAGAATAATTGTGACAGTGACTGTCCTCTGAGCGTTTTACGACAGTCGATATAAGACTCTCAACCAACAGGTGAAAGAAGTTACTCTCCCAACATTTTCGTGGTGCCAACTCTTCCACATTTCTTCAATTATCCCGCTACTGTAAAAATCAACGCTTTGTGGTGCCATCATGGGTTTTCCCAGACAAAAATGGAGAAATGTGTTAGTTTCCAGAGAGCTCCGTTAATTTTTTAGAATACCCTGTATATGTACCAGTCCACTAGTTCTCACAATCGAAGTTTGTTGATCTAAACTAGGCCAAAATTGAAGTGGACCACCCGAAATTTTGCCTCGGTAAAAATGAGGATTATCTCAAGAAAAAATTCCGATGCCCGATTCTAAAAATTTTTGCGGTGTTCGATAGAGCAATCTTTTAAATACAAGATGCCATCTTCAATCACCTGATTGTTGACTTTATGTAGGATATACAAGTAATGAAATCCTTGCAAAAGAAACCTGACTTTAGCAAGATCCTATTTAAAAAAAAAACAAGTCTCAGAATCTTGTAGGTCACTTTTTTGGAAAGCATATATTTATCAATATCTCGGAACGGTTTTGCACTTCTGTTCGTATTTTGTTTTTTCACAGAGTTATTGTTTGTTTTGTCATTTATGGAGTTAGAATTAATAAAACAAGCACCCATGATGGTACAAACTGGTGACTATGGCAATCTTGGTGCAACGGATACTTGCCACTGATGTATTTTGAACCATTCTCAGCCATCTAACATGTAATGCAATGTCACAGCAGGCTTGATTTGCCATGGTTCCACAAGAGGTCAAGGTCCTCACCACTTCTGAGGACTGCGGTGGGATCAAATTGTTTCATGGTGCATTTGATACAGCTATTATGTACGTTCCTGTCAAATTTCAAGAATAAGCAACAGCCGTGGCAGAGTCTATGCCAAAAAATTCAAAAATCGCAAAAAATTGATAACTCTTTGGAAAAACAAAATCCGATCAAAAGTTCAAAAATGTTTCGAGATAGTGATGTACGCTTCTCGAAAATATTACGTAAAAAATTCTGCGACTTGTTTTCTTGAAATGACACCTTGCTGAATTTAGGTCATTTTTGCACTCCTTCCATTGCCACCCTGTACATATATTGTATTATAAGGTCGACAATCGAGCGATCTAAGATGATGTATTGTAGTCAAAAAACTACTCTATCGAGCATCACAAAAATTTATGAAATCGGGCAATTTTTTCTCTAGATATCCTCATTTTAACGGAGGCAAAATTTCGGGGTGGTCCACTTAAATTTTTGCCCAGTTTAGTTGAAAAAAAGATTAAAACTATTTGCACAAGGTCTAGTTTGAAGGATTCGATGGATGTCTTCGACTGAACTTTTTTTGTCACTACGTCAACTCTAAGTTTTCGAAGTCAAACGGCAGAATGTTGTTGATAAAAATGCTCTTATACCGAGGCTCATACTCCCAGACGTTCAATTTCGAGAATCACTGTCGTAAAGAGACGGTACCTACATCAAACTGTTCATAATTCAATGGGCTACAAAAATCATCCGTGCAACTTTCTGTAAGATGACCAGAAATTGAGCTATTCTACAAAAACAATTCCTTGCACTTTTTTTACGATGGTGATATGAAGGCGTCATCTCTGCTAGGCGAAACATTAGTATGTTACAGCCTAATCTATTGTTATGAGCGGTGATTCTGGAGAGCACGCGATCCTTCTAGATTCTTCCCGTTAGGTCGCAGTGTACAAGTGCGGAGCTATAGACATTTCCAGAATATACGCGATGGCCGGGTCACTGTGTAATTTTTTGGAGGACCTATGGAACATTCGAGATTAATTAGTCAGACCTATACAGGGTGGTCTTCGTTTTATGTCATTAAATTTAAGGATCAATAGAAAATGAAAATGAAGGGGACTTTCTTCAGAAAACATATTTGAGAAATGCCTAATAACAGAGATACAGCCCTTCAAAGTTGGAAATGAATAATCGTTTTTTCCGCATAACTTTTGGACCGTTCAACCGATTTTGTCTCGGCCCCGTTCATTGAAAACTGCATTCGTGTGCACTGAGGGTATGCAACCCAAAATATCCCTGTGTTGTCCAAGTCCTCACCCCTCACCCCCTGTTCGGTGTGCCTGGCACTTGGCTGTCAGGCGCAAGCGTAAACGAGCTCCAGCACTTTCTTCGGCCGTCTTCGGCATTCTTCGGCTTTCTTTCCGCTCGTGCCTTTGCCGCTTCGTTCGAAGCGGTGTCGATCTCCGTACGTCGAGCGGGAAGCCACGCCGTCTTTTTTTTGGTCATCGTTCTCGCGGCCATCTTGTCGTGCCATCGGCGTACATTCGTACTCGACCAGAAGCCCATCCAAGGCCCATCGCGTCCGATAGTGACTCCTGGAGGATCTCTGCAGCATCTCCAAGTCCAGAAAGCGGCAGTTTTCACCGCTTTCACCGGGGAGCGGCTTGGACCAGCCAGCCGCACACAAAGCTCCAGTTTCGGACGGGATCGAGTCGTTCGTCCGCCATTTTGGTGACGAACACGGGCACTCGTGCATTTCAAAAGGAAATCCACCACCAGAACGGCCATCCACCACGACGCCGCCTTCGGACTCCGCCAGGACGACGCCGCCACCGAATAAGATCCCGTAAGTTCCATATTTTCCATTGTTTTTACCATTTACCGTTTATTCCCGTTTGCCGGGGTGTATACCTTCAGTGCAGTTCGTCTCGTTTTCAGGACGCCACTCGGCGCCAGCGAATCTGCCCCCGATCAGAACCACTCGGATTTTTCATTTCATTTAATTCACATTGTTTTTTTTTTATTGTTTTGTAATTCTGTCTGTTTGTGTTTTTTTTTCTTTTGTTTTGCATTAAAGTTTTTGATTGTTGTTGTGAGTTTTATTTCTGACTGTCGCTTGCTGCTTTCCTAATCCAAGAGTTATTGTTTTAATGCAGCCTTCATCGGAAGGCTGCCGTCTTTATGTGTACCGCGCTAACATATAAATTGGTCCTTCGAGCCGGATACAGGCTAAGCATGGTACAGTCAGGAATTTAATTCACCTCACTATTGAAACTTTAAAGTCACGGGTCAAACCCACGTGACACTTGTGCGTTGGTCCAGCGTGTTGATCAATTCGTTTTTCGCCCGTCTCATTCGCACTTTTTCACCTGGGTTGGGTTCGCCATTCAGGTACGCCAACCTAAGGGTCAGTTGCTTTGTTTTCATTTTTCTTTGTGTCGTACACAATGGACGCAACTTTATCGTCCATCGCGATAGCTATTGCGCGCCTTGAGCCCCTTCTGGAACAAGGCGTCACAGCTACCACCGAGCCAAGCCTCCAACCGGCATTTTTAGCCACGTTTGACATTGCGGCGGAAATTTACAACGGTTTCAAGAGCACGGTCAACACTGCCCCTCTCCCCAGTGCCTCCGAGGAGCAGAAGGCTACATTTCTTGAACGTACACTCCGGGCAGACAGCTTGTATGGCAAACTTGCTGCGGTAAAAGCCTCGTTTTCGAATTCAGAGCCGACTTCCTCGCTCTCTCGCCAAGCCTCGCAAACTTGGTTCGAGACAGGCCGGAGCAATGTCCGATTGCCAAAAATCGCGTTGCCGTTGTTCGACGGAAAGTTAAAATCATGGCCACCATACTATGATCTGTTCACGGCGTTAATACACAGAAACCAGTCTCTCTCAGATATTGAACGGTTTCAGTATCTGATCTCGTCTTTATCTGGTGAACCTCTCTCAATGGTTAAACACCTGCCATTGACGGGAGATAATTACATAATTGCGTTCGACTCGTTGGTTGAGAGATACCAGAACGACCGCGTGCTAGTCACTTTTTACTGGCAGTCGATGATGAACGCCTCCTCCGTCACATCTGACTCCGCGCAAGCGCTTCGCCATCTTGTGAACACGTTCAACGAAAATTTAGTGGCGCTCGAGCAGTATCCGCATATCGACCTGTGGGATTTCACCCTGTCGAGCATGCTGCTCCAGAAACTCGATGAGTCGACGCGAAAACGTTTCGAGGTGCAGTCAGCTGGCACCCCCTTCCCCAAATACGAAGACGTCAAGTATTTCGTGCTCGACCAATGCAAGGCTTTCGAGGCAACTGCCTTAAATTCTAAAACGCAATCGAACTCCCGCTCCACACGGGCAAACACCGTTACCGTGAAGCCCGAGGTCAGCCGCAAGTCGTGGGCCTCACATACGTTGGTGTCTCAGACTTCATCTGCCCCAGCGACGTCGCATGAGTCAGCATGTTCTCATTGTGGGGCGAGAAGTCATAGAGTCACCGCGTGCAAGACTTTTCTGTCAATGTCCCCAAATGACAGATATTTGGCGGTCAAACAGAAAAGGCTCTGTCTCAACTGCTTGAGCACCAATCACGGCGCTCCAAAATGTCCATCGTCGTATTCGTGTCGGCAGTGCCACGCAAGGCATCACACCTTGCTGCACTTCCCCAAACCACATAGAACTGCAGGTCATGAGTCACCCAGTTCTTTATCGAATCCAGTTGAATTACCGCAAATCGTTTCCCCTGGTCTTCCAGAAAATGTCGCGAATTCGGTGACGAATCTCGCCTCAAGCCTCAAGACAGCTCATGTTTTGTTGGCCACGGCAATCGTTCACGTTCGTGACCGGTGGGGAGGCTACCAAAGCCTCCGTGCGCTCATAGACCCTGCCAGTCAGGCATCGTTTATTTTGGACTCCTGCGTGCGCAAATTGGGTCTATCCCCATCAAATCACAATGTGCCCGTTTTTGGCTTGGGTCTCACCCCCGCCAATTCGACGTGTGGCACAGTCACTTGCCAGGTCAAGGCTGATGATGAGTCTCTCCCAATCCCTGAATTGGAGTTAATTGTCCTGCGCAGGATTTGTGGTAACCTGCCAGACACCGCTTTGAACCCGGATCAATTCCACTTGAACTTATCGAATCTGGCGGATCCCACATGGTTCAAGCCAGGCCCCATTCAAGTGTTGTTGGGCGCCGACGTTTATCCGTCAGTCGTGAAAGAGGGAATCGTCTCGTCAGGTCCGTCACAGCCTGTTGCCATAAACACCATTTTTGGCTGGGCTCTTCTCGGTCCCTTTCAAACCCCGTCAAAACCTCTGCATTCCTTTTTGGTTTACACTCCAACTGGAATCGACGAGTCTCTGCACAAATTTTGGGGAGTAGAGGAAATCTCGTCACCATCGTCCAAAACACGTTTGTCCCCAGATGATGAACGTGCAGAAATTTGTTTCCGGGACTCTGTCTACCGTTGTCCGTCAGGTCGTTTTGGGGTTTCGCTTCCCTTCAAAAGGGAGTCCTCCACCTTTGAACATTGCAGGTCTATGGCTGACCGCCGTTGGTTAGCTATCGAACGTCGCCTGGTCCGTCAGGACACACTCCGTGATCTGTACATGGCATTCATGCGCGACTACCTCGACCTAGGTCACATGACCTTGCTGGACGCAGAACCTCCAGATTCTAAGGCGTATTACATCCCTCATCATCCGATCGTCAAGATCGAAGACAACAAGCCGAAAATTCGCGTCGTTTTTGATGCTTCGGCGCAAGCGCCGAATCATTTATCTCTCAACGAGACGCTTCTCGTCGGTCCTAAGTTACAACAGGACATAGCAGCTTTGCTACTGCAGTTTCGGTGTGAGCCGATCGTTTTTACTTGTGACATCCGTCAGATGTATCGGCAGATACTTATCTCGCCCGAACATCGCAAGTATCAACTCATTCGCTTTCGTTTCTCCCCTGATCGACCCATTGAAACGTACCAATTGAACACCATTACATATGGTGTTTCTTCGGCACCGTTTCTAGCGGTTCGCACGTTGCTTCACTTGGCAGAACAAAGCGCCTCGAAGTTTCCATTGGCTTCGCAGGCAATTCGCCGTAATTTGTATGTAGACGATCTACTTTGCGGCGCGAACTCCGTGAAATCAGCACGGGAATTACAAACGCAGCTAATCAACCTGCTCCAATCGGGTTGCTTTGAATTGCGCAAGTGGGCAAGCAATCACCCTGATGTGCTGCAAGACATACCACTTGATCACGTTCGAACTCAGCCGTCCACTTTCAGTGACGTTGCTGACAATACTGTAAAAATTCTTGGCCTCCAGTGGCAAGCGGCAACAGACACCTTTTCATTCACGGTTCATCCAAATGAACTACCGTGCACAAAACGGTCCATCTTGCCGGAGGTGGCTCGGATTTACGATCCGCTCGGCTTTCTGTGCCCTGTTGCATTTTTCGCCAAACATTTAATCCAACGGTTATGGAAACTTGGCCTTGATTGGGACGACACCCCTCCAGACATCGTATGTCAGCAGTGGTTGCGTTTTCAATCCGAGCTATCGCAACTTTCGCGGTTGCAAATTCCACGGCATACTTTTCCGTCGCCTGCAGACAGGTGCCAGTTGCACGCCTTTTGCGACGCATCTGAATCTGGGTACGCGAGCGTGTTGTACGTTCGTTACCTTCGAAATGGTGTTCCCACCATTCGTCTCCTAACCGCCAAATCAAAGGTGGCTCCAGTCAAATTGCTGACCGTACCCCGTCTCGAATTGTGTGCAGCGGTCCTACTTTCCAATCTCGTTGCCTTCACCGTTGCAGCGCTCGCAGGAACCGTACAGTTCGATGCCATATTTGCGTGGACCGATTCTACGGTTGTTCTCAGCTGGCTGCGTTCCTCTTCGCACCGCTGGAAAACATTTGTTGCTCACCGTTTTGAGCATATTCAACAGCGTGTCCCGCCTCAGTGTTGGAGACATGTCTCAACATCGGACAATCCCGCCGACCCAGCTTCGCGCGGATTGTTTCCCGAAGACATGCTTTCGTGCTCCCTCTGGTGGTCTGGCCCACCTTTTCTGTCATCAGCGGATGACACATGGCCGGATGACAAATTCTCCGTGTCCTCCCCAGACATTGCGTCTGAAGAGCGAAAGCTCGCTTTGGTCGTGCGTGTGCCGCAGCCGCCGCCGATTGACATCGACGACCTCTTTTTGCGCATATCCTCCTTACGGAAGATTCAGGGCGCTGTCGCCTATTTCTATCGGTTCTGCAAATGCAAGTCCGATGAGAAGTTCACAGGACCTCTCTCGGATACAGAGCTCCATTTTGCCTTGTTGTACATTGTCAAACATGTACAGCAGAAGGTATTTGCCGTCGAAATCGCGTCGTTACGCAACGGCAAACCCTGTTCAAGACCCTTTCGAAAACTTTCACCCTTTCTCGATCGTGACGATGTTCTCCGCGTCGGCGGACGTTTGAAGCATTGTCATGAGTTGCCATTTGCAACCAGACACCCTGCTCTTCTTCCATCTCGTCACGTCTTGACAGGACTCGTCATTCGACAAGTTCATTCCCGACATTGCCACCCGGGACTCAACAATACCTGCTATCTCCTGCAGCAAAATTTTTGGATATTGTCCACGCGACGCGCGGTACGGCACTATCTTGCATCGTGTTACCGGTGCTTCCGGACTAAGCCGCAAACTTTTTCTCCCACCATGGGCGACCTCCCCTCGGCGCGAATTTCTCAGCTAAAACCTTTTAGCTGCGTCGGGCTCGACTATGGTGGCCCTTTTCCAATCCTCATGTCACGCGCTCGCGGTGTCAGAACTACGAAGGCGTACATCTGTCTTTTCGTGTGCTTCGCCACCAAGGCATTGCACGTCGAGGTTGCCTCCGATCTCTCAACAGATGCTTTCCTCGCCGCCTTGCGCAGATTCATTGCCCGGCGCGGTCGTTGCTCTACCATCTATAGCGACAATGGCACAAACTTTGTCGGAGCTCATAGGCAATTGACGACGTCAATGCAACTCGCCGCGGAATCCGAAGCCATCACTTGGCGCTTCATTCCTCCCTCCAGTCCCCACTTTGGCGGGCTGTGGGAAAGCGGCATAAAAGCTGTCAAAACTCATCTATCTCGCGTGATAGGTGATCAAATACTCACCTTTAAAAAGCTGACCACGTTGGTCACCCAAGTTGAAGCGTTGCTCAACTCACGGCCACTTTCGGAGCTGAGCTCGGATCCAAATGATCTGTGCCCATTGACGCCTGGTCATTTTTTGACGCTCGAGCCGTTAACGGCCCCACCTGACCCAGATTTGTCCCACCTCAAGATCAGCAGGTTGTCGCGATGGCAGTTGGTCCAATCCATGCAACAGCGTTTCTGGGCGCGTTGGCGCGACGAATATCTACACACGCTGTACCAACGCGGCAAGTGGCACAAGTCACGTCACCTTGAATCCGCAGATGTGGGGTCTTTAGTCCTCATCAAGGACGAAAACGCTCCCCCTCTGAAGTGGAGGTTAGGCAGAATTTCAAAACTCTTCCCCGGCAAAGATGGCATTTGTCGTGTCGCAGATGTCCGTACTCAACGCGACGTTCTGCGACGCCCAATGGTCAAACTTTGTCCCCTCCCTTAAGGACAGTGAGCATTCTGTGTTTTCACTTCCGTCATTGTTCTCACTATGCTCTTTCTTTTTGTATCATGTTTGATTTCATTAATTTTTGAACTTTGAAAATACCCCGAGTGGTATTTTGGTGGGGAGTATGTCTCGGCCCCGTTCATTGAAAACTGCATTCGTGTGCACTGAGGGTATGCAACCCAAAATATCCCTGTGTTGTCCAAGTCCTCACCCCTCACCCCCTGTTCGGTGTGCCTGGCACTTGGCTGTCAGGCGCAAGCGTAAACGAGCTCCAGCACTTTCTTCGGCCGTCTTCGGCATTCTTCGGCTTTCTTTCCGCTCGTGCCTTTGCCGCTTCGTTCGAAGCGGTGTCGATCTCCGTACGTCGAGCGGGAAGCCACGCCGTCTTTTTTTTGGTCATCGTTCTCGCGGCCATCTTGTCGTGCCATCGGCGTACATTCGTACTCGACCAGAAGCCCATCCAAGGCCCATCGCGTCCGATAGTGACTCCTGGAGGATCTCTGCAGCATCTCCAAGTCCAGAAAGCGGCAGTTTTCACCGCTTTCACCGGGGAGCGGCTTGGACCAGCCAGCCGCACACAAAGCTCCAGTTTCGGACGGGATCGAGTCGTTCGTCCGCCATTTTGGTGACGAACACGGGCACTCGTGCATTTCAAAAGGAAATCCACCACCAGAACGGCCATCCACCACGACGCCGCCTTCGGACTCCGCCAGGACGACGCCGCCACCGAATAAGATCCCGTAAGTTCCATATTTTCCATTGTTTTTACCATTTACCGTTTATTCCCGTTTGCCGGGGTGTATACCTTCAGTGCAGTTCGTCTCGTTTTCAGGACGCCACTCGGCGCCAGCGAATCTGCCCCCGATCAGAACCACTCGGATTTTTCATTTCATTTAATTCACATTGTTTTTTTTTTATTGTTTTGTAATTCTGTCTGTTTGTGTTTTTTTTTCTTTTGTTTTGCATTAAAGTTTTTGATTGTTGTTGTGAGTTTTATTTCTGACTGTCGCTTGCTGCTTTCCTAATCCAAGAGTTATTGTTTTAATGCAGCCTTCATCGGAAGGCTGCCGTCTTTATGTGTACCGCGCTAACAGATTTCATTCAAAATAGAACCAAAGGTTCACTGAAGTTATCTTCTGTCGAACAATCATAACATTTTCCATAAAAAAGTTTCAGGAGCGTAGATATCAGGGGGTGTTCCTATTCCCCCCCCCCCCCTATTTCTCACTCACCAGTTATTTTTGAAAACTGTTCATAATTTTGAATTCTACGTTCAATTTAGAAGAAAAAGTCACTCTTGCAAAATTTTGATTAGAGGCCTCGTTTAGGAGATATTTGAGTTTGAAACTTTGGAAAACATCCCGAAATGCGTCCGCAGCGTTTTGACATTCCTTGTAACGTAATGTAAGTGTCAAATTTGACGGGATCGGCAGTCCACATAGACATGCTTGGTCCACATAGTGAAACCCCGAGAGGATAAAATCTAGCAAAACCTTCAGAAGGTCTTCTTGTTTCAAAGGTAAATCAAGAACAAAATTTGACGATATCACCCATGTTAGCCACTTCCACCGTATAAATTAGGCTTAGCGAAGTAATCGGTATAGGCTGCTACTTTGATATTTGGTCTTTAGTTTCAGAAACCAAAATGCGCGCTTTGGTTGTATCGATATGGGTCTTCATCAATCTAGTTTTCTTCGGGATGTGCGGCTACATGTACCTCCTGTGGTCTCAGTACTGGATGTATCTCGATCGCCAATCATCCCTGACGACCTCCTCCTACGACCAACAGATATACTACTACAACCGGGGGTACTTGCACAGCGACGCCAACAAAACCAACGAAACCAAAACACGAATCAAGCACAGTGTCAAAGACAACACCTCTTATACACTGATCAAGAACGCCAAACCCAGGTTTCCAAATGTGCAAGGTAAAGATTTTGAACTGGACACGAAGAAGTACCATTGCTGGCGGAACGACAGCGTCGAAGAGTGCACCAGAAAAACGGCCGAGTTCAAAACGAAAATCCTCAAGGAGCTCAGACGAGTGTTCGAAGACGAAAGCAACGTGTTGAAGGTCGGCACCGAGAACCCCTACGGCGTGAACTACACCAAGGCCAGGGGAAATTTCTTGGAAAAATCGCCGAGAAATCTGATGTGCCATTTGAAGAAGGTCAGAGTGGCGACGCTGAAAAAGGGCGATATCAGAGGCGGTCCCGGCGGCTTGGGAGATGTTCTGCCGAAGCGTGGGATCTTTGAAAACCGCAAGTTCAGCACTTGCGCCATTATTGCAAGCTCTGGTGCGCTGAAAGGGTCAAACTTGGGGAAAACAATCGGTAGGTGTTATATCCATACGTGCTTTTTACAATTAATTATAGTAGAATTAGTATAGTAGAGAAGTAGGAAAACTGGCGTCAACGCGCAAATACATTTATAACTACGTCACTTTCCATTCTCTAATGAAACGGTTTCCCACGGCTTTTTGGCCATTTCTAGTTTGCACGGGTTAAGTAGAAGTTAGGTACTTATTCCTTTTTTTTTTTAGATCAGCACGACCTCGTACTGCGTTTCAACCACGCTCCGACGAAAGGATTCGAAAAAGACGTCGGAAGCAAAACTACAATCAGAGTGCTGAACTCGCAGGTGGTCACCAAACCAGAATTCAAGTTTCTCCACTCTCAAATCTACAGAAATGTAACTTTACTCCTGTGGGACCCCAGCGACTACAATGCTAACCTGAAAGATTGGCTGGAGAGTCCAGAATTCGATTTGTTCCCGAATTACGTGGAGTACCGAAAACGGGTCGAAAAACCACGCGTTTTCTTGCTGAACCCCAGAGCGCTGTGGGACCTGTGGGATTTCGTTCAAGAAAATTCACCGAACAGGCTCAGACGGAATCCTCTATCTTCCGGATTTCTAGGTAAGAAGTCGAAGAATGACCCAGCGATAATAAGTTAACGCACAAGAGGAGAGAAACGTGCAATCATTCAATTTCGTTCGGATTTTTAGTCATTTCCCACTAATACAATGACTTAGTACAATTTAGCTGTTATTCTTATGTGAAAGTGCTCTGGAAAAACTATGGGGTTTTTACCATTCGCCCGCCGAATTAAATATTGAGAAATATGTTGTGGGAGTGTGGCCGCGCCAAATTTGGCGCTGGTGATTCAAAATCTACGCACGTTTTCGGGAAGATGGGAAGTAGCGGTTTCAGTTCCTTTCAGACGGAAATGATTCGCGTGCTTCAGAATAGGACGTAGTAAAGCAGAGATAATAATTTTTACACAATGTTATGGTAAAAAGTCATCGGCCTGATTTTGATTTGAGATTCAATTGATACGAGGAACAAGAGTTTCAGTGTTAACTGAACGCACACAGACGATTAGATAACTATGAAAAATCACACAAATCGTTACACAATCGCCATGAGAAATGACAACTTTTAACAACAACAGTCAAATAATGAATGCCATGGTGTAGTTATTCCATGAAACCGAAGGAAAATAATAATTACAGAGCTATACCACTGGGTTCCGATTAAACGGGATGTAAACAATCACTCGTAATGTATTTTTTTCAACAACTGTGTTATTACTGCTTTAAAATTTTTCATAACATTAATTTGACGCAAGATCAAGCATATTATAATATGAATCATTACTCCGAGTAGATGCCCACCTCTAATACCCGGCGAATGGTAGGTGCTTACCGCTTGATTTTGCCCATCTTAGCGCTTATTTTTGACTAAAACTCTTCTACTACTCTGAAGCCGAACACAATCGATGCATTTGGTGTTAGGGATTTGAGTCGCAGAGGCCATCATTATGCCTTTGTTGAATTTTATCGTACCAAAACAAGTTTGAGCTTTTTTTTTGGAAAACAGACATCTACCCTTTTCAGCTACTCCCCAGTTATGTTCTGTTCTTGTTCCATACCACTGCGGTCAAGCAAAGAGATGCTTTAGTTTTATGTAATGAGAAGACAACTCATTTCCCAAGTCCCAAGTTCAGTGTCATGTAACTAAGTTCATTTTGATTTGCCTGGGAGACTATAAGGTTGCTAAATAATGAAAGGCTGTTTTTCTCAAGAATTATTTCACCGGAATAAAAAAGTTTAAAGGTTTATTTTTCAATTTTTACCCTGTATACTGAGTAGTACGCGTCACAGGGATGTATGCTTTTAACATGTGGGGTGGGGATGAGCTAACCAAATAGCAAAAAACCGTTTGAGAACTACTTTCTTCAAGCAAAAAATCTAATTCAAATAATTATACTATAGGATGTTTCGGGCGCGAAAAATACTTTTATAATTCAAATCTCGATTTTCAATAACTCAAGAAGCTTCACACGATTTGAACTATATATTTATGTAATGGCGCATTTGATAATGTACCTACTAATTTTTCAATTGTCCACATTTCACAATACGTCGTCAGATTAATAAAGCATCGTATTTTACTCTCATGTAGTTGCCATTACTCATTTGTCAAAAATCATAAATCATATAGTTATGCTTGATTCGGACGCAAACTGCATTCTCTTGAATAATAGCAATCATTACACGCTCATTAAATGATATGCTATTTTTGGTAGGGCTTTATTATTGCAAACGTTTGTGAATCAGTGTTCTAAGAATGATATTTTGAAAGGGACGTATTATGAGCCCAGTAGACGTAGGTTTCTACCAGGAACAAATTCGCCCAAAGCTGATTTTTGGTACAGTGAGTCCTAAGAATATGTGAACGCACCAGTCAATTTTCTTGGAATTTCTCGCGTGTGCTTCATGGTCTTCCAGGTCTTCGGATGTTTTGCGTCACTGTAAATTGCAGTTCTCGCCTGGAATTTGCACCACGGCCGCAAAAATGATCCGATCAAGTCGTAATTCTACGCATCATTTTCATAAGGCATAAATAAATACTTTACTTTACTTTACTATCATATCCCGCTGATACTATTTTAGCACAAAAAGTGTCGATCATTGTTAAAGGGTGATCGTGGGGGCGAAGCTCGGCCAAGTGGTTCTTTCTGTTTTCCTGGCCATATAGAACCGATCCCTCGACCGATCCCGACAAGTTTGGTATCTTTTCCGAATAAATACAATCTCCTGAACTCGAATTTGATGTATAAATTTGGATAAAAACAAGTTCGAACAAGTTAACTTGAAAAAACTTGTTTTTTTGTTTGACAGTTTCGACAATTTTTTCCAGCTGTTGGAGGTGTTTATTTTTGGAAATGTCCCAGGGGCCATTCCATTGAAGTGTATTCTTTACAAAAATCATCCACTCGATGAGTGATTTTGTTTCCCGAGAATGGAAAATCGATTTGAACCTGAGCCGGCCCTCTACTACTGACCAAAACACTACAGCGTGCACCTCCAAATGAAAGTAGCTCAAACTATTGAAAAAATATTAAGTTATATTTGAAAGTTTGAAAATATCTGCAGAATTGAATTCTCTATATAACAAAAACAAAATCGCCATGAATCGCACTGCAGGGTTTTGAGTTATTTGAGGAGGGGGATAACTGTAGTTTTCTGGTCACTTGTCACTTGTTCACTTTTCACTCCAGGCCGGCCAAGTTCAAATCGATTTTTTAATTTCGGAAAAAAAAACTATACATCGAGTGGATGATTTTCGAAAAGAATACACTTCAATATGATGGCCCCTAGAACACCGTAGAACATTTTCAAAGATAGACAACATAAACAGCTGAAAAAAAATGGTCAAAACTGTCAAAGAAAAAAACAAGTTTTTTCAAGTTAACTTCTTCGAACTTGTTTTTATCCAAATTTACACATCGGATTCGAGTTCAGGACATTGAATTTATTCGTAAAAGATACCAAACTTGTCGGGATCGGCTATATATGGCCAGGAAATAAAAAGAACCACCTAGCCGAGCTTCGCCCCCCTCCACGACCCCTCTTCAACAATGATCGACACTTTTTGTGCTAAAATGGTATCAACGAGATGTGATGCGTAAAATTACGACTTAATCGATTCATTTTTGCGGCCATGGTGCGAATTCCAGGCGAGTACTGCAATTTACAGCGACTCAAAAAATCCGAAGACCTGGAGGACCATGAAGCACACGCGAAAAAGTCCGAGAAAGTGGACTAGAGAATTCTCATGGTCTAAGGACTCACTGTACCAAAAATCAGCTTTGGGCGAATTTGTTCCCGGTATTTATGATATAAAGTCTAGATTGACTGGACCATATGAGCAACGGCGAGGGAACGAGGTGACACAATTCCAGAAATTGCAGATTTTTTCAGAACCGGCACCAGGTTAGAACTTCGAATCGCGTGGAGGATTTCTGCATTTTCATAACCTTAATTGGTTCTTATGTTTTTCGCAAACCGTACAAAGAAGTCGTTTGGAACCAAAATTAATAATTTGAAGAAAGTTTTATGAAGCTGGATTTTGGGCTGGGTTTCAAACTGGGTGCCCCGTTTTGTGTGGCAAATGGGGTCAAGAGCTCCAAAGCTGCGAAACAGCGGGAAGAGGTAGATGTTACTTTTAAGGTTGAAGTTCAATTTTGTTTATTATATCGGAAATGTTTTGGTGTGACGCGGGAGAAGTAGAGACTTGTGGAAAGACCCATTGAGGCCCAGGTGGATCGAGGAGAGGAATACTTAGGGCTGGAAAGAATGAATTGGTTGGGGGCGGGGAAGGTGTAGCAATTTTTGCATTGAAAATACTGTCTCTCGTCGGATATGCCAGGAATGGAATAAAAGATTGAAAAAAAAAAGAAAATAGTATTATGGATTATGAAATATTCAGGTTGCTTACAGGGCTAAGTGTTCTGCTGCCTATCTGCAGTTCAGTGGACATCTTCGAGTACGTGCCCAGCTCGAGGGTGACGAAGAGGTGTCACTATTACGACCCCGAGGACAACCCGTCCTGCACCTTCGGCGTGTGGCACCCCTTGGCAGCTGAAAAACTGCTCACCTATCACCTGAACATCAACGATGACAAGACGGTTTTCCAAACGGGCTACGTCAGAGTTCCAGGTTTCAGAAATTTCAGATCGTGCTAGTTTTCCAGTAATCAAGATTGCGTCCTGAATCAATCGACCGGCCTGAAAAACCAACAATCCGTCAATTATGGAGTGGAAGAAAAGAGCCGCCTTTGACGGTGGTGACTCAGTTTAATGTTATTAATTTCTACGTCTTCCTCCACTACATTGTACATGTCCACAACAATGATGAGCACTGTTTGCGGTCTGATTAATTGAAAACATATGTGCAGTTCTCGGAAACGTACCATGTGAGGATTTTTCAATTATTTCAAGAAAAAATCAAAATAATGGGTGCTGCACACAGAAGGACCTTTGAAATAATGTGATGATACCACTACTCTTGTTATGAATAAATTAAAATTGTTACTATTGGGTTTGATTGTCTTCCGAAGAAGATCCTTGGCGGTATAAAAAGCATGCAATTAAAAAAAAAACGACGAAGAAAAGCTCTTGATAAGATCGAAATTACTAAACCGCAAACTCTGATTATAATCGTAGTTTTGCCACATCTGGATGGAATATGGTAATGTTCCGGGGGTAGGTATAAAGGTATAAATTGTGTCGATTCATGTCCATCATGGCAAAAATGCGATGGGTTGGGCTTTCGAGAATATATGCGACCTGCATGCTAACAGAAACGTAAAAAAACACTTGTCATTTCATTGCACTTGATACCGATCTCCCGCAAAAGACAATGAATTGTGAGTGATTTAAATAAGATGATTTATGGTCCGCTCTCCAGAGCTAAAGCTAATGCCCTCCAGGCGGGTTTGCAAGACGAAAAATTGTAGGTGTTACAGATATATTTGTTCCAGTCCGTTCACCTTCGAGCCATGGTTTTCAGCGGGCAGCATACAAAAAAAAAGAGCTTGGTGTGGTAGGTACTTTTTCAATGTCTATGGGTAGATTAGGCTGCCCATCCTATTGGAATTTTGCAAGACCACAAAGCCGATTACCAGTATTGGTTGTGCAGGGTTTTTCGAACTTGCTGATTACTACACGAGGGAGTGCCTGCAGTGTACGCTCTGTGCAGGTAGGCAGTGCGTTTGAAAATATTTGCACGGTATAACACAATGACAATATTTTGTTAATAAAGAAGAGACCATATGAGTTGTATGGTACTTAAATGTTTGAGTCATCACGATAACTCATAAAGCAAGGTAGGTAAATAAGGTGAATACAGGGCATCCCAAAAGTCACGCATTATCTTGACTAGAATACCCATACTCATGAGCTATTGGAAAAAGTAAGGCTACTGAAGTACGTTAGGTGTCATCGACTTGCTCTGTCTTGGAAGCTATAGCCATAATGACTTCTTAAAACTAGGTATGCTTGAAACTATATTTTTTTAAATTTTATAATTTTATCTTATTTCTACTACTTGACAAGTTCCACATCCTGAAAAAAATATATACACAATATTTTGAATGATGTATCAAAAATGGAACAAATAAAAGATATTCCACTCTACTAAAAAAAAGTTCATATTTTTATTGTGTTCAATTTTGTAAGTATGTACTACTTCTTGTCATCCCGAGCACGGTTCATCGCCTTCCTGCTGCTCTTTGTTTTCAGCCTTACCAAATCAAAGGTGAGTAGCACGACATTGCCTCCACCTACAACAGTCCCGGGCAATTATCTCACTTTCCAGTCCACCAGGTACTGTACCCTACTCGAAATATTTCAACCAGAGGCACCTACATGAAATACAAATTTATTTCAGAAATTTAAAATCCGATTTCTGTTGAGTTCAACTGACGAGCCTCAGCCAAAATCTGCAATGCACATCGCGCACTTTACCTAAGTATAATTGGCCTATTAACAGCTACTTATAACAAAACATTTTGACTAATAAGGAAAGGTGACTGAGTCATGGGCTAGCGCTAGAGACATGAAAGCTTGACTGTTAGATATTCGTTATTTAGATTGTCTTCAGATTGATGGCAGCTTCAAAACGTTATCGTTTAGGATCATCGCTTAATTTTTTTCTCTTTCAGCCGCCAAACAATGCGATAAAAAAACTACTGAGCAAGATCTGACTCACTGAGGTTTGAGCAGACTTTGCATAAATCCAGCGGTTTTCTGTGTATGAATCAGCCGTGGTCTGGGTCATTGTCTATGGCGATTGGCGTCCGTCTATTATGAGATGCACTACTACTACTACTACTCTCTACGACAAATTTTGCGGCTTTTTGCTTCAAATATTTAAAGGAATTTAATAACACATACACACATGTGAAACTCGACTTTTTGTCTTTTCATAGTTTCACTTCCTCGTAGGTAGGTGCATCAAGGCGACCGTTTTCTGTTAAAGGACGAAAACGTGGAAAGGCGATTTAAAAACCAGAGATACTGGAGGAAGATTACAATACATAAATATTGAAGATGTTGATTTTGCGGTATCACCGCGGGTCAATTGACATGTACCTCACACCTACACACATTACAATGTAAACAAACGCTGCATAAATCCGCCACCGGTCACTTCCTCCATACCAGCGTTTCCGATTTTACAAGAACACACAGGTGTATCGGTTCGGAATGTTTAAACAGACAATACTTTACCTGTAATTTGAATGCTCGATTGTTTATCCGCGCACACACGCATATTTCCCTACGGAAGGCTGGTTCTTCTCAAGGCCCTGAAAAGTAATAACGACCATTATCATTTTTCTATTTATGATTAGAAGCCTAATTCGACGTATTTGAATGCTGATGTGCTCAAGTGGGTCGCAAACCCCGCTAGAGGCAAAATTCGTACTTACTCTTCATTCTTGTTTACAACAAGGATTTTGAAAAATAAGCGAAGACCACGTGGATTCCTTGAAAAGAACTGGTAAGTTTTTATAGCAGCTTCAGGCGTTATTGTGCGTTGATTGTTATGCTGATTGAATTACACATTATTAAATAGTATTTTCATACAGATTCTAGAAGAAGAATAAAGAATAAAGAAAAAACCGAAAGAAGCTCTGAAAACACCCAGCGGAATGGAAGCTATGAGAAGAACCGACAAGTGGGTAGGTAGGTACGTGGTTTCCAATCTTGCTAAAACTCGTCTCTGCGCTCAGGAAGGAAAACCTAGTTTGCCACCTACGCTATATGACCAGATCTATTTCCCATTCTTTTACGTCATCAGCCGTTTAATCCACATGGGATTTTCGGTTCAATTGATTTGCACAAGATACCTACCTTCTTGTGCCTCTCCTATTTCTATACCTGGTCAACTTTTCACCGACCTTGGGCGTCGCGACGCTTGAAATGTTTTTTATTTCCAGAAACACATATTTCATAATGCTCTTCGATGGCTGTTTTTTCTCTGATTGAAATGCCACCGACAGGATATTTTACCGACCTGCCGATCCACCGACAAGACAATTCGCCCACTGGACATTTCACCGACCCGACTCGCCAAATCACCGGCAAGACATTTTCATCGACTCTCTAGTTCACCAACAGGACATTTCACCGACTGATTTCTGACTCAAGTAATCTCCTTCTTTTTAGACCCACCACATAAGGAAAGACCCTATCTTCGACACAAGCATCCTCCTTCTTTTCAGACCCACCAGATAAGAAGTCCAAATTCGACTTAAGTGTCATGCTTCTTGTCAAACCCCACCAGATAAAAAGTGCATTTTTGACTTGAGTATCATTCTTTTTTTTAGACCCACCACCCACCAGATGAGGAATATATTTTCGACTCAAGCATCCTCCTTCTTCTTAAACCCACCAAATAAGAAATCCAAATTCGACTGAAGCTTCATCCTTCTTGTCAAACCCACCAGATGAGGCGTTGGCCTTTGACTCAAGCATCCTCCTTCTTCTCAGATCTACCAGAAAAAGGTTGATGTATGACTTCAGTATCCTTCTTCCTAGGTGCTTTAGATATAAAAATAGGTACCTACTATTGTCGGTGAATCAGCGTGCTGGTAGAATGTTCTCTCGGTTATTTGAGGTGTCGGTGAAATCTGTCGGAGAATCAGGTAAATTGTCCTATCGAACAATCGGCGAGTCAGTGAAATATCTTGTCAGTGGATCAGCGTGTCGGTGAATTGTCCAGTCGGTGAACTGGGTATCGGTGAAATGTACTGTCGGTAAGCTGGTTGACGGCGAAATGTACCAAACCCTGTTGAAAAGCTGCAAATTATTTCAGTTGAATTTTCAGTAGCAGCGGAAAAAATCATCAATTTGACTGCATGTTATCACAGATTTTTGAAACATTTTAAATAGGACCGCCTGTTTCAAACTTCAAAAAACAAATTTCAAGAAAAAATTAAAAGCTCAAATTTATTAGGCATTCCAGAAAAAAACATAAATTGAAAATCTGTTGTGAGTAGACACACAACTTTCCCGGCGGTATCCAGAGACGTCAGTAATGATTTTGATTGGAGCGTCCCTTCGGAAAGAGGAAACTTGGTTGAGAAATTGAAGAAAAAATCGACCAAGCCGAGCGACCATCAAAAAAGACTAACTTGCATATACACATCACAATAAAGCACTGCAGTTCAAGGAGTTTCAATAAGGCGCTGCACTGTATAGAACCTCATCCGTCAGAACATTCAGTTTCATAGGGAGAAGGTTGTTTTTCAACTAGAAAAACTCGGGAAATTGGACAAAAAATCGTTGGAAAATATCTAAGAACCAATTACCTATTGTTAAAAAATAATTGGTAAAAATCGGTCAACAGATTGGATACCTGGGACAGAGTATTAATTGCACTCCAGGGCTTCTAAATGACATATGAAATGAGCCTTCAAGCTCATCACAGAAGGGTAGGTGGTCCAAACCACACCAGACGGCACAAGAGTTATGAAAACTAAAAAAACAACGAAGGGTAGGGCTCAACGAGCTCAAAGAGACACAAGAAGACACCAGAGGACCGACAGGGCTTCAATCAAGTCAAGAAAACAAAGGCTTTGACCACAAACGGCAGAAGCAAATCCAAGAAGCACATAAAGATAGCAGGGTTTCCATCAGGGCTTCAAACGACAGAAAAACACCATAGGGTCATAAGGCCTTGATACCTAATCACACAAGAGAGCTGCATGCAAAAGAATTTGCGAGGAATATACGCCAAATAGTCCGGCAGCTTACCTGACGAATCGTGCATTTTCGAGTGCATTTTGAATGAAGAACAAGTAAATTACCCCAAGGGCTCAAAAAAAAAACCTCAGCCTCCCTGGGTGAAAAGCCAGAATGCGTCCCACCCTCAAAAATTTTCATTTTATCGTAGAACACGAAAATTGTTGATTCAGAAAGCGGGATTTAGTAAGAAACGATATCAAGCACGTCAATATGAACGTCCTAATTTAGCAGAAAACGAAAATCGTGGCAGCAACCCTAAATAGTTGATTTGATAGTTGATTTTTGATTCTTTTATTTGTGTTGCTTCCTGCCGAATTTGGTTCAAATCCATTGAATAGATAATTTGAGTGATGAAATGGTGAAGTTTTCAACTTTGACATTTTTTATTATTTGACAGATGACAGATAGCAGAGAAATACTTTTGACTGTTCTGAAAATAATTTTTTTTTGGCTTTCAAATGACATATTGCAAGTCAAGTTCCGTGAGATATAGCTTGTGACATTTGTTTATAGTGACACTTTTGTTTGACAGATGACAACCAAAAACGCCACAGCCACAGTGAATGCGTACCAAATTTCAAGTCGATCAGATTAACGGTTCGGCAGTTATCGTGGAAGATCACAGACAGACAGACATACATACACACACAGACAGACAGACATCATTCTGGAAATAGTCTTGATCGTCTTGGGAGTCCTCAAAATGGATATATCCGTCGAAATCTCAAAACTTTTTTTCTGCACGATTACAATACTTTCCCTTCCATGTTGGTGGTGGGGGGGGGAGTAAAATGAAAATGGTCATCTAAATAGTAACAAACTTCAATTTGGCGACCGGGAACAAATTTCAGGCTTGCTGAATTCCTGGAAACAAGTTCAGAATTCGATGGAGAGCAACATGCTTAGGTCCCCAGGTTCCTGATCTGTGACCTTTTTTTTGTGGAGGAGGTCGAAGATACAAGAAGCTGCCGTTTTTGAAGTTGGCGGAATTGAAAATTGTTTTACTTGTTCTCACATACATAGGTGTCTGGTGTTTAATCGCGGAAACTTTGGCTTGAAAAATGTACAATAAGGAGATATAGCCGTTAAAAGTTGGAATTGAAAAATCGTTTTTTTTTTGCAGAAATTTTACACCGCTTTACTAATTTTATTTAAATTTGAACCAAAGTACTAAAGCCTCTTACTGATTGAACAATAATAACGCATATTATCAAACATTTTTAGAGGCGAAGATAATAGAGGGTATTAGTGTAATAACAACCCCCAACCCAACAACCCGTATACCCAACAATAGGATTCAAACATCAATATAATAGAGGGTACCCATCCACCTCTTTTTTCCCTATTTTCTTACTCTCTTAAATTTTCATTAGAAGCTTCGTTTTTGAGATATTTGGGTTTGAAACTTCGGAAAACATCTCAAAATTTCCACTTTCACGACCCCATTTTTTTTTCCTGAAAACTCCTCGTTTCTCAGCAAAAATTGTGGTTTATCGACTTGAAACACCCGGAAAACTTATTTTAGTTCAGGAATCAAGAGTTTTCTTGGGTTTTAATCTTTAGGCATTTGAAAGTGGTGTTTTCAAGATATTTTCCGAAGTTTCAAACATGAATATTTCGAAAATTCTTCTCTAAATTGAACATGGGATCCAAAAATTGAAACGATTCCCAGAAAATAGATAGAGTAATAAACAAGTGAGTATGCCTTCACGTGCGTGAGTCTCAGTAGCGCATTTTCTCAAAGAGGCATATTGTGGACGTAAAGAAATTTGGTTGAAGGAGAAACACCATTCCTTGCCCACTTTCTTCATTCGAAACTCATTGTGATATTTTGTTATCAGAATGGGGTACTTGCCAATGAAATAGATTTGAATGAAAATTCTTTCACTCATCAATATTATTTTGTTTGAGGGCGGAAGCTGGGAGCGGCGACTAATCAACAGTAGTCTAATCTTTCCCATTTTTAGTCGACTATCCAAATAGCGGAAGAATTAGATCGCTATGTCTTCGGGTTTATGTTTACCATTTATCTCTTACTTTGAGGGCAGCGTGTGGGGGTGGCAGCATTCGGCAAAGTAACTGTTGCACAGTTTGAGTTAGGAGTTTCTAAATGTTCAAGGACATATGACAATCAGTGAAAATTGTGAAAATTGTGAAAGTTACATTTTTTTTGTTTGGGGGCGGGAGCTGGAGGCGGCGACTAATCAAAAGTGGCCTATCTCTTCCTATTTTTAGTCAGCTATCTATATAGAGGAACAATTACATCGCTATGTCTTCAGGGTTATGTTTCACATTTATCTCTTACTTTGGGGGCGGCGTGTGGGAGCGGCAGAGTTTGGCAAAGAAATTCTTCCACAGTTTGAGTTTGGAGTTTCAGAATGTTTAAGGTACCATTAAAATGTAAATCAGTGGGAACTATTGAAAGTTGCACTTTTTCTTTTGGGGGTGGAAGTTGGAAGCGGCGCCATATCAAAAGTAGCCTATTCTTTCCCATTTTTAGCTAGCTATCCATATAGCAAAAGAATTAGATCGTTATGTCTTCGGATTTAAGTTTTTCATTCATCTCTCACTTTGGGGGCAGCGTGTGGGGGCGGCAGCATTCGGTAAAGTAACTGTTGCACAGTTTGAGTTAAGAGTTTCTAAATGTAAGGGAAATATGACAATCAGTGAAAATTGTGAAAGTTGCATTTTTTTTTGTTTGGAGACGGCAGCTGGAGGCGGCGGCTAATTGAAAGTGGCCTATTTTTTTTCCAATTCCAGTCAGCTATCAATATAGTGAAAGAATTAGATCGCTATGTCTTCAGGTTCATGTTTTACATTCATCTCTCACTTTGGGGGCGGCGTGTGGGAGCGGCAGAGTTTGGCAAAGAAATTCTTGCACAATTTGAGTCAAGAGTTTCTAAATGTTCGAGGTAACATTATCAGCTAAATCAGTGAAAATTGTTGAAAGTTGCACTTTTTTTCCTTTGGGGGCAGAAGCTGGAGGCGGCGCCATATCAAAAGTAGCCTATCCTTTTCCATTTTTAGTTAGCTATCCATATAGCGAAAAACTTAGATCGCTATGTCTTCGGGTTCATGTTTTTCATCTATCTTTTACTTTGGGGGCGGCGTGTGGGAGCGGCAGCGTTCGGCTGAGCAAATGTTGCATAATTTGAGTTGGCAGTTCCTAATGTTTGAGAGAACATCTCAATCAGTAACATTAATGAAAGTTGCACTTTGTATTGTTTGGGGGTGGAATCTGGGGGCGGCGACTAACCAAAAGTAGCCTATCCTTTCCCATTTTTAGTCAGCTATTTATATACCGAAAGAATCAGATCGCTATGTCTTCGGGTTTATGTTTTTCATTTTAAAGTGATTGGGGGCGGTTTTTAGCAGTTTTTTCATGTCGGCGGCGCATATTGAAGACGGAATGTTTCTTGGCTTACGTTTATAAGTGGCAACGATGTATTATTCAAAAAATGAGAACACCAGGGCATCAGGTCTGGTAGAAAGTGCAATATTATGTTATTTCAAGTTTATCGGGGGCGGTTTTCTCTATGTTGGCGGCGCCATATGGACATCCAATATAGCCTAGCCCTCCTTTGGGAGTGGCAGCTATGTAACAGCGAAAAAATTAGAAAGCTAGGTCGTCTAGTTTGGGAGGTGTTCGAGGAACGGACGGACGGACGGACGGACGGACGGACGGACGGACAAAGCGGTTACAATAGCGATTTTCATCAAGATGGAAAATGCGCTAAAAATAGGGGGAAAGGGGAAAGGGTACCCTGTATTATCTTGGCTCCTAGAAATGTTTCATATAAAATGCGTTATTATTGTTCGATAAAGACTAAGTTTAGTAAACTTTGGTTTAAATTTGAGCCAAAGCGGCACAAAAGAAAATCGAGAAATACAAAAACACCATCGAACAAAACTACATAATCATCCCTGTCGCTGTTGAAACTTTAGGTCCATGGAATGAGGAAGCGACCCATTTTGTAAATGTTCTGGGCAGCAAAATCCGCCACGTTTCTGGACAACCTAGATCAAAATTATTCCTGAAACAACGGTTGAGCATTGCTGTTCAAAGAGAAAACGCTGCAGGTGTGATGGAAACTGTCCCATCTTCAATGGCAATGGACGAAATTTATTATATCTTATAACCTCCTTTTTTAGATACATGTATCTAGTATCTACACACTTTATTTATGTTTGGAAAAATAAACAATCGTAAAATTTGGTTGAAGATTATAAAGTTATACAAAAAAAAAAACAACATTTTTTTAATTCCAACTTTGAAAGGCTATACTTACCTATCTCCGTTATTGTAAGATTTTGAACCGAATATTTGGAGAAAAGTCAACTTTTTTTGATGCTCATCGACTGCCAAAGTCTCCGAGATTAAACATCGGACACCCTGTATTTGAGGTCGAGAAACATGCTGCAAAAGATCTCATGGGCGTGCGTTGCGCCAATGGCGTAGGAGATGGTTAGAAAGAGGTTTAAATCAATTTGTCCGTCGCAGCGGTTTTCCAATCAGTTTGTTACCCTTATAGTATATACCCTAAGTATTATAGTAAGTATCATGTTACCTACACAATATGTCGTGGAGATTTTCAGGACTATTGTACTAAAAAACGTACGTGCGTATCGTGAATGATAAGATGTCTCTCCAGCATAAGTCGCTTGGCATGTAACTTACCACACGGGCCATCCCGAAGGGTTGGGAGGAGGACCAGGGAGCAAAACCGTAGAGGATTTGCAACGCATACAAGCGCTATATACGGCAATATAGCGAAACGAAATAAAACGGTGTAGCAAATATCACTGCAGCATGGATGTATTAGCGCCTTCCCATTCCATAGATTGCGCTAAAAATATTGATGCCATTGATGCGCTCATCTAGAGTGCAATAAATAAAGCGGCTGAGTACCAGGTGTTCGTACCTACGGCGAGGCGTCATTATTCGCAAACGTATACCGGCCGGCCGGGGCTCCCTGTCCGTATAGATTCATACTGCACAAAAGTAAGATACTTTCCTTGGCAATTAAGCAATCAAAATAATTCTTTTACTAAAATTTTCCCCATTCCTTGCTGCAATTTCATTTGTTGGATGTATACATGGTATCGTATCTGTAATGATTCGTAACGTACCTCAATTGTGGAGTTACCGCAGTTTTGAATACGCACTCATCAAACATTGACAGAAAAAAAATTGTAATCTAATTGTAAAGTCTTTCATAGCAAAACAAAAATCAAAACGATTCATCAACTAAAATCTCTGTAACGGTTCGCAAAAGTCCTTGACGTTGAAGTATATACCGCACTACCGCAGCGTTGAATGCCCAGTTTTCAAAAATTATTTCACTTTCTTCGTAATCACGCGGCCCAACCGAAGTTTTTTGTGCCTATTCCCAGTGCCGCCGAGAGGGTGGTTCGGGAGGTGATATATCATCGGGGCCCGGAGCCCCGTGAGCGCCAGTAATTTTTGTTACCTAGCTCGAAACTAACAAAAAGTTGAAAAAAAAGTTGAAAAACAAAAAAATCCTGATTTCTCACTGCCTACCTAGAACAGTAGAGTTCATTTCCAAAATGGCGGCAAATGACGAGGTTTGCCAGTTTAACGAGGCAAATACGGAAGGAAGACAGCGCTGCTTCAACTTCGGAAGAGTCGGACATTTGCAATGCGACCGCAGGCAACGATACCGTAAAACAGACCCTTTCATGCTGGAATGGAGGACCACTGATCGAGAACGCCATCAACCAAGGTATACCGTTCAACAAACCATTTCAATCATTTCATTCTGAAACCAAAAACTGCGATCGAGAAGTTCACCGACCAGGAACCAGTCATGGCAACTCAGACGTTCTTCTCCAAGACCAGGCGAGAAAGATGGCAGGCCTGACCTGACTTGACCTGACCTGTCCTATAAATGTTGTGTGCCACACCGCGCTCAACATTCAACAAAACAGAAATGGCATAAAATTCCACAAGTTCCCCACCAATGAAGCCCTGAAGAAGCGATGGGCCGTTGTTCGACTTTTATTTGCAATTTGCAAAACATAAACAAACTAAACTGATGGATAATCTGGATCTGGCGCAAGCGCGCTGTGCCACCGAACCAAAGCCACCAAGTGGCGACAAGCTGGACCAACATCATTCAATTGCCCTATTGTGAGAAATGCATTTCTCTACTAACAGGTATATCTCTATCTAAACTACGCAACACTCAAAGCGTCGTTCCCGAAAATTTTGCCCTTTTTGAATTTGATGTAAGTTTGGACTGCCACAATAAATTTGTATTCTGTTTGAAGTGTTCGCTGACTTACCCTGGGTTCCACAAAAAAGATAATTCGAGATCAGTTGATTCGCGATTTTTGTTGTCAATTTGTAGCTTACTGATCAATGGAAATGCTGGTTTATCTGTCAATAATGGAAAGATGATGGGTCTAGTACAGATTTCAGGCATTTTTTGTGGTTAATCACTTAGCATTTAGTGGAAAAAAGTTCAGTTAATCTGCAATCAGCCTTGATCGCTGATCATCTCTTTTGTGGAACTGACGGTTAATCTTTTAGCTATCAGTCCGTGGTTTTGCAAGACACTAGGTCCTTTATGTAAGGTTTGTATAGGGTGTTTAATAAAAGAGTGCAAAATTTCTAAACCGTCAAGAAGCTCCCGTTCGAAAGAGAAAAAGATGATGTTTGAATTTTCCGCTTATCATTTTTATTTACAGGGTGAGCACAAAAAATCATCTTTTTGGTTGTCCAACGACAACTTCTTTCGTCGTTGACCGATTTTTAAAATTTGCGGCTCATATTGAAGCTGAAACTTTAGGTAAAAAAACCTAAGGATCTGAAATGACTCGAGATAAACAGTCAGAATTAAGGACGGTGTTGAATTGGTAAAATAAGCGTTGCAAAATCAATCCGTGTGGGTTTATTCCTTGACGGATTTATACGAAAGCTACAAGAATGTACTTTGGTTTGAGCCCATTGGCATTTCCAAAATCCAGAAAGAAGTTATCAATACAAAACCAAAAAGATGATTTTTTGTGTTCACCCTGTGAATAAAGGAGATAAGCGGAAAATTCAAACACCATTCCGTATTTCAACGCCTACGCCAACGCAGTGTGGAAAATTTGCACTGGTTCACTTAACACCCTGTACAAACCGCATGTGAAATATCTGATGTTTTGAAAAACAACGTACTGATAGCTGAAGAAATGTGATAGAAAATACTTCGAACAGAATTCAATTTGTTAGTTGCAATCCAAGGTTACATCAAATTCAAAAAAGGCAAAATTTTGGAGAACGATGCTTTCTGTGTTGCGTAGTTTAAATGTTCGATTGTGTGCTGAAGCAACGCAACTGGTTTCTCCCATATTGTAAATAGTACCTGCTTTTCTGGAGATCATTTGATTCACCACATTTTTCCTCATATTTCCCCCCCAACCTCCCTAAAAAAACTGTATTATGCTGGTTTTATTAGTAACGATGCGTCTGTCAGTGAGTGAGATCTGGTTAGTTGAAGGGAATCTGGTTCCAGTGATTTGGAATTGCTACTTTTTGTGTGGTTCAAATTCATTACGCCGTGGGTTCATCTGGTCGGTTGAAGTTGATCAATGTCCGAAGCCGAAAGGCTTTCAACTTACCTACCACGTGACAAAATTAGGGTAGAAGGATGACGAAATTTTTGGCAATCGTCAATAAGACACTATGATTCAAATATATCAAGCTGCCTACGTATTTTTGTTTATTCATTTTTTTTTACCGCTGGAATGTCCAAAGCACTATCTGTACATTTTAAAGTTACCACAAAAATACTATCGCTATCAACAAATTTGTGGAATATTTTGAATTTTGAATAAAAATGAGGCCGATTGTATGATTCTTTGTTGACTAAACTCAAGTGGCATTTTTTCTATCTAAGCAAAAGCTAAAACATAAAATGTGATGGGATTTCGCCGAAACGATTAGTTACTTTTCTACTCGCTATTATAGGCAGGCAGAGGTATACGTTGACAAAATGTATGCAAATTTTTCGTGCCTCAATAATTATGGGTTGAGACTGCAGAATAGGAAAAGTCAGATCCGAAGTAGAAATCATAGCATTACCACGGTTTGCACTGCATTTTCATCGAGGGCAGACAATTCACACTCTTTTACTTTAAGTTATGGATGTGATAGAAAAAGGGCCGATGGGATTTCAATGAAATTTGCGAGAACGCACCCTTAAGCTTGACATTACCCGATCTAACTAAATCTTATCAAAATTAGGATAACCAGAGAAAGAAATCAGGATAAATATAAAGGTGAAAGAATTTCACGTTGAGTCGACTGGGAAAGGCACTAAAGAAACGACAGTTTCAGTTTCAGACAGAACAAGTGAAGTGTAAGTGAAGCATGAATAGTTTTTAAAAAATCCTGGTTTTTACAAAGAAAAATTAGGTATCCACACAATCACCCTGTATGAGCACGGGTGCGTATAAATGGCACCGCAACACCGTCACGCTCTCAGTGTTATCTCGCGAATCGCGAGCTACGTTTCGCTGCCACTGTCCGGCCAAGTAGATCATTTCTGTAAATGAGCACCGCCGAAGTATTAGTTACAAGTGATAAGATTCTACTTGGTCCGATTTTTTCGACAAATTTTTTTATACACCGATTTTTTTTTTAATTCGATTTTCCACAAAAATCTTCAGTGTGCCAGAAACGGGAATACTGCGCGAGTGTGCCTAGATAACGAAATCTTAGATAGATAACGACATATAAATTATTATTACTGAAGTTAATCTCAGTACCTAGTTAATCTGTAAAAATGAATGCCCTGACGGTCTTCTCGGCGTTCTTCCTGCTATTCCGAGCTTCGAACAGCGCACCCAGTGGAAGTGGAGCTTTGGTAAGCTTTTTTTTATCTTGTCCTTGTCCAATTTTAAAAATTACGGATCCATTTAAAGTATAATAGAGAAAAACGATAAGTACGACAAATAGTGATTCATTTAATTGCCGTATAAACAAAGTGATAAGAGGTGCTGTCCAAATTACACATTCAATTGCTCAATTCCGCGCGGCCCACTGCTCGAAAGAAAAAGAAATGACAACAAAAGATTGACTCAATTCGAAAAGTGAATCATTCGCTAGGTTCTCGGTATTGGGGCACCTTTTACGCAAAGTCGTGTATTTTCCATCAATGATTCCGTGACCTCTTGTTTTATCAAGTTACTTGTATTTGTAAGGTGGTTCCGTACAATAATGCGTGCATTTGTTTCAGCACACGACAAACACTGACGTCATTTATCTAAGAGATGCGTAAAAATTCTTATCTATAACGTATAGCAAAAATTATTTATTATTGTTGAAAACCGGAAATTTCGAAATCATCACACCTTTGCACCTTGTTAATAGGGATGTTAACAGCACGAAATGTTAACGGTTCTTTTTTATTGTACTTTTACGTACATCGGATGTTGGAAAAAGATTTTCCTTTCAGTGCATTTTTTTTATTGCGGCTGCAATCAACCGCATCACTATTCCCATGAATTACATGTGGTATAATTTTCATGTACATAATTATCAAACATTTCCATGGCATTATGAATCGATCATAGAGAACAGTAATTTTTCAAGACGCGCAGTTTTCCAGTGATTTTAATCGTCTTCATCATCGCCATACCGATCACCTGAAGTAATCAGTTTTCTTGTAAAAATTCTCCATCAACATTTTCCCAAAGTACCGATAACTTCAAGATGCATAATTTATTCTATTCAGTCAAGGTTATGACCCAAAGGTCACTAGATTAATAAAATGCCAGACACGCTAACCCTCCAAAGGGGAGCATTTTAATACGAAACCAGATAAAAGGAAATTACAATGCTGCAAGTAGGAATTTATCGGGCTACAATAGGTTAAAATTACAATATCCCAACCTTTACCTTTAGGAGCACCCACGAATTAACAAACGTTTTATATAGATCAATGGTCAAGTGAACTGTGGGGGTTCAGTTTTAGAATCGAGATTATTACTCAAGCAAAGCCATTATTTTGAAAATAAATATGAACATTACGATCAGCCTCAACAATCATACCTAGATGCTAGTTGTAAACGGTCCTCCACTTGGAATCAGGAGAAACGTCAAGCTGCAATTATTAGTGTGATAGGGATAGGGCAGTGACTCCAACCTTGAGAAATTTAGGGTAAATAACCTACCCTACCTAGTATGCCCAGTAACCAATAACGCCTACAAGATCCAATTGATGGGAAATTTCTGAATTCCAAATTTTACATTTTCGTGCTGGCAAGCATTGATTAGGGACCTATACAATAGCAAAAAATATGGGATACGGGTTTCTTCGCAGAAGCGCGTCATGACTCGATTATTTCCGCAAGGTACGGATTCATATTTTTATGACTGTCACCTTCGGTTGAGGGCCGCCGTTTTCAGACAGACTCATCATCATCAGCAGATCATCATATGACTCTCGTTATTATTGCCCAGATTTAAATTGAGCGTGATCAGGCAAATGGGGAGGTCATAATTTACGTATTCCATTCATGAACGTGTCTAACGATAAAATGAGTTATAAAATCCAGAATATTCACAAAGAAATGTTTTTTCCCAAAATCAAAATTACAGCAGAAAAGGTCAATATCCAATCGAAATTCTTTGCCACGTAAACTATCTTTTCACAGCACAATTTTTTATGATACCTTGGCTTAGCTACAATTACATACTACAACCAATGCACACAGTCCATTTTTTTTTAACCATTGTGGTGCAAATGGCAAACACTTTCGCATTACAACTTTTCTACATTGTGACAGTTGAATAACAGATGGGTACTTCGGCTACTGCAACTATTGAATTATTTGGTCGTTGTTTACAAGGTATCTGAAAAGTATCGCATTCCCATTTCAAGTCCAAAGCGATATATCATGGAATCCACACAAGAAATGAAGTAAATATTTTGGAAAATTATTCAAGATAATTTTTGAAGATATCGTGCCTCTCTGAAAATACTTTCCACCCATACAACGTTCCCTGATCTATCGCACTATCGATTGAGTCGAAACGTCCCACGAGCTGTCCAAATTATTCAGGTTTTTGTGTTTCTGTTCTGTGCCACAAAACTGATTGTGCTGATGCCGCTCTTCTCATAGTGTCATTCTTTTGTCTCTTTTGGTAGCTCCCTCGGTAACTCATTTATTATCTCCTCTTACATACGTTTGCGTCTATGAATTAAGTTCCTGTCCAAGCATAGGCTAGTGAGTGAGGTCTGGTCAGTTAAAGTTGATCAAAACGGAGCAGTTCTGCACTCGTGCGGTAATAACTTTTGACGTTATGCATCGTTACAGACTTGACCCCCACAAACAAGACAACATCGCTAACTACAAACACAATATCATCTGGTAGATTCAAAATACAACTTTCACACGACAAACTGTTTTGTCGTCCCAGAATTGATAGCTGAAAGGCCAGAAGCGTTATACAGAAAAGAAGTGGAATGCCGGGAAATATTTAAAATTCTATGTCTTTCAATTTTTTCAAGCTATGAAGGGCCAAAGGGTGGTCCTTAAAGCCCTTCTATTCTCGTCTCGATTCTCGTTATTTCGATAGATTTCAGTGACCGGTTTACGACTAATTCAACCAGTGAATGTGTGCTGAATTTTTATTCGTTATACAATACAGGTCGAGTTGTGAAGCCTGGAAATTATTTTTTTTCTAAAAGTGCCTGCAAACAATCCTAGTGGTCATATAACCGATGTAGAGCACAATAGAATACAATCCCTGTTTTTTTGCTTGTGGTTTTTCAAAAATACTGCATTTTATAGTTTGTGGCCCACCCTGTATAGGAAATAGACATTCAATGCACATATTGAATGCTTGATATTTTGTGCATTATTTTGTCATAAACAGTTTACGAAATTAATTCGAAACAACGAAAATCTTCCATAACTCCTGAATTAAAAAAAACCTATACATTCTTTTAGATATTTTTCATGCACTCTACCACCCTTTTTATACAGAGTGATTCAGTGAACTTACGATACTTTGAGGAAATATTCCTCTCGTTGTCCTGACTCAGGAAATTTAATATAATATGCCCCTCACTCGCTTAATGACGCTTACATTGTCTGCAAACCAACCTAGGCTCAATTAGAGCAAATTTCATTGATTTCATTAGTTATAATTGTTAAAAAAAAGAAGTCCAAATTGAACTTTGACACTTCGTATCTTTTTTTTAGTAAGCAAAGTGAAAAGCATAGCAAGTATATTACATTTTCTGAATCAGAACAATGAGAAAAATATTTTTCCAAAGTATAGTAAGTTGAAAGTGTTAAAACTGAATCACCTGTATAACAGTATAACGCACTTTCCCGCCATCAATTCTTGGTCACCTGTATAATCACCAAATACAATGTATAAAACTCCACCCTATTTGGTGGAGTTTTAATGCAATTGCTATAATTATCAAACTTTTCCGCCTTTTCATCAACTTCAACTGACCAGATCTCACTCAGGTACACAAATCATTATTATTAATGATTCAAAGAATTCAAATCAAAGAATGAAAACAGATTCAAAGTAGAGTAACAAGTAACAAATACTCATCCAAGTGACATATTTCAGGTGATTAAACATTAAGCATTACCTATATGTCATTTTTAACCTGCGAGTATGTAGGTAATACTGCAATAAAGTACTTTTTTGCCGAATTTGAAAATTTTAACCTCACATTTCGACAATCCAGCAGATTAGAATGATAGATTTTGAGATAATTTCAGAGTTATCATTGTTTTGATGTTAAACATCGGTGTCTTCAGATTCGGCTAGTTTTCGTAATTGAATTTAACATGGGGGGGGTCTTTTCCATAGCTAATGTGATCTTTTTGACAGTCAAAAACGATGCACGAATGCTTTTATTATCATTATTCTCTTGGGTTTTCAAGGCCAAGAGCACAGAAAAAAAATCTCTTGGGTTCAAGTTCGTACCCCTTGCACTGAAACAACAGTTTATTGTGCCCCTTGGGCCTTGGATGTTTACTTCATAAGCCCCGTTGTCCCAAAGTACGAATGTCTGACTGCTTCAAGTGCAGGGCACTGACATAGTATGTGGAGAGGAGTTTCCTCCTCCCTAGTGGAGCCCTAGTGGCTCCCTAGTCGGACACCCATGTGCCCAATTTATCCATGTCCACCACGGGGATATGCCCAATATACCCATGTGCACCGTGAGGGTATGCCCAATGTACCTATGTCCACAATGAATTGTGGATTGTGAATTGTTGCAAATTGGGCACATCTTCATGGTGCACATGGGTGTCCGAAATGTACCCATATCGGCACATTTCCACTAGGGCTCTTCGCTACATAGCCTACAGTCAGGGCCTACAGTAGAATAGTGTCCCGTAAATAGTCCAACTACCCATCTTAGTTGGTTCTTGCTAAGATTTATTGCACGAATGTTACTGAAGCGGAAGAGGTGCACCTACAAAGAAAAAGTTGCACAAAAGAATAAGGTTGCAAAGAGTTGCATCTATAAGGACTCAATTTCAAGCCCGACTTGCGTCCGAAATCGAGTCCGGAATTAAGTCGAATTGCCATGACAAGACAACCAAGGGCGCAAAACAACCTGTTCTAGCTAATCAGGCCGCTGTATTTGGCAATTTGCACCGCCGAAACTTTGCGCCACCCTCGGCGCCACCTGGCTTGAAATTGGGCGTAAACCTGAGGCTAATTCAAGTTACTCTAAGGCTAAGGGAAAAAGTCAAGCTGTCTTTTAAAGATAATTATCGAAACGTGGTGGTTTTTTCTTGAAAAAGTGAAAATCAAATTTAGAAAATCGTTCTCTTGGGCGATCGCACTGTCTCAAAACACGGGGCACGATAACAGGTAAAGCATGATTCAGATATAGGAGGGACCTACCACTTCCGAATGCGATTGGACGAAATTGCTTTCCAGGATCACCAACTATAGAAAATATTGGCAAAACGTGATTTCGAAATCAAAGAATTTTTCAAACCTACCAACTATCAATAATAATATTGATGCCTCTATATCCATATCCATCCATTGTGACTTATTTTCACAGTTGTTTTGAGCTCTCGAAATTTACCACTAGGCACCGCATAAATGAATCTATTATAAATTTGTTTGACATTATAACAAAATAAATTTAGCTTTGTTGTATTGGTGCTTATACAGAGGAGTACTTACAATGGCAATGAACTTCCAAATTGAAACCTCTCAATGTCGTATGTGACCATCATGTATTTATTATGATAATTCCTGGTATGGAAGCCCATCCAGAGAGACACGTTTGTAAATCGGTTTTCGCGTGCCGATAGATCGCGCCCCCATGGCGTGCGGGGTGTGGGTGGGCTCGAGCGTTATGTTATGTTTAATTTGAATTGTTCTTTCGCGTGTCAGTCACAATTCGATAGCAAAAAAATCTTACGAGAAATGTTCGAAAATTGATGATGCTTTATGAACAATGTTATTGTTGTTGCCTTTCAAGGACACGGGCATGGTGGACGTCTTTTGAATGGTAATTGAGGCAAAATGACAGTCAATGACCATCGGGTTATTTGACCCTTGAGTGCTTTTTTTATATGGGCGGGATGGACATTGCGCGACTTTTCCGAAAAAAAGCTCTGCCCACGTGCCGCCATTTTTCACATCATGTTTTTATGTTTCCATAAAAAAACAAGCGCTTCCACAATTCATTTGGTGCGAGGATTCAAGGTAAATTCCGCTGTTTCCGGGTTGCTTATTTCGATCCAGAAGCCTTGACAATTATCATGCAACATGCTATGTCGCATAAACAGTACCTGTGTGTGCATGTAATCAGTTAAACGGGGGGTGAGTGGGGGTTCGGCACGACAGAAAAAAGCAATAATTGCGCTAATTTGCTATGAAATCTGAGTGAAATCGATGTGAGATAATTTTGAGCGATCAAGCGTCCCGTGGAGCCCAAAAACTCGCGTTAACACATCGTAAAATTGCAATTCCAAGCCTCAGGATTACCCAACGAACGTCTGGACTGGACTGTTGGGAAATCCAGGAAGTATGTCTGACTCTGACCCGTCGTGTGACGATTTGGGACGCCCAATTTTCGATTGGAATTACGTCAGTGGCGTAGCGTAGGTATAGTTACTGTTTTCAGGGCAAAAAAAAAACAAACTCATGAATGGAACTTAACAAAGAAAGTGGTGTGCCTGCTGTAATAATGAAAAATAGCAGCGATTTTGTTGCGTAATGAATGTTGGCGACAATAATTTGTCCGATGACATTGACTGGCATTAGGTACCGGTTTTATTTATTGAACTTAAGTATGTAAACGGGCATAATTAACAATAATTAGATTTATTTATCGGTACAAAAATTTTAGCCCCTCGCCCCTCATTTCCCTAATTGCTCAATTGTTACAAGGTGTGCGTATCACGGAATATCTCATATTTTTCAAAAATCAAGAACAAGAACTCAAAACAAGATTGTTACGTACAGCTCAATGGGTACAGCCCCCACAAGAAGGGTGCGAGGTCAAGTGCTTTTGGTCATTTGGTGGCAAATCCATTTGGACTTCATTATTTACGATTTGTTTGCCCACATGCGCGATGTTTCCCAGACCAAACCCTCACTTGACATAAAAATCCTTAGGTAGGTACTTTTGAGAGCCTACGTAATTTGGTTTTTCATAATCCAAAAACTATTTCAATTCAAGAAGTGAAGTTCCTTGCGCTGCATAGAACTTATGAAAAATCCTCCCTTTCCCCCATTGAATATCGAATTCGAGTATAAAATTATTCTTGTGGTAATTGTCAACTTCAAGAGCTTGCAAAACAGATGGAAACATGTGTGCAGCATGACTCACAATAAAAATACTTTATTGAATGCTGAACATCTGCATGCGGTTTGCAGAAAATATTCTGCACGACTCTAGCTGGACTAAAAATAATAATTATTTAATATTGCACATCGTAGAGAAAGAAATCGTGATCACTGAACGCTATCGGCAAAAAAAAATAAAAGATGCTAATTTGAACGCGATTACGGATACTCATTCCTCAATGTCATTGCCAAATGGAAATTATTTATCTTACCATATTATATTCAATCGGATGTAAACATACAAAAACTTCAGAGAAGTTCAGTTCTTCACCACAAATAAAACTACTACACAGGTGTTTTATGCTTATGCTTAAATACCCGAAATCTGAAGGCGCATTCATATCTTTTTTTTATCAAAGAAAAGTGCATCCTTTTTGTGTTAATTTTCAGAGAAAAAAAAAAACAAAGTACGGAAGTTCTATCTTAATTGACCCTAATGGCTAACTTTTTTCCTGCCATTAGTATTTCTGAGTCTTGAAGATGCCTGGATAATAAAGGGCGAAACGTCGACAATAGAAGCAATTGTTTTTTAATTTTAGTCGTTAGTAGTAGTTAATACTCTTATTAGTAATAAAGAACAACATCACTAAGAAAATTATCCACAAGAGAGTTTAGATACACATTAAAATTAAGAGTATGTATTGTAATCTAAATGGCTAAGTGAGTCAGTGAGGATAATCGATAAAGCCGTTTCCACATGCGTCACAAATAGCAATCTATCACAACACTGGTTTTTAGATTTTGACAACCATGCATAATTATTATTGGACAAAATTACTTTACTAGGGGGGTTGCTCTCTAAGCACTACTACCTTCCATTGTGTATAAAGCCGCGATAAGTTATTGAACGTAAAATGGCATGCACCCTAGCACCGAGATTACCTATAAAGTATGGATGAACCTATTTATTTATCACAAGATGATATTGAAATCATGTTCGTTCTATCACCTGTCACTTGATCGAAGAAATATCAAAATGTATTTTACACAAACAGTTAATTTTGTTTACGTGTCTGTTGTGTTAATACGTCCTAAGATGTAATGACTTTTATATAAGTTGCATATGGATATTACAGGTGTTAATGTATTGAAGTTGAGACTTTGTCAAAAAAAAGTCCCTTCTTGATCTTGTGCAGCTATGACGTAAAACGTTGTAGACACCACGGGCGTTAGGAGCACCATTAGTCCTCGGAAAAGTGTACACCGTCGACGCGGTGGGTCATTTGGAATAAGGTCTGAAGGTATCTACCACCGAGTTATCACCCGAATACGAGTTATAATAATAATAATAATAATAAATGTTTTTTTTATTGCGAACCAAATATCAAAATACATAATTAAAATGCAATCGTATAGGCGGAGTCTAGCTTAAAGCTATTATACTCAACCCGAAGTGCTGTACATCTCTGCAGAGGTAAAAAGTGTCTTGAAGGTGCAAAAGTCCTGTCAAACTCAATGCAAACTCACAAATCTTGTGCAAGCATTGACAGCGTCTGTCATTATCTAAATGCTACTCTTACTGGTGAAAAATGAAAGATTCCTTTGTGCTGGTCAAAGAAATCATTCTTTTTTTCCAAAAAGAAAATTATCAGGCAATAGGTATGTTTCCTGCTAAGAAATGAATAATTTTCACCAGCCGTTCAGCAGCTTTTTTTTTAAATTTTACCCAATACCATTGGCGAAAGTTTTATAGGCACTGAGAAGCTCAAACTATTTACTAGATATATTATGTATGGCCCGACCGCGGCACGCACTTGGGCGATAGCTCAGTAGTAGATTTCTACTGACCTTATGTAGAGTTTGACACCAGAAAAGCTTAAGTAGAAATTTTCCAAACAATATGAATTTGAGAAGACCCTCTTGTTGAATTTTTATTTGATGTTTTTTCTATCGTTTTGATAATTTTCCGTAATTTCGGAAAAATATTGCTAAGTTTTTGTCGTTTTCAATTAAATTCCATCTTCCGAGTCTAATAATGCGTATACAGGGTGTTTCAAATTTAAATCGCGTCCTCCCAGGGAACGATGGGAACATTTAAAAGAAGTAGAGTTTCTAATAAAAATCTATGTCAGAAATAAATAATAACGGAGATATAGGCGCTCAAAGTTGAACTTTGAAAATCGATTTTTCGTCATAACTTTGGAACTTCTCAACCGATTGTGTTCAAATTTGATTCAAAGCTTACTTAAATAAGTCGGTATCGAACAATAATAACGCGTTCCATTGAAATTTTTCAGGGGCGTGAATAATGAGGGGTGCCTCCGCTATTTTACCCTCATTTCTTACATCCCTAATTATTTTAGAAAACGATTTTAATTTTTGAATTCTACGTTCATCTAGATAAAAAATCATTGTTGCAAAATTTGGTTTAAAGGCTTCGTTTTCGAGATATTTGGGTTAAAAACTTCAGAAAACATATCAAAAACACCACTTTCAAAGGCCAAAAAATTAAAATTGAAGGAAGCTCATGATCCTTCAAGTGAAATAGGTTTCCTAGGTGTCTAAAGTTGATAAACCACCATTTTTTCTTAAAAACGAGAAGTTTTCAGAGGACACATTTTTTGGACTCTTGATAACAGTGGAGATTTTGAGATGTTTTCCGAAGTTTCAAACCCAAATATCTCAAAAACAAAGCCTCTAATTAAAATTTTGCAACAGTATTTCTTTCTTCCAGACCGAACGTAGAATCCAAAAATATGAACAATTTACAAAATTACTCAAGGGGGTGAAAAATAGGGGTGAGAAAGCGGAAAAATTCATGTTCCTGGGAAAATTTCATAGGACGCGTTATTATAGTCCGATATCGAGCTATTTCAGTAAACTTTGGCTCAAATTGGTACAGAGTTGGTTGAGAAGTTCCAAAGTTATGGTGAAAAATCGATTTTTCAAATTCAACTTTGAACGTCTATATCTCCGTTATAATTCGTTTCTGACATATATTTATTGAAGAGAGTCTACTTCTTTTGAAGTTTCTCATCATTTCCTGAAAGGACGCGATTTAAATTTGAAGCACCTGTATACTGTTTTTATTCAATCACTCATTTTATTGTATTTTACAATAATATGATCAGAGATAAAATTGATGTAGTGACTATTAATTCATAAATATATTTTCACATGAACTTTAATGCTATGATCTTTCACAGGTTTTTGCTTTGATAAGTAGGTACCTACTTCGTTTAATACGTCACAGCTTTGACCAGCATGGAAAGTACATACTTACATTTTTGAAAGTTACGAAATATCATAGTTACAAGTTACGATCACCATAGACAGGATATTATTATGGTCTTTGAATATTTCTGGGATTAACCTGAGCAAAGCTACTTTTGACGTATTTTTAGACTTTGCACTCGCTTTACAATGTGTAAAGTTGTACCTATATTGCATGTCTACAAACATGCTTGCAAGTAGTTAGCAAAAGACCCTTGAGTAAGTAATGAATTCAACAAGTTTATTTTAAGCTCTTGAATAGATCCATGTCAATTGCTATTTCTGAAATATAATCAAAATGAGGTACCTAAGACGTAAATCAAACTGCTTCCAAAACAAAAGCTCGATCTGATTAGAAAAGTTAACAGTGCTCTCCAAAAAAAAAAAAGCGGGCGTTTGACCCAAAGGCCCACACGATGAATCAATGAATGAATTCAACTCCCACATTGAAATTATTATTATTATTATTATTGCATGGACAAATAAAAAGTGCGAATTCCGAGAAATTTTCGTTAATCATACTCAGGTAGGTACCATGGTACCTCTACCCGGTGCTACAGGTAATGATTCAGACTTTCTTAATTAATACAACATATCGAATTATACAAGGTCAGTGTTACTACACTATTAGGTATTCATAAGCCGAATACATAATATGATGGAAATTAGCTTGCGCGGAAAAGTTAGCGATACGCAAGCTTCTGTTGCTTTTCCAAGGGCAATTATTTATCCTTCAATCCTGCAAGTGATATTGCACCCAATTAATAATAGGTACCTATACATGAAAAAAGAAGCTTCATATAAGCATAGAACATATTATCTACCTGGGCCTGTATATCAAGTTCAATGTATCAATAAGTTGATAAAGATAATTGGAATTCCAAGTCCATGCCTTATTTTCCATACTTTGTCCGTTACACCTATTTAATTAGGTTATCTATTTACGTCAAAAAATTTGGAAAATCCCTGTTCTAGCGTACCTACCTGATCCAATAATTTGAGATAACTACGTTTCTCCAGTGATTCAACCGGGTGTAGACCGTTAGAAAATATTGAAATTTAGTCGAATTAGCATAATGACGAACACGCGTAAAGGTGCAAATTCATATGATGGTCCTCTTATTAACGGTTGTAAAAAAAAAAGAATTGACGCCCGTGAATCATGCATCTCACTCATCGCAGCTACACCCAACTGCTAAAGAAAATGATTAGAACCACACAAAAGCTGCGCTTGAAGAAAAAGAGAGAAAGTATATCAAAATCAACCGCAGTTATTATTATTATCCAATATCTACTGTGCGATAATATGTAACGCAACAAAATTAGATAACAATTATTATTCGGTAAATTTTTTTCTTCGTGGGTAACGAGCGTGCAATTTTCAGAAAAAAAAAACATCAATAGATTCTAATTATCATTTTTTCGTTTCCAGATTTACCTTTCAAATTACGGGTACCTGGGTCCTGCCTCCAGAAGCATAGGTAATTCCAGCGCTCTCATGGACATCAACGTGCTGAAAAAGGCAGTCGAAGACTTTCAGAATTTTGCAGGATTGGAAGTAACAGGTAAATAAAATTAGCAATACAGCAGAATCAGCAAAACAAAACAAATTATTATTATCCACGTTTCCTTTGTATGCGCTGATGCCATCATCATATTGTCGCGCGTATATTTTAATTATTATCCGCAATTTCCTAACAACAAACTAGATGTGGGTTAAGTGGTTAAGGTTATGCTGGCTTCGCTATCTAAGCTTTGTCGTACCTACATCAAACGACTGTGTTACCCTTTTTTTTTTAATTCTAGGCGAACTGGACTCGGAGACTCTGAAAGAAATGAGCTTGCCGAGGTGCGGTGTGAAGGACAAAGTTGGCACCGGCGATAACAGATCGAAAAGATACGCTCTACAGGGTGAGTCTCAATTGTGTTCATTTATATGCTATATACCTATATAAATTCGAACGAAGCATCAACTGATGTGGAGATTCGCTCCATTGCGTTTCAATTACGTCCATTCAATTGCGCGATTAATGCATTCTATAATACCCAAAATTGTACGTTTTTACAGGCAGCAGATGGAAAGTGAAGGACCTGACGTACAAAATCTCCAAATACCCCAAAGGCTTGATCACCAAAGACGTAGACAAAGAAATCCACAGGGCGTTCTCGGTGTGGAGCGATTACACAGATCTCACGTTCACTCCCAACAAGGGACACGTCCACATCGAAATAAGGTTCGAAAGTGGCGAGCATGGAGATGGCGACCCGTTCGATGGACCCGGTGGTACTCTAGCCCACGCATACTTCCCTGTAAGTACCAAAAGCGTTTCCCCAATCTCACATGGTGTCTAATAATATCTAGGTTATCTGTAGTTTGTTGTGACTGACTTTGGTATAACATTGAAATTATTGAGATTCCGGTGTTGCTCCGTAGGTGCACTAATAGCGTTCCCGCGCTGGGGATAGTTTTGTGCTAAGTGCGTACTGTACGAGTACTGTGACACAAATGACCCAACATCAATTCTTAAAAAAAACAGAAGTTGTCAAAAGGGCAGGCGCTAACAAGAACAGCTCTTCAGGCCTCAGGTATAGATAGCTAAACTGCTGGACAACGAAGTTGTCGGTATCGGAAAAATGGTTCAACTTTGAAGACCAATAACTTCTGATAGCCGGATGCGATTTCCGTTTTGTTTATTGTGTTGATTAGCCTAATGTTTCCGTGACCTGTCCTGTGGAAATGAATGTTGAAAAACTTCATGTTAAATTTCTACAGGGTGATACGTAAAATGCTGCAAAATTGTACCGACTTCATCGTACCGAAAAAAAAAATTTCATGTATTCTAATACAAAAATCATGAAGTGTGATGTATTACCTCGAAACGGTTTTGAAATTATCCAGATTGAAGTCTAACATCGAAGATATGAATTTCTATTTTGAATGTTACAGATTTGCCTTGTTGGCACGCGAGATTAAGTCACTTCTGATGAATCGATGTTGACATTGAGCAAGATTGTTCGTACAACAGTCCAGGACCATTTCACTCTCAACACAAGCCGAATATTTGGTGTGGGGCCAAGCAGGGGGCACTTTTTTAAGTGGCTGTCACTGCCTGTTTTTCGTACGTTGGATTTCGTCAAAATTCCATCAGAATTTTAAATATGGAACATGTCCTATTTGCAGATTGAGGCCCCTGAACATGGTAACGATGTGAAACTTCAGTGTCCGAGTGAAGTAAAGCCCCCCCTGGACGTTATACTTTTTGTGCTTGTGCTATGCCTGAGTTCCGTAAATCTACATCATTCAACATAAACATTCATATCTTCAATGTTAGACTTCCAATCCGGAAAATTCCAAAACCGTTTCGAGATAAGAGATAAAACACCACACTTCATAATTTTTGCATTAGAAAATTGAAAAAATATATTTTTGAGAAATGGGGGTACGACATATACCTGGGTACGATGAAGTCGTTGCAATTTTGCACCATTCCACGTATCACCCTGTAGAAAATCTACATGAAGTTTCTCAACATTCGCTATCATAGGATGGGTTACGGAAAGATTAAGCTAGTTAACGCAATAACAAAATGGAAATCGCAATCGGCAATCGAGAGATATTGACCTCCAAAGTCGGACCATGTTTCCGATACCGACAACTTCGTTGTCCAGCAGTTTAGTTTGGCGCAGAGATATACTTTCGTCTGGGAATAATAGGGACAAACGTCATTGTCGGCTCTAATGTTTTGTACCTCGCAGCTTCATACCATGCGTTTTTCGAAAATCGCCGCAACCTGTTTTGCATCTTTAGTGTCTAGTTTTGAAATTTTCATGAGGGACTCAGGCCTACTTCTGTCATTTTTGCACCTATCGTAGACCTAATTGCACTTCCAAACGTAACCAGAAGTGACATCAACTTTATATTTTTTTTACGTATTCCCCGTCATTTCCTTTACGCGTTCAGTGAGACATAGGTCCATAGCGCAGGCCATGGACACAAGTCAACGTGAGCATCTTCCAAAAATTGTTTTGATGTCTTTACCTCATGAGTACGTGCATCATCTTTCTGGAAAGTAGGGCCACCAAGCTTCTGAAGATACGGGAGACAAACCTTCAGCGGGTGGTTGATTCATTTGCCGACTGTTTTCGGAGTCTTTTGCTTCTTTCATCCAACTCCTACTCCTACAACTCGTCACCCACTCATGGTTTCTATCTTGATAACCTAAATGTGAGGCATATCGGGAGGATAAGATACTGCGGGTCAGAAGATAGCAAATTAGAGACCCATTACCCTGTCGTGCGACTCGAGGTGCGACTTCTAGGATCTAAAATACTCTTATTGACTAATTTTTGAAATTACAGGTATTCGGAGGTGACGCGCATTTCGACGCGTCCGAAAAGTGGTCAATCAACAGCTACCGGGGCACCAATTTGTTCCAAGTGGCAGCGCACGAGTTCGGCCACTCCTTGGGTCTGAGCCATTCCGACGTCCGCGAAGCACTGATGGCGCCCTTCTACCGGGGCTACGATCCGATTTTCGAACTTCACGAAGACGACGTCCAAGGCATCCAAGCCTTGTACGGCCGCAAATCGAACAAAGTTCCGGCTGGAGGCGGCGGAGGGCACGACGACGAAGACTACGACGAAAGCAAAACGTCGGGCAGAAGAGAACCCGCACCGGTGCCACCGCCGGTCGACAGCGACCTGTGCCGCAACCCCAAGATCGACACCATATTCAACTCGCCCGAGGGCTACACGTACATTTTCAAAGGAAACAAATACTGGAGACTGACGGACGACAACGTGGCGCCCGGATACCCCAAAGTGATCTCGACCGGATGGCCCGGCCTGCCCGGCGACATTGATGCAGCTTTCACGTACAAAAACGGCAAGACATACTTCTTCAAGGGATCGAAGTACTGGAGGTACAGGGGCAGGAAGGTGGACGGCGCCTATCCCAAAGACATCTCGGAAGGATTCACCGGAATTCCGGACGACCTCGACGCCGCCATGGTCTGGAGCGGAAACGGCAAGATTTACTTTTACAAAGGCTCCAAGTTCTGGAGGTTCGATCCGTCGCAGAGGCCGCCGGTCAAATCCACGTATCCCAAGCCGCTGGCCAATTGGGAAGGCGTTCCCGACAATCTGGATGCCGCTTTCCAGTGGACCAACGGCTACACGTACTTCTACAAAGGCGACGCGTATTATAGGTTCAACGATAGAGCTTTCGCCGTTGACAAGGTCAATCCGGCCTTCCCGAGGGCGACGGCGTACTGGTGGTTCGGGTGCAAGGATGCGCCCTCGGGGACCATAGGGACAAGTGAGTCCAGGGGGTGGCTCGTTGGTGAGGAGAGCGATTCGGACATAACGGGAGACGACATGGTAGACGCAGGTACTTGAGACATTAATCTAAAAACGGACTAACCATCTTTAACTTCAAATGGTTGAACAACAAGCTCGTTATTAAAGTACCCATTCAATTAAAACAAATTTGATTGTTGACAATAATAACTGTTGTTCAACCACAAATTACCGTTTTGATAATCGTTCAACCGGAACGTGTAACAATAGACTAAGCTCATCCAGGGCTTATAATTTAATTCCGAAACGACCTGAAGTGCCAAAAAGGAGCTTGTCCTCTGCCACATATAAAAAAAAATTCGCTCTCTTCATCAAATTGTTTGTAAGTCTGTACCTACGCTTTATTTGGCACTTGTTGCGTCACTAACTGGTCTTGAACTGTAATGCACTAACATTCACCCCATACACATCGCATTGTTTGATCGAGTGGTTGCACGGCTAATAGTAGAAAAGCACGCAGCATGCCTGTATTTTGTTTATTTTATTGAAATTCAGATGACTGTTGATTTTTCTTACAACCACCCAAAGAAAACGGCACATTTCGTAAAATCAAGTAGAGATCTCTGTGCATCTGAGCGTAGTGTGTTGGACAGCGACAGCGCCGGTTGGAACCAAGTTCCTTGCTCGCTTTGGCTCAGATCAATCACCATACTGGCGAATGACGGTTTTCTTGTAAATCTTTTCTGATTTATCGACTGGGAATTTTATTGTAACAGATTTTAGATTTGAACAAATCAGAAAGGATCAGCAAAATCTCTTGGAGATGTGGCGGTTTTGTGGTTGTACGAAAAATAGTTTACATAACTTCGGGAGGGGAAGTGTCCATTTGTGTGTTTTCTGTACTCGGCTACGGCTCGTGGGTAGGTACATAATCTTCGCTCACGTGGAATTGGTCGCTTCCTCTCTCAACAAGCTAAATTCTAAACACGCTATACAAAGCGACATGAAAAGTCATCTGAAGGTTTGCTGCAAGCGCACAATTAATTAGTTCAGTGTTGTTGTTGATTTGTCAGTTTTTCGATCGTTCCGTCGAATTTTTAATGGACTCGGCTACGTTCCAGAAAACTACCGCCGCCCTGCCAGCCACTGACGGGCTTCCTCGCAAAAAGTATGTGCTCGTTCTCCACTGTTCATTTCATCTAGTTTAGTATAAGTATCGTCAAGCAAAACAATGCAGTTTTTAGATGTTCGCTTATTTTTTATCGTTGCAATAATCTAGGTACGTGCGAGCGCAAAACTGAATTCAATTTTTTTCAAGGGGACCATCACGAGCAGACTCCTGAGCCCAGCATGTACGTCACCAAGAAGGGCAACAGCAGCGGAGCGATGGTCACGACGTCATTCCTGATGCTCCTAGTGGCCATCATTGCATCATCTTGCGGTGTTCTGTAGGACGTCTTTCAATTCTTTCGTTTTGTAAACGAGTTATAATACTTAAGCGCTCAGACTGAGAACTTTTAAACAATGTGATGTCCTCCTACGCCAAGGACGAAGCAGGAAATTTCGTCCGTCGTCGTCGTGTGTGAAACCTTTTCCGAAAACACCACAACGACGCGTCTTTCTGTGATGTTTTCGGAAGATGATTACTCGGTTCTGTACCACTACTTTATTTTATTTTAGCAGCAATAAGTATATGTGCGACTGTGTGATAGGACCCAGCTGAATTGATACGTATCTAATAATTGTACAAAGTTTTTATTGTAGCAATAAATTATATTTTGTACTGTGTTATTTCATTATCAAAACTGTAACTAGACACAAGACAAGGCTCAGAAAAAGAAACATTGGCTCAGATGATGTCAGGCACTGTCACAGATACGCACTATGGAGCACACTGCTGTGGGAGAAAAAGGAGACGTGGAACAATTACATATTGTTTTTTTTTTCAATACGGCGCCGGCGGTACCCAACTCAAAATTGTACACTATTACAAACTTTAATTTTCAAAATCTCCAATAGTTTTCGCAAATATGTTAGTGGGAAAAATGTTTCGTCAATATGACATCACTCTTCTAAGCAAACTGTTACAGTAGTTATTACTATAGCTTACACGTAATTTGTCCGCATCTTGCTGAATATTTGCCTTTTACTAGCGTAAATCGTAAATTTGCCCAGGCTTCCTTGCACAAACGACCCGATAATTTGGCATTACATTGTTGAGTCGTGTCTACAACAAACCTCCCGCCGAGCTGGAATACTGGAAAAGAATATTCGAGCAGAAATGAACGCATCATCATGTGTAAAATGCAAGGGTTCGCTTACAAGAGTGTCACCAAGGCCGTCATCTTGATTATAATAACCTTTCCATAAGTGACTTTCCCAGAAATGAGGTTCACCCTCGGTTGCACCAAAAAATTTCATTATGAAATAGCTAATTGAAGATTTTCTCTGGTGAATTCCAGGTCAAAGCCAGTTGACTGAGCAGAGAAAATGCATACAAGATGCTGTTGTGAACTGAACATTTTGTGTGTGTGTGTGTGTGGAGAAAGTGATGAACCCGCTTCGGGCAAGACACTTTTCCTTGGCTTTGGACAGCATGGTCCATTAGCCACGACAAATTTTTAAAATATCTTTTTTTTAACCCAATCGAGAGTGAAAATTTTCAATAAATAAAGGCGCAATCTAGAAGAAAAGGAATAAACTCTACAGAAACATTTTTATGGTACTTGTCTCGCGCTGGAGTTAAATCACAATCTGGGACTCTTTCACAAAAAGAAAAATTGTCAAATACACCCTTTCATCAAAGAAACTCATCAAGGTAGTCAAGTCTAGAGGTAGAGGAACTTTCTGTCTGATCAATTCGGCGAAAAACTTTTCTCTGCTGTTATTGTACAAGGGACACGAAAACAACAAATGATTAAGGTCTGCAATTTGTGCCCGATTACAGGAGCAGCTAGGGCTATCTATTATGCCAATTTTGAACAAGTGTGCTGGAAACACTCCATGTCCCATTCTGAGCTTCGTGCATAACGATACAAAAGATTTAGAAATGTTTGTTCGTCCGGTTTCCAAAAGGAAATTTGATGAAGGCAATGTAGGGTGAAGCTTGACGTAATGGTTCTGAGAAGTACTCACAAATTCCGTCCATTTTTCCTTCCAACCAACACGAAGTCTCAAACCGACCTGACAGACTGCATCCCGCCACGTTATCATTTTTTGCTCTACACCAGCCTCCACTGCTTCTTTGGCGAGAGAGTCGACCTTTTCATTGCCTTGCATGCCCATGTGACCCTTGACCCAAACAAAACCTATTCGTTTACCTGATAACTCAATCTTCCTAACCAGTTCAATCATTTTACAAATCAATCGATCTCTGCAGAACTTCATACCAAAGTTTCTCAAGGTTTTTAGCACAGCCTGAGAGTCAGAAACAATTACATAGCTTCTCTTATCCGTCCTCATCAGAATCCATTCTAGAGTTCTAACTACCGCAAAAATTTCCGCTGTAAAAATCGTGTTGAGTTTTCCCAGTTTAAAATGAGATTGTTCGTTCTCAGCCTGAACCCAGAAGGCACTGCCAGCACCTTGTTCTGTCTTAGATCCGTCTGTGTAGATACATATTTCTGCATCTAGGTGTTTTAAACAATGATTCAGGATGTTTCTGTTATTAGTGTGGTACTCGGTGTATTCGGGTATAAAAACTTTTGGTTTGACCATGAGGCAATCAAACTCGATGTAAAAAATAGGTAACTTATCCTGAGTTTGGACTTTATCGAGTATATCTTTAATTTCCGTCAAAACCTCAGCTATTAAAGGGGCATTCTTCCTTTCCCAAAACTTGTTAGTCAACACTTCAATAGAGAGATCATATGCTGTTCTGTAACCTGTTCTATCCAAAGACTTCACTTTGACAAGATATTTTCCCGCTAGGTATTTCCTTCTTAAACATAAAGGAGGTTCTTGGGTCTCAGCCCTGAGAATTTCACACGGAGACGATCTCATTACGCCCAAGCAGATTCTAAGCGCTCTATTTTGTATCCTTTCAACTTTCAGTAGGTTAGACTTGCATGCTGATCCATAAAATATACTCCCATAATCCAAAATCGATCGGATATAGGCCCTATAAAATAAAATAAAAGTTCTTGGGTCTGCACCCCAATCTTGACCAGACACCGCTCTCAATACATTCAAGCCCTTCTCGCATTTCCCCTTGAGACTTTCAATGTGGCTAGTCCAAAGCAACTTTTTGTCCAGGACCATTCCTAAGTACTTATAGTTTTCCACTACACTCAAGCTGAATCTTTGGTTCTCCAATCGATCGTAGAAATCGGTACGATGCCGGCTAAAAAACATCACCGCCGACTTATCCTGGCTAAGTTCAAAATTATTGGAGTCCAGCCAAGGACCCAAGACGTCCATTACACTTTTTACCTTACCAACGCAACCCTCGAAAGTTTCATTTATGGAGTAAAAACAAAAGTCATCAGCGAATTGGATACATTTTGTCCCACCAACACCTAACCCATGTGCGTCTGCAGTGTACAAGTTAAAAAGGGAAGGACTGAACTTCGAACCTTGTGGTAGACCTTGGCTGAGACTTCTAGGCCCGTGTAATTGGTTAAGATGGTCCCTTACATATATAATTCTATCCATATACAAGTTGTAGATATTATTTACCACCTTATTTGAGAATCCATGTTCGGCCAACTTCCCTCTTAGAATGTCCAGGTTAACTGCATCATATGCCCCTTTAATGTCCACAAATAAACACGCCACATAAACATTTCTTGAAAAAGCTACCTGTATATCAGTCACCAGCCTTTCCAATGCTTCCTGTGTACCTTTCCCTCTTCTGAAACCATACTGCCCTTCAGGTAACAAAGCATTCGACTCGCAAAACCATTCCACTCTGATCTTTATCATCCCTTCAAAAATTTTAGTCAAACACGACATGAGCGAGATAGGTCTATACGAAGATGGATCGTCGTTTGGTTTAAGGGGTTTTTTTATAAGCGTAATTACAATGGTTTTCAACTGATCCACCACAATACCTGTTTCCCACCAACCGTTCAAGACTTCCAGGAGCAAAGTTTTGGCTTGCAGAGTCAAATTAGAAATCATGGTGTAGGTGATTTTGTCGATTCCAGGAGTAGTATTTTTCTTTGTTTGCTGGCAAACCGTTTCAATTTCACGAAGAGTGAAAGGCTTATCTAATACACTGTTGTTCCCGGATAGAGGTAGATCCATACACCTATTTCTTACTTGGGGTGGAGCTAATTTATCCATGATTTTTTCAATAATATCATGATCCAACACTTGAGTACCAGCTTTAAATCCAGAATTCCCCACACTTTTTATCATTTTCCAAATTTGACCTAATGGCGTCTCTCTGTTGAGCCCACCAACGAAGTCCCTCCAAGAATTTCTCTTTTTTGACTTAAATAAACGTTTTGCTTGCGCATCAATGTTTTTGTAAGCAAGAAAATTTCCAAGGTTGGTATTCCTGTTGTATTTTTGCAAGGCTTCCTTTCGTTTTTTTATTATGTTCCTACACTCAACATCGAACCATACAGGACTCTTACTTTTTTTATTTGCTGATACCGGTTTTTTCTTGCTCATAGACCGATCCGCTGCAAATTCGACCGCCCGCAAAAACAAGGGAAATTTATTTTCTGACCTATTATTCTCATTCGCAAAAAATTCGATAAGGGAGTTTTCAAACACCTTCCAGTCAGCAGTACTCTCAACCCATTTTTGGTAGGGAAGGGGTTTTTCTATCTCAAACGATTGATTCAAAGTTGTTATGATAGGATAATGATCTGAACCTAGAGGATCGAAATGAACTTCCCAGTTTGTTTTTGCGATCAGTGACCTGGAGACAAAGGTGATATCTATGGCTGATGAGGGTTGTGTAGGTGTACCGATTTTTGTTGTAGTACCATAATTAATTACTATGAGATCAGTATCACCAATTGCTTCCACCAATTTACTACCTTCCCGATTGTCCCTAGCTGATCCCAACAAAACATTGTGACAATTAAAATCACCCCCTATTATTACCTGGTTTTGATTGAATTGAGAAAACAAATTTTCCCAATCTTGGTCACTAACATTGACATCCGGTGGACGATACATTGAGACAAAAGTCAAATTTGGGTGTGATAACCTGACCGCTACAACTTCAAGACTTGGATTGAAATTTTGCATTAAGGGGATTACTTTCCAGGAAAACCTGTCGCTGACTAAAATTGCAACTCCACCACCCCTTCCGACATTTCTGTCCTTGCGGATAATCGAATAATTTCTTATGTGAAAATTTTTATTTGAATTCAGCCATGTTTCACTTAGCAAGACTACATGAACTTCAATTTCGTCTAGCAACGCTATTAATTGTTCTTTTTTGTCTACAACGGAACGTGCGTTCCACTGCAAAACTCTTAAAAAATGATTTGATGACATGTTAGAATAATGATGACTCATCAGAGTCACCGTCTTCAAGGTTGTTGAACAAACTGCTTATATGATTCGTCACATTAACTTTTAATCCTTCAAAATCACCTGCAACACCCGTTTGCTCCAAGATCCCCTTTATCAGGGTAATCACACCGTTTATAATGCTATTTCTAATTGAATTTAGGTTTTTTGTATTTTCAATGTAAATGGGATTATCAGTTATCGGCTTACCGGGCTTTTTATTTCTCACCGGAAATTCGCGAGGTTCCGAGTCATATTGAGGAGAATGTAACGCTTTCCGTTTTTTGGCGGTTGAAGAAGAGGTTTTTGTATTACTATGGCTAGGCCGTCTGCTTTCAACTATTGATGGTCTCAAAGGAGGAAAATGTTCTATCGATGGCTCAGATAAAGCGGCGTACCTGTTGTTTTTCAACACACTAGCAAAGCTGGGATTTTCCTCAATTTTCTCCGCTTCCTTGAATGACACATCACACTCGGCCATGATTTTTTTAATTTGCTGTTGCTTTTTATACATATTACACCGATAGGACGTGGAAGTATGTTCATTTGTTTTGCAGTGTATGCAATATTTTTCTCCCGTGCATTCGCCTTCATGTACTTCACCACAATTATAACATTTTGCAGATTTGGCTCTGCACAACCTCGAGGAATGACCGTACAGCAAACAGTTATAACATTGCATGACGGGGGCAATATAAGGACTTACCTCGTATCGTACTTTTCCAATAAAAATATGTTTAGGAATTTTAACGGAACCAAAAGTTATAAAAACCGTTTGGGTCGGCACTCTGCCTGCATTTTTATTGTTGCTGTCTACCCACCTTGTAACTCTCTGCATCGATTTCACCTTAACTGGTGATTTGATCATATGTAGAATTTCTTCATCTGAAAAAGAAGTATCCACCATGCGAACAACACCTTTTTTTTCAACACAATGCGTTGGGACATAAGCAATCAAACCATTGAGCGAGAAAATTTTGTTTTCGACAATTTTATTGGCCTCCAAGGGACTGCTGACTATCAATTTAACTCGATTCCGACCTACTGCAGTTATTTCTGTGATGCTCTTTTCAAACTCTTTAAGACTCTCTAGAATTCTTCCCAACCGCATGGGATGAGATTACCCACGTTGAGCGATTTGTGTTCCACAAAAATATAAAACGGGCCCTGATCGTTTGCATTAAATCGATTATTTGCTACCTTATCAACGTTGCTTTTTTGTTGCTCTGGAACTTCTTGTCCTTGACTTATTTGCTGCCCTGTCCTGGTTCCTTGCGAATTTCCTTCATTTTCATTGCGAATTTCTTCATCCTCCATCGCACTATTAGTCCGTGAATCATCAGGGGGGTCCCCCCCACTGTCACCGGTCATTTGACCGAAAGTTTATTCACTATTTTTGCTCACACCGCACACCGCTTATCAGACACTAAAAAGACGCTGCTACCGATCTGAAGCAAAACAACCGAATGACTGAACATTTTACCGTTTTTGATTTTGTGAAACTACGTTTTTCATTAGGCGCTATACTAAAATTCACCAAAGGAAATGCACAATCAACTATTTCATGAATTAATTTTTTGTTGAGGTTTAAAAAGTGAGAGTCTGTTAATCTTGACGGAAGTGCAAGACATTGTAAACACTGACATACACTTGCCGGCAAATACATAAGCTAGTTCAGGATAAATAAGAACGGACGAAAGGTTCAGTTACTTTATGATGATATTTCGTTAGATCAATAACACCTTACAAGCTATTTTGCCGAGGGAAATGAGAGAGCTTTTATCTACACATCCAATTCCCATCACTTTTTACGCAAACAGTCACTGATTAAACAGCAACTTGTTTCAACAAGCAACCTGCTTTTGATTTCTGCATTGAAGAAAGATCTCTCTACCATGCTCTAGTGGTTGTAAGAAACCCGGCTAACATACAAATTTTTGAAGTACCGGCTGTTCCGAATGTTCGTATCGGTTAAAAAAAAAACGTGGGTGCGTGACCATAGTCACTCTCGGAAGAAGTGGAACTTCCATAGGTATGAATCAATTAGCAAACAACGTTCAAAGAGGTGTTCTTTTCGTACTCCCGCTCCGCTCCCTAACGGTTTGTAGCATATTGTTTTTTATAATTATTATGGGTCACTTGAAGGGCAGAATACTTTCGACATGATTTTTTCACGATTAGACTTTTTCTACTTTCTCGCTGCGCTCGGCGCTCAAACTTCCATCTCCGTCACATGAAGTCTCACTCATACCCCTAATACAATAAATATTAATCTATTTTCATCAATAATATTCTCCATGAAGTACCTATAATATAATAATAATTTTTATTATTATTTTATTTTATCTTCCTGCGGCGCCGGTGAGCCGACGCGGTCCGTCTGTCCAAGGTACACATAATAATTATGCGAATGTGAAATCGTGACGGATTTCCTTACTGTACGATTTTCCTTGTTATATTACAGCTGTAACCGTGTAAAAATGAGTCAGTATTTCATACATGGTATGGGTACACCTACTGATTTTTTATATTTGGGCTTTCTTGTCACAATGACACCAAGAAAAATCAGTACACTCTGTGATCGTGACTCTGCTAGAAATAATGTGTTTTAAACCGAGGCTAAGTAGGCGCCAATAGCTACTTTGAAGCCTCCGTTGAAGTTCGTAAAAATGAATAACAAGAAATTGAAATTGAATTAAGGTATAGATAGGGATAGGAGGTTCTATTATTATCAACCTAGCTGGGGTGAAACTACTTAGAAAAACACCAACAGCTCTCAGCTCGGCTCTCAGCTCTTGTTTTGATTAAAAATTTTGCACGGGTAGTTTCACCCCAGCTAGGTGGACGACTCGGGGTGGCGTCACTCCCTTCCACCCCCTAGTACCTAAGTGTGGTTCCAGCCATGGAGTAAAAAATGATAATTTGATATTGCATGGTGATCATGTTCTTTCCGATCGCGATCTTCATTCAATTCCAAAATGGGCCGTTAGATTTGTATTCATTTATAGTCTGCTGGAGAGAATAAGGATGTCTTTCGAACGATGTGCAGCTCGACCCCTATCCCACTTGAAATTCTTGAAAACGTAGCGTATCCTGTCTAGGGAGATGGAACAGCAGGTTTGATATCTTAGTAGTAAGACGGCCCCCTCGGATAAAAAGCCGATCGTTCAAGCATTTTTTGAAAAAAATTGTGAAACGAGAAATCTAGGGTTAAGTTTTCAAATAAACACTCTATATACAAGGCAAGAGTAGATTCTGAGTTTCATGAACATCGTTGACTAATAAAGAATTTCAATATGGCGACCTGATCAATTATGATTATGGTGATTATGATGATTATGATTAGAATGTCGCAGGAATTATTGGAAGGATTCATAAGATCGGCCATAGCCTCTAATAAATAGAATTTTTTCAAGTCTACTGTTCCCAAGAATGTTACGATACTCCGACTCAGGAATAAGCCATAAACGCGTACAATTGACGGAGTGATTCATAGCGAAGCTGCCGACTTTCTCGAGAGCTCTCCCAACCAGACGGAAATTATGATTGCATATTACTTGTTGCTGAACATTATTTATACAGCGCGTTTCACTTGGCAGTGTTCTGGCAATATTTTGAAAGGTGGTATACTCGGTGGTATAGCATCTGAAAATAAATCAACTTTCTAAAAAAAAAAAAGTTCAAAATTGAACGTAGGTACAGTTAATAAATATTACAAATGTTCCAAAATAATCATTGGCGTCGTTGACAGGAAAAAAAATTTAACACCCTGTAATAGGTGTTGGGCCGCATGATAAGATCCGTTTAGCGAAAAAGCGAACTCGATATTCTGAACCATTTAAAAGGTAATTATGTGAGATTTAGTTACCGAGAAAACAAGAAAAATAACGGAAACGAGACAAAAGTAAATTACTGAATTCCAAGTAAAAAAGCAAAAACAGCTTGGAACTTTTTGGAACATGATCTGAAATCTGAATTTTTATTTCCGAAGAACTTCATATTGAAAACATTTTCTGAAAAAATAACGTTTAAGTTTATCTAAATGTCGCTACTTATCTCGTGATGCGAAACAGTTCAATATGTTCCTTCAAAGTGCAACGATTACCGTGATTTTTCTCCTAATAGCTGCTAACCTAGCAGATTCTAAGCCATTTGAAGGAAAAGTACGTAGGTTTTTGATGATAGGTTCTCAAACTCTTTACTATTTTTGGCTACTTTAGGAATACTTGATGAAATATGGCTACCTCCCTCAACCCCCTACCAACCCTGGATTGTCGAGCAGTGTTTTCTTTGACGAAAATACTATTCAAAACGCTATAGTTGATTTTCAAGACTTCGCGGGATTGCCATTAACAGGTTTTTTTTTTAATTTGAGTAGATATACTAGTGTTGCCGTCTAGAGTTAGACTTTCTAGACTCTTGTCTTGAAAAGGCGTCAAGACTTAGACAAGACCTCTAGAAACTCTTGTCTTGAAATTTCTAGACAAGACAAGAGTGAGGCTGTCAAGATCAAGAGTCTTGATTAGACTCTTGGAAAAGTAAAATTGGAAAAATTTCAGATATATTTCTCTCCGTCGATTGTTCTTATTTTCTACTGAATGTGTGATTAGCTTGGAGATTCCTCACAGAATTTATTGACAACATAAAATAACATGAATAAGGGTGAACGGTATAACAAAATGCTATTCAAAACTGTGTCTACTTGAAATGAAAATGATTTCAATGGCAAAGTAGCGAGATGACTATAGACGATATAAAATACCTCACCTCAAAAATCCCTACTTTTTTCAAAAAAAAATCTGGGAATTTGGGTGTTTAAATTGAGAGAATTATGAAGCAGTAAACCTCTTAGGCGCTTGCGCACTAGGCAGGCCATCATGTCATTATGCATTGACCGTTGTTGTCATCTGATAGGTAGTCTACAGTCCATGAATATTCACTAGTTATGATTAAAAAGTAGGAAAAACAAAACAACACATAGAAGCATCTTTCTGTATACTTATTGTGAATTTTATATATCAGAAGACAATTCGATTTTTGGTTTGTGGTGGCAGTTGAATATAAATTTGATAATATTTGCATCAGAGAATGGGTATACGTTGCCAGGGATATGCCATGTCGAATTATGGTCATGTCTTGTGATATATTCACATAAAATCTCTTCCAGACTCTGTATGTCTCTACTGTTTTTTCCGGTTCTCATGCGAAAATTCCGTCCAAGTGATTTTTTTTTCAAGGGCTGCTCCAACATCATCATTTCTACTTCTCCAAAAAATAGCTGCGCCTTCTCAGATCGCAACTCCCAAGAAATTAGGTAGCTCGATGAGGCTTTTCGTCAATAGCTGCGAAACAAAGTGTTTCTTGCCAATAAAAGGAAAATGATTCAGCCAACATGCTGCTGCCAGATATATCGTTCAAATGTACCAAGGCAAAATACCGATCAAGTTGGTGTTCTTTTCGTAACTTGAGTGAAGTTAGTCTTCTTGCCCGCGTCAGGTTGACACAAGCGGGAACCTGACACAGGTCTGAAAATAATCGGTCTATTTTCGACAAAAATTTATGACCACGTCTGCACCACGACATCTGGGAACTCTGAGTCCTGCTTAAACCTAATTATTTACATTTCTTTGTTCAGCAGCAATGTTTCGAACACCAAACAGCGAAAAAATAATATTGAAGTTGATTGTTTAGCTTTTTTCTACTGTAACTCTTTCGTTGACTGTTTCTTGACGTTCATGTGGCAACCTGGTATTGTTCTTGGCTTGCTTATTCACTCGATTCGAGCCGATGGACTGCAGTGAGTTAAATTTCTATATCCTTTCCCGGTGCCAGATTTTTTAAGTACTTTTTTCCCCTTGAATTTTTTATTCTTCGACTGCTGTGGTCATTAGCTTATCTTGCGGCCTAGTCCGGATGCTAGTTGAAAGTACCTTGCATTTTTTGATGAGAATTTGCCACCCGGTGGAAATGTTCTTTGCATCGTACTCTTCCAATCCAGAAAGGTAGCCATCAGCGCCATCCATGCCGGCGGCGTATACAGGGTGATACAGAAAAAAAAAGTTGAAAAATTATATTTAATTAACCGAAACATGTGGAGACGTGTCACTCACCACATACATTAACTATTTTATGCTTATGAACTCGCAACAAACTGTTCTTGATCACCTTGAACCGTCTTTGAAATATAGGGGAAAACCAGAGAAAAAAACCAAACGACTCTTTTTTCCATAAATAAGTGATTCTTCGAGATATTGACACAATACTTGGTATTTCTACAAACAGTAATGTTGGAAATAATATGAGCTGGGTAGCCAATTTCTAAGCCAACTATTTCCAGAAATACGATTGTCAACTTTTTTTTCCTCTTGAGCACCATCTTGAATCCGCCCTGTGAGGCATCGTTGAAAAAGTGATTGGTTATTATAATAATGGTAACATGGAATCATTGCATCGCAAAAACAACCTCCTCATCATAATTAAGTGACCTCTTCGGCGAAAAAGAATTGTCATTCACGTATTTTTTGGCTCTTCAAAGCTTTTGTGCTTATGATGGCATTTGCAACACCTGGAATGGTAAAATATATTACGCATTATGAACCTTGATGAACTTTGAGGTAGCCTACCAAGTTTCACCGTCATCAATTGAGAGGTTTGTTCTTAAAAGCTGTTTGAACAAAATTTGTGTCGTTTTTTTATGAAAAATACAAAATATTGGGTCTCTCACCCTCACTTGATCCCTCACTGAGGATAGCCTGAAACCGAAAGTTTCCGAATTTTTCATGATAATGGTTCAGTGAGAAGTGCTCTTCAATGTTTAGTTGTCAAAAATTGCATAGTGGCGTTCAGATTTCAGACAAAGAGCGACAAAGAAGTTCATGCAGTAAAAAAAGACATAAATTACAGTCGAGAAAAAACTAGTCCAGAGCTAGACTGAAAGCAGCCTGGAGACCTTGCTTTTCATAACATAAATGTGCAATTTGGTACACTGTTAGAGCCTTAAGTAAGTAATGTTTCAAGCCTTTTACCCACGCTTGAGAGTCTTACAGAACCTGTGTATTGCGGGAAGCCTATCTAAAAGAGACATTTCCAGGATTTTTCCGTTGCATTGAAAGCTGTGTCTTTTTCCACTGCATGAACTTCTTTGTCGCTCTCTGTCTAGAATCTGAACGCAACTATGCAGATTTTGACAACTACACATTGAAGAGCAGTTCTCAGTGAACCATTAGCATGAAAATTTTGGAGACTTTCGGTTTCAGGCTTTCCTCAACGAGGGATCAAATAAGGGTGGAAGATACAATATTTTGAATTTTCCATAAAAAAATTAAACAAATTTTGTTCAAACAGCTTTTGAGAACAAACCTTTCAATTGATGATTGCAAAACTTGGTGGGCTACCTCAAAGTACATCACGGTTCATAATGCGTAACATATTTCATCATTCCAGATGTTGCAAATGCCATCATAGGCACTAAAGCTTTGAAGAGCCAGAAAATACGTGAATGGCAATTCTTTCCCGCCGAAGAGGTCACTAAATTATGATGAGGAGATTGTTTTTGCGATGCATTGATTCCATGCTACCATGATTATAATAGCCGATCACTTTTTCAACGATGCCTCACAGGGCAAATTCAAGATGGTGCTCAAGAGGAAAAAAAAGTTGACAATCGTATTTCTGGAAATAGTTGGCTTAGGAATTGGCTACCCAACTCATATCATTTCTCACATCACTTTTAGTAGAAATACCAAGTATTGTGTCAATATCTCTAAGAATCACTTATTTATGGAAAAAAGAGTGTTTTTGTTTTTTTTCTGTTTTTCCCCTATATTTCAAAGATGGTTCAAGGTAATCAAGAACGGTTTACTGTGGCTTCATGAGCATAAAACAGTTGATGTATGTGGTAAATTGGATGTCTCCACATGCTTCGGTTATTCAAATATAATTTTTCCACTTTTTTTTTCTGTTTCACCCTGTATACGCTGCCGGCATGGATGGCGCTGATGGCTACCTTTCTGGATCGGAAGAGTATGATGCAAAGAACATTTTCACCGAGTGGCATCTTCTCATCAAAAAATGCAAGGCTCATTCCATTTTATGCAACTAGCATCCGGACTAGCCGTATCTTGAGAGTTTTGTGTATTTTGATTATTTTGTTGCAGTGGTGAAATGAGGCATCTACTTTTTTGAATGAACAGTAGTTGACTATATTCATTCAGGCATCAACTACGGCTATAAAATTGTAGAAATACCTCTACTAACAGGTTGGGAGGAGTTTCTTTCAGCATTCAGCATTATTGACACTTCAGTGTCAATAAAAGTGGGTCTTTGTTCCAAAATTTGAGCTTGAGTGTACCCGAGTAGAATATTTAATTGAAGCGCAGTCTCTATTCGAAGGGTTCCTTACAGTTCCTCTGTTTTTCTTGCTAGAAGATGTTTATATTTCTGACACGTATTTTTCTTGGAAGAAGGGGTTTTATAGTAATTCATTTCAAGAGTCTATCTAGACTCTTGAAAAATTTCCATCAAGAGTTAGAGTCTTGTCTTGAAATTTTGAAATTATCTTGATATTTCAAGACAAGACAAGAGTGGGGCAACTCTTGTCTTGTCTTGTCTAGACGGCAACACTAAGATATACCTGCACATGAAATTTCAATTTCAGGAACACTCGACATCGAAACCTTGAATGTGATGGACTTGCCCAGGTGTGGTGTCAGAGACAAAGTGTTGCGAATCAAACGCTACAACCTGCAAGGTAGCGCGTGGGATACAAAGAACTTGACTTATAAAATCGTTACCTACCCTAAAAACTTGAAACACGAACGCGTTGATAAGGTGATCCAAGAAGCTTTTGATATGTGGAGTGGACCGACTGACCTAACTTTCACGCCGAAGAAAGGGACCGGCAAAGCAGATATAATTCTGAGTTTCTTGGATGGACAACATGGGGATCCGAATCCGTTTGATGGCCCTAGAGGAGTACTAGCGCATGCTGCTTTTCCTGTAGGAAACTTGACCGATACTTTTGATTTGATTAATAGGGATTCAAAATTGCAGATGCAAGGAGGAACAGTTCACTTTGATGCTGCAGAGCACTGGGGTATTGATAACATCTTCGATATAGATTTGTTCCAAGTGGCAGTGCACGAAATTGGGCACGCATTAGGCTTGGATCATTCAAAAGTTCAAGGTGCATTAATGGCACCTTTCTACAGAGGTCACAACCCGGATTCCAAACTTCACGAAGACGATATTAAAGGAATACAAGCTCTTTACGGGGAAAAAAGTAACAAAACTAAGCTTAGTACCCATGAATCTACTACAGTCAAACCCAGTACTACTCATAAACTTATCACTACCAAACCTAGTAGTACCCAAAAATCGGTCACCAGCAAACCTAATACTACTTATAAACCCATTACTACCAAACCTGATACTACCCAAAAATCGGTCAGCAGCAAACCTAATACTACTGATAAACCCATTACTGCCAAACCTAATACTATCAAAAAATCTGTCAGCAGCAAACCTAATACTACTTATAAACCAATTACTATCAAACCTAGCTCTGCTCATGAATCTCCAACTATTATCACTACTACTACTACTACTACTACTAGTAAACCTAGCACTTTTAACAAACCTAGCACTACCATCCGAACTACCAATCAACCTACAACGAGCAAGCCTAAAGCCATCCACAGACCCACCATTGGCAAACCCTTGAGCAAACCAGAAGATTACGATTTAAGTAAATCAAGCTCGAACGAAGAACTTGACTCAAACGACGAGATATGCAACGATCAGAAAATCGACACCATTTTCAATTCGACCGATGGACACACGTTCATATTCAAAGGAAGCAAGTATTGGAAGTTGAAACGTTTCGGCTTAACATCCCCAGGGTTGATCTCGCAACGTTGGCCCGGGTTGCCTTCAAACATCAGCGCAGCCTTCACCCACCGCAACGGCAGGACGTACTTTTTCAAAGGCTCCGAATACTGGAAATACAAAGGAACCAGGCTGGACGGAAAGTATCCAAAAAAAATTTCGGAAGGATTTCCTGGGATCCCCGATAATCCAGAAGCAGTCATCACGTGGATGGGTAACGGCAAAATTTACTTTTACAAAAACGACAAGTACTGGAAGTACGATCCCGAATTAAAACCACCGGTTGCGGAAGGATACCCCAAACCAGTGACGAACCAAGTTTCCAATTTCGATTTTCAATGGGAAAACGGATTTCTATTTTTCGCCATGGACAAGGCGATGTACGAAATCGACAGGGGAATGTATTTGGTAACGTGGATGGACCAGAGAGTGCCGAATTTCAATTCCATATTTTGGATCGGATGCAAGCCATTGCTGCCTGACGTGGACACATCACCTGAATCCGAAATATCAATTGAAGAGAATATAGGTATAGATTTTTCATATCAACAAGATCTTTTCACACAACGGAAATTTTCTTCTAGAGTGTGGACAATCAAAAGATGACAGTTCCAGCAAAATCGACGATTCTAATGTAATTGGAAAAGATTTTTTGCCGGTATTCTCAAAACGCATCTCAGCTGGTAAACGCCAACTGCCGGTGGTTCAACTATTTGATAATGAGAAGTATAATTTTTAGATGATGTAACCGTGATGAAAATTCCAATATTCTTCCCGCAAAAACAAGCCGCTGAATTCGAGCCCAGGAACAGTTTTCGGGTAGAGAACAATCCAAAAATTATGTTATTTTATGTAAAACGTGATCATAACATGCAAATTGTTTAATATCATTTGCAATGATATTCTAATTCAATATACTTATTTAATTCTGAAGGATATTTTTGAAGATGATCCAATTCAGATTTGCAGTCCTGTTGCAGGCCCGATTCTTCCACACTTGAAGCAGCGCAGTCTTCCTTCTGTTATTGCCTCATTGGACCGGGGTTTATTCCGAACAAAGCGTTGAGGATTTCCGCATACATTTTCTCGATCGATGTCTAAAGTAGGTTTTCAATTATTATCAACTTCTATTTGTTTATTTACGTGCCCATTTAATACACAGATTTCCTTTCATTGCTAAAAACTGAGAAGCAATCAACTTGAACAGGTTCTTTTTTCGGAAGCATTTTATTATAAGTATGTGTTTCACCTCCTGCATTTCAGGAATACTCTTCATACTGATCGATAGATCTCATACTTAAGAACCGAACTAGGCAAAATCGTGTTTAAATAACGCGGTTTAACTCTAGTTAACATCTTGCGTTCACTCATCCTTCAAAAGAGAAATGCACTACTCAGCCTGCTTTCCTTCAACACATTTTCCATGTACGATTTCTTTCGACAGGAAGTTGGTTTTTATTGATTTCTCCTTTCAAAATGGATATCGGAGGCCTTTCAGATTTGAGCCACCTTTGATGAAATCCTTGATTTTGAATGTTTGTCTCAAGTTAATTGACTAACGGCTGGATTTCAAGTTGACGATGCGCCCGCACAAGTAGGTAAGTCCGGTCACTATGGCAACGTAACACAATCCGACGGATGATTGGCTTATAGATGCAGTAAATGAGTGACGCAAGTTGCGTCGCTGACTTGAAATTTAGCCCTAAGAGACTATCTGAAAAAAATCCGAGATTTTTTCACAGAATTGGGAGCATATGTCACCTTTTTAGATTTTAAAGCCTTATTCGAGTCCTGTTTAATAGGAGTGCTCCAAAGGAAGGAGTGTGACATACGTCTTGTTAAACGAGTGTAATATACTATTTTATCTACTTTGCCCTAGTAATTGCTCTGAAATTGACAAGTGACACTTCGCTACTGACGTTCGCCTACCTAAAAACTAAACAAACAGCACTGTTGTTGGCTTGAAAACTCAAAAAACTGTTAGAGTGACATCACTATATTTGGAAAATATACAGACATGGAAACTCCACTATAGTTTTCCTACTGTTACCAATGGATTTGCCGGAAATTTTCAGGAAATACTCTTCATTACTCTTGTTGATGATTGAGAGTATTTTCAGTCGAATCCATTCCATTGGCAAGTACCCCATTGTACCTACAGCAGTTTAGTATTTTTTTTTAGACAACGTGGAAAAGACCTACAGTCACTGTACTTAGACTTGATTTCATAATTTGTATTTTAAAGAAAAGTACTTCAGTTTTGTACCTATGACTAGCCCCACGCGATTGATCTTCCGATTTAGCTAAACGAATCAAACAAATAAAAAGTTGTTAGCACTATGCAAATTGTCACGAGCAAAATCGCATAGTATTCGTATAAATAACAAGCGAATATGACTCACGAGCGTGAGGCTCAGTAGCGCACTTTCGTTTTGAAGGATCAGTGAACGCAAGACTCGACGCAAGATGTTAATTAGAGTTCTACCATTATTTGGGCAAAAATTTTAATACGGCGATCAAAATAGAGGCAGAATCATGAATTCGACTTGAGAATCAGAATGATCGTAGTTACTAGACAAGGGTAAGTTCCAAGTTTCATAAAAATCGTTCCACTAATGAGAAATTCTATTATGGCGGCAGAATCATGAAATTCGGCTTGACAATCAGAATGATCGTACTAGATAGACAAGGGTAAGTTCCAAGTTTCATGAAAATCGTTCCACTAATAAGAGATTTCAATATGGCGGCCAAGATGGCGGCAGAGCATCAATAATTGTCCAAAATCGGATGTATCTTAATAAAGTTCACATCGCCTGCAGGAATCACTTTAATCGGAACACTTTCAGAGAAATTCAAAATGGCGAATCAAAGATGCGGTCAAGTGACAAAAACAATTGATGAATTTTATATGGTGGACACGTACGCATTCGATTGGCGTTTACACCACATCGATATCTCTTTTTGTTGAGACATAATTCTCCTAGTTCTATCACTCGTTGTATCACTTTAAACTCGACTTCAAAACATGTTCATTAGCTTCAATATGGACAATACGAGATGGCGGCAGAGCATCAATTGTCAAAAATTGAATGTATCTTGATGTGGTTCACGATACCTGCAAACATTCCAATCGGATCACTTTAGAGGAATTCAAAATGGCGGATCAAAGATGGCGGCAAAGTAACAAAAAACCAAAAGTCAACTTGATATGCTGGACATATTATGTACTATTGACAGGCCCGGATTTGGATGATTTTCCGGCCCGGGTTGTGACTATAAACCGGCCCTTACATTTTTCGAATTTTGGTGGGCGGCCGGACTCTTTGCCCCCCCTCCCCATCCATACACTTGCTGACTGGCAACGTCAGGGAGAGGAATTTTCTTAGCAAGTTAAAGAGGTTGGAAAATTGCATTTTTCCAAATTGACCATTGAGCAATGACCAATACATGCATTGAGTGACAATGTGTATTGCAGTAAATAAAAGCGAATAGTGGTAATGGATAAGAATATACGTCTTGTTTGAACATGGATCACAAAATAATTTCAACAGAACCCGAGACAGAACCATAATTGAGAAGTATGGAATATTTTTTCTACTTATTAATTTTGTGCGGCATTATTCATGGAATTTCATTTTGCAAAATCGGCATACGGCCCAGATCACCCTTCTGGGCACCGGTCCATCGGATTTTGCCCGCGAGCCCGTCGGCCCAGTCCGGGCCTGACTATTGACCAGCGTTTACACCACATCGATATCTCTTTTTCCTGAGGAGTTATCCCGCCGGGTACGGACGGACGGACGGACAAAGTGAAGGAGTCAAGTTAAAAGCGCCTTTTCCCATATTTTGGGGAACTGCGCTAAAAATGGTATCGATTAGGAACACATAGGCCGACACGATGGGAACTTACTTCGGATTTTTCGCCTTTATTTAATTTTATCCACCAACGTTTAAAATTTTTTATAACGTGAAATCCCAGGCAAAAGCAATATTGAAAACCCCTAACCATATAGGTACCTACTTCAACTTTATATTTACATACTGTCATCACGATAAGAGATTAATTGCTTTTTTTAAAGGAAGCCTTGTTTCTCATATACATCAACATTTCTCAGAAGCCAACTATCTGAATTATCCCCGATGAGATTATCCAGTAAACCCAAATGTTTTTATGAATATCAAATTATTGCACGATCTGATCGGGTTTTCCGCCTAATTATGTACATATACGTTGTTTCAAAATAATGTGTATCTTGAGCGGCCGTGAAATTTTAAAGAGCTGAAAATGATGATCTTGGTAAATCAAGTTTAACATCAAATATTATTATCAAAAAATCTAAAATAATTATTATCTGTGATGTTGATGAGCTTGATCTGGTTTACCAAGAGCATCATTTCTAACTCAAATGACAAATTTCGCGGCCGCCCGAGACAGCCATTATAAAACAACGTAGGTACCCTATAATAGGTACAAACTTACTTATTTATACATAAATAATTCCTGTCATCACTCAACTACTTTCATTTACCCACCCAAAAATAATATCTGGGTTGAATTCAATGACTTCAGGTCTTGCTTCAGGTATTGTGTCAAGTAAATATTTTTTTGTCCCTGAACCTGCCGACTTTTATGATTCCGTATTTTCAAACAAATCTTCAAAAAAATTGTCAATGAAATGTAACAAACAAATGACTTTATTATTTATTCTTTATCTATCCCACCAAATTCTTTTATTCCTCCAAGGTTAAGGCTGTCGCTTAGAATTCACTAACGACTTAATCACCAGTAACCCTATCACCTCTCCGTGTTTTCCAACTTCTATTTATAAGTATAAGTATGAACTCACGTGAGGGCGTGAATTTCGATAAATATCCATTCTCATAAATGCTCCTGCTCAAAGCTGTGGAAGAGAGTGCTCTGAATACAATTTTTGGAAGAATGGCATTGCTGAAGATATCTGTTCTCCTAGTTCTAACCCTGCACCTATGCCATGGGAAACCAATGGATCTGTCGACCAAGGTAAGTACTAACAATAACAAAACAAAATGTATTAAATACAAGACTGATAGATAAACCAAATTGCAGGAATACTTGCACAAATATGGCTATTTAGAATCAATGGATCATACAGACGAAGAACTGGATGCTGCCGTTAAAGATTTTCAGTACTTTGTTGGAATGAATATGACCGGTAAGTACCTACATTTGCGGGTAAAATAAAATGAATTTACTGAACAAATTTAAGGTGAAATGGACGCGCCTACAATGGAATTCTTGAAAAGACCCAGGTGCGGCATGCCTGATTACCCCCCAGCTGAAATTAGGAATAGGAGACCGAGTGGCAGAGGTTAGTACTTGTACATAAAATCCAGCTTTGCATTTCTTAATGCGTTTTATTTCTTCAGCCCGTTGGGATAGAAACCAAATCACGTACGGAATCGTCAACAGCAGTACCTTCAGCAGGCAAGACTTGAGAACGGTATTTAATAACGCAATCAACTTGTGGACAAGGGCAGTGAATTTAAATGTAAGAGAATCCAACGGAAACCGGGCCGATATCAGCGTTCACTTCAACAGTCAAGATGGTCCAGGTCAAACACTGGGATACGCTTACTTCCCTGTAAGTTCGCCGCTACTTTTATTGCTATAACTCGTTACGACCCTAACTCGGATTTCTTCCAGACTTTGGGTTCAATCTACTTCGACAGGGACGAAAACTGGTCTCTGTCTTCGCAAAGGGGAAGGATTAACTTCAATTGGGTCGCCACACACGAATTAGGGCACGCTTTGGGACTGAACCACATCAACGATCCGCAATCCATAATGAATCCGTACTACCAAGACATTGAACTGAAGCTCTCGAGGAACGACCAGAGACAAATCAACGAGCTCTACGGCAGTGTGGACCGACGTGTGGACACGACTAATCTCTGCAGCGACCCAAAAATCGACGATGCGCTCTACTATCCCTTGACCAGGCAATATTTCTTGTTCAAAGGGGATAGATACTGGACCTTCTCCAGTTCGGGGATGCGAACTGGACCTTTCCAAGCGAACGCTCTGTTTAAAAATTTTCCAGGGTCAATCGACGCAGCTTTTTCCACGGGAAAATTCACGTTTTTCTTGAAAGGAAATTCCTACTATCGATATTACAGGAACGGCAGGACGGGAGCCACAAAAAGACTTATTTCGGTTGGAATGGGGAACACGATTCCTTCCAACATTGACGCGTCATTTTACCATCCCAACGGTACCATTTACATGTTCAAAGGTTAGTTGAGATATCGAATCTGAAGTTAAAGTGTTTGAAAACTTATTTTTATTAGGTGCTGAATTTTTCACCATCACCACAAATAGGGCTGGTGGAATGAGAATGAATCTGCAGAACGCGAGGATTTCACAGTATTTCAATGGAGTACCGGACAACATTGAGGCGGCTACTCTTTTCCAAAGGGGAAGTCAAGCATTTTTCGCCAAAGGTGGTCAGTTTTACATTTATGACTTCGCTACGCGAAGTTTAGCAGGAGCTGCTCACAGCATAACTAGAGAATTGTACGGCTGTCCAAGTCGTCGATAATTGTATTTATCGCAGGATCTCCAATACGAGTATTTTTGTTTAGTTATAGTTCGTGTCGATATTTTATAATAAAAATGTTCAAATTGAAATCTTGGGTTCTTCTTTATAGCTGGTTATTATTTACCTTGTTCTTTACACTATGTGAACAGTACCTATATTCTGTAAAATAAAAGTGCAACGTGCAAGTGATATGTCAATCATTCTAGCTAAGAGTTGCAAGTGGTTGTTCTACTGATTGTTCCATCAAATTTTTTAAGAACAGAGCTATATTGGTGAAATACAGCGTTGCGGAATCAATCCGTCTGAGTTTATTCCCTGACAGAAATTTACTATTCAGGTCTTTTTGGAAAGCTACAAGGACGTACTTTGGTTTGAGCCTATAGACATTTTCGAAATCCAAAAATTATTCTTTCAAAACTTGAATTTTTTTAGATTTTGAAAATATCTATAGGCTCAAACCAAAGTACATCCTTGTAGCTTTCCAAAAAGACCTAAATGATAGATTTCTGTCAAGGAATAAACTCAGACGGATTGATTCCGCAACGCCTCATTTTACCAATTTAACTCTGTCTTTAAAGACGGGCAATACGAGATGGCGGCAGAGCATCAATTGTCAAAAATTGAATGTATCTTGATGTGGTTCACGATACCTGCAAACATTCCAATCGGATCATACCGGTCTTATACCGGGTGTTTACAAATGTCTGTGATCGCGGCAGGCTTTGGTCAGGCCAAAAGTCGCGGTGAAAGGCACGATTTGAAAGAGTGATAGGAGATTCCAAAGGCGGTATGATAACAGACATTTATAAACACCCGGTACCACTTTTTTTATTTGTTTAGGACAAAGTACAAATTGAGATCAAATGAGATGCGTTTTTCCTACGACCACCTACGAAAGTGACGTTTTCCACATGTTGTTGACACTTCACAAGTGTGATATTTTTCGCAATAGTACCTACGACTTTTCATTTTTTGTTCAATTTTAATAATTTTTAGAGCTTACGGAAAGTGTTTTCGTGTTCACAATCGGGTTTAATTACTGGATTTGTTTTGATACCTGTGAACGTTCACCAGAGAATCATGTTAATTTTTTTTTCAAGATTGAAATTTTTGGGGTCGTAGGAAAAATAGTGTACACAACTTGTTGGAAAGTGTATTTCTTCCACTTGTGGGGTTTTCGCACTCGCCGCAAGCGGCTCGTGCTAAACATCCCACTCGTGTGGAATATATCACTTTCCACACTAGTTATATGTAATATACTATTTCTAAACGAGTTAAGTAGTTAGGTTTTGATTTAAATAATAGTCCACATTATGCTATTTATTTCTGTTAACTTGAAGTGTTTTATGGACTCGCTTATTTTATTCCATTTTGTAATCGCACCCTTGCTTAGGTATGTCGTACTGAAAAGCAATAAACATTATTTATTTATTTATTTATTTCTAAACGAGTATAATAAGTATCTATCTTAGATACTATTTTATGTTGAACTTTGCCCTATAGACCGAAGAAGTGTGACGTCACAACACGGCAACATGGCCGGCGGTTGACATTTTCTGGAGGCCAACGTCAAACGTGACATGACCGTGGGATGCACGGCACGTGGCATGCACTTGACGTTTCTCTGTTTGTGTTTGTCATGTGTTTGTCAAATTTTTGCGAAGGTAAATAACGGAAATGGATATAACAAAAAAAGATCCATATTTTGGACTATATCAGGTGGAGGAAATCAAACTATATTGCTATAAACTAAAAACTGCTAACTATTGTTAATAATAACTTCATTCGCGACTGACGTTCGCCTACCTTCTAGTACCAATAAATTGTTTCTGTTGGTTGAAAAGCGATTTTAACAATATGCCCATTTCAATACCACTTCCAGTTATGTAGGTACAGGGTGTTCACGATAAATTCACCCCCCTCCAGTAGATTCCCCTTTGAGATATTTCGAAGAACTAAAAACTTTTTCTTCACGATTTTTCCCAGGGACCCTAAAGGTGCCCATTCACTAGGGAACCCGGTTGGCCAACCCGGTTGGTCCGTGTTGGCTGTCAGGTTGGCGTGTTTTATTGCTTTGCCCACACACTGGCGAACCGTGTTGGCGAACTGGGTTGGCGAGCGCAGTTCTTTGGATAGTTGATGAAGACGAAGTCATGAACGGATCAAAAAGAAAATTACTGGCGCTATGTGTCATACAGCAAACCATTGAACAAAACAAAAGTGGGTAAAAAAAAATCGACACGCAAAATTGTATTTCTTCAAGAAACGCAACATCGGTCTAACGACTCAAAAATTAGTCGAAAAAAAGGTAATCTATTTTCAACTTTGAAGAGATATATCCGAGGATATATCCGTTGAGTAGTTACGTACATACGTCAAGTACTTTTACAGATATGGTTCCCAGAGTGAATCTTCACCTTAATTCTTAAATCCTCTATCGACCCTTGAATTTAGGCGGTTAAATCTTAAACGTCCTGTATACACCTATAAATAGGTACCAGAAATAGGTTCAAAAACGGTTTATGACCGTTAGGTACCTACTTCGGCGTCTGCCTACTTACCTACCTGCCTGCCTGTGTCCACTTACCTACTCACGTATCTACCTACCCACCCCCACCCAACTACCCACCTCCACCTACGCACCTACCTACCCACCCCCCACCCAACTACCCACCTTCACCTACGCACCTACCTAATTACCTACCTACATCGACGTAAAAATGCATCTTAATACAGATTACAAATCAGGCGTAGAATCGCGAATTTTTGAGGGTTTTCTCTTTTCTCATGCATAGCTTTTCATCCTGAATCCACAAGACGCGAGAAACTATCAGTGTTGCAAAAAGGAAATGGTTCCTAACTCTACACCATGGATGTAGCTCAACACATTATTTCTTGATGAATTATTGAGCCTTGCGTTTGCCCCCGTCCCTCTCCCCGCATCTTGCCGCCGCCTTGATGTGTAACGCGACTGTAATGTAGCAAAAACAAAGGAAATCAAGTAGGTACCTACCTACTGTTAATTTCTGATTTCTTGAATTGAATCAAGGTATCCTGTATCACATGTACCTATATTACACACACTGACATGAATAAAATGTCATTCCCTCGCAGATATTCTTTTTCATAACCGTATCAAAAAAACAAAGTATCTAATCCACTTTGATGATAATTGATCACTTATATCTAATTAATATCAATATTCCATCAAATAATTCAAATACCGTGATTAGCCGTAGTAACTATCCCTGATGTTGGTTGTTATGTTGGCCAACTTGCCCATTCACTGACGAACCCAACAACGAACCCAACCGCGTTTTCAAGCTCGCTGGAAAACCGGCCAACTTGGTTGGGTTGGTGTTGGCGCCGACCACACACTAGCCAACATCCGGCGAACCCAACCGGGTTGGCCAACCGGGTTCCCTAGTGAATGGGCACCTTAACTCAATCCTCTAAAAGTTTCTAATTGACCTTTCCAATTTTAGGAGATAGAAAATACATGGATTTTCGAGGTCACCTTTGACGTTTTGACGTTTATGACGTTTGGACGTTTCGTTTCTGACTTTTGCGGGAATTTTGAATCGGATAGCTATACTGTTCCCATTTAGGCCAGTCAAATAAGGAAAGCTGGAGGGAAAAAACTGTTGGAGTTTTGGAAATTTGACAGTAATGTCCGGTGAGGTGTACTGTTTAACATACTAAAAGTCCCCAACACTACCTATTGAGCTCGAGCCGCCATCTTGGAAAAATGGTCCTTCGATCCAGTTTTCTGTTTATATTCCGCTAATCATCAGAGATATTCAATTCAGTTTAATAAAAAATCAAGGCTATAAAAATGTCTACAAAAATTGTTTCATACCGATTTTTTTCTCGAATCTGTTGGGATTAATTAAATTAAATTAACAAAAAAAAAATAAAAAAATTAGCGATTTTTGCCTATGGCTAGAGATATTGTCTTCAAAATTTGTGAAGATGTTGACAGTCTACATCAAAGCTAAACGTGACAGTTTAGATCGAAAAAAAAATTGCGAAAATACTTTTTTATTTTTTTTTCAAATTAAGCAAAAATTTGGTTATCGAGTTTTACATTTCCAACAGGGCGGAGTAAAGGTTTCAATCGAACATCAATCAGTTTTGATATTTACATATTGTAAGACAAGATTTCATAAGTATTGTGCCTTCACGAGCTTCTGGAATGCTCGATATGAATTCAACTGAAAGAATAATAGCCAAGTCCAAAAAGTGTTGTCGATTGGTTCTGAAGGAAACATTTCGGAACAAAAGACATCAGCGAAGGATATACAGGAGGTCCAAAGGTTATTCAACTGTATATGAGCCCCATATTGATGTGCCTTATCCAAAATAGTACAAAAGCATTAATCGAAATGTGAAAATCCACCCTGTATGACAAAAAGTAACGATACAAAATAGAAGTAGTAGATCATACCTGGTGCCAATGGTACAGCTTTTACATTGCTGAAAAATAGAACAAAATTATTTGATTTATTTGAAAGTTATTAGTCCTCAAATTTGACTTCACAAATTTCAGCCAGTCAAATAGGCAAAAGTAGTGAGAATTAACGGTCGGAGTTTCAGAAATTTGACAGGAATGTTCGCCAAGGTATACTTATAAACATACTAAAAGTCCCCGCCTCTACTTATTGCGCTTGAGCCGCCATCTTGGAAAAATGGTCCTTCGATCAAGTTTATTACCATTTTTCCAAGATGGCGGCTCGAGCACAACAGGTAGAGGCGGGGACTTTTAGTATGTTTATTAGTATACCTTAGCGAACATCCCTGTCAAATTTCTGAAACTCCGACAGTCACTTCTCTCTACTTTTCCCCATTTGACTGGCTGAAATTTGTAAAGTCAAGTTTGAGGACTAATAACTTTCAAATAAATCAATCAATTTTGTTCTTTTTTCCAGAAATGTAAAGGCTGTATTTTTGGCACCAGGTATGATCTACTACTTCCATTTTGTATCGTTACTTTTTGTTATACAGGGTGGATTTTAACATTTTGATTGATTCTTTTGTACTATTTTGGACAAGGCACATCAATATGGGGCTTATATACAGTTGAATAACCTTTGGACCTCCTGTATATTCTTTGTTGATGCCTTTTGTTTTAAAATGTTACCTTCAGAACCAATCGACAACACTTTTTGGACTTAGCTATTATTCTTTCAGTTCAATTCATATCGAGCATTCCAGAAGCTCGTGAAGGCACAATACTGATGAAATCTTGTCTTGCAATATGTAAATATCAAAACTGATTGATGTTCGATCGAAACCTTTACTCCGCCGTGTTGGAAATGTCAAACTCAAAAACCAAATTTTTGCTTAATTTGAAAAAAAAATAAAAAAATATTTTCGCAATTTTTTTTTTATCTCAACTGTCACGTTTAGCTTCGATGTAGACTGCCAACATCTTCACAAATTTTGAAGACAATATCTCTAGCCATAGGCAAAAAATCGCTAATTTTTTGATTTTTTTTTTGTTAATTCAATTTAATTAATTTCATCAGATACGAGAAAAAATCGGTATGAAACAATTTTTGTAGACAATTACACTTATTGGTAAGAACGAGGGTAAGAACAAGTGAAATCATGAAATCCATGCTGAAATCAAATAAATACACGACAGAGCGCTTGTCACATTCGAAAAATTTCCCATTGTCAGAAACGAAATGTCATATCTCAAGAAACATAGGGCGCTTTCCAATAACTGCGACAAGACGGATACACAATGTCAAAGTGCACTTGCCAGCTCAATTCTAAACTCAGCCTCGCCAATGTTTCGATTGTGTCGACATGTGGTGCTATTACTGCTATTGGAACGCTAGCTGTGTCAAATTGTGTCCAAATGTGTCGAATTGTGTCCTTATACGCCTTATTGGGAAGCGCCCAATGACCTCGATTAACCATATCTTATACGCATGACGTCACAGTAAAGAGAGACAACAGAAAATTGGAGACCTCACAATCGAAACATTGGCGAGGCTGAGTTTAGAATTGAGCTGGCAAGTGCACTTTGACATTGTGTATCCGTCTTGTCGCAGTTATTGGAAAGCGCCCTATGTTTCTTGAGATATGACATTTCGTTTCTGACAATGGGAAATTTTTCGAATCTGACAAGCGCTCTGTCGTGTATTTATTTGATTTCAGCATGGATTTCATTATTTCACTTGTTCTTACCCTCGTTCTTGCCAATAAGTGTGTTATATGTAGTGGAAAACTGAGAAGATACTTACAGAAATGGTTCAAGGGTGTTGTGTCGCTCTATGCGAGTCGAGAATAAGACGAATACACCCAGCATAACCATGCACCGGTTCACGAAAGACCCAAACTTGATGGAAGTGTGGCTGCACCAGCACCAGCACCAGCAGGGATCACGCTGCACCAGACACGTGCATCTTACTACGAAAAAACTCTATTACTTCGTCCATTGAAAACTCCCTTATGGGCTCTAGTGACTTTCCCCACATGATAATGGGAACAGTATAGCTATCCGATTCAAAATTCCCGCAAAAGTCAGAAACGAAACGTCCAAACGTCATAAACGTCAAAACGTCAAAGGTGACCTCGAAAATCCATGTATTTTCTATCTCCTAAAATTGGAAAGGTCAATTGGTACCGTATACAGCTCGGTATACAGGGTGTAATATGTAACTTTTTTATTTTAAATGCAACACCCTATATTTTATTCCGTTATTTGGTGGAGTCTTTTTTTCTGATTACAAATATATATTACACTTATGATTTATTTTGACAAATAAGTTGTCGGAAAAATAATAAAACAGGTAGTCAAATAGTTTTATTTCGCGGCAAGACCGCTTTGGTTTCTACAGTTCACTTAAAAAAAAGTTATTCTCGCAGAATTTTGTCTGCAGAATTCAACTCTGCATGGATAAATGGTCTAATTCGTTCCTAATACAGGGTGTAGCGTAATTTTTAATTTTTAATTTATTTGACTACATACCTATTTTATTATTTTTTGTCGGCTTCCTTGTCAAAATAAATCATAAATGTTATATATCTTTGTAATTAGAAAGAAAGGCTCCATCAAATGACGTAATAAAATATAGGGTGTTGCTTTTGAAATAAAAAAGTTGCATGTCACACCCTGTATACGGTACCAATTGAAAACTTTCAGATGATCGATCCAAGATCCCTGGGAATAATCGTTGAGAAAAAGTTTTTAGTTTTTCACAATATCTCAAAGGGGAATCTCCTAGAGGGGGGTAAATTTTATCGTGAACACCCCTGTACCTATCTAAAAGTGGCCGCATTGTTGAACCAAAGTAAACTAAATAAATTTATTTCATCTACCTACTTTGCGTTACCAATAGATGATGGATTCATTATTACATCGAAAAAAGTGCTGTAATAGTATATTATTTAACTGTTTTTCCACCAATAGGTAGGTATAATGTGTTGCCAATAAAGGTAGGCCACCCACCATAGGTACCTAACCTTCCCGAAATCTAAAGTCGAATGTCGAAATTTAAAAATGGAAGACGATAAACTTAGCCTTTAACCCTCGGCTCGGCTTACGCCTAACCTCAATAATTTTACTTACCTTAATTACCTTACAACCAGTTACCACGTCCACGTCTCTGTTACCACCACTATGTCATTAACTACATCCACCAAAACCAACCACACAAACAATAATGCACGTTTTTTTTTTCACCTCAAGTCTTGCACATTCTGTTGCTAAAACAGAAAACTGGAGAAATAAACTTTCAAGACTTTTTTCGCAGATCTTTTCCTTCTATTAATTTAACGGACTAACCGACACCATTTTCTCACTCGGAAATTTTAAAACTAAGCGCAGGGCAGAACAGAAGCAATGTCCTGAGCCCGAGCTCAAGTGCAACAGAGATCAGAGAATAGCTACGATGGCTACGACCATCGCAGGAATGGAACGAACGACTAACACGCGGGAAGCGGGAACGGGAACCATAGCTACCTACACCAAGAGAGAGAACCATAGATTGGGAAAAACACTGGACACTGGACTGGATCACTGGAACAGGCAGGCGCAGGCAGTGGCGTGCTGGCGTGGCAGTAAACCACAGATGCAGTAAACACAAACAGGGAAGCAGTAATCCAGTAATCACTGATTCACTGCAATCACTAGCACAAGGCGATTTTTTGCGATAAGCTCCAAGCTCCAACTCCAATATACATACGTACCTACCTGTCTCTGGTACCTACTTTGAAAGTATGGTCGAGAAAAGTACCTAACCCGTCACCACCACCACCACTGGTGTACTATCATCACCAAAATAAAATGAATAATAGGATGCACGATGTGTGCACGATGCACGTCGGAGTTACGATATTGCGGACAAAAAAAAATCGGTTGTGTCACCCCAAAACTTCCCCGACGAGTAGCAAGGAACGGATGGAAATTTTATTATGAAATGATGTCCCTTCGGGTGGGAAGTTAGAGAAAACAATTGAAGAATTGAGATATTTTCTCTTATTAGGGATTCATTTAGAGCTCCACCATTTAATGTTTGATGATGATGATATTTGATGTTGTCAACCATGATCTGCTTTTACATAAGTTATGTAATAATGGAATTAGGGGAGTGGCCCTGAACTGGTTGTCGTCTTTTCTAAAAGATAGGAGTCAGAGTGTTATCCTTACTGACAAAGTTAGGTTTCAGTCTGGCACCGTCTTGGTCGAAACAGGTGTACCTCAAGGCAGTATTTTGGGCCCTCTCCTGTTTTTAATTTTTGTGAACGACATCAGAATCGGTGACGCTCACGTAACGTTGTTTGCGGACGATACATCTGCGGCTGTGTCCGCTGACGATGACGGCCTTCTAAGCTTGAAGGCGTCTGAGACTGTTAAAGCGATGCAAGAGTACTGCAGTTTTAATGGGTTAAAGTTGAATGAAGACAAAATTGACTTTCTTGTTTTTTCGAACAGAACGATTGATTCTAGCCTACTTGTGCGTATTGACCATAAAAGCTTAAAACAGAACCTTTCAGTTAAATTCCTGGGTTTTACCTTGGATTGTCACCTCTCTTGGACGGGTCATATTAACGAGACAATTCGCAAGCTAAAAGTTTCACAGTACGTCCTTTGGCAATTACGGGACAAGGTTGACACTTTTGTTTTAAAAACGTACTATTACGCTTACGTCCATTCCATTTTGAGTTACGGGATAATTTGTTGGGGCGGCGGTACTGGGTTGGGTGATTTGTTCCTGACGCAGAAAAAAATAGTACGGACTATGTGCTTTTCAAATCAAAGTTCTTCTTGCAAACCCTTATTTGCAAAACTAAACATTTTAACTGTGCCGTCCATGTATATATTAAGCTGTGTTTTATATGTTCGTAAAAACAGAAACAATTACACCTCCGGCAGAGATAACAATCCTAATTATCACTTAAGACAAAAACTAAACCTTGATATTCCTATGCATCGATTGAGCAGCTCTGCAAAAGGACCATTTGTAATGCCAATAAAACTGTATAATAAGCTACCACTAGCGATTAAAAAAGTAGAAAACCTATCTGTATTTAAAAACAAAATTAAATCATTGCTTTTAGCTCATAATTTTTACTCAATCCAAGAATATCTTGATTGTACGACATTAGATAATAAATTAGCCAAAGTGTATCTGTGATATTTGAGTGTAATTTTTATATATTGTGATTTGTTGACGTTTTACTCTATATTCTCTATATCTCTGACCAAATCATATTGTGTGACAATTCTCATGCTGTACCTACAGTCCTAAGAGAAATAAAGATTTATTTATTTATTTAATAAAGTCTTGTCTCGATAATAAGCTGGGCCGGTGGATTTTAAAGCGGAAAACTTGAAGAATTTCAAGAGAAATTGCCTGGAAATGTTCAAGAATCAATTACCCTTTGTTTAAAGAACGTTAGTATGAATCTGTTCACAAGCTAAAAAGTTAGAACTTTGCAGGTTTTCATTAGGAACCAAATTATATGTAGAAAGAAAAGCGAGTGAGGAAGTCAGACGCATATATTAGTACATGGATAGAGGTGAACGATCTGAAACTGGCGCCACAGAAAGATTGAAAATAGTTTGCAGGAAATTGAAAATTTTGATAATTTGAATTTTCACCAGGAAAACCTCAAATTTTTTTCCAAATCATTTTATTATGAAGATCGTCAGTTACGGCTTGGCTTCCCTTTAAGCTCCATCATTCAAATCCGGTTACGATAACCCAGGCCTGTTTTACATTTTCAACTGGGAAAATCCCGGGAAATTGAGAAGAAAATTATTGGAAAATGTTCAAGAGCCAGTTACCTCTTGTTTGAAGAAAAAAATGGTGAAAATCTGTTCACGGGATAAAAAGTTGGAAAAATTAGCAGTTTTTCTAGAGATAAAAACTCGGAAACCGTGAGTCCGATTTTGAAAATTTTCTTTCCAAAAATTAATTTAATCTTCTCTCCAACTTTCAGTTCTAGCATGTCTGCACCTAAAATGAATATTTCGTGGAACTCACCCAGTGCCGGATTTAGGAATGTGGAGGCTCTGGGGCAACAGTATTTTGTGGAGGCCTCGAGTTGAGCTTTTAGGAATAATACTAAGAATAATAATAATAAATAAGGTGTTTCTCTGGTAAATTTGAATTTGTGGAGGCCCTTAATTCGTTTTTGAAAATACCGCCCTACTTCTGGTATTCTTCTCTGCCTTACGGTTGCCGTCCTGTCTGTCAGTGGCATGAAACTGCATGTAAACAAATGGTAACTAAAATTTTATCGGGTTATATGTATAATATATCAGAGGTTTTGTGTTTTCTGTTTTTTTTTTTAAAATGACGGGCAGTTTGTTGAGTACCTGGCTGCAAAAACCGTACGAAAAGAACATTACAGTTCCATTTCATGTGTGTTCCAAAAAAACATCACCTTCTCGGCAACCAGTTATACACTGAAAACGGCTTTTTCGTTCTATTAGGAACACTACGCGCGGATCTCATTTTTTCGACAGCAATGCACATGGACAACATCATTCCACAAAATCTAGCATGGAAGTCAGGAGTTTCTTGTCATCTATTTTCCTTTGTTAAATCGATGGCTGAAAATCTGCAGGTTTTGACTTTTCCTAGCTCGCGCAGACGCATGAGTTCCATTCCCTAGCTTTGCGAACCTACAGCGCAACTCGTGCCGCTGAATATCGCATATTGGTCACAAGGAGTTGCTCTCTCAAAAACAGCTGTCAACTTAATTGCTGGTTCCCACAAACAGATTTCAGAATACTGGCTATTTTTGGGTAACTTTTGGTAGAGCTCCCTATTCTAAGTTTTGATCATGAACGAATTTTCATCCTGTATCGTCCTGACTTGAAGTTTTGGCTTCAAGACAAGCCCCATAGATTGGAGATCGATCAACACTGAGAAAAGTTATCACCGAAAGCCTGAAACACTACTTTTTCCCGTTTTTTCTGTAATTAGAGGAGATGAAGGTAAACTTAAAAAACCGTTCCGAGACACAGGTATACTTGTTCCCCAGAACAGGTGAGGAAAAATTTCAAAAAATTTCCGTCGATTGGGAGGGATCCAAACTTTTACAATTTTGCAGTACCTCGATGTAACACCCTGTATAAATGATAACAAAATATTGTACTAAAAATGGGATATCGCATCTTATAGCACAATAAATGAGCTATCCAAAGAATTAAAAGTTTTAAAATTAGTCAACCTTCTTTGAAGCTACGACATTTTGAATTCGACTGAAATTTTTGGGTGGCCCATTTCAATTGGTGCGCAGTTTATTTACAACATAAAAAGCATGTACTCAATGCGCCTTGGCAAGGCATGTCAAAAAAATGGACCCAAAAAAACATGGTTTTCCTTGCATAACTAGTTCAAACCTGCTCGTGTCGTATTTCCAAGACCAGATTTGGATTTAGAAGGTGAAATTTAGTGAGAAACGATATCAAGCACGTCAATATAGGTACGTTCTAATTCAGCAGAAAATGAAAATCGTGGAGACAACCCTAAATAGTTCCCCCAAGGCCCCCCGGTTGATAATGGGGGTCGAATAAACATCCCAAAAATCTCGGAATAAATCACAGAATTGAAAAGAAAATGGATTTGGCTTCTTTCATAAAAAACAAGCAAATCACCCTGAGGGCTACAAAACAACCCCCTTCGCCCTTCCCCCCTGGGTGAAATCCCAGGATGCCTCCCACCCTCAAAAATTTTCATTTTTACCGTGGAACATGAAAATACTTAACTTGACCCTGGCTTTTGGCTTTCACTCGAAATGCACGATTCATCAGCTAATCCGCCGGACTATTTCTAACTCTGTGTGCTTTACCCTTCTTTGATTCGTTTGTTGAGTTGCATACCCGCCCGGCGTCGAAGATAAACGTGGTTCCCTAATTTCAGTAATTTTCTTCAACAGGTTGACTGCCATGAGTACCACATGTGGTACACGCTTGCATTGACTTTACGCCATGACGGTTTCCATGGTGAATTTGCGGTGTGGCCATTATCATTTTTTTGCAATTTAATTAGATTTTTCAACGGATATGCCTTATGAAATGGTAGTTGAGGATAATGAGAAGAATTTCATGCTATTCTGCCTTGAGTACCCAAACTGGTACTCATGGCCTCAGGAGGTGAATTTGAGTCCGCATGACGACAATAATCAGCTGTTGTGAAAAACAGGAAGGAATGAGGTTGCGATTTAGACCTAAAGTTGACACCTTCACCTGATTTCACCTGAAAAATGGATTCTGACGAAGAAATAAGGTTAGATTCGAGTTGTATGAAGAAGTGCGGACACCGTCAATTAGTGATGATAGGAGCTCAGTGGATTCGCAATTTCAAGACAACGACGCTGATTTATGCATATAAATGATTATTATTTTGTTTGTATTGCTTCTGTTCCTCAAGTTATGTTTTTCCAGGAACAGTTCTTCTGATAAAGTTTAGTTATTTCGAAGTCTACTGACCAATTCTGCTACAGGCTAAAATCTGAAATCGGGTCTTTGAGGCCACAGAATTTTATTCCCCATATAAAATCAATGGTCTGAGCGCCTGCTGAGGTACACACTTCGTTTGAATTCAAACTGTGCCGTGTACCAGTACAGGTACTCAATTTCTTTGTTGGCAACGCAAACTGAGTACCATATCTGGGCCGCGATTCTGTACTCTCCTACCGACACTTGTCGGTGTCGGTAGCTAGGCAGGAGCGAATTTGATTGGTTCTCACCCTAGCTACCGATCCGATAGTTGTCGGTAGGCAAGTACAGAATCGCGCTCCTGGTACTGGTACTCAAACGGGTTCTGGCAATGTATACAATATGACCGTGGCAGTCAACCTGTTAAAAACTAGTGGATACAAATTATTTCTTTCTCATAACCTTCTTGGACACTGTTCTTGGCCCCCACTCATGCACATGGTGGGAATGCTGACGTGGCGACGTGGCCAAATTAGAGAACCAAATTATTCCAACAGAGATTTTCGCGGGTGTGTCGCTCAAATCACTTTCGCGTAAATGTCCCTGCTTCGTATATTTTCGCGCCTGTGGGGTTTCGCGTGTGTGTCGTGTATTAGCGCGCATGTCACACGTCACGCGTCTGCGTAGTGCGTTGCCATGCTGCACGTTGTCGTTGTTGTTTGATTGTCGTTGTACGTCGGCTGTCGGCGTCGGGGTCGGTCGGGCTGTCTGCTGTCAGTCTCAGTCAGTTTGTTTGTGATCGCGTGTAATGGCTGAAGTTTGTCGTTGACGCTTGCCATGTTGGTTATTCACTGACTGATAAAAGGGGGCTGGGTCCGAATATGGACGGTGCATGAACAAGGAAACTGTTGTGTAGAAGTGTTTTTATGTTCATATAAATTGAAATATTAATTTATTACATTTTATACTTTACCTCTGCTACTAGTGCAGTAGTGCTACACTCACATCATGTCAAAGAGCCACGAAAGTGATCTGTACGGGACGAGCCTGTCGGTGGAATCGATGAAGGTAATCGCTGAGAGCATCGGGATTGGGAATCTCGCGGACGACGCTGCCAAGGAGCTCGCAGACGATATCTCCTTCAGGTTGAAGCACATAATACAAGACTCCGCCAAGTTTGTGCACCACGCCAAACGCATCAAATTAATGCAAGACGACGTAGACGCTGCCCTCAGAGCCAAGAACATAGAAGTAAATAAACACAACAAAGCCAATTGAATAATTATCTCTAAACCTGCTTGTGACTTTTCAGCCCCAGCTAGGATTCCAGGCTACGGAGCCGACTCCGTTCAGATTCGCCTCTGGTGGCGGCCGCGAGCTCCATTTCATCGAGGAAAAGGAAGTGCAACTTAACGATTTGCTGCAAAATTTGAACCCAAAAGCTCCTCTGGAAGTCTCGTTGCGTTCACATTGGCTTTGCATTGAAGGTGTACAGCCTACTATTCCAGAGAACCCACCGCCAGTGGCGAAAAATGTTCAAAAGGTATGTAAAGGGTCCAAAACAGGATTGAACGGTTTTGAAAAGGCTGCTGTGGAAGTACTGTTGATCTTATTGCCTTAAGTTTTGTGTACAATCAGGGATCACACTGTACAATACATGGCACAATAGCAAACTGGCCAGTCAATTAACGGATCTTTGCTGTGAAACCGTTTACGCTGACCCAGTCCATTATGCAAACACAGATATTCTTTTGTTATGAATTCAATTTGCCAGTGGGTACTGAAGTCCTGAAAGTACTAGAACTGTCGATAGTCAAATAGTGTGATTCTCTAAAAAATAACATTCCGTAAACGCTCTTTTACACTGTTATTACCTGGGCAACAGCAAATGGTTATGGAACGCCTAAGTATTTCTTTTTTAAGTCAACATTGTAATAATCGGGGCTATTCTGTATGGACATTACTTACAGCAAGGAAAAGCATGCAAACCTATTCTCCTGAATATTTTTCGCTCAATTTTCAAATTAGAAATTAATGGCAGAGCCGCCTGGTGCCTTATTTTGCTTTTCCCTGCTGTAGGTAATGTTCATACAGAATAGCCCCGATTATTACAATGTTGACTTAGAAAAAATACTTAGGCGTTCCATAGCCATTGGCTGTTGCCCAGGTAATAACAGCGTAAAAGAGCGTTTACGGAATGTTATTTTTTAGACAATTCAACTGTCAAAAATGTAACCAATAAAAAAGGGTTATTTCAGCAATTTCCACCAATCAGGCTATGATCAGATGAAAATTGCACTAGTGTAATTTCCGGTACTGAAATACAATTATGGAGGATGAAAATGGAGAATCGTTTCGTTCGAATTGTCATGCCAAATACATCTCGTGACTTCGTAATTACAGGAAATTTTTGGCTTTCAATAATTCGTGCTTGTTGGATACAGAAATGACCACTCGCGCTTCGCGCTCGTGATCATTTCAGTTACCAACAGGCACTCATATTTTACAGCTCAAAAATTTCCGGTAATTACTTAGTCTCTTGTTGTATTATATATGAATATTTTTCGCACAATTTTCAAATTAGATATTAATGGCAGAGCCGCCTGGTGCCTTATTTTGAAGTACAAGTAAAAAATAGGAGTAATTTAAAATATCAAACCCAAAAGCAGAACGATATCACAAAAAAAATCAATGAAAAAGACGAAGAAATCACTTTGGTTGAAAAAGAAATCAGTCAAATATATGTATTTTCAAATGGATTTTGTTTAGTAATAAAACAGTAAGTGAGTAAGTAATACAAAGTAATAAAACTCAGGTGGTCTTCTATGTAAAAATATAGTAGCTATATCCTTCTTTTCAACTAGGAAGAATAAGTAGGTATTATGCAACATCAATATAAACCCTTATTTCTCAAAAATTTGACTTGAATTTGATATTCATTTGGTAATAATGATTAGGCATTTTATAACAGTCATGATAATTATTAATCACTCTTTAACATAATTCGTCCGATTACACTCACAAATAGCGAGTGAGGGGCGCCGTGCCGCATTTACTGTTTGTAAAACTTCCCACCCCTGATTTCTTGCCGCCAAACATTTTTACAGTAAAACGCCGAAACAGGTCGATTTTTGTTTCAAGGGGGACATCTAGGACATACAGGGTGATTCAAAAGTGTCGGACCACCTTGAAGGTGCGTAATATGAAGGTGCAGTAGAGTGCTGGAAAGTTGTTAAAAAAATTCTATGTCTTCTAATTTTGAAGTTATGGAGGGACAAAAGTTGGTCCTTCGATCGCTTCTATTTTTGTTGTTTCAAAAGATTTTAGTAAACTGTTTATGGAAAAAGAATGAGTACGAAAAATCAACCTCTGAATCTGCAAAGAATTTTTCTGTTTTGTATACAGGGTGAGTCATGAATCCTGAAAATTATTTTTTCTGAAAGTACCTGTAAACAGCCACATTGGTCCCATAACCTATGTAGAGCACAATAAAAGTATAAAACACAATTCATCTGGATAGAATTCTGTTGCTTCTGGTTTTTTAGGAAAATAAATTTTTGTAGCTCCTGATTCACCCTGTATAGAAAACAGAAATTTAATACAGATTCAGAGGTTGATTTTTTGTACTGATTATTTTTCCATAAACAGTTTACAGTGAAAGTCGCTTATAACGACGACGAAGGGACTGCCAAATTCCTGTCGTTATACCGGGTGTTTATAAACGTCTGTGATCGCATCGCCTTTTTAATGCGCTCTCGATCACTACAATTGCGCCTGTTACTACGTTTTTCGGCCTGACCCAAGCCTGCCGCGATCACAGTCTCTTATAAACACCCCGTATAAGGACGTCGTTACATACGTCCGATTTTTTTTTTATGATGGAGTAAAAGTACATAAGTTTGTCTGAACATTTTATTGTGGGTATCCAGAGATATACTCACAAAGTTACGAAAAAACAAGCAATAAACACATAAACAAGTAAACGTCTCTGTGGCGCAGGTGGTTGCGTGGCTTCCTGCGGCCGCAAGAGCTCCGGGTTCGATTCCCGAAAAAAGTCTGGGTGTTTGTAATGTCCAATTTGCAACTTTTCCAGATGATTGTTTCAGTTTATAAAGGCAAAAACTCCGCCCAACAACTCCCTAAGGCCATTGCGAGCCGATGAGGAGAGAAACATCAATTTTAATTTTAATCAACAGGTAAATAAAACTGATGAACGTAGCACTCAGCATAACACATCCATACATACATCAAAATTATTTTTCAAAGAAATCCTTAATTTTTTATTGTTCATTAGATTGTTGAAAACAGGTTGAAAAGGTTACAAAGATGGACCAATCGGAACATTAGACACACGCCAGCGTGACTTGATTTTTGTCCGCACGCCGTTATATCCGACCTGATCTAGTGCTCAGCAGGGCGTTTAAGACGACTTCGTCGCTATAACCGACGACGTTATACACGAGCTTTAGAAGCGTTGTCGCTATGGAAATCCAACCAATTCTCTAGGACTTGATCGTTATAAACAACTTGTCGTTATAAACGACGTCGTTATAAATGACTTCCACTGTACTAAAATCTTTTTAAACAACGGAAATAGAAGCAACCGAAGGACCAACTTTTGTCCCTCCATAACTTCAAGATTAAAAGACATAGAATGTTTCCAACAACTTTCTAGCACTCTACTACACCTCCATATTATGCACTGTTGGGATGGTCCGACACTTTTGAATCACCCTGTATATTGTCAAATTTTTCTCTTCTAAGGACGGAGTTCGGTTGGTAAAATAAGCGTTGCGAAATCAATCCGTCTGGGTTTATTCCTTGACGGATTTTCACAATTTTGGTCTCTTTCGAAAGCTACAAGGATGTACTTTGGTTTGAGCCCATTGGCATTTCCAAAATCCCAAAATAATTTTTTCTAATGTCAAAATTTATTTTATTTTTTTTTTATTTCGGAAATGCCAATGGGCCCAAAGTACATCCTTGTAGCTTTCAAAAATTATCTTTCCGCTAAACATATTTCGAAATTTTTTAAACCACCCCTCAACTCTCGCCTCAACCCTTGTGAAAATCCTCTCTGTGTCGATGGAAGGAAAATTATTCCCCTATAAACTCTCAGTTTTTGAGAAAGATACTTTCCAACAAAAACAGGTCGATTTTTATTTCAAAGGGGTCATCTAAGACACGTATGGCCAAATTTTTATCTTCAATCCCTTAGCCCCGAATCTTTGAAAAGGGTTTTAAGGGGTAGTTTAGAAAATTTAGAATAATTTTTTACAGAAAGAAAATTTTATCACTTTCAGTTTGATGTTTCGCAAGATCGCAAGGTAGGTAATGCCGTTTGAAATTTTGAAGTAGGGTAGAGTGGGGCCGAAGGGGTCAGAGATGAAAATTTGGCCATACGTGTCTTAGATGACCCCATTGAAATAAAAATAGACCTGTTTTTGCTGGAAAGTCTATTTCTCAAGAATCGGGAGTTTATAAGGGAAAGATTTTCCCATCATTAACAAAGGAAAGATTTTCACAAGGGTTGAGGGGTGATTTGAGAAAATTAGAAACAAGTTTGACGAAAAGAGAATTTTATTGCCTTCAGTTTGATGTATCACAAAATAGGTAATGCTATTCAAAATTTTTAAGTAGGATGGGGTGGGAGCGAAGGGGTTAAAGATGAAAATTTGGCAATATGTGTCCTAGATGTCCCCCTTGAAATAATGATCGACCTGTTTCGGTGCTTTCCTGTAAACAATTTTGGCGGTGAGAAATCGAAAAGAAAGAAAGAAAAGAAAAAAAGTTTTAAACTTGACACCCTTATACAAGCCCACGCCCGGCGACGTGCCAACTCAATGCGCCCGAACAAAATTCATAACTGACAAACTACAGGGTGTTTCAGCGATGATAGCAAAAAATTCACTTGTGGGTAGATCTCATCAAAATATGACGAAAACCTATGTACCATTTTGCAAACTTCGGCCTAATAACGAAGATACAGCCCTTCAGAGTTGACTTTTTTCGGATTTCAAAAATTTGTAGCTCAGTGACGTTTCGACCAAAATAACTTGAATTCAGCATAGACTGATTTGTCAAAACTATCTACCGACCTGCAAAATTTTGAAAGAATCTAACCAGTGGTGTAGGAGTTATGAGGGTCAATAATTTAGAAGCACCCGAAGAAAAATTGACTTCAGGTGACCCCTTATAACTTCTACGCCACTGATTGGATTATTTCAAAATTTGGCAAGTTGATGAGATAATTACGACAAACCACCTTATGCTAAACTAAAGCTAAATTTGTCGAAACGGTCCTGAGTTACAAATTTTTGAAATCCGAAAAAAGTGAACTTTGAAGGGCTGTATCTTCGTCATTAGGCTGAACTTTGCAAAATGGTACATAGGTTTTCGTCATATTTTAATGAGATATACTCACAGTCGAATTTTTTGCTATCATCGCTGAAGCACCCTTCATAGGTACGGCTTAGATCAATGAAACTTCCTTGACATTTTCTTTGATATTTTGGCTTCATTTTCTTAGCAGGTGTATGTGAAAATTCTTCTAAAGAAAAAAGTTCTTCGCATGGTCAAAAAGGAACTGCATGCTTGGTTCAATATAATGTTTATTGTTCTCTAAACACGTTCATGAACAGTTATTTTCAGTCTGTGATGTACCATTGGAAAGGTTTTTCTGTGTACTTTTATTAAAAAAAAAAGATCAGACCGATAGCTTAATTGGATCCAAAGATATAACTATGATGAACGTTGTGAGTGCTGAAAAGCTCATTTTCAATTTTTGAGTTTTTTTGTCCATAAAAAAAGGTCCCTATCACAAGATCATCACCCGAGTTATCACCCAAATGACCATACATGCGTGGATTTAATTTTCTATTAAAACCTATAACGTTTGGTGCGGTTATACCTTAAAAAAAAGAAAACGACGACTTTTCAGGCCGATTGCGCTCTTCTATTACGCCTGATCACTTGTTATTTTTACAGCTTCGTGTTTTGTATTCTTCTTCCCAGCTGCTTATGATGAAGTTCAAGGTTTTCAAATGTCAATTTTTGTCATTCCAGTTGGAGAGTGTGGATCCGGTCAATAAGAAACCCACCAAGGAAAGTGCTGGGAAGCCTACGACGGGCAAGCAAAAGCTGCGAAACGTGGAGACGGTCCAAGTCAAACAGTTGGCCACGCACGAGCTGTCTGTTGAACAGCAGTTGTACTACAAAGAAATCACGGAGGCATGCGTTGGGTCCGACGAAAACAGGCGAACGGAGGCACTGCAAAGTCTCGCTTCAGATCCAGGGTTGCACGAGATGCTCCCGAGGATGTGCACGTTCATCATCGAAGGTGTTCGTGTCAACGTCGTGCAGAACAACTTGGCCTTGTTGATCTACTTGATGAGGATGGTCAAAGCCCTGCTAGATAATCAGTCTCTGTTCCTGGAGAAATACGTAAGTGCTTGGTAAATTTAAAATATTTATGTACAGGATAATGTACACACACCAAAAAAAGAAGTTTTGCACCAATTTGAGGTTTGGAAAAGCCACTATGTCGCTACTGTAGCACTGTACTGTACACTATGTAGCACTGAAATCAATGCTAGGGCAATAAATGGGAGCGCACAGCCTAATGCTCGGCCTAATGAACGTCGCTTGCTGATCCGACTCTTTTGAGACACACTGTAAGTCGCAAAATCCGATAGGAGGACCTTGATGGCACGCATGGCGGGCAGTGCGTCAGTGTGCAGTGCCCAGCACGGACGGAGTTTATGGTTCAATTCCGCTTATCGCTGAAAAATCGAGTTGCTTGATTCACTTGAAATGCTTGCTAAATGCAGAGGCGCTTCATGTGTCGCATTGCACGCATTTGAACGATGGTGCAGACCTCATGGATGCTGGTGGGCGTAAAGGATCCGAAGAAAGCATCCACCAGCGTCGGTGTTAGGCCCTGAAGCTGGATTCATAGTTGCAGTAAGTTAAGAAATAAGAAGTAACAGTACGAAGTAAGGAAAATAAACATGCGCAAAACAATATCACCATTCATAGTGGCAGTAAGGTATGCAGTAAGCGTTAGCAGTATGAAATAAGAATTAAGGAAATGGTCCAATTCCATTTCTTACTGCTTATTGCTTACTGATCGTATAGCATCGTGCCATATCGTGCGGGTTCGTGTGCACTCCTTGGTGAATTTTGAAATTGGCGTGTGTATTTGGAGAATTGTTCGAGACCTTTTGCCTTCATTTCCAGAAAATACGCTCGAAAAAATCCATGTGTTCGCCTTTTTCTATTAATGAGTCGTGTTTTGAATCGTCTCGGTCTCCGTTGCTTTTTTTATTTGTCAAAACAGAGTACCCTAGTGCAATTCCCGCAATAGCTGCAGCTTCGTCGTCATCTATCAAATTCATTATCAAAATTTCGGAAAATACTCGTGGTAAAAACAACAACACAGAGGTTATGTAATCAAACTCAAAACCAAGGAGGTTCTCAAAACAGAGAAAAAGTGGACTCGGACTGTCAAGTGAACAGCTGAGCTGTCATATTATGGTGTCAACAACGTCAACTATTGCGCATGCCTATTTCTTATAGCGTTTTTGAGTCGCCAGAGCCGAGCCGGCTCGGCTCTAAAATCGTTATAACTGATTGGCCAGGGATTTTCGAGAACCAATCAAATCTCCTGATTTTAGAGCCGAACCGGCTCGGCTCTAGCGACTCGAAAACGCTATTACTTTTTGCAAACTCTGAATTATTTCATACTGCTTAACGCTTACTGCTTATCTTACTTCTTACTGTTATTTCTTATTTCTTAACTTACTGAAACTATGAATCCAGCTTGACAGCGGAAATACACCGACATTAGGGGGTTTCTGAAGCCACTGAAAAAATGGATTAGTGAAAATCACTTTTAAAATAGGAAATCCAAATTGGGCATGCGACTTCCTTGAAAAAATATCATGGGCGATGCTATTTAATTTTCAAAAATTTCAATTTTTTTTTTTTTTAAATTCAAATTGAATAGCATTGTCCAACATTACTTGCCAAATTAGAATTTTCCATTTTCAAAAGGTATCAAAAGTGATTTTTTACTAATCCACTTACTTTTTCGGCGGCATAGAAAATAATTAAAAAAAAGGTAGTGTATTTATGGGTAGAGTGCTAGCGGTACGCAAAAAAAAGTGGCATTTAATGATACAAGCAAGCCACTTTGTTGTTTAGACCCATTAGAAAAATTTGACCCGCAGTTCGTGAAAATTCATCCCTTAGGACCCGAGATTTGGGGAGGGGGAGAGAATACTATAAAAAAATACCAAACTTTTTCTTCCAAACCTGCTGAGGCGTGTTTCAAGAAATTTCATACTAACTTTATTGTTGGATTTGGATAAATAATAAATATCTACCGCACCTGTACATTACTTATATATTTCTGAAGACTTCCTCACATTTTTATTTCTTTAATAGTTTGAGAGATATAACCAACTATCCAAAGTAAATCTACATGAAATTTAAATTGAAAAATGACACCTAGATACATGATAAAAAATATGAAAAAATCTTTCGCTCTGCTACCGTTTTATTCAATAATGTTGCACTGTTGCAGATATCAGGAAGAAATAGAGTGACGGAAAAAATATCTGATTACAAAAAGTCTAAGAAAATATCTAATGCGTTTGATCTAAAATATCTAACATACAAAATAGTGGGAGCGGTACACAAAAGCATACCGCATTTTGGAGTGCAGTAACGAGATTTTGCATGGGCGTACTTTATACCGAGACAAGCGATTTGACCCGCAGCACTCGATATTTTGTCCCTTAGGGGGCCAATGGGGGCCCTCCAAATTTTCAAGATGCAAGAACTTTCACATGACGATCATTGAGTATCGTCATGTATGTCATAACTGAAGCTTACGGGTGTATTGAAAATGTTTTCATCAAATTTCGTCGTGTCCGATTCATTCTTCACATTTGAAAAAAAAATCTTTCGCAGAGGTCAAAAAACTGTTTTTATTTTTTCTGCGTGCAAGGAAGCGATAAATTCATATGTTTTGTTGCGTCCCCAACTAAATCGCGTTCCGTAAGCCCAAGTATGAAGACAATTTTTTCGCAATATCATTTTCCCAAGAAGAGGTGACCTCTTCAGTACACCTTTTTCAGCAGCATTTTTTTCAATGTTCCTACTGGATAAGACTGTCAATTTTTGTAGATATGAGAAGCTTGAACTCTTTTCTTAGTAATTTCCATGCAACATGGCTTCAAAACGCACAAGAGAGCCCTAAAACTTTTTTTTTCTGCTGGGTCGACAAATTTTTGGCATGTTGATTTTGTAGTAGGGGAGACGCGCAAATAAATGAGATCTAGTCCAGGTGAATAAGTTCTACCGGAAAATATACCTACTTATGCCTAACGACTCTGCATTTTGTTGTACTGCAATAAAACACGGCATGGAAGAATATTTTCTGTTGAAACCAAATCGCCTGCGCCTGCAGCCTGGATTGAATATTGGCCCGCGTCTCTCCTACTATAAAATCAAAATATCGTAAGTTGGACGGCCCAGCAGAAAAAATTCTTTTTGAGCTCCCTTGGGCGTTAGAGTCATGTTGCTCCGCAACTACCAAGAAAAGAGTTCGAGGTCTCCATTCCTGCGAAAATTACGAGTAATATCCAGAGGGGACATCCTCTTGGAAAAGAGGTACTAAAGAGGTCACCACTTCTTTGAAAAATACCATTACAAGAAAAATTGCTTCATAATTAGGTTTGGGGAATGCGATTTAGTTGGGAACGCAACAGAACATATGAATTTATTTTCCTAATTTTGATCTTAAAAGGATGACCCAATTACAGGAAGGCGTGAAGGCGTGATCGACGTAATAAAATTCTTGTTCTTTCGCCGACGTTTCGTTTTTTATTTAGATTAGATTTTTTATTATCTAGGCTGTAAACAATAAAACATAAATAGAACATATAATAGATAACTCCTCAACTGGTGAGTCAAAAAAAAAGCAACTTTCTCATCTGGTGAATTTGGAGAAAAGGGAGGAAACTCAAAACCATTTATATTTTTGACATTTTTCCACATTGTACGAATAATTGTGCTATAGATCTTTCGGATTTTAGCTCTTATGTAATGTCGATTTTTGTACTTTGGACCTTTTGTACTTAATTTAGATAATTTGCGTTTTGGACCAAATGCATTTAACCTATCGTTTGTAGACCTTCCATTTCAAGTTTTTTCTCCTCCCTCCCCCCTCTCCGCTTTTGGACAAAGTTAGCATGAAATTTTCTGAATAACCCTACAGCGGCGGACATCTTGGATTTATGACCCTCCATATACCAGGAATGACAGATCACGCAATCTAAACCACAACACATGACTAGATGAAACAAAACAAATATCTTTAGGTCGGTTATTTCAATTATACATGCACAGTTTTTCCTCCTATCCAAGTATTCAATCTATTGTCCGAAAACGGTTCCGAAACAGTTTCGCGGCGGATATCTTTTCAACGATGCAAGATACCACCAATAGTGTAGAGAACTTTCTTGGTCGTTGTTCACTGATGAACAACATGTGCTTAGCTAGTGACTCGTAGAAGCTCCCTAAAGAAAATCACGATAAATATTTCCCTGTGTGTTTTAAATGGGCGCCATTTTGGATTTTTGACAGCTCAAAGGTGAACATCATGAATTTCACATAGAACAGCTCGTACAGCATCACCACCAAATACAGATTGAAGCTATTTCACATTATTATTTAACTTCTATTTCCGAAAATTTGAAGGATTCTTCTCGCTTGCCTGACTTCTGGGCCTATAGGTAGACCATATGGGCGCGAGGTGTACCCAATAGTTTTTTTTTTCATTCATACGTCTTCAGCGACCCCGAAAACTTAAGAATCGATACCCAACATATGGGTAATTGATGCTTACTTTGTAATTTTGATCTTCAGCTCTAATTTTCAAAAATGACGACTTAACTCGATTTCCGGTGACCGCACGAGAGTTTTGACATTGTCATTGTATCGAGGAGGTCTGGGTTATTTAGTTTTGACACCAAACACGCCTCGGCAGGTTTGGAAGAAAAAGTTTGGTATTTTTTTAATAGTATTCCGTCCCCCTCACCAAATCTCGGGTCCTAATGGTACCCATTCACGTACAGTCGGACTGCAGTCCCAGGACTGTACGATTTGAAATGACGATCTGGACTGTTGTGCGCCACACACGATTCAGTTTATGTGAACGATCTGATCGTCAAATCCAGATCTAACAGTCCTGGGACTGCCGGCAACCTCAGATTTCAACATCCACGCACAGTTTTCAGTCGGCAACGAAGTGAGAAATATGGTGAAAATGTTCAGTGACAGACAAAGGAAGAGAAAACTAGCTGCACTTCTAGTGCTACTGCTATTGCAAGAACCAACGTCCAGACAGAAGAAAAGGTTCTGGGTCAAGGATTGGCTCCTGGAACGTGATAAATTGTCCCATATGAATTTTGTCCGAAAAATAAGACAAAGTGCTAAGGGTGACCTGAAAAATTACATCCGAATGGATGATAAATGTTTCAATAAACTTCTCGGTTCAATTAAACCTAACATATCAAGGAAAAATACTGTTATGAGAAAAGCCATCACTCCAGAAGAGCGATTAATTGTGACACTAAGGTATTTGGCAACCGGAAGAAGTTTTGAAGATTTAAAATTCTCAGCAATAATCTCACTTCAAGCATTTATATACATTTATAAGGCATATAAGGAAATTCGTCAAAAATTTGGTATCAGCCGACATGTTGCACGATCAAATTTTCTAACTCGTTGGAAGTTCTACAGTGTCGACCAGAACTGTGGATTCATGTCCATACACGTCAGTTTTTTATCAGTCTTCGATTGACTGCAGATCTCAGACTGCCGGCGGCCTGCGCGTGTATTGGGAAAACATAACTGCAGATACTGAGATCTGCAGGTCGGAACTGCAGTCCGACTGTACGTGAATGGGTACCATAAGGGATGAATTTTCAGGAACTGCGGGTAAAATTTTTCTAATGGGTCTAGACAACAGATATGCAAAGTGGCTTGCTTGTATCATCAAATGCCACTTTTTTTAATAATCCTGGTGTACCGCTTTTTTGCACTAGTAGCTTGGCATTCAGTTCACTAATGAAAAGGAAAAAGAGGGAACGGGCTAGACCGTGAAGGAACTTCAAGAAGTTGGAATATATGCCCCATCAGCAGCGTCTGCCCTGCATGGACCGGTTTCCTGGATGAGCGCGCAGTTGGGTCCACCAGGGCGCGTCATCTGGGCTCCGGTGTAGGCTGTCTGATTTCAACATGATTCTAGTGGGCTGTGTTTCTGGTCGCCATCGCCGATCGTGGCCTGAATCGCAGCCCACTCGAATCATGTAGAAGTCAGACAGCCTCTCCTATGGTCCCTTTCACAGCTCTGGCACGGGCGCATAGGTCACAGATTGCCGAGCCCCGCGCCTACAGGAGCGTAGCTCGCCCCGTGTGAGACTGCTGCTAGCTCATGACTGCAGGTCTTCGAAGTCCGTCGGTGAAAAAGTTGACAGAATCCGTAATGTAAACTTTTGGGCGACTCATAATATGTGAGTCTCCCATGCGGCGCCATCTATCTAAGGCATTCCACGATGCCATAAACCCAAAGCATCCAGGGAGGCTAGGAATACAGGGTGTTAAGTACTGGTTGTTACAAACTTTGAGAAGTGATTTTCCTTTAAAAATGAATTTTTCAATTCTACGTTTAATTTAATCAAAAAAGTTACCCTTGCAAATTATTGATTAGAGGCTTGCTTCCTTTCCGAGATATTTGGGTTTGAAATTCCGAAAAACATCTCGAAAACACCGCTTTCAAGGGCAAAAAAAAAGTTTGCCAATTCCGTTTTATACTGGCGAAGAGTTGATGGGTCGTAACTAGGGATGGGCGATATTGTGATCCGGGTATCAAAGTTTGATAAAAAAGAAATATCGATAATTATCGATATATCGAATATCGATAAATATCAAAGTATCAAAAATTGATAATTATCAAAATATCAAATATCAATAATTATCAAAATATCAAAAATTGATAATTATTAAAATATCAGATATCAATAACTATCAAAGTATCAAAAATTGAGGTCTCCAATTTTCCGTTGTCTCTCTTTACTGTGACGTCATGCGTATAAGATACGGTTAATCGAGGTCATTGGGCGCTTCCCAATAAGGCGTATAAGGACACAATTCGACACATATGGACACAATTTGACACAGCCAGCGTTCCAATAGCAGTAATAGCACCACATGTCGACACAATCGAAACATTGGCGATGCTGAGTTTAGAATTGAGCTGGCAAGTGCACTTTGACATTGTGTATCCGTCTTGTCGCAGTTATTGGAAAGCGTCCTATGTTTCTTGAGATATGACATTTCGTTTCTGACAATGGGAAATTTTTCGAATCTGACAAGCGCTCTGTCGTGTATTTATTTGATTTCAGCATGGATTTCATGATTTCACTTGTTCTTACCCTCGTTCTTACCAATAAGTGTGTTATATGTAGTGGAAAACTGAGAAGACTTACAGAAATGGTTCAAGGGTGTTGTGTCGCTCTATGCGAGTGCGAGAATAAGACGAATACACCCGGCATCACCATGCACCGGTTCAGGAAAGACCCAAACTTGATGGAAGTGTGGCTGCACCAGCACCACCAGGGATCACGCTGCACCAGACACGTGCATCTTACTACGAAAAAACTATTACTTCGTCCATTAAAAACTCCCTTATGGGCTCTAGTGACTTTCCCCACATGATAATGGGAACAGTATAGCTAACCGATTCAAAATTCCCGCAAAAGTCAGAAACGAAACGTCCAAACGTCATAAACGTCAAAACGTCAAAGGTGACCTCGAAAAACCATGTACTTTCTATCTCCTAAAATTGGAAAGGTCAATTGATAATTTTGAAAATAAGGATATCAAGTAACTATATATGGAAAAATAAATCATTAATCATTGATGGTTAATCTAGACTTGCATGATGAATGAAACTTACTTCTTTGGAAGCCTTTATTGGTCTTCTATCTTGTTATTTATTTATATTTCAATATGATAATCATTGTCTATATTTCGATAATATGTTGACATTTATCGATATTTAATATTCTGATAATTATCGACATTTGATATTTTGTAATTATCGATATTTGATATTTTGTAATTATCGATATTTGATATTTTGATAATTATCGATATTTGATATATCGATATGTTTTAAAAGTGATATCATTAGTTGATATATCGATATATTGATCAATTTATTGATATATCAATAGTTTTGCCTATTTCTAGTCGTAACTCGCTTGGCAAGCATTTTACTATTTTTACGCTTTTGCTATTTTGTTATTGTTACCCGTGTTAAGGAGAGGAATTTCTGCTTGAACATTGTCGTCACAAATCAATGCACCCTTTAGGCTAGATGTTTTCAATGTACATATGTCGTATGTGTATGTACTTATCTATCGTCGTGGAAAATCCAAAATTACAATTGATATTTTATTTGCAGTTGCACGAGTTGATACCTTCAGTCACGACGTGTATTGTATCAAAACAGCTATGCATGCGTCCTGAACTCGACAACCACTGGGCGCTGCGAAGTTTTGCATCGCGTCTAATGTCTCAGATTTGCAAGACTTTCAACACCAGCACTAACAACATCCAAACTAGGATGTCGAGGATGTTCACCAACGCTTTGAATCAGTGCGATACAGTTCCATTGTCGTCTCTGTACGGAGCCATCGACGGTCTGCAGGAGCTCGGAGCTGAGGTCATTAGAACTTTTGTTATACCAAAAATTAAGGCCATCGCCAACAGGATCGAGCCGCATTTGGAAAGCACGGGGCATGCAAACAGCGAAAAGATCGCCGCCACCAATATCAAGAACATCCTGGTCAAAGGCGTAGCTCCCGTGCTGAAGAGCGTACGAAACACTCCAGACGTTGTGGAGGAGTACAAGCAGGAATTTGGATACCTGGGCGCCCATTTGTACACCGCCGTGGTCAAATTGAGAGTTCAGATCACTCCTACAGCTTCAGTTACAAACAACACCATGACGTCCATAAGCACGGCCATCACATCTGTAGGCACGCAGCCCATGGCAAGGACAGTCAATGCGCCCACCGTTGGAATTATACAAGTAAATTTTATTGCTGGGCTTGTAGACGTTTACTTAATTGTTTTTGTTGTAGGGTGCACCTCAGAGAACCATAGTAATGAACCAGGCTGGAAGGCTTGCAAATCCGAACCAAAAGATCGTTTATTTGACTCAGCCTCGTCCACCAACGCCTGGCAGCTCAATGCAGGCTTCACCGCAAGCGACTGGGAATACTGTAGTGAAATTTGTGTCAAACACGAACACTTTGAATCAACAAAAACTTGTAACGACACAACAAAAACTTATCACACACGTGGCACAAGGGAACAACCCTCCTATTATGGTTCAAAAGACATTTCAGCCGCAAAGCTTGAAACAACAGCAGCCCCCTCACTTGGACGACTTATCTCATTTAGAATAAGTTCATTTATTTTATTTTGTAAAAAATTTGGATGTAACAACCCTTATAGTATTATTATAGTTAGCCTTAATTTTATTATAAGCAGGTCATTCTTACTTCTTGAACAAACATTAGAAATGTTGTATATAATTTGAATGGTGTGTATATTTTGGAATCTATAACAAAGGCGAATCGATTTTACTGTCTTGAAATGATACTTCAAAAGGCTTTTGTATTTATATTTGTAATTATACAATGAAACGAATGAAACTTTTATATTGTTCATTTTCCCATTTAAATTACGTAGAGTAGCTTGTGGTGTAGTGGTCAGCGCGTCCAGCTGTCATGCTAGGAGTCGAGGGTTCGATCCCCACCAGGGGCTGTCGGATTTTCGTCTCTGAAATAAGCGTCTTGATCTAGTTGGAATGCTTGCTAAATGCAAGACGTGTGTCGCATAACACGTAAAATGTGAACGATGGTGCTGACCCCATTCATGTGATGTTGGTCTTTGAAAATATCTACCCTATGTTGGAAAACACGGGATCGGCAAAATTTCCGGTATAGTGGAGGAAAGCATTCACCAGCGTCGGTGTTGGGCCTCGTTGCAGAAAAACTATAATAGTATTATAAGTACTTAATATAACGAGTAAGTATATGAAAATAAATGAACAAGTAAAAAGAAATAGTTCATCAAATCCCGATGTCCAAGTTTTTAATCCAAGTCACTGTATCTGGGGAAAGGGTGTAAAAGTAGGTAGATTGGTTGCAGTATTCATCGGCTGGATTTAGCATACAGGTACCTACTAAATCATTTAGACCGATTCGACAGAATCGCAGCCCTGGTCAATTGTCAAGTTGTTGGAGTGCTCAATTTAGATTAGAAATTCTGTTATACGTTAAAGCTGTTTGGAGCACTGGTTTGAGTATGTTTGAATGGTTTTAAAAGCGGCTAAATAGATAAAGAAATAAAGTGGGCATTTTAACCATAGCCCTTAGGTATGATGTTGAGGGCTCCCTTACCTAACACAAAAATGTGTAAAAGGGAATCACCAATTATTCCTTGACTGTTCAACAGAAAAAATCTGGGGAAGGGGCTAAAGGTAGATAAAATCAGAAGTAAAGAACTGGTATTTCAATTGTTAATAAAACATGATTTTTTCTCAAATCAAATGTAGAAAAAACGTGGGTGCGTGACCATGGTCACCCTCGGAAGATGTGAAACTTCTGGTCCAAGAAGGTAATGCGAAAGAAATTTGGCGGATTATTCACTGGTCTTTTAAAGAAAAAAATTACTGAAATTTGGGAATCACACATAAAGGCCCGTATTCATATCCCACTTTTAAGCTAAAAGCGCTTTTAGTGCGATGCGCATTTAGGAGCATTTCTCATATTTTAGTGTTCAAAAATACAAATTAACGCGCAAATTAATTGCAATTAAGGACATACAATCGCTCCCAATCGCAAAAATGTATTTTTGAACACTGAAATATGAGAAATGCCCCTAAATGCGCATCGCACTAAAAGCGCTTTTAGCTTAAAAAGTGGGGTATGAATACGGGCCAAAATATTTTCTACGCCGGGCGGGTATGCAACCCAAAAACGTCAAGTTCAAGTGGCCAAACGGAGTATTTGATGTGAGTAAATCGCATTTTTCCGTGCCTAAATCGACTCAAAATTGCACAAAGAGAGAATGGTGGTAGAATGGTTAGTTACCTACTGTTACGAGCGGCGATCCAGTTTATATTGGTAAACACTCGATCTTTCTGGATCCTTCCTTTCATTAGATCGCAGTGTAGAAGTCTGGAGCGATCTGGTGCATTCCAGAGCGTTCGTGCATGTGAAACCGAAGGGAGACTTCAATGCTCGATCGAGAAAGATCTGTCCATTTTGGCGGAGGCGCCGCTCCAGAACCCGCCAGAATGAAACGGGTAACGTGTGTGATTATTCGGGAATGGTCTAGAAATCGCATATGCCGGGCCTCTATGGAATTTGCTGGAAGTAGACAGAAAGTTCGGGAACATTATTTGGAGGCCTTATATAAGGCATCAGCCGGCAGCTCGCGGCAGCATTAAATTGGAATATGCGAAGTGGTAACGAGTGCGAAACAAGCGAAGTACCTGCGATATAATTCCAAGTAGATAATTGTTGGCGTGTAGTTATTGTAGTAGTGCGCAGTAATAAACAGTGTGTGTTTAAAACGATTGTCTCAATTATAATCGAACCCGTGCGCGAGATATCGTAACAGTACTGTAAAATGTGCGGTTTTCGTTGCCCTTTATAACTCAAACACCTGTTATTTATTATAGAAAACTAGATAACGGAAAAAATCTCATTCCTTTCCTATCACGATCACGTTCGTATTTTTCAGTAATTTATTATTGGTATTAATATTGAAATCTTGAAGGAATCGTGACCTCTTGGTAGCGTGCCTGTCGAACCTCCCCTCCCCCATTGTTCTGCATTTCCCATCTAGATGGGCAGCAGAATTTGAGTTTGCACAAGGACAGCGGAAGCGGTAGGAACCCTTTGCAAGATGATACGTATAAAGACCAACAAATTTTTTTCTTCAAATTATGGCTTTTTGAAATTTAGCGCTCTGTGAAGTACCACAACTGAACGCTAAATATCCCTAAGCAAGTACCGTTGGCAGCGCTAAACGGACCAAATCGATGAGTGACAGGTGTCACTTCTACCCCATTTGACAAACAGTGGACGACTAATCATTGCAGTGGTCATACACCGACATTTGCTAAAAAAATGGTAAGTTTGGGCCATAATATGACCAAAAACGGGGCGGAGAACCCTCTGTAATACAGTACAATAGTAATTCGACGTGTTGCCGTTTGTGTTCCAGTCGTTCCAAGAAAAACTCGCGAGCATTATGGCCAGGCCTGGCCAGGACCCTGTGGCCAAAGATGATATCCCCTGGTGGATGAAGTATTCTGGTCGGGGTGTCGGCACTGTCGGCAGCTTTAGTAAGTACAGCTGCAGCTGCAGACGCTGAAGCTGTAATTTACCATAATTTCAATTTGTGTTTGTTTCAGTTGCAATTTTCTTGGGGGTGTGGAACTGTGTAGGAATTTTGATTGGAAACGTAGACTGTCTCATAAGCGGTATGTGGCAGATCATAGCTGGTTTCATTGTGGTCTGTTGCGAGGCCCCTTGTTGCTGCATGTTCGTGGACCATGTCCAAAGGCTGAGTGACTTGGTTGACAGACGGCCGTATTGGAACCGGGCAGTTGGATACGTCGCGTTAGTATATCTACTTTATTTGTTTCTAAAATTCACTAAACAGAAGGCTAATCCTCTAGCACAGTAGTCTAATTTATGGAACAAACAGTATGTTTCTTATCTTATCAATACCAAGAGTTAAATGGCATGAACATGTTCTTTGTTTTCATATTATTCACATGGAATTGAATCTAAAAATAGGCACAATTTCTGCCCACATGACAGGAAATTAAATTGAACCTCCTTTATTTGGGTCTTGCTATACCAAGTGCTTTGACTAATATACTTCTTGATTTTAAAGATATTTATTGTCAATATCAAGTGTATAAAATGTGAATCATTATTTACTATCCTAGCATGATGACCAATAGATTAGTTATCTTTATCATCATCAACATTTTTTAATCTGCAGAACAGTTTTTTCAATCACAATATTTTTTTGCAGCTTGGCAATTCCAGCCATCATTCTATGCCCTGGCCTAAGCAGCATTTTTGGTAGTGGACTAATCTTCACGACAGGTGTCATTTATGGTATGATGGCATTAGGAAGAAAGTAAGTTCAATTGTTTTAAAACACAACCTTAAATCATTCATGTGCCATTTCAAGTTGTGGTTTTCTGCGGAATAATATTATTAATAATTTGATGTTTTCATAACTCATTTCGTGCACTAAATTTGTCGTGTATTATTTTAACCCAATAACACAGAGCCTCTAGACAGGACATGGCGGCTGCTGCGTCTCCCCAAATGGCCACCTCCCCTGCTGGAGGCATGGGGGGTCAGACTGACCATCACACCACTCTCATGGAGGACCCGGACGTGTGGCGTCCCACATAAGTGCGCCAAGTATTCTAAACAAAGTACAAACCAATTTTTCACGTACTTTTCATATTACTGGAATGGCTATATATTTTGCATGTTTCTTTGAATTTTTAGTTCCTGTAGAGAGTTGCAGCAAGGAGCAGAGCCTGCGTATTTTTTTGGTTTTTATTTTTTGCATGTTCTATGTTGTTGTGATATGTTGTCTTGTGCTCTTATTGATCTGAGTTGGATTTAATATTGAATCCGCTACTTTTTTGTTTGTGCACTATTTTAGTCAGATTGAGGTCTTTTGCCTTGTTTCAATTTAGCCAACAATCTACAGTAGAATAATTCTTCTACCTGTACATCTTGTTGTATTTTTGTTATCAATTTAGTCGGTGTTGTTTGTTATGTTATGCTCACAGTAATTATCTCAACTAATAATCAATTTATGGTTAACCATCACTGGGTTCTCAACTCACAACTCTAGGTTCACTTGTACTGTGACTCTAGTTGGCTGGGCAAATTTTTCTACTTTAGCATTGTAGGCTTGCCGCCTTTTTACCTGGTGTGAAACTGACTTCTCTAGAAGTGAAGTTATATTTCTTATTAAATTGATATTAAGGACGGAGTTGAATTGGTAAAATGAATGTTGCAAAATCAATTTGTCTGGGTTTATTCCATTCCTTGACGGATTTTTTACCATTTTGGTCTCTTTCGAAAGCTACAAGGATGTACTTTGGTTTGAGCCCATTGGCATTTCCAAAATCCAAAAATCAAAAACAAAATTTTGGATTTTGGAAATGCCAATGGGCTCAAACCAAAGTACATCCTTGTAGCTTTCGAAAGAGACCAAAATGGTAAAAATCGGTTAAGGAATAAACCCAGACGGATTGATTTCGCAACGCTTATTTTACCAATTCAACACCGTCCTTGAGATCTTGGAAAACTGACCTTGTCATACGTGGAAATGCGACTAGAGGGGCGCAGAGCTGTATTAGCGTCCTTAGACACCAGAACCCTACGGGGCCGCCTTCAATTCAAGTCATCTTGACGGCGGCCATTCAAGGCCGACAAAAAATCGTTCCGCCATGGTTCAAAACGAGAACAAATTTAAAACTGAAGGTACTCACATAAATTTCGGTCCAATACGCAACTTTGAGCGGCTGGGTTTTTTGAAATTCGGTTTATTAAACTTTTTACACGTAAATCCTGTTGCAACAGCAGGCCTGCTGGGATTTTCCTTGTCTTGCCAATAGTCCTTCATGATTCGGTGTGTCTTTTCGATTGGAAGAGGTGAAAGGGTTGATGATTTCATGGGACCCTCCTTTTTTGGACGAAAGGCTAGTATTTTTTTAGTTTGAATCATCGTAAAGTTGAACCGGCTTCGAGAGGTTAGAAATATTTTTGACACCTGTCAAATGTCAAAGCTGCTTTGATTTATTTGTTCATTGGCAAAAATTAAAAACAGGTCGAAAAATTACTACATTTTCCAATAAATTGGAAAAAAGCGACATACATCAAGTCCCGCCAAAATGTTCCGTCTGTCTGCACAGGAAATGCGTAAAAAATGTGTTTCAAAAGTGGTCCGGAGGACTTCGTGTCTCTTCGTGAATTATTGCGCCAAATGAAGCCAGAGCAGCCGACCGCAAAGTTTTGGGGATTTTCTATATTTCAGATTTGGAAACTTTGAATCAAAATCTCACAGCCGACTTGAATCACGGTACAAGTGAACATACTATAGTAGATATTTTCTTGAGCAGTATGCACTCCAAATACTTATACAGGGTGCGGCGCGGCAGGCTGGAGTTTTTAAATCGCTATAACTTCAGCATGGAGGTACCGATTTTCAAAATTATTGATGCATCCAAATCTCGGAAGCTTTGGATTTATAATATATTTGTCATTGCGGTTAAAATGAAGCCGTGGTCGCGCCAAGAACGGATTTGTGCTATGCAAGTATATTTGTAAAGTTTTTCTGTTCTGTGTATCCAACGAAAATTTCGAAACCTGTTTGATCATATTTGAGCATCGCAGTAGCTAGGCAAAAATGATCAAGCTTAAGACGGCCTCTATGGGGTTCCAGCTTTTTTGTATCATTCATGGTCCGGAATTCCTTCTCCCTATTCAGAATCGAATTCCACCATGGAATTTGGCCCCTGCGATGCTCAATATTGCTCATCACCAGATACGTTTCGAAATTCTCGTGGGGCCCACACGCAAGTGAGAAACTTTGCAAGTATGCTTGCACAGCACAAATCAGCTCTTGACGCGACCACGGCCTCATTTCCACCACAATGACAAACATGTTATGAATCCAAAGCTTTCGAGATTTGGATGCATCAATAATTTTGGAAATCAGTACCTCCATGCAAAAGTTATAGCGATTTCAAAACCGTCAGCTTGCCGCGCCGCACCCTGTATAATGGGAAGAATAGTATATACAATATACATACCGAGATGGGAAATGCATCATTACTGCTGAGGGCGCCTGAAGGTTCTAGCCCTCAGCAGGAATGATGCATTTACCTTTTGTACCTAGCTCACAGGATTATAGACGTTCAAAAGTTGAAATTTGAAAATCAACTTTTTGTCATAACTTTTAGATCGGCTGAATTATTTTGCTGAAATTTGGTTCATGTAATACCGATTTACCCACTAATTGTTTTGTAGTATGCATTATTCTGAAATTTTTCGTTTAATGCTATCATTTCTCCATTTTCCCGCGGAGTAGATAGATAATGAGTCACTTCCCGCCCTTTTACATTGTATGCTATGAATCAATTACAATAGTGGTTCTGAGTAAACTGAATTATTTCTTCTTCAATTTGAAAGCAATTAATACTGACTTGATTTGTTTTTTTTGTATGCCATCAAATTAAAAAATAAAATTCCAATAATAAGGTGCCAATATTTTGGCTGATGTATCAGATTTTTTCCGATGCCAAATAGTATCATATCGTCAATGCGTCTGTAGTTGAGATCTTTCAACTTCTCTTTCACTTTTTTTTTAAATTGCAACGTTTGAATTCTACCTTCAGTTTTGAATAAAACTTCTTTTGCAAAAGGCGCCCTCCCCTTTCCTCCGCAATTTTTCACCACTTAATTTTTTTTAAACTTTCAGTTTTTGAATTTTACCTTAAATTTTGAAAAAGTTTCTTTTGCACAATTTTGACGGCCCCGTGGCGCAGGCGGTCGAGTGGCTGCCTGCGACGCGGAAGTCCCGGGTTCGATTCCCGGTGAAAAGTCTGGGTGTTGTCCGAAATTTGCACTTTTCTGAGTTTATGTAATTGATAAATAAACGGGCAAACTTTTATGGCAAGAAACAGCCGATAAGGAGAAAAACATTCATTCATTTATTTTTTGAAAAAAGCTTCTTTTGCAAAAGGCGCCCTCCCCTTTCCTCCGCAATTTTTCACCACCTAATTTTTTTTAAACTTTCAGATTTTGAATTTTACCTTAAATTTTGAAAAAAGTTTCTTTTGCACAATGTTGGTTGGACTACATTTTCGAGATATTTGAATTTGAAGTTTTGAAAAAATTTCAGAACACCACTTCCAAGAGACTAAAAGTTTTATTTTGTGGAAACTTGTTGTTTCTCCGCAAAAATAAAGGTTCGTTAATTTGATATAGGTACCTAAAAATATCATTTCAGTAGAGAAATCATAACTTTTTTTGACTTTCACTTTTTAATGGACCCAATCCAAAGATGTCGAAAACGAAGCTTAGAATCAAAATTTTGCAAGAGTAACTTTTCTGATATCGAACGTAGCGATTTTCAAAACCAACTAGGCGGGTAAAGAATAGGGATGAAAGGAGAGGGCACATCCTCCATTATCTTTGCCTCTGAAAATTTTAGATGTAACGCGTTAGGTATTATTGTTCAATGGAGATTTATTTTAATGAACTTTGGTTCAAATTTGAACAAACCTAATTGAACGGTTCAAAAGTTTTGGAAAAGAAGCGATTATTTATTTCCAACTTTAAAGAGCTATATCTTCGTTACTAGGTAGGCACTTTCAAAATCTATTTTTTTGCAGAAAGTCCCCTTCATTTTCGATTCTCTATGACTACGTTTATATCGCAGTTTTGGATCCGATCGAAACTCTATCCGATCGAGTCGATCCGCTGGAAGTCGCCGATTCAAATGGTTAGACTTGAGAATTTCAATCGGATCGAGCAGTTCAAGTTTCAATCGGATTGAGCTGTTCAAGTCAATCTGGTGTTTCGGCCGGCTTGATTAAAGTCGAGCGCATCGAGACTTGCATCCGCTCGTATTTTGTTCGATGCAAACGGGATTGGATCCAAGTGACAGATAACCGATTTGTAAACTAAATACATACTAATATGATTTTACTAAATCAAGGGATGATTTGCAGTAACTATAGATAAAAGACACCAGGAAAATTCTACATAACTAAAATTTTCTTTGGTTTGGCATAGTTTGATAGGTTTGGCATAGTATAGTGTGTTTTAGACCATACTATTGTCTCTCGTCAATTCTAACCTAATTCTAACGAAGTGAAACTGGAATCTGGATTGTAGACTAGGCAGAAAATCTCAAAAAAGACTTCCTAGAAGCAAATCATGTAACAATCGATTAACAGGTTGTTTCTTAGGTCTTAGACCCCGCTGAACACGACTAGAGGTGTTATCTTTTCGAAATTTCACCCCTTGCCCCTTAAATCCAAGATGGCGGAAAGTTTAGGGTAAAAACTGGGTGCACGCATAAAAAGCTTATTTCCGGCCCGAATTCCTCAAAATTGGTTCTATTCTCATGTTTTCGGGGTCGTAGAAGATGATGAGGCCAATTTCAAATACATTTGTGAAGCCATTCGGCTTGAAATTAGTGTTGTCTAACTTTCAGGAGCAAATCAGAAACAAATTTACGAATAACTCAAGATAAAATCATGTAACAATCAGTTAACGGGTGATTAGTTATGTTTTGAACTCTGCTGATCATAACTAGGTATGTTAACAGTTGAAATGTTCATTCTAGTGGCGGGGTTAACGGCCAAAAATGAAATGATCTGTGCATTTTGTGATCAAAGCATGAAATTTGGCATACGTGTTCAGAAGACCCTTCTTTGCAATTCCAGATGTGACGCCACGCAAAATTTCGCGCCAGAGGCACTGTATTGCGGTTAATATACCTGCTAGGGGTAAATTCTGCAAAAATGGTTACTGGCCGGTCTCTGGTACCGCAGTCGGTATTTTTTAGTTCTGTTTAGCTAAAACTACATGTAGAAATGAGTGAGGAGTGCATTTTCACAAGCAAACTTCCAAATGCTGCCTTTATACGTTGTTTTAATACATTTTAAGGCCAACTTTGTTTTAGTACAGGAAACGTGGTAGAAAAATCGCCAAAACCTCGGTGAAAATATGAACGTCCTGAAAATTTAATATTCTGTTCAGAATTAAGTGTCCTACTACATAACTAAAATTGCCACAAATCGCACCCCGAGGCTTTGAGTTATTGGAAGGGGGGTAAAAAATTGCAACTCAAAATTGAAGGTATAGAACCCGATGGAACCCGTCAATCCAATGGATGCAAATACGTCATAGTTCGACGCATCACATCCCGTTGATACAATTTTGGCACAAAAAGTGTCGATCATTGTTGAAGGGGGTCGCGGGGGAGGGCGAAACTCGGCTGGGTGACTCTTTTTCTTCCTGGGCCATGAAGAATCGATCACGACAAGATTGGTATCTTTTCCGACTAAATTCAATGTCGTGAACTTGAATCCGATGTATAAATTTGGACAAAAACAAGTTCAAACAAGTAAACTCAAGAAAACCTGTTTTTTCTTTGACAATTTTCACAAAACTTTTTTTTACTGTTAGAGGCATTCATCTTTGAAAATATTTCAGAGGCCATTAGATTGAACTGTATTCTTCACGAAAATCATCCATTTGATCTGTAACTTTGTTTTTCGAGATAGAAAAAATCGATTTGAACTTTAGTCGGCACAGCCCGTCGTCTACTACTGACCAGAACACTACACCATGCATCTTTAAATGAAAATGGCCCAAACTATCTGAAAAATTATAACTCATCTTTAAAAGTTTGAGGATCTGTGCAGAACTGAATTTCCTATAACATAAACAAAATCGTCGTAAATCGCAATGCAGGGTATTGAGTTATTACTTGAAGATGCATGCTGTAGTGTTCTGGTCATTAGTAGACGCCGGGCAGGGCCGACTGAAGTTCAAATCGGTTTTTCCTACCTCGAAAAACAAAGTGACAGATCTAATGGATAATTTTCGTGAAGAATACAGTTTAGTCTAATGGCCTCTGAGCTATTTTCAAAGATGAATACCTCTCACAGTAAAAAAAAGTTTTGTGAAAATTGTCAAAGAAAAAACAGGTTTTCTCAAGTTAACTTGTTCGAACTTGTTTTTATCCAAATTTACACATCGGATTCAAGCTCAGGACATTGAATTTAGTCGGAAAAGATATCAATCTTGTCGTGATCGATTCTTCATGGCCCAGGAAGAAAAAGAGCCACCCAGCCGAGTTCCGCCCTTCCCCACGACCCCCCTTCAACAATGATCGACACTTTTTGTGCCAAAATTGTATCAACTGGTTGTGATGCGTCGAACTACGACGTATTTGCATCCATTGGATTGACGGGTTCCATCGGGTTTCATACCTTTGATTTTAAGTTGCAATTTTTCACCCCCCCTCCAATAACTCAAAGCCTCGGGGTGCGATTTTTGACAATTTTAGATATGTAGTAGGGCACATAATTCTGGACAGAATATCAAATTTTCAGGACGTTCATATCTTTGCCGAGGTTTTGGCAATTTTTTTACCATGTTTCCTGTATTAAAACAAAATTGGCCTTAAAATGTAATCAAACAACGTATAAAGGTAGCATTTGGAACTTTGCTTGTGAAAATGTACTCTTCACTAATTTCTACATGTAGTTTCAACTAAACAGAACTAAAAAATACCGCTGCGGTACCAGAGACCGGCCAGGAACAATTTTTGCAGAATTTACCCCTAGCAGGTATATTAACCGCAATACAGTGCCTCTGGCGCGAAATTTTGCGTGGCGCCACATCTGGAATTGCGAAGGAGGGTCTTCTGAACAAGTATGCCAAATTTCATGCTTTGATCACAAATTGCACAGACCATTCCGCTAACCTCCCCACTATTCCTTATGTCTCAAATTCAAGATGACGTATAGTCAGAGAAGAGTGGCGATCGCACAAAAACACATTTCACACTTCCTTTTTCAATGTTTTTGGGGGTGTAGAAGATCACTAGAATAATTTTGAAGACCTGTGGCCGGTCATTCGTCCTTGTATCGATGTTGCCTAAGTTCCAGGGGCAAATCAAAGTGAAAAATTAGGAATAAACGATGATTAGAAAGTTGGAACATTTTTGAATCAAAGCATAGATATATGTACCCAATCATGTATCATCAACATGCAATTGAGAAAGGCAAATATGTAAGAAAGTGTCAAAGTTAGCCCATAATTTTCTTAGGCATCACGAGTCTTCTATTTTGTTTCGAAATTTTCCAGGCAGGCATCTACACAGAGCAGTGCATGCGAATCCCTTCTTTCTGCATCCACAATTTTTTGTGCGACAGGGAGTTGCACACCCACAGTATACTAGAGACAATAGGTTTCTTCGGGAACTGGCCCTCGGGCCGTCCACACCGGTAAAACTTTGCCATCTGCCATGCACCTTCCAGCCGCAGTCACTGGGCGACGGTGCCTGTTCAAAAATTCGCCAAAAATAATTAATTGCGGTTTAGGAATTATCAATTAACAACTATCAACAACTAAACGTATTTGTAATGCAATTTTCTATGTATGAAAGTCAGACAGATTTTACTTTGGACAAGTAAAAGACAAGACAATTGATTTCATTATCAAATCTGCTAAAAATTGGAGTAGAACAGATTCAACTACAGTAAGTAATAAGACAAAAGTTCCAAAACCAATCATCACCTGTCTGCTGCAACTCCGCACCTTTACATCTTGAGACAATTATTATAAAAAAACAGTAGATACCTCTTGCACAATAATAGCAGACAACTGACAATTGGGCAATGATATTAAGCACTGACGTAGCCAAATGAACATAATTGGCGGGAGACCGGGATATTATCACCAAGTCTAATACTCGGTCTAGCATATCATGTTCAGCAGAGTTCAAAATATAAGTAGTTAACAATCTGTATACTGTTGTTGCATAATTTGATTCCCTTTAAAGTTTGACATCACGCATAATGAGTCGGAATGGTCACTCAGATGTCTTCGAAATTGGGCCCCTCTCCTTCTACAACTCCGAAAGCAGAATTTTGGAAAAAAATCAGACAAGTGTGATTCAGAAAAATCTATGTGTTTTTTTGTACTTTCATTACTCTTCGCTAACTATAGGTACCCACGCCATCTTGAATGTGAGGCACAAGAAGTGAGATTTTTAACTAATAACAGACCTAGCATTGATCAGCAGAGTCCAGAACATAGGTAACTGCCTGGTAACTGATTGTTACGTGATTTTATCTTAAGCAGAAAGTAGAGAGAGACTTTTCCATCCACCTTGTACCTGCATACCTATGATTGCTATTTTATGAAGAAAAGCAGATTTTTTTTACTTTTTACCTTTGACACTTTCTCACATTTGCCTTTGTCCATTGCATGTGTGATAATACATAATTGGGTAGCTACATGATTATATTCTATGCTTTGATACAAAAATGTACCAACATTCTAATTATCGTTTATTTCTAACTTTCCACTCTGATTTGCGCCTGAAACTTAGGCAACACTAATTCTAGGACGAATGACCGCCCACAGGTCTTCGAAATTATTCTAATCATCTTCTACACCCTCAAAAACATTCAAAAAGGAAGAATTTTGAGGAATGTCGAGCTAGGAATGCGTTTTTGTGCGCTCGCCACTCTTCTCTGACTATACGCCATCTTGAATTTGAGACATACGGAGTAAACATTTCAACTGTTAACATACCTAGTTGTGATCAGCAGAGTCCAAAACATAACTGTTGTGAACATCACCTGTTAACTGATTGTTACATGATTTTATCTTGAGTTATTCGTAAATTTGTTTCTGATTTGCTCCTGGAAGTTGGACAACACTAATTTCAGACCAAATGGCTACCCAGAGGTATTTGCAATTGGCCTCATCATCTTCTACGACCCCGAAAACATAAGAAAAGAACCAATTTTGAGGAAAATCGGGCCAGAAATTAGCTTTTTATGCGCGCACCCTGTTTTTACCCTCAATTCTCCGCCATCTTGGATTTAAGGGACAAGGGGTGAAATTTCGAAAAGATAACACCCCTAGTCGTGTTCAGCGGGGTCTAAAACCTAAGAAACCACCTGTTAATCAATTGTTACACGATTTGCTTCTAGGAGTGATTTCTAGGCCTCTTTTGAGATTTTCTGCCTAGTCTATTGAGTGAAGCTGATCGAACGTGCGATGATAAAAACGCGCTTGACTGAAACCACTCTAGATGCGAATGGATCGAAAGCTGTGATATAAACGTAGTCAGTCACTTTCAAAATTAACAATGTTGAATCGGACCTACTGGGACCTACCCGACCCGTATAGCTGTACTTCTAATCTAACCTGACTCTGAAAAGCTTTTTGATTTGACCTGACTGCACTGAACGTACCTAGACCAAATCTGACTGCATTAAATTTATAACATGATCTGATCTGGCCTGCCTACTAAATGTACTTTGAAGAGCTGCAGCTGGTCGTACGCTTAATGTTTACTGGGTGCATTAGTCCTAAAATTGAATAGGTCTTCTGAGGATTACCGCTTTGACGTGCACTAACGTAATAGCCATAGTACTTATTAGTTTTAAATGTGAGTACCGTGCGCGAATCTTTTTTAATGTAGATATATATCTACTTATAAACTCTAAAAATAGGAAATACCGGATGTAACAAAATTATGGATGTTAACTTTTCATTATCAGAAATTGTTGGTTTTACTGTTGTTGTTGTTATTGTTCATTGGTTCAATGTATTATGAAAAGTGACCCTCTGAATTATCGTCATATAACTTTTTCATTTTAATTTTTATTCGCAATCCAACCTCACGAGATATTGGCACATGACAAAATTTGTTTTGATTTTTAACAAGCTTTTCTTGAGTATTGACGTACTTTCGATGTAATTAAGCGATCATTATTTTATATTACATACTCAAGTATTTTTCTATTTTTAATCAGTAGCAGTATTGAGGTAGTCATGTCCTTTGGAAAAAAGAGTTCAAGTTTGACCAATTAAAGTTACGCAATCACTTTAACATTATTTAGAAATATCAACATGGTTTTCTCAGGAACTGAAATTACTTTCAATTGTGAAATAATGGATGGCTCATTTTGAATCGGTTTCAACTGGTAACGTATTTTTTTTTTAGGGCTACCGCAGAGGAGATGCGTCAAGCAGCCACTGAGGAGTCGACCAACAACCCCCCCGGTACAAACAAGCCCAATTCAATGCACGCTAACCTCGTCGCCAACGCCCAACCCATTAGTTTTACAGGAGCCCCTGTCTATGACAGCAACGTATGAAAACCCAGGCAGAATATTTTATGAATATTGCAATATTTCATGTAAATTAATATCTACAACATAAATCGAAACCGTGACGATATTTTCAGGTGTTGATTCCTTCTTAGAAGAAACGTCTTCAAATAGAAATATTTATGTATATGAAATTTCCTTTACGGAATGACAAACGGAATCGCTGCCTGCAATATCGTCGCGCGTTCTGATGACACCCAGTATACAGGTGTACCAAAAATAATAAGACAAAAAGAAGCTCAAGATACCGTATTTCATGTCATCACTGCCTGTGAAGTTGGTTTTAATATATTCGTCTCTATAAAAGAAACACAGCTCTTCAAGCTTAACTTTTTTTATGAATTATTCATAAATTGGTTGGAGTATTTGGCTGTGATTTGCCAAAGATATGTTTTGAATGATCACCGACCTATAGGTCAAATTTCAACCAGTAGTTCCAAAGTTACGGGGCGGGAGACTCGTAAAAAAACTCGGATATCCGAAAACAAACTTCACAGGAGGGTCATAAAATTAACTAAGGATTCTGCAGTTTCTTTTTGTGATATCATTTCTAAGACACCCTGTATGCTGGCAGCTCTCAAATTTTTACAATACGTACAGATAGGTATTGTAGAACTTTGTTCAATTCAGAACAAATGATTTGCGTGTCCAATGATACAACAATAAGTCAAATGGTTTATTTTTTAACAGTTGGTAATGATGATGAGATTATATCGTATATAGTGGTGTATAGAAATTTTACTTAGGCGATTTGTGTATTCTAATTTCATACTTATTATTTATGTTCTTCCCACTCGATTCCGTGCACACATCCTAACGTCAATTCGGCATCTATCAGCCAGTATTTTTTTCCTACACCACTATCTTGTATAATGTGCTCGGAATCGCAGGATGTTAGCTTCCAGCAAGACTGTTATTTATAATTATTATTTATTTATGTATTAAAAAAGTGAAATTGCTTTTGCTCAAGAAAAAAAGACAAAAAAAAAGTTTTCCATTACGTCATTCCATTAAGATCTCTAATTTAATTTCCATCCCTTATGGTTGACATATCATTATGTGTGTATTTTTGGTGATTTTTCGCCAAACTAGTCACCGGTGTAAACTAGGTAAATATATTAAAAAGTAGGACTAAAAATATGTATTCCACATTTTTGAGTTAACGGTTTCTTCCATGGATTCCGCACATATTACCGTGTAATTTGTGATGTTTACTATTGTATGTACTAGTACTATTACATTTTAATTATTAGTGTTGTTATCGACTACCTGTAAAAGCAATTTAAGGCTCTACTAAATCAAATAGTGATGTGGTTAAAGTTTATGATGATGATGTATTCTGATTTCCCAATTATGTTTAGATGCGGTTCTTGTATTGTTACTATTACGAGATATTGTAAAATGTTTATGTATATTGATGTATTATTCTAGCAATAAATTATCTTGTATACTGAAATTGATTTTTGTTTGAGTTCATATTATTCATTTCGAGGTAGGTAGTACCATTGTCGTATCTAACTAGGCAGGTATACCTAACATTAAACAACGGAATTCCCATCAAATTTTCTATTTCGTAAACTGGATTCCAAATTAGACACTGACACTGCATAAATTAAACTGGACAAAGCTAATATATGTTGAAATGAAGTTCACTACAATTTCAAGTTTGATGCGTTCTTTCTTCTTTCTTCATCTCAAAAGATATGTAGGTATAGAGTCTTGATCATCCTAATTCTACCTTTGTTTTCAATAAATGTAGGTAGATACTATAGGTACCTAGGTACATAATAAGTAACTTTATCCTTCGCTTTCAAGCAGCTGCAATTATCATAAAAAGTACCTATATTCACAATGTCTTTGTTGAAATTTATCACGTAAAAGTCTCATTTTCTTTTGTCTGCGATGTTTTTCTTTATTCACAGGCAATATACAGGTGTCGTCCCGGGAATAAGTCTCACAAAATTCACAAGGAGATAGAAAATTGAAAAATAAGGGTACTTTTCTCTATAAACATACCCTCGCAAACGTATAGTAACGGAGATACAGGCGGCCTTCAAAAGTGCTAATATTTCACTCAAATTCAAACCAAAAAAGTTTACTGAAGCAGGTCTTTATTGAGCAATAATAATGCATTTCATCAAACATTTTTAGGAGCGAAGATAATAGGGGGTACCCCGCCCCCTTTGGTTTGAAAGTTTGGAAAACATCTCAAAATCGCCACTTTCCGGGGCCCAAATTGTTTTTTTTTAGGCCTTTGAAAGTGTCGATTTTGAGATGTTTTCCAATGTTTCAAACCCAAGTATCTCGGCAATGAAGCCTCTGATCAAAATTTTGCTACAGTACCTAGGTACCTACCGCTATGCGGACTTTTTAAAGTGGACGACAGCTGACAGATTTCTCAGGATTCTGGCCTGAACGTCGCATGACAGCAAGCCAACTCGTTGACATTGTCGTCCACTTTAATTTGGCCGCAATCGTACCTAACTAAATATTTTCTTTGAATTGATCAAAGAATTCAAAAATTGAAACCATTCCCAAAAATATTCGGGCGGGGGGGGGGGGGGGGTGAAAATAGGGGGGAGAGGGGAAGGGTACCTACCCCTAATAATGGGGTACTTGCCTAGTTTTTTTTTATTGGCTTAATCGATAGCATGGTTAAAAATAATGTACCCGTATTTTTTCTTTTTCCTAAATTCCCAAAATTGTGGCCGCAATGCGTGTTTTAAAAATATATTTGTGACGTCACAAATATATTAGATATAGAACATAGAAGGACTCTTTTTCCTCGTTAGGTTGGCAATGATATAACGTCGCCAAGGTGCCGTTTTCAAACAACAAGATCTGAGTCTGACTGACAACGTCAAACCGCCGACCGTAATTTCTTCCTGTGCCCTTTTTTTGCCTTTGAATGCTTTGATCGAGGCTTTGATCTACGCGGTAAGTACCTACTCGTTTTGTTCATTTCTTGTTTAACCTAACTAGTCTCTTTCTTTAGTCTTCTGTGCTGTCCACCTAAAAGCCTTCCGCATGTTTGTCACCCGTGCTCTGACCTGGCTGACCCTCGGCTTCATTTCGGACATCAGTGTTCCTGCTCCCCACATTTTATTTGGAGATCCATCGCGTCCTCCCCACATGGATCTCTTGTAGCTCTAAAGTATCACCTATCCGGAATTGTATGCTAATGATGAACCTATAAAAGCTCACTGTTCATTTTCAGCCTCTTATTTCTGTGCTATTGGTGATCCTCCAGATTTTCCCCTGGAAATAAATTATCTCGACTGAGACAGTGTTATAAGAGGTTTCTGGAGTCAGTTTCTTCGAAACCTTGTTCGACTTTATTGTCTAAATGCTCATGGTAAGAGAATTCGATAGGAAACCGGTTTTGCGATAGCATGTTCAAAATGACAGTGTCACAGTGACATCCCTGACATTCTTGATTATTCCATTGTCACACAGTCAGACCAACCCCACTCAAAATCCCTGTCCTGGCGCGAAGCTTTTAGGAGGATTTTTCAAATTCGTTTTTTTCTGTAGAAAACGACGGGATTTTTGTGAAATTCTCAGTAGAGTCCCCTTATCACTTATACTAGCAATCAAAAGTATTTCCAGCTGAATCTATTCCATTGGCAAGTACCCCATTGTCTTCACCCCTAAAAATGTTTGATGAAATGCGTTATCATTGTTCAATAGAGACCTGTCTCAGTAACCTTTGGTTTGAATTTGAATGAAATCGGTTATTGTGCGGTTCAAAATAAGTTATGCAAAAATTACTACTCTTGAAAAACAACTTTGAAGGCCTGTATATCCGTTGTTATACGTTTGCAAAGGTATGCTTATTGAGAAAAGTCCCCTTATTTTTTAATTTTCTATCTCCTTGTAAATTTTGTTACACTTATTCATCCGGGATACCTGTACCTACCTATAGTTAAAATTGCCAATGCCATATATGGCTTAGGTATCTACATCTACCTATAGAGTTTCTCATACACCTAAGGTACTCGAGGCGCAGGGTAACTTGAATGGGCCAGCGTGATGCCTGGGCCGCTATCCTTGAATCGTGTGAGAAAAGTCCCTGGGAGTTTTATGTAATCCGTACTACACTTCTGTAGCGAAAGTTGCCTAAAAACCACGATTTTAGGCAACATTTGGAAACTGCGGAATGTATTTTACTCCCAGGGACTTTTCTCACACGATTCAAGAATAGCGGCGCTGGTCGCATCCCCACTTGGCTACAAACACGCGAATATTTTTCGAACTGGTCTATATGAAGACCTGCGCACGAGCTGCGAGCAATAGGAATAACCGCCTCTGTATGAGAAAGTCTATAGGCTGTCTGATTTCTACATGATTCAAGTGGGCTGTGTTTCTGGTCGCCATCGGCCATGGATGTACCATCACTACTATCGGCCGATCGCGGCCTGAATCGCAGCATTCGCAGCCCACTAGAATCATGTAGGAATCAGACAGCCTATTCGCGATTTCAAAAATCTAGACGCTCTCTGGTGACGCAAATGGTGGAGCTAGTTTGTAAGTTTTTACGTCATTTGTGTTCTGTCGCTTCTGTCAGAGATATCCAGTGATAATTGCGCGAATTGTCAAAATACTGGTATAGGTGATCGAGTTATTGAAGAGAATGAATTTTAGTTGAATAGCGATCAATAAATAATTAACCCAAATAACACAAATACAACCGTTATACAACGCACGATGATAGGTGACAAAAAAACTTACAATCCCCTATCTTGTTTACAGCGCCCCCATCGGTGGTCGAAATCGCGAATACCTACAGGTGTCGCATTTTATATAATATTCAGACGACTCAACTAAGAAAATTTTCCAAAGACATGCAGAAAAACTAACTACAGGTAGCCATCGAACAGTTTAAGTTTAGGATCCATATTCAGCAGTCCACGGCGAAATCAGCCCACAGCTCAAACGTCCCACCAGAAAAAGGTCCAAGACTTATTTATCCCCGAGTTCTGCTACCGCGAAGACATCCACTGCTAAAACGATCCACCGGAAAAAGGTCCACCACGCATTTATCCACTGTCAGGTGACTTCGCCCAAAGACATTGCAAAACTAGATGAAGCTTGGGCTGTGTTTCTAGTCGCCATCGGCCGATCGCGGCCTGAATCGCAGCCCACTAGAATCATGTAGAAATCAGATAGCCTATACCTCTTTGCATCTCCAAACTTTTCACTGATCACTGTTAGAAAACGAGCAATGGTCGAGTAATATTATGGACAAAAAATTAACTGCTGCTATTTTTCATGCAAATATAAGTATGTAACCAAACATACATTCAACAGACCATCTACTAGTTTTGAAAGGTCTATATGGGTGTAGGCGGCATATGACAGTGGCTAGATGAGCGGTGGACTTTTTTCCGGGGGGAACATTTGAGCCGTGGGATTATTTATCGTCGTGAAGACTCGGGGATAAATGCGTGATGGACCTTTTCCCGGTGGACCGTTTGAGCAGTGGATGTCTTTGCGGTGTCATATTTCGGGGATAAATGCGTGGTGGACTTTTTCCCGGTGGATCGTTTTAGCAGCGAATTTCCTCGCGGTGGGAGAACTCGGGGATAGATGAGTCGTGGACTCGGTCGTGGACTTTCTTCCGGTGGGACGTTTGAGCTGTGGACTGATTTCGGTGTGGACCGCTGGAGTGGACTCCCTGGTACGAGAGCAGTAGGTTGAAGTTGAATGTGTCTCAATATGCAGCTCGATATGCAGTCATTACTTTTTCTAAATCTACCGGTCCTCCAATCTTCCCCTATAAGGTTGGAGAAGAAGTGGTAGAAGACCTCACGTGGTTATTAACGACCTACGAGTTGATTTCGACGAGAAGCTCTCTTTCTCACAACATAAAATATGTGAGTGCTATCCAGAAAAGTGCCATTACAAAAATTGTCGATGTAGGTATGCGATAATACATCGAACCTTTGCAGCGGTAACAGCCCTGTTTCTCTGCAGGGAGGTGAATTGTCGTAAGTATGTATTATGTAATACACCGACAGGTGAGGTGTACCTATTACCGCTATATCGAGGATTTTCAGGAGGGGATCCGAGTGTAAATCGAGATGTGAGCGATAATATAGCGAACCTAGAGGTGTATTCGTTTGGACAATTCACCTTACTCCTTAAAATAGTAGGTAGGCGGTACAAGTGTATTACCAGTTACCACCAAGGTCATTGGTGAAAACACCCCTCCAGAATGACCAACCTCAAACCTGTGCTTAAACTTTCAAATAGACTTCACTTTTTCAGGAAGATTTTCAGTGTTGCTTGCAGTGGCGGACTAAGAAAATTGAGGGCCCGGGGCGGAATTCTGAGATGAGGCCCCTAAGGAGTGAAAGTTGGGAATATGAAGGGGGGCGGCAGCCTTTTTGGCCCGCCCTGCCCCGCCGTGATTGAGCAAAAGCCTAAGAAACAAAGAAATGAGTTGTTAACTTGACTATAAAACCAAAAGTAAAACCGTTCAATGATCATATTCAAAGATTTGCCTCGTTATCCCAAACATTTCATAACAATCGGTCAAATGTGCCACACAGTGGCGTAGTCAGAATTTGAGGGCGGAGAGGGCGGGAAGGGCAAAGGCAACGACGAGAGCGTAAGTCGGCGAGGGGTAGGGCCGCAGACGACATTTTTTGAGTATAATAATAATAATGCTGATAATAATCGGTATTTTTCATGCGTTTCGCGATTTCGGTTTTTTGACGTTTTCACGAAAATTACTTGATAGACAAACTTCTTTTCAGAAAAATTTTGCTTTTCTTGAAAATTTTCACCAGAAATGTTTTTTGTATCGGTTTAGTGTGGGATGAAGTGCCGTGGGCGCTTGGGAGGTAGGAGAGTGGGGTCATTCACCCACCCTCACCGCCCTTGGCCATGCCGCTGACCACCAGTACCTACAAGAAATTCGAGGGTTCAGCTTTGGATGTTGAATTGGATTTGGAATGTTATTGACTCAATGCTTGAACCTACTATATACAAAATTATGAATAATGTGAATTTCTACTACCTGCAGCACGCAGACGAGATAATTTTGTTGTTTTATCAGTAGGTAGTGGGATACCTTGGACCAGCCCCTCTCCTTCTCCTTTAAGCCCCGCCCCTCACTCTGAGGCCACGCCCACCTGTCAGATTTTGACAGGTGACATTTGACAGCTGTCATCTGTCAGATTTTGACAGCTGTCACATTTGACAGGTGACTTTTGACAGCTGTCACATTTGACAGGTGACGTTTGACAGCTGTCACATTTGACAGGTGACTTTTGACAGCTGTCACATTTGACAGGTGACGTTTGACAGCTGTCACATTTGACAGGTGACGTTTGACGGCTGTCACATTTGACGGGTGACATTTGACAGCTGTCTAACTTGACAGGTGATGGCCGCCATGACAGTGGAGGGAAAGCGGGAAATTTGAATTAGACAGCTGTCTCAATTGACAATTGACAGCCGTCAGATGATGGCCGCCATGACGGTTGAGGGAAGAGCGGGAAATTTGAATTTGAAATCTGACGTATGTGATAGGTGACAGCTGTCAGATTGACATTTGATACCTGTCAGATGATGGACGCCATGACAGTTGAGAAAAGAGCGGGACATTTGAATTTGAAAGGTGACGTACGTGACAGCTGACGTATGCGACAGGTGACAGCTGTCAGATTGACATTTGACACCTGTCAGATGATGGCCGCCATGACAGTTGAGAAAAGAGCGGGAAATTTGAAATAGACAGGTGACAGGTTTTTGACAAATGGTTGATGATGGACGCCATGACAGTTTTCGGAACTGTGCTATCTTCAAGCCTCCGCTAGATAGAGCTGCCTACTACAGGTTTCTAACTGTGATTTCCTCAAGCTTCCGCTAGATGGAGCCACTGGTATAAGAGGTTTCTAACTGTGATATCCGCAAGCCTCCGATAGATGGAACCACCCGGAAGTTTGTTGTAAAAGAGCGGGAAATTTGAATTTCAAACAAATTGGTGATTCTGATAGGTACCTACAGCTAACTTGTTCGCCAACGCGGGTTTCTAACTGTGGTATCCTCAAGTCTCAGCTAGATGGAACCACTTCATATATCTGTCCGTTTGTTGTGAATGAGCGGGAAATTCAAATTCAGTAGGCCATAGATATAGGTGACATTTGACATATGCCTAATTTAAATCTGACAGGTGACAGATGATAGCCGCCATGACATACAGAAAAAGAGCGGGCATTTTGAAATAGACAAATGACGTAGGTGACAAATGATTGATGATGATTGCCATGACAGTTTCGGAACTGTGCTATCCTCAAGTCTCCGCTAGATAGAGTTGCCTACTACAAGTTCCTGACTGTCAGATGATGGCCGGCATGACAGTTTAGAGAAGAGCGGGAAATTTGAATTTCAAAACAGAGAGCGAGAAGTTTGAATTTGACTCTCGCTTGATGGGGCAACCGGTATCACAGATTCCTAACTGTGATACTTACTTTCAAGCCTCCGATAGATTGAACCGCCTAATACGTCTGGCAGTTTGATTCAAATATCTTGGCGCTAAATTCAAAGATCAAAACTGCTAAAATAGCGAGGATGTGTGGACAAGAATTTTGAATAGTGTCAGAATTCAATGATATCGATAATATACTGGAGAAGATTTTGCCTTTATCTAAATACGTACTTACTAAGGCTTGCGTTATGACAGATTTGAGCTCTATACATCTGAAAACAAAAAAAACACGTTTATATCACACCCAGAAATTAGAATATATTTCTCACAAACTAAATAAACACTTATCATAATACATTTTTCATCATAATTGTCAAGTCAAAATTTGGCGATATCGATTATTGCGCACAGAGATCCGCGAATGGTGATAATTTTGTGGGACACTGCTTATAAATTGGGACACAAAATGGGACAATGGGACGTTGCTTATACTATTACATTGGACACAAAATTAGACAGTCAGACACAAAATGGGACAGTGGGACACAAAGTGGGACAGTGGGACACAAAATGGGACAGTGGGACACACAATGGGACAGTGGGATACTGCTTATACATACCTACGTTTTACTCTACTCCACCCATGAACTAATGACTAATACGAGATTATATTTATTATTATATCTAAAACAGTTTTCCTTCTTCAAGACAGTTGTCAAGATGCGTTTGATCAAGCAACATGCTACTATATGCATTAATGCTATTCATAATTCTAGTTATGTATCTGATTCATCTAAACATGGATCTTTGTTGCCAACAAACGTCAGATGCTTAATTTGCGGTCCATCGAACTGTGGAAAAACAAATTTGATGTTGAGTCTGATTTACGACAAAAATGGATTGAAATTTGAGAATCTGTACGTATTTAGTAAATCATTACATCAATTCAAATATCTGCAGCTTGCAGATATCCTTTCGCCGATTAAGGAAATTCAATTCTTTACTTATGGTAACAATGATGAAATACCACCACCGAATGACGCTTTATCCAATTCTATTTTCATATTTGATGATATAGCATGTGATAAGCAACATGCAGTCAGATCATATTTTTGCATGGGACGTCATAATGGAATTGACAGTTTTTACTTGTGTCAGAGTTATAGTAGAATTCCAAAACATTTAATTCGAGATAACGCAAACCTACTGGTATTATTCAAACAAGATAATATGAATTTGAGAAAGATATACGACGACCATATTAATTCGGACATGTCTTTTAAAACCTTCCAAGAAGTATGTGCGCTCTGTTGGAATGATTATAAATATGGATTTTTGGTTATTGATAAAGATCGTGAGCCTAAGAATGGTCGCTACAGGAAGGGCTTTGACGTATTTATAATACTGTAACATTTCAGCAAACACCTCAGTGTTATTTCAGTCATGCAAAGGGAAAGTACTTCCCTCGACTTACAACAGAACATTATTCACACTAGAAATATTATAAGAGAAAAATGTAATTTAATCAAAAGAAAACGAGAAGATGATGAGGAATTTTTGAAAATGAAATACAGACCAATAACAGAACCGCTAAGCAAAATTTTGGGAAGCACTACTAATCATAGTCAAAAATCAATATCAGCACTACCACCTATAATTTCCAAATGCACGTCTTCAACAAGCAAAGAACAACACAAGAAAACATTAAAGCGACCTCGGAACGTTGTACATCTCAGAAATATAAAAAATAAATCACTAAAACCAACACATACCACATCGGACCGTGAATCAGTTTCTATTTCCGAAACTAAATGTCAGCCCCAAAGAGAAGATAAAGAAGAGAAAGAAGAATCCTCGAAAGCATCAGCTTTTACCACACCAAGTCAGGAAACAATCTTCACATTGGAGAATCAACCCAAATTGACGCGACCTCGGGATGTTGTACATTACCGCAATATGAAGTATAACTCAGCAAACCTAACGACATCTACCACATCAAGTTCAAAATTGAATGAAAATGAATTACAATCGAATAGTCAAAGTAGAGAAGGAGAAGAGAAGAAAACACACATAGAGCAACCGTCGTCAGCAGCTAACACGCGCAAACAACATTTAGATGTTTCCTATTACCTCTCCAAACTCAAAAGTGGCGGTGATTGCAGTACAATGGATTTAACGTCGGGCGTTAGATATTCAGACAGACGTTATATTCTTGGAGATTCTGTTATAAATTTCAAAGAAAATCAGCTAGAAGTGGATGATCGAACTTACGACATTACTCCAGGCCTGGCTGAACTGATCTTCAAGAAAGATCCTAATTTGGGAGTGATTCAAGAAGCAGATAAAAAATTATATTGTACGATTTTAAAAACGACCAATGCGCTTCGAAAACGTTATAGTTCGACCGAAAATATTTGTGAAAAAGTGAAGAGAAATCCAAAGTACAAAACGGTTATTGAACCTTTATTGTCTATATCTCGAAACAAAGCTAAAAGTAAAACTGGTGGAGGTGTGAAAGAAATAAATGCAAATAAATTGGTTGAACAGCTAGAAACCTTATTCTATGATAAAACATCTGACCACTCACAAGAAATTATACGTATTGAGAGGAGCTTGAGGGAATCGGGGATTATTTTATAAAATGCAGGAGTATTTTTAATTAGTCTGTCTCTAGATGTGCTCCAAGAACAATGTCAACTGTGAAAAAGCAAATTGTGGATGAAATCCATAAACCAGCCAGAAAAAATTTCAAAAGGAGACGAGTTATACTAAAAGGCATAGATGATTTGTGGCAAGCCGATCTTATTGACTTGAAGCTTTATGCTGAAAAAAATAGAGGATATTCCTATTTACTCTGTGTGATTGATTGCTTTTCAAAGTACGCCTGGGTACGACCACTGAGACAAAAATCTGCTGCAGAGGTTGCAACCGCGTTTGAAAACATCTTACTAGGAAAAAGAGCGCCTAAAAATCTACAAACTGATGATGGAACTGAATTTTACAACAAATTATTCAAATCTATCACAAAAAGATGCAAAATCAACCACTACTCAACATATAGCACTCTCAAGGCCTCTATCGTTGAACGATTCAACAGAACGCTGAAAAACGCTCTTTGGAAGCAGTTCAGTCTACAAGGAAACTATAAATGGTATACAATCATAGAATCATTGGTATCAAAGTATAATGAAACTAAACATAGAACTATTGGGAGAAGTCCAATTTCAGTTAAAGGGAAACGTATTGAGAAATATCTGTTGAAATATGTTTACAAAGATGATGATACACCTCCAAAAGTTCTTCCGAATCATAAAGTTGGAGATCATGTGAGAATTTCCAAATACAAAGCGTTATTTGCTAAGGGATATACTCCTTCATGGAGTACTGAAATATTCAAGATCAGAAAAATTAAAAGAACAGATCCTGTAACGTATCTTTTAAAAGATTCACTTGGGAAAGATATAGCTGGTGGTTTCTACAAGGAAGAAATTCAACACGTCAAGTATCCGAAACACTATCTGGTTGAGAAGATTCTGAAGCTGAAAGGAAATAAAGCTCTTGTTAAATGGTTAGGTTTTGACACAATGCATAATAGTTGGATTAATAAAAATGATATAGTATAAATAGAAAGTGTTTTTTATTTCGACAGCATTCTTGCTTATGTCCTAGTCATGGTAAAACCTTCGAGAGGCTCACGAAAAAAGCGTATTATACCAACACCGCGGTTTGGATCTGGTTTATCCATTAGTGCAGACAATTTTTTATCTCTTTTACCGAAAAGAAAATTGTCAAATGTAGATTTGGCTTATCTAGCAAAGAAATACAAAATACCACATTTCAGAGGTGTTTTTATGAGCGATACACTCCCCAAAAAGCCTAAGAAAATCGAATTTGCAATTTTGAACTTAGATACTATCAGAAGAAGTGGTACTCATTGGGTTTGTTACAAAAAAGTTGGCAACAGTGTGAAGTTTTTCAACAGCTTAGGGAACAAAAAGCCTCCAAGAAGTTTGAGTCGATATATGAAAGGATTTAACATCACTGTAAATAGGACTAAATATCAAGAACCCAATACGTACATCTGCGGACAACTGTGCTTATTATTTTTACTAGGTTACATCTGCTAACATGGGTTTGAATTTTGGAAAAGTATATAAATCACGATGTATATCTAAGAAAAAGCACAGTCTAAATACCACAAGCAAGCCTAACACAAGGCTTACAGCAAAAAATATAAAATTTTTGCAGTTGATGGGTTATAAAATTCCATGGTAACATCACGATGGATATGTTGGAATTAGAAGAAACACCCGCAGCTGATAATTCAATAGAAGGTATTGAGTTTCACAGTCATCATCCCTATGCTGCAAATAAATTTCAACCGGGGGATGAGATACGCATCAGCCTTCAACATCAGGATATTTACACATTACCTAGTCAAAGTTTTTTATACTTAGAAGGAAAATTTTTAAATGAAGATGGTAGTGCTAAAGCCAAGGATTCCTGTAAATTGATCAATAATGCTTTTGCTTTCCTGTTCGATGACATTAGATACGAACTCGGTGGTGTAGAAATCGATCGAGTAAGAAATCTGGGAATAACCACTACTCTTAAAACATTCGTGTCTTCTTCTCTGGGATATGACAAACATCAACATCATGGATGGTGCAGACCACAAAGTAGTTCGCTTGACATCGTGAAAAATGGCTTCTTCAGTGTTTGCTTACCGCTGTCCAATCTGATTGGCTTTGCAGAGGATTATCGGAAAGTTATAATAAACGTTAAACAAGAATTAATACTTTTGAGATCTAGAAATCAGGATAATTGTTATGTATCACCTGTATTGGTACAAAATGAAGAGCCCCCCAAAGCAACAATCGAGATAACAAAATTGTCTTGGAACGTTCCGTATGTTGGAGTTGATGATCATCAGAGACTTTATTTGATGCAATATTTGAAGACCGAAAAAATTATTTCAGTCGGTTTTCGAAGTTGGGAGCTTTTTGAATATCCAGTACTACCATCATCTCGAAAACAAGTATGGAGTATCAAGACTTCAACTCAAATGGAGAAACCTCGCTATGTGATTCTGGCTTTCCAAACAGGAAGAAATAATACAGTGAAAAAAGACACTAGCATATTCGATCATTGCAACATCAGCAATGTCAAATTATTTCTCAATTCTAAATCATACCCGTATGATGATTTAAATATTGACTTCGCCAAAAATTACTATGCTTTGCCATACAATTTATATTACAAATTCCGAGAATCATTTTATAACGATGAAGTAACCTATCCACTTCTATCATTTGAAAATTTTAAAGATATTGCCCCTTTAATTGTAATTGATTGTTCAAAGCAGTCAGAAGTTGTAAAAACAAGTCCAGTTGATGTTAAGCTTGAATTTGAAGCATCCGCTGCTTTTCCCAACGATACAACTGCTTACTGTCTGATAATACACGATCGAATAATTGAATATAATCCACTAACCAGCATCGTTCGAAAAAGAGTCTCCCTATAAACGTTTCGGCTAGAGAAGGCGTAAACCTACACTTTGGAACGCGAAAATCGCCTATAAATTGGAAAAGAACCTTCAAAAACATCATTCTGTCAAGACCCATAGCATAGTGAACATCATGGAGTTCCTTCAACATTTGTATGCTTTGTCAACAGAATATCCTCTAAACAAAAGTGGTTCGAAGCGATTAGTACCTTGTTTGGTTGGAATGGTTCCATGTGTCGTCATTGAAGAAAGAAACAGAGGAAGACTTCTCATATCACCGGAAGTATTCAAAAATATCGAAACATCAGGCTGCAAAACGAAAATCGACGGTTTTCTCAACACTAATGCCGTTCCAATACCAGCAACTGAAAACCCTCCATTCATAAATATTGACTTTGATGGAAGTGGACGTCGAAAAGTAGTTAAATTTCGGAAAGAACAAGAACTTCACGACATTTATTTCTCTGTCGGGCTACATCCAGAAATTTCTCTGGTCAAAAGTGAATGGAATTTAATTTCTGAGAAATATGATGAGCTCCTGAAATTACTAGATATTTTGGAGAAATTTTCCAAATCTATCAATTAAAGTTGGTCTTTTGCACATATTTCACGTAAACTCTGTATATTAGGATAAATAATTATTTTGTAACTACAATACCTAACTGAATAGATGATAATTTTTAATAAAAATGTGAAAAGTTTATTCGTTTTTTATTATAATGCAACAAAAAAAAAACATCCTTGCAATATCGCATTGGTGGACAAGTTAGTTGTAGGTACCTACTTGCAGAATCACGAATTTAATGTCACCTTTATCTATCGAAGTCAAGTTTCCCGCTCATTTACAACAAACAGACAGATATATGAGGTGGTTCCATCTAGTGGCGGCTTGAGGATATCACAGAAACTCGCATTGACGAAACATTTCAGTCGTTTTTTTATTTGAATTAAATCACCAGTAGATATAACCTACCTACCTACCTACCTACAAAAACATGCAGAAACAGAAAAACATTACTTCAAATTTTGATAAGGTTTGAATTCTTTTTCACCAAACAAAAAGAGACACAAAATAGCTAGTCAGGTTTATTGAGAATTACGATTTTGTCCTGTGTGTAATGAGGCAGAGATAGTGCTGGTATTAATAGTTCGGTTGAAAGAAGTTCTACTACAGTAGCCATTGTGAAGTTCCGTCGTTAATATTAATTTTGTTTTTTCAAAATCGTGAAGTTTCGATTTACTATGAATTTCGAGGAACTAGACCGCGCTGGTGCCTTGAAGGAGTTCATTAAACTATCAACTTTGGAAATAGGCACCCATTACAAAATCTACAAAATATCAAGAAACCCAACACGGTATGGAGACACCGTTGTAGCAGATTTGGGTGACTTCTTAGTCAACCTACCAAAACGGTATCGCGAAATATTCCATAACGCTGCAATTGAGGACTTCAATTCAAATCACGGAGGCAAAATGTACCTGGAAGTGAAGAAAATTATCACCATTCGCGGATCTCTGTGCGCAATAATCGATATCGCCAAAATTTGACAATTATGATGAAAAATGTATCATTATAAGTGTTTATTTAGTTTGTGAGAAATATATTCTAATTTCTGGGTGTGATATAAAGGTGTTTTTTTTTTGTTTGTTTTTAGATGTATAGAACTTAAATCTGTCATAACGCAAGCCTTAGTAAGTAGGTATTCAGATAAAGGCAAAATCTTCTCTAGTATATTATCGATATCATTGAATTCTGACACTATTTAAAATTCTTGTCCACACATCCTCGCTATTTTTAGCAGTTTGGATCTTTGAATTTAGCGCCAAGATATTTGAATCAAACTGCCTGACGTATTAGGCGGTTCAAACTAGCGGAGGCTTGAAAGTGAGTATCACAGTTAGGAATCTGTAATACCGGTTGCCCCATCAAGCGAGAGTCAAATTCAAACTTCTCGCTCTCTGTTTTGAAATTCAAATTTCCCGCTCTTCTCTAAACTGTCATGCTGGCCATCATCTGACAGTCAGGAACTTGTGGTAGGCAACTCTATCTAGCGGAGACTTGAGGATAGCACCGTTCCGAAACTGTCATGGCGATCATCATCAATCATTTGCCACCTACGTCATTTGTCTATTTCAAAATGCCCGCTCATTTTCTGAATGTCATGGCGGCTATCATCTGTCACCCGTCATATTTGAATTAGGCATATGTCAAATGTCACCTATATCTATGGCCTACCGAATTTGAATTTCCCGCTCATTTACAACAAACGGACAGATATATGAAGTGGTTCCATCTAGCTGAGGCTTGAGGATACCACAGTTAGAAACCCGCGTTGGCGAACAAGTTAGCTGTAGGTACCTATCAGAATCACCAATTTGTTTGAAATTCAAATTTCCCGCTCTTTTACAACAAACTTCCGGGTGGTTCCATCTATCGGAGGCTTGCGGATATCACAGTTAGAAACCTCTAATACCAGTGGCTCCATCTAGCGGAAGCTTGAGGAAATCACCGTTAGAAACCTGTAGTAGGCAGCTCTATCTAGCGGAGGCTTGAAGATAGCACAGTTCCGAAAACTGTCATGGCGTCCATCATCAACCATTTGTCAAAAACCTGTCACCTGTCTATTTCAAATTTCCCGCTCTTTTCTCAACTGTCATGGCGGCCATCATCTGACAGGTGTCAAATGTCAATCTGACAGCTGTCACCTGCCACATACGTCAGCTGTCACGTACGTCACCTTTCAAATTCAAATGTCCCGCTCTTTTCTCAACTGTCATGGCGTCCATCATCTGACAGGTATCAAATGTCAATCTGACAGCTGTCACCTATCACATACGTCAGATTTCAAATTCAAATTTCCCGCTCTTCCCTCAACCGTCATGGCGGCCATCATCTGACGGCTGTCAATTGTCAATTGAGACAGCTGTCTAATTCAAATTTCCCGCTTTCCCTCCACTGTCATGGCGGCCATCACCTGTCAAGTTAGACAGCTGTCAAATGTCACCTGTCAAATGTGACAGCCGTCAAACGTCACCTGTCAAATGTGACAGCTGTCAAACGTCACCTGTCAAATGTGACAGCTGTCAAAAGTCACCTGTCAAATGTGACAGCTGTCAAACGTCACCTGTCAAATGTGACAGCTGTCAAAAGTCACCTGTCAAATGTGACAGCTGTCAAAATCTGACAGATGACAGCTGTCAAATGTCACCTGTCAAAATCTGACAGGTGGGCGTGGCCTCAGAGTGAGGGGCGGGGCTTAAAGGAGAAGGAGAGGGGCTGGTCCAAGGTATCCCACTACCTACTTTTATCTTTCCCCTCTTTTGAAAAGAAATAATAAAATACAAAATTTCAAAGGCTTGAGGCCCCTGGCACTCTGATATCCAGAGCCGGGGCCCCTTAAGCCTGAAGTGAAAATAATTCTAAGGAGATTCCGTGATACAGACACACCTCTATTGCCTGTGTGTAGGCCCTTAAACCTGTTGTCATGGGGCCTACCAACGTAACTTTAAAATGAAAAAAAAAGAATAGCAATGTTACTCCCTAAATAATGTGCAAAAAAATGACCATCAAGGAAAAAAATTGAAATTTTTGGATTTTATCCGAATTTTTTTGCAGTATTTTTACAAACAAGAGAAATTGGGGGCCCCATCAGATGACTGAGGCCCCGAGGCCCGGGGCGGACCGCCACCCCCCCTTCTCCCCCCCCCCCCCCCCCCTAGTCCGCCACTGGTTGTTCGGTTAATTGTCTTAACGAATACACCTCTAGGTTCGATATATTATCGCTTACATCTCGATTTACACTCGGATCCCCTCGTGAAAATCCCCGATGTAGTCATACTCATAATGTCATAATACACCTCACCTATCGGTGTACCTATTACCTACATACGACAATTAACCGAACAATACTTCTTCCTGAAAAAGTGAAAACTGTTTGATGGTCTAAGGTCTAAGGTCGGTCATTCTGGAGGGGTGTTTTCACCAGTGGCGTAATTAGAGGGGGGGTTTCGAGGTGAACCCCCCCCCCCCCTCATTGGCCATCGAAACATTTTTTTAACATGTATTTGAACTTGAAATGATCAATCATAGTCGCAGCTTTTACAAATAACAGTTTTTCAATAACATTCTTCAGTCGTGATTCCCCCTTCCCATTGTACACTTCTAGTTACGCCACTGGTTTTCACCAATGGCTTTGGTGGTAATACACTTATACGGCCTACTATTTCGAGGAGTGAGTTGAATTGCCAAAAAAAAAAACACCGACAGAAGATACTTAACGCTAATACGATTCAGTTTTGGAAATGAAAATGTTGAGTAGGTAGGTATATCTAATTGAGTGGAATGAAATGAGAAGGTGAAAACATGCGACAACAAAAGATTTTGAATGAATAATTAGGTGTGATAAAAACTGTGAAGTGAACAAATTATGTAAACCTACGTAACGTCATATTGTAGAAATATAATATATCTATAATAATATACGAGTAGCGTAGAGGTAGGTATACCTAAATTAAATTGTGACGCATTGGGTCTAATGACTTTAATGAAATCTGATCAAAGTCTAGCTAAATATACTATTATTTATAATTTATAAAATAGGTACAGAGTTATTTAAAACTGTCGGACACATTCTTTCTATAGGTATTGCTATTAATTCGTAATTCCTTAAGCCCCGAAGACCCAAACCCAAAGTTTGGTCCTACTGAATTGTATGAGAGAGAGAAAATTGAAAAAATCCAAGTCCATAATATCCAAAAGAACATTCGCTATAGATTCCAAGTAATTATTTCTCGAATGGATTTAGATATAAATTGAAAAAAGGTAAATATGGGGTTACGAGTTTTGAGCTAGATTCGTTGATAATGTGTATTTGAGAGCAGAGCAAAAATACTTTCCAAAGGTATTTGGAACTTATTACTTAAAAAAAGTATTTGCAAATACTTTCAAAGATACTTTTGCGCTACTCAAATACTTTTGCTTTGTTTGAATACTTTTGCTTTGTTTGAATACTTTTGCGTTATTTGAATACTTTTTCGTGATTGGAATTCTTTGTAAATTGTACTTAAATTCTTTTGTTAGTTCATTTTTCTGATATGTCGCTGTCACCCGGTGGATGACGCTACCTCTAGAGAATTCAGATCTGCTTAATAGATTACATTTCAAAGCTAGTAATTGCATAAAGTCAATTCAGCCATACATTCTACAGTCATGTGGAAAAAGTCTTGAATAGTGGGTATGTTTACAAAACAGAACTCTCACCACTGGATTACTGCTATTAATTAACAGATGGCACACTTGCCTGTACCGCTTATCTTGAACTTGATTATCTGAACATATTTATTTAACTTCACTTTGGTCCCTTCTGACGCGGTATAATGCCTACAGCACCCAAGCTTTCACTACTTTCACAATAGGCTATAACTGGTGAGGAAGCAGAAATGAGGGAATGATTCAACAACACGATTCACAAAGAATGACACCGATGACTTGAAACGTGCCTGAAATTCACACATCAAAAGTGAAAGCGGGACGAATAAAGAGTGAAAAGAGTTTTCTAAAAAAGGATTTGAGAGCGGTTTTGGTAACATAAATGATTGTCTTTGTTGCGGTCTCTTTTAGTTTCGAAAATGTCCAAAAAACCGGTTTTGTTTTTCGTCTTTGGTTCTCGGGCTACTTTTGAGAGTGTAGACTTTTCGCCGCAGGCCGAAACAAATTACATAATTTCAAAACCATCAAAACTATACCTAAGTACCGTATGTTCATTAAAAAAATCAATAAAGGGAGGCTGTGACGCAAGCCATTCGATCCGAAAACGGCCAGGTTATCATCGGTCCACGGCCTCCCATTATTGAATTTTTTAATGAACATACTGTGGATACCTCCTTCTTCAAACTATACCTAACTAGGTAGTGGGAGCGGTATGCAAAAGCATACCGCATTTTGGAGTGCAGTAACGAGATTTTGCATGGGCGTACTTTATACCAAGACAAGCGATTTGACCCGCAGCACTCGATATTTCGTCCCTTAGGGGGCCAATGGGGGCCCTCCAAATTTTCAAGATGCAAGAACTTTCACAAAATGATCATTGAGTATCGTCATGTATGTCATAAGTGAAGCTTACGGGTCTATTGATAATGTTTTCATCAAATGTCGTCGTGTCCGATTCATTCTTCACATTTGAAAAAAAAATTCTTTCGTAGAGGTCAAAAAAACTGTTTTTATTTTTTCTGCTGTGCAAGGAAACGATAAATTTATATGTTTTGTTGCGTTCTTAACTAAATCGCGTTCCGTAAGCCCAAATATGAAGACAATTTTTCCGCAATATCATTTTCCCAAGAAGAGGTGACCTCTTCAGTACACTTTTTTCAACAGCATTTTTTCCAATGTTTCTAGTGGATAAGACTGTCAATTTTTGCAGATATGAGAAGCTTGAACTCTTTTCTTAGTAATTTCCATGCAGCATGGCTTCAAAACACACAAGAGAGCCCTAAAACTTTTTTTTTCTGCTGGGCCGTCAAATTTTTGGCATGTTGATTTTGTAGTAGGGGAGACGCGTAAATAAATAAGATCTAGTCTAGGCGAATAAAATCTACCGGAAAATATACCTACTTACACCTAACGACTCTGCATTTTGTTGTACTGCGATAAAACACGGCATGGAAGAATATTTTCTGTTGAAATCAAATCGCCTGCGCCTGCAGCCTGGATTAAATACTGGTCCGCGTCTCTCCTACTATGAAATCAAAATATCGTAAGTTGGACGGCCCAGCAGAAACAAAAATTTTTTGGGCTCCCTTGGGCGTTTTAGAGTCATGTTGCTTCGCAACTACCAGGAAAAGAGTTCGAGGTTTCCATTCCTGCAAAAATTACGAGTGATATCCAGTGGTGACATAGAAAGAAATGCTCTTGGAAAAGAGGTACCGAAGAGGCCACTTCTTTGAAAAATACCATTACAAGAAAAATTTCTTTATAATTAGGTTTAGGGAATGCGATTTAGTTGGGAACGCAACAGAACATATGAATTTATCGTCTTCTTGCATAGAAGAAAAAATAAAAACAGTTTTTTTGACCTCTGCCAAAGAATTTGTTTTTCAAGTGTGAAGAATGAATCGGACACAACGACAATTAATTGATGAAAATATTTTCAATAGACCCGTAAGCTTCACTTATGACATACATGACGATACTCAATGATCGTCATGTGGAACTTCTTGCATCTTGAAAATTTGGAGGGCCCCCATTGGCCCCCTAAGGGACAAAATATGGAGTGCTGCGGGTCAAATCGCTTATCTTGGTATAAAGTATGCCCATACCAAATCTCGTTACTGCACTCCAAAATGCAGTATCGATGTGTTTTTAGGTGTGTACCGCTTGCACTAAGGTACCTCCTGTTTGAAGTAGGATATGTAGGTATAGTTTTGTTTTGGCTAGTAAGGATGAAGTTAAATTGATAAAATAAGGCGTTGCGTAATGAATAAATGGTAAATTTCTGTCAAGAAATAAGCCCGCTGCGATTGGTTCCGCAACGCCTTATTTCACCAATTCAACTCCAATCCTTGACGGAACTTTGATACTGAAGGGTAACTTTTATTATTGTTTACACGACTGTAGAGCGCAGGTCTATATCTTCAACGGACGTGCAACTCGTTCATAGGTAGAATGAGAGGCGTTTTTTTTTAGACTTTCCTCAATCTTTGCCATATTTTTCACTGAAGACTCTGATATAAGTAGAAGAAACCAACCTGCACAGTTGGCGGAGGAGCTGTAAATCGAAGATTTACCGTTCTCCAAGCTTTACAGGACTTTTCCAGAGCTCTCGCGAATAGACGAGGAACAGATACTGATAGTGAAATATTCCAGAGTCAGAATAACCGGAACAAGAACTTTTGAGAATTTTGCGGCAGAGCACCAGACCATTCTAGAACTAATGAGCAGATGCACCTATAGGTTCTGTAAGAGATGGCTTTGGACCGAGGCAAAAGGCTCAGTTGAATTCAGAGCGCCGAGGGTGCGATGGTCCGAACACCAACGCGAATAAGTGAAGGGCAACAAGAGATAAGCGATTCTTGAACATTTCCCGACAATTTTTCTCAAAATTCTTTGGCTTATCGAGATCGAGCTCGGACTCAAATGACGGAGCTTAAAAATGAAGCCCCGATTGACGATTTCCACTTTGTGATTATTCGGAAAAAGCCTCGGAAAAAGCTTTGAAAAATATTTCAATATTTTGTTCAATTATTACGGAAGAAGGTCCTCGATATTCGTTTCAATCTTTCTCTCGAATTCAAATTTCCCAACCAAGAGGACGTCTCGTACAAAAATTTCCATCCGTTCCTTACTACTTGTCGAAAAAGTTTTGTGGTGAAGATAACAGATTTTTTAGCGCATTTTCCATCTTGATGAAAATCGCTATTGCAACCGCTTTGTCCGTCCGTCCGTCCGTCCGTCCGTCCGTCCGTCCGTTCCTCGAACTCCTCCCAAACTAGACGCCCTAGCTTTCTAATTTTTTCGCTGTTACATAGCTGCCACTCCCAAAGGAGGGCTAGGCTATATTTAATGTCTATATTGCGCCGCCAACATAGAGAAAACCGCCCCCGATAAACTTGAAATAACATGATATTGCAATTTCTCCCAGACCTACTGCTCTGGTGTTCTCATTTTATAAATAATACATAGTTACCACTTATAAACGTAAGCCCAGAAACATTCCGCCTTCAATATGCGCCGCCGATATGAAAAAATTGCTAAAAACCGCCCCCAATCACTTTAAAATGAAAAACATAAACCCGAAGACATAGCGATCTAATTCTTTCGGTATATGAACAGCTGACTAAAAATGGGAAAGGATAGGCTACTTTTGGTTAGTCGCCGCCCCCAGATTCCGCCCCCAAACGACAAATAGTGCAACTTTCACAATTTACTTTCACAATTTTACTGACTGAGATGTTCTCTCAAACATTTAGAAACTGCCAACTCAAATGGTGCAACATTTGCTTGCCGAACGCTGCCGCTCCCACACGCCGCCCCCAAAGTAAGAGATAAATGAAAAACATGAACCCGAAGACATAACGATCTAGGTCTTTCGCTATATAGATAGCTGACTAAAAATGGGAAAATATAGGCTACTTGTGATATGGCGCCGCCTCCGACTTCCGCCCCCAAAAGAAAAAAAGTGCAACTTTCAATAATTTGGACTGATTCAGATGTTGTTGTTACCTCAAACATTCAGAAACTGTTAACTCAAACTGTGCAAGAATTTCTTTGCCAAACTCTGCCGCTCCCACACGCCGTCCCCAAAGCAAGAGATGAATTAATGTAAAACATAAACCTGAGGACAAAGCGATCTAATTGTTCCGCTATATAGATAGCTTACTGAAAATGGGAAAAGATAGGCCACTTTTGATTAACAGCCGCCTCCAGCTTCCGCCCCCCAAACAAAAAAAAAACAACTTTCACAATTTTCACTGATTGTCATATTTCCTTAAACATTTAGAAACTCTCAACTCAAACTGTGCAACAGTTACTTTTCCGAATGCTGCCGCCCCCAAACGCTGCCCTTAAAGTAAGAGATAAATGAAAAACACAAACCCAAAGACATAACGATCTAATTCTCCTGCTATAGGAATAGCTGACTGAAAATGGGAGAGGATAGGCTACTTTTGATATGGCGCCGCCTCCAGCTTCCGCCCCCAAAAGAAAAAAGTGCAACTTTCAACAATTTTCACTGATTTGGATGTTAATGTTACCTCAAACATAGATAAACTCCCAGCTCAAACTATGCAAGAATTTCTTTGCCAAACTCTGCCGCTCACACACGCCGCCCCCCAAGTAAGAGATAAATGTAAAACATAAACCTGAAAATTAACGATCTGATTCTTTCGCTATATGTATAGATGACTGAAAATGGGAAGAAATAGGTCACTTTGGATTAATCGCCGCCTCCAGCTCCCGCCCCCAAACAAAAAAATGCAGCTTATTTATTCATTTCCACTCATTTCCTTACACATTTGGAAACTCCCAACTCAAACTGTGCAACAGTTACTTTCCCGAATGCTGCCGCCCCCACACGCTGCCGTCAAAGTAAGAGATGAATGAAAAACATAAGCCCGAAGACATAACGATCTAATTCTTTCGCTATATGGATAGCCGACTAAAAATGGGAAAGAATAGGCTACTGTAGATTAGTGGCTGCTCCCAGCTTCCACCTCCAAACAAAAAAATATTGATTATTGAAAGAATTTTCATTCAAATCTGTTTCATTGACAAGTACCCCATTCTGATAACAAAAAATCACAATGTGTTTCGACTGAAGAGAGTGGGCAAAGAATGATGTTTCTCCTTCAACCAAATTTCTTTACATTCATAATATGCCTCTTTAAGAAAATGCGCTACTGAGACTCACGCACGTGAAGGCATACTCACTTGTTTACACTTATCCATGCCAACACGAGATGATTCAAGAAAGCCCGCAGAGACAGAATGAAAAGTAAAGATCTTTATCTTTGTATCGCATCACACACTTTTGAAACTTAGGCAATAGGCAGCAATAGGCAAATTCTCAACAAAATTGGTATTAGGTACCTCACTCCAACCGTAAGGCCCAGTCTTACGAAACCGAAATAGAGTTACCTGAGTATAAATCTAGCCTGGGATAAATGGCATTCCGACAAAGGTACCTAGGAGATTGTACCGAGTAGCAGTACCGGATTAAGCTCGGGATTAAGGCCTAGGCCAACGAGGCCCGGGCCTAGGGCGGCAAAATTTTGGGGGCGGCAAAATCGAGGAAATTTTCTTTGTAATACTTTTATTGTGACATTCGTCATCACCAGGTGTTGTTGATTCAACACTTCCTTTTGTTTTCTGGTTAGAAGTATAAATTTTTCAAGTCTCATGTTTTGAATTTTGATCTTTGTGATACATTTTTGTCCAATGATTAAGATAATAAAAACCCGGAAAAAAGAGTTCGTTGTAATCAGTGAACATTCGTTGGTATGATTTGCTCGTTGGGAGGGGGAGGGGGGGTCAAATTTGAAGCAAGCCTAGGGGCGGCCAATACGTTAATCCGGTACTGCCGAGTAGATATAGCTATACCGAGCTTATCCCGGTTTCTTCAGACTGGGCCTAAGTCGTATAAGTTACCTACCTACCAATCCTAACGTAAAGGTAGGTATAGGTAGTAAGTACCCTGTACTAACTATAATAATGGCGCGATATACCTATCCACCTGTGACGAGTAAGTTGACTTTGTATTTTTTCTAACGACGTCACAACGTGTCTTGCAAAATCAGAAATCAGAACTACCTATTCCGAGGATACGGCTTTGATCTTTATTCCTGCGAGAAATATAACAGCATTTCTTGAAAACAAAACCGCGATGACGTGAATCCGACCACGTGCTTTCCAGACCCATAGTGGGAGACAGAGACTTCATCGGTGTGGTGAAAGCCCGCGTTTTATCTTCAACAGGTATACCGAACCGGTGTTTGAATCAGTTTACAAGGTATCTTCTACCGAAAACGAGTGTCGTGGTGCTGATAAGCCCACAAGAAAATTCAAGTTTCCGCGGCGCACACCGAGATATGATAACCATGGGGGAGGGCATCAAGCTGACGATCAACCCCATAGGCGAGTACCCCATGGAAAGAAATTTCTCCTTCACCATTTCCGATGGGGATGTCATTGCGTCTGCAGAGGGCGATCCCGAATACGAACAGTTTTTGGCCGACGTCTGGGTAGGGGTGGTTCTGACATTGATGGTGCTCAGCTGTGTGTGTTGCATGTGTTCGTGTCTCTTGTACCACAAGTTCCAGCAGTGGAAGAGGAACGGTTAGTATTTTTCTCGTTTTTTTTGTTCTAATTATTATTAGCGTAAAATCCGTGGAAAAAAAAATGTTGGAGCGAAATTAATTTGGAAATCAACGAAAATTTCCCAAAGTAAAAACTGCAGGTAGAGCAGATTTGTATGAGGTGAGGGAACTCCGAACAAACAATTTTTTATGGCGTCTACGGTTACGGTTATTGTTTATTTAAAAAGTATATGCGTGATTTTGGATTCCTAATTTTAGAGTTTTAGTCATATAACAATTTTGCGAAGAAACTATCACGGCTTGAATTAAATATAGGATTACAACGTTTTTGAAAAAAGTAAAATGCTCAGTATATTATTGATGTACCCTTACCCCTGTTACAGTCAGGTACCCAAAGCTGACTAAGATCTTGATCAAAGACGTAGTTTTGATGACTCACCAAAAATTCAAAGATTGTTTTCGTAAAGAAAACACTAAGTACCTATGATGAATATGGGAGTGGATATTATGCAAATTTCCGAGCCAATTTCCTTCTCCAGAAATTGTCACCTCCACTGACCAGGCATTGTGGTTCAGTGTTCGGGGTGGGACTTCAGAACAGTTTCAGAATAAGTAGGTATTAAGTACTTTTGTTAGTTTTGTTGTTTCAGCAGATTATTATCAAGTAGAGGTAGATGCCTATATACCGATTTATTATTAGACAGGTAATCAGAGCAACTAATTTGGAACATCCTTGACCCTTGTATCTACGAGGGGTGTCTTACTCTGTCGGCAATACTTATACAACATTGTAGGCAGTACTAGGGTAGTAGTAGGTACTGCCGCAGTACTATTGGCATCTCGCTTTTTTCCAATAAATATCTGATATTTTGACGTTTGGGGAAAGTATTTGTTGTAATTTTTGCACAATTAACTCATCGCAAACACGTTTATAATTGCAAAAAATATCTCTATATTATAACTTTGTGTACCTATCATTCATCAATATAAGAACGTGTCCTTAGACTTTTAGATTACCTACACTTCGCTGTTATGCTATGTGGGTATGATGCCTGTGCATAAAAACGAATGACAGTTTTTCCGTGTAGCCAACGTATTCATTATTTCAAATGAATAGAACAATAATTATAATAATAAATACTTTGGACAGGTAGGTAGGTGATAACTGATAAATACGCTGTTTTAGCGCACATTGAGGCGTACTCTACAATACTTACCTCCGTACCCAAGAAAATATTTGTGCGGATTTTCTGATGTTTACTGCACGAGTAGGCCTAACCTCTACCTATAGATACACAGCCACATAAACAAAAGCGTTAAAGAACAACATAAACATGTAATTTTGCTGCTAATAATTTAGATATTTGTTTGAATAAGGCATTATGAAAATAATAAGAAAATCAACATAAACTTGTTTTGATATTTCTTCCTCCTAAGTATTTGTTACATGCGTGATTTTTTTCCTTGTCTCGGCCCCGTTCATTGAACACTGCATTCGTGTGCACTGAGGGTATGCAACCCAAAATATCCCTGTGTCGTCCAAGTCCTCACCCCTCACCCCCTGTTCGGTGTGCCTGGCACTTGGCTGTCAGGCGCAAGCGTAAACGAGCTCCAGCACTTTCTTCGGCCGTCTTCGGCATTCTTCGGCTTTCTTTCCGCTCGTGCCTTTGCCGCTTCGTTCGAAGCGGCGTTGATCTCCGTACGTCGAGCGGGAAGCCACGCCGTCTTTTTTTTGGTCATCGTTCTCGCGGCCATCTTGTCGTGCCATCGGCGTACATTCGTACTCGACCAGAAGCCCATCCAAGGCCCATCGCGTCCGATAGTGACTCCTGGAGGAGCTCTGCAGCATCTCCAAGTCCAGAAAGCGGCAGTTTTCACCGCTTTCACCGGGGAGCGGCTTGGATCAGCCAGCCGCACACAAAGCTCCAGTTTCGGACGGGATCGAGTCGTTCGTCCGCCATTTTGGTGACGAACACGGGCACTCGTGCATTTCACCAGGAAATCCACCACCAGAACGGCCATCCACCACGACGCCGCCTTCGGACTCCGCCAGGACGACGCCGCCACCGAATAAGATCCCGTAAGTTCCATATTTTCCATTGTTTTTACCATTTACCGTTTATTCCCGTTTGCCGGGGTGTATACCTTCAGTGCAGTTCGTCTCGTTTTCAGGACGCCACTCGGCGCCAGCGAATCTGCCCCCGATCAGAACCACTCGGATTTTTCATTTCATTTAATTCACATTGTTTTTTTTTATTGTTTTGTAATTCTGTCTGTTTGTGTTTTTTTTTCTTTGTTTTGCATTAAAGTTTTTGATTGTTGTTGTGAATTTTATTTCTGACTGTCGCTTGCTGCTTTCCTAATCCAAGAGTTATTGTTTTAATGCAGCCTTCATCGGAAGGCTGCCGTCTTTATGTGTACCGCGCTAACATATAAATTGGTCCTTCGTAGCCGGATACAGGCTAAGCATGGTACAGTCAGGAATTTAATTCACCTCACTATTGAAACTTTAAAGTCACGGGTCAAACCCACGTGACACTTGTGCGTTGGTCCAGCGTGTTGATCAATTCGTTTTTCGCCCGTCTCATTCGCACTTTTTCACCTGGGTTGGGTTCGCCATTCAGGTACGCCAACCTAAGGGTCAGTTGCTTTGTTTTCATTTTTCTTTGTGTCGTACACAATGGACACAACTTTATCGTCCATCGCGATAGCTATTGCGCGCCTTGAGCCCCTTCTGGAACAAGGCGTCACAGCTACCACCGAGCCAAGCCTCCAACCGGCATTTTTAGCCACGTTTGACATTGCGGCGGAAATTTACAACGGTTTCAAGAGCACGGTCAACACTGCCCCTCTCCCCAGTGCCTCCGAGGAGCAGAAGGCTACATTTCTTGAACGTACACTCCGGGCAGACAGCTTGTATGGCAAACTTGCTGCGGTAAAAGCCTCGTTTGCGAATTCAGAGCCGACTTCCTCGCTCTCTCGCCAAGCCTCGCAAACTTGGTTCGAGACAGGCCGGAGCAATGTCCGATTGCCAAAAATCGCGTTGCCGTTGTTCGACGGAAAGTTAAAATCATGGCCACCATACTATGATCTATTCACGGCGTTAATACACAGAAACCAGTCTCTCTCAGATATTGAACGGTTTCAGTATCTGATCTCGTCTTTATCTGGTGAACCTCTCTCAATGGTTAAACACCTGCCATTGACGGGAGATAATTACATAATTGCGTTCGACTCGTTGGTTGAGAGATACCAGAACGACCGCGTGCTAGTCACTTTTTACTGGCAGTCGATGATGAACGCCTCCTCCGTCACATCTGACTCCGCGCAAGCGCTTCGCCATCTTGTGAACACGTTCAACGAAAATTTAGTGGCGCTCGAGCAGTATCCGCATATCGACCTGTGGGATTTCACCCTGTCGAGCATGCTGCTCCAGAAACTCGATGAGTCGACGCGAAAACGTTTCGAGGTGCAGTCAGCTGGCACCCCCTTCCCCAAATACGAAGACGTCAAGTCTTTCGTGCTCGACCAATGCAAGGCTTTCGAGGCAACTGCCTTAAATTCTAAAACGCAATCGAACTCCCGCTCCACACGGGCAAACACCGTTACCGTGAAGCCCGAGGTCAGCCGCAAGTCGTGGGCCTCACATACGTTGGTGTCTCAGACTTCATCTGCCCCAGCGACGTCGCATGAGTCAGCATGTTCTCATTGTGGGGCGAGAAGTCATAGAGTCACCGCGTGCAAGACTTTTCTGTCAATGTCCCCAAATGACAGATATTTGGCGGTCAAACAGAAAAGGCTCTGTCTCAACTGCTTGAGCACCAATCACGGCGCTCCAAAATGTCCATCGTCGTATTCGTGTCGGCAGTGCCACGCAAGGCATCACACCTTGCTGCACTTCCCCAAGCCACATAGAACTGCAGGTCATGAGTCACCCAGTTCTTTATCGAATCCAGTTGAATTACCGCAAATCGTTTCCCCTGGTCTTCCAGAAAATGTCGCGAATTCGGTGACGAATCTCGCCTCAAGCCTCAAGGCAGCTCATGTTTTGTTGGCCACGGCAATCGTTCACGTTCGTGACCGGTGGGGAGGCTACCAAAGCCTCCGTGCGCTCATAGACCCTGCCAGTCAGGCATCGTTTATTTTGGACTCCTGCGTGCGCAAATTGGGTCTATCCCCATCAAATCACAATGTGCCCGTTTTTGGCTTGGGTCTCACCCCCGCCAATTCGACGTGTGGCACAGTCACTTGCCAGGTCAAGGCTGATGATGAGTCTCTCCCAATCCCTGAATTGGAGTTAATTGTCCTGCGCAGGATTTGTGGTAACCTGCCAGACACCGCTTTGAACCCGGATCAATTCCACTTGAACTTATCGAATCTGGCGGATCCCACATGGTTCAAGCCAGGCCCCATTCAAGTGTTGTTGGGCGCCGACGTTTATCCGTCAGTCGTGAAAGAGGGAATCGTCTCGTCAGGTCCGTCACAGCCTGTTGCCATAAACACCATTTTTGGCTGGGCTCTTCTCGGTCCCTTTCAAACCCCGTCAAAACCTCTGCATTCCTTTTTGGTTTGCACTCCAACTGGAATCGACGAGTCTCTGCACAAATTTTGGGAAGTAGAGGAAATCTCGTCACCATCGTCCAAAACACGTTTGTCCCCAGATGATGAACGTGCAGAAATTTGTTTCCGGGACTCTGTCTACCGTTGTCCGTCAGGTCGTTTTGGGGTTTCGCTTCCCTTCAAAAGGGAGTCCCCCACCTTTGAACATTGCAGGTCTATGGCTGACCGCCGTTGGTTAGCTATCGAACGTCGCCTGGTCCGTCAGGACACACTCCGTGATCTGTACATAGCATTCATGCGCGACTACCTCGACCTAGGTCACATGACCTTGCTGGACGCAGAACCTCCAGATTCTGAGGCGTATTACATCCCTCATCATCCGATCGTCAAGATCGAAGACGACAAGCCGAAAATTCGCGTCGTTTTTGATGCTTCGGCGCAAGCGCCGAATCATTTCTCTCTCAACGAGACGCTTCTCGTCGGTCCTAAGTTACAACAGGACATAGCAGCTTTGCTACTGCAGTTTCGGTGTGAGCCGATCGTTTTTACTTGTGACATCCGTCAGATGTATCGGCAGATACTTATCTCGCCCGAACATCGCAAGTATCAACTCATTCGCTTTCGTTTCTCCCCTGATCGACCCATTGAAACGTACCAATTGAACACCATTACATACGGTGTTTCTTCGGCACCGTTTCTAGCGGTTCGCACGTTGCTTCACTTGGCAGAACAAAGCGCCTCGAAGTTTCCATTGGCTTCGCAGGCAATTCGCCGTAATTTGTATGTAGACGATCTACTTTGCGGTGCGAACTCCGTGGAATCAGCACGGGAATTACAAACGCAGCTAATCAACCTGCTCCAATCGGGTTGCTTTGAATTGCGCAAGTGGGCAAGCAATCACCCTGATGTGCTGCAAGACATACCACTTGATCACGTTCGAACTCAGCCGTCCACTTTCAGTGACGTTGCTGACAATACTGTAAAAATTCTTGGCCTCCAGTGGCAAGCGGCAACAGACATCGTATGTCAGCAGTGGTTGCGTTTTCAATCCGAGCTATCGCAACTTTCGCGGTTGCAAATTCCACGGCATACTTTTCCGTCGCCTGCAGACAGGTGCCAGTTGCACGCCTTTTGCGACGCATCTGAATCTGGGTACGCGAGCGTGTTGTACGTTCGTTACCTTCGAAATGGTGTTCCCACCATTCGTCTCCTAATCGCCAAATCAAAGGTGGCTCCAGTCAAATTGCTGACCGTACCCCGTCTCGAATTGTGTGCAGCGGTCCTACTTTCCAATCTCGTTGCCTTCACCGTTGCAGCGCTCGCAGGAACCGTACAGTTCGATGCCATATTTGCGTGGACCGATTCTACGGTTGTTCTCAGCTGGCTGCGTTCCTCTTCGCACCGCTGGAAAACATTTGTTGCTCACCGTGTTGAGCATATTCAACAGCGTGTCCCGCCTCAGTGTTGGAGACATGTCTCAACATCGGACAATCCCGCCGACCCAGCTTCGCGCGGATTGTTTCCCGAAGACATGCTTTCGTGCTCCCTCTGGTGGTCTGGCCCACCTTTTCTGTCATCAGCGGATGACACATGGCCGAATGACAAATTCTCCGTGTCCTCCCCAGACATTGCGTCTGAAGAGCGAAAGCTCGCTTTGGTCGTGCGTGTGCCGCAGCCGCCGCCGATTGACATCGACGACCTCTTTTTGCGCATATCCTCCTTACGGAAGATTCAGGGCGCTGTCGCCTATTTCTATCGGTTCTACAAATGCAAGTCCGATGAGAAGTTCACAGGACCTCTCTCGGATACAGAACTCCATTTTGCCTTGTTGTACATTGTCAAACATGTACAGCAGAAGGTATTTGCCGTCGAAATCGCGTCGTTACGCAACGGCAAACCCTGTTCAAGACCCTTTCGAAAACTTTCACCCTTTCTCGATCGTGACGATGTTCTCCGCGTCGGCGGACGTTTGAAGCATTGTCATGAGTTGCCATTTGCAACCAGACACCCTGCTCTTCTTCCATCTCGTCACGTCTTGACAGGACTCGTCATTCGACAAGTTCATTCCCGACATTGCCACCCGGGACTCAACAATACCTGCTATCTCCTGCAGCAAAATTTTTGGATATTGTCCACGCGACGCGCGGTACGGCACTATCTTGCATCGTGTTACCGGTGCTTCCGGACTAGGCCGCAAACTTTTTCTCCCACCATGGGCGACCTCCCCTCGGCGCGAATTTCTCAGCTAAAACCTTTTAGCTGCGTCGGGCTCGACTATGGTGGCCCTTTTCCAATCCTCATGTCACGCGCTCGCGGTGTCAGAACTACGAAGGCGTACATCTGTCTTTTCGTGTGCTTCGCCACCAAGGCATTGCACGTCGAGGTTGCCTCCGATCTCTCAACAGATGCTTTCCTCGCTGCCTTGCGCAGATTCATTGCCCGGCGCGGTCGTTGCTCTACCATCTATAGCGACAATGGCACAAACTTTGTCGGAGCTCATAGGCAATTGACGATGTCAATGCAACTCGCCGCGGAATCCGAAGCCATCACTTGGCGCTTCATTCCTCCCTCCAGTCCCCACTTTGGCGGGCTGTGGGAAAGCGGCATAAAAGCTGTCAAAACTCATCTATCTCGCGTGATAGGTGATCAAATACTCACCTTTGAAGAGCTGACCACGTTGGTCACCCAAGTTGAAGCGTTGCTCAACTCACGGCCACTTTCGGAGCTGGGCTCGGATCCAAATGATCTGTGCCCATTGACGCCTGGTCATTTTTTGACGCTCGAGCCGTTAACGGCCCCACCTGACCCAGATTTGTCCCACCTCAAGATCAGCAGGTTGTCGCGATGGCAGTTGGTCCAATCCATGCAACAGCGTTTCTGGGCGCGTTGGCGCGACGAATATCTACACACGCTGTACCAACGCGGCAAGTGGCACAAGTCACGTCACCTTGAATCCGCAGATGTGGGGTCTTTAGTCCTCATCAAGGACGAAAACGCTCCCCCTCTGAAGTGGAGGTTAGGCAGAATTTCAAAACTCTTCCCCGGCAAAGATGGCATTTGTCGTGTCGCAGATGTCCGTACTCAACGCGACGTTCTGCGACGCCCAATGGTCAAACTTTGTCCCCTCCCTTCAGGACAGTGAGCATTCTGTGTTTTCACTTCCGTCATTGTTTTCACTATGCTCTTTCTTTTTGTATCATGTTTGATTTCATTAATTTTTGAACTTTGAAAATACCCCGAGTGGTATTTTGGTGGGGAGTATGTCTCGGCCCCGTTCATTGAACACTGCATTCGTGTGCACTGAGGGTATGCAACCCAAAATATCCCTGTGTCGTCCAAGTCCTCACCCCTCACCCCCTGTTCGGTGTGCCTGGCACTTGGCTGTCAGGCGCAAGCGTAAACGAGCTCCAGCACTTTCTTCGGCCGTCTTCGGCATTCTTCGGCTTTCTTTCCGCTCGTGCCTTTGCCGCTTCGTTCGAAGCGGCGTTGATCTCCGTACGTCGAGCGGGAAGCCACGCCGTCTTTTTTTTGGTCATCGTTCTCGCGGCCATCTTGTCGTGCCATCGGCGTACATTCGTACTCGACCAGAAGCCCATCCAAGGCCCATCGCGTCCGATAGTGACTCCTGGAGGAGCTCTGCAGCATCTCCAAGTCCAGAAAGCGGCAGTTTTCACCGCTTTCACCGGGGAGCGGCTTGGATCAGCCAGCCGCACACAAAGCTCCAGTTTCGGACGGGATCGAGTCGTTCGTCCGCCATTTTGGTGACGAACACGGGCACTCGTGCATTTCACCAGGAAATCCACCACCAGAACGGCCATCCACCACGACGCCGCCTTCGGACTCCGCCAGGACGACGCCGCCACCGAATAAGATCCCGTAAGTTCCATATTTTCCATTGTTTTTACCATTTACCGTTTATTCCCGTTTGCCGGGGTGTATACCTTCAGTGCAGTTCGTCTCGTTTTCAGGACGCCACTCGGCGCCAGCGAATCTGCCCCCGATCAGAACCACTCGGATTTTTCATTTCATTTAATTCACATTGTTTTTTTTTATTGTTTTGTAATTCTGTCTGTTTGTGTTTTTTTTTCTTTGTTTTGCATTAAAGTTTTTGATTGTTGTTGTGAATTTTATTTCTGACTGTCGCTTGCTGCTTTCCTAATCCAAGAGTTATTGTTTTAATGCAGCCTTCATCGGAAGGCTGCCGTCTTTATGTGTACCGCGCTAACATATAAATTCCTTGTTCAGCATTGTTGGTGAACACTCTGTTGTAATTTTCTATGCTTTTCTGATTGAAAACAGCTCCTGAAAAAAAAGTTCGCAAATGTCCTCGACGAAGGAGTTTACGGCGTAGCGTTAAATATCCAATTTGTGAGACAGTGAGTCTATACAGGTGTTCCAGGGATGATAGCAAAAAATTTAACTGTGGGTAGATCTCGTCAAAATATGACGAAAACCTATATGTATACCATTTTGCAAAGTTCGGCCTAATGACAAAGATACAGCCCTCCAAAGTTCACTTTTTTCGGATTTCAAAAATTTTTCAGTTCAGGAACATTTAGACAAATTCAGCTTTAATTTAACATAAGCTGGTTGGTCATAATTATCTATCAACCTGCCAAATTTGGAAGGAATCCAATCAGTGGCGTAGAAGTTATGAGGGGTTGGCTAAAGAGCAAGCCCTCAAGGCCAACCAATTAACAAAAAAAAAAAAGTTATGAAGGGTCACCTTAAGTCAACTTTTCTTCGGATGCTTCTAAATTATTGACCCTCATAACTCCTACGCCAATAGTTGGATTCTTTCCAAATTTGGCAGGTTGATAGATAATTATGACAAACTAGCTTTTGCTGAATTGAAGCTAAATTTGTCAAAAAGTTTCTGGGTTACAAATTTTTGAAATCCGAAAAAAGTGAATTTTGGAGGGCTGTATCTTCGTCATTAAGCCGAACTTTACAAAATGGTATATGGGTTTTCGTCATATTTTGACCAGATCTACCCACAGTTAAATTTTTTGCTATCATCCCTGAAACACCCAGTATAGGTACTCATCTGCACTCCGAAAATGTGCTTAATGTGACCCACGCCCGTGAGAACTTTGCTACTTTGTTAAACTTTATCTCACTTTTTTGCAATCATGTGACCTAACCAATTTTCAGTGCCTCTTCCATCCGCAATCATTCGCGAAAATTCGAAATCGCTACGATTTTTTCCTTAGGAGGAGTTCAACAACAAGACGACGGACAGACAGATGGACGGACGGAGTTCAAAGCGCGACTAATAGAGAATTTCCTACAAAAAATGCACTAAAAATGTGTTCCATTAAAAAAAAAAAATTAGTTCATCAACCTATTATGAGAAAAAATATCACCTATTGGGTTTCTGTTTACTATAGAACAGGGTGAATCATGAAGTGAAAACCCTTTTTTTAAGCCATGTGACCATCTGCTCTACCTCGGTCGAGACCTCGGTTGATAGACCAATCAAATGGTTTAGATGCATTTTGAAGGAAACTTGTATACTTGTGACTCAACCTGGATTTATTTGTTACTTATTGTGATCTTCATGAATGATTTCATATTCGCGATTTAAATTAATTTTTCCCGCCACAAGATGGGAGTCAAATGCGGACTGAAATCAGTATAGTGACAGCCGAACTGCCAATGACATCAAAGAGCCATAACAATGGCAACCAATCATTGTCAACGGATGCCGCTTTTGACAACCATCTTTTGGCGGGAAAAAAATATTTCAAATCGCGAATACCGTACTCGTGAGGGAAGTTGTGAATTCCTAAGCACACTGTATAAGGTCAAAGAAATTGAGCTTTCGGTACATTGGTACCTAATATTTCGTTAGAACTGAAATCTAAGCCTTTTTGAGAATATAGCCAATAATTGTGCTTGAGGTCAAAGATTCTTTTATCTCATTTGATTTGCAGCCTCTGCTCCCACCTCTTTCCACCGCAAAAGTCAGATTCGGCCAAAAAAATAACTTTCACGGTCTTGGAAAACAAGTCACAATTTCTTGTGCAGATTTTTCTTAGCAACTACCTAATTTTAACGAGCCCCATTCAGCATTTGCGTTAGTTTATTAATTTGCATTGAATACCAAAGTAAAATAAATTCAATTTGAAACTGTAGAGTAGGTAACAATAATAGAGATCCAAATGCACATAAACCGCAAGTTTTTCCAATCAACCTAAGCTATGCATTTCCTTGAGAAAATATTACGCGGCTTGTCTAGCATAAATTTGCCCCTAATTGTAATCGGAGGAGTCACCAACACGCATCTTTTACATTTCTTTGTCTGCAATTTCCATTGTGTGATTGACTCATAAAATAAATAACATCATATAAATCAGATTATCCTGGATACCTACCCAATTGAGGATAAGTAATGTAGGTAGGTAACTTCTTACCAGAATCATACCAGAAGTATTATCTTTTAAAACCTCACTGCTTTAATTACTCATAATTTATGCTCCGAGGCACATTCTTTTTGATTAAGAATGCATTCCGTGTAAGTAGGGACTTATTATGGTATCAACATTGTTTGTAGATTTTATTATATTGTTCTGATAACGGAGAAAACAAAGGGACGCTTTTCCGGGTGTGATAAATCTATTTCTAATCTCTAGAGATACTCATCTGTAATCCATAGACACATGAAAAGTGGAGAAACTTTAGGACTTTAGGTGAGCTTGGCCAGCTGGGGTGGACTTAAAGCAGGAGACTAAGATAGATGACCTCGGAATCCATTGTGGTTTGATCCACTTGTCTTTGAACGTATAAGGTGTTTCCATTCAAAAATTTGTCTGATGCCATTATTTTCTCATTTTTGTAACAAAAATGAGGAATTTTTTCTCTTCTTTCAGAAGGATGCTTACGTAGGTGCTTATTCGAGACTGGTTTTCTCAGCCGAGTTCCTCCAAATTCTAAATTGATCAAATTGGAAGACAAATTGCTTTGAATCGGAAAAAAGTCAATGGTAATTCAAAATTTTCAAAAGGTTTGGAACCACTCTATAGAGATGAAACGGTACGCTCTTGCATTAATAGCATTTGAACGTCGGTCGTCAGAAACCAGTCATATCTACCAAGAAAACTTAGATTTTCCAAAGCTTCCTTTCTCTTTGCATGATGGGCAAGATCTTCATCGTCGAAATAAAAATCACACACAAAATGAAATATGGATTAAATTGTTGTCGTTTATCGTTCGGGTGGTTTACGGACTGTCGGTTGGCGTATTAAAGCTGAGCTTGAGATCCATAAATGCCCGATTGCACAAAGATAAAAGCTGGTATCAAATTTTAGTTCGGTACCAAACACGGGCTCAAATTTTTGAAGTGTAATAAAATGCAAACCTATAGTCACTTCAATGAGAGATTATGATGGGAATACAAAATATAGCTCTAAGCAATTATCTGGATGTCAAAACTCAGGTGAGACAGCCTTTATTTTGGCCTGTAGAACACATCTTATTAGAACTGTCAGGCTATATTTTGTATTTCCATCCATTATGTTTTTCCCTTGAAGTAATCACATTTGCAATTTGCATTTTGTATCACTTTTGAACATTTGTTCTTCTGTTTGGTACTGAACTAAAATTTGATACCACGTTTGTGCAATCGGACATAGAGGTTCTTACGTAGGTACAGAAACGTCATGGCTCAAGTTATTATTGCTTACCTATCCGCACGTTCAATATTGAAGTGTCAAAACCAAAAATAGCTACAGACAAAATTTAATCATTAATAACCACTTCAGTCTAGTGTGCTAACGAGCTAAACGCTAAACCATCTGGACTTTGTTATTTGCATTCAAATTTGCAAGAATCGGAAAAAATCGGACTCTATAGCAAAACGTTGCGCAAGTCATCATCATCGCATCAAAGTCCGAACAAAGAGAGCAGAAGTTTCCGGATTCTCTTGTGCTGAGAAATTATGTGAATCATATTTAGCTGTAGGTATCAGAATTATTACGGTATACCTATATCAACCTACCTACCTAACTACCTTACTTATTCGTAGGTATACCTATAAACACACTATAACATACCCACGTTCGTGAGATGCAAAATTCCCGCGCGTCTCACTTGTGGAAATAACGGCCAAGAGAACCATTTTTTGCGCGTTCCCGGCCAGTTTCCCAGGCAAGGACGCTTTATGTGAAATTTCCATTTCAAATCAGCTTTGTCTATGGCAAAAAATAACGTCGGCGAGCTAGTTTGGGAAAGGTTAAAACACTTTACAACAAAAATACAAAGGTGGTTATTATTTTACGATTCATTTGAAAACGTAGAGATAGTTAGGTAGTTGGGTAGGTACTCAAATAATACTCTGCAGGAAGCTTTAAGAGTCTTTGAACTTGCTGGTGTAAAAACAATTTTTTTAGCAGTTTGTTGTTTGATTTGTATTATTGGTCAAAAATCCGTGAACCATAGGTACGTATCCACCTGGTTTGAATGCAAAATAGCGCTTCACTTTTCTTGGAAGTGATTTTTACGGGTTGCAAAACTTGTAATCAACAAAATCGAATGTGAATCAAGGTTGTATTAGTTTGTAATATACACATTTATAGCTAATATCGACCATATACCTAATGTCGTGTTACCTTGTTATTATCACTTAATATGTACTTATTATTTATGCATTTTTTTTATTTTACAATGTGTCGTATTCGTTACGTACTCACTTAAGGCTACGCTTGTATACGCAGGCTATCAATATTTCTTTCTCAAAAATAAAGATGAAGAGATATAAAGATTTTGATGGAATTCCATTAAATGCTTGTCCACCTTGTTTCCGTCTGGATTACCCCACATTTTTTTAAAAGCCGAATAGCCCTAAAACACTGGAATAGTTTCTTAAGGATTGCTGGGACATTCTTTGACAAACGAAAAAATTATAAACGGTTTTATAATTTTGAGAGACGTGGAAAATCAAGTACAGAGCCGTTTTTTGGAAAAAATTGTCAATAAAGAAAATCTATATATTTTTTTACATAATAATTGAAAAAAAGCACTGCGTTTAATTTTTTTAAACACTCAGTACACCATATAAAAAAAAAGTTTGTATCTTCATTTTTGAGGGAAAAATCCTCAAAAATAATTTTTGACCTGCTGAGAATACAGACTGAGATGCCTAGAGGCGGCACTGCACTGGTATGAAAGTCACCATGTGAATTCGAAATTCAATGCTTGTTAAGATGAAACTAACCGCATCTCACTATCTTCAGCCGTTTCTGTAAAATCCTAAAATTAGTGATTAGTTATTTCATGAAAATTGACATTTCTCCATAGATTGGTAATTTTTCAAGATTTTCGAGTGAAACTTGGTAGTCTCATGAATAGTGAAGTCAAGAATGGGATGCCGTTTGTTACCATCGTCCTTATTTACTATTTTCGAGAAATTTGACTGTCAACTGTTCTTCTTCTCATTGTCCGGTGCAGGGCCGGGCCTAGCAGGCGTGCAGTGCGTGCCGGCACGCAGGCGGGTGTGGCAGGCGGCAAGTCATAGAAGCGGCAATATAATAATAAAGTTGAATTTCAAAGGATTCTTTTCATTCCCGCATTTGGTGAGGCTCTCCACTGCCGGTGAGGGGAGCGGCAATTTTTCGGTGGCACGCAGGCGGCAAATAGGCCAGGCCCGGCTCTGGTCCGGTGGTTAGGCGTACCTACCAACCTTGCACTTCTGACTTCTGACTACAGCAGACTGTGACTGTACTGTGAGACTTGGCACAGTTCAAGTACATACATATACCTTACCTCCAAGAAGTGGTGCCCAGATCCCAGATGGCACTACTTGCAGACGCCGTATACAGAGTGTTCAATAATGCAAAAACTCAGAATTCCGGTTAACGAGTTGAAATTTTTGCATTATTGAGCATCCTGCATATGGCGTTTGCAAGTAGTGCCATCTGGGCACTGCTTCTTAAAAATAAGGTATGGGGATGTGCTTTATCTGGGCCAAGTCTCAATGCTGTACCCAAAAATGCAAGGTTGGTACGGCTAACCACCGGATAATGAGAAAAAAAACCAGTTGACTGTCAAATTTTTAGAGAATAGTAGATGGGGACGATGGTGGCATTCCATTTTTGACTTCACTCTTCATGGGACTACCGAGTTTCACTCGAATATCTTGAAAAATCATTGATTTATTTGAAAATGTCAATTTTCATAAAAGTGACCATTAATTTCAGGATTCTTCAGAAACGGCTGAAGATATCGAGACGTGGTTTGTTTTATCTTAACAAGCATTAGATTGTGAATCTACATGGCGACTTTCATGATTCCAACTCTTTTGGTTAACAAGTTGGAATTTTTGCATTATTGATGAACATCCTGTATACGGCGTCTGCAAGTAGTGCCATCTGGGCACTGCACTCGTGAGAGTGCTATTACCTACTAATTTCATTCGGATGCTTTAGGACACTCGCCAAAGCTCGTGTCTGTGTCTTGAATGATAGCAGTCATTACTCGCTCTTTGAATGATAACTACATAATTCTATTGAACTTATTTTGCTTTATAACACCTTAACCTTGTAACAGTTAAAATTTTCAAGAACATTCGCAGACTCACCCTGTATATTTCAACATATTCGATTGAAAATAATTTCTAGTGCTCGCAAAAATGAACGGGTTTTCCTGTGCGTTGGCCGGGACGATAAGTTTTTGTCGTACTATTTGTTGGATTTCTTCCGCGAGCACACTTTGTTTTTGTCTTGGCCGTGATTGAAATTAGCACCTCGCTGTTCGAGCGGATTAATGGTGTACGGCAAAAGATCCGAATTTGAAGTCGAATTATAAAATTTCATTAATTGTCGTCGTTTATATTATCGCCGGGGTAAGAATCAAATAGGTAGTAATTGTTTTCAGCATTTAATGTTTGATATTTTAGTTTGGAAGAATAGCCGCTGCGGATTGCTTTCGTAATTCCATTTCGGAATTGATTGTGAGGGATTGTTTCGTTGTCTGTTGAACAGGAATTCTATCTACATCAGGTAGATATTTTCGAAATAGGCATCATCCTGGAAATTATGGTGTAATATTTCAGGTTGAGGTCCGCCGAGTCGTCGATTGATTGAAAGCGCTACCTACGTGAAATATTTGAACGATAAAAGCCGTTCCGTTTGTCAAATTAAAAACCCTTATTGGATATAAGGTAGTAGGAAAATCTAAATTGTCGTGCGTCCGATTCACCGATTTGTTTTAGGGTTTTTCCTTGTAGGAGAGTATTCCTAGATTGGGTTCAGTCCCGTGGCGTCGTAGTGCCTAAATTTCGTCGAATAGCTGGTGCAGGTCGTTCGTTTAGTGCCACCTACTACTACACTAGTCCACCTAAACCACGGATAGGTACCTAACCAGATCAGCGAAAAGTCCAGAGACGTTGCCGAAAATTGAGACCTTTTTGGAAGCGGTGAACAGTTTCGTGAATCATCGCGAATTGCCACACAAAGTCAGCTAAGTCATAACGTTCGCAAAATAAAGAGTTATTTGTGGTTTATTTCGAATTGTAAATTGTTATTCGCGCATTGCACTGTTGGCGCCTCCGTACCGGTGGCATAGAAAGAAGCTTCGAGCAAAGCAAAATTGAGCCGCGTATAACCTAGGGCCCTCGGTACCGACAAATAAATTTACAGTGCCCCTTTTGCGAATTAGCGACAACAGTCACGTGTCACTTTAAATTACATTCACTCTTGTACTATTTTTCTTGGAGTCACTCTGTTTTGCGTAGTTACTGACCAAATTTCCATCTATTTTCTCACGAAATTGTGTACCAAATTATTGTAAAGTTTTCCACCTAACTGGTGTTAGTTTTTCCCCAGTTTTCCTATTATAGTAACTTGAGGGAAAACATATTATCGTAAATTCCGTTGTTCATTGATTTTAAATTATTAATTCACTTCCAATTCAAAATATAACATCTTATGTCATAATTGTTTCCCCTGATTGTTTTATCAAATACACCAACTGAAATTTTGATGTACTTGTATCATTGTCTCCTGTCCAGCGATTCCGAATCGGGGTGGCCACACTGAGCCAACCCACTCCCTGAGAAAGCGGCTAAAATCGTTTAGTCCGTTGCAAAATTGGCACCCAACGCGTGGGCTCAGTCTTTGAAACACTTTGATTCGGGTTTTGGTCTGGTTGGAGAGGGTGATCTTGTGTATTTTTTTTTTTGTGTTGGTGGTTTGTTTACAGTCGGGAAAATTTCACGTCGTTGACACTTAGAATATTTAAAGATTTTCGGACTTAGAGTATTTTGAAGTGGTAGGACTTAGAGAAATTTTCGTTGTCGGTACTTTAAAAAATTATTTCGGACTTTGAAATTTGTCTGTCCTTTGAAATTTTTCTGTATTTTGAAAAATTTTCGGACTTTGAATTTTTTTTTTTTGTTTTGTTTGTTTGTGGGTACCTTGAACTATACCTACTAGGCGGTTACTCTGGTAAATTTTGTAGGTTCGAGCATTGGTTTTAGTTGGGTGTGGTAAGGCCTGAAGAATTTTATTGGTTTTTGCCTTTGTTTTCTTGTTTTTTTTTTTTTTGCTTAGCAAGTTGCGGGAACTCGTGAGTTCTTGTTTGTTCCGGAACCTGGCTGTGAGGATTGTCCAGCGAAGGGGGTTTTAGCAAACTGTTAGGAAGTTAGGTAGATACTTGGACTTAGATTTTATTTCGAGTTGTTGGTCAAGGTGTTATACCGTCTACGGGGGTAGGATTATAAATATTTTTTTTTTTTTAGGCAAACCAGTAACGAGTTGAGGTTAGGCTGAACCTAGCAACCGTGTTCGAGAACTTGGTTCGTGTGGAGTTTTTTTTTTTTGTCGTTTTGTTCTTTTTATTGGTTCTTCGGTAGTTTGTAACTGGTTATAGGGCAATGGCTAGCTACGTGCGTCTCTCGGGTGTTTCGGTCAACCGGCTGGACAAAGAGTTGTTGATATACGAGTTGAAGGTTCGAGGTTGTGATCCAGAAGCTGCCACGAATGTGGACGAGCTGAGAGCAGCGTTGAGATCGGCCATGGCCTTGGATGAAGATCCCTCTTTGAGCATGATTGTTCAGAATCCATTTACTTTTGAGGAAGACAAAGCAGGGGTGGATAAATACATCGCAGATGCTACGAAGAGGTTGGACGAGATGACCTTGGACAGAATTTCTAAATGCAGAAACAAGATCGGTCCATTGTTGGCTCACATCCTGGGACGAGTGAAGCGAATGCAGGGAACTACGGCTGAGGAAAAAGCGGCGGTATCAGGTCGTCGATTACAGGTTTTGCAATTGATTGATCGGTTGGAACAGCGGCCAAAAGAATTGACCAAGGCGCAGCAGTCAGCGGCAGCAGCTGGGAGTGTTCCCCAGTCTACGTTGTTGAACACATCGATTCCAGCGATACAGGTGGTTGGAAGGTCGTCATCGGGGTCGTCATCGGAGTCCGAGGAAGACGTGAATGCGTCATGTCATTCGCGCAGTGTTCCAGTACGGCAGTGGGGGGTGAAGTTTTCAGGTGATGGTCGCGGGTTGTCCTTGACTGCTTTCCTGGAACGTGTAGAAGAACTGAGGCTACCGCGCCGAGTGAGTTATATCGACTTGTTCCATTCAGCTTTCGACTTGTTCACGGGACCCGCGTTAGTCTGGTATCGGGCGAATAGGAAATCCTTCTCCGATTGGGCTTCGTTGGTTGTCGGATTGAAACAGAATTTCTTGCCTAGGGGGTATGATCGACGATTACTTGATGAAATTCGGAAGCGTACCCAGGGGGCGAGCGAATTGAGTCACATCTACTTCGCGGCAATGCAGAACTTATTCGATCGACTGGACACACCGGTGACTGAAGCAACGCAGTTGGAGATTCTGACAGAAAATATCGACCCGTATTACCAGCCCTTTTTGACATTTCAGACTTTAGGTAGCGTGGCCGAGTTGCGCAACGCGTGCAAGAAAATTGACGAGAAAAGGGATATCGCGAGGACCTTTGTGAGGCCTCCGAAGAGGAACGCAGCCATGGAGCCAGATCTGGCCTACACAGAGTCGCAGGATGCATGTTCGTCGGTGGCGAGCATCCAAAAAGCGGAACGAGCGGAGACGAGTGGTAGCAGAGGAAATTGTTGGAATTGCAGGAGACCTGGACATATGCAGCGGGATTGCAGAGAGCCTCGGCGATTGAGATGTTTCCGGTGCGGTGAACCGGGTGTTACCAGTAGGAATTGCAACAAGTGTCCAAAAAACGGGCACGGGGGTCGCTAGGGGACCGTAGGCGAACCCCTTTCATACCAAATTCATCGGTCAATTCCGTTCCTGCTGATGTAACGGCACTGCTAGACTTTGTATTCGCGAGCGTACCAGGAGATCAGAGACCGTATTTGTCAGTGGATATTTTGGGTTCGAAGATAGTTGGATTGTTGGATAGTGGAGCGACACAAACGGTGATTGGTGGTCCGGGTTGGAAACTGCTCCAGGAGTTGGGCTTTTCAGAACCAAAGTATTGGCGCCAGGCGAGCATACGGGTGGCCAACGGTCAGAAGGTCGAGTGCCTGGGAACTCTACGTCTTCCACTCGGTTTGGAGGGACGGGTCGTGGTCTTCGAGGTGCTGGTGGTTCCAGAACTTCCGCATACGCTTATACTTGGAGTAGATTTTTGGAGACGGATGCGTATCGTCCCGAACTTACGTACGGGCGGGTGGCAGTTTGGAGACCGAGAGCCAGCAAGAATCGACACCATTCAGGGAGCTCTGAGGGACCGCGAGACCTTGTCGAAGGAGGAAGCACAACGATTGGACGATTTGATAGCGGACGCTTGGGCCAGGATGCCGGATCACTTGGGGCTTACCAAGTTGGAATGCCACCGATTGAAACTAAAGGACCCTTCTCAACAGCCTATCAAGTTGAGACCCTACCCGATTTCGCCACCACTCCAACAGATCATCGATGTCCAACTGGAGGAAATGTTGCGGCTGGGGGTTGTCGAACCTTCCCGAAGCGCGTGGTCGTTTCCTATCGTGTTGGCGAGAAAGGCCGATGGTTCTAGGAGATTTTGCGTCGACTATCGTCAGTTGAACAAGGTGACTACACCGGACGCTTACGCTATTCCGAGAGTGGATTCGATATTGGACAAGTTGCGAGACGCGCGCTACTTGAGTAGTTTGGACGTATGCAGTGCATACTGGCAGATCCCGATGGATGAAGGCTCGAAGCACCTAACAACATTCACAGTTCCGAACCGCGGACTATATCAATTCCGGAGGATGCCTTTCGGCCTGCATAGCGCTCCTGCCACGTGGATGCGGGTTATCGATCAGATCATCACCCCTGATTTGGAACCGTTTGCGTTCTCTTATCTGGATGACATCATTGTAGCCGCTCCAACGTTCGACAAACATCTTGAGATTCTGGGTAAAATCTTTGAACGCTTGCGTGAGGCAGGATTGACCCTGAACCGCGCGAAGTGCAAGTTCTGTAGGTCGGAACTGCGATACCTAGGCTTTATGGTGGGGAAGTCTGGCCTTCACGTGGATCCAGACAAGGTGAAGGCTATCCTGGAAATTCCAACGCCGAGGCGAGTGACAGATGTGCGCTCCTTTTTAGGGACGGCTTCGTTCTACAGACGTTTCATCCCGGATTTCTCGTCGAAGGTTGCACCGTTAACATCATTGTTGAAGAAGGGAGTAAAATTCAAATGGGGTGAGGAGCAGCAAGAAGCCTTCTTAATCATAAAGGAACACCTCGTGACGGCGCCGATTCTCGCAGTACCAGACTTTACTCTTCCATTTGAAGTCCATACAGATGCTAGTGGATACGGCATCGCAGCTGTGCTCTGCCAGAAATTCCCGGATGGTGAACGTCCCATTCGTTACCTAAGCCGCACCTTGAGTAAGGCCGAAAGAAATTATAGCACAGTCGAACGCGAGTGCTTGGCAGTTCTGTGGGCGGTGGAGAGGCTACGACCCTACATCGAGGGATCAAACTTCACCATCGTCACCGACCACCACTCATTGGTGTGGTTAAATAACCTGCGAGAGCCTTCGGGGAGATTAGCGCGTTGGGCAGTACGTCTGCAACAATATGATTATCAGATAGTTCACCGCAAGGGTAAGGAACATTTGGTGCCCGACTTGTTGTCCAGGACTGTTCCAGAGAGCGTCCACATATTGGATGCTGCCGAAGTTCAACCGTTTCAGCTGCCGAACGATCAATGGTATCGAAGCATGGTTCAGCGCGTTGAGGATGATCCTATCAAGTACAACGCCTGGAGAGTCGATAACGGAAGGCTGTTCAAGTTGGTGCATGGCCTGCGTCACGGCCAGGGTTGGTCAACCGCGGATGGACAGGCTTGGAAGACGGTAGTGCCGAAGAGCGAGAGAGCGGAGCTGCTGTGTCGGTTTCATGACGACGCTCGCGCGGGACACTGCGGGATATTCAAGACCTTTATGCGACTATCTGCGCTTTACTACTGGCCGAAAATGAGGTCAGACGTTGCATCCTACGTGCGCAGGTGTATCGTGTGCGGCCAGAGTAAACCGAACCAGAGGCCCCGTACTGGATTGATGGTTCCGAACGAAATCGCTACGGCTCCGTGGAAATTGGTCTCTTGCGACCTTATGGGTCCATTCCCACGTTCAGCGGCGGGTCATCGTTTCATTTTAGTGTTGCTGGATTGCTTCTCGAAGTTCCCGATCATCATTCCGTTGCGTAACTCCGAGGCGAAGACGGTATGCAGGGCAGTCGAGGAATCGTTGCTGTTATTCTTCGGTGTTCCTGATAGGCTGATTGTCGACAATGGCGTCCAGTTCCGCAGCCAGAAGTTTGTTGACCTCGCCAAAGAATACCATTTCACCATTTCCCACACCGCGAACTATCACCCACAGAGTAACCCAACGGAACGTGTCAACAGGACGATCGGCACGATGCTGCGGTGTTACGTGAAATCGAATCACAAGGAGTGGGACAAGAACTTGGCGAAAATTTCCTGCGCGATACGTACACAAGTTCACGAATCTACTGGAGTGACCCCGTATTTGGTTAATTTTGGCCAGGAAATGCCCCTGGGAGGCGAAGCGACGGAACCAGCGCCGATAAAGGATCCCGTCGAGCTGAATGTGCGTATTCGTACCAGACAAGAAGATGCGAAGAAGTTGTTCCGGGAAGTGCGTACTAAATTGTACAAGGCTGCCGAGCGGCAGAAACACTACTATGATCTGCGGAAACGAGCAGCAATGTACGCCGTTGGAGACAAGGTATGGCGGAGGAACATGGTTCTCTCTAGGAAGGAGGATCACTTTATGGCGAAGCTTGCGCCGAAGTTTGTGGGCCCGTTCCTGATTCGCAAGAAACCGTCGCCTTGGACTTACGAATTGGTCGATGAGGCTGGCAAAGCCTCAGGTGTCTGGCATGCCAGAGACTTGAAGTCGTTTTTGGGGTCGGAGGTGGACGAACCGCCTATCGACGAGTAAGTTAGGATGTCGTGGATTTAAAGGTGCTTGCGTGATAGTCGACCGACGAATGGTAAAGATTGATGAATACACGCGTCGACGGAACCCAGGAGTTCATATTGATAGGGTCGGATTTGTTGTTCACATTCACATGAAACCAAAGTTGAGATTGGTTTTTCATTTGGCATGGTGCTTACCTTACCACTTGTGGTTATACACCGGATATGTCACCGTCGCGTCTGGCTCACATGGACAGCGACCTTACCTCACGACAACTTGTTCTTGTTGTGTTGTTGTTGTGTTTTCTTTTTTTTTTGTTTGTTGTACCTGTGCTGTGGCGACATTGATTTTCCTGCAGGAAAATCTATTTAAGAAAGGGGGGTGTGTAACAGTTAAAATTTTCAAGAACATTCGCAGACTCACCCTGTATATTTCAACATATTCGATTGAAAATAATTTCTAGTGCTCGCAAAAATGAACGGGTTTTCCTGTGCGTTGGCCGGGACGATAAGTTTTTGTCGTACTATTTGTTGGATTTCTTCCGCGAGCACACTTTGTTTTTGTCTTGGCCGTGATTGAAATTAGCACCTCGCTGTTCGAGCGGATTAATGGTGTACGGCAAAAGATCCGAATTTGAAGTCGAATTATAAAATTTCATTAATTGTCGTCGTTTATATTATCGCCGGGGTAAGAATCAAATAGGTAGTAATTGTTTTCAGCATTTAATGTTTGATATTTTAGTTTGGAAGAATAGCCGCTGCGGATTGCTTTCGTAATTCCATTTCGGAATTGATTGTGAGGGATTGTTTCGTTGTCTGTTGAACAGGAATTCTATCTACATCAGGTAGATATTTTCGAAATAGGCATCATCCTGGAAATTATGGTGTAATATTTCAGGTTGAGGTCCGCCGAGTCGTCGATTGATTGAAAGCGCTACCTACGTGAAATATTTGAACGATAAAAGCCGTTCCGTTTGTCAAATTAAAAACCCTTATTGGATATAAGGTAGTAGGAAAATCTAAATTGTCGTGCGTCCGATTCACCGATTTGTTTTAGGGTTTTTCCTTGTAGGAGAGTATTCCTAGATTGGGTTCAGTCCCGTGGCGTCGTAGTGCCTAAATTTCGTCGAATAGCTGGTGCAGGTCGTTCGTTTAGTGCCACCTACTACTACACTAGTCCACCTAAACCACGGATAGGTACCTAACCAGATCAGCGAAAAGTCCAGAGACGTTGCCGAAAATTGAGACCTTTTTGGAAGCGGTGAACAGTTTCGTGAATCATCGCGAATTGCCACACAAAGTCAGCTAAGTCATAACGTTCGCAAAATAAAGAGTTATTTGTGGTTTATTTCGAATTGTAAATTGTTATTCGCGCATTGCACTGTTGGCGCCTCCGTACCGGTGGCATAGAAAGAAGCTTCGAGCAAAGCAAAATTGAGCCGCGTATAACCTAGGGCCCTCGGTACCGACAAATAAATTTACAGTGCCCCTTTTGCGAATTAGCGACAACAGTCACGTGTCACTTTAAATTACATTCACTCTTGTACTATTTTTCTTGGAGTCACTCTGTTTTGCGTAGTTACTGACCAAATTTCCATCTATTTTCTCACGAAATTGTGTACCAAATTATTGTAAAGTTTTCCACCTAACTGGTGTTAGTTTTTCCCCAGTTTTCCTATTATAGTAACTTGAGGGAAAACATATTATCGTAAATTCCGTTGTTCATTGATTTTAAATTATTAATTCACTTCCAATTCAAAATATAACATCTTATGTCATAATTGTTTCCCCTGATTGTTTTATCAAATACACCAACTGAAATTTTGATGTACTTGTATCATTGTCTCCTGTCCAGCGATTCCGAATCGGGGTGGCCACACTGAGCCAACCCACTCCCTGAGAAAGCGGCTAAAATCGTTTAGTCCGTTGCAACCTCAACTGTCAACCTGTTCAGCTGAGTCTTGTGATTTCTCTCATCATAGAGTCTATCATCCTATCCGTTGTTAGCCGGCACCTACTTGAGGTTCAGCTGTTTTAAGTGATAGAGACTTGAGGAAGGTGTAAATTGTTCGTTCCATGTTGCATACGTAGAAACGTTCAGAACGAGCGTGTATGCCTATATCCTATAGGAAGGAGGAATGTATCGTAGAGACTTCAGTAGATGATAAAACGACGAACTCTCACAAATGGTGAATGCGCCGATCAAAATACGAATCGACCCTGAACTCGTATTTCTATTTCTAAATTCAAAATTCGTTGAATTCGTGAAAATGACCATGTAGATTCACAATTCTACGCTTGTGAAGATAGAGTAAACCGCGTCCCAATATATTAAGTCGCTTCTGAAAAATCCTGAAAATAGTATGGTCAATTTCATGGAAATCGGCATTTACAGTAAATTGACTTTTCGAGATATTCCGGTGAACTCCGGTAGTTTTACAAAAACTGAAGCCAAGAATCAAATGGTCAAGATTTTTTCGAACATTACTTTGAAATAAGTACATAGATTTGAAAAATGCACGTTATTTTTATTTTTTGTCCTATCCTGTCAGTTCAAAGGATGCGAAAGTCGGTCAAAGTGGGCAACCTCAGTCTCAGTTGTTCAAAGTGAAACTTACTCTTGAACTTCTAATAACTTATTGAACTCAGTTGAAATAAAAAAGTAAACAATTAATACGTGTACAAACACTTTAATTAGATTGAAAAAGTAAATAAATAGACATATTTATCGCCGACATGAAAAAACACATTAATAAGTAGTTGAATGAATAAAAATTACGTGTAAACTTCTTCCAATAACCAATGATTTGTACCTACACTTGAGTAGTACCTACCTATATACGAATACTTGAGATTCTTCGCTGATTCACTTTTTTTTTCAGTAATCGAATCGAGAAACACGGCAAACTTGGAAGCAGGAACGCTGGAAGTAGACCTGCCCAGCTACACCATAGCTTCCGGCCTGCCCACCTACCAAGAAGCTCTGGAACAGTTGAAAATGGTGAAGGAACTGACTGGCCATGAAAAAACCTCTTCCGAGAACGAAACGATTAAAACCGCCTCTGCACCTCTGTCTGTGGTCAGCTTGTTTCAAATCTACAATACGAAGAGTGCCAACGATTTGAAGAATTGACTGATGATCTAAGACGAAAAAGAGATCCAGACTGACAAGATTCTGAGAGCCACGTGCCATCAAAACTGCCTGAGCTACATGAAATAACCGGCGAAAAAAGACGTATGAAGCAATCGTGATCTAACTGCATTTTCAAAACGTATTATTATGAACTAGGCCGTGAAGGCGGCAAGAAGCACTAAATTTGGATTGCAAATAGATCGTGAATCCTATTATATGTGAATCCTTTAAAAATGGCTGTGAACAAAATAAGTATAGTTTAAAAAATAAGATTTAGTGTGTCTGTAGATTCTATTCGCATAGATTCGATAATTTAATTTGTGCATGTATGAAGTTGTGACGTGAGACAATCTTCATGAAGTAGGTGGTACTATACGTGCGAAATTGTAATATTGTGAATATTAATATTAAAAGATCTACCTATCTAACTGAGATTTATTTCTATTTTCTATTTCTGCGGAAATTTACACCAGGTACTTTTGTCGTACCTAAGTAGATAATCATATAACATGATTTTTGATGGCTTACGTGTTGATGGAAATTCTTTCTTTTTTGTTTAAAGTAAAAATGCATGACCTGCAGCTAAAAATAGAACAATAGTGTTTTAATGGGAACGCGAAAAAAATTGAGAAAAACCACAAGAAATGTAACATTTAAACTTTCCATAGTCCAAGTTCAAGTTTTAGGCGATGGAGCGTGAAAACGTTGAATTAGAAACTATGGCTACGAGTACTTACCATCATGATGCCAATTTGGATGAAGTATTTCGTAAAGAGTTGAGAAACTTTAATTAGGTGCTGCTCAGCGACGAAATGTACAGAACGTAAAGCAGAAAGCAGGTAGGTAGATATATGATATATCATTGCAATCGACCTTTTGTCGTTAATTGATTATGAAAGAGTTTGAAAATAAAATAAAAAATGTACCTATATAGGTACCTACCTCAGAGAGGTCAGTGAGTCCATTATTTTATTACTTAAATAAAATTTCATTGTTAACTTTATCAGTAAAGCAGCAAGAGCAAGCAACAAAAACGGTTAAGTTAGTTTCGCAAATTACATTTTATACACTTGATAAAACGATGAGCAAAGTCCTCACGGGGGTGAGTTTCATGAGCGTATTTTCGGAGCGCAGATGAGTAGACTGATCTGTTCACTGTTACCTGTAAACAGATTGTCTCGAAAGTAGCACAAGAAATCATTGATCTTCATTAAAACATGAGTAGTTAAGAATCAATAAAAACAACACATCAAGCAAAATTAGAAAATGTGCTATAGGTAAAGTAGGTTCACTTGTACCGTGATTCTAGTCGGCTGTGAGATTTTGTTTCTAAGTTTCCAAATGTGAAATATAGAAAATCCCCAAAACTTTGCTGTTGGCTGCTCTGGCCGGACCAGTTTTGAAACACATTTTTTTGCGTATTTCCTTTGCAGATAGCCGGAACATTTTTGCGGGACGTGACGCCCCGCAACGCTTTTCCACGCTTTTTCCATTTTATTGGAAAATGTAACAATTTTTCGACCTGTTTCTAATTTTCGCCAATGAACAAATAAATCAAGAGAGCCTTGACATTTGACAGTTGTGAAAAATATTCCTAACCTCTCGAAGCCGGTTAAACTTTCGAAGCTTCAAATTAAAGAGTATACAATGCCCTTCGTCCAAAAAAGGGGCCCCATGCAATCATCAACCCTTTTGCCTCTTACAGTCAAAAATACAAGCCAAACCCTGAAGAATTATGGGCGATACAAGGACCGCCGTGCAGTCTGTCATTGGCAAAAGAATTTACGTGTAAAAAATAAATTAAACCAAATTTAAAAAAACCCAGCCGCTCAAAGTTGCGTATTGGACCGAAATTGATGTTAGTACCTTCAATTTGCAATTTGCTTTCGTTTTGGGGCTTCCCAGGACGAGTTTTTGTCGACCCTGAATGGGCCGCCGTCAAGATGACTTAGATTTGCGGCCGCCCCGTGCTCTTTTGGCGTCTACATGACGGTATAATACACAGCTCTGCGTCCCCCTAGTCGCACTTCCACATATTACCAGGTCAGTTTTCCAAGATTTTAATATCAATTTGATAAGAAATATAACTTCACTTCCAGAGAAGTCAGTTTCACACCAGGTGAAAAGACGGCAAGCCTACAATGCTAAAGTAGAAAATTTGCCCAGCCAACTAGAGGCACAGTACAAGTGAACCTACTATAGGAATTATACCTATATCGGTCACAAGCACGGAGCCAGGGCCATGAAATTCCGCATAAAAATAGAGGTAGGTATCTTTATTGAGAATGAATCAATCAAGTTGTTTCACTAAAAATTTCTTTAGTTCTTTCTGCACATTTCATTCGCCGAATGTATGCATCTATCTGTAATGGGATGCAAATCGTCTAGATGTCGAAGTCTACACTGCAGTCAATACACATAACTTTTACTTTGTGGAATCGCGGAGCAGAACCCGCGCGCTTCTCAAAAAATTGTATCTCCTACAGCAATAATGGCAATAAAGGAATCAAAATGATTCTTCCACTGAAAATTCCTCTATTACTTTCTGAATATATCGTTTGCTGCATGTACAAATGTATCTAGAACGGTTCGCAAGATATCTCGATGTAGAAGTTCACACTGTAGCGTTAAATACCGATTTTTTGAACATTTTTTTCTGCAATCGCGCGCGGTCGGATCAAATATTTTTTTGTACATTCCCATTTGCAGACAATAAGCAATAATTTACAAGAAACCCGATAGGTACTGCTACGACTTTTCGTTTAGGAGGATTTCAACTCGGACAAACGGATGACGGACGGACGGATGGACTTCAAAGCGCGACTTATAGCGGATTTCCTACAAAAATGCGCTAAGAAGGTGAGTTTGAAAAAGCATCATAGCTTGTAGTAGTGATTTTCATCAACTGAAGTACGTTTCTACCTAATTTGAGCCAAATTTTAGCAGTGTGGGCCTTCCCTAGATCGTGTCCTGTCCACCACTCTTTCCGCTCTCACCTGTCACCCATCTGTCATATGACAAGGTGATATTAGCTCTGCTGAAATGTCACCATGTAAACTACCCACGAGAGCTATCACTACCACTAGTGTTCAAGGCAGTTCATTAATTTCTACCCGTGTACTTAACTACCTGATACAGAACCAAATTACCTACAGCCAAAATAGCATAAGCAACAATCTAAATAATAGCCGGCTGTTTTGAAATTAACTTTTCCACATGATAACCAATAAAAAAATATCTGACTCTGACACTTGCTCTTGGTTGTTCAAATGAATAATTTCAGCGCAGTAGGCATTTATATAGTAATCAGCAAAATATAAGTCGTGTTTAGTGTTTAATTCGAGTTAAATGTTTTAGATCTCTCAAACAACTATCAACCACTCGCGAAGTAGACCCAATATTATTTTGGTCAGATAATATTGGGTTTACTTTTCTCTCGTGAATGACACTCGTTTTCGAGTTAGAACGATTTACTTAACTGAAAAAACACTGAGCACATTTGCTGCACATTAACCATAATGACCAACTGACTGCCGTTTACAATGTTCATTGCCGATTATGTTACCTTCGATATTTATTATATGTAGGTAGATAATAGACCTTTGACAATTTTCAATAAAAATACATTGTAATAGGTACCTAGGTATCTAGACCCACTCACATAATAATGTACCTACCTATGATAATTTTATTATTATTGCGCTCTAGATTAGCTACAGTTTTATAGTAATTAAACAACCGATGAGGCCTTATAATCTACTGAGAAGTTTTTGTTTTTCTATCTCTATTTTCTATAAATACAATTTGATCTTTCAACGATAATCGTTTAATTTGAGGCCAGCCATTTTTCTGTGTGATTTCATAACGAACATTATACCACCAGTAAAAAATTTGGACGTGAGTAATCGATTATAAGGGCAAATTACTGGCCTCTTAAGGTGAATTTATGATCGCAAAAAAAAAGAATAAAAACAAAGACTCCGAATAATGTAACTCCTTTTTTTATTGTTATCTCTTATTTTGGAGCATGAACACTTCAATCTGAAAGCTCCTTTTTAACATTTTCTTATTTCTATTTTTATAGAAAATTATAAATAACTTTACGAAAAACAAAATGTTCATGGAAAAATAATTTTTCACCATTAATTTTATTTTTGTTATTTTGCGAGCATAAATCTACCTTTTTACACTTGCATATAAATAATACAAAGCCTTATTCTACATCAGACCCCAGGCGGACCTGTTTTTGAAAAGTGTAATAAGTAGGTATAGTATTATACCTAACTATATACTTCATTATTATTCCATAATAAGGAATAAATCCATGCTACTTCGTAAGTTTTTTTTAGTTTTCCCCAACCCATTTAAAAATTTGCAGATTCACGTAAGAATTGGCGCAAAAACCGTATTGAGATTAGGTATAATAGTATAGGTAGATATCCAGTAGGAAAGTTTGTGAATTATAATCACCTTGATCTTAAAAGTTGTGTAGGTACCTGACCACCAATATGAATGAGTGCAAATTTCAGCTTAGACAAGGTGAATTAGGTGTTACATCCAGATTTGATCTCGTAGTGGAAATGTTTCGATTTATAAGAAAGGTGCCCACCGTCAGTGGTGCCCACGGTCAATCATTGAAATATATACTATCGAGAAGTTTTTACGGTTAATTATTACTTACCTGCCTTCGCTTGCTTTTTTTTATTCATACCAAGTGACTACTTACCTCCCCGCAATTTCAGCAAAAAGTTAAAGTTGTCTTGAGAAACTTGGAGGTTATTTTGGCGTGTGTTCGAAAACTAAATGGAAGTCAGAAATAGTTAGTTTAACAAGCGAAATGCTTAAAAAGGACAGTCCAAAATACCTACCAAGCAAATATGTAGATACCTACTCACCCAATTTTGCCAAAACAATGCCAACATTGCTAAAAAAACTTGAATAAAAAGAGAACGCACAGAGAAAAGCCACCTGCCCCGGCGGGGTTTGAACTCCGGACATCTACCCAGAGGCCGTACCCGTCTTCAAGCCAGAGACGGAGTCCACCAAGCAACCGCCAAAATTTTTAAAATTATCATTTTATACTTTTTTTTCAACATTTCTCGATGCCTTTTTCCAGTGGTAGGTACAGGGTGTTCACGATAAAATTCACCCCCCCTCTAGGAGATTCCCCTTTGAGATATTTTGAAAAACTAAAAACTTTTTCTCAACAATGTTTCCCAGGGATCTTGAATCGATCGTCTAAAAGTTTTCAATTGGTACCGTATACAGGGTGTGACATGTAACTTTTTTATTTCAAATGCAACACCCTATATTTTATTACGTCATTTGATGAAGCCTTTCTTTTTGATTACAAAAATATATAACATTTATTATTTATCTTGACAAGGAAGCTGTCAAAAAAGTAATAAAATAGGTAGTCAAACAAATTAAAAATTAATAATTACGCGACACCCTGCATTAAGAACGAGTTGGACTATTTATCCATGCAGAGTTGAACTCTGCAGATAAAATGCTGCGAGAATAACTTTTTTCAAATGAACTGTAGGAACCAAAGCCATCTTGCCGCGAAACAAAATTATTTGACTACCTATTTTATTATTTTTTCGACAACTTACTTGTCAAAATAAATCATAAGTGTCATATATATTTGTAATCAGAAAAAAAGGCTTCATCAAATAACGGAATAAAATATATGGTGTTGTATTTGAAATAAAAAAAGTTACATATCACACCCTGTATACGGTACCAATTAGAAACTTTTAGATGACAGATTTAAGGTCCCTGGGAAAAATCGCGAGGAAAAAGTTTTTAGTTCTTCGAAATATCTCAAAGAGGAATCTACTGGAGGGGGGTGAATTTTATCGTGAACACCCTGTACAAGACAACAAAACGAATTTTTCTTCCTACCAAATCAGATGTCTTGTGTTAAAATCCGTTGAAAAATGAAAATGATACTGCAATTTTATTATAACCTTAGATACTAAACTCATTTCGGCGCCTTCATCATATTTGCCTGCGGCATACCTGTGTCATTGTTTCACTATTTTTTCATGGTCTCCGATATCCCAGAAACCCACTGATACATAGCCCCATATATTTTTACAAAGCTGGTTATCGCAAGGCTTGATACTTTCTGCCCCTATACAGGGTGATTCATGAAGTGACCTTACATAGGCTAATGGGATGGGAGATAGAGGACTACGAGGCGAGTCAGGCTCCACTGAAGAAATTTTGTTTTCTCCATCGTTTACGAAGATACAGGGTGTTTTGTGTGTTTCATATGAAGCTTTCAAGATATTTTCTTGAAATTCACCCGTTATATTTCTTTATTGGAACTTACCCTGAAGCCATACCTACTGGGCTGGGCCGGGATTGAAAAAATGTGCTCCTTTTTTATTTGATCAAAAAGTATATTTTCTGACCGCTTTTCTGAAAAACCGCTATCGGATTCGAAAAGCTAAGGAAAAAATGCTTCAAGAATCACTCTTCAATTTAGATGGCATACCTAAACCGTTTCGACATAAAATTTGAAAGTGAAATTTATGGGTAAGTTTCCATTTTTGACCGGACATAATCGACTCATTGTTTGATTGAATTCATTCAAATTCATTTTTTAGCTTGTCTCTGTGGAATAGAAGGGCTTGGTAGGAAGAAAAATTCCATAGCCGAAGATTTCTTTTGACGACCAAATCGAGTCTAATTTTGATTTCACTCTCGATTTTGTCATAAAAAAAGTGGTCGGCTCTGGAATTTTTCTCCCAACCAAGCTCTTCTATTCAACAGAGACAAGCCAAAAAATTAATTTTGATGAATTCAATCAAACAATGAGTCCATTATGACCGGTCGAAAATGGGAGCTCACAAGTTTTACTTTCAATTTTATTGTCGAAACGGTTTAGGTGTGCCATCAAAATTGAAGAGTGATTCTTCAAGCATTTTCCCTTAGCTTTTTGAATCCGATAGTAGTTTTTCAGAAAAGCGGTCAAAAATGTACTTTTTGATGAAACAAAAAAGGGGCACCTTTTTTCTAGCCCGGCCCTGGAATTTGACTTACCTGGTATGGCTTCGGGATGAGTTCCAACAGAGAAATATTACTGGTGAATTTCAACAAAATACCTCTGGCCGTTTCAGTAATATCGCTTATCAAAGTTTCATACGAAACACACAAAACACCTTGTATCTTCGTAACCATTGGAGAAAATAAAATTTCTTTAGTGGATCCTGACTCGCCTCGAGGTCCTCTATCTCCCATTAGCCTATGTAAGTCACTCATGAATCACCCTGTGTAATATCCGACATTTTGAGGAATTGGGGCCATTTAAATCATCGTTTGCAACTTGTTTTTTTCTCACGTTCACTATAGGTACCTGCACATGAATCCACCAATGAATATGTGAACATTATTCAAACATCGAGGCAAACATCACTTCAACGGTGAATGAACATAGGTAACTGATTATCTAGGTACACTGCTTCAACCGCTTGTCTGCTTGTGGTGACTTTTTGTAACTTTTTTTCCACAAAGTTCCATCGGTGAATTATATTTTATTGCATTAGCAATGCCAACGCATTATTGCTTTGCTGTACCTATAGTAACCGAGGGGAAAGTGACAACTATTAGTACGTTCAACCCTAGTGTGATTCGAGTAGGTGAGCTAGATTTCCCGAACTTCTTCTTTCCAAAGGCGTCGCGTAGCGAGAATTCCAGTCAACTCCATAGTTCCACAGCGGTTTACCTCATGGAATATCTATTTACTCTACAGGGTGAGTCAGAAACCTCGGAAATCATTATTCTTCGACAATGTCCCCAAACCATTCGGTTGATCGCTCAACCGACGTAGAGCAAATGGTCACAGGGTTTTCTACAAAGAAATTGTTTGGGAGGAGTTTCAGGACAAATCGTATTTTTGTTACTCCATGACTCATCCTGTAAAGTATATATGAAAATCTAGTAGACACTCAGTAGTTGCTATATCTTTCTCATATTTTGCCACCAACACTTTACTAAAATCTTTTGAAATATGGAAACTAAAATGGTTAGAAGGACTAGACTTTGACCTTCCATAACATCAGAAATAAATGTCGAATAATTTGTTTTTTATTTTTTTGTGGGCTGAAATGAAAGCTTTTCTCGTCTGCTCATTTAATTAAGATAGATTTGAATAGGTAAGTTTTTCTAATCGTTGACCGTTGCTTTGGCCCCATTATACCTAACGTAGGTAAAGGCCTAACAACCTAACAACCTAACAACTTAGCTCTCTACCTCCTTCTTCAAATTTTTATACCTAAAAAAAAAATCACCAACTCCATATATTATATAATTATTATCATAAGTTTGGTCCCTATAAAATGTCCCTATGCTCCAGATTACATTATTACTATTTTTATTTATAGGTATCTGCTCTTGCAGCTCAACGAAATCTAAGTAGGTACCTAAACATACGATTGGTACTTCTGCATTTATTGATTTTCCCGTCATAACCTCCTCGCACATTTTCCGGCATACGACCTGATTTCCACAAATGACTGGGAATCCTCTGTACAACTTGACATGGGGTGAGTTTGGTACGTCCCTAATTTCGGGTGTGCAGCTCTTGCGATGCCACGGCGAATTGGTGGACGTTACTTTGGCTGCGGGCGGAAGGACATTCCATGCACATAAAGTGGTCCTGTGCGCAGCGAGTCCTTTCCTTTTGGATATTCTGAAGGTATTTCTCATTTTTTCTGAAAATTTTCCAGTGATTGAAATTTCCAGAGCACGACTTGCAAACACCCGATTGTGATGCTGGCCGGAGTCCAAGCCTCAGACCTAGAAGCCCTTCTGGAATTCGTGTACAGAGGAGAGGTTAGCATAGACCCCGACCAGCTGCCGAGCCTCCTGCAAGCGGCACATTGCCTGAACATTCAAGGATTAGTGCCTGCGGTTCCGCAAGAAGAGGTTGTCAAGTCGGAAATGCCGGTAAATTTCACTTTTACACCAGCCAAATTGAAATTCAGCATTTTTTGAACTCATATAGTGATAAGGATAAGTGTGAAAAATAGCCTATACCCATAGGCTATACCTACCTACTTTATTGGGTAGGTATATTAATGAGTATGGACCTGTACTCAAGCTGAACTGCTGATCGTCATCCCAGACCATCCCAGACCAAACAAAAAATGTCCCTACCATGGGCGCGTCCCTGATCGGTGTGTGGAAAGGTAGCAGTTGTGAAAAGCCTGTGGAGACTTTGTGGAAATATTGATGTAGTGTAGGTATTCACCAGCATTTCCTCAATCATTCCATTACGAATGGGATTCCCTTGAAATATCAGGTGCGAATGTAAAATTTGGCGCCACAGGTTCATTATGATGAAAAGTTGATTTTCGAAAGATATGCGACAAAAATAGCAATAACTCCGCTTTGCGACAAAATGCTGCGGAGTCTCAGACGTGAACTCGATTTATGGATGATGCATCGGGATTACATCATTATAATAAGCGACTCTCATCAAAAATAAGGCCAGAATCGCCGGAAGATTGTAAACGGAAGAAGTTCACAGAATCACAGGTGCAGTTCAAGAAAGAAAAATTTCATTACTTTGCTTCATATAATTTAATTTTTATAATGGAATGATGGTATATCAAAATTGCCATTGTTTCCGATCAACAATCGTAATATCAAAAATAGCGAAGATCCAAGATGGCGGCCATGAAGAAGTAAGGAATGTGACTGTCGTATTCCAAAATGTACGAGATTAGAAGATGAGTGTCGATTAGGTACCTACCCACCTACATTTCATTTCGAGCATTACTATCATATGAATGCCAATTTTCAATGGGATATCTTAAAAATACCTGATTTATTGCTGATATACTTATCACTTTTTCGAAGAGATTTAGGAATTGCAAGATATCTCGAAACCGACTTAGGATATTTACAAGCTGTTTATTGCACCTTTTTGGGAATAAAATTTCAAATATATAGGCTGATTCACATGGTTCCACTTATTTTGGTTCTTATTAATACGATTTTTCAATTTTTCAACTTCATGTTTCACCCTGTATGCATCACGGGACCTATCGGATCCATAGCCACGAATGTTCAGCAAGTTCCCGAGAAAGATCGTCATTTCTTTTTATTGAAAACGTTAACTGCTATAGCTAGCAATCTTGCTAACGAGCGAGTTGCTGAAACAATGAATGATAAGACACCTTGCTGTGACAACGCATTCTACTTTCGTTAACAAGCTTGCTAGTTGATGATAATCTACGAATACAAGATGGGAGATGGATTTTGTTGCAATAATTATTATTGCTAATAGAAGAACTTCGAAATGTATCATGTTTGCAACTAAATACTTACCTATTTGGTTGTTGTGGTGGTTTAATGCTAATCTCTAATTATTGTCACAGAAACCAGAAGATACACGACCCGAACACGAATACGAAATTGGAAAGAAGAGGAAAAGGACTAAGAAGCCATTGAAATCACCTCAAATGGCGAAGTTTCCCAGAGTATTCGTGCAATTAGAATCAAACGGTGATAACATCAATTCTGGAAGCGAAAGTCAACTAGAAGAAACCTGTAATGAGTTTGGCGTTCTGTTGCTTATTATGTCTTGATAATAATCCCAATTTTAGCACAATGGACACATCACATGAACTTAGTGAGCGTCTCTTCCGATTCAGTTCAAACACCACTTTTAGTCCAAAGCATTCCACTGCAAAATTCCTCGGCTAGTGCAAAGATCCGTGGTGCTTCTGATCAGCCTGGTACCTTATTATCTATATTATTTTTCAAAAAAGAGATGCCCTCACAAAAGATGACTAAAGAATATGGACTCTTTTATACACAACCTGTTTTGACACGACTGCCCCGTAGCACAGGTGAATCTGCGTGTGGTGCGGAGGTTGCGGGTTCGATTTCCTCTGGTAGTCTGGGTGTTGGTCCTCTCGGAGGGTCGTATTACAATGCAATTTTCCAGTAATATCAAATGTAATCGTGAATAAAGGCGAGTTTCTTTGGCCGAAAAAAAGCCGATATGGAGAAAACAAACTTTTTAACTTTTGACACGAGATTTTGTCTTAGCTGGCTGCCTTAGGCCTCGGTCCCTATTTCAGACTTAGGTTAGGCACCTACAGTAAACCATAGCAGAATTTTGAAGTCTCTAGTCAGCTTATAGGGCTGGATTTCAAGTCAGCGACGCAACTTGCGCCACTCGTGTTACGTTGCCATAGTGACCGGACTTACGCAACATTTGCATGGGGGTATCTCCAACTTGAAATCGAGCCCTTATTTTCTATTTATTACGTCTTTTGATGAAAGAAAACATGTGTCTTTGAAAGGACTTCTAATACTTGACGTTTCAGGCACATGTCCTTTATGTGGCGCCATGCTGCGACAAGCGAGAAATTTACGACGGCATCTGTTGACCAGCTGCAAATATAGAATGGCTGGAGGAATTCATCACCCCTCTCATACGGACACCAGGCCTCAACTACAGTCTTCAAACAACAACAGCATGCAAGAAACTCAACTCCACCACCTCCAAACGATTTCGGTGCAAAACTTAGATAGGGTCAACCCTAGCGGTGCTGAACATTTAGAAAGCAAAGACACTTTAACGCCCATAGCTTGTACAGAACTTCTTTCTACAAACATTACGAATTTATAGATCAGTTGTTAGTAGTTCTACCAGAATACCTACAGTTTATTGTTAGACAAATGCAATAATATTGTATATATATTTTACTAAATAGATGCATATTCAATTTTCTTCAACTTGTTGTTCTTCTTGCATTGGAGACGTGCTCTTATCAGCGCCCTCGATGTTTTCTTCGTCTTCTTCTTCATCGTCGGCTCCTTCGTCTTCTTCTTCGTCGTCCTCTTCTTCGCCGTGATCTTCGGCTTGATCTTCTTCGCCTACATTTTTGGCGACTGCTTCTGAAACTTCTTGCTCAACTGCTTGCGAAACATCTTCAGCTGCCACAACGGGTGCTGCTTGCTTGACTTTGCCCTTCTTCTTAGACTTTTTCTTCACTTCAGTAATGACCGGCTCGGGCTCGTTATAGCCTGACGGGAAGAACAATTTGCATTCTTCTTCGCCTACGATGGCATTGACGCTGATGTATGACGGACCAAGCTCGGAGAATGCATCCAAAGCTTCACCCTCTTTCTTTACTAGTTGAACTACCATTTTTTCTTCACTGAAATTAAAACAGATATCAATACTTCAGTACCAGAAGCTCAAAAACTACAATACTCACTAGGTCGGCGGTTCGGTTCTATTCTCAAATTTTTCGACATTTTTAGCGATCAGTTGCGCTTCCGTTGAAATATCACTGGTGAAAAACCCGTAGGCCAAAACGTTCCCTTTGTATTGCGTAATCAGTTCCATGACATCTTTGTATTTGAACGCGTCATAACACACAGCCACATGAAGTGGTATGACTGGGACTGGTGGAGGCAAAAACGGCGCTGAGACGTTCGGAAACAGCAATTTCATTGCCTCGGCCTTAGTCCAAGCATTGGCTGGAGTCCAAATTCCAGGAACAAGAACTTCTCTCCTCTCTTGCTCTTCTTTTGGTTCTTCTTCTTCCTCTTTGTTTCGCTTTTTACTTTTTTTGTTTTTATCGTCGATCTCGCCCAAAACTTTCGTCACCATCAACTTTTGGTATGGGCAATCATCGTCGCCAGGTGGTTCTCTGGAGTTGCCGTACACTATCTGGTTGATCACGCTATCAATGGAGGAGCTCAAGTCTTCATTTGTACGTTTTATGATCAAACCTAGCGAAGGTTTCTTGAACACTTCACCGGCCTCTAGCACGTCCTGTTCTAATGGTTGCGTGAAGTAAAACAGCTCTTCGAGAATATTCTCAGAAAATTGTACCTTGGAAATTTTATTAAATGTAGCAAAGAAAATTAAATATTAAGTAAGAATTGAATAATTATTCAGCGGGAGGTGCTTCGGGTTCAGGAGGTGGTGGTTCGGGAGTGGCTTCTGCTGGTGCTTCTGTCTCAGGTGGTGCATCAGGTGATGCCTCAGGTGGTGCATCGGGTGGTGATGCTACTACTTCAGGAACAGGAACAGGGACAGGAGCAGGAATTTCGACAGGGGGTGGTGGTGCTCCTTCAAAGGGCGGTACTTCTGCGGGAGGCAAAACCCCTTCTGGAGGCAATACCCCTTCCGGAGGCAATACCCCCTCAGGAAGCGATACCCCGTCAGGAAGCGGTGCTCCTTCAGTGGCTTCTTCTGTGCCTTCACCTTCGGCTCCTTGCTCGCCTTCAGTTGCTGTTGCTTCACCTTCGATTTCGCCTTCTCCATCTTCTTCAGCTTCCTTCTGCATTTTACTTCTTAGAGCAGCAGCAGCCGCTACGGCAGGTGTACTTTCGTCAAATTCGGGAAGGTAGAACGTTTCCGAATCCGGTTCTTCTTCATCGTAATCTTCGGGGAAAAACAGTTTACATTCTCGTTTTCCCTCAGCTGTGTTGGCGCTCATGTAGTAGGGCTTTGTTTGTGCAAAAGCTAAAACACATTCGCTCTTCTTTCTCGACAGCTGTATCACTAGTTTTCTGTCTTTTCTATAGAACACAACAAATGGAAATTTTAGCATTCAGTGACACTGCGAAATTTTTGGAATAAAACTCTATTTTAAGGAGGTAATACAGCTGTGCGATAATTTGTTCGCACGGCTGCAATTATCAAATCGGTGATGTCAAGTCTTCGGGACATTAGTCCAGAGCCTGGCTATATTCCTGTCGGGAAAATGATGTACCCTAAGTTTCTCTTTTGGGATCGTTAAAGGACCATCCCAGGACAAATAATCACTCGGGTGCTTTTGCTCGATCATGTCACTTTTTTAGTTGTGGGGCATCAAAGATGGCGCTGACCCAACTATAAATTCTCTTATTACTGGACAATTTCTGGTCGTTTTTCTCAATGGAAATGGCTTATATCAAATAAAAAAAGAAATCTGAGTTGAATGGTGTCGCTAGATGTCGGATAAATCACCAAAAAGAGCATAAAAAAATAAAATCGCGATTTGTTGCCCAAATTTTCAATAAAAAATTATAATGCCCATTTTCAACAGGTCACGCACAAATAATAGCAAGCATAGGCTTGGAGTTCCACATTTATGAAATAAAATCATTGAAAACAATAACCACAGTAGGTGCTTATAAATAATTACTAAACGTCATTCTTGCAGTCGGGATTATCCACACTATTGCATTTGCAGGAAGAACAACACGAAACTTGTTTTTTTCTAGAAATACATCTCTACTGTTGCACATTTAAGACAAGAGCAAACACCAACAAAGTTATTGCCAGAATATTATACAATTTATTCTTGTGGGGAACCAGAATTTTGATTTCAAACGAATTTTTCAAGAAACAGACTCAGGATATGAACAGTATCGTCGTGTCGATGTTAAAATATATGTAGATTACATAAAGGGAATCCATTTAAACTTCGTCATAACCCACTGCATAACTTGGTAGCGAAAGCCTTGGTAGCAGGAATTGCGAAGAAGAAGCTGCTTATTGACATCTGGAGCATCGGTGATATTCTGTATGAAACTTTTCGTAAAACCCATTACGTTGATAAAACTGTTCGCATATCTGCACCCTCGTCTGCACCCATACATGAGGTAATGCTGCCGACGTTTGACAGCCAAAAGGATGAAACTGAGATGACGAGCAAAGGAAAGAGGGCAAAAAAGGCTAACAGCGCAGCCGAACAAATATTTCAAATTGCCCACATGCGTGACGTAGACATGCAGGAATTATTCCGTTTTGAAATTTCTGGAAAGACCATGATCGAGAGGATGCTATTTGATGAACATGGTCTTCTCGTAGAAGCTCAAAAAAGCAGCCTTTTGAAAGAATAGAGGACTATAGGTAATCCGGATACAATTGCTGGCAATGCCGCTTTTGAGTCAAACGACCGGACGTTCTTCGTCCTTGATGTAATGAATTGCTTGAGAAGAGTCATGAACAATAAGAACCAAAAACATTTTGAAGATGCATATTCAGCCTATTTGTGTTATATTTTGAGACTAACAAAAAATTCAGGAAGAATCGACCATGTCTTTGATAGCTATTATGAATTTCCTTCAAAGGATTCCCAAAGACAGGATACAGACAGAAAAAAGCATTTTCAGGTTCTCCAGACCAATGGTGTATACGTCAATACTAAATTTATGCAAAACGACGTAGAGAATTTGCATTTTGATCTTGACTGCTACCTCTGTGGAAGAAGCAAATTTCCGTATCATGCTGCATCTCGTGCTGCATGCAAAACATTGTAACGATCCAAAATCCCGGCTTTGCCCTGCCGACATGCAAACCCGGCTTTACCCTGCGAGAAAGCGCCGAACCCCCCGGCGTCTGGTTGACGAGTAGCGCCTCTGGCGGAGAGGTACGAAATACAGCAGTGGAACAAAAGGTAAGCTAGCTCGCGAAAGTCAGTCGCGAAGCTCCCTAAGCAAAATTGTAAAATCGCGTACAAACAGTCCCGGTTCTTCCAGATCGTTCCGGCCGAGTCGTGTGTGCCTTCAGGTCGATGAGGAAGAGACGTCCACACCACATTTAAATTAATCTTCATATTTGTTTCGTTATTTTACATTCCGGCGTGTGCGGAAATAAACAACGACTTTTTTTGGGTTTTAAGTGTGTGGTGTTTTGACTTTACCCGTCCCTGAAAGTACTCCAACACCCCCCTTGAAGCTCAAGGCTACAAGTGACGCCCAACGTTGAGGCACGACTCTGGAACGGTTTTGGTGAAAAAGGAACATTCCTGTCTCTGCTTGTTTGTGCTACGGTCGGCGTCGTTGGAATAACGAGATGCCCAAATCCCGCAAGAGAGGCACTGAGGAAAACAACGGAAGCGTAAGAGAGATGGAGCAACCAGTGGTTATGTCACAAACGCAATTTCAAGCTCTTTTGGAAGCGGTAACCGGCTCAGCACGACCGCTACAGCAGGCGACGCCACAACAAGGTACATCTGCCGCACAGGTAGGCTCTTTTACGAATTGTACGCATTCATATGACGCTACCCCGGGATCCGACCTGGAAGCGTTCGTCAGCTCAATTATTGTGTACAAGGAGTGCGCAAATATATCCGACCAAAATGCACTGAAAGGATTCGCGATTTTATTGAAGGGACTAGCAGCAACGTGGTGGAACGGTATAAAAACTGAGGTGCTTTCGTTTGATGATGCGCTGAAGAGACTTCGTCAAACTTTCGGAGTGAAAAAACCCGCATATCGCATTTACCGCGAAATTTTTGCTCGAGATCAAGAAGACGCCGAGCCAACGGATTTGTTTGTATGCGAACTCCGCGCAAAATTCGCTCAGCTGCCGCCACCTGCGTTAACAGAACCTGTCCAGCTCGATATGATTTTCGGTTTGTTGTCTCTGAAAATTCGAAAACGGATTTCCCGCGAGAAAATTGACACTTTCGATGAACTTTTGCAAAGTGCGCGTGCAGTCGAAGAGACATTGGCTGAAACTCGTCAACAGACTTCGGTAGCGAAAACAAAATTTCGGGACTTGGAAGGGAAACGTTCGGAACGACCGCGTTGTTCTTTTTGTAAGAATTTTGGACATGCTGTAGAACACTGTCGTAAAATCAAGAATAAAAGCAACAATGGCAGATCTCCTCCTCCCGCCGCGACGACTGAAAATACGGTTAAGAAAGAACGCGAAGAAGAAATACCGCCGATTAAGAAAAGTTTTTCTTGTTTTGGCTGCGGAAGCCCAAATGTCATCCGGAGTAACTGCCCGAGATGCAAAGCCTCGTCCGAAAAATCTGATACTTCTTCCGCGAACTCTTTGGGAATTTTTTCGTTGGGAACGCAATCTCCCAATACTCCGATAAACCCCCGACCACGCCCGGTTTTGCTGGTGAGCGTCAACGGATGTTTGGGCTACGCACTCGTCGATTTAGCAGCCAAACAAAGTATTGCAGGATTTAAGCTTTACCAACAGCTACTTTCGAAAGGCCAGACGTTCGACACCACTAATCTGGAGGTCACCTTGGCCGACGGTTCGAAAAGCCACAGAAAAGTTTTGTATGCGTCGATTGCAGTCAAAATCAAAAACAGAACTGTGCCTACCACCTTTTTGGTATTTCCCGAGGTCGAGACGAATCAAACACTTCTGGGAATTGACTTCATCCAGGATGCGGGCATTGTTGTGAACGCTGCCGAGAGAGTTTGGTCTTTTGTCGAAAACAAGAGTGGCCTTTTTGACTTGAAATTCGAGGATGAGTTTGCAACACCCCCAGAAAACCCAGAGAAAGATTCTGTCGAGATCTTTTCAATAGAACAACTTCGAAACGATGAAGGTGCCGCGCTCTCAGGAAATGAGAAAGAAATTCTGAATGATGTGTTGTCCAGGAATGCCGATGTTTTTGGCCCAATTACGGAAGTTACACCTTTCGCGGAGCACAAGATAGATACTGGTAATCACAGCCCCATTGCATCCACGCCTTACTCTATGACAAAGGGAAGGAAGGAAATTCTGAAGAAGGAAATTGAAGCTATGTTAGACCAGCACATAATAGAGCCGTGTGAGTCTCCGTGGGCATTTCCGGTAGTGCTCGTGCCAAAGGGAGAAGACAAGTGGCGGACGTGCGTCGACTACCAGAAGTTGAATAAGATTACTCCGACCGACAAATACCCGTTGCCACGCATCGAAGAACTGCTTCATTCTGCGAAGAGGACCATGTACATGTCTACTTTAGACCTCCAATCGGGATATTGGCAGGTGGGAGTACGTGAAGAGGACAGGGACAAAACTTGTTTCACGTCACCTTTCGGAACGTTTCGTTTCAACCGGATGCCATTCGGGTTAAAGAATGCGGGAGCCACCTTCCAACGTTTAATGGATCGGTTCCGGAATGGTCTCGCGGACGTGACGACCTTTGCGTACCTGGACGATCTCATAGTGGTATCGGAGACTTTCGAGGAGCATGTGCGCGACCTTGAACGGATTTTCGAGAGACTCAGAGTTTTCAAACTACGCGCCAAGAGAAAGAAATGCGTTTTCGCCCGGTCGAGTATACGTTTTCTCGGACACGTGATCACGGAAGGCGGACTTCGACCAGGTGCGGAGAAGGTCGAAGCTGTCGCCAACATGAAAGAGCCGAAGAACGTGAAACAGCTGATGACGTTCATACAAACCTGTTCGTGGTTTCGACGGTTTATCCCCAATTTCTCTGACGTGGCCCGTCCACTTACAAAACTCCTGAAGAAAAGCTCGGTATGGGAATGGGGTAATGCACAGAGGGAGGCCCACGAAAACCTGAAGAGGGCGTTGACGTCAGCACCAGTCCTGAGACAGGCCGATGATGCGAAACCCTTCGTGATCAAGACAGACGCTAGCAGCTACGCGCTCGGAGCTGTCCTACTTCAGGGGGAGAAGGAAGATGAGCGGCCGATCGAGTATGCGAGTCGTTTGTTAACCCCGGCAGAACGAAACTATGACACGACACAGCGGGAAGCCTTGGCAGTTGTGTGGGCCTGCAGCAGATTCAGGGGATACATAGAGAGTAATGACGTAAAGATTGCGTCAGACCACCAACCTCTGAGATGGTTGTTGAATCTGAAATCACCAACTGGAAGATTGGCCAGATGGGCTCTGGCTCTGCAGTCATACAATCTAAAGATAGATTATATCCCAGGCAGATCGAATGTAATTGCGGATACTCTGTCGAGACCAGTTTTGGAGAACGACAGCGCAGTAAGTTGTTGTTATACCGAGGTGGATTTGCCGCACGACAAAATCGACGATTATCGTGGGAAACAATTGCGCGATCCAGATCTACGAAAGATAATTGACGCATTCGAGCATTCTGATCAGTCGGTCGCCAACTGGATGGATCGAGGATACTTCCTCCTTCAGGGAATTTTATATCGAAACGCTGATTGTGACACTGACACTGCGCAATTGGTGGTGCCAATTGCGGAACGAGGAACAGTCTTGGAAGATTACCATAATCATCCAATGGCGGGACACTATGGTACGGAGAAGACCTTATGGAAGATTTCGACTAAATACTTCTGGCCCGGTATGCGACAGGACATCGCGAAACATGTGAAAATGTGTTTGGAGTGCCAGCGCTACAAGATAAGCAACAGCAAACCCACCGGCCTTCTACGAACTCCTGTGGCTTCTCAACGATTCGAAATCCTGGCCGTGGATCTTTTTGGACCGCTCCCCGAGACGGATAATGGAAATCGATGGGTGCTGATCCTGGAAGATACAGCGAGCAAATGGGTCGAGCTTTTTGCACTCAAGGATGCGACGGCACAGGCATGTGGAAGGGTGTTGATAGACGAGATTTTCTTGCGATACGGGGTTCCCAGGAGAATCATCTCAGACAATGGAGTACAATTTGTCAGCGGTTTGATGCAGTACATAGCGGAGTGTTTTCAAGTGAGGCAGACTCTGACCCCCGTGTATTACCCTGCGGCGAACCCAGTTGAAAGGAAAAACAGGGACCTGAAAACGCAGCTCGCTATTTTGGTGAAGGACCGACACGAACTGTGGGACGAGAAACTCCCTACAATCCGCTTTGCGATGAACTCGATGAAGACCCTCTCCACGGGTCATTCGCCTGCTTATTTGACATTCGCCCGTGAACTTAGAACATTTTCTGACGCGCACCATGACTTCTCGACGGTGGTGCAGAACGAAAATTTTGTTGCCGAAGTGACTCCTTATCTCCTTACAATCGCAGAAACATTGAAGCAAGCGCAGGAAAATTTGGAAAAACAGCAGGATTCCCGCAAGCACTACGCTGATCTCCATCGCAAGGATGCCCCGAACTTTGAAGTGGGAAATCAAGTATTGGTGAAAACGCATGCACTCAGCAGTGCTGACAAGCGAGAAACCTCAAAGTTCTTCCCTCGAAGAGATGGACCGTACATAATAACGGCAAAAGTATCTCCGGTCACCTATGATGTTGCGTCCCCAACCGATCCGACCGTGTCTTTGGGACGTCGTCATGTGTCTGATCTGACACCGTTCGTCTCCGAGAGTGATGCCGCTATTCAACCTCAGCGTCCCATCAGGAAGAGAGGACGCCCGAAGAGTTCCCAGATTGCTGGAGACGCCAGTTCTCCTACTGAAAATTCCGTCGACTGTTTCGAGGAATCCCGGAGCCCTGCCGCATCCAGAGGGGGAGGTTGTAACGATCCAAAATCCCGGCTTTGCCCTGCCGACATGCAAACCCGGCTTTACCCTGCGAGAAAGCGCCGAACCCCCCGGCGTCTGGTTGACGAGTAGCGCCTCTGGCGGAGAGGTACGAAATACAGCAGTGGAACAAAAGGTAAGCTAGCTCGCGAAAGTCAGTCGCGAAGCTCCCTAAGCAAAATTGTAAAATCGCGTACAAACAGTCCCGGTTCTTCCAGATCGTTCCGGCCGAGTCGTGTGTGCCTTCAGGTCGATGAGGAAGAGACGTCCACACCACATTTAAATTAATCTTCATATTTGTTTCGTTATTTTACATTCCGGCGTGTGCGGAAATAAACAACGACTTTTTTTGGGTTTTAAGTGTGTGGTGTTTTGACTTTACCCGTCCCTGAAAGTACTCCAACACCCCCCTTGAAGCTCAAGGCTACAACATGCTATTAGGTCAGGATTCAAGAAACTCGTGATAAAACTGCCGAGACAGACATTGCAGTTTAGGTCCTGTATCATTAGAAAATCCTGCGGGAAATGGGTGCGAAGGAAATGTGCATCCGAACTGGGATTGGTGATAGAACAAGATTCTCTCCCATTCATTACCCATTTGTCGAAAGATTTGGAATCTGAACTATGTGCGATATTGCCTGCCCTTCACGCCTTATCTGGAGCTGATTATACCAACAAGTTTGGCAAAAAAGAATCTGCCTTACACACGGCGTCGTCAACTCGTCTATGCCAATTTGGGGTGGCGCTTGACTGGGAGGAAATTCAAAGCAGTCAAGACCAGGCGGAACAATACCTCGTACAGCTTTTATGAAAAGGCTCGCCCTGCAAGCGAATTAAGACTCTGGTTGTTTTGGCACAGGAAAAATACCGACATTGGCAGCTTACCGCCCACGAGTCGATGCATTAAAGGCCATATTTGCCTAGAGCATATTTCCACACATACTTACAACTGCACTGCTTAGACGATGTACCGATAGAACTAGACCCACTTTAATTTTATTTAGAAAAAGTAGACAATATAAGTTCCCCAAAAGAACATTATACAATATCCTGATAACTTTGTTGGCGTATCTTCGTGTGTGAAATGTGCAACAGCTAGATGCATTTGTAGAAAAAATCAAGTTTTCTGTTGTTCTTTCTGCAAATGCAGTAACTGTGTGGATAATCCAGACTGCAAAAATGACGTTTAGTAATTATTTATTAGTACTGTGGTTATTGTTTCTAATGTTTTTTTTCTCTAAATGTTGAGTTTCAAACCTATGCTCGCTATTATTCGTGCGTGACCTGTTAAAATTGTCAAAATTGGGCATTATTATTTTTCAGTAAAAATAACGAGTAAGAATCGCAATTTTTTGTATGCACTTTTTGGTGATTTATCTGACATTTAGCGACACCATTCGACTCAGATTCCTTTTTTATTTGATGTATGCCATTTCCATTGAGAAAAGACAACCAGAAATCGTCCAGTAATAAGAGAATTTATAGTTGGGTCAGCGCCATCTTTGATGCCCCACAACTAAAAAAGTGACATGATCGAGCAAAAGCACCCGAGTGATTATTCGTCCTGGGATGGTCCTTTAACGATCCCAAAAGAGAAACTTAGGGTACATCTTTTTCCCGACAGGAATACAGCCAGGCTCTGGACTACATGGAAGCGGCCTGAAATGTCCAGAATTCGCCTATTTGATAGTTGTTGCAACCGTACGAATAAATTATCTCACAACTGTACCTACATGATTGGAATCGAAAAAGTTCGAACACGACAAATAAAGTAGTTACCTAGCTACAATCATATACAGGGTGTTTCAGTGACCTTTCATAATACTTCGGGAGGTGATTGCTCTCAGAAAAATAAGTCGAAAAGTAGGAGTAACATTTTTAGGGTTGGGGTAGGTTGAACTGTCGGAAAAAAAATGTCTGTGATCTGTTCGTATTTCTGTTGGCACATTTGGATAGACTTGTTCAAGACTGAACTTTTATGCCCCCTGCATTTTTTTCGTAGGATGCACCCTTCACGAGTAAAAGTGAAAAAACCAGGAACGTGCGACATGACATGCGGTTTTTATTTTTTTCTTTTTTTGTCAGAAAATGGTAAGTAAATAGGTACCTATCTAACGTGTAAATGAAAGTGAGAGACTATTTTAATGTGCAAACAAAAATACGACCGGAACGTAGACTTTTTTCTAACAATTCAACCTAACCCCTTATTTCCACCCCACTGGTCAGATTTGTTTGGTTTTGTTCAATTTTTTTTTTGCACAGGGAGATTTCTTCACAGTGCAAATAAAACACGTGTGAGATTTAGAACAAATTCAACCATCATCAGTGGAGTTGGGGGTTGGGGTCGGTTAACCACCAGAAGAAAATTATTCGACATGTTCCTGGTTTTTCGACTTTTACTCGTGAACGGTGCTGCCTACAGTAAAAATGCAAGGGGCATAAAAGTTTAGTCTTTAACAGGTCTATTCAAATGTGCAAACAAAAATACGAACGGATTGCAGACTTTTTTTCTGACAGTTCAATCTACCCCAACCCCCTCTAACTTCGCCGCCACTGGCCAGATTTGTTTAAAATTTTGCATGTACATTTGCATTGTTGAGAAACCTTCCTACATCAAATTTGAAGCTGTTCCTTTTGACGGTTCTTGAGCAAATGATTTAAAACTCTGTTTCACTTCGTACCTTTGAGGGACTGTAACTTCCCTTAGGAAGCATTTCAGGGAAAAATGTTACTCCTACTTTTTGACTTATTTTCTTGAGAGGAATCACCTCCCAAAGTATTATGCAAGGTCACTTTATATTGGTTCAGCTCTATAAAGAGGAATTCCTAATTGGATATCTTCAAAAAATCAATGATTTATTCAAAATTTGAAACTTTAGAATAACAACTTTCAGAAACTATTGCAGAAACTACTCAAGAATTTGACAGCTGTTAGACGCGACCTCATAACCGTCAAAAACAAAATCTACATGACAATGTACGCGATTCTATCCCTTCTAGTTTATGAATTACAACTTTTTTTTCTTCTTCACCCTCAAGTCGATGACGCGCTACGGGACTTCTGATAATATGCTGTCCAGCACTGTTGACAGAAAGCTTGCAGCAATTTTTAGAATTACGATATTTAGTTGATGGTGAAAACTATAATGACTAGGATATCAGAGGGGTCTATGGCGCAATGTGACGGAGAAAAAGTGTCTTGCCTCGAGCGAGAATCGAACCCGCCTCCTCCATTTGCCGGATGGGTACTCTATCACTAAGCTACCGAGGAAACAGCAGTTCCTCCGCCACATGCCCATATGAGAGCCACCACAGGTCTGTATACCGAACAAAATAAGAGCTCCGGGACACATTGGAAATCAGGCCGCAGTCTGTCTGGACGCAGTCGACTCATAGTCACCTGACATCTTGCTTTTAAACTCGAATAGGTACTTGATCTTGCCTGGACTGTGACCTAGTGTCTGTGTCAATGTGCCCCGATATTGGAAAATTTTGCATTACTCAGTAGCCTTCCTGCTTTCATTTTCCTGGAACTGAAGCATGGTCTTGGCTATAAGCTCCGCCTCTTCGGGATCCTCGCTGGTGAAGAAACCATACCGCATGATATGCTCGCGATACTGGTCCATGAGCTTAGCAACCTCGCGTCTCCTGTACGCTTCGTAGACGACAGTGTAATGTTCAGGCGTCGGTTCCGGTTCCGCTATCAGATACGCTTTCGTCATTTTCGGGAAGAACAATTTCAACGCCGCGGCCTTGACGAATTCCGTTTCCGGCGTCCAGCACGAAGTTACTTCGATGATCTCTTCGGGATTGTCCGGATTGTGCACCTGGCCCAGCACTCTGTTGGGGCAGGTAAGCGCACCAGGAGGACGCCCGTCTTTTCCGTAAACAATCTGTTGCATGATCACCTCCATGGGATCTTTATGGTCGGCGCCTCGTCCCGGTTTCAACACCAGAAGCAGTGAAACGTCGGTGGTCAAAATGTTGATTTCTTCTTCGGTGAATGGACATTCGACGAAATAGAAGAGCTCTTCCATTTCCGCCATTGTGAGGGTCACCTTGGATAAAGGATAGGAGAGGGGAATGGAAGAAAGAATACTCGAATTACCAATGAGAAGAAAAAACGTATACCTTTTCGGATTGTTGTATTACACAAGCGGCTTCTGGAAGAAATTCTTGTAAGACGTGGTTGTACTTGTCTCTGGCGTGGGGAAATATTAAAATTATTCCTTTGTCGGCGTAGCTTTCTAAAATTCTCTCGCATTCGGCGATACGTCTGGCCCTAAGCTCCTTAGCGGCCTTCGCTTCTTCTTTTTCTTTTTCTCTTTTGGCCCGTGTTGCGACAACTTCGTATCTTTCCTTTTCTTCCTCGGCCATTTCGGAAACTTCTATTCCGGTCCTTTCTCGGCTGCCTGATCTGTACTCGTGCTCTTTTTTCAGTTCTTCGGTTACTACTTTTATCAGCTGGGGAGCACTGGCTCCGTACATGAAGTTTACCATTTTGCCGCCCTAGAAGCACACTCATTCAATAACGCTGCGTCAACCACTAAAAATCAAGTTCAGGAAAAAATGAGTGACAGCATTTTGAGAAGTAGGTTACCTATTTTTTTTTGCTCGTACATAAGTGTTTTAACTTCTACCCAATTAATTTTATTCAAGGGTGGATAGACTATCAAAAATTAGGCTGACTTTATCGTAAAAACATGTCTCGCAAACGCTTAACAACAAAGATACAGATACAGCCTTTCAAAGTTTGACATATTCACCCTGGGTTCCACAAAAAAGATAATTCGAGATCAGTTGATTCGCGATTTTTGTTGTCAATTTGTAGCCTACTGATCAATGGAAATGATGCTTTATCTGTCAATAATGGAAAGATGATGGGTCTAGTACAGATTTCAGGCATTTTTTGTGGTTAATCACCTAGCATTTAGTAGAAAAAAGTTCAGTTAATCTGCAATCAGCCTTGATCGCTGATCATCTCTTTTGTGGAACTGACGGTTATTGCTTGTTTTTTTTTTTAATAAATCATAAACGGGTCAAGGTATTTGGCTGTAACTTGACAGGGATTTGTTTTGAATAGAATTATCTACTTATAAGTAGAATTGCACCAAAATCCAAGCAGTGGTTCTAGAGTTGGGACGGGCTGTTGCTGTTTAAGTCATAAAAAGTCCAAGTAAAAAAAAAATAATATGGAAGGGAGTCTTGAGTTATTTTTATGACTCCATCTACGAAGTTTTTTCTTGGAACTCGGCTTTTTTATAATCCCTCAGCCCTAATCTCTCCCAACTTAGCAACCACTGGTTGGTTTTAAGTGAAATTCTAAAATACGTTCAACCATAGATAGTGTGTTTCTAATTGGCTGGAAGTCTCGCCACACGCCAAGACCACAAAGGCGTGTGGCGTGTGGAAAGGAGAAATTCGGGAAATCATAGCTCAGTCTAATCACACTAGACCAGAGTTCAGTATACTTGCGAGTAGATAATAATTTGAAACAAATCTCTGACAAGCTACAGCCAAAGATGTCAACCTGTTTATGAATTATCGAAAAAGCCAAAAATAAGTCTTCTGGGCTTTCAAGGGCTGTATATCTCCGTTACTGAGGGTGTGAAAGGTAAGTTTTTATGATAAAGTAAGCTCCATTTGTGATGATAGTCCATTCTCCCTCAACATTGATAAAGTTAAACTCTATAGGAGTCGATATATTGATAGAGCAAAAGTCTCATACTTCGATCCCAGAGATATGGAGTCCACTTAGTCCACTCAAGAACACGGAAAAATATTTGAAAAAATCACGTTTATTTTTGAAGATGCGAAGTGCGACTTCGCCCCCTTCTATTTTCTTTACTAACAGTGATTTGAGGAAATTGTTAGGGATACTTCTGCAATATGTACTCCCGAAATACTCTGCAACAGACTGCATATGTACTCTGCAATACACTGCAATACCCTACAATACACTGCAATACCCTGCAATACCTGTGATAGGTGCTGTAGTAGTTGCATCAAAATATTGAAGTGATGCACAATAAGGGGTGTTTTTTTTTTAATCTGGCGTCGAAGTGTGCTGTGCTCTAGCCAAATTCGCCTGCATTTGGCCAGAACAGAGCACACTTCGACGCCAGATTTAAAAAACACCCGTTACTGATTAGCTCCATGCTGATTAAGTAACATTTTAGAAAAAAATATTGCCAAAATGTAGAACAAAACTGAACTTGTACACAACTGAACATCAAGCTTACCGAAATGAACATCCAAGTTGGTTCACTTTTTCCTCTGAAGCGTTCCAGAGCAGCGATTCTATCAGACTTTGCCTGAAAATTCAGCATCATGAGCTTTTATAACGAACTCTCATCAGTAGGTACCTACCACGGCTAAAACCAGAGTGTCACCTCCGATCTCCAGCTTGAGCTTCTTGAGGATTCCAGACATGCCCGAGCACGGTCCACACCATTCTGAATAAATGTCCACCACTAAAAACGAATCACATGAAGGACAAAAGCAGCAGTAAATAATGCTAATGAAAACATTTCAACTTACATATGAGTCCAGGCTTTTGCAACAGCTTTTCCCACTCGTCGTCTGTATTTATTTCAGCTTGGAGCTGAACAGGCTGTCCCTTCTTTGCCATTTTGACAATCGGTTACGTGCGGTTACCATGCCGATATCGACAGAACAGGTGATGACGAAACTTTCCAGGTGTGTGTGCGTGTGTTTGTGTTATACGATGAGATTAATGTCGTTCTTGTCCGAGGGGCGGAGGAATATTTTAAACGGCCACTTTTTCGGTGCAACTTTGTGCAGGTCGCCGTTCAAGAGATGGATGAGTTCATCCAAGTATCTCGTTTCTCTCAGATTTTTCTCAAGCTTTCGTGCTTCCGTTATTAGCGAGTTAACTTTAGCTTCGTCAGTCTGAAAACCATTGTACACAATAGATAGCTAGTTAGGTAAGGTAAGTACTACATACATATAAGCATAACAGAAATATGAGGTGCTTTCCTTTTACCACAAAACTCACTGATCTGATCTAAGTTAGAGAGATAAAAGAGCGGGAAATCACATGCTCGAAAGTGAGATAGGTACCACTAACAACTTAGGTCAGAATACTTCGTTCAGGATGTAAAAGGAAAGCACCTATGGTACCTACATACTAAACCCTGTGAGTCCAATCACTGAAATAATTTTTTTCAGCATACCTGATTACTTTTGAATTCTACAAATTTACTAGAATTACTTTATGGAATTTCAGCCAAAACTGAGACCACGTGGCAAATCGTTTAGTTTATTTCAAGAAACAATAATTATTGCTGAGGGTTTGAGGTTTCTACTCGGTATCACAAAGGTCATTTAGTGGGTACCATTTTCTATAAACAGCTAGAGTTAATATTATTTGGTCCACCAAAAGAAAGAGTAATAGAAAATCGCAAACCAGCACATGATTTTTGAAATGAGACATTTTTATTGGCTCGACTAAATGTGGCCAAGTATTTCGTCTTTTACTAAAACCCACTCCTACTGATCTACCAACTCGATTCTAATTAATTGAACTTATCAAATATTAAAAGCGTCTTACTTATACGTCGTATACGTCGTATAGTCTTACAATCTTACTTTCTGGTGCCTGACTCGGGTTCATGTACTGTTCACCTGATAACTATTTCTGTTGGTGGACTAGAGCACAAAAAATAATGAGGAATCGACTGAGAATAGCTTACGTGAAAACTGTTTCGGATTTCGGCAATTTGCAGGTGGATATCTTCAGTTTCCGCACACATTTTTTCGATGCTCCTGTCGATGATATCGCTGAGACCTATGCTGTTCAAAATTTCGGATCTGCTAACACCTTCTGTCCTTTGCATCGTCGACTTCTCGACCGCTTTGTCGGCCTCCTGCCCCAAAGAGTTGTCGCTTTGGATGCTGTTGCCCAAATCGCTGGTATCTACAGGCTGTTTTACAACATCAGTGACGTCGCACTTCATGTCGACCAGTATCAGTTCCATCATCAGCGACATCATGTTCGCCTCTTTTGTTTCGTTGTAATCTATGATTTCGTCATTTAAGGTAGAATTCGTGTCGTTATTTACGTAAAATTTGAACGATGGACAGTCGCTTTTTTTGTCCCAATCGATTTCTTCGCCCATGACCTTCTCATACTTAGCATAATGCACAACAGATAACAGCAACTTACTTTCTGCCGACCATGGGGTTATCAAGTTGGAGACTTGCTGCTTGGACGGGACCTTGGAATCGATGTTGCCAAGGCCTAGTGCTGGGTGAAGGTTTTTCTGATGGTGTCCTTCGGCCGGGCCGGCCAGCACAACGCTTTGAACGGGCTGCATTTTGATTTTCGGATTGAAAATTTGCACGTTTTGCGGAGGTGGTTTCTTCACTTCTTCGACCGAATCTTGCATACTTTCGCCCAGCTGATCGTCTTCTGGACGGTCTTGGAATATGAACCAGCCGAATTCGACGTCGTCAGGTTGATCCGTGTAGCTGCCGTCGCTCTCGTAAATTCTCATGATGGAGGACTTCGACTGATGTGTCTTTTAATTTCGAATGAAGGAAGCTCTAAATTAATTTGGGCCTCTCTCTGCACTTGTAAGGCCTGGAACGAAACGTACACTTATTACTACATCAATAAACTTTGATTTGTGTGTATCTCTCTGTTCGAGTGTCTGCTTTGCCACAATAATTTTATCGTGTCTGATAAGATTTTTGCGAGTAATTTTGTGGAAATGATACCCTTTCTGTTAGAAAGTTATCAGAACAAAAAAATATCAAATTTTTCACCGGGCGAAATTAAATAGGTAGTTACGTATATGTTTCAATGAGAATAAGAGGTAAAACAAGTGTTACGGAAATGATACAAGAAAAGCCAAACAAACGAATAGACAAGACAATGCGTATAACGACGCCTATCTTCTTATCTTACTAAGGTATTCCCGAGGCTATTCCCCTTTACAACAATATGGAAAAATGATATAGCTGCGAGCTCTATTTACGATGGTTGGGCACTCAGTATTAAGTTATCTTATAAGTAAGAACTATAGTCGGTACCTTCCATATGAGAAATACGTTTCCAGTAGGTATACTTGAAATCACCTTTAGCAAGGAACCAAACAAAATTTTACTTGGTAGGTAGCGCGACTGATAGTGTCACTTCGATAAATCCGACATAACAATCAAAAATAATATTCGCTCGAAAAGCAATTAAAAAAAAAAATATTGAAGAATAAAATCCGGTAAAAGGTAAGGAAGGCAATAATATTCTTACATGACTGTTCCCAACAAACGCCAACCCGATACTAAAAATGATATCTGAGATTTACGCGAGTATAGACGGCGAAGCACTGAGCTTCTAATCCATTTAAAAGTTACTATACTATAGGTATAGGTAAGTAATTACCTACTTACTTCAAAATGGATGATTCTTAGAAGTAGGTAGGTATAGGGTAAACAGTGTGAGTGTCAAACTGGGAAGCTAGAAAATGTGCTAAGAAAACACTGATTTCAAAAAAAAATGACAGTCTCCAGTCTTCGAGACAATATCTTTTTTTACACGACTAAGCGTGAAGTGAGTCATTTATTGCCCTCATTTTCTGGCGTGAAGTAGCTCATTTAGACCGCAGGCTAAAGTCTGCTACTTTTGCGCCCGAGCACATTTTGCATTTTGTTGCTGTAGTTATGTACTTTTTTCCTACGACCACCTACAAAAGTGACCTCTTTCACACGTTATAGTAGGCCCGAAAGCTGTCGATTACGTCAATCTACCCAGCCCGTGCGTTATGAGCCGTGCGTTTTAATAACGCACAGTTCATTCGGACCACGAAACATTACGAATTGAAACGACGATTAAATCACAATTTCGAAAAACCGGCTCTCAATACGGCCCGAACCTTGATTAACAAGCATAACAACAATAATTCGCACCTATAGGACTGGCCTCAGTCATGTCTCTCAACCGATAGTATGGGTTTGACATACTTATACAAGGTGTCAAATTAAAAACTTACAATTGCCTGTAAGTCTGGAGCAGAAGCATAGTTATATCGAAAATCGCCCAAAACCGTTTCGACAGAATGGAGGGAAAACCATACTAGCGAAGTCAGTGACTCACCCCCACTCCATTTCTGAGCCCCAGCCCCCTCCACTAATTTTTTTGAAATAGCAACCCCCCACTTCTCTCTAGCGGTGAGATGTATAAAAATAAAAACCCTACATAATTTCCTTTCAACAACAGTAATTGTGAAGTTTTGAATGAAATTCTCACCTACACTTATAAAGCATAATAATTCTTTGGTCGCAATGTAAATGTGAACACAAAAGATTGAATGGGGGTCCAATTGGAAATCTTGAGCTGCGCCAGTCCCATCCAATCATAGATGGTACCTACATCCAATAATACACCCAAATACTTTGAATCAAGTTAACATACTGAAATGTCAAATTGACGGTTGAAATGTCACAAATTTCATTACTGGATTTTCAATTTTCTCAAAAAATATATACTTCCTCGAAGAAAAAGGTCTTCTGTTTTTGTGTTCCTGAACTTATAATATAATTGCAGACCTTCACCAACGAATCATAAATTATTTCCATCACTTTGACAGCGCAATAGGTAGGTACCTACCGACAGAGACAGAAGGGTTTCCTGCGCCACAAACATTTCTAGAGCTGATTACCCTAGCATCACCCAATACCGAGTTACATTTACCACCCAAGGCCAGCAGGCAGCTAAGACAGTCAATAGATAATTGACTACAATCATAATAACAATACAATATTATATTGTCAAACTAGTGTTACAATGACAATTATTGTAATACGACTAATTTTGCTTAACGAGCCGCGAGACGGCGAGTTAAAGCAATGTAGGAGTATTAAGTACAAAAAGGAACTGTAACGTTACACATGTTTTCCATACTGCTCTGTCTATTTTGCCTTAACTTTATTTAATAAAACTAACAAAATGTACAAACTGACATTTGAATTGTGCTTATGTCACCAATGACAGCCAAAACAGTGGCATGAAGTGCTCTATTTTTAGTTGCACAAAGTAGTATTTTGTGACACTCTTTTCCGCAAAAACAGTGCTACAAAGTAGTCATACTACCTCTACCAAGCGATCAACAAGATTCGGAATTGGGGTAGGCTATGACAGAACCTCCTTAGCGCCGCTTCAGTACCTACTTTGAAAGCGGCGCCGGGTGATTTTCACAACATCCACCATTTTATGGACGCATCAACAGCGAAGTTATTAGCACCCTTTTTCCGGGGTCCTTCTCGTTTTACCCTTTTTGCACGATAGTTTACGCCAAGGTACTAGAGAGTGCATGAAAATCTCCACCTGGCTCGGGCCGGATTCGAACCCACGATTCTTGGAATTGCTTCCAAAGACGAAGTCCCCCGCGCTACCGCCTGGGTTGATGCTTTGTATTTATTTTGTTTTTTCTATTTATTCAAAATCTTTTGCGAACACTTGGTGAGAAAACAGAAGAAATAAATTATGGAATAAAAAAGCAATGATCTATGGAAGAAAGTTAGTTCCACTAGTTGTTGTCGTTGTTGTAAATGCACTTAATTATCTAAGGTAGGTATCAATAAATGATATACGATGTCATAGATAAGCAAATTGAACAAAGAAAAATTTATTTAAATTGCTCCCTGAGTTCAAACAGAAGAGAAAATGCAAACTCAGCAGAAGTGTGAGCAGATCCTACGAAAAAAGGCACTAAGAAAATTTGGAAAAACTAACATTAGTCTCGAACATTTCGATATTATAGGGCTGATTAGAATTTCTAATCATTCCCATAATATTTTGAAATTTGCTGACGAGCTAATATTAGTCTAATATATCAAAGGTAATCTGAGCTATATAAGTTTATCAATTAGAAAAATTCAAATTTATCTAATGCACCTAGGTAAAGATAATGCACCTGTAGATACCTACTGATTTGAAATGGGTTCGCCTTGCCTGACAAGACTGTTGCTGTTGCTCTCCACAAGGAGTCTTAAAGTGGCTGAAGCCTTCAATTGTATTTTTGGAGAGGCTCCAATGAATCTGGTGAAGGAGATTCCAAAGTGCAATTTCTTACCCAGGCTTCATAGTCGGCAGTCGGCTAACTCAGATAATTTTTTTTCTTCGTGCCTTTTCTGTTGAGGAACTGACTAAGCTGCTGGGGAGTAAGTTGAAAAATAAAAGATCCGCGGGTCCAGATGAAATCCCTTCTCATGAAGTCAGGCACATGCTGCCACACATTGCAGAGCCTCTGACATTTGTAGTTAATTTGTCTTTTGAAAGGGGTGAGTTTCCAGAGTTAATTAAGATAAACAAGGTGATCCCATCCCAGTATTCAAGAAGGATAATACACTTTTTTTGTGGAAATTATAGACCTATTTCAATCGCGTCTGTGTTTTCGAGGCTATTTGAGTATTGCTTCTTGGACAGGCTTTTGAGTTTCTTGAAAAAATATAGTATAATCTCCAACCAGCAGCATGGTTTTCGCGTCAGTAAGTCGACTATGACGGCCATCGGGTCTTTCTATGAGGAGGTGGTGAAAAGTTTAGGGTCAGGTAAATGCCCCATTGGAATTTTTGGCGACCTTAGCAAAGCATTCGACTGTGTCGATCATACCATTTTGCTGAATAAACTGTGGACTTGTGGAGCTACGGTATCAGGGGGGTTCCTCTCAATTGGATTGCATCTTTTCTGAAGGATCGTGAACAGTACGTCTCACTCCACTGCGGTGATGGTAGTGGTGATGGAAAGTTCAGTTCTGGCTTGAGAAATGTTTGTATAGGTGTACCACAGGGCTCAATCCTTGGTCCTATTATTTTTTTGATTCACATTAATGACATTGTTAATATGACGAATCCCGCTTTGTGGACACTGTACGCTGACGATACTTCACTGCTGGTATTGAGGGGGAGTGAGACCGAAACTGAGGCATCATGTAACGATCGCCGTGTAACGATGTAACTCGCTACACATCAACTCGGGCAAAACTTCTCTGATAAGATTTCATAACAGACAGAAAGAATGTAATAAGCCTAATTTGAGCATGAATGGTCACCGCCTCTCGTTTGATGGATGTGTGAAATTTCTGGGATTACACGTTGATGAGAATCTCAACTAGAGGGATCATTGCGCGTCCGTCATTTCCAGACTGGCGTCAGTCACATTTTTGTTAAGAACGTTAAGATCTGTGCTTACCCTGGATTAGTTGCTGAGTGTCTACCACTCGTACGTCGGGTCGAGGTTGAGGTATGGTATTGGTTTCTGGGGTGCTTCGGTTGGCGCTGAGGCTGTGTTCCGGATTCAGAAGACTATTAGGGCTATGGCTGAGGTAAGCGGTGTCACCTCCTGTAGGCCTTTATTTGTGGGGTTTGGAATTATGACTCTGACTCTACCATGTCTGCTTATGTATGAGTTGTGTTTATTGATTTTCAGAAACAGACATCGTCTGCCAAAAGTTTCTGAAATGCATTCCGTGAACACAAGAAGTGGGAATGACCTGTTCATGAATAAATATAGATTCAACGTAAGAATGAATTCTCCTTACTTTCTAGGTATTAAGATTTATAATAAATTGCCCCGCGAACTCAAAAATGTAAATATCGGTCAGTTCAGAAATTCGTTGAAAATGTTATTGATAAGTAAGAGTTACTATTCCATAAAGGAATATTTCGACGATAATCAGATGTTTGCAAATGAGTAAATGTTCAGTAACCACTATTCACTTTGTTAAAACCCACTTCAATTTTATTCTGTTTTGTGTTCCATATTTATTTTATTCATTTATTTTTTTGGACATTCATATGATACCCAAGTGTCATGACGTTTCCTATATACCTAATGTATCGAAAAAGGAGGTATGAAGAATTTGAATTTGAAGATATGGGAAAAAACACCACACCAATGTCACACCCGTGTTATTATGGTACCTAATAAAAACAGCCAAAAATGATGTTTTTCCGTTAAATTTGTTTGGCAGTCAGATCCATGGAGAATCATCTCATAATTCAGGGAAAAATCTTTCAAATAGGAATCGGGCAACTCGTTCTGGAAAAATTTGATTTCAAACTTCAGTAAAGAAGTTTAGAGGTGCAAAAATTAGAAATTGAAAAAAAAATCAAAATCATATTCAAGACACTATTATCATCATAAACCAACAGTGCCGTCTTTAGGCATGGGCCTGAAGCTCGGCCTGAAGGGCCTGTGCCCAGGGTTCCGGGTTATTTAGGGGCCCCCAAATCTCCATAAATTTACAAAACTACTGATAACGAAATAAAATTGTTCTCATATCCCATTCATTTATTCAGTTATGTCACTTCATGGCAATTGGAAATTCAATCTAATGAATAACCGCTATTTGCTGTTCAGGTGAATCCTTCAGGAATTTAAAAAATCAAAAGGAAGGAGCCCCATCACCATCAATAGGTATTTGGTTTTCGTGCTCATGATGATTCGCTCAAAGCAACAACAAAATTGAATCTATCTATTTCTCTTTCAACTTCTGTATGTGGAAATGCGGGGCCCCTCATAGACCGAGTTTTGGGACCCCTTTTGGCCAAAAGGCTATTAGTACAATTGCGGCCCAGCGATCCTGACTAGTCCATTTACTTTTTCGCATACCTTCATAAGAGGGCCGCCATTACCTTGTGCCCGAGGCCCCATGTTCACAAGAGACGGCACTGTAAACCAATGGAAATATTGGCAAAGTGCTTATTTACGGTACTTCAAGTGAATTTTTGCGACAGATTATTCCAAATTCTTTATATTCAACTTCCCCATGCAGTAGGTACCACTCTATTTGAAAAATAATAGAGTTTTAACTGGTATATAGGTTGTTCAAAATTTGCGCTCTTTGTCGATAAGAACATAACTGATCCTTATCTAATTCTCATCAAAAAAAAATTTTCTTGCCAACCACAAGAGCGTTGCTACTAGCAAAACTAAGAGATGTTCCAAAAAAGTAGGAACCGTGAAAAGTGCTCTTAAAATTTTTGATAAGAACCAAAAAAATTGTTACTAATCAGGGGTCTCGAATTCCCATCCAGACGTTAATTTTGGATTACGAGACCACGCATTAGTAATTATCTGTAAGGCAATTTACACCTATAAGGTGAAATTGTAGGTGACGTCGTCATCTGATTGATTGCGATATCTGAAAAAATCGACGGACGATAAAGGAGAGTAGGTAATTATTGTCTTTCAAGTGGGTATGTATAGTGTTTACTACTTAGTTTGCCACTTCAGTATGCGTCAATTGTAGGGGTTCAACAAAGGTAGGTACCTACGTTTTCCTCAAATGCGCGGTGGCCGCAGTTTCATAACAAAACAAGCGAATATGCCTCATGGGCATGAGGCTCAGTAGCGCACTTCCTTTTTGAAGGATTAGTGAACGCAAGATGTTAAGTAATTGGGGTTCTACCGTTACTTGGGCAAAAAATTTCAATATGGAGGACAAAATTTCGGCAGAATCATGAAATTCGGCTTGAAAATAAAAATGATCGTACTAAACAAGGATTAGTTTTCAAGTTTCATGACAATCGTTCCACTAATAAGAGATTTCAATATGACAGCCAAGATGGTGGCGGAATTATGAAAGCCAATCTAACTAAACTGCTTGACAATTGAACTGCAACACCTAAAAATTAGGTGCATTTTCAAATTGAGATAGCTGAAAAAATATCTGACGGATTCTAGAAAATCAGGCATGTGAGGAAAGATCATTTCTTTGAATATCGAGTACTGGTATTGATGATGAGTTTGATTGCACAATTTGTCATATACAGGGTGCCAACGGAAAGCGTGCAGATATGGGCAATCTTTCACCTTGTGCAACTTTCGTAAAAAAAGTCAGAGATTTTTTCTATGGCGTGCTTTTGAAAGGTTGAATCATTATGCCGAAACGGTTTTGGAATTTTGACCCTAACTTTTTTTTTCAAAAATTTGTGCTCAATTTTCTGAAATATGCACTTTCTGATCAAGAAAAAGAAATAGAGACATTGTTTGTTTTCAAACGGCGTCCATATTGAATTTACTTACGAAGATTTTCATTTGAGCCTCCACATCCCTTAGAAACTACCCCTTTTGGGACACCGTCTCACAACAAGATATGCAATGCTTCATTTAAAAGGCCTAAGAAAAGTACTCATCAATAATTGGATTGAAATAAGTATACTACGATGACCCCACACGTACAGCTTCCTAAAAACCACCCCTTGACTTCAAGGGACAGGGCTGGTATGATAAGACATGCAATACATGAAAATTCCAAAAAAAGTCTTTTTAAACTGTTCCACTAAAAAAAGTGATGCTACACGATGACCTTTTACGTAGGTCATCCCAACAGTAGCTACCCTCTCGAAAAAAGAGCTACCCTTTGAAAAACCAGTACTTCCGCAATACCTCATTTGTTAGGATTTTTTGAAAATCTGTCACAATAGTTTGCCGCTACGATGATTTCATTCACATATCTACCCGAAACTACCCATTCAACTACCCCTTCAATATCGCATAGCCTCTAACTTGATGCGTTATTTACGAGTTGAAAGAACTTTTGCCTACTAACCGTTTCATTGAAATGATGATGTTTTCTACGATGATAGTACAAAACCTTTCCTGAAACTACCCCTAGAAATCGTCCCTTTAGTAAAAGGTATGCAATACCTCATTTGGAAGCTCAGAGAAGGTGCGATTGAATAAGTTCAAAATGATTTCGCGATGACCTTACACGCATCAAGGTCAAGGCTATACGATATTGAAGGGGTAGTTGAAGGGGTAGTTTCGGGTAGATATGTGAATGAAATCATCGTAGCGGCAAACTATTGCGACAGATTTTCAAAAAATTCCAACAAATGAGGTATTGAGAAAGTACTGGTTATTTAAATGGTAGTTTTTTTTCCCGAGAGGGTAGCTACTGTTGGAATGACCTACGTAGAGCGTCATCGTGTAGCATCACTTTTCTAGTGGAACAGTTTAAAAAGACGTTTTTTGAAATTTTCATGTACATATTGCATGTCTCATCATACCAACCCTGTCCCTTGAAGTCAAGGGGTGGTTGTTAGGAAGCTGTACGTGTGGGGTCATCGCAGTATCCTTATTTTAATCCAATTATTGATGAGTAATTTCCTTATGCCTTTTAAATGAAGAATTGCATATCTTGTTGTGAGACGGTGTCCCAAAAGGGGTAGTTTCTAGAGGATGTGGAGGCTCAAATGAAAATCTTCGCAAGCAAATTCAATATGGACGCCGTTTGAAAACAAACAATGTCTCTATTTCTTTTTCTCAATCAAAAAGTGCATATTTCAGAAAATTGAGCACAATTTTTTGAAAAAAAAAGTTAGGGTCAAAATTCCAAAACCGTTTCGGCATAATGATTCAACCTTTCAAAAGCAGGCGATAGAAAAAATCTCGGATTTTTTTTTCGAAAGTTGTACAAGGTGAAAGATTGCCCATATCTGCACGCTCTCCGTTGGCACCCTGTATATGACAAATAGTGCAATCAAACTTATCATCAATATCAGCACTCGATAGTCAAAGGAATGTCCTTTCCTCACATGCCTGAATTTCTGGAATCCGTCAAATATTTTTCAAGCTATCTCAATTTGAAAACGCACCTAATTTTTAGGTGTTGCAGTTCATTTGTCAAGCAGTTTATTTGGTCTTTGAGAACCTAAGCTATCCATCGAATAAAGTTCAATTTTCAAGGGATGTATCTTTATTTCCCAAAGATAAGTTCAACTTCTTCGAAGTGCACAGGAGATCTCTTTATTATTATTATCATCTATTTTTGATGATAATAATAATAAAAATATCGACAGAATCATGAAATTCGGCTTGAAAATCAAAATGATCGTACTAGACAAGGGTAAGTTCCAAGTTTCATGAAAATCGTTCCACTAACAAGAGATTTCAATATGGCGGTCAAGATGGCGGCAGAATTATGAAACTCAGCTTGAAAATAGGAATGATCGTACAAGACAAGCGTAACTCTCAAGTTTCATGGAAATCTTTCCACTTATAAGAGATTTCAATATGGCGGCCAAGATGGTGAGGCAATCATAAAATTTGGCTTAAAAATAAGAATGATTGTACTAGACAAGGGTGAGTTTCAAGTTTCATGACAATCGTTCCACTAATAAGAAATTTCAATATGGCAGCCAAGATGGCGGCCGAATTATGAAAGCCAACCTGCCTATTTGGTCCTTGAGGACCTAAGCTATCCACCGGATAAAGTTCAATCTTCAACGGCTGTAGCTTTATTTCCCGAGGAGAAGTTCAACTTCATCGAAGTGCACAGGAGATCTCTGTTTTTTGAGAATAATGATAACGATGTATGGATAACAAAAATAGTGCCCATTGGCCACCCTTGGAGACATCAGCTATTAATCGGAAAAAAGTTCCAAGACTCTTGTTTCAATAGGGTAGTGACCGATTTTTTTTTTATTATTTTTTTTTTAAGTTCACTTCTTGATAAGTGACGCTATATAGTTAACAGATTTTTTTTCGTAAGTTTTCTTGGTAAAAAAAATTTATGAAAGTTTTCGATCATTTCAAATTTGGCGCGATGACGTCGCAATCTTTCATAGGCGGAGAAGCAGGCTTGACAACATTATACAGAACTTACTACAAAAAGCACTAGCGTCAACCCGTCAACGCTCATAACAGCTGATTGTTATATTGTTAACGCTTTGTGTATCTGTGCGGTGATTCGTGTTGTTTAGTTGTTTTGCTTGAAAATATGGAAAGTTGGTAAAATCTTTCATGATTTATGAATATTTCAAGACTACATCAGACTTCAATGGTTATGTTATGCTGGCAAACGTCAACGTCAACACTGACACACAGGCAACGGAGGTGTGGTCATCCCCACTACTGTCAAAAGATTGAAACGTCACAGCCCGCCTTACAGCTCGGTAGATTTGAAATCGTTCGCAAAAGTAGCCACTTTCAAGGCAGATTTTGAGACACTTGGAACTTTTTTTTTCGAATTTTCACGAAACGTAGTTTTGTTATTAAGGCTCTACATTCGATTAGTATGATTTTTTTCTATATTTTTGGATGGTGGTCACTACCCTATTCTCGAGAAGGAGTACAGCGTCTTAATTTCTGCACGGACTCGGACAGACAGACAGACAGACAGACAAACCGGCCACATAAGCGTCATTCTGTTACTTATATAAAAGAATGTGCTCCAACTGATTTCGACCTCCTGAACACGAATATCGGGTTCACTTTTGAATTGGAACATTTCTTTTTTATCGAAAAACCGAAAAAATGGTAGCCTTGTCACATGATTTTTAGTGATACCTACCTACTTTTTTTTTGTTATTGAGCGAACATGTTTCGTAATTTGAGTGCCATTATCCTTCAGGTACCTAGTATTGGCTATTTCAAAATGTTCAATTACTATTTCGGCACGTCTGATTTTAAATTTGTAGGGTCGTGTAATATGCGCCGAGCCGTGGCTTTGCGGCCGTTTTCAAAAATCGATAACAATTGACCTAACGGTCGGATCGAAGTGGGGTTTTTGTCAAAAGAAAGTTCAAATTGTTCTCTAAATATAATGCCGTACATGCAGTGATGTATTTCATTAAGAAATTGTAGTTGCCTGCATATCGCAACTTTCTACATCTTACCGCGAATGCCAGCACTTGATCGGCGAAGCCGCCCTACACCAAAATGTTATTTTTGTAATTGTTCATGATTATTTCGGCAAAATTTTTCTTGATTCGCGTACCAAGGCCATGAGCTACCCATTCGAGTTGAAATATTTTCTGTATTGAATTTCGTTTTGTTCGGAGGAAAGGATATCAAGCACCAGCAAGCAACGAATAAATCATTTGCGGCCGAGCCGTAGTTTCGGAGTCATGTTCAAAAATTAATAACTACTAATCGGCACCTCGCACCGATGTGAAATTTTCATTAAAATAAAGTTCAAATCATCCTCTAAATATAACTCCGCATATGTATTATGGTAAAATGATGAGATCGGGTACTTCCTCGCATGTGATAACTTTCGAGATCAGGCCGGCTTCTGAAATGCAGCATTCAACGGCGATGCCGCGTCACACTAAATTGTTATTATTGTTATTGTTTATTATTATTTTGTCAAGATTTTTCTTGGTTCGGGATACAAGGTCATGAGCTACCCAATGGAGTAAGAATTTTTCGCAAAAACCTTTTCGTCTAGGACTAGATGCTGGGACGGACGGACGGACGGACGGACGGACAAAGCGAGGACAAAAGCGCCTTCCCGTTTGGAGAAGTGCGCTAAAAAGTAAGAATAAAAGAAGTTCTGTATTGCTGCAGTTTTGAAAACAACAAAATGTACCAAGAAAAAGTCTGTGAAGTCAAACTTTTCGACACATTGTTCAAAAACTATAGATGTCGATGTTGACGAGGATGATAAGGTTAGATATTGCATGAGGTTCATTTTGTCATTAGTTCTTGAACTATCTTTAAAAATGCAGTCATAGATTGTCCTAGAATCCACTACTACTTTAGCAGCGTTCCACTTGAAAGATTTTTGCCTTTTATTTCATTGTTGTCGACCGCTGGCTCGCCAGCTTAAGGACAGAGTAATATTTTATATTGGTGAAATACGGCGTTGCGGAATCAATCGGTGTGGGTTCATTCCTTGACAGAAATTTACCATTCAAAAATTTACTTTTTTTTTCAAAACTTGATTTTTTTTTTTGGATTTTGAAAATATCTATATAGACTCAAACCAAAGTACATCCTTGAAGCTTTCCAAAAAGACCTGAATGATAGATTTCTGTCAAGGAATAAACTCAGACGGATTGATTCCGCAACGCCTCATTATACCAATTTAACTCCGTATTGAACCTGGGAATAAAGTTTCTGGGTCCGATTACGTTAATTCCATCTCTCAAATTTTGTCGAACAAAATCATGGTATTGATGATATTTTGTGCTTAATGCACTTAATGCTATTGTGTGGCGTACGTTGAAAGAAATAGTGCGACGTAATAAAATTATTATTCCAGCATTCGTCCTCGCCCTTATGGAATTAAAAATTTCTCTAGAAGTGAATAGTGAATGTAATTTGTTTCGTTACCAACAGACGTTCAAAAAAAGATGGAATTAATGTAACTGGAGCCAAGTTTATATTCTCCATTTTCGATCTGATGATGACGCTGCTGAGTAATCAGCAGCTAATGTAATAAGGTTGAAGGTTATAACAATAAAATTTGTGGTACTGACTCAGAAAAGCCTTTCATTATTCGACAGGTCTCATCAAATGTGAACTAAATCTGAAACACCCTAGGTATCCTGTTTAGGAAGAGAATTTGATAAAAATCAACTTTGCTCTAGAACGAATCATTTATTCTGAATACGTCAAGAGTTTTCTTGCTTGTATGAATCAAAGACGAAGGGTGGAGAGACTAAGTTGCAACTGCATGTTTATGAAAGAGAACCCGCCCCTTGCTCACCTAGAAATGCACGTAACCAACACTACAAAAATCAGAACAATGAGTTGTTCTGATCTGGTTCGTCTGTCACTTGATATTCTGATTTTCGTAGTGTTGGTTACGCACATTTTCCCGTGATCAAGGGGTTGTTTTTTCTTTCTAAACGTGTAGTTCTGATTGGAATCTTTCACCTACAATTCGTGACTTGGACTGGCAAGAAAGACCTTGGTGTATCAAGAAATGAGTTATTCCCTCTGATTCCCGTTGATTCATAATCAACTTTCCTTTTCTTCCCAGACTGCACGTTGAGGGGTTTCAGATTTGGGTCAGCTTTGATGAAACCCTTGATTTTTATTGATAATTTTGAGTCACTTTTTAGCTTCGGATCTTTTTACCTGATGTTTAAACTTGAACATGAGGCCTCAATTTTTTAAATCGGTAAACAAAGATCGAGGAAAAAGTTATAGCTGCAAAACCAATCAACGATATATTCTCAAGATCATCCTGTGAAGGAAATAAGAGGAAAATTCGAAAGCTGTCCCGAGATGATCATGTGCATGCCTTCGGTGCCTTGGAATCAAGATTTTTTTTTCGAAAGGGACCCTCTTGACAATTCACAAATTTTGCACTGTTTTAGCTAACATTCTGTAGACATTACAAGTGAAGTACCTTATGATTTGTAAACATACGAATTGATGGCTGAAACCTGGGATAAAGGAAAGTTCAAACAGAATTTGAGTCATTCGTAAATGTCCAAAGATATCACGACTTGAAAAAGGGTACCACAATAATTTTGAGGTCCAACGTTAATAAAGTCGCATACTCGGTTGCATAGATTATTTATATAAACATTCCTCCAGATGACAAACAAAACACAAGCAAAATGAACCAGGGACGCAATATGAGACATGAGTTAATTTGAATAATGAAGGCTTCATGAAGTGTTATTCCTCGGATTATTCTACATATTATGTCGATTAAAAATCTCCAATCTGAATTCTGATCAATGATAACTTGGATAAATCTGTGTCTATCCTCCCAAACCATTCGGAGACCCTTACCTCTTGCCTTGCTTCCTCACTAAACTTCGCCTATGCAAATGGAAATGAATAGATAGGTACCCCCCACCCAAGTCTTTTGAACACATTTTCCCACATTCAAACCTCACATTATTTTGAATGAGCAATTGAGTATCTTGCTTCGACCTTGAGTTGATTTTTGATAAGATCAAGAATTTTTTTTGTGCCCTGCATCAACTACTAGGTTATTAGCAGGTTTTTCTGTGGGGGTTTTTCAGTAACGATAACAGTATTGACGATAACAACGAAGACATTTTTGGGACAGTGAGGATTAATCAGTGTGGTTTTGTTTCGATGGCTTTCTCGTTTCATCCCTTTTCCCGGGGCATCACCGCACGATAGTAGATGCCCCAGTACTAGGAAACGCGTGAAAAAGTCCATCTGGCCCAGTGCAGATTTGAACCCGGGACCTTCGCCTTTGAAAGCGGGGCCGAACTCACCGTGCTACCGATTGGGTTCAAGAATTTTTATTTTGACTTCGTTAATACATAAATTTAACTACCTACCTTGGAGGTACTTTTGCATCCCCAACAATACTTACCACACCGTACGACGCGCGACGCTTCTAAATTGAACACACTGTATCTATACTGTATGATATCGACAGTATATCGGTAAAACAATTTATTTTCTGAAGGAGAGTATAATTTACTAGATTCTGGATCAAAGAGTTTCTTAATTGAAACAATAGCAGATCCAATGTAGGTCAGTTTGGGTCAGTTATTTTCGGCCATTCCAGACATTTAGTCAATACCTACAATAATCTGACATTCCTGTACAGGTTAAAATTTAATTATACCTACCTATAATAGAGGCACTAGTTTAAAATATCTATACCTTAGTAAGTACTCTAATATAATTGATGGTTTGTAATTCGTCTCTCCAGAGGTTCAATAGCAGAAGCAGTAAACAGTTAACTACTATTTTGTTATTCAAACGTGAAATTGAAATTTTCTATGCCTATTTCAACACGTCATTTGACTTTTACAAAATAATATGCTACCATAGAATTATGATAAAGCATAGATATAACTATAAAACTAACTGGTGCACTGCCCAACAACGTCCAGATTCTAGTCATATTCGGCTTCGACGTTCCTATCATTCATTATGTTCTTATAAAAACGCACATTCAATTTGATTCAGTACTTTTGATACAAGTCTGTATATAACATACGAGGTGTTTTTTCAAATTATGAATTAGAGTAGGCTGTGCTCTAGCCGAAAACAGCTTATTCGTTTTCCAGCATTCGGCCGAAGGACAGCCTGCCCATTCCTAGTTCACAATTTCAAAAACCACCCGGTATAATCAATTTACGCTGTGTTGTGACTAGCCGACCGATGCCGGGTGCTAAAGATGACCACGCTAGACAAGTGGTTGAACGCCCTTGAACATTTAAAAAAAAAATATTAAAAAAGCTCTACACAAAATTTGACATTGAAAAAATGAGAGAAGGGGGCGGCCCAACAGTTTTTGCACGATAGCGGCCAAATGTCTAGGGACGGCCCTGAAGACTACCCCTACCACTCAACCGCTTGGTTAAGACGAAGCGCTACGCATTGAGCCACGACTCTTTGGTTAGCGCATGGTGAGCGATGGTGTAACATACGAACTTGATGCGCATTGCCCATGGACCGGTGTACTGCGCAAATTAAGTCTACTTGGTACCTGCTGTCCCATTAGATGATGGTGCCGGCTGACTAGACACTTTCATCAACAAACGATACGGCGACGGTGATCGCGACGGGACGTTCATTTTTGGGACATAGGTACCTATTTATGGGGAATGGAGTGTTTTTGTTGAACTAATTCTAATAACGATGAAGGGCGTATTAATAAGCTGAACGATTTGATAAAGCAAGCATGAAGCGACCTTGTCCCTGCCCTACTTACTTACCCGCCACTGGCCGGTCCCATCTTGCTTCAAGACGTCGCCAGTCCGCCACCAGTTCCAGGGCTTCCGGACCTTCTCTCCACATTTCACGACCCAATAAAGCTTGGCACTGGCTGTGTCATTCGGACGTGGATTTGGCCGGAAAAATGCGAATTTTTCCTCCTCGACACTGTTTAGTTTACGTCTTGCGGTCCAGATACCGCCAGTGGGGTGGCGGCGTCGAGCGACAGCGTCGTCGGCGTCGCCGCCATCGATTTTACGGACTGCGCGAGCACAGCTTTCAAAATATCCAAACCACCACACAGAGATATCAGATTCGCGTATAGTACAACACAGTTCGTCGGACATATCCCTACATATCGGGTATTTCAGGACCAATTAGCCACATAAAATCCATATTTACACATAGAATGGCGTATTGATAGTGCCGCCGAAAATAATGGTGGCCACCAAGCGGGCCTGGCCGGGTAGTGTTCCTGTTGAGACTGAGTAGAACGTTTAGAAAAAATTTGGAAATGTGCTTGTGATGTTTGATGTGCTAGAACCATAGTGAAGATGATGCCGGGGGGACACCGGGGGCCCGGGCCTCCGATCAAAGTGCCCAGAACAAAAACGTTATTATTTGCCATGCTTATGGTGTTCGTAATAGCTGTGGGTACGGTGGTGGAAGCGGAGAAAAGCAAATACTGTGAGTATCTTTCTCTTATTTTCACGGACCCCATTTGTCAATTAATAAGGAAAGAGAGGGTTCCTTCCTGTCTGGCGACAGCGGGATGCCGGGATAAAATAGAGTCGCATCTTTTAATTGGAAACTTCCAAAACGTGGAAGAGAATGGAAAAAGGAACGCACAATTTCACTGTTCCTAATCTCTCTTTTTTATTTTTAAACAACAGGTCTTGTTATCCTGCGACCTAAAGGTCCCATTCCAGTGACTTTTGACTTTGTAAACACTCCTTTACTTCCTATCAGTTTATTGCGTGGTAAATCTGTAATACGCATGGTACCCACTTACTTGCAGTAACACAATCTGTTGATAAACAAAAACATTAGAATGAACATTCGAACATTTTCCCAATGTTCCTAAAATTTTGGATGCCGCAAAAACAAATATACAGCTTTAAAATCGATTCGAATTCAGATTCAAGTCCACCCTCCTAGTTTAAATTCCGTCCGTTGACCGAATAACAACATACACGGATTGATTGTGGGCGATCTACTGAACGCCGGGAATGATCCTTTTTCGGTGTCGGGAATCACTAAATTTCTCCCTTCAAACGGATTTCCTTCACTTTTTGATTTTTTTTCAATTGGATTCCCAGTCAGTCGTAGAGCTGGTGAAACAGAGTTTGGACAGGAGAAGACTCGATGCCGGCAGATGTTAGAGGTATATGAAATCCTTACTGGCTAAATTGTTTGGACTGATCAAGAACGACAGAGTGTAAGTTTCTGATGACTCTTGATGCAATAAAAATTATAGGTAGGTGAAATAGGTAACTGAAATATGGTTTTGCATTTTTGTAGTCGAGTATCGGACTCTCCTCTTTTCCAAAACTGGAATTTCAGCCAAAGAAAAAACTGCGCAGATAATTTTCTGGATCCATATCAAACGCGGTTCATGAAATTTTATCAATAATTTCAACGTGGACTCAAAGTGAAAACTTAGTTTTGGCTTTTGTACAAGGTGGATAACAAGAATCTACGATCTGCCTGAATTTCGAAAGGTAAATAAGTCGTCTCCAGCTCCAGTATGTCAACCGCACTATGACTTTCATGTAGGTATTTCTGTTCCAAGAACGGGAAGCATCTTTAACTTCCTGAATTTTTCTGCAGCTTTCCTGATTCTAATTCACTGGCGGCTCCAGCATTTTCGAACAGGGGGTACGGTTCACCGACCAGGCGCCCTTAAGGTGAGGGCTACGATCAAAATAAGCCCCATGATTCTCTCCAGTGACGTACCCAGACTTATGAACAGGGGGGGGGGGGGGGATCGAGGAGGTTTTGCTTGAGGTTTTGTGTATATTTAAATGATCAACTTTGTACTGGGCGGCCGCAGCCACTAAAAAGTAGCGCCGCAGGCGAAAATTTTCAGGCATAATAATAATATTGACAATAATAAGCAGAAAAAAGGGAAGCCTCTCTGATTCATTTTGTTCTCTTCCTTTCAAGGTTCAGTTAAAACTCAAAAGTGCAAAACTATTCGAAAAACATAACCTAAATTCGGTTTTTGAAACAGAATGATACCTATCAAGTAAGTATCAAGCAATCAATCAAACGATAATATAGAGCCGCCTTGGAGTCTTGGAAAATATTTTTTTGGCATAATACGGATTCACCCACTTATTGTTTGGTTGGATCCATTATTCTGGAATGTATCTTCTGAAGCTACCATTTCTTCTTTTTCCCGCGGAGTAGGTAATGAGTCACTTCCCACCCTCTAACATAGTATGTGATGAATCAATTACCATAATGGTTGTGAGTAATAGTACATTACATACCGAGACGGAAAGAGGTTCATTACAGACAAGAGCCAAGGTAGGTAGCTGCAGAGCGCGCCGCGGGCCGATAGTTCGTAATGGTTTATTTTCCATTTTTTTCAAAAGTCAGTAATGAACAATTATTATGGTGGTTGTGAGTAGAAGTTCTTCCTACCTCCACAGATGTTACGAGAATAGTTCCAAGATTTTATCGCGCGACGCCCGAAGCGAATTTCCACAGGTAACATTATCAATTTCATTGGCGAGTTTTTATCATGTCAATTATTTTTTACAAAGAGTAATCCATTGGTACTTCTTGTGGATTTTTTTTTCAAAATTATAAGCTTAATGTCTGGCGCCCCTGATTTGCGACAGGGGGTACGGTCGTACCGTCGTACCCCCCGTGGAGCCGCCAGTGTTCTAATTGAAATGCGCTAGTTAGATATATGATGTAGATTCAACAATACCCAATCTTCAAGTCGAGTCTGTTCTAGAAGTAGAAGTTTTTTTTATTGAAAAAAATGAAAAAATTGAAAATTTTTCACGTGACGTCATAATATTGGGAACCAAGTGCGCAACAAATGGCACCAGGCAGGGCCGGATTACCATGTCGTCGGAGGCCTCTGGGCTCACAGATATTGTGAGGTCCCCTCGCTAACAATATCTATCAAATAAAAGTACCAACAAAAATACGGATTTTATTCAAAATTTCAAAAAATCAAAGAACACAATTTTTCATCAGTTTAACGATGAAGACGAATGATAATAATAATAATAATAATAATAAAGTTATTCTTCTTTCAAGATTCCATTTTCGTAGTTTCAGAGAAACAAATTTCTCCTGGACGCCACTGGAGTCCAAGGGCTGAAGTTCAAGTCAGCGACGCAACTTATAGCCATAGATATACTTTTTTCGTCGGGAAAAAAAATTGAGAAGCTCGAGGCCCCATAGGTGGCTAAGGCCCCTGGGCTACATCCCCTAAAGACCATGATAAAAATGCACCAGGTTAAAAAGTAAAATTTTGTTGTTGAACTTCTCTGGCTCAGTGGTGGTCAAACGTATGCAAAAGACACAGACCCGTAGCTTTTGAGTGGCCCTCCTGCACTAATATTATTATAAGAAGTTATATTTTACACTGTGGCAGGTGTAAAATGAGGAATACAGCTTAGTTTTTTTCTGTCACAGCCTATCTAAGGCTGGTATGACATTTGACAATTTTATACGAATCATTCTCGGAATCACACTACGTTTCACGACCGGCCTGTAGCTCATAACCTGGAGTTCCCCAGTTTAAATCTCGCCGGCAGCAACACATTTTTCTGAGCCAAAAATACACTGTGACATAATGATTTGTATAAACCCTAGTATAAACGAATAACTGATACAATTAAGTGTTACAATCAGTTTGATGGGTAAAGCCTGGAACACCATGTACAGGTGTTCATGTTAAGATTGACCCTCCCCCCCTCCACTGGCCGGCTTATCTTTGAAGTAATTTCAAAAATGAAAACTGATTCTTAAACGATTTCTGCAGAATTTTTTCAAATTTGTCCACAAAATTTTTCTAGATCCCTAACATACAGGGTGTGGCAAAAAAATTACCTTTTATCACGTTTTATTACATTTAGGTACATTTATTTAAATAATGCAATGGATGCAGACTTTTGTCCTCCAATACAAATATAAACTGCTCAACATTTGAAATGTCGGTATCGAAAATTTTGACCCTTTTCAAAATGGTATAACTTCGGATTGTCTCCACCGATTACGATTTTGTCTTTACGGTTGCTTAGATACATTTTTCGGCAATCTACTCCTTTGACGAGAATTTTCAACTTATTTCAAATACATTCGTTACAGGGTGGAATGTAGAGCATTGCAAAATTGTGCTTAGTTCAATACATCCCCCCGTTTCTGTGAACAGTTTTTTTTTCGAATTCTTACAATATAATTATGAAGCCTGATGTCCTGTCTCGAAACGGTTTTTGAATTTTCCAGATCAGAAGTCCAACCATGATGATATATTTTTTTTTTGAAGTTGCATTTTAGACATCTTGAAAAAATTTGAAATTTAAGTTATATTTTTGGAACTTACTCAAACTAAAATTTTAGAATGTGTTTCTGAACCAACAAAACATCTACATATTCAATTTGAGGTCCGTACGTCAGAAATTCCGGTATTGATACGATGCAATAAGTGCGCCCTCTAATGACGGATTTCAATGAAAATCACATAAGTTGATTGAACGCCTAAACCATGGTGCATACCAAATTTCAGCTCAATTGGATGTACCGTTTGAGAGTTATCATGGACAATTACACAGAGTTAGACACACAGACAGGCAGACAGACCGACTTTGATCTGGAAATGGTCTAAATGAATCGATTAGATGGACCTTGAAATGAAATTATTCTTCGAAGTCCGGAAACAAATTTTTTGCGCGTTCACAATATTTTTAGCGAATCGGGAAAGTGAATTAGGTAAAAAAAAGTAACGGAGGTTTCTGAGGGCGCAGCAGTTTTTAACAGTTCAAGCAACTAGCATGCAAAATTACAGGTTCTTATCTTCAAATATGCGATTTTATTGCCAACCAAAATTACTAAAATGCAACTTTTACAACAAAAATCTTGTCATCATTGTTGGACTTTTGATCTGGAAAGCTCAAAAATAGTTTCGAGATAGGACACCTGGCTTCATGATTATATCGTTAGAATTGGAGAAAAAAAGTTCACAAAAATGGGGATCTATTGAACTAAGTACAATTTTGCAATGCTTCACATTCTATCCTGTAACGAATGTAATTGGATTAAGTCAAAATTTTTTGCCAGCCTAGTAGATTGCTGGACGATGTATCTAAACAACCGTGAAAACAAAATCAGAATCGGTTGAGACAATTCAAAGTTATACCGTTTTGAGAAAGAGCAAAATTTTAGATACCTACCGACATTTCAACTGTTGAGCAGTTTATAGCACTTCTATGCTGACGAGTTCATTTTTCAAAAAAATTATAGGTTGTTGGAAAAAAACTTTCAAGATCGGTTTGATTGGGAATTTTCTATATTTTTAACTGTCACATTGATAATGTTTTGTCAGTTTGTTTGTCAAATGAACCCGTAAGTGTTATATTCGTTGTATTTAGGATGAAAGTCTGCATCGACTTGAAATATTTTCTCTGCGTCACTCTGTAAATTATTGGCTTAGAAATTTTTATAGGCAAATTCAAAATATTCAGCAAAACTCCTTCAAGGATCAGTTTTATTTTTCGAAATTGTCCCAGAGATAAGGCAGCTAGTGGAGGGTCAATCTTAACGTGAACACCCTGTACATCATTTAACTCAAAAGTTCTCATACAATTATATTATTAGCGCAACAACTCCTGAAAAGACCGTGTCTAAAGTCAAGTTAAATCGACCATAATTTTTTTGTCTACTCGGCTAATCGGCCCTCGAATCGGCCACTTCATTTTTAGTTCGGATCAAGAATAAATTGGAATAAATTCTCGAATGAATTATTAAGCGAAAAATAAGTAACTCAGCGACTACAAGACAAGCAATGATTATTGAGGAAGAAGGGTGTGAAAAGTAGAATGAAATGTGGATTTGATCTGTACTTATTTTATTGAAAAAAAGTCACTTCGTCCATAACTGCCAGACAAAGTAAGCATGGTTACGGCATGTTTTGAGCTTGTTAGTTCTCGTCGTCAGTGGCAGACATAACTTCATTTGGCACCTTTTTTTTAAGGTCTAGTCAAGTCTCCCGAGAATGCAGACGGAAAAGTAAGCCAAGAAGAGCCTAAATGGCATGTAGCGCTAAAAGTTACTTACTATACATTAATACTGCGTCAATCTTTTGCCGGACAGAACTCGCGTCAGTTCACATATTTTCCAAGAGTCAAGTAAGCTTGTTAATGAAATCAAACGTTTAGAAAACTTGTTTCGTTTTCAACATGCTGTAATACCTAGTATACGGAACGTTCTACCCACAGATGCCACAACCTTTGCTTTTTTTTTTCGAACAACCAGTGAACAGTTACATGTTCCAAAAAAATGATCGTTCTCTGTGGGTATAAACTCGTATGGTGCGCTAACTTTCCACTAGATGGCCTAATCAAATCATAACTGCCATCTTAACCTAGCCAAACTTCCGGTTTTGGTAGCACACTCATGTACCGGGCCAACAATAGCGTTTCTTTTTCCACCGAACGTGAACGTTCCCGAGTTTTCGCAATTAAATCAGTTGATTATGCTCTGGAACCAAATATTGTGCCCGGAGGGTCATTCCCGACCGGAAGTTGGGGTATGCAAATCACCGCCGACTGCGGAAATGGAGTTCTCCAAATTTGATTTACGCCCGCAACTCCCCTGGTTTATCTCAGGTAATGTTGTGAAATTACCTGTGCAAGTAATTAAGCCGTTTCCCAAGTCTCCATGGTCAGGAACGGAATGCCGAAGCTAAAACATGAACCATATTGAACAGGACAATGAATTTTTTCCGGAGCGGAACGCCTCGTGGGATTAAGAGGCGCCTCATCTATATTTTAACTGCGCGCGGCAGCTATACCAGTCTTAAGATATGAGAGACTTCATTAAAATTTAATGACGGGAGCTATGCTTCGGGGACATGAACGTGGCTATTTTTTTTTGTGTGGCGCTTCGCATTTTTGTCGTGCGGTTATACCTTCCCGCTACTAGAGCTGCTCTCTCAAACCTACCTGGGAGTTAATTAAAAACCCATCCCGTATCCTTCTGGCGCGCTCTAGAATAGATTCTATAATGGGAAAACTCTCGAAGGAAATGCCGGAAGGATCTGGCATAATCCATACTGAAACATCTACCTGAAAGTTCCGGTTAACAAGATAGAGTGGGTATAGAATTAAAACGTTTCCGTTGGTAACTTAGGGGTGGGCTTAAGGAAGCATTTAGGTGTCTTAGAAAGTGCCTTGTGGGAAGTTTGTTTGTGGCAGCTTGACTTAAAAATGAAATTCTGGGATAGACAGTATCTATACCTACAAATTTCACTAAAGTAGTAAAGCATCTACTTTACCTATACAGGGTGGTTCAGCTTGAACGTCATTAAATTAGAGGTTCGATGAAGGATCAAAAATGAAGGGGGCTTTCTCCAGAAAACATATTTGAGAAATGCATAATAACGGAGATATAGCCCTTCAAAGTTGGAAATAAATGACCGATTTTTCCAAGTAACTTTTGAACCGTTGAACCGATTTGATTCTAATTTGAACCGCAAGTTTACTAGAATTATCTTTTGTCAAACAATCATAACGTGTGTCATATAAATATATCAGGGGCGTAGATATTAGGAGGTGCCTCCTCTTCTCCCCCCTATTTTCACCTACCTAGATATTTTTGAATTCTACGTTCAGTTTAGAAGAAAAAGTCACTCTTGAAAAATTTTGATAAGAGGCTTCGTTTAGGAAATATTTGAGTTTGAAACTTTGGAAAACATCGCGAAATCGCCACTTTCCAGAGCCCAAATTGATTTTTTCCTGAAAATTTCTCGTGTTTTGGGAAAAATTGTAGTTTATTAACTTAGAACTTCTACATAGAAAACTTATTTCAGCTAAGAAATCATGAGTTTTATTGGATTTTAATTTTTAGACCTTTGAAAGTTGTGCTTTTGAGATGTTTTCCAAACCTTCAACCCTAAATATCTCCTAAACAAAGCCTCTAATCAAAATTTTGAAAGAGTGATTTTTTTCTTCAAAATTGAACGTAGAATCCAAAATTATGAAGTTTCCGAAAATAACTTGGGGAGTGAAAAATAGGGGGGGGGGGAGTGGGGACACCCCCTAATGTCTACGCCCCTGAAACTTTTTCATGGAACATGTTATGATTGTTCTACACGGGATAATTTCAGTAAACCCTTGGGTTCTATTTTGAATCAAATCGGTTGAGCGGTTCAAAAAATATGCGGAAAAAACAATTATTTATTTCCAATTTTGAAGGACTATATCCCCGTTATTATGCGTTTCTCAAATATATTTTCTGAAGAAAGTCCCCTTCATTTTTAATTCTCTATCGATCCTTAAATTTAATGACGTTTAAGCTAGACCACCCCGTGTAAAGTTTTTCGTAATCGTTTCATAGATACATAACGCGCAAAGTGATGATACATAACCAAATCAATAAGTTTTGCAGTTTATGTATCTAGCTTGACATTGGTCAAAGTAGTGTCAAAATGTACAATCAATTCGAGTTTTCTCTCAATTTATTAGACTATGATTACGAAAAACGTTGTTCGACACACGAGCGCTGTGTTTTTCAAGCCCTAAGATCACTGGATCCGTAGGTAGGTCACGACATAATAGGGCTAAAAATGCGTACAAACTGTTTCCGTCGCACACCATTTTGTCGCATTTTTGGCCCCATTATGATTATGTCGTGACCTTACTACGGATCCAGTTATCTTATTAGGCCCTCAGCCTCTTTTGCAGCATTCGGCTACGCCTCATGATGGCCAACACGGCTTCGGGCCTGAAAACGCGCTCTTGTATTCGAAAACTATCAACTATCCTCCCTGCGCTCCCACTTTATTTTTGCTCAAAAAAGTCATTCCACTGCAAATAAAAAGTGAACGGGATATAAGTAGGTATTTGTGAATAAAAAATATTAGGCAACGTTTTTAGGAAGAATTCTTTCACTATACAGCGCCTAGACCACTACAAATTTACAAATTAATACATATTTCAGTGTAGCAGTCATATGAGAAAAAACGTGAGCGTGCACTATTTGCCGAAAGGGAAAGGTGAAAAATTGAGAAAGACACGAACAAGTGCATTTTCAGTGATCAGCCTCACCTTGTAGTTACAAATTATTGAGCCAATGAAGTGCGGGAAAGAAGCTTGCAAAACCTGAGCATTAATCGGCTGAATTTTTTCTTTTGGCATAACCAAATTTGGCACAAATATGGCTTGAATCTGGTTGAACTTTTGGCATTTCAATTTTCAGTTATACAGGGTGTTTTTTAGTAATGTCACAATTTGAATGGCTTCTGACAGGCAAAGTAAGAAACTTATCAACAGGGACATGGCAGCATCTTGTAACTTATAGTTTTAAGTTTTGTTTGACACTACAACCACAGTTGTCAGCCATCAACTTTGTCTGTACAGTGCGACAGAACAAAAAATTGTGTTTGGCCATAGAACAAAACAGCAAACAGTGGTCAAAAGTCGCTTTGTTTTTTCTTTGTTGGCATTTTCAAAGACCAGGTATTCACAGACATAATCAGGGACATTCGATATCTTGGGAAGATGATTAAAAAGGTCTGCACTGAAGTTACGTCTCGAGATTCTGTGACACCCGTCGAGCACTGCATTTCTGATTGAAGACTTTTTTGGAAAATGGCGCCCAACGCCCTGAAGTTCAACTTTCACCGTATCAAAATTTAAATTTCAGGCTTTAATTTGTCACAAGTTTCATGCGAATTGGTACAGAAATGGAGGAGAATTTTGAATTTCAATGCCATGCCCTTGTCGAAAAGTTGCGTACTCAAGGCGACGTGGTCATAAAGGGGACCTGAAGCCGCACATTTTACAGTAACGATTCTACCACCATTCCCTTCCTTATGCAATTCTGAAACGATGTAGGTACGGAAGAATGCGATTCACTTACGTTGACTATTCTATTTTCGCACTTGAACATTGCCCAGTCTCCATACTCGTCGCCACTTCATTCTCGCTGTTCTTAAGCTGTATTGTTGGTTGCCTATCAACTACCTTTTTTTCGCGACTTTCTTCCCATTTACTGAGTTTTACTCCTTCTTTCCTGCAATGAGCAATGTCGTACGTAGCGGTCGACTAGCTGTCAAACGTTGACAGTTGTGAATGAAACGTCAATTGTCAAAAAAGAACAGCGAGAATGGAGTGACCGGTTACCATACCGACGAGTAAGGAAAATGGGCGATGTTCAAAGTGCGAAATGAGAATGGTTGTAGAATAGTTGCTGTAAAATGTGCGGCTTCGGGTCCCCTTTATGACACGGTCACCAGTACTTTGTTCACCTACCAGAAGCTTCTGGAATAGTGACATTACTAAAAAAAATACCCTGTACAGGGTGATTCATCCTCCACGGATTTCACGTTTTATTCGCAAGCCTTTCATGGTAGACCAACCAAATGTTCAGAATATGCCTCACCAAAAGCATTTTCTAATTATAAAAGACTTTCGAATGAGACGTATGTTTCCGGAGAATGATCCATGGAGAATGGATCAACATGCGAATTCTTGTTTGGTTCAGAAGTTTTTTGGCCCAGATCAGCTGAATTTTTGGAATTGACTTAGTTATTCACGATCTTCCAGAATAGATCTTCTCTTTGAATACAAGTGTGTCAAACGGCGAAATAAAAATTGTTCAAAATTTATCTGAAATGATTTCTTGTGCTTTCGAATCACCCTGTATTTGCAACGACCCTATTTTCTGAAATAACGTGATTGGTAACGCATATCCTGAAACTTTGCTTGATCTGCCATGAAAAGCTTCCGAATAAAACGTGAAATCCGTGGAGGATGAATCACCCTGTACATATTGAACAAAAAACTTCAAATCTTAAGTCTACTGGAAACGTCAGTGGTTTTTTTTAATTATTATTTGGTGTTTATGGGCGCATCGAGTACTAGCTCATTAGCGCCTTTGCGGTGACTTCTTCTGTTCCACCCTTTTTCCCTTGACGTGACCGCTCGGTTAGTACACGTCAAAGTACTTGAGAGCGCATAGAGAAAAGCCACCTGTCCCAGCGGGATTGGAACCCCGGACCTCTGGATTTGAAGCCAGAGACGGAGTCCACCTAGCTACCGCCCGGATGTGTTTGTATTTTGTTTTGTTGTTATGGCATTTAATAAAGGCGCCATCTAGTGGTGGCTGTTCCTTAAATACCTAGAATTGAGTGATTTTCGAGCTTAGCGAATCTAGCGGTCAGTATAATAACGCTTTCGATTGGCGTCACTCGCCATTCAAATAAAAACTGCTTCAAATTGCCTTGTTTGTTTTGTGTTTTGAAAGTGAAGTTTCATAACACCGTCTAAAATGTTTGGAGACAGAAGTGAAAACATGAATGTTGTTTCATTTCGCCCGAGATTTCGCCACTAGAAAAGGTACCTACACCCTTTTATGGCACAGCGGGCACGCTTTAAATAATTCGAATCTAAGCCAGCCCGATCGCCCTTTGTACGCCATCGTATACAGGTGCGCCAACATAACAACAACACAAAGTGGTCTTTATTTGCGGACAAAACACAAACGCGAAATTTTACACAAACAAGAGTCGGGAATGTGTTTCGTGTTTTCGCTCTCATACTTTTTATTTCGTTTCAATCATTGAGAATGAGGCTTTGATGTGGCGGGGGACGGCCTGTGGAATACTTGCACGGAAGTTCTCCTGCTTTGAAACTCCTCTTGAAACTTGCCGAGGTGGTGGGACGAGTTTGATCTCGCGTCTGCCATATTCGACGAAGTTTCCTGCTGCTTTTCCTGCCCGGCGCACGCTATTTCCTACGTATCGTGTGTTAAACTTCTTGTTCTCATATTTGTCGTGGAATAGTATACGGAGCAGAGAACTAGTTTACGTGGGTGGATCCCTCTGGTAAGTTGAGTTACACCATCCAACAACTTGCCAAAGGACCGATGCCAAGATTTAGCAGACCATGCAAAAGGCAAAAGTTACATGGGCGTTCAAGTTTGAACTTTAACAAATATCTGGACCGTATATAAAATCTCCCAAGTTGTCAGTCTGTTCCTTCAAGTTATCGAAGACTTTGACAGATTAACATCTCCTCGCTGGAACAAGAACTATAGTCTCTGGAGGTTCAAATTCGATTTATACGATACAACACATGGAACACAATACAACACAAGCTTAGCATCCAACTCCGATTGTTTCAATCAGATTTCTCTGATAGTTTCTCAAGCTCGTGATGTGGCTATGTGGGTCACCCGTGGAAAAATTCATATGTCTGTCGATGCTGGTGAATCAATGAAGTGGGAGACGAATTAAGTTTGGGGATTTAAAACGTGGAAGACCCCGTTCCAGTTTTATCGTGCCGAGGACATTAGGAGATAATCCTGCAGGACGACGCGGGTTCGAAAGGGATCGGGCTCGACCTTTTCGCCGGAGTGGATATCAAATTATTAATTAAACCTCACTCAATCCCCCTGTTCTATCGCTTTTCGATTTTCTCATTATTAATCTCTCTATGAAAGGCAATAGGCGCTTATGTCAAAACTTTCAACAATAAAACTTTGCTTATTCGAGTTAACACCCACATAATTCGAGCAGGTCACTTCGGAACTGCCTCCGCTAACTTTTAATAATTGTCAAGTGGGCAGGCGCTCAAGAAAATTGTTTTTTTGATTTATTAGTTCAAGTTAGATGATAGCTTTATTATGCGTTATAGTAATAAGAACACTGAAAACAGTGTCAGAATAAACGATATTCTATAATTGTTTTCGGGAGTATTTCGAGAACTTTTCGTTTGTAAGGTCATGTCCGAGGTCATATGTCTCAAACATCAGTGACACATTATTGATTGTCAATGTTCCACCGCTTCAAGTTAGTTTTGCTGATTTATAACTCGAATTTATAGTAAAGTCAGGGATAGGATGGCATTTTTTTGCCGTCAATCTCAGATAGGTATTCTGATCTCAGTTGATTGTGGCGTCTCACTCGTTTCTTAGCAATTTGTCACCTTTTCTTTCTCTAGCTGAGATGGGGCGAAGTGAGATTGTGGTAAAAAGCAAGCGCGTTGACCCATCACTTGATAGTCCTCACTTGTAATCAAATATAATACAGGTGATTCATCAAAAGTGTCGGACCACCTTGAAATTCTATCAAAATGAATTGTGTTTTATTGTGCTCTACATAGGTTATGAGACCACTGTGACTGTTTGCAGGCACTTTTAGATAAGAAAAACATTTACAAGATTCATGACTTACCCTGTATATAAAATAGAAACTCGTTACAGATTCAGAGGTTGATTTTTTGTACTCATTGTTTTTCCATAAATTGTTCACAAAAATCTTTTGGAATAACGAAAATAAATAGAAGCGATCGAAGGACCAACTTTTGTCCCTCCATAACTCCAAAATTAAAAGACAGAATCTTTTTCACAACTTTCCGGCACTCTACTACACCTCCATATTACGCACCTTCAAGGTGGTCTAACACTTTTGAATCACCCCTCGAATCACCCTGTATATTGGGCCGATTCATAAGACAGAACAGTTGTGCAACTGCTACCACTTTTGTAAGTTTTGTCAGATTTTAACCAATCATCTTGCTAGAATCTGACAGAAGAGGCAACAGTTTTACATATGTTGTGTCTTATGTATGCTCCCATTGACTCATAACGGAGTAATCAAATCAATTTTCAATTTAGGTACGGTCTGCCCAAAAGTCGACTTCATACTCCTACGCTTGGCCACACCCACAGCCTGCCTAAACTAAAAAATTCATTTGATTATCGCCCACACACCCAATTCAGCCAATCAGAACAACCGAATGGGGCCCACGTGACTCGGTTTGAGCTATCGATTATTGCACACTAGCGGGTGATAAGAGCACTCTAAGTAATAGTACCGGATTGGAATATTTTGGGGCCCACGACTAATATGAAATCTAAACGATGTTATTTATACTACTTACGATTGAACTACCAGGTACATGGTAGAAACTACCTTTTAACTAATAGTCTCTTTCGGCGATAATCAGCGAAATTCAACTCGTGCTTTGTGTTTTATTCCAGTTAAATGATTCTAATTCCTCAAACAACTATTAAACACTCGAAAAGTAGACCCGATATCATCTTGGACAAAATCCCGCTTCGTCTTGGGATTTCAGTCAGATAATAATGGGTCTAGTTTTCTCTCGTGATCAACAGTTGTTCTCGGGTTGAAACAATTTAACTGAAAAAACACTAAACACTTGTTATATTACTATTATTGATAATAGGATACAAGTGCCTGTAGAATGTAGATGTGTACGTACCATACACCCTATAGGTTTTACCTACTTCTAGCATGAATTTCAAAATGGTTTTCACCCTATCTTATCAAGGATAGAAAGGTCGGTGAACATATCAAATTTGATCTATTGAATTTGAAAACTGCTTTCACCTGACTTTCAAGGTAGGTAGACGTATCTGAAGAAAGTTTGAAAACCAAGGCCGAAGCGCTCGTCTTTTAGGGTACGGTTATTCCAAATAGACTGGCACATGTTAGGACCTTCCTCCTCCCTCCTCTCTGTGATAGGGCCATTGCATGGTGTTGGTAAGCTTGTCGTCGCTTGATGGCTACTAGTCGTGACTTGGTGTCGATGACACAGCGCCTGCGCTAAAATTAGCAATTTGTTCAGTTTGTTTATGTTTGGTGTGCAAATTGGCTCCAGTTTATTGTTAGTGGAAAGCGAAACGTCCCGTGGAAAAGAAAACCTAGGCAGTCTGAGACCTTCGTTGAGCTGAGTGGATGCAAAACAAATGTAGAGCATTTGCCAGCGTCGACACTGACGGAAAGATGATAATAGATGAGGTCTGATAATGTTAGGTTATCTGCAGTCTGCACTAAAACCAAAGTGTCAAAAAATGACGCTATTGACAGACGATTCGACGTTTTGCAATACCAATTGACAAACTCAAAGTCCCTGAGAGGCAAACACTCTATCGACAATAGGCGATTGACCTTATTGGGGAAAATGGCCGTTTCGTCGAGGAAGTTTTAGGGAATTGATTTTCAGTAGAGGTGTAAGTTGCCGCAGACAACGGCGGCTGTCACGTCAATTGGTGGCATGTCAAAACTGTCACTTTGTTGTCTTGTGCAGTCCGCTACAAGCAAACTTTTGTTCCTGTGAACCCTTGGGACCCCGTAGGCTCTTTATTGGGCCCCATGTTGATGACCAGCGTCATCGCAGACCTTTCTCTAAATCATCCATAGCTTCCGCCCAACGAAGAGCAACAGACTGTGTCACATCCGCACGGAGGGAAACACACAAGCCCGTCGACCAGCCTTGCAACAAGCCAGCTTGTCAGCCTAGAAAAAATCACCTCGGGCTCGCCGTGGAAAGTCAACCACCACCTACCTTTTTTCCTCGCTTTTTTCTAAAGATTTCCTGCTTGGACTTCAGCTGGAGATCCGCATTTTTCATTCTAACAAGCTCGCCGTAGCTACCTTTGTGTTTGCGACGTAAACGCTCTTTTTTTACCGCAATGTAGTGCATTGCTGAGGGCGTAGTCTTTCAGCTGCGCACCTCTGGAGCTAGATCTACTACAAGCCTGCTAAATACGCTAACCATAACATTATAGATCGGCGAATTTTGAGGGTTTAAGGATAGGACAAAAATACAAATGAATTGCTAACCATAACATGAAATAAGAGACACAAATGCAAACTCCTCTTCAGATTATTTCTACTTGTCAAATTTCCATGTCAATATGTGGGTATTGCAGGTATCCACTAGTGCCCACCTAGGCTACTAGACGTCGGAGCATGTGTTCCTCGCAAAAACGTCCTCTACGATCAAGTACCGAACTCTACACCAGGTGGCGTTTTTTAAATGTAAATCGCCTATAGCAGAAGGTAGATTGTTGCTGTACCAATCACTTGAGGTCGGCTCCATCCGTTTGCTTCACACAGCTGATAATTATCTGCTCGGTACACTTCATAAGGTTGAGTTGACTGGATTTTTGGTGGTTTTTGCTTTTAATCCAGACCTATGCTAGAGCAGTGCAAGCTTTTCGAAGGTTCAGAACACGTCGGTAAAGGTTTTTGTGGCTTGTTGGGCAAAAGCATTGACGTACCTACCGTTTTGGAAGATCGATTTTAACTGGAGGCACAACGGTCGGAATTTGGCTTTTGGTTTTTGAATCGACTGGCGTAATTGCGTTAAAGCGACAGAGTCACCGACGAGAGAGCATATCATATCGATTCGTTGTCGAGTAAGGAGGGTGAATGGCACCCCGCTTTCCCGGCTTGGGCCGTCCTCCTCGTCTCCCCGTCGCCCCCATGCCACTCCAACTCCATCGAGCCAACCGCCCCCGAAACATCTGACCCCGCAGCACAGCATTATACCCACCACGATCCCATCGGTTTGCTCTCATAATCCATTACGTTTAGATAATTCGATTCGAAACTACTGTGTTGTGATCAACGATGCTCGGTTTTATTTCTGTACCTGCGCTTCTTGCGGATCCGCACCCTCGCGTTCCGTTGCACGCCGTAAAATTTACAGCTGTACACAAAAGAGCCGTTATTTATACGCGAATTTTACGCACGGCAAGATTAGAACCTGTTTCATATTGGTGTGGCTTGTGTCCCTCTTTTTGCTCACCTGCTGCAAACATTTAAGGTTCGGGAGGGGGGGATGAAGATCGGAGTTTTGGGGAGTTTGGATCGAATAGGGGTTGAGGAGCGAGAGGATGCGTTGGGATGCGATCCATGTTTGCGATAAAGTCGTCACCTCCTAATCTGCCATAACCGAATCTATGGCAGTATTGCTGGGTGGTGCGGTTTGAACTTCCTTGTGCCAAATTGATCAGTCTTTCCAGACAGTTAACAACACGAACATTTCAGGTACCCTTCTGGCAAATAGAGGTGTAAGAAATAAAATCTTAGCAAAAATTGATCTTCTGACTTGCGTCAGCACAATCCAGCGTCCGACAGGGTCCTAGCGACTCACTGCATTTCTTGTGGAAGTAACCTAGGAGCAAGGAAAGTGCCTCCCATAGATAGTAGAGTGGATGCTTTTATGATGCTATTATGCTATTATATGAGACACTTCTCTAAAAAAAATCACATTTCTGAATTTCAGCATTTTATTTGGACCATCTGCTTTTTCAGGGGTGGTATATCTTTTGGCCCGACAAAAAAGCTGAAAATCACGGCACAGTAATGCAATGCACTTCAAAATAGTTGTTCACGCGACAAATAAGTATTTTGAACGTCAGACCTAAAGCGACAGAAAATGTTCGAATAACGGCAAATTTAGTGCTTATCACGGCAAAAAAAAGGGAAAATCACGACAAAATAAGGGTTTGCACGACAAATTTTTAGACCGGAGGTAGTTCTTGTCAAAGATTTTTGTACATACGCCGAAATCGAGACCTCGCAGTCACGTTCCAGTCATGCAAGTTTTGGAAGACTACGTTGAAAGTAGCAGCGGGGCCTCATTGTATCCTCTAATCCTCAAGTAGTGTAGTATGAAGCCCCAATGGGGTACTTGCCTAAAATTTTTTTTATCAGCTTAATCGATAGTATGGTCAAAAATAATGTACCCGTATTTTTTCTTTTTTTCATATTCAAAAAATTGCGGCCGTGATGCGTATTTTAAAAATATATTTGTGACGTCACAAATATACTAAAAACTAAACAAAGAGCACTGTTGGATTGAAAACTCAGAAAACTGTTAGAGAGGCATGACAATATTTGAAAAATGCGAAAATGAAAACTCCACTAAAGCTTCCTCACCGTTACCAACCTTTTGAAAAAAAAATTGAAAAAAAAATCTCCCCAACCACTTGATATATTTTCTGAAAATTTTCAGGAAATACACGCATAAAAAGGTAATCTTGAGTTAAGACAAAGCGTTTAATGTCAAGTATATGTTAAGTTTGTATATACGCAAAGCGATGATATTCTCACTTTAAGAGTTTTATTTTCTCCAAAAGAAGACTGTCATAGTATCAGCTGAAAGCTGGATCACGTTGAATTAAAATATAAGACTTATTGAACGGAGTATTTCCAGTGTTTCACAGAAAGTATGCTATAGTCTTGCAATTAGATTAGATAAGTCTTGCAACAATACAGCAAATAATTTTGTTATGAGAACAATCGACTTGACTACCGCATACTAGCTTGTTGGTAGAAGAAAATTATTCTTGAGATAAAATTATAACTAAATTGGACTAATACTGCTCCTGGTTAAAGCAAGTATATTGAATGTTTACAAGAAGAGTTTGTTGCTTTCGTATGAATAAATTCATGGTTTCAGTTCAACTATAGGATTATCTTATATCGAAAATACTCGAATCTTGATTCTGTTAATCAAGAGCATACAGGATGTCCCAGTACTCGCGCCCCAGAGTCAAAGGCAGTTTAGGGAAATGCTTGAAACAAGGCTTCAAATGTGTCAGAAGAATGTTTAAGAATTGGTGTTCTTTTAGATATGGGGGGTCAAAGAGGTCACTTTGACCCTTTCAATTTTTATTATCTGAAGAACTTCCAGTAAATTTTTTAGGACAGACTAAACAGAAGAAAAATTGAACTTTTCAAAGTGATTCATAATCTCAAAAACCCCAAAAGATCCATTTTTTCTAAAAACAATTGCAAAAAGTTAAGTTTCAGACGTCCCCAATGCGATGTAAGACAGGAAGTGAAATAATTTGTTTCTATAGAATTCTTTTACAGGAAATTTTTATAAAATCTGTACTTTTAGAATTATCTACAGGAAGGATAAAATTGTTGCACACACACTGAAAAGTTCAATTTTTTTTAATTTCATCAGATAATAAAATAAGAGGGGGCAAAGTCCCAATCTTCGACGCCCCATATCTCCAAAAATAAAAATCTAATTCAAGTATTTAGAGATTTTTCTGACACATTTGTAGCATTTCCCTAAACAGGCTTTGACTTTGAGGCACAAGTACTGGGAGACCCTGTATACCTAAACAAGCTTATGGATAAAGGCTGGAATTACAATAATTAAGTATGGTATTCTAAAAAAAATGTATTTCGCAGAAGTTCAAATACAAAAGTCAATAGAAATCCAAATCCAGATGGGTACATTTCAAACAAAAACGAATTCTTCTTATTCTTTCTTCTTATTATTTTTCTTTCTTCTTATTCAAAAACAAAAAGGCATCATTCTACTGTCGCGCCGGGTGCCGCAGCACCCATCAACCGGCACTGCAACACTATGTGGACAACTTGCGTGAATTCAACTGAAATTTGCACGAAAGAGAATCTCGCATAATTATTCAGGTATACACACACAATTTTTTTTGTAGTAATGATGGGAAACACTGATCATCTTGAGCTCCTAATTATCAAATGATACCATGTTATCCACAAAATTCGGAATTGGGGTTGGCTTTGGAAACAAAATATTGATGGATCGGAGTAATGGAGCGACTGAATTGGCCGAAGGGACGAATTTCTCGACTTCAAAGCCACCTCCGATGTCGAATTTTGTGGATCGCACGGTTTGAACAAGTCAGTAAGTAAAGGAACTTACCTCTGAATTCTTCGATAATTTTTGGATTGCAACTCCAACGTTGGAGATGCGGCTCTATATTGCACACGCGGTAGGTATACATTTTTTTGGAGCAGAAGTAAGCTCACATTGGCGTGTAGTATTGTTGCCGGAAGATGACGCAATACAATGAAACTTCGGGCGGATTGATAATACATACCTATTCTTGATCGAAGAGTCTCAGTTTTCAGACCAAAAATATACAATCATTTCAAGAATAATTGAATATTTGGGGGAACTGATCATCGTCTCAGTTCAAGCATTGTGGCATTTGAGTTAAGTGAGTAAGTGAGTTGAAATGTTGTTTCGAAGATTGCATTTTCAGATTGAAGTCACAATATGTTATAAACTGTGAAGTTTTCAATATTCTCAGATGGAGATCTTGAAATGCTTGAGAGGAAATTTTCATTTGTTCTGAACAAGTTTATCTGAAGAGTTGTTTCAAAAACAACGTTTAATATATCTAAGATATTCGATAATATCAGTTCAAAAGAATAGTCTCATTTTGAGAATGTCTGACAAAACTATACCATTTTTCGAACAAATACTGGCTTCGTATTGAACTGAAAAAACTATTTCAATTTGAATGTATTGAATCTTCAAGCCAAGTCAATGAGTCAAGTAAATATGATACTATTGGATTGAGATTACGTTTTTATGCGTGTACTCTTCATCACTCTTGTTGATGATTGAAAGTATTTTCAGACAGATCTATCTCATTGGCAAGTACCCCAATGGGGAAACAAACAATGTTTTTATTGACTTCCAGAATAAACAGTAAATCCCCCTTTTGCCTTTATTTCTTATACTTATACAAAAAAGCAAAATGGACTGTATAATGACTAAACTAAAACTTACCTTATGGCCCGTTGGCGTACATCATTCTAGGGCGTTGATGTTGAGGGATGGGAACAGAAAGGATCATCAACGCACCTATCTCCACGTTCCATGGAACCATAAAGTTTTTCTTTTTCTACGCACAAATCGCTATAAGGTCATAATTTTTTGAAACATTGATTGAAATTAAGAATTTTATGCTACCGCACGAGTCCAACCAAATCTACCAAACTGATTATGTTTTTCTTTCTTTCCCAGCAAAACAATATAACTTATAAAAGTCAGTGGCGTAACCATCACCCCCGGCCTTGAAAGGTCCCTTTCAAGTTCACAAATGAATGAAAAGAAAAGAAAATGACCACTAACCATAATGAATACAAGAAAAGAAAATTACTACTAACTATACTGGGTGATTATCATTTGAAAACTATCCACCTGCAATAACTACCGATTCCCAGTCAATATTCCTTTGAGCAAAAATAGGTCGATTTTTATATCGAGGGGGACATCTGAAACATACATTGGCCAATTTCTATCTTCAGCCCCCTCGCCCCCACTCACCCCAACTTTGAAATTTCAAATGACACCACCTACCTTGTCATGTATCAAATTGTAGGGAATTGAATTTTCTTTCTGAAAAAAATATTGTTTTGATTTTTAACCCCACCCCCTTTTTCCTAAAAATTGTCTGAGTGTTCCATTAATTATTCTGGAGCCCCCAATTCTCTCCAGTTCAGTCAACATCATCGTGAAAAGCATCAAAAAAGAGAATTTTTGGTAAAAAAACTGCCACCCAAATTCACCCCGTTGCTCCCCCCCCTACCTCAACTTCGAAATTCGAAGAAGCATCACCTACTTTGTGATACATCAGATTGAAGGGAATTGAATTATGTTCTTGAAAACCATTTTTTTGGAATTTTCAACCCCTCCCCCATTGAATTGGACATTTGGAGTATTTTAGGAGGGAAACTTTTTAGGGAAAAAATTCAATTTCCTTTAATTTGATGTATCACAAAGTAGGTATGGTCATTTTAGATTTTCAAGATGAGGTGGGGGGAGTGAAGGGGTGAATTTGGGTTGTACTTTTTCCATAGAAAATTTTCTCTTCCGATGCTGTGTAGGATGACGTTGACTGCATTAAAGAGAATGGAGAGGTCAAGAATATTAAATTGGACACTCAGAAAATTTAAAGAAGAAGGGGGGTGGGGTTGAAAATCTTATAAATATTTTTTCAGGAAGATAATTTAATTATGTTCAATTTGATGTATCGCAAAATAGGTAGTGTCATTTGAAATTTCAAAGTTGGGGTGGGTGGGGGCGAGGGGGCTGAAAATAGAAATTCGCCAATGTATGTTTCGGATGTCCCCCTCGATATAAAAATCGACCTGTTTCTGCTCGAAGACATTTTTATCAGGAATCGGGAGTTATAGCAGGTGGATAGTTTTCAAATGATCACCCGGTATACATACCTATGTATAAAGTTCCATTGGGCCCCCTTGATGCATTTTTGCTTTCGGAGTTCTATAGCACCCCCTTGTATTTGCTAATGGTTTTAAGAGCTTTTCATTGAGCCCCTTGTCTCTTAATGTATATTAAATCCCCTTACGTTCTGAAGCCTTAAGAGTTTTTGGTTTTTTCTTGTATTCAGTTCCTTTTGCGACCTCGCTTGCGACGAATTGCCTGCGGAACGCATTGCCCTAGCACCCTCCGAAGGGGTTGAAAGGTAAAAAGATAAAATTGACGTAGGAAAACTTCGAAAGGGGTCTTTGCAGTTGCAGACAAGAAAGCCAAGCTTAACTATTGAAATCTACAAGAGACGAGGGACTAGGCCGCCTAAGTAGCAAGATAAGTGACTCGGGAAGACTTCAAGGAGACTTCTGCGAATCCAGACAAAGTAATCATTGGAAAATGATGCATGAAGAATGCAGAGAGCACTAGGGCCTCTAAATTTAGACTGGCTAATCGGCTATATCAGATTGCCAATAAAACTATAGAAGATTGACTGGAGGCACTAGTCTTCCAAGTACCTATACGATTTGATGCTTCATAAGAGTTCCAGGGAAGGTACTGCATGGGTCTCTGAAGTGACAAGATCAAAGAGCCTCTGCAGTTGCAAGAAATCAAATAAAAATTGACACTCTAAGACTCAAGGAGACACAAGGACCTTCAAACTGTTTTGCATTTAGATTGCCAGTTAACTTTTAAAAAACTTCAAGGAAGCCCTTTGGCTCCCAAGTGCTGAGAAGACTAGGTTATCATTAAAATCATCAAGGGTGATTTTCAGAGTGACTTTTCTGTCTTTGAAATTTGTCGTGCAAACCCTCATTCTCTCGTGAATTTACCCTTTTTTGCCGTGTCTAATATGTCGTGAAATAGTACTTTGTGTATCAAGGCCATAAAGGTGATGTTTTTTTGGCCAAATCTGAAATTTTGTAGCCGAGGCGTAGCCGATGTTTGAATTGTTTTTTGATTTCTTACTCGCAATCGCAAGTGTGCTTTTCTTCATAAAACATGGTTTTCTGTGACATTAGAAAACAACATTTGTAGATGTATTATTATGAATGACAGTAGTTTAGACAAGTCAATGATGAACGAGGTATAGTGAAAACGATTTTTCTCAAACGCCGGCACCACAGACTGAAGCTCAAATGCGGCAGCTTTGGATTTGCTTCCGCTGAAATCACAAGCTGTATAGGTACTTACCTGAAGCAGTATGAACATTTTGTGATGAGTTGGTGCCTGTAAAACATAACAAACAAAACAAAATAATTAAATTGCCTTTGACAGCACTCACATTGATATTGTAGCATTGACCAATAATGATGTAGTAGCGTAGCAATCTTGCAACTGAAATCACCTCGGAAATCACCGCAATGGGCACCAACCTTACGGAGAAAATAACTGTATTTTCAAATTTATGTAATCATTACATCTGATTTTGGGTCATTATTGAATGATTAATTGCTCTTTATTAATCAGGTATACCGCCGACTACTTTGTGATGTAAATATTCAACAGCTAAATCGGTCTAAAATCATGTAACGTGAAAAAAGCAGAATGACATTAGCCTCCCAACAAAGTGAAACAAATGAGGTTTAGCGGCCGAAAAAGGAAATATTGACATTAGCGTACAAAGTCACTTTTGGGACGTCAAAAAGGACGTAAAGAAAGCTTTTGTGTGTTGGTCGCCTAAAAAATATTATTTAGCCGTTACTTTCACATTTTTTGTCGTTTTTGTTCTGGCGTGACGTCTCTTCCTTTTGTCGTGCAGTAAACATTACATTTCAGTAAGGAAAATAGTCTTGCTTCAGTACTCTATTGCCCGATTGCACAAACGTGGTATTAAATATTTAGTTCGGTATCAAATCGTTTAATACCGGACTAAACAACAAAATGGAGTGCAGAAACAAAAAAATCTGACATGGGATCAAAATTTGGTACCGAACTATTCTGATACCGCACCAAACGCCGATTACGCCCATTTTGGATTGCACAAAGGATTTGATACCGAACTAAACAAAGTAATACCGCATCAAATCTGATATCACCTCGACCCCGGTATTAAATTGACAGAATGACAGATATCGTTGGAAATTCGATCGTTTCAGGGTGATCCGTGCGTTTGATTCGGCATAAAATCACTGCAAGTGCATATAATAGTAGGTTTTATGTGCATACAAGCTATTATTTGTGCATTTTCATTCAAAAATTCTTTTCACAAAATGTATTTGACACACACAGATAATGTGCGTGCCAACCCAAAATAACATTTGAAGTTGGTTGGTCGTGTGGTTAGGCTCTTGCCTTTGCATGCGAGTGGTACCGTGATCGAATCCTGTCGAGACCAATTTTTTTTCCAACCATTTTACCTTTGAATTCAAGAATAATGTTAGATTTTCAATTTTTCATATCAGAACAATAAACTTGAGAAGTGTAGCCCTTATATTTCACGTAAAAGCAAAAAAAGAATTGGCTTGCTGCTGATGAGGTTCGAACCTGGTCCTTTGTCATCGGAAATCAAACCCTTCACCACCATGCTGCGACGGCTTTATTTTCAATTGGCCAGCCGCATGAAGTCAATATGACGATCGCCTCGATGCTTTTTGTGGCTCGTTCACACTTGGTCCGGGGTTAGTTGACCTTGGATCTAATTTTGCTTCCTGCAATGCGATTACGATTTAATACCGCACCAAAATTTGATGCGGTACTACAAAGTTCGGTATCAATTTTTTTTTGTGCAATCGGGCATATGAGGTTCACCCCTTTCGGTTAGACTTGGTGAAAAATAAACTAGAGATGAAAATACTTGGTTACTTTTTTAGATGAAGCTTTTCGGAATACCCGCCTTTACCCAATAAAAACTTCCAAATTCGGCTCAAGCCGTCATTTTTGAAAATCTGGAGTTGTTATGTATAGTCGTTTATTTATTTATTTGGCACTTCGCAGCCTCTCGTCCTTAGTAAATGTGTCACAGCTTAGTTTTTTGACTCGGTAAAGCTCGGAGCCTCAAGAGAAACAATATCTAAAGAGAACCCGCGGCCACTTTTGAAACCAAATGACTGATCCTTATTCAAATATTTTGCCCTTTTCACATCTTATATGTTTCGAGGGTTGGGACCGAACGATCCATAACGCAGCCAGTAAATATTTCAGCAGGTCGTGTTCATATTTTTTCAGAGCGCGCGGTTAGACTATACGTCGGAAAACAGGACAGGGGTGGGGGAGCGGGGCAGGGGCGCTATCAGTCACTGCTGTCTAGATGTGTGGCAAGCCGAAAACATTTCACCCATCGATTTTCTGCCACAAAAGGAATTTTTTATGCCTGCACTCGAATTTTTCTCCATCATCGTCGCCGCGTGACATGAAGGGCCAGAGAGGCAGCGACGGAAGTAACACAAAAAAAAAGATGAAACAATGACAGCAAAACTATAGAACCAGAGAGAACCAAACCATCACGGGCGCTGCGGTAAAACGACAATTTCCGAACTTTTGCCTCTCCTTTATTCCTCGGAGAATTTCCCAATTAGAAAGGCGCGCAGGGTCGCAGGGAATATAAAAGCCGGCGGCAAATAAGAATCGAATCGACAACACTTCGCCTAATAGAGTGCATCGAGCAAGGAGAGAGGGCGAAGGAAGATGTTATGGGGGAGGGAAAAGCGCGCTGCTCGCGTACACCCCGCGCGCGCTTCCCTATAAAAATGCCAATTTTGGCGGGGCAGGGAAGGAAAGTGCTATATCGGTTCACGCACCTGTGCCTCTAAATAGAGTAGAAGATTAGGTGCAAAGTGCGGAAAAGTTCGTGAATGTTAAATTTTGATTTGGTTTTAGCCCCTAATATTCGCTCATCTTTCGCTACACCAAAACGATCCACTGCTGGCAAAGCTGGTTTCAAAAGTTGCTTGTAGCATGGCGTCACCTATCGGGTGCTATCGGCCTATGCGCCACTTTGTATATTTTCACTCAGCGCTAATAGACCCCACTCAGCATAGCATGTCATGTTTCATAAATGAGATGATCTCAATCATGTCACAAAATAACATCACAATGAACGTTACTTCCACATCTCTGTGATGTTCATCCGCGATGTTATACGATGTAATGTCTGAGAGATGTTTCGAAATGAACTTCAATTGAACATCACACATGAGACATCTACCGGACATCACATTGTTACTGCTTTCAACTTGCCGAAGTGTAACATATCTCACTGACGTCACTGAGATGTAGTCACTGAGAGATTTTTCAAATTTCGCGGGCTGTCATCGTTAAGCTCTGTGTGTCGGAAAATATTTAATAAATAGTTTTGTCCTCTATTCCATGTGTGTGATGCCAGAATAACAGCCTTATGTTTTCATGTTTAGTGTGAGGCCCTGCGGGCCCTCTTATGTCTTCAAGTGTCGTTTGGAACAACTTTTGTGTCTTCTTGTGCTTGTGGCTTTCGGAACTAGTGTGCCCCGTTTGTGTCTCCTTGTGTTCTTTGAAAGCCTACTGGGCCTTCTTGCATTTTGTCGTGACTTTCGCACCTTTAGTGAACCCTTGTGTCTGCTTTTGCGTTATTCGGAACCCCAAAATGGGCCCCTTTTTGTTTTATTGTGCTTTCGAATACTTTGATGACTCCCGTTCATGTCTTATTGTAATGTCCGGGGCCCCAACGGAGTCCCTTGTGCTTTGCTGTAACGTTTCGAGCCCCAGCGAGGCTTTTTGGGCTCGGTGTATCGTTTGGAGTCCTAATGAAATATTCCGAGAAACATCCCTGAACATCAAGTGCGCTGTTTAAATATACTGTAGTAACAAGTTGGTAGCTTAGACGAATCGGCAGCAGTGCCTCTAACCATCACCTGTGGGGATCCAGGTTCGAATCCTGCGGAGGACGCCAGAGAAGAAGAACTTTTCTTAGGGAAAAAACGTGCTGTATAGATTGTAAAAATTAGTAAAAATAGGTGCGGAACCTCCTGTGACATAAAACTATGTTGAAAAGTGGTGAAAAATTAATTTTTATTTAAAAATACACATCCAAAATGCGACGTATCATGTACGTCAAAAAGTGATATCTACGAGATGTGGAATAGCGATGTAGATAGTATGTCACATTTGGACATCTTTGAGATATCTCATTCATGTTCTAATTACCCGGACATAAGAAGTAACAGAGATGTCCACTTAACATCGCAGAGACTTTTTTGTTAACATCGCAGTTGTGACTTGAACATCTAAGTGATGTCACAGAGATGTTTTCTTGCTGAGTGGGACAGTAGTTCTATTAATCAGTTCCACGGCTTTTTTGATTAGAGTGAGCCATGGAAATTTTTTATCTTGTCACTTTGGTTGACGAGAAGCTAACACCGTCGCAACCAGTTGTGTAGATATGGTATGCTATGTGCAGAGGTTACGTGAAATAGACATAGACAAGTAGTTTCACGATGAGAAAATCTTTCAACACAGTGCATTCAAGCATCGTGTCTTGCCTTTTGCAGTCCAACTTCATGAATCAACGTCTTTTCAAGGAAGTTTTCTCAACCTCACTAGGCCCACTAGATAGTCGGCATCTTCATTCCATTTCCTTTAGTGCTACCGCTGCCGCGCTTTCCTGTGACCGCCACACTAACCAGTAGAGGCGAAGAGCCACAAACCAACCAGGAAGATGTCAGCTATCCCTCGAAGAAAATTTACACTAGAATATTCTCACATCCAAGGCCAAGAGCACGAAAAAAAATTCTAACACAATCAATTTTTTCCATAGCTTACTTTAATTTAAAGAAAGAAACTAATTATACACGGCGTTCTTTTTAGTTCTGAAATATTTATTAATTTTTTAATTTTCTCGAAACTCAAAACTCAAAAGAAACTGTAAAGTACAGCGTGTGGAGCTGGTTGCCTGTTCAAGAAGCCTTATGCCAAATCGCAGTGGGTTCAAAATTATTAATTTTTTCGAAAAAAATTGGAAAACGGGTCCCGCAAGTTAATAGTTCTTCAGCAGATTGAATTTCTTAGCAGATTATTTCTACAACTAAAATCGGCTAGTCTTAACAGAAAGACTCATCGTTATATGGAACTACGTATTATCAGCATCAAAAGGGCATCTGTCAACATCTGGTTTCTTTCGTCTTGCCTTTCTTCGAACGTCACATCCCTCTTCGCCCGAGTGCATCTTGGAAGCGATTTCGGAGCCGGCCGACGCACCAGGCAGTTGGCCGAAAAAACATGGATCAGAGAAAAAAGGAAATTCTGGTATTCTTCTCGCGACCATTGCAGATACCAGCTTTGGTTAGTCTACGCAAAGACATTAATTTTATCCTACACCCAGCCGTTTGGGATGCCTTCGACCTTAGAATGAGAGATACAGTGGAATTTTTCGGTACTGCCACCCACAATAGAATAAAGAAAAAGCTAGACCGCCTCTTTTTCAAATCGCACTCTGTCCATTCTCCCCCCTCCCGATTCTGTTTCTTCTCGGGGACTTTCACACCAACTCCCTTATTCAGAATCGCCACTTGACAAACTTTGTCTGGAATCTGATTTCAATTTCCACAAACGTGTTTTGAATTTGTCTTCGGTGGCTCTCTCTGATTCTGAGACCTCCCTTCTTAACCTGGGCCTAAAATTCAGCCTCCAATCATTTCTTTTTCAAAAGACAAAGACCTCATCATTGCGTCCTTAGAAAAGGCGCTCTCTAGAGTCGAGCACCCTCCCTTGCCTATTCAACAGTCTGTACACTCTTCCCTTAAATTTGAGAGCTCCAAGAAACTAACCCCACACAACTCCAATCTCTCCACTCCATCGCCATTCCTTCTTTACATTCCAAAGTCAAATTGAACAACCTACTAATTTCGAAGGCAGATGAATGGAACTACATTGTCATTCTCGAGACAATCCATTTACATAGAAAAAAAACAGAATTTTTCTCATCTTTGCAAAACTTAAAAGTTTTATCAAAGACTTCTTGGCCCCTTCATCTTCAAAGTTAGAAAACTGATCAATAGCCATCATGTAACATTATCACACTTCAACTTTCAACATCCGTCCCATTGCCCTCCTTGTCACCAACCCCAACCCCCAGTCTCTATGCTTTGCCTGAAATTCACAAGCCCAATATACCCATCAGACCAGTAGTTTCTTTTACTAACTCCCCTTGTCACCCATTGTGCATTGTTGCTCAGCAAGTTTTCACCGAATATTTTGAACTTCAATTCCACATTTAAACACAGTCGGGAGCACGGTGAGCTCGACTCCGCCTTCAAAGGCGAAGGTCCCGGGTTCAAATCCGCACTGGGCCGGATGGACTTTTGCACGCGTTTCCTAGTACTGGGGCATCTACTATCGTGCGGTGATGCCCCGGGAAAAGGAATGAAACGAGAAAGCCATCGAAACAAAACCACACTGATTAAGCCTCACTGTTCCAAAAATGTCTTCGTTGTTATCGTCAGTACTGTTATCGTCAATGAAAAACCCCCACAGAAAAACCTGCTAATAACCTAGTAGTTGATGCAGGGCGAAAATTCCACATTTAGCCCAAAAAATTACATCCATTTGACCTCCCAACCCAAAGATTCTGTCCCTCCACCTAATTCCACCCTCGTATATTTTGACGTAACTAATCTTTTTTTATCTATCCCTATTTCTGATTATTTTACTCAATGGTAAAATTTACCCTTAAAAGACCGGCCTAAGTATGGGCTGCGACCCCTCTCCTCTTCCGTTGCCGAAGTCTTTTTGAATAACTGAATTGAGCCAGTTCCTCCAATTCCCAGCCCATGGAGTAGTATTGAATTAGGAGTGATCGAGAACGATGGAAGCGAGAGTCTCAGCGATATTCCCAAGCGCAATAATTGTTAGCGTGTATTTATTGTAGTACGCAACTATGAAAAGTGTGTGTTTTAAAACGATCGTCTCAATTATAACCGAACCTGTACGCAAAATACGTGACATCCGGTGTCAGAAAGCGATATAATTGAGAGAAACTTGGCCTGCGACTACAAAGTGCTCGGAAGTATTGGAATTGGTTCGCAAATGCCGGAGACGAGAAGTATGTTGAAGAGAGGATTCGGAGACCTTGAGGCTATCGTCCTGGAAGTGGAGAATGTTCTAGAAAAGCAGAAAAAGAAGTATATAGAAGAGAAAGAAAAAGAGAAGAAGCGTTTAGAAGAGCTAATGGCGGCTATGGAACAACACACGCGCTACATCAACGTCAATATGAGGAATCTAGCAGAAAAAACTGCAACGATTGAGGCAAACATTGGGCAGCTGAAACAACGTGTCCAGAGTACTGCCGTGAGTAATACGGTGGCTCCGATATTCAACGTGTGAAACTGCCAAACTTCGATGGACAAAGCCCATGGACGACCTACGGAAGGCAATTTGACGTTGTTGCTGAGGTGAACAGGTGGACGTGGGATGACGAAGATAAAGCTAAGGCATTCATCGTTGCTTTGAAAGGTCCAGCGTTGGAGTTGCTACAAACGCTTCCGGAGAGTGAGCAGAAGAGGACTTACAGAAGCTTCTCAACGTTCTGGAAATCTGCTATGGGGGTCATTGCGGACGGCAGTTTATCAAGCTATTTTTTTGGCAAAAACTCAGAGAAGAGCTTCGGAGTACCTCTGGAGCTACACTCAGACCAGGGACGAAACTTTGGATCCAACACGTGTTTCAAGGTGTCTGTACTCTACTTGGGATACAGAAGACTAGGACGACACCCCTTCACCCACGGTCCGACGAAATGATTGAACGGTTCAACAGGACGATGGAGTAGCACCTGTCAAAGGTCGTTGACGAGCATCAGCGAGACTAGGGTCGTGATCTGCCAATATTTCTAATGGCGTACCGCGCTGCCATTTACGACACCACGGGAGAAACACCGGCACGTGTCCATTTTGGCCCAGAGCTTCGCCTTCCCTACGATTTACAATTTGGCACGCCAGAGAATGATCCTGAAGACATCCCCGAATACGTCGACGACCTGAGGCAAAGAATGTGCGACATCCACGAGTTGGTTCAGAAACGGATTTGAGTCGCCACCGATAGAATGAAGACGCGCTACGACTTGGAGGCTAACTTCATGGAATTTCAAGCAGGAGACCTGGTCTGGTTGTACAATCCTCAACGCCAAAAAGGAAGGTCTCCGAAGTTTCATCCATCGAGGGAAGGACCGTATACGGTGGTCAAGAGGAATGATGACGTCGTGTATAGAATCCAGGGAGCCCCGAGAGCCAAGATCAAAGTTGTTCACCTTGATCGCCTTGCACGTTACTCGGGAAGTAACTGTGAGGCTATTCGGGACGAACAGGCTTGAAAGGGGGGCAGTGTTACGAGCAGCGATACTAGAGAACACGCGATCTTTCTTTTTCCATTAGGTCGCAGTGTGAGAGTTTGGAGCTCTAGTGCATTCCAGAACATGCGTATAGGCTTTGGCCCATGGAACTGAATGAAAACTTCAACAGTGAGTTCAGATACATGTGTTCATTTTGGCGTGTGTCTCAATTATAATTGAACCCGTACGCGAACGTCTACGTTCAGTACGAACCCGTACGTAACAATGCCTACGTCTCAATCCGACAGCCCAATTTAAGCTCCTTGAAGGCGCGCGCCGGTACTTGGGTGACCACTCCTGAAACAGGCTATCCAACCAAAATATCTAGAGATTTGCCCAATCGAGACAAGGCAGAAGGTTAGATAGAATAAGTCACGTCCGCCCAGGAAGACTGACCGAACGTGCTGGATTTGTGAAAGAGTGGGACATAACGCGGCATCTTGCATCTTGTCGACAGAGCTAGGTCAACACCAAACGAGAGTCTCATTCCTGACTTTTCCTTGGAAGTTTTTCACGAATACTTCGAAATGAGTCGAAGTCAGTATTAAGCTAAGAGGTTGATTTTCTTTCTCACAAACTTTGACCAAGAAACCAAATTGATTTTGGTTGATTCGGATCCGGACGGACAACCGACCGTATGTAAAACTTCACGGAGTTGGAACGAGGCTATCAGGCTCTGGCACTCTTGAATTATCTCCCTCAACTTACTGTCCTGGTTTTTTCACGGTCGATTCGGAACAATCTGTGTAGTGCTAAGAAAGAGTGCTTCGGAGTTGTGTGGATTGTGTAGAAGTTTTGTGCTCGCGTCAGGTTAGTCAATCCAACGTAGTCACGGACCCTTTCGTTTAAAAATGGCCACACAAACTCGACGATTCTAGCCTTCGCCTCCAGCTGTACCAAGCCTATCTGAATCTGGATTCCATTTGGGGAGTTGGGGCCGAGCACTGGGGCCGAAAAGCGCACGATTGGCCTAAACTCCGTCTGCCACCCCTAAACCGCAGGTGCGGATGTCCGATACATTCACGCTCCCTGCGCCGGTACGTTTCCGACTTCGTCAGCCTTTCGACCACGCTGCCGGTTTTCCTCTACACATCGCCGTGCCGCCGGCTGGAGGCATATATACTCGGGGGGTTTGCCTAAGACCACCCGAGGAGGAGTTTCGGACCGGCTTCAAATCAGATTAAAAACGCCTTGTCTCCCATCCAACCCTTGGTAGCGGTCAGCTTCGCTACAGTCAAGTTATCACCCGACTGGAGCGGCTTACTACACGCTTCGTCCTTCTCGTACCAAGCCCATTTCACTGAACTGAATGAAACACCATTATTTTTCTCCTCGCTCATGTAACCAAGAACGCAAGGCAAGTTAAATGACGGTCCATCGTTAATGATCATTGAGCTTTATAATGTGTCTAGGGACTCAAGGGTATCGGATAGAATCTGGATTTAGAATTTATTTGGTGGGGGGTTAATGGAACATTGTTCCACCTGGCACGTAGGCCCCGCTATTGGGCCCACTGTATTCTTTCCCAGACCAGCCGTACTCACTGAGTCACAATGTGGTGCCTGGATGTTTGATGGTAAGTCCATCCAAGCACTGGGACCGAGACGCGCACGGTTGACCTGATTTCTGTCTTCAACCTCCGGCGTAGGTGAGGATGTCCGACATTCCGTCGATTTTCCTCTACACATTGCTGTACTGCCGGTTGCAAGCGTGATGTACTCGAAGGGTTTGCACATGACCACCATAGTCGTCTTCGTCATAAATCAAATGGGCGCTATTTTTGCTGCCTAGTGTAATATAGTGTTATCCTCCGTGTTATCCAGAAATGTCACTTTTCGATTGTGAAGCACATTATAGAATAGAGGGCAAAAACTTCTATGGTGCATCAAAGCCGGTAAGGAGAAAAACATCAATTCATTATTCGAATAATAATTATCTCGAAATTATTCTTTCATTCTGCCTTGTGAGAAGGCGATTCTTTCGAAATTCGTCATTATTTGGTTTCTCATCGCAAGAGTTTCTAGGTATTAAAAAAAAGAGACGAGTTCAATACATGGTATTATTCCACTTGCCTCCGCCATCTTGAATCTTGACAGTTTTCTCATCTTGAGATTTGTATTTTGTTGGCTATTTATTTAGCTAATCAGTGATACCAAGTTTGTTGCAATCGGATAAAAAACAAATATTTGACGAGAAAAATAAAACAGTTCAGTTTTTTTTTTGACTTACCCGAACGTCCGACATACATCATGTTGAAAAAAAAATTTTTTTGTTATGATGTCCGCATTACCACTTCATCAAATTTTGCCCAGTGTAAGATGATGATATTACTAGTGTGTATACAAAAAATCATGGAGTAGTTGTAACAATTAGTTTCCGCTTCACGGAAATAATTGTTCAAAAATAAATTTAAAATAAGTAAACACCTCAATATCAAATTTTAGCGCTTATCGCAAGTCCAAGGTTTTGTGCGAACAGAAGAAGGTAGGAAGAAAAACGGTAGATAGATAACGGCAGCAGAACCGATAGCCACGCTCGGCGTTTTCCTCCAGCCAAAATTGGGAAATAGTACCCATCCAGTGGTTTTCTGGGATATAATTGGCGGAAGGAAATCGGAAAAAAGGACCGAACCGGTGTTAGGTTGAGTCTCACGCCAAGTTTAGGCGGATATATTTTGTCGACGCTACGTTATCTTCAACACTTAAATTCAAAAACTTAAACATCGCACCTAGTTTCTTCTGTTCTGAGTGCGCTTCAATTTCCACGTGGAAATTCTATTGATTATTCCATCGATCACGCTTCGCATTCGCCATTCGCCATACGCCACGGTCGTAGAGAGCACGCGGAAGAAAGCGTAGAAAGCGGGAAAACAGCTGGGAAAAACCACTCAGAAGGGGTTATCTTTCCTGGAAAATCAAGGAAGAAAGAAAACGTCATATTGGGAAAGTTAACCGCCATTTTGTGGAACCCACGTGAAATACGGGAGATTCGATTTGAGACGCTTTTCATCCAGTCAATCAGGACAAACAAGACCTTTTCACACCTACAGGGAGTTTCCTGCACCGGATTTCAGTGATGAGTACTTAGAAAACCTAGTTTATTAATACATCATTTTTCTGCATCGCTTTCACCTATTTATCTCAAGAATATTTTCAGTCTAGTTGATTATTGTCATTCAGTTTAGCGTTTTAAAAGTTTATCTGCAGTCACTAGTTCAGTCACAATAATTTTACTGTCAGTTTATTTCGCCAATTTAAAAAAAAAAAAGGAAAGAGAATTTACCCACACATTGATTATTGCTTTGTACAAAATAACTGGGGAACGTGACGTCACGGGAATCGGTATTTTACTCTATGAATATAGTTTATTTCTGAATTCTATTGTCGACCATCAGACGCAGGTACTTAACAATATTCATTGTCCACAATTTACTACCTACTATTTACTACTTACCGATTTATTATTGTTTACATCGTGATTTATTCCATCGCTTATCATTTATATTTGTTGTGAATTATATTTTGGGGGAAAAATTAAATATTATGCTGGTGTCTGTGTAAATGTTATCTTTCATTTCATTTTTCCCCACAACCCTTGGGATCTCTCTCTCTCTCTTCGATTTCTTCGACTTTTAAAGAATCTTTTGGATCAGCCGGTCGGGAAATTGCTTCAGGTTTTCACTCTTAACCGGTCAGTGGGTTAAAAGAGTGTGGCGCCCTTTGCATTTTTGTTTTAATTTTAATTTTTACCAGCTTTAACCCACCCCCTCCGTCCGATTGAGCTACGGGACCCCCACTGACCAGGGAGGTAATTTCTTGGGCTGATTCAGAAGAAGTAAAGGAGAATTGTAGGCGTTGCATGGTAATGCGGACATCATGCCAAGCCCAAAATCCGCCCAAACCCGATAGTGTCCTTTGGTAATTCAAATGCCACCTCCCTGACCCTTATTTCATCTTAACCAGTAATTTATGTCAGTTTCCCTTTTCTCGGCCCCCTTTCATACTCCTTTTCAAAGATTCTCAAACCCTTAAAAATCAAAGTTCCCTTCTCAATTTCACACACACTCGCTTCAGCCCTCATTTGTTACAAAGACCCTATCTCACAGTTTTCTAAGAGCGGAGTCTACAGAAGTACAGACTGTCCTGCGGTTGCGGAAAATCATACATTGGACGCACTTTTAGGAGCTTCGGCTCCAGGTTTCTCGAGCACACCAGATTCCTCAAAAATAGTTTTGCCAACCTCAATTACTCCTCTTTCTGTTCCTCGTTCGCTCCTCATGCATACGATTGCTCCCATGATTTGCACCCCGATTTCAAATCCGTTTTGCACGTCCCTGACGACAAGTCTGTTTGTAATTTCCTTGAGGAACTTGAAATCAGAAAATTGGTCATAAATCATGTACCTACATACCTATAGTTGTATAAAGAAACCAAAACAATTTTCGTTACATTAAGTTCACACATATGAACTTATTTTAATTTTTTTATTATGTGAATCTGTACACTTGTCCGATAAGGCCCCCTCCACCCTTTTTTCTGTAAATCTATTGATGCCTTGTGTGTTTTTTCATTTTAGTCTGAAGATGCTCGTACCTATTTGAAACAAGCCAAACAGGTGTAACCGAGGCTGTAAATAATAGAATAATAAAGGCCGTGGAGAAGACAACCATTTCTTTTTAAAGTTCTTTAGCAGGTACCTGAATGTTTATTGGTGAATAAATCTTGGATTTGGTTTTTGTGTCATACACTTCAATCATGGGCAATTTTGGCAGACTTCACGTCATAGTATTAGTCCTAGCGGTATAAGTAAAATTTCATAAAAATGGCTCTAATTGTGACAAGAGTGTGAAATTTGGTGTGTGGACTCCTTAAAGCATTTAAAAGGTTTTTAGAAGGGGAGCCAAGAAAAATTTTGATTTTGATTTTTTAATTTTTTGTGACGTCATTTTTTTAATTTTTTCTTTATTTTTTGCAACTATTCAAGATTTTTCACTTTTGCTTCTGTATTATGGTGAGTAACTGCCAAATCCAAGAAACGGAAGAGAAAATTTGCGAAAAAAATTAACTGAACTGAAATGATAGCGTTTTTTGTAAAAATCAATTTTTTCCATTTTTTTCAAAAAATACTGTGAATATGTGAAAAATTGAAAAATGAAATTATCTCTCAAAACAAGCCCTTTCAGAAGTTATGAAAGTGTTTCCTAAAATTCCAAGCCGTTTTCGAGATATTTGGAAATATGTTATTTCTTGCGACTGTTTCTTCGTATTAGCTCCTATTTCATCAAACATATAACAGGGTTCTTTTTTCTTGAAAATATACTTCAGAATGATCAGACCGAAGATTTCTCAAAAGTTCATTGTAAATTGTAATTTTTCCAGTGGCGTAGATCATAAAAATTCAAATCGTTTCTACCCTCTCACCATACTTTCTACACCACTCGATTATTTGAAAAATACATGACATTTTGGCATTATGATGATCATCCAAGATCACTTAGCATGACACTTCATTTAAAAAGCACACAATTTTTCCGCTGATCAGATCGGCTGCAAAACAATGTATAAAAACCCGGGTATTTTACATCACTGAATTATAGTCCTAGCGGTATAAGTAAAATTTCATAAAAATGGCTCCAATTGTGACAAAAATGTGAAATTTGGTGTGTGAACTCCTAAAAGCATTTAAAAGGTTTTCAGAAGGGGAGCCAAGAAAAATTTTGATTTTAATTTTTAAATTTTTTGTGACGTCATTTTTTTTTTCTTTTTTTAACTGAAATGATGACGTTTTTTGTAAAAATCAAACTTTTCAATTTTGTGTGAAATGTGAATATGTGAAAAATAGAAAAATGCAACTATTCCTCAAAAAAAGCCCTATCAGAAGTTCTTGAAGTGTGTCTCCAAATTCCAAGCCGTTCTCAAGATATTTGGAAAAATGTTATTTCTTGCAATTGTTCCTTCGTATTAGCTCCTATTACATCAAACACATCACAGGGTTCTTTTTTCTTAGAAATATACTAAGGAATGATCAGACCGGAGATTTCTTAGTAGTTTATTGTAAATTGTAATTTTTCCAGTGGCGTAGATCGTGGAAACTCGAACCATTTCTACCCTCCCACCGTACTTTCTACACCACTCGATTATTTAGAAAATATATGACATTTTGGCATCATGATCATCTAAGTTCACCTAGTATGACACTTCTTTTGAAAACAAGATGAAATCGACGATCTTGAGCACACAATTTTTCCACTGATCAGATCGACTGCTAAATATTACTTTTTTTTAAGTATATTAAGTAACATTTATTAATAGGTGAATTTTACAAAGATAATATAGTAATAAAAACGGACATTACATTTTGTATCACCTCCTCGATCATCTCCATCATGACTGTTTTAGATTCATAATAGTTTATTGTTCCCCCAAACTGAAAATTCTGCACTTTATCAACAGTAAAGTTGGTTGAGTGGCTATCACTGGCGTCGAAGGCATACATGTCATCGCATCTATTTTGTAATTATTGCGGTTTGGAACATAGGAACATACCTACCTATTTGTTTGTAAATATTTATATTTTATTTGACAAGATGATCATCAAAAGCCACCTGTTATGACATCCTATTCAAAAACTCTGAGGGGGGGACAATCAACTATAATTTATCTAAAACAGTCATGATGGAGATGATCGAGGAGATGATACAAGATGCATTGTTTCGCAGTCGATCTGATCAGCGGAAAAATTGTGTGCTTTTTAAATGAAATGTCATGCTAAGTGATCTTGGATGATCATCATATTGCCAAAATGTCATGTATTTTTCAAATAATCGAGTGGTGTAGAAAGTATGGTGAGAGGGTAGAAACGATTTGAATTTTTATGATCTACGCCACTGGAAAAATTACAATTTACAATGAACTTCTGAGAAATCTTCGGTCTGATCATTCTGAAGTATATTTTCAAGAAAAAAGAATCCTGTTATATGTTTGATGAAATAGGAGCTAATACGAAGAAACAGTCGCAAGAAATAACATATTTCCAAATATCTCAAAAACGGCGTGGAATTTTGAGAAACACTTCCATAACTTCTGATAGAGCTTGTTTTGAGGGATAATTGCCTTTTTTAATTTTCCACATATTCACAGTATTTTTTGAAAAAAATGGAAAAAATTGATTTTTACAAAAAACGCCATCATTTCAGTTCAGTTAATTTTTTTCGCAAATTTTCTCTTCCGTTTTTTGGATTAAGCAGTTACTCACCATAATACAAAAGCAAAAGTAAAAAATCTTAAATGGTTGCAAAAATGAAAAAAAAAAATAAAAAAATGACGTCACAAAAAATTAAAAAATCAAAATCAAAATTTTTCTTGGCTCCCCTTCTAAAAACCTTTTAAATGCTTTAAGAAGTCCACACACCAAATTTCACACTTTTGTCACAATTAGAGCCATTTTTACGTGTACCGCTAGGACTATATGCTAGAGTTGGAAATCAGATTCATTGAAAATTTTGTTTATGTTGAACCAAATTTTTGTAATGTAATCATGTGAGCAGGATCCTGATCATAATAATCACGGTTCTGCTGAAAAAATGATTGGTTTTTGGCTTTTCATCCCCAGCTTGCTGGCCTACCGAACTTCGGTTGCAATATTTTACCAGAGGCTAAACATTTTACCGGTTAATCCGCAACATGTTTGTTCTTAATTAACAACACGATCACCCGGTCCAAAGTCAATATTGTCAAAACATGGAAATGCCCGAGCGATATAGCTTTTTTCCGTCGATATCGCTCCCATCCCATCATAACCTGGGTTAAAAAAAAAACTTGATTTTATTCGAGTGCAACATGTTCCGGAATTAATCCGGTTAAATTGAAACGTCACCAGCAGGATATGCAGCATAATTAATTAAAATACGGTCAAACTATTGCATACATTGGTTTTTGCACCGCAGGCGCCGCCATCCGCCGCCATCCGCCGCCTCCAATGCCAGCGGAATTGCTATTATATGGTGCTATGTGCATGAATTCTGTATATTGTATTGTTGAAAGCTGTTATATTGTCATCGAACAATTTGACTGGTGGCAAAAGTTCATTTCCTACTCCAGTGTCCAGTGTCTCTGTTTTTGTAGTTATATGGGGTTCAAAACATATTTGTACAAACTAACTCTGGTTACAAAAATCCATTAAGAACTGAAAATTTCCTAAAGTTGATGTTCAAATAGATAACGAACAGATAATAATCCAGCAACGCGGAACGCTGAAAGTTTATTAATATTATCATTGTGCAAAACAGCGAGCGACATCAAAAGGATATTATCCAACCCATCTGGACGTAGTTACCTGTAAGCATTCTTCCCATAATCCAACATCAAAATGCGGTTTGCGAAGGATCTGTACTTGATTCTACAAAGGAACCGTCAATACATATAGGTATACCCATCGTATACCCATCTATACCTTGTTATGCGGTAATTTCTCGAACGATTTCCATCATTTTGCCGCAGCTTACGCACAAGTTGCAGCTTCAATTGAAGCCTAATCGAATGATTGATGAGCTGGAAGTTTGAAGTGCGGGGCGAAAGTTTTACGAAATTATCGGAAGGGTAGATACACACGAGCGGCAAACTTTTCGAAATTAAACCAACTAATCGAATACACAGTAAAATGTTTGTTTGTTGAACTGAAGACACAGTTTTTTTTTTGGAAGTATGGGGCGGAAGCGAAAAATTCCGGAAAGTAAATGAGAAAAATGAGATTTCCACCCGGTTAGTGCCTCGTCAAAATAGCGTTCTCAATCAACAACTCCAGGAATCTACAAATACAGGGTGCATAATAAAAACGCACCAATTTCAAATTTCTCGGCATATAGTGGGAGAAAGTAGAAACTTCTTTGAATGCTTTTAGGAAAATAACTCGGAACGTTCTGTTCTGGCATACAGGGTGATTTGTAATTCGCGGAGTCCAGTTCGTTGTAAAAAAATCATCACAGTCAGCAAAAATTGAGAAAAAAAAAATTGCCATCAGCAAACAAGCGCACCCTAGGTCCTAGGTCCCAGGTCCTATCAATATCCAATTGAATAGCATTGTTTTCACTAGGTTTCTGAGCCCTTTCATGACGTGGGGACAGGCCTGGATTCAGTTCTGTTTTCAATGAATATGAAATTTCGAGTATGTGTGTATGAGAGAAATAAATGAAGTTGCGTCCTACATCCTGCCAGGATCGATAAAAAGCCAATCACGTTGGTGTCACGCCGAAAAGATGCAGAACACAAACCGATGCGGGAGGGAGACGGAACGGGAGCTGGAAACAGCTGAAAATGTACACCTTCCTTTACCCCGTCGCGTAGGGAAGGGTTGGGTGGTATGGGGACAGTGCGTGCAAGGATGGCTGATAGTGACGGAACGGGCTATTAACACAAAAAGTATGAGAGGGTCTCATTAGCATTTTTATCCTTTCCTCCCCTTCCCTGCTCTCTCTGGACGCCGGACTCTTCCGGGGAGAGCTTTTTGAAAGAATACGTCACACCATCATCGAGTACATTGGATCCGATCTGGTGATACGAGAGTACGAGGCGAACCGGGTTAGTCTTTTCGAACTCCGCAGTAAAAAGTGTTGCGATTCGCGCAATTTTTGCCTCGTTTTTTTTTTGCAAGTTGGTGCACAGCAATTCGGAGCAGCGCTGAAAATGCTAATAAAATGATCCTTCACGGCGGCGTAATGGCCGCGATTTACATGTCGGGCACACATTAAAAGTTTGTTCCGCCAACTGTTATTAAAGTCGTAAAACTTTAAGACAAAATAAAAGACCGAGGGCCGCTGGGCTGCGATGACGAAATCGCCTCTCACTGATATGAATATCACCAGATATGAAATAGGTCATGTGCGCGTCGCGTCAAACGGGGTCAAGCATTTTGCCAGATTTCTTGAACCCTTTTCGTGTTTGAAAGTACACAACCTTTTTTTTTTTTTGGTCATTTAACTTTGGTTTATTTCTGCAACGAGGCTTAACACCATCGCCGATGAATACTTTCCTCCACTACACTGGAAATTTTGCAGAACCCTTAGGTGTTCCAACACAAAAAAGGGATTTTTAACGACCACTAGGTCGGCACCATGATTCACATTTTACGTGCTATGCGACACACAGCTATGCCATCTAAATCAAGGAACTTGTTTTCGAGACGAAAATCCGATCGTCCCTGTAGAAATCGAACCCACGACCCATGCCATGGCAGTCGGACGCGCTGACCACCACACCACAGGCTTCTCGATCTCGACCCATTGTAGGTACCTATTAGAGACCAGTGCCATTAGATCAATTAAGGCCCGAATGGGGACATTATTATTTACAAAGCAAAATTTTAAGCTCAAGTTCAGGAACATTCTCTGATCTGACGCCCAACTAGTACGGCCCTGGAATCCAGTTGATTATGGAACATGACTGGATATTTTTATTGTCACATATGGGAGAAAATTTTCAGTAAAGTAGTGTGTCCTCAAATATATGCGTTATACATAGATGATTATTGGCAAGTTTGATATCGTTTGCAACAAAACTGTAGGGTAAAGAAACCGTTTAGCCACTTTGGGCGGTTCCTATGTTTTACATTGGTTTTTAAAAAGTAAAAACAAATTACAATAAAATTTTCGAACGAAATCCACTGCATTGATCAAAGTTTTCCAATTTGGGGTGGGTTCTGCTAAAGGGTGTGTCAAAGTTGAGTGCTTATTCTTATTCAGTGAAGTTCGGCAATTTATTATGCCAAGATTTACGCCAGAGCAACGATCGCAAATTGTGCAAATTAATTACCAAACTTGGTTTTCTATATGGCCATTTCCGGCCGGCAAGATTCGGTATTTTAACTTTCTTCGACTTCTTTCTTTGGCGGTATGAGGCTTACCTAAATACATCCCGAACTGTCCAGAGCCTTAGGAGACAATATCGTTGGCCGTATTGGTTAGATCGAGCTTTATCCTTGCCAAGAAATCACCCGAAATTGGACCTCTCTGATTTGAGATTTAAAATAACTATCGATGAATAAAGTTATATCACGCAAAAAAAACTTCAAAAACTGTAAAGCCGCGTAAGCATTTAAAAAAAGTTTTATTCTATAATAAAATATAATTATATCTTATGAACATAAGCACTTTCCATTATTGGCCGTTTTTGCCAGAATTTGGCCACCACATTCTCGATTTCTGACCAAGCGGTTAATTTGTGCAGGATAAAAACAAGACAGCGATTTTCGGAGACTAGATGGGTTTTCAACGGAAATAGAATGAACGCTTGTAATGAAGAAATGAAACATTAAAACGCCAAAAAAATTGAAAGTAACGTCGAGTATTAGTAATACCAATATGATTCTGTTTTCTTCACATGGGTAATTTATTGTAATTTAGGTAATTAATTTATTTATGTAAAGACCTTCTTTACATACAAGAATGTCTTATGAAGCTGTCGAGACTTGCTCGTGTCCGCAATTACTAGTGCTGGGCCGGTAGTCCAGACCAGACGGATAGTAGCTGCATTGGAGACTAGAGCCAAATTTTACCAAAGCTATTGCATTATACATGATGTCTGAAAATTCGTGCTTATGGAGTCCAGGACAGTTTAAGGAAATGTTTGGAAAATTTTAACAAAAAATCTTCCAAAAATTGGGTATTTTGAAGATATGGGCGACAGATTCTAGTTTCGTTATTCCAAAAGGTTTAGGTAATAGGTAATATATGTTGATGGCACCCTGAAGCCCTACTTCCTGTGATATTGACATGCCGACGAGTTCCTCTTGACTGATTAGGTCTTAGATGATAAAGAAGATTACATGGCCCCCCTGTTCAGCGATTTCTTGCTTTTTAGGGGCAAAATTGGAAAATATGTTTGTACGACCTATTAGAGACCTGGGAAATGGAATAAACCTATGCCCGACCTCATCATGACCTCATGACCTTCATGATATGAACAAGAAATTTGATACACGCTTTTGTCGAAGTACCCAGAACAAAAATTGAAGATGGTGCTGAATCAGATTTTCCCATCAAGGGCGTAGCAGAGCCGCAGTATTGCCCCTGGAGAGGCAATTTTCAATGTTATCTGGAAATAGGATCGCCAACATTACATACCCGGAATAAATATAGACCAAAAACAATTGCCGAGAAAAATATAATTGGAAATAATATAGACGGAATAAATATAGACAGGAAAAAACGTACCCGAACACAAACATACCCGGCAGTAACATACCAGAAAATAAAATATCCGGAGAAAAGATAGTGGTAAATAACATAGTCTTACCAAGATGATGTTTTTTAAAAAATGTGTTATAATCTTCATACCTTACTTGGGCTGTTCTAGTTTATAAGTTTCGGTAATCTCATTCCATGAATCAGACCTGTTGGTCTGCTCCTAATTTTTCTAATGAAAATTTCAGAATTTCGTAGGTTTAGATTTGCCTTGCCTGCATGCCGTCATCTAAGATGATCTTCTTTGAACCTGATATTTTATTTCCAGGTATATTTTTTCTAGCTATGTTTATTCCGGGTATATTCTGGTCCAGCCATATTTTCTCCGGTCTATGCTTTTTCTGGGTATGTTTTCTCCTGGTTTTTTTGGCTATGTCTTTTTCGGCTATGTTTTTTCCGGCTATGTTTTTTTCCCAAGTTTGTTTTTTTCCCAAGTTTGTTTTTTCGGGTATGTTTTCTCCGTCTATGTTACGTCGGCTATGTTATTTTCGGGATCCGCCCCCGGAGCCACATTCTCAAAACAGTGAATTATATAGCGACATTCTGAAACGTTCTTCCTGACTACATTCACTTCCAGGTGATGAATAGGAATTTTATGAAGGCATCGTAACCTTCTGTTCACCGATTGCCCACCTTCAAGGTAGCCAGAGACAAAATTTGAAAAATACACGGTAATGACTGTGGCTATCAAGGAGCTTAATAATATATTTTCAATCTTGAAATAGTTTTTACGAGTCTTAAAGGCTATTTATTAGGACAATTGAACCTCTCTTCCTCGCACCACCTCAGGTTGCCTGCTATTCAGGGGGGGGCATCACAAATAGAAAGCTTGTAGAAATGTTTTCAGATCTCCCAAGAGGATGCTTCAAAGTTTAAGTTATATTTATAGACTTTGGTAGTTGATCAAATTGAAGTTATAATTAAAGTCTATTAAATTGAAAATTATGCAAAACCCCGTCATAACAACTTTTTTTCTTGCAACTTTTCTACACCATCTGGGATCTGACAAGCCAGGAGAAACTTTTTTTAACATGTCGATATAACACTTGCGTTTCGAAGATATGCCGTAGGGCTTCCAGGGACAATACGGCGGCTCTGGCACACTCACTTAGGGGAAAAATTAGACTAGGCACCATCTCCAGCTTTGTTTGGGGTGCTTTTAGGCGAGTTCTTAGGAGTGCTTGCACCCCAGATTTCGTGCTTGCATTACAAACTGCAAGGTAGGAACATTTTTTGACGGTCAGCCTACGCACTGTCATCGGTGGAAAGTGGAAAGAGCTCATAGTCCCCCCAACATAAATCATGTGATTAAAATGAGTTATACGGTCTTACCTTGGCATCTAATGTCCATTAAAGGAAGTTTTGGTGATATTTTGCAGATTTTCCAACGCACCTCAGGAGCATACCCAGAATTCAGTGGAACTTTTTTCTGTGGCTTGAGAAGACCATCTGAACATATCCCTAGAATTTCGCTCAGTAATCACCTAAATATGTCTCGATCCAAATTTAATTGTAGGTACTAGTCGGACTTTGTCATTTTGAACAAAAGGGTTTCTGCCTTCAATGGTGATAATCTGTTCACAGTAAATAATATTTATTTGACTTGAACAACGCAAACTTCTACCAGTTCTACCCCAGGTGCCAGGTGGCTGCAGGCGCTTCCTAGTGTAGGAAGGAGAGTATTATTTTATAAATATAGATAGGTTATAGATACACAACACACAACGAATAACCGTGGCAGGAGCATAACAAATAAGTTAGTTTTGAGCTTATTTTGACGTTCAATTACATAGTCAAGGAAGCTTTCAAGAAGGGCATGGAAGTTGGAATGCTTGCCCAAAGTTCACGACTTCTTGAAATTATCATATACCTATTCCATGCAAAAACTAGTGGTAATAATTGACTAAAAGAGTTATTGCTGCAGCTAAGAATCACGTCTTGATTGACAAACTGTGTTCGTGGCGAGGATATAAGCACGCCATATTCATATAGGTACTCATATACCTACCACATACCTACTCACAGCCAAACTTGAAAGATGCAAAATTATGTACGTCACACAGAGTGTAAGTAATAATTTTAATAATTGCGTATACACCTGACAAAGCGTCACAAAGCCCTTTGCATGGAGACTAAAGGTCTTGCCTGCGAGCATCTAAAGTGACTAGGAGCTTTTCAGGCATCAAAGGGAGATGACTAACATCTTGAGAATTCTCATCTAGCTGGGGGTAGCTACAATTTCTTGTGCGTTCTGGAAACACCGAACAATGTGTAGGAACATGATGTTGAAACATGCTATCGCTGTATTCGCACGAAGCCTTGTATTTCGGAGTGCCCCCACTGATGCTCTACGCTCTACTCACATTGTTTTCAGCGCATTTTCCATAAGAAGTTCGCTGAAATGTTTTGCCGTCCGTCCGACGTGTCAGTCGTGTCACGTGTGGAGATACGTCTTGAAGAGAAGTCTTGAACGAAGAATTGTAGAACTTTCATACCTGACTTGACCTGAGTCAGAACGTAAGCATGAAAATATTTGCTCAAAGTCTATGGCTCAAACCTCCGTCACTTTAGCCCGCCATATTGACCTCCGCACAGTCGACCGATTTCAATAAAACCTCGAACTCATTCATGTCTGATAAGTGATAACTTGGAGCTTTTTTCGGCATTATTCATTGTACAATGTGGGATTCCACGGGATGATACCAAGCAGAAAAAAAACTGTTCAGATTTTGCTCCGGGTCTAAGTCCTGGGGCAATGAAAAATGAAAACAACAATAAATTGTTTGAATAAAACGACGCATTGTAATAAATTATCTGTAGAAGGTCGTAGTAGAAACGAGCAAATTGTGGCAAGTAGTAGCAGCTCGGGTAAAAGAGCGAAGGAATAAAGAAAGCGATTTGTTAAAAATCGCGTGCAGGGCGTTATCAACGCTGTGCTCCAAATGTGCTAATTTAGTAATCAAGAGCTGCGCATTTTGTGGAAATGCAGGTTTTTTCTTGCTTGTCCACTTTGTAGGTATTTGCACAAATTCACGTGTGCGCTCGTAGTTATTTTTTCTCACATGAATAACGATTGGAAGTTGTTTTTATAGGTCTAGTCGAAACCTGTCGCGGGAGTTGAGTAAGTTGCATGAGTTAAGGTCGTCTTGCGTGTTCAAACCTTTTTATCTAAAGAGGGTGCTAATTAAAGTTGCGCATTTGACAAAGTAGGTACTTGTGTATTTCTGCGTCAACAACGAAACTGATAATTTATTTCAACATTTTCTTGATACGGTATAAAGTAAACCACGCGAGAAGTGGGCAAGCATGCCTAAGCGAAATCGATTATCCAGTCGGTTTTTACTCATTTCAAAAAAGTTCCTATTCGTTCCGTTAAAAGAGAGAAAAGCTCCACCACGTTATAGAAAATTTACCGAATTCTTCATCGGGAAAAAAGATAAAGTCGTGTTGAGTGACAAAACGGTCGGGTCCATTCTCTAATTAAACATCAAAATCGTTCCGGAATTTTAATATCGCTTGCATATTCATGCCGCCGACATTATACCTACACATTGTGTTAAATAACGAGATTGTGAATGCCGTCAGGGGTGCCACAATTCCGGTGATTCATATTGCAATATAGGGCCGGACTGTGGTTTCCAGTCCCTGAAATTTCGGTCCCGAAAGTTACGTTAAATTATGCCAAAATTTATATATTTTAATGGACGGGCGTTTGTGTGTGGTCGACCCTTGCTTTTTCCGCACCATCTAAAAATTTATGATCGTGTTATAGCTGTAAGTTTTAGTTCAACAAAACTGTTTATAGGAAAATGGAAAGAAGGAATGGATGAATCTGGAGTTGGTGCAAAGAAAAATTCACGTCAAATTACTGATTAAAACAAATTACGTTCATAAAACAATTTTAATGCCCTCGTTTAAATTTATAATCGATGGACTTTACGGTCCTCTGGAATAGTTAGCTAGCTACGGCATCCATAAAGCCCCAGGATACGCTTTTATGGCCGCACGTTGTTGCATAAGCAAAATGACTCCAGTGCAAATATTTACGGGATTAGTCGACCGGGCTATGGATATCAAACCAGAAACACAAGATAGGTCCATTGCGAAGGGCCCAATTTATGTCTGGATTAGGTATCAGGTAAGCCAAAAAAAAAGTCATTATTTCTTCAACCGCGGGTCCTCGCATCGCGTGTATCTGTCTCTGCAAATTTTTGAAACGGGTTGCTTGATCACGACGAATCAGATTTTTCAGTTGATTATTACATACAACGCCCTTGATTATTAGACCTACAAGGATAATAATCACTTATCTAAATCCCACTGTCAATAGCAACGGAATAAAATTCATGTAAACAACAAAATCTGACAGCTGTCACTTCGGACTTCTTTTATGTAATAATCTTCAAAATATCACTTGTGCTCGAGATTTTCCCAGATAATTTTGGCCAGGCGTTTCCCTCGGGCTGATTGTCCCTGGATAAATGCCCTCCTCCTACGGAGTCGGGCATTTATCGCTACAATCAGCACTCGCGATCGCCTGACCAAAATTATCGTGAAAATCTAAGCACTTGTGATATTACTGTTGATTATTACATACAACACCCTTGATTATTAGACCTACAAGGACAATATTCACTTATCTAAATCCCACTGTCAATGGCAACGGAATAAAATTGATGTAAACAACAAAATCTGACAGCTGTCACTTCGGACTTCTTCTCTGTAATAATCACCAAAATATCACTCGTGCTCGAGATTTTTCCAGATAATTTTGGCCAAGCGTTTCCCTCGGGCTGGTTGTCTTTGGATAAATGCATTTATCGCTACAACCAGCACTCGCGATCGCCTGGCCAAAATTATCGTGAAAATCTAAGCACTTGTGATATTACTGTTGACTATTACATACAACGCCCTTGATTAATAGACCTACAAGAATAATATTCACTTATCTAAATCCCACTGTCAATAGCAACGGAATACAATGGATGTGAACAACAAAATCTGACAGCTGTCACTTCGGACTTCTTTTTTGTAATAATCATCAAAATATCACTCGCGCTCGAAATTTTCCCAAATAATTTTGGCCAAGCGTTTCCCTCGGGCTGGTTGTCCCTAGATAAATGCCCTCCTCCTCCTCCTACGGAGTCGGGCATTCATCGCTACAACCAGCACTCGCGATCGCCTGGCCAAACTTATCGTGAAAATCTAAGCACTTGTGATATTACTGTTGACTATCCGCAATTATCATTTTCTTGTTGGTAAATTATCTTCAAAAATAATTTTGCGTGTTTGTTATGTTACTAGAGTACCTAGTTGTATGTGGATATACCAGTTGTTGATGTATTTCAGTTGGCATTTGTCGAAATAGCCTGAAAAACGACAAAAATTTTACAATTTCTTGCAATAGAGAAAAAACAAGTAAAATAGTGTACAATACTCGTGGCTAATTAAACAAAATGCTTTCCGACACTCAGCCTCTTACAGAATAAATAGTACGCCTTCGCAATATATTTTCACCACTACATACTATGGCCCCTCTATGTCCACCGATTTTATTGCTATCGGTCAAATAACACCAGAGAGAATTTGGAGACACCAACTTTTTAATTTTTTGACGGAAATAGTAGGTATATCATAATACAAGTTTTATAAGACATCGTATTTGACAATAGGTCCTATGAAACGTGTGTTATATACAATTTTTTCTATTTTGCAACTATTCCATGCTTTTTTTTAATAAAAAAATGTGAAATATGTGCCTCTGCTAACAGAATTGTTGGGAATTGCTCTTGGTGCTCACTGTGCTAAATGGTGAAAGCACAGTGTATCATCAGAAATGAGCCAGATTTTTCTCAAATAAACCCCTTTTGCGAAGTGATGTCACCTAAGCTGTGTCTTCTGTCAGTGAGTGCTGTCATGTCGATGTCATGCCCGCTGATATTGCCAACATTTGGAATTTTAAAAAAACGCGTATCGAAATGGAGATTCTTACGATACGTCATTTGCGTATCGAAATGATTTTCTTGTGAACGCAAAATAAAAAAATTTGAATGATGTTTTTCAAGTCCCATTTCTAAATTTAATACACGACGGTTCCAATAGTAGAAGAAGTTGTCCCTCTAATCGTGACGTCACTGAATAGACTCCGGCACTGGAAATAGATAGTCGTTGTGTTTTGTTGGTTCCCTGAGCAGTGGGGGTAAATTGCGCGAAGACCCAATTATGTACCTACCTACTCCGAGATCTACTCCAAAATATTGAGATTCTCTTGCTTTTTCTTTTTTTACCACCACTTCACCCTCTGTTACTGATAAGTGATAACATCCAGGTATTCCAGTAATAACCAAAAATTGTAACCTCATTAAAACAAAACGATCGAAATACACAATAATCTTCCTAAGTATACCTGAACAAAAATATTCATGCATGAGCATTGATTGGTATACCTTTAACGCTATTAAAGGGCACTTTACGGCCATTAACATATCAATTTATTATGCCGATGATATACCGAGCTATGCCTACAAACAAACATGAGTGAATGTCGGAAAAGACGAGAAAGACTGAGCCATTTGACTGCAAATGGCCAGTCCATCATCGTATGCGCTACACTACACATACACATTGTTGGGCTTTCGCTTTATCGATTCGCGCAATAAGTCCAATAAAGGTCGAATTGTATGGAGGGTGGCCTGAAAAGGCCATTTCGTTACATTCAATATCAATAGCTTCGCCCAGAAATATGCGCCTGATCTCGGGCACTCCCCGGCAGAAAGCTAGACAATAAAAAATATCCGAGGGTGGCTCGAAGCTCCGCCGAAAATTCCCTATGGATGGAATTTTTCCCAAATATTCTGTACCTTTACGGGTATAAAGAAAAAACCTCGCGTTAGGCAATTGAGCAAATCCGTTACTTTGTATTTTTTCCTCTATATCGCCAAAGAAACGATTTGTGACGTGTCACGAGCAGAGCTTTACCGAGCTCTATCCAAAATAAATACTTACAACATGAAAGCCTTGATTCAATTAAGCAGAAAATTGGCTTTCATTGTCGACGAAAATGGCACAAGCAACCTGCTTCCTCCTCTCGCAACCCTCGAGGAACAAACATATTTACTCCCACAATTGACGTTCCTCTGGAGCAATCCATTGCTGATGCTCATGGAGGAAAAAAAGACATGTGAAATTGCCACCCCGATTGCTTTTACCGCGAGCTACATAAACTCTTTCAGTTCCATTTACTTATAGGTATACTCCCTCCTTCAAGATCCCTCTAAAAGCCGATCAGTGGCCACCACCCAGAAAGTTTCTATAAGTGCAATTACCATCTTCGAAGGGAACTGGGGGTGCTCCTGAATTAACCAGCACCACTGTCAACTTGGCACTCGTTCGCTTAGTCGACAGAAGTTTTCAGAGGAGGAGTACAAATAATGTTTTCGGGCAACTTCTCTTGTCTGATTCTTGGGAGTAGTACGCCCTAATTGAAAGACTCGCTCGGTATATAATTTAAAAGTTGCACACGGGACATTGATTAGCAGGTCTGCTAGTGGAAGTCAGTCTGTGGTGCAAGTTCACAAGTAAGTTTAAACAATGCTAAGAATTCAACTTCGGAAATCAATGGAAAAAGTTTCAAGCTAAAGTTTTCGAAAAAGTTGAATAACTTTTAAATGCAACAATGCTCATTATAAATATGTGACAGTTTAAAAAAAAATCGATATCCATGCACAGTTGAATCTGGACTGGGCTATGAGGCTTTATTGAAAATCTGTGGAGGTTAGTCCAGATCAATCCTTGAGAATCAGTGTAATCAAAGAAGCGTCTTTCAGCATTCTACATCATACAACTTTGTTTACGTAATTCGTTGACTGACATTTCCTATATTATATTTCATATTACTGCGCATACTTTCTGTTGGAGGTATATACTTAACTTCGAATGCGCACGATGGTTTGGAGACTCGTGAAAAAAAAACGGGATGAGGCCTTACCTATGACACTAAATTCGTTTCAACTTTCCAAATTTGTGGAAACGACGTAAGTATGTATCAGGGCTCAATTCCAAGTCATGTGTAATTGCCAAATACAACGACCTGGTTGGCTATAACAGGTTGTTGACAATATCGTGTTCAACTCGTTTTTGAGAAAATTCAACCCGTCCCTGGCTTTGCCATCTCAAAATTCATTGGCGAATTAAATTCACTATGATGCGAATGCGAAGCTCAGCGAACGTTCATGTTTTAATTAATAGGTAAACCCAGGTAATTTCATGGCCGCCTGGGGCCGCATCCTTCCTCCCCGACTATGCCCTGAATAAATATGACGAAAATCGGACAAAACACGAACGCTCCAAAAAGATACAACCATCCCGTGAATATTTCAGGCCCCCAGGCCCCAGGGACCCGGCCTGATAAATTAACAGAGCAGGCCTTGCAACACGGTCTCCCCTCCTGTTGTGCACGTCCTCATTTTCACAGGGTGGGCTTCGTCGAAAGGAGAAAGGAGAGGAGTATTTACATCACCGGGGGATTACGTCGCTGGGATTATTGAATTGTCCCGTTGTTTCTGCTCCAAACTGCTGTTTAACTTGTAAATTTCTTGAACACGATTAAAAGTCAGCAGGGCGGGATCTGGATCAATGTGTGCGGGTGAGTAGGTAGGTAGGTAGGCTTAGGTAATAATTGAATCATCTTTGCAAATATGCATAGGTAACGTCCTCTCCTCCTTATCCTCTTCTTATGAATAAAGTAGGTACTGTGCTCGACACTTAATTGAATTGACCTTACCTTGATTTCGGCTGAAATTCTTTGGAAAAAAATAATCCAGACTCGGACAAGTAGCTATACAGGGTGTTTCAGTGACCTTGCATAAAATTTCGGGAGGTGATTCCTCCCAAAAAAATAAGTCGAAAAGTAAGAGTAACATTTTTTCCTAAATTGCTTCCTAAGGGAATTGCAGCCCCTCAAAGGTACGTAGTGAAACAGAGTTTTTATTTATTTGCTCAAGAACCGTGGAAAAGGAACAACTTCAAGTTTGGTGTAGGAAGGTTCCTCAACAGTGCTAATGTATATGCAAAATTTTAATCAAATCTGGCCAGTGGCGGCGAAGTTAGAGGGGGTTGGGTTAGGTTGAACTGTCAAAAAAAAACTGCAATCCGTTCATATTTTTATTTACACATTTGGATAGACTCGTTCAATTAAGGACAGAGTCAAATTGGTAAAATGAGGCGTTGCGGAATCAATTCGTCTGAGTTTATTCCTTGACAGAAATCTATCATTCAGGTCTTTTTAGAAAGCTACAAGGATGTACTTTAGTTTGAGCCTATGGACATTTTTGAAATCCAAAATTATTTTTTTTCAAAACTTGAATTTTTTTTGATTCTGAACATATCTATAGGCTCAAACCAAAGTACATCTTTGTAGCTTTCCAAAAAGACCTGAATGATAGAATTCTGTCAAGGAATAAACTCAGACGGATTGATTCCGCAACGCCACATTTTACCAATTTGACTCTGTCCTTGAGCCTAAACTTCCGTGGGATGCACCGTTCACGAGTAAAAGCGAAAAAACCAAGAACGTGTCGAGTAATTTGCTTCTGGTGGTTAACCTACCCCACCCCCCAACTCCACTGATGATGGTTGAATTTGTTCCAAATCTCACACGTATTTTATTTGCACTGTGAAGAAACCTCCCTGTGTTGAATAAAATTAAACAAAAACCAAACCAATTTGACCAGTGGGGTCGAAATAAGGGGTTAGGTTGAATTGCTTGAAAAAAGTCTACGTTCCGTTCGTATTTCTGTTTGCACAATAAAATAGTCTCTCACTTTCATTTACACATTAGGTAGGTATCTACTTATGACTTCCTGACAAAAAAAAAATTAAAAACCGCATGATATCATGTCGCATGTTCCTGGTTTTTTCACTTTTGCTCGTGAACGGTGCATCCTACGAAAAAAATGCAAGGGCATAAATGTTTAATCTTGAACAAGTCTATCCAAATGTGCAAACAAAAATACGAACGGATTTAAGACTTTTTGTTTCTGACAGTTCAACCTACCACACTCTAACTCCCCCGCCACTGGCCAGATTTGTTTGAAATTTGGCATCGGTGAACAACATGGTCTTGAGCAAATAAATTAAAACTCTGTTTCACTTAGTACCTTTTTGAGGGGCTGTAACTCCCTTAGGAAGCAATTTAGAGAAAAATGTTACTCTTACTTTTCGACTTATTTTTTTGAGAGGAATCACCTACCGAAATTTTATGCAAGATCACTGGAACACCCATACACTATATTCATGTTTCGATTTAGAAAATTTTTGAGCTTGGACACCTTTGAATATTTGGACGGCTACATTACTCCAGTAGGTTAGGCAAAATTGACATTATATTCCCACTATTTGAGCTCAGGAATCTGCTTTTGTCGTTTAGTGTTCGGGTGGTGGAAGACCCTGTATAACTATACCTAAGTGCCACGGCACCAGTTGACAATCGCTTCTTAGCAAAACAAATTAATGGGGGTCTCAAATACGTATTTGTTCTGTAGTAGTGCAAGCGGTACACACCTAAAAACACATCGATACTGCATTTTGGAGTGCAGTAACGAGATTTGGTATGGGCATACTTTATACCAAGACTAGCGATTTGACCCGCAGCACTCGATATTTTGTCCCTTAGGGGGCCAATGGGGGCCCTCCAAATTTTCAAGATGCAAGAACTTTTACATGACGATCATTGAGTATCGTCATGTATGTCATAAGTGAAGCTTACGGGTCTATTGAAAATATTTTCATCAATTGTCGTTGTGTCCGATTCATTCTTCACACTTGAAAAAAAAAATCTTTGGCAGAGGTCAAAAAAACTGTTTTTATTTTTTCTTCTATGCAAGGAGAAGATAAATTCATATGTTCCGTTGCGTTCCCAACTAGATCGCATTCCCTTAACCTAATTATAAAGAAATTTTTCTTGTAATGGTATTTTTCAAAGAAGTGGTGACCTCTTCAGTACTTCTTTTCCAAGAGCATTTCTTTCTATGTCCCCACTGGATATCAATCGTAATTTTTACAGGAATGGAGACCTCGAACACTTTTCCTGGTGGTTGCGAAGCAACATGACTCTAAAACGCCCAAGGTAGCCCAAAAAAAAATTTCTGCTGGGCCGTCCAACTTACGATATTTTGATTTTATAGTAGGAGAGACGCGGACCAGTATTCAATCCAGGCTGCAGGCACAGGCGATTTGGTTTCAACAGAAAATATTCTTCCATGCCGTGTTTTATTGCAGTACAACAAAACGCAGAGTCGTTAGGTGTTAAGTAGGTATATTTTCCGGTAGAACTCATTCGCCTAGACTAGATCTTATTTATTTGCGCGTCTCCTCTACTACAAAATCAACATGCCAAAAATTTGACGGCCCAGCAGAAAAAAAAAAGTTTTAGGGCTCTCTTGTACGTTGTGAAGCCATGTTGCATGGAAATTACTAAGAAAAGAGTTCAAGCTTCTCATACCAGCGAAAATTGACAGTCTTATCCACTAGGAACATTGAAAAAAATGCTGTTGAAAAAAGTGTACTGAAGAGGTCACCTTTTCTTGAGAAAATGATATTGCGAAAAAATTGTCTCCATATTTGGGCTTACGGAACGCGATTTAGTTGGGAACGCAACAAAACATATGAATTTACCGTTTCCTTCCACAGCAGAAAAAATGAAAACAGTTTTTTTGACCTCTGCGAAAGATTTTTTTTTCAAATGTGAAGAATGAATCGGACACGACGACATTTGATGAAAACATTTTTAATAGATCCCTAAGCTTCACTTATGACGTGCATGACGATACTCAATGATCATTTTGTGAAAGTTCTTGCATCTTGAAAATTTGGAGGGCCCCCATTGGCCCCCTAAGGGACGAAATATCGAGTGCTGCGGGTCAAATCGCTTGTCTTGGTATAAAGTACGCCCATGCAAAATCTCGTTACTGCACCCCAAAATGCGGTATGCTTTTGCGTACCGCTCCCACTGTAGTAGAACGTCCACGGAACCGACTAAGCTTTCCTGTTCAACTATGAAGATGTTGAAAATTGTCGCAAAATTCCACATAGAATATGAAAAGTACCTACACCAATTAAAATTGATGAGATTGGGGCAGTTGAAACACACACACAGACAAACATATATTTTTTTGTTGTATTAAAAAATTGTATTTTTGATAAAAAGTAGATTCTCGGGTACGGTTGCGGACTCATAAAAGTTTACACCGATGACAATCGTGTGGCCATGCCCATTCAAAATTACGTCAAAACTGAATTAGCATGGCCACTCGATCGCCGTCGGTGTAAACTTCTATGAGTCCGCAACCTTACATTTTAAATTTCACAATAAATCCAACACGACACAAATTTCAGCTTGATTTTTGCTCAGTCTCAACGGCCTCTTCCTTTCTTGCCTTTTTTGTTCTTCTTCTTTTTGCTGTTCCTTTTATACTTTTGTTGTTGTGGTTGTTGTTGTTGTTTCTTTTCGCTCTTTCCAGCATCTACAGACTCTTTCGCTTGTTCTTCATCTTCATCGTTTTCACTTCTTGTCTCATCTTGATCGCTTTCGGAGTCGTCGTCCTCAAAGTTGCTACTTTCTCCTTTACTTGATCCATCTGCTATGTGCTCGTTTTTAACAGCTTTAACCTTCTTTGACTCTGTCGAAGTCGAAGGCTGTGGTTCGTCGTTTTGTCCATGTGTATTTGTTCCATCTGGAGCTTCCTCATCGGACTTATTTCTATCACTTCCACATTCTGCTATGATGCTTGCGTTGTCTAGTTCTTCAGAATTTTCATTCTCTTGCTCCTGAGATTCCGTGCCACCAGGGTTTTCTAATTTCTTTTTTGTATTTTTCCCTTCATCCAGTCTTGGCGATGGGGTCAATACTACGTCTGGTTCTTTGAATAAAACTCTTGGTGTAGGATCTTTGTTTATTCTTCCATCTGCTCTACTCTTGGCATCCTTCTTATCAGCACTGAGTTTCTCAAATTTTTCTATTTTTTGTTTCACGCTCGTTTTTTCAGCGTCTTTATCATCTTTATTCTTGCCTTCGACTTCTGGCTGTGCATTTCCACCTTCTGAAATGTTAGGGACTTCTTCTTTCGCTTGAACTTGGTTGTCTGGATTATGTGGCACTTGTGGATCCTCTAAGCTCGTTTTTCCAGCGTGTGTATCATCTTTATTCTCGCCTTTGATTTCTGCCTTTGTGTCTTTCACCTTCGGCTTTGCATTCTCACCTTCTAAAATGTTAGTGACTTCTTCTTTCGCTTGAACTTTGTTGTCTGGATCATGTGGCACTTGTGGATCCTCTCTGCCGCAAACTTTCTGATGATCATCTATCTATAAATGAATAATATAACTTGAAATTTCGAGATGAAAATTAACAATAACGTGCTTACATCGAGTTTTATTGGAGAATTATCTGAAAGAACAGTTAAAGCGCTTTCAAGGCGAGCTAGAAACTTGGCATCATCCTCGTGCGACTTGTTACACATTTTTCTGCATTGCCCAACTCTTCTGATGATTTCACGGTAATGCTTGCAGACTTCGTTGATTTCGTACGTTTGCGCAAAAGCTCTTATTTTTTCAGTCTCCTCATCGGTGTACACTGAAAAAATATTCTCCATCATTACCTACTGATTCAACATTTGCAATGTACCTAATGTTGATTCGGTTTTTATTATATCATCTATTTTGCTTCCAATTCTTTTTTGTCTCTCAGCTACTTCAACTTTGTGATTTTCCATGGACACTGAAAAAAAATCGAATATACAATCATTAGTTACCTGAGAATATATATTAGAGGTATATTCCAATCAACAAGAATGAATTACCTGTTGATTGATACAGTCTAATTACATGATGTTCTGATTCGTTCTGAGCAGCATAGTAATCGGACAAAAGTGAAGGCCCTTCTTTGTATTCAGTCACTGGAGCTTTTTTATCTGTCGGAATTGAATTTATAGGAATCAAATGATTATTCTGACTTAAATATAAAATTGCGTCAATCAGATCCATGATCGTTTGAATCAGCTCAGATGGATAGTCATTTGAATTACTGAATTTATATTGGATGTCTTTGCACAGTTCAAATAGGTCTTTCAAACCGCACTTCAAGCTTCCATCGATGTAAAGCTGATAGTCCTCAAGCGTAAGATCGTAGACTGGATCAACTGCAACAAATCAAAAAATTTAGCCAACCTAATTTTTGGATAAAGCAAAAGTTGTTTATACATATGTGCCCTAATCCAGGGCGCCCTGGATTCGCTGGATTTTCTGGATCACCCATAGTTATCAAGAGCACTGAATACACCGGATTAAAATTTTTACGTTAATTCTTATAGTACTACAGCTGAAATGAGATAAGGATATCGTGTTGGCGTTTTTGCTTAGCTTTTTGTATGTGCGAGAAAATGGTTTGTTTTTAGTTAAAGATTAAATAAAATAGGTAACGCCTTCAATAATATCGAATTAAGATTTAAATTTCCAACTTTAAATGTTTTACCGATTTAAATTGTAGATTTGCGTTTTAATAAATGAAGCAAAATTTTTACAAAAAACAATTTCTGTGCTTTGATGTTTGCAGGTTGAAGAACACAAAATTAGTTACTAAAATAGGATGGCATTATACAGGCACTGCATTACTGCGGAAAGGCAGACAAATTATGCATTTTGGGTTTTTTAAAATAATGAGTATTTTACTATAAATACCAAGCAGGTAACTACTAAACTAGCACGAACAAAAGTATGAACAAATTATAAATAAATCTGGTGACGTTTGAACCATGAATAAAATGAACAACTCTAGACTCCAGCAGATCCTACGATAAAAATGACAGCCTCCTTAACGTGAGTTGTGATGCCGTCGAGTTCGAGACTTGTCTCGTTTCGTCTCGAAACTCGAGACAAAACCAACCCCGCGTCTGGTCGATCGAGACGAGACTAACTCCCAATACTGTCTCGAAAATTCGATTGAGAAGTCGTCCAGGTATCAGGCTGTGAAATTGTGGCTATTGCCAGCTGATTTATCCATCCGTCCGATGGTGTCCGTGATTAAAACTTCTCTCAAACCAGACGCCCTAGCTTCTCAATTTTTTTGCTGATACATAGCTGCCGCTGTCAAAGACGGTCTAGGCTCTAGTGAATTTTCGTATTGCGCCGCCAACATAGAGAAAGCCGCCTCGGATTAAGTTGAACTAACAAAAATGTTGCAATTCCTTCTAGACCTGATGCGTTGGCGCATTGCTAGAAATCCTGAATTTTTTTCTTATAAGCAGCATTTGAGGTGTAAAATTAGGGTCAAGTAAGAAGTTCCTTGGTCACTGGATTTTCCCATTCCAAGATCGCCATAGGTCACAGTTTTTGGCACAGACATACTTCCTGAAATCAGAGAGGCACTTAGTAAAAACGATAATTTGTAAAATAATTCTACATTTATTTTGAATTCAACAGTTTAGTCAACCTTTTCACCTTATCAGCCAAATTATAATTTACCGTATTTGAATCGTATTTTCTCTTTCCCAGATGTTTTTGTGTCGCATTTGTTGGCACTTTGAGATCAACTGGGAATCTCTTTCCTTCCATAAATCCAGTTTTCCGAAAAACCCGCTTTTTTTTCGACGAAAAAGATTCAAGCACGACTCCACCAAACTTTCTTGTTAACTGAGCTCTCTAGGTCAAAACACCTTAAATAATTTTCACGTACAAACTTGCTTCCTAAGAGATCCGTAATCTGAAAAAAACTGTTTTTTTTCAAATCGTAACAATACGGGTTGTTCCCGAACACTCAAGTGACGTTATAAATTTAACTAAATTGGCAACACTAGCGAGCTCGTGACGTCATGTGGAAATGTCTAATTGATATTCCTTGAAAAACCTGAGAAGGATTAATTGCCAGATTAGACAATGTTGTCAACCCTTGAACATTAAAAAGAGTCAAATTGACAGTTGATAGTTTATTTTTGTTATGGCTGATCGAGGTGATCATTTCGCATTCCATCCATTCTAGCCCGGGCAAAACAGGTTAACCCGGAATAAATTAAGGAAAATCTGAAGATTTGAGGATCTTTTCTGAAGTTGATGGGGACAACATACTAAAAGTCCCCATCTGTCAGAGTCTTGTCATTTTTTCTGTGGGAGGTCGAAGGTACAAGAAGTTACCATTTTTGTGCTTTTTATACTTTTTTCATTGGACCTTACATTTTCAAGGTCGAGGAACCCAATGCAATAAGTTCCAAAAAAGTGTAATGCACCAGTGGGGTACCAGACGACGGCGAAGGGACCAAGGTGCAATTTTTCACAAAGTCATATGGTAAACCGTGACTAACACCTTTTTAGCGCATTTTCCATCTTGATGAAAATCGCTATTGCAACCGCTTTGTCCGTCCGTCCGTCCGTCCGTTCCTCGAACTCCTCCCAAACTAGACGACCTAGCTTTCTAATTTTTTCGCTGTTACATAGCTGCCACTCCCAAAGGAGGGCTAGGCTATATTGGATGTCCATATTCCGCCGCCAACATAGAGAAAACCGCCCCCGATAAACTTGAAATAACATAATATTGCACTTTCTACCAGACCTGATGCTCTAGTGTTCTCATTTTTTGAATAATACATAGTTGCCACTTATAAACGTAAGCCAAGAAACATTCCGTCTTCAATATGCGCCGCCGACATAAAAAAACTGCTAAAAACCGCCCCCAATCACTTTAAAATGAAAAACATAAACCCGAAGACATAGCGATCTGATTCTTTCGGTATATAAAAAGCTGACTAAAAATGGGAAAGGATAGGCTACTTTTGGTTAGTCGCCGCCCCCAGATTCCGCCCCCAAACGATAAAAAGTGCGATTTTCACAAATATTACTGATGTTCCCTAGAGATGAGATGTTCCCTTTAACATTTAGGAACTGCCAACTCAAATTGTGCAACATTTGCTAAGCCGAACGCTGCCGCTCCCACACGCCGCCCCCAAAGTAAGAGATAAATGTAAAACATGAACCCAAAGACATAGCGATCTAAGTTTTTCGCTATATGGATAGCTGACTGAAAATGGAAAAGGATAGGCTACTGTTGATATGGCGCCGCCTCCAGCTTCCGCCCCCAAAAGAAAAAAAGTGCAACTTTCAACAATTTTCACTGATTTAGCTGATAATGTTACCTCGAACATTCAGAAACTCTTGACTCAAACTGTGCAAGAATTTCTTTGCCAAACTCTGCCGCTCCCACACGCCGCCCCCAAAGTGAGAGATAAATGTAAAACATGAACCTGAAGACATAGCGATCTAATTCTTTCACTATATTGATAGCTGACTGAAATTGGAAAAAAATAGGCCACTTTTAATTAGCCGCCGCCTCCAGCTGCCGCCCCCAGCTGCCGCTTCCAAACAAAACAAAAATGCAACTTTCACAATTTTCACTGATTGTCATATTTCCCTTACATTTAGTAACTTCCAACTCAAACTGTGCAACAGTTACTTTGCCGAATGCTGCCGCCCCCATACGCTGCCATCAAAGTGAGAGATGAATGAAAAACATAAACTCGAAGACATAACGATCCAATTCTTTCGCTATATAGATAGCTTACTAAAAATGGGGAAGAATAGGCTACTTTTGATATAACGCCGCCTCCAACTTCCACCCCCAAAAGAAAAAAAGTGCAACTTTCAATAATTTCCACTGATTTACATTTTAATGTTACCTCAAACATTCAGAAACTCCCAACTCAAACTGTGGAAGAATTTCTTAGCCAAACTCTGCCGCTCCCACACGCCGCCCCCAAAGTAAGAGATAAATGTAAAACATAACCCTGAAGAGAAAGCGATCTAATTGTTACGCTATATAGATAGCTGACTAAAAATGGGAAGAGATAGGCCACTTTTGATTAGTCGCCGCCTCCAGCTCCCGCCCCCAAACAAAAAAAATGCAACTTTCACAATTTTCACTCATTGCCATATTCCCTTAAACATTTAGAAACTCCTAACTCAAACTGTGCAACAGTTACTTTGCCGAATGCTGCCACCCCCACACGCTGCCCCCAAAGTAATGGATTTAAATGGAAAACATAAACCCGAAGACATAGCGATCTAATTCTCTCGCTATATGGATAGCCGACTGAAAATGGGAAAGAATAGACTACTGTTGATTAGTCGCCGCTCCCAGCTCCCGCCCTTAATCAAAAAAATATTGATGAGTGAAAGAATTTTCATTCAAATCTATTTCATTGGCAAGTACCCCATTCTGATAACAAAATATCACAATGAGCTTCGAATGAAGAAAGTGGGCAAGGAATGGTGTTTCTCCTTCAACCAAATTTCTTTACGTTCACAATATGCCGCTTTGAGAAAATGCGCTACTGAGACTCACGCACGTGAAGGCATACTCACTTGTTTGACATGTTTGGTATCATTTTTTACTGAATCGCACTTTCTGATTCCAAAAATAAGTATGAAATTTTGATAGAGACGTATTTAAACCAGTTTTATCAGAAAAAAAACATGACAACTTTCCCCTCAAATTTAATGTTTTGTAGCTCTAGTTCTATCAGTGTCCAATGTATTCCATACTATGATTTTGATAGTATTGGTTTGGGCTATTTCACACAAATATCATTTTCTGATTTCTTTTTCCGTTTTTTAAAGGCACGGAGCTATTTTGCTTCTTGAGATATATTATGTCAAAGCTTGAAACGAGCTATTCTACAGGAAAAATTAGGCTACGATCAGAATGTAGTTTTTATTTGGTACTTCATTCATATCAAAGCATAAAAATAGTTCGGAGCCGTATTTTAGTCATGACATCATTTTTCCTCCGACAATGCGAGCTTTAAAATCAAATTTCTACATGATGCACATTTTGGAACAAAATTACCGTGTGACTTTGTAACAGCGATAGAAACTTCTATGTAGTTATGAAATTCATCTATGAAATATTTAGTTCAATTGAACAATCTACAAATTTAGGTTGACAAACCAGTCATATTGACAGTTCTCACTTGCATGTGACACTTTATTTTTGTTTTGGCTGATCAAGGTGATCATTTTGCATTGCCCACCCGTCCAGCATCCACATCAGCCATATAAGCGCTGTGCATATCGTTATTATTCGTCAGAACAAGTGAATTCATTTTCAAGACTTTTTTTGTCAACATTCATACTCAAACGTAGCTGGGTCGCTATTCCTGAAAATGACGTAGAAACTCCCTTGGAGTTTTATGCAATCTGCAGTACATCGCTGTAGCGACAGTTGCATAAAACCGTGTGAGATTGGTTCCCCGAAACATGTCGCGGAGGAAGTTTCCTCCGCGAATAATAGGAACCTAGAAACAAAAATTTGGAGTAATTTTTGTCCATCACTTTCCAGGCTTGGCCTACTCAGTGAAAATTGTTTATTACCGCGGTAAGACCCTAGACACCCAATTGTTCATGCGCTCGAGAATATTTGCAGCGACATGCGACAGAAAGAAAGAAGTGCCAAAAGTTCAGTCCGGTTCATCATCAATCGGCAATCTGACTACTTTGCACCAAAGCTGCTGCAACGAATGTGCAACTTTGAGCGTCCAGCCGGTGATCTGTCCAACCCTATACGGATGATATACGCAAGACGACGAGAGGGAGGCATCCATCGGCGGTACACAGGGCTCTTCCCGCAGTACACGTTTCTGCAGAATTGCAGCCATCAGTCCGCCTGCCGCCGGTGCACGTGACTGCATTCCTGCAACATGACCGGATAGTCGTCCTGCGAACCAATTACTCCATTTTATTGGTGACGTAGATGATGGCAGAAGGTCTGACAGGTGCACTCGGGATATCACATCCAGAGACTCTCCGATTCAGACGTAAGCAACAAGAAAAATGAGTTTTTCTTTTATAGATATGCCGTGGTCCTTATTTTTCCGCACGACGACGTCGCATAATCCTCAATGTTAAATGGGAAAATGGCTGGGATGACGGGAGTATCTTTCCTTCACGCGCAAATAAGAAAAAACCTCCATCATCACAATCTTAGATAATTACAACCCAGAGGGTGAAGTTACGAACCGCTTGTTATTCAGATCCAGTGTGGCGTGTCGATTTCGCTATTTCCGTTGGTATTCGAATACGAATACAGAATACACTCTCCCTAACGAGTGTCGCCGGATACATTACTGCCTAACACTCCTAACAGTATACGTACGGATCTGTGGTGTTTGTCTTGGAAATTATTGCTTGGAAGCCGCTAATTTCCCTTAATCCAGCACTAAATTTGTTGTGAATTATTCAGGATACAGTTACTACCTCTCTGGATGTGATCCAGGATCCAGACAGCATATTCTGAATTGCCATTACACGGAGTTAAGTTTCACGAATTCCTCCATCGCCGTCATTATTGACTGACACGGTCTGGAACCGAATTTTGTGCATGCAGGAAGGAAATGCGCAAATTTTTCATAATGGATTCAAAATTGTAATTGCTTCTGCTAGACTCCCTCTCCTGGACGATTTATACCGCCATTTTTCTCCTTCGTACCTTCATAAATAATTCGTCGCGGCTTACGCGACTTAGGGTGCGTGTGTGCGTACCTTTACATTGTTCGCCAAATTGGGGCGGTAGAGAGAGGCAGAAAAGAAATATACTGCCAGGAAAGTGGGAAAGGTGAAAATTCGCATATCTGCACCAGAGGATCTCCTATTATTTGCGCTGTAGAGTCCCGGAGATTTATTTCGTATATTTCTAGGGGCTCATTATTTCCTGCTGAAGAGCAAGTGATAAAATGTGGCGAGAAATTATGGGCGAGCCAGAGATATAGCCTGCGAGATCCCAGAAGAATTTATAATTCTACCTTTACTTTTCATCTCTTCTGGTTACCTACTTCCAATCAGTTCAGAGTTGATTTTCTGGATTTCAACGGATACCTACTAAGTATTATACAGGGTGATTCATGAGTGACCTTACATGAGCTAATGGGAGATAGAAGATTTCGAGGCGAGTCAGGATCCACAGAAGAAATTTTGTTTTCTTCATTGGTTACGAAGATACAGGGTGTTTTGTGTGCTTCATGTGAAACTTTGATAAGCGATATCTCTGAAACGGCTAGAGATATTTCGATGAAATTCACTAGTAATATTTCTCTATTGAATCTTATCCAGAAGCCATACCGGGTAAGTCAAAATTCAGGGCCGGGCTAGTAAAAATGTGCCCCTTTGCTATTTGATCAAAAAGGACATTTTCTGACTGCTTTTCTGAAAAACGGCTATTGGATTCGCAGTGGCATACCTAGCGTATCTGGCACCCGGGGCGGACTATCCTGTAACACCCCCCTCCCCCTTAACCTACCTTGAGAATGAGCTGGAGGCTGCGTAGTGCTAGTGACACCCCCTGTGCCGAATTAGGCAATTTTGCGCCCCTAGACTTTTAGGATCGAAAAATCGCACCCAATTGGTGACATGGTATTTTTGGACATAGAAAAACGATTTTTTTTAACAAAGCAGAAAACACTACGAATACTGAGTAATGCGAGAAAAAAGCGCCGCAGACGAAATTTTTTCGGAAGACGGGTCTTCACCAGCTAGTTTTGTACCCTCCAAGGCCTTGCGCCCTAGTTTTGTGGACTCCTTTTACACCACAAATAACCGACACTGACACCCCCTTTGCACCCCCCAATTGCAGGAAATTGAAATTTCATCAAGAAAATTTGAATTTAGAAAATTCGAATTCCTCGGAAAACCTCAAATCTTATTCCAAATCATCTTATTGAAACAATCGTCAATTAAGTCTTCACTTTAGACTCCACCATCCAAGTCCGGTCCAAAAATCCAGGCCGCTTTCACATTTCCAACCGGAAAATTCCTGGGAAATTGCGAAAAAAAAGTTGGAAATGTTCAAGAACCATTTACTTTTTACTTAAAAAAAAGTGGTGAAAATTTGTTCACTGAAAAAAAGTTGGAAAATTTGCAGTTTTTCCAGAGAGGAAAACTCGAAAACCGGGGGTCCAATTTTGAAAGTTTTTCCTCCGAAAATTTGTTCAATCTTTCTTTAAGTTTCATTTACAGCATGACTGCATCTAAAATGAATATTTTGTGAGGCATGTCGAAGTTTGTAATGCATTTTTGTCAAATTCACGGAATATGCGATTTCATTTTGAAAAAATCACCGTCGGAAAACCGGAACCGTTTCGATTTTGGAAACAAGCCTGCACGACGCCCAATCCAATCTACTTTCGATATCAGTTGGAATTTTTCAAAAAAAGTTGATCCCCGAGCAAGAATGAAATTTTGAGTGGAGCCCTGCTACAAAAGGGAGTCGTTCTGGTCAAAATACGGGTGAGAGGCCCTCTCGGCCAGGAGAAATTTTGAAAATTCAAAACGCCCGACTGGACAATGGTGGAGAACTGCAACTGCAGCCCTAATTTGACTCTTTTGTTGTGTTCCTTCCTGCCAAATTTGGTTCCAATCCATCGGATAGTTTTTGAATAATAAAATGGTAAAATTTCAAACTTTGATATTCCTTATTATTTGACATTATGACAGACAGGGCAATACTTTCAACTGTTCTGAATACAGTTTTTCAGGGGCTTTCAAATCACATATGGCAAGTCAAGTTCCGTGAGATATAGCTTCTGACATTTGTTGACAGTTACACTTCCGTTTGACAGATGACAGAAAAACTAATGGGCTCTTTCCACAGACCAACAATGTCTGCATGCTAAATTTCAAGTTGATCGGGTCAACCGTTATCCAGCGACTTCGTAGTTGAACTTTTTTTCCGCAATTTTCGATTTTTTGAAGATATTCTCAACAATAATCGCCATTTTGGATAATTAACAATTCTATCGTAATCAGCGAAGTCGAATTAACGGAAAATGACACTCTCCGCGCCTTTATAGGTTACAATTAACAAATTCCGATTCTCTGTATGTCACCTTCAAAATCAGCCGCGATCTTGGATTCCGGGCGACAAAAAAGAGGTAATACGGGTCAAATCACCTGATATAGTCCCAGTAACAAGGTTGCAAATTTGCTTCCTTCTAGATTAAAGTGTAGTAATGTACCCATATTTCGCTTGTACCGCGGTGACTATTAATTTAGATGGCACACCTAAACTGTTTCGACAATAAAATTAAAAGTAAAATTTGTAGGTAAGTTTCCATTTTCGACCGGACATAATCGACTCATTATTTGACTGAATTTATTCAAATTCATTTTTTGGCTTGTCTCTATTGGAGAGAAGGGCTTGGTTGGAAGAAAAATTCCAGAGCTGATCTTTTTTTTATTGACAAATTCGAGATAAAACACAAAATTAGACTCGATTTGGTCGTAAAAAAATATCTTTGGCTATGGAATTTTTCTCTCTACCAAGCCCTTTTATTCCACAGTGACAGGCTAAAAAAGAAATTTGAATGAATTCAATCAAACAATGAGTCGATTATGTCCGGTCAAAAATGGAAACTTAGCCACAAATTTTACTTTTAATTTTATTGTCAAAACGGTTCAGGTGTGCCATCTAAATGGGGCCTTGCAATGAGGCCTTGCAATTGAAAAACTCAACGTGAGGTCGCCACTACTGTAGGGGACGCCTACTTCGATAAAGCGGCCGTAACGACGGGAAAAACAGGGGAGTTTGAGTAGTTTGACCAGTAGCTGACAGTGACTGGAGACGTCAAGCAAGAAACAGAGGTTATCCAAATTTCAAATCAAGACATAAAATGACGGACGTCGGTCGCTGAAGCGTCAACACCGTCAAAATTGTCGAATTTGCCCCCAACGGTTGTGGCGCCCTCGGTGTGTGAAAGTGGCAGTGCAAGGCCCCATTGAAAAACTCAACGTGAGGTCGCCACTACTGTATGGGGCGCCTACTTCGATGAAGTGGCCCTAAATTACGGAAAAACACGGGAGTTTGAGTAGTTTGACCAGTAACTGACAGTGATTGGAAACGTCCAGCACGAAACAGAGGTTATCCAAAATTCAAATCAAGACATAAAAATGACGGACGCCGGTCGTTGAAGCGTCAACGCCGTCAAAATTGTCGAATTTGCCCCCAACGGTTGTGGTGCTCTCGGTGTGTAAAAGTGGCAGTGCAAGGCCCCATTGAAGAATGATTCTTAGAACATTTCTCCTTAGCTTTTTGAATCCGGTAGCAGCTTTTTAGAAAAGCGGTCAGAAAATGTATTTTTTGATCAAATAACAAAGGGGCACATTTTTTCTAGCCCGGTCCTGGATTTTGACTTACCCGGTGTGGCTTCTGGATAAGTTCCAACAGAGAAATATTACTAGTGAATTTCATCAAAATATCTTTAGCAGTTTCAGAAATATCGCTTATCAAAGTTTCATACGAAATACACAAAACACCCTGTATCTTCGTAACCAATGGAGAAAACAAAATTTCTTCTGTGGATCCTGACTCGCCTCGAAGTCCTCTATCTCCCATTAACCTATGTAAGGTCACTCATGAAATTCTATTATACAGGGTGTATAATAGAATTTCAAGAAAGTGGTTGTGAATCTGAAAGTGAATGTTGACCACGTCACGATACGCTTGCTATGGTTCGAACGTGACTTTGGCATTACGATTCTTTTTATTTTTACATATCCAATCACTTTCAAGCTTTCTACGACTGAAAAGTAGGGAGGTACGAAGTTTCCGGGGAAAAAACCAAGCCAAACCAAGCCAAGAAAAACATGAATTTGATATGCTTCTTGTGTTTTCAAGATGATAGATTTGTTTGGTCGCAAGCGCGGTTTCGTGTCAACACGGCACCTAATCACTGACAGATGCTAAATAAAGACTATAAAGGTGTCCCGTTTTTCAACGCTCACTATGGGTATCTCGGAAACGGTAAGAGATACAGAGTCGGTTAAATTACAAAAAAGTTGCGCGATTTTATGACTATTTCAAATATCTCAAGATATCCAGAAGATCTTTTGTCATTTCTGAAATATCCCAAAAAAGTGAAAAATGCCGAATTCGAAAATTCCGAATCATTTCTTTATTATGACAGCTATCAATTTGGTATCTTGATATTTTTCAAGGTCCTTGATCGACTGACGTTGATAATTTTTTCCTGCGCTTACTAGTTTTTCAGATATGACAGTTAACTTTATTTTTTCTTATAGACACCATATCATTTATCCACCCCATAAAACTCATCTTTTCTTCCTCTTCACAAAGATATAAAACACTTGTGGCATTTTTGTCAAAATAACCTGTAAAAATTGGAAAAACTGTTTCTGAAGCGAAAAAATCGAGTTACCGCTTCGGTCGTCATGCTCTTGTGGCATATAAACAATGGCATTTGGTTGCTATGGTCTGTTGATTTTCAAAAAAGTTCAGTTACATTCCGTTTTTGTGTATTTGATAATGATAATGAATAACAATGAAACAAATACAGAACTAAGTATAACACAAAATGACATAGCAATAGCAATAAACATTCATAATTTACAATTGTCCGAATTGGAGTCCATTTTGCTCTATGCGAGTTGTGTGCCTTTTAGCCATGTTTTCAACGGCTGCGCTGATATCGTGCGGGTTATTAATTGACTGAAACGCATCATCAGCTCCTTGCTTCCAGCTCTTGGTTGCTTTGTGTGATGTTCTGTCATGAACCACAAATTCGATCTTTGAGCGTTCCCCGCAAAATGGACCCCATTTCGAGTAATTGTAAATCCTGAATGTTTATTGCTATTGCGACGTTATTTTGTGTTATACTTGGTTTTGTATTTGTTTTATCATTATCTATTATCATTATCAAATACATAAAAACGGAATGTAACTCAACTTTTTCCAAAATCAACAGACCATGGCAACCGAATGCCATTGTTATTATGTCACGAGAGCATGGCAATCGAACCGGTAACTAGATTTATTCGCCCCAGAAATGGTTTTTTCAATTTTTACAGGTTATTTTGACAAAAATTCTACGAGTGTGTTAGATCTTTGTAAAGGGAAAGAAAAGATGAGTTTTATGGGGTGGATAAATGATATGGTGTCCATAAGAAAAAATTAAGTTAACTGTCATATCTCAAGAACTAGTAAATGTAGGAAAAAATTATTGACGTCAGTCGATCAAGGACCTTCAAAAATGTCAGAATACCAATTTTCGAATTGATAGCTGTCATAATAAAAAAGTTATTTGAATTTTAGGAATTCGGCATTTTTCAGTTTTTTTGGGATATTTCAAAAATTAACAAAGATATCTTTGATATTTTGACATTTTTGAAATAGTCATAAAATTGCGCAACTTTTTTGTAATTTAACCGACTCTGTATCTCTTACCGTTTCCGAGATACCAATAGTGAGCGTTGAAAAATGGGACACCTTTATAGTCTTTATTTAGCATCTGTCCCTACATAGCACCTGTATTCTACGGGTTTTTACTTTGTTTTACAGAATAAGAATTGCTGATAGTTTTCGCATGAGTGTCAAGAAAATTATATTTAATTATAATTATATTATATATAAATTATAAGCGCTTCGAGCGGTAATCACACGAATGCAAGAAATTACACTTTCTTGGGAGTTGTGTAGGTAGCGACAATTTTTCGGCCGGTCCGTGCGACTGCGCACACTCTTTATAACTAAAGTCTCGACACTGAAGAAAATTAATTATTGCAACATCAATCCGGAAACAATGACGTGAAAATGCAGAGGTACGAAGGCGATAACCTTTTGAGATCCTTGCTTTTGAGTTTATATTCCAGCGTAGGGCCTTTCACGGCCCCTTCTGGATCCTTTCAGGGGAATTTCAGTCTTTCTCCTGCACCTTGAATAATCTCACAAAGGGCGTCCATGGAGAATCATAAGCATCACGGGGAGTATGAAATGAGCAATGATTGTGAAAGAAGTAGGATGGACGAAAAAGGGATGAGAAAGCCCCGCGCGCGGTAATGACGATATTATTCGACTTTTCGTGTTTGCAATTCTTAAACTTTATAATTTAATTTGCATGACAAAAGGGTGGATTTCCGCCCGAAAAGTTCTCTCCTGCAAATTATTGTTCCTTGTGTCGCTTTTGCCTAGGTTTATCGACGCAGATAATAATACGCGGGTATAAGATGAGGAAAAACTGCGTGCAAAATTAATAACAACATTCGAGGCGTTTTTACTTTTCGGCAGAAAATCCCCTTTTGTGCTGAACTTATCAGGAGCCAACCATAAAGGGGCGAGGGACCGTTTGAAATATGAGCTCGATGAAAATTTCCGGCCTGCTAGGAGTTAAGTGTTGTTTTTTTGGGGGGCCTCCGCGCGCCGCCTCTAAAAGATCACCAGTCGTCTCCACTTTAATGTCTCAATGTCGCTCCACCTCGCTTCAGTAATACACTTCGCACTTTCCAAAGGCCCCGGAATAATTGCCGTAATTTATAAAGACTTACACACGTAGAAAATTGCCTTTTCCTTCTTCGAGACCATCAGAAAAACGGAGAACATCTGAATCTGGATGATAATGACGATTATTAAAACTTTTTGACCGCTTTTGGGCTACGCAGAAATGATTTGGGCATATTGCACAAACAGGGACAGGGAGAAGAGTGCGGAACAGCTTTGAACCCGCGCACTATAGTAAAAATTTCAATTAAAATGTTCCACCAACTGATGCAAGGGCAATAAAATTTAATCTGCGGTTTTTGCAGATCCACCCAGCGGTAATGAAGACCTTTTTAGAGTTCATTCTTCGCCGATGACGCCGAAACATAAACCGGAATTGCTCTCCGCTCGAATTATTGCCCGGCAACGCTTTGTCCCGGCAGGACGGGGGGACATTATCCTCTCTTCAACATTGTCTGCGATGCCGATTTGGCTGAAATACGACTTTCGAGGAAAAGTTGCAATTTGAGAAAACTGGATTTTTAGTGCTTGCGGGGTCGAATTACGCCACGGTAATTGCTCAAGATGCTTGCTCTGTCCAACGAGATAAGAAAATAATCCTTGGCAATAATTCTAGGAGTAGATAGGTACCTACATAAAATAAGGATACCGCAGAGTCCACAGCAAGGACGAGGAGTATAGTACTTCAATGAATAAAAGACTGACATATTTAAACACACACTATTTATTACTGCGTATCACTAATTAACAAATCACAAAAGTCGTCGCTGATGAGGATTCAAATCTGGCTCTCCCTGGCCAACATACTCGCGTGCTTATTTCTGAAATATTCCAGGTCCAGGGGAGATCTTGAAGGTTCTCGTTGCTTCCATTGTATACTCCAGCATTGCCCAGTAGTTTGTTCACTAAAGCTGTAGTGTTTTCCTCTTAGCCCGTTCGTCCCGAACACGCACTTCGTTATTTCCCCAATAAATAAGTACCATGCGAGTCGGTCTAGGTGAACAACTTTATCTTTTCTATGGGCCACGTGCATGACATGTTTGTAGCGCCGCGGCGGAATGTGAAGTTCTTGTTGGACTCGATTTACTTGGCGAACATCTCACTAGGTGGCGCTTGCGTCGACAAAAAAACTCACTCTTCGCGGCCTCATTCTGTCAACAGTCAACCAAACAGTTGACCATTTTGCAGTTGCCCGTCAAACAAACAAATAAACGAGAAATAAATGTCAAAACAAGTAACCATGCAACCACGTCAAAGCGGTCAAAGAAGTCAAAAGAATTTCTTATTTTTACCACCATGGGCTCTGTATGTCTTACGCGTTGACCGCTCAAGGTCAAGCACATAGCCCATATGGGCTTTCTAGGTCCGGTATACACGATCTTAGATGTACACGATGCCATTGATCCTCTTAAGGCTGGCGTATGATTGAGCGCTGTATGTTTACGTCACACTAATTGAGCACATTAGCGCGGAACATTCAGTCCTATTCACGAATTTATTGAAATTTGTCAATATTGAAATGTGTCATGTCACTTGGTCCCCCATCACTCTGCTTTTCCTTTGTATTCCCAAGTTTGCTCAAAAAATGTTGTCGGTTTCGTTTAATTTGAACTGTCAATATAACCTCCGTTCCACCAAATTTTTATGAACGAATTAACTTTATCACTCTCATAGTAACTAAGCAACTGGCTATGCTACTGGCTGGTGCATAGCAACTATCAGCGTGATAAATGATAAAGTTAATCCGCTCGTGAAACTTTGGTGGAACTGACTGATGTTAGTTGTGCTCTTTTTGGGTCTGACATTCTGAGGCTGAGTCCCGCCTGCGCTAAGTTGATAAAAGCTGGAATCTGATAAAAGTGAGCTAAGCTAAGATTATCTGGATTTCAAGTAAAACTAACACCTATAGGTATATTTAGATGATTCTTGATACACGGCATCAGTTTGCAAGTGATCATGTTTAGCCCAGGCGCCAGGAAAAACAATAAGGAAATAATTGTTTCCTGGCTGGAAACTAGCTTAAAACGATCTGTGTAGTTTAGGTTTTGACATACTAGTTTCCCCCCTTTCGGAAGTGTCGGCGTCATGTCGCCATCATCAACAAGAAGTGCATCAGCGTGGTTTTTGCCGAATATCTTAATTTTGGGTCATCTGACAGCAAACGATGTAAGGAGTCATTTTGAAGCCTATGAAATTCCCTACAGTTTGGTGTTTCAATCAATTTTCTGCGACCTATGGTCTTTGAGATAGAGCTTCTGGAAGCGAGAGTCATTGTCGTGAAAGCTCCATGGCCACTTGACTCGAAAAACTAAAATGTCGATGTGACAAAAAAAAATTCAAAATGAGAATACTCGAGAATTCTTCATGCTATAGTTGCGGTGATGGTCTCAAACTCTTCCTATTGAACCGTAGATTACGACTATTGAAAAGTCAAAAACGTCACATTGTACATATACAGGGTGTACTACGGGGATCAAATCAGAACAGAGAAATTTGACATATTCCTTCGATTTAGCCTATGCGAAACTCTAAGCACGTATCACGAGTCCAATATCAATATGCATTGCTCTGTAAGCTTCACTTGATACACTCAAGAAGTGGTCAGCTCACAGCCTTCCTGGAAAATGTTTTGAAGGCTCTCTGAAATCAGCAAAATTTACAGTACCAAGAAATGTATGTAACAGTATATTATATACCAAGGAACCAAAGTGAATTTCTGATCCCTTGGGTGAAGTTTGTTGCTCGAGGGCCCTTTGGGTCCAAATCCCCAAATTGAAAATTCACTTTGGTCCCTTGGTATATAATATACTGTTATATACATTCCTTGGTGCTGTAAATTTTTAATATTTTGATGATTTCAGAGGGCCTTCAAAACATTTTACAGTGAAGCTGTGAGCTGACCACTTCTTTAGTGTATTGAGTGAAGCTTATAGAGCGAATCCATATTGATATTGGACTCGTGTTAGGTGCTTAGAGTGTCGCATATATGCTAAATCGAAGAAATATGTAAAATTGCTCGGATCTGATTTGATTCCCTCAGTACACCCTGTATATGTGAAATGTGACGTTTTTGACTTTTCTATATTCGTAATCAACGGTTCAAGAGAAAGAGTTTGAGACCATCACCGCAACTATAGCATGAAGGACTCTCGAGAAATCTCATTTTGAAATTTTTTTGTCATATCGACATTTTAGTTTTTCGAGTCAAGTGGCCATGGAGCTTTTACCACAATGCCTCTCGCTTCCAGAAGCTCTATCTCAAAAAGTATAGGTCGCAGAAGGGTCATTCAAAAACTATTCCTTAGGGAGTTCCATTGGTTTCAAAATGACTTCTTACATCTTTTGCTGTCAGATGGCCCAAAATCAAGATATTCAGCAAAAACCACGCTGGTGCACTTCTTGTTGATGATGGCGACATGACGCCGACATTTCCGAAAGGGGGGAAATTAGTATGTCAAAACCTAAGCCACACAGATCGTTTTAAGCTAGTTTCCAGCGAGGAAACAATTATTTCCTTATTGAGCTGATTTTTGCTCCCTGGCGCCTGGGCTAGTTCCATTGAAACTAAAACTAAAGTTTGGATACACCTTGTAGGTGCATGGACACCAGTAATTAGTCGGCAGTTTGTGCAACGCGCAATCAATTCTAGCGCCCCCTTGTCGTCCGTGGACATCCTCTTTCCTCTATCCACAACACGTCCCCTTCTGTCCCCGATGCCACCACACAAGGAGTTTAATTGAGAATCGATGGTGATTTGATTATTGTAATGGGCGATTGTCCCTGCCACCAACAATGCTCTTCATCTCACACATCGACGTGCATATAAAACGGATTCCGAACACCGGAGCCCCCTCCCCCGTAAATTATTTGTTATTTAGCAAGAGCCGGGGAGGATGAGGCTCCCTCGATAATTATCACAATGCCAGGATTGCCATCCAGGCTTTATGATACTGATGGATTAATGGACGGACGATATTATATTGCACCGAGTACAAATGCTTCAATATGAGGCATGAAGTAAGCAGGTAACTATCGGTTTTAGAGTCATCATCTGCATGGAGTGTCATTTGTTGTTGTCTATACGTCAAAGCTGTGCAGAAAATAATCATTGTTATTTAATTTTTCGGCTCTTCTAATTCTATAAAAAAAACTGTTGGAGTATACCGACAATACAGGGTGATCCAGTTTATCAGTTTGAATGTTTGATACGGTGAGAGAATACTCTCCTCGTTGCCCTGATTCAACAAAAGAAAATGAGGGCTTTCCATACAGGGTGTTTCAGCGATGATAGCAAAAAATTCAACTGTGAATAGATCTCGTCAAAATATGACAAAAACTCTAAGTTGGGCACCGTTAACGAAAAAGTTAACTTCGTTAAACGTTAAATCGTTGACGAGAAAGTTAACTTTCGTTAATTAACGATTAACGGATTAACCGATTTGGTGCCCAACTTTGCAAAAACTTATACATATACCGTTTTGCAAAATTCTATCTCATGACAAAGATAACAGCCCTTCAAAGTTCACTTTTTTCGGATTCAAAAAATTTGTAGCTGAGAAACGTTTCGATGAAATTAGCTTGGATTCAGCATGCGGGCTGGTTTGTCGAAGTTACCTATCTATCAACCTGCTAAATTTTGAAGTAATCCAATCAGTAGTAGAAGTTATGGGGGAGGGGGTCACCTTGAGTCAACTTTATTTCGGATGCATCTAAATTAATGACCCTCGTAACTCCTACGCCACTGGTTGGATTCTTTCCAAATTCGACAGGTCGGTGGATAGTTTAGACAAACAAAGTATCAACAACAACAAGGTATCATAGATTCATTATAGGTACTGATAAGTATTTCCATCTTTGAAAACAAAAAAGACTAGTTACACAACAGGAGACCAAATTAGAAAAAAAGACTCTTTTACCACTACCAAGGCCATAAAAGCAATATGTATTCTCAGCCGCAGTCTAACTTTGAATTGAATCAAGTTTCTGAACAATATTCAGATGAGGCCAAACAAGAAGCCTTAGCCCAGGGTACATGCAACATTTTCTAGGCGAATGTCACAAGAAATCTAAAAACTACACAGCATTCTAAGGGACAGACAACAAAATTTTGAAGAGCAAAATATCCAGTTCACAATGTGTCCAAAACAACATTGTCGAAAGTTCTAAAGGCCGAAAATCGGAAAATCGAATAATCAGATTATCGGAAATAAAAAAGTCACAATATTTCGAAAATTATCTACGATCGGAAGTTTCAATGAATTTTTTCAAATCGTTTTCCTACCGAAAAATGCAGCAAGTTCTAATCTGACCTGTAAATATTTCTGTTTATCGCTGCTCAACGTATGGCACAAATCAAGGAGAAGTAAAAAATTGGAAAAATTTCAAAACATAAATAATGGTATCGGCCGTACATTCTCTTTTGAGGAAGTCATGTGCCAAATTTTAATTTCCTATTGAAAGAACCCCTGAAAACCGATATTACTATCGAACTTTTTCAGTGGCATCAAAAACCCCTTCAGCTGATTCATGATTAACGATTTTGTTGCCTTGGCCTATCACGTTGCCTGCTCAGTTCCGACGCAAAAAATCGCTAATTATGAATTCAGCTTTAGAGGACTGAAAAAACTAAAAGTGCGGACTTTTGCTCAAGTTTATGCTTCACAAAACTCACCACCTTGTATCGAGATAGAATCGCAAGAGGAAGAAAATTTGTGTGAAATGTGCAACTTTTTCCGCGTGGCGACTTTGAAGAATTCGACGTTCCTTTTTTTGATGTCAACAAATTGAAAAGATCCTCGCATCGGAAAAGGTGCGAGCTCAAAGGAATGGAAACTTTGTTCCCCAGGTTATTGTTTGCCGTGCCTTTGTCGATATTTCTATGGTTCCGGAGCGCCAGACTGAGTTCCCAAAATAATTATACGAGCCCCCGCGACAGTCGCAAAAAACCTTCCATTTAATTAACTGCATAATATTATTCAATGTGAGATTTATCGACCATGACTGGGCAGATTTTTCACAACGTCGGGGGATTTCGCCTCCCTCATCCCTCTTGTTCGGTGGATGTGTCCACATACACACGTAAGCCGCAAGCTTGATTGTTATGATGTGAAGGAGCCCTCCACTTAACTAATATCCTCTTAACTGTAATCCGGTTATGTAAATACCTAGCTGGCACCATGGAATTGATGAAGAAGTTGCCCTAATATGGACACGTTCGGGCCATCAATCCTGGCTTGGACGAGTCCTGACTTGTTAACACTGCCTCTGCTCCGGCAGGAACGAGCTTATACTGCTAGACGCTTACTAAGCTCCTGCGGAATCGTGATTACTTACTAGCGAGTCCCGGACTTTCCGGGGCGGTGGGCTTGGTAACAACGTCGCCGGAATTTTGTCGAATTTGCTGAAAAATCATTCATTATAACTATCGAAAATTGGTTGAATTGCTTCCTTATAGCAACTATGTAGTTGCGTAGTCTGACTCTAGCTATTGGCTAAACTATACCAGCAAATTGGGTTGACCAGGCAATGCGGCCTGGCCTACTTCACTGCTCGAAACATCTAAATTCGGGATTGCGGGACTTTCCTTGATCGAATAATACCAATACCTAATTGAGTAGAAACAAAACAAGTGAGTATGCTTTCACGTGCGTGAGTCTCAGTAGCGCATTTTCTTGAAGAGGCATATTGTGAATGTATAAAGAAATTTGATTGAAGGAGAAACACCATTCTTTGCCTACTTCCTTCAATCGAAACTTATTGTGATATTTTGTTATCGGAATTGGGTACTTGCCAATCATATAGATTTGACTGGAAATTCTTTCAATCATCAACAACAAGATTAATGTTTCACATTTATCTCTTACTTTAGGGGCGGCGTGTGGAAGCGGCAGAGTATGGCAAAGGAACTCTTGGACATTTTGAGTTGAGAGTTTCCTCGGGAGTTTCTAAATGTTTGAAGTAACATTAACATCTAAATCAGTAAAAATTGTTGGAAGTTGCACTTTTTCCTTTTAGGGGCGGAAGCTGGAGGTGACGCCATTACAAAAGTAGCCTATCCTTTCCCATTTTCAGTCAGCTATTCATATATGTAGTGGAAAGATTTAGATCGCTTTGTCTTCGGGTTTATTTTATTTTTTTTTTAATTTTTTTAAAATTGATTGGGGGCGGTTTTTAAAAATTTTCTTATGTCGGCGGCGCATATTGAACATGGAATGTTTCTGGGCTTACGTTTATAAGTGGCAACTATGTATTACTCATAAAATGAGAACACCAGGGCATTGGGTCTGGGAGAAATTGCAATATTATCATGTTATTTCAAGTTGATCGGGGGCGGTTTTAGGAGTGGCAGCTATGTAACAGCCAAAACATCAGAAAGCTAGGGCGTGTAGTTGGCGAGAAGTTCGAGGAACGGACCGCCGGACAAAGCGGCTGCAATAGCGACTTTCATCAAGATGGAAAATGCGCTAAAAATAGAGTGTCAGCACTCAGCAGGCGCACCAGCTCGTATTTCAGTAGCAGAGGTGAAAACAAGCACACCTGACGGACGCCCTGATGGGCCTGAAGACTCCTATACAGGGTGTTTCAGGGATGATAGCAAAAAATTTAACTGTGGGTAGATCTCGTCAAAATATGACGAAAGCCTCTGTACCATTTTGCAAAGTTCGGCCTAATGACGAAGATACAGCCCTCCAAAGTTAACTTTTTTCGGAATTCAAAAATTTGTAACTCAAGAACTTTTCGACAAATTTAGCTCCAATTTAGCATAAGCTGGTTTGTCATAATTATCTATCAACCTGTTAAATTTGGAAAGAATCCAATCTGTGGCGTAGAAGTTATGAGGGGTCACCTTAAGTCAACTTTCCTTCGGATACTTCTAAATTATTGACCCTCATAACTCCTACACCACTGGTTGGATTCTTTCCAAATTTGGCAGGTTGGTAGATAATTATGACAAACCAGCTTTCGCTGAATTAAAGCTGAATTTGTCGAAAAGTTCTTGAGCTACAAATTTTTGAAATCCGAAAAAAGTGAACTTTGGAGGGCTGTATCTTCGTCATTAGGTATACTTTGCAAAATGGTATACAGGTTTTCGTCATATTTTGACTAGATCTACCCACAGTTGAATTTTTTGCTATCATCCCTGAAACACCCTGTATAACATTCTAAAAAGCCCTTGCCTACAAATTTTGAATCACCCCGTATGCTATTACGCCCGCCCAGCAGCTGGATTAAAATTAAATAAAATTAATCCCAGAGTGAACGTGTCCGAATTTCTATAGTATAATCATATTAAATTAGGGCCCCCAATTCCAATTACGCCGCATTAATCCTCTTGTCGCAAAAATTAAGCCTTTGATGTACACCAGATCAGAGTTTCTTTGTACTTTGAACCCCGCATATTATGCTCGCAGTTGGCATGGCAGACTTGACACATGCAAAAAGCCGCGAGCTTCACTGTTCGTCCGCGACGCACACACCAAACACGACACCACAGAACACACATGAGAGCTTTAGAACGTTTATTATATTTCGAAATTATCTGCGAGCAAACTCTCTTTAAGCCAGCTTCAGAGAGGCTCGGGGCAAATAAACTTTAAAAGTTATTAGGGTTCGAGCAAAAAGTTGCACAGCTTGCGGGCGCGGCGAGCTTATTGTTTGTACCTAACAATACCTGACAAACAATCGCCGCTGACCTATGCCTTACAAATTGTCCTTGTGCCTGGTGAAATTAATTTAATCAAGGGAGTGCACCGGGGGAGTGCGAGTCGCGGGAATTGTCTTGTTCCTGGAGGTGAGTTGCGAGAGTTCCTCTATCAATTAATTATTACTCGTTCTGTGACTTCTATGCATTTACTGCACGAGAGTACCTTACGTCGTTTTTGTCTACAAAGTCTGCATGCAGTAACCTGGTGACGAGTTCTAAAAATCAAACTTCACGTGTTGGCGTGTTGCCCTAGCGACTAGCGGTAGGTACGCGTAAAAATGCCTCTAATCCACCTTTCCCATGACAGTTTCACGCATACCTGTGATCGTGGAACTAGCAGTCTGTAGTAGCTGTTTGCATTAGCGGCATTAGCATTAGCATTAGCGAATCTGCGCTTACAGGTATGCGCGTATAGAATACTTCAGAATGATCAGACAATAGGTGTTTATTGTATTAAGAGTATAAGCAAGACTTTATGTGACGGAGTATGAAAATTCAAGCGCCGAGCGCAGCGAGGGATATGCCATAGGGATATGCCCCATGTATCAATGTGCACCATAGGGATGTGCCCAAGATACTCATATGCATCAACCATAGACACATTGCCATGGGTACATTGCACATCCCCATGGTGCATGGTGCATATGTTTATCTACGACGCCTACTAAAGGTAGCACTTTTAGCGTTAGCTTGCCGTGTTAGAAACGTCAAATTATCTCGGAGCGTTGAATAATATATTATGTCATCAACGGCACGGCGTTAAATAATAAAATCACTAAAATATAGTTACTTTTTTATTTGTCACTAAAATTGTATCTGACACTTTGACATTTTTAAAACCTGAAATTACGAAAATTCTGCGTTGTGTGTATTACTTCTTGAGGACTTGAGGACACAAAAACACAGGCGGTGGTCCCAATAATGAAAGCGGAAAACGGAGGCGTTTCAGAGCAGAACCATGAAAATTTGAAACGGAAAGACGTTGAGTGAAAACTGGCAGCCATAAATTTTCCGACACAAAGACACATGGTTACTAGGTAAAACCAAAAGTAAACAGATTACCTAGCAGTCAAAGCAACCCTGATGAGGTAACACCACGCACGACGCGACAACCCGTTATGCTCTGTCGTATAGCTAAAAAATTCACCTCTTTCCAATTTTTGAAGAACCGTGCGTAGATGAAATATTGTATGATGTACATGTTGAAAGTGTTTTATTTTGTTCGCGGGGTTGCTCCACTCGCTGACGCTCGTTCAGCAATTGTCCCCCCGCTCACAAAATAATCTCTCACTTTTAACACTTAAGTACATCATAAATAGCCATGGGCGCCCGGAGGGGGGGGCAAGGGGGGGCACTTGCCCCCCCCTGGCTCCGGAGCAGCTGAATAAATTCTTCCTTACGAAAAAAAAAAAATTTAGAGAAAGGAAAAAAAAAATCATTTTCGAAAGAAAAAACTTTGAGAGGGTAATTTACATTTTCTTGAATTGTTAGAGCAATTTGAAATTTCATTAGGCTTCTACCTAAATTAGATGGCTACCCGTAAAGTCATAAAATAGGTAGATAGGTAGGTAGGTAGGTAACGATCTGCAATTTGTGCATTCCAGCTACCAGCTCCACTGCCCAATATAGGGTGAAATGATTATGTTATTTTTCCCGTTTGGTATAAACACTGTCAAGAGCTTTGGATTGAAAGCAATTTCTCTAAAGTTAAGTTTAATTTTCAAATATATTTCCTTATTTTTCGCACAATAATTATTATCACCATTATTATTATTATTCGAAAAAAATTTCGCCTGCGGCGCTAATCTGAAGGACTTCGCAAATTAGGCCAGGTAGGTATGTGACGTTCTCTAACTAAAGCTATTTGCCCCCCCCTGACAAAAATCCTGCGGGCGCCCATGTAAATAGCTATTACGATACGAGTTGGCTGTTACATAAGTCGTTTTCAAACACAAAGCCAAAATTTGCAGAACGAGGGCGCAGTCCGAGTTCTGTAAGAGACCGAGTGTCGGAAAATATCATGTGTAACAAGCCACGAATGTTGTACAACATTTTACGTGTTTGTTCCATTGCAAATTGTGAACATTTTGTAGTTTTTGAGGTTATTTTGACAAGTGTCAATTGAGTACATTAATTTAACATATTTACAGATTTAAATGTTTGGTTGCGTTCCAAGATTTTTTGAATTTTTGATGAAATATACCCGAATATACCCAAACATTCAAATTTGTAAAAAAGAATGCAGCTGTAGCAGAAATGTATTATTTTGATATGTTCAACTAGAAACAACTAGTTTACAGGAGAATCCGTCGCAATTGTTGTGTGAGTAAATTTCACCAAGAAAAAAATTGAAACGTGAAAATGACTTTTCACCCTGTAAATTGAAAAGCAGCAGTTGCAGAGATGTATTCTTTTCATATGTTCAGTATGACATTACAAGCTTGCAAAAGAACTAAAACCGGCTTCAATCTAGATCAGTTCCATCAAGAAAACAAATTTAAGATGAAAAATAGTTTTCACCCTGTAACTTGATACATAGCAGATGCTGGGTGGTATATTTTTTATATATTTATTGGAAGACTATTATGGCCTATCAAACTAGCCTAAAACCGTTTTTTCCAGTCATCAGGTTTTAGAGAAAAAAAAGAAGTAAAGAAAAATAATGAACTTTCACCTTATACTAATTTGTAGCAGTCCCAGTGTTAAGGACTTTTGATATGTTGAAGACAGTTCCGTCTTTAACATATCTTGAAAGCTTGCCATGGTGAAGAAATCGTTTTTGTTTGAATTAATTTCAGCAGATATTTTATTTCCAATATACTAAAAGGAAGGAGTGTGACAATACGTCTTATTGAACGAGTATAATATACTATTTAATCTAATTTTCCTTAATAATCGCCCAGAAATTGAAAATTCTGGCTGCTAAAAATAGAAACGTTTGACAGGCGACACTTCAAAACTGACGTTCGCGTACCCTCTATTGGCAATAAATTGTTCCTATTTTTTGGAAAACAGTTTATTAACATGCTCCAATAGAGCACTGTTTTCGATGTAATAATGAATCCATTAGTAACGAAAAGTAAATAGTTATGTAATAATATATTATTATACGAGTTTAATAAGACGAAGTTTGTTACACGACTGTTTTTGGGGCACGACGAACGCAGTGAGGAGGGTCGCAAAGGAAAGAGTGTGACGAAATGTCTTATTCAACATCTATTTTGCCCCGAGTGTTTGGAAGAAACTCGAAAATTCGACAGAAGATATTGCCTTACGGTTGCATAAAGTACAAGAATTATTATTACACCGCTTTTAGTGTCGAAAAGTAGCCAGTATTACACCGAAATAGATGAAAAGTATATTATTATACGAGTTTCATAAGACATAGTATCATCACACCACTGGTTTTGGAGCACGACGAGCTTGCGAGGTGCGAGGAGTGTTCCAAAGGAAGGAGTGTATCAATACGTCTTATTAAACAAGTGTAATATACTATTTTATCTACTTTACTCTAACTCACGCCCAGAAATCGTAAATTTTGGCTGCTAAAAATAGAAGCGTTAGACAGGTGACACCTCCACACCGCATGGAACATTCTAGATGAATTAAACGGACCTGTATAAGGCATCAATCTTAGGCTCACGGGCAGTTATGAATTGGAAGCGATCGAGTGCGAAACAAGTGAACTATTAATCGGCCATATTCTTAGGTAAATAATTGTTGGCGTGAATTTTTTGTAGTATGCACGATGCAGTTATAAACAGTGTGTGTTTTAAAACGATTGTCTCAATTATAATCGAACCCCTACGCGAAATACGTAACAGTGTTTATCCAATCATATTGAATAATGCACGCATTATCACGCGCATACAGCAGGATAAAGCATAGTATTCTACTAGCGGGTAATGGCTATTACTCATTCGGATGCTTTACGACACTCGCCAAGGCTCGTGTCTGCAAACTGCATCCTCATGAGTAAGAAGCAATCATTACCCGCTTGTTGAATAATATACTATTACATTACTGATGACCTAGCCGGTCATTTATACAAAGCTCGTGACAGCATACCACAAAATATTTAGTACTGCATGTTGCTTCAGTCCAATAATGTGATTGCCAAGCAAGAACAGGCTGAGATTCACTTGAAATTTTGCTTAAAATCAAAATATTTCTTGTGTATGCCTCATTGTATTGTATAGTCAAGTATCAAACAGTGACGTAGGTACTCGCACCACCTGTTTGCTCTACATTACAGCTCTGAATTGAATCAGTAAACAACAATAATTATTAATATCAACGAAATCTGCCATGTGCCTGTGTGTCCAAACAATAGTCATTCGCGATTGTGCAAATAGCCTGAAATTAATCACAATTCGCCTGCATGAATCGATTATTTAGAAATTAATGTATGTGTGCCATTCCAGGATTCAGATTAACCGTATCGCCCCCGCTTTAATTCTCAATTACGTACCTAACCCAATTTGAATAATTTGAATGAAATCCCATCATCATCATCATCAAAACGTTATTATTCTGCGAACTGGTTGGACGAGAATAGGTGCTAAACATATAAAGTTTTTGCTTTTCAGCGCATTTCCGTAGGAAACCCGCTATTAGCCGTTCTTGAAGTCTGTCTGTCGGTCCATCCGTCCGTCCGTCCGTCCGTCCGTTTTGTAGTTAGAACTCCTAAACCAAAAGTCGCAGCGGTCTCGGATTTCTTGCAAATTAATGCTAATTAGGCCGCGTAATTGCAAAAAAATGTAAAATTTTTCAAAAGTCGGCATTTAATGCTACAGTGTGAACTTCTACATCGAGGAATTTTGCGAACCGTTCTAGATTCATTCTTACATCCAGCGAACGAAATATGGAGAAAGTAGTAAACGTTTTCAGTGAAAAAATCATTTTGATTCATTTATTGCTATATTTTATGTAGAACATAACATTTTTGCAAAAAGCGGTTGCCGCCTTGCGGTTCCACAAAGCTAAAATTCTGTGAATTGACTGCAGTGTAAACTTCGACACGGACACAATTATTTGCGTCCAGTTACAGATAGATAGATACGTCCCGGAATGGAATGTGCAGAAAGAAATGAAGACATTTACAGTGGAACAACTGACTTGATTGAATCATTATCAAGGAAAATGACTCTATTTGCACTTGAGGATGCGATTTTGACAATCGCGGCGCTGCGGTTCAACAGCTTTCCCTGGCTCCGTGTTTGTGACCGATATAGGTAGGACATTTTCTGGTTGAAGAACAAAACGATCCCATATATAATTATTCTCACTTGTGGGACATTTTCTGCTCGAAAACATTACAAAGGTCGAATTGTATCTATCATCATAAGCAGCCATCCGCTTAGTACGAAATTACATCGGAAATTACTTATTTCGTGAAATAGATATGATCCAGTTTTTTTTTTGGGGGGGGGGGAATGTTATACAGTTCCACCAGCGAATTTAATCATTGTTAACTAATTGAGACATTTTCTCTGGTGAATCTTGGCTTAGTGACCACAGCAATCACAAGCTTCACGAAATATTATGGAATGTTTAGACCACGACATCTTGTATGCATTTTCCGTGGTCATTCAACCAGCACTGACCTTTTAAATCCATCAGAGAACATGTCTCAATTAGCTCACAATAATTAAATTCGCTGGTGGAACTGGATGTTGTGTCCGAATCACATAATCAGACAGACGTCTGCCAATTTAATCACGTTAGTATTTGATTACACGTCACCAAATTATTTGCTTGGAAGTCAGATGATCAGAAATAAAAATTTGCCAAGGAAATTGAAGAATCTTCCTTTGATAACATTAGCCCCTCCGTAATAGAATAGACAAGTGAAAGTTCATGTGATTATATTATTACCGAATTTAAATGTAGGTATATGTGTCGCAGAAATTCTACTTTTTCTACATTATAATGAAACAGTATAATGTTCTCAGAATATGTATCATTATTATAAGTTCTCTTCTTTGTTTCTATCTATTTTTGCATTCTATCTTTTGCGTGTTTGCAGCCAGTGCTGATATTCCCTAAATTACTCGGCATTTTGAACAAAGTTTTCCAACAACAAAAAATTACCAACCAATTTCTTGTTAGAGCGCGAATAATTTTGCCCTTGCCCCTCGAACCAGGGAAGGGCGAGAAAAATGAGAAACAAACAGGAAGGGCACAAAGGAAATCTGCAAACAAAGTCTGCAGAGAGAGAAACTCAAGAACCGGAGATACAAATCAGGACTTCATTTGCTTTGCGTCTTGTTCCACTATTTACTCTGGTTTTGTCCCGGAGCACTGGGATTGCTTCCGGGCCATTTCTGTTTGTCAAAATGCTAGATTGTATATTTTCGCCCACATTATCCCACAGTAAAGGTGACTTCAGCGCGGAACGATACGCAAACTTTACTGCCAGGCAGTTTATTACTGCTTCTTGAAGTCTCGAACGGAGTTTCAAAGGAAAAAAAAAAGTGGTGTCACCACAATACTTCCCCGAATAGTATCCAGAACGTATGGAACTCGATATGGAATTTTTTGTTCGAGACGTCTCTCCAGGTGAGCCTATGGAATTTGAAAGCATAATTAAGAGCAAGTGAGTATGCCTTCACGTGCGTGAGTCTCAGTAGCGCATTTTCTTAAAGAGGCATATTATTGTGAATGTTGAGAAATTTGGTTGAAGGATAAAGGAGAAAGACCATTCTTTGCCCGCACTCTCTTCAATCAAAACTCATAGTGATATTTTGTTATTGAAATGGGGTACTTGCCAATGAAATAGATTTAAATGAAAATTCTTTCAATTATCAACAACAGTAATAAAGAGTATTTTCTGAAATTGTCCGGTGAATATATTTATGGTTAGAAAGATTTTTCTCGATTTTCTTTTTTCAAATGATTGGTTAGTAAATTGGTTTTCATTTTCTTTGGTTTTTCATTTATATCTTACTCTGGGGCGATGTATGGGGGCGGCAGCATTTGGCAAAGTAACTGTTGCACAGTTTGAGTTGAGAGTGTTTCTAAATGTTCAAGGAAATATGACAATCAGTGAAAATTGTGAAAGTTGCATTTTTTTGTTTGGGGGCGGGAGCTGGAGGCGCGACTTATGAAAAGTAGCTCATCTTTTTCCATTTTCAGTCAGTTATATCTTCGGGTTTATGTTTTTCATCTTAAAGTGATTGAGGGCGGTTTTTAGCAATTTTCTCATGTCGGCGGCACATATTAGGAATGTTTCTGGGCTAAGTTTATAAGTGGCAAGTATGTATTTATTTATAAAAGGAGAACACCAGAGCATTAGGTCTGGAAGAAATTGCAATATCAAGCTATTTCAAGTTGATCGGAGGCGATTTTCTCTATGTTGGCGGCGCAATATAGACATTCAATATAGCCTAGCCCAGCTTTAGAAGTGGCAGCTATGTAACAGCGAAAACATCAGAAAGCTAGAGCGTCTAGTTTGCGAGGAGTTCGAGGAACCGACGGACGGACGGACGGACAAAGCGGCTGATGCAAAGGCGATTTTCATCAAGATGGAAAATGCGCTAAAAACTGCAACCATCTACAAAAACAAAAATTTCAAAACTAACCCAGTTTGATTTAATTTTTCTGGGAAAACCTCGAAACTTTTTCCAGGTTATCCCTTTGTGAAATTTTCGACTGGTAGTTGGCACCTAAAATGAGTATTGCTCATTCCCATGGCTCGTCACAAGCCGAAAATTCCGCTGTGAGTTTTTAAGATTGTCCAGTTGGCAAAAAATCGCAACGAAAATCGAACAAAATCCATTTAACAAATTTACATCGTAAACCGTTACAATGTGTCGACTTTTTGGTGAAACCCGAAGTTTGAAGTTAGAGTGTTGAAAAAGGGTGATTTTTTTTACGTTTTCATCAAGCAGAGTGGGAAATGTATGCTTTGTGGAGCTCGAATAGCTAATAACATTATTTGGAAATTCAATGAATTCCATCTGAGCAGCTTTTCACGAGAACAACAATATTACAGCGAAAGGAAATGTGAGATACCTACATTTTGCGTAGGGTGTAGTTTGAGTGTGGTTTGTAATTAAACGAGAGGAAGCGTGGTTGCAATTAATTTAGTATAACTAATTAAAACAAAAATAAGAAGAACTGAAACTTTGCAAATTAAACAACAAGAGTTTTGCTCTTATTTTTTTGCTTTTTAAATTACTGGAGAGTTGTTATTGTCAAGTTGAACAGGCACTATAAGCAAGCCGACAAGAAGTCGGTTCAGAGAAGCCAAATAAATACACCTTGCAGATGTACCTTCCAGTTCAAAACTTCATTCAATCACAGGTCAACGCAAACGCACCCACGCATCAACCGACTGGATACCGTCAAAAGTTAGTGAAAAGTTATTGTTGTAAATTTATTTCTCTGTCATTGACGGTTTCTGTTTCTGCATCTCAAGATCGTCCACTTCATGGATGCACACCTAGGCCGGCAAAAAGTATGGGGATTTTGGGTTAGCGGCTGGCATAACAAATCTTCGGTCACAATACTGAATGTTAGCTCAAGAACGGGAAACAGAGAGCCTTTAAGTAATGAAATGTCGTTTCGGCAGTTTGAGACGATCGACACTATTTCATTTATTTTTGTTTTCCAAGATTTTCAGCAATTCAATAATACTATATTATGAAGCATAGCTGCCAAAGGCGGATTTAGTGACAACTATGACAAATTTAGTACCTTATAATGACCAAGCCCAATTGATTTAAGAATTTTATATTATTTTCAAAGCAGAATCTAAATATCGCCGCAGTATTTAGATGTACTAAATACATCTATATAAATACAAAACAAATACATACACATACATACATACACAATACAATACAAATACATACAAAATAAATAAAGACGAGTTACAGTGGTAAAAAGCCTATAATGTGAATTTATGTCAGCTATTACATATAAATAGACCATAATATGGAAAATTCAAAGCCGGAAAGAAACAACGACATGTTCTTCATACCCATGTCTCTCTCTCGCACTGGATGTTTCATATGGTCTGTTTATTTATCTGAATGCAGTTGTCATCACAATCGGCTTTTGGTAGACATCTTGTGGCGGGAATTTTAATCTGGAATACAGTTTATACTTACTGACCGTCGATGGCTGCAGTAGTCAGTTGACCAGAGAGTTGACATCAAAGATCGGCTGTGACTTCACTTGTGTTCCTCCTCTCTGACTCCTGATGGTCGCTGCCCACCTCGAATGTCGAATATGACTATGGTCCTGGAAGTGCTGCGAATAGGTACATTACAGGTCAATTTCAGCTTGTACCTACGGTCTATACGGTCACATTTTCACTGACATGAACATGAAACTCTGCAGCTAGATTGAAACTGATTAATATTGTCTAAAATGTAGTTTTAATATCTCTCGCTGCATTGACTACATATCATAAGGTAGCCATACGGCGCGTTCTATCGGCATTAAAGCAACATGCGGTAACAAAGGAGGTATAACTAGACCAATTATTTCAAAAGCAACTTCGATTTAATTACCTCGAAAATATAATTACACGGCTCGCGGATCGTGAATTGATTGTAGAAATTAATTGCGCATAAAAATCTAAATCTACACAAGACCGCCACTTCTCTCTAATTAATCGCTTTTTATGGAACGCCAAATTGAATTTTCTCCAAGATATATTTCGCGTCGAGATCTTTTTTCACACAAAACTTCATTGTGTTACTCCGAGTTATTATATTACTCGATTCGATACGCCACACCTCGGCACTCTGGGTGCAGGTTTGGAGTTTCAAGCATACAATTTCAGACCAAGAATTTTTTAATGGAAACTGCAAGTTTTATTGACTTAGGTACCTGTTCTTGCCGCATGATGCGGAACGCTCATATGACTGTACATACCTACTGTAGATACAGACGTGGTGGTTGTAGTAGTAGAGATTGGTAGAGATCATAACCCTCGAGGCTCCACTTTCGAACCGCAAAGTGCAAAACTATTTCCATTTGGGAACATATCCATCTGTCCCGGCACAACTCCGAGACCAACTATTCGAAACTGTCTCGTGCAAAGCGCGCCGGAACCCCCCCCCCTCGCGTTCTGAAAAGAAGTATTAAAGAACATTTATTGCGTCGCTCAGAGATTTCCGCGACGCGGCCCTGTGCTTTTTATTTTTATACCGACAGCGCTCGGTACAGCGATGAATAAAGGGCGTTATTGCATTTATACGCGGTCGTAATCTATTTGGGCACCCAAATTGGGAATTTCATTTGCCCTACCAACTCTTCCAATTGGAACTACATATAGTCGGCATCCAAAATAGTTGAAAGTGACTCGTACTTGAACATTTGGAGCCTTGCGGCCAGGAATGTGGGAAAGGGGGAGGGAAATCATATGCGGGTCATAAAAAAAAACGCAAAAACGTAGAAATCATGGATGGGTAGAGATGCAGTGAAATTAAACTTCAATTCATTATTTCAGTCATAGTCATTACTCATTTGGCATTAGTTACTGTCAACTATTTTTAGCTCCGACTATAATAGTTCGATAGGTATAGTCAGGAAGAATGACATTTGATTTATCGCTACTCCGCGCCGCTCTCACGGTCTTTCCCCTACGGTAGTACGGTACAGAGTACATACGTAAAGAAGCTGGGGCAAGTTGAACGAAAGGACTGATGGTAGACGCGGGTGGCTTGGTTTTTGATTTGTATGTCAAAGAAAATGTCGTTTGATTTGACAAATGGTGTCATTCGATACATCTAGCCTAGCAGTGAGTAGTGAGTGAGGTCTGGTCAGTTGAGATTAATTAAGGGAGAAGCAGTCTGATGATGAAAATGTTGCAATTGGAATCTACCAAAAGATGCCAGTTGAAATCTGCTACATACTGGTGATGCGTATTTTGAGAATGCTGGTCCGGGCTTTTATTTTAAACGTTACTATACCTATGCAAATATCCTGTAACTGAAGTTTATCATTAGTTGTTGTTGGTTGCTAAAATACAATGCCACCAAACTTACGTGAGTTCCGAAGCGCTACTATCGCTCTGACAATTTGGGTGATATTTTGTCGTGTCAGCCAGGGAACGCGTTAGTTCGCATATTTTCGAGAGCTCATGTAAGGTTGATGACACTGTAATATGTATTACATATTAAAAAAGTATAAGGATTAAGAAGTGGAGTTTGGTCAGTTGTTGGTTTCTAAAATAATGCTTCCTAATTTGAAAGTAAGAATTCGGTGAGAGAAATAGAAAAATATATCAAAAAGTAGAATGACTTTTTGGAGCAAAAATAAAGTGACAAGCTGGACCGCTGGGAGAATACGGCCGATGGCCGCTGATAGTTTCGCTCCAAAACTTTGCAGGTGCCATCATCCGTAGCCGTAGCCCCAGCTCGTCACTTAATTTTTGCTCCAAAAAGTCATTCTACTGAAAACAGAGCAAGTATCAGAGTGCTGACTAGGTAATCTACAGACAGTCCCTACTTAAATCCAGTTTATCAGAACTGCCACAGCGAATTTGATTTCTGTAATAAAGAAGCTTGGGATACAGGTATAGTGCAGTAAAGATAGGTTTTGGGGTTGAAAAAATTAATTCATTAAATTTTAAAGCTGTTATCGATTCAGAATTTCATCCTCTACCATGTACTCTGAAAATCCCATGTGAGCATTTTTTTTGCGGCGCTGTCAAAGTATATCATGTTTGCTGCGACAAGTCCGAAAATTGTATTCTCGCTTTTGTCACATTAGAGCTATATTGTTAGTTCAAAGCTGTTGGTATATACTCCAGGGCATGACCAGAACGTCATCTGGACCGCTGAAATCCTATTTCCCGCAAAAGAGAAGACGTAACTCGCTTTATTCTGCAATCACCAGTTGTAATCGGGTGTGGTTCGGGGATTAGTGACCAAATTTAATAAAATCTGTTCTTTTTGTAATAAAAGCATGAAATTTGGTAAAAGTGGTCTTCATGGCCCCCTTTTCAAATGTAGATATTGTGTCTCGCCACATTTTGGTTAGGGGGGCTTAGGGACCCCCTTGAAAATTGAAGTTGCAGAAACTCATGCAAACCACCATCAAAATAATTGTCACGCATCTCAAAAAGTAATCATTTGACTCTACGTTAAATCTCTACAAGAGACACACCAGCTGTCACCATGTGCGCACTGTTCTTCACAATGAAAAAAAATTCTTCGGAATGTCAAAAAAAAAATCAGGTTTTTATAATTTTTTCATGTAATAGACGAATAAATTTATCTTCCGCATATCATTATCCACTAATTCGTATCTGCCGAAGCCATTGATGAAGTCCATTTCTTCATATTGACATCTAGAAGCTACATGTCCAGATGAAACCAGCCAATTCAAGTTCTCAGTTCAGCAGCGTTTTTTTCGATGGTACCAATTGATATGAATGACAATTTATTATTGGGTGGATAGCTTCAACTGTTTTATAATTTTATTGAGTATAACTAGATGAGGAGTGATGCGCAAAACCCCCGGAAATTTTTTTTTTACCGCCACCTATCATTGTTAGAATTGCACCAAATTTCATGCTACTTTGGCGAAACAACAGCGAATACAGACTAAAGAGTATAGACAAACGTCAATACGATCTGAAGTTGTCAAGTAGAAGGCACGAAGAATAAGGATTGAGGCGTGGAATACTTCAAAGCACTTAGTTCGAGTGAATACACGGTATAGAAATATTTTCAACACACCCTAGGGGCACAAATTTTATGATGGTGAGCGACGCAAAAAAAATATTTTCCTATGCTTTTGCGCTTGGTTCCGCGTGTAGTCATATAAAATTAGGTTACAAAAGTTACAAAACAGTTCCAGCTATCCATCCATTCATAAATTGTCGATCATATTGATTTGGAACAATCAAAAAACGCTGTTGAACTTCACACTTGAATTGGCTCAATTCTTCGGGAGCTGTCATCCCTAGAATGACAATATCAAAAAACAGACTCTATGAATAGCTTCGGCAAATACAAATTAGTGAATAATGATACACAGCAGATTAAGGCAGCAGTCACACTGAGCCACCCACCACCACCCACTACCATCAACCAAAAATCAAACGCACGCAATGTAATGATGGTGGTCACACTGCAGCCACCTCTTACCACCGCCCAGTGACCACCGGTGGCCATGTGTTTGAAATTTACAAAGTGGTGGTCAGTGGTCGGTGGTTAACAATGCGCATCTTGATGCGCATGCAGAACAAACATTTTGTGCATACATACAACATACAATGTGTATGTCCCGAAGAGAACAAAGGTTTCACTTTTGTCACTAACAAATTGTTACATTTCTTGTTCATACGGTAATAACTGTAAAATTGTTCTTCATCAACAAGCTGCGGCACTAATTGATGAAATTCTTTTAGTTGTTCTCTATCGAGAGACATATTTGACGCACCCATATGTTCCGGCGTTTTTTACGGATTTTTTTCGAAATGTAGTATAAAGCTACAACTTCGTCGATATCTGAGTCATCAGACGAAATCATTGCAATCAGAGAACTTGTCAATATTGTCATGACATGAGCTGGGCCGCTATTCTTGAATCGTGTGAGAAAAGTCCCTGGGAGTATGAAATACATTCCGCAGTACACTGATGTAGCGAATGTTGCCTAAAATCGTGGTTTTTAGGCAACTTTCGCTACAGAATTGTAGTACGGATTATATAAAACAAGATTATGTCAAATTCAGGAGGGGGACACGGTGGTTACCGGTGGACGATGGACGGTGGCTCAGTGAGACCAGGGCGGATTATTTTGCTTGGTGGTAGTGGGTGGTGGTGGGTGGTAGTGGGTGGTGGTGGCTCCAGTGTGACTGCTGCCTAACTCACCGTTTCTTAGATTGAAAAATCATTAAAAACTGTGTTTTTTTTGACACTCCGAAGATTTTTTTTTCAACACGAAGAACAATGCGTACATGGCGACAACTATTGTGTCTCTTGTCAAGGTTTGGTGTAGAGTCAAATGATTACTTTTTGAAATGTGTGGCGATATTTACCGGTGATTTGTGAGAGTTCCTGAAAGTCCTGAGACTTCAAATTTTCAAGGGGGTCTTTGGGCCTCCCTACTCATAATATGGCGAGGCGTCATGTTCACATTTGGAAAAAAGACCATGAAGACCACTCATACCAAATTTCATGTCTCTATCACAAATCAAACAGATTGTAATAAACTTGGTTACTAACTCTCGGATTATACTTAATCAACACTGTTAATTGAAAATTAAAGCGACTTCCGTGTTTTTTTTTTGATAAATACGAGTGAGAGGTTTAAACCAAGGTCTGGTCATGCTCTGCAGTATATACCAATAGTTCTAAGCCAACAATGTAGCTCTAGTGTGACAAAAACAAGAATACTATTTTCGGACTAGTTGCAGCAAACATGATATACTTTGACAGCGCCGCAAGAAGGATGCTCAACTGGGATTTTCGGGGATTTTGAGTATGTGGTGAAGAATGAAATTCTGAATCGATATGTGCTATAAAATTTCATGAATTAATTTTTTCAAGGTTTGGGGTCTTTTATGACTATCTTTACTGCACTAGTAGATAAGTTCTATTCAAGAAGAAACTCATGCTTCAGTTTTCAATATCTTATTCCATCAGGCAAATACGAAGTCTTATAAAGCTCAACAATACCCAGCTCGTGGTTTGACCGCATCATGGCCCCGTACTCTAAGGCCCTGAGAGGTGTTTGAGTGACACAATGACTCAATAAATTCAATGAACTATTCTTTAGTAGAGAACAGTGAAAACACATAAAGCATAATGAACAGGTCAACACTTGGAATGGTCCACCCGAAAATTTGGCCTCACTTCAAGCTGTACCCCATGTTGAACATATTGTGTGGGCTCGATTACGACGTCACTGCAAGAGAAACCTCAAAATATTGAAGAACTTACGTCCATACACTTCATCCATTTCACCAGAGCCGGCTCTACAGCTTTTGGCGCCCAAGGCGAAGTTCTGTAATGCGCCCTTTTATGAATGAAAAAATAGCATCTCAAGCGATTTTTTTTATATGATAACAATAATGTTATTAATAATTGAAAATTGCACAAATCTTCGGTAAAAAAGCGCCGCAGGCGAAATTTTTTCGAGATTATAGAGAGATAAAAGGCGGTCGGGCTCCCCCTCAAAGTTTGGCACCCGAGGAGGTCGCCTCGCTCTCCACACCCTAAAGCCGGCCCTGCATTTTACTTTATAAATGGATCCGTCCAAAATGATCAAGGCAACACTAACTTTTTTTCGCCCTAAATTTCAATATGTTGAGTCAATTTCAAAAAAGTCATTTCAATGACATTCAGATTATCCAGGCATATATAAAAAAATCACTGGCTTAAAATGTCGAAGTCATTATGTACCTTCAATAAAAAGTTCTTTTGAAAAATACCGCATGATGTTAAAGTGATCACTACTGTGTCAGATTGAGGACAAAAAAGAGTTTTTACACGACCGGGTGTAAAGTGAGCCTTTTTACCCTTATTTTCAGGCGTGAAGTGGCTCATTTAGCCCAAGGCTGTAAAATTTTTACTTTACGCCCTTGGGCCTTGGTTTTTTGAGCGTCAAAAGACAAATGCCTGTAATTATTATTAAATGTCACAAACTTATAAATTTGTTGAAATGCACAGCTCAGAGGCATTCGGGGGACACCCGCAAAGGCGGGGAAGGGAAGGGTCACTTATTAAGCTTTTCGTTGAATTGCTTGCTTTGAAAATACAAATATTTGAAACTTTGAAAGTCAGGTTATGTACGTTGACGGCTGGCCGGATTCCCACTTCCTATTTCTCAGAAAGTTCCGTGCTCAGTTTTTATGAGGAGGCAGGCGAATACTAAATTTGAATAGTCGTTTAGAGCGCGATTTCAGGCCTGAAGCCGTGGTTGCCATCATGAAACGTGTAGCCGAATGATAGGTCCTTAACTGAAAGGGTTAAGTATACCTACGTTCTCATGTTTTTTTTTTTTTTTTTTTTTTTTTTTTTTTTTTTTTGACTTCTTCGGCAGAACAAGTGTGGCTCGAGAAGCCATCTCGGCCACGTCGGGAGGAGGGCAGGGCCTCGAAAACGAAAATTCTTGCTGGATGCTTTTCAATAAAAAACAGACTGACACTAGTGATAATGGAGTATTATACTTTTTTAAAAATATTTCGTTTTCGATGAAAACAGAAACTATATTGAAAAATAACTGACCCGTATTTTTTTTATTTAGCCAAAAATCGTATCGTTTGACCGCAATAAATAAACGAAATTCCGATATTCTACCTATTTTTGACGTCATTTACACAGGCAGTATAGGCGGTGAGTCGCTGTGACGTCAGAACTAGTTGATTTTATTTATTACGCCCAAACGATACGGTTTCTGACTGAATAAAAAAACACGGGTCAATTATTTTTCAATGTAGTTTCCATTTCAATCAAAAAATTTTTTTAGTATAATACTCTATTATTGAATGACAAGTGAAAACAAAATCATAGGTGCCCATAATGTCATTGCTAACTAGATCGATCAATAATCGCTTTTTAGTTTTTCGGCTTTTATGGTTCAAAATCAAATTCAAAAAAAGAATGGGTCGTGTAAAAAAACGTTGTATGCAGCTCAAGCGTAAAGCGACTGTTTTAGACCCTCTGTCTGAATGTGCCCTCGCTATGCTCGGGCACAACTTACATACGTCGGGCCTAAAACAGTCGCTCTACGCTTTTACTACATAAATAACTATTTTGGTTCCAAGCCAACTGGTTTCTGAGATATGTATGCGCAACTTGTTTGCAAATGCAAAATGCACCCTCATGTAAAAATGGAAAACTTGGGGTTGTCATGGTAGTGGTAACTAAAGGACTTGCAGTGGTTACAAATGGTTACTAATTTTGCATGTGATCACCTTGGTGATGACAAAAGTGTAATGCGTACTCAAAATGTTTCCCATGTCATGTGGGGTGACCTTGAGGTGGGTCCAGGTTTATACGGGAAGTACCTAGGTCCCCCCATAAGGTCGATGGGACCAATTTTCATGATGAGTAGTATTCATCAGGCAACGCTATACATTATACATGTCTTCCAAATCTGAGCGAAAAACATGACCGAGGGGAGAATCTGTATTTAATAGAATTTTCATACATGAATAGTTCCGTCATTTCATCATCTGCGTCACTGGCGTCCTGCGTGGGTGTTCCACGGATTTTGGGAAAAAATGAATTCAAATACTAGAGCCTTCGTAGAGCTCACTTGTTTTTTATTTGATTTTTTTGCGTTCATTAAGGCCCCGAAAAAAAATAAAGAAAATTTCGCGTGACGTCACGCGCTTACTGGTACCAGAGTGCGTAACAGATGGCGCCAAATGACGCGGTACATCTCGCTAGATATCATACAGAATCGGGCACGCGGTGAACTCCGAACATCCCAGCGTCTCAGCCTGTCAACCTGACAAACAGCTGATGCCAAGAAAAAAGTGAAGTTACCGCAAGCAAGCATCAGCAGCATTCAGCAACACAGCAACACCATCCACGCTGGGGCTAGAGTTGGCCCGTCACAGATGGTGATAATAAAAATAAAATTTGCGAAAATAAGGGAACTTCTGTGTTAATTTTGGAGTGTTTTGTGTTCCAATGTGAGTGCAATTTTCTGATTACAATCACGTTAAAATTACTTGAAAAGCATTCGAATATTCCCAATACCCCCCTATCGTGTACCCCTGGAGTAGGAGGTGGAGTTAGAAAGACTGAAGTGTTTGCATGCATAAATCAAGAACAAATTCATTTCACCCGAGAGTTTACCGCTAAGGGCCGTTTTGCAGCGGCCTGGCCGAGTTTGCTGTTCTGAAAATAAGTGAGTAATGTATTGAAAGATATAACTACCTACCTTTTATTTATTTACACCGCGAAAGTTCCCTTGGGCCAATATCAACGTGCATGCTTTGATCCAAGAAAACCGATCTATGCAGACACAAACCCTGCTGGGATGCCCACAGAAAAATTCAGGAATGCTACCAGAAGCTCTCTCACTGATCTGCGGCGCTAACCTAGCTTGGTGGCCAACATGGTTGCCTTCCTCAAAGCTACTCAAAGGACGTTTTTTCAAAATTGTTCTCGCTAGTGCAGTAGTTTAGACAACAAGTGTCATGTGATTTGAAGTTTTGAATTGCACATCAAAATTGACAAAACGTGATTTGTCAGATTCGAAGACGCCAAAATGTCGGCAAAGTAGGTCACGTTTGGTTTGCCGCATAGTTCACCAAGTAGCTGGAGTTCACCACGTGACGTCACAGATTGATGGAAAAAAAATGTCTAGATAATTAGAGCAAGAATTAACGTGCGTGTTACATGAAAGGCTTTAGTTAGATAAGAAACAGCAGGAATACTCAATAAAAACAACTACTTTTTTTCCAATATAACACCCCATTGTCACTGAAGTGGTGTTGGATAAAAGAGCCTCCCGATGTTGGAATTCAATCCGAAAATAAATGCTCGTTGAGTCGCAAAATCGAATTTGTTCTCAGATAATGTGTTGCGAAAAAAGTGCATTGGTCGGTGGTAAAATTGTTCATGATTACTTTTTGACAACGTTCAGCAAAACTCCCATGCTTCCTTGATAAGATCCAATCTGAAAAGTTGGAACTGGTTAATTGCTTCAAAAGTTTTTAATTTTGAAATCCTCATTGCACTTTGAGATTCCCTGCATGACGGCACAAAGGAGATTCGAAATACTGGAATTAACCCAAATACACCTCGTTCGGATGACGATAAAAATAAAATTTAGGGCAGCGATACCCGGAGGGAAGGCGTGTGGGTTTCTGTGTCGTCAGGAATCGGTTTTGTGGGAGTTTAAATCAGGTCTGCTGGACGATTAGTCCTTTAATTAAAATGCGAGAGATGGATTCCTGTAATTTGTTCCATAATGTCCTCGGGATTTGTGCGCTTCAAACACACAGCACAGCGATTGCTTTTGCCGGGCGTGGCAGATATACCGAGCACACAGTTCAATCATTTTCAACTCACCTTATCTAAATGGACGGGGACATTTCTTTTTTTTTGAACTGAAAAGATAATTTTTTCAACGGTTGTAGGTAGGGTTTTACCGAGTCAAGTAAGTAGATTGACAGTTTTGTTAACTACTTGATTTCAAAATCAAGCTTTTCAAAACCAACTATACTTGCCTGAACTCGATTTTTCCAATCAAATGCTTATTCTTGACTTGATTTGATTTCAAGCTGTTTGAGATTACTTGATAATCCCCAACCCTCGCAAAGATCCGCGAATGGAAGGTATTTATGTGCGAATTTGACCCGGGCTGCACCCATCGTAAGGCAGTTTTGTAGGGCTGCACTAACTGTGACGAAGACTCGGAATCGTTTGAGCTTAAGCACAAAATCTGTCAGATGTCTTATATGATTGTGTCTTGGTTGTTAGATGGCGAGTGGAGAGGTATTCAAGTATTCCTTAATGAAAACATCTTTAAAGCCTAAAAAAGCAATCTTGTTGTAATTAATGGGAGCCACGAGCTACCCATTGGAGTCGAAATCTTCCGAAAAAATCCTTCCGTCTAGGACTAGATGCTGTGACGGATAGACAGACGGACGGACAAAGCGAGGACATAAGTGCCTTCCCGTTTGGAACAGTGCGTTAAAATTAGCTGATGATTGATCGTGCGATCTTGAGACATAAGTATCGGTACAATTGGGTCAAGTTTCTTCCAACACATATTTTGCTGCTATGGACTTTCCGAAAATAGGTTGCGGCCATCCCATCCTTCCACCCTCCACGTAGGAGTGCACGATCATCAGCTTAAAAAGTGACATTATTGAAATTATATCGTGAATTGTATATAGCTACTTACTGATATATTTTCAAGCTTTTTCGCCCCTTTATTCTACCTTTCTGAACACATCGAAATCCCACTAGTAAACTTTTTCTGGCTTCTAACAATGAGCTGGAAGGCAGCAGGCGACAGTCACTGTAACAAACCCTTGCCCTCTAATAATACCTACTCGCACGTCGCACGCGGTTCGCGTTTATGTCACTGCGTTTTGAGCAGACAAAGCTTGGTGGTGGAGGCACGGTGGTGGTCAGCGAGATGTGACACACTGGGGGGAAGCGCTCCCTTGAGGAGGAAGCCCCTACAAGTTTCCAGACGCTCTGCAGGGACATTGTACGGGGAATATTGAATCAGGCGCATAATGCAGGGGATAAAGGAACTGAAGATTGGAGTAAACGTACCCTCCTTCCTCCTTCCTCCAATTCCTGACGTCTCCGTGCCTTTTCCTGAGCTGCCGAACACCGAAACTGCGCTGCAATATCGGACGGAACACGCACGGCACGGCAAATGAGGTTTTATTGCTTTAAAATTTGATATCGCCCGAGGGGGTACCTATATCCTGTATGCGCGGACGTAATATTATTCTGCATTTCTCTGAGCTTGATGGTGCATCGAACGATGCAATATGTGTGTTGGTGTGTGAGCTGCTGCTGGCTGTGCATCCCAAATTGACTGGGACTGCCATCCATTTTACATCCTTGGTAAGATGGATTTGCTAGCCAGAGTCGAAGGATTTACTACTATTTCAAGTACTACTCCAAAATGCATCAACAACATATTCTGGGGAAAACATAGCCTTGCAGGAGAGTTAATAAACTATTGAATTGATGGCATCAGTCGATTCTTTCTTCTGAACGGAGTGGAACTTTTATTCTACTTTTCACTTACACAAATAATAATTGACTCTGCACTCACGAAGGGTTGGTTGCCTACGGCTGGCTTCATAGGCCATTGAGTCCAGTAGCCCAGGCATTTTAGGTGAAATTTTGGTCAAACCCTGAAATAAATATGTCCATTTTGAAATTTTGCACAAACGGCCAATGTTGAACAATATACTGAAAGCTCCGGTCCAACAAGTGTGGAGAACAATAGTGTTTTTGGACAAGAAAGGAGTAAAGGCGGCCAAATCTCGTAGCGGCTGATTGAGAGATGAGAGGAAACTCTAACTGCAGACTCATTTGACTCTTTTGTTCTGTTACTGCCTGCCGACTTTGGTTTCAATCCATCAAATAAATTTTGGATAATTGAAAGACAAAGTTTTGAATTTGGACATTTTTAACATTTGACATATGATAGAGAAGTACTTTTAACTGTTCTGAATACAGTTTTGCAAAGCCTTTCAAACGACATATTGCATGTCAAGTTCCGTGAGATAGCTTCTGTCATTTTTTGATACTGACTTTTTGTTTGACAGATGACAACCATAAAATTAATGGGCTCCTTCGACAGCAAAACCATATCTGCATACCAAATTTTAAGTCGATCATATCGACCATTTGGTCGTTATCGTGAAATATTACTGACAGACACAAACACAGTCAGACACACAGACAGACAACTTTCATATGGGAATGGTCCTAATCGTCTCAGGAAGGCTCAAAATAGATATTTCCGTGTTCACTCGAAAAATGTTTTTTAGCGCCTTCACAATAGTTCCCCTCCTCTTTGGTTAGTGGGTTGGGAGGAAGGAAATCAAAGAAATCTGTTTTAAAATGTGGATCAGCATTGCTTCAAAGGCATTCAGACTAACCAGGGACCTTCAAAATTTTGAGGAAATCAAATTTTATAGAGTTACCACTGTTGCGGAACTTCCTCCTTTCTTGCTCATCTAAAACTATATGATGCTCACATTTCAAGACCTGGAGCTTTTAGTACATTGATCAGCATTGCTTGAGGGACACGCTGGTCAACGTTGAGACTTACAGTACCCTCTTCTGAACTACAGCAAGACTTTATCTGATTTGGCGACACTTACTTCTTTCTTGTCCAAAAAAACTATGTTGCCCACACTTGTCGGACCCGAGCTTTCAGTATGTCGTTCAGCATTGGTCAAAGGCCGTTTGTGTAAAATTTCAAAGGGACATATTTATTTCAGGGTCAAACCCTAAAATGCCTGGGCTACAGGTAAATTCGACCTTTGCCAGTTGATTCAGCAAAGATAGGATAGCGGTGACGGTGGCGTCCACGGTGACTCCACGGTGGTGGTGGTGGACGCCTTTTCTAGGAACCAAAAATGCTGCATAGATAAGAAGATGTATATTGTTACGCACAAGCAACGTCACTAGAATAATCTTCATTTGATAAGCTAGAAAATCGGAAAAATATCCGCAGCCACAGAAAACCGTGCATTTCGTAGTTTCGGCAGTTATAATCTACCATAATAAGTTTAGAAGCGAACCCTCTCTTTCTTTTGCAAAAGTTTCAACCATGAAAAGCGGCTAACTACCTACCAAACTGAGCGAGAGTTGATGGATATATTTTTCTTGTTACAGATTCTATGCAATCGCTGTGTAAAAACCACTTCCTCCAGCAACTGTACAGGAAAATAGACGGGGCCGTTTTGTGGTCGCAAAACGAAAGGAATCTTGATTGCGTCATCACCTTCCAGACGCATTCAATATTGCAAAGGTTTATGCTGCGTTTCGACTTTCTGCAACTCGACTGCAACGATCACCTTTATATTTACGATGGAGCTCATGCTGTAGGAACTTATAAGGTAGGAAACTGTGAAGAAGGTTCAACGCTAGTGTGATTCGAGTCAGCTGGGAGTCTAGCCACGCGACGCAGAAAGGAGAAATTTGGGTAATCATGGCCCGCTCGAATCACGCTAGAGTTGAACGCACTGTACCTAGTTATTTTTATACTTTAGTCTTCTATTTTTTCCAAAAGACTTTTTTTGCAGATCTGATGATGGGTTTGAAATGCTGTTTCTACAGCTTTTCATATTTTCAGTCATTTCTTTCCATGAGTCAAGTGAACATTATTAAGTTGGGAGATCATTTTGATACGAGGTGGGGGAGGGTAGAAGCACTACCACCCCTCTGTTCCTATTCACACAAATAATGTTGCGACCATTGTAAAGTGAACGACGATGTCAACTAAATGGCCTGCTGACACGAGATGTTCAGGTCAGAAACCCAAAAAAATCACTTGACTGTCTTCCACTTTACCGTAGCCGTAATGACACTTACCCACTAGATTGTGCAAAAAAAAAGCATTGTTTACAATAGATGCCGGGTGATCATTTGAAAACTATCCACCTGCAATATCCCGATTCCTGGTGAAGATGTCTTCGAGCAAAAGCAGGTCAATTTTTATATCGAGAAGGACATCTAAAACATACTTTGGCGAATTTCCTTCTTCAGCCCCCTGGACCCCACCCACCACAACTTTGAAATTTCAAATGACACCACCTATTTTGCGATGTAATAAATTGAAGAAAAATAAGTTCTCTTTCTGGAAAAATATTTATAAAATTTCCAACTCCACCCCCCTTCTTCCTGAAATTCTTTCTGTGTGTCCAATTTAATAAGAATTCCAGGTCCAGAATTGAATATGGAACAGTCAGAGAATGTCTAGGAAGAAAGAAGGTGGGGTTAAAAATTTTAAAAATACTTTTGTCCGGAAGAAAATTCAATTCTCTTCAATTTGATGTATCGCAAGGTAGGTGTCATTCAAAATTTCAAAGTTGAGGTGAGTAGGGGCGAGGGGGCCGAAGATAGAAATTTGCCAATGTATGTTTCAGAATTATGTCCCCCTCGATATAAAAATCGACCTGTTTTTGCTCGAAGAAATATTCACTAGGGATCGGGAGTGATTGCAGGTGGATAGTTTCCAAATGATAATCCGGTGTACCTACTCAACAAAACGATTTAATTTTTAGTTGAAACAATCCACTAGGTACCTACAGTACAAGAAAAATGCTTTTCAACAAACAAAATATGAACATCATGATAGTTCTGGTCATCCACTTTTCAGGCTGAAAATGCATTTCACATAAATAAGTCTCTTTCTGTCTCTCCATTCCTCTCTGTACTCTGACGTCATGAGTATATTTACAGCTACTAGTATATTCCATATTTCAAGGACATGTTTTGAGACATGAGGTTTCGTTTCTGACGTGTTCTCATTCTCATCTCATTATTTTCATAATTCTCAAAAGTACAAGTTGGTAGCAGAAACGACTCCTATTGAGCAAAAGTGATACCACATTTCATCGGGCGTTTCTGCAGGAGTGCCGATGCCGTGGTGTCCGCACGTTATTCTAGGCGAGCGTCCATCCCAAAAGGGTTAATATTAACCGGTGTTGCCGTGTTTCTGCTTTCATTAACTGTGTTTCATGTGATGGAAAATCAAGTAGAGATAATTCGAGTGTGTTTCCAGTGACAACCAGATGTCAACTGTCACCGTGGTGGGGTGGCTAAGGGTTAGCCACATACGGTGGTGTCTAGTCCACTACATTCAGTACATTCCTAGTAACACATCGTAGTTCGAAAAAACTTTCCTGCTTCTCCGTTGAGAATGATTTCAGTGGCTCCATTGAATTTCTCACATAATAAGCGAGTGAAACAAAGCTCTTCGACTACCAAAACATCAGACGGTCGAACCGAACAACTGCACAGACACGTGTTTCGCCCCTACTGGGGGCTTATCAGTGCGCAGGCGTGTTCAGCTCAACCATCCGATGCTGTGGCAGTCAGAGAGCTCATGGTAATATACCTACACTCAAGAGGACTCCTAATATGTGAGTCCTGTAAGCGGCGCCATCTATCAAAGGCATTCCGCAGATGCTATATTTCAAGGCATCAGGCATGCGAGGGAATTATATCGCGAGGTGCCCGCTATATGGCCCTGAGAGGCGCAATATTCATTTATATTTGCGTGTCTGTTGTCTTTCAATAAGCGAATGTTTATATATTTAATTGCTAACTCTTCTTATTCTTCCGCAAAATTCTTATGGCGGCTTTACAGAACTTCGTATGTCGCCGGTGACAGTCGTTCAGTCACTTCTTCGTTAAAATCTTGCGACACCAACTGTAGTTCAATAATTCACGACGACAGAAACTCGTATCGCGAGAATGATAGGAGGGAGGTAGGGGAATACAGGCAGATCGAGTCCTATTGGCCAGCGACACTGTCGCCGGCGACATAAGAAGTTCTGTAAAGCCGCCATAATATGTTTCCAGAATCTAAACGTCATGAATGTCAAAACGTCAAAAAATTACCTTTGTTTTAAGCGCACTTTCCCAAAAAATGGGAGAAGGGCGCTTTTAAGCTCCACTTTCCACGGGTTCCACCAAAAAATTTAAGAGCAGTTTGGGCTAAACCGAGATTGAATGGATTTTTCTCCGGTCAATCCTGGTAGATTCATTAGGGAAAATACGTTAAATCGCAAGTATACCATTGCGGTCAAAATAAAGTATACGACAGTTGACAGATTTTTTGGGATTCTGTCCTAAACGTCGCATGACAGCAAGCCAACTCGTTGACATTGTTGTCCACTTTATAATGTCCTCAACCGTACCACCCTTTCCTTTTTTTTAATTACTCTGCGTGAAACCTGAGTTTACATTGATTTTGTCCGTCCGTCCCTCTGTATCCAGGATAACTCCTTAGAAAATTAATATATCGATGTGGTATAAACGCTGATCAATAGTACGTATGTCCAGGATGTTGAGTTGACTTTTGCTTTTTTGTTATTTTGCCGCGCGCCATCTTTGATCCGCCATTTTGCATTTATCCTCGCATTTATCTAAAAGTGATCCGATTGGCATGAAATTTGCAGGCAGTGTAAATCACATCAAGATACCAATTTTTGACGATTGATGCTTTGCCGTCATCTCGATTGTATTCTCAATATTGAACATGTTTATTTAAAGTGGATGGAACTAGGAGAATTATGTCTTAACGAAAAGAGATATCGATGTGGTGCAAATGCCAATCGAAGGCGTAAGTGTCCACCAAATGAAGTAGACCAATGGTTTTTGTCACTTGGCCCGCCGTCTTTGATCCGCCATTTTGAATTTCTCCGAAAGTTGTCCGATTTGAGTGAAATTTGCAGGCGATGTGAACTTCATTAAAATACATCGGATTTTGGACAAAAAATGCTCTGCCGCCATATTGAAATATCTTATTAGTGGAACGATTGTCATAAAACTTGGAACTTACTTTTTTACCCTCGCTTGTACCCTTGTCTAGTATGATCATTCTGATTTTCGAGCCGAATTTCATAATTTTGCCGCTATTTTGGCCGCCATATTGAAATTGCTGCCCAAATAACGGTAGAGCCCTAATAAACATCCTGCTTCACTACTTCTTTCTTACAAAAGGATACAATAGGATTCAAAATAAATTCACCATTTATTCTACTGGCTGGCCCAGTCGTGACTTTTCCGCTCTAATTTCCTTCGCCTGTTGCAAAAGCTTGAACACTGAAGCTCAAGCATGGACCAACAGGTTCCGCAATTCCGCATGGATTACATCAGAAGCAATTAATAATTGGAGGAGGTAAAAACGGCACATACAAAGTTCCTAGCTGAGCTATCTTTGGCGCAAAAGCTCATCGCCACGGGAAGCTCTAGGGTAAAATCATCCCCCGCCCGGGTAATTGCTAACATTGTTATAAAGCAGTTTTTTGCTCGGCAGCACGCAGCGCACCGTCAGAAGAGCACCGTGCGCTTCATGCACTCGTTAATTTGAAGGTTTCGTTGCTCACGCTGATACTCGTTCGTTTCATTTTTGTTTGCAGCTTTTTTTTATCCGCCGGCAGTCGGTTGTTTCACTTCCGTTCGGCATCTGCATTGTTAGGCGCCGTGTAATTTAACTCTTCTGAAAGTTTTCGAATAAAACCATCAAATGAAATAATTGGATGAGCGCGATATTTATGGCGCAGCGACAAATATAAATCTGTCAAAAACTTTGCCGCCTTTGCAAAGGAGAGCCACCTACCCCTCACTTATTCAATTATAAAATTTTCAGTTCGACCGCGCGTCTTTTTCGATTCGTCGCTGAGATTTCCGTGCGGAAAGTTGTAAATTTCTTTTATGGCTCAACGATTTTTCAAGCGCGCGTTGAACGTGTGCAGTGTACAAAAATGAAATTGTTTTGAAGGCCATATGATGCAGTTGGAAAACACTTCGTTAGTGCAAATGCAGATGATTCTCATTTCGGGTACAGTGCGTTCTGTTCGTGACAGACTCTCAATTTTCGCAATTTTTCCGCCCGCAATCCTTTCAATCAAATTGTTAATTTGCACTCGGATTTGTGTCGTGTAATGGGCGTCATCTGCCGAGTACATCAGACATTATTGATGGCACTTGAACCCCAAGCACTCACTCCATTGCGCTTCCCTCTATATTATTTCGAGTGATGATGGCATCAGTTCGGAGCGAACCGTTCCACAACATGTTCAAAATACATTACGCCTCGCCATAATGGAGCTTATATAATATGTTGTTGTTCTCTTCCCTCGACGACTTTATCATGTCGAATCCAAGAAATTTCATCAAGTAGGGGTAGGTACTACGGCCTGAAACACTTATAGACATTCACAATATGTTTTCCCGATTACGCCTGTTCATAGTGTCTAGACCATCGTGTCACTGTTTTCACAGACATGACTTATCACGTCGCATTTCCTCAGTTTGTATTTCACTCTAGACATTTTTCTAGCAGGAAGTATGTGTATCAGCGATACTTGAAACATTATTACCTCGATTTTAAACTAGAATGTTACTCTCCACGCGGGAATTCGCTGCAAAATTATTTTTTTTTGTAGCAAGCAATGGAAATATTTTTTGAATGTATCATACTTAAATTGTTCAAATTCTTTTCTATATTTCATTCAATAAAAGTATGTATGGTATTTATACTGGTTTCGATGACCTCTCCAATTTTAGGAGATACCTACAAGCGAATATGCCTCATGGGCATAAGGCTTAGTACTTAGTAGCGCACTTTCTTTTGAAAGAATTAGTGAAGCAAGATGTCAATTGGGGTTCTACCGTTATTTGGGCAGCAATTCCAATATGGCGGCCAAAATAGCGGCAGAAATTCGGCTTGAAAATCAGAATGATCGTACTACCATCAAATATGATCGTACAAGGGTACAAGCGAGGGTACAAGAGTAAGTTCCAAGTTGCATGACAATCGTTCCACTAATATTTCAATATGGCGGCAGAGCATCTTTTGTCCGGAATCGAATGCAAATTTCACTCAAATCGGACCACTTTCAGGGAAATTCAGAATGGCGGATCAAAGACGGCGGCCAAGTGACAAAAACCATTGGTCCACTTCATGTAGTGGACACTTACGCATTCGATTGGCATTTGCACCACATCGACATCTCTTTTCGTTGAGACATAATTCTCCTAGTTCTGTCCACTTTTAAACATTTTCGATATGGAGGATATAAGATGGCGGCAGAGCATCAATTGTCGAAAATTGGAGGTATCTTGATGTGATTCACAATGCCTGCAAATTTCATACCAATCGGATCACTTAAGAGAAATGCAAAATGGCGGATCAAAGATGGCGCGCAGCAAAATAACAAAAAACCAAAAGTCAACTTGACATCCTGGACATAGGTACGTACTATTGATCAGCGTTTACACCACATCGATATATTAATTTTCTAACGCATTCGATTGGCATTTGCACCACATCGGCATCTCTTTCGTTCAGACATAATTCTCCTATTAGTCCAGTCAAATTAAAGGGGGACTGTGGGTAAAATTTTGTGTCAATTTTAAAATTTATATGGCTGCGGGATGGCTTTAGTTGTTTTCTAGTCAAAATCGCATCGAAAAATTCCAAGCCGTTACGAAGTTATCGTAAATTTTGTGGGCTGATTATGACGTCATACTGCGCACCGGAAAGGACAGGTCGGCAGGGCAAGGCACCACGCCAACAATTACTAGACCTTTATAAAATGAAACAAGTTTACCAAACGGTAGACGCAGGTCATTTGACTGTAATTTCAAAGTTCGGTGAACCAAATTTCAGTAGATATTTTTAAAAACATAATTTAAGTGCGACTCTATCTGTCAATGAAATAAAGCGGCAACATGGCGAAATCGCGAAATTAAATTCGGCAGCTTGATAGAAGCTTGACAGCATAGGGAAGTCACAGTCTATCGTATAACCCTGAAAACTTCCGTCAGTGAAATCTGTTGGTGCATGAAAATAAGAGATTAGGTATACCAGGCCTAAATGATAATGCTATAGGGTCAGAAACATGATGTCAGGAACGACCAGGACCATTTTCAATAAAAACGCACTGGTGTGGCTGACTCAAAGGAATATGAACGGATTTTGATATAACTTCTTTCAAATTCCGACCCAAATCGGTAGTCGGTTGTATCACCGATTAGAAAAAAGCCCCATCAGCGGCAGCAGCCCTAAAATACATTTAATTATTCACTACATTATTATGTGGAAGCGAAAAGTATACCTGATCTCTAATTTTCATGCACCAACAGATTTCACTGACGGAAGGTTTCAGCGTTCAACGATAGACTGTGACTTTCCTGTACTGTCAAGCTGCCGAATTTCATTTCGCGATTTCGCCATGTTGCCGCTTTATTTCAAGAGTCGCACTTTAATTATGTTTTTAAAAATATCTACTGAAATTTGGTTCACCGTACTTTGAAATTAAAGTCAAATGATCTGCGTCTACCGTTTGGTAAACTTGTTTCATTTTATAAAGGTCTAGTAATTGTTGGCGTGGTGCCTTGCTCTGCCGACCTGTCCTTTCCGGTGCGCAGTATGACGTCATAATCAGCCCACAAAATTTACGATAACTTCGTAACGGCTTGGAATTTTTCGATGCGATTTTGACTAAAAACCAACTAAAGCCATCCCGCAGCTATATAAATTTTAAAATTGACACAAAATTTTACCCACAGTTCCCCTTTAAGCAAAAATCGGGCCAAACCGGAAATAAATTCGGAAGTTGACAAAATTTGGTGGATCGATGCAGAATTCAACGTAGAATAACATACTGAAATTCCCGAAAATTCGAAGGCTTGGATTTTTTTTTAGGACCAATAAAAGAGCACCATCCTTGAAAGTTTTCGATTTTTTCTGAATAACTTGTAAACTATTACCTTTAGAACACCAATACTCGCGAGGCAAATGTAGCCCGTTGAATTCCCAAGAGATCAGTACTAAACTCATTACTTTCTGATCAATAGCCTTTGAGATACAGCGTCTGCCGGAACACAGTGAAAATTGTTCAAAAATTATTTCCGGATTTTACGTAACAATTTGGACAGTGTCAGTTCACGGATTGTAACGTGGACAGCAAATGTGCGGATTTCAATCTGTTTTACGTGTTTGGAAAGCCAATTCAACATTCGGTATCACACTTTTGTCTAGAAGTCGCCAACTTCAAAATGGTACTTTTCCTCGACCTTTGAAATCGATACTTGATGTCCCGAAGAATCCCCAAAAATCGATCTTTTTCATACCATGCCATTTGCCTAATTTTCTAAGTAGGGCAAAACCATCCAGGGAATATATGAAGAATTGAATACCAAAAAAATAACATGTAACGGGATCTTTTTCCCAGTGATGGTTCCTGAGTTATATGGATTGAAAGACTACAACGATCTATTTGGAAGAAAGATAGGTAGTTCGGACACTAACTGCTGAATACTGTACGGACCTTGCATTTGATGATGCAAAATGCCACTTAACAGACGTATTGAATATACTTATGTACTTTCCACGTCTGCCAAGTGACATCTTACACCTCAAATGCAAAGTCCGTACAGTATTCAGCAGTTAGTGTCGGACCACCCAGTTTTTTGTCCGAATAGGTCGTTTTAGTCTTTCAACTCATAAAACTCTGGAACCATCACTGGGAAAAAGATTCCGAAACATGTTGTTTTTTTGGTATTCAATTCTTCATATATTCCCTGGATGGTTTTGCTCTACTTGAAAAATTGGGCGAATGGCATGCTATGAAAAAAATCGATTTTTGGGGATTCTTCGGGTAATCAAGTATCAATTTCAGAGGTCGAGGAAAAGTACCATTTTGGAGTTGGCGACTTCTAGACAAAAGTGTGATACCAAAGGTTGAATTGGCTTTCCAAAAATGTAAAACACAATAAAATCCGCAAATCTGCTGTCCACGTTACAGCCCCTGAACTGACATTATGCAAATTGTTACGTAAAACCCGGAAATAAATTTTGAGTAATTTTCACTGCGTCTTAGCATACGCTGTATCTCAGAGGCTATTGACCATAGAGTAATAAATTTGATACTGATCTCTTGAGAATTTAACGGGCTACATTTGCTTCGCTGGTCTTTGTGTTCTAAAAGTGATAGTTTACAAGTTATTCAGAAAAAACCGAAAATTTCCAAGGATGGCACTCTTTTATTGGCCCTAGAAAAAAAGCCAAGCCTTGGAATTTTTGGGAATTTCAGTATGTTATTCCACGTTAAATTCCGTATCGATCCACCAAATTTTGTCAACTTCCGAATTTATTTCCAGTTAAAACCTATTTTGACTGGACTATACTATAACTTTGCAGGGTCACAACTGAGACCTAAATAAACTATTTGACCCGCAGTGCTTTTCTTTTCGTCCCTTAGAATTTGAATAGCGCCCCTTTTTCAAAATGGCGGATATTATCTAGGGGCAGAAAGTATCGAATAGCCTAGTGATGTCCAGCTCAGTAGAAATATATGGGGCTATGTCTCAATCGGTTTCTGGGACATCAAACACTACTTAAAAAAATGGTGGAGCATTGCCATCTACCGCAGGCAAATTTGGTGGAGGTGCCAGAAGGAATTTAGTACTGTCATAAAAAAAATTGCTGTAACATTTTTATTTTTCAACCGATTTTAACACAAGACACCTCATTATGTGGAAAAGTGAATTTTTCTTGTTACCTTGTACCTTCCATAAAAAAAGACATTGAGGAATATTGAAAAAAAATTAAAAAATGATTTGAAAAAAAAAAAGATTTTTTTCATTTTTTTTATTTTCATGAAAATTGCTTTATTTGTATATTTTGATGTGCCCTTTCTAAATTTGCACTTTTCCGATTTCTATCTTTGCCGCACGCGCCGTCATATTGAAAAAATTATGTCTGAAAAGAAGTTTTTGACAATATCTGGATTTTGGCCCTTGTGACATTAAAATGTTTATATACATATGAAAGCACATTCAATCTTCCACAGTTTGGCATCTGAACCAACTCTGTGCGACCCGCGGTTCTTGAGCTAGACCTTCTGGAAGTATCAATTTTTGGTTCCAAAATAATTAAAAATCACCTCTTGGGGCTGTGCCAGGTCCACCAATGTTCATGATTCATGATGAATAACGACGCGTTATGGATGGGTAACTTGATTAAGACATGGTGGTGATCCAGTGGTGAAATCCGGTAGGCGCGGTCACTATTCAACACCGAAAATTGATACTTCCGGAAGCTCTAGCTCAAGAACCCCGAGCTGCACAGGGATGGTTCAGGTGTCAAATCGTGGAGAATTGAATGTACTTTCAAACGTATATAAACATTTTAATCTTGCAAGGACTTAAATTTAGATATTGTCAAAAACTTCTTTTCAGATATGATTTTCTCAAGATGGCGGTGCGCACTGCGAAGATATAAATCGGAAAAGTGCAAATTTAGAAAGGACACATCGAAATCTACAAATAAGGCAATTTTCATGAAAATGAAAAAATCTAAAAAAATCTTTTTTTTCAAATTATTTTCCAATTTTTTTTTCAACGTTCCTCAAGTTTCTTTTTTCATGGAAGGGATAAGATAACAAGAAGAACTTACTTTCCTACAAAATTAGATGTCTTGTGTTGAAATCGGTCAAAAAATAAAAATATTACAGCGATTTGCTTATGACCGTACTAAATTCACTTTGGCGCCTCCACCAAATGTGCCTGCGACAGATGTCAATGTTACACAATTTTTTTAAATAGTGTTTGATGTCCCAAAAACCGATCGAGACATAGCTCCATATATTTCAACAAAGCTGGACATCACCAGGCTATTCGATACCTTCTGCCCCTAGATAAAATCCGCCATTTTTAAAAAAGGGCGCCATTCAAATCCTAAGGGACGAAAGGAAAAGCACTGCGGGTAGAATCGTTCATTTAGGTCTTAGTTACGATCCTGCAAAGTGATTTGCCTTTATCATCATTTGAAACTTGTTTTTTCCTACCACGCCCACTACTAGTTCTATCCACTTTAAAACATTTTCGATATGGAGGATACAAGATAGCGGCAGAGCATCAATTGTCGAAAATTGGAGGTATCTTGATGTGTTACACATTGCCTGCAAATTTTATGCCAATCGGATTGGATCACTTTGAGAGAAATGCAAAATGGCGGATCAAAGATGGCGCGCGGCAAAATAACAAAAAACCAAAAGTCAACTTGACATCCTGGAAATACGTACTATCGACACTATCGATCAGCGTTTACACCACATCGATATATTCTAAGGAATTATCCCGGGTACAGACGGACGCACGGACAAACCGTGCGGACAAAAAAAAATTAACCAGTTGATGGTTAACTCGAGAATTTCTTTCGATGAATTCTGGCCAAATGATCACTGTAAACTCGGGTTTCACGCAGAGTAATTAACGAAAGGGCAGTATACTTGCGATTTAACGTATTTTCTATAATGAATCTAATCTACCCAGGATTGACCGGAAAAAATCCGTTTTATCTCGGTTTAGCCTTATAAACCGCTCTAAAATTTTTTGGTGGAACCCGTGGAAAGTGGAGGTGAAAGCGCCTTATCCGCATTTTTTGGGAAAGTGCGCTGAAAACAAAGGTCATTTTTTTAAGTTCTGACGTTTACGACGTTTAGTTTCTGACAACATATTAGAATTTTGCGGAAGAAGAAGAGTTAGCAACTATGTAAAATTCACTTGCTTATTATAATGTGAGAAATTCAATGGAGCCACTGAAACCATTCTCAACGGACAAAGCAGGACAAGAGGAAGTTAGGTTAGTGGTTTAGCTCAAAGTGGTAAGGAAAGTTTGAACATGTTAGAATGCAAGAAATCGAAGGCTTGTGTGGGAGCAAACAAGCATTGTGCGTTTGGTGGTTGTTTCAGTGACTCGCGATACGTTTTTGTCGACACAAGCGCCATCTACTGAGATATGCGCAAATTTAACTTCACTCTTATCATTTGTACAAGGATTTTTGACAGTCGACAGTCGGCGCATCCCAGATCGCCGGTCAGGTGGGTAATCTGAACATGCGCCCTTGCGTGCGACAGTGGGATGGAAACATTCCTGTTGAACACCCTGTACAAAATTTGTGTGAATTATCCAGTATCTTGCAAAACCACGGACTGATGGCCAAAGGATCAAGTCAGCGAACACTTCAAACAGAATACAAAATTATTGTAGCAATCCAAATTTACATCAAATTGAAAACGGGCAAAAATTTTTAGAACGACGTATTGACTTGTGCGTAGTTTATTCAAATGATTTACATGAAACTCGGGGTACTTTTGTCTCGTACCTATGTAGGAGACCGGTCTCAGTTGTAACAAAAAGAAAACATGAATTTTTTTCCGTAAACCGTCGTCTTTAATACTTCATTTTTTGTGGAACAATCACTGATATTTTGTCCCATTTTTTTTTTCCAATTTCACATGAATTATAGTGCATAGTTGGTTGAGGATTAGAATTTGTATTCAAAAATAAATAGATACATGGCCATTTTGCGTATAGGTACAACCGTATATCGAGCTTTTTCCCCTTTTCTCGTTCCTGGTAAACGTAAGCCCGCTGTAAGCTCACTCCGTTGGAGTCCTCGTTGCCTGCATGTGTGCTCGCAGAATAGAGCTAGCTAGATCCTTTTTTACAATAACGACTACACAATAAAGCTCTCTGCACTATCTTGTACCGAAGGTACTTGTTTACCTGAATAGACTTACCCTTCACGAGCAACGAGCAATGAGTACCTTCACAGCAATATTACATTTCGACGTAGATCTCTACGTGCATAGCGAATTTCATTTGGGAGCACCCGCCAGTAGCGCCCCTAGCGCAGCCTTCTGCTCACGGCTGAAATTTAGGCGGTGGAGCTTTCCCTGCTCGCTGTTGATGGCTTAAATTTGCATTTTCACCATCACCTATGTTATTCTGTGGCTAGCAAATAAGCAACTGAAATACTGCTTGTGAAGAAATAATGCCCTATAATAAAAGCTCAACTACGAGTATTTATATCAATAAGTGTTTTAGGAAGTATGTGCCATAGATTGAATGCTGGGTAGAGAACATAAAGATGAGTCTGGGATCAGCAAGATAAAAGCTACGGTTGCAAAGATAGAGGATATTCTTTGTTTATGTTCAAATTTTGAAAGACGATAATTTTCACCATCACTTTGAACATGTTTGAAAGTGATGGAATCAAGAGAACTACATATCTCTCGACAAAAACAGATATCAGTGTAATGCAAAATCACTACCATTTGTGTCCAGCATGTGAAACTGACTAATGGTTTCATCACTTGGCCGCCATCTTTGATCCGCCATTTTGGATTTTTTGTAAATGGTCCGATTTGAGTGAAATCGCTGGCGATGTGAACTTTATTGAGATCATCCGGTTTTTGATCATTGATTTTTTGCTATCAACTTGTATTCGCCATATTTTCCAAGTTCTGCACTTCACATTCTTTACTTATATCTATATACTATTTATACGAGTGGTACTTATTTTATTGAAAGAAATTGTGTTATTGTAACTTGCCAACGAGTACTTTTCGCTTGTTTAAGGACGGAGTTATATTGGTAAAATAAGCGCTGCGGAATCAATCCCTGTGGGCTGTGGGTTTATTCCTTGACGGAATCTTACCATTTAGGTATTTTTCGAAAGGTACAAGGATGCACTTTGGTTTGAGCCCAATGGCATTTCCAAAATCGAAAAATAATTTTGGGATTAATTCCGCAACGCTTATTTCACCAATATAACTCCGCCCTTAAAGCTAGGCAGCCTTCCAGGAGAGAAGCGTCTCCAGAACCGTTGCTATAGAATCTTCAAGGTGCACCGGTTGGTTCACGACCTCCTGAAGGCTATAATGGAGGTACACAAGAAACTTCCTTGGTCACCTCAAAAACTGCCACTGTTGCGTTGATTCAGAAAAAAAATCATTCAAATCGGGTCAATCGCTGTGGAATAATTTGACTTCAAACTTGGGTAAAAAAATTGTGTTGCGTTCATTTGGAACGTCAGTGTATTTATCGTGTGATCAAATGAATTTTTAATTTACGCAGGCTGCGTGGCCTGGTTAAATTCAGGGGCTCGAAGCTGCGTTTAGCTAGGACACAGCCTGCCTAAATAAAGAATTCATTTGATCACACGATAGATTAAAGAGCGAGGTGATGGCAGCGAAAACCGATAAATTTCAATTCTAAATAACATCCATAAAATGAAAAAGCTTGAAGCGATTGAAGTGCTTCTTGCTTGAAAGCTCGATTCGTTCATTCCGTGCGTCTTCCGTTTCGCCATATTATTTGCCTCCGTCGGAAGTTGGTTCCTACAGTTGAGATATTCATGGAACAATAAGTTATTAATAATTGACAGAGATGAACGTGGCAATTATTTATGCATTCATTACGATCAAAGCTTTGAGACAGAGGGAATAATGCGGTATTTGATCTTGAGTTGAGTACTACATCTATTTAGGTAAGCTTTGCCTCTTCCGCGGTAGAGTAGCTTCGCTACTACTTATACATCCACCCATCATCTTCGTGCTCCCGTCTCGGAATCGGAAAAATATACAACATCTTATTATTCCCAATATCAAACTGCTTCAAGGCTTCATTTTCCCATAGTAAAAAATTGCATCTACCAGACGTAAACATGTACTTTAGACTGTTAGTTGAGTGCACAGAGTAGGGTTGAGTGGAACGCTTTCCAACAAAGAAAACTCTCAAGGCATAAATTTTATAAAAATGCTCCCTAATAGCCCTCTATAACATCCTGAATATATTTATATTTGGAGTTCCTAAATAATATGTCTGCTTTTGAGGCGCTCCATCCATGTTGTATACATGATGCCCAAATAAAGGATTTCTTCTCAACACTCCTTGCATCATGAGATGCCTCGTGCATCTGGCGCCAGCGCCCAACAACATTAATTATTTCCGGCACAAAGCGGCAGGATAATACATGTTGTCTTCCTAGATGTCGTCGTCGCTGTAGTTAGTTGTTGTTCCTGAATTGCGAAGTGTTGTGTTACGTGTGTCTATACATACGGGGTGTTGCAGCTTTAGCATAACTCGTGGACTCGTTCATTCATGTAGTGTATAGAAATAGAAACTGTTTATCTCACTCAGTTAACGTAATATAATAGGGTAACAAGGGGATTATTAATTGGCCCTCCATGAGTGACTGCAAGCCCCTTCATTTCCGTTATCTGTACCCATTTTTATAAACCGCAAATGGAAAAGCATCTTTTTAGCGCACTTCTCCAAACAGAAAGGCGCTTCTGTCCTCGCTTTGTCCGTCCGTCCGTCTGTCCGTCTGTCCGTCCGTTACAGCATCTAGTCCTAGACGAAAGGTTTTTCGAGAAATTTGTACTCTAATGGGTAGCTCATGGTCTTGTATTCCGGACCAAGAAAAATCTTGACGAAATAATGATAAAAAATTACAATAATAGCAATTTGAGAATGAATGCTGCATTTCAAAAGCCGGCCTGATCTTTAAACTTAGGACACGCGGACAAGTACCTGTTCTTATCAAATTACAATAATACATATAGGAAGTTATATTTAAAGGATATTGAACTTTATTCTAACAAAAATTCTACATCGTTACGGCCCACGGGTCAGTAGTTACGAGTTTTTGAAAATGACCCCGAAGCTGCGGCTTGGTAGCAAAAGATTATTCGTTGTTTGCTGGCGCTTGGAATCTTCTCCAAACGGGACGGAATGCTTGACAAGAAACATTTCAACTCAAATGAGTTGGTACACGAACCAAGAAAAAGCTGGCCGAAATAACGATAAACAATTACAATATTAACATTTGAGTGTGCGGCGGCGTCGCGGATTAGTTGCTGAATTTCACATTTGGATGTTAGAAATTAGGACACGCGGAAAAGTACATGTCCTTATGGGAATAAATTACCACATGAACAGGGTTATGTTTGGAAAAGAAATTGAACTTTCTTTTGACAAAAACTCTACTTCGACACGACCTCTGGGTCAATAGCTACGAGTTTTTGAAAACGACCGCAAAGCTACGGCTTGGCGCAAATTGAAAATTTGCCTAGTTTTCTGCTAATTGTACGAGTTTACTCCCGATTCGAAGTATCTAACGAATATCGTAGAGGTTTTCCAAAATAATGGTTAAACAAATCGTATTTCTTCTTCGCTAATCAAATCGTATCTACGTATTTCGGCTCGATACCTGTTGCCTTTGAGGACGGTCGGTCAACTATAAACAATTATTAACAACAAATATGTACATCTCCAAGTACGAGTAGGTACTTCTAAGTTGTGACCACTATCAGGTTGTAACATTTCAAGTTTCTCATTAGTTGAACGATTTTCATGAAATTTATTGCCATCTTATCACCAGTGGAACAACCAATCGAATTCGACAAATTTGAATTTTGACTAATCGCATGATTGCGGTACATGATCATTAACTTGGTATGAACGCGACCTATGACAACTATGATTTCAATGACTGCATGACTTGGCTTAATGTACTCGTCGTACTTACCCAAGTATCACAATTAATTATCAGTAGTCTATTATAACTATTTGATAGTCAAAATTCACCGGTTTTTGCTACAATAGCAAGCAGGTAGGTATTACAGGGTGTCCCAGCTGAAAAAACCCAGCGCGATTTTCTCAGAAAATATTAAGGCAACAAAAAAAAATCAATTGGGAGGAAGCCTGACTTTCTAGTTTTCTTTTGAGGGGGCGCCGATATTTGTAGGTGCTCTAGTTTCCAAGGAAATGCAATTTTAATCGGACGAGTCACAAGAACTCGAAAATTCATGACCGACAAAACAAAATACTTCAGATGAAAAAAAAATCCTCTTTCTCTGGACTTTTCATCGATGTGTCGCTGATGTCTGTACCTGGTCCAGTAAGCCAGATATTCTGTCTTACAGTCCAGCAAACACAATATTCGGGATTCATGACGTCACGGATCACACACTTGTTGATTTTAACATCAGCCAGTATTCATTGCTATGGTGAGTCCAGGTATGGTAAGTGGAAAAGTCCTAGTAACAGCTAGTGTTGGAAACAACAAGTGTGTGATGGGTGACGTCATGGATTCCGATTATTGTGTTTGCTGGAGTATAAGATAGAATATCTGGCTTACTGGGCCAGGTACAGACATCAACGACACATTAATGGAAAGCCCAGAGAAAGAGGATTTTTTTTCATCTGAAGTATTTTGTCTTGTCAGTCATGAATTTTTGAATTCTTGTGACTCGCCCGAATTGAATTGCATTTTCTTGGAAACTAGAGCACCTACAACCATCGGCGCCCCCCTCAAAAGAAAGCTAAAAGGCCAGGCTTCCCCCCAATTGAGAATTTCTCTTGTTGCCTTGATATTTTCTGAGAAAATCGCGCTGGGTTGTTTTAGCTGGAACACCCTGTGTAAAAAGTAAGAGTGAATGGTGGTGATAGACAACGGTTTTCACGCAGATCCTTTCTGCTTGGTTTAATCTGAATTTTAATAATGTGATAAATGTCAAATTGGAACAAATCAGAAATGAACTCATTTTTGATAATATCCTCATAGTGACGGTAAAATATTCTCAAAGTTAATCCACCCGTCGGATGTTCCGTACATATCTTCAATAAAAGAGTATTATTATACCTATGTAGAAAGATCTACGACGTCATATACGAGGTGTTTTTGTAATTGTTTGTTTTTATAAGCCATTAGAGAACGGTTATTGCCCTTTAGGGATGATATTATCGTGCATTCAGTTAACAGACACTGACTGTTGAAGTTAAAAGGCCCGTAAATGGAGATCTGAAAAGATTACCTCTCGCGAGCGCCTTTAAAAACACAACGTCCTGTAGTACATCTCCTGCTATAATAACATCCTGCTTATACTCAGCAGTATCCGGCAAAATAATTAGGGGGTTTGCTTTTTGTTGCAGTTTGACCTGTCGTGCAAGAACACGAAGCAAACACTGGGGGCCATGTTCACCCGCACCAATTACGTCACACTAAAGTACGTCACGGACGCCTGGGGCACGGATTCCAACGGCTTCAAGCTCGTCATAACGGCCGTCAAGGATCCAAGTGAGTACAAAATGCCATTAGGAGGGTGGGGAGTACAATTCCTGATGCTGATGGTATGAGCATGGGACCAAACTCCCCTTTTATGGACCCCCAAGTCTTATTCTTCAAATTGTTATTGTTGCTGTTGTCGATGCCGTTATTGCCCTAATCTCCCCCACAGTCAGTCTCCTGCGTATATCAAGAGCGGAAGGTCTATAAACTCGGAATTCACTACGTTTTCCACTTTTTCTTCTGTTATTATTGGTGTAATTGAGTTCTATACTGAAAATGCGTCAGTACATAATACCAAATTACCTATAGAGTATAAGGGCGCATCCACATTCAATTCGGTATTGATACAATTTCGTGCTGGGTAGATAAGTACCTAGATTTGTACCAAGTCGGCATTTTTATTGTCACTATGCCGGAAGCTCCATCTGCTCCAGGATGCAGCTCGGCGATTTACGCGAAGACGTAAATGACAAATTCACGTGAAGTTGGAAACCGCGCTTGGGAGGCTACGGGCATTTTCTCATTCCCGTCGCGTTGTCATCATGGACTAGTTTTTACACAAATTGAATAATTCTGAACTTAGCGCGTCCTCACTGGTTTTCATTCAAGTTGTGCCACTCACTAATCAATGCTATGGGACAAAACCCGACTCCACAAATGCAATAGTAATTACGTTAACCATTCTGGTTTAAATATTCAAACGTCAAAAATTGCATCGAAACTGTTGGAACTTGCTGACATTGATCGACGCGCCACCTGCCGGCTCATTTCATCTATCCTGTCGGCTTTGGAACTAACTGTAGAAAAGTATGAACTGGAAAATGGCTCTGGTCCTCTAGTAAAGAAATAAAAAAACAGAAATTATGCTTTGGCATGAACCTTTTGCATTTGGCTCTTTGTCTATATGCATCAAGCGGTGCAGTGGTGCAGTTTTCCATAATGGTTTCAGTACCTATAGGTTTTCTCCGTCTCCCTCTCTATTAGGACTCATTAAAAAAACAACGAGTACTTACTTTTGAATTGGCCAAGCTGTAACTTCGAAACATTCCCGTCCAACTTTACTTGCTGCCAGTGCTTTGTGTTCGTAATGGGAATAATAAACAGCGCAAAGTTTTGTTCTTGTTCTTTAAAATACATCACTAGTATAAAAGCCGTTCTGTTCCACTGCATTTCGATCAAAGTCCTGCTGAAGCAATTTTCTGCTTGATTAATCGATGGTTATCTTTTGTTTAGGTTCCAGAACTCCTGTGTGCTTTCTTAAAAAAAAAATATTTTAAATCGAATTGTATAAACAAGAAATTTCGGCATCACCTTACTGCTGTCATTTATTTTCAATAGGTAGGTACGCTTTTATTTTTTATTAAAGCGTGTATACGAAGAGTTAAAAGCTGCATTTCGTGACAATGAAGTCCAAATTGCTGGAAATGGGTAAATAATGCATAAATAATTACAGGCGTGTGTATAATACCTTGAACAAAGACTTTTACTACTGAACATTTGAACATTTTTATTTTATACTACTACTTATTTCTCAAACGATTTCGCCGATATCATTCTCACTCGTCATGGAATAATATCACGTAATATCAATTTGTATAATAATATAACTTTCAATTTGGACAAGGATAATGAGAGTCAGTCAGCGTCACGGGGGCGCAGGATATAAACCTCACGGAGCTTTATAAAACACAACATTGTCCTGGAAAGCTACCAATTACAGCTGTCGCCGGTGATTTAATGGCTTTATAATTAGTATTAACCCACAATTACGTGCGCAAGCTTCTGTCCTGTGTGCGGTGGAGCCCGCAGACCAAATCGATAATTCCATTTTTACGTTTTTGTTTGTTCCCATTATTTCCATTATAATCGCTTTTTTCTAGTTGGATTCCCATTTTTAAATGGGATTTAGGATACAGCATACACTTTTATCGTTATTGCTTTGCTGATACTCATAAAGAGGAGCAATGGACGATTTGGTTATCCCTTATGTGAAGAGAATGAGAGATGCACGAAAAAAGCTGTAGCAGTTTAGCTCACGCAAGTTCTAATATCACGAAATCTGGATTATTGTTCAGTCCTTTCGTACAAGACCCGGATGCAGGTTGAAGTTTGCTCCGTTTTCTAGAAACTTTCCCCTATTCTGATTGTCTGACCAGATTGTCGTTGCACCAACTTGCAGGGCTGTTGACAGCACTGTGGCAGGAGTTTGTAATAGTAGTTTACAATACGAGTTGGCTGTTACATAAGTGGTTTTCAGACACGAAGCCGAAATTTGCAGAACGAGGGCGCAGCCCGGGTTCTGTGAGAGGCTGAGTGTCGGAAAGCATCTTGTGTAACAAGCCACGAGTGTTGTACAACATTTTACGTGTTTGTTGCATTGAAAATTGTGAAATTTTTGTAGTTTTTGAGGTTATTTTGACAAGTGTCAACTTAAATACATAAACTGTAATATCCATATACAACTTATATAAAAGTCATTACAGCTCATGTATTAACACAACAAACACGTAAACTCGTAATAACTGTTTTATATCGGTAAGCTCATGTCATTGGTATCAGTATGACAGTATGTATAATCAATATCACGGCTTTATTCATTAGAGCAAGCTATGGAAAACATGTGTTGTGTTGGCACGAATGGTACTGTGCTAGATAGATTTCGCCGCCTTGATAGATGTTCTATGTATAATGTGACAGCTGCCTCCGTCTGATGCACCCGCAAGTAGAGATTTCCGAGGCTGCGCAGCGAATAGGTAAACGTGAGCCCCCCTACAGTGGATTTGGCACGTGGCAAGAGACATCATCTCCACCATCCTTGGCGACTGGCGACTGACGCTGCCAGGTGAGCGGCGGTCACTGAAGAAATTGATGGCCAAGCGCGACAGCACGAGAATGTAATGTAAATCACTGAGTAGTGAGTACTTCCCACTCCAGCTTACACCTAATGAAACAGCAGGCAATTTATTTCGTATAAGGAAGAAGATACATACAAGGAAATGGACAAGATTCCAACACAGTACGCTCACTTACGCGGGTCTCTCGTCTCGCGAAACCCAACTCAATAAACTATGGTAGTTCCTAGCGACCTGGCCCTCTTAATATGAAGGAAGCATGCGCCGGTTTTTTGACAGTCGGCACCCGCAATTTGACAGTTGACGGCAAAATCCTCGGACAAAAAATCAAACACACCATTGGCGTTGGAGAAAAAGTAATATACGCTGATAAAAAAACATCTCGAAATACGTGGCGACGACGCCATAATTCGAAAAAACCATTTCAACACCAAAACTTTCACTTACAACCATAAACGCTTCCAAGTGTTGATCATTTGTCCGAGCATTTTTGACAGTCGGCAGTCGCCGGATCGCAGGTCGCCGGCCAGCTGAGTGATCTGAACATGCGCCCTAGCGTGCGACAGTGCACGGATGGTGCACGGGAACATCCCTATTGCCCCTCTAAGGAAGTTTTCTCAACCTCACCTTACAGGGGCCACTGATGGACAGTGAGCGTTTCACTGCATTTTATATAGTTCTGGGTCACTTGGCCATTATTTTCTTCAGTGACCGCCTCTCACCTGACAGCGTTAGCGAGAAGCCGCCAACCATGGTAGAGATGATGTCCCTTGCCAAGCGAAGCAATTTCAACTCCAGGGGGGCTTACATTCCCCCAATTTTGCTGCACATCCTCAGAAATTTATACTTGGGGTGCATCTGGTGAATAGCATCGCGTCGAGATGACGGTGACAGCTGTCACATTATACATAGCACATCTATCAAGGCATCCAGATCTAGTTACCATCGTATCATTCCTGCCAACACAACACATTCTCTCCATAGTTTGCTCAGATTAACAAAGCCGAGAAATCGATTATATTGTCGGAAATGACAATTTGTACCTGGGATTCACCCGGTATGTCTCGGTGTAACCGATTTACGGCGCACCCGATACAGTAAATATAAGTACGTTGTACCTCTCGCATCGCAATGATCCGGGAACGCAAAGTTGCAATTTTTGCAAAGACTAGCAGATTCACCACATCCGGCACAATCTACACCGTCCACCGACCTCCATGGAAAAATCCAAAGGAGGGGTGAAGAATGAACCGAGGTGATAAAACCTTTGGAGACAAAGAGGAAGGCCTCTTTTTGGTCGGGGCTGATGGTGTGGTGGTTGTGCGAAAACTGCGGTTCGTTGCGATGCACGGGGTCGACGTGATGTTGTTTATAGTGTAAGTACTCTAGTCATTTAACCATTGTTATCGTTTATTTTCAATAATCTTCGATGTTCAATAAACGTCTCAAACGTTCCCCTTGCTGGATTATTTGCGCCACTTACTAGAATAGGTACCGAAATGTACTGATAAAGCCAAGCGAGTGGAGTGAAATCCTATGCCACCCAGTTAGAGGCAACGATCGTCCGGTATTCGGGCATATCAGAATGTCCCGGATAGAAGCCATGAAAAGGTAAGACGACGGTGACCTTTGACAATATCGTCGTGATGAATTTCAACTCCCGCTCCTGTTAGGCAAGATTGTAAATTTGGCAAATAGCAGTCTGATATAAAATTGAAGAGCTTGGTGAAACTGAGAGGAAGAGGCATAGACAAGGATGTTGAATCGATTGAATTCATGATTGGTCTCAATTTCTCAATTGGCGAATAATTATAACTTTGTCACTGGCATACTCGCACGTGAGATCTCCTTACGGCGCCATCTACGAGCACTCCGCAACGCTTATACTGGAGGCACTAGTGGCCGCCGCTACCGCGGCAGCTTTCCAAGAACCGTTTACACCAACCGCTGATCTCCCACGTGGTGGGAAGAGTGTAGGTACTTCGGGTCTCAATCCTGAGGCTGAAGTTTATCAACAAATGGTGGAGGCGGCCTCCAGTGGGAGCATTGAGAAGTGCCTCTCATAGATGGCGCCCCAAAAGGATCTCACGTGCTAATGTCCCGCATGTGCGATTCCCGCATATGGAATCTCGAAAGTTGTACCGGCCGGCGACGGGCGTCTACCTCGAATGTTCTGGCACGGAAGAGACTCACACAGCAGACAGGTCGAAACACGTGTCTGCTGAGTCTCGATGGTTGTTACCCGATCGGTCCGAAAATTGCGATCTTCACGTTTGATAAAACTCTATTTATACCTACCTACGTTCGTTGTACCGGTTGTGCCCTAAGGACGTCATTTCCTAGCGTTCTTTCTAATGTCGTGACCCAACCAATCCTATCTACAAAAAAAATTAAAAAAAGAGCCAACTAAAATGGCTTTGGCAACATATTGTATATTTTGAAATTTTAATTTTCGGGAAATTCGATTTAATTTTTCTGTTTTATTTGAAAAATACTTTCTACTCCCTTGTAGTCTATCCGCTAGCTACTATCTGTATTTTTTTAGAGGTCGAAATAGTTTTTTTTGGAATATCAATCAATTAAGGTCTACAGAATCAGATTTTTTTGGTGGCAACGCTCAAAAGTGGTGCGGTCAACCCGTGCACCCCCATGGGGGCCAGCCCCCAGTTGATCGAATTTCAGTTCTGTACCTCGGAGGATCGACACAGAATTACAAAAAGTACGGGATGTCATAAAAAAGACTCCCTCAAAAATCATCCACAATAAAGATACAGCCCTTCAAATGTCAAAAAGGCGATTTTCGTGGAGGCACAATTTCCACAATTTTTAACCGATTTTGCTGAAAATTTGGCTAGACCCCTCTGTAACAAGCATCTAGAATGGGGAATTTCAATTTCTTGATGAGTTGTCCAGTGGCGGAGCAACTGGAAATTTTGACATGATCCCGTCCCTCCTCATTTCTCAAGTCCCTGGTCAACTTTGGACTCTGAAACTTTCACTATGTATCGAATATATTGTTCAGCTACGATGTTCCCAAAAAAATTAGAATCAGGGCCTAGTTTCTGGGTTTAATGTTGAATATAGAAGAAGGGGATTTGCTTCAATTTTTTTAGCTGAATATTCTAGTATTCTTTTTATATCAAAAATTTGTGTTTAATTTTTTTGATTTTTTTTTTGAACATCGTAGCTGAACAATGTATTCGATGCATAGTAGTTTCAGAGTCCAAAGTTGACCAGGGACTTGAGAAATGAGGAGGGACGGCATCATCCAGTTGCTCCGCCACTGGACACTTTATCCAGAAAATTAAATTCTCCCTTCTAGATGCTTGTTACAGAGGGGCCTAGCCAAATTTTCTGCGAAATCGGTTGAAAATTGTGGAAATTGTACCTCCACGAAAATCGCCTTTTTTGAAACTTGAAGGGCTGTGTCTTCATTGTGGATGACTTTTGAGGGAGTTTTTTCATGACATCCTGAACTTTTTGTAATTCTGTGTCGATACTCCGAGTTACAGAACTGAAATTCGATCATCTGGGGGCTGGCCCCCATGGGGGTGCATGGGGTGACCGCACCACTTTTGAGCGTTGCCACCAAAAAAAATCTGATTCTGTGGACCTTAACTGATTGGAATTCCAAAAAAAACCTTTTCGACCTCTAAAAAAATACAGAATAGTATCTAGCGGATGGACTATTGCCAGTTTTCGAATAAGTGTCTGTAATTTTTTTCTTTTTTTTTCAGTAGACAGGTTCAACTGAAGGTCACTACACTAAAACCGGTCTGTGTCTCTTTCGCACTGCCGATGCCGGTAGTCCGCAGTCTGTCCTTGTGATGAAAATGCCCTGCCTTAAGTAATATTATTCGAAGTTTCTTATTCTTCGGATTGCAAATTGCAATGCAGTGAAAAAATCGGAGTAAAACCGAGTTTTCTTGATTTCTTCTTCGTTTATTTAACGTCGGCATATTTCTAGGCGAGGCCTTACACCGACGCCGGCGAACGCTTTCTTCCGCTATAGTACTATCCCAAAAATGTTACAGAATAATCCTTGGGTGTTTCAACACAGAATGGGGATCACTTGGGAACCAACCTTGCATTTTGTCTCGTATTTTGTATTTACCTTGATGTTTTAATACTAATACTTACATTACCTTCAGCCTACAGCTTTTGATAATGGAATATTTTTTGCAGAACATGCCTGTACAGAGTTTAGGTGTAATCTGCGCGAGTTCTGCATTGCTACAGATCTTGTGTGCGATGGCATCAACCACTGTGCCGATGGTTCGGATGAATCGTCCAACACTCTTTGCCAGAGTAAGTTCTTTTTCCTTAAGTATACTTGTTTCTAATTTCTATAGATAGACATAAGTTCATCGAGGTGTTTCAAAATTATACAGAGTCCAGAGCTTTCGTGGAATCCATTCAAGAAGAAAATATTCAAAAAATTATGTTTATTTTTCAAGATTGGATGATTAGCAATCTATTCTTCTCTATTTTCGTCATACAAGGTGATTTTGGCAAACTGTTCACGATAGACTAATCGATAAAAATTATGAACTAGTGGGTGTGCAGTGTGCACTGATATTCTGTGAACATATTAGAGGTTGAGTGATGCTTAAATAATAATAAACTGTGGTGGAACCACGAGCACTTGACAGTTGTCGATCTCGACAATTTTTCCTTTTCTAAAAGGTGAAGGGTGCAAAGGGGAATGGGGAAATTATAGTGAAGGGTGTAGAGGGGAAAGGGAAAATTGTCGAGATCGACAACTATCGAGTGCTCGTGGTTCCACTATTGGACTGCCAGAGCCCGACAATTTGAAGGAAAACCTTGGAATGGAGATGACAATATAGGATAACTTCACGCGGTATTGGCTGAATGTCATAATTTGAAATGAATAAATCAATAACCGTGAAAATGAGAGAAACTAAACCAACAAAGAAAACATCTATTTTTCTACATAGTTATATGTTTCAAATCGCCAAATGGGGACCACTCACTGATGGTCCAATGTGGATGGGAACTTAAAACACCTATACATACCTTCACGGCTTCCCCAAATGCGCTAGCATGGAAATTTTTTTGGAAACGCAACAGTCCTAGGCGCAATCAAGGCGTTTGATCTGTAGTGACTTCTGGCTTTGGAAAATGACATTGGCGATGGTGGGTCGACGGTTCATCATTGATCATTTTTTAGACGTCTTTTTCCTCCAAGGCTTCGGTTTTTGGTCTCACGGCTCTAATAAAAATCATACTGACACAGCTGGGGACTAAAAAAAAACATTGAAGCCTGATCAAGCCAGTCTTCTTGAAAGCAAATCAGATTTTTTCATTGCAACATCAACTTCACAGAAAGGTCTTTTCCTGGCAGTCCTGAAGGAGAAACATAAAATGTAGCTCATTTTGACAAATACCTAAATAAAGAGTATAAATGGGCCCAAGTTTGATGATATATAGGGAATCTCAAAATGTACTGACGGTTTTCTTTATCGAATTACTGTTGAACCGAGTAACCAATTCCGACTTATCAAATGGGATCTTATCAAGGAAGCATGGGAGTTTTGTTGGTATTTGTCAGAACAGTTACTTGAACAATTATTATACCGCCGATCAACGCATCTTTTGCGTCGCACTGATGAACTATTTGAAAACAAATTCGATTATTGCGACTCAACGAACATTTCGGATTGAATTCCAACGCCAGGACGCTCCTTCACGCAACACCACTTTGGCAACAATTTGGCTGAGGACCCCAAAATGGTGTTACGTAAATGAGCCTCCCGATGTTGGAATTCAATCCGAATTGCTCGTTTAGTCGCAACAATCGAAATCTCAAATAGTGTACCAAACAGTTTTACTCAAAAGATGTTTTGATCGGTTCAAAATAAGTGTTTTGACAAATGTTAACAAAACTCTCATGCTTCATTTAGTCCGGACGTTAAGGTACATGAATGGGACCCACCTTGCATTTTCGAGACAAGCGACAAAATTTGGCACACTTGTTCACTAGACCCTACTCTTCGATTTAAGAAATGTTGCCACCATCTGCGGAGATCGTGCAGACGTTTATACAGGGTTCAGTAGAAAAAATTTGTTGAAAAATCGTAAATCGTGAACCATAACCGGTGGACGTATGTAAATGAGGATATTGATGATTGATTCCATGCCCATGAAGATGCTGCAAACAGTTATGAAATATCTTGAGGCGTTTCCGAAATACGTTGGAAGAAGTGAAATTTCTTCAACTTTTTTCTTTTTTCAATAAATCAGCTGTTTTTGGAGATATCGAGCTGCAACTTGATATTCCGGCAAACAAATATGTTTTTAATGAAACGCGATGTGGAGCCATCGACAAAGCCTGCTAGATTCGAAACTAAGATCTTCAACTTTTTTTTCCATCGTGAGCGCCATCTCCAAATTGCCCTTCGTGAAATTGTTGAAAAAACAACAGGTAAAGACTTTATTGGACACACGCGTTCATTTTATTATGAAAAACCAGGTCCTGAATTGCAGCAATGACCTCTTCGGCCAAGAAACGTTATCAAGTTAGTTTTTCTTGATTTCTTTCAACTTAGGTGATAATCATCACCAAATGGAACTTTGGATCGATGAGATGTTGACCACATTATAATCCACATTATTTTGTGCAGCCAGTCACTGAATTTCATCATCATCAACCAAGTGGTGTTCTTTTGGCAAACAGTTGAACAGAAAGTTTGCTTCGATTTTTTGTGAAAAAAGCAAAAACGGCAGGGTCACGTCGTCCCTTCAAACCCGATTGAAGAAAATTTGTTACCAAAAATTCTACCAATTGATACTGAAAGAGTTCGGAGGAATGTCTGCTGTAGTTTCAAGTTGAACCGAAATGGATTTTTCCATTCTACTTCTGCAGGAGGGACGTCGAAAGTGTTGCTACAGCTTGATATTTGGAATGTTTTTTGTTGAATATTGCGAGAAACGCTTTAAATATAAGCTGTTGCAACGCTTTTTACGTCCCTCCTGCGAACTAAAATGTAACAATCAGTTTGAGCTTGGCTTGCAGATTCCTCCGAATCATTTCAGTGTCAGTTGGTAGCACTTTTGGGTAAATGTTTTCTTTAATCATTGTTTGAGGGCAGAAAGTGACCCTGCATTTTTTGCCTTTTTTACAAATATTTAAGTAGACTTTTTGTTCAACTGTTTGCCAAAAGAACACCACTTGACTGATGATGATGAAATTTGGTGACTGACGTTGCAGAACAATGTTGATTAAAATTTCGCAAGCATTCAATTGATCCAAAGTTTCATTTGGTCATGATTGTCACGTAAGTTGAGGGAAAACAGGAAAAACGAACTTGATAACGTTTCTTGGGCGAAGAGGTCATTGTCACAATTCAGCACCTGGTTTTTCATGATAAAACATCGTATGTGTCCAATTAAGTAGTTACCTGTTGTTTTTTCAACAATTTCGCGAAGGGCAATTTGAAGATGGCGCTCACGATGGAAAAAAAGTTGAAGATCTGAGTTTCGAATCTAGCAGGCTTTGTCGATGGCTCCACATCGCGTTTCATTTAAAACATATTTGTTTGCCGGAATATCAAGTTGCAACTCAATATCTTCAACAACTGATTTATTGAAAAAAGAAAAAGTTAAAGAAATTTCACTTCTTTCAACGTATTCCGGAAACGCCTCAAAATATTTCAAAACTGTTTGCAGCATCTTCATGGGCATGGAATCAGTCATCAATATCCTGATTTACATACGTCCACCGGTTATGGTTCACGATTTACGATTTTTCAACAATTTTTTTCTACTGAACCCTGTAAAGTGTCTGCACGATTTCCGCAGATGGTGGCAACATCTCTTAAATCGAAGAGTAGGGTCTAGTGAACAAGTGTGCTAAATTTCGTCGCTTGTCTCTGAAATGCAAGGTGGTTCCTCTTACCAGCCGGACTAATTGTTAAGATCCCATTTGAAAAGTCGAAATTGGTGAATTGGTTCAAAAGTTATTCAATTTTGAAAACCTTCAGTACATTTTGATATTCCCTGTACAATCTGATATGACAACCATGTAATAGGTCATTTCCCCATGCGAAAACCATGATGAGCATAGGGTCTAGCAGTCAAGTTCTATATGAAACGTCTTTGATTGGAACATTGGTACCTAATATAATTCAGAAGAAGTAACGACTTTGTTCGTTTGAATAAAAAAAAATCGAGTCTCGTTTTTGATTAAAAATCAATTTTTTAGATTTATGAATCACCCTGCATATCGGATAGTAGTTAATTGCACAGTTGCACACCCAGTGATTGATAATTTTGACTGATTAAGTAGTCTTATAGTTTGTCACAAGCAGCTCCCAAAAATCACTTTGAATAACGAAAGTAGAGGGAAGCGAAGTCCTACCGTTCGACCCCCCCCCCCCCCTGTATTCTAAAAATAGGGGACAATAATTTTTTTAAATGTATTCCAATGTTCTTGGATTGTTTATCTTGCTCTGGACTCGGAATGGGATACTTTTGAGACATCCTGTATAAGGTGTTACCATTAAAAACATTTATTACATCATGAAAACCGTAATAATTTGTAAGGTTTTGAACGACCAATTGCATCGATTTCCTTCAAATATTAAAGGCAATTTTTTGTTCATTCAGCACAATATTATAGGTACCTACCTACCTTAGTACCTTTATATCTTTCATCATGTTCGATATCCCATTAATGCTGTAGTGTAGTTGCGAGTGTAGCTGCGAGTGTAGCTGTATAAGCCTAATTCTATACGGAAAGTTATCTCTCCAAGATCTTTTTTACTCCGTAAGAAGGAATCCAGCTAGTTAATGGTCAGAATTTATTTGGTTAGATATTTTGTACAGATATCAGTTCCAAATCACTGTATTTTTGTGGTGGTGGAACATGTCGAGCTAGTTAGTGGTGGTGGTTCTAATTGGCATCTAAATTGTGGCGTGAAAAACATGAAACACGGAAGTCTTAATGTCAGACTCGAAACTTTCTCTCCCTTTCAGTTTGCTGTTACTAATAATATAATATACAGGTGGGTGATTTGAAAAGGGCCCACCTCCAATTTCTTGCTGGAGCAAAAATAGGTCGATTTTATATCAAGTGAACATACATTGGCGAATTTATATCTTTAGCCCCCTTGCCCCCAGCCACCTCAACTTCGAAATTTCAAATGACATCACCTCTTTTGCGACACATCAAATTGAAGAGAATGAAATTCTTTTTCTGAAAAAAATATTCCGAAATCTTTAACCACTCCACCCTTCTTCTTCCTAAAATTCTCTGAGTGTCCAATTTAATCTTCTTGACCTCTTAATTCTCTTCAGTGAAGTCGACGTCATCCTGCACAGCGTCGAGGAAGAAGATTTCCTGGGAAAAAAGTGCCACCCAAATTCATTCCCCCCCCACCACAACTTCAAAATCTAAAATCACAGTTTCTACTTTGTGATATATCAAATTGAAGAAAATTGAATTCCATTCCTGAAAGAAATATTTTTAAAATTCTCGAAAGCTCCTTCTCCTCCTAAAATACTCAAAATGTCCAATTTGATGGAGGAGAGGTTAGAAATTTAAAAAAAATAGTTTTCAGAAAGAGAATTCAATTCCCTCTGATTTGATGTATCACAAATTAGGTGGTGTTCTCTTAAATTTGGAAGTTGGGGTGGGAGAAAAGCAACAGGTTGAATTTGGGTAGCATTTTTTCCACCGAAAATTTTCTTCTTCGATGCTACCTACGATGATCCTGACTAAACCAAGAGAATTAAGTGGTTCAAAATATGAAATGAGACATTCAGAGAGGTTTTATGGAAAAAACGGATTCGAGTGAGAAAAATTTAAAATATATTTTTTTCAGACAGAGAATTTAATTCTCTTTAATTTGATGTTTCGTTAAGGTAGGTGGTGTCATTTGAAATTTCAAAGTTTGGGTGAGTGAGGGCGAGGGGGCTGAAGATAAAAATTTGCCAATGTATGTTTTCGATGTCCCCCTCGATATAAAAATCGAGCTGTTTTTGCTCGAAGAAATATTCACTAGAAATCGGGAGTTATTGCGGGTGGATAGTTTTTAAATGATCACCCGGTATAACTAGCGTATTTCCAGTCTTAATTTCCCACCCCTCAAGACCTTGTTCAGTATTAATATACAAATAATTAAATACGCAAAATCTATATTGGTCTTGTGCAAGTGTAATACGAGTAAAATTCAAATAACAGTGTCGGCAACGTTGCCAGATGTAACTGGATTTATCATAGCATCTCGTCCCGCAGTATCACTTTACAACCCTCAATTTTGCAAATGTAGATACGCCTGTGGCTCTTCTGTTCTCTCACTCTGCTTTTCCAGCATTTGAAAAGAAATCCAAGTAGTACATTAATCTGAACACATAAAATCTTCTTATTCAAGACAACATCACCAAATCGAGGAGTGGGTATTAAAACTGGCGGAGAACGCTGCGGATTTTCTTTTTGCCGTGGGAGATTTACACCACCACCACAACCACCACCCTTCTGTTCTTGTGCTCTACTGCGCTTCCATAAGCTCATTTGTTTTGTATTTTGTTTGTCCCTACAGACAACGAGACCGGAACCATCCTCGGATTGGAGGTGACGTGGTTCGTCGTGGCGGTGATTAGCACCCTGTTGGTCTTGTTGGTTTGCATTGTTGCCATCTCCATCTGTCTGTGCCGGAGGAGCTGGAGCAACGCCGGGGGCGGCAGGCCAGGGAACGGAAACGTTCCACAACAGAACGCTTCATATTCACGTGAGTGATTTATTATTGGCAATTAGCGCATCGCACATAGGGGTGAACGCGAACCCGTTCGTCGTCACACCGCCACCCACCGCATAGCTTTATTTGCGCTTCCCGCAAAAAAGGTAATGCGACCGTGGGCGGGGGTGGGTCCTATATGACGGTGTGTTGGGAAAGAGGTTCGATGTGGTAACATGCTACTATGCTCCTGCTATAGTCCCGCTCTCCGAAAAGAACAAGCGGGACGGTCGGTAGCCGGGAGCGGTTTTTTATGGTGATTTATGGGGCGTTTGAAACCATCAATTTCAATTTCTGCAGTAATTTTTGGAACGGAGCTTGTGAACTTTGTTATTATTTTAGGGTTGAATGCGAAATGTCAATTCGTATTAGTGGAGAGTTGCGGCAGATACGATTGGGCTTGGCGTGTGCGTTGGTTAAAAATTGATAGCGAAAGTTTGACGTGGGCGGTTCCGGTGCAAATGTGCCGTTGGCAAGTCTGGCAACCAGTCAATAAGTAAATTCCAAAAGTTATCACAATCACTGTTAAGGATGGCATTTCCTAGCGTTTTTCTTCAAACTTGAGTTTAATGAATATCAGTGGAGTAGTATAGGAGAATTGAAAAAAAGAAAGGTAATCTAAAATCAAGTTTGAAAATGTATAAGTACTGTGATGGCTAGCCTAAAATCATACAAGGGAATTAAATTTTACTGAATAAATGAGGATTACGGGCGATATTGTGAGAGAGAAAAATGGTACAAGGGAGAACGCTAGAGTCGCGCCGTAATTCAGAGAAGCCGGCTTGAAGGCCAGGGATCGTGACGCTTGAGAGGGGGTGGGAGAAAGAATCGGTCCGGGAAGCGAAGACGGGGGTGATTAGGACTGGCATCGTTATGTTCGACATGAACGGATGTGTTGGCTGGGGAAGATTTTTATTTGTCGTGAAGTAGTGATTAACCATAGTGCCAGGTTAGTTATTAACAATTGTCGTGCATCAGTGACAAGAGAAGAAAGCACCCAGGCAAGTCTATCTTCCATTGTAATCAAATGATAATTGTTTAACGGGATTGAAGCAATTGTTTTGTTTCTTGGTATTTCGAGCAGCCATAGGAAGTGTCAAACCGATTCAATACCCTGCAAATAGCTGTGGGCTTTTACATACCGTGGTTTCAGCTACCTTCAAGACACCAGAAAATTGGTGGAGGCTTCAGTAACCCTTCATAAAGTGATATAGTTTCCGACAGGTGCTTGTATGTCCTTTCGGCTGAGAACAAAGTGCTATAGACATATATTCAACACCTGGACTAGTTACGATAGCGGGAGAATCTTTCTCCATAAAATAGGATATGTTTGACCCTTTTTTAGTGTCAAAAGGCTTGCTCGCAACAGGTTGAGTTCCTTATCATATGAGAACTGCCTGCGATTTGGCCAGGGAGTCGATTGCTGCTCAAAAAAACCTTTACGAGAGATGGAAACGTAATGTAATTTTCTAGGCAAATCAATTAAAGACTCACACCTGATTGCACATTTGAGTGGAAGTAAAGTTATACAGGGTGTTTCAGGTATGATAGCGAAAATTTCATCTGTGAGTAGATCTCGTCGAAAGACGATGAAAACCTATATACCATTTTGCAAAGTTTGGCCTAATGACGAAGATACAGCCCTTGAGAGTTCACTTTTTTTGGATTTCAAAAATTTGTAACTCAGGAACGTTTCGACAAAATCAGCCTAAATTCAGCAAGAGCGGGTTCATCAACATTATCTATCAACCCTCCAAATTTTGAAAGAATCCAACCAGTAGCGTAGAAATTATGGGGGTCATCTTAATTCAATTTTTTTTTCGGATGCTTCTAAATTATTGACCCTCGTAACTCCGACACCGACAAACCAGTCTATGGTAAATTCAAGTAATTTCGTCAAAACTTTCCTGAGTTACAAATTTTTGAAATCTGAGAAAAGTGAACTTTGAAGGGCTGTATCTTCGTCATTGGACCGAACTTGGCAAGATGGTATATAGGTTTCAGTCATATTTTCACGAGATCTACACACGGTTAATTTTTTGCTACCATCGCTGAAACACCCTGTATAATACAACGTGTTACTGAGCTGAGTGACAAGGCTGTAGGTTGAAATTACAGCACCAGCTGGATGTAAATTGATTAGATGAAAACACTCAACTTTTTTGTAAATTATTTAATTAACTATTAATAATTCAAATAAATGCTATCAATTCCAAAATACCAAGACCATACTCAAGGGAGATAAATAATATTGATCTCCCTCTCTCTCTCTCTCTCTCTCTCTCTCTCTCTCTCTCTCTCTCTCTCTCTCTCTCTCTCTCTCTCTCTCTCTCTCTCTCTCTCTCTCTCTCTCTCTCTCTCTCTCTCTCTCTCTCTCTCTCTCTCTCTCTCTCTCTCTCTCTCTCCAAGTACAACTGAATGATCGATATTTCTTTTTGTACAAATAAATATGGGCTAGAAGAAAAGGGTTCATTCAGATTAGGGAAGGGTTGAAAGTAGAATCAACGAGGTGATAATTAATTATGCCAGGAGTCACAGCACTGACTCCTGGCAGCACTGGCTCAAAACTTAAGTATGTTAGGAAATGTCACTCGTCCACCTCTCTCCTTCAAATTCGTAGGAATACGGAAACGGGAATTTAATTGAGAGTCTGATTAATCAATCAGGCGCGGATCTTCGTGGCCAATTAGAATGTATTGTAATTTTCCAGAAACCTAATGTAAATAGAATTAACTGATTCTTATTATTATGAACTGGAGGCAGCCCAATATGAGAGTATGTCATTGTAATGAAGAAATAATTTATATGAAGTAATTAAAGTTTAATAAATACTAACCTAGCAATTATTGATTTATGCATAATAAAATATGAGGTGTAGTTTGAATTACTTTGTTTATTTTGCAACATTTGTTTAATCGTCCTCTTCCAAATGAATCTGGGGTACTAGCATGACGGAAAATTAAGGGAGTTGGGAATTTATTCAAATCATTCAGGTAAAAAGGTTACAAAATTACGGCACAACAATACACAACGTAAGGGTCAATTTTTATTTCACGGCTAATTAATTAGGGAAAGGGGGATTTTCTTACAGTACCTATTTCGAAATTTCAAAAATCGGAGAACTCGAATTTTTTTACAAAATTTCTATATCTTTATTGAAAAAATTACTCCATTCTCTTGCCAGCCCAGATTTGAATAGCTCTTTTTTTTTTGTTACATTTATAGCTGCCACAGATTTGGCAGATACTCGCGCCATAAGAATCAATCGGTTTCTCTTTCGCTCTGCAGCCTGCAGCTCTCTTTTTCATGCTAAGAAATGCAATCCTTAATGTCGTATTGTGGACATTTGTTAGGTACTTGGCGCGGTATAGCTATCAGCAGTCCAGTTTAGGTACAGAGAGTGCTACAAAAAACGCCTCTCTATAATAGGGTAGGAGGTTCCCCTTTGAGATACACGTATAGGGTGCTTCATTCTCCACGGCCATAGTTTTTGTTACCTATGGTTGTTGCCCTTATAGTGGCAGCGGTAAGCGAAAACATGAAAACATGCGGCATTTTGTGATGCAAGTGCCATATTTGGCACAGATGCTCTTGACACCTATTGAAGTAATTTGACCCGTAGGGCACTCGAGATTTCCACTGCAGGCTCCCTCTAGGGCGCCATTTTGAAAATTTCGGAAAAAACGGGAAATCTCAATAAACTCAATACACTAACAATCTTGGGGTTCTTTTCAATGAAATTGGAGGTCCTGAGTACGAATACAATATTAAAAATATGTTTAAACACAAGTTTAATCCTATTTAAACAGAATTGTTGTGAAAATTCTGAACTCTGCAGCTTGTGTTTGGCTCTGAAGAGGTTTTTCTCGAATCTTGTTCAAAGACCTCCCATATCCCATTTTCTGGAGCTGCATCTGGCGAACGAATAGATGCGCGACGTATTCTTGAAGGATGGAATATACTTTTTCTGGAATAACGTCGTGCACCTCTCCAAAGAATTGAAATATGTACCTCTGTAGCTTTAGTTTTTGAACATCAGGAAGTCCAAGCCTTCCAAGTCGACTTTTCAAGTTTTGAAATGAAAAAAAAAACTTTATCACACCCTGAAAAGATATGAAACCCTTTTAGGGCAGTATCTCCAGTTATTGTACAGATTCAGATACAGATACAGATAATTAGGTTCCTATGTCTCCAAAACTTGTACGGTAAAACTCTGAACATTGGGGCGTTGGAAAATTTGAACCCTCTTTTTCCACTTTTTAGTGCTCTTGCAGCTCTGCAGACCGTTTAGGCCTTGACTAACTTCTCTGCCTATCCATATCGAATAGGGGACCTACAGTTGGAGTGGATTACGAACCACGGGTGACACTAGTGAGAGCATACTCGGAAGACTTGACTAGGGTAAAGTAGGTATAGCCGAGAGGAAATTGTAGCATCCATCTTCAAATGGGTCCCACCTCCACCACAGCGTCTTGTTGTGGTAGTCAACCATCTTAATTCGCGCGAGGCGCCTAGTACACTACGCGGCCCTCCACAAAAGAGTTGGTGGAAATTTTGGACGATTCCAGTTTTATCCCTGAAAACCTGAGCTTATCAAGCCGTTAGGAATTGCTACGAAAATAAGGAATAAACCAATAACGAGTCGTTTCTACTCGTTATTTGTTGCAAGGAAATATTAGCTCAAACGATTCTTTCATCTTTATTTGAGACGAGTCAATTTTCGCCACTCCATACGCATAAATAAAACCCAAAGTCTAAGAACTCCGTTGTGTGCGCTCCTCTTGTCGTGCCTACTGGGAGAAAATTATTTATGTTGCAAACTAAGACTTTGAAATATATTTACTTAATCCTTGCACGACTAATTTTCGCGAAGAAGGTACAAAGCGGAAGCGGCCTAAAGCAACACCCCGAAATAACAACCCTTTGCATGATGCCCGCATTGGCATTGATTTTGCTCCCATTTGCCACACTCGGTTGCGTATACGGGGTATTCCAGGGAAGTAAAATCACCAACCGATATATTTTCTCCCTGTCAATTTTTTTTTTAAATTTCTCCAATGAGTAACAAAGGAGGACTTTAACTTTTTTTTTGTATTTTTCTGGCACTCTTAGAGCATTTCTCTAGACTGTCCTGGGTAGGGTCCTGGGCTTCTTTTACGGTGATCTTGAAACAGCCTGTATGTCCGTTTTAGCTTTCCCATTACGTTTGAGACTATTTCCATAGTGATGTACGGGATGCAGTACCATGCACTTTGGACCTTTGATAAGATTTAAGAAATTTCGTCAGGACTGCAATATTACACAATCGAACAAGTCTAGAAGCTAGGAACTAAGATCTTGAGGAACTAACAGCATTCTAAAGGTTTTGCAACAATCACCTTTTGTTTATTTCATCACTGCGAAAGCTTGACCTGGAACCTGGAAGTTGCTATATCAGCATTCTGTTGGCCTAATAAATCAGTTTTCAAGATTAGTTTGTCTTGATTAGTTGTTAGTTTGTTAGTTGTAGTTTGACGTGCCCGAGAATAAATGGAGTAGCGAAATGAAGCATCGCATGTCGAAGAAGAGAGAACGTTGATGAAGTGGAATTAATGCGACCAACCATTTCTTCAACAAATCTATGAGTGTGTTCCGGGATAGTTCCTGGCCGAGGAATGTGTTTTTCCCTTCTATTAGAGGAGCAGAATGGAACTGCACAGCACTGAGATATCATTGCCGGTGAACTTCCGATTTTGAGTTGTAGTGGCGGGGTTAACGGCCAAAAATGTAATGATCTGTGCATTTTGTGATAAAAGCATGAAATTTGACATACGTGTTCAGAAGACCCTCCTTTGCCATTTCAGATGTGGCGCCACGCAAGATTTCGCACTAGAGGCACTGTATTGCGGTTAATATACCTGCTAGGGGTAAATTCTGCAAAAATGGTTCCTGGCCGGTCTCTGGTACCGCAGTCGGTATTATTTAGTTCTGTTCAGCTAAAACTACATGTAGAAATGAGTGAAGAGTGCATTTTCACAAGCAAAGTTCCAAATGCTGCCTTTATGCGTTGTTTTAATACATTTTAAGGCCAACTTTGTTTTAGGACAGGAAACATTGTAAAAAAATTGCCAAAACCTCGGCAAAGATATGAACGTCCTGAAAATTTGATATTCTGTTCAGAATTAAGTGCCCTACTACATATCTAAAATTGTCAAAAATCGCACCCCGAGGCTTCGAGTAATTGGAGGGGGGTAAAAAATTGCAACTCAAAATTAAAGGTATAGAACCCAATGGATGCAAATACGTCGTAGTTCGACGCATCACATCCCGTTGATACAATTTTGGCACAAAAAGTGTCGATCATTGTTGTAGGGGAGTCGCGGGGGAGGGCGAAACTCGGCTGGGTGGCTCTTTTTCTTCCTGGGCCATGAAGAATCAATCACGACAAGATTGGTATCTTTTCCGACTAAATTCAATGTCCTGAACTTGAATCCGATGTATAAATTTGGACAAAAACAAGTTTAAACAAGTTAACTTGAGAAAACCTGTTTTTTTCTTCGACAATTTCCACAAAACTTTTTTTTACTGTTAGAGGCATTCATCTTTGAAAATATTGTAGAGGCCATTAGATTGAACTGTATTCTTCACGAAAATCATCCATTCGATCTGTAACTTTGTTTTTCGAGATAGAAAAAATCGATTTGAACTTTGGTCGGCACAGGCCGTCGTCTACTACTGACCAGAACACTACACCATGCATCTTTAAATGAAAATAGCCCAAACTATCTGAAAAATTATAACTCATCTTTGAAAGTTCGAGGATCTGTGCAGAACTGAATTCCCTATAACATAAACAAAATCGTCATAAATCGCAATGCAGGGTATTGAGTTATTACTTGAAGGTGCATGCTGTAGTGTTCTGGTCATTAGTGGAAGCCGGGCAGTGCCGACTAAAGTTCAAATCGGTTTTTTCTGTGTCGGAAAACAAAATTACAGATCGAATAGATGATTTTCGTTAAGAATACAGTTCAATCTAATGATCTCTGAAATATTTTCATAGATGAATACCTCTAACAGTAAAAAAAGTTTCGTGAAAATTGTCAAAGAAAAAAACAGGTTTTTTCAAGTTAACTTGTTCGAACTTGTTTTTATCCAAATTTACACATCGGATTCAAGTTCAGGACGTTGAATTTAGTCGGAAAAGATACCAATCTTGTCGGGATCGATTCTTCATGGCCCAGGAAGAAAAAGAGCCACCCAGCCGAGTTTCGCCCTTCCCCACGACCCCACTTCAACAATGATCGACACTTTTTGTGCCAAAATTGTATCAACTGGTTGTGATGCGTCGAACTACGACGTATTTGCATTCATTGGATGACGGGTTCCATCGGGTTTTATACCTTTCATTTTGAGTTGCAATTTTTTACCCCCTCTCCAATAACTCGAAGCCTCGGGGTGCGATTTTTGACAATTTTAGATATGTAGTAGGGCACTTGATATTGAACAGAATATCAAATTTTCAGGACGTTCATATCTTTGCCGAGGTTTTGGCAATTTTTTTACCAAGTTTCCTGTACTGAAACAAAGTTGGCCTCAAAATGTATTGAAACAACGTATAAAGGCAGCATTTGGAACTTTGCTTGTGAAAATGTACTCCTCACTCATTTCTACATGTAGTTTTAACTAAACAGAACTAAAAAATACCGACTGCGGTACCAGAGACCGGCCAGGAACCATTTTTGCAGAATTTACCCCTAGCAGGTATATTAACCGCAATACAGTGTCTCTGGCGCAAAATCTCTCGCGTGGCGCCACATCTAGAAATGCGAAGGAGGGTCTTCTGAACAAGTATGCCAAATTTCATGCTTTGATCACAAAATGCACAGACCATTCCGCTAACCCCCCCACTATTGAGTTTCAATTCAAAATCACATTGAAAATGTCGCCCAATGAAAAAACACATTGCTTCATTTCTTCTTAGCGCCTAGACACCGAACATTACTCACGTTTCCAGATATACTCATCAGAAAAGTATTGTGTTATCACATTGGACTTTTCATTAGAAACATGCGGCATTATATTGTTCCTGCTTCCTGCCATCAAACATTTGTATTCAAATGCCAGTATACTATTCCATAAAATATTTTACGTTCAATGGATATCACCAATAACAGTGCAATAACTACGTACTAGAAGCTCGCATCATGAAAACATAACAACCAAACGTTTAATAAAAGATCGTTTCTTGTCATCTCCAGCAGGCGATATTTTGTCCCCTATAACAAATCAATTACGCATTTCATTCAGGTCTGATCTCATCAGGAATTATCTCTTGAAGCTATATTATACCGGAGCAGCGGTAATGCAATTTTCATTATTCCGTAATTTTTTATCATCGCTCTCATTGACAGTTTCGGGTCGCGTCCCGAACACCCGAGTTCGAACATTTATTGGGAATCCTCCGTCTTATTTTTTTATTCATGAACACAGTTCTCGCGGATCCTCCGGGAATGTTATTGGAAATCTCATCAGACACATCGTATCTAAATGCTAATGGTCCAAACTCGCTCCTGTCAATTTGCTGTGTAAGTATAGAAAGCTGCAGATTATTGATGAAATTGTTTAGGATTGTATTTGTATTGTTCCGTATACCTCGCAATATACCTACTCTGGAAGTCGAGCGGTGCTCTGATGGAAATGGGATTCTGAGTTGAAATTTGAAATTGAATTTCCTTAAACAGGTGCATGTATAGGTATCAAGCCATAATGTTGCGCTTTTCAGTAGAAGCGTGTTCTTTTGTCTTCACTAAGGGTCCATACTTAGCAGTCTACGGCGAAATCAGCCCACAGCTCAAACGTCCCACCGGAAAAAGGTCCACGACTCATTTTATCCTCGAGTTCTGCCACCGCGAAGACATCCACTGCTAAAACGATCCACCGGAAAAAGGTCCACAACGCATTTATCCCCGAGTTCTGACACCGCGAAGACATCCACTGCTAAAACGATCCACCGGAAAAAGGTCCACCACGCATTTATCCACTGTCAGGTGACTTCGCCCATAGACATCGCAAAACATCGTAGATGAAGTTGGGTGTATTTTTGGTTGCATAATTATTATACTGGATGCCATCGCATCAAATCCTCTCAAGCGTATACCTCTTTGCATCTCCAAACTTTTCACTGATCACTGTTAGAAAACGAGCAGTTGTCGAGAAATACTCGTGTTATGGACAAGAAATAAACTGCTGCTTTTTTTCACGCTAATATAATTATACAACCGTCTTCCATTCAGCAGACAATCCACTTGTTTTGAAATGTGAATATGGGTGTAGGCGGCATATGACAGTGGCTAAATGAGCGGTGGACTTTTTTCCGGGGGGACATTTGAGCCGTGGGATGATTTATCGGTGTGAAGGCTCGGGGATAAATAAGTGGTGGACCTTTTTCCGGTGGACCGTTTGAGCAGTGCACGGATGTCTTTACGGTGTCAGAATTCGGAGATAAATGCGTAGTAGACTTTTTTTTCCGGTGGATCGTTTTAGCAGCGGATGTCTTCGCGGTGGGAGAACTTGAGGATAAATGAGTCGTGGACTTTTTTTCCGGTGGGACGTTTGAGCTGTGAACTGATTTCGCTGTGGACCGCTGAGCGGGCTCCCTTCGATCACTAAAAATTTGTGTGCATTTTATTATTGTAACTAATTGCCGATAAAAAAGAGCTTCTAGCCCAGGCAAAACAGGTTTTAACCCGGAGTAAATCAAGGAAAATCTGAAAATTTGAGGATCCCTTCAGAATTTGATGGGGAACAACATACTTAAAGTCCTCATCTGTACGAGGCTTGGCATTTTTTCTGTTGGAGGTCGAAGGTACAAGAAGTTAGCATTTCTGAAATCGTTCCTTTTTTATATTTTTTTCATTGGCCCTTATATTTTCAAAGTCGAGCAACCAAATGAAATAAGTTTCCAGGAAGTGTATTGCACCAGTGGCGTCCCTGACGACTGCGAAGGGGCCGAGGTGCAATTTTTGACAAAGTCTTATGGTAAACCGTGACTAACAGCTTTTTTGACATGTTTGGTATCATTTCTAACTAAATCGCACTTTCTGATTCCAAAAATAAGTATAAACTTGCGAAAGCGACGTGTTTAAACCGGTTTCATTAGAAAAAAAACATGATTTTTCTACCCTCAAATTTGATGTTTTGTAGCTCCAGTTCTTACAGTGTCCAATGTATTCCCAAACATGATTTTGATTTGGACAGTTAGTTTGGACCATATCACACACAAATATCATTTTCGGATTTTTGTTCCCGTTTTTACAAAGTCACATAGCTATTTTGTTTCTTGAGATGTACCATGTCAAAGTTCGACTTGATGAAACGTGCTATTTCACAGGAAAAATTAGGCTACGATCAGAATGTAGCTTTCATTTTGTTCTTCATTAATTTCAAGGCTAGAAAACTGTTTTTTCTATCGAACAAAACGAAAAAAAACTGGAATCGGAGCCGTATTTTAGTCATGACATAATTTTTCCTCCGACAATGCGAGCTTTCGAAATTAAATTCCCACATGATGCACGTTTTGGAACAAAATTACCGCGTGACTTTGTAACAGCGATAGAAACTTCTGGTTGTGGAATGCATCCATTAAATATTTAGTTCAATTGAACAATCTATGTCAAAATTGTGATCATGGGTGTTTTGAACCACGATGGAATTGGAGCTACAAAACGACGAATTTATAGATCGAAACTTCGCGTTTCATTGCGAAATTTATTCCACATTCTCGAAAGAAAAATGATGTCATGACTAAAATACGGCTCGGATTTTTGTTTCCTACATTTTGTTTGATAGAGAAAACTATGTTCATGCCATAAAATGATTAAAGTATCAATTCAAAGCTAAATTCTAATCGTAGCCTAATTTGTCTTGTATAGCACGTTTCGTCAAATCAAGCTTTTGCATGATACATCTCAAGAAACAAAATCACACCGTGACTTTTTAAAAACAGGAAAAAAATCAGCGAATGATGCGGTGATGGAACTAGAGCTACAAAGCATCAAATTTGAGGGTAAAAAAATCATGTTTCTTTCTGATATAACTGGTTTGAACTCGTCTCTATCAGAATTTCACACGTACTTGGGGAATCGGGATTTGCGATTTGATAAGAAATGATACCAAACATGTCAAAATAAGCTGTTAGTCACGGTTTACCATACGACTTCATAAAAAATCGCACCTCGGCCACTTTGCAGCCGTCTGGTACGCCACTGGTGCATTGCACTTTCTAGTAACCATTGCATCAGATTCCTCGACCTTGAAAATATGAAGTCCAATGGAAAAATCACCAAAAAAATACCAACTTTGAAAATGGTAACTTCTTGTACCTTTGACCTCCCACAGAAAAAAATGCCAAGCGTCGGACAGACTTGTCCCCCATCAAATTCTGAAGGGATCCTCAAATTTCCAGATTTTCCTTAATTTATTCCGGGTTTCATCAAAATTTTGCATTTCTTTCCTGGGCTATTCTATCGGCAGTGACAAATACAATTAACAGTACCTACGATGGGTGTAAGGAATGCGTAATATAGTAGCACCGCGCTTTGTTGGCTCGATAACAGAAAGTGAAGCAACACTGGGCGGTGTGCGAGTCTGATGGGTGCCTGCCGCAACAAGGCGTTGTGGTGGGACCCATTCGGAGACGCATGTGGGCACAAATCTCTCCCCGGCTAGACTCTGCTCAAGTCTTCCGAATATACAGACCAAGAAAACTTCTCTGGTATAAGTGCTAGTCCCTGCATGTCATTGGTTGTTCGGAATCCACTTCAAACTGTAGGTTTCCTATTTAATATGAATAGGCAGAGAAGTCAGCCCAGAACCTAAATGGCCTGTAGACTGTAGAGCAAGCTGCGTTCTGCAACTCAGATGACAGATTTTCTGTCATGTACCACAGAACAAGTGGAGCGGATGGAAATAAGAGAACGGAGTTGCGCGAATCAAGCTGCCATTTTCAGATAAGTAGGGTTATGTAATATTGATCTGTCACAAATCACAATAACAAAGTGCGTGATTATGTACCAAGTGAAGTGATTATTATTGTGGTATCGGGTACCATAACCTAAACGCAAGCGAAGACGACGGCGGCGATTTGAATTTTGAAGTATGACGGATTGACATTGACATTTCACCGATTTCTTGGCCAGTTTGGTCGACTTACTCCGATCAGATCGAAATTGCCCCGTTCACAGTTGATGACGTCACAACAGTGGTCGCCAGAATGTGCATCACGACTGATATTATAACTTTTATACTAAACTGAAGAAATAAACAGCAATGCAAGAAAATTTATAGGTGAATTCCTAGCGTTGCAACCGCGGCGATATTCGCGTTGCTATATGGTCGTGAATCCTCCCCCCCCCCCCTTCAATTGTCAAATTTGTGAAACTAATTTTGAGCTCTATTTCCTAGTTCTTCTTTCAGCACCAGGGGGAAAACGATTGCTAAGATAAACAAGAATCCAGATCATTGATTTAAGGTTTTACCCGCAAACAACAAGCGGTCTATATACCATTACGGACAAAAAAAGTAGGGCAGAGCCTACGGTTGGTCACGGAGTGTACCAAATTTGGCCTTGTGTAACAATGACACCAGGACGAAATCAGTACACTCCGTATCAGTCTCTGTCCTACTTTTTTTTGTCCGTAATAGTACCTTAACTGCCATCTTTCCGGTATGTTATGATCACGGATTTCTGAATATAGAGCTGGATAGCTAATCACAATATACCCCCACCACAATTTTTGTCGAACGCGTGTTGGCCGCCATACTGTGCTAATTTTTAGTTACTTTAATGCTTGTGGGTTGGCAAAGCTGCGAATAATTGTCATCCCTGAGTGTCACTTTGATTGCCAATTGTCATTTTTTGACGTTTTTCTTGTTAATCCGTTTCTTTGTGCGAAGTTTTCTCGACGTTTTTCAGCGATTTGTTGAAGAAAAAGACTTGATGTCGTCCTGTTTTGTGCCTAGTTGCAAAAATAGCGACAAACAAAACAAAACCGGCATAACCTATCATGTGTAAGTTCGATGTTTTTATCCGATTTTTCATTTATTACAAAAGAATTATTTCAGTTTTCCGAAACGATCAAAGTGGAGTGGCTCCAGGCCATCAGTAGGGATCAACAAACATTTATTCAGCAGCGTAACAATGAGAGCGTGTTTGTTCAGATCATTTCTTGGATGAAGCCTTCGAGCGAATTGGATTGCTCAAGAAACTGAAACCCAATGTAATTCCTTCACTTGATTTGCCTACCCTGAGACCACGGTATACCTGAGACCCATTCCAGTAGCTTCAAAAAGCAGTCAAGCTATCCAGGAAGCTCCAACAACCACAAGCCAAGTTATGCCGGAATCATGACCAAATCAAGCTATGCCGAAAGCATCAACAAGCCAAGCGATGTCGGAATTATTATTAAGCACAAATAAACAATTATGTTATACTTCAATAATTGTTTTCATTTAATTTTTGTGATATAAATCAGGTTCGTGTTTGTGTTGTTTTGTAGCGTTTTAAAATCACTAGAACCGATCCAGTTCGGCTCTAAAATCAGGGGATCCGATAGGTTCTCGAAAATCCTTGCCCAATCAGTGATAGCGATTTTCGAGCTGAACTGGCTCCGTTCTGGCCAGTCGAAGACGCCATTAGTTTTTTGCTTGAGTTTCTACGTTTTGTCTTCGAAACAATTCATCAAATACCTTACGTTTCCAACATGTATGTAGTTAACTATTCCGAAATAAAATGAGTTGCAATTTGTAATTAAACAACATTAATGAAATCATAACCACTAACCAATAATTAAAAAATGAATAATAGGAAGATTCAAGAACCAAGAATCATTCTACGAAACAAAAGTACAAGCATCTTAGCTTTCTCCCTGTAGGACTCGTCCAGTTTCAGGTAATTATTATTTCACAATTGATATTTGAACCAAATGTAAACACCAATGCACAAAAGACGGCGGTTTATATTTTGAATCCGATTTGTTGCCCGTCAGCCAATAACATTTTAGCACAGTATGGCGGCCAGCTGGGTTCGGACAACACGCATGTTACGAGCGCTTTCCCTTAAGATAAAATTGTGGTGTTCCAAAATGTCATTGTCCGAAACGAGGTTCTGGCTCGGGTCCTGGGAGTGTGGATAAAATTTTATTTACATTACTTCGAAATGCCTCGAACAAATCAGCAGCACTGAGCCTTTCTCATAAGATGTTTCCAAACTATTTCTTCATCATTCCAATTATTTGTCTCGAGTCACAATTCAAGCCCATTACCCCGTGGAAAACTAAAAACAAAATTTAGTTACCGGAGTGAAATTTGATTATTTAAATTCAGCGTTACGTATGAAAGGATATCTTCTCATCTCTGGGTTCATCAATTGCTTGATGTTCTTGCAAATTTTGATAGGTATAACAAGACACCCTGTATTGATGCATTTGCTAAGTTCGATCAGGTTCGATCAAACTTTATTACACAGGAAAAATCGCAAAACGAACACTTCACACAGAGGCCTCGATATCTGTTTCACAGCTTCTAAGTGGAGATAAAACTGTGGACATCATTCTCCATTTCTTGACAATAATTCATCAAGTACAATGCACTCGACAATGCATTATTTATGCAATGCATCCCAGGAATATAATATCTGGTTATGAAATAGAATTCGTGGAAACGAACACTGAATAACACTCAACATTCAATTCTATTGTTATCTTTTACACAAAACCAAATATCGGCGCCGAGAAAAGTTCGATCACAACAAATCAGTCTAACCTAAAACTTCGTAGCTGTCATCAAGTACACTGTCAGTACTGTCACCCACCTGTCATAAATTAAAATTGCCGCCAGGAAAAACCGTTATGTAATCAAAATGGCCGGCCTACAAATTACACAGCCGCGCAGGTATCTTGCCTCTTCTACTTTTGTCCTTGTCTATGATATAATATGCGAAGAAAGTGATGGTTGCGCCCAGCTTTCTTTGAATTCTGTCGTTGACAATCGAGCTAGATGCCGCTGTCAAGATGAACATAAAAGAACGGCTCCAGTTTTGCAACAATTTTGCCAATTATTAGTTTATTGTGTATTGTGGGTGAAATAGTATACATGCCTCCACGGGAAATGCGTTATTCCAGCTGAGGGCATTGCCCTTAACAGTCTGTGCCTTAACAGTAATAACGCATTTCCCGTGTCGGTGTGTAATAACTATAGTATCCTTTTTTTGGGATTGAAGTTGAAAATCAATTGCGATTAAAAAAAAAACTCAAAGAAATATTCAGTTTTTTTTTCAAGTTTTACGCAAGTATTTCTACTATTTTTCATGAACAGATAACAGGTTTTATATGATTTGATTCAAAATCCGTCGTTTACCGAACATGCCCGTTTGGAGTATCTTTCTAATTTTCATTCAGGTATAAATTAAATCAGTTAAAGCTGACCAAAGTGAAGTCATTTGAGTGCGTAACATGTACATTGTACAGTGCCGATTATATAGGGTGTAAGAAAGAATAGACGCGGTGGATCGTTCCGCGGGGTCTATTCCCGCATGCAAGGCTTTTAGGACGCAAAACAAGCTGGTTACGTCCCTTCTTTGAAAATTCTTTGACCACCTCTAGTGCATACACACCATAGGAATAGATCATTCCCTCATGACGTCACACGCACGTGTCGAACGGCTGATTCGGGGCAACGTCAAACATGATGTCAACTTTACGTGCCAGTTTGTTAAAACTTTGTGACACCAGTGACTTTTACACACCGACACCGACTGACAGATTGACATACTACCAATCTGACTGACGCACATGACTGACGTAGCCCACGTGCCCCGTGACAGAAAACGCAGATCTGACTGACGTTGCCCCGAATCAGCTGCTTAAGACGGAGCCGCGTGACGTCAGTGGAAATGGTCTATTCAGTGATTCCATAGCCCAATATCGGGGACTCTGGTGACCCCACTGCCATTTTTAAAAACTTAAATCCAATCAATTTAGCCTGACACAAAAGAAAATCTGACACAAGATTTGGCAAATTATTCCTTTGACATACTTGTCAAGCGAACGGATATGACGTTGTTCGACAAAATGACCGCCTAGTGCAAAAAACCTATACTCCAAAACTAGCTACACTTACTATACTGCTTTCAGCTCTAGTGTAATGCCAGTTTCCCAGTTGGCTTGTAGTCTCGCCACGCGACATCTTTGGAAAAGAGAAATTCGGTAAATTATAACTCAGTCGAATCACACTAGGGTTGAACGCAGTATACTAAATTAATAACTACATTTAATTATATCTATCACAATATGGCTGCCAAACGCGAATTGAAACAGTAAATTAGTAGGTACTGACGAATTGCCGATGACATCAAAGTGAAAGTGACAAATGGCAACCAATCATTGCCAACGCACGCCGCTTCTTGTAGCCATCTAGTAGCGAGAAAAATGATTTTTGAATCGCGAATTATGAGTTCACAATGTTCACATTAATTTTACATCATTAATTTTTAACCAGATTTCAATTTGTAATCGTCCAATAACTGATAACAATGTTTGTTTTTCCTTTTTTTGCAGTCCAGCAAATGTATGGTTCCAATGGCGCCATGAAACAAGGTGCCAGTATGACGACTTTGACGGGTGCGGGGGGCGCCACAGCCACCGCAGTTCAGGGAAACTGGCGCCACCCTGCGGGCCCACTAGGGTTCCGCCTCAGCACGCCGGTCCGGGCCCGCCTCTACTGCCAGGCAAAGTGAGACATGCGCACCTCAACGCGCCTGTCAACGGCGGTGAAGGGGAACTCGTCTCGCAAAGCCAAAAAGACGAGTGGTTTGTCTAGCAGTAGGTGAGTTTCTCAGATTTTATATTTTTATTATAATAGAATAGTGGAAGCAGTACCTGCCTACGCGAGAAGATACTGCATTTTTGATTAGGGCAACTAGAATTGACATGCGCGTACTTTATACCAAAACAAGTGATTTGACACGCAGCACTCGAAATTTTGTCTCTTAGGGTATCAATGGGGGCTTCCAAACTTTGAAGATATAAGAAATTTCGGTTTTATTGGGGGAGTTGATATAACTTAGTTCCACCTGGCACGCAGGCCTCGCTATTGGGCCCATTGTAAGCTTTCCAGACCAGCTGGGGTCACCAAGCCGCAACGTGATGCCTGGACGTTTGATGGTCGGTCCACCCAAGCACTGGGACCGACAAGCGCGCGGTTTACTTGACCGGCGCAGGTGCGGTTGCCCGACACATCCACGCTCTGTGATGGCACGTTTCTGACTTCGTCCGTCTCCGTCGGTTTTCTTCACACATTTTTTTTTTTGAGCGAATAACTTTTTGTAACCGGTTGGTTATTAGCGGTTGACATTAGATTGACAGACACTGTCATTTTTTTGACATCTGACATTTCTCGCCAAAACGTTGCGGTTATAACTCTGGTTATCAGCATTTGGCGGGAAAACAGTGAGTTTAATTGACGGAGAAAATTCTGCGGTACTTTGGCGGTACCGGTAAGGGAATAAAAATTTAATTTCCTGGAAACTTTTTGTTTTTTTTTATCTGAAATATTGGTATCTTAATTAAACCTCTAATGAATCTCAATCAAGAATCAATGGAGAAATCATGATTCTTTTTGTATTTAATTTTTATTCTCTAGAAAATGGTGTTTTCGACATGTTCTTGTAGAATTCAAATACAAATATCGCGAAAACTAAACCTCCAATCAAAATTTGCAAGAATAGGCTAAAGTGAACGCGGAATCCAAAAATATGAACAATTTCCCCAAAAAAATTGAAGGGGTAAAAAGTAGGGGAGAGAAAGTGGTAGCACGTCCTATTATCTACGCCCCTGGAAATGTTTGATGAAACATGTTACTAGTGGTCGATAGGGACTTATTTCAGTGTACTTCGGTTCAAATTTGAACAATGGTTAAAAAGTTACGGCTAAAAAACAATTTAAAAACGTATGCAATATGTTTTCCATTTATCTCTTACTTTGAGGACAGCGTGTGGGGGTGGCAGCATTCGGCAAAGTAACTGTTGCACAGTTTGAGTTAAGAGTTTCTAAATGTTTAAGGAAATATGACAATCAGTGAAAATGGTGAATGTTGCATTTTTTTCGTTTGGGGGCGGGAGCTGGAGGCGGCGACTAATCAAAAGTGGCCTATATCTTCCCATTTTTAGTCAGCTATCTATATAGCGGAACAATTTGATCGCTATGTCTTCAGGGTTATGTTTTACATTCATCTCTTACTTTGGGGGCGGCGTGTGGGAGCGGCAGAGTTTGGCAAAGAAATTCTTCCACAGTTTGAGTTGGGAGTTTCTGAATGTTTGAGGTAACATTAAAATGTAATTCAGTGGAAATTATTGAAAGTTGCACTTTTTCTCTTTTGGGGGTGGAAGTTGGAGGCGGCGCCGTGTCAAAGGTAGCCTATTCTTTCTCATTTTTAGTTAGCTATCCATATAGCGAAAGAATTAGATCGTTATGTCTTCGGGCTTATGTTTTTCATTCATCTCTCACTTTGAGGGCAGCGTGTGGGGGCGGCAGCATTCGGCAAAGTAACTGTTGCACAGTTTGAGTTGGGAGTTCCTAAATGTGAGGGAATTATGACAATCAGTGAAAATTGTGGAAGTTGCATTTTTTTTGTTTGGAGGCGGCAGCTGGAGGCGGCGGGTAATTAGAAGTGGCCTATATTTTTCCAATTTCAGTCAGCTATCAATCTAGTGAAAGATTTAGATCGCTATGTCTTCAGGTTCATGTTTTACATTTATCTCTCACTTTGGGGGCGGCTTGTGGGAGCGGCAGAGTTTGGCGAAGAAATTCTTGCACAGTTTAAGTCAAGAGTTTCTAAATGTTCGAGGTAACAGTATCAGCTAAATCAGTGAGAATTGTTGAAAGTTGTACTTTTTTTCTTTTGGGGGCGGAAGCTGGAGGCGGCGCCATATCAAAAGTAGCCTATCCTTTTCCATTTTTAGTCAGCTATCCATATAGCGAAAAACTTAGATCGCTATGTCTTTAGGTTCATGTTTTTCATTTATCTCTTACTTTGGGGGCGGCGTGTGGGAGCGGCAGCGTTCGGCTGAGCAAATGTTGCACAACTTGAGTTGGCAGTTCCTAAATGTTTGAGGGAACATCTCAATCAGTAACATTTGTGAAAATTGTACTTTTTATCGTTTGGGGGCGGAATCTGAGGGCGGCTACTAACCAAAAGTAGCCTATCCTTTCCCATTTTTAGTCAGCTATTTATATACCGAAAGAATCAGATCGCTATGTCTTCGGGTTTATGTTTTTCATTTTAAAGTGATTGGGGGCGATTTTTAGCAGTTTTTTCATGTCGGCGGCGCATATTGATGACGGAATGTTTCTTGGCTTACGTTTATAAGTGGCAACTATGTATTGTTCAAAAAATAAGAACACCAGAGCATCAGGTCTGGTAGAAAGTGCAATATTATGTTATTTCAAGTTTATCGGGGGCGGTTTTCTCTATGTTGGCGGCGCAATATGGACATCCAATATAGCCTAGCCCTCCTTTGGGAGTGGCAGCTATGTAACAGCGAAAAAATTAGAAAGCTAGGTCGTCTAGTTTGGGAGGAGTTCGAGGAACGGACGGACGGACGGACGGACAAAGCGGTTGCAATAGCGATTTTCATCAAGATGGAAAATGCGCTAAAAACGGCTTAAATGGAACTTATACGCAAGGGGAATCAAATCCCCCTTGAAGTTTGTAACACCAGCTGGGAGACACCCTGTAGAATCCGTTCAAAACTTGAATCATAGGGGTCAACCATAGGCGGCCATCGGACATCTGGATTACCCGATGTTCTTGTGGGTCCATCGCAGAGGGGTCCATCGTCTTCGATTCTTCTTCCCTAGTCGCCAAGTCAAGTTTTTGAGGTTAGGTTAAGTACATCTGACGTTTGGAAATTCTTTCAAATTCAAATCTGCTGCCGCCACAATTTGTTCTCCCACCATAACAATAACCAGCCCCATGACCAGGTTATGAAATGTATACCGGTGATGATATCAAAATGGCAGCACTTTCTTTACCGCTTATAACCAATCCTCGCTCAAACGTCAAATTCTATAACCAAGTATAACCGGTCATGAAAAGTTATTCGCTCGAAAAAGACTATTGTCATGCTACCGGCTGCAGGCGAGATGTAGGTACTCGGGGAGTTCGCCCGGGAGCACCCAAGGAGGAGTTATGAGCCGGCTCAGAACCAAGTAGACCCGCCCAGTGGTTCGCCCACTAGCACTACCACTCGGTGGTCTCCCATCCAAGTTTTCAACCAGCTCAGTGTTGCTACAGTCGATATATCATCCGACTGGAGCAGTGTATTACACGCTATGCCGGCGCTCCTCGTTGGCATCAATTATTGTCGCTGTGTCCGTTCCATCCATCCTTCACACCTGAAAAAAGTCGGTTGTGTCCGAGAGAAAAAGATAGAAATTTTTGTACGAGACGCCACGCCGCGCCGCTTAGGGTGAAAAGTTGGAATTTGATAAAAAGATTGAAGCAAATTTGAAGCATCTTCCGTAATAAATGAACAAAGAATTGAAATTTTTTTTGGGAAAATCAAATTTTCCGGGAAAACCTCGAAGCTTTTCCCATAAGCCAGCCCTGTTTTGCATTTTCAAGTGGAAAACTCTAGGAAAATTCAACGAATTTTCAAATAAATTGTCGGAAAATGTTCAAGAACCAGCTACCTCTTGTTTAAAAGAAGAATTGGTGGAAATCTGTTCACGGGATGCAAAGTTGAAAATTTGCAGTTTTTGAGAGAGGAAAATGCATTGACTCGGTTTCAAAAATCCAAAAAAAAAAGTGGTTTCAACTCTTTTCCAACAAGGATTCCAGCAAGTCTGCTTCTAAAATTATTATTTTGTGGGGCTTACCGCAGGTCTAAATCGCCTCGAAATTCGCACTTCATTTTTTTGAAGTCACGGATTGTGCAACTTTTATTTTGTAAAATCACCGCCGAAAAACCGAGACTGTGTCGCATTTGAAAATTGGCCTACACGACGCCCAATGCAATCTACTTTCGATATCAATCGTATTTTGCCGGAAAAAAGTCGATCCTCGGGCAGGAAAGAAGGTTTGAGTAGAATCCTGTACCAAATGCGGCCAATCCTGGTCAAAACCAGGGTGAGCGGCCGTCTCGGGTAGTTAACGGCTAGGAAAAAAATCCAAAACTCGTAACGCCAGACTGGAAAATGGTGAAAAGCTCTAACTGCACAATATTTTCCCTTGTTGAGTGGTGGGCCGTAAAAGTAAAAATCGTGCAAGGACTCTATCGATGCCTGCCTCCGGACTATTTCCCATTCCTCGAATGCAGAAGAAGTTTGCATTCGAAAGGTGCAGGTTGAATGAGTTCTGTTCTGTTATTCTGGAGGTCTCTTCAGAACCCCCCCTTAGTAATAATCAAGAGGTAAACCACTGACGGAATTTTTGTACACCGATTTCCAATGATTTCCAAATGACTTCCACATGATTTCCAAATGATTTCCAATGATTTCCAAATGATTTCCAATAATTTCCATGGAAGTGTACACCAGATTTCGAAGGTGGTTTACCAGAGCGAATTATCTGGAATATCTGTTTCGTGGAAAATGTCATTTACAACGGACTTACCAGATTGGGATTGGTGCTTGGCCATGTAGGGCAGACCTACCGGAAAACCTGTGCGAACTACGAATAGAAAAATATTCCATCGTATCAGCATCTCTCTAGATTTTAGTGTGTGTCACCATTACAAAACATGAAGAACAACTGATCAGCTCATGCACCCCGCCAGGTATGTAGGACCTATGTGCACGCTAAAATTGGACATGTCAGAGCTAAATAAACACATTCGCTAGGGACACCCCCTGAAATATTAATTTGATGGGCATCCGCCATATCGATTGCTCCCCTTTCCCTTTCATGCCGCCAGAGTACACAAACACGAAGGGCAGACATGGGCATCCGTTCACATTATTCAGAGGCCCCGGCCGAAAAATTTCCAAAGGGCCAACCTGAAAAATTGATGCGAGAAACTTGATTTGGGTCACCTCTTTCTTTCAGGAGTCGTTGAGTTTTATGGTCCCGTTTGAAAGTTAAACGTATCGGACGTCCGCAAACAATAATGGAATTTATGTAAGGAATAGGAGTAGCGGTCCTCCACGCCACTTCTCCCGTTCTCCTTTCGGGTCCTTTCCATTTTATTATCCAGCGCGGCCACGGGTTATATAGGTGGCCACGTACGGGTTTTAGAGACCTCGGATGAGGGGGTCGGGGCTCTATATTTTATTACGTGCAAACTGGAGACATATTTTTTTTAAACACGCGCGCCAGAAATACATAAAACTGAACTAAGTCTTCTCGTAAATTATTCATTGCAATTTTTCGGTGACGAGCTTCCGTCAGTTGAGTTTTTCCATGTAACTAGGTACCTACTCGTGAAAGTTGAAAAGAGCATGAGAAGCTGAAAATGTATATAATGGTCTGAAAAGGCAAGTTCGTTTCTTGTAAGTAGGCACTAACAAGCAACAAGCTACGAAGTACACTGCAACAAGGAAAATGTATTATCCAGCTGTCAAGTACCTACGTAACGCAGAGACTCTTTTCTCGAATAAATATTAAAGAAGAAGGAATCACGTTTTGTATACGTCCCGTGATATCTGAATAAACCGAGCTGAAATATTGTGCTATGGACTTGTCACTACAGTGATTAATCTCAAGGGGCGGTTTTTTAAACCCCCACATTAATCTTAATACGTCTCAAAACTTGACTTGTTCTTGCACCATGAAGAGCCAGAGAAAAACGAATCTCAATTTCCCACCCTGTAGCTTTCAATTTTGACGCTTATTCTCCTCGCACAATTTTAGCGATGATGATTATTGTCGTCGATGGCTGGTAAATTAATTAAACTTGGAAGATTTCGAGTAGTTTAAATTGCCGGAGTCGTATACCTAGTTGGTGCCTTCGCACTATCCACCACACTACGACTCTGCCACCTAGCACCACTACGACCGACGCTACCCATAGCAATTCCAACTTGCCTGGTTCCAAGATCAACAGCGGAACTCGTGTGTGCTGCAGATCCGCCACTAATTTCAGAACTTCCGGGTGCGGAACGTCACAATTATTATTCGGATGGGACATAATGCGGAGTGGAGCAATTTAATTTGCGATCCGAGAGCAGAGAGAAGCCGGGCGGGGAGCGAGCGCGCGATTGATCCGCAAACTCCAGTATTTATAATGAGAGTTATAAAATAGTTTCGTTTGCGTTGGAGGTACATGTCCTGTCGAGCAGCGCTCCAGAATGTGGCCTCGCAAACTTACTTTCGGCATAGAGTCTTTCGGTCGTCTTATCTCCAGCAACATTGAAATTCAGCATGCAGTTATCGGAAGTTTTTGAGAGCTTGGTACCTGACTTTTGCATCTCGGCTTTTGCACTTTTCTTCAGTAGGTAAACATTATGAAGTTTTAAACTTGATAATTTTTCAAGTTTCTCCTTTTCCTGTTGGAATAACTTGATGACTTATCGCCACGAATGAAGTGGCTAGGTACTCTTTTTTCAATAAAATTAGCCAGAACCGCTGGAGCAGGCACATTGTTACTTAGCAGCTTGAGTGAGCGGCTACAGAGAACATTTAGAATGGAGTAAAAGTCACGTTTCTAGCCTTACGGATGATGACCAATTGGCGTTCCCCTAGAAAATGTAGCTTTTAGTTGATCGCCCCTCCTGGCTGTATAATAATGGGGGATGTGTATCATATACAGGGTGTCCGGTGTTCAATCGCGGAAACTTTGGCAATCGATACGGCATAAAAAAATAGGTAGACTTTCCCCCAAACACTTTGTTCAAAAACGTACAATAACAAGGATATAGCCCTTTGAAGTTTGAATTGAAAAATAGTTTTTAGCCTAACCTTTGAACCGCTCAGCCGTTCTGTTCAAATTGAAGCCAAAGTGCAATAATAATAGACGGTACCCTCCCCTTTTTCTACCTTATTTTTTACTCTCCCAATCATGTTTCAGAATCGTTCCAATTGTTACATTCCACGTTTAATTTATAGAAGAAAGTTACTGTTGGAATAATTTTGTTAAAGGCTTCGTTTTCGAGATATTTGGGTTTGAAACATTGGAAAACATCACGAAAACACCACTTTCGAAGGCTTAGAGATTAAAATCCAAGAAAAATATGGTTTTTCCCTCGGTTTTTCCACTGTCATAGGTTTTCTAGGTATTCTGAGTTGATAAACCACCATTTTTTTCTGATGAACGAGAAATTTTCAGGAAAAAAAAGGGCTCTTGTAAGTGAAGATTTTGACATGTTTTCCAATGTTTCAAACCCAAATATTTCGAAAACATAGCCTCTAATCAAAATTTTGCTGGAGTACCTAACTTTCTCCTCCAAATTGAACGTAGAATCCAAAATTGTAACCATTCCAAAAAATATTCAAGGAAGTAAAAAATAGGGGAAAAAGGGTGAGGGTACTCTCATTATCTTCGCTCCTGAATTTTTTTATAATAGGCGTTATTATTGATCAATACAGGGTGTCCGTTTTTTGAGGCTAAGCATGGGTATCTCGCTTATCTTGAGAGATACAAAGTCGATTAAGTGAGGAAAAAGTTGCGCATTTTCATGACGATCAACGATCCAAAAACAAATTTGACGTATCGATTTTAGTTTTTGAGATATCGTGAAAAAACTGGAATTTGAATTTTTGTTTTCATTTTGTATTCAAAAAACGGTTGAAGGTGGCCTTTTCTAATCTAGTCTAGACATTGTCAGGACACTTTTTCAAGGAGAATTCAAAGCTGCCAAAATCTTTATTCCAGCTTTCAAAGCAACCGAGATACGACATTCAACTTTTTTCTCTTATGGGCGCCATATTGGATTTTGATATTTTTGAATACGGTATTCTTTTCTGGTTACAACGATGTGCCACATGTCACTGTTGAATGAATGTTCAACATTTACATTTTTTTATTGTCGGTGCTGATTTTGTTTCCAAAGCACTCTTTGAAAAATAAAAAATTTTTTTGCTTAAAAGCATGGATTCAACAGTGGCATGTGACACATCGTTGTAACCAGAAAAAAAAATTGTATCAAAAATGTCAAAATCCAATATGGTGCCCATGAGAGAAAAAAAGTTGAATGTCATATCTCGGTTGTTTTGAAAGCTAGAATGGATATTTTGGCAACAGTGAATTCTCCTTGGAAAAGTGCCTCCACAATGTCTTAGTTAGAAAAGGCTATCTTCAAAATCGTTTTTCAAATAAAGAATAAAAACAAAAATTAAAAATTTCTGTTTCTTCTCGATATCTCAAAAACTAAAACTGACAAATCAAATATCTTTTTGGATCATTGATCGTCATAAAAATTAGCAATTTTTTTCTAATTCAACCGACTCTGTATCTCAAAAGATAAGCGATGCATATACCCATGCTTAGCCTCGAAAAACGGACACCCTGTATAGACTTCCGGTTGCACCAAAAAAACAGCTATATCATCATAATATCATGAAATAGCTAATTGACAATTTTCTCTGGTGAATCTAAATTCGTGCTGGATCGGACGTCCTGGACCTGACCACAGGAATTGCATCGAAGCTGTTGTGAACTGATCATTTTCCCACAATCTCCCATAAAACTGCGTTTTTGTTTGGTCACTATGCTAATATTCCCCAAAGAAAAGACTCAATTACAATTAACTATTCCATGATTGAACTTTTTGGTGCAACCGGGTTAGTTTATTAAACATTGATTTGAATCTGAAGAAAATCAGTTGAACGGTCCAAAATACTGAAAAAAAAAACATTTTTAATTCCAACTTTGAAGGTATTGTACATTTTTTAACGGAGTGTTGGGGGGAAAGTCCACTTATTTTTTGATGCTCAATCAATTGCCAGAGTTTCGTGATTAAACACCGGACAACCTGTACACAAGGCCACCTTCTTTAAAAACTTATTATGAATTTTGTCTTCTCGTAGCGCGTCTTCATCCTATAGCTAATGAAACTGATCCATAATCGTCGTATTGTCCTTCTCATATAGGCGGTTCCCTTTGCTTGCAGCTTGTGCGCAAGTGTTTGCGTATCAACATTCAAAAATATTCTCTCGTTTATAGCCATGTGATATTGGATATTGGTCGAGTTCATGCAACGTGAACGTAAAGTGCGTCCACTGAAGCAACCAATCGAATTCAACTTATTTGAATTTAAAGCAATTCAATTGGTTTCTTCGCCGGGAGCGCTTTATCGATCGAATTGTTACATGAACTCGACCAATGACGGCGCAAATGACCTTATGGTGACTAATATCTTATACGCATAGTTATCTTACAATTCAGTCTTGTCATTTGATGCGTTTTGGAGTTCAGTGAATTGTTCAAGTGGTGCCCGTGATCGAATTTTGGCTTCTGGCTTCGACAAACAGTGACTTTCGAGGGAACTGTTGTACTACGCTTTTAATTGACTCAAATCGCGTTAGCTTCTTCATCGCTGTCGACAGCTGACCGACAAGCCAAATTACTGATTTTTCCAGCTTGTTGGAGTTGAAGATTGGTTCACGCCTCGCTTCACGCACTTCTCATGTAAACCAATCAGCGCAAAACTAGTCGATACGGCTGAACCTGCGCCACAAGGACCTAAGATAAATGAGAACGGCTGTAGGTACCAACTTATGGGCATCGTTTAGTTGCTGTGTGTTTTTGAAGACGTGTAATCTTTGCTTTTATCCCAAACTCTGAGATGTTTCAACGAAAGGGCACATGATAACGATAAGCTAAGCCACTCTACTCTACTTTGAAATTTCAAATAGCATTACCTATCTTGTGATATATCAAATTGAAGGCATCAAAATTTTCATTCTGACAAGCATGCTCTAATTTTCTTCAAGACCAGTCCTCAAATTCTTCTAAAAATTTTTGAACTGTTGTTAATTAAAGGAATGTTTTCCCCTTAGTAGCACCCGATTCTTGAGAATAGATTTTCTAGCAAAAACAGGTTTATTTTTATTTCGAGGGTGACATCTAAAACACATTTTTATCTTCATTCCCTTTGCCTCCACCCTACCCTACTTTAAAACAGCTTGACTGCCATGAGTACCACATGTGGTACACGCTTGCATTGACTTTACCACTATGACGGTTTCCATGGTGAATTTGCGGTGTGGCCATTATCATTTTTTTGCAATCTAATCAGATTTTTCAACGGATATGCCTTATGAAATGGTACCTAGTTGAGGATAATGAGAAGAATTTTATGCTATTTTGCCTTGAGTACCCAAGCTGGTACTCATGGCCTCAGGAGGTGAATTTGGGTCCGCATGACGACAATAATCAGCTGTTGTGAAAAACAGGAAGGAATGAGGTTACGATTTAGACCTAAAGTTTACACCTTTACCTGATTTCACCTGAAAAATGGATTCTGATGAAGAAATTCGGCTGGACTCAAGTTGTATGAAAAAGTGCGGACACCGTCAATTAGTGATGATAGGAGCTCAGTGGATTCGCAATTTCACGACAGTGACGCTGATTTATGCATATCAATGATTATTTTGTTTGTATTGCTTCTGTTCCTCAAGTTATGTTTTTCCAGAAATAGTTGTAATAAAGTTTAGTTATTTCGAAGTCTACTGACCAATTCTGCGAGCAATTCTGCTACAGGCTAAAATCTGAAATCGGGTCTTTGAGGCCACAGAATTTTATTCCCCATATAAAATCAATGGTTTGAGCGCCTGCTGAGGTACACACTTCGTTTGAATTCAGACTGTGCCGTGTACCAGTACAGGTACTCAATTTCTTTGTTGGCAACGCAAACTGAGTACGATATCTGGTACTCAAACGGCTTCTGGCAATGTATACAGTATGGCCGTGGCAGTCAACCTGTTAAAGGAGATAAGGGGATGGGTTTGAAATTTCCAAAAATATGTTTGGCAGGGAGAGAATTTCATAACTTGCAATTTGATGCGTCACAAGATAGGTAATGTCGTTATGTAGTTTGGAATTTCAAAGTAGGGTAAGGTGGGGGCGAAGTGGTTGATGATAATAATTTGGCAATACGTATCCTAGATGTCACCCTCAAAATACAATTCGACCTGTTCCAGCGTTTTCTTGGAAAAAAATTTGGCGGCGAGAAATCTGGGGTGGAATGTTTGAAAATGAACATCTGTATAATATCATCTTAATCAAATATCAAATAATACAATTCGAACTCAAAAGAAAAAATCGCATAATTTCCAATATTTGAATAGAGGACTCTCGATGTATCACCCTGTACAGGTCCAAACTTTTACACTAACGTTAGCGTTGCTTACATTACTAATTTATTGATTTATTTGCGTGTTTGTTGTCTTTTAACATTGCTCTACTCGGCTTGAGTATACATGTGTACACCTACCATCGATGCTCTTGGCGACGGTGTTGCTTTACGTGAAATTCTGTTAATTCCCTCGCATGCCTGATGCCTTGAAGTATAGCATCTGCGGAATGCCTTTGATAGATGGCGCCGCTTGGAGGACTCACATATTAGGAGTCCTCTTGGGTGTATATTACCATGAGTTCTCTGACTGCCACAGCATCGGATGGTTGAGCTGAACGCCTGCGCACTGATGAGCTCCCAGTAGGGGCGAAACACGTGTCTGTGCGGTCTCGGTTCGACCGTCTGATGTTGTGGTAGTCGGAGAGCTTTGTTTCATAAAAATGCGAGGTGCCCGCTTTATGGCCCTAAGAGGCGCAATATGTATTTATTTGCTTGTTTGTTGTCTTTTACCCTTTAGAGTACTTATGCTTATATTTTGTGAGTATGTATTATGTATGGGGCGGGTCGGAAGTTAGGTGGAAGAACAGCTGGTCTAAGTAGGGTCCGCTCAACAATCTGAATATTGCTTCCTGCTCAACACAGGTGTCTCACAATCAAAAATGTCAGAAAAATGTTGGAAAAATTGTTTTTTGTTTGTTTTGAAAGAAATAAGGGAGAAGTCTCAATTTATCTTAAAACATTCCCGTGTGTGATCTGCATGGGCATCGGTTGAGGGATCAAGCCGAACGGCTTGGAGGCATTTTTGAGGAAAAATAATGTTCGAGGGTTCTGATTGACCCTGTATACATACCTAATATTCATTACAGAGGCAGTAGTTCATATTTTTCACGCATTTTTTCACTCCAAGTGGTTTGCTTGAATCTTTTTGAATAACCAATCTGAGAGGACTCGTAGGACCTCCCTTAGACCCCCTTCCCAAAATCTTCCAAAATGAAAGACCCAATTTTTCTCAACATTTGTCTGGGTCTGGTCCCTGTGAGCGCAAATTTCAAGACACCTGTATATTAACAAATACCATTATTATTATTATTGTTATCCGTCTGACGTCTATAGTTTTTTTTTGTGTCGGAAATGGTGCCTACTACTGTCCATTTCCTGAAGGTCCACGGCCGTGAACGTGACCTGAACGTGATTTCATTGCTTAACATTTCATTTTCAGCCCCGGGCACCTGACCCTAATCCCCCAGTTCCAGGATATTATCATCCTTTCCACACCAAGGGTTCATAATCTACTTTTCGTCTTGTTCCTTTCAAATTAGGCCGTGATAAATTTGTTCCAACATTGTTATTATCAATATTACGAGCAGCATTTCAATTAGACTAATGCAAAAATTTCAACGACGGCAAGCCGCATCTGCGCTGATTTATCCCTAATGAGCATCTGAATGGGGCCAATTGTTATTATAAAATCCCGGTCGAGGCGTTGTTATTATGATAATCATTCTCTAACTACGAAAATGTTTCTTTTCCAGGGACGGCCGGGTCGTAGCCTGCAGGGTGAGTCGAGTGCAGAACCCAGCGCTCGGCCAACATCAGCAACAGTTACCTACGTCACCGAAACGTCATCAATCAGCATCACGTGACCTATATTTCGCACGCGATTGGCCACGTAAGGACTATACTAATAACAGTGCAATCTTCCTTGAGTTCTCACTTAATTATACTTTTTTTTTTTAATTGAGTATAATTATTATTATACTACTTGATTCATATTCTATAGGGATTCTATTAGACAAGAAATTTTACAAAGATCTTTTTGTGTGAGAGACAATATATTTAATGATTGTTACTTTGGGAAATTCTAGCGGGAGAGCTCTAGCCTAATTGATAGTGAATTTATAATTATTATTAATAATGATAATGATATTCTATAGGAGACTTTGATTGAACGATTATTGTTTTTTGGGAAAGTCCCGCGCTTTTGGATGTGAAGTCACACAGCTCAGTACTGCCGCGCTCCCAGTGATGATGGGGGTAGTGAGTCTGTCCCCATCAGATTTATATGCTTAGAATTGTGAATGTTGAGAGAAAGAAGAAATCTAAACGCACATTGCCAATAGACAAATACAATTTCCTGGGACACGTTCGTATCTTTAAGGGGGCACTCTATTTGTATAGCACCCAGAGCCTTCGGGAAGGCATCTCTAGAACAATAAAAGGCGATTGGCGAGGTGTATAGAACAATAATATGTAAGCTACTATGTATTTAGTGTAATTTTTCTATGGACGGTGCCATGGCCTCCATACACTAACGACTAACTCCAATGATGTTATTCTATGAAATTTCGTACCATTTTTTACTATAGCAACCAGAGTATGTTTGTACACACATATCTTTTAGGGATGATGTCTTAGGGAAATTTTAGCTTATAATACTCTAGACGAGAAGGGCAAACTTTCCGTTATCTTCCATCATCGGCAATATATCATTTCGAATAATATAGAAACATATCCTCTCTGACATATCACACACAGACCACAGACATACATACACACTCACCAAAGTTTGCCCCGTATACTAACTACGCAATTTTTGTGTCATATTGCTGGAATGATGTTATTAGCGAGCCTCTTTTGTGTCCCTGTGTCATATCCATATCACATATCATTTTTTCTCTCTCGTGCTTCATTGGGTATAAACGAAATTTTTCGGCGCACATACCAAAAGCTGATGGTTTATGTTTGTAACTACCATGTAAAAAATCACATTGAATGTTTGGCATAATGGTACAACTTCATACTCCTGTTGACCAATCGTTAGAGAAACGCAGTCCTTTAGCAAACAAAATATTATCATTGAAATGTCCGTGTGTGTTCTTAATGGAGTACAGAAATGTTTCTTTAATAAAAAATACAATGTAATATGCGGATTTTCATTTCCCTTTCAACGGCCAAAATTTTATATCAAATACCAAAGTTAAGAGAGTTTTTTATGTACAGGGTCCTGCAACAGTGCACGGGGCTTTTCCAGCGCTCTTCTCAAACCAGATGAAAAGAAGTTTTTTTTTTCAATATCTACATCGTGAAATTGTTTTCAGCTTTACCAGGTTGTTCCGCTTTATACGAGGGTGCAGTGAAGTCTGGTAAAATTGTAAACGAGGGTGGCTCAATCTCTAATTTCAAATTAATTTATGGTGCAGCATCTTTCATTAGGCCACGTGAAGATTTTCTGACAGATCTGTCATTTAGTTCAATATTCATCGGCCATTTTAGGAAGATATAAAGGGTGTTTCAAAAGTAACGCCCCTATTTTCATTCTCAATAACTTTTGAAATAAAATGGATATCCTCAGTTGATTCTATAAAAAGTATAATTGAGCATTCAAAATTATTCATTGAACATTATAACCGACCAAAACGGTCTAGAAGTACTTGTGGCTCGGTACCTACAAACGTTCCTACGCGAATAGTGCTGATTTTCCCCCGGCTAGACAAAGGGTGCGTATTAGGGGGGTTCAATAAAATAGACAAAGGTAGTAGTTAGGGCGCCACAAGATTTTGGAAAAGTAGCACACGGTAAATCTTAAAAACACGCGTAGGTGGGTCTTAATTAACGGCACAAGAATTAAAACAGTTAGATTGACAGTTTAATGAAAATGAAAACGTTTTACACTGTAAATAATTGTAGATCCTTGAATACTTAATTCTTTTGATTAAAAAAGAAAATAATAACAGATATTGTATCTTCGGTGTTTTTGGAAGTTACATTCAAAGAAAACTATTATTTCATTACTACGGTAAGTACGGTACTAGAAAAAGATATTGGCCTGGACTCAACTCACTGACATTAAGGTGAGTTCACAACGCCGATGTCAGAATGACACGGCAGTCTGATGGACTGAGTAGTAAGTCAGCTATAAGAGCAGTCAATCGAACGCGTTTCCAGCACTGCACCTTTTGTGTGACCAACCCTTCACCTCTGGGGTGACCACGTCCCCTAAAGTTGCTAAATGTGAACCAAGGAACCTACTGGAAAATAGTCGGGGTATGGTACAAAGCGCTATGTGATACCACTACAGTACTTATAGTGATAAGTTCAGGGAAAATGGCGTTCTCAGATGGGGGCGAAATGTAATTATACAGGGCTAAACAAACGCATACGACCTGGCTCTTGCTGAAAGTCCTTGATGCTGTCAGCAACTCTCGGCGACGAGTTCAGGTGAGTGAGGTAGAGACCATCGCAGTGAGAAAACTGGTTATTACAACATAATATCGCTTATTTTGGCCACCACGCTCCCTCTGGAAGACATCCGCACGTCGCACTGCATTTTTCATAACGTTTTCACACAAGCCTGGCTGTATATCAGTGATGATTGTGTGTGATTTTTCTGGTCGCCTAGAAACCGTATGCCAGGTCACTGTGGAATTGGCTGGAGGACCCGTGGAAGATTCGAAAACACTAATCGGAGGCATATATAAGCAGAACTATATAAGCCTAGGCAGTAGTATTGAATGCGAAGTGGTAGAGAGCGGATAGAAAGCGACTAGTAACCAGCGATATTCTCAAGTAGTAAATAGAATTTTTTTTCCTACTAGAAAGTCGACATTACCCAAACCAAAGGTAGGTGTTTGCTTACAGGACGTCTTGGTATGCGAGGTCATCTAGCGTGACTAAATAAACAAGCCCCAAAAATATATGAAAAACTTGATTAAAGTTTAAAGAACATCCCTGAGCCCGATCCTGGCCATTCCAAATTCAGTACCTACCTACAACAGCTACAAGAATCTACGATTGTGTCTGTGTTTACGCATTACACGAATCTGTTTGTTATTAATTTAGAATTTAGCAAAAGGCGTTGAGCCATAAATGATGATAGTTTTGCGTCACAAAGAATCAGAAATGGATCGTTTCGTAAAATTTCTCTAAGATGTGAATACCTAAGCTCGGATTCCACCAAAACTATGAGTTTAACACACAATTAGTGAAATTTTGTTTCATTAATCGGTCAAAACAAAATCCAATGTGTTACTGTTAACACTGAAGGCATTAACGTTTTAGCGGAAGGTAAGTATTTTTTTTATGTAACGATTTTTGATGTATCAGTTTGAATAATACTTTTGGTAATTATTGACGACCACTACTTCTCGACTTCAGCCACCAACTTTTCACGGTAGGTAGACACCACCACAACATCACTTTCGTCGACCGTAGTTTCCTGGGGAAACCACTATTTCCACAGATTTACTCCTTCTTTCCATTACTTCTTTCCATTACTTATCCACCAATGTCCTACGACGTACGTCGTATGTCCTGTACGGAAGTACAGGCAGAAGGAAGCGTCCTACATAGCTGTTTAATTGGTTGCCTAACTCTTAGAAAATTCTAGCAATGTTATAGTGTGATGCTTCTTTGCAGGATAAGTAATGGAAAGAAGGAACATTTTACACTTTCTTATTGCTGTGTTCTTTTTCTGTAAAATGTTCCTTCTTACTCCCCGTCCCGTTAGTTTGAAAAGATAGAGGTTATTTGGAACAACTTGGAAAATCTGTGGAAATCGAGGTGGAAATAGTGGTTTCCCCAGGAAACTACGGTCGACGAAAGTGATGTTGTGGTGGTGTCTACCTACCGTGAAAAGTTGGTGGCTGAAGTCGAGAAGTAGTTGTCGTCAATAATTACCATACTTTTTGATAGGTACCTTGAAAATTGAACAGACTCAAGCGAGGACTCAAGTTTTAAAATACTCTCCATCTGTATTATATGTGGAGTGTGCATCCATAAAATTCTACCAGATCATAAAGTATCGATACATTTTATTGGAGACACTGAGCTGCGTTAATATAATGCAAAGTTAACATGCGATGCTTTGCATAAAGTGCATGTTACCAAATTAAACTCCAGTCAGTTTATGCTAAATACAAGGTGCAGCAAACGAACCGTGCCACATTTCACTAACACAACCTCTCTAATTTGCAAGCCTTGGCGTTTCAATAAGCTTGATTTATTATTGATGCAAACTACTGCAATCGTCAATCGTCAAAGAGCTGACATTTTATTTAATAATAATGATAAATTGCCTGTCCTACGTTTGTTTCTAAATGAGATTGAGATTTTCTCATTCCTCGTCCCATTCAATCACTTACACAGGGTCATGATAAAAATCAAATGATTTCACCATATTACATAATGTGAGGTCATAGCTGAACCACAGGTTGAACTAACATTGGAAAGCGATAAAACAAAAATTGAAGACGTCTACAGCTGGAACCCGCCTTTGTATGTAAGACATAGGTAATCCTCAACACAATTATTAGGTACAGGGCGGCGACAAAAGTGGTGTGCCTGATTTAGAAATGTGGAGGCCCTGGGGCAGCAGTATCTTGTGGAGGCCTCAAGTTAAGCCTCGAGTTAAGCCTTGAGGATTTTTTTAGGAATAATAATAATAATAATAATAATAAATAAGGTGTTTTTCTCTCGATCACTCTAGTGTTTTTATTCTGAGGGAAGAGGGGCAGGGGCAAAATGGTCCGATCGGAATATCTGAGGAAGTCTATTAATTTATTTTAAATTTAGTGAGCGTGGTACAACTTTAAAATAGGGAATATAAGTTGCAAATGATGATATGTAGGCAAACGCCTTTGCAGGATTATGACTGAGATCTAAATAAACGATTTGACCCGCATATCAACATACTAAAAGTCACAAGCCGTCACAGGTGGGATTCACCTCCTGGGAGACTGGAAAAACTCCAGTATACCTGGAATTTCGCTGTAACGCACATAGGTAGATAGAGAATGATGGGCAGGGTTGGGCAAAATACTTCGAAAAATGTATTTAAATACAAAATACAAAATACACGATCCAAGATAGTCGAAATACAAAATACAAACTACTTCTTGAAATGTCTTTGAAATACAAAATACAAAATACGTATTTTGGAAAACTAAGCAATTCCAAAATACAAAATACAACCTGAAGTATTCCAAATACAAAATACATTCTTATTGCGTATTTCAACCATTTTATTGGAAAAACCGTGGAATGCAAGTATTTCAATGGGAACACTTCATTGATTCAGTCGCAACATCAAGTAAATTATTATGAACTATGAAAAGACAAATAAAATGAACATAAAGTGAAGAAAACTTCATATTCAAACCTATTCCTTACTTCATTCATCAATTCTTCAAAATAACAAATGTTGATTTCCTTTGGGGACAACCAGCTTTTCGAAAATATTGTCCGACATCCGACATGGAACCTCTCGTGGCTGAGAGTAGGATGCACTTACCAGCAAAACGTAAAACGTAAAAGATGCAATCGAACTCATTATCGATCCCAGATAGCGTGCCAAAGCAAAAATGTCAATGAGGTGAATATAGTAATTACCAGAACAATTTCGGCCCGAACAGACTAAAGAGCATGGGAAACAAATGTATTTTGTATTTTGTATTTTGAAAATCAAAATACTTTTCCGAAAAATGTATTTAAAATACAAAATACTAAATACTAGCTGCCTGAGCTATTCCAAAATACAAAATACAAATACTTCTCAATCAAATGTATTTAAATACAAAATACAAAATACTTAAATGTATTTCAACTACGTATTTCAAATACTTGTATTCGAAATACCGCCCAGCCCTGAATTGATGGGAAGTCGTAGAGACGTGATTTTTGTGTGGATTGTTCGTTATAACGTCAACGTCATCTGTCATAGAGAATGTGGTACAAGGTCGTGGGTACAACTCTATAAAGTATATTAGGTGTAAAGTTGTAGTAAATAAGTCTTCTCCACTTGTCTTCAAGTGGAGAAGACTTATTTACTACAACTTTATACTATACAACTCCATTTTGAGCACCATGGATCCCTTTATCAATTTTATATTAGGTGTGCTTGTGTCATAAAGGACAACGAAAACCGCACATTTTACAGTAACAATTCTACCACCATTCTCTTCTAAACTGCTCAACATTTGAAATGTCGGTATCGAAAATTTTGCCCTTTTTCAAAATGGTATAACTTTGAATTGTCGCAACCGATTCCGATTGTGTTTTCACGGTTGTTTAGATACATCTTTCAGTAATCTACTAAGTTGGCGAGAATTTAAATTTTATTCTTATTACATTCGTTACAGGATGGAATGTAGAGCATTGCAATACAAGCAGTCAATACATCTCCGTTTTTGTGAACTTTTTTTTAAATTCTTACGATGTAATCATCAAGCCTGATGTCTTGTCTCGAAACGGTTTTTGAATTTTCCAGACTAGAAGTCCAACAATGATGATGATATGATTTTTTTTAATAAAAGTTGCATTTTCAGACATCTTTAAAAATTTAGAAATTGAGATTATATTTTTGAAACATATTCAAACTAAAATTTAAAAGTGTGTTTCTGAACCAACAAAACATCAACATATTCAATTTGAGGTAACTCAAAAATTCCGACATTGATCCGATGCAATAAGTGCGTCCTCTAGTGGTGGATTCCAATCAAAATCACATAAGTTTATTGGACGCGTAAACCATGGCTGCATACCAAATTTCAGCTCAATTGGATGAACCGTTTGAGAGTTATCATGGACAATTACACAGATTTAGACACACAGGCAGACAGACCAACTTTTTTCATTCGAGAACGCGAATCGGGGGAGGAAAACGGAGGTTTCTGCGGGCGCAGCAGTTTTTAACAGTTCAAACAACAAGCATGCAAAATTACAGGTTCTTATCTTCAAAAATGCGATTTTATTGCCAACCGAAATGACTAAAATGCAACTTATACGAAAAAAAATCATGTCATCATTGTTGGACTTCTGATCTGGAAAATTCAAAAATCGTTTCGAGATAGGACATCAGGTTTTATGATTATATTGTTAGAATGTGGAAAAAAAAATTGTTCACAAAAATGGGGATTTATTGAACTAAGCACAATTTTGCAATGCTTTACACTTCACCCTGTAACGAATGTATTTGAATTAAATAAAAAAATCTCGCCAACCGAGTAGATTACTGGAGAATGTATCTAAATTCTAAACAACTGCAAAAACGAAATTGGAATCGGTTTAGACAATTTAAAGTTATACCGTTTTGAAAAAGGGCAAAATTTCAGATACCGACATTTCAAATGTTGAGCAGTTTAGTCCGGGAGACGGTCCCATGTTCAGTACCCCGATCGAGTTATGTTTTGAGACTATCATCTATGTATCGAGAAAATATGTGCAACCATGGAATGGCATTCCTGCCTAAGTAAATCCTGCCGGAAATGTAATTAATGAAATAATTTAAAAATTGTAGAATACAACCTTCAAATTTTGTTTCAACAAATGTCAGTCACATTGTTGATGGCACACAATAATCACCCCTTTGACGCGCCACTGTCAGAACTTACATGGTGCTGCTAAGCAACTATCGTTACGAATACGCAAAACTATAGTAGGTTCACTTGTACCGTGATTCTAGTTGGCTGTGAGATTTTGTTTCTAAGTTTCCAAATCTGATATTTAAAATTTTCCTAGAACTTGGCAGTTGGTTGCCATTGATATTTGAAAGTTCAAGCTTGACAACATCAACAACATTACCGTTTATGTCAAATAGACTGAAAATCACGAGTTTCACGGAAATTGTGGTGGAATTGTGCTCATTACTGTGAAAACTGTGTTTGCGCCTCATCTTGTGTCTTGAACAATAACGTCCAGTGCCCATTTTGAAGCCCTCGAGGGTGTCATCAAGAACTCGCTTCTGGGAGAAAATTGGCGGAGTATAGGTCCCGGGCATGTACCCCATAACGTTCAGCTTTGCGGAGAAGACGTGAATTTATTTTCAAAAACCACATAATATGGAAGCATTGTGAACTATTCTTGGTTTTTAAATCAAGTACCCACACTCAGAAAGACTGGGAACTGTGGGAAGCTACACCGCTACATCCTTCGAATTTTTGTTTGGATGGGATTCATCGGCGTTAATACTTGATTTCACTGATCAGGACATCGTACTGGAACAAGAAATTTGCGGAACTTGTGAAAGGTGAACTACATCCACTCCATACTTGCAATTTGCAAAGTTGATTTCGGTATTTTTTCCATTTTTGACAGCAACAGTCAACAGTCAACACACCAACATAACCTATCTTTCGAAGCCAGACGCTCAGGCGCACACTAGGCAGTTGGACGTGAAGTCTACAATGCCAAACTGTAAAATTTGCCCAGCCTACTAGAATCACGGTACAAGTGAACCTACTATATATATATGCCGATCACGTTTTAAATTCAGTAGAAATTAAAACGCGGTTGGCCATGTTCCCTAGAGTGTAACGGACGCTGACAGACTAAGTTCCGTGAAAACGGGCTTTTTGTGGCGAAGTCCAGTGAGGTTAGGAAATTTTGACATGAAATGCCAATTCTGGCGTCTCCTTGCATCATATTCCGCTACAGTGTTGTCTTGGCTGTTATGACTGTTATCTTGTCAGAATGGCAGGTAAGTAACAGAGTGCCGAGCCGTTTACGCCCAACCTGAATTACAGCTGAAGAACTCCAAACTGCAGATTGCGAGGTGAAAAGACACTGGAAGGACATATGGGACACTGAAGCTGCAGTCAAAAACAGAGCATACATACAATCTTGCAACAGCGCTGTACTCGATTGACAGTACGAATTTAAGGTCGTCTGGGGAAAAACTGATCCAACATAACAAATTTGAACATCCCCAAATATCGCAGAATTGCCAACTTGGCGTGCAAAAATTACCGTTCTAGTGCTGAATTTAAAAGCTGATCGACATATAGATGAGTTTCTGGCCAGTGATGTGAGTCAAGTATTTACCGGGTAGGTAGGTAGAGTTGACGGCACACCACAGGGACCTGTGGGCGGAGCCTAATTGCGCGAACTTAGTTCATCTAGTGGTGCACCTAGATTTGCAGTGAGATTTGAGGTTTGCCTGTGACCGGGTAATGGTCCACCACTCCAGCTGACGGTGTTAATTCCTCTATTTCAACTTAATGACTCGTTCAAAACGATTTTTGTTTTTCTGTTTAGCCCCGCCCACAGGTCCCTGTGGTGTGCCGTCAACTCTAAATATAAAACGGGTATTTACCCGGTATTTTCCCGAGCGATATTTACCAACCCTACACAGTTTGACAGAAAAGTTGACACTGTTGACAGCTCGGTTGACAGTGTTGACGGTTAAAGGTTAAATGATTTCTTTTTACACGTTCCTGGATGCTAGATGCTAAATGATGCTTTATAAACATAACCTTCAAAGCACTTTATTATTATTCTGCTGCTGTGAGCAAAATCATAATTGTTTGTTGTTGTTTCCTCCAATTGTTCGTCACAATTAATGAAAATAGATACCCTATTAGAGACCCGATTTTGGTTAAATACCGGGTATTCACCCAAAAGCACTAGCGCCTCCAAAGTTTACAAATATATTCAACAGGTAGAGGCCGAAGTAGCAGCACTAAAATTATCCCGTTGGCACCACCTCTCCAAGGGCGTGGTTTTTAAAAATCATCCGTGACATCGTCAGGGGTGTTTTTTTATAATTGTAGTTTTGGGCTACGCTAGCTCCTGAGTCAGTCAAGATAATTGCCTAAAATCAACCCCGCAGTATACGTACAGCAGAAGCAGCAGCTGAAAATGTGAATCGCCCCCAAAGTAAGAGATAAATGAAAAACCAAAGAAAATGAAAACCAATTTACAGATGATAAAAAGTGACGTATTATTTTGAGGCCACTGAAACTTTGATAGGTGAATTACCGCTATTAGTCTGGTGCAGATTTCGGTGGATTCCAAAATTTTTTCTCTCTTAAAGATTCTCAAAATTGTAGCTGTGATGCATGTTTTAAAATATATTTGTGACGTCACAAATATACTAAAAACTAAACGAATAGCACTGTTAGATTGAAAACTCAAAAGACTGTTGAGGGAGCATCCTGGCCCCTTCTGGCAAAAAAATACAGAAATAAAAAGCCCACCTAAATTTCCCTGTTACCAACTCTTTGAAAAAAAAATCGAGAAGAATCTTTCTAATCATAAATATATTCACCGGTTACTGTTGTTGATGATTGAAAGAATTTTCATTCAAATCTATTTCATTGGCAAGTACCACATTCCGATAATCCGATAACAAAATATCACATTGAGTTTCGACGTTTAATTTCCACAAACACTCCAACGTCTCATTTCTGCGACGATGTTGACGTTCGTTGAAACTGTTTGAATTAAAACAAGTGAGTATGCCTTCACCTGCGTGAGTCTCAGTAGCGCATTTTCTTGAAGAGGCATATTGTGAATGTAAAGATATTTTATCATTATTATTATTATTACTGTTATACATTGTTGTTGAGTATTCTTTGTTGTAAAGCAATTCTTGTTGTTGGGGAAGATGTAATTTTTGCGAGAATTTTGGTAATAAAATTTCTTTATCTCTCTAAGGAGAAAAACCATTCTTTGCCCACTCTCTTCAATTGAAACTCATTGCGATATTTTGTTACCGGAATGGGGTACTTGCCAATGAAATAGATTTGAATGAAAATTCTGACAATCAACAATAATTTTTTGTTTGGGAACGACAGCTGGGGGCAGCAACTAATCAACAGTAGCCCATTCTTTCGCTAGCCGGCAGTATTCGGTGAAGTAACTGTTACACAGTTTTAGTTGGAAGTTTCTAAATGTTTGAGGTAACATTAGCATCCAAATCAGTGAAAACTGTTGAAAGTTGCATTTTTTTTTTGTTTGGGAGCGGGAGCTGGAAGCGGCGACTAATTAAAAGTAGCCTATCTTTTCCCGTTCTCAGTCAGCTATATATATAGCAAAAGAATTAGAATGCTATGTTTTCAGGTTTATGTTTTACATTTATCTCTTACTTTGGAGGCGGCGTGTGGGAGCGGCAGCGTTTGGCAAAGAAACTCTTGCACAGTTTGAGTTGGAAGTTTCTGAATGTTTGAGGTAACATTAGCATCCAAATCAGTGAATATTGTTAAAAATTGCACTTTTTTTCTTTTGGGAGCGGAAGCTGGAGGCGGCGCCATATCGAAAGTAGCCTATCCTTTCCCATCTTTATTCAGCTATCCATATAGCGAGAGACTTAGATCGCTATGTCCTCGGATCTATGCTATTCATTTATCTCGAGATTTATCTCTGTTACTTTGGAGGCGGCGCGGCGTGTGGAAGCGGCAGCGTTCAGTTAAGCAAATGTTGCACAGTTTGAGTTGGCAGTTTCTAAATGTTTGAGAAAACAACTCAATCAGTAACAATTGTGAAAAATGCCTTTTTTGTCGTTTGTGGGCGGAATCTGGGGGAGGCGACTAACCAAAAGTAGCCTATCCTTTCTCATTTTTAGTCAGTTATTCATATAGCGAAAGAATTAGATCGCTATGTTTTTAGGTTTATGTTTTTCATTTTAAAGTGATTGGGGGCGGCTTTTAGCAATTTTTTCATGCCGGCGGCGCATATTGAAGATGGAATGTTGCTGGGTTCACGTTTATAAATGGCAACTATGTACTATTCATAAAATGAGAGCACCAGAGCATCAAGTCTGGGAGTAATTGCAGAATCATTTTATTTCAAGTTGATCGGCGGCAATTTTCTCTATGTTGGCGGTGCGATATAGACATTCAATTATAGCTTAACCACGCTTTGGGGGTGGCAGCTATGTAACAGCGAAAAAATCAGAAAGCTAGGGCGTCTATTTTACGGGGACTTTGAGGAACGGACGGACGGACGGACAGACAAAGCGGCTGCAATAGCGATTTTCATCAAGATGGAAAATGCGCTGAAAAAAAAAGAGCAGGGTAACAGCGCCAGCGTCTGAGTGAGGTTCGAACATGTACCTGTTGAACATACCTGAACCTGTTTGAATATAATGTTTGTGCCAATGACTTCTAAAAGTCGTCCAATAATTAACAATTTTCAGGTTTCAGTGAAAAATCGCCTATCTGCCCCGTACTAATAGGCAACCAAAGTACATACCTCCTTGTAGCTTTCCAAAGAGACCTGAATAGTAAATTTTTGTCAAGGAATAAGCCCACAGCGATTGATTCCGCAACGTCTCTTTTCACCAATTCACAGAAAGTACACCAATTCTACATTTGTCAAAATTTCTACTTGGCAACTAAAAGCTGTATTACACTACACAATTTCTTGTACAATTTCTTGAACAATCTGCCAAAATATTGTCAAAAAACAATGAACTTGATTGTTCAACTGACAGATTGTACAAGGAATTATACAAGAAATTGTGTAGTGCAATGGCGGCTTTACAGAACTTCGTATGTCGCCAGCGACAGCGTCGCTGGCCAATAGGATTCGATCTGCCTGTACTCCCCTACCACCCTCCATAATTTCCGCGTCACAAGTCGTGTCGTTCAAATTATTCAACTACAGTCGAGCAGGGGATTACGAAGGCGCAGAGCGGACATGGAAGATATTTATTTGTAATTGCGACTTTTTTCTGTCAATTGCCACTTTATTCTGGCAATTGCGACTTTTTTCTGTCAATTAATTGCGACTTTTTTTCTGTCAATTGACACTTTATTCCGGCAATTGCGACTTTTTTCTGTCAATTGCTACTTTATTCTGGCAATTGCGACTTTTTTCTGTCAATTGCCACTTTATTCTGGCAATTGCGACTTTTTTCTGTCAATTGACACTTTTTTCTGGCAATTGCGACTTTTTTCTGTCAATAGGCTAGTGGACATGGGTTTTTTTATTTCTTTTTATGAAAGATCCTCTCAAAATTGTTGCATTGGCAAGATGATTTTGTTTAAAAATTTTTTTTACATATTAAAAAAAACATGAAAAAGATTTGTCTGTTTGAATGGCGCGGCAAGTGCGTGACGTCACATTTTGAAGAGCCAATAGAAACTCTAGTTGGCCATTCAATGACTGAATACACCTTCTCGTTTTGAACTAATTTATACCAAAAAAATATAATGAAATGCTGGAGTGCTATGGTTTGACCTCACATTTTAGTCGATTTTTCCTTAAAATTAACTTATTTTGCTCGTACAGGCTTCGGATTAATGTCACAACAGTGTTATTAGTGCCATATGAGTGGCAGTACTGCGATTGTCGCATGCCATATGTCAAGCCCACGTCAAATAATCTAGTTTTTTTTTAATACAATTTCGCTTCATAATACATAATAACTCCATGCAATGGCATCAAAAATAAGTTCCTTGTGATAAAGTTGTGCTCGCACGTGAAAATACACCACTACGTAATAGATCCAGAACGAATGCTTCGGTCGAATGACAAATGCGTTCCCCTCTCCTTCCTCCCTCCCACCTCCTAGCCCACTTTTAGCTGTGACGTAGCATATTATTCCTGATTTGAATAAGTCCACTTTCAAATTGATTTTTTACCGAAATAAAATCATACTTCGAAAAACTTTTCCAACTACAAATTCGTCATTCCGATATTCATCAGGTTTATGATACTTTTATACTAAAATGCGATTGATGTCCAGTAGCCTATTGCGACTTTTTAGCACATTCCGATAGAAAATGATGTTTATATGGCCGGTTCGTCCGTCTGTCTGTCTGTCCGTGTAAAAATTGAGAAGTTGTCTCCTTCTCGGGAAATAAAGCTAGAGCCTTATAGAACTTTTTCCGATTAATAGCTTAGGCCCTCAAGGGTGGCTTATGGGCACACTGTATTTCATGGTGGCGCTGCCATCTTGGTAGCCATATTGAAATTTCTCATCAGTGGAACGGAACCTCGAACGGAACTTACTCTGACCTCGTATGAACATTCTTACTCTCAAGCTCAGTTTCATGATTACGCCGCCATCTTAGCCGCCACATTGAAATTTCTTATTATTGGAACGATTGTCATGAAACGTAAAACGTAGGTACTCTTGTCTCGTATGAATCCGCTTCAGATTCATTCGCTCTGAATCTGCTCTAGCAGATCATGAAACTCAGCTTGAAAATAAGAGTGATCATACGAAGCAAGAGTATAGGTTCCAAGTTTTAGGAAAATCGTTCCACTAATAAGAAATTTGAATATGGTTACCAAGATGGCGGCGTAATCATGAAACTGAGCTTGAAAGTAAGAATGTTCATAAGAGATCAGGGTAAGTTCCGTTCCACTAATGAGAAATTTCAATATGGCTACCAAGATGGCAGCGCCACTATGAAATACACAGTTTGCCCATAGGCCACCCTTGAGGGCCTAAGCTATTAATCGGAAAAAGTTCTAAGGCTCTAGCTTCATTTCCCGAGGAGTACAACTTCTCAACTTTTACACGGACAGACAGACAGACGGACGAACAGACAAATAACGGACGGACAGACAGACGGACAAACCGGCCATATAAACATCATTTTCTATCGAAACGTGCTGAAAAGTCGCAATTGACAGAAAAAAGTCGCAATTGCCAGAATTAAGTGTCAATAATTGACAGAAAAAAGTCGAAATTGCCACAATAAAGTGGCAATTGACAGAAAAAAGTCGCAATTGCCAGAATAAAGTGGCAATTGACAGAAAAAAGTCGCAATTTCAAATAAATATCGCCCATGTCCGCTCTGCGCCTTCGTAGGGGATTGTCGCCGGCGACATACGAAGTTCTGTAAAGCCGCCATAAATGTGCATAATACAGCAATACAGCCATAACAGAGATTTTCGTATTCAGCGATGTGAGGTCCATATACCCTAGAAAGTCTTGTTGCCAAACTGTCACGAGAAAATAAATGCTTCTTGCATTCGGTTTTTCGTAAAACAGTCCCAGTCTACCACGTCACTCAATCATTCATACGTAATAATAAGCACCTCCCCCTCCCGCATCGGCCTTCTTCGCACTCTGCTTCCCTCTGCTCTGCTTAGCACTTCGCGGATCGGAACGTTCACGTTCTTCCCAACCTCCCAACCAAACCACCAATCACCATCACCAAACCAGTCGAGTCGTTGAGTCTAGTCATAAAGTTGAACAAAAAACCGTTCTGGTTGTAGTGATAGTGCAGTGCGTGTCTATAATAAATAGTATAATTATTATTTATTTCATGTGTGGTGAATACGTCAGTGCATGATGGTGAACAAGTTGAAACTTGAATAAAACCTGGAAAAATCTGTGCACATGTAAACTGCAAAGTCCCGAAGTCCCCTTATAAGTTCCCATCTGTAACCTGAAACCTTCCAGTAACTTTATCAGGATATTGAGTACATTTTGGCCTACCCTTTTGTTTGGACTTTCTTGGAAGATTGCTTATTGTGTGGTGTGCTCGGTGGTGTGTGTGGTGTTTTAAATTCTTATAGAATCAGGAGCTTATTAAAAAAAAGTGATCCAATGTTATAGTGAATCAACCAGTCACGAACAACAAGGTGGCATATCACTAGGAGGGCAGGACAGGCCAGGCTCTGCAGCGTAGTCCGGTCGTAGTACGGTGCCGTACCTATTATTACTCATGCTGTGTCTCGCATTCAAACATGGCTGCTGCGCACGGAGATGTACGTTTTGTCAGCTCTCTGAAATTAAGGGACGGTTCAGGTGTTTTATGGTGAGAACTCCGGTGTTTCCAGGACATTTAGAGAAAAATGGGCCCCCTTCTTTACGTCATCTCTACTCGCAAAACGGATAGCTACCTATAACTTGGGTTCGGTAAGTTTTTTTGCACTACCTATATTAAATACGTGCGTTATTTTACGACCTTAAAACAGGACATAAAGTGACTCTTTTTAGCCCTTGGGCAAAAAAGTCGTCATGGCAACGAGCGCTCTTGATCCGTCAGAGAAGAGACGTCACCTTCTATTTTGACGTAACTACCATGCGATCAACAAAATTCGGAATTGGGGTAGGCTGTGCTCTGGCCGAAAGCAGCTTGACATCCTGAAATTTGACCACGTCACAGCCTACCTCAATTCCGAATTTTGTTGATGGCATGGTACCTACTTGATGCGATGCAAAATGGACTTCAATTTGTAGGGAACACGAAAGACTACAAGAACAACAAAATTAGTACGTTTACCAAAACCAATAAATACCTGTTTTATTTATAAACTACCATGCGATCTGGTCGGCTATGACCTGGTAAAATTTCAGGATGTCAAGCTGCTTTCTTGGGGACAGCCTACTCCAATTCCGAATTTTGTTTATCGCATAGTAGATCGTGCGACGTACAACCAAGTAATCAGCGCTGCCATGACAATTTTTCAACGACTCAATATCTCAAAATTTTCAGCCTTGCACTAGCCAGAGCAAAAAACATTGCATGCACCTTGGGCTAAAGTGCGTTTTTTTCCCATGTGCTTGCTTCCCTCGGCCTACGGCTTCGGTCGCAATCTCGCACAGCAGGGAAAAAAGTGGCACTTTATGCCCATGGTACATAGATAACTATTTTGGCATATGGAATGTTAACCAGTCCATCTCCCCACCTTACGGTGTGTCTAATAGGAAGCCTCGCCCAAAAAAAGGTCTTCGCAGCAATAAATCATTTTGGTACATTATTACAAAAAGTACACATAAAATACGTACACACATACATCGGCGAGTACATCGGGGTGTATACAAGAAACTGTGATCGCGGCAGGCATGGGTCAGGCCGAAAAATGCAGTAACAGGCGCAATTCTAGTGATCGAAAGCGGATTCCAAAGGCGATGCGATCACAGACGTTTATAAACACCCGGTACAATAAGAAGTATCGTTATTGTTTGGAACATCATTTTGCACCCAGCCTACCGGATTGCGTGCATATCGTGGGTGTTCTGATGCTACTGTGATGTGTAAAAATTTCGCAGTTTAATTTTTTTCATTGTGTTTGGTAACAAACAGGTCGATATTGATGCATCAATATAGGTACAGGGTGAGTCATTGATATGGGCCAGCTCAATTACACCTACGCCTTTAATGATATCGAAATGAACCAAACGGCACTTCAAACGGGAGGTCAAAGTGCAGTTTGTAAAATTATTTTGGGTAATTGTTGACGACGACTACTTCTCGACTAGTATTTTCTAAGAGTTAGGCAACCACTTGAACAGCTATATAGGACTCTTCCTTCTTGCATGTACTTACGTCGTAGGACAAGTAATGGAAAGAAGGGGCATTTTACAGTGGAAATAGTGGTTTCCCCAGGAAACTACGGTCGACGAACGTGATGTTGTGGTGGTGTCTACCTACCGTAAAAAGTTGGTGGCTGAAGTCGAGAAGTAGTGGTCGTCAACAATTACCTTATTTTGCTCTATACAGGGTGCCCCATTTTTGCAGAGCAGTTTTTGAACGAGCTTTTTCAAATGGCACCCTCTATATGTTTTTGCATATTTGGATTTGCCCTTTCTCAGGCATTACAAATTCGTTTGGTTTTTGCAATTCGCTTCAACCGCTCAGAAGTTAATAATTTTTTTCTAAAAACGAATGCGTTTGTAGGCACTTACTAAATAAGTCGCAGGGCACTTGGTTTTTTTTTTAGGTTATCAAGTTGGGACTTGACTCATGTTTAACACGTTAGCTGCCGCCTGACAGCCGGCTGTCACTTGTGCCGTTTCCTGTTGCGCCGCCGTAGTAAAACTGATAATTACCAAATCTTTCATCATGAAATTTGAAGTTCCCAATGTCAGAAAAAATTGAAAAAAACACAGTATGTACTATTTTTGAAGCCCAATCGAACCATGGCATCATTTTGGAATGGTCGCCGGCTGTCAGGCGGCGTATCAGTGATACACGTATTACCAGAATGCCAAATGACCGCCGGCGGTACACTGGGTATCTATCTATCCTATTGTTTTAATGTGTGATAAATGCTTGAGAAAAAATTTTCTGGGTTCAATTTGAAACAATATAGCGTTTCCCTACGAGAATACGCTAAAAATACTACTTGAAACTTGAAAAAAAAAATTCTGAAGTGAACATGCTTGGAATGCCGAACCATTTCAATTGGGGTTTCCTTGTATGCCGAAGAAACTAGCCCTGTGCGGAAAACCATGAGATTTGAATCGCCGGCTTCCAGACGACGTTTCTAGTAATGCGCGTTTTTGACAGCGGGCGGTCAAGCGGCGTACCAGTGATCACACGTAATGACCGCCGGCTGTCAAGTGGCATTGCGGTAATGTGGCGAAATTTGGTTCGGCAGCTAACGTGTTAAGCAATAGCATAGGGTATCTTTTGGCGGTAATATCGCCTATTTCCGTTTCGGTATCACCTTGCTGTGACACATTGATTTTGGTAAACTTTGAAGGGCTATAACTCCATTTTTCCAAATAGCACTCCCTGTTTTTTATTTTATATTCGTATCAAGCGTCTCATTTTACATCTTTTTTACCTCTTATCTTTTTTCTCAAAAGTTGATAGTTTGGAAAATAATTCGGTTTTTCTAAAAACTGGACACAAATTTCATAGATTAAACTTGGCGTGCAATGAAAATCAACTAATTCTGACAACCAACGTCAAAGTGACTTCTATTGTACGTCACTTTTAAATGTTGACAAGAAATTTTGTCATTTTAAACAGTTTTTACGATTGCAAATGTAGTAGTGAATGTCATCACTATTAATTTGTTGCACTACCTCAATAAATAATATTGTTTAGTTCCTTGTTCCGACATTTCGAGTTTTTTAATTTTTACATATGAATTTCTTGTCAAAATGTGAAAGTGACGTACAATAGGACTCGCATATTGACGTTGGTTGCCAGAATTAGTTGATGCAGTTTGGATTTAGAATTAGTTTGGTTTTCAAGTTGATTACTTGATCCGGTGCCATGGCCTGCGAGATCACCTGACTTGACTAACCCGATTTTTTCTTCAGGGCTTTGTTTACGACCGGGTGTATGAAACTCAAGTCAATACCAGGGAAAATATGCAAGAAATAATAATTAGAGAGGCTTTCCGTAGCATTCTTTATTTTCACTTGATAATTTCTTATCAAAATTTAATAGTGACGTACAATAGAAGTCACTTTGACATTGGTTGTCAGAATTAGTTGATTTTCAATGCACGCTAAGTTTAATCGATGAAATTTGTGTCCAGTTTTCAGAAAAACCGAATTATTCTCCAAACTATCAACTTTTGAAGAAAAAAGATAAGAGATAGAAAAGATGTCGAATGAAACCGAGGGGCCAACCACTCATGAAAATTTGTACAGGTATTCCGAGAATACCATGTATTTCCGACATATTCCTGCATTTCCACGTATTCCCTATTATTTCCCAAGTATTCTTCAATATTTCTTGATATTCCCAAGTATTTCCATGTATTCCTCAGTATTTCCTTGTATTCCCCAGTATTTCCTAAAATTTCCAAGTATTTTCAGGTATTCCCAAAGTATTTCCTATGCACCCAAATTGAAATATATCGCAGTTAAAGGCCTAAAAACCTTAAATTGACACACCCTCGCGGTTTATGACGTTATTAAATAACCTTATAAGTATAAAACTCAGCAGTGAGATTCTTTTTTTAGTAAATACTAATAATAATAATAGTCATGCGTTGAAATCTAAAGAAAAATCTGTTTGGCAACGCCGCATCAAAACGTCAAAAAAATGTATAGGTACAATCACGACGAAAGAGGACAGCTTTACCTGCCTGACTTGATAAGGTTTGGCAGTACAGGGTGTGAAAAATTATTTTCCTCAAAAATGTCCAATATTTCAAAAAATATGCATTTTAGGTATAGGACTCCCTTATGAAAAATGTAGCCAGACCACAGACAGATCCAATCATGTCAAAAAGTACAGGGGGTGCCATTTTAATAAATGAAGTTATGACTTTCTTGAATAAACAATTTTACGTACCGATTTTTATACAATTTTCCGTCATGTGGATGGAGATGTCGTTTTTCTCAATGTATTCCAAATTTCAAGACGGTGACGCCGCACCAAAACGTCAAACATTAAACATTTCATACCGCCCTGAACCTATTAGTATTGTATAGTATTAGCCTTTAAAGGCTAATAAGAATATGCGATAGAATATAGGATGTCCAATTTGAAAAAAAAAAGTTGACATACTTATAGGTACCTGAACTATATGACTCACCTCACCCTGTATAATTGAATTTTTTTGAGTGACGCAGCCGACGCAGAATGAAAAACGATGTGGATAGGCGTTTGAATCATATTTCAATCTTGAACGGGTGAAACGTAGTGTTCCGATCCCTTACTATTTACTCACCCTGTAATACAGGGTGTTAGGTACTAGTTGTAACAAATTTTGAGAGATAAGTCTCCAAGTTTCAGAAGAAACATGAAATTAGCTTGAAAATAAGAATGTTCATACGAAACAAGAGTAAGTTCCAAGACATCCAAGTTTCATGACAATCGTTCCACTAATGATAAATTCAATGTGGCGGCAAAGATGGCGATGGAATTATGAAATTTGGCTTGAAAATAAGAATAATCATACGAGACAAGGGTAAGTTCCAAGTAACATGAAAATCGTTCCACTAATAAGAGATTTCAATATGGTGACCAAGATGGCGCCACCACCATAAAATCCAATCTGCCTATTGGCCACCCCTGAGAACCTGAGCTATCCATCGAAAGAAGTTCCAGGGCTCTAGCTTCATCGCCCGAGGAGGAGTTCAATTTCTTTGAAGTCCACAGGAAGTCTTTGGTTTTTGATAATAATAATGATAACGATGTATAGATAAAAAAAAAATGCCCATTGGCCACCCTTGACTATCCATCGGAAAAAGTTCCAAGGCCCTAGCTTGATTCCCCGAGGAGGAGTACAACTTCTAAATTTGTACACGGACAGATGGACAGACAGACAGACCGACCGGCCATATCAGCCTCATTTTCTTAAGACAATGCGCCAAAAATAAGATTGAACATACGAGACAAGGGAAGTTCCAAGCTTAATGAAGATCGTTCCAATAAGAAATTTCAATATGGCGGCGGAATCATGGAATCCAGTTTGTAAATAAGATTGAACATATGTCCAAGGCCAAGGGTAAGTTCAAAGTTCCATGAAAATCGTTTCACTAATCGTTCCACTGAATTTCATGATTCCGCCGTCATCTTGGCCGCCATATTGAAATCTCTTTATTTATTTAGTGGACGATTGACATGAAACTTACTCTTGTTTCGTATGAACATTCTTATTTTCAACCATGACTTTCACCAATGACAGATCTGCCCTAAGAAAATGCGCTATTGCAACTCACGCACGTGAGGGGATATTCACTTGTTTATTATGCCATATACTTCGCCACACAGGTACCTTAGCGCATTTTCGTAAGAAAATGACGCTTATATGGCCGGTTTGTCTGTCTGTCTGTCCGTGTAGAAATTAAGAAGTTTGTACCTACTACTTTTCGGGGAATGAAGCTAGAGCCTTGGAATCTTTTCTGATGGATAGCTATAAATGTCTCCAAGGAAGGGTGGCCAGTGGACTTTTTTTTATCCATACAAAGTTATCATTATTATTATCAAAAAACAAAGATTTCCTTTGCACTTCTAAAAAGCTGAACTATTCCTCGGGGTATGAAGCTAGAGCCCTGAAACTTTTGCCGATGGATAGCGTAAGTCTTCCAGCGTGGCCATTGAGTAGATTGAATTTCATGATTCCGCCGCCATCTTGGCCGCCATATTGAAATTTCTCATTAGTGGAACGCTTTTCATGAAACTTTAAACTTAACCTTGTCTCGTATGATCATTCTCATTTTCAATAAGCTGAGTTTCATGATTCCGCCGTCATATTGAAATTTCTTATTAGTGGAACGATTTTCGTGAAACTTTGAACTTATCCTTGTCACGTATTATCATTCTTATTTTAAAGCTGAATTTCATGATTCCGCCGCCATCTTGGCCGCCATATTGGAATCTCTTATTAGTCGAACTATTGTGATGAAACTTCTAGCTTAGTCTTGTCACTCTTGTCTCGTATCAACATTCTTATTTTCAAGTTGAGGTTCATGATTCCGCCGCCATATTGAAGTTTCTCATTAGCGGAACAATTTGCATGAAACTTGGAACTTACCCTCGTCTTGTATGATCATTCTTATTTTCAAACTGAATTCCATGATTGACCATCTTGGTCGTCACACTGAAATTTCTTATTAGTGGAACGATTGTAATGAAACGTGAAACTTACTCTTGTCTCGTACGAACATTCTTATTCTCAAGCTGGACTTCATTTCAATCAATCACAGATCCGCACTAAGAAAATGCGCTATTGCGACTCACGCACGTGAGGGGATATTCACTTGTTTAGATTAGGTGAACAAGATCAAAATAAGCTGTTAATTCTATGAAAATTCTCGTATAAGTATTACTACTATTTTACGCATGCAGGAGAAGCAATTGAAGCGCTCGGGGGAAAATAGTAACAAGCCACATTTTGAACAAAATTAAGTTTCCAATACAATTCGTTATGTGAAAACGGTAACAAGCCACAGTGCAAATATTTATCGTCTCACATAATAGATGGAGCTTCAATCACGTCGTTTCCTTCTTTACTCACACCAATATGGGGTACAATGTTGCTGCAAGAACGTAACAAGCCACAAAAAAGCAATATGGCCGACGCCAGCTGCAGCGGTGTCAAAAGAAAACTAGCGTTTTCTGAGCTAAGCAGCAGTGGAATAAGCGAGACAAGTGAAGTCGACGACAGCGATAAGGACAAAGATTATTCTGACGTAAGCGTTTCGCACGAAGATAGCAGCTTTTCCGATAATGAGGAAAGTGAAATTTTATGTGGCTACTTCCCTTTTTAGCAAAAACTTTATGCTATTGTTTTTGGCTTTAGGTTCTTTTTCATTTTTAATTATGTTGTTTCGTGGAACGTTACACACCCAATTTGAAGCGCACACTCATATGAAGTGATCAAATTGCTAATTCCTTAAAGAAGAGTTCCCTGTCTGCTTTTTTTTTAAATGAAAACATGAACAAATGTTTTGTGGCTTGTTACCTTCCTGGGCACATAATTTTTTAAAGAAGTCTCAGTTACTCATCAATTTTAATTTTTTGATACAGATGAAGCATTTGTTGAAGGTGACACCACTAGAGGACTCAAAAAAAAACGCCAGTGAAAAAAAAGCATCAAGGAAGAGGCGAACAAGCATAGAATGCTGCTCCTTTTTTGAACCCTAAAACCACTTGCAATTTCTTGGCAAAAGACAGTAACAAGCCACATTTTTTGCGATTTTTCGTATTATTTTGTTGAACCGTCACACTTTTATTGAGTTTTTATATGTCAATATAAAGCTGATCGTAATTCTTATTGTACAAAAAAGATTGAAAGATTTATCTTTCATACCATGATTTCAGGATTTGATTGAGTTTTCAAACTGGATTTTCTCAATATTACTATAATGTGGCTTGTTACTATTTTCCCCCGAGCGCTTCAATTGTTAAAAAATGTATGACAATTTTGTCTACCTTTCCCTTTATTAACGCTTTTCCCCAGAAATTCACAGCACCGATTCTTTCACGCTCGAACTGTGTTGTTCTCTCTGTCTCGTTTCTCTTTTGAACGACGATATTTTTTCCATACAAATGGAAACGGCTCGTCTCCCGATCTCTGGTGAGGTTTTCTGATACAGTATTTCCTAGGTATATTCCTAGATATTTCCTGATATTCCCACATATTCTCGAGTATTCCCATGTATTCTCAGGTATTTCCGGAGTATTCCCGAATATTCCCGGTATTTCCATATATTTCCTAGTATTCTCCAAGTATTCCCTAGTATTCCCTAAGTATTCTTAACATTTTGTACAGGTATTCCCGGAGTGGTTGGCCCCTCGAATGAAACGCTTGATACGAATAAGGAATAAAAAACAGGGGGTGCTATTTGAAGAAATGAAGTTATAGCCCTTCAAAGTTGACCAAAATCAATGTGTCACAGCAAGGTGATATCGAAACGGAAATGGACGATATTACCTCCGAAAGATACCCTATGCTATTGCTTAAACATGAGTTAGGTAAGTCCCAACTTGATAGCCCAAAAAGCAAGTGCCTTGCGATTTATTCAGTAAGTGCCGACAAACCTCGCTACAAACGCATTAGTTTTTAGAAAAAAATCATTAACTTCTGAACGGTTGAAGCGAATTGCAAAAACTGAACGAATTTGTAATGCCTGAGAAAGGGCAAATCCAAATATGCGAAAATATATAGGGGGTGCCATTTAAATAAGCTCGTTCAAAAACTGCTCTGCAAAAATGAGGGACCCTGTATAGAGCAAAATAATTTTACAAACTGCACTTTGACCTCCCGTTTGAAGTGCCATTTGGTTCATTCCGATATCATTATTGGCGTAGGTGTAATTGAGCTCGCCCATATCAATGACTCACTCTGTATTCAAATAAGGGTAAGGAATCCAACAAAAAATTTAAAAAATATATTTGCTATTTGAAAAACAAAAGTTGACTGTCAGTGCTCAGAAGCATCATAATATAAAAAAATATATTTTTTACTGTCCAGTCATAGGAGACATCATACCATTTTTTTTTGAACAAGTGTCTGAAGGCAATCCTGATCTAAAAACTTGGGAAATTCATATTGTACATAACACTCGAGATAACACTGCATTGTCAAAACGTGTTCCCTCTCACCGCTACACCTCTTCAAGTTGAGACCCCAGTTGAGACCAATCATTTTCCAGAACTCGCCCACACGATCATAGCAGCTGGGATAGAGCCGCCATTTCTACCCAAATATTGCTTTTCAAATCTTGCAGTGCAGCAGGTGCTGTGGTGATTATTTTCTTTTCAAGGTAACCCCACAAAATGAAGCTACTGGGGTTAGATCGGGTCTTAGCCCAAAGAATGTTTTTTGGGAAGGTGATTTCCAAACTGGGGGACATCAGTTTTGGTCTCCAGGAAGTCCCGATGTAAAACCCCGTTAAAATTCTTTTTGTCGGGTTCATCAATGGAAAAGCAGTCACCGTAGCTCCTGCTTCACAGGATGAACTAAAAAACAATATTCTGGAAGAAATGGCGGCTGTTCCAGCTACCATGTGTAAGCGAACTAAGTCGAGCGAATTCCGGGTCTGGGCTTGAGAAGGTCCACCGACGAGAGGGAAGACGTCTTGACAATGCAGCCTTCTATACATAAATTTACCAAGTTTTTGGAAAAGGATTTCTTTCGGAAAAATTTAATAAGATGATTTCTTACCCCCTTACCGGTTTTTTTAAAAGCGGCGCGACATTTTGGACACCTGTATATAGCTAAATAATTTTTATTTCCAAACGTCATATTACATGGCACTTTTGTGACTGTGTTGACAAGGTATAAGGGGCATTTCTATGACACCGGCATTGAGCGGCGTAAAAGTACTTATACTCCGCTGGCGGCGGCATAAAAGTACTCCTACGGCGTAAAAGTGGGTTGATTGCAGCGTGGTTGTTGCCTATAGAAACCATCGTGATCGACGCCAGGTAACTTAGTCTTTCTTCAATTTTCTTTTTTTCAATTATTCCGTGTCCAGAATGATTGTTTGAAAATAAAACATTGTATTGTATTTGGAGTATAAGTGGCTTTATGTGACTCGTATGGATTTAATTCGCCTCGCTGCGCTTGGCGCTTAATCGTCCATGCTCCGTCACATAAAGTGTCACTTATACTCCTAATACAATAAATATCTATTATAAGCACTTTGGCCTCCCGTTTGTAGCGACTTTTGGTTCATTCCGGTAGCATCAACGGCGTAAGTGCAATAAAGCTTTTAGATATCAGTGATTCACCCTGTATAGTGTGGAGTAGAGAGTACATAGTTAACACCTGTGTAGTTTTCAAGCATTGCCGTAAACTGCCCTGGACTTCGACGGCGCAAATTTTGAGACACTCCGTTTATCCAAGACGCATAAGGTATTATGTAAGCAAAAAAATCCCTTCTTTTGTAGGTGTAGGTACCTAACCTACCGGTGTTCCGTAATTGTTTCTGATAAGCGCTAACAAAAAAACTGGGTGAGTAATCAGTTTAGTTGATATGCCTCGAATGTTTGGCACGCCGAGTCTTTGTCTTGTTGCAGTTGCAGTCTGACGTGGTTATGGAAAGCAATGTGATCGCGTCTTGATTCAAGAAATTGTTTGGAATTAGTGTCTCACCTATAAATTTATATTTCTATTTCGATTAATTAAAAGAGTGTCCGGTGTCTTGGTTGAAATTAATAAGAGTTCGCAATAATAACACAGAATGAGAGCATGAAACATTAAATATGTAGAATGCTCAGTTTTGATTTTCAATTCTCAGCTTTGGTTTTCAATTTGCATTGGGTTTTAATAAGAAGTGTTGTGAAAAGTGAATTGCAGCAGCCAAGCAGAAAACTTAATAAGCGGTGAGTGCCTGAATCCGAGGCGTGAATATAAACATTTTTTGGTTTTCAATATTTCCAAAGAAAACTTCTGATTTAAAGTGAATCTTTCTGAATGTCTTGTGCCACCAGCAAAGCTTGCAGTTGAGCTTGCAGTAATTTTTTCTTAAGCTCGTTTTAGTAGCTTTTATCTGATTTGGATGATTATTTTTCACGTGTAGTTTGCTTATTATTCCTATGTTGGCTGATTCCACCTTAGGTGCAATTGAGCTATTAGGTAGCTAGCTCCTATAATTTTGCGCTATTATCACAGCTATCCTCGCAGCTATCTAACCAGAATCATATCGGACGAAATTGGGATTTATTTCTTTTTGTTGAAGTAATTTGTACCACATTTGTATAATCATGCAATTGCAATTTGCGAGGCGCTACTTTTCAATCGGAAGAGCATGGTCGTTTTAGCCATTTCACCGATTTTCGTGCTTTTTTCACCACGTGTAAGGTTGGTGTCATGTCCCTAACCTCCGGACGTGCTCCGGACCAATTTGTATTGCGACATCACCTTCTGTGACCATTTTGGGAAACTGTGAACAGCTACAACTTGATTTTTTCGTATAGTCCTTCCTGCATTTTATTACTTGGTCGTATTTAGCGTCTGGTTTAAATCATATTTTCTGAAAAATGCACAATACAATCATCTCCCAAACTAAACTGCTCAACAATGAAAGTGTTACAAAGCAAAAACTCGCCCAATTTTGAACCGCTGTTACTTTTGATTGGCTCAAACGATTCTGATTCTGTTTTGCTCAATTTTTGGCCATCTTTTTTGTCAACATGAAATCCATAGAGCCCTTCATAAAAGTTCTACAGGATGATGGACAGAGCAGTGCAAAATTGATTAAAGTTCAACATACCCCCGTTTTCGTTAAACATTTTTTTCGCGAGTATCAACACCAAATTTATGAAGAATGATGTGTTCTCTCGAAACGGTTTTTGAATTTTCGTGATTCCAGTCGAAACAGCCAAAATGTGATTTTTTATTGTGAATACTGTATGTTATTCCTGTAGCAACGCAAAAACATTAGGACTTTCCATATCAGGATGACGCCACTTGGTAGGCTTGTTCACTGAACAATCCTGAGCAATTTGATTTGCAACACGTTCCTATTGTCCAGTGTAGGGGTGAAGAAAAGCCCAATTGGCAGCGTACTTTTTGGTACTACTCCTAAAATTCGGGTTTTTAGCATTGAAAAAGGGTTATTTTTTACTCTTTTTAGTCAACATGGGACTACGTCATCAGAATTGGATTGACCACATTTCCGCCATTTTGGAATTTCTTGCCTTTACCTCAAATTTCAAAACATAAGCATGTTTGGTATCATTTCTTGAAATGTTGGTCCCCCGAAGGGATTCTGTCAATAAGATCTGTCTGTTTGTCTATTTCTTTCCGGAAAAATATTTATGAAATTTTGACCTCACCCCTCTTCTCCCTGAAAATCTCTGAGTGTCCAATTTAATATTCTTAACCTCTCAATTCTTTTCAATGCAATCAATGTCATCCTGCATAGCATCGGAATAGATAATAATTTTCTGTGAAAGAAATGTCACCCAAATTTCACCCTTCCGCTTCCCCCACCTCATCTCAAAAATATAAAATGGCAATACTTTCTTTGTGATGCATCAAATTGAAGGAAATTGCATTCCCTGCATGGATACATTTTTTTCAAAAATTTTTAAAGCCCTCATTTTCCTCAGAAAATACTCCAAATGTCCTATTTATTTGGAGAGGGGTTGAAAATTTTAGAAAAACTTTTCGGAAAGAGAATTCAATTTTTTTCAATTTGATGTATCACAAAATAAGTGATGTATTGTTAAATTTTGAAGTTGAGGTGGGGGAGAGCGAGGGGGTCTATTTGGATAGCACTTTTTCCACCGAAAATTCTTTTCTTCGATGTTTTCTATGATGACACTGACTGAATTGAAAAGAATTGAGGGGTCCAGAATTGAGAATAGGACAGTCATAGAGTTTTTAGAGAGGAGGAAAGTGGGGTTGAGAATTTTATAAATATTTAAATAATTTATAATTTTTCAAATATATTCACAAAATTTTTTTAAATTCTTTTCAATTTGATGTACCGCAAGGTAGGTGGTGTCATTTGGAATTTCAAAGTTGGGGTGAGTGGGGGCGAAGAGGCTGAAGATAGAAATTTGCCAATGCATGTCTAATATATCCCCCTTGGTATTAAAATCGACCTGTTTTTATTCGAAGGAATATTCACTAGGAATCGGGAGTTATTGCAGGTGGATAGTTTTCAAATGATCACCCGGTACAGTATTCACAATAAAATATCACATTTTGGCTGTTTCGACTGGAATCCCGAAAATTCAAAAACCGTTTCGGGGGAACACATCATTCTTCATAGATTTGGTGTTAATGATCCTGAAAAATTTTTTTACGAAAACGGGGGTATGTTCAACTTTCATTAATTTTGCACTGCTCTGTTCATCACCCTGTAGAAATTTTATCAAAAACTCTATACTTTTCATATTGACAAGAAAGATGGCCAAAAGATTGGACTATTCAGTACTTTTAACAAAATCAGAATCGTTTGTGGCAATCAAAAGTTACAGCGGTTCAAAATTGGGTGAGTTTTTGCTTTGTAACACTTTCATCAACCATTCATTCATCTCGGGCTCCACCAAAATTTTAAGAGCAGATTAGATCTATCACGCTGATAGTTGCTATGCACCAGCCAACCGGATGGCCAGTTGCTTATAGTTACTATGAGAGTGATAAAGTTATCGCGTTGATAAGAGTTTGGTGGAACCCGAGGTCGGCTAACTAAAATTGACTGCAAACTCGAAAAAAAAATTGTTTGATATTTCTTGAAATACTAGCAGTTTTTTCAAATTTCAAATTTTTTCAAGTGTGAATATATTATCTATAATCAGGATGAAAAGCGGGATCAAATCCCATGTTAAAATACAGGGTGTCCAATTTGAGAAAAATTTTCAATGTTGCACCCTGCAAGCCATATACTACAGAACATTTTTGTAAGCAAATTCGAAGCCTACGAAGAATATATTTGAGAATCGTTTCTCATTTTTTGAATTATCGCCAAGGGGAAGTCTCCCAGGGGAGTATAATTTACACGTGAACACCCTGTAGTGTACAGTGTACAGGGCAAAATAATTTACATTTCAATTTTTTTTTGGCTGAAATAAGATTTTTGCTGCACTTGAGAGAGGGTGCATTACTAAGTGCATTACACAACAATTTCACTTGGTCCTTTTCAGTTATAGATGCCTTTCACGATAATCCACCAAAATTAACTATTGTTTGATTTATTTGGGAAAATATCTTTGCAATTTCACTTTCTTCCAAGCTTTAGCCTCTACTCTTGAGATGAAACGTCGTAAGTACCTATATCACAAGTGATCGAAATGCCATTATATTATGTATATGCACGTGGGAACTTACCACACTTGGCGCGCAACCGCTTTTTTACGTAACATGTCACTTGCTTTGAATGGCTTATTTATTTTTCCTTCTTACAATAATACAGGTGATTTTTTGAAAAGGACCCACATCCAATTTCTCTGCCTATTTTTTTCTGGAAAAAGCTGAGACAGGTCGATTTTCTTTCCGAACTAGCGTATTTTCAATCTCTTCGTTCACCTCTCTAGGCATGGTGACCAGGCGCGGATACAGGGGGGAGGCAATGGGTGCAATTGCCGCCCCCTGAACTCATGACCGAAGAACTTTTTCGATTTTGAACCAAAATTTCCAAAATTTTGAAATGGTCATAAGAACGTCACCACCTATTCACAAAAATCTGTTTTTTTCTCAAATAATTTATTTAACGTCGGCCTAATTTCGCTGTCAGGGCCAGGGTCAATCACCGACGCCATTTAATGTTTTTCTCCACTATCGCGGAAATTTTGCCGAATCTCTGCATGTTCTAACGCTCTTATGCTCTTATGCATACCCATAGAGACATTGCCATTGATGTCGAAAAAGTTATCACACGATTTGGGAAAAGTGGGAGTATTATTATCCGCCAAAAATTTTCGTCTGCGGCGCTCCAAGGGGGCTCGCCCCCCCGGACCTCCCTTCGGGTGTGAAGTACTCATAACGAAAATTGCCTCCCCCCTGATGAACGAAATCCTGTATCCGCGCCTGATGATGACTACCCTTTCAAGAGTTTAAAAAATAAGACTAGGGGGATCGAGTTGCACATCATTCTGGAGGTCTAATTGACCTCATATTAGTTGAAAAAAATATCAAAATACATCAACCCATTCTGAAATTACGAATTTAAAATCGGATTTTTCTTACCTTTTTGGTCAGCCTTTTTGGTCAGCATTGTATAGTGTATAAAATGAGTATTGAGTATAGCCTCTCAAATGTTTTCAATTACAACAGGAGCCTAATTTAGTAATATCCTTATTTTGAAGACCTTCAGTGCTTTTTAGAAATTTAGAACAAGGGGTTGAAATTAGCTCCAGACCCCTTCTACCCCCTACCCTAACTCAGTTCCAACCATGGAGTGAAAAATGGTAATTCAACTTTGGTATTCGTGTTTTTTTTTCAAATTCAAGATGTTCACTAAATAAATCATATGGTTTTCCATATACAGTGTTGATGACATGAGAAAAAATAACCGATTTTGAAAAATTTATAACTTCGTAATTACATAGTTGCTATATTTTTTTTGTTTTTTGAACCAAGTATTGTAAAAGAAATCAAAACACGACCTTTATTCATTTGAAATTCTTGAAAGGGTATTTACCCTGCCTGGAAAGAGGGGTGTAACAAAAAGATTGGAAATACGAGTCATATGACCCCCTCTAAAAGAAAATCGACCTATGTCAGATTTTTTTAGAAAAAAATTGTACAGCAAGGAATTGGAATCAGTCTTTTTTAAACAATCACCCTGTAGAATTTACCATTCTAAAAAAAGCATTGGTGAACATTTGCTTATTTTAATGGAATAATAATACTAATATCAATTTCATTTGTTGCAGTTATGGAACAACAGTGCTGTTAGTGAGCAGTGAGTGATTTATAAACAGTGAGTGAACGTTCAGTGAGTGTCCAGGGTAGGAAGAGGGGCCAAAGGACTTTGTCAATAAGGGTGAGTTTGACTATTCATTTCCCAAAAAACTAACAAACTGATAACTGATGCGTGCTAATCGACTCCTATCAACTTAAGAATGCTCGGCCCCGTAATTATTTTTAACATTTTTTGGCTTCACTGTTTGAATCTAAGCTGAGATAATTCTACTACATTATACTGTACAAAAAATAAGATGGTAGGTTTGGTTATCAACGCAGTGATTATTCTAGTGAATTTCAAAGTTTTGTAGTTTTCCGGTAATTTGGTAATTTCCATGTGTCTGTTGGGTTGCGATGGTGGTGCTCGGTAGATCTGGCGTATAGGATTCCTCATTATTACATATTTATAACTATTGTTAATCATAGCATCAACTTTTACATTTATTGATTATATTTCGATGTATTTAATATTTCCTAACCTCCACCATCCATCCCTTTGTCAAAGAAAACAACTATTTAGTAGGAACAAGGTTTTGATATAAAATGTTTCCTTGTTTTAGTAAGTCCCATTGACGAAGAAAAAGGATGGATGTGCCAAGCAGCCGCGTAGTAAAGAAGACTGAAGCGATGAAAGGTAGGATTTTGCCATTTTTCCCTCGGTTTCCTCTCAGTGGAATGTGACGATCCTTTAATTGTGTAATTACAGGGTGAACTGTGAAGGCAAACTGACTTTAGAAAGGAATAAAGATAATATAGCATTTGGAGGATATCAGATACATTCGAAACTCATTGTTATAATGGAATTTGAGGTCATCATTCAGAATATTCACTTCACTATTCACTTTTCCACTCCGTATCTCGGCCGTTCTGGCCATAATTTTGGGAAGATGGCGCCCAACAAATCAAATTTTCGGAAAATTTGTCATAAAATTGTAAAATTCTTATCAAAATGAAGGTCCATTGAAATCTCTGAAATTTGACATCTGAATCACCTTATGTGCGACTTACAGTTCTCAAGTTATACCCTTTCAAAGTTAATTTTCCCTTAGAGCTCACCCTGTAGCTGCATAACAACCATTACCATAATTGTTTTTTTGCGTATCCGGTAAATTATTCGAAATCAATTGTTCGAAATCAATTTTTTGAAAACAATTACTCGAAATCAATTGTTCGAAAAGTAAAGTTGAATTATTCGAAAGTTACTTTTTAGAAAATCAGTTGCGGAAGCGCGGTTCTGTAATATTTTTGAAACTAAAGCAATAATTACGCTTTCGAGAAGCCCAATTCAACAGATAAGCTGGTAGCTTTTGGTAAAGAGAGGATTTTAGGAGGTCATAGGTCATGATTCATCTAGATAAAGTCAGATTGCTCCTTCCATCCTGTGCAGGATTGATGACCAAGTGAAAGCTTGAATTCCAGATTTTTAACATACTTGCAAGTTGTAGCTATACTTGTTTTTGGTGACCGGACAATTCTTCACGGGCAATTCTTCGCCGGACAATTCTTCGCCGGAAACTTTGGAGCTCTAATGAGGCCCAGTGTGAGTGTGATATTCAGAGCCCTATCCCCCACTGAGTTTTTACGTAGCGTTTCAAGCCTTGCTGACCCTTGTCTCTACAAGTATCGTTTGGGATCTTGATTAACCCCCTTGGGTATCTTTAAATTTTCTGCAGATCTGCTTCGCTCTTATGCCTTGGACGGTTCCTCGGAGCCCTATTAGGCCCCCTTGTCTTCATGTCACATTTGTAGCCCTGCTGAGCTCCTTTGTCTCTTGCATCCGTTTTTAAAGCCCTATAGTTAGCTCCTGTGTGTCTTCTTGTGTTAGTCGAATCCTACTGGCCCCCCCTTTGTCTCCAAGCGTCGTTTGGAGCCCTAGTGAGCCAGACAGGCCCTTGCGAATATCAAAGCCCTATCCTGCTTTAAGTCTAGATTGGAGCATTTCAAGCCCTGTTAAGCCCCCTTGTATCTTCAAGTATAATTTGGAGCCCTATTGAGCCCCCTTGTGTCTTCAATTATCATTTGCAGAACAGGTGACCCACTTCTGACTTCTCGATGTTTCTGTAATCTTAGAAAGCTCCTATTGTGCCTTATTAGGTTTTTCGAAGCCCTATGTCACCCCTCTGTGTCTTTATGTTTCATTTGTAGCCCTGCTTAGCCCCTTTCTTCAATGTGTTAGTTCTCCAAGCTCTTGTTAGCTTCTGTTAGTCTTTATGTGTTGGTCAAAGTTCTACGGGGCCCCCTCGTCTCCCCAAGTGTCATTTGGAGCGCCAGTGATCCCCGCCAGGCCTTTGTCCAATTTTTAGAGGCCTCTCCCCTTCTTGTGTCCACATTGAAGTGTTTCAAGCCCCACTGAGCCCCCTTGCATCATCATGTATCGTTTGGAGCCCTATTGAGCTCCCTTGTGTCTTCAATTATCGTTTGCAGAACAGGTGACCACCTTTTGACTTCTCGATGTTTTTGGAATCTTAGAAAGCTCCTTTTGTGCCTTATTAGGTTTTTCAGAGCCCTATGTGCCCCCCCCCCCCCCTGTGTTCTAATGTTTCATTTGTAGCCCTGCTGAGTTTCTTTCTCTAATGTGTTAGTTTTCCAAGCTCTAGTTAGCTCCTGTGTTAGTCTTCATGTGTTGGTCGAAGTTCTATAGGCCTCTCCGAGCTGCCTTTGTGTCTTGAAGTGTCATTTTGAGCGCTAGTGAGCCCCGCCAGGCCTTCTTGCAACTATAAGAATCCTCCTTTGTATCTACATTGAAGCGTTTCAAACCCTGCTGAGTTCCCTTGTAACTTCAAGAATCGTTGGAGCCCTGATGAGCTCTTGGTCTACATTGTAGTGGTTCAGGCTCTTGTGTCTTCTAATGTCGTTTGGAGCCCCATTGAGTCTCTCATGCCTTTTTGTGTTATTCGAAGCGCTATCTAGCCTTATGTATGTGAAGATAGCTCCTCAGAGGAGCTGGCTCCTTGCTGGCTAGGAGCTAGCTCCTCGCCGATCACAGTCGTCCAAATAAATATTGGTGGAAATCTAGTTTATGTCAGTAAAACCATTCAAATGACACACAAACTGGATGAACAACGGGAAGTGCGACCATAACCAAGTTCCAATACCATGGCGGTGCAAATATTTCGCAATAACGCAAAACTGAGCTAGGATTTCATACCTATAGGTACCAAAATCGCCATGCATTTCCCAAATGCAATATTTCCTGCACACAAAAATTCAGCATACACTCCTTTGAACCCTTGACGATTTGCTGTATAGAAAGAGCAAATACAATCGGGTTTACAGGGTGTATATAATTATTTGAAGTGAAAAATTCTAGATTTAAGAGCAAACACGACGACATTATAATATTCATAACACCCCTTGAGGCTCCTTGAGCAACAAAACCACATACCTCAGCACACACCCCTTTCAACACTTTTTTATATCTTGTATGGCGTTATTTCTTTGTATGGGATTTACAGGGTGGAAAAAATTGTTACACCAGTAATACAAGTTCCACATCCCGACAAGAAACTTAATAAACGTCGGAACACACCCCTTCACGTTTGATGAGCAACCAAGCCATTCTACTAAGCATACACCCCTTTCAACCCTTGACAATTTTCTGTACAGGAAGAGCAAATACAATGAGATTTACAGGGTGTAAATAATTATTTTTGGTAGAAAATTCAAGATTTAGGAGCAAGCACGACGACATCATAATATCAATTACACCCCTTGAGGCTCTTTGAGCAACAAAGCCACATGCCTCAGCACACACCCCTTTGAACAGTGTTTGATTTCATGCAAAGCGAAATTATTTTGTATGGGGTTTACAGGGTGTAAATAATTATTTGAAGTGAAAAATTCAAGATTCAAGAGCAAACACGACGACATTATAATATCCATAACACCCCTTGAGGCTCCTTGAGCAACAAAACCACATACCTCAGCACACACCCCTTTCAACACTTTTTTATATCTTGTATGGCGTTATTTCTTTGTATGGGATTTACAGGGTGGAAAAAATTGTTACACCAGTAATACAAGTTCCACATCCCGACAAGAAACTTAATAAACGTCGGAACACACCCCTTCACGTTTGATGAGCAACCAAGCCATTCTACTGAGCATACACCCCTTTCAACCCTTGACAATTTTCTGTACAGGAAGAGCGAATACAATGGGATTTACAAATTGTAAATAATTATTTTAGGTAGAAAATTCAAGATTTAGGAGCAAGCACGACAACATCATAATATCAATAACACCCCTTGAGGCTCTTTGAGCAACAAAGCCACATGCCTCAGCACACACCCCTTTGAACACTGTTTGATTTCATGCAAAGCGAAATCATTTTGTATGGAGTTTACAGGGTGTAAATAATTATTTGAAGTGAAAAATTCAAGATTTGAGAGCAAACACGACGACATTATAATATCCATAACACCCCTTGAGGCTCCTTGAGCAACAAAGCCACATACCTCAGCACACACCCCTCCCAACCCCTGACGATTTGCTGTATAGAAATGGCAAATACAATGGGGTTTACAGGGTGAAAATAATTATTTCAGGTCGAATATTCAAGATTTAAGAGCAAACACGACGACTTTATATGATCCATAACACCCCTTGAGGCTCCTTGAGCAACAAAGTCACATACCTCAGCACACACTTCTCTCAACCCCTAACAATTTGCTGTATAGAAAGGGCAAATACAATGGGGTTTACAGGGTGTGAATAATTATTTTTGGTGAAAATTCAAAATTCAAGAGCAAGCACGACGACATCATAATATCAATAACACCCCTTGAGGCTCTTTGAAAAACAAAGCCACATGTCTCAGCACACACCCCTTTGATTACTGTTTGATTTCATGCAAAGCGAAATCATTTTGTATGGGGTTTACAGGGTGTAAATAATTATTTGAAGTGAATAATTCAAGATTTAAGAGCAAACACGACGACATTATAATATCCACAACACCCCTTGAGGCTCCTTGAGCAACAAAGTCACATACTCCAGCACACACCCCTCTCAACCCCTGACGACCTGCTGTATAGAAATGGCAAATACAATGGGGTTTACAGGGTGTGAATAATTATTTTTGGTGAAAATTCAAGATTTAAGAGCAAGCACGACGACATCATAATATCAATAACACCCCTTGAGGCTCTTTGAGCAACAAAGCCACATGCCTCAACACACACCCCTTTGAACAGTGTCTGATTTCATGCAAAGCGAAATTATTTTGTATGGGGTTTACAGGGTGTAAGTGATTATTTAAAGTGGAAAATTCAAGATTTAAGAGCAAACACGACGACATTATAATATCCATAACACCCCTTGAGGCTCCTTAAGCAACAAAGTCACATACTTCAGCACACACCCCTCTCAACCCCTGACGATTGGCTGCATAGAAAAGGCAAATACAATGGGGTTTACAGGGTGTGAATAATTATTTTTGGTGAAAATTCAAGATTTAATAGCAAGCACGACGACATCATAATATCAATAACACCCCTTGAGGCTCTTTGAGCAACAAAGCCACATGCCTCAACACACACCCCTTTGAACAGTGTCTGATTTCATGCAAAGCGAAATTATTTTGTATGGGGTTTACAGGGTGTAAGTGATTATTTAAAGTGGAAAATTCAAGATTTAAGAGCAAACACGACGACATTATAATATCAATAACACCCCTTGAGGCTCTTTGAGCAACAAAGCCACATGCCTTAACACACACCCCTTTGATTACTGTTTGATTTCATGCAAAGCGAAATCATTTTGTATGGGGTTTACAGGGTGTAAATAATTATTTGAAGTGAAAAGTTCAAGATTTAGGAGCAAACACGACGACTTTATATAATCCATAACACCCCTTGGGGCTCCTTGAGCAACAAAACCACATGCCTCAGCACACACCCCTCTCAACCCCTGACGATTTGCTGTATAGAAAAGGCAAATACAATGGGGTTTACAAGGTGTGAATAATTATTTTTGGTGAAAATTCAAGATTTAATAGCAAGCACGACGACATCATAATATCAATAACACCCCTTGAGGCTCTTTGTGCAACAAAGCCACATGCCTCAGCACACACCCCTCTCAACCCCTGACGATCTGCTGTATAGAAAGGGCAAATACAATGGGGTTTACACGGTGTAAATAATTATTTCAGGTCGAATATTCAAGGGTGAGGAAGAGGTGTTTCGAATTTTATTGAGTTTATTGTTGGTATGTGGAACTTGTACTACTGGTGTTTTTTTCCATCCTGTAAACCCCATACAAAATGATACCGCTTACAAGATATCAAAAAAGTTGAAAGCGGTGTGTGCTAAGGTATGTGGCTTTGTTGCTCAAGTAGCCTCAAGGGGTGTTATGAATATTATAATGTCGTCGTGTTTGCTCTTAAATCTTGAATTTTTCACTTCAAAGAATTATTTACACCCTGTAAACCCCATTGTATTTTCCCTTTCTATACAGCAAATTGTTAGGGGTTGAGAGAAGTGTGTGCTGAGGTATGTGACTTTGTTGCTCAAGGAGCCTCAAGGGGTGTTATGGATTATATAAAGTCGTCGTGTTTGCTCTTAAATCTTGAATATTCGACCTGAAATAATTATTTTCACCCTGTAAACCCCATTGTATTTGCCTTTTCTATACAGCAAATCGTCAGGGGTTAGGAGGGGTGTGTGCTGAGGTATGTGGCTTTGTTGCTCAAGGGGCCTCAAGGGGTGTTATGGATATTATAATGTCGTCGTGTTTGCTCTTGAATCTTGAATTTTTCACTTCAAATAATTATTTACACCCTGTAAACCCCATACAAAATAATTTCGCTTTGCATGAAATCAAACACTGTTCAAAGGGGTGTGTGCTGAGGCATGTGGCTTTGTTGCTCAAAGAGCCTCAAGGGGTGTAATTGATATTATGATGTCGTCGTGCTTGCTCCTAAATCTTGAATTTTCTACCAAAAATAATTATTTACACCCTGTAAATCTCATTGTATTTGCTCTTCCTGTACAGAAAATTGTCAAGGGTTGAAAGGGGTGTATGCTTAGTAGAATGGCTTGGTTGCTCATCAAACGTGAAGGGGTGTGTTCCGACGTTTTACTTTCCCGGCCCGTCCAAGGGAAAGTTATGTAATGATGCAGAATGCAGGAAAAACGTTCTGACACGATAGCTGCCGAACCGCTGGTCTGATCGATTTGAAATTTTGTATACGGACAGGGTCTTGCTGTTAAATGAGCTGATTAGTTTTTGACTGTCATCCGTCAAACGGAAGTGTCATTATCAAAAAATGACAGAAACTATATCTCACAGAACTTGACTTGCAAAATGCCGTTTGAAAGGTCATGAAAAACTGTATTCAGAATGGTTAAAAATATTGCCCTATCTGTCATCTGTCAAGAAATAAAAAATGTCAAAGTTCAAAGCTTTACCGTTCAATTATTCAAAATCTAACCGATAAATTGGGACCAAATTTGGCAGGAAGCAACAAAACATAAGAGTCAAATTAAGTCTGCAGTTGCAATTTTCCACCATTCTCCCGTCGGACGTTATGAATTTTCTAAATTTCTCCTAGCCGTTGCCACCCGAGAGAACGATTCACCCGGATTTCTACTAGGATGACTCGCTTTTGATGCAGCACTCCACTCAAAAATTCATTCCTGCTCGGGGATCGACTTTTTTCGAAAAACTTTGGACTGATATCGGAAGTAGATTGAACTGGGCGTCTTGTAGATATATTTTTAAAATCTACACAGCTTCGGTTTTCCGACGGTAAATTTTTCAATAACAAATTTGCACATTCCGTGAATTTGAAAAAACTGCAGCGTAAACTTCAACATGCGGTGAGCCACACGAAATATTCATTTTAGGTGCAGACATGCTGCAAATGAAAGTTGGAGAAAGGACTGAATTAATTTTTGGAGGAAAAAATTTTCAAAATCGGACCAACGGTTTTCAAGTTTTTCTCTCTGGAAAAACTGGAAATTTTCCAACTTTTTATTCCGTGAACAGATTTCTACCATTTGTTTTTGGAGAATAGATAACTGGTTCTTGAACATTTTCCAATAATTTCTCTCCAATTTTCCGGAAATTTTCCTACTGAAAATATGAAACCGCTTATGCGATCGTGCAAATTGAGCGGTTCTGCCACGATAATGACCGAATTATTGATCCGATCAAATCGAAATCAGGTACGAAAGCATAAGTTCAGCCTGGAATAATCTTATTAGACTTTGGGTAGATGATTTTGATCGGAAGCCCTCAGGTGGCACATTGGGTCTGGGCTTGTCTGCTCAAGCTCTAAATTGAAAATATAGAGTTGAAATTTGGTACACAGATGCAGTAAAAGTTCTCAATCAAGTCTGTGTAATTTCATCATCATGTCTAAAGTAGGAAGAAAAATTTCAATGAGAAACTAGCATGCATTCTTGAGATATCACAACAATTAGCTACCTAGTTCTACCTTTTGAATTATTTCATTACCTTGGAAAACTAACCTAACCTGTCACTTGTTCTGTCGGCCAAACAATGGATGCAGGATACTCGCTTAACGCTCAACTGACTATGTAGAACTTTTTCATCAATGTCCTACTTAAATCTGACCTTCCTGGAGGGACGCTTAGCCCAAAATCATCACTGAGGTCTCTGGATACCGCCGGGAAAGTTTTGTGTCGCCCCACAACAGATTTATTAAGTTTCTTGTCGGGATGTGGAACTTGTATTACTGGTGTAACAATTTTTTCCACCCTGTAAATCCCATACAAAGAAATAACGCCATACAAGATATAAAAAAGTGTTGAAAGGGGTGTGTGCTGAGGTATGTGGTTTTGTTGCTCAAGGAGCCTCAAGGGGTGTTATGAATATTATAATGTCGTCGTGTTTGCTCTTAAATCTTGAATTTTTCACTTCAAATAATTATATACACCCTGTAAACCCGATTGTATTTGCTCTTTCTATACAGCAAATCGTCAAGGGTTCAAAGGAGTGTATGCTGAATTTTTGTGTGCAGGAAATATTGCATTTGGGAAATGCATGGCGATTTTGGTATAGGTATGAAATCCTAGCTCAGTTTTGCGTTATTGCGAAATATTCGCACCGCCATGGTATTGGAACTTGGTTATGGTCGCACTTCCCGTTGTTCATCCAGTTTGTGTGTCATTTGAATGGTTTTACTGACATAAACTAGATTTCCACCAATATTTATTTGGACGACTGTGATCGGCGAGGAGCTAGCTCCTAGCCAGCAAGGAGCCAGCTCCTCTGAGGAGCTATCTTCACATACATTCTAGCCTTGTGGCATTTTGTGGCGATTTGAGCCCTGCTGACCCCCACGCGAAGAATTGTCCTAGCACCCACGTTTTTATCCTCGTTCCCATTCGAAAAATTGATTTTCGAACAACTGATCATTCGAAAAATTGATTTTCAAATAAATAATTATTCGAAAAATTGATTTTCGAACAATCGATGCTTCGAAAAATTGCTTTCGACCAATTGATTTTTTGAAAAATTTCACCTTCGAATAGTTGCGTTTCGAACCATTTGCCTTTCGAAAAATTGATTTTCGAACAATTGATTTCGAAAAAATCACTTTCGAATAACTGCTTTCGAATAATTTACCTAAATCCGTTTTTACATATGAAAGATGAAGAGAGTTCTTTTGTCTACAAAATGACGTTCCAGATGATAAAATCCGTTGAAAAACAAAGTAGCTAGAGTCAGGTTTGTATTACCAGATGAAGCCCATTTTGGCGCGTCCACCATATTTGCCTGCACCAGATGCCACTATTCCACCATAATTTTTCATGGTCCTTGATCGCCCAGGAATCAATTAAGAGATAACTCTATACCGGGTGATCATTTGAAAACTATCCACCTGCAATAACTCCCGATTCCTAGTGAAAATGTCTTCGAGCAAACACAGATCGATTTTTATTTCAAGGGGAACATTTACAACATACATTGGCGAATCTCTATCTTCAGCCCCCTCGCCCCTACTAACCCTAACTTTCAAATTTCAAATGACAATAACTATTTTGCAATGCAAAAAATTGAACAGAATTGAATTATCTTTCAGAAACAATATTATTTATAAAATTTTCAACCCCACCCTCTAAAATTCTCTCAGTGTCCAATTTAATATTCTTGATCTCTCAATTTTCTTCAATGCAGTCAACGTCATCCTGCACAGCATCGAAAGAGAACATTTTCTGTGGAAAAAGTGCCACCAAAACTGACCCCTTCGCTCGCCCCACTTCACCTTGAAAATCTACAATGCCAACACTACTAAGTGATATATCAAAATGAAGGAAATTGGATCCTCTTCTCGAACAAGATTTTTCAAGATTTTTAACACCACCGTTTCCCTCCTAGAATAGGCTGTTTGGTCATTTGCCGCAGAAGTTAGAGTCAAAATCGATTTTATCACAACGATCTGTTCGGCTTCACCGATAAAAATGTGAATGTTTTTTTCGCGCATAGGATACGCAATTCATCGGCTGCGTTTCTAAATAATGTTGTTACATTCGGGAGAACTTCTCGGTAATTGGCTGTTTGGTCATTTGCCGCAGAAGTTTGAGTCAAAATCGATTTTATCACAACGGTTCGGCTTCACCGATAAAAATGTAAATATTTTTTTCGCGCATAGGATACGCAATTCATCGGCTGCGTTTCTAAATAATGTTGTTACATTCGGGAGAACTTCTCGGTAATTGGCTGTTTGGTCATTTGCCGCAGAAGTTAGAGTCAAAATCAATTTTATCACAACGGTTCGGCTTCACCGATAAAAATGTAAATGTTTTTTTCGCGAATAGGATACGCAATTCATCGGCTGCACTTCTAAATAATGTTGTTACATTCGGGAGAACTTCTCGGTAATTGGCTGTTTGGTCATTTGCCGCAGAAGTTAGAGTCAAAATCGATTTTATCACAACGGTTCGGCTTCACCGATAAAAATGTAAATATTTTTTTCGCGCATAGGATACGCAATTCATCGGCTGCGTTTCTAAATAATGTTGTTACATTCGGGAGAACTTCTCGGTAATTGGCTGTTTGGTCATTTGCCGCAGAAGTTTGAGTCAAAATCAATTTTATCACAACGGTTCGGCTTCACCGATAAAAATGTAAATATTTTTTTCGCGCATAGGATACGCAATTCATCGGCTGCGTTTCTAAATAATGTTGCTACATTCGGGAGAACTTTTCGGTAATTGGCTGTTTGGTCATTTGCCGCAGAAGTTAGAGTCAAAATCAATTTTATCACAACGGTTCGGCTTCACCGATAAAAATGTAAATGTTTTTTTCGCGCATAGGATACGCAATTCATCGGCTGCACTTCTAAATAATGTTGTTACATTCGGGAGAACTTCTCGGTAATTGGCTGTTTGGTCATTTGCCGCAGAAGTTAGAGTCAAAATCGATTTTATCACAACGGTTCGGCTTCACCGATAAAAATGTAAATGTTTTTTTCGCGCATAGGATACGCAATTCATCGGCTGCACTTCTAAATAATGTTGTTACATTCGGGAGAACTTCTCGGTAATTGGCTGTTTGGTCATTTGCCGCAGAAGTTAGAGTCAAAATCGATTTTATCACAACGGTTCGGCTTCACCGATAAAAATGTAAATATTTTTTTCGCGCATAGGATACGCAATTCATCGGCTGCGTTTCTAAATAATGTTGCTACATTCGGGAGAACTTTTCGGTAATTGGCTGTTTGGTCATTTGCCGCAGAAGTTAGAGTCAAAATCAATTTTATCACAACGGTTCGGCTTCACCGATAAAAATGTAAATGTTTTTTTCGCGCATAGGATACGCAATTCATCGGCTGCACTTCTAAATAATGTTGTTACATTCGGGAGAACTTCTCGGTAATTGGCTGTTTGGTCATTTGCCGCAGAAGTTAGAGTCAAAATCGATTTTATCACAACGGTTCGGCTTCACCGATAAAAATGTAAATATTTTTTTCGCGCATAGGATACGCAATTCATCGGCTGCGTTTCTAAATAATGTTGTTACATTCGGGAGAACTTCTCGGTAATTGGCTGTTTGGTCATTTGCCGCAGAAGTTAGAGTCAAAATCGATTTTATCACAACGGTTCGGCTTCACCGATAAAAATGTAAATATTTTTTTCGCGCATAGGATACGCAATTCATCGGCTGCGTTTCTAAATAATGTTGCTACATTCGGGAGAACTTTTCGGTAATTGGCTGTTTGGTCATTTGCCGCAGAAGTTAGAGTCAAAATCAATTTTATCACAACGGTTCGGCTTCACCGATAAAAATGTAAATGTTTTTTTCGCGCATAGGATACGCAATTCATCGGCTGCGTTTCTAAATAATGTTGTTACATTCGGGAGAACTTCTCGGTAATAGGCTGTTTGGTCATTTGCCGCATAAGTTAGAGTCAAAATCGATTTTATCACAACGATCTGTTCGGCTTCACCGATAAAAATGTGAATGTTTTTTTCGCGCATAGGATACGCAATTCATCGGCTGCGTTTCTAAATAATGTTGCTACATTCGGGAGAACTTTTCGGTAATTGGCTGTTTGGTCATTTGCCGCAGAAGTTAGAGTCAAAATCAATTTTATCACAACGGTTCGGCTTCACCGATAAAAATGTAAATGTTTTTTTCGCGCATAGGATACGCAATTCATCGGCTGCACTTCTAAATAATGTTGTTACATTCGGGAGAACTTCTCGGTAATTGGCTGTTTGGTCATTTGCCGCAGAAGTTAGAGTCAAAATCGATTTTATCACAACGGTTCGGCTTCACCGATAAAAATGTAAATATTTTTTTCGCGCATAGGATACGCAATTCATCGGCTGCGTTTCTAAATAATGTTGCTACATTCGGGAGAACTTCTCGGTAATTGGCTGTTTGGTCATTTGCCGCAGAAGTTTGAGTCAAAATCGATTTTATCACAACGGTTCGGCTTCACCGATAAAAATGTAAATGTTTTTTTCGCGCATAGGATACGCAATTCATCGGCTGCACTTCTAAATAATGTTGTTACATTCGGGAGAACTTCTCGGTAATTGGCTGTTTGGTCATTTGCCGCAGAAGTTTGAGTCAAAATCAATTTTATCACAACGGTTCGGCTTCACCGATAAAAATGTAAATGTTTTTTTCGCGCATAGGATACGCAATTCATCGGCTGCGTTTCTAAATAATGTTGTTACATTCGGGAGAACTTCTCGGTAATAGGCTGTTTGGTCATTTGCCGCATAAGTTAGAGTCAAAATCGATTTTATCACAACGATCTGTTCGGCTTCACCGATAAAAATGTGAATGTTTTTTTCGCGCATAGGATACGCAATTCATCGGCTGCACTTCTAAATAATGTTGTTACATTCGGGAGAACTTCTCGGTAATTGGCTGTTTGGTCATTTGCCGCAGAAGTTAGAGTCAAAATCGATTTTATCACAACGGTTCGGCTTCACCGATAAAAATGTAAATATTTTTTTCGCGCATAGGATACGCAATTCATCGGCTGCGTTTCTAAATAATGTTGCTACATTCGGGAGAACTTCTCGGTAATTGGCTGTTTGGTCATTTGCCGCAAAAGTTTGAGTCAAAATCGATTTTATCACAACGGTTCGGCTTCACCGATAAAAATGTAAATATTTTTTTAGCGCATAGGATACGCAATTCATCGGCTGCGTTTCTAAATAATGTTGCTACATTCGGGAGAACTTTTCGGTAATTGGCTGTTTGGTCATTTGCCGCAGAAGTTAGAGTCAAAATCAATTTTATCACAACGGTTCGGCTTCACCGATAAAAATGTAAATGTTTTTTTCGCGCATAGGATACGCAATTCATCGGCTGCACTTCTAAATAATGTTGTTACATTCGGGAGAACTTCTCGGTAATTGGCTGTTTGGTCATTTGCCACAGAAGTTAGAGTCAAAATCGATTTTATCACAACGGTTCGGCTTCACCGATAAAAATGTAAATATTTTTTTCGCGCATAGGATACGCAATTCATCGGCTGCGTTTCTAAATAATGTTGCTACATTCGGGAGAACTTTTCGGTAATTGGCTGTTTGGTCATTTGCCGCAGAAGTTAGAGTCAAAATCAATTTTAGCACAACGGTTCGGCTTCACCGATAAAAATGTAAATATTTTTTTCGCGCATAGGATACGCAATTCATCGGCTGCGTTTCTAAATAATGTTGTTACATTCGGGAGAACTTCTCGGTAATTGAATGTTTGGTCATTTGCCGCAGAAGTTAGAGTCAAAATCGATTTTATCACAACGGTTCGGCTTCACCGATAAAAATGTAAATATTTTTTTCGCGCATAGGATACGCAATTCATCGGCTGCGTTTCTAAATAATGTTGCTACATTCGGGAGAACTTTTCGGTAATTGGCTGTTTGGTCATTTGCCGCAGAAGTTAGAGTCAAAATCAATTTTATCACAACGGTTCGGCTTCACCGATAAAAATGTAAATGTTTTTTTCGCGCATAGGATACGCAATTCATCGGCTGCACTTCTAAATAATGTTGTTACATTCGGGAGAACTTCTCGGTAATTGGCTGTTTGGTCATTTGCCGCAGAAGTTAGAGTCAAAATCGATTTTATCACAACGGTTCGGCTTCACCGATAAAAATGTAAATGTTTTTTTCGCGCATAGGATACGCAATTCATCGGCTGCACTTCTAAATAATGTTGTTACATTCGGGAGAACTTCTCGGTAATTGGCTGTTTGGTCATTTGCCGCAGAAGTTAGAGTCAAAATCGATTTTATCACAACGGTTCGGCTTCACCGATAAAAATGTAAATGTTTTTTTCGCGCATAGGATACGCAATTCATCGGCTGCACTTCTAAATAATGTTGTTACATTCGGGAGAACTTCTCGGTAATTGGCTGTTTGGTCATTTGCCGCAGAAGTTTGAGTCAAAATCAATTTTATCACAACGGTTCGGCTTCACCGATAAAAATGTAAATATTTTTTTCGCGCATAGGATACGCAATTCATCGGCTGCGTTTCTAAATAATGTTGCTACATTCGGGAGAACTTTTCGGTAATTGGCTGTTTGGTCATTTGCCGCAGAAGTTAGAGTCAAAATCAATTTTATCACAACGGTTCGGCTTCACCGATAAAAATGTAAATGTTTTTTTCGCGCATAGGATACGCAATTCATCGGCTGCACTTCTAAATAATGTTGTTACATTCGGGAGAACTTCTCGGTAATTGGCTGTTTGGTCATTTGCCGCAGAAGTTAGAGTCAAAATCGATTTTATCACAACGGTTCGGCTTCACCGATAAAAATGTAAATGTTTTTTTCGCGCATAGGATACGCAATTCATCGGCTGCACTTCTAAATAATGTTGTTACATTCGGGAGAACTTCTCGGTAATTGGCTGTTTGGTCATTTGCCGCAGAAGTTAGAGTCAAAATCGATTTTATCACAACGGTTCGGCTTCACCGATAAAAATGTAAATATTTTTTTCGCGCATAGGATACGCAATTCATCGGCTGCGTTTCTAAATAATGTTGCTACATTCGGGAGAACTTTTCGGTAATTGGCTGTTTGGTCATTTGCCGCAGAAGTTAGAGTCAAAATCAATTTTATCACAACGGTTCGGCTTCACCGATAAAAATGTAAATGTTTTTTTCGCGCATAGGATACGCAATTCATCGGCTGCACTTCTAAATAATGTTGTTACATTCGGGAGAACTTCTCGGTAATTGGCTGTTTGGTCATTTGCCGCAGAAGTTAGAGTCAAAATCGATTTTATCACAACGGTTCGGCTTCACCGATAAAAATGTAAATATTTTTTTCGCGCATAGGATACGCAATTCATCGGCTGCGTTTCTAAATAATGTTGTTACATTCGGGAGAACTTCTCGGTAATTGGCTGTTTGGTCATTTGCCGCAGAAGTTAGAGTCAAAATCGATTTTATCACAACGGTTCGGCTTCACCGATAAAAATGTAAATATTTGTTTCGCGCATAGGATACGCAATTCATCGGCTGCGTTTCTAAATAATGTTGCTACATTCGGGAGAACTTTTCGGTAATTGGCTGTTTGGTCATTTGCCGCAGAAGTTAGAGTCAAAATCAATTTTATCACAACGGTTCGGCTTCACCGATAAAAATGTAAATGTTTTTTTCGCGCATAGGATACGCAATTCATCGGCTGCGTTTCTAAATAATGTTGTTACATTCGGGAGAACTTCTCGGTAATAGGCTGTTTGGTCATTTGCCGCATAAGTTAGAGTCAAAATCGATTTTATCACAACGATCTGTTCGGCTTCACCGATAAAAATGTGAATGTTTTTTTCGCGCATAGGATACGCAATTCATCGGCTGCGTTTCTAAATAATGTTGCTACATTCGGGAGAACTTTTCGGTAATTGGCTGTTTGGTCATTTGCCGCAGAAGTTAGAGTCAAAATCAATTTTATCACAACGGTTCGGCTTCACCGATAAAAATGTAAATGTTTTTTTCGCGCATAGGATACGCAATTCATCGGCTGCACTTCTAAATAATGTTGTTACATTCGGGAGAACTTCTCGGTAATTGGCTGTTTGGTCATTTGCCGCAGAAGTTAGAGTCAAAATCGATTTTATCACAACGGTTCGGCTTCACCGATAAAAATGTAAATATTTTTTTCGCGCATAGGATACGCAATTCATCGGCTGCGTTTCTAAATAATGTTGCTACATTCGGGAGAACTTCTCGGTAATTGGCTGTTTGGTCATTTGCCGCAGAAGTTTGAGTCAAAATCGATTTTATCACAACGGTTCGGCTTCACCGATAAAAATGTAAATGTTTTTTTCGCGCATAGGATACGCAATTCATCGGCTGCACTTCTAAATAATGTTGTTACATTCGGGAGAACTTCTCGGTAATTGGCTGTTTGGTCATTTGCCGCAGAAGTTTGAGTCAAAATCAATTTTATCACAACGGTTCGGCTTCACCGATAAAAATGTAAATGTTTTTTTCGCGCATAGGATACGCAATTCATCGGCTGCGTTTCTAAATAATGTTGTTACATTCGGGAGAACTTCTCGGTAATAGGCTGTTTGGTCATTTGCCGCATAAGTTAGAGTCAAAATCGATTTTATCACAACGATCTGTTCGGCTTCACCGATAAAAATGTGAATGTTTTTTTCGCGCATAGGATACGCAATTCATCGGCTGCACTTCTAAATAATGTTGTTACATTCGGGAGAACTTCTCGGTAATTGGCTGTTTGGTCATTTGCCGCAGAAGTTAGAGTCAAAATCGATTTTATCACAACGGTTCGGCTTCACCGATAAAAATGTAAATATTTTTTTCGCGCATAGGATACGCAATTCATCGGCTGCGTTTCTAAATAATGTTGCTACATTCGGGAGAACTTCTCGGTAATTGGCTGTTTGGTCATTTGCCGCAAAAGTTTGAGTCAAAATCGATTTTATCACAACGGTTCGGCTTCACCGATAAAAATGTAAATGTTTTTTTCGCGCATAGGATACGCAATTCATCGGCTGCACTTCTAAATAATGTTGTTACATTCGGGAGAACTTCTCGGTAATTGGCTGTTTGGTCATTTGCCGCAGAAGTTAGAGTCAAAATCGATTTTATCACAACGGTTCGGCTTCACCGATAAAAATGTAAATATTTTTTTCGCGCATAGGATACGCAATTCATCGGCTGCGTTTCTAAATAATGTTGCTACATTCGGGAGAACTTCTCGGTAATTGGCTGTTTGGTCATTTGCCGCAGAAGTTTGAGTCAAAATCGATTTTATCACAACGGTTCGGCTTCACCGATAAAAATGTAAATGTTTTTTTCGCGCATAGGATACGCAATTCATCGGCTGCACTTCTAAATAATGTTGTTACATTCGGGAGAACTTCTCGGTAATTGGCTGTTTGGTCATTTGCCGCAGAAGTTTGAGTCAAAATCAATTTTATCACAACGGTTCGGCTTCACCGATAAAAATGTAAATGTTTTTTTCGCGCATAGGATACGCAATTCATCGGCTGCGTTTCTAAATAATGTTGTTACATTCGGGAGAACTTCTCGGTAATAGGCTGTTTGGTCATTTGCCGCATAAGTTAGAGTCAAAATCGATTTTATCACAACGATCTGTTCGGCTTCACCGATAAAAATGTGAATGTTTTTTTCGCGCATAGGATACGCAATTCATCGGCTGCACTTCTAAATAATGTTGTTACATTCGGGAGAACTTCTCGGTAATTGGCTGTTTGGTCATTTGCCGCAGAAGTTAGAGTCAAAATCGATTTTATCACAACGGTTCGGCTTCACCGATAAAAATGTAAATATTTTTTTCGCGCATAGGATACGCAATTCATCGGCTGCGTTTCTAAATAATGTTGCTACATTCGGGAGAACTTCTCGGTAATTGGCTGTTTGGTCATTTGCCGCAAAAGTTTGAGTCAAAATCGATTTTATCACAACGGTTCGGCTTCACCGATAAAAATGTAAATATTTTTTTAGCGCATAGGATACGCAATTCATCGGCTGCGTTTCTAAATAATGTTGCTACATTCGGGAGAACTTTTCGGTAATTGGCTGTTTGGTCATTTGCCGCAGAAGTTAGAGTCAAAATCAATTTTATCACAACGGTTCGGCTTCACCGATAAAAATGTAAATGTTTTTTTCGCGCATAGGATACGCAATTCATCGGCTGCACTTCTAAATAATGTTGTTACATTCGGGAGAACTTCTCGGTAATTGGCTGTTTGGTCATTTGCCACAGAAGTTAGAGTCAAAATCGATTTTATCACAACGGTTCGGCTTCACCGATAAAAATGTAAATATTTTTTTCGCGCATAGGATACGCAATTCATCGGCTGCGTTTCTAAATAATGTTGCTACATTCGGGAGAACTTTTCGGTAATTGGCTGTTTGGTCATTTGCCGCAGAAGTTAGAGTCAAAATCAATTTTAGCACAACGGTTCGGCTTCACCGATAAAAATGTAAATATTTTTTTCGCGCATAGGATACGCAATTCATCGGCTGCGTTTCTAAATAATGTTGTTACATTCGGGAGAACTTCTCGGTAATTGAATGTTTGGTCATTTGCCGCAGAAGTTAGAGTCAAAATCGATTTTATCACAACGGTTCGGCTTCACCGATAAAAATGTAAATATTTTTTTCGCGCATAGGATACGCAATTCATCGGCTGCGTTTCTAAATAATGTTGCTACATTCGGGAGAACTTTTCGGTAATTGGCTGTTTGGTCATTTGCCGCAGAAGTTAGAGTCAAAATCAATTTTATCACAACGGTTCGGCTTCACCGATAAAAATGTAAATGTTTTTTTCGCGCATAGGATACGCAATTCATCGGCTGCACTTCTAAATAATGTTGTTACATTCGGGAGAACTTCTCGGTAATTGGCTGTTTGGTCATTTGCCGCAGAAGTTAGAGTCAAAATCGATTTTATCACAACGGTTCGGCTTCACCGATAAAAATGTAAATGTTTTTTTCGCGCATAGGATACGCAATTCATCGGCTGCACTTCTAAATAATGTTGTTACATTCGGGAGAACTTCTCGGTAATTGGCTGTTTGGTCATTTGCCGCAGAAGTTAGAGTCAAAATCGATTTTATCACAACGGTTCGGCTTCACCGATAAAAATGTAAATGTTTTTTTCGCGCATAGGATACGCAATTCATCGGCTGCACTTCTAAATAATGTTGTTACATTCGGGAGAACTTCTCGGTAATTGGCTGTTTGGTCATTTGCCGCAGAAGTTTGAGTCAAAATCAATTTTATCACAACGGTTCGGCTTCACCGATAAAAATGTAAATATTTTTTTCGCGCATAGGATACGCAATTCATCGGCTGCGTTTCTAAATAATGTTGCTACATTCGGGAGAACTTTTCGGTAATTGGCTGTTTGGTCATTTGCCGCAGAAGTTAGAGTCAAAATCAATTTTATCACAACGGTTCGGCTTCACCGATAAAAATGTAAATGTTTTTTTCGCGCATAGGATACGCAATTCATCGGCTGCACTTCTAAATAATGTTGTTACATTCGGGAGAACTTCTCGGTAATTGGCTGTTTGGTCATTTGCCGCAGAAGTTAGAGTCAAAATCGATTTTATCACAACGGTTCGGCTTCACCGATAAAAATGTAAATGTTTTTTTCGCGCATAGGATACGCAATTCATCGGCTGCACTTCTAAATAATGTTGTTACATTCGGGAGAACTTCTCGGTAATTGGCTGTTTGGTCATTTGCCGCAGAAGTTAGAGTCAAAATCGATTTTATCACAACGGTTCGGCTTCACCGATAAAAATGTAAATGTTTTTTTCGCGCATAGGATACGCAATTCATCGGCTGCACTTCTAAATAATGTTGTTACATTCGGGAGAACTTCTCGGTAATTGGCTGTTTGGTCATTTGCCGCAGAAGTTTGAGTCAAAATCAATTTTATCACAACGGTTCGGCTTCACCGATAAAAATGTAAATATTTTTTTCGCGCATAGGATACGCAATTCATCGGCTGCGTTTCTAAATAATGTTGCTACATTCGGGAGAACTTTTCGGTAATTGGCTGTTTGGTCATTTGCCGCAGAAGTTAGAGTCAAAATCAATTTTATCACAACGGTTCGGCTTCACCGATAAAAATGTAAATGTTTTTTTCGCGCATAGGATACGCAATTCATCGGCTGCACTTCTAAATAATGTTGTTACATTCGGGAGAACTTCTCGGTAATTGGCTGTTTGGTCATTTGCCGCAGAAGTTAGAGTCAAAATCGATTTTATCACAACGGTTCGGCTTCACCGATGAAAATGTAAATGTTTTTTTCGCGCATAGGATACGCAATTCATCGGCTGCACTTCTAAATAATGTTGTTACATTCGGGAGAACTTCTCGGTAATTGGCTGTTTGGTCATTTGCCGCAGAAGTTAGAGTCAAAATCGATTTTATCACAACGGTTCGGCTTCACCGATAAAAATGTAAATATTTTTTTCGCGCATAGGATACGCAATTCATCGGCTGCGTTTCTAAATAATGTTGCTACATTCGGGAGAACTTTTCGGTAATTGGCTGTTTGGTCATTTGCCGCAGAAGTTAGAGTCAAAATCAATTTTATCACAACGGTTCGGCTTCACCGATAAAAATGTAAATGTTTTTTTCGCGCATAGGATACGCAATTCATCGGCTGCACTTCTAAATAATGTTGTTACATTCGGGAGAACTTCTCGGTATTTGGCTGTTTGGTCATTTGCCGCAGAAGTTAGAGTCAAAATCGATTTTATCACAACGGTTCGGCTTCACCGATAAAAATGTAAATATTTTTTTCGCGCATAGGATACGCAATTCATCGGCTGCGTTTCTAAATAATGTTGTTACATTCGGGAGAACTTCTCGGTAATTGGCTGTTTGGTCATTTGCCGCAGAAGTTAGAGTCAAAATCGATTTTATCACAACGGTTCGGCTTCACCGATAAAAATGTAAATATTTTTTTCGCGCATAGGATACGCAATTCATCGGCTGCGTTTCTAAATAATGTTGCTACATTCGGGAGAACTTTTCGGTAATTGGCTGTTTGGTCATTTGCCGCAGAAGTTAGAGTCAAAATCAATTTTATCACAACGGTTCGGCTTCACCGATAAAAATGTAAATGTTTTTTTCGCGCATAGGATACGCAATTCATCGGCTGCGTTTCTAAATAATGTTGTTACATTCGGGAGAACTTCTCGGTAATAGGCTGTTTGGTCATTTGCCGCATAAGTTAGAGTCAAAATCGATTTTATCACAACGATCTGTTCGGCTTCACCGATAAAAATGTGAATGTTTTTTTCGCGCATAGGATACGCAATTCATCGGCTGCGTTTCTAAATAATGTTGCTACATTCGGGAGAACTTTTCGGTAATTGGCTGTTTGGTCATTTGCCGCAGAAGTTAGAGTCAAAATCGATTTTATCACAACGGTTCGGCTTCACCGATAAAAATGTAAATATTTTTTTCGCGCATAGGATACGCAATTCATCGGCTGCGTTTCTAAATAATGTTGCTACATTCGGGAGAACTTCTCGGTAATTGGCTGTTTGGTCATTTGCCGCAGAAGTTTGAGTCAAAATCGATTTTATCACAACGGTTCGGCTTCACCGATAAAAATGTAAATGTTTTTTTCGCGCATAGGATACGCAATTCATCGGCTGCACTTCTAAATAATGTTGTTACATTCGGGAGAACTTCTCGGTAATTGGCTGTTTGGTCATTTGCCGCAGAAGTTTGAGTCAAAATCAATTTTATCACAACGGTTCGGCTTCACCGATAAAAATGTAAATGTTTTTTTCGCGCATAGGATACGCAATTCATCGGCTGCGTTTCTAAATAATGTTGTTACATTCGGGAGAACTTCTCGGTAATAGGCTGTTTGGTCATTTGCCGCATAAGTTAGAGTCAAAATCGATTTTATCACAACGATCTGTTCGGCTTCACCGATAAAAATGTGAATGTTTTTTTCGCGCATAGGATACGCAATTCATCGGCTGCGTTTCTAAATAATGTTGTTACATTCGGGAGAACTTCTCGGTAATAGGCTGTTTGGTCATTTGCCGCATAAGTTAGAGTCAAAATCGATTTTATCACAACGATCTGTTCGGCTTCACCGATAAAAATGTGAATGTTTTTTTCGCGCATAGGATACGCAATTCATCGGCTGCACTTCTAAATAATGTTGTTACATTCGGGAGAACTTCTCGGTAATTGGCTGTTTGGTCATTTGCCGCAGAAGTTAGAGTCAAAATCGATTTTATCACAACGGTTCGGCTTCACCGATAAAAATGTAAATATTTTTTTCGCGCATAGGATACGCAATTCATCGGCTGCGTTTCTAAATAATGTTGCTACATTCGGGAGAACTTCTCGGTAATTGGCTGTTTGGTCATTTGCCGCAGAAGTTTGAGTCAAAATCGATTTTATCACAACGGTTCGGCTTCACCGATAAAAATGTAAATGTTTTTTTCGCGCATAGGATACGCAATTCATCGGCTGCACTTCTAAATAATGTTGTTACATTCGGGAGAACTTCTCGGTAATTGGCTGTTTGGTCATTTGCCGCAGAAGTTTGAGTCAAAATCAATTTTATCACAACGGTTCGGCTTCACCGATAAAAATGTAAATGTTTTTTTCGCGCATAGGATACGCAATTCATCGGCTGCGTTTCTAAATAATGTTGTTACATTCGGGAGAACTTCTCGGTAATAGGCTGTTTGGTCATTTGCCGCATAAGTTAGAGTCAAAATCGATTTTATCACAACGATCTGTTCGGCTTCACCGATAAAAATGTGAATGTTTTTTTCGCGCATAGGATACGCAATTCATCGGCTGCACTTCTAAATAATGTTGTTACATTCGGGAGAACTTCTCGGTAATTGGCTGTTTGGTCATTTGCCGCAGAAGTTAGAGTCAAAATCGATTTTATCACAACGGTTCGGCTTCACCGATAAAAATGTAAATATTTTTTTCGCGCATAGGATACGCAATTCATCGGCTGCGTTTCTAAATAATGTTGCTACATTCGGGAGAACTTCTCGGTAATTGGCTGTTTGGTCATTTGCCGCAAAAGTTTGAGTCAAAATCGATTTTATCACAACGGTTCGGCTTCACCGATAAAAATGTAAATATTTTTTTAGCGCATAGGATACGCAATTCATCGGCTGCGTTTCTAAATAATGTTGCTACATTCGGGAGAACTTTTCGGTAATTGGCTGTTTGGTCATTTGCCGCAGAAGTTAGAGTCAAAATCAATTTTATCACAACGGTTCGGCTTCACCGATAAAAATGTAAATGTTTTTTTCGCGCATAGGATACGCAATTCATCGGCTGCACTTCTAAATAATGTTGTTACATTCGGGAGAACTTCTCGGTAATTGGCTGTTTGGTCATTTGCCACAGAAGTTAGAGTCAAAATCGATTTTATCACAACGGTTCGGCTTCACCGATAAAAATGTAAATATTTTTTTCGCGCATAGGATACGCAATTCATCGGCTGCGTTTCTAAATAATGTTGCTACATTCGGGAGAACTTTTCGGTAATTGGCTGTTTGGTCATTTGCCGCAGAAGTTAGAGTCAAAATCAATTTTAGCACAACGGTTCGGCTTCACCGATAAAAATGTAAATATTTTTTTCGCGCATAGGATACGCAATTCATCGGCTGCGTTTCTAAATAATGTTGTTACATTCGGGAGAACTTCTCGGTAATTGAATGTTTGGTCATTTGCCGCAGAAGTTAGAGTCAAAATCGATTTTATCACAACGGTTCGGCTTCACCGATAAAAATGTAAATATTTTTTTCGCGCATAGGATACGCAATTCATCGGCTGCGTTTCTAAATAATGTTGCTACATTCGGGAGAACTTTTCGGTAATTGGCTGTTTGGTCATTTGCCGCAGAAGTTAGAGTCAAAATCAATTTTATCACAACGGTTCGGCTTCACCGATAAAAATGTAAATGTTTTTTTCGCGCATAGGATACGCAATTCATCGGCTGCACTTCTAAATAATGTTGTTACATTCGGGAGAACTTCTCGGTAATTGGCTGTTTGGTCATTTGCCGCAGAAGTTAGAGTCAAAATCGATTTTATCACAACGGTTCGGCTTCACCGATAAAAATGTAAATGTTTTTTTCGCGCATAGGATACGCAATTCATCGGCTGCACTTCTAAATAATGTTGTTACATTCGGGAGAACTTCTCGGTAATTGGCTGTTTGGTCATTTGCCGCAGAAGTTAGAGTCAAAATCGATTTTATCACAACGGTTCGGCTTCACCGATAAAAATGTAAATGTTTTTTTCGCGCATAGGATACGCAATTCATCGGCTGCACTTCTAAATAATGTTGTTACATTCGGGAGAACTTCTCGGTAATTGGCTGTTTGGTCATTTGCCGCAGGAGTTAGAGTCAAAATCGATTTTATCACAACGGTTCGGCTTCACCGATAAAAATGCAAATATTTTTTTCGCGCATAGGATACGCAATTCAACGGCTGCGTTTCTAAATAATGTTGTTACATTCGGGAGAACTTCTCGGTAATTGGCTGTTTGGTCATTTGCCGCAGAAGTTTGAGTCAAAATCGATTTTATCACAACGGTTCGGCTTCACCGATAAAAATGTAAATATTTTTTTCGCGCATAGGATACGCAATTCATCGGCTGCGTTTCTAAATAATGTTGCTACATTCGGGAGAACTTTTCGGTAATTGGCTGTTTGGTCATTTGCCGCAGAAGTTAGAGTCAAAATCAATTTTATCACAACGGTTCGGCTTCACCGATAAAAATGTAAATGTTTTTTTCGCGCATAGGATACGCAATTCATCGGCTGCACTTCTAAATAATGTTGTTACATTCGGGAGAACTTCTCGGTAATTGGCTGTTTGGTCATTTGCCGCAGAAGTTAGAGTCAAAATCGATTTTATCACAACGGTTCGGCTTCACCGATAAATATGTAAATATTTTTTTCGCGCATAGGATACGCAATTCATCGGCTGCGTTTCTAAATAATGTTGCTACATTCGGGAGAACTTTTCGGTAATTGGCTGTTAGGTCATTTGCCGCAGAAGTTAGAGTCAAAATCAATTTTATCACAACGGTTCGGCTTCACCGATAAAAATGTAAATGTTTTTTTCGCGCATAGGATACGCAATTCATCGGCTGCACTTCTAAATAATGTTGTTACATTCGGGAGAACTTCTCGGTAATTGGCTGTTTGGTCATTTGCCGCAGAAGTTAGAGTCAAAATCGATTTTATCACAACGGTTCGGCTTCACCGATAAAAATGTAAATATTTTTTTCGCGCATAGGATACGCAATTCATCGGCTGCGTTTCTAAATAATGTTGTTACATTCGGGAGAACTTCTCGGTAATTGGCTGTTTGGTCATTTGCCGCAGAAGTTAGAGTCAAAATCGATTTTATCACAACGGTTCGGCTTCACCGATAAAAATGTAAATATTTTTTTCGCGCATAGGATACGCAATTCATCGGCTGCGTTTCTAAATAATGTTGCTACATTCGGGAGAACTTTTCGGTAATTGGCTGTTTGGTCATTTGCCGCAGAAGTTAGAGTCAAAATCAATTTTATCACAACGGTTCGGCTTCACCGATAAAAATGTAAATGTTTTTTTCGCGCATAGGATACGCAATTCATCGGCTGCACTTCTAAATAATGTTGTTACATTCGGGAGAACTTCTCGGTAATTGGCTGTTTGGTCATTTGCCGCAGAAGTTAGAGTCAAAATCGATTTTATCACAACGGTTCGGCTTCACCGATAAAAATGTAAATATTTTTTTCGCGCATAGGATACGCAATTCATCGGCTGCGTTTCTAAATAATGTTGCTACATTCGGAGAACTTTTCGGTAATTGGCTGTTTGGTCATTTGCCGCAGAAGTTAGAGTCAAAATCAATTTTATCACAACGGTTCGGCTTCACCGATAAAAATGTAAATGTTTTTTTCGCGCATAGGATACGCAATTCATCGGCTGCACTTCTAAATAATGTTGTTACATTCGGGAGAACTTCTCGGTAATTGGCTGTTTGGTCATTTGCCGCAGAAGTTAGAGTCAAAATCGATTTTATCACAACGGTTCGGCTTCACCGATAAAAATGTAAATATTTTTTTCGCGCATAGGATACGCAATTCATCGGCTGCGTTTCTAAATAATGTTGTAACATTCGGGAGAACTTCTCGGTAATTGGCTGTTTGGTCATTTGCCGCAGAAGTTAGAGTCAAAATCGATTTTATCACAACGGTTCGGCTTCACCGATAAAAATGTAAATATTTTTTTCGCGCATAGGATACGCAATTCATCGGCTGCGTTTCTAAATAATGTTGCTACATTCGGGAGAACTTTTCGGTAATTGGCTGTTTGGTCATTTGCCGCAGAAGTTAGAGTCAAAATCGATTTTATCACAACGGTTCGGCTTCACCGATAAAAATGTAAATATTTTTTTCGCGCATAGGATACGCAATTCATCGGCTGCGTTTCTAAATAATGTTGCTACATTCGGGAGAACTTTTCGGTAATTGGCTGTTTGGTCATTTGCCGCAGAAGTTAGAGTCAAAATCAATTTTATCACAACGGTTCGGCTTCACCGATAAAAATGTAAATATTTTTTTCGCGCATAGGATACGCAATTCATCGGCTGCGTTTCTAAATAATGTTGTAACATTCGGGAGAACTTCTCGGTAATTGGCTGTTTGGTCATTTGCCGCAGAAGTTAGAGTCAAAATCGATTTTATCACAACGGTTCGGCTTCACCGATAAAAATGTAAATATTTTTTTCGCGCATAGGATACGCAATTCATCGGCTGCGTTTCTAAATAATGTTGCTACATTCGGGAGAACTTTTCGGTAATTGGCTGTTTGGTCATTTGCCGCAGAAGTTTGAGTCAAAATCAATTTTATCACAACGGTTCGGCTTCACCGATAAAAATGTAAATATTTTTTTCGCGCATAGGATACGCAATTCATCGGCTGCGTTTCTAAATAATGTTGTTACATTCGGGAGAACTTCTCGGTAATTGGCTGTTAAGTCATTTGCCGCAGAAGTTAGAGTCAAAATCGATTTTATCACAACGGTTCGGCTTCACCGATAAAAATGTAAATATTTTTTTCGCGCATAGGATACGCAATTCATCGGCTGCGTTTCTAAATAATGTTGCTACATTCGGGAGAACTTTTCGGTAATTGGCTGTTTGGTCATTTGCCGCAGAAGTTAGAGTCAAAATCAATTTTATCACAACGGTTCGGCTTCACCGATAAAAATGTAAATGTTTTTTTCGCGCATAGGATACGCAATTCATCGGCTGCACTTCTAAATAATGTTGTTACATTCGGGAGAACTTCTCGGTAATTGGCTGTTTGGTCATTTGCCGCAGAAGTTAGAGTCAAAATCGATTTTATCACAACGGTTCGGCTTCACCGATAAAAATGTAAATGTTTTTTTCGCACATAGGATACGCAATTCATCGGCTGCACTTCTAAATAATGTTGTTACATTCGGGAGAACTTCTCGGTAATTGGCTGTTTGGTCATTTGCCGCAGAAGTTAGAGTCAAAATCGATTTTATCACAACGGTTCGGCTTCACCGATAAAAATGTAAATATTTTTTCCGCGCATAGGATACGCAATTCATCGGCTGCGTTTCTAAATAATGTTGCTACATTCGGGAGAACTTTTCGGTAATTGGCTGTTTGGTCATTTGCCGCAGAAGTTGGAGTCAAAATCAATTTTATCACGACGGTTCGGCTTCACCGATAAAAATGTAAATGTTTTTTTCGCGCATAGGATACGCAATTCATTGGCTGCACTTATAAATAATGTTGTTACATTTGGGAGAACTTCTCGGTAATTGGCTGTTTGGTCATTTGCCGCAGAAGTTAGAGTCAAAATCGATTTTATCACAACGGTTCGGCTTCACCGATAAAAATGTAAATATTTTTTTCGCGCATAGGATACGCAATTCATCGGCTGCGTTTCTAAATAATGTTGCTACATTCGGGAGAACTTTTCGGTAATTGGCTGTTTGGTCATTTGCCGCAGAAGTTAGAGTCAAAATCGATTTTATCACAACGGTTCGGCTTCACCGATAAAAATGTAAATATTTTTTTCGCGCATAGGATACGCAATTCATCGGCTGCGTTTCTAAATAATGTTGTTACATTCGGGAGAACTTCTCGGTAATTGGCTGTTTGGTCATTTGCCGCAGAAGTTAGAGTCAAAATCGATTTTATCACAACGGTTCGGCTTCACCGATAAAAATGTAAATATTTTTTTCGCGCATAGGATACGCAATTCATCGGCTGCGTTTCTAAATAATGTTGCTACATTCGGGAGAACTTTTCGGTAATTGGCTGTTTGGTCATTTGCCGCAGAAGTTAGAGTCAAAATCAATTTTATCTCAACGGTTCGGCTTCACCGATAAAAATGTAAATGTTTTTTTCGCGCATAGGATACGCAATTCATCGGCTGCACTTCTAAATAATGTTGTTACATTCGGGAGAACTTCTCGGTAATTGGCTGTTTGGTCATTTGCCGCAGAAGTTTGAGTCAAAATCAATTTTATCACAACGGTTCGGCTTCACCGATAAAAATGTAAATATTTTTTTCGCGCATAGGATACGCAATTCATCGGCTGCGTTTCTAAATAATGTTGTTACATTCGGGAGAACTTCTCGGTAATTGGCTGTTAAGTCATTTGCCGCAGAAGTTAGAGTCAAAATCGATTTTATCACAACGGTTCGGCTTCACCGATAAAAATGTAAATATTTTTTTCGCGCATAGGATACGCAATTCATCGGCTGCGTTTCTAAATAATGTTGCTACATTCGGGAGAACTTTTCGGTAATTGGCTGTTTGGTCATTTGCCGCAGAAGTTAGAGTCAAAATCAATTTTATCACAACGGTTCGGCTTCACCGATAAAAATGTAAATGTTTTTTTCGCGCATAGGATACGCAATTCATCGGCTGCACTTCTAAATAATGTTGTTACATTCGGGAGAACTTCTCGGTAATTGGCTGTTTGGTCATTTGCCGCAGAAGTTAGAGTCAAAATCGATTTTATCACAACGGTTCGGCTTCACCGATAAAAATGTAAATGTTTTTTTCGCACATAGGATACGCAATTCATCGGCTGCACTTCTAAATAATGTTGTTACATTCGGGAGAACTTCTCGGTAATTGGCTGTTTGGTCATTTGCCGCAGAAGTTAGAGTCAAAATCGATTTTATCACAACGGTTCGGCTTCACCGATAAAAATGTAAATACTTTTTTCGCGCATAGGATACGCAATTCATCGGCTGCGTTTCTAAATAATGTTGCTACATTCGGGAGAACTTTTCGGTAATTGGCTGTTTGGTCATTTGCCGCAGAAGTTAGAGTCAAAATCAATTTTATCACAACGGTTCGGCTTCACCGATAAAAATGTAAATGTTTTTTTCGCGCATAGGATACGCAATTCATTGGCTGCACTTATAAATAATGTTGTTACATTCGGGAGAACTTCTCGGTAATTGGCTGTTTGGTCATTTGCCGCAGAAGTTAGAGTCAAAATCGATTTTATCACAACGGTTCGGCTTCACCGATAAAAATGTAAATATTTTTTTCGCGCATAGGATACGCAATTCATCGGCTGCGTTTCTAAATAATGTTGCTACATTCGGGAGAACTTTTCGGTAATTGGCTGTTTGGTCATTTGCCGCAGAAGTTAGAGTCAAAATCAATTTTATCACAACGGTTCGGCTTCACCGATAAAAATGTAAATGTTTTTTTCGCGCATAGGATACGCAATTCATCGGCTGCACTTCTAAATAATGTTGTTACATTCGGGAGAACTTCTCGGTAATTGGCTGTTTGGTCATTTGCCGCAGAAGTTAGAGTCAAAATCGATTTTATCACAACGGTTCGGCTTCACCGATAAAAATGTAAATGTTTTTTTCGCACATAGGATACGCAATTCATCGGCTGCACTTCTAAATAATGTTGTTACATTCGGGAGAACTTCTCGGTAATTAGCTGTTTGGTCATTTGCCGCAGAAGTTAGAGTCAAAATCGATTTTATCACAACGGTTCGGCTTCACCGATAAAAATGTAAATATTTTTTTCGCGCATAGGATACGCAATTCATCGGCTGCGTTTCTAAATAATGTTGCTACATTCGGGAGAACTTTTCGGTAATTGGCTGTTTGGTCATTTGCCGCAGAAGTTAGAGTCAAAATCAATTTTATCACAACGGTTCGGCTTCACCGATAAAAATGTAAATGTTTTTTTCGCGCATAGGATACGCAATTCATTGGCTGCACTTATAAATAATGTTGTTACATTCGGGAAAACTTCTCGGTAATTGGCTGTTTGGTCATTTGCCGCAGAAGTTAGAGTCAAAATCGATTTTATCACAACGGTTCGGCTTCACCGATAAAAATGTAAATATTTTTTTCGCGCATAGGATACGCAATTCATCGGCTGCGTTTCTAAATAATGTTGCTACATTCGGGAGAACTTTTCGGTAATTGGCTGTTTGGTCATTTGCCGCAGAAGTTAGAGTCAAAATCAATTTTATCACAACGGTTCGGCTTCACCGATAAAAATGTAAATGTTTTTTTCGCGCATAAAATACGCAATTCATCGGCTGCACTTCTAAATAATGTTGTTACATTCGGGAGAACTTCTCGGTAATTGGCTGTTTGGTCATTTGCCGCAGAAGTTAGAGTCAAAATCGATTTTATCACAACGGTTCGGCTTCACCGATAAAAATGTAAATGTTTTTTTCGCACATAGGATACGCAATTCATCGGCTGCACTTCTAAATAATGTTGTTACATTCGGGAGAACTTCTCGGTAATTAGCTGTTTGGTCATTTGCCGCAGAAGTTAGAGTCAAAATCGATTTTATCACAACGGTTCGGCTTCACCGATAAAAATGTAAATATTTTTTTCGCGCATAGGATACGCAATTCATCGGCTGCGTTTCTAAATAATGTTGCTACATTCGGGAGAACTTTTCGGTAATTGGCTGTTTGGTCATTTGCCGCAGAAGTTAGAGTCAAAATCAATTTTATCACAACGGTTCGGCTTCACCGATAAAAATGTAAATGTTTTTTTCGCGCATAGGATACGCAATTCATCGGCTGCGTTTCTAAATAATGTTGTTACATTCGGGAGAACTTCTCGGTAATAGGCTGTTTGGTCATTTGCCGCATAAGTTAGAGTCAAAATCGATTTTATCACAACGATCTGTTCGGCTTCACCGATAAAAATGTGAATGTTTTTTTCGCGCATAGGATACGCAATTCATCGGCTGCGTTTCTAAATAATGTTGCTACATTCGGGAGAACTTTTCGGTAATTGGCTGTTTGGTCATTTGCCGCAGAAGTTAGAGTCAAAATCAATTTTATCACAACGGTTCGGCTTCACCGATAAAAATGTAAATGTTTTTTTCGCGCATAGGATACGCAATTCATCGGCTGCACTTCTAAATAATGTTGTTACATTCGGGAGAACTTCTCGGTAATTGGCTGTTTGGTCATTTGCCGCAGAAGTTAGAGTCAAAATCGATTTTATCACAACGGTTCGGCTTCACCGATAAAAATGTAAATATTTTTTTCGCGCATAGGATACGCAATTCATCGGCTGCGTTTCTAAATAATGTTGCTACATTCGGGAGAACTTCTCGGTAATTGGCTGTTTGGTCATTTGCCGCAGAAGTTTGAGTCAAAATCGATTTTATCACAACGGTTCGGCTTCACCGATAAAAATGTAAATATTTTTTTCGCGCATAGGATACGCAATTCATCGGCTGCGTTTCTAAATAATGTTGCTACATTCGGGAGAACTTTTCGGTAATTGGCTGTTTGGTCATTTGCCGCAGAAGTTAGAGTCAAAATCAATTTTATCACAACGGTTCGGCTTCACCGATAAAAATGTAAATGTTTTTTTCGCGCATAGGATACGCAATTCATCGGCTGCACTTCTAAATAATGTTGTTACATTCGGGAGAACTTCTCGGTAATTGGCTGTTTGGTCATTTGCCGCAGAAGTTTGAGTCAAAATCGATTTTATCACAACGGTTCGGCTTCACCGATAAAAATGTAAATATTTTTTTCGCGCATAGGATACGCAATTCATCGGCTGCGTTTCTAAATAATGTTGCTACATTCGGGAGAACTTTTCGGTAATTGGCTGTTTGGTCATTTGCCGCAGAAGTTAGAGTCAAAATCAATTTTATCACAACGGTTCGGCTTCACCGATAAAAATGTAAATGTTTTTTTCGCGCATAGGATACGCAATTCATCGGCTGCACTTCTAAATAATGTTGTTACATTCGGGAGAACTTCTCGGTAATTGGCTGTTTGGTCATTTGCCACAGAAGTTAGAGTCAAAATCGATTTTATCACAACGGTTCGGCTTCACCGATAAAAATGTAAATATTTTTTTCGCGCATAGGATACGCAATTCATCGGCTGCGTTTCTAAATAATGTTGCTACATTCGGGAGAACTTTTCGGTAATTGGCTGTTTGGTCATTTGCCGCAGAAGTTAGAGTCAAAATCAATTTTATCACAACGGTTCGGCTTCACCGATAAAAATGTAAATGTTTTTTTCGCGCATAGGATACGCAATTCATCGGCTGCACTTCTAAATAATGTTGTTACATTCGGGAGAACTTCTCGGTAATTGGCTGTTTGGTCATTTGCCGCAGAAGTTAGAGTCAAAATCGATTTTATCACAACGGTTCGGCTTCACCGATAAAAATGTAAATGTTTTTTTCGCACATAGGATACGCAATTCATCGGCTGCACTATTAAATAATGTTGTTACATTCGGGAGAACTTCTCGGTAATTAGCTGTTTGGTCATTTGCCGCAGAAGTTAGAGTCAAAATCGATTTTATCACAACGGTTCGGCTTCACCGATAAAAATGTAAATATTTTTTTCGCGCATAGGATACGCAATTCATCGGCTGCGTTTCTAAATAATGTTGCTACATTCGGGAGAACTTTTCGGTAATTGGCTGTTTGGTCATTTGCCGCAGAAGTTAGAGTCAAAATCAATTTTATCACAACGGTTCGGCTTCACCGATAAAAATGTAAATGTTTTTTTCGCGCATAGGATACGCAATTCATTGGCTGCACTTATAAATAATGTTGTTACATTCGGGAAAACTTCTCGGTAATTGGCTGTTTGGTCATTTGCCGCAGAAGTTAGAGTCAAAATCGATTTTATCACAACGGTTCGGCTTCACCGATAAAAATGTAAATATTTTTTTCGCGCATAGGATACGCAATTCATCGGCTGCGTTTCTAAATAATGTTGCTACATTCGGGAGAACTTTTCGGTAATTGGCTGTTTGGTCATTTGCCGCAGAAGTTAGAGTCAAAATCAATTTTATCACAACGGTTCGGCTTCACCGATAAAAATGTAAATGTTTTTTTCGCGCATAAAATACGCAATTCATCGGCTGCACTTCTAAATAATGTTGTTACATTCGGGAGAACTTCTCGGTAATTGGCTGTTTGGTCATTTGCCGCAGAAGTTAGAGTCAAAATCGATTTTATCACAACGGTTCGGCTTCACCGATAAAAATGTAAATGTTTTTTTCGCACATAGGATACGCAATTCATCGGCTGCACTTCTAAATAATGTTGTTACATTCGGGAGAACTTCTCGGTAATTAGCTGTTTGGTCATTTGCCGCAGAAGTTAGAGTCAAAATCGATTTTATCACAACGGTTCGGCTTCACCGATAAAAATGTAAATATTTTTTTCGCGCATAGGATACGCAATTCATCGGCTGCGTTTCTAAATAATGTTGCTACATTCGGGAGAACTTTTCGGTAATTGGCTGTTTGGTCATTTGCCGCATAAGTTAGAGTCAAAATCGATTTTATCACAACGATCTGTTCGGCTTCACCGATAAAAATGTGAATGTTTTTTTCGCGCATAGGATACGCAATTCATCGGCTGCGTTTCTAAATAATGTTGCTACATTCGGGAGAACTTTTCGGTAATTGGCTGTTTGGTCATTTGCCGCAGAAGTTAGAGTCAAAATCAATTTTATCACAACGGTTCGGCTTCACCGATAAAAATGTAAATGTGTTTTTCGCGCATAGGATACGCAATTCATCGGCTGCACTTCTAAATAATGTTGTTACATTCGGGAGAACTTCTCGGTAATTGGCTGTTTGGTCATTTGCCGCAGAAGTTAGAGTCAAAATCGATTTTATCACAACGGTTCGGCTTCACCGATAAAAATGTAAATATTTTTTTCGCGCATAGGATACGCAATTCATCGGCTGCGTTTCTAAATAATGTTGCTACATTCGGGAGAACTTTTCGGTAATTGGCTGTTTGGTCATTTGCCGCAGAAGTTAGAGTCAAAATCAATTTTATCACAACGGTTCGGCTTCACCGATAAAAATGTAAATGTTTTTTTCGCGCATAGGATACGCAATTCATCGGCTGCACTTCTAAATAATGTTGTTACATTCGGGAGAACTTCTCGGTAATTGGCTGTTTGGTCATTTGCCGCAGAAGTTTGAGTCAAAATCAATTTTATCACAACGGTTCGGCTTCACCGATAAAAATGTAAATATTTTTTTCGCGCATAGGATACGCAATTCATCGGCTGCGTTTCTAAATAATGTTGTTACATTCGGGAGAACTTCTCGGTAATTGGCTGTTAAGTCATTTGCCGCAGAAGTTAGAGTCAAAATCGATTTTATCACAACGGTTCGGCTTCACCGATAAAAATGTAAATATTTTTTTCGCGCATAGGATACGCAATTCATCGGCTGCGTTTCTAAATAATGTTGCTACATTCGGGAGAACTTTTCGGTAATTGGCTGTTTGGTCATTTGCCGCAGAAGTTAGAGTCAAAATCAATTTTATCACAACGGTTCGGCTTCACCGATAAAAATGTAAATGTTTTTTTCGCGCATAGGATACGCAATTCATTGGCTGCACTTCTAAATAATGTTGTTACATTCGGGAGAACTTCTCGGTAATTGGCTGTTTGGTCATTTGCCGCAGAAGTTAGAGTCAAAATCGATTTTATCACAACGGTTCGGCTTCACCGATAAAAATGTAAATGTTTTTTTCGCACATAGGATACGCAATTCATCGGCTGCACTTCTAAATAATGTTGTTACATTCGGGAGAACTTCTCGGTAATTGGCTGTTTGGTCATTTGCCGCAGAAGTTAGAGTCAAAATCGATTTTATCACAACGGTTCGGCTTCACCGATAAAAATGTAAATATTTTTTCCGCGCATAGGATACGCAATTCATCGGCTGCGTTTCTAAATAATGTTGCTACATTCGGGAGAACTTTTCGGTAATTGGCTGTTTGGTCATTTGCCGCAGAAGTTGGAGTCAAAATCAATTTTATCACGACGGTTCGGCTTCACCGATAAAAATGTAAATGTTTTTTTCGCGCATAGGATACGCAATTCATTGGCTGCACTTATAAATAATGTTGTTACATTCGGGAGAACTTCTCGGTAATTGGCTGTTTGGTCATTTGCCGCAGAAGTTAGAGTCAAAATCGATTTTATCACAACGGTTCGGCTTCACCGATAAAAATGTAAATATTTTTTTCGCGCATAGGATACGCAATTCATCGGCTGCGTTTCTAAATAATGTTGCTACATTCGGGAGAACTTTTCGGTAATTGGCTGTTTGGTCATTTGCCGCAGAAGTTAGAGTCAAAATCGATTTTATCACAACGGTTCGGCTTCACCGATAAAAATGTAAATATTTTTTTCGCGCATAGGATACGCAATTCATCGGCTGCGTTTCTAAATAATGTTGTTACATTCGGGAGAACTTCTCGGTAATTGGCTGTTTGGTCATTTGCCGCAGAAGTTAGAGTCAAAATCGATTTTATCACAACGGTTCGGCTTCACCGATAAAAATGTAAATATTTTTTTCGCGCATAGGATACGCAATTCATCGGCTGCGTTTCTAAATAATGTTGCTACATTCGGGAGAACTTTTCGGTAATTGGCTGTTTGGTCATTTGCCGCAGAAGTTAGAGTCAAAATCAATTTTATCACAACGGTTCGGCTTCACCGATAAAAATGTAAATGTTTTTTTCGCGCATAGGATACGCAATTCATCGGCTGCACTTCTAAATAATGTTGTTACATTCGGGAGAACTTCTCGGTAATTGGCTGTTTGGTCATTTGCCGCAGAAGTTTGAGTCAAAATCAATTTTATCACAACGGTTCGGCTTCACCGATAAAAATGTAAATATTTTTTTCGCGCATAGGATACGCAATTCATCGGCTGCGTTTCTAAATAATGTTGTTACATTCGGGAGAACTTCTCGGTAATTGGCTGTTAAGTCATTTGCCGCAGAAGTTAGAGTCAAAATCGATTTTATCACAACGGTTCGGCTTCACCGATAAAAATGTAAATATTTTTTTCGCGCATAGGATACGCAATTCATCGGCTGCGTTTCTAAATAATGTTGCTACATTCGGGAGAACTTTTCGGTAATTGGCTGTTTGGTCATTTGCCGCAGAAGTTAGAGTCAAAATCAATTTTATCACAACGGTTCGGCTTCACCGATAAAAATGTAAATGTTTTTTTCGCGCATAGGATACGCAATTCATCGGCTGCACTTCTAAATAATGTTGTTACATTCGGGAGAACTTCTCGGTAATTGGCTGTTTGGTCATTTGCCGCAGAAGTTAGAGTCAAAATCGATTTTATCACAACGGTTCGGCTTCACCGATAAAAATGTAAATGTTTTTTTCGCACATAGGATACGCAATTCATCGGCTGCACTTCTAAATAATGTTGTTACATTCGGGAGAACTTCTCGGTAATTGGCTGTTTGGTCATTTGCCGCAGAAGTTAGAGTCAAAATCGATTTTATCACAACGGTTCGGCTTCACCGATAAAAATGTAAATATTTTTTTCGCGCATAGGATACGCAATTCATCGGCTGCGTTTCTAAATAATGTTGCTACATTCGGGAGAACTTTTCGGTAATTGGCTGTTTGGTCATTTGCCGCAGAAGTTAGAGTCAAAATCAATTTTATCACAACGGTTCGGCTTCACCGATAAAAATGTAAATGTTTTTTTCGCGCATAGGATACGCAATTCATTGGCTGCACTTATAAATAATGTTGTTACATTCGGGAGAACTTCTCGGTAATTGGCTGTTTGGTCATTTGCCGCAGAAGTTAGAGTCAAAATCGATTTTATCACAACGGTTCGGCTTCACCGATAAAAATGTAAATATTTTTTTCGCGCATAGGATACGCAATTCATCGGCTGCGTTTCTAAATAATGTTGCTACATTCGGGAGAACTTTTCGGTAATTGGCTGTTTGGTCATTTGCCGCAGAAGTTAGAGTCAAAATCAATTTTATCACAACGGTTCGGCTTCACCGATCAAAATGTAAATGTTTTTTTCGCGCATAGGATACGCAATTCATCGGCTGCACTTCTAAATAATGTTGTTACATTCGGGAGAACTTCTCGGTAATTGGCTGTTTGGTCATTTGCCGCAGAAGTTAGAGTCAAAATCGATTTTATCACAACGGTTCGGCTTCACCGATAAAAATGTAAATGTTTTTTTCGCACATAGGATACGCAATTCATCGGCTGCACTTCTAAATAATGTTGTTACATTCGGGAGAACTTCTCGGTAATTAGCTGTTTGGTCATTTGCCGCAGAAGTTAGAGTCAAAATCGATTTTATCACAACGGTTCGGCTTCACCGATAAAAATGTAAATATTTTTTTCGCGCATAGGATACGCAATTCATCGGCTGCGTTTCTAAATAATGTTGCTACATTCGGGAGAACTTTTCGGTAATTGGCTGTTTGGTCATTTGCCGCAGAAGTTAGAGTCAAAATCAATTTTATCACAACGGTTCGGCTTCACCGATAAAAATGTAAATGTTTTTTTCGCGCATAGGATACGCAATTCATTGGCTGCACTTATAAATAATGTTGTTACATTCGGGAAAACTTCTCGGTAATTGGCTGTTTGGTCATTTGCCGCAGAAGTTAGAGTCAAAATCGATTTTATCACAACGGTTCGGCTTCACCGATAAAAATGTAAATATTTTTTTCGCGCATAGGATACGCAATTCATCGGCTGCGTTTCTAAATAATGTTGCTACATTCGGGAGAACTTTTCGGTAATTGGCTGTTTGGTCATTTGCCGCAGAAGTTAGAGTCAAAATCAATTTTATCACAACGGTTCGGCTTCACCGATAAAAATGTAAATGTTTTTTTCGCGCATAAAATACGCAATTCATCGGCTGCACTTCTAAATAATGTTGGTACATTCGGGAGAACTTCTCGGTAATTGGCTGTTTGGTCATTTGCCGCAGAAGTTAGAGTCAAAATCGATTTTATCACAACGGTTCGGCTTCACCGATAAAAATGTAAATGTTTTTTTCGCACATAGGATACGCAATTCATCGGCTGCACTTCTAAATAATGTTGTTACATTCGGGAGAACTTCTCGGTAATTAGCTGTTTGGTCATTTGCCGCAGAAGTTAGAGTCAAAATCGATTTTATCACAACGGTTCGGCTTCACCGATAAAAATGTAAATATTTTTTTCGCGCATAGGATACGCAATTCATCGGCTGCGTTTCTAAATAATGTTGCTACATTCGGGAGAACTTTTCGGTAATTGGCTGTTTGGTCATTTGCCGCAGAAGTTAGAGTCAAAATCAATTTTATCACAACGGTTCGGCTTCACCGATAAAAATGTAAATGTTTTTTTCGCGCATAGGATACGCAATTCATCGGCTGCGTTTCTAAATAATGTTGTTACATTCGGGAGAACTTCTCGGTAATAGGCTGTTTGGTCATTTGCCGCATAAGTTAGAGTCAAAATCGATTTTATCACAACGATCTGTTCGGCTTCACCGATAAAAATGTGAATGTTTTTTTCGCGCATAGGATACGCAATTCATCGGCTGCGTTTCTAAATAATGTTGCTACATTCGGGAGAACTTTTCGGTAATTGGCTGTTTGGTCATTTGCCGCAGAAGTTAGAGTCAAAATCAATTTTATCACAACGGTTCGGCTTCACCGATAAAAATGTAAATGTTTTTTTCGCGCATAGGATACGCAATTCATCGGCTGCACTTCTAAATAATGTTGTTACATTCGGGAGAACTTCTCGGTAATTGGCTGTTTGGTCATTTGCCGCAGAAGTTAGAGTCAAAATCGATTTTATCACAACGGTTCGGCTTCACCGATAAAAATGTAAATATTTTTTTCGCGCATAGGATACGCAATTCATCGGCTGCGTTTCTAAATAATGTTGCTACATTCGGGAGAACTTTTCGGTAATTGGCTGTTTGGTCATTTGCCGCAGAAGTTAGAGTCAAAATCAATTTTATCACAACGGTTCGGCTTCACCGATAAAAATGTAAATGTTTTTTTCGCGCATAGGATACGCAATTCATCGGCTGCACTTCTAAATAATGTTGTTACATTCGGGAGAACTTCTCGGTAATTGGCTGTTTGGTCATTTGCCGCAGAAGTTTGAGTCAAAATCGATTTTATCACAACGGTTCGGCTTCACCGATAAAAATGTAAATATTTTTTTCGCGCATAGGATACGCAATTCATCGGCTGCGTTTCTAAATAATGTTGCTACATTCGGGAGAACTTTTCGGTAATTGGCTGTTTGGTCATTTGCCGCAGAAGTTAGAGTCAAAATCAATTTTATCACAACGGTTCGGCTTCACCGATAAAAATGTAAATGTTTTTTTCGCGCATAGGATACGCAATTCATCGGCTGCACTTCTAAATAATGTTGTTACATTCGGGAGAACTTCTCGGTAATTGGCTGTTTGGTCATTTGCCACAGAAGTTAGAGTCAAAATCGATTTTATCACAACGGTTCGGCTTCACCGATAAAAATGTAAATATTTTTTTCGCGCATAGGATACGCAATTCATCGGCTGCGTTTCTAAATAATGTTGCTACATTCGGGAGAACTTTTCGGTAATTGGCTGTTTGGTCATTTGCCGCAGAAGTTAGAGTCAAAATCAATTTTATCACAACGGTTCGGCTTCACCGATAAAAATGTAAATGTTTTTTTCGCGCATAGGATACGCAATTCATCGGCTGCACTTCTAAATAATGTTGTTACATTCGGGAGAACTTCTCGGTAATTGGCTGTTTGGTCATTTGCCGCAGAAGTTAGAGTCAAAATCGATTTTATCACAACGGTTCGGCTTCACCGATAAAAATGTAAATGTTTTTTTCGCACATAGGATACGCAATTCATCGGCTGCACTTCTAAATAATGTTGTTACATTCGGGAGAACTTCTCGGTAATTAGCTGTTTGGTCATTTGCCGCAGAAGTTAGAGTCAAAATCGATTTTATCACAACGGTTCGGCTTCACCGATAAAAATGTAAATATTTTTTTCGCGCATAGGATACGCAATTCATCGGCTGCGTTCCTAAATAATGTTGCTACATTCGGGAGAACTTTTCGGTAATTGGCTGTTTGGTCATTTGCCGCAGAAGTTAGAGTCAAAATCAATTTTATCACAACGGTTCGGCTTCACCGATAAAAATGTAAATGTTTTTTTCGCGCATAGGATACGCAATTCATTGGCTGCACTTATAAATAATGTTGTTACATTCGGGAAAACTTCTCGGTAATTGGCTGTTTGGTCATTTGCCGCAAAAGTTAGAGTCAAAATCGATTTTATCACAACGGTTCGGCTTCACCGATAAAAATGTAAATATTTTTTTCGCGCATAGGATACGCAATTCATCGGCTGCGTTTCTAAATAATGTTGCTACATTCGGGAGAACTTTTCGGTAATTGGCTGTTTGGTCATTTGCCGCAGAAGTTAGAGTCAAAATCAATTTTATCACAACGGTTCGGCTTCACCGATAAAAATGTAAATGTTTTTTTCGCGCATAAAATACGCAATTCATCGGCTGCACTTCTAAATAATGTTGTTACATTCGGGAGAACTTCTCGGTAATTGGCTGTTTGGTCATTTGCCGCAGAAGTTAGAGTCAAAATCGATTTTATCACAACGGTTCGGCTTCACCGATAAAAATGTAAATGTTTTTTTCGCACATAGGATACGCAATTCATCGGCTGCACTTCTAAATAATGTTGTTACATTCGGGAGAACTTCTCGGTAATTAGCTGTTTGGTCATTTGCCGCAGAAGTTAGAGTCAAAATCGATTTTATCACAACGGTTCGGCTTCACCGATAAAAATGTAAATATTTTTTTCGCGCATAGGATACGCAATTCATCGGCTGCGTTTCTAAATAATGTTGCTACATTCGGGAGAACTTTTCGGTAATTGGCTGTTTGGTCATTTGCCGCAGAAGTTAGAGTCAAAATCAATTTTATCACAACGGTTCGGCTTCACCGATAAAAATGTAAATGTTTTTTTCGCGCATAGGATACGCAATTCATCGGCTGCGTTTCTAAATAATGTTGTTACATTCGGGAGAACTTCTCGGTAATAGGCTGTTTGGTCATTTGCCGCATAAGTTAGAGTCAAAATCGATTTTATCACAACGATCTGTTCGGCTTCACCGATAAAAATGTGAATGTTTTTTTCGCGCATAGGATACGCAATTCATCGGCTGCGTTTCTAAATAATGTTGCTACATTCGGGAGAACTTTTCGGTAATTGGCTGTTTGGTCATTTGCCGCAGAAGTTAGAGTCAAAATCAATTTTATCACAACGGTTCGGCTTCACCGATAAAAATGTAAATGTTTTTTTCGCGCATAGGATACGCAATTCATCGGCTGCACTTCTAAATAATGGTGTTACATTCGGGAGAACTTCTCGGTAATTGGCTGTTTGGTCATTTGCCGCAGAAGTTAAGAGTCAAAATCGATTTTATCACAACGGTTCGGCTTCACCGATAAAAATGTAAATATTTTTTTCGCGCATAGGATACGCAATTCATCGGCTGCGTTTCTAAATAATGTTGCTACATTCGGGAGAACTTCTCGGTAATTGGCTGTTTGGTCATTTGCCGCAGAAGTTTGAGTCAAAATCGATTTTATCACAACGGTTCGGCTTCACCGATAAAAATGTAAATATTTTTTTCGCGCATAGGATACGCAATTCATCGGCTGCGTTTCTAAATAATGTTGCTACATTCGGGAGAACTTTTCGGTAATTGGCTGTTTGGTCATTTGCCGCAGAAGTTAGAGTCAAAATCAATTTTATCACAACGGTTCGGCTTCACCGATAAAAATGTAAATGTTTTTTTCGCGCATAGGATACGCAATTCATCGGCTGCACTTCTAAATAATGTTGTTACATTCGGAAGAACTTCTCGGTAATTGGCTGTTTGGTCATTTGCCGCAGAAGTTTGAGTCAAAATCGATTTTATCACAACGGTTCGGCTTCACCGATAAAAATGTAAATATTTTTTTCGCGCATAGGATACGCAATTCATCGGCTGCGTTTCTAAATAATGTTGCTACATTCGGGAGAACTTTTCGGTAATTGGCTGTTTGGTCATTTGCCGCAGAAGTTAGAGTCAAAATCAATTTTATCACAACGGTTCGGCTTCACCGATAAAAATGGAAATGTTTTTTTCGCGCATAGGATACGCAATTCATCGGCTGCACTTCTAAATAATGTTGTTACATTCGGGAGAACTTCTCGGTAATTGGCTGTTTGGTCATTTGCCACAGAAGTTAGAGTGAAAATCGATTTTATCACAACGGTTCGGCTTCACCGATAAAAATGTAAATATTTTTTTCGCGCATAGGATACGCAATTCATCGGCTGCGTTTCTAAATAATGTTGCTACATTCGGGAGAACTTTTCGGTAATTGGCTGTTTGGTCATTTGCCGCAGAAGTTAGAGTCAAAATCAATTTTAGCACAACGGTTCGGCTTCACCGATAAAAATGTAAATATTTTTTTCGCGCATAGGATACGCAATTCATCGGCTGCGTTTCTAAATAATGTTGTTACATTCGGGAGAACTTCTCGGTAATTGAATGTTTGGTCATTTGCCGCAGAAGTTAGAGTCAAAATCGATTTTATCACAACGGTTCGGCTTCACCGATAAAAATGTAAATATTTTTTTCGCGCATAGGATACGCAATTCATCGGCTGCGTTTCTAAATAATGTTGCTACATTCGGGAGAACTTTTCGGTAATTGGCTGTTTGGTCATTTGCCGCAGAAGTTAGAGTCAAAATCAATTTTATCACAACGGTTCGGCTTCACCGATAAAAATGTAAATGTTTTTTTCGCGCATAGGATACGCAATTCATCGGCTGCACTTCTAAATAATGTTGTTACATTCGGGAGAACTTCTCGGTAATTGGCTGTTTGGTCATTTGCCGCAGAAGTTAGAGTCAAAATCGATTTTATCACAACGGTTCGGCTTCACCGATAAAAATGTAAATGTTTTTTTCGCGCATAGGATACGCAATTCATCGGCTGCACTTCTAAATAATGTTGTTACATTCGGGAGAACTTCTCGGTAATTGGCTGTTTGGTCATTTGCCGCAGAAGTTAGAGTCAAAATCGATTTTATCACAACGGTTCGGCTTCACCGATAAAAATGTAAATGTTTTTTTCGCGCATAGGATACGCAATTCATCGGCTGCACTTCTAAATAATGTTGTTACATTCGGGAGAACTTCTCGGTAATTGGCTGTTTGGTCATTTGCCGCAGAAGTTGGAGTCAAAATCAATTTTATCACGACGGTTCGGCTTCACCGATAAAAATGTAAATGTTTTTTTCGCGCATAGGATACGCAATTCATTGGCTGCACTTATAAATAATGTTGTTACATTCGGGAGAACTTCTCGGTAATTGGCTGTTTGGTCATTTGCCGCAGAAGTTAGAGTCAAAATCGATTTTATCACAACGGTTCGGCTTCACCGATAAAAATGTAAATATTTTTTTCGCGCATAGGATACGCAATTCATCGGCTGCGTTTCTAAATAATGTTGCTACATTCGGGAGAACTTTTCGGTAATTGGCTGTTTGGTCATTTGCCGCAGAAGTTAGAGTCAAAATCGATTTTATCACAACGGTTCGGCTTCACCGATAAAAATGTAAATATTTTTTTCGCGCATAGGATACGCAATTCATCGGCTGCGTTTCTAAATAATGTTGTTACATTCGGGAGAACTTCTCGGTAATTGGCTGTTTGGTCATTTGCCGCAGAAGTTAGAGTCAAAATCGATTTTATCACAACGGTTCGGCTTCACCGATAAAAATGTAAATATTTTTTTCGCGCATAGGATACGCAATTCATCGGCTGCGTTTCTAAATAATGTTGCTACATTCGGGAGAACTTTTCGGTAATTGGCTGTTTGGTCATTTGCCGCAGAAGTTAGAGTCAAAATCAATTTTATCACAACGGTTCGGCTTCACCGATAAAAATGTAAATGTTTTTTTCGCGCATAGGATACGCAATTCATCGGCTGCACTTCTAAATAATGTTGTTACATTCGGGAGAACTTCTCGGTAATTGGCTGTTTGGTCATTTGCCGCAGAAGTTTGAGTCAAAATCAATTTTATCACAACGGTTCGGCTTCACCGATAAAAATGTAAATATTTTTTTCGCGCATAGGATACGCAATTCATCGGCTGCGTTTCTAAATAATGTTGTTACATTCGGGAGAACTTCTCGGTAATTGGCTGTTAAGTCATTTGCCGCAGAAGTTAGAGTCAAAATCGATTTTATCACAACGGTTCGGCTTCACCGATAAAAATGTAAATATTTTTTTCGCGCATAGGATACGCAATTCATCGGCTGCGTTTCTAAATAATGTTGCTACATTCGGGAGAACTTTTCGGTAATTGGCTGTTTGGTCATTTGCCGCAGAAGTTAGAGTCAAAATCAATTTTATCACAACGGTTCGGCTTCACCGATAAAAATGTAAATGTTTTTTTCGCGCATAGGATACGCAATTCATCGGCTGCACTTCTAAATAATGTTGTTACATTCGGGAGAACTTCTCGGTAATTGGCTGTTTGGTCATTTGCCGCAGAAGTTAGAGTCAAAATCGATTTTATCACAACGGTTCGGCTTCACCGATAAAAATGTAAATGTTTTTTTCGCACATAGGATACGCAATTCATCGGCTGCACTTCTAAATAATGTTGTTACATTCGGGAGAACTTCTCGGTAATTGGCTGTTTGGTCATTTGCCGCAGAAGTTAGAGTCAAAATCGATTTTATCACAACGGTTCGGCTTCACCGATAAAAATGTAAATATTTTTTTCGCGCATAGGATACGCAATTCATCGGCTGCGTTTCTAAATAATGTTGCTACATTCGGGAGAACTTTTCGGTAATTGGCTGTTTGGTCATTTGCCGCAGAAGTTAGAGTCAAAATCAATTTTATCACAACGGTTCGGCTTCACCGATAAAAATGTAAATGTTTTTTTCGCGCATAGGATACGCAATTCATTGGCTGCACTTATAAATAATGTTGTTACATTCGGGAGAACTTCTCGGTAATTGGCTGTTTGGTCATTTGCCGCAGAAGTTAGAGTCAAAATCGATTTTATCACAACGGTTCGGCTTCACCGATAAAAATGTAAATATTTTTTTCGCGCATAGGATACGCAATTCATCGGCTGCGTTTCTAAATAATGTTGCTACATTCGGGAGAACTTTTCGGTAATTGGCTGTTTGGTCATTTGCCGCAGAAGTTAGAGTCAAAATCAATTTTATCACAACGGTTCGGCTTCACCGATCAAAATGTAAATGTTTTTTTCGCGCATAGGATACGCAATTCATCGGCTGCACTTCTAAATAATGTTGTTACATTCGGGAGAACTTCTCGGTAATTGGCTGTTTGGTCATTTGCCGCAGAAGTTAGAGTCAAAATCGATTTTATCACAACGGTTCGGCTTCACCGATAAAAATGTAAATGTTTTTTTCGCACATAGGATACGCAATTCATCGGCTGCACTTCTAAATAATGTTGTTACATTCGGGAGAACTTCTCGGTAATTAGCTGTTTGGTCATTTGCCGCAGAAGTTAGAGTCAAAATCGATTTTATCACAACGGTTCGGCTTCACCGATAAAAATGTAAATATTTTTTTCGCGCATAGGATACGCAATTCATCGGCTGCGTTTCTAAATAATGTTGCTACATTCGGGAGAACTTTTCGGTAATTGGCTGTTTGGTCATTTGCCGCAGAAGTTAGAGTCAAAATCAATTTTATCACAACGGTTCGGCTTCACCGATAAAAATGTAAATGTTTTTTTCGCGCATAGGATACGCAATTCATTGGCTGCACTTATAAATAATGTTGTTACATTCGGGAAAACTTCTCGGTAATTGGCTGTTTGGTCATTTGCCGCAGAAGTTAGAGTCAAAATCGATTTTATCACAACGGTTCGGCTTCACCGATAAAAATGTAAATATTTTTTTCGCGCATAGGATACGCAATTCATCGGCTGCGTTTCTAAATAATGTTGCTACATTCGGGAGAACTTTTCGGTAATTGGCTGTTTGGTCATTTGCCGCAGAAGTTAGAGTCAAAATCAATTTTATCACAACGGTTCGGCTTCACCGATAAAAATGTAAATGTTTTTTTCGCGCATAAAATACGCAATTCATCGGCTGCACTTCTAAATAATGTTGGTACATTCGGGAGAACTTCTCGGTAATTGGCTGTTTGGTCATTTGCCGCAGAAGTTAGAGTCAAAATCGATTTTATCACAACGGTTCGGCTTCACCGATAAAAATGTAAATGTTTTTTTCGCACATAGGATACGCAATTCATCGGCTGCACTTCTAAATAATGTTGTTACATTCGGGAGAACTTCTCGGTAATTAGCTGTTTGGTCATTTGCCGCAGAAGTTAGAGTCAAAATCGATTTTATCACAACGGTTCGGCTTCACCGATAAAAATGTAAATATTTTTTTCGCGCATAGGATACGCAATTCATCGGCTGCGTTTCTAAATAATGTTGCTACATTCGGGAGAACTTTTCGGTAATTGGCTGTTTGGTCATTTGCCGCAGAAGTTAGAGTCAAAATCAATTTTATCACAACGGTTCGGCTTCACCGATAAAAATGTAAATGTTTTTTTCGCGCATAGGATACGCAATTCATCGGCTGCACTTCTAAATAATGTTGTTACATTCGGGAGAACTTCTCGGTAATTGGCTGTTTGGTCATTTGCCGCAGAAGTTAGAGTCAAAATCGATTTTATCACAACGGTTCGGCTTCACCGATAAAAATGTAAATATTTTTTTCGCGCATAGGATACGCAATTCATCGGCTGCGTTTCTAAATAATGTTGCTACATTCGGGAGAACTTATCGGTAATTGGCTGTTTGGTCATTTGCCGCAGAAGTTTGAGTCAAAATCGATTTTATCACAACGGTTCGGCTTCACCGATAAAAATGTAAATATTTTTTTCGCGCATAGGATACGCAATTCATCGGCTGCGTTTCTAAATAATGTTGCTACATTCGGGAGAACTTTTCGGTAATTGGCTGTTTGGTCATTTGCCGCAGAAGTTAGAGTCAAAATCAATTTTATCACAACGGTTCGGCTTCACCGATAAAAATGTAAATGTTTTTTTCGCGCATAGGATACGCAATTCATCGGCTGCACTTCTAAATAATGTTGTTACATTCGGGAGAACTTCTCGGTAATTGGCTGTTTGGTCATTTGCCGCAGAAGTTTGAGTCAAAATCGATTTTATCACAACGGTTCGGCTTCACCGATAAAAATGTAAATATTTTTTTCGCGCATAGGATACGCAATTCATCGGCTGCGTTTCTAAATAATGTTGCTACATTCGGGAGAACTTTTCGGTAATTGGCTGTTTGGTCATTTGCCGCAGAAGTTAGAGTCAAAATCAATTTTATCACAACGGTTCGGCTTCACCGATAAAAATGTAAATGTTTTTTTCGCGCATAGGATACGCAATTCATCGGCTGCACTTCTAAATAATGTTGTTACATTCGGGAGAACTTCTCGGTAATTGGCTGTTTGGTCATTTGCCACAGAAGTTAGAGTCAAAATCGATTTTATCACAACGGTTCGGCTTCACCGATAAAAATGTAAATATTTTTTTCGCGCATAGGATACGCAATTCATCGGCTGCGTTTCTAAATAATGTTGCTACATTCGGGAGAACTTTTCGGTAATTGGCTGTTTGGTCATTTGCCGCAGAAGTTAGAGTCAAAATCAATTTTATCACAACGGTTCGGCTTCACCGATAAAAATGTAAATGTTTTTTTCGCGCATAGGATACGCAATTCATCGGCTGCACTTCTAAATAATGTTGTTACATTCGGGAGAACTTCTCGGTAATTGGCTGTTTGGTCATTTGCCGCAGAAGTTAGAGTCAAAATCGATTTTATCACAACGGTTCGGCTTCACCGATAAAAATGTAAATGTTTTTTTCGCACATAGGATACGCAATTCATCGGCTGCACTTCTAAATAATGTTGTTACATTCGGGAGAACTTCTCGGTAATTAGCTGTTTGGTCATTTGCCGCAGAAGTTAGAGTCAAAATCGATTTTATCACAACGGTTCGGCTTCACCGATAAAAATGTAAATATTTTTTTCGCGCATAGGATACGCAATTCATCGGCTGCGTTCCTAAATAATGTTGCTACATTCGGGAGAACTTTTCGGTAATTGGCTGTTTGGTCATTTGCCGCAGAAGTTAGAGTCAAAATCAATTTTATCACAACGGTTCGGCTTCACCGATAAAAATGTAAATGTTTTTTTCGCGCATAGGATACGCAATTCATTGGCTGCACTTATAAATAATGTTGTTACATTCGGGAAAACTTCTCGGTAATTGGCTGTTTGGTCATTTGCCGCAAAAGTTAGAGTCAAAATCGATTTTATCACAACGGTTCGGCTTCACCGATAAAAATGTAAATATTTTTTTCGCGCATAGGATACGCAATTCATCGGCTGCGTTTCTAAATAATGTTGCTACATTCGGGAGAACTTTTCGGTAATTGGCTGTTTGGTCATTTGCCGCAGAAGTTAGAGTCAAAATCAATTTTATCACAACGGTTCGGCTTCACCGATAAAAATGTAAATGTTTTTTTCGCGCATAAAATACGCAATTCATCGGCTGCACTTCTAAATAATGTTGTTACATTCGGGAGAACTTCTCGGTAATTGGCTGTTTGGTCATTTGCCGCAGAAGTTAGAGTCAAAATCGATTTTATCACAACGGTTCGGCTTCACCGATAAAAATGTAAATGTTTTTTTCGCACATAGGATACGCAATTCATCGGCTGCACTTCTAAATAATGTTGTTACATTCGGGAGAACTTCTCGGTAATTAGCTGTTTGGTCATTTGCCGCAGAAGTTAGAGTCAAAATCGATTTTATCACAACGGTTCGGCTTCACCGATAAAAATGTAAATATTTTTTTCGCGCATAGGATACGCAATTCATCGGCTGCGTTTCTAAATAATGTTGCTACATTCGGGAGAACTTTTCGGTAATTGGCTGTTTGGTCATTTGCCGCAGAAGTTAGAGTCAAAATCGATTTTATCACAACGGTTCGGCTTCACCGATAAAAATGTAAATATTTTTTTCGCGCATAGGATACGCAATTCATCGGCTGCGTTTCTAAATAATGTTGTTACATTCGGGAGAACTTCTCGGTAATTGGCTGTTTGGTCATTTGCCGCAGAAGTTAGAGTCAAAATCGATTTTATCACAACGGTTCGGCTTCACCGATAAAAATGTAAATATTTTTTTCGCGCATAGGATACGCAATTCATCGGCTGCGTTTCTAAATAATGTTGCTACATTCGGGAGAACTTTTCGGTAATTGGCTGTTTGGTCATTTGCCGCAGAAGTTAGAGTCAAAATCAATTTTATCACAACGGTTCGGCTTCACCGATAAAAATGTAAATGTTTTTTTCGCGCATAGGATACGCAATTCATCGGCTGCACTTCTAAATAATGTTGTTACATTCGGGAGAACTTCTCGGTAATTGGCTGTTTGGTCATTTGCCGCAGAAGTTTGAGTCAAAATCAATTTTATCACAACGGTTCGGCTTCACCGATAAAAATGTAAATATTTTTTTCGCGCATAGGATACGCAATTCATCGGCTGCGTTTCTAAATAATGTTGTTACATTCGGGAGAACTTCTCGGTAATTGGCTGTTAAGTCATTTGCCGCAGAAGTTAGAGTCAAAATCGATTTTATCACAACGGTTCGGCTTCACCGATAAAAATGTAAATATTTTTTTCGCGCATAGGATACGCAATTCATCGGCTGCGTTTCTAAATAATGTTGCTACATTCGGGAGAACTTTTCGGTAATTGGCTGTTTGGTCATTTGCCGCAGAAGTTAGAGTCAAAATCAATTTTATCACAACGGTTCGGCTTCACCGATAAAAATGTAAATGTTTTTTTCGCGCATAGGATACGCAATTCATCGGCTGCACTTCTAAATAATGTTGTTACATTCGGGAGAACTTCTCGGTAATTGGCTGTTTGGTCATTTGCCGCAGAAGTTAGAGTCAAAATCGATTTTATCACAACGGTTCGGCTTCACCGATAAAAATGTAAATGTTTTTTTCGCACATAGGATACGCAATTCATCGGCTGCACTTCTAAATAATGTTGTTACATTCGGGAGAACTTCTCGGTAATTGGCTGTTTGGTCATTTGCCGCAGAAGTTAGAGTCAAAATCGATTTTATCACAACGGTTCGGCTTCACCGATAAAAATGTAAATATTTTTTTCGCGCATAGGATACGCAATTCATCGGCTGCGTTTCTAAATAATGTTGCTACATTCGGGAGAACTTTTCGGTAATTGGCTGTTTGGTCATTTGCCGCAGAAGTTAGAGTCAAAATCAATTTTATCACAACGGTTCGGCTTCACCGATAAAAATGTAAATGTTTTTTTCGCGCATAGGATACGCAATTCATTGGCTGCACTTATAAATAATGTTGTTACATTCGGGAGAACTTCTCGGTAATTGGCTGTTTGGTCATTTGCCGCAGAAGTTAGAGTCAAAATCGATTTTATCACAACGGTTCGGCTTCACCGATAAAAATGTAAATATTTTTTTCGCGCATAGGATACGCAATTCATCGGCTGCGTTTCTAAATAATGTTGCTACATTCGGGAGAACTTTTCGGTAATTGGCTGTTTGGTCATTTGCCGCAGAAGTTAGAGTCAAAATCAATTTTATCACAACGGTTCGGCTTCACCGATCAAAATGTAAATGTTTTTTTCGCGCATAGGATACGCAATTCATCGGCTGCACTTCTAAATAATGTTGTTACATTCGGGAGAACTTCTCGGTAATTGGCTGTTTGGTCATTTGCCGCAGAAGTTAGAGTCAAAATCGATTTTATCACAACGGTTCGGCTTCACCGATAAAAATGTAAATGTTTTTTTCGCACATAGGATACGCAATTCATCGGCTGCACTTCTAAATAATGTTGTTACATTCGGGAGAACTTCTCGGTAATTAGCTGTTTGGTCATTTGCCGCAGAAGTTAGAGTCAAAATCGATTTTATCACAACGGTTCGGCTTCACCGATAAAAATGTAAATATTTTTTTCGCGCATAGGATACGCAATTCATCGGCTGCGTTTCTAAATAATGTTGCTACATTCGGGAGAACTTTTCGGTAATTGGCTGTTTGGTCATTTGCCGCAGAAGTTAGAGTCAAAATCAATTTTATCACAACGGTTCGGCTTCACCGATAAAAATGTAAATGTTTTTTTCGCGCATAGGATACGCAATTCATTGGCTGCACTTATAAATAATGTTGTTACATTCGGGAAAACTTCTCGGTAATTGGCTGTTTGGTCATTTGCCGCAGAAGTTAGAGTCAAAATCGATTTTATCACAACGGTTCGGCTTCACCGATAAAAATGTAAATATTTTTTTCGCGCATAGGATACGCAATTCATCGGCTGCGTTTCTAAATAATGTTGCTACATTCGGGAGAACTTTTCGGTAATTGGCTGTTTGGTCATTTGCCGCAGAAGTTAGAGTCAAAATCAATTTTATCACAACGGTTCGGCTTCACCGATAAAAATGTAAATGTTTTTTTCGCGCATAAAATACGCAATTCATCGGCTGCACTTCTAAATAATGTTGGTACATTCGGGAGAACTTCTCGGTAATTGGCTGTTTGGTCATTTGCCGCAGAAGTTAGAGTCAAAATCGATTTTATCACAACGGTTCGGCTTCACCGATAAAAATGTAAATGTTTTTTTCGCACATAGGATACGCAATTCATCGGCTGCACTTCTAAATAATGTTGTTACATTCGGGAGAACTTCTCGGTAATTAGCTGTTTGGTCATTTGCCGCAGAAGTTAGAGTCAAAATCGATTTTATCACAACGGTTCGGCTTCACCGATAAAAATGTAAATATTTTTTTCGCGCATAGGATACGCAATTCATCGGCTGCGTTTCTAAATAATGTTGCTACATTCGGGAGAACTTTTCGGTAATTGGCTGTTTGGTCATTTGCCGCAGAAGTTAGAGTCAAAATCAATTTTATCACAACGGTTCGGCTTCACCGATAAAAATGTAAATGTTTTTTTCGCGCATAGGATACGCAATTCATCGGCTGCGTTTCTAAATAATGTTGTTACATTCGGGAGAACTTCTCGGTAATAGGCTGTTTGGTCATTTGCCGCATAAGTTAGAGTCAAAATCGATTTTATCACAACGATCTGTTCGGCTTCACCGATAAAAATGTGAATGTTTTTTTCGCGCATAGGATACGCAATTCATCGGCTGCGTTTCTAAATAATGTTGCTACATTCGGGAGAACTTTTCGGTAATTGGCTGTTTGGTCATTTGCCGCAGAAGTTAGAGTCAAAATCAATTTTATCACAACGGTTCGGCTTCACCGATAAAAATGTAAATGTTTTTTTCGCGCATAGGATACGCAATTCATCGGCTGCACTTCTAAATAATGTTGTTACATTCGGGAGAACTTCTCGGTAATTGGCTGTTTGGTCATTTGCCGCAGAAGTTAGAGTCAAAATCGATTTTATCACAACGGTTCGGCTTCACCGATAAAAATGTAAATATTTTTTTCGCGCATAGGATACGCAATTCATCGGCTGCGTTTCTAAATAATGTTGCTACATTCGGGAGAACTTATCGGTAATTGGCTGTTTGGTCATTTGCCGCAGAAGTTTGAGTCAAAATCGATTTTATCACAACGGTTCGGCTTCACCGATAAAAATGTAAATATTTTTTTCGCGCATAGGATACGCAATTCATCGGCTGCGTTTCTAAATAATGTTGCTACATTCGGGAGAACTTTTCGGTAATTGGCTGTTTGGTCATTTGCCGCAGAAGTTAGAGTCAAAATCAATTTTATCACAACGGTTCGGCTTCACCGATAAAAATGTAAATGTTTTTTTCGCGCATAGGATACGCAATTCATCGGCTGCACTTCTAAATAATGTTGTTACATTCGGGAGAACTTCTCGGTAATTGGCTGTTTGGTCATTTGCCGCAGAAGTTTGAGTCAAAATCGATTTTATCACAACGGTTCGGCTTCACCGATAAAAATGTAAATATTTTTTTCGCGCATAGGATACGCAATTCATCGGCTGCGTTTCTAAATAATGTTGCTACATTCGGGAGAACTTTTCGGTAATTGGCTGTTTGGTCATTTGCCGCAGAAGTTAGAGTCAAAATCAATTTTATCACAACGGTTCGGCTTCACCGATAAAAATGTAAATGTTTTTTTCGCGCATAGGATACGCAATTCATCGGCTGCACTTCTAAATAATGTTGTTACATTCGGGAGAACTTCTCGGTAATTGGCTGTTTGGTCATTTGCCACAGAAGTTAGAGTCAAAATCGATTTTATCACAACGGTTCGGCTTCACCGATAAAAATGTAAATATTTTTTTCGCGCATAGGATACGCAATTCATCGGCTGCGTTTCTAAATAATGTTGCTACATTCGGGAGAACTTTTCGGTAATTGGCTGTTTGGTCATTTGCCGCAGAAGTTAGAGTCAAAATCAATTTTATCACAACGGTTCGGCTTCACCGATAAAAATGTAAATGTTTTTTTCGCGCATAGGATACGCAATTCATCGGCTGCACTTCTAAATAATGTTGTTACATTCGGGAGAACTTCTCGGTAATTGGCTGTTTGGTCATTTGCCGCAGAAGTTAGAGTCAAAATCGATTTTATCACAACGGTTCGGCTTCACCGATAAAAATGTAAATGTTTTTTTCGCACATAGGATACGCAATTCATCGGCTGCACTTCTAAATAATGTTGTTACATTCGGGAGAACTTCTCGGTAATTAGCTGTTTGGTCATTTGCCGCAGAAGTTAGAGTCAAAATCGATTTTATCACAACGGTTCGGCTTCACCGATAAAAATGTAAATATTTTTTTCGCGCATAGGATACGCAATTCATCGGCTGCGTTCCTAAATAATGTTGCTACATTCGGGAGAACTTTTCGGTAATTGGCTGTTTGGTCATTTGCCGCAGAAGTTAGAGTCAAAATCAATTTTATCACAACGGTTCGGCTTCACCGATAAAAATGTAAATGTTTTTTTCGCGCATAGGATACGCAATTCATTGGCTGCACTTATAAATAATGTTGTTACATTCGGGAAAACTTCTCGGTAATTGGCTGTTTGGTCATTTGCCGCAAAAGTTAGAGTCAAAATCGATTTTATCACAACGGTTCGGCTTCACCGATAAAAATGTAAATATTTTTTTCGCGCATAGGATACGCAATTCATCGGCTGCGTTTCTAAATAATGTTGCTACATTCGGGAGAACTTTTCGGTAATTGGCTGTTTGGTCATTTGCCGCAGAAGTTAGAGTCAAAATCAATTTTATCACAACGGTTCGGCTTCACCGATAAAAATGTAAATGTTTTTTTCGCGCATAAAATACGCAATTCATCGGCTGCACTTCTAAATAATGTTGTTACATTCGGGAGAACTTCTCGGTAATTGGCTGTTTGGTCATTTGCCGCAGAAGTTAGAGTCAAAATCGATTTTATCACAACGGTTCGGCTTCACCGATAAAAATGTAAATGTTTTTTTCGCACATAGGATACGCAATTCATCGGCTGCACTTCTAAATAATGTTGTTACATTCGGGAGAACTTCTCGGTAATTAGCTGTTTGGTCATTTGCCGCAGAAGTTAGAGTCAAAATCGATTTTATCACAACGGTTCGGCTTCACCGATAAAAATGTAAATATTTTTTTCGCGCATAGGATACGCAATTCATCGGCTGCGTTTCTAAATAATGTTGCTACATTCGGGAGAACTTTTCGGTAATTGGCTGTTTGGTCATTTGCCGCAGAAGTTAGAGTCAAAATCAATTTTATCACAACGGTTCGGCTTCACCGATAAAAATGTAAATGTTTTTTTCGCGCATAGGATACGCAATTCATCGGCTGCGTTTCTAAATAATGTTGTTACATTCGGGAGAACTTCTCGGTAATAGGCTGTTTGGTCATTTGCCGCATAAGTTAGAGTCAAAATCGATTTTATCACAACGATCTGTTCGGCTTCACCGATAAAAATGTGAATGTTTTTTTCGCGCATAGGATACGCAATTCATCGGCTGCGTTTCTAAATAATGTTGCTACATTCGGGAGAACTTTTCGGTAATTGGCTGTTTGGTCATTTGCCGCAGAAGTTAGAGTCAAAATCAATTTTATCACAACGGTTCGGCTTCACCGATAAAAATGTAAATGTTTTTTTCGCGCATAGGATACGCAATTCATCGGCTGCACTTCTAAATAATGGTGTTACATTCGGGAGAACTTCTCGGTAATTGGCTGTTTGGTCATTTGCCGCAGAAGTTAAGAGTCAAAATCGATTTTATCACAACGGTTCGGCTTCACCGATAAAAATGTAAATATTTTTTTCGCGCATAGGATACGCAATTCATCGGCTGCGTTTCTAAATAATGTTGCTACATTCGGGAGAACTTCTCGGTAATTGGCTGTTTGGTCATTTGCCGCAGAAGTTTGAGTCAAAATCGATTTTATCACAACGGTTCGGCTTCACCGATAAAAATGTAAATATTTTTTTCGCGCATAGGATACGCAATTCATCGGCTGCGTTTCTAAATAATGTTGCTACATTCGGGAGAACTTTTCGGTAATTGGCTGTTTGGTCATTTGCCGCAGAAGTTAGAGTCAAAATCAATTTTATCACAACGGTTCGGCTTCACCGATAAAAATGTAAATGTTTTTTTCGCGCATAGGATACGCAATTCATCGGCTGCACTTCTAAATAATGTTGTTACATTCGGGAGAACTTCTCGGTAATTGGCTGTTTGGTCATTTGCCGCAGAAGTTTGAGTCAAAATCGATTTTATCACAACGGTTCGGCTTCACCGATAAAAATGTAAATATTTTTTTCGCGCATAGGATACGCAATTCATCGGCTGCGTTTCTAAATAATGTTGCTACATTCGGGAGAACTTTTCGGTAATTGGCTGTTTGGTCATTTGCCGCAGAAGTTAGAGTCAAAATCAATTTTATCACAACGGTTCGGCTTCACCGATAAAAATGGAAATGTTTTTTTCGCGCATAGGATACGCAATTCATCGGCTGCACTTCTAAATAATGTTGTTACATTCGGGAGAACTTCTCGGTAATTGGCTGTTTGGTCATTTGCCACAGAAGTTAGAGTGAAAATCGATTTTATCACAACGGTTCGGCTTCACCGATAAAAATGTAAATATTTTTTTCGCGCATAGGATACGCAATTCATCGGCTGCGTTTCTAAATAATGTTGCTACATTCGGGAGAACTTTTCGGTAATTGGCTGTTTGGTCATTTGCCGCAGAAGTTAGAGTCAAAATCAATTTTAGCACAACGGTTCGGCTTCACCGATAAAAATGTAAATATTTTTTTCGCGCATAGGATACGCAATTCATCGGCTGCGTTTCTAAATAATGTTGTTACATTCGGGAGAACTTCTCGGTAATTGAATGTTTGGTCATTTGCCGCAGAAGTTAGAGTCAAAATCGATTTTATCACAACGGTTCGGCTTCACCGATAAAAATGTAAATATTTTTTTCGCGCATAGGATACGCAATTCATCGGCTGCGTTTCTAAATAATGTTGCTACATTCGGGAGAACTTTTCGGTAATTGGCTGTTTGGTCATTTGCCGCAGAAGTTAGAGTCAAAATCAATTTTATCACAACGGTTCGGCTTCACCGATAAAAATGTAAATGTTTTTTTCGCGCATAGGATACGCAATTCATCGGCTGCACTTCTAAATAATGTTGTTACATTCGGGAGAACTTCTCGGTAATTGGCTGTTTGGTCATTTGCCGCAGAAGTTAGAGTCAAAATCGATTTTATCACAACGGTTCGGCTTCACCGATAAAAATGTAAATGTTTTTTTCGCGCATAGGATACGCAATTCATCGGCTGCACTTCTAAATAATGTTGTTACATTCGGGAGAACTTCTCGGTAATTGGCTGTTTGGTCATTTGCCGCAGAAGTTAGAGTCAAAATCGATTTTATCACAACGGTTCGGCTTCACCGATAAAAATGTAAATGTTTTTTTCGCGCATAGGATACGCAATTCATCGGCTGCACTTCTAAATAATGTTGTTACATTCGGGAGAACTTCTCGGTAATTGGCTGTTTGGTCATTTGCCGCAGAAGTTAGAGTCAAAATCAATTTTATCACAACGGTTCGGCTTCACCGATAAAAATGTAAATGTTTTTTTCGCGCATAGGATACGCAATTCATCGGCTGCACTTCTAAATAATGTTGTTACATTCGGGAGAACTTCTCGGTAATTGGCTGTTTGGTCATTTGCCGCAGAAGTTAGAGTCAAAATCGATTTTATCACAACGGTTCGGCTTCACCGATAAAAATGTAAATGTTTTTTTCGCGCATAGGATACGCAATTCATCGGCTGCACTTCTAAATAATGTTGTTACATTCGGGAGAACTTCTCGGTAATTGGCTGTTTGGTCATTTGCCGCAGAAGTTAGAGTCAAAATCGATTTTATCACAACGGTTCGGCTTCACCGATAAAAATGTAAATGTTTTTTTCGCGCATAGGATACGCAATTCATCGGCTGCACTTCTAAATAATGTTGTTACATTCGGGAGAACTTCTCGGTAATTGGCTGTTTGGTCATTTGCCGCAGAAGTTAGAGTCAAAATCGATTTTATCACAACGGTTCGGCTTCACCGATAAAAATGTAAATGTTTTTTTCGCGCATAGGATACGCAATTCATCGGCTGCACTTCTAAATAATGTTGTTACATTCGGGAGAACTTCTCGGTAATTGGCTGTTTGGTCATTTGCCGCAGAAGTTAGAGTCAAAATCAATTTTATCACAACGGTTCGGCTTCACCGATAAAAATGTAAATGTTTTTTTCGCGCATAGGATACGCAATTCATCGGCTGCACTTCTAAATAGTGTTGTTACATTCGGGAGAACTTCTCGGTAATTGGCTGTTTGGTCATTTGCCGCAGAAGTTAGAGTCAAAATCGATTTTATCACAACGGTTCGGCTTCACCGATAAAAATGTAAATGTTTTTTTCGCGCATAGGATACGCAATTCATCGGCTGCACTTCTAAATAATGTTGTTACATTCGGGAGAACTTCTCGGTAATTGGCTGTTTGGTCATTTGCCGCAGAAGTTAGAGTCAAAATCGATTTTATCACAACGGTTCGGCTTCACCGATAAAAATGTAAATGTTTTTTTCGCGCATAGGATACGCAATTCATCGGCTGCACTTCTAAATAATGTTGTTACATTCGGGAGAACTTCTCGGTAATTGGCTGTTTGGTCATTTGCCGCAGAAGTTAGAGTCAAAATCAATTTTATCACAACGGTTCGGCTTCACCGATAAAAATGTAAATGTTTTTTTCGCGCATAGGATACGCAATTCATCGGCTGCACTTCTAAATAATGTTGTTACATTCGGGAGAACTTCTCGGTAATTGGCTGTTTGGTCATTTGCCACAGAAGTTAGAGTCAAAATCGATTTTATCACAACGGTTCGGCTTCACCGATAAAAATGTAAATATTTTTTTCGCGCATAGGATACGCAATTCATCGGCTGCGTTTCTAAATAATGTTGCTACATTCGGGAGAACTTTTCGGTAATTGGCTGTTTGGTCATTTGCCGCAGAAGTTAGAGTCAAAATCAATTTTAGCACAACGGTTCGGCTTCACCGATAAAAATGTAAATATTTTTTTCGCGCATAGGATACGCAATTCATCGGCTGCGTTTCTAAATAATGTTGTTACATTCGGGAGAACTTCTCGGTAATTGAATGTTTGGTCATTTGCCGCAGAAGTTAGAGTCAAAATCGATTTTATCACAACGGTTCGGCTTCACCGATAAAAATGTAAATATTTTTTTCGCGCATAGGATACGCAATTCATCGGCTGCGTTTCTAAATAATGTTGCTACATTCGGGAGAACTTTTCGGTAATTGGCTGTTTGGTCATTTGCCGCAGAAGTTAGAGTCAAAATCAATTTTATCACAACGGTTCGGCTTCACCGATAAAAATGTAAATGTTTTTTTCGCGCATAGGATACGCAATTCATCGGCTGCACTTCTAAATAATGTTGTTACATTCGGGAGAACTTCTCGGTAATTGGCTGTTTGGTCATTTGCCGCAGAAGTTAGAGTCAAAATCGATTTTATCACAACGGTTCGGCTTCACCGATAAATATGTAAATATTTTTTTCGCGCATAGGATACGCAATTCATCGGCTGCGTTTCTAAATAATGTTGCTACATTCGGGAGAACTTTTCGGTAATTGGCTGTTTGGTCATTTGCCGCAGAAGTTAGAGTCAAAATCAATTTTATCACAACGGTTCGGCTTCACCGATAAAAATGTAAATGTTTTTTTCGCGCATAGGATACGCAATTCATCGGCTGCACTTCTAAATAATGTTGTTACATTCGGGAGAACTTCTCGGTAATTGGCTGTTTGGTCATTTGCCGCAGAAGTTAGAGTCAAAATCGATTTTATCACAACGGTTCGGCTTCACCGATAAAAATGTAAATATTTTTTTCGCGCATAGGATACGCAATTCATCGGCTGCGTTTCTAAATAATGTTGTTACATTCGGGAGAACTTCTCGGTAATTGGCTGTTTGGTCATTTGCCGCAGAAGTTAGAGTCAAAATCGATTTTATCACAACGGTTCGGCTTCACCGATAAAAATGTAAATATTTTTTTCGCGCATAGGATACGCAATTCATCGGCTGCGTTTCTAAATAATGTTGCTACATTCGGGAGAACTTTTCGGTAATTGGCTGTTTGGTCATTTGCCGCAGAAGTTAGAGTCAAAATCAATTTTATCACAACGGTTCGGCTTCACCGATAAAAATGTAAATGTTTTTTTCGCGCATAGGATACGCAATTCATCGGCTGCACTTCTAAATAATGTTGTTACATTCGGGAGAACTTCTCGGTAATTGGCTGTTTGGTCATTTGCCGCAGAAGTTAGAGTCAAAATCGATTTTATCACAACGGTTCGGCTTCACCGATAAAAATGTAAATATTTTTTTCGCGCATAGGATACGCAATTCATCGGCTGCGTTTCTAAATAATGTTGCTACATTCGGGAGAACTTTTCGGTAATTGGCTGTTTGGTCATTTGCCGCAGAAGTTAGAGTCAAAATCAATTTTATCACAACGGTTCGGCTTCACCGATAAAAATGTAAATGTTTTTTTCGCGCATAGGATACGCAATTCATCGGCTGCACTTCTAAATAATGTTGTTACATTCGGGAGAACTTCTCGGTAATTGGCTGTTTGGTCATTTGCCGCAGAAGTTAGAGTCAAAATCGATTTTATCACAACGGTTCGGCTTCACCGATAAAAATGTAAATATTTTTTTCGCGCATAGGATACGCAATTCATCGGCTGCGTTTCTAAATAATGTTGTTACATTCGGGAGAACTTCTCGGTAATTGGCTGTTTGGTCATTTGCCGCAGAAGTTAGAGTCAAAATCGATTTTATGACAACGGTTCGGCTTCACCGATAAAAATGTAAATATTTTTTTCGCGCATAGGATACGCAATTCATCGGCTGCGTTTCTAAATAATGTTGCTACATTCGGGAGAACTTTTCGGTAATTGGCTGTTTGGTCATTTGCCGCAGAAGTTAGAGTCAAAATCAATTTTATCACAACGGTTCGGCTTCACCGATAAAAATGTAAATGTTTTTTTCGCGCATAGGATACGCAATTCATCGGCTGCACTTCTAAATAATGTTGTTACATTCGGGAGAACTTCTCGGTAATTGGCTGTTTGGTCATTTGCCGCAGAAGTTTGAGTCAAAATCAATTTTATCACAACGGTTCGGCTTCACCGATAAAAATGTAAATATTTTTTTCGCGCATAGGATACGCAATTCATCGGCTGCGTTTCTAAATAATGTTGTTACATTCGGGAGAACTTCTCGGTAATTGGCTGTTAAGTCATTCGCCGCAGAAGTTAGAGTCAAAATCGATTTTATCACAACGGTTCGGCTTCACCGATAAAAATGTAAATATTTTTTTCGCGCATAGGATACGCAATTCATCGGCTGCGTTTCTAAATAATGTTGCTACATTCGGGAGAACTTTTCGGTAATTGGCTGTTTGGTCATTTGCCGCAGAAGTTAGAGTCAAAATCAATTTTATCACAACGGTTCGGCTTCACCGATAAAAATGTAAATGTTTTTTTCGCGCATAGGATACGCAATTCATCGGCTGCACTTCTAAATAATGTTGTTACATTCGGGAGAACTTCTCGGTAATTGGCTGTTTGGTCATTTGCCGCAGAAGTTAGAGTCAAAATCGATTTTATCACAACGGTTCGGCTTCACCGATAAAAATGTAAATATTTTTTTCGCGCATAGGATACGCAATTCATCGGCTGCGTTTCTAAATAATGTTGTTACATTCGGGAGAACTTCTCGGTAATTGGCTGTTTGGTCATTTGCCGCAGAAGTTAGAGTCAAAATCGATTTTATCACAACGGTTCGGCTTCACCGATAAAAATGTAAATATTTTTTTCGCGCATAGGATACGCAATTCATCGGCTGCGTTTCTAAATAATGTTGTTACATTCGGGAGAACTTCTCGGTAATTGGCTGTTTGGTCATTTGCCGCAGAAGTTAGAGTCAAAATCAATTTTATCACAACGGTTCGGCTTCACCGATAAAAATGTAAATGTTTTTTTCGCGCATAGGATACGCAATTCATCGGCTGCACTTTACAAATAATGTTGTTACATTCGGGAGAACTTCTCGGTAATTGGCTGTTTGGTCATTTGCCGCAGAAGTTAAAGTCAAAATCGATTTTATCACAACGGTTCGGCTTCACCGATAAAAATGAAAATATATTTTTCGCGCATAGGATACGCAATTCATCGGCTGCGTTTCTAAATAATGTTGCTACATTCGGGAGAACTTTTCGGTAATTGGCTGTTTGGTCATTTGCCGCAGAAGTTAGAGTCAAAATCAATTTTATCACAACGGTTCGGCTTCACCGATAAAAATGTAAATGTTTTTTTCGCGCATAGGATACGCAATTCATCGGCTGCACTTCTAAATAATGTTGTTACATTCGGGAGAACTTCTCGGTAATTGGCTGTTTGGTCATTTGCCGCAGAAGTTAGAGTCAAAATCGATTTTATCACAACGGTTCGGCTTCACCGATAAAAATGTAAATGTTTTTTTCGCACATAGGATACGCAATTCATCGGCTGCACTTCTAAATAATGTTGTTACATTCGGAAGAACTTCTCGGTAATTAGCTGTTTGGTCATTTGCCGCAGAAGTTAGAGTCAAAATCGATTTTATCACAACGGTTCGGCTTCACCGATAAAAATGTAAATATTTTTTTCGCGCATAGGATACGCAATTCATCGGCTGCGTTTTTAAATAATGCTGCTACATTCGGGAGAACTTTTCGGTAATTGGCTGTTTGGTCATTTGCCGCAGAAGTTAGAGTCAAAATCAATTTTATCACAACGGTTCGGCTTCACCGATAAAAATGTAAATGTTTTTTTCGCGCATAGGATACGCAATTCATTGGCTGCACTTATAAATAATGTTGTTACATCCGGGAGAACTTCTCGGTAATTGGCTGTTTGGTCATTTGCCGCAGAAGTTAGAGTCAAAATCGATTTTATCACAACGGTTCGGCTTCACCGATAAAAATGAAAATATTTTTTTCGCGCATAGGATACGCAATTCATCGGCTGCGTTTCTAAATAATGTTGCTACATTCGGGAGAACTTTTCGGTAATTGGCTGTTTGGTCATTTGCCGCAGAAGTTAGAGTCAAAATCAATTTTATCACAACGGTTCGGCTTCACCGATAAAAATGTAAATGTTTCTTTCGCGCATAGGATACGCAATTCATCGGCTGCACTTCTAAATAATGTTGTTACATTCGGGAGAACTTCTCGGTAATTGGCTGTTTGGTCATTTGCCGCAGAAGTTAGAGTCAAAATCGATTTTATCACAACGGTTCGGCTTCACCGATAAAAATGTAAATATTTTTTTCGCGCATAGGATACGCAATTCATCGGCTGCGTTTCTAAATAATGTTGCTACATTCGGGAGAACTTTTCGGTAATTGGCTGTTTGGTCATTTGCCGCAGAAGTTAGAGTCAAAATCAATTTTATCACAACGGTTCGGCTTCACCGATAAAAATGTAAATGTTTTTTTCGCGCATAGGATACGCAATTCATCGGCTGCACTTCTAAATAATGTTGTTACATTCGGGAGAACTTCTCGGTAATTGGCTGTTTGGTCATTTGCCGCAGAAGTTAGAGTCAAAATCGATTTTATCACAACGGTTCGGCTTCACCGATAAAAATGTAAATATTTTTTTCGCGCATAGGATACGCAATTCATCGGCTGCGTTTCTAAATAATGTTGTTACATTCGGGAGAACTTCTCGGTAATTGGCTGTTTGGTCATTTGCCGCAGAAGTTAGAGTCAAAATCGATTTTATCACAACGGTTCGGCTTCACCGATAAAAATGTAAATATTTTTTTCGCGCATAGGATACGCAATTCATCGGCTGCGTTTCTAAATAATGTTGTTACATTCGGGAGAACTTCTCGGTAATTGGCTGTTTGGTCATTTGCCGCAGAAGTTAGAGTCAAAATCGATTTTATCACAACGGTTCGGCTTCACCGATAAAAATGTAAATATTTTTTTCGCGCATAGGATACGCAATTCATCGGCTGCGTTTCTAAATAATGTTGTTACATTCGGGAGAACTTCTCGGTAATTGGCTGTTTGGTCATTTGCCGCAGAAGTTAGAGTCAAAATCGATTTTATCACAACGGTTCGGCTTCACCGATAAAAATGTAAATATTTTTTTCGCGCATAGGATACGCAATTCATCGGCTGCGTTTCTAAATAATGTTGTTACATTCGGGAGAACTTCTCGGTAATTGGCTGTTTGGTCATTTGCCGCAGAAGTTAGAGTCAAAATCGATTTTATCACAACGGTTCGGCTTCACCGATAAAAATGTAAATATTTTTTTCGCGCATAGGATACGCAATTCATCGGCTGCGTTTCTAAATAATGTTGTTACATTCGGGAGAACTTCTCGGTAATTGGCTGTTTGGTCATTTGCCGCAGAAGTTAGAGTCAAAATCGATTTTATCACAACGGTTCGGCTTCACCGATAAAAATGTAAATATTTTTTTCGCGCATAGGATACGCAATTCATCGGCTGCGTTTCTAAATAATGTTGTTACATTCGGGAGAACTTCTCGGTAATTGGCTGTTTGGTCATTTGCCGCAGAAGTTAGAGTCAAAATCGATTTTATCACAACGGTTCGGCTTCACCGATAAAAATGTAAATATTTTTTTCGCGCATAGGATACGCAATTCATCGGCTGCGTTTCTAAATAATGTTGTTACATTCGGGAGAACTTCTCGGTAATTGGCTGTTTGGTCATTTGCCGCAGAAGTTAGAGTCAAAATCAATTTTATCACAACGGTTCGGCTTCACCGATAAAAATGTAAATGTTTTTTTCGCGCATAGGATACGCAATTCATCGGCTGCACTTCTAAATAATGTTGTTACATTCGGGAGAACTTCTCGGTAATTGGCTGTTTGGTCATTTGCCGCAGAAGTTAGAGTCAAAATCGATTTTATCACAACGGTTCGGCTTCACCGATAAAAATGTAAATATTTTTTTCGCGCATAGGATACGCAATTCATCGGCTGCGTTTCTAAATAATGTTGCTACATTCGGGAGAACTTTTCGGTAATTGGCTGTTTGGTCATTTGCCGCAGAAGTTAGAGTCAAAATCAATTTTATCACAACGGTTCGGCTTCACCGATAAAAATGTAAATGTTTTTTTCGCGCATAGGATACGCAATTCATCGGCTGCACTTCTAAATAATGTTGTTACATTCGGGAGAACTTCTCGGTAATTGGCTGTTTGGTCATTTGCCGCAGAAGTTAGAGTCAAAATCGATTTTATCACAACGGTTCGGCTTCACCGATAAAAATGTAAATATTTTTTTCGCGCATAGGATACGCAATTCATCGGCTGCGTTTCTAAATAATGTTGTAACATTCGGGAGAACTTCTCGGTAATTGGCTGTTTGGTCATTTGCCGCAGAAGTTAGAGTCAAAATCGATTTTATCACAACGGTTCGGCTTCACCGATAAAAATGTAAATATTTTTTTCGCGCATAGGATACGCAATTCATCGGCTGCGTTTCTAAATAATGTTGCTACATTCGGGAGAACTTTTCGGTAATTGGCTGTTTGGTCATTTGCCGCAGAAGTTAGAGTCAAAATCAATTTTATCACAACGGTTCGGCTTCACCGATAAAAATGTAAATGTTTTTTTCGCGCATAGGATACGCAATTCATCGGCTGCACTTCTAAATAATGTTGTTACATTCGGGAGAACTTCTCGGTAATTGGCTGTTTGGTCATTTGCCGCAGAAGTTTGAGTCAAAATCAATTTTATCACAACGGTTCGGCTTCACCGATAAAAATGTAAATATTTTTTTCGCGCATAGGATACGCAATTCATCGGCTGCGTTTCTAAATAATGTTGTTACATTCGGGAGAACTTCTCGGTAATTGGCTGTTAAGTCATTTGCCGCAGAAGTTAGAGTCAAAATCGATTTTATCACAACGGTTCGGCTTCACCGATAAAAATGTAAATATTTTTTTCGCGCATAGGATACGCAATTCATCGGCTGCGTTTCTAAATAATGTTGCTACATTCGGGAGAACTTTTCGGTAATTGGCTGTTTGGTCATTTGCCGCAGAAGTTAGAGTCAAAATCAATTTTATCACAACGGTTCGGCTTCACCGATAAAAATGTAAATGTTTTTTTCGCGCATAGGATACGCAATTCATCGGCTGCACTTCTAAATAATGTTGTTACATTCGGGAGAACTTCTCGGTAATTGGCTGTTTGGTCATTTGCCGCAGAAGTTAGAGTCAAAATCGATTTTATCACAACGGTTCGGCTTCACCGATAAATATGTAAATATTTTTTTCGCGCATAGGATACGCAATTCATCGGCTGCGTTTCTAAATAATGTTGCTACATTCGGGAGAACTTTTCGGTAATTGGCTGTTTGGTCATTTGCCGCAGAAGTTAGAGTCAAAATCAATTTTATCACAACGGTTCGGCTTCACCGATAAAAATGTAAATGTTTTTTTCGCGCATAGGATACGCAATTCATCGGCTGCACTTCTAAATAATGTTGTTACATTCGGGAGAACTTCTCGGTAATTGGCTGTTTGGTCATTTGCCGCAGAAGTTAGAGTCAAAATCGATTTTATCACAACGGTTCGGCTTCACCGATAAAAATGTAAATATTTTTTTCGCGCATAGGATACGCAATTCATCGGCTGCGTTTCTAAATAATGTTGTTACATTCGGGAGAACTTCTCGGTAATTGGCTGTTTGGTCATTTGCCGCAGAAGTTAGAGTCAAAATCGATTTTATCACAACGGTTCGGCTTCACCGATAAAAATGTAAATATTTTTTTCGCGCATAGGATACGCAATTCATCGGCTGCGTTTCTAAATAATGTTGCTACATTCGGGAGAACTTTTCGGTAATTGGCTGTTTGGTCATTTGCCGCAGAAGTTAGAGTCAAAATCAATTTTATCACAACGGTTCGGCTTCACCGATAAAAATGTAAATGTTTTTTTCGCGCATAGGATACGCAATTCATCGGCTGCACTTCTAAATAATGTTGTTACATTCGGGAGAACTTCTCGGTAATTGGCTGTTTGGTCATTTGCCGCAGAAGTTTGAGTCAAAATCAATTTTATCACAACGGTTCGGCTTCACCGATAAAAATGTAAATATTTTTTTCGCGCATAGGATACGCAATTCATCGGCTGCGTTTCTAAATAATGTTGTTACATTCGGGAGAACTTCTCGGTAATTGGCTGTTAAGTCATTTGCCGCAGAAGTTAGAGTCAAAATCGATTTTATCACAACGGTTCGGCTTCACCGATAAAAATGTAAATATTTTTTTCGCGCATAGGATACGCAATTCATCGGCTGCGTTTCTAAATAATGTTGCTACATTCGGGAGAACTTTTCGGTAATTGGCTGTTTGGTCATTTGCCGCAGAAGTTAGAGTCAAAATCAATTTTATCACAACGGTTCGGCTTCACCGATAAAAATGTAAATGTTTTTTTCGCACATAGGATACGCAATTCATCGGCTGCACTTCTAAATAATGTTGTTACATTCGGGAGAACTTCTCGGTAATTAGCTGTTTGGTCATTTGCCGCAGAAGTTAGAGTCAAAATCGATTTTATCACAACGGTTCGGCTTCACCGATAAAAATGTAAATATTTTTTTCGCGCATAGGATACGCAATTCATCGGCTGCGTTTCTAAATAATGTTGCTACATTCGGGAGAACTTTTCGGTAATTGGCTGTTTGGTCATTTGCCGCAGAAGTTAGAGTCAAAATCAATTTTATCACAACGGTTCGGCTTCACCGATAAAAATGTAAATTTTTTTTTCGCGCATAGGATACGCAATTCATTGGCTGCACTTATAAATAATGTTGTTACATTCGGGAAAACTTCTCGGTAATTGGCTGTTTGGTCATTTGCCGCAGAAGTTAGAGTCAAAATCGATTTTATCACAACGGTTCGGCTTCACCGATAAAAATGTAAATATTTTTTTCGCGCATAGGATACGCAATTCATCGGCTGCGTTTCTAAATAATGTTGCTACATTCGGGAGAACTTTTCGGTAATTGGCTGTTTGGTCATTTGCCGCAGAAGTTAGAGTCAAAATCAATTTTATCACAACGGTTCGGCTTCACCGATAAAAATGTAAATGTTTTTTTCGCGCATAAAATACGCAATTCATCGGCTGCACTTCTAAATAATGTTGTTACATTCGGGAGAACTTCTCGGTAATTGGCTGTTTGGTCATTTGCCGCAGAAGTTAGAGTCAAAATCGATTTTATCACAACGGTTCGGCTTCACCGATAAAAATGTAAATGTTTTTTTCGCACATAGGATACGCAATTCATCGGCTGCACTTCTAAATAATGTTGTTACATTCGGGAGAACTTCTCGGTAATTAGCTGTTTGGTCATTTGCCGCAGAAGTTAGAGTCAAAATCGATTTTATCACAACGGTTCGGCTTCACCGATAAAAATGTAAATATTTTTTTCGCGCATAGGATACGCAATTCATCGGCTGCGTTTCTAAATAATGTTGCTACATTCGGGAGAACTTTTCGGTAATTGGCTGTTTGGTCATTTGCCGCAGAAGTTAGAGTCAAAATCAATTTTATCACAACGGTTCGGCTTCACCGATAAAAATGTAAATGTTTTTTTCGCGCATAGGATACGCAATTCATCGGCTGCACTTCTAAATAATGTTGTTACATTCGGGAGAACTTCTCGGTAATTGGCTGTTTGGTCATTTGCCGCAGAAGTTAGAGTCAAAATCGATTTTATCACAACGGTTCGGCTTCACCGATAAAAATGTAAATGTTTTTTTCGCACATAGGATACGCAATTCATCGGCTGCACTTCTAAATAATGTTGTTACATTCGGGAGAACTTCTCGGTAATTAGCTGTTTGGTCATTTGCCGCAGAAGTTAGAGTCAAAATCGATTTTATCACAACGGTTCGGCTTCACCGATAAAAATGTAAATATTTTTTTCGCGCATAGGATACGCAATTCATCGGCTGCGTTTCTAAATAATGTTGCTACATTCGGGAGAACTTTTCGGTAATTGGCTGTTTGGTCATTTGCCGCAGAAGTTAGAGTCAAAATCAATTTTATCACAACGGTTCGGCTTCACCGATAAAAATGTAAATGTTTTTTTCGCGCATAGGATACGCAATTCATTGGCTGCACTTATAAATAATGTTGTTACATTCGGGAAAACTTCTCGGTAATTGGCTGTTTGGTCATTTGCCGCAGAAGTTAGAGTCAAAATCGATTTTATCACAACGGTTCGGCTTCACCGATAAAAATGTAAATATTTTTTTCGCGCATAGGATACGCAATTCATCGGCTGCGTTTCTAAATAATGTTGCTACATTCGGGAGAACTTTTCGGTAATTGGCTGTTTGGTCATTTGCCGCAGAAGTTAGAGTCAAAATCAATTTTATCACAACGGTTCGGCTTCACCGATAAAAATGTAAATGTTTTTTTCGCGCATAAAATACGCAATTCATCGGCTGCACTTCTAAATAATGTTGTTACATTCGGGAGAACTTCTCGGTAATTGGCTGTTTGGTCATTTGCCGCAGAAGTTAGAGTCAAAATCAATTTTATCACAACGGTTCGGCTTCACCGATAAAAATGTAAATATTTTTTTCGCGCATAGGATACGCAATTCATCGGCTGCGTTTCTAAATAATGTTGCTACATTCGGGAGAACTTTTCGGTAATTGGCTGTTTGGTCATTTGCCGCAGAAGTTAGAGTCAAAATCAATTTTAGCACAACGGTTCGGCTTCACCGATAAAAATGTAAATATTTTTTTCGCGCATAGGATACGCAATTCATCGGCTGCGTTTCTAAATAATGTTGCTACATTCGGGAGAACTTCTCGGTAATTGGCTGTTTGGTCATTTGCCGCAGAAGTTTGAGTCAAAATCGATTTTATCACAACGGTTCGGCTTCACCGATAAAAATGTAAATATTTTTTTCGCGCATAGGATACGCAATTCATCGGCTGCGTTTCTAAATAATGTTGCTACATTCGGGAGAACTTTTCGGTAATTGGCTGTTTGGTCATTTGCCGCAGAAGTTAGAGTCAAAATCAATTTTATCACAACGGTTCGGCTTCACCGATAAAAATGTAAATGTTTTTTTCGCGCATAGGATACGCAATTCATCGGCTGCACTTCTAAATAATGTTGTTACATTCGGGAGAACTTCTCGGTAATTGGCTGTTTGGTCATTTGCCACAGAAGTTAGAGTCAAAATCGATTTTATCACAACGGTTCGGCTTCACCGATAAAAATGTAAATATTTTTTTCGCGCATAGGATACGCAATTCATCGGCTGCGTTTCTAAATAATGTTGCTACATTCGGGAGAACTTTTCGGTAATTGGCTGTTTGGTCATTTGCCGCAGAAGTTAGAGTCAAAATCAATTTTATCACAACGGTTCGGCTTCACCGATAAAAATGTAAATGTTTTTTTCGCGCATAGGATACGCAATTCATCGGCTGCACTTCTAAATAATGTTGTTACATTCGGGAGAACTTCTCGGTAATTGGCTGTTTGGTCATTTGCCACAGAAGTTAGAGTCAAAATCGATTTTATCACAACGGTTCGGCTTCACCGATAAAAATGTAAATATTTTTTTCGCGCATAGGATACGCAATTCATCGGCTGCGTTTCTAAATAATGTTGCTACATTCGGGAGAACTTTTCGGTAATTGGCTGTTTGGTCATTTGCCGCAGAAGTTAGAGTCAAAATCAATTTTATCACAACGGTTCGGCTTCACCGATAAAAATGTAAATGTTTTTTTCGCGCATAGGATACGCAATTCATTGGCTGCACTTATAAATAATGTTGTTACATTCGGGAAAACTTCTCGGTAATTGGCTGTTTGGTCATTTGCCGCAGAAGTTAGAGTCAAAATCGATTTTATCACAACGGTTCGGCTTCACCGATAAAAATGTAAATATTTTTTTCGCGCATAGGATACGCAATTCATCGGCTGCGTTTCTAAATAATGTTGCTACATTCGGGAGAACTTTTCGGTAATTGGCTGTTTGGTCATTTGCCGCAGAAGTTAGAGTCAAAATCAATTTTATCACAACGGTTCGGCTTCACCGATAAAAATGTAAATGTTTTTTTCGCGCATAAAATACGCAATTCATCGGCTGCACTTCTAAATAATGTTGTTACATTCGGGAGAACTTCTCGGTAATTGGCTGTTTGGTCATTTGCCGCAGAAGTTAGAGTCAAAATCAATTTTATCACAACGGTTCGGCTTCACCGATAAAAATGTAAATATTTTTTTCGCGCATAGGATACGCAATTCATCGGCTGCGTTTCTAAATAATGTTGTTACATTCGGGAGAACTTCTCGGTAATTGGCTGTTAAGTCATTTGCCGCAGAAGTTAGAGTCAAAATCGATTTTATCACAACGGTTCGGCTTCACCGATAAAAATGTAAATATTTTTTTCGCGCATAGGATACGCAATTCATCGGCTGCGTTTCTAAATAATGTTGCTACATTCGGGAGAACTTTTCGGTAATTGGCTGTTTGGTCATTTGCCGCAGAAGTTAGAGTCAAAATCAATTTTATCACAACGGTTCGGCTTCACCGATAAAAATGTAAATGTTTTTTTCGCACATAGGATACGCAATTCATCGGCTGCACTTCTAAATAATGTTGTTACATTCGGGAGAACTTCTCGGTAATTAGCTGTTTGGTCATTTGCCGCAGAAGTTAGAGTCAAAATCGATTTTATCACAACGGTTCGGCTTCACCGATAAAAATGTAAATATTTTTTTCGCGCATAGGATACGCAATTCATCGGCTGCGTTTCTAAATAATGTTGCTACATTCGGGAGAACTTTTCGGTAATTGGCTGTTTGGTCATTTGCCGCAGAAGTTAGAGTCAAAATCAATTTTATCACAACGGTTCGGCTTCACCGATAAAAATGTAAATTTTTTTTTCGCGCATAGGATACGCAATTCATTGGCTGCACTTATAAATAATGTTGTTACATTCGGGAAAACTTCTCGGTAATTGGCTGTTTGGTCATTTGCCGCAGAAGTTAGAGTCAAAATCGATTTTATCACAACGGTTCGGCTTCACCGATAAAAATGTAAATATTTTTTTCGCGCATAGGATACGCAATTCATCGGCTGCGTTTCTAAATAATGTTGCTACATTCGGGAGAACTTTTCGGTAATTGGCTGTTTGGTCATTTGCCGCAGAAGTTAGAGTCAAAATCAATTTTATCACAACGGTTCGGCTTCACCGATAAAAATGTAAATGTTTTTTTCGCGCATAAAATACGCAATTCATCGGCTGCACTTCTAAATAATGTTGTTACATTCGGGAGAACTTCTCGGTAATTGGCTGTTTGGTCATTTGCCGCAGAAGTTAGAGTCAAAATCGATTTTATCACAACGGTTCGGCTTCACCGATAAAAATGTAAATGTTTTTTTCGCACATAGGATACGCAATTCATCGGCTGCACTTCTAAATAATGTTGTTACATTCGGGAGAACTTCTCGGTAATTAGCTGTTTGGTCATTTGCCGCAGAAGTTAGAGTCAAAATCGATTTTATCACAACGGTTCGGCTTCACCGATAAAAATGTAAATATTTTTTTCGCGCATAGGATACGCAATTCATCGGCTGCGTTTCTAAATAATGTTGCTACATTCGGGAGAACTTTTCGGTAATTGGCTGTTTGGTCATTTGCCGCAGAAGTTAGAGTCAAAATCAATTTTATCACAACGGTTCGGCTTCACCGATAAAAATGTAAATGTTTTTTTCGCGCATAGGATACGCAATTCATCGGCTGCGTTTCTAAATAATGTTGTTACATTCGGGAGAACTTCTCGGTAATAGGCTGTTTGGTCATTTGCCGCATAAGTTAGAGTCAAAATCGATTTTATCACAACGATCTGTTCGGCTTCACCGATAAAAATGTGAATGTTTTTTTCGCGCATAGGATACGCAATTCATCGGCTGCGTTTCTAAATAATGTTGCTACATTCGGGAGAACTTTTCGGTAATTGGCTGTTTGGTCATTTGCCGCAGAAGTTAGAGTCAAAATCAATTTTATCACAACGGTTCGGCTTCACCGATAAAAATGTAAATGTTTTTTTCGCGCATAGGATACGCAATTCATCGGCTGCACTTCTAAATAATGTTGTTACATTCGGGAGAACTTCTCGGTAATTGGCTGTTTGGTCATTTGCCGCAGAAGTTAGAGTCAAAATCGATTTTATCACAACGGTTCGGCTTCACCGATAAAAATGTAAATATTTTTTTCGCGCATAGGATACGCAATTCATCGGCTGCGTTTCTAAATAATGTTGCTACATTCGGGAGAACTTCTCGGTAATTGGCTGTTTGGTCATTTGCCGCAGAAGTTTGAGTCAAAATCGATTTTATCACAACGGTTCGGCTTCACCGATAAAAATGTAAATATTTTTTTCGCGCATAGGATACGCAATTCATCGGCTGCGTTTCTAAATAATGTTGCTACATTCGGGAGAACTTTTCGGTAATTGGCTGTTTGGTCATTTGCCGCAGAAGTTAGAGTCAAAATCAATTTTATCACAACGGTTCGGCTTCACCGATAAAAATGTAAATGTTTTTTTCGCGCATAGGATACGCAATTCATCGGCTGCACTTCTAAATAATGTTGTTACATTCGGGAGAACTTCTCGGTAATTGGCTGTTTGGTCATTTGCCGCAGAAGTTTGAGTCAAAATCGATTTTATCACAACGGTTCGGCTTCACCGATAAAAATGTAAATATTTTTTTCGCGCATAGGATACGCAATTCATCGGCTGCGTTTCTAAATAATGTTGCTACATTCGGGAGAACTTTTCGGTAATTGGCTGTTTGGTCATTTGCCGCAGAAGTTAGAGTCAAAATCAATTTTATCACAACGGTTCGGCTTCACCGATAAAAATGTAAATGTTTTTTTCGCGCATAGGATACGCAATTCATCGGCTGCACTTCTAAATAATGTTGTTACATTCGGGAGAACTTCTCGGTAATTGGCTGTTTGGTCATTTGCCACAGAAGTTAGAGTCAAAATCGATTTTATCACAACGGTTCGGCTTCACCGATAAAAATGTAAATATTTTTTTCGCGCATAGGATACGCAATTCATCGGCTGCGTTTCTAAATAATGTTGCTACATTCGGGAGAACTTTTCGGTAATTGGCTGTTTGGTCATTTGCCGCAGAAGTTAGAGTCAAAATCAATTTTAGCACAACGGTTCGGCTTCACCGATAAAAATGTAAATATTTTTTTCGCGCATAGGATACGCAATTCATCGGCTGCGTTTCTAAATAATGTTGTTACATTCGGGAGAACTTCTCGGTAATTGAATGTTTGGTCATTTGCCGCAGAAGTTAGAGTCAAAATCGATTTTATCACAACGGTTCGGCTTCACCGATAAAAATGTAAATATTTTTTTCGCGCATAGGATACGCAATTCATCGGCTGCGTTTCTAAATAATGTTGCTACATTCGGGAGAACTTTTCGGTAATTGGCTGTTTGGTCATTTGCCGCAGAAGTTAGAGTCAAAATCAATTTTATCACAACGGTTCGGCTTCACCGATAAAAATGTAAATGTTTTTTTCGCGCATAGGATACGCAATTCATCGGCTGCACTTCTAAATAATGTTGTTACATTCGGGAGAACTTCTCGGTAATTGGCTGTTTGGTCATTTGCCGCAGAAGTTAGAGTCAAAATCGATTTTATCACAACGGTTCGGCTTCACCGATAAAAATGTAAATGTTTTTTTCGCGCATAGGATACGCAATTCATCGGCTGCACTTCTAAATAATGTTGTTACATTCGGGAGAACTTCTCGGTAATTGGCTGTTTGGTCATTTGCCGCAGAAGTTAGAGTCAAAATCGATTTTATCACAACGGTTCGGCTTCACCGATAAAAATGTAAATGTTTTTTTCGCGCATAGGATACGCAATTCATCGGCTGCACTTCTAAATAATGTTGTTACATTCGGGAGAACTTCTCGGTAATTGGCTGTTTGGTCATTTGCCGCAGAAGTTAGAGTCAAAATCAATTTTATCACAACGGTTCGGCTTCACCGATAAAAATGTAAATGTTTTTTTCGCGCATAGGATACGCAATTCATCGGCTGCACTTCTAAATAATGTTGTTACATTCGGGAGAACTTCTCGGTAATTGGCTGTTTGGTCATTTGCCGCAGAAGTTAGAGTCAAAATCGATTTTATCACAACGGTTCGGCTTCACCGATAAAAATGTAAATGTTTTTTTCGCGCATAGGATACGCAATTCATCGGCTGCACTTCTAAATAATGTTGTTACATTCGGGAGAACTTCTCGGTAATTGGCTGTTTGGTCATTTGCCGCAGAAGTTAGAGTCAAAATCGATTTTATCACAACGGTTCGGCTTCACCGATAAAAATGTAAATGTTTTTTTCGCGCATAGGATACGCAATTCATCGGCTGCACTTCTAAATAATGTTGTTACATTCGGGAGAACTTCTCGGTAATTGGCTGTTTGGTCATTTGCCGCAGAAGTTAGAGTCAAAATCAATTTTATCACAACGGTTCGGCTTCACCGATAAAAATGTAAATATTTTTTTCGCGCATAGGATACGCAATTCATCGGCTGCGTTTCTAAATAATGTTGTTACATTCGGGAGAACTTCTCGGTAATTGAATGTTTGGTCATTTGCCGCAGAAGTTAGAGTCAAAATCGATTTTATCACAACGGTTCGGCTTCACCGATAAAAATGTAAATGTTTTTTTCGCGCATAGGATACGCAATTCATCGGCTGCACTTCTAAATAATGTTGTTACATTCGGGAGAACTTCTCGGTAATTGGCTGTTTGGTCATTTGCCGCAGAAGTTAGAGTCAAAATCGATTTTATCACAACGGTTCGGCTTCACCGATAAAAATGTAAATGTTTTTTTCGCGCATAGGATACGCAATTCATCGGCTGCACTTCTAAATAATGTTGTTACATTCGGGAGAACTTCTCGGTAATTGGCTGTTTGGTCATTTGCCGCAGAAGTTAGAGTCAAAATCAATTTTATCACAACGGTTCGGCTTCACCGATAAAAATGTAAATATTTTTTTCGCGCATAGGATACGCAATTCATCGGCTGCGTTTCTAAATAATGTTGTTACATTCGGGAGAACTTCTCGGTAATTGAATGTTTGGTCATTTGCCGCAGAAGTTAGAGTCAAAATCGATTTTATCACAACGGTTCGGCTTCACCGATAAAAATGTAAATATTTTTTTCGCGCATAGGATACGCAATTCATCGGCTGCGTTTCTAAATAATGTTGCTACATTCGGGAGAACTTTTCGGTAATTGGCTGTTTGGTCATTTGCCGCAGAAGTTAGAGTCAAAATCAATTTTATCACAACGGTTCGGCTTCACCGATAAAAATGTAAATGTTTTTTTCGCGCATAGGATACGCAATTCATCGGCTGCACTTCTAAATAATGTTGTTACATTCGGGAGAACTTCTCGGTAATTGGCTGTTTGGTCATTTGCCGCAGAAGTTAGAGTCAAAATCGATTTTATCACAACGGTTCGGCTTCACCGATAAATATGTAAATATTTTTTTCGCGCATAGGATACGCAATTCATCGGCTGCGTTTCTAAATAATGTTGCTACATTCGGGAGAACTTTTCGGTAATTGGCTGTTTGGTCATTTGCCGCAGAAGTTAGAGTCAAAATCAATTTTATCACAACGGTTCGGCTTCACCGATAAAAATGTAAATGTTTTTTTCGCGCATAGGATACGCAATTCATCGGCTGCACTTCTAAATAATGTTGTTACATTCGGGAGAACTTCTCGGTAATTGGCTGTTTGGTCATTTGCCGCAGAAGTTAGAGTCAAAATCGATTTTATCACAACGGTTCGGCTTCACCGATAAAAATGTAAATATTTTTTTCGCGCATAGGATACGCAATTCATCGGCTGCGTTTCTAAATAATGTTGTTACATTCGGGAGAACTTCTCGGTAATTGGCTGTTTGGTCATTTGCCGCAGAAGTTAGAGTCAAAATCGATTTTATCACAACGGTTCGGCTTCACCGATAAAAATGTAAATATTTTTTTCGCGCATAGGATACGCAATTCATCGGCTGCGTTTCTAAATAATGTTGCTACATTCGGGAGAACTTTTCGGTAATTGGCTGTTTGGTCATTTGCCGCAGAAGTTAGAGTCAAAATCAATTTTATCACAACGGTTCGGCTTCACCGATAAAAATGTAAATGTTTTTTTCGCGCATAGGATACGCAATTCATCGGCTGCACTTCTAAATAATGTTGTTACATTCGGGAGAACTTCTCGGTAATTGGCTGTTTGGTCATTTGCCGCAGAAGTTTGAGTCAAAATCAATTTTATCACAACGGTTCGGCTTCACCGATAAAAATGTAAATATTTTTTTCGCGCATAGGATACGCAATTCATCGGCTGCGTTTCTAAATAATGTTGTTACATTCGGGAGAACTTCTCGGTAATTGGCTGTTAAGTCATTTGCCGCAGAAGTTAGAGTCAAAATCGATTTTATCACAACGGTTCGGCTTCACCGATAAAAATGTAAATATTTTTTTCGCGCATAGGATACGCAATTCATCGGCTGCGTTTCTAAATAATGTTGCTACATTCGGGAGAACTTTTCGGTAATTGGCTGTTTGGTCATTTGCCGCAGAAGTTAGAGTCAAAATCAATTTTATCACAACGGTTCGGCTTCACCGATAAAAATGTAAATGTTTTTTTCGCGCATAGGATACGCAATTCATCGGCTGCACTTCTAAATAATGTTGTTACATTCGGGAGAACTTCTCGGTAATTGGCTGTTTGGTCATTTGCCGCAGAAGTTAGAGTCAAAATCGATTTTATCACAACGGTTCGGCTTCACCGATAAAAATGTAAATGTTTTTTTCGCACATAGGATACGCAATTCATCGGCTGCACTTCTAAATAATGTTGTTACATTCGGGAGAACTTCTCGGTAATTGGCTGTTTGGTCATTTGCCGCAGAAGTTAGAGTCAAAATCGATTTTATCACAACGGTTCGGCTTCACCGATAAAAATGTAAATATTTTTTTCGCGCATAGGATACGCAATTCATCGGCTGCGTTTCTAAATAATGTTGCTACATTCGGGAGAACTTTTCGGTAATTGGCTGTTTGGTCATTTGCCGCAGAAGTTAGAGTCAAAATCAATTTTATCACAACGGTTCGGCTTCACCGATAAAAATGTAAATGTTTTTTTCGCGCATAGGATACGCAATTCATTGGCTGCACTTATAAATAATGTTGTTACATTCGGGAGAACTTCTCGGTAATTGGCTGTTTGGTCATTTGCCGCAGAAGTTTGAGTCAAAATCGATTTTATCACAACGGTTCGGCTTCACCGATAAAAATGTAAATATTTTTTTCGCGCATAGGATACGCAATTCATCGGCTGCGTTTCTAAATAATGTTGCTACATTCGGGAGAACTTTTCGGTAATTGGCTGTTTGGTCATTTGCCGCAGAAGTTAGAGTCAAAATCAATTTTATCACAACGGTTCGGCTTCACCGATAAAAATGTAAATGTTTTTTTCGCGCATAGGATACGCAATTCATCGGCTGCACTTCTAAATAATGTTGTTACATTCGGGAGAACTTCTCGGTAATTGGCTGTTTGGTCATTTGCCGCAGAAGTTAGAGTCAAAATCGATTTTATCACAACGGTTCGGCTTCACCGATAAAAATGTAAATGTTTTTTTCGCACATAGGATACGCAATTCATCGGCTGCACTTCTAAATAATGTTGTTACATTCGGGAGAACTTCTCGGTAATTAGCTGTTTGGTCATTTGCCGCAGAAGTTAGAGTCAAAATCGATTTTATCACAACGGTTCGGCTTCACCGATAAAAATGTAAATATTTTTTTCGCGCATAGGATACGCAATTCATCGGCTGCGTTTCTAAATAATGTTGCTACATTCGGGAGAACTTTTCGGTAATTGGCTGTTTGGTCATTTGCCGCAGAAGTTAGAGTCAAAATCAATTTTATCACAACGGTTCGGCTTCACCGATAAAAATGTAAATGTTTTTTTCGCGCATAGGATACGCAATTCATTGGCTGCACTTATAAATAATGTTGTTACATTCGGGAAAACTTCTCGGTAATTGGCTGTTTGGTCATTTGCCGCAGAAGTTAGAGTCAAAATCGATTTTATCACAACGGTTCGGCTTCACCGATAAAAATGTAAATATTTTTTTCGCGCATAGGATACGCAATTCATCGGCTGCGTTTCTAAATAATGTTGCTACATTCGGGAGAACTTTTCGGTAATTGGCTGTTTGGTCATTTGCCGCAGAAGTTAGAGTCAAAATCAATTTTATCACGACGGTTCGGCTTCACCGATAAAAATGTAAATGTTTTTTTCGCGCATAAAATACGCAATTCATCGGCTGCACTTCTAAATAATGTTGTTACATTCGGGAGAACTTCTCGGTAATTGGCTGTTTGGTCATTTGCCGCAGAAGTTAGAGTCAAAATCGATTTTATCACAACGGTTCGGCTTCACCGATAAAAATGTAAATGTTTTTTTCGCACATAGGATACGCAATTCATCGGCTGCACTTCTAAATAATGTTGTTACATTCGGGAGAACTTCTCGGTAATTAGCTGTTTGGTCATTTGCCGCAGAAGTTAGAGTCAAAATCAATTTTATCACAACGGTTCGGCTTCACCGATAAAAATGTAAATGTTTTTTTTCGCGCATAAAATACGCAATTCATCGGCTGCACTTCTAAATAATGTTGTTACATTCGGGAGAACTTCTCGGTAATTGGCTGTTTGGTCATTTGCCGCAGAAGTTAGAGTCAAAATCGATTTTATCACAACGGTTCGGCTTCACCGATAAAAATGTAAATGTTTTTTTCGCACATAGGATACGCAATTCATCGGCTGCACTTCTAAATAATGTTGTTACATTCGGGAGAACTTCTCGGTAATTAGCTGTTTGGTCATTTGCCGCAGAAGTTAGAGTCAAAATCGATTTTATCACAACGGTTCGGCTTCACCGATAAAAATGTAAATATTTTTTTCGCGCATAGGATACGCAATTCATCGGCTGCGTTTCTAAATAATGTTGCTACATTCGGGAGAACTTTTCGGTAATTGGCTGTTTGGTCATTTGCCGCAGAAGTTAGAGTCAAAATCAATTTTATCACAACGGTTCGGCTTCACCGATAAAAATGTAAATGTTTTTTTCGCGCATAGGATACGCAATTCATCGGCTGCGTTTCTAAATAATGTTGTTACATTCGGGAGAACTTCTCGGTAATAGGCTGTTTGGTCATTTGCCGCATAAGTTAGAGTCAAAATCGATTTTATCACAACGATCTGTTCGGCTTCACCGATAAAAATGTGAATGTTTTTTTCGCGCATAGGATACGCAATTCATCGGCTGCGTTTCTAAATAATGTTGCTACATTCGGGAGAACTTTTCGGTAATTGGCTGTTTGGTCATTTGCCGCAGAAGTTAGAGTCAAAATCAATTTTATCACAACGGTTCGGCTTCACCGATAAAAATGTAAATGTTTTTTTCGCGCATAGGATACGCAATTCATCGGCTGCACTTCTAAATAATGTTGTTACATTCGGGAGAACTTCTCGGTAATTGGCTGTTTGGTCATTTGCCGCAGAAGTTAGAGTCAAAATCAATTTTATCACAACGGTTCGGCTTCACCGATAAAAATGTAAATGTTTTTTTCGCGCATAGGATACGCAATTCATCGGCTGCACTTCTAAATAATGTTGTTACATTCGGGAGAACTTCTCGGTAATTGGCTGTTTGGTCATTTGCCGCAGAAGTTTGAGTCAAAATCGATTTTATCACAACGGTTCGGCTTCACCGATAAAAATGTAAATATTTTTTTCGCGCATAGGATACGCAATTCATCGGCTGCGTTTCTAAATAATGTTGCTACATTCGGGAGAACTTTTCGGTAATTGGCTGTTTGGTCATTTGCCGCAGAAGTTAGAGTCAAAATCAATTTTATCACAACGGTTCGGCTTCACCGATAAAAATGTAAATGTTTTTTTCGCGCATAGGATACGCAATTCATCGGCTGCACTTCTAAATAATGTTGTTACATTCGGGAGAACTTCTCGGTAATTGGCTGTTTGGTCATTTGCCACAGAAGTTAGAGTCAAAATCGATTTTATCACAACGGTTCGGCTTCACCGATAAAAATGTAAATATTTTTTTCGCGCATAGGATACGCAATTCATCGGCTGCGTTTCTAAATAATGTTGCTACATTCGGGAGAACTTTTCGGTAATTGGCTGTTTGGTCATTTGCCGCAGAAGTTAGAGTCAAAATCAATTTTAGCACAACGGTTCGGCTTCACCGATAAAAATGTAAATATTTTTTTCGCGCATAGGATACGCAATTCATCGGCTGCGTTTCTAAATAATGTTGTTACATTCGGGAGAACTTCTCGGTAATTGAATGTTTGGTCATTTGCCGCAGAAGTTAGAGTCAAAATCGATTTTATCACAACGGTTCGGCTTCACCGATAAAAATGTAAATATTTTTTTCGCGCATAGGATACGCAATTCATCGGCTGCGTTTCTAAATAATGTTGCTACATTCGGGAGAACTTTTCGGTAATTGGCTGTTTGGTCATTTGCCGCAGAAGTTAGAGTCAAAATCAATTTTATCACAACGGTTCGGCTTCACCGATAAAAATGTAAATGTTTTTTTCGCGCATAGGATACGCAATTCATCGGCTGCACTTCTAAATAATGTTGTTACATTCGGGAGAACTTCTCGGTAATTGGCTGTTTGGTCATTTGCCGCAGAAGTTAGAGTCAAAATCGATTTTATCACAACGGTTCGGCTTCACCGATAAAAATGTAAATGTTTTTTTCGCGCATAGGATACGCAATTCATCGGCTGCACTTCTAAATAATGTTGTTACATTCGGGAGAACTTCTCGGTAATTGGCTGTTTGGTCATTTGCCGCAGAAGTTAGAGTCAAAATCGATTTTATCACAACGGTTCGGCTTCACCGATAAAAATGTAAATGTTTTTTTCGCGCATAGGATACGCAATTCATCGGCTGCACTTCTAAATAATGTTGTTACATTCGGGAGAACTTCTCGGTAATTGGCTGTTTGGTCATTTGCCGCAGAAGTTAGAGTCAAAATCAATTTTATCACAACGGTTCGGCTTCACCGATAAAAATGTAAATGTTTTTTTCGCGCATAGGATACGCAATTCATCGGCTGCACTTCTAAATAATGTTGTTACATTCGGGAGAACTTCTCGGTAATTGGCTGTTTGGTCATTTGCCGCAGAAGTTAGAGTCAAAATCGATTTTATCACAACGGTTCGGCTTCACCGATAAAAATGTAAATGTTTTTTTCGCGCATAGGATACGCAATTCATCGGCTGCACTTCTAAATAATGTTGTTACATTCGGGAGAACTTCTCGGTAATTGGCTGTTTGGTCATTTGCCGCAGAAGTTAGAGTCAAAATCGATTTTATCACAACGGTTCGGCTTCACCGATAAAAATGTAAATGTTTTTTTCGCGCATAGGATACGCAATTCATCGGCTGCACTTCTAAATAATGTTGTTACATTCGGGAGAACTTCTCGGTAATTGGCTGTTTGGTCATTTGCCGCAGAAGTTAGAGTCAAAATCAATTTTATCACAACGGTTCGGCTTCACCGATAAAAATGTAAATATTTTTTTCGCGCATAGGATACGCAATTCATCGGCTGCACTTCTAAATAATGTTGTTACATTCGGGAGAACTTCTCGGTAATTGGCTGTTTGGTCATTTGCCGCAGAAGTTAGAGTCAAAATCGATTTTATCACAACGGTTCGGCTTCACCGATAAAAATGTAAATATTTTTTTCGCGCATAGGATACGCAATTCATCGGCTGCACTTCTAAATAATGTTGTTACATTCGGGAGAACTTCTCGGTAATTGGCTGTTTGGTCATTTGCCGCAGAAGTTAGAGTCAAAATCAATTTTATCACAACGGTTCGGCTTCACCGATAAAAATGTAAATGTTTTTTTCGCGCATAGGATACGCAATTCATCGGCTGCACTTCTAAATAATGTTGTTACATTCGGGAGAACTTCTCGGTAATTGGCTGTTTGGTCATTTGCCGCAGAAGTTAGAGTCAAAATCGATTTTATCACAACGGTTCGGCTTCACCGATAAAAATGTAAATGTTTTTTTCGCGCATAGGATACGCAATTCATCGGCTGCACTTCTAAATAATGTTGTTACATTCGGGAGAACTTCTCGGTAATTGGCTGTTTGGTCATTTGCCGCAGAAGTTAGAGTCAAAATCAATTTTATCACAACGGTTCGGCTTCACCGATAAAAATGTAAATATTTTTTTCGCGCATAGGATACGCAATTCATCGGCTGCGTTTCTAAATAATGTTGTTACATTCGGGAGAACTTCTCGGTAATTGAATGTTTGGTCATTTGCCGCAGAAGTTAGAGTCAAAATCGATTTTATCACAACGGTTCGGCTTCACCGATAAAAATGTAAATATTTTTTCCGCGCATAGGATACGCAATTCATCGGCTGCGTTTCTAAATAATGTTGCTACATTCGGGAGAACTTTTCGGTAATTGGCTGTTTGGTCATTTGCCGCAGAAGTTAGAGTCAAAATCAATTTTATCACAACGGTTCGGCTTCACCGATAAAAATGTAAATGTTTTTTTCGCGCATAGGATACGCAATTCATCGGCTGCACTTCTAAATAATGTTGTTACATTCGGGAGAACTTCTCGGTAATTGGCTGTTTGGTCATTTGCCGCAGAAGTTAGAGTCAAAATCGATTTTATCACAACGGTTCGGCTTCACCGATAAATATGTAAATATTTTTTTCGCGCATAGGATACGCAATTCATCGGCTGCGTTTCTAAATAATGTTGCTACATTCGGGAGAACTTTTCGGTAATTGGCTGTTTGGTCATTTGCCGCAGAAGTTAGAGTCAAAATCAATTTTATCACAACGGTTCGGCTTCACCGATAAAAATGTAAATGTTTTTTTCGCGCATAGGATACGCAATTCATCGGCTGCACTTCTAAATAATGTTGTTACATTCGGGAGAACTTCTCGGTAATTGGCTGTTTGGTCATTTGCCGCAGAAGTTAGAGTCAAAATCGATTTTATCACAACGGTTCGGCTTCACCGATAAAAATGTAAATATTTTTTTCGCGCATAGGATACGCAATTCATCGGCTGCGTTTCTAAATAATGTTGTTACATTCGGGAGAACTTCTCGGTAATTGGCTGTTTGGTCATTTGCCGCAGAAGTTAGAGTCAAAATCGATTTTATCACAACGGTTCGGCTTCACCGATAAAAATGTAAATATTTTTTTCGCGCATAGGATACGCAATTCATCGGCTGCGTTTCTAAATAATGTTGCTACATTCGGGAGAACTTTTCGGTAATTGGCTGTTTGGTCATTTGCCGCAGAAGTTAGAGTCAAAATCAATTTTATCACAACGGTTCGGCTTCACCGATAAAAATGTAAATGTTTTTTTCGCGCATAGGATACGCAATTCATCGGCTGCACTTCTAAATAATGTTGTTACATTCGGGAGAACTTCTCGGTAATTGGCTGTTTGGTCATTTGCCGCAGAAGTTTGAGTCAAAATCAATTTTATCACAACGGTTCGGCTTCACCGATAAAAATGTAAATATTTTTTTCGCGCATAGGATACGCAATTCATCGGCTGCGTTTCTAAATAATGTTGTTACATTCGGGAGAACTTCTCGGTAATTGGCTGTTAAGTCATTTGCCGCAGAAGTTAGAGTCAAAATCGATTTTATCACAACGGTTCGGCTTCACCGATAAAAATGTAAATATTTTTTTCGCGCATAGGATACGCAATTCATCGGCTGCGTTTCTAAATAATGTTGCTACATTCGGGAGAACTTTTCGGTAATTGGCTGTTTGGTCATTTGCCGCAGAAGTTAGAGTCAAAATCAATTTTATCACAACGGTTCGGCTTCACCGATAAAAATGTAAATGTTTTTTTCGCGCATAGGATACGCAATTCATCGGCTGCACTTCTAAATAATGTTGTTACATTCGGGAGAACTTCTCGGTAATTGGCTGTTTGGTCATTTGCCGCAGAAGTTAGAGTCAAAATCGATTTTATCACAACGGTTCGGCTTCACCGATAAAAATGTAAATGTTTTTTTCGCACATAGGATACGCAATTCATCGGCTGCACTTCTAAATAATGTTGTTACATTCGGGAGAACTTCTCGGTAATTGGCTGTTTGGTCATTTGCCGCAGAAGTTAGAGTCAAAATCGATTTTATCACAACGGTTCGGCTTCACCGATAAAAATGTAAATATTTTTTTCGCGCATAGGATACGCAATTCATCGGCTGCGTTTCTAAATAATGTTGCTACATTCGGGAGAACTTTTCGGTAATTGGCTGTTTGGTCATTTGCCGCAGAAGTTAGAGTCAAAATCAATTTTATCACAACGGTTCGGCTTCACCGATAAAAATGTAAATGTTTTTTTCGCGCATAGGAAACGCAATTCATTGGCTGCACTTATAAATAATGTTGTTACATTCGGGAGAACTTCTCGGTAATTGGCTGTTTGGTCATTTGCCGCAGAAGTTAGAGTCAAAATCGATTTTATCACAACGGTTCGGCTTCACCGATAAAAATGTAAATATTTTTTTCGCGCATAGGATACGCAATTCATCGGCTGCGTTTCTAAATAATGTTGCTACATTCGGGAGAACTTTTCGGTAATTGGCTGTTTGGTCATTTGCCGCAGAAGTTAGAGTCAAAATCAATTTTATCACAACGGTTCGGCTTCACCGATAAAAATGTAAATGTTTTTTTCGCGCATAGGATACGCAATTCATCGGCTGCACTTCTAAATAATGTTGTTACATTCGGGAGAACTTCTCGGTAATTGGCTGTTTGGTCATTTGCCGCAGAAGTTAGAGTCAAAATCGATTTTATCACAACGGTTTGGCTTCACCGATAAAAATGTAAATGTTTTTTTCGCACATAGGATACGCAATTCATCGGCTGCACTTCTAAATAATGTTGTTACATTCGGGAGAACTTCTCGGTAATTAGCTGTTTGGTCATTTGCCGCAGAAGTTAGAGTCAAAATCGATTTTATCACAACGGTTCGGCTTCACCGATAAAAATGTAAATATTTTTTTCGCGCATAGGATACGCAATTCATCGGCTGCGTTTCTAAATAATGTTGCTACATTCGGGAGAACTTTTCGGTAATTGGCTGTTTGGTCATTTGCCGCAGAAGTTAGAGTCAAAATCAATTTTATCACAACGGTTCGGCTTCACCGATAAAAATGTAAATGTTTTTTTCGCGCATAGGATACGCAATTCATTGGCTGCACTTATAAATAATGTTGTTACATTCGGGAAAACTTCTCGGTAATTGGCTGTTTGGTCATTTGCCGCAGAAGTTAGAGTCAAAATCGATTTTATCACAACGGTTCGGCTTCACCGATAAAAATGTAAATATTTTTTTCGCGCATAGGATACGCAATTCATCGGCTGCGTTTCTAAATAATGTTGCTACATTCGGGAGAACTTTTCGGTAATTGGCTGTTTGGTCATTTGCCGCAGAAGTTAGAGTCAAAATCAATTTTATCACAACGGTTCGGCTTCACCGATAAAAATGTAAATGTTTTTTTCGCGCATAAAATACGCAATTCATCGGCTGCACTTCTAAATAATGTTGTTACATTCGGGAGAACTTCTCGGTAATTGGCTGTTTGGTCATTTGCCGCAGAAGTTAGAGTCAAAATCGATTTTATCACAACGGTTCGGCTTCACCGATAAAAATGTAAATGTTTTTTTCGCACATAGGATACGCAATTCATCGGCTGCACTTCTAAATAATGTTGTTACATTCGGGAGAACTTCTCGGTAATTAGCTGTTTGGTCATTTGCCGCAGAAGTTAGAGTCAAAATCGATTTTATCACAACGGTTCGGCTTCACCGATAAAAATGTAAATATTTTTTTCGCGCATAGGATACGCAATTCATCGGCTGCGTTTCTAAATAATGTTGCTACATTCGGGAGAACTTTTCGGTAATTGGCTGTTTGGTCATTTGCCGCAGAAGTTAGAGTCAAAATCAATTTTATCACAACGGTTCGGCTTCACCGATAAAAATGTAAATGTTTTTTTCGCGCATAGGATACGCAATTCATCGGCTGCGTTTCTAAATAATGTTGTTACATTCGGGAGAACTTCTCGGTAATAGGCTGTTTGGTCATTTGCCGCATAAGTTAGAGTCAAAATCGATTTTATCACAACGATCTGTTCGGCTTCACCGATAAAAATGTGAATGTTTTTTTCGCGCATAGGATACGCAATTCATCGGCTGCGTTTCTAAATAATGTTGCTACATTCGGGAGATTTTTTCGGTAATTGGCTGTTTGGTCATTTGCCGCAGAAGTTAGAGTCAAAATCAATTTTATCACAACGGTTCGGCTTCACCGATAAAAATGTAAATGTTTTTTTCGCGCATAGGATACGCAATTCATCGGCTGCACTTCTAAATAATGTTGTTACATTCGGGAGAACTTCTCGGTAATTGGCTGTTTGGTCATTTGCCGCAGAAGTTAGAGTCAAAATCGATTTTATCACAACGGTTCGGCTTCACCGATAAAAATGTAAATATTTTTTTCGCGCATAGGATACGCAATTCATCGGCTGCGTTTCTAAATAATGTTGCTACATTCGGGAGAACTTCTCGGTAATTGGCTGTTTGGTCATTTGCCGCAGAAGTTTGAGTCAAAATCGATTTTATCACAACGGTTCGGCTTCACCGATAAAAATGTAAATATTTTTTTCGCGCATAGGATACGCAATTCATCGGCTGCGTTTCTAAATAATGTTGCTACATTCGGGAGAACTTTTCGGTAATTGGCTGTTTGGTCATTTGCCGCAGAAGTTAGAGTCAAAATCAATTTTATCACAACGGTTCGGCTTCACCGATAAAAATGTAAATGTTTTTTTCGCGCATAGGATACGCAATTCATCGGCTGCACTTCTAAATAATGTTGTTACATTCGGGAGAACTTCTCGGTAATTGGCTGTTTGGTCATTTGCCGCAGAAGTTTGAGTCAAAATCGATTTTATCACAACGGTTCGGCTTCACCGATAAAAATGTAAATATTTTTTTCGCGCATAGGATACGCAATTCATCGGCTGCGTTTCTAAATAATGTTGCTACATTCGGGAGAACTTTTCGGTAATTGGCTGTTTGGTCATTTGCCGCAGAAGTTAGAGTCAAAATCAATTTTATCACAACGGTTCGGCTTCACCGATAAAAATGTAAATGTTTTTTTCGCGCATAGGATACGCAATTCATCGGCTGCACTTCTAAATAATGTTGTTACATTCGGGAGAACTTCTCGGTAATTGGCTGTTTGGTCATTTGCCACAGAAGTTAGAGTCAAAATCGATTTTATCACAACGGTTCGGCTTCACCGATAAAAATGTAAATATTTTTTTCGCGCATAGGATACGCAATTCATCGGCTGCACTTCTAAATAATGTTGTTACATTCGGGAGAACTTCTCGGTAATTGGCTGTTTGGTCATTTGCCGCAGAAGTTAGAGTCAAAATCGATTTTATCACAACGGTTCGGCTTCATTGATAAAAATGTAAATATTTTTTTCGCGCATAGGATACGCAATTCATCGGCTGCGTTTCTACATATAGTACAAGCGGTAGGCAAAACAATCCTGCATTTAATAAAGAAAGCAAACCACTTTGCACAGTGACTCTTAGAATCATTTCGAGCGATTTGACCCGCAGCACCCGATAATTCGTCCCTTAGGGGGGCCATGGGGGCCCTCCAAATTTTCAAAATGCAAGAACTTTCACAAAACGATCATTGAGTATCGTCATGTGTGTCATAAAATGAGCTTATGGGTCTATTGAAAATGTTCTCAGCAATTATCGTTGTGTCCGTTCCATTCTTCACACTTAAAAAAAAAAATCTTGAGCAGGTGTCAAAAAAACTGTTTTTATTTTTTAATTTACGCAAGGAAACGATAAATTCATATGTTTTGTTTAGTTCCCAAACAAATCGCATTCCGTGAGCCCAATTATAGAGACAAAATTTTTATAATGGTATTTTCCAAAGAAGTGGTGTCCTCTTCAGTACACCTTTTTCAACAGCATTTTTTCAATGCTCCCACTGGATAACAGTGTTAATTTATACAGGTATGAAAAGCTTGAGGTCTTTTCTTAGTAATTTGGATGCAACAAGGCTTCAAAACGCGCAAGGGAGCCCTAAAAGAATTTTTTTCTGCTCGGCTATCAAATTTTTGGCATGTTGATTTTGTAGTAGGGGAGAAGTGGACAAAAATTCGATCTCGGTCGCGCGGGCGGCGGCGGCGGTTCCATTCTAGCGGCAAATATATTTACGCACAACGACTCTGTATTCCGTTGTACTGCGGGAAAACTTGGCACAGGAGTAGCTTGTACCAAAGCAAGTGATTTGGCCCGCAGCACCAACATTTTTTACCCAGGGTACTCTGCATCGTGACCATTCTTCAGAACATGACCCACAATGCAACTGTTTCTGTTATAAGAGCTGATGCTCCGACTTCATGGTCATTTCTGTGCAATGTTTATTGGCAAAATCGAGAGCTGTAGTCTGGAATAGATGAAAAATTTATTCAGTAGCGTAATTGTCATATTCTTGTTATAGTCCGGACGTTAAGCGACATGAATGGGACCCACCTTGCATTTTCGAGACAAGCGACGAAATTTGGCACACCTGTTCACTAGACCCTACTCTTCGATTTAAGAAATGTTGCCACCATCTGCGGAAATCGCGCAGACACTTTATACAGGGTTCAGTAGAAAAAATTTGTTGAAAAATCGTAAATCGTGAACCATAACCGGTGGACGTATGTAAATCAGGATATTGATGACTGATTCCATGCCCATGATGGTACTGCAAACAGTTTTGAAATATCTTGAGGCGTTTCCGAAATACGTTGGAAGAAGTGAAATTTCTTCAACTTTCTTATTTTTTCAATAAATCAGTTGTTTTTGGAGATATTGAGCTGCAACTTGATATTCCGGCAAACAAATACGTTTATAATGAAACGCGATGTGGAGCCATCGACAAAGCCTGCTAGATTCGAAACTAAGATCTTCAACTTTTTTTCCATCGTGAGCGCCATCTTCAAATTGCCCTTCGTGAAATTGTTGAAAAAACAACAGGTAACGACTTTATTGGACACACGCGTTCATTTTATCATGAAAAACCAGGTCCTGAATTGCAGCAATGACCTCTTTGGCCAATAAACGTTATCAAGTTAGTTTTTCTTGATTTCTCTCAACTTAGGTGATAACCATCACCAAATGGAACTTTGGATCGATAAGATGTTGACCACATTATAATCCACATTATTTTGTGCAGCCAGTCACTGAATTTCATCATCATCAACCAAGTGGTGTTCTTTTGGCAAACAGTTGAACAAAAAGTTTGCTTCGACTTCAATGGAAAAAACGAAAACGGCAGGGTCACGTCGTCCCTTCAAACCAGATTGCTGAAAATCTTTTACCAAAAATGCTACCAATTGATACTGAAAGAGTTCGGAGGAATGTCTGCTGTAGTTTCAAGTTGAACCGAAATGGATTTTTCCATCCTACTTCTGCAGGAGGGACGTCGAAAGTATTGCTACAGCTTAATATTTGAAGCGTTTTTTGTTGAATATTGCCGGAAACGCTTCAAATATAAGCTGTAGCAACGCTTTTCACGTCGCTCTTGCGAACTAAAATGTAACAATCAGTTTGAGCTTGGCTTGCACATTCCTCCGAATCATTTCAGTATCAGTTGGTAGCACTTTTGGGTACATATTTTCTTTAATCAGGTTTGAGGGCAGAAGGTGACCCTGCATTTTTTGCCCTTTTTACAAATATTTGAGAAACTTTTTGTTCAACTGTTTGCCAAAAGAACACCACTCGACTGATGATGATGAAATTTGGTGACTGACGTTGCAAAACAATGTTGATTGAAATATCGCAAACATTCATTTGATCCAAAGTTTTATTTGGTCATGACTGTCACGTAAGTTGAGGAAAAACAAGAAAAACGAACTTGATAACGTTTCTTGGGCGGAGAGGTCATTGCCACAATTGAGTACCTGGTTTTCCATGATGAAACATCGTGTGTGTCCAAATAAAGTCGTTACCTGTTGTTTTTTCAACAATTTCACGAAGGGCACTTGAAAGATGGCGCTCATGATGGAAAAAAAATTGAAGATCTCAGTTTCGAATCTAGCAGGCTTTGTCGATGGCTCCACATCGCGTTTCATTGAAAACATATTCGTTTGCCGGAATATCAAGTTGCAGCTCAATATCTCCAAAAACAATTGATTTATTGAAAAAAGGAAAAGTTGAAGAAATTTCACTTCTTCCAAAGTATTTCGGAAACGCCTCAAGATATTTCAAAACTGTTTGCAGCATCTCCATGGGCATGGAATCAGTCATCAATATCCTGATTTACATACGTCCACCGGTTATGGTTCACGATTTACGATTTTTCAACAAATTTTTTCTACTGAACCCTGTATAAAGTGTCTACACGACCGCAGATGGTGGCAACATTTCTTAAATCGAAAAGTAGGGTCTAGTGAACAAGTGTGCCAAATTTCGTCGCTTGTCTCTGAAATGCAAGGTGGTTCCTCTTAACAGCCGGACTATTATAATGTTCAACAGAATTGAAGAAATTAATCAAGTATTGCTTCTGCGCTGTGCCCAGCCGTTAATAATAAAAGCGAGCAAAATACTCGAGTTCCGATCATTCAAGATTTATTTGGAAATTATTGAATATAAACTTGAAACATCTCCACCCTCGTCTCCACCAGTACTTCCTAACCTCTTCAGAATTCTTCCTCCTCTTTTGAAACTTTTCCGGTCTCCGATGTAGCCATACTGAGACCAAATACAAAGATGTTCAGAAGTTTGTATAAGCAAAAAAATACGTACTTGAGTTTCAGCTCATTGCAGTCCACCCATACTTCTGCAATATGCATCCAGACCGCCGGCGACCAGTTTACAACTCCTTTTGAGCCCCAAGAGGACAGCGAAGAAAATCTATGATAGCATCAGTTTGGCCCCAGATATGTCCAACCCGATAAAAATTTTTACTGTATGCCTCAGGCAAGGTATCAAAAGTGGGTGTTATGGCATGCAGCAACCGCTTCGTCCATGTCGCAAAGAGATCTTTTGCGCTGTGTGCAATAATCATCCACTTGCAATAAGATATTCCCTCCACGACATACCTGATTTCTGATTTTTGATGTCAACTCAAGTCTTCTACATGTATTTCTGTTATAACCTTCAACATAATTTAAGAAATGAAGTGTTGCTTCTGCGCCGTGCCCAGCGTGGTCCTTGAGTAATAAAAATGAACAAGGTACTTGAATACTCTAGGTCCATCAACATGATTGAGCAATTTTGGAAATAAACTTGGAACATCTCCCCGGCTAGATGTATTTCTCAACCTCTCCAAAATTTCTCCTCCTCTTCCAAAACTTTCTTGTTGCCGCCATACTGAAATCAAATACAGGGATGTTTATATTATGATAATAAGTACCCCATTGGAATGACAATGATAGCGCCTCTGTTTTTTTAGAAAGGCTCTGAAATAACCTAGGAGTGGCGAAGAACCCACCTTTTGTTGCAGCATTCTTCTTTGCATATTTTGCATTGAAGCGTACACAGAAGTCTGGCTTTTCGACAAGTACACGTTATTGTTTTGCAGTCAGTCTTACATTTTGCAGCTGTTGAAATTTATAAGTTCTTATAGGTTCCCAAAAAAAAAAAGAAAAACGTACTTGTGTGGCTCACTGCAGTCCCCCCACACTTCAGCAATCAGTGTTCAGACTGGCGACCAGCTCTCATCGATTTTCTTCCAGCCCCAAGAGGACGGCAAAAGAACGTCTACGAGAGAGTCAGCTTCAGAGTCGGAGAGCAGAGTCAAGACACGAAATGCGGAAGTCGCTTTCTCCATGCTCTTCCAGGTCTTCCATGCGTTTGGACGAAAAGAACGAGGTGGTATCGCAACCACAGAACGCGTGAAAGCCTCTCAGATCAAAAAGATTTCGCCCAAACCTTCTGCAATCCGATGGATAGCGATGAATCTTTTGTGCAGTCCGCTACCGAGTAGTGCCCACAGTTTTGGAAGTTCTTGAGAGCGAAGACAGAAGAAAAACGATATACCCAATACCACAACATCCGTAACAACGGTGAGGAAAACAATACTGTTTCCTTGCGGCCATCTGCCATGTCTCCTATGGTGACTTCAACGAATGAAGTTGACGCATCAGCAGAGGAAAAAATTGTTCCCTGCATATTTGTGACAACTGGTGCCCAATATGAATCACAGAGAACATTCGATCCTAAAAAATCGAAGAGCTACGCTTTGTTCTTCGAATTTTTAAGGAAGTCGGTCCAGTTACGAGTAACTACTCGCATTTAACACTTCATTGATTCCTTGAATTTTGTTGAACATTATAACAAGAATATGGCAATTACGCTACTGAATAAATTTTTCATCTATTTCAGACTACAGCTCTCGATTTTGCCAATAAACATTGCACAGAAATGACCATCAAGTCGATGCATCAGCTCTTATAACAGAAACAGTTGCATTGTGGGTCATGTTCTGAAGAATGGTCACGATGCAGAGTATCCTGGGTAAAAAATGTTGGTGCTGCGGGCCAAATCACTTGCTTTGGTACAAGCTACTCCTGTGCCAAGTTTTCCCGCAGTACAACGGAATACAGAGTCGTTGTGCGTAAATATATTTGCCGCTAGAATGGAACCGCCGCCGCCGCCCGCGCGACCGAGATCGAATTTTTGTCCACTTCTCCCCTACTACAAAATCAACATGCCAAAAATTTGATAGCCGAGCAGAAAAAAATTCTTTTAGGGCTCCCTTGCGCGTTTTGAAGCCTTGTTGCATCCAAATTACTAAGAAAAGACTTCAAGCTTCTCATACCTGTATAAATTAACACTGTTATCCAGTGGGAGCATTGAAAAAAATGCTGTTGAAAAAGGTGTACTGAAGAGGACACCACTTCTTTGGAAAATACCATTATAAAAATTTTGTCTCTATAATTGGGCTCACGGAATGCGATTTGTTTGGGAACTAAACAAAACATATGAATTTATCGTTTCCTCACGTAAATTAAAAAATAAAAACAGTTTTTTTGACACCTGCTCAAGAATTTTTTTTTTAAGTGTGAAGAATGGAACGGACACAACGATAATTGCTGAGAACATTTTCAATAGACCCATAAGCTCATTTTATGACACACATGACGATACTCAATGATCGTTTTGTGAAAGTTCTTGCATTTTGAAAATTTGGAGGGCCCCCATGGCCCCCCTAAGGGACGAATTATCGGGTGCTGCGGGTCAAATCGCTCGAAATGATTCTAAGAGTCACTGTGCAAAGTGGTTTGCTTTCTTTATTAAATGCAGGATTGTTATGAAATGTGCTCCGTACCGCCTGTACTAATAATGTTGTTACATTCGGGAGAACTTCTCGGTAATTGGCTGTTTGGTCATTTGCCGCAGAAGTTAGAGTCAAAATCGATTTTATCACAACGGTTCGGCTTCACCGATAAAAATGTAAATATTTTTTTCGCGCACAGGATACGCAATTCATCGGCTGCGTTTCTAAATAATGTTGCTACATTCGGGAGAACTTTTCGGTAATTGGCTGTTTGGTCATTTGCCGCAGAAGTTAGAGTCAAAATCAATTTTATCACAACGGTTCGGCTTCACCGATAAAAATGTAAATGGTTTTTTCGCGCATAGGATACGCAATTCATCGGCTGCACTTCTAAATAATGTTGTTACATTCGGGAGAAATTCTCGGTAATTGGCTGTTTGGTCATTTGCCGCAGAAGTTAGAGTCAAAATCGATTTTATCACAACGGTTCGGCTTCACCGATAAAAATGTAAATATTTTTTTTCGCGCATAGGATACGCAATTCATCGGCTGCGTTTCTAAATAATGTTGTTACATTCGGGAGAACTTCTCGGTAATTGGCTGTTTGGTCATTTGCCGCAGAAGTTAGAGTCAAAATCGATTTTATCACAACGGTTCGGCTTCACCGATAAAAATGTAAATATTTTTTTCGCGCATAGGATACGCAATTCATCGGCTGCGTTTCTAAATAATGTTGCTACATTCGGGAGAACTTTTCGGTAATTGGCTGTTTGGTCATTTGCCGCAGAAGTTAGAGTCAAAATCAATTTTATCACAACGGTTCGGCTTCACCGATAAAAATGTAAATGTTTTTTTCGCGCATAGGATACGCAATTCATCGGCTGCACTTCTAAATAATGTTGTTACATTCGGGAGAACTTCTCGGTAATTGGCTGTTTGGTCATTTGCCGCAGAAGTTAGAGTCAAAATCGATTTTATCACAACGGTTCGGCTTCACCGATAAAAATGTAAATGTTTTTTTCGCGCATAGGATACGCAATTCATCGGCTGCTCTTCTAAATAATGTTGTTACATTCGGGAGAACTTCTCGGTAATTGGCTGTTTGGTCATTTGCCGCAGAAGTTAGAGTCAAAATCGATTTTATCACAACGGTTCGGCTTCACCGATAAAAATGTAAATATTTTTTTCGCGCATAGGATACGCAATTCATCGACTGCGTTTCTAAATAATGTTGTTACATTCGGGAGAACTTCTCGGTAATTGGCTGTTTGGTCATTTGCCGCAGAAGTTTGAGTCAAAATCGATTTTATCACAACGGTTCGGCTTCACCGATAAAAATGTAAATATTTTTTTCGCGCATAGGATACGCAATTCATCGGCTGCGTTTCTAAATAATGTTGTTACATTCGGGAGAACTTCTCGGTAATTGGCTGTTTGGTCATTTGCCGCAGAAGTTAGAGTCAAAATCAATTTTATCACAACGGTTCGGCTTCACCGATAAAAATGTAAATGTTTTTTTCGCGCATAGGATACGCAATTCATCGGCTGCACTTCTAAATAATGTTGTTACATTCGGGAGAACTTCTCGGTAATTGGCTGTTTGGTCATTTGCCGCAGAAGTTAGAGTCAAAATCGATTTTATCACAACGGTTCGGCTTCACCGATAAATATGTAAATATTTTTTTCGCGCATAGGATACGCAATTCATCGGCTGCGTTTCTAAATAATGTTGCTACATTCGGGAGAACTTTTCGGTAATTGGCTGTTTGGTCATTTGCCGCAGAAGTTAGAGTCAAAATCAATTTTATCACAACGGTTCGGCTTCACCGATAAAAATGTAAATGTTTTTTTCGCGCATAGGATACGCAATTCATCGGCTGCACTTCTAAATAATGTTGTTACATTCGGGAGAACTTCTCGGTAATTGGCTGTTTGGTCATTTGCCGCAGAAGTTAGAGTCAAAATCGATTTTATCACAACGGTTCGGCTTCACCGATAAAAATGTAAATGTTTTTTTCGCGCATAGGATACGCAATTCATCGGCTGCTCTTCTAAATAATGTTGTTACATTCGGGAGAACTTCTCGGTAATTGGCTGTTTGGTCATTTGCCGCAGAAGTTAGAGTCAAAATCGATTTTATCACAACGGTTCGGCTTCACCGATAAAAATGTAAATATTTTTTTCGCGCATAGGATACGCAATTCATCGACTGCGTTTCTAAATAATGTTGTTACATTCGGGAGAACTTCTCGGTAATTGGCTGTTTGGTCATTTGCCGCAGAAGTTTGAGTCAAAATCGATTTTATCACAACGGTTCGGCTCCACCGATAAAAATGTAAATATTTTTTTCGCGCATAGGATACGCAATTCATCGGCTGCGTTTCTAAATAATGTTGTTACATTCGGGAGAACTTCTCGGTAATTGGCTGTTTGGTCATTTGCCGCAGAAGTTAGAGTCAAAATCAATTTTATCACAACGGTTCGGCTTCACCGATAAAAATGTAAATGTTTTTTTCGCGCATAGGATACGCAATTCATCGGCTGCACTTCTAAATAATGTTGTTACATTCGGGAGAACTTCTCGGTAATTGGCTGTTTGGTCATTTGCCGCAGAAGTTAGAGTCAAAATCGATTTTATCACAACGGTTCGGCTTCACCGATAAAAATGTAAATATTTTTTTCGCGCATAGGATACGCAATTCATCGGCTGCGTTTCTAAATAATGTTGCTACATTCGGGAGAACTTTTCGGTAATTGGCTGTTTGGTCATTTGCCGCAGAAGTTAGAGTCAAAATCAATTTTATCACAACGGTTCGGCTTCACCGATAAAAATGTAAATGTTTTTTTCGCGCATAGGATACGCAATTCATCGGCTGCACTTCTAAATAATGTTGTTACATTCGGGAGAACTTCTCGGTAATTGGCTGTTTGGTCATTTGCCGCAGAAGTTAGAGTCAAAATCGATTTTATCACAACGGTTGGGCTTCATTGATAAAAATGTAAATATTTTTTTCGCGCATAGGATACGCAATTCATCGGCTGCGTTTCTAAATAATGTTGTTACATTCGGGAGAACTTCTCGGTAATTGGCTGTTTGGTCATTTGCCGCAGAAGTTAGAGTCAAAATCGATTTTATCACAACGGTTCGGCTTCACCGATAAAAATGTAAATATTTTTTTCGCGCACAGGATACGCAATTCATCGGCTGCGTTTCTAAATAAAGTTGCTACATTCGGGAGAACTTTTCGGTAATTGGCTGTTTGGTCATTTGCCGCAGAAGTTAGAGTCAAAATCAATTTTATCACAACGGTTCGGTTTCACCGATAAAAATGTAAATGTTTTTTTCGCGCATAGGATACGCAATTCATCGGCTGCGTTTCTAAATAATGTTGTTACATTCGGGAGAACTTCTCGGTAATAGGCTGTTTGGTCATTTGCCGCATAAGTTAGAGTCAAAATCGATTTTATCACAACGATCTGTTCGGCTTCACCGATAAAAATGTGAATGTTTTTTTCGCGCATAGGATACGCAACTCATCGGCTGCGTTTCTAAATAATGTTGCTACATTCGGGAGAACTTCTCGGTAATTGGCTGTTTGGTCATTTGCCGCAGAAGTTTGAGTCAAAATCGATTTTATCACAACGGTTCGGCTTCACCGATAAAAATGTAAATTTTTTTTTCGCGCATAGGATACGCAATTCATCGGCTGCGTTTCTAAATAATGTTGCTACATTCGGAAGAACTTTTCGGTAATTGGCTGTTTGGTCATTTGCCGCAGAAGTTTGAGTCAAAATCGATTTTATCACAACGGTTCGGCTTCACCGATAAAAATGTAAATATTTTTTCGCGCATAGGATACGCAATTCATCGGCTGCGTTTCTAAATAATGTTGCTACATTCGGAAGAACTTTTCGGTAATTGGCTGTTTGGTCATTTGCCGCAGAAGTTTGAGTCAAAATCGATTTTATCACAACGGTTCGGCTTCACCGATAAAAATGTAAATATTTTTTTCGCGCATAGGATACGCAATTCATCGGCTGCGTTTCTAAATAATGTTGCTACATTCGGAAGAACTTTTCGGTAATTGGCTGTTTGGTCATTTGCCGCAGAAGTTTGAGTCAAAATCGATTTTATCACAACGGTTCGGCTTCACCGATAAAAATGTAAATATTTTTTTCGCGCATAGGATACGCAATTCATCGGCTGCGTTTCTAAATAATGTTGCTACATTCGGGAGAACTTTTCGGTAATTGGCTGTTTGGTCATTTGCCGCAGAAGTTAGAGTCAAAATCAATTTTATCACAACGGTTCGGCTTCACCGATAAAAATGTAAATGTTTTTTTCGCGCATAGGATACGCAATTCATCGGCTGCACTTCTAAATAATGTTGTTACATTCGGGAGAACTTCTCGGTAATTGGCTGTTTGGTCATTTGCCACAGAAGTTAGAGTCAAAATCGATTTTATCACAACGGTTCGGCTTCACCGATAAAAATGTAAATATTTTTTTCGCGCATAGGATACGCAATTCATCGGCTGCGTTTCTAAATAATGTTGCTACATTCGGGAGAACTTTTCGGTAATTGGCTGTTTGGTCATTTGCCGCAGAAGTTAGAGTCAAAATCAATTTTAGCACAACGGTTCGGCTTCACCGATAAAAATGTAAATGTTTTTTTCGCGCATAGGATACGCAATTCATCGGCTGCACTTCTAAATAATGTTGTTACATTCGGGAGAACTTCTCGGTAATTGGCTGTTTGGTCATTTGCCACAGAAGTTAGAGTCAAAATCGATTTTATCACAACGGTTCGGCTTCACCGATAAAAATGTAAATATTTTTTTCGCGCATAGGATACGCAATTCATCGGCTGCGTTTCTAAATAATGTTGCTACATTCGGAAGAACTTTTCGGTAATTGGCTGTTTGGTCATTTGCCGCAGAAGTTTGAGTCAAAATCGATTTTATCACAACGGTTCGGCTTCACCGATAAAAATGTAAATGTTTTTTTCGCGCATAGGATACGCAATTCATCGGCTGCACTTCTAAATAATGTTGTTACATTCGGGAGAACTTCTCGGTAATTGGCTGTTTGGTCATTTGCCACAGAAGTTAGAGTCAAAATCGATTTTATCACAACGGTTCGGCTTCACCGATAAAAATGTAAATGTTTTTTTCGCGCATAGGATACGCAATTCATCGGCTGCACTTCTAAATAATGTTGTTACATTCGGGAGAACTTCTCGGTAATTGGCTGTTTGGTCATTTGCCACAGAAGTTAGAGTCAAAATCGATTTTATCACAACGGTTCGGCTTCACCGATAAAAATGTAAATGTTTTTTTCGCGCATAGGATACGCAATTCATCGGCTGCACTTCTAAATAATGTTGTTACATTCGGGAGAACTTCTCGGTAATTGGCTGTTTGGTCATTTGCCACAGAAGTTAGAGTCAAAATCGATTTTATCACAACGGTTCGGCTTCACCGATAAAAATGTAAATGTTTTTTTCGCGCATAGGATACGCAATTCATCGGCTGCACTTCTAAATAATGTTGTTACATTCGGGAGAACTTCTCGGTAATTGGCTGTTTGGTCATTTGCCACAGAAGTTAGAGTCAAAATCGATTTTATCACAACGGTTCGGCTTCACCGATAAAAATGTAAATGTTTTTTTCGCGCATAGGATACGCAATTCATCGGCTGCACTTCTAAATAATGTTGTTACATTCGGGAGAACTTCTCGGTAATTGGCTGTTTGGTCATTTGCCACAGAAGTTAGAGTCAAAATCGATTTTATCACAACGGTTCGGCTTCACCGATAAAAATGTAAATGTTTTTTTCGCGCATAGGATACGCAATTCATCGGCTGCACTTCTAAATAATGTTGTTACATTCGGGAGAACTTCTCGGTAATTGGCTGTTTGGTCATTTGCCACAGAAGTTAGAGTCAAAATCGATTTTATCACAACGGTTCGGCTTCACCGATAAAAATGTAAATATTTTTTTCGCGCATAGGATACGCAATTCATCGGCTGCGTTTCTAAATAATGTTGCTACATTCGGGAGAACTTTTCGGTAATTGGCTGTTTGGTCATTTGCCGCAGAAGTTAGAGTCAAAATCAATTTTATCACAACGGTTCGGCTTCACCGATAAAAATGTAAATGTTTTTTTCGCGCATAGGATACGCAATTCATCGGCTGCGTTTCTAAATAATGTTGCTACATTCGGGAGAACTTTTCGGTAATTGGCTGTTTGGTCATTTGCCGCAGAAGTTAGAGTCAAAATCAATTTTATCACAACGGTTCGGCTTCACCGATAAAAATGTAAATGTTTTTTTCGCGCATAGGATACGCAATTCATCGGCTGCGTTTCTAAATAATGTTGCTACATTCGGGAGAACTTTTCGGTAATTGGCTGTTTGGTCATTTGCCGCAGAAGTTAGAGTCAAAATCAATTTTATCACAACGGTTCGGCTTCACCGATAAAAATGTAAATGTTTTTTTCGCGCATAGGATACGCAATTCATCGGCTGCACTTCTAAATAATGTTGTTACATTCGGGAGAACTTCTCGGTAATTGGCTGTTTGGTCATTTGCCACAGAAGTTAGAGTCAAAATCGATTTTATCACAACGGTTCGGCTTCACCGATAAAAATGTAAATATTTTTTTCGCGCATAGGATACGCAATTCATCGGCTGCGTTTCTAAATAATGTTGCTACATTCGGGAGAACTTTTCGGTAATTGGCTGTTTGGTCATTTGCCGCAGAAGTTAGAGTCAAAATCAATTTTATCACAACGGTTCGGCTTCACCGATAAAAATGTAAATGTTTTTTTCGCGCATAGGATACGCAATTCATCGGCTGCACTTCTAAATAATGTTGTTACATTCGGGAGAACTTCTCGGTAATTGGCTGTTTGGTCATTTGCCACAGAAGTTAGAGTCAAAATCGATTTTATCACAACGGTTCGGCTTCACCGATAAAAATGTAAATATTTTTTTCGCGCATAGGATACGCAATTCATCGGCTGCGTTTCTAAATAATGTTGCTACATTCGGGAGAACTTTTCGGTAATTGGCTGTTTGGTCATTTGCCGCAGAAGTTAGAGTCAGAATCAATTTTAGCACAACGGTTCGGCTTCACCGATAAAAATGTAAATGTTTTTTTCGCGCATAGGATACGCAATTCATCGGCTGCACTTCTAAATAATGTTGTTACATTCGGGAGAACTTCTCGGTAATTGGCTGTTTGGTCATTTGCCACAGAAGTTAGAGTCAAAATCGATTTTATCACAACGGTTCGGCTTCACCGATAAAAATGTAAATATTTTTTTCGCGCATAGGATACGCAATTCATCGGCTGCGTTTCTAAATAATGTTGCTACATTCGGAAGAACTTTTCGGTAATTGGCTGTTTGGTCATTTGCCGCAGAAGTTAGAGTCAAAATCAATTTTAGCACAACGGTTCGGCTTCACCGATAAAAATGTAAATGTTTTTTTCGCGCATAGGATACGCAATTCATCGGCTGCACTTCTAAATAATGTTGTTACATTCGGGAGAACTTCTCGGTAATTGGCTGTTTGGTCATTTGCCACAGAAGTTAGAGTCAAAATCGATTTTATCACAACGGTTCGGCTTCACCGATAAAAATGTAAATATTTTTTTCGCGCATAGGATACGCAATTCATCGGCTGCGTTTCTAAATAATGTTGCTACATTCGGAAGAACTTTTCGGTAATTGGCTGTTTGGTCATTTGCCGCAGAAGTTTGAGTCAAAATCGATTTTATCACAACGGTTCGGCTTCACCGATAAAAATGTAAATATTTTTTTCGCGCATAGGATACGCAATTCATCGGCTGCGTTTCTAAATAATGTTGCTACATTCGGAAGAACTTTTCGGTAAGTGGCTGTTTGGTCATTTGCCGCAGAAGTTTGAGTCAAAATCGATTTTATCACAACGGTTCGGCTTCACCGATAAAAATGTAAATATTTTTTTCGCGCATAGGATACGCAATTCATCGGCTGCGTTTCTAAATAATGTTGCTACATTCGGGAGAACTTTTCGGTAATTGGCTGTTTGGTCATTTGCCGCAGAAGTTAGAGTCAAAATCAATTTTATCACAACGGTTCGGCTTCACCGATAAAAATGTAAATGTTTTTTTCGCGCATAGGATACGCAATTCATCGGCTGCACTTCTAAATAATGTTGTTACATTCGGGAGAACTTCTCGGTAATTGGCTGTTTGGTCATTTGCCACAGAAGTTAGAGTCAAAATCGATTTTATCACAACGGTTCGGCTTCACCGATAAAAATGTAAATATTTTTTTCGCGCATAGGATACGCAATTCATCGGCTGCGTTTCTAAATAATGTTGCTACATTCGGGAGAACTTTTCGGTAATTGGCTGTTTGGTCATTTGCCGCAGAAGTTAGAGTCAAAATCAATTTTAGCACAACGGTTCGGCTTCACCGATAAAAATGTAAATGTTTTTTTCGCGCATAGGATACGCAATTCATCGGCTGCACTTCTAAATAATGTTGTTACATTCGGGAGAACTTCTCGGTAATTGGCTGTTTGGTCATTTGCCACAGAAGTTAGAGTCAAAATCGATTTTATCACAACGGTTCGGCTTCACCGATAAAAATGTAAATATTTTTTTCGCGCATAGGATACGCAATTCATCGGCTGCGTTTCTAAATAATGTTGCTACATTCGGGAGAACTTTTCGGTAATTGGCTGTTTGGTCATTTGCCGCAGAAGTTAGAGTCAAAATCAATTTTATCACAACGGTTCGGCTTCACCGATAAAAATGTAAATGTTTTTTTCGCGCATAGGATACGCAATTCATCGGCTGCACTCCTAAATAATGTTGTTACATTCGGGAGAACTTCTCGGTAATTGGCTGTTTGGTCATTTGCCGCAGAAGTTAGAGTCAAAATCGATTTTATCACAACGGTTCGGCTTCACCGATAAAAATGTAAATGTTTTTTTCGCGCATAGGATACGCAATTCATCGGCTGCACTTCTAAATAATGTTGTTACATTCGGGAGAACTTCTCGGTAATTGGCTGTTTGGTCATTTGCCGCAGAAGTTAGAGTCAAAATCGATTTTATCACAACGGTTCGGCTTCACCGATAAAAATGTAAATGTTTTTTTCGCGCATAGGATACGCAATTCATCGGCTGCACTTCTAAATAATGTTGTTACATTCGGGAGAACTTCTCGGTAATTGGCTGTTTGGTCATTTGCCGCAGGAGTTAGAGTCAAAATCGATTTTATCACAACGGTTCGGCTTCACCGATAAAAATGTAAATATTTTTTTCGCGCATAGGATACGCAATTTAACGGCTGCGTTTCTAAATAATGTTGTTACATTCGGGAGAACTTTTCGGTAATTGGCTGTTTGGTCATTTGCCGCAGAAGTTAGAGTCAAAATCAATTTTATCACAACGGTTCGGCTTCACCGATAAAAATGTAAATGTTTTTTTCGCGCATAGGATACGCAATTCATCGGCTGCACTCCTAAATAATGTTGTTACATTCGGGAGAACTTTTCGGTAATTGGCTGTTTGGTCATTTGCCGCAGAAGTTAGAGTCAAAATCGATTTTATCACAACGGTTCGGCTTCACCGATAAAAATGTAAATATTTTTTTCGCGCATAGGATACGCAATTCATCGGCTGCACTTCTAAATAATGTTGTTACATTCGGGAAAACTTCTCGGTAATTGGCTGTTTGGTCATTTGCCGCAGAAGTTAGAGTCAAAATCGATTTTATCACAACGGTTCGGCTTCACCGATAAAAATGTAAATCTTTTTTCGCGCATAGGATACGCAATTCATCGGCTGCACTTCTAAATAATGTTGTTACATTCGGGAGAACTTCTCGGTAATTGGCTGTTTGGTCATTTGCCGCAGAAGTTTGAGTCAAAATCGATTTTATCACAACGGTTCGGCTTCACCGATAAAAATGTAAATATTTTTTTCGCGCATAGGATACGCAATTCATCGGCTGCACTTCTAAATAATGTTGTTACATTCGGGAGAACTTCTCGGTAATTGGCTGTTTGGTCATTTGCCGCAGAAGTTTGAGTCAAAATCAATTTTATCACAACGGTTCGGCTTCACCGATAAAAATGTAAATGTTTTTTTCGCGCATAGGATACGCAATTCATCGGCTGCGTTTCTAAATAATGTTGTTACATTCGGGAGAACTTCTCGGTAATTGGCTGTTTGGTCATTTGCCGCAGAAGTTAGAGTCAAAATCGATTTTATCACAACGGTTCGGCTTCACCGATAAAAATGTAAATATTTTTTTCGCGCATAGGATACGCAATTCAACGGCTGCGTTTCTGAATAATGTTGTTACATTCGGGAGAACTTCTCGGTAATTGGCTGTTTGGTCATTTGCCGCAGAAGTTTGAGTCAAAATCGATTTTATCACAACGGTTCGGCTTCACCGATAAAAATGTAAATATTTTTTTCGCGCATAGGATACGCAATTCATCGGCTGCGTTTCTAAATAATGTTGCTACATTCGGGAGAACTTTTCGGTAATTGGCTGTTTGGTCATTTGCCGCAGAAGTTAGAGTCAAAATCAATTTTATCACAACGGTTCGGCTTCACCGATAAAAATGTAAATGTTTTTTTCGCGCATAGGATACGCAATTCATCGGCTGCAGTTCTAAATAATGTTGTTACATTCGGGAGAACTTCTCGGTAATTGGCTGTTTGGTCATTTGCCGCAGAAGTTAGAGTCAAAATCGATTTTATCACAACGGTTCGGCTTCACCGATAAATATGTAAATATTTTTTTCGCGCATAGGATACGCAATTCATCGGCTGCGTTTCTAAATAATGTTGCTACATTCGGGAGAACTTTTCGGTAATTGGCTGTTTGGTCATTTGCCGCAGAAGTTAGAGTCAAAATCAATTTTATCACAACGGTTCGGCTTCACCGATAAAAATGTAAATGGTTTTTTCGCGCATAGGATACGCAATTCATCGGCTGCACTTCTAAATAATGTTGTTACATTCGGGAGAACTTCTCGGTAATTGGCTGTTTGGTCATTTGCCGCAGAAGTTTGAGTCAAAATCGATTTTATCACAACGGTTCGGCTTCACCGATAAAAATGTAAATGTTTTTTTCGCGCATAGGATACGCAATTCATCGGCTGCGTTTCTAAATAATGTTGTTACATTCGGGAGAACTTCTCGGTAATTGGCTGTTTGGTCATTTGCCGCAGAAGTTAGAGTCAAAATCGATTTTATCACAACGGTTCGGCTTCACCGATAAAAATGTAAATATTTTTTTCGCGCATAGGATACGCAATTCAACGGCTGCGTTTCTGAATAATGTTGTTACATTCGGGAGAACTTCTCGGTAATTGGCTGTTTGGTCATTTGCCGCAGAAGTTTGAGTCAAAATCGATTTTATCACAACGGTTCGGCTTCACCGATAAAAATGTAAATATTTTTTTCGCGCATAGGATACGCAATTCATCGGCTGCGTTTCTAAATAATGTTGCTACATTCGGGAGAACTTTTCGGTAATTGGCTGTTTGGTCATTTGCCGCAGAAGTTAGAGTCAAAATCAATTTTATCACAACGGTTCGGCTTCACCGATAAAAATGTAAATGGTTTTTTCGCGCATAGGATACGCAATTCATCGGCTGCACTTCTAAATAATGTTGTTACATTCGGGAGAACTTCTCGGTAATTGGCTGTTTGGTCATTTGCCGCAGAAGTTTGAGTCAAAATCGATTTTATCACAACGGTTCGGCTTCACCGATAAAAATGTAAATGTTTTTTTCGCGCATAGGATACGCAATTCATCGGCTGCGTTTCTAAATAATGTTGTTACATTCGGGAGAACTTCTCGGTAATTGGCTGTTTGGTCATTTGCCGCAGAAGTTAGAGTCAAAATCGATTTTATCACAACGGTTCGGCTTCACCGATAAAAATGTAAATATTTTTTTCGCGCATAGGATACGCAATTCAACGGCTGCGTTTCTGAATAATGTTGTTACATTCGGGAGAACTTCTCGGTAATTGGCTGTTTGGTCATTTGCCGCAGAAGTTTGAGTCAAAATCGATTTTATCACAACGGTTCGGCTTCACCGATAAAAATGTAAATATTTTTTTCGCGCATAGGATACGCAATTCATCGGCTGCGTTTCTAAATAATGTTGTTACATTCGGGAGAACTTCTCGGTAATTGGCTGTTTGGTCATTTGCCGCAGAAGTTAGAGTCAAAATCGATTTTATCACAACGGTTCGGCTTCACCGATAAAAATGTAAATGGTTTTTTCGCGCATAGGATACGCAATTCATCGGCTGCACTTCTAAATAATGTTGTTACATTCGGGAGAACTTCTCGGTAATTGGCTGTTTGGTCATTTGCCGCAGAAGTTTGAGTCAAAATCGATTTTATCACAACGGTTCGGCTTCACCGATAAAAATGTAAATGTTTTTTTCGCGCATAGGATACGCAATTCATCGGCTGCGTTTCTAAATAATGTTGTTACATTCGGGAGAACTTCTCGGTAATTGGCTGTTTGGTCATTTGCCGCAGAAGTTAGAGTCAAAATCGATTTTATCACAACGGTTCGGCTTCACCGATAAAAATGTAAATATTTTTTTCGCGCATAGGATACGCAATTCAACGGCTGCGTTTCTGAATAATGTTGTTACATTCGGGAGAACTTCTCGGTAATTGGCTGTTTGGTCATTTGCCGCAGAAGTTTGAGTCAAAATCGATTTTATCACAACGGTTCGGCTTCACCGATAAAAATGTAAATATTTTTTTCGCGCATAGGATACGCAATTCATCGGCTGCGTTTCTAAATAATGTTGCTACATTCGGGAGAACTTTTCGGTAATTGGCTGTTTGGTCATTTGCCGCAGAAGTTAGAGTCAAAATCAATTTTATCACAACGGTTCGGCTTCACCGATAAAAATGTAAATGGTTTTTTCGCGCATAGGATACGCAATTCATCGGCTGCACTTCTAAATAATGTTGTTACATTCGGGAGAACTTCTCGGTAATTGGCTGTTTGGTCATTTGCCGCAGAAGTTTGAGTCAAAATCGATTTTATCACAACGGTTCGGCTTCACCGATAAAAATGTAAATGTTTTTTTCGCGCATAGGATACGCAATTCATCGGCTGCGTTTCTAAATAATGTTGTTACATTCGGGAGAACTTCTCGGTAATTGGCTGTTTGGTCATTTGCCGCAGAAGTTAGAGTCAAAATCGATTTTATCACAACGGTTCGGCTTCACCGATAAAAATGTAAATATTTTTTTCGCGCATAGGATACGCAATTCAACGGCTGCGTTTCTGAATAATGTTGTTACATTCGGGAGAACTTCTCGGTAATTGGCTGTTTGGTCATTTGCCGCAGAAGTTTGAGTCAAAATCGATTTTATCACAACGGTTCGGCTTCACCGATAAAAATGTAAATATTTTTTTCGCGCATAGGATACGCAATTCATCGGCTGCGTTTCTAAATAATGTTGCTACATTCGGGAGAACTTTTCGGTAATTGGCTGTTTGGTCATTTGCCGCAGAAGTTAGAGTCAAAATCAATTTTATCACAACGGTTCGGCTTCACCGATAAAAATGTAAATGTTTTTTTCGCGCATAGGATACGCAATTCATCGGCTGCAGTTCTAAATAATGTTGTTACATTCGGGAGAACTTCTCGGTAATTGGCTGTTTGGTCATTTGCCGCAGAAGTTAGAGTCAAAATCGATTTTATCACAACGGTTCGGCTTCACCGATAAATATGTAAATATTTTTTTCGCGCATAGGATACGCAATTCATCGGCTGCGTTTCTAAATAATGTTGCTACATTCGGGAGAACTTTTCGGTAATTGGCTGTTTGGTCATTTGCCGCAGAAGTTAGAGTCAAAATCAATTTTATCACAACGGTTCGGCTTCACCGATAAAAATGTAAATGTTTTTTTCGCGCATAGGATACGCAATTCATCGGCTGCAGTTCTAAATAATGTTGTTACATTCGGGAGAACTTCTCGGTAATTGGCTGTTTGGTCATTTGCCGCAGAAGTTTGAGTCAAAATCGATTTTATCACAACGGTTCGGCTTCACCGATAAAAATGTAAATGTTTTTTTCGCGCATAGGATACGCAATTCATCGGCTGCGTTTCTAAATAATGTTGTTACATTCGGGAGAACTTCTCGGTAATTGGCTGTTTGGTCATTTGCCGCAGAAGTTAGAGTCAAAATCGATTTTATCACAACGGTTCGGCTTCACCGATAAAAATGTAAATATTTTTTTCGCGCATAGGATACGCAATTCAACGGCTGCGTTTCTGAATAATGTTGTTACATTCGGGAGAACTTCTCGGTAATTGGCTGTTTGGTCATTTGCCGCAGAAGTTTGAGTCAAAATCGATTTTATCACAACGGTTCGGCTTCACCGATAAAAATGTAAATATTTTTTTCGCGCATAGGATACGCAATTCATCGGCTGCGTTTCTAAATAATGTTGCTACATTCGGGAGAACTTTTCGGTAATTGGCTGTTTGGTCATTTGCCGCAGAAGTTAGAGTCAAAATCAATTTTATCACAACGGTTCGGCTTCACCGATAAAAATGTAAATGTTTTTTTCGCGCATAGGATACGCAATTCATCGGCTGCAGTTCTAAATAATGTTGTTACATTCGGGAGAACTTCTCGGTAATTGGCTGTTTGGTCATTTGCCGCAGAAGTTAGAGTCAAAATCGATTTTATCACAACGGTTCGGCTTCACCGATAAAAATGTAAATGTTTTTTTCGCGCATAGGATACGCAATTCATCGGCTGCTCTTCTAAATAATGTTGTTACATTCGGGAGAACTTCTCGGTAATTGGCTGTTTGGTCATTTGCCGCAGAAGTTAGAGTCAAAATCGATTTTATCACAACGGTTCGGCTTCACCGATAAAAATGTAAATATTTTTTTCGCGCATAGGATACGCAATTCAACGGCTGCGTTTCTGAATAATGTTGTTACATTCGGGAGAACTTCTCGGTAATTGGCTGTTTGGTCATTTGCCGCAGAAGTTTGAGTCAAAATCGATTTTATCACAACGGTTCGGCTTCACCGATAAAAATGTAAATATTTTTTTCGCGCATAGGATACGCAATTCATCGGCTGCGTTTCTAAATAATGTTGCTACATTCGGGAGAACTTTTCGGTAATTGGCTGTTTGGTCATTTGCCGCAGAAGTTAGAGTCAAAATCAATTTTATCACAACGGTTCGGCTTCACCGATAAAAATGTAAATGTTTTTTTCGCGCATAGGATACGCAATTCATCGGCTGCACTTCTAAATAATGTTGTTACATTCGGGAGAACTTCTCGGTAATTGGCTGTTTGGTCATTTGCCGCAGAAGTTAGAGTCAAAATCGATTTTATCACAACGGTTCGGCTTCACCGATAAAAATGTAAATATTTTTTTCGCGCATAGGATACGCAATTCATCGGCTGCGTTTCTAAATAATGTTGCTACATTCGGGAGAACTTTTCGGTAATTGGCTGTTTGGTCATTTGCCGCAGAAGTTAGAGTCAAAATCAATTTTATCACAACGGTTCGGCTTCACCGATAAAAATGTAAATGTTTTTTTCGCGCATAGGATACGCAATTCATCGGCTGCACTTCTAAATAATGTTGTTACATTCGGGAGAACTTCTCGGTAATTGGCTGTTTGGTCATTTGCCGCAGAAGTTAGAGTCAAAATCGATTTTATCACAACGGTTGGGCTTCATTGATAAAAATGTAAATATTTTTTTCGCGCATAGGATACGCAATTCATCGGCTGCGTTTCTAAATAATGTTGTTACATTCGGGAGAACTTCTCGGTAATTGGCTGTTTGGTCATTTGCCGCAGAAGTTAGAGTCAAAATCGATTTTATCACAACGGTTCGGCTTCACCGATAAAAATGTAAATATTTTTTTCGCGCACAGGATACGCAATTCATCGGCTGCGTTTCTAAATAAAGTTGCTACATTCGGGAGAACTTTTCGGTAATTGGCTGTTTGGTCATTTGCCGCAGAAGTTAGAGTCAAAATCAATTTTATCACAACGGTTCGGTTTCACCGATAAAAATGTAAATGTTTTTTTCGCGCATAGGATACGCAATTCATCGGCTGCGTTTCTAAATAATGTTGTTACATTCGGGAGAACTTCTCGGTAATAGGCTGTTTGGTCATTTGCCGCATAAGTTAGAGTCAAAATCGATTTTATCACAACGATCTGTTCGGCTTCACCGATAAAAATGTGAATGTTTTTTTCGCGCATAGGATACGCAATTCATCGGCTGCGTTTCTAAATAATGTTGCTACATTCGGGAGAACTTCTCGGTAATTGGCTGTTTGGTCATTTGCCGCAGAAGTTTGAGTCAAAATCGATTTTATCACAACGGTTCGGCTTCACCGATAAAAATGTAAATATTTTTTTCGCGCATAGGATACGCAATTCATCGGCTGCGTTTCTAAATAATGTTGCTACATTCGGAAGAACTTTTCGGTAATTGGCTGTTTGGTCATTTGCCGCAGAAGTTTGAGTCAAAATCGATTTTATCACAACGGTTCGGCTTCACCGATAAAAATGTAAATATTTTTTCGCGCATAGGATACGCAATTCATCGGCTGCGTTTCTAAATAATGTTGCTACATTCGGAAGAACTTTTCGGTAATTGGCTGTTTGGTCATTTGCCGCAGAAGTTTGAGTCAAAATCGATTTTATCACAACGGTTCGGCTTCACCGATAAAAATGTAAATATTTTTTTCGCGCATAGGATACGCAATTCATCGGCTGCGTTTCTAAATAATGTTGCTACATTCGGAAGAACTTTTCGGTAATTGGCTGTTTGGTCATTTGCCGCAGAAGTTTGAGTCAAAATCGATTTTATCACAACGGTTCGGCTTCACCGATAAAAATGTAAATATTTTTTTCGCGCATAGGATACGCAATTCATCGGCTGCGTTTCTAAATAATGTTGCTACATTCGGGAGAACTTTTCGGTAATTGGCTGTTTGGTCATTTGCCGCAGAAGTTAGAGTCAAAATCAATTTTATCACAACGGTTCGGCTTCACCGATAAAAATGTAAATGTTTTTTTCGCGCATAGGATACGCAATTCATCGGCTGCACTTCTAAATAATGTTGTTACATTCGGGAGAACTTCTCGGTAATTGGCTGTTTGGTCATTTGCCACAGAAGTTAGAGTCAAAATCGATTTTATCACAACGGTTCGGCTTCACCGATAAAAATGTAAATATTTTTTTCGCGCATAGGATACGCAATTCATCGGCTGCGTTTCTAAATAATGTTGCTACATTCGGGAGAACTTTTCGGTAATTGGCTGTTTGGTCATTTGCCGCAGAAGTTAGAGTCAAAATCAATTTTAGCACAACGGTTCGGCTTCACCGATAAAAATGTAAATGTTTTTTTCGCGCATAGGATACGCAATTCATCGGCTGCACTTCTAAATAATGTTGTTACATTCGGGAGAACTTCTCGGTAATTGGCTGTTTGGTCATTTGCCACAGAAGTTAGAGTCAAAATCGATTTTATCACAACGGTTCGGCTTCACCGATAAAAATGTAAATATTTTTTTCGCGCATAGGATACGCAATTCATCGGCTGCGTTTCTAAATAATGTTGCTACATTCGGAAGAACTTTTCGGTAATTGGCTGTTTGGTCATTTGCCGCAGAAGTTTGAGTCAAAATCGATTTTATCACAACGGTTCGGCTTCACCGATAAAAATGTAAATGTTTTTTTCGCGCATAGGATACGCAATTCATCGGCTGCACTTCTAAATAATGTTGTTACATTCGGGAGAACTTCTCGGTAATTGGCTGTTTGGTCATTTGCCACAGAAGTTAGAGTCAAAATCGATTTTATCACAACGGTTCGGCTTCACCGATAAAAATGTAAATGTTTTTTTCGCGCATAGGATACGCAATTCATCGGCTGCACTTCTAAATAATGTTGTTACATTCGGGAGAACTTCTCGGTAATTGGCTGTTTGGTCATTTGCCACAGAAGTTAGAGTCAAAATCGATTTTATCACAACGGTTCGGCTTCACCGATAAAAATGTAAATGTTTTTTTCGCGCATAGGATACGCAATTCATCGGCTGCACTTCTAAATAATGTTGTTACATTCGGGAGAACTTCTCGGTAATTGGCTGTTTGGTCATTTGCCACAGAAGTTAGAGTCAAAATCGATTTTATCACAACGGTTCGGCTTCACCGATAAAAATGTAAATGTTTTTTTCGCGCATAGGATACGCAATTCATCGGCTGCACTTCTAAATAATGTTGTTACATTCGGGAGAACTTCTCGGTAATTGGCTGTTTGGTCATTTGCCACAGAAGTTAGAGTCAAAATCGATTTTATCACAACGGTTCGGCTTCACCGATAAAAATGTAAATGTTTTTTTCGCGCATAGGATACGCAATTCATCGGCTGCACTTCTAAATAATGTTGTTACATTCGGGAGAACTTCTCGGTAATTGGCTGTTTGGTCATTTGCCACAGAAGTTAGAGTCAAAATCGATTTTATCACAACGGTTCGGCTTCACCGATAAAAATGTAAATGTTTTTTTCGCGCATAGGATACGCAATTCATCGGCTGCACTTCTAAATAATGTTGTTACATTCGGGAGAACTTTTCGGTAATTGGCTGTTTGGTCATTTGCCGCAGAAGTTAGAGTCAAAATCAATTTTATCACAACGGTTCGGCTTCACCGATAAAAATGTAAATGTTTTTTTCGCGCATAGGATACGCAATTCATCGGCTGCACTTCTAAATAATGTTGTTACATTCGGGAGAACTTCTCGGTAATTGGCTGTTTGGTCATTTGCCACAGAAGTTAGAGTCAAAATCGATTTTATCACAACGGTTCGGCTTCACCGATAAAAATGTAAATATTTTTTTCGCGCATAGGATACGCAATTCATCGGCTGCGTTTCTAAATAATGTTGCTACATTCGGGAGAACTTTTCGGTAATTGGCTGTTTGGTCATTTGCCGCAGAAGTTAGAGTCAAAATCAATTTTATCACAACGGTTCGGCTTCACCGATAAAAATGTAAATGTTTTTTTCGCGCATAGGATACGCAATTCATCGGCTGCACTTCTAAATAATGTTGTTACATTCGGGAGAACTTCTCGGTAATTGGCTGTTTGGTCATTTGCCACAGAAGTTAGAGTCAAAATCGATTTTATCACAACGGTTCGGCTTCACCGATAAAAATGTAAATATTTTTTTCGCGCATAGGATACGCAATTCATCGGCTGCGTTTCTAAATAATGTTGCTACATTCGGGAGAACTTCTCGGTAATTGGCTGTTTGGTCATTTGCCGCAGAAGTTAGAGTCAAAATCGATTTTATCACAACGGTTCGGCTTCACCGATAAAAATGTAAATGTTTTTTTCGCGCATAGGATACGCAATTCATCGGCTGCACTTCTAAATAATGTTGTTACATTCGGGAGAACTTCTCGGTAATTGGCTGTTTGGTCATTTGCCGCAGAAGTTAGAGTCAAAATCGATTTTATCACAACGGTTCGGCTTCACCGATAAAAATGTAAATGTTTTTTTCGCGCATAGGATACGCAATTCATCGGCTGCACTTCTAAATAATGTTGTTACATTCGGGAGAACTTCTCGGTAATTGGCTGTTTGGTCATTTGCCGCAGGAGTTAGAGTCAAAATCGATTTTATCACAACGGTTCGGCTTCACCGATAAAAATGTAAATATTTTTTTCGCGCATAGGATACGCAATTTAACGGCTGCGTTTCTAAATAATGTTGTTACATTCGGGAGAACTTTTCGGTAATTGGCTGTTTGGTCATTTGCCGCAGAAGTTAGAGTCAAAATCAATTTTATCACAACGGTTCGGCTTCACCGATAAAAATGTAAATGTTTTTTTCGCGCATAGGATACGCAATTCATCGGCTGCACTCCTAAATAATGTTGTTACATTCGGGAGAACTTTTCGGTAATTGGCTGTTTGGTCATTTGCCGCAGAAGTTAGAGTCAAAATCGATTTTATCACAACGGTTCGGCTTCACCGATAAAAATGTAAATATTTTTTTCGCGCATAGGATACGCAATTCATCGGCTGCACTTCTAAATAATGTTGTTACATTCGGGAAAACTTCTCGGTAATTGGCTGTTTGGTCATTTGCCGCAGAAGTTAGAGTCAAAATCGATTTTATCACAACGGTTCGGCTTCACCGATAAAAATGTAAATCTTTTTTCGCGCATAGGATACGCAATTCATCGGCTGCACTTCTAAATAATGTTGTTACATTCGGGAGAACTTCTCGGTAATTGGCTGTTTGGTCATTTGCCGCAGAAGTTTGAGTCAAAATCGATTTTATCACAACGGTTCGGCTTCACCGATAAAAATGTAAATATTTTTTTCGCGCATAGGATACGCAATTCATCGGCTGCACTTCTAAATAATGTTGTTACATTCGGGAGAACTTCTCGGTAATTGGCTGTTTGGTCATTTGCCGCAGAAGTTTGAGTCAAAATCGATTTTATCACAACGGTTCGGCTTCACCGATAAAAATGTAAATATTTTTTTCGCGCATAGGATACGCAATTCATCGGCTGCGTTTCTAAATAATGTTGCTACATTCGGGAGAACTTTTCGGTAATTGGCTGTTTGGTCATTTGCCGCAGAAGTTAGAGTCAAAATCAATTTTATCACAACGGTTCGGCTTCACCGATAAAAATGTAAATGTTTTTTTCGCGCATAGGATACGCAATTCATCGGCTGCACTTCTAAATAATGTTGTTACATTCGGGAGAACTTCTCGGTAATTGGCTGTTTGGTCATTTGCCGCAGAAGTTAGAGTCAAAATCGATTTTATCACAACGGTTCGGCTTCACCGATAAAAATGTAAATATTTTTTTCGCGCATAGGATACGCAATTCAACGGCTGCGTTTCTGAATAATGTTGTTACATTCGGGAGAACTTCTCGGTAATTGGCTGTTTGGTCATTTGCCGCAGAAGTTTGAGTCAAAATCGATTTTATCACAACGGTTCGGCTTCACCGATAAAAATGTAAATATTTTTTTCGCGCATAGGATACGCAATTCATCGGCTGCGTTTCTAAATAATGTTGCTACATTCGGGAGAACTTTTCGGTAATTGGCTGTTTGGTCATTTGCCGCAGAAGTTAGAGTCAAAATCAATTTTATCACAACGGTTCGGCTTCACCGATAAAAATGTAAATGTTTTTTTCGCGCATAGGATACGCAATTCATCGGCTGCACTTCTAAATAATGTTGTTACATTCGGGAGAACTTCTCGGTAATTGGCTGTTTGGTCATTTGCCGCAGAAGTTAGAGTCAAAATCGATTTTATCACAACGGTTCGGCTTCACCGATAAAAATGTAAATATTTTTTTCGCGCATAGGATACGCAATTCATCGGCTGCGTTTCTAAATAATGTTGCTACATTCGGGAGAACTTTTCGGTAATTGGCTGTTTGGTCATTTGCCGCAGAAGTTAGAGTCAAAATCAATTTTATCACAACGGTTCGGCTTCACCGATAAAAATGTAAATGTTTTTTTCGCGCATAGGATACGCAATTCATCGGCTGCACTTCTAAATAATGTTGTTACATTCGGGAGAACTTCTCGGTAATTGGCTGTTTGGTCATTTGCCGCAGAAGTTAGAGTCAAAATCGATTTTATCACAACGGTTGGGCTTCATTGATAAAAATGTAAATATTTTTTTCGCGCATAGGATACGCAATTCATCGGCTGCGTTTCTAAATAATGTTGTTACATTCGGGAGAACTTCTCGGTAATTGGCTGTTTGGTCATTTGCCGCAGAAGTTAGAGTCAAAATCGATTTTATCACAACGGTTCGGCTTCACCGATAAAAATGTAAATATTTTTTTCGCGCACAGGATACGCAATTCATCGGCTGCGTTTCTAAATAAAGTTGCTACATTCGGGAGAACTTTTCGGTAATTGGCTGTTTGGTCATTTGCCGCAGAAGTTAGAGTCAAAATCAATTTTATCACAACGGTTCGGTTTCACCGATAAAAATGTAAATGTTTTTTTCGCGCATAGGATACGCAATTCATCGGCTGCGTTTCTAAATAATGTTGTTACATTCGGGAGAACTTCTCGGTAATAGGCTGTTTGGTCATTTGCCGCATAAGTTAGAGTCAAAATCGATTTTATCACAACGATCTGTTCGGCTTCACCGATAAAAATGTGAATGTTTTTTTCGCGCATAGGATACGCAATTCATCGGCTGCGTTTCTAAATAATGTTGCTACATTCGGGAGAACTTCTCGGTAATTGGCTGTTTGGTCATTTGCCGCAGAAGTTTGAGTCAAAATCGATTTTATCACAACGGTTCGGCTTCACCGATAAAAATGTAAATATTTTTTTCGCGCATAGGATACGCAATTCATCGGCTGCGTTTCTAAATAATGTTGCTACATTCGGAAGAACTTTTCGGTAATTGGCTGTTTGGTCATTTGCCGCAGAAGTTTGAGTCAAAATCGATTTTATCACAACGGTTCGGCTTCACCGATAAAAATGTAAATATTTTTTCGCGCATAGGATACGCAATTCATCGGCTGCGTTTCTAAATAATGTTGCTACATTCGGAAGAACTTTTCGGTAATTGGCTGTTTGGTCATTTGCCGCAGAAGTTTGAGTCAAAATCGATTTTATCACAACGGTTCGGCTTCACCGATAAAAATGTAAATATTTTTTTCGCGCATAGGATACGCAATTCATCGGCTGCGTTTCTAAATAATGTTGCTACATTCGGAAGAACTTTTCGGTAATTGGCTGTTTGGTCATTTGCCGCAGAAGTTTGAGTCAAAATCGATTTTATCACAACGGTTCGGCTTCACCGATAAAAATGTAAATATTTTTTTCGCGCATAGGATACGCAATTCATCGGCTGCGTTTCTAAATAATGTTGCTACATTCGGGAGAACTTTTCGGTAATTGGCTGTTTGGTCATTTGCCGCAGAAGTTAGAGTCAAAATCAATTTTATCACAACGGTTCGGCTTCACCGATAAAAATGTAAATGTTTTTTTCGCGCATAGGATACGCAATTCATCGGCTGCACTTCTAAATAATGTTGTTACATTCGGGAGAACTTCTCGGTAATTGGCTGTTTGGTCATTTGCCACAGAAGTTAGAGTCAAAATCGATTTTATCACAACGGTTCGGCTTCACCGATAAAAATGTAAATATTTTTTTCGCGCATAGGATACGCAATTCATCGGCTGCGTTTCTAAATAATGTTGCTACATTCGGGAGAACTTTTCGGTAATTGGCTGTTTGGTCATTTGCCGCAGAAGTTAGAGTCAAAATCAATTTTAGCACAACGGTTCGGCTTCACCGATAAAAATGTAAATGTTTTTTTCGCGCATAGGATACGCAATTCATCGGCTGCACTTCTAAATAATGTTGTTACATTCGGGAGAACTTCTCGGTAATTGGCTGTTTGGTCATTTGCCACAGAAGTTAGAGTCAAAATCGATTTTATCACAACGGTTCGGCTTCACCGATAAAAATGTAAATATTTTTTTCGCGCATAGGATACGCAATTCATCGGCTGCGTTTCTAAATAATGTTGCTACATTCGGAAGAACTTTTCGGTAATTGGCTGTTTGGTCATTTGCCGCAGAAGTTTGAGTCAAAATCGATTTTATCACAACGGTTCGGCTTCACCGATAAAAATGTAAATGTTTTTTTCGCGCATAGGATACGCAATTCATCGGCTGCACTTCTAAATAATGTTGTTACATTCGGGAGAACTTCTCGGTAATTGGCTGTTTGGTCATTTGCCACAGAAGTTAGAGTCAAAATCGATTTTATCACAACGGTTCGGCTTCACCGATAAAAATGTAAATGTTTTTTTCGCGCATAGGATACGCAATTCATCGGCTGCACTTCTAAATAATGTTGTTACATTCGGGAGAACTTCTCGGTAATTGGCTGTTTGGTCATTTGCCACAGAAGTTAGAGTCAAAATCGATTTTATCACAACGGTTCGGCTTCACCGATAAAAATGTAAATGTTTTTTTCGCGCATAGGATACGCAATTCATCGGCTGCACTTCTAAATAATGTTGTTACATTCGGGAGAACTTCTCGGTAATTGGCTGTTTGGTCATTTGCCACAGAAGTTAGAGTCAAAATCGATTTTATCACAACGGTTCGGCTTCACCGATAAAAATGTAAATGTTTTTTTCGCGCATAGGATACGCAATTCATCGGCTGCACTTCTAAATAATGTTGTTACATTCGGGAGAACTTCTCGGTAATTGGCTGTTTGGTCATTTGCCACAGAAGTTAGAGTCAAAATCGATTTTATCACAACGGTTCGGCTTCACCGATAAAAATGTAAATGTTTTTTTCGCGCATAGGATACGCAATTCATCGGCTGCACTTCTAAATAATGTTGTTACATTCGGGAGAACTTCTCGGTAATTGGCTGTTTGGTCATTTGCCACATAAGTTAGAGTCAAAATCGATTTTATCACAACGGTTCGGCTTCACCGATAAAAATGTAAATGTTTTTTTCGCGCATAGGATACGCAATTCATCGGCTGCACTTCTAAATAATGTTGTTACATTCGGGAGAACTTTTCGGTAATTGGCTGTTTGGTCATTTGCCGCAGAAGTTAGAGTCAAAATCAATTTTATCACAACGGTTCGGCTTCACCGATAAAAATGTAAATGTTTTTTTCGCGCATAGGATACGCAATTCATCGGCTGCACTTCTAAATAATGTTGTTACATTCGGGAGAACTTCTCGGTAATTGGCTGTTTGGTCATTTGCCACAGAAGTTAGAGTCAAAATCGATTTTATCACAACGGTTCGGCTTCACCGATAAAAATGTAAATATTTTTTTCGCGCATAGGATACGCAATTCATCGGCTGCGTTTCTAAATAATGTTGCTACATTCGGGAGAACTTTTCGGTAATTGGCTGTTTGGTCATTTGCCGCAGAAGTTAGAGTCAAAATCAATTTTATCACAACGGTTCGGCTTCACCGATAAAAATGTAAATGTTTTTTTCGCGCATAGGATACGCAATTCATCGGCTGCACTTCTAAATAATGTTGTTACATTCGGGAGAACTTCTCGGTAATTGGCTGTTTGGTCATTTGCCACAGAAGTTAGAGTCAAAATCGATTTTATCACAACGGTTCGGCTTCACCGATAAAAATGTAAATATTTTTTTCGCGCATAGGATACGCAATTCATCGGCTGCGTTTCTAAATAATGTTGCTACATTCGGGAGAACTTCTCGGTAATTGGCTGTTTGGTCATTTGCCGCAGAAGTTAGAGTCAAAATCGATTTTATCACAACGGTTCGGCTTCACCGATAAAAATGTAAATGTTTTTTTCGCGCATAGGATACGCAATTCATCGGCTGCACTTCTAAATAATGTTGTTACATTCGGGAGAACTTCTCGGTAATTGGCTGTTTGGTCATTTGCCGCAGAAGTTAGAGTCAAAATCGATTTTATCACAACGGTTCGGCTTCACCGATAAAAATGTAAATGTTTTTTTCGCGCATAGGATACGCAATTCATCGGCTGCACTTCTAAATAATGTTGTTACATTCGGGAGAACTTCTCGGTAATTGGCTGTTTGGTCATTTGCCGCAGGAGTTAGAGTCAAAATCGATTTTATCACAACGGTTCGGCTTCACCGATAAAAATGTAAATATTTTTTTCGCGCATAGGATACGCAATTTAACGGCTGCGTTTCTAAATAATGTTGTTACATTCGGGAGAACTTTTCGGTAATTGGCTGTTTGGTCATTTGCCGCAGAAGTTAGAGTCAAAATCAATTTTATCACAACGGTTCGGCTTCACCGATAAAAATGTAAATGTTTTTTTCGCGCATAGGATACGCAATTCATCGGCTGCACTCCTAAATAATGTTGTTACATTCGGGAGAACTTTTCGGTAATTGGCTGTTTGGTCATTTGCCGCAGAAGTTAGAGTCAAAATCGATTTTATCACAACGGTTCGGCTTCACCGATAAAAATGTAAATATTTTTTTCGCGCATAGGATACGCAATTCATCGGCTGCACTTCTAAATAATGTTGTTACATTCGGGAAAACTTCTCGGTAATTGGCTGTTTGGTCATTTGCCGCAGAAGTTAGAGTCAAAATCGATTTTATCACAACGGTTCGGCTTCACCGATAAAAATGTAAATCTTTTTTCGCGCATAGGATACGCAATTCATCGGCTGCACTTCTAAATAATGTTGTTACATTCGGGAGAACTTCTCGGTAATTGGCTGTTTGGTCATTTGCCGCAGAAGTTTGAGTCAAAATCGATTTTATCACAACGGTTCGGCTTCACCGATAAAAATGTAAATATTTTTTTCGCGCATAGGATACGCAATTCATCGGCTGCACTTCTAAATAATGTTGTTACATTCGGGAGAACTTCTCGGTAATTGGCTGTTTGGTCATTTGCCGCAGAAGTTTGAGTCAAAATCAATTTTATCACAACGGTTCGGCTTCACCGATAAAAATGTAAATGTTTTTTTCGCGCATAGGATACGCAATTCATCGGCTGCGTTTCTAAATAATGTTGTTACATTCGGGAGAACTTCTCGGTAATTGGCTGTTTGGTCATTTGCCGCAGAAGTTAGAGTCAAAATCGATTTTATCACAACGGTTCGGCTTCACCGATAAAAATGTAAATATTTTTTTCGCGCATAGGATACGCAATTCAACGGCTGCGTTTCTGAATAATGTTGTTACATTCGGGAGAACTTCTCGGTAATTGGCTGTTTGGTCATTTGCCGCAGAAGTTTGAGTCAAAATCGATTTTATCACAACGGTTCGGCTTCACCGATAAAAATGTAAATATTTTTTTCGCGCATAGGATACGCAATTCATCGGCTGCGTTTCTAAATAATGTTGCTACATTCGGGAGAACTTTTCGGTAATTGGCTGTTTGGTCATTTGCCGCAGAAGTTAGAGTCAAAATCAATTTTATCACAACGGTTCGGCTTCACCGATAAAAATGTAAATGTTTTTTTCGCGCATAGGATACGCAATTCATCGGCTGCAGTTCTAAATAATGTTGTTACATTCGGGAGAACTTCTCGGTAATTGGCTGTTTGGTCATTTGCCGCAGAAGTTAGAGTCAAAATCGATTTTATCACAACGGTTCGGCTTCACCGATAAATATGTAAATATTTTTTTCGCGCATAGGATACGCAATTCATCGGCTGCGTTTCTAAATAATGTTGCTACATTCGGGAGAACTTTTCGGTAATTGGCTGTTTGGTCATTTGCCGCAGAAGTTAGAGTCAAAATCAATTTTATCACAACGGTTCGGCTTCACCGATAAAAATGTAAATGGTTTTTTCGCGCATAGGATACGCAATTCATCGGCTGCACTTCTAAATAATGTTGTTACATTCGGGAGAACTTCTCGGTAATTGGCTGTTTGGTCATTTGCCGCAGAAGTTTGAGTCAAAATCGATTTTATCACAACGGTTCGGCTTCACCGATAAAAATGTAAATGTTTTTTTCGCGCATAGGATACGCAATTCATCGGCTGCGTTTCTAAATAATGTTGTTACATTCGGGAGAACTTCTCGGTAATTGGCTGTTTGGTCATTTGCCGCAGAAGTTAGAGTCAAAATCGATTTTATCACAACGGTTCGGCTTCACCGATAAAAATGTAAATATTTTTTTCGCGCATAGGATACGCAATTCAACGGCTGCGTTTCTGAATAATGTTGTTACATTCGGGAGAACTTCTCGGTAATTGGCTGTTTGGTCATTTGCCGCAGAAGTTTGAGTCAAAATCGATTTTATCACAACGGTTCGGCTTCACCGATAAAAATGTAAATATTTTTTTCGCGCATAGGATACGCAATTCATCGGCTGCGTTTCTAAATAATGTTGCTACATTCGGGAGAACTTTTCGGTAATTGGCTGTTTGGTCATTTGCCGCAGAAGTTAGAGTCAAAATCAATTTTATCACAACGGTTCGGCTTCACCGATAAAAATGTAAATGGTTTTTTCGCGCATAGGATACGCAATTCATCGGCTGCACTTCTAAATAATGTTGTTACATTCGGGAGAACTTCTCGGTAATTGGCTGTTTGGTCATTTGCCGCAGAAGTTTGAGTCAAAATCGATTTTATCACAACGGTTCGGCTTCACCGATAAAAATGTAAATGTTTTTTTCGCGCATAGGATACGCAATTCATCGGCTGCGTTTCTAAATAATGTTGTTACATTCGGGAGAACTTCTCGGTAATTGGCTGTTTGGTCATTTGCCGCAGAAGTTAGAGTCAAAATCGATTTTATCACAACGGTTCGGCTTCACCGATAAAAATGTAGATATTTTTTTCGCGCATAGGATACGCAATTCAACGGCTGCGTTTCTGAATAATGTTGTTACATTCGGGAGAACTTCTCGGTAATTGGCTGTTTGGTCATTTGCCGCAGAAGTTTGAGTCAAAATCGATTTTATCACAACGGTTCGGCTTCACCGATAAAAATGTAAATATTTTTTTCGCGCATAGGATACGCAATTCATCGGCTGCGTTTCTAAATAATGTTGTTACATTCGGGAGAACTTCTCGGTAATTGGCTGTTTGGTCATTTGCCGCAGAAGTCAGAGTCAAAATCGATTTTATCACAACGGTTCGGCTTCACCGATAAAAATGTAAATGGTTTTTTCGCGCATAGGATACGCAATTCATCGGCTGCACTTCTAAATAATGTTGTTACATTCGGGAGAACTTCTCGGTAATTGGCTGTTTGGTCATTTGCCGCAGAAGTTTGAGTCAAAATCGATTTTATCACAACGGTTCGGCTTCACCGATAAAAATGTAAATGTTTTTTTCGCGCATAGGATACGCAATTCATCGGCTGCGTTTCTAAATAATGTTGTTACATTCGGGAGAACTTCTCGGTAATTGGCTGTTTGGTCATTTGCCGCAGAAGTTAGAGTCAAAATCGATTTTATCACAACGGTTCGGCTTCACCGATAAAAATGTAAATATTTTTTTCGCGCATAGGATACGCAATTCAACGGCTGCGTTTCTGAATAATGTTGTTACATTCGGGAGAACTTCTCGGTAATTGGCTGTTTGGTCATTTGCCGCAGAAGTTTGAGTCAAAATCGATTTTATCACAACGGTTCGGCTTCACCGATAAAAATGTAAATATTTTTTTCGCGCATAGGATACGCAATTCATCGGCTGCGTTTCTAAATAATGTTGCTACATTCGGGAGAACTTTTCGGTAATTGGCTGTTTGGTCATTTGCCGCAGAAGTTAGAGTCAAAATCAATTTTATCACAACGGTTCGGCTTCACCGATAAAAATGTAAATGGTTTTTTCGCGCATAGGATACGCAATTCATCGGCTGCACTTCTAAATAATGTTGTTACATTCGGGAGAACTTCTCGGTAATTGGCTGTTTGGTCATTTGCCGCAGAAGTTTGAGTCAAAATCGATTTTATCACAACGGTTCGGCTTCACCGATAAAAATGTAAATGTTTTTTTCGCGCATAGGATACGCAATTCATCGGCTGCGTTTCTAAATAATGTTGTTACATTCGGGAGAACTTCTCGGTAATTGGCTGTTTGGTCATTTGCCGCAGAAGTTAGAGTCAAAATCGATTTTATCACAACGGTTCGGCTTCACCGATAAAAATGTAAATATTTTTTTCGCGCATAGGATACGCAATTCAACGGCTGCGTTTCTGAATAATGTTGTTACATTCGGGAGAACTTCTCGGTAATTGGCTGTTTGGTCATTTGCCGCAGAAGTTTGAGTCAAAATCGATTTTATCACAACGGTTCGGCTTCACCGATAAAAATGTAAATATTTTTTTCGCGCATAGGATACGCAATTCATCGGCTGCGTTTCTAAATAATGTTGCTACATTCGGGAGAACTTTTCGGTAATTGGCTGTTTGGTCATTTGCCGCAGAAGTTAGAGTCAAAATCAATTTTATCACAACGGTTCGGCTTCACCGATAAAAATGTAAATGTTTTTTTCGCGCATAGGATACGCAATTCATCGGCTGCAGTTCTAAATAATGTTGTTACATTCGGGAGAACTTCTCGGTAATTGGCTGTTTGGTCATTTGCCGCAGAAGTTAGAGTCAAAATCGATTTTATCACAACGGTTCGGCTTCACCGATAAATATGTAAATATTTTTTTCGCGCATAGGATACGCAATTCATCGGCTGCGTTTCTAAATAATGTTGCTACATTCGGGAGAACTTTTCGGTAATTGGCTGTTTGGTCATTTGCCGCAGAAGTTAGAGTCAAAATCAATTTTATCACAACGGTTCGGCTTCACCGATAAAAATGTAAATGTTTTTTTCGCGCATAGGATACGCAATTCATCGGCTGCAGTTCTAAATAATGTTGTTACATTCGGGAGAACTTCTCGGTAATTGGCTGTTTGGTCATTTGCCGCAGAAGTTTGAGTCAAAATCGATTTTATCACAACGGTTCGGCTTCACCGATAAAAATGTAAATGTTTTTTTCGCGCATAGGATACGCAATTCATCGGCTGCGTTTCTAAATAATGTTGTTACATTCGGGAGAACTTCTCGGTAATTGGCTGTTTGGTCATTTGCCGCAGAAGTTAGAGTCAAAATCGATTTTATCACAACGGTTCGGCTTCACCGATAAAAATGTAAATATTTTTTTCGCGCATAGGATACGCAATTCAACGGCTGCGTTTCTGAATAATGTTGTTACATTCGGGAGAACTTCTCGGTAATTGGCTGTTTGGTCATTTGCCGCAGAAGTTTGAGTCAAAATCGATTTTATCACAACGGTTCGGCTTCACCGATAAAAATGTAAATATTTTTTTCGCGCATAGGATACGCAATTCATCGGCTGCGTTTCTAAATAATGTTGCTACATTCGGGAGAACTTTTCGGTAATTGGCTGTTTGGTCATTTGCCGCAGAAGTTAGAGTCAAAATCAATTTTATCACAACGGTTCGGCTTCACCGATAAAAATGTAAATGTTTTTTTCGCGCATAGGATACGCAATTCATCGGCTGCAGTTCTAAATAATGTTGTTACATTCGGGAGAACTTCTCGGTAATTGGCTGTTTGGTCATTTGCCGCAGAAGTTAGAGTCAAAATCGATTTTATCACAACGGTTCGGCTTCACCGATAAAAATGTAAATGTTTTTTTCGCGCATAGGATACGCAATTCATCGGCTGCTCTTCTAAATAATGTTGTTACATTCGGGAGAACTTCTCGGTAATTGGCTGTTTGGTCATTTGCCGCAGAAGTTAGAGTCAAAATCGATTTTATCACAACGGTTCGGCTTCACCGATAAAAATGTAAATATTTTTTTCGCGCATAGGATACGCAATTCAACGGCTGCGTTTCTGAATAATGTTGTTACATTCGGGAGAACTTCTCGGTAATTGGCTGTTTGGTCATTTGCCGCAGAAGTTTGAGTCAAAATCGATTTTATCACAACGGTTCGGCTTCACCGATAAAAATGTAAATATTTTTTTCGCGCATAGGATACGCAATTCATCGGCTGCGTTTCTAAATAATGTTGCTACATTCGGGAGAACTTTTCGGTAATTGGCTGTTTGGTCATTTGCCGCAGAAGTTAGAGTCAAAATCAATTTTATCACAACGGTTCGGCTTCACCGATAAAAATGTAAATGTTTTTTTCGCGCATAGGATACGCAATTCATCGGCTGCACTTCTAAATAATGTTGTTACATTCGGGAGAACTTCTCGGTAATTGGCTGTTTGGTCATTTGCCGCAGAAGTTAGAGTCAAAATCGATTTTATCACAACGGTTCGGCTTCACCGATAAAAATGTAAATATTTTTTTCGCGCATAGGATACGCAATTCATCGGCTGCGTTTCTAAATAATGTTGCTACATTCGGGAGAACTTTTCGGTAATTGGCTGTTTGGTCATTTGCCGCAGAAGTTAGAGTCAAAATCAATTTTATCACAACGGTTCGGCTTCACCGATAAAAATGTAAATGTTTTTTTCGCGCATAGGATACGCAATTCATCGGCTGCACTTCTAAATAATGTTGTTACATTCGGGAGAACTTCTCGGTAATTGGCTGTTTGGTCATTTGCCGCAGAAGTTAGAGTCAAAATCGATTTTATCACAACGGTTGGGCTTCATTGATAAAAATGTAAATATTTTTTTCGCGCATAGGATACGCAATTCATCGGCTGCGTTTCTAAATAATGTTGTTACATTCGGGAGAACTTCTCGGTAATTGGCTGTTTGGTCATTTGCCGCAGAAGTTAGAGTCAAAATCGATTTTATCACAACGGTTCGGCTTCACCGATAAAAATGTAAATATTTTTTTCGCGCACAGGATACGCAATTCATCGGCTGCGTTTCTAAATAAAGTTGCTACATTCGGGAGAACTTTTCGGTAATTGGCTGTTTGGTCATTTGCCGCAGAAGTTAGAGTCAAAATCAATTTTATCACAACGGTTCGGTTTCACCGATAAAAATGTAAATGTTTTTTTCGCGCATAGGATACGCAATTCATCGGCTGCGTTTCTAAATAATGTTGTTACATTCGGGAGAACTTCTCGGTAATAGGCTGTTTGGTCATTTGCCGCATAAGTTAGAGTCAAAATCGATTTTATCACAACGATCTGTTCGGCTTCACCGATAAAAATGTGAATGTTTTTTTCGCGCATAGGATACGCAATTCATCGGCTGCGTTTCTAAATAATGTTGCTACATTCGGGAGAACTTCTCGGTAATTGGCTGTTTGGTCATTTGCCGCAGAAGTTTGAGTCAAAATCGATTTTATCACAACGGTTCGGCTTCACCGATAAAAATGTAAATATTTTTTTCGCGCATAGGATACGCAATTCATCGGCTGCGTTTCTAAATAATGTTGCTACATTCGGAAGAACTTTTCGGTAATTGGCTGTTTGGTCATTTGCCGCAGAAGTTTGAGTCAAAATCGATTTTATCACAACGGTTCGGCTTCACCGATAAAAATGTAAATATTTTTTCGCGCATAGGATACGCAATTCATCGGCTGCGTTTCTAAATAATGTTGCTACATTCGGAAGAACTTTTCGGTAATTGGCTGTTTGGTCATTTGCCGCAGAAGTTTGAGTCAAAATCGATTTTATCACAACGGTTCGGCTTCACCGATAAAAATGTAAATATTTTTTTCGCGCATAGGATACGCAATTCATCGGCTGCGTTTCTAAATAATGTTGCTACATTCGGAAGAACTTTTCGGTAATTGGCTGTTTGGTCATTTGCCGCAGAAGTTTGAGTCAAAATCGATTTTATCACAACGGTTCGGCTTCACCGATAAAAATGTAAATATTTTTTTCGCGCATAGGATACGCAATTCATCGGCTGCGTTTCTAAATAATGTTGCTACATTCGGGAGAACTTTTCGGTAATTGGCTGTTTGGTCATTTGCCGCAGAAGTTAGAGTCAAAATCAATTTTATCACAACGGTTCGGCTTCACCGATAAAAATGTAAATGTTTTTTTCGCGCATAGGATACGCAATTCATCGGCTGCACTTCTAAATAATGTTGTTACATTCGGGAGAACTTCTCGGTAATTGGCTGTTTGGTCATTTGCCACAGAAGTTAGAGTCAAAATCGATTTTATCACAACGGTTCGGCTTCACCGATAAAAATGTAAATATTTTTTTCGCGCATAGGATACGCAATTCATCGGCTGCGTTTCTAAATAATGTTGCTACATTCGGGAGAACTTTTCGGTAATTGGCTGTTTGGTCATTTGCCGCAGAAGTTAGAGTCAAAATCAATTTTAGCACAACGGTTCGGCTTCACCGATAAAAATGTAAATGTTTTTTTCGCGCATAGGATACGCAATTCATCGGCTGCACTTCTAAATAATGTTGTTACATTCGGGAGAACTTCTCGGTAATTGGCTGTTTGGTCATTTGCCACAGAAGTTAGAGTCAAAATCGATTTTATCACAACGGTTCGGCTTCACCGATAAAAATGTAAATATTTTTTTCGCGCATAGGATACGCAATTCATCGGCTGCGTTTCTAAATAATGTTGCTACATTCGGAAGAACTTTTCGGTAATTGGCTGTTTGGTCATTTGCCGCAGAAGTTTGAGTCAAAATCGATTTTATCACAACGGTTCGGCTTCACCGATAAAAATGTAAATGTTTTTTTCGCGCATAGGATACGCAATTCATCGGCTGCACTTCTAAATAATGTTGTTACATTCGGGAGAACTTCTCGGTAATTGGCTGTTTGGTCATTTGCCACAGAAGTTAGAGTCAAAATCGATTTTATCACAACGGTTCGGCTTCACCGATAAAAATGTAAATGTTTTTTTCGCGCATAGGATACGCAATTCATCGGCTGCACTTCTAAATAATGTTGTTACATTCGGGAGAACTTCTCGGTAATTGGCTGTTTGGTCATTTGCCACAGAAGTTAGAGTCAAAATCGATTTTATCACAACGGTTCGGCTTCACCGATAAAAATGTAAATGTTTTTTTCGCGCATAGGATACGCAATTCATCGGCTGCACTTCTAAATAATGTTGTTACATTCGGGAGAACTTCTCGGTAATTGGCTGTTTGGTCATTTGCCACAGAAGTTAGAGTCAAAATCGATTTTATCACAACGGTTCGGCTTCACCGATAAAAATGTAAATGTTTTTTTCGCGCATAGGATACGCAATTCATCGGCTGCACTTCTAAATAATGTTGTTACATTCGGGAGAACTTCTCGGTAATTGGCTGTTTGGTCATTTGCCACAGAAGTTAGAGTCAAAATCGATTTTATCACAACGGTTCGGCTTCACCGATAAAAATGTAAATGTTTTTTTCGCGCATAGGATACGCAATTCATCGGCTGCACTTCTAAATAATGTTGTTACATTCGGGAGAACTTCTCGGTAATTGGCTGTTTGGTCATTTGCCACAGAAGTTAGAGTCAAAATCGATTTTATCACAACGGTTCGGCTTCACCGATAAAAATGTAAATGTTTTTTTCGCGCATAGGATACGCAATTCATCGGCTGCACTTCTAAATAATGTTGTTACATTCGGGAGAACTTTTCGGTAATTGGCTGTTTGGTCATTTGCCGCAGAAGTTAGAGTCAAAATCAATTTTATCACAACGGTTCGGCTTCACCGATAAAAATGTAAATGTTTTTTTCGCGCATAGGATACGCAATTCATCGGCTGCACTTCTAAATAATGTTGTTACATTCGGGAGAACTTCTCGGTAATTGGCTGTTTGGTCATTTGCCACAGAAGTTAGAGTCAAAATCGATTTTATCACAACGGTTCGGCTTCACCGATAAAAATGTAAATATTTTTTTCGCGCATAGGATACGCAATTCATCGGCTGCGTTTCTAAATAATGTTGCTACATTCGGGAGAACTTTTCGGTAATTGGCTGTTTGGTCATTTGCCGCAGAAGTTAGAGTCAAAATCAATTTTATCACAACGGTTCGGCTTCACCGATAAAAATGTAAATGTTTTTTTCGCGCATAGGATACGCAATTCATCGGCTGCACTTCTAAATAATGTTGTTACATTCGGGAGAACTTCTCGGTAATTGGCTGTTTGGTCATTTGCCACAGAAGTTAGAGTCAAAATCGATTTTATCACAACGGTTCGGCTTCACCGATAAAAATGTAAATATTTTTTTCGCGCATAGGATACGCAATTCATCGGCTGCGTTTCTAAATAATGTTGCTACATTCGGGAGAACTTTTCGGTAATTGGCTGTTTGGTCATTTGCCGCAGAAGTTAGAGTCAGAATCAATTTTAGCACAACGGTTCGGCTTCACCGATAAAAATGTAAATGTTTTTTTCGCGCATAGGATACGCAATTCATCGGCTGCACTTCTAAATAATGTTGTTACATTCGGGAGAACTTCTCGGTAATTGGCTGTTTGGTCATTTGCCACAGAAGTTAGAGTCAAAATCGATTTTATCACAACGGTTCGGCTTCACCGATAAAAATGTAAATATTTTTTTCGCGCATAGGATACGCAATTCATCGGCTGCGTTTCTAAATAATGTTGCTACATTCGGAAGAACTTTTCGGTAATTGGCTGTTTGGTCATTTGCCGCAGAAGTTAGAGTCAAAATCAATTTTAGCACAACGGTTCGGCTTCACCGATAAAAATGTAAATGTTTTTTTCGCGCATAGGATACGCAATTCATCGGCTGCACTTCTAAATAATGTTGTTACATTCGGGAGAACTTCTCGGTAATTGGCTGTTTGGTCATTTGCCACAGAAGTTAGAGTCAAAATCGATTTTATCACAACGGTTCGGCTTCACCGATAAAAATGTAAATATTTTTTTCGCGCATAGGATACGCAATTCATCGGCTGCGTTTCTAAATAATGTTGCTACATTCGGAAGAACTTTTCGGTAATTGGCTGTTTGGTCATTTGCCGCAGAAGTTTGAGTCAAAATCGATTTTATCACAACGGTTCGGCTTCACCGATAAAAATGTAAATATTTTTTTCGCGCATAGGATACGCAATTCATCGGCTGCGTTTCTAAATAATGTTGCTACATTCGGAAGAACTTTTCGGTAAGTGGCTGTTTGGTCATTTGCCGCAGAAGTTTGAGTCAAAATCGATTTTATCACAACGGTTCGGCTTCACCGATAAAAATGTAAATATTTTTTTCGCGCATAGGATACGCAATTCATCGGCTGCGTTTCTAAATAATGTTGCTACATTCGGGAGAACTTTTCGGTAATTGGCTGTTTGGTCATTTGCCGCAGAAGTTAGAGTCAAAATCAATTTTATCACAACGGTTCGGCTTCACCGATAAAAATGTAAATGTTTTTTTCGCGCATAGGATACGCAATTCATCGGCTGCACTTCTAAATAATGTTGTTACATTCGGGAGAACTTCTCGGTAATTGGCTGTTTGGTCATTTGCCACAGAAGTTAGAGTCAAAATCGATTTTATCACAACGGTTCGGCTTCACCGATAAAAATGTAAATATTTTTTTCGCGCATAGGATACGCAATTCATCGGCTGCGTTTCTAAATAATGTTGCTACATTCGGGAGAACTTTTCGGTAATTGGCTGTTTGGTCATTTGCCGCAGAAGTTAGAGTCAAAATCAATTTTAGCACAACGGTTCGGCTTCACCGATAAAAATGTAAATGTTTTTTTCGCGCATAGGATACGCAATTCATCGGCTGCACTTCTAAATAATGTTGTTACATTCGGGAGAACTTCTCGGTAATTGGCTGTTTGGTCATTTGCCACAGAAGTTAGAGTCAAAATCGATTTTATCACAACGGTTCGGCTTCACCGATAAAAATGTAAATATTTTTTTCGCGCATAGGATACGCAATTCATCGGCTGCGTTTCTAAATAATGTTGCTACATTCGGGAGAACTTTTCGGTAATTGGCTGTTTGGTCATTTGCCGCAGAAGTTAGAGTCAAAATCAATTTTATCACAACGGTTCGGCTTCACCGATAAAAATGTAAATGTTTTTTTCGCGCATAGGATACGCAATTCATCGGCTGCACTCCTAAATAATGTTGTTACATTCGGGAGAACTTCTCGGTAATTGGCTGTTTGGTCATTTGCCGCAGAAGTTAGAGTCAAAATCGATTTTATCACAACGGTTCGGCTTCACCGATAAAAATGTAAATGTTTTTTTCGCGCATAGGATACGCAATTCATCGGCTGCACTTCTAAATAATGTTGTTACATTCGGGAGAACTTCTCGGTAATTGGCTGTTTGGTCATTTGCCGCAGAAGTTAGAGTCAAAATCGATTTTATCACAACGGTTCGGCTTCACCGATAAAAATGTAAATGTTTTTTTCGCGCATAGGATACGCAATTCATCGGCTGCACTTCTAAATAATGTTGTTACATTCGGGAGAACTTCTCGGTAATTGGCTGTTTGGTCATTTGCCACAGAAGTTAGAGTCAAAATCGATTTTATCACAACGGTTCGGCTTCACCGATAAAAATGTAAATATTTTTTTCGCGCATAGGATACGCAATTCATCGGCTGCGTTTCTAAATAATGTTGCTACATTCGGGAGAACTTTTCGGTAATTGGCTGTTTGGTCATTTGCCGCAGAAGTTAGAGTCAAAATCAATTTTATCACAACGGTTCGGCTTCACCGATAAAAATGTAAATGTTTTTTTCGCGCATAGGATACGCAATTCATCGGCTGCACTCCTAAATAATGTTGTTACATTCGGGAGAACTTTTCGGTAATTGGCTGTTTGGTCATTTGCCGCAGAAGTTAGAGTCAAAATCGATTTTATCACAACGGTTCGGCTTCACCGATAAAAATGTAAATATTTTTTTCGCGCATAGGATACGCAATTCATCGGCTGCACTTCTAAATAATGTTGTTACATTCGGGAAAACTTCTCGGTAATTGGCTGTTTGGTCATTTGCCGCAGAAGTTAGAGTCAAAATCGATTTTATCACAACGGTTCGGCTTCACCGATAAAAATGTAAATCTTTTTTCGCGCATAGGATACGCAATTCATCGGCTGCACTTCTAAATAATGTTGTTACATTCGGGAGAACTTCTCGGTAATTGGCTGTTTGGTCATTTGCCGCAGAAGTTTGAGTCAAAATCGATTTTATCACAACGGTTCGGCTTCACCGATAAAAATGTAAATATTTTTTTCGCGCATAGGATACGCAATTCATCGGCTGCACTTCTAAATAATGTTGTTACATTCGGGAGAACTTCTCGGTAATTGGCTGTTTGGTCATTTGCCGCAGAAGTTTGAGTCAAAATCAATTTTATCACAACGGTTCGGCTTCACCGATAAAAATGTAAATGTTTTTTTCGCGCATAGGATACGCAATTCATCGGCTGCGTTTCTAAATAATGTTGTTACATTCGGGAGAACTTCTCGGTAATTGGCTGTTTGGTCATTTGCCGCAGAAGTTAGAGTCAAAATCGATTTTATCACAACGGTTCGGCTTCACCGATAAAAATGTAAATATTTTTTTCGCGCATAGGATACGCAATTCAACGGCTGCGTTTCTGAATAATGTTGTTACATTCGGGAGAACTTCTCGGTAATTGGCTGTTTGGTCATTTGCCGCAGAAGTTTGAGTCAAAATCGATTTTATCACAACGGTTCGGCTTCACCGATAAAAATGTAAATATTTTTTTCGCGCATAGGATACGCAATTCATCGGCTGCGTTTCTAAATAATGTTGCTACATTCGGGAGAACTTTTCGGTAATTGGCTGTTTGGTCATTTGCCGCAGAAGTTAGAGTCAAAATCAATTTTATCACAACGGTTCGGCTTCACCGATAAAAATGTAAATGTTTTTTTCGCGCATAGGATACGCAATTCATCGGCTGCAGTTCTAAATAATGTTGTTACATTCGGGAGAACTTCTCGGTAATTGGCTGTTTGGTCATTTGCCGCAGAAGTTAGAGTCAAAATCGATTTTATCACAACGGTTCGGCTTCACCGATAAATATGTAAATATTTTTTTCGCGCATAGGATACGCAATTCATCGGCTGCGTTTCTAAATAATGTTGCTACATTCGGGAGAACTTTTCGGTAATTGGCTGTTTGGTCATTTGCCGCAGAAGTTAGAGTCAAAATCAATTTTATCACAACGGTTCGGCTTCACCGATAAAAATGTAAATGGTTTTTTCGCGCATAGGATACGCAATTCATCGGCTGCACTTCTAAATAATGTTGTTACATTCGGGAGAACTTCTCGGTAATTGGCTGTTTGGTCATTTGCCGCAGAAGTTAGAGTCAAAATCGATTTTATCACAACGGTTCGGCTTCACCGATAAAAATGTAAATATTTTTTTTCGCGCATAGGATACGCAATTCATCGGCTGCGTTTCTAAATAATGTTGTTACATTCGGGAGAACTTCTCGGTAATTGGCTGTTTGGTCATTTGCCGCAGAAGTTAGAGTCAAAATCGATTTTATCACAACGGTTCGGCTTCACCGATAAAAATGTAAATATTTTTTTCGCGCATAGGATACGCAATTCATCGGCTGCGTTTCTAAATAATGTTGTTACATTCGGGAGAACTTCTCGGTAATTGGCTGTTTGGTCATTTGCCGCAGAAGTTAGAGTCAAAATCGATTTTATCACAACGGTTCGGCTTCACCGATAAAAATGTAAATATTTTTTCGCGCATAGGATACGCAATTCATCGGCTGCATTTCTAAATAATGTTGTTACATTCGGGAGAACTTTTCGGTAATTGGCTGTTTGGTCATTTGCCGCAGAAGTTAGAGTCAAAATCGATTTTATCACAACGGTTCGGCTTCACCGATAAAAATGTAAATATTTTTTTCGCGCATAGGATACGCAATTCATCGGCTGCGTTTCTAAATAATGTTGCTACATTCGGGAGAACTTTTCGTTAATTGGCTGTTTGGTCATTTGCCGCAGAAGTTAGAGTCAAAATCAATTTTATCACAACGGTTCGGCTTCACCGATAAAAATGTAAATGTTTTTTTCGCGCATAGGATACGCAATTCATCGGCTGCACTTCTAAATAATGTTGTTACATTCGGGAGAACTTCTCGGTAATTGGCTGTTTGGTCATTTGCCGCAGAAGTTAGAGTCAAAATCGATTTTATCACAACGGTTCGGCTTCACCGATAAAAATATAAATATTTTTTTCGCGCATAGGATACGCAATTCATCGGCTGCGTTTCTAAATAATGTTGTTACATTCGGGAGAACTTCTCGGTAATTGGCTGTTTGGTCATTTGCCGCAGAAGTTTGAGTCAAAATCGATTTTATCACAACGGTTCGGCTTCACCGATAAAAATGTAAATATTTTTTTCGCGCATAGGATACGCAATTCATCGGCTGCGTTTCTAAATAATGTTGTTACATTCGGGAGAACTTCTCGGTAATTGGCTGTTTGGTCATTTGCCGCAGAAGTTAGAGTCAAAATCGATTTTATCACAACGGTTCGGCTTCACCGATAAAAATATAAATATTTTTTTCGCGCATAGGATACGCAATTCATCGGCTGCGTTTCTAAATAATGTTGTTACATTCGGGAGAACTTCTCGGTAATTGGCTGTTTGGTCATTTGCCGCAGAAGTTTGAGTCAAAATCGATTTTATCACAACGGTTCGGCTTCACCGATAAAAATGTAAATATTTTTTTCGCGCATAGGATACGCAATTCATCGGCTGCGTTTCTAAATAATGTTGTTACATTCGGGAGAACTTCTCGGTAATTGGCTGTTTGGTCATTTGCCGCAGAAGTTAGAGTCAAAATCGATTTTATCACAACGGTTCGGCTTCACCGATAAAAATGTAAATATTTTTTTCGCGCATAGGATACGCAATTCATCGGCTGCATTTCTAAATAATGTTGTTACATTCGGGAGAACTTCTCGGTAATTGGCTGTTTGGTCATTTGCCGCAGAAGTTTGAGTCAAAATCAATTTTATCACAACGGTTCGGCTTCACCGATAAAAATGTAAATATTTTTTTCGCGCATAGGATACGCAATTCATCGGCTGCGTTTCTAAATAATGTTGCTACATTCGGGAGAACTTTTCGGTAATTGGCTGTTTGGTCATTTGCCGCAGAAGTTAGAGTCAAAATCGATTTTATCACAACGGTTCGGCTTCACCGATAAAAATGTAAATATTTTTTTCGCGCATAGGATACGCAATTCATCGGCTGCGTTTCTAAATAATGTTGCTACATTCGGGAGAACTTTTCGTTAATTGGCTGTTTGGTCATTTGCCGCAGAAGTTAGAGTCAAAATCAATTTTATCACAACGGTTCGGCTTCACCGATAAAAATGTAAATGTTTTTTTCGCGCATAGGATACGCAATTCATCGGCTGCACTTCTAAATAATGTTGTTACATTCGGGAGAACTTCTCGGTAATTGGCTGTTTGGTCATTTGCCGCAGGAGTTAGAGTCAAAATCGATTTTATCACAACGGTTCGGCTTCACCGATAAAAATGTTAATATTTTTTTCGCGCATAGGATACGCAATTCAACGGCTGCGTTTCTAAATAATGTTGTTACATTCGGGAGAACTTCTCGGTAATTGGCTGTTTGGTCATTTGCCGCAGAAGTTTGAGTCAAAATCGATTTTATCACAACGGTTCGGCTTCACCGATAAAAATGTAAATATTTTTTTCGCGCATAGGATACGCAATTCATCGGCTGCGTTTCTAAATAATGTTGCTACATTCGGGAGAACTTTTCGGTAATTGGCTGTTTGGTCATTTGCCGCAGAAGTTAGAGTCAAAATCGATTTTATCACAACGGTTCGGCTTCACCGATAAAAATGTAAATATTTTTTTCGCGCATAGGATACGCAATTCATCGGCTGCACTTCTAAATAATGTTGTTACATTCGGGAGAACTTCTCGGTAATTGGCTGTTTGGTCATTTGCCGCAGAAGTTAGAGTCAAAATCGATTTTATCACAACGGTTCGGCTTCACCGATAAAAATGTAAATCTTTTTTCGCGCATAGGATACGCAATTCATCGGCTGCACTTCTAAATAATGTTGTTACATTCGGGAGAACTTCTCGGTAATTGGCTGTTTGGTCATTTGCCGCAGAAGTTTGAGTCAAAATCGATTTTATCACAACGGTTCGGCTTCACCGATAAAAATGTAAATATTTTTTTCGCGCATAGGATACGCAATTCATCGGCTGCACTTCTAAATAATGTTGTTACATTCGGGAGAACTTCTCGGTAATTGGCTGTTTGGTCATTTGCCGCAGAAGTTTGAGTCAAAATCAATTTTATCACAACGGTTCGGCTTCACCGATAAAAATGTAAATGTTTTTTTCGCGCATAGGATACGCAATTCATCGGCTGCGTTTCTAAATAATGTTGTTACATTCGGGAGAACTTCTCGGTAATTGGCTGTTTGGTCATTTGCCGCAGAAGTTAGAGTCAAAATCGATTTTATCACAACGGTTCGGCTTCACCGATAAAAATGTGAATATTTTTTCCGCGCATAGGATACGCAATTCAACGGCTGCGTTTCTGAATAATGTTGTTACATTCGGGAGAACTTCTCGGTAATTGGCTGTTTGGTCATTTGCCGCAGAAGTTTGAGTCAAAATCGATTTTATCACAACGGTTCGGCTTCACCGATAAAAATGTAAATGGTTTTTTCGCGCATAGGATACGCAATTCATCGGCTGCACTTCTAAATAATGTTGTTACATTCGGGAGAACTTCTCGGTAATTGGCTGTTTGGTCATTTGCCGCAGAAGTTAGAGTCAAAATCGATTTTATCACAACGGTTCGGCTTCACCGATAAAAATGTAAATGGTTTTTTCGCGCATAGGATACGCAATTCATCGGCTGCACTTCTAAATAATGTTGTTACATTCGGGAGAACTTCTCGGTAATTGGCTGTTTGGTCATTTGCCGCAGAAGTTAGAGTCAAAATCGATTTTATCACAACGGTTCGGCTTCACCGATAAAAATGTGAATATTTTTTTCGCGCATAGGATACGCAATTCAACGGCTGCGTTTCTGAATAATGTTGTTACATTCGGGAGAACTTCTCGGTAATTGGCTGTTTGGTCATTTGCCGCAGAAGTTTGAGTCAAAATCGATTTTATCACAACGGTTCGGCTTCACCGATAAAAATGTAAATGGTTTTTTCGCGCATAGGATACGCAATTCATCGGCTGCACTTCTAAATAATGTTGTTACATTCGGGAGAACTTCTCGGTAATTGGCTGTTTGGTCATTTGCCGCAGAAGTTAGAGTCAAAATCGATTTTATCACAACGGTTCGGCTTCACCGATAAAAATGTAAATATTTTTTTTCGCGCATAGGATACGCAATTTATCGGCTGCGTTTCTAAATAATGTTGTTACATTCGGGAGAACTTCTCGGTAATTGGCTGTTTGGTCATTTGCCGCAGAAGTTAGAGTCAAAATCGATTTTATCACAACGGTTCGGCTTCACCGATAAAAATGTAAATATTTTTTTCGCGCATAGGATACGCAATTCATCGGCTGCGTTTCTAAATAATGTTGCTACATTCGGGAGAACTTTTCGGTAATTGGCTGTTTGGTCATTTGCCGCAGAAGTTAGAGTCAAAATCAATTTTATCACAACGGTTCGGCTTCACCGATAAAAATGTAAATGTTTTTTTCGCGCATAGGATACGCAATTCATCGGCTGCACTTCTAAATAATGTTGTTACATTCGGGAGAACTTCTCGGTAATTGGCTGTTTGGTCATTTGCCGCAGAAGTTAGAGTCAAAATCGATTTTATCACAACGGTTCGGCTTCACCGATAAAAATGTAAATGTTTTTTTCGCGCATAGGATACGCAATTCATCGGCTGCACTTCTAAATAATGTTGTTACATTCGGGAGAACTTCTCGGTAATTGGCTGTTTGGTCATTTGCCGCAGGAGTTAGAGTCAAAATCGATTTTATCACAACGGTTCGGCTTCACCGATAAAAATGTAAATATTTTTTTCGCGCATAGGATACGCAATTTAACGGCTGCGTTTCTAAATAATGTTGTTACATTCGGGAGAACTTCTCGGTAATTGGCTGTTTGGTCATTTGCCGCAGAAGTTTGAGTCAAAATCGATTTTATCACAACGGTTCGGCTTCACCGATAAAAATGTAAATGTTTTTTTCGCGCATAGGATACGCAATTCATCGGCTGCACTTCTAAATAATGTTGTTACATTCGGGAGAACTTCTCGGTAATTGGCTGTTTGGTCATTTGCCGCAGAAGTTAGAGTCAAAATCGATTTTATCACAACGGTTCGGCTTCACCGATAAAAATGTAAATGTTTTTTTCGCGCATAGGATACGCAATTCATCGGCTGCACTTCTAAATAATGTTGTTACATTCGGGAGAACTTCTCGGTAATTGGCTGTTTGGTCATTTGCCGCAGGAGTTAGAGTCAAAATCGATTTTATCACAACGGTTCGGCTTCACCGATAAAAATGTAAATATTTTTTTCGCGCATAGGATACGCAATTTAACGGCTGCGTTTCTAAATAATGTTGTTACATTCGGGAGAACTTCTCGGTAATTGGCTGTTTGGTCATTTGCCGCAGAAGTTTGAGTCAAAATCGATTTTATCACAACGGTTCGGCTTCACCGATAAAAATGTAAATATTTTTTCCGCGCATAGGATACGCAATTCATCGGCTGCGTTTCTAAATAATGTTGCTACATTCGGGAGAACTTTTCGGTAATTGGCTGTTTGGTCATTTGCCGCAGAAGTTAGAGTCAAAATCGATTTTATCACAACGGTTCGGCTTCACCGATAAAAATGTAAATATTTTTTTCGCGCATAGGATACGCAATTCATCGGCTGCACTTCTAAATAATGTTGTTACATTCGGGAAAACTTCTCGGTAATTGGCTGTTTGGTCATTTGCCGCAGAAGTTAGAGTCAAAATCGATTTTATCACAACGGTTCGGCTTCACCGATAAAAATGTAAATCTTTTTTCGCGCATAGGATACGCAATTCATCGGCTGCACTTCTAAATAATGTTGTTACATTCGGGAGAACTTCTCGGTAATTGGCTGTTTGGTCATTTGCCGCAGAAGTTAGAGTCAAAATCGATTTTATCACAACGGTTCGGCTTCACCGATAAAAATGTAAATATTTTTTTCGCGCATAGGATACGCAATTCATCGGCTGCGTTTCTAAATAATGTTGCTACATTCGGGAGAACTTTTCGGTAATTGGCTGTTTGGTCATTTGCCGCAGAAGTTAGAGTCAAAATCAATTTTATCACAACGGTTCGGCTTCACCGATAAAAATGAAAATGTTTTTTTCGCGCATAGGATACGCAATTCATCGGCTGCACTTTTAAATAATGTTGTTACATTCGGGAGAACTTCTCGGTAATTGGCTGTTTGGTCATTTGCCGCAGAAGTTAGAGTCAAAATCGATTTTATCACAACGGTTCGGCTTCACCGATAAAAATGTAAATATTTTTTTCGCGCATAGGATACGCAATTCATCGGCTGCGTTTCTAAATAATGTTGCTACATTCGGGAGAACTTTTCGGTAATTGGCTGTTTGGTCATTTGCCGCAGAAGTTAGAGTCAAAATCAATTTTATCACAACGGTTCGGCTTCACCGATAAAAATGTAAATGTTTTTTTCGCGCATAGGATACGCAATTCATCGGCTGCACTTCTAAATAATGTTGTTACATTCGGGAGAACTTCTCGGTAATTGGCTGTTTGGTCATTTGCCGCAGAAGTTAGAGTCAAAATCGATTTTATCACAACGGTTCGGCTTCACCGATAAAAATGTAAATATTTTTTTCGCGCATAGGATACGCAATTCATCGGCTGCTTTTTTAAATAATGTTGTTACATTCGGGAGAACTTCTCGGTAATTGGCTGTTTGGTCATTTGCCGCAGAAGTTAGAGTCAAAATCGATTTTATCACAACGGTTCGGCTTCACCGATAAAAATGTAAATATTTTTTTCGCGCATAGGATACGCAATTCATCGGCTGCGTTTCTAAATAATGTTGCTACATTCGGGAGAACTTTTCGGTAATTGGCTGTTTGGTCATTTGCCGCAGAAGTTAGAGTCAAAATCAATTTTATCACAACGGTTCGGCTTCACCGATAAAAATGTAAATGTTTTTTTCGCGCATAGGATACGCAATTCATCGGCTGCACTTCTAAATAATGTTGTTACATTCGGGAGAACTTCTCGGTAATTGGCTGTTTGGTCATTTGCCGCAGAAGTTAGAGTCAAAATCGATTTTATCACAACGGTTCGGCTTCACCGATAAAAATGTAAATGTTTTTTTCGCGCATAGGATACGCATGTCATCGGCTGCACTTCTAAATAATGTTGTTACATTCGGGAGAACTTCTCGGTAATTGGCTGTTTGGTCATTTGCCGCAGAAGTTAGAGTCAAAATCGATTTTATCACAACGGTTCGGCTTCACCGATAAAAATGTAAATATTTTTTCCGCGCATAGGATACGCAATTCATCGACTGCGTTTCTAAATAATGTTGTTACATTCGGGAGAACTTCTCGGTAATTGGCTGTTTGGTCATTTGCCGCAGAAGTTTGAGTCAAAATCGATTTTATCACAACGGTTCGGCTTCACCGATAAAAATGTAAATATTTTTTTCGCGCATAGGATACGCAATTCATCGGCTGCGTTTCTAAATAATGTTGTTACATTCGGGAGAACTTCTCGGTAATTGGCTGTTTGGTCATTTGCCGCAGAAGTTAGAGTCAAAATCGATTTTATCACAACGGTTCGGCTTCACCGATAAAAATGTAAATATTTTTTTCGCGCATAGGATACGCAATTCATCGGCTGCATTTCTAAATAATGTTGTTACATTCGGGAGAACTTCTCGGTAATTGGCTGTTTGGTCATTTGCCGCAGAAGTTTGAGTCAAAATCAATTTTATCACAACGGTTCGGCTTCACCGATAAAAATGTAAATATTTTTTTCGCGCATAGGATACGCAATTCATCGGCTGCGTTTCTAAATAATGTTGCTACATTCGGGAGAACTTTTCGGTAATTGGCTGTTTGGTCATTTGCCGCAGAAGTTAGAGTCAAAATCGATTTTATCACAACGGTTCGGCTTCACCGATAAAAATGTAAATATTTTTTTCGCGCATAGGATACGCAATTCATCGGCTGCGTTTCTAAATAATGTTGCTACATTCGGGAGAACTTTTCGTTAATTGGCTGTTTGGTCATTTGCCGCAGAAGTTAGAGTCAAAATCAATTTTATCACAACGGTTCGGCTTCACCGATAAAAATGTAAATGTTTTTTTCGCGCATAGGATACGCAATTCATCGGCTGCACTTCTAAATAATGTTGTTACATTCGGGAGAACTTCTCGGTAATTGGCTGTTTGGTCATTTGCCGCAGGAGTTAGAGTCAAAATCGATTTTATCACAACGGTTCGGCTTCACCGATAAAAATGTTAATATTTTTTTCGCGCATAGGATACGCAATTCAACGGCTGCGTTTCTAAATAATGTTGTTACATTCGGGAGAACTTCTCGGTAATTGGCTGTTTGGTCATTTGCCGCAGAAGTTTGAGTCAAAATCGATTTTATCACAACGGTTCGGCTTCACCGATAAAAATGTAAATATTTTTTTCGCGCATAGGATACGCAATTCATCGGCTGCGTTTCTAAATAATGTTGCTACATTCGGGAGAACTTTTCGGTAATTGGCTGTTTGGTCATTTGCCGCAGAAGTTAGAGTCAAAATCGATTTTATCACAACGGTTCGGCTTCACCGATAAAAATGTAAATATTTTTTTCGCGCATAGGATACGCAATTCATCGGCTGCACTTCTAAATAATGTTGTTACATTCGGGAGAACTTCTCGGTAATTGGCTGTTTGGTCATTTGCCGCAGAAGTTAGAGTCAAAATCGATTTTATCACAACGGTTCGGCTTCACCGATAAAAATGTAAATCTTTTTTCGCGCATAGGATACGCAATTCATCGGCTGCACTTCTAAATAATGTTGTTACATTCGGGAGAACTTCTCGGTAATTGGCTGTTTGGTCATTTGCCGCAGAAGTTTGAGTCAAAATCGATTTTATCACAACGGTTCGGCTTCACCGATAAAAATGTAAATATTTTTTTCGCGCATAGGATACGCCATTCATCGGCTGCACTTCTAAATAATGTTGTTACATTCGGGAGAACTTCTCGGTAATTGGCTGTTTGGTCATTTGCCGCAGAAGTTTGAGTCAAAATCAATTTTATCACAACGGTTCGGCTTCACCGATAAAAATGTAAATGTTTTTTTCGCGCATAGGATACGCAATTCATCGGCTGCGTTTCTAAATAATGTTGTTACATTCGGGAGAACTTCTCGGTAATTGGCTGTTTGGTCATTTGCCGCAGAAGTTAGAGTCAAAATCGATTTTATCACAACGGTTCGGCTTCACCGATAAAAATGTGAATATTTTTTTCGCGCATAGGATACGCAATTCAACGGCTGCGTTTCTGAATAATGTTGTTACATTCGGGAGAACTTCTCGGTAATTGGCTGTTTGGTCATTTGCCGCAGAAGTTTGAGTCAAAATCGATTTTATCACAACGGTTCGGCTTCACCGATAAAAATGTAAATATTTTTTTCGCGCATAGGATACGCAATTCATCGGCTGCGTTTCTAAATAATGTTGCTACATTCGGGAGAACTTTTCGGTAATTGGCTGTTTGGTCATTTGCCGCAGAAGTTAGAGTCAAAATCAATTTTATCACAACGGTTCGGCTTCACCGATAAAAATGTAAATGGTTTTTTCGCGCATAGGATACGCAATTCATCGGCTGCACTTCTAAATAATGTTGTTACATTCGGGAGAACTTCTCGGTAATTGGCTGTTTGGTCATTTGCCGCAGAAGTTAGAGTCAAAATCGATTTTATCACAACGGTTCGGCTTCACCGATAAAAATGTAAATATTTTTTTTCGCGCATAGGATACGCAATTTATCGGCTGCGTTTCTAAATAATGTTGTTACATTCGGGAGATCTTCTCGGTAATTGGCTGTTTGGTCATTTGCCGCAGAAGTTAGAGTCAAAATCGATTTTATCACAACGGTTCGGCTTCACCGATAAAAATGTAAATATTTTTTTCGCGCATAGGATACGCAATTCATCGGCTGCGTTTCTAAATAATGTTGCTACATTCGGGAGAACTTTTCGGTAATTGGCTGTTTGGTCATTTGCCGCAGAAGTTAGAGTCAAAATCAATTTTATCACAACGGTTCGGCTTCACCGATAAAAATGTAAATGTTTTTTTCGCGCATAGGATACGCAATTCATCGGCTGCACTTCTAAATAATGTTGTTACATTCGGGAGAACTTCTCGGTAATTGGCTGTTTGGTCATTTGCCGCAGAAGTTAGAGTCAAAATCGATTTTATCACAACGGTTCGGCTTCACCGATAAAAATGTAAATGTTTTTTTCGCGCATAGGATACGCAATTCATCGGCTGCACTTCTAAATAATGTTGTTACATTCGGGAGAACTTCTCGGTAATTGGCTGTTTGGTCATTTGCCGCAGGAGTTAGAGTCAAAATCGATTTTATCACAACGGTTCGGCTTCACCGATAAAAATGTAAATATTTTTTTCGCGCATAGGATACGCAATTTAACGGCTGCGTTTCTAAATAATGTTGTTACATTCGGGAGAACTTCTCGGTAATTGGCTGTTTGGTCATTTGCCGCAGAAGTTTGAGTCAAAATCGATTTTATCACAACGGTTCGGCTTCACCGATAAAAATGTAAATGTTTTTTTCGCGCATAGGATACGCAATTCATCGGCTGCACTTCTAAATAATGTTGTTACATTCGGGAGAACTTCTCGGTAATTGGCTGTTTGGTCATTTGCCGCAGAAGTTAGAGTCAAAATCGATTTTATCACAACGGTTCGGCTTCACCGATAAAAATGTAAATGTTTTTTTCGCGCATAGGATACGCAATTCATCGGCTGCACTTCTAAATAATGTTGTTACATTCGGGAGAACTTCTCGGTAATTGGCTGTTTGGTCATTTGCCGCAGGAGTTAGAGTCAAAATCGATTTTATCACAACGGTTCGGCTTCACCGATAAAAATGTAAATATTTTTTTCGCGCATAGGATACGCAATTTAACGGCTGCGTTTCTAAATAATGTTGTTACATTCGGGAGAACTTCTCGGTAATTGGCTGTTTGGTCATTTGCCGCAGAAGTTTGAGTCAAAATCGATTTTATCACAACGGTTCGGCTTCACCGATAAAAATGTAAATATTTTTTCCGCGCATAGGATACGCAATTCATCGGCTGCGTTTCTAAATAATGTTGCTACATTCGGGAGAACTTTTCGGTAATTGGCTGTTTGGTCATTTGCCGCAGAAGTTAGAGTCAAAATCGATTTTATCACAACGGTTCGGCTTCACCGATAAAAATGTAAATATTTTTTTCGCGCATAGGATACGCAATTCATCGGCTGCACTTCTAAATAATGTTGTTACATTCGGGAAAACTTCTCGGTAATTGGCTGTTTGGTCATTTGCCGCAGAAGTTAGAGTCAAAATCGATTTTATCACAACGGTTCGGCTTCACCGATAAAAATGTAAATCTTTTTTCGCGCATAGGATACGCAATTCATCGGCTGCACTTCTAAATAATGTTGTTACATTCGGGAGAACTTCTCGGTAATTGGCTGTTTGGTCATTTGCCGCAGAAGTTAGAGTCAAAATCGATTTTATCACAACGGTTCGGCTTCACCGATAAAAATGTAAATATTTTTTTCGCGCATAGGATACGCAATTCATCGGCTGCGTTTCTAAATAATGTTGCTACATTCGGGAGAACTTTTCGGTAATTGGCTGTTTGGTCATTTGCCGCAGAAGTTAGAGTCAAAATCAATTTTATCACAACGGTTCGGCTTCACCGATAAAAATGAAAATGTTTTTTTCGCGCATAGGATACGCAATTCATCGGCTGCACTTTTAAATAATGTTGTTACATTCGGGAGAACTTCTCGGTAATTGGCTGTTTGGTCATTTGCCGCAGAAGTTAGAGTCAAAATCGATTTTATCACAACGGTTCGGCTTCACCGATAAAAATGTAAATATTTTTTTCGCGCATAGGATACGCAATTCATCGGCTGCGTTTCTAAATAATGTTGCTACATTCGGGAGAACTTTTCGGTAATTGGCTGTTTGGTCATTTGCCGCAGAAGTTAGAGTCAAAATCAATTTTATCACAACGGTTCGGCTTCACCGATAAAAATGTAAATGTTTTTTTCGCGCATAGGATACGCAATTCATCGGCTGCACTTCTAAATAATGTTGTTACATTCGGGAGAACTTTTCGGTAATTGGCTGTTTGGTCATTTGCCGCAGAAGTTAGAGTCAAAATCAATTTTATCACAACGGTTCGGCTTCACCGATGAAAATGTAAATGTTTTTTTCGCGCATAGGATACGCAATTCATCGGCTGCGTTTCTAAATAATGTTGCTACATTCGGGAGAACTTTTCGGTAATTGGCTGTTTGGTCATTTGCCGCAGAAGTTAGAGTCAAAATCAATTTTATCACAACGGTTCGGCTTCACCGATGAAAATGTAAATGTTTTTTTCGCGCATAGGATACGCAATTCATCGGCTGCACTTCTAAATAATGTTGTTACATTCGGGAGAACTTCTCGGTAATTGGCTGTTTGGTCATTTGCCGCAGAAGTTTGAGTCAAAATCGATTTTATCACAACGGTTCGGCTTCACCGATAAAAATGTAAATATTTTTTTCGCGCATAGGATACGCAATTCATCGGCTGCGTTTCTAAATAATGTTGTTACATTCGGGAGAACTTCTCGGTAATTGGCTGTTTGGTCATTTGCCGCAGAAGTTAGAGTCAAAATCAATTTTATCACAACGGTTCGGCTTCACCGAGAAAAATGTAAATGTTTTTTTCGCGAATAGGATACGCAATTCATCGGCTGCACTTCTAAATAATGTTGTTACATTCGGGAGAACTTCTCGGTAATTGGCTGTTTGGTCATTTGCCGCAGAAGTTAGAGTCAAAATCGATTTTATCACAACGGTTCGGCTTCACCGATAAAAATGTAAATATTTTTTTCGCGCATAGGATACGCAATTCATCGGCTGCGTTTCTAAATAATGTTGTTACATTCGGGAGAACTTCTCGGTAATTGGCTGTTTGGTCATTTGCCGCAGAAGTTAGAGTCAAAATCGATTTTATCACAACGGTTCGGCTTCACCGATAAAAATGTAAATATTTTTTCGCGCATAGGATACGCAATTCATCGGCTGCATTTCTAAATAATGTTGTTACATTCGGGAGAACTTTTCGGTAATTGGCTGTTTGGTCATTTGCCGCAGAAGTTAGAGTCAAAATCGATTTTATCACAACGGTTCGGCTTCACCGATAAAAATGTAAATATTTTTTTCGCGCATAGGATACGCAATTCATCGGCTGCGTTTCTAAATAATGTTGCTACATTCGGGAGAACTTTTCGTTAATTGGCTGTTTGGTCATTTGCCGCAGAAGTTAGAGTCAAAATCAATTTTATCACAACGGTTCGGCTTCACCGATAAAAATGTAAATGTTTTTTTCGCGCATAGGATACGCAATTCATCGGCTGCACTTCTAAATAATGTTGTTACATTCGGGAGAACTTCTCGGTAATTGGCTGTTTGGTCATTTGCCGCAGAAGTTAGAGTCAAAATCGATTTTATCACAACGGTTCGGCTTCACCGATAAAAATGTAAATATTTTTTTCGCGCATAGGATACGCAATTCATCGGCTGCGTTTCTAAATAATGTTGCTACATTCGGGAGAGCTTTTCGGTAATTGGCTGTTTGGTCATTTGCCGCAGAAGTTAGAGTCAAAATCAATTTTATCACAACGGTTCGGCTTCACCGATAAAAATGTAAATGTTTTTTTCGCGCATAGGATACGCAATTCATCGGCTGCACTTCTAAATAATGTTGTTACATTCGGGAGAACTTTTCGGTAATTGGCTGTTTGGTCATTTGCCGCAGAAGTTAGAGTCAAAATCGATTTTATCACAACGGTTCGGCTTCACCGATAAAAATGTAAATGTTTTTTTCGCGCATAGGATACGCAATTCATCGGCTGCATTTCTAAATAATGTTGTTACATTCGGGAGAACTTCTCGGTAATTGGCTGTTTGGTCATTTGCCGCAGAAGTTTGAGTCAAAATCAATTTTATCACAACGGTTCGGCTTCACCGATAAAAATGTAAATATTTTTTTCGCGCATAGGATACGCAATTCATCGGCTGCGTTTCTAAATAATGTTGCTACATTCGGGAGAACTTTTCGGTAATTGGCTGTTTGGTCATTTGCCGCAGAAGTTAGAGTCAAAATCGATTTTATCACAACGGTTCGGCTTCACCGATAAAAATGTAAATATTTTTTTCGCGCATAGGATACGCAATTCATCGGCTGCGTTTCTAAATAATGTTGCTACATTCGGGAGAACTTTTCGTTAATTGGCTGTTTGGTCATTTGCCGCAGAAGTTAGAGTCAAAATCAATTTTATCACAACGGTTCGGCTTCACCGATAAAAATGTAAATGTTTTTTTCGCGCATAGGATACGCAATTCATCGGCTGCACTTCTAAATAATGTTGTTACATTCGGGAGAACTTCTCGGTAATTGGCTGTTTGGTCATTTGCCGCAGGAGTTAGAGTCAAAATCGATTTTGTCACAACGGTTCGGCTTCACCGATAAAAATGTAAATATTTTTTTCGCGCATAGGATACGCAATTCAACGGCTGCGTTTCTAAATAATGTTGTTACTTTCGGGAGAACTTCTCGGTAATTGGCTGTTTGGTCATTTGCCGCAGAAGTTTGAGTCAAAATCGATTTTATCACAACGGTTCGGCTTCACCGATAAAAATGTAAATATTTTTTTCGCGCATAGGATACGCAATTCATCGGCTGCGTTTCTAAATAATGTTGCTACATTCGGGAGAACTTTTCGGTAATTGGCTGTTTGGTCATTTGCCGCAGAAGTTAGAGTCAAAATCGATTTTATCACAACGGTTCGGCTTCACCGATAAAAATGTAAATATTTTTTTCGCGCATAGGATACGCAATTCATCGGCTGCACTTCTAAATAATGTTGTTACATTCGGGAGAACTTCTCGGTAATTGGCTGTTTGGTCATTTGCCGCAGAAGTTAGAGTCAAAATCGATTTTATCACAACGGTTCGGCTTCACCGATAAAAATGTAAATCTTTTTTCGCGCATAGGATACGCAATTCATCGGCTGCACTTCTAAATAATGTTGTTACATTCGGGAGAACTTCTCGGTAATTGGCTGTTTGGTCATTTGCCGCAGAAGTTTGAGTCAAAATCGATTTTATCACAACGGTTCGGCTTCACCGATAAAAATGTAAATATTTTTTTCGCGCATAGGATACGCAATTCATCGGCTGCACTTCTAAATAATGTTGTTACATTCGGGAGAACTTCTCGGTAATTGGCTGTTTGGTCATTTGCCGCAGAAGTTTGAGTCAAAATCAATTTTATCACAACGGTTCGGCTTCACCGATAAAAATGTAAATGTTTTTTTCGCGCATAGGATACGCAATTCATCGGCTGCGTTTCTAAATAATGTTGTTACATTCGGGAGAACTTCTCGGTAATTGGCTGTTTGGTCATTTGCCGCAGAAGTTAGAGTCAAAATCGATTTTATCACAACGGTTCGGCTTCACCGATAAAAATGTAAATATTTTTTTCGCGCATAGGATACGCAATTCAACGGCTGCGTTTCTGAATAATGTTGTTACATTCGGGAGAACTTCTCGGTAATTGGCTGTTTGGTCATTTGCCGCAGAAGTTTGAGTCAAAATCGATTTTATCACAACGGTTCGGCTTCACCGATAAAAATGTGAATATTTTTTTCGCGCATAGGATACGCAATTCATCGGCTGCGTTTCTAAATAATGTTGCTACATTCGGGAGAACTTTTCGGTAATTGGCTGTTTGGTCATTTGCCGCAGAAGTTAGAGTCAAAATCAATTTTATCACAACGGTTCGGCTTCACCGATAAAAATGTAAATGTTTTTTTCGCGCATAGGATACGCAATTCATCGGCTGCACTTCTAAATAATGTTGTTACATTCGGGAGAACTTCTCGGTAATTGGCTGTTTGGTCATTTGCCGCACAAGTTAGAGTCAAAATCGATTTTATCACAACGGTTCGGCTTCACCGATAAATATGTAAATATTTTTTTCGCGCATAGGATACGCAATTCATCGGCTGCGTTTCTAAATAATGTTGCTACATTCGGGAGAACTTTTCGGTAATTGGCTGTTTGGTCATTTGCCGCAGAAGTTAGAGTCAAAATCAATTTTATCACAACGGTTCGGCTTCACCGATAAAAATGTAAATGTTTTTTTCGCGCATAGGATACGCAATTCATCGGCTGCACTTCTAAATATTGTTGTTACATTCGGGAGAACTTCTCGGTAATTGGCTGTTTGGTCATTTGCCGCAGAAGTTAGAGTCAAAATCGATTTTATCACAACGGTTCGGCTTCACCGATAAAAATGTAAATGTTTTTTTCGCGCATAGGATACGCAATTCATCGGCTGCACTTCTAAATAATGTTGTTACATTCGGGAGAACTCCTCGGTAATTGGCTGTTTGGTCATTTGCCGCAGAAGTTAGAGTCAAAATCGATTTTATCACAACGGTTCGGCTTCACCGATAAAAATGTAAATATTTTTTTCGCGCATAGGATACGCAATTCATCGGCTGCGTTTCTAAATAATGTTGCTACATTCGGGAGAACTTTTCGGTAATTGGCTGTTTGGTCATTTGCCGCAGAAGTTAGAGTCAAAATCGATTTTATCACAACGGTTCGGCTTCACCGATAAAAATGTTAATATTTTTTTCGCGCATAGGATACGCAATTCATCGGCTGCGTTTCTAAATAATGTTGTTACATTCGGGAGAACTTCTCGGTAATTGGCTGTTTGGTCATTTGCCGCAGAAGTTAGAGTCAAAATCAATTTTATCACAACGGTTCGGCTTCACCGATAAAAATGTAAATGTTTTTTTCGCGAATAGGATACGCAATTCATCGGCTGCACTTCTAAATAATGTTGTTACATTCGGGAGAACTTCTCGGTAATTGGCTGTTTGGTCATTTGCCGCAGAAGTTAGAGTCAAAATCAATTTTATCACAACGGTTCGGCTTCACCGATAAAAATGTAAATGTTTTTTTCGCGCATAGGATACGCAATTCATCGGCTGCACTTCTAAATAATGTTGTTACATTCGGGAGAACTTCTCGGTGATTGGCTGTTTGGTCATTTGCCGCAGAAGTTAGAGTCAAAATCGATTTTATCACAACGGTTCGGCTTCACCGATAAATATGTAAATATTTTTTTCGCGCATAGGATACGCAATTCATCGGCTGCGTTTCTAAATAATGTTGCTACATTCGGGAGAACTTTTCGGTAATTGGCTGTTTGGTCATTTGCCGCAGAAGTTAGAGTCAAAATCAATTTTATCACAACGGTTCGGCTTCACCGATAAAAATGTAAATGGTTTTTTCGCGCATAGGATACGCAATTCATCGGCTGCACTTCTAAATAATGTTGTTACATTCGGGAGAACTTCTCGGTAATTGGCTGTTTGGTCATTTGCCGCAGAAGTTAGAGTCAAAATCGATTTTATCACAACGGTTCGGCTTCACCGATAAAAATGTAAATATTTTTTTTCGCGCATAGGATACGCAATTTATCGGCTGCGTTTCTAAATAATGTTGTTACATTCGGGAGAACTTCTCGGTAATTGGCTGTTTGGTCATTTGCCGCAGAAGTTAGAGTCAAAATCGATTTTATCACAACGGTTCGGCTTCACCGATAAAAATGTAAATATTTTTTTCGCGCATAGGATACGCAATTCATCGGCTGCGTTTCTAAATAATGTTGCTACATTCGGGAGAACTTTTCGGTAATTGGCTGTTTGGTCATTTGCCGCAGAAGTTAGAGTCAAAATCAATTTTATCACAACGGTTCGGCTTCACCGATAAAAATGAAAATGTTTTTTTCGCGCATAGGATACGCAATTCATCGGCTGCACTTTTAAATAATGTTGTTACATTCGGGAGAACTTCTCGGTAATTGGCTGTTTGGTCATTTGCCGCAGAAGTTAGAGTCAAAATCGATTTTATCACAACGGTTCGGCTTCACCGATAAAAATGTAAATATTTTTTTCGCGCATAGGATACGCAATTCATCGGCTGCGTTTCTAAATAATGTTGCTACATTCGGGAGAACTTTTCGGTAATTGGCTGTTTGGTCATTTGCCGCAGAAGTTAGAGTCAAAATCAATTTTATCACAACGGTTCGGCTTCACCGATGAAAATGTAAATGTTTTTTTCGCGCATAGGATACGCAATTCATCGGCTGCGTTTCTAAATAATGTTGCTACATTCGGGAGAACTTTTCGGTAATTGGCTGTTTGGTCATTTGCCGCAGAAGTTAGAGTCAAAATCAATTTTATCACAACGGTTCGGCTTCACCGATGAAAATGTAAATGTTTTTTTCGCGCATAGGATACGCAATTCATCGGCTGCACTTCTAAATAATGTTGTTACATTCGGGAGAACTTCTCGGTAATTGGCTGTTTGGTCATTTGCCGCAGAAGTTTGAGTCAAAATCGATTTTATCACAACGGTTCGGCTTCACCGATAAAAATGTAAATATTTTTTTCGCGCATAGGATACGCAATTCATCGGCTGCGTTTCTAAATAATGTTGTTACATTCGGGAGAACTTCTCGGTAATTGGCTGTTTGGTCATTTGCCGCAGAAGTTAGAGTCAAAATCAATTTTATCACAACGGTTCGGCTTCACCGAGAAAAATGTAAATGTTTTTTTCGCGAATAGGATACGCAATTCATCGGCTGCACTTCTAAATAATGTTGTTACATTCGGGAGAACTTCTCGGTAATTGGCTGTTTGGTCATTTGCCGCAGAAGTTAGAGTCAAAATCGATTTTATCACAACGGTTCGGCTTCACCGATAAAAATATAAATATTTTTTTCGCGCATAGGATACGCAATTCATCGGCTGCGTTTCTAAATAATGTTGTTACATTCGGGAGAACTTCTCGGTAAAAGGCTGTTTGGTCATTTGCCGCAGAAGTTTGAGTCAAAATCGATTTTATCACAACGGTTCGGCTTCACCGATAAAAATGTAAATATTTTTTTCGCGCATAGGATACGCAATTCATCGGCTGCGTTTCTAAATAATGTTGTTACATTCGGGAGAACTTCTCGGTAATTGGCTGTTTGGTCATTTGCCGCAGAAGTTAGAGTCAAAATCGATTTTATCACAACGGTTCGGCTTCACCGATAAAAATGTAAATATTTTTTCGCGCATAGGATACGCAATTCATCGGCTGCATTTCTAAATAATGTTGTTACATTCGGGAGAACTTTTCGGTAATTGGCTGTTTGGTCATTTGCCGCAGAAGTTAGAGTCAAAATCGATTTTATCACAACGGTTCGGCTTCACCGATAAAAATGTAAATATTTTTTTCGCGCATAGGATACGCAATTCATCGGCTGCGTTTCTAAATAATGTTGCTACATTCGGGAGAACTTTTCGTTAATTGGCTGTTTGGTCATTTGCCGCAGAAGTTAGAGTCAAAATCAATTTTATCACAACGGTTCGGCTTCACCGATAAAAATGTAAATGTTTTTTTCGCGCATAGGATACGCAATTCATCGGCTGCACTTCTAAATAATGTTGTTACATTCGGGAGAACTTCTCGGTAATTGGCTGTTTGGTCATTTGCCGCAGAAGTTAGAGTCAAAATCGATTTTATCACAACGGTTCGGCTTCACCGATAAAAATGTAAATATTTTTTTCGCGCATAGGATACGCAATTCATCGGCTGCGTTTCTAAATAATGTTGCTACATTCGGGAGAGCTTTTCGGTAATTGGCTGTTTGGTCATTTGCCGCAGAAGTTAGAGTCAAAATCAATTTTATCACAACGGTTCGGCTTCACCGATAAAAATGTAAATGTTTTTTTCGCGCATAGGATACGCAATTCATCGGCTGCACTTCTAAATAATGTTGTTACATTCGGGAGAACTTTTCGGTAATTGGCTGTTTGGTCATTTGCCGCAGAAGTTAGAGTCAAAATCGATTTTATCACAACGGTTCGGCTTCACCGATAAAAATGTAAATGTTTTTTTCGCGCATAGGATACGCAATTCATCGGCTGCATTTCTAAATAATGTTGTTACATTCGGGAGAACTTCTCGGTAATTGGCTGTTTGGTCATTTGCCGCAGAAGTTTGAGTCAAAATCAATTTTATCACAACGGTTCGGCTTCACCGATAAAAATGTAAATATTTTTTTCGCGCATAGGATACGCAATTCATCGGCTGCGTTTCTAAATAATGTTGCTACATTCGGGAGAACTTTTCGGTAATTGGCTGTTTGGTCATTTGCCGCAGAAGTTAGAGTCAAAATCGATTTTATCACAACGGTTCGGCTTCACCGATAAAAATGTAAATATTTTTTTCGCGCATAGGATACGCAATTCATCGGCTGCGTTTCTAAATAATGTTGCTACATTCGGGAGAACTTTTCGTTAATTGGCTGTTTGGTCATTTGCCGCAGAAGTTAGAGTCAAAATCAATTTTATCACAACGGTTCGGCTTCACCGATAAAAATGTAAATGTTTTTTTCGCGCATAGGATACGCAATTCATCGGCTGCACTTCTAAATAATGTTGTTACATTCGGGAGAACTTCTCGGTAATTGGCTGTTTGGTCATTTGCCGCAGGAGTTAGAGTCAAAATCGATTTTGTCACAACGGTTCGGCTTCACCGATAAAAATGTAAATATTTTTTTCGCGCATAGGATACGCACTTCAACGGCTGCGTTTCTAAATAATGTTGTTACTTTCGGGAGAACTTCTCGGTAATTGGCTGTTTGGTCATTTGCCGCAGAAGTTTGAGTCAAAATCGATTTTATCACAACGGTTCGGCTTCACCGATAAAAATGTAAATATTTTTTTCGCGCATAGGATACGCAATTCATCGGCTGCGTTTCTAAATAATGTTGCTACATTCGGGAGAACTTTTCGGTAATTGGCTGTTTGGTCATTTGCCGCAGAAGTTAGAGTCAAAATCGATTTTATCACAACGGTTCGGCTTCACCGATAAAAATGTAAATATTTTTTTCGCGCATAGGATACGCAATTCATCGGCTGCACTTCTAAATAATGTTGTTACATTCGGGAGAACTTCTCGGTAATTGGCTGTTTGGTCATTTGCCGCAGAAGTTAGAGTCAAAATCGATTTTATCACAACGGTTCGGCTTCACCGATAAAAATGTAAATCTTTTTTCGCGCATAGGATACGCAATTCATCGGCTGCACTTCTAAATAATGTTGTTACATTCGGGAGAACTTCTCGGTAATTGGCTGTTTGGTCATTTGCCGCAGAAGTTTGAGTCAAAATCGATTTTATCACAACGGTTCGGCTTCACCGATAAAAATGTAAATATTTTTTTCGCGCATAGGATACGCAATTCATCGGCTGCACTTCTAAATAATGTTGTTACATTCGGGAGAACTTCTCGGTAATTGGCTGTTTGGTCATTTGCCGCAGAAGTTTAAGTCAAAATCAATTTTATCACAACGGTTCGGCTTCACCGATAAAAATGTAAATGTTTTTTTCGCGCATAGGATACGCAATTCATCGGCTGCGTTTCTAAATAATGTTGTTACATTCGGGAGAACTTCTCGGTAATTGGCTGTTTGGTCATTTGCCGCAGAAGTTAGAGTCAAAATCGATTTTATCACAACGGTTCGGCTTCACCGATAAAAATGTAAATATTTTTTTCGCGCATAGGATACGCAATTCAACGGCTGCGTTTCTGAATAATGTTGTTACATTCGGGAGAACTTCTCGGTAATTGGCTGTTTGGTCATTTGCCGCAGAAGTTTGAGTCAAAATCGATTTTATCACAACGGTTCGGCTTCACCGATAAAAATGTGAATATTTTTTTCGCGCATAGGATACGCAATTCATCGGCTGCGTTTCTAAATAATGTTGCTACATTCGGGAGAACTTTTCGGTAATTGGCTGTTTGGTCATTTGCCGCAGAAGTTAGAGTCAAAATCAATTTTATCACAACGGTTCGGCTTCACCGATAAAAATGTAAATGTTTTTTTCGCGCATAGGATACGCAATTCATCGGCTGCACTTCTAAATAATGTTGTTACATTCGGGAGAACTTCTCGGTAATTGGCTGTTTGGTCATTTGCCGCAGAAGTTAGAGTCAAAATCGATTTTATCACAACGGTTCGGCTTCACCGATAAATATGTAAATATTTTTTTCGCGCATAGGATACGCAATTCATCGGCTGCGTTTCTAAATAATGTTGCTACATTCGGGAGAACTTTTCGGTAATTGGCTGTTTGGTCATTTGCCGCAGAAGTTAGAGTCAAAATCAATTTTATCACAACGGTTCGGCTTCACCGATAAAAATGTGAATGTTTTTTTCGCGCATAGGATACGCAATTCATCGGCTGCACTTCTAAATAATGTTGTTACATTCGGGAGAACTTCTCGGTAATTGGCTGTTTGGTCATTTGCCGCAGAAGTTAGAGTCAAAATCGATTTTATCACAACGGTTCGGCTTCACCGATAAATATGTAAATATTTTTTTCGCGCATAGGATACGCAATTCATCGGCTGCGTTTCTAAATAATGTTGCTACATTCGGGAGAACTTTTCGGTAATTGGCTGTTTGGTCATTTGCCGCAGAAGTTAGAGTCAAAATCGATTTTATCACAACGGTTCGGCTTCACCGATAAAAATGTAAATATTTTTTTCGCGCATAGGATACGCAATTCATCGGCTGCGTTTCTAAATAATGTTGCTACATTCGGGAGAACTTTTCGTTAATTGGCTGTTTGGTCATTTGCCGCAGAAGTTACAGTCAAAATCAATTTTATCACAACGGTTCGGCTTCACCGATAAAAATGTAAATGTTTTTTTCGCGCATAGGATACGCAATCCATCGGCTGCACTTCTAAATAATGTTGTTACATTCGGGAGAACTTCTCGGTAATTGGCTGTTTGGTCATTTGCCGCAGGAGTTAGAGTCAAAATCGATTTTATCACAACGGTTCGGCTTCACCGATAAAAATGTAAATATTTTTTTCGCGCATAGGATACGCAATTCAACGGCTGCGTTTCTAAATAATGTTGTTACATTCGGGAGAACTTCTCGGTAATTGGCTGTTTGGTCATTTGCCGCAGGAGTTAGAGTCAAAATCGATTTTGTCACAACGGTTCGGCTTCACCGATAAAAATGTAAATATTTTTTTCGCGCATAGGATACGCAATTCAACGGCTGCGTTTCTAAATAATGTTGTTACTTTCGGGAGAACTTCTCGGTAATTGGCTGTTTGGTCATTTGCCGCAGAAGTTTGAGTCAAAATCGATTTTATCACAACGGTTCGGCTTCACCGATAAAAATGTAAATATTTTTTTCGCGCATAGGATACGCAATTCATCGGCTGCGTTTCTAAATAATGTTGCTACATTCGGGAGAACTTTTCGGTAATTGGCTGTTTGGTCATTTGCCGCAGAAGTTAGAGTCAAAATCGATTTTATCACAACGGTTCGGCTTCACCGATAAAAATGTAAATATTTTTTTCGCGCATAGGATACGCAATTCATCGGCTGCACTTCTAAATAATGTTGTTACATTCGGGAGAACTTCTCGGTAATTGGCTGTTTGGTCATTTGCCGCAGAAGTTAGAGTCAAAATCGATTTTATCACAACGGTTCGGCTTCACCGATAAAAATGTAAATCTTTTTTCGCGCATAGGATACGCAATTCATCGGCTGCACTTCTAAATAATGTTGTTACATTCGGGAGAACTTCTCGGTAATTGGCTGTTTGGTCATTTGCCGCAGAAGTTTGAGTCAAAATCGATTTTATCACAACGGTTCGGCTTCACCGATAAAAATGTAAATATTTTTTTCGCGCATAGGATACGCAATTCATCGGCTGCACTTCTAAATAATGTTGTTACATTCGGGAGAACTTCTCGGTAATTGGCTGTTTGGTCATTTGCCGCAGAAGTTTAAGTCAAAATCAATTTTATCACAACGGTTCGGCTTCACCGATAAAAATGTAAATGTTTTTTTCGCGCATAGGATACGCAATTCATCGGCTGCGTTTCTAAATAATGTTGTTACATTCGGGAGAACTTCTCGGTAATTGGCTGTTTGGTCATTTGCCGCAGAAGTTAGAGTCAAAATCGATTTTATCACAACGGTTCGGCTTCACCGATAAAAATGTAAATATTTTTTTCGCGCATAGGATACGCAATTCAACGGCTGCGTTTCTGAATAATGTTGTTACATTCGGGAGAACTTCTCGGTAATTGGCTGTTTGGTCATTTGCCGCAGAAGTTTGAGTCAAAATCGATTTTATCACAACGGTTCGGCTTCACCGATAAAAATGTGAATATTTTTTTCGCGCATAGGATACGCAATTCATCGGCTGCGTTTCTAAATAATGTTGCTACATTCGGGAGAACTTTTCGGTAATTGGCTGTTTGGTCATTTGCCGCAGAAGTTAGAGTCAAAATCAATTTTATCACAACGGTTCGGCTTCACCGATAAAAATGTAAATGTTTTTTTCGCGCATAGGATACGCAATTCATCGGCTGCACTTCTAAATAATGTTGTTACATTCGGGAGAACTTCTCGGTAATTGGCTGTTTGGTCATTTGCCGCAGAAGTTAGAGTCAAAATCGATTTTATCACAACGGTTCGGCTTCACCGATAAATATGTAAATATTTTTTTCGCGCATAGGATACGCAATTCATCGGCTGCGTTTCTAAATAATGTTGCTACATTCGGGAGAACTTTTCGGTAATTGGCTGTTTGGTCATTTGCCGCAGAAGTTAGAGTCAAAATCAATTTTATCACAACGGTTCGGCTTCACCGATAAAAATGTAAATGGTTTTTTCGCGCATAGGATACGCAATTCATCGGCTGCACTTCTAAATAATGTTGTTACATTCGGGAGAACTTCTCGGTAATTGGCTGTTTGGTCATTTGCCGCAGAAGTTAGAGTCAAAATCGATTTTATCACAACGGTTCGGCTTCACCGATAAATATGTAAATATTTTTTTCGCGCATAGGATACGCAATTCATCGGCTGCGTTTCTAAATAATGTTGCTACATTCGGGAGAACTTTTCGGTAATTGGCTGTTTGGTCATTTGCCGCAGAAGTTAGAGTCAAAATCAATTTTATCACAACGGTTCGGCTTCACCGATGAAAATGTAAATGTTTTTTTCGCGCATAGGATACGCAATTCATCGGCTGCACTTCTAAATAATGTTGTTACATTCGGTAGAACTTCTCGGTAATTGGCTGTTTGGTCATTTGCCGCAGAAGTTAGAGTCAAAATCGATTTTATCACAACGGTTCGGCTTCACCGATAAAAATGTAAATGTTTTTTTCGCGCATAGGATACGCAATTCATCGACTGCGTTTCTAAATAATGTTGTTACATTCGGGAGAACTTCTCGGTAATTGGCTGTTTGGTCATTTGCCGCAGAAGTTTGAGTCAAAATCGATTTTATCACAACGGTTCGGCTTCACCGATAAAAATGTAAATATTTTTTTCGCGCATAGGATACGCAATTCATCGGCTGCGTTTCTAAATAATGTTGTTACATTCGGGAGAACTTCTCGGTAATTGGCTGTTTGGTCATTTGCCGCAGAAGTTAGAGTCAAAATCAATTTTATCACAACGGTTCGGCTTCACCGAGAAAAATGTAAATGTTTTTTTCGCGAATAGGATACGCAATTCATCGGCTGCACTTCTAAATAATGTTGTTACATTCGGGAGAACTTCTCGGTAATTGGCTGTTTGGTCATTTGCCGCAGAAGTTAGAGTCAAAATCGATTTTATCACAACGGTTCGGCTTCACCGATAAAAATATAAATATTTTTTTCGCGCATAGGATACGCAATTCATCGGCTGCGTTTCTAAATAATGTTGTTACATTCGGGAGAACTTCTCGGTAATTGGCTGTTTGGTCATTTGCCGCAGAAGTTTGAGTCAAAATCGATTTTATCACAACGGTTCGGCTTCACCGATAAAAATGTAAATATTTTTTTCGCGCATAGGATACGCAATTCATCGGCTGCGTTTCTAAATAATGTTGTTACATTCGGGAGAACTTCTCGGTAATTGGCTGTTTGGTCATTTGCCGCAGAAGTTAGAGTCAAAATCGATTTTATCACAACGGTTCGGCTTCACCGATAAAAATGTAAATATTTTTTTCGCGCATGGGATACGCAATTCATCGGCTGCATTTCTAAATAATGTTGTTACATTCGGGAGAACTTCTCGGTAATTGGCTGTTTGGTCATTTGCCGCAAAAGTTTGAGTCAAAATCAATTTTATCACAACGGTTCGGCTTCACCGATAAAAATGTGAATATTTTTTTCGCGCATAGGATACGCAATTCATCGGCTGCGTTTCTAAATAATGTTGCTACATTCGGGAGAACTTTTCGGTAATTGGCTGTTTGGTCATTTGCCGCAGAAGTTAGAGTCAAATTCGATTTTATCACAACGGTTCGGCTTCACCGATAAAAATGTAAATATTTTTTTCGCGCATAGGATACGCAATTCATCGGCTGCGTTTCTAAATAATGTTGCTACATTCGGGAAAACTTTTCGTTAATTGGCTGTTTGGTCATTTGCCGCAGAAGTTAGAGTCAAAATCAATTTTATCACAACGGTTCGGCTTCACCGATAAAAATGTAAATGTTTTTTTCGCGCATAGGATACGCAATTCATCGGCTGCACTTCTAAATAATGTTGTTACATTCGGGAGAACTTCTCGGTAATTGGCTGTTTGGTCATTTGCCGCAGAAGTTAGAGTCAAAATCGATTTTATCACAACGGTTCGGCTTCACCGATAAAAATGTAAATATTTTTTTCGCGCATAGGATACGCAATTCATCGGCTGCGTTTCTAAATAATGTTGCTACATTCGGGAGAGCTTTTCGGTAATTGGCTGTTTGGTCATTTGCCGCAGAAGTTAGAGTCAAAATCAATTTTATCACAACGGTTCGGCTTCACCGATAAAAATGTAAATGTTTTTTTCGCGCATAGGATACGCAATTCATCGGCTGCACTTCTAAATAATGTTGTTACATTCGGGAGAACTTCTCGGTAATTGGCTGTTTGGTCATTTGCCGCAGAAGTTAGAGTCAAAATCGATTTTATCACAACGGTTCGGCTTCACCGATAAAAATGTAAATATTTTTTTCGCGCATAGGATACGCAATTCATCGGCTGCTTTTTTAAATAATGTTGTTACATTCGGGAGAACTTCTCGGTAATTGGCTGTTTGGTCATTTGCCGCAGAAGTTAGAGTCAAAATCGATTTTATCACAACGGTTCGGCTTCACCGATAAAAATGTAAATATTTTTTTCGCGCATAGGATACGCAATTCATCGGCTGCGTTTCTAAATAATGTTGCTACATTCGGGAGAACTTTTCGGTAATTGGCTGTTTGGTCATTTGCCGCAGAAGTTAGAGTCAAAATCAATTTTATCACAACGGTTCGGCTTCACCGATAAAAATGTAAATGTTTTTTTCGCGCATAGGATACGCAATTCATCGGCTGCACTTCTAAATAATGTTGTTACATTCGGGAGAACTTCTCGGTAATTGGCTGTTTGGTCATTTGCCGCAGAAGTTAGAGTCAAAATCGATTTTATCACAACGGTTCGGCTTCACCGATAAAAATGTAAATGTTTTTTTCGCGCATAGGATACGCAATTCATCGGCTGCACTTCTAAATAATGTTGTTACATTCGGGAGAACTTCTCGGTAATTGGCTGTTTGGTCATTTGCCGCAGAAGTTTGAGTCAAAATCGATTTTATCACAACGGTTCGGCTTCACCGATAAAAATGTAAATATTTTTTTCGCGCATAGGATACGCAATTCATCGGCTGCACTTCTAAATAATGTTGTTACATTCGGGAGAACTTCTCGGTAATTGGCTGTTTGGTCATTTGCCGCAGAAGTTAGAGTCAAAATCGATTTTATCACAACGGTTCGGCTTCACCGATAAAAATGTAAATATTTTTTTCGCGCATAGGATACGCAATTCATCGGCTGCACTTCTAAATAATGTTGTTACATTCGGGAGAACTTCTCGGTAATTGGCTGTTTGGTCATTTGCCGCAGAAGTTAGAGTCAAAATCGATTTTATCACAACGGTTCGGCTTCACCGATAAAAATGTAAATATTTTTTTCGCGCATAGGATACGCAATTCATCGGCTGCGTTTCTAAATAATGTTGCTACATTCGGGAGAACTTTTCGGTAATTGGCTGTTTGGTCATTTGCCGCAGAAGTTAGAGTCAAAATCAATTTTATCACAACGGTTCGGCTTCACCGATAAAAATGTGAATGTTTTTTTCGCGCATAGGATACGCAATTCATCGGCTGCACTTCTAAATAATGTTGTTACATTCGGGAGAACTTCTCGGTAATTGGCTGTTTGGTCATTTGCCGCAGAAGTTAGAGTCAAAATCGATTTTATCACAACGGTTCGGCTTCACCGATAAAAATGTAAATATTTTTTTCGCGCATAGGATACGCAATTCATCGGCTGCGTTTCTAAATAATGTTGCTACATTCGGGAGAACTTTTCGGTAATTGGCTGTTTGGTCATTTGCCGCAGAAGTTAGAGTCAAAATCGATTTTATCACAACGGTTCGGCTTCACCGATAAAAATGTAAATATTTTTTTCGCGCATAGGATACGCAATTCATCGGCTGCGTTTCTAAATAATGTTGCTACATTCGGGAGAACTTTTCGTTAATTGGCTGTTTGGTCATTTGCCGCAGAAGTTACAGTCAAAATCAATTTTATCACAACGGTTCGGCTTCACCGATAAAAATGTAAATGTTTTTTTCGCGCATAGGATACGCAATTCATCGGCTGCACTTCTAAATAATGTTGTTACATTCGGGAGAACTTCTCGGTAATTGGCTGTTTGGTCATTTGCCGCAGGAGTTAGAGTCAAAATCGATTTTATCACAACGGTTCGGCTTCACCGATAAAAATGTAAATATTTTTTTCGCGCATAGGATACGCAATTCAACGGCTGCGTTTCTAAATAATGTTGTTACATTCGGGAGAACTTCTCGGTAATTGGCTGTTTGGTCATTTGCCGCAGAAGTTTGAGTCAAAATCGATTTTATCACAACGGTTCGGCTTCACCGATAAAAATGTAAATATTTTTTTCGCGCATAGGATACGCAATTCATCGGCTGCGTTTCTAAATAATGTTGCTACATTCGGGAGAACTTTTCGGTAATTGGCCGTTTGGTCATTTGCCGCAGAAGTTAGAGTCAAAATCGATTTTATCACAACGGTTCGGCTTCACCGATAAAAATGTAAATATTTTTTTCGCGCATAGGATACGCAATTCATCGGCTGCACTTCTAAATAATGTTGTTACATTCGGGAGAACTTCTCGGTAATTGGCTGTTTGGTCATTTGCCGCAGAAGTTAGAGTCAAAATCGATTTTATCACAACGGTTCGGCTTCACCGATAAAAATGTAAATCTTTTTTCGCGCATAGGATACGCAATTCATCGGCTGCACTTCTAAATAATGTTGTTACATTCGGGAGAACTTCTCGGTAATTGGCTGTTTGGTCATTTGCCGCAGAAGTTTGAGTCAAAATCGATTTTATCACAACGGTTCGGCTTCACCGATAAAAATGTAAATATTTTTTTCGCGCATAGGATACGCAATTCATCGGCTGCACTTCTAAATAATGTTGTTACATTCGGGAGAACTTCTCGGTAATTGGCTGTTTGGTCATTTGCCGCAGAAGTTTGAGTCAAAATCAATTTTATCACAACGGTTCGGCTTCACCGATAAAAATGTAAATGTTTTTTTCGCGCATAGGATACGCAATTCATCGGCTGCGTTTCTAAATAATGTTGTTACATTCGGGAGAACTTCTCGGTAATTGGCTGTTTGGTCATTTGCCGCAGAAGTTAGAGTCAAAATCGATTTTATCACAACGGTTCGGCTTCACCGATAAAAATGTAAATATTTTTTTCGCGCATAGGATACGCAATTCAACGGCTGCGTTTCTGAATAATGTTGTTACATTCGGGAGAACTTCTCGGTAATTGGCTGTTTGGTCATTTGCCGCAGAAGTTAGAGTCAAAATCGATTTTATCACAACGGTTCGGCTTCACCGATAAATATGTAAATATTTTTTTCGCGCATAGGATACGCAATTCATCGGCTGCGTTTCTAAATAATGTTGCTACATTCGGGAGAACTTTTCGGTAATTGGCTGTTTGGTCATTTGCCGCAGAAGTTAGAGTCAAAATCAATTTTATCACAACGGTTCGGCTTCACCGATAAAAATGTAAATGTTTTTTTCGCGCATAGGATACGCAATTCATCGGCTGCACTTCTAAATAATGTTGTTACATTCGGGAGAACTTCTCGGTAATTGGCTGTTTGGTCATTTGCCGCAGAAGTTAGAGTCAAAATCGATTTTATCACAACGGTTCGGCTTCACCGATAAATATGTAAATATTTTTTTCGCGCATAGGATACGCAATTCATCGGCTGCGTTTCTAAATAATGTTGCTACATTCGGGAGAACTTTTCGGTAATTGGCTGTTTGGTCATTTGCCGCAGAAGTTAGAGTCAAAATCAATTTTATCACAACGGTTCGGCTTCACCGATAAAAATGTAAATGGTTTTTTCGCGCATAGGATACGCAATTCATCGGCTGCACTTCTAAATAATGTTGTTACATTCGGGAGAACTTCTCGGTAATTGGCTGTTTGGTCATTTGCCGCAGAAGTTAGAGTCGAAATCGATTTTATCACAACGGTTCGGCTTCACCGATAAAAATGTAAATTTTTTTTTTCGCGCATAGGATACGCAATTCATCGGCTGCGTTTCTAAATAATGTTGTTACATTCGGGAGAACTTCTCGGTAATTGGCTGTTTGGTCATTTGCCGCAGAAGTTAGAGTCAAAATCGATTTTATCACAACGGTTCGGCTTCACCGATAAAAATGTAAATATTTTTTTCGCGCATAGGATACGCAATTCATCGGCTGCGTTTCTAAATAATGTGCTACATTCGGGAGAACTTTTCGGTAATTGGCTGTTTGGTCATTTGCCGCAGAAGTTAGAGTCAAAATCAATTTTATCACAACGGTTCGGCTTCACCGATAAAAATGAAAATGTTTTTTTCGCGCATAGGATACGCAATTCATCGGCTGCACTTTTAAATAATGTTGTTACATTCGGGAGAACTTCTCGGTAATTGGCTGTTTGGTCATTTGCCGCAGAAGTTAGAGTCAAAATCGATTTTATCACAACGGTTCGGCTTCACCGATAAAAATGTAAATATTTTTTTCGCGCATAGGATACGCAATTCATCGGCTGCGTTTCTAAATAATGTTGCTACATTCGGGAGAACTTTTCGGTAATTGGCTGTTTGGTCATTTGCCGCAGAAGTTAGAGTCAAAATCAATTTTATCACAACGGTTCGGCTTCACCGATGAAAATGTAAATGTTTTTTTCGCGCATAGGATACGCAATTCATCGGCTGCACTTCTAAATAATGTTGTTACATTCGGGAGAACTTCTCGGTAATTGGCTGTTTGGTCATTTGCCGCAGAAGTTAGAGTCAAAATCGATTTTATCACAACGGTTCGGCTTCACCGATAAAAATGTAAATATTTTTTTCGCGCATAGGATACGCAATTCATCGGCTGCTTTTTTAAATAATGTTGTTACATTCGGGAGAACTTCTCGGTAATTGGCTGTTTGGTCATTTGCTGCAGAAGTTAGAGTCAAAATCGATTTTATCACAACGGTTCGGCTTCACCGATAAAAATGTAAATATTTTTTTCGCGCATAGGATACGCAATTCATCGGCTGCGTTTCTAAATAATGTTGCTACATTCGGGAGAACTTTTCGGTAATTGGCTGTTTGGTCATTTGCCGCAGAAGTTAGAGTCAAAATCAATTTTATCACAACGGTTCGGCTTCACCGATAAAAATGTAAATGTTTTTTTCGCGCATAGGATACGCAATTCATCGGCTGCACTTCTAAATAATGTTGTTACATTCGGTAGAACTTCTCGGTAATTGGCTGTTTGGTCATTTGCCGCAGAAGTTAGAGTCAAAATCGATTTTATCACAACGGTTCGGCTTCACCGATAAAAATGTAAATGTTTTTTTCGCGCATAGGATACGCAATTCATCGGCTGCACTTCTAAATAATGTTGTTACATTCGGGAGAACTTCTCGGTAATTGGCTGTTTGGTCATTTGCCGCAGAAGTTAGAGTCAAAATCGATTTTATCACAACGGTTCGGCTTCACCGATAAAAATGTAAATATTTTTTTCGCGCATAGGATACGCAATTCATCGGCTGCGTTTCTAAATAATGTTGCTACATTCGGGAGAACTTTTCGGTAATTGGCTGTTTGGTCATTTGCCGCAGAAGTTAGAGTCAAAATCAATTTTATCACAACGGTTCGGCTTCACCGATAAAAATGTAAATGTTTTTTTCGCGCATAGGATACGCAATTCATTGGCTGCACCTATAAATAATGTTGTTACATTCGGGAGAACTTCTCGGTAATTGGTTGTTTGGTCATTTGCCGCAGAAGATAGAGTCAAAATCGATTTTATCACAACGGTTCGGCTTCACCGATAAAAATGTAAATATTTTTTTCGCGCATAGGATACGCAATTCATCGGCTACGTTTCTAAATAATGTTGTTACATTCGGGAGAACTTCTCGGTAATTGACTGTTTGGTCATTTGCCGCAGAAGTTTGAGTCAAAATCGATTTTATCACAACGGTTCGGCTTCACCGATAAAAATGTAAATATTTTTTTCGCGCATAGGATACGCAATTCATCGGCTGCGTTACTAAATAATGTTGTTACATTCGGGAGAACTTCTCGGTAATTGGCTGTTTGGTCATTTGCCGCAGAAGTTAGAGTCAAAATCGATTTTATCACAACGGTTCGGCTTCACCGATAAAAATGTAAATATTTTTTTCGCGCATAGGATACGCAATTCATCGGCTGCACTTCTAAATAATGTTGTTACATTCGGGAGAACTTCTCGGTAATTGGCTGTTTGGTCATTTGCCGCAGAAGTTAGAGTCAAAATCAATTTTATCACAACGGTTCGGCTTCACCGATAAAAATGTGAATGTTTTTTTCGCGCATAGGATACGCAATTCATCGGCTGCACTTCTAAATAATGTTGTTACATTCGGGAGAACTTCTCGGTAATTGGCTGTTTGGTCATTTGCCGCAGAAGTTAGAGTCAAAATCGATTTTATCACAACGGTTCGGCTTCACCGATAAAAATGTAAATATTTTTTTCGCGCATAGGATACGCAATTCATCGGCTGCGTTTCTAAATAATGTTGCTACATTCGGGAGAACTTTTCGGTAATTGGCTGTTTGGTCATTTGCCGCAGAAGTTAGAGTCAAAATCGATTTTATCACAACGGTTCGGCTTCACCGATAAAAATGTAAATATTTTTTTCGCACATAGGATACGCAATTCATCGGCTGCGTTTCTAAATAATGTTGCTACATTCGGGAGAACTTTTCGTTAATTGGCTGTTTGGTCATTTGCCGCAGAAGTTACAGTCAAAATCAATTTTATCACAACGGTTCGGCTTCACCGATAAAAATGTAAATGTTTTTTTCGCGCATAGGATACGCAATTCATCGGCTGCACTTCTAAATAATGTTGTTACATTCGGGAGAACTTCTCGGTAATTGGCTGTTTGGTCATTTGCCGCAGGAGTTAGAGTCAAAATCGATTTTATCACAACGGTTCGGCTTCACCGATAAAAATGTAAATATTTTTTTCGCGCATAGGATACGCAATTCAACGGCTGCGTTTCTAAATAATGTTGTTACATTCGGGAGAACTTCTCGGTAATTGGCTGTTTGGTCATTTGCCGCAGAAGTTTGAGTCAAAATCGATTTTATCACAACGGTTCGGCTTCACCGATAAAAATGTAAATATTTTTTTCGCGCATAGGATACGCAATTCATCGGCTGCGTTTCTAAATAATGTTGCTACATTCGGGAGAACTTTTCGGTAATTGGCCGTTTGGTCATTTGCCGCAGAAGTTAGAGTCAAAATCGATTTTATCACAACGGTTCGGCTTCACCGATAAAAATGTAAATATTTTTTTCGCGCATAGGATACGCAATTCATCGGCTGCACTTCTAAATAATGTTGTTACATTCGGGAGAACTTCTCGGTAATTGGCTGTTTGGTCATTTGCCGCAGAAGTTAGAGTCAAAATCGATTTTATCACAACGGTTCGGCTTCACCGATAAAAATGTAAATCTTTTTTCGCGCATAGGATACGCAATTTATCGGCTGCACTTCTAAATAATGTTGTTACATTCGGGAGAACTTCTCGGTAATTGGCTGTTTGGTCATTTGCCGCAGAAGTTTGAGTCAAAATCGATTTTATCACAACGGTTCGGCTTCACCGATAAAAATGTAAATATTTTTTTCGCGCATAGGATACGCAATTCATCGGCTGCACTTCTAAATAATGTTGTTACATTCGGGAGAACTTCTCGGTAATTGGCTGTTTGGTCATTTGCCGCAGAAGTTTGAGTCAAAATCAATTTTATCACAACGGTTCGGCTTCACCGATAAAAATGTAAATGTTTTTTTCGCGCATAGGATACGCAATTCATCGGCTGCGTTTCTAAATAATGTTGTTACATTCGGGAGAACTTCTCGGTAATTGGCTGTTTGGTCATTTGCCGCAGAAGTTAGAGTCAAAATCGATTTTATCACAACGGTTCGGCTTCACCGATAAAAATGTAAATATTTTTTTCGCGCATAGGATACGCAATTCAACGGCTGCGTTTCTGAATAATGTTGTTACATTCGGGAGAACTTCTCGGTAATTGGCTGTTTGGTCATTTGCCGCAGAAGTTAGAGTCAAAATCGATTTTATCACAACGGTTCGGCTTCACCGATAAATATGTAAATATTTTTTTCGCGCATAGGATACGCAATTCATCGGCTGCGTTTCTAAATAATGTTGCTACATTCGGGAGAACTTTTCGGTAATTGGCTGTTTGGTCATTTGCCGCAGAAGTTAGAGTCAAAATCAATTTTATCACAACGGTTCGGCTTCACCGATAAAAATGTAAATGTTTTTTTCGCGCATAGGATACGCAATTCATCGGCTGCACTTCTAAATAATGTTGTTACATTCGGGAGAACTTCTCGGTAATTAGCTGTTTGGTCATTTGCCGCAGAAGTTAGAGTCAAAATCGATTTTATCACAACGGTTCGGCTTCACCGATAAATATGTAAATATTTTTTTCGCGCATAGGATACGCAATTCATCGGCTGCGTTTCTAAATAATGTTGCTACATTCGGGAGAACTTTTCGGTAATTGGCTGTTTGGTCATTTGCCGCAGAAGTTAGAGTCAAAATCAATTTTATCACAACGGTTCGGCTTCACCGATAAAAATGTAAATGGTTTTTTCGCGCATAGGATACGCAATTCATCGGCTGCACTTCTAAATAATGTTGTTACATTCGGGAGAACTTCTCGGTAATTGGCTGTTTGGTCATTTGCCGCAGAAGTTAGAGTCAAAATCGATTTTATCACAACGGTTCGGCTTCACCGATAAAAATGTAAATTTTTTTTTTCGCGCATAGGATACGCAATTCATCGGCTGCGTTTCTAAATAATGTTGTTACATTCGGGAGAACTTCTCGGTAATTGGCTGTTTGGTCATTTGCCGCAGAAGTTAGAGTCAAAATCGATTTTATCACAACGGTTCGGCTTCACCGATAAAAATGTAAATATTTTTTTCGCGCATAGGATACGCAATTCATCGGCTGCGTTTCTAAATAATGTGCTACATTCGGGAGAACTTTTCGGTAATTGGCTGTTTGGTCATTTGCCGCAGAAGTTAGAGTCAAAATCAATTTTATCACAACGGTTCGGCTTCACCGATAAAAATGAAAATGTTTTTTTCGCGCATAGGATACGCAATTCATCGGCTGCACTTTTAAATAATGTTGTTACATTCGGGAGAACTTCTCGGTAATTGGCTGTTTGGTCATTTGCCGCAGAAGTTAGAGTCAAAATCGATTTTATCACAACGGTTCGGCTTCACCGATAAAAATGTAAATATTTTTTTCGCGCATAGGATACGCAATTCATCGGCTGCGTTTCTAAATAATGTTGCTACATTCGGGAGAACTTTTCGGTAATTGGCTGTTTGGTCATTTGCCGCAGAAGTTAGAGTCAAAATCAATTTTATCACAACGGTTCGGCTTCACCGATGAAAATGTAAATGTTTTTTTCGCGCATAGGATACGCAATTCATCGGCTGCACTTCTAAATAATGTTGTTACATTCGGGAGAACTTCTCGGTAATTGGCTGTTTGGTCATTTGCCGCAGAAGTTAGAGTCAAAATCGATTTTATCACAACGGTTCGGCTTCACCGATAAAAATGTAAATATTTTTTTCGCGCATAGGATACGCAATTCATCGGCTGCTTTTTTAAATAATGTTGTTACATTCGGGAGAACTTCTCGGTAATTGGCTGTTTGGTCATTTGCTGCAGAAGTTAGAGTCAAAATCGATTTTATCACAACGGTTCGGCTTCACCGATAAAAATGTAAATATTTTTTTCGCGCATAGGATACGCAATTCATCGGCTGCGTTTCTAAATAATGTTGCTACATTCGGGAGAACTTTTCGGTAATTGGCTGTTTGGTCATTTGCCGCAGAAGTTAGAGTCAAAATCAATTTTATCACAACGGTTCGGCTTCACCGATAAAAATGTAAATGTTTTTTTCGCGCATAGGATACGCAATTCATCGGCTGCACTTCTAAATAATGTTGTTACATTCGGTAGAACTTCTCGGTAATTGGCTGTTTGGTCATTTGCCGCAGAAGTTAGAGTCAAAATCAATTTTATCACAACGGTTCGGCTTCACCGATAAAAATGTAAATGTTTTTTTCGCGCATAGGATACGCAATTCATTGGCTGCACCTATAAATAATGTTGTTACATTCGGGAGAACTTCTCGGTAATTGGTTGTTTGGTCATTTGCCGCAGAAGATAGAGTCAAAATCGATTTTATCACAACGGTTCGGCTTCACCGATAAAAATGTAAATATTTTTTTCGCGCATAGGATACGCAATTCATCGGCTACGTTTCTAAATAATGTTGTTACATTCGGGAGAACTTCTCGGTAATTGACTGTTTGGTCATTTGCCGCAGAAGTTTGAGTCAAAATCGATTTTATCACAACGGTTCGGCTTCACCGATAAAAATGTAAATATTTTTTTCGCGCATAGGATACGCAATTCATCGGCTGCGTTACTAAATAATGTTGTTACATTCGGGAGAACTTCTCGGTAATTGGCTGTTTGGTCATTTGCCGCAGAAGTTAGAGTCAAAATCAATTTTATCACAACGGTTCGGCTTCACCGATAAAAATGTAAATGTTTTTTTCGCGCATAGGATACGCAATTCATCGGCTGCACTTCTAAATAATGTTGTTACATTCGGGAGAACTTCTCGGTAATTGGCTGTTTGGTCATTTGCCGCAGAAGTTAGAGTCAAAATCGATTTTATCACAACGGTTCGGCTTCACCGATAAAAATGTAAATGTTTTTTTCGCGCATAGGATACGCAATTCATCGGCTGCACTTCTAAATAATGTTGTTACGTTCGGGAGAACTTCTCGGTAATTGGCTGTTTGGTCATTTGCCGCAGAAGTTAGAGTCAAAATCGATTTTATCACAACGGTTCGGCTTCACCGATAAAAATGTAAATATTTTTTCGCGCATAGGATACGCAATTCATCGGCTGCGTTTCTAAATAATGTTGCTACATTCGGGAGAACTTTTCGGTAATTGGCTGTTTGGTCATTTGCCGCAGAAGTTAGAGTCAAAATCAATTTTATCACAACGGTTCGGCTTCACCGATAAAAATGTAAATGTTTTTTTCGCGCATAGGATACGCAATTCATCGGCTGCACTTCTAAATAATGTTGTTACATTCGGGAGAACTTCTCGGTAATTGGCTGTTTGGTCATTTGCCGCAGAAGTTAGAGTCAAAATCGATTTTATCACAACGGTTCCGCTTCATTGATAAAAATGTAAATATTTTTTTCGCGCATAGGATACGCAATTCATCGGCTGCGTTTCTAAATAATGTTGTTACATTCGGGAGAACTTCTCGGTAATAGGCTGTTTGGTCATTTGCCGCATAAGTTAGAGTCAAAATCGATTTTATCACAACGATCTGTTCGGCTTCACCGATAAAAATGTGAATGTTTTTTTCGCGCATAGGATACGCAATTCATCGGCTGCGTTTCTAAATAATGTTGTTACATTCGGGAGAACTTCTCGGTAATAGGCTGTTTGGTCATTTGCCGCAGAAGTTAGAGTCAAAATCAATTTTATCACAACGGTTCGGCTTCACCGATAAAAATGTAAATGTTTTTTTCGCGCATAGGATACGCAATTCATCGGCTGCACTTCTAAATAATGTTGTTACATTCGGGAGAACTTCTCGGTAATTGGCTGTTTGGTTATTTGCCGCAGAAGTTAGAGTAAAAATCGATTTTATCACAACGGTTCGGCTTCACCGATAAAAATGTAAATATTTTTTTCGCGCATAGGATACGCAATTCATTGGCTGCGTTTCTAAATAATGTTGCTACATTCGGGAGAACTTCTCGGTAATTGGCTGTTTGGTCATTTGCCGCAGAAGTTTGAGTCAAAATCGATTTTATCACAACGGTTCGGCTTCACCGATAAAAATGTAAATATTTTTTTCGCGCATAGGATACGCAATTCATCGGCTGCGTTTCTAAATAATGTTGCTACATTCGGGAGAATTTTTCGGTAATTGGCTGTTTGGTCATTTGCCGCAGAAGTTAGAGTCAAAATCAATTTTATCACAACGGTTCGGCTTCACCGATAAAAATGTAAATGTTTTTTTCGCGCATAGGATACGCAATTCATCGGCTGCACTTCTAAATAATGTTGTTACATTCGGGAGAACTTCTCGGTAATTGGCTGTTTGGTCATTTGCCGCAGAAGTTTGAGTCAAAATCGATTTTATCACAACGGTTCGGCTTCACCGATAAAAATGTAAATATTTTTTTCGCGCATAGGATACGCAATTCATCGGCTGCGTTTCTAAATAATGTTGCTACATTCGGGAGAACTTTTCGGTAATTGGCTGTTTGGTCATTTGCCGCAGAAGTTAGAGTCAAAATCAATTTTATCACAACGGTTCGGCTTCACCGATAAAAATGTAAATGTTTTTTTCGCGCATAGGATACGCAATTCATCGGCTGCACTTCTAAATAATGTTGTTACATTCGGGAGAACTTCTCGGTAATTGGCTGTTTGGTCATTTGCCGCAGAAGTTAGAGTCAAAATCGATTTTATCACAACGGTTCGGCTTCACCGATAAAAATGTAAATATTTTTTTCGCGCATAGGATACGCAATTCATCGGCTGCACTTCTAAATAATGTTGTTACATTCGGGAGAACTTCTCGGTAATTGGCTGTTTGGTCATTTGCCGCAGAAGTTAGAGTCAAAATCGATTTTATCACAACGGTTCGGCTTCACCGATAAAAATGTAAATATTTTTTTCGCGCATAGGATACACAATTCATCGGCTGCACTTCTAAATAATGTTGTTACATTCGGGAGAACTTCTCGGTAATTGGCTGTTTGGTCATTTGCCGCAGAAGTTTGAGTCAAAATCAATTTTATCACAACGGTTCGGCTTCACCGATAAAAATGTAAATATTTTTTTCGCGCATAGGATACGCAATTCATCGGCTGCACTTCTAAATAATGTTGTTACATTCGGGAGAACTTCTCGGTAATTGGCTGTTTGGTCATTTGCCGCAGAAGTTAGAGTCAAAATCGATTTTATCACAACGGTTCGGCTTCACCGATAAAAATGTAAATATTTTTTTCGCGCATAGGATACGCAATTCTTCGGCTGCACTTCTAAATAATGTTGTTACATTCGGGAGAACTTCTCGGTAATTGGCTGTTTGGTCATTTGCCGCAGAAGTTAGAGTCAAAATCGATTTTATCACAACGGTTCGGCTTCACCGATAAAAATGTAAATATTTTTTTCGCGCATAGGATACACAATTCATCGGCTGCACTTCTAAATAATGTTGTTACATTCGGGAGAACTTCTCGGTAATTGGCTGTTTGGTCATTTGCCGCAGAAGTTAGAGTCAAAATCGATTTTATCACAACGGTTCGGCTTCACCGATAAAAATGTAAATATTTTTTTCGCGCATAGGATACGCAATTCATCGGCTGCGTTTCTAAATAATGTTGCTACATTCGGGAGAACTTTTCGGTAATTGGCTGTTTGGTCATTTGCCGCAGAAGTTAGAGTCAAAATCAATTTTATCACAACGGTTCGGCTTCACCGATAAAAATGTAAATGTTTTTTTCGCGCATAGGATACGCAATCCATCGGCTGCACTTCTAAATAATGTTGTTACATTCGGGAGAACTTCTCGGTAATTGGCTGTTTGGTCATTTGCCGCAGAAGTTAGAGTCAAAATCGATTTTATCACAACGGTTCGGCTCCACCGATAAAAATGTAAATGTTTTTTTCGCGCATAGGATACGCAATTCATCGGCTGCACTTCTAAATAATGTTGTTACATTCGGGAGAACTTCTCGGTAATTGGCTGTTTGGTCATTTGCCGCAGAAGTTTGAGTCAAAATCAATTTTATCACAACGGTTCGGCTTCACCGATAAAAATGTAAATATTTTTTTCGCGCATAGGATACGCAATTCATCGGCTGCGTTTCTAAATAATGTTGTTACATTCGGGAGAACTTCTCGGTAATTGGCTGTTTGGTCATTTGCCGCAGAAATTAGAGTCAAAATCGATTTTATCACAACGGTTCGGCTTCACCGATAAAAATGTAAATATTTTTTTCGCGCATAGGATACGCAATTCATCGGCTGCCTTTCTAAATAATGTTGCTACATTCGGGAGAACTTTTCAGTAATTGGCTGTTTGGTCATTTGCCGCAGAAGTTAGAGTCAAAATCAATTTTATCACAACGGTTCGGCTTCACCGATAAAAATGTAAATGTTTTTTTCGCGCATAGGATACGCAATTCATCGGCTGCACTTCTAAATAATGTTGTTACATTCGGGAGAACTTCTCGGTAATTGGCTGTTTGGTCATTTGCCGCAGAAGTTAGAGTCAAAATCGATTTTATCACAACGGTTCGGCTTCACCGATAAAAATGTAAATATTTTTTTCGCGCACAGGATACGCAATTCATCGGCTGCGTTTCTAAATAATGTTGCTACATTCGGGAGAACTTTTCGGTAATTGGCTGTTTGGTCATTTGCCGCAGAAGTTAGAGTCAAAATCAATTTTATCACAACGGTTCGGCTTCACCGATAAAAATGTAAATGTTTTTTTCGCGCATAGGATACGCAATTCATCGGCTGCGTTTCTAAATAATGTTGTTACATTCGGGAGAACTTCTCGGTAATAGGCTGTTTGGTCATTTGCCGCATAAGTTAGAGTCAAAATCGATTTTATCACAACGATCTGTTCGGCTTCACCGATAAAAATGTGAATGTTTTTTTCGCGCATAGGATACGCAATTCATCGGCTGCGTTTCTAAATAATGTTGCTACATTCGGGAGAACTTTTCGGTAATTGGCTGTTTGGTCATTTGCCGCAGAAGTTAGAGTCAAAATCAATTTTATCACAACGGTTCGGCTTCACCGATAAAAATGTAAATGTTTTTTTCGCGCATAGGATACGCAATTCATCGGCTGCACTTCTAAATAATGTTGTTACATTCGGGAGAACTTCTCGGTAATTGGCTGTTTGGTCATTTGCCGCAGAAGTTAGAGTCAAAATCGATTTTATCACAACGGTTCGGCTTCACCGATAAAAATGTAAATATTTTTTTCGCGCATAGGATACGCAATTCATCGGCTGCACTTCTAAATAATGTTGTTACATTCGGGAGAACTTCTCGGTAATTGGCTGTTTGGTCATTTGCCGCAGAAGTTAGAGTCAAAATCGATTTTATCACAACGGTTCGGCTTCACCGATAAAAATGTAAATATTTTTTTCGCGCATAGGATACACAATTCATCGGCTGCACTTCTAAATAATGTTGTTACATTCGGGAGAACTTCTCGGTAATTGGCTGTTTGGTCATTTGCCGCAGAAGTTTGAGTCAAAATCAATTTTATCACAACGGTTCGGCTTCACTGATAAAAATGTAAATATTTTTTTCGCGCATAGGATACGCAATTCATCGGCTGCGTTTCTAAATAATGTTGTTACATTCGGGAGAACCTTTCGGTAATTGGCTGTTTGGTCATTTGCCGCAGAAGTTAGAGTCAAAATCGATTTTATCACAACGGTTCGGCTTCACCGATAAAAATGTAAATATTTTTTTCGCGCATAGGATACGCAATTCATCGGCTGCGTTTCTAAATAATGTTGCTACATTCGGGAGAACTTTTCGGTAATTGGCTGTTTGGTCATTTGCCGCAGAAGTTAGAGTCAAAATCAATTTTATCACAACGGTTCGGCTTCACCGATAAAAATGTAAATGTTTTTTTCGCGCATAGGATACGCAATTCATCGGCTGCACTTCTAAATAATGTTGTTACATTCGGGAGAACTTCTCGGTTATTGGCTGTTTGGTCATTTGCCGCAGAAGTTAGAGTCAAAATCGATTTTATCACAACGGTTCGGCTTCACCGATAAAAATGTAAATGTTTTTTTCGCGCATAGGATACGCAATTCATCGGCTGCACTTCTAAATAATGTTGTTACATTCGGGAGAACTTCTCGGTAATTGGCTGTTTGGTCATTTGCCGCAGAAGTTTGAGTCAAAATCAATTTTATCACAACGGTTCGGCTTCACCGATAAAAATGTAAATATTTTTTTCGCGCATAGGATACGCAATTCATCGGCTGCGTTTCTAAATAATGTTGTTACATTCGGGAGAACTTCTCGGTAATTGGCTGTTTGGTCATTTGCCGCAGAAGTTAGAGTCAAAATCGATTTTATCACAACGGTTCGGCTTCACCGATAAAAATGTAAATATTTTTTTCGCGCATAGGATACGCAATTCATCGGCTGCGTTTCTAAAAAATGTTGCTACATTCGGGAGAACTTTTCGGTAATTGGCTGTTTGGTCATTTGCCGCAGAAGTTAGAGTCAAAATCAATTTTATCACAACGGTTCGGCTTCACCGATAAAAATGTAAATGTTTTTTTCGCGCATAGGATACGCAATTCATCGGCTGCACTTCTAAATAATGTTGTTACATTCGGGAGAACTTCTCGGTAATTGGCTGTTTGGTCATTTGCCGCAGAAGTTAGAGTCAAAATCGATTTTATCACAACGGTTCGGCTTCACCGATAAAAATGTAAATGTTTTTTTCGCGCATAGGATACGCAATTCATCGGCTGCACTTCTAAATAATGTTGTTACATTCGGGAGAACTTCTCGGTAATTGGCTGTTTGGTCATTTGCCGCAGAAGTTAGAGTCAAAATCGATTTTATCACAACGGTTCGGCTTCACCGATAAAAATGTAAATATTTTTTTCGCGCATAGGATACGCAATTCATCGGCTGCGTTTCTAAATAATGTTGCTACATTCGGGAGAACTTTTCGGTAATTGGCTGTTTGGTCATTTGCCGCAGAAGTTAGAGTCAAAATCAATTTTATCACAACGGTTCGGCTTCACCGATAAAAATGTAAATGTTTTTTTCGCGCATAGGATACGCAATTCATTGGCTGCACCTATAAATAATGTTGTTACATTCGGGAGAACTTCTCGGTAATTGGTTGTTTGGTCATTTGCCGCAGAAGATAGAGTCAAAATCGATTTTATCACAACGGTTCGGCTTCACCGATAAAAATGTAAATATTTTTTTCGCGCATAGGATACGCAATTCATCGGCTACGTTTCTAAATAATGTTGTTACATTCGGGAGAACTTCTCGGTAATTGGCTGTTTGGTCATTTGCCGCAGAAGTTTGAGTCAAAATCGATTTTATCACAACGGTTCGGCTTCACCGATAAAAATGTAAATATTTTTTTCGCGCATAGGATACGCAATTCATCGGCTGCGTTACTAAATAATGTTGTTACATTCGGGAGAACTTCTCGGTAATTGGCTGTTTGGTCATTTGCCGCAGAAGTTAGAGTCAAAATCAATTTTATCACAACGGTTCGGCTTCACCGATAAAAATGTAAATGTTTTTTTCGCGAATAGGATACGCAATTCATCGGCTGCACTTCTAAATAATGTTGTTACATTCGGGAGAACTTCTCGGTAATTGGCTGTTTGGTCATTTGCCGCAGAAGTTAGAGTCAAAATCGATTTTATCACAACGGTTCGGCTTCACCGATAAAAATGTAAATATTTTTTTCGCGCATAGGATACGCAATTCATCGGCTGCGTTTCTGAATAATGTCGTTACATTCGGGAGAACTTCTCGGTAATTGGCTGTTTGGTCATTTGCCGCAGAAGTTAGAGTCAAAATCAATTTTATCACAACGGTTCGGCTTCACCGATAAAAATGTAAATGTTTTTTTCGCGAATAGGATACGCAATTCATCGGCTGCACTTCTAAATAATGTTGTTACATTCGGGAGAACTTCTCGGTAATTGGCTGTTTGGTCATTTGCCGCAGAAGTTAGAGTCAAAATCGATTTTATCACGACGGTTCGGCTTCACCGATAAAAATGTAAATGTTTTTTTCGCGCATAGGATACGCAATTCATTGGCTGCACTTATAAATAATGTTGTTACATTCGGGAGAACTTCTCGGTAATTGGCTGTTTGGTCATTTGCCGCAGAAGTTTGAGTCAAAATCAATTTTATCACAACGGTTCGGCTTCACCGATAAAAATGTAAATATTTTTTTCGCGCATAGGATACGCAATTCATCGGCTGCGTTTCTAAATAATGTTGTTACATTCGGGAGAACTTCTCGGTAATTGGCTGTTTGGTCATTTGCCGCAGAAGTTAGAGTCAAAATCAATTTTATCACAACGGTTCGGCTTCACCGATAAAAATGTAAATGTTTTTTTTTCGCGAATAGGATACGCAATTCATCGGCTGCACTTCTAAATAATGTTGTTACATTCGGGAGAACTTCTCGGTAATTGGCTGTTTGGTCATTTGCCGCAGAAGTTAGAGTCAAAATCGATTTTATCACGACGGTTCGGCTTCACCGATAAAAATGTAAATGTTTTTTTCGCGCATAGGATACGCAATTCATTGGCTGCACTTATAAATAATGTTGTTACATTCGGGAGAACTTCTCGGTAATTGGCTGTTTGGTCATTTGCCGCAGAAGTTTGAGTCAAAATCAATTTTATCACAACGGTTCGGCTTCACCGATAAAAATGTAAATATTTTTTTCGCGCATAGGATACGCAATTCATCGGCTGCGTTTCTAAATAATGTTGTTACATTCGGGAGAACTTCTCGGTAATTGGCTGTTTGGTCATTTGCCGCAGAAGTTAGAGTCAAAATCAATTTTATCACAACGGTTCGGCTTCACCGATAAAAATGTAAATGTTTTTTTCGCGAATAGGATACGCAATTCATCGGCTGCACTTCTAAATAATGTTGTTACATTCGGGAGAACTTCTCGGTAATTGGCTGTTTGGTCATTTGCCGCAGAAGTTAGAGTCAAAATCGATTTTATCACAACGGTTCGGCTTCACCGATAAAAATGTAAATATTTTTTCCGCGCATAGGATACGCAATTCATCGGCTGCGTTTCTGAATAATGTCGTTACATTCGGGAGAACTTCTCGGTAATTGGCTGTTTGGTCATTTGCCGCAGAAGTTAGAGTCAAAATCAATTTTATCACAACGGTTCGGCTTCACCGATAAAAATGTAAATGTTTTTTTCGCGAATAGGATACGCAATTCATCGGCTGCACTTCTAAATAATGTTGTTACATTCGGGAGAACTTCTCGGTAATTGGCTGTTTGGTCATTTGCCGCAGAAGTTAGAGTCAAAATCGATTTTATCACGACGGTTCGGCTTCACCGATAAAAATGTAAATGTTTTTTTCGCGCATAGGATACGCAATTCATTGGCTGCACTTATAAATAATGTTGTTACATTCGGGAGAACTTCTCGGTAATTGGCTGTTTGGTCATTTGCCGCAGAAGTTAGAGTAAAAATCGATTTTATCACAACGGTTCGGCTTCACCGATAAAAATGTAAATATTTTTTTCGCGCATAGGATACGCAATTCATTGGCTGCGTTTCTAAATAATGTTGCTACATTCGGGAGAACTTCTCGGTAATTGGCTGTTTGGTCATTTGCCGCAGAAGTTTGAGTCAAAATCGATTTTATCACAACGGTTCGGCTTCACCGATAAAAATGTAAATATTTTTTTCGCGCATAGGATACGCAATTCATCGGCTGCGTTTCTAAATAATGTTGCTACATTCGGGAGAACTTTTCGGTAATTGGCTGTTTGGTCATTTGCCGCGGAAGTTAGAGTCAAAATCAATTTTATCACAACGGTTCGGCTTCACCGATAAAAATGTAAATGTTTTTTTCGCGCATAGGATACGCAATTCATCGGCTGCACTTCTAAATAATGTTGTTACATTCGGGAGAACTTCTCGGTAATTGGCTGTTTGGTCATTTGCCGCAGAAGTTTGAGTCAAAATCGATTTTATCACAACGGTTCGGCTTCACCGATAAAAATGTAAATATTTTTTTCGCGCATAGGATACGCAATTCATCGGCTGCGTTTCTAAATAATGTTGCTACATTCGGGAGAACTTTTCGGTAATTGGCTGTTTGGTCATTTGCCGCAGAAGTTAGAGTCAAAATCAATTTTAGCACAACGGTTCGGCTTCACCGATAAAAATGTAAATGTTTTTTTCGCGCATAGGATACGCAATTCATCGGCTGCACTTCTAAATAATGTTGTTACATTCGGGAGAACTTCTCGGTAATTGAATGTTTGGTCATTTGCCGCAGAAGTTAGAGTCAAAATCGATTTTATCACAACGGTTCGGCTTCACCGATAAAAATGTAAATGTTTTTTTCGCGCATAGGATACGCAATTCATCGGCTGCACTTCTAAATAATGTTGTTACATTCGGGAGAACTTCTCGGTAATTGGCTGTTTGGTCATTTGCCGCAGAAGTTAGAGTCAAAATCGATTTTATCACAACGGTTCGGCTTCACCGATAAAAATGTAAATATTTTTTTCGCGCATAGGATACGCAATTCATCGGCTGCACTTCTAAATAATGTTGTTACATTCGGGAGAACTTCTCGGTAATTGGCTGTTTGGTCATTTGCCGCAGAAGTTGGAGTCAAAATCGATTTTATCACAACGGTTCGGCTTCACCGATAAAAATGTAAATATTTTTTTCGCGCATAGGATACACAATTCATCGGCTGCACTTCTAAATATTGTTGTTACATTCGGGAGAACTTCTCGGTAATTGGCTGTTTGGTCATTTGCCGCAGAAGTTTGAGTCAAAATCAATTTTATCACAACGGTTCGGCTTCACCGATAAAAATGTAAATATTTTTTTCGCGCATAGGATACGCAATTCATCGGCTGCGTTTCTAAATAATGTTGTTACATTCGGGAGAACTTCTCGGTAATTGGCTGTTTGGTCATTTGCCGCAGTAGTTAGAGTCAAAATCGATTTTATCACAACGGTTCGGCTTCACCGATAAAAATGTAAATATTTTTTTCGCGCATAGGATACGCAATTCATCGGCTGCGTTTCTAAATAATGTTGCTACATTCGGGAGAACTTTTCGGTAATTGGCTGTTTGGTCATTTGCCGCAGAAGTTAGAGTCAAAATCAATTTTATCACAACGGTTCGGCTTCACCGATAAAAATGTAAATGTTTTTTTCGCGCATAGGATACGCAATTCATCGGCTGCACTTCTAAATAATGTTGTTACATTCGGGAGAACTTCTCGGTAATTGGCTGTTTGGTCATTTGCCGCAGAAGTTTGAGTCAAAATCAATTTTATCACAACGGTTCGGCTTCACCGATAAAAATGTAAATATTTTTTTCGCGCATAGGATACGCAATTCATCGGCTGCGTTTCTAAATAATGTTGCTACATTCGGGAAAACTTTTCGGTAATTGGCTGTTTGGTCATTTGCCGCAGAAGTTAGAGTCAAAATCAATTTTATCACAACGGTTCGGCTTCACCGATAAAAATGTAAATGTTTTTTTCGCGCATAGGATACGCAATTCATCGGCTGCACTTCTAAATAATGTTGTTACATTCGGTAGAACTTCTCAGTAATTGGCTGTTTGGTCATTTGCCGCAGAAGTTAGAGTCAAAATCGATTTTATCACAACGGTTCGGCTTCACCGATAAAAATGTAAATGTTTTTTTCGCGCATAGGATACGCAATTCATCGGCTGCACTTCTAAATAATGTTGTTACATTCGGGAGAACTTCTCGGTAATTGGCTGTTTGGTCATTTGCCGCAGAAGTTAGAGTCAAAATCGATTTTATCACAACGGTTCGGCTTCACCGATAAAAATGTAAATATTTTTTTCGCGCATAGGATACGCAATTCATCGGCTGCGTTTCTAAATAATGTTGCTACATTCGGGAGAACTTTTCGGTAATTGGCTGTTTGGTCATTTGCCGCAGAAGTTAGAGTCAAAATCAATTTTATCACAACGGTTCGGCTTCACCGATAAAAATGTAAATGTTTTTTTCGCGCATAGGATACGCAATTCATCGGCTGCACTTCTAAATAATGTTGTTACATTCGGGAGAACTTCTCGGTAATTGGCTGTTTGGTCATTTGCCGCAGAAGTTAGAGTCAAAATCGATTTTATCACAACGGTTCCGCTTCATTGATAAAAATGTAAATATTTTTTTCGCGCATAGGATACGCAATTCATCGGCTGCGTTTCTAAATAATGTTGTTACATTCGGGAGAACTTCTCGGTAATTGGCTGTTTGGTCATTTGCCGCAGAAGTTAGAGTCAAAATCGATTTTATCACAACGGTTCGGCTTCACCGATAAAAATGTAAATATTTTTTTCGCGCATAGGATACGCAATTCATCGGCTGCGTTTCTAAATAATGTTGCTACATTCGGGAGAACTTTTCGGTAATTGGCTGTTTGGTCATTTGCCGCAGAAGTTAGAGTCAAAATCAATTTTATCACAACGGTTCGGCTTCACCGATAAAAATGTAAATGTTTTTTTCGCGCATAGGATACGCAATTCATCGGCTGCGTTTCTAAATAATGTTGTTACATTCGGGAGATCTTCTCGGTAATAGGCTGTTTGGTCATTTGCCGCATAAGTTAGAGTCAAAATCGATTTTATCACAACGATCTGTTCGGCTTCACCGATAAAAATGTGAATGTTTTTTTCGCGCATAGGATACGCAATTCATCGGCTGCGTTTCTAAATAATGTTGCTACATTCGGGAGAACTTTTCGGTAATTGGCTGTTTGGTCATTTGCCGCAGAAGTTAGAGTCAAAATCAATTTTATCACAACGGTTCGGCTTCACCGATAAAAATGTAAATGTTTTTTTCGCGCATAGGATACGCAATTCATCGGCTGCACTTCTGAATAATGTTGTTACATTCGGGAGAACTTCTCGGTAATTGGCTGTTTGGTCATTTGCCGCAGAAGTTAGAGTCAAAATCGATTTTATCACAACGGTTCGGCTTCACCGATAAAAATGTAAATATTTTTTTCGCGCATAGGATACGCAATTCATCGGCTGCGTTTCTAAATAATGTTGCTACATTCGGGAGAACTTTTCGGTAATTGGCTGTTTGGTCATTTGCCGCAGAAGTTAGAGTCAAAATCAATTTTATCACAACGGTTCGGCTTCACCGATAAAAATGTAAATGTTTTTTTCGCGCATAGGATACGCAATTCATCGGCTGCACTTCTAAATAATGTTGTTACATTCGGGAGAACTTCTCGGTAATTGGCTGTTTGGTCATTTGCCGCAGAAGTTAGAGTCAAAATCGATTTTATCACAACGGTTCGGCTTCACCGATAAAAATGTAAATATTTTTTTCGCGCATAGGATACGCAATTCATCGGCTGCGTTTCTAAATAATGTTGCTACATTCGGGAGAACTTCTCGGTAATTGGCTGTTTGGTCATTTGCCGCAGAAGTTTGAGTCAAAATCGATTTTATCACAACGGTTCGGCTTCACCGATAAAAATGTAAATATTTTTTTCGCGCATAGGATACGCAATTCATCGGCTGCGTTTCTAAATAATGTTGCTACATTCGGGAGAACTTTTCGGTAATTGGCTGTTTGGTCATTTGCCGCAGAAGTTAGAGTCAAAATCAATTTTATCACAACGGTTCGGCTTCACCGATAAAAATGTAAATGTTTTTTTCGCGCATAGGATACGCAATTCATCGGCTGCACTTCTAAATAATGTTGTTACATTCGGGAGAACTTCTCGGTAATTGGCTGTTTGGTCATTTGCCGCAGAAGTTTGAGTCAAAATCGATTTTATCACAACGGTTCGGCTTCACCGATAAAAATGTAAATATTTTTTTCGCGCATAGGATACGCAATTCATCGGCTGCGTTTCTAAATAATGTTGCTACATTCGGGAGAACTTTTCGGTAATTGGCTGTTTGGTCATTTGCCGCAGAAGTTAGAGTCAAAATCAATTTTATCACAACGGTTCGGCTTCACCGATAAAAATGTAAATGTTTTTTTCGCGCATAGGATACGCAATTCATCGGCTGCACTTCTAAATAATGTTGTTACATTCGGGAGAACTTTTCGACAATTGGCTGTTTGGTCATTTGCCGCAGAAGTTAGAGTCAAAATCAATTTTATCACAACGGTTCGGCTTCACCGATAAAAATGTAAATATTTTTTTCGCGCATAGGATACGCAATTCATTGGCTGCGTTTCTAAATAATGTTGTTACATTCGGGAGAACTTCTCGGTAATTGGCTGTTTGGTCATTTGCCGCAGAAGTTTGAGTCAAAATCAATTTTATCACAACGGTTCGGCTTCACCGATAAAAATGTAAATATTTTTTTCGCGCATAGGATACGCAATTCATCGGCTGCGTTTCTAAATAATGTTGCTACATTCGGGAGAACTTTTCGGTAATTGGCTGTTTGGTCATTTGCCGCAGAAGTTAGAGTCAAAATCAATTTTATCACAACGGTTCGGCTTCACCGATAAAAATGTAAATGTTTTTTTCGCGCATAGGATACGCAATTCATCGGCTGCACTTCTAAATAATGTTGTTACATTCGGGAGAACTTCTCGGTAATTGGCTGTTTGGTCATTTGCCGCAGAAGTTAGAGTCAAAATCGATTTTATCACAACGGTTCGGCTTCACCGATAAAAATGTAAATATTTTTTTCGCGCATAGGATACGCAATTCATCGGCTGCACTTCTAAATAATGTTGTTACATTCGGGAGAACTTTTCGACAATTGGCTGTTTGGTCATTTGCCGCAGAAGTTAGAGTCAAAATCAATTTTATCACAACGGTTCGGCTTCACCGATAAAAATGTAATAATTTTTTTCGCGCATAGGATACGCAATTCATTGGCTGCGTTTCTAAATAATGTTGTTACATTCGGGAGAACTTCTCGGTAATTGGCTGTTTGGTCATTTGCCGCAGAAGTTAGAGTCAAAATCAATTTTATCACAACGGTTCGGCTTCACCGATAAAAATGTAAATATTTTTTTCGCGCATAGGATACGCAATTCATCGGCTGCGTTTCTAAATAATGTTGCTACATTCGGGAGAACTTTTCGGTAATTGGCTGTTTGGTCATTTGCCGCAGAAGTTAGAGTCAAAATCAATTTTATCACAACGGTTCGGCTTCACCGATAAAAATGTAAATGTTTTTTTCGCGCATAGGATACGCAATTCATTGGCTGCACTTATAAATAATGTTGTTACATTCGGGAGAACTTCTCGGTAATTGGCTGTTTGGTCATTTGCCGCAGAAGTTAGAGTCAAAATCGATTTTATCACAACGGTTCGGCTTCACCGATAAAAATGTAAATTTTTTTTTCGCGCATAGGATACGCAATTCATCGGCTACGTTTCTAAATAATGTTGTTACATTCGGGAGAACTTCTCGGTAATTGGCTGTTTGGTCATTTGCCGCAGAAGTTTGAGTCAAAATCGATTTTATCACAACGGTTCGGCTTCACCGATAAGAATGTAAATATTTTTTTCGCGCATAGGATACGCAATTCATCGGCTGCGTTACTAAATAATGTTGTTACATTCGGGAGAACTTCTCGGTAATTGGCTGTTTGGTCATTTGCCGCAGAAGTTAGAGTCAAAATCAATTTTATCACAACGGTTCGGCTTCACCGATAAAAATGTAAATGTTTTTTTCGCGAATAGGATACGCAATTCATCGGCTGCACTTCTAAATAATGTTGTTACATTCGGGAGAACTTCTCGGTAATTGGCTGTTTGGTCATTTGCCGCAGAAGTTGGAGTCAAAATCGATTTTATCACAACGGTTCGGCTTCACCGATAAAAATGTAAATGTTTTTTTCGCGCATAGGATACGCAATTCATTGGCTGCACTTATAAATAATGTTGTTACATTCGGGAGAACTCCTCGGTAATTGGCTGTTTGGTCATTTGCCGCAGAAGTTTGAGTCAAAATCAATTTTATCACAACGGTTCGGCTTCACCGATAAAAATGTAAATATTTTTTTCGCGCATAGGATACGCAATTCATCGGCTGCGTTTCTAAATAATGTTGCTACATTCGGGAGAACTTTTCGGTAATTGGCTGTTTGGTCATTTGCCGCAGAAGTTAGAGTCAAAATCAATTTTATCACAACGGTTCGGCTTCACCGATAAAAATGTAAATGTTTTTTTCGCGCATAGGATACGCAATTCATCGGCTGCACTTCTAAATAATGTTGTTACATTCGGGAGAACTTCTCGGTAATTGGCTGTTTGGTCATTTGCCGCAGAAGTTAGAGTCAAAATCGATTTTATCACAACGGTTCGGCTTCACCGATAAAAATGTAAATATTTTTTTCGCGCATAGGATACGCAATTCATCGACTGCGTTTCTAAATAATGTTGTTACATTCGGGAGAACTTCTCGGTAATTGGCTGTTTGGTCATTTGCCGCAGAAGTTAGAGTCAAAATCGATTTTATCACAACGGTTCGGCTTCACCGATAAAAATGTAAATATTTGTTTCGCGCATAGGATACGCAATTCATCGGCTGCGTTTCTAAATAATGTTGTTACATTCGGGAGAACTTCTCGGTAATTGGCTGTTTGGTCATTTGCCGCAGAAGTTAGAGTCAAAATCGATTTTATCACAACGGTTCGGCTTCACCGATAAAAATGTAAATATTTTTTTCGCGCATAGGATACGCAATTCATCGGCTGCGTTTCTAAATAATGTTGCTACATTCGGGAGAACTTTTCGGTAATTGGCTGTTTGGTCATTTGCCGCAGAAGTTAGAGTCAAAATCAATTTTATCACAACGGTTCGGCTTCACCGATAAAAATGTAAATGTTTTTTTCGCGCATAGGATACGCAATTCATCGGCTGCACTTCTAAATAATGTTGTTACATTCGGGAGAACTTCTCGGTAATTGGCTGTTTGGTCATTTGCCGCAGAAGTTAGAGTCAAAATCGATTTTATCACAACGGTTCGGCTTCACCGATAAAAATGTAAATATTTTTTTCGCGCATAGGATACGCAATTCATCGGCTGCACTTCTAAATAATGTTGTTACATTCGGGAGAACTTTTCGACAATTGGCTGTTTGGTCATTTGCCGCAGAAGTTAGAGTCAAAATCAATTTTATCACAACGGTTCGGCTTCACCGATAAAAATGTAATAATTTTTTTCGCGCATAGGATACGCAATTCATTGGCTGCGTTTCTAAATAATGTTGTTACATTCGGGAGAACTTCTCGGTAATTGGCTGTTTGGTCATTTGCCGCAGAAGTTAGAGTCAAAATCAATTTTATCACAACGGTTCGGCTTCACCGATAAAAATGTAAATATTTTTTTCGCGCATAGGATACGCAATTCATCGGCTGCGTTTCTAAATAATGTTGCTACATTCGGGAGAACTTTTCGGTAATTGGCTGTTTGGTCATTTGCCGCAGAAGTTAGAGTCAAAATCAATTTTATCACAACGGTTCGGCTTCACCGATAAAAATGTAAATGTTTTTTTCGCGCATAGGATACGCAATTCATTGGCTGCACTTATAAATAATGTTGTTACATTCGGGAGAACTTCTCGGTAATTGGCTGTTTGGTCATTTGCCGCAGAAGTTAGAGTCAAAATCGATTTTATCACAACGGTTCGGCTTCACCGATAAAAATGTAAATTTTTTTTTCGCGCATAGGATACGCAATTCATCGGCTACGTTTCTAAATAATGTTGTTACATTCGGGAGAACTTCTCGGTAATTGGCTGTTTGGTCATTTGCCGCAGAAGTTTGAGTCAAAATCGATTTTATCACAACGGTTCGGCTTCACCGATAAGAATGTAAATATTTTTTTCGCGCATAGGATACGCAATTCATCGGCTGCGTTACTAAATAATGTTGTTACATTCGGGAGAACTTCTCGGTAATTGGCTGTTTGGTCATTTGCCGCAGAAGTTAGAGTCAAAATCAATTTTATCACAACGGTTCGGCTTCACCGATAAAAATGTAAATGTTTTTTTCGCGAATAGGATACGCAATTCATCGGCTGCACTTCTAAATAATGTTGTTACATTCGGGAGAACTTCTCGGTAATTGGCTGTTTGGTCATTTGCCGCAGAAGTTGGAGTCAAAATCGATTTTATCACAACGGTTCGGCTTCACCGATAAAAATGTAAATGTTTTTTTCGCGCATAGGATACGCAATTCATTGGCTGCACTTATAAATAATGTTGTTACATTCGGGAGAACTCCTCGGTAATTGGCTGTTTGGTCATTTGCCGCAGAAGTTTGAGTCAAAATCAATTTTATCACAACGGTTCGGCTTCACCGATAAAAATGTAAATATTTTTTTCGCGCATAGGATACGCAATTCATCGGCTGCGTTTCTAAATAATGTTGCTACATTCGGGAGAACTTTTCGGTAATTGGCTGTTTGGTCATTTGCCGCAGAAGTTAGAGTCAAAATCAATTTTATCACAACGGTTCGGCTTCACCGATAAAAATGTAAATGTTTTTTTCGCGCATAGGATACGCAATTCATCGGCTGCACTTCTAAATAATGTTGTTACATTCGGGAGAACTTCTCGGTAATTGGCTGTTTGGTCATTTGCCGCAGAAGTTAGAGTCAAAATCGATTTTATCACAACGGTTCGGCTTCACCGATAAAAATGTAAATATTTTTTTCGCGCATAGGATACGCAATTCATCGACTGCGTTTCTAAATAATGTTGTTACATTCGGGAGAACTTCTCGGTAATTGGCTGTTTGGTCATTTGCCGCAGAAGTTAGAGTCAAAATCGATTTTATCACAACGGTTCGGCTTCACCGATAAAAATGTAAATATTTGTTTCGCGCATAGGATACGCAATTCATCGGCTGCGTTTCTAAATAATGTTGTTACATTCGGGAGAACTTCTCGGTAATTGGCTGTTTGGTCATTTGCCGCAGAAGTTAGAGTCAAAATCGATTTTATCACAACGGTTCGGCTTCACCGATAAAAATGTAAATATTTTTTTCGCGCATAGGATACGCAATTCATCGGCTGCGTTTCTAAATAATGTTGCTACATTCGGGAGAACTTTTCGGTAATTGGCTGTTTGGTCATTTGCCGCAGAAGTTAGAGTCAAAATCAATTTTATCACAACGGTTCGGCTTCACCGATAAAAATGTAAATGTTTTTTTCGCGCATAGGATACGCAATTCATCGGCTGCACTTCTAAATAATGTTGTTACATTCGGGAGAACTTCTCGGTAATTGGCTGTTTGGTCATTTGCCGCAGAAGTTAGAGTCAAAATCGATTTTATCACAACGGTTCGGCTTCACCGATAAAAATGTAAATATTTTTTTCGCGCATAGGATACGCAATTCATCGGCTGCGTTTCTAAATAATGTTGCTACATTCGGGAGAACTTCTCGGTAATTGGCTGTTTGGTCATTTGCCGCAGAAGTTTGAGTCAAAATCGATTTTATCACAACGGTTCGGCTTCACCGATAAAAATGTAAATATTTTTTTCGCGCATAGGATACGCAATTCATCGGCTGCGTTTCTAAATAATGTTGCTACATTCGGGAGAACTTTTCGACAATTGGCTGTTTGGTCATTTGCCGCAGAAGTTAGAGTCAAAATCAATTTTATCACAACGGTTCGGCTTCACCGATAAAAATGTAAATGTTTTTTTCGCGCATAGGATACGCAATTCATCGGCTGCACTTCTAAATAATGTTGTTACATTCGGGAGAACTTCTCGGTAATTGGCTGTTTGGTCATTTGCCGCAGAAGTTTGAGTCAAAATCGATTTTATCACAACGGTTCGGCTTCACCGATAAAAATGTAAATATTTTTTTCGCGCATAGGATACGCAATTCATCGGCTGCGTTTCTAAATAATGTTGCTACATTCGGGAGAACTTTTCGGTAATTGGCTGTTTGGTCATTTGCCGCAGAAGTTAGAGTCAAAATCAATTTTATCACAACGGTTCGGCTTCACCGATAAAAATGTAAATGTTTTTTTCGCGCATAGGATACGCAATTCATCGGCTGCACTTCTAAATAATGTTGTTACATTCGGGAGAACTTCTCGGTAATTGGCTGTTTGGTCATTTGCCACAGAAGTTAGAGTCAAAATCGATTTTATCACAACGGTTCGGCTTCACCGATAAAAATGTAAATATTTTTTTCGCGCATAGGATACGCAATTCATCGGCTGCGTTTCTAAATAATGTTGCTACATTCGGGAGAACTTTTCGGTAATTGGCTGTTTGGTCATTCGCCGCAGAAGTTAGAGTCAAAATCAATTTTAGCACAACGGTTCGGCTTCACCGATAAAAATGTAAATGTTTTTTTCGCGCATAGGATACGCAATTCATCGGCTGCACTTCTAAATAATGTTGTTACATTCGGGAGAACTTCTCGGTAATTGAATGTTTGGTCATTTGCCGCAGAAGTTAGAGTCAAAATCGATTTTATCACAACGGTTCGGCTTCACCGATAAAAATGTAAATATTTTTTTCGCGCATAGGATACGCAATTCATCGGCTGCGTTTCTAAATAATGTTGCTACATTCGGGAGAACTTTTCGGTAATTGGCTGTTTGGTCATTTGCCGCAGAAGTTAGAGTCAAAATCAATTTTATCACAACGGTTCGGCTTCACCGATAAAAATGTAAATGTTTTTTTCGCGCATAGGATACGCAATTCATCGGCTGCACTTCTAAATAATGTTGTTACATTCGGGAGAACTTCTCGGTAATTGGCTGTTTGGTCATTTGCCGCAGAAGTTAGAGTCAAAATCGATTTTATCACAACGGTTCGGCTTCACCGATAAAAATGTAAATGTTTTTTTCGCGCATAGGATACGCAATTCATCGGCTGCGTTTCTAAATAATGTTGTTACATTCGGGAGAACTTCTCGGTAATTGGCTGTTTGGTTATTTGCCGCAGAAGTTAGAGTCAAAATCGATTTTATCACACCGGTTCGGCCTCACCGATAAAAATGTAAATATTTTTTTCGCGCATAGGATACGCAATTCATCGGCTGCGTTTCTAAGTAATGTTGTTACTTTCGGGAGAACTTCTCGGTAATTGGCTGTTTGGTCATTTGCCGCAGAAGTTAGAGTCAAAATCGATTTTATCACAACGATCTGTTCGGCTTCACCGATGAAAATGTAAATGTTTTTTTTCGCGCATAGGATACGCAACTCATCGGCTGCGTTTCTAAATAATGTTGTTACATTCGGGAGAACTTCTCGGTAATTGGCTGTTTGGTTATTTGCCGCAGAAGTTAGAGTCAAAATCGATTTTATCACAACGATCTGTTCGGCTTCACCGATAAAAATGTAAATGTTTTTTTTCGCGCATAGGATACGCAGTTCATCGGCTGCGTTTCTAAATAATGTTGTTACATTTGGGAGAACTTCTAGGTAATTGGCTGTTTGGTCATTTGCCGCAGAAGTTAGAGTCAAAATCGATTTTATCACACCGGTTCGGCTTCACCGATAAAAATGTAAATGTTTTTTCCGCGCATAGGATACGCATTTCATCGGCTGCGTTTCTAAATAATGTTGTTACATTCGGGAGAACTTCTCGGTAATAGGCTGTTTGGTCATTTGCCGCAGAAGTTAGAGTCAAAATCGATTTTATCACAACGGTTCGGCTTCACCGATAAAAATGTAAATATTTTTTTCGCGCATAGGATACGCAATTCATTGGCTGCGTTTCTAAATAATGTTGTTACATTCGGGACAACTTCTCGGTAATTGGCTGTTTGGTCATTTGCCGCAGAAGTTAGAGTCAAAATCGATTTTATCACAACGATCGCTTCACCGATAAAAATGTGAATGTTTTTTTCGCGCATAGGATACGCAATTCATCGGCTGCGTTTCTTAATAATGTTGTTACATTCGGGAGAACTTCTCGGTAATAGGCTGTTTGGTCATTTGCCGCAGAAGTTAGAGTCAAAATCGATTTTATCACAACGATCGCTTCACCGATAAAAATGTGAATGTTTTTTTCGCGCATAGGATACGCAATTCATCGGCTGCGTTTCTGAATAATGTTGTTTCATCCGGGAGAACTTCTCAGTAATTGGCTGTTTGGTCATTTGCCGCAGAAGTTAGAGTCAAAATCGATTTTATCACAACGATCTGTTCGGCTTCACCGATAAAAATGTAAATGTTTTTTTCGCGCATAGGATACGCAGTTCATCGGCTGCGTTTCTAAATAATGTTGTTACATTCGGGAGAACTTCTAGGTAATTGGCTGTTTGGTCATTTGCCGCAGAAGTCAGAGTCAAAATCGATTTTATCACACCGGTTCGGCTTCACCGATAAAAATGTAAATGTTTTTTTCGCGCATAGGATACGCAATTCATCGGCTGCGTTTCTAAATAATGTTGTTACATTCGGGAGAACTTCTCGGTAATTGGCTGCTTGGTCATTTGCCGCAGAAGTTAGAGTCAAAATCGATTTTATCACAACGGTTCGGCTTCACCGATAAAAATGTAAATATTTTTTTCGCGCATAGGATACGCAATTCATCGGCTGCGTTTCTAAGTAATGTTGTTACATTCGGGAGAACTTCTCGGTAATTGGCTGTTTGGTCATTTGCCGCAGAAGTTAGAGTCAAAATCGATTTCATCACAACGATCTGTTCGGCTTCACCGATAAAAATGTAAATGTTTTTTTCGCGCATAGGATACGCAATTCATCGGCTGCGTTTCTAAATAATGTTGTTACATTCGGGAGAACTTCTCGGTAATTGGCTGTTTGGTCATTTGCCGCAGAAGTTAGAGTCAAAATCGATTTTATCACAACGATCTGTTCGGCTTCACCGATAAAAATGTAAATGTTTTTTTCGCGCATAGGATACGCAATTCATCGGCTGCACTTCTAAATAATGTTGTTACATTCGGGAGAACTTCTCGGTAATTGGCTGTTTGGTCATTTGCCGCAGAAGTTAGAGTCAAAATCAATTTTATCACAACGGTTCGGCTTCACCGATAAAAATGTAAATGTTTTTTTCGCGCATAGGATACGCAATTCATTGGCTGCACTTATAAATAATGTTGTTACATTCGGGAGAACTTCTCGGTAATTGGCTGTTTGGTCATTTGCCGCAGAAGTTAGAGTCAAAATCGATTTTATCACAACGGTTCGGCTTCACCGATAAAAATGTAAATATTTTTTTCGCGCATAGGATACGCAATTCATCGGCTACGTTTCTAAATAATGTTGTTACATTCGGGAGAACTTCTCGGTAATTGGCTGTTTGGTCATTTGCCGCAGAAGTTTGAGTCAAAATCGATTTTATCACAACGGTTCGGCTTCACCGATAAAAATGTAAATATTTTTTTCGCGCATAGGATACGCAATTCATCGGCTGCGTTACTAAATAATGTTGTTACATTCGGGAGAACTTTTCGGTAATTGGCTGTTTGGTCATTTGCCGCAGAAGTTAGAGTCAAAATCAATTTTATCACAACGGTTCGGCTTCACCGATAAAAATGTAAATGTTTTTTTCGCGAATAGGATCCGCAATTCATCGGCTGCACTTCTAAATAATGTTGTTACATTCGGGAGAACTTCTCGGTAATTGGCTGTTTGGTCATTTGCCGCAGAAGTTGGAGTCAAAATCGATTTTATCACAACGGTTCGGCTTCACCGATAAAAATGTAAATGTTTTTTTCGCGCATAGGATACGCAATTCATTGGCTGCACTTATAAATAATGTTGTTACATTCGGGAGAACTCCTCGGTGATTGGCTGTTTGGTCATTTGCCGCAGAAGTTTGAGTCAAAATCAATTTTATCACAACGGTTCGGCTTCACCGATAAAAATGTAAATATTTTTTTCGCGCATAGGATACGCAATTCATCGGCTGCGTTTCTAAATAATGTTGCTACATTCGGGAGAACTTTTCGGTAATTGGCTGTTTGGTCATTTGCCGCAGAAGTTAGAGTCAAAATCAATTTTATCACAACGGTTCGGCTTCACCGATAAAAATGTAAATGTTTTTTTCGCGCATAGGATACGCAATTCATCGGCTGCACTTCTAAATAATGTTGTTACATTCGGGAGAACTTCTCGGTAATTGGCTGTTTGGTCATTTGCCGCAGAAGTTAGAGTCAAAATCGATTTTATCACAACGGTTCGGCTTCACCGATAAAAATGTAAATATTTTTTTCGCGCATAGGATACGCAATTCATCGACTGCGTTTCTAAATAATGTTGTTACATTCGGGAGAACTTCTCGGTAATTGGCTGTTTGGTCATTTGCCGCAGAAGTTTGAGTCAAAATCGATTTTATCACAACGGTTCGGCTTCACCGATAAAAATGTAAATATTTTTTTCGCGCATAGGATACGCAATTCATCGGCTGCGTTTCTAAATAATGTTGTTACATTCGGGAGAACTTCTCGGTAATTGGCTGTTTGGTCATTTGCCGCAGAAGTTAGAGTCAAAATCAATTTTATCACAACGGTTCGGCTTCACCGATAAAAATGTAAATGTTTTTTTCGCGCATAGGATACGCAATTCATCGGCTGCACTTCTAAATAATGTTGTTACATTCGGGAGAACTTCTCGGTAATTGGCTGTTTGGTCATTTGCCGCAGAAGTTAGAGTCAAAATCGATTTTATCACAACGGTTCGGCTTCACCGATAAAAATGTAAATATTTGTTTCGCGCATAGGATACGCAATTCATCGGCTGCGTTTCTAAATAATGTTGTTACATTCGGGAGAACTTCTCGGTAATTGGCTGTTTGGTCATTTGCCGCAGAAGTTAGAGTCAAAATCGATTTTATCACAACGGTTCGGCTTCACCGATAAAAATGTAAATATTTTTTTCGCGCATAGGATACGCAATTCATCGGCTGCGTTTCTAAATAATGTTGCTACATTCGGGAGAACTTTTCGGTAATTGGCTGTTTGGTCATTTGCCGCAGAAGTTAGAGTCAAAATCAATTTTATCACAACGGTTCGGCTTCACCGATAAAAATGTAAATGTTTTTTTCGCGCATAGGATACGCAATTCATCGGCTGCACTTCTAAATAATGTTGTTACATTCGGGAGAACTTCTCGGTAATTGGCTGTTTGGTCATTTGCCGCAGAAGTTAGAGTCAAAATCGATTTTATCACAACGGTTCGGCTTCACCGATAAAAATGTAAATATTTTTTTCGCGCATAGGATACGCAATTCATCGGCTGCGTTTCTAAATAATGTTGCTACATTCGGGAGAACTTCTCGGTAATTGGCTGTTTGGTCATTTGCCGCAGAAGTTTGAGTCAAAATCGATTTTATCACAACGGTTCGGCTTCACCGATAAAAATGTAAATATTTTTTTCGCGCATAGGATACGCAATTCATCGGCTGCGTTTCTAAATAATGTTGCTACATTCGGGAGAACTTTTCGGTAATTGGCTGTTTGGTCATTCGCCGCAGAAGTTAGAGTCAAAATCAATTTTAGCACAACGGTTCGGCTTCACCGATAAAAATGTAAATGTTTTTTTCGCGCATAGGATACGCAATTCATCGGCTGCACTTCTAAATAATGTTGTTACATTCGGGAGAACTTCTCGGTAATTGGCTGTTTGGTCATTTGCCGCAGAAGTTTGAGTCAAAATCGATTTTATCACAACGGTTCGGCTTCACCGATAAAAATGTAAATGTTTTTTTCGCGCATAGGATACGCAATTCATCGGCTGCACTTCTAAATAATGTTGTTACATTCGGGAGAACTTCTCGGTAATTGGCTGTTTGGTCATTTGCCGCAGAAGTTTGAGTCAAAATCGATTTTATCACAACGGTTCGGCTTCACCGATAAAAATGTAAATATTTTTTTCGCGCATAGGATACGCAATTCATCGGCTGCGTTTCTAAATAATGTTGCTACATTCGGGAGAACTTTTCGGTAATTGGCTGTTTGGTCATTTGCCGCAGAAGTTAGAGTCAAAATCAATTTTATCACAACGGTTCGGCTTCACCGATAAAAATGTAAATGTTTTTTTCGCGCATAGGATACGCAATTCATCGGCTGCACTTCTAAATAATGTTGTTACATTCGGGAGAACTTCTCGGTAATTGGCTGTTTGGTCATTTGCCGCAGAAGTTTGAGTCAAAATCGATTTTATCACAACGGTTCGGCTTCACCGATAAAAATGTAAATATTTTTTTCGCGCATAGGATACGCAATTCATTGGCTGCGTTTCTAAATAATGTTGCTACATTCGGGAGAACTTTTCGGTAATTGGCTGTTTGGTCATTTGCCGCAGAAGTTAGAGTCAAAATCAATTTTATCACAACGGTTCGGCTTCACCGATAAAAATGTAAATGTTTTTTTCGCGCATAGGATACGCAATTCATCGGCTGCACTTCTAAATAATGTTGTTACATTCGGGAGAACTTCTCGGTAATTGGCTGTTTGGTCATTTGCCACAGAAGTTAGAGTCAAAATCGATTTTATCACAACGGTTCGGCTTCACCGATAAAAATGTAAATATTTTTTTCGCGCATAGGATACGCAATTCATCGGCTGCGTTTCTAAATAATGTTGCTACATTCGGGAGAACTTTTCGGTAATTGGCTGTTTGGTCATTCGCCGCAGAAGTTAGAGTCAAAATCAATTTTAGCACAACGGTTCGGCTTCACCGATAAAAATGTAAATGTTTTTTTCGCGCATAGGATACGCAATTCATCGGCTGCACTTCTAAATAATGTTGTTACATTCGGGAGAACTTCTCGGTAATTGAATGTTTGGTCATTTGCCGCAGAAGTTAGAGTCAAAATCGATTTTATCACAACGGTTCGGCTTCACCGATAAAAATGTAAATATTTTTTTCGCGCATAGGATACGCAATTCATCGGCTGCGTTTCTAAATAATGTTGCTACATTCGGGAGAACTTTTCGGTAATTGGCTGTTTGGTCATTTGCCGCAGAAGTTAGAGTCAAAATCAATTTTATCACAACGGTTCGGCTTCACCGATAAAAATGTAAATGTTTTTTTCGCGCATAGGATACGCAATTCATCGGCTGCACTTCTAAATAATGTTGTTACATTCGGGAGAACTTCTCGGTAATTGGCTGTTTGGTCATTTGCCGCAGAAGTTAGAGTCAAAATCGATTTTATCACAACGGTTCGGCTTCACCGATAAAAATGTAAATGTTTTTTTCGCGCATAGGATACGCAATTCATCGGCTGCACTTCTAAATAATGTTGTTACATTCGGGAGAACTTCTCGGTAATTGGCTGTTCGGTCATTTGCCGCAGAAGTTAGAGTCAAAATCGATTTTATCACAACGGTTCGGCTTCACCGATAAAAATGTAAATGTTTTTTTCGCGCATAGGATACGCAATTCATCGGCTGCACTTCTAAATAATGTTGTTACATTCGGGAGAACTTCTCGGTAATTGGCTGTTTGGTCATTTGCCGCAGGAGTTAGAGTCAAAATCGATTTTATCACAACGGTTCGGCTTCACCGATAAAAATGTAAATATTTTTTTCGCGCATAGGATACGCAATTCAACGGCTGCGTTTCTAAATAATGTTGTTACATTCGGGAGAACTTCTCGGTAATTGGCTGTTTGGTCATTTGCCGCAGAAGTTTGAGTCAAAATCGATTTTATCACAACGGTTCGGCTTCACCGATAAAAATGTAAATATTTTTTTCGCGCATAGGATACGCAATTCATCGGCTGCGTTTCTAAATAATGTTGCTACATTCGGGAGAACTTTTCGGTAATTGGCTGTTTGGTCATTTGCCGCAGAAGTTAGAGTCAAAATCAATTTTATCACAACGGATCGGCTTCACCGATAAAAATGTAAATGTTTTTTTCGCGCATAGGATACGCAATTCATCGGCTGCACTTCTAAATAATGTTGTTACATTCGGGAGAACTTCTCGGTAATTAGCTGTTTGGTCATTTGCCGCAGAAGTTAGAGTCAAAATCGATTTTATCACAACGGTTCGGCTTCACCGATAAAAATGTAAATATTTTTTTCGCGCATAGGATACGCAATTCATCGGCTGCACTTCTAAATAATGTTGTTACATTCGGGAGAACTTCTCGGTAATTGGCTGTTTGGTCATTTGCCGCAGAAGTTAGAGTCAAAATCGATTTTATCACAACGGTTCGGCTTCACCGATAAAAATGTAAATATTTTTTTCGCGCATAGGATACGCAATTCATCGGCTGCACTTCTAAATAATGTTGTTACATTCGGGAGAACTTCTCGGTAATTGGCTGTTTGGTCATTTGCCGCAGAAGTTGGAGTCAAAATCGATTTTATCACAACGGTTCGGCTTCACCGATAAAAATGTAAATATTTTTTTCGCGCATAGGATACACAATTCATCGGCTGCACTTCTAAATAATGTTGTTACATTCGGGAGAACTTCTCGGTAATTGGCTGTTTGGTCATTTGCCGCAGAAGTTTGAGTCAAAATCAATTTTATCACAACGGTTCGGCTTCACCGATAAAAATGTAAATATTTTTTTCGCGCATAGGATACGCAATTCATCGGCTGCGTTTCTAAATAATGTTGTTACATTCGGGAGAACTTCTCGGTAATTGGCTGTTTGGTCATTTGCCGCAGTAGTTAGAGTCAAAATCGATTTTATCACAACGGTTCGGCTTCACCGATAAAAATGTAAATATTTTTTTCGCGCATAGGATACGCAATTCATCGGCTGCGTTTCTAAATAATGTTGCTACATTCGGGAGAACTTTTCGGTAATTGGCTGTTTGGTCATTTGCCGCAGAAGTTAGAGTCAAAATCAATTTTATCACAACGGTTCGGCTTCACCGATAAAAATGTAAATGTTTTTTTCGCGCATAGGATACGCAATTCATCGGCTGCACTTCTAAATAATGTTGTTACATTCGGGAGAACTTCTCGGTAATTGGCTGTTTGGTCATTTGCCGCAGAAGTTTGAGTCAAAATCAATTTTATCACAACGGTTCGGCTTCACCGATAAAAATGTAAATATTTTTTTCGCGCATAGGATACGCAATTCATCGGCTGCGTTTCTAAATAATGTTGCTACATTCGGGAAAACTTTTCGGTAATTGGCTGTTTGGTCATTTGCCGCAGAAGTTAGAGTCAAAATCAATTTTATCACAACGGTTCGGCTTCACCGATAAAAATGTAAATGTTTTTTTCGCGCATAGGATACGCAATTCATCGGCTGCACTTCTAAATAATGTTGTTACATTCGGTAGAACTTCTCAGTAATTGGCTGTTTGGTCATTTGCCGCAGAAGTTAGAGTCAAAATCGATTTTATCACAACGGTTCGGCTTCACCGATAAAAATGTAAATGTTTTTTTCGCGCATAGGATACGCAATTCATCGGCTGCACTTCTAAATAATGTTGTTACATTCGGGAGAACTTCTCGGTAATTGGCTGTTTGGTCATTTGCCGCAGAAGTTAGAGTCAAAATCGATTTTATCACAACGGTTCGGCTTCACCGATAAAAATGTAAATATTTTTTTCGCGCATAGGATACGCAATTCATCGGCTGCGTTTCTAAATAATGTTGCTACATTCGGGAGAACTTTTCGGTAATTGGCTGTTTGGTCATTTGCCGCAGAAGTTAGAGTCAAAATCAATTTTATCACAACGGTTCGGCTTCACCGATAAAAATGTAAATGTTTTTTTCGCGCATAGGATACGCAATTCATCGGCTGCACTTCTAAATAATGTTGTTACATTCGGGAGAACTTCTCGGTAATTGGCTGTTTGGTCATTTGCCGCAGAAGTTAGAGTCAAAATCGATTTTATCACAACGGTTCCGCTTCATTGATAAAAATGTAAATATTTTTTTCGCGCATAGGATACGCAATTCATCGGCTGCGTTTCTAAATAATGTTGTTACATTCGGGAGAACTTCTCGGTAATTGGCTGTTTGGTCATTTGCCGCAGAAGTTAGAGTCAAAATCGATTTTATCACAACGGTTCGGCTTCACCGATAAAAATGTAAATATTTTTTTCGCGCATAGGATACGCAATTCATCGGCTGCGTTTCTAAATAATGTTGTTACATTCGGGAGATCTTCTCGGTAATAGGCTGTTTGGTCATTTGCCGCATAAGTTAGAGTCAAAATCGATTTTATCACAACGATCTGTTCGGCTTCACCGATAAAAATGTGAATGTTTTTTTCGCGCATAGGATACGCAATTCATCGGCTGCGTTTCTAAATAATGTTGCTACATTCGGGAGAACTTTTCGGTAATTGGCTGTTTGGTCATTTGCCGCAGAAGTTAGAGTCAAAATCAATTTTATCACAACGGTTCGGCTTCACCGATAAAAATGTAAATGTTTTTTTCGCGCATAGGATACGCAATTCATCGGCTGCACTTCTAAATAATGTTGTTACATTCGGGAGAACTTCTCGGTAATTGGCTGTTTGGTCGTTTGCCGCAGAAGTTAGAGTCAAAATCGATTTTATCACAACGGTTCGGCTTCACCGATAAAAATGTAAATATTTTTTTCGCGCATAGGATACGCAATTCATCGGCTGCGTTTCTAAATAATGTTGCTACATTCGGGAGAACTTCTCGGTAATTGGCTGTTTGGTCATTTGCCGCAGAAGTTTGAGTCAAAATCGATTTTATCACAACGGTTCGGCTTCACCGATAAAAATGTAAATATTTTTTTCGCGCATAGGATACGCAATTCATCGGCTGCGTTTCTAAATAATGTTGCTACATTCGGGAGAACTTTTCGGTAATTGGCTGTTTGGTCATTTGCCGCAGAAGTTAGAGTCAAAATCAATTTTATCACAACGGTTCGGCTTCACCGATAAAAATGTAAATGTTTTTTTCGCGCATAGGATACGCAATTCATCGGCTGCACTTCTAAATAATGTTGTTACATTCGGGAGAACTTCTCGGTAATTGGCTGTTTGGTCATTCGCCGCAGAAGTTTGAGTCAAAATCGATTTTATCACAACGGTTCGGCTTCACCGATAAAAATGTAAATATTTTTTTCGCGCATAGGATACGCAATTCATCGGCTGCGTTTCTAAATAATGTTGCTACATTCGGGAGAACTTTTCGGTAATTGGCTGTTTGGTCATTTGCCGCAGAAGTTAGAGTCAAAATCAATTTTATCACAACGGTTCGGCTTCACCGATAAAAATGTAAATGTTTTTTTCGCGCATAGGATACGCAATTCATCGGCTGCACTTCTAAATAATGTTGTTACATTCGGGAGAACTTTTCGACAATTGGCTGTTTGGTCATTTGCCGCAGAAGTTTGAGTCAAAATCGATTTTATCACAACGGTTCGGCTTCACCGATAAAAATGTAAATATTTTTTTCGCGCATAGGATACGCAATTCATCGGCTGCGTTTCTAAATAATGTTGCTACATTCGGGAGAACTTTTCGGTAATTGGCTGTTTGGTCATTTGCCGCAGAAGTTAGAGTCAAAATCAATTTTATCACAACGGTTCGGCTTCACCGATAAAAATGTAAATGTTTTTTTCGCGCATAGGATACGCAATTCATCGGCTGCACTTCTAAATAATGTTGTTACATTCGGGAGAACTTCTCGGTAATTGGCTGTTTGGTCATTTGCCGCAGAAGTTAGAGTCAAAATCGATTTTATCACAACGGTTCGGCTTCACCGATAAAAATGTAAATATTTTTTTCGCGCATAGGATACGCAATTCATCGGCTGCGTTTCTAAATAATGTTGTTACATTCGGGAGAACTTCTCGGTAATTGGCTGTTTGGTCATTTGCCGCAGAAGTTAGAGTCAAAATCGATTTTATCACAACGGTTCGGCTTCACCGATAAAAATGTAAATATTTTTTTTGCGCATAGGATACGCAATTCATCGGCTGCGTTTCTAAATAATGTTGCTACATTCGGGAGAACTTTTCGGTAATTGGCTGTTTGGTCATTTGCCGCAGAAGTTAGAGTCAAAATCAATTTTATCACAACGGTTCGGCTTCACCGATAAAAATGTAAATGTTTTTTTCGCGCATAGGATACGCAATTCATTGGCTGCACTTATAAATAATGTTGTTACATTCGGGAGAACTTCTCGGTAATTGGCTGTTTGGTCATTTGCCGCAGAAGTTAGAGTCAAAATCGATTTTATCACAACGGTTCGGCTTCACCGATAAAAATGTAAATATTTTTTTCGCGCATAGGATACGCAATTCATCGGCTGCGTTTCTAAATAATGTTGCTACATTCGGGAGAACTTTTCGGTAATTGGCTGTTTGGTCATTTGCCGCAGAAGTTAGAGTCAAAATCAATTTTATCACAACGGTTCGGCTTCACCGATAAAAATGTAAATGTTTTTTTCGCGCATAGGATACGCAATTCATCGGCTGCACTTCTAAATAATGTTGTTACATTCGGGAGAACTTCTCGGTAATTGGCTGTTTGGTCATTTGCCGCAGAAGTTAGAGTCAAAATCGATTTTATCACAACGGTTCGGCTTCACCGATAAAAATGTAAATATTTTTTTCGCGCATAGGATACGCAATTCATCGGCTGCGTTTCTAAATAATGTTGCTACATTCGGGAGAACTTCTCGGTAATTGGCTGTTTGGTCATTTGCCGCAGAAGTTTGAGTCAAAATCGATTTTATCACAACGGTTCGGCTTCACCGATAAAAATGTAAATATTTTTTTCGCGCATAGGATACGCAATTCATCGGCTGCGTTTCTAAATAATGTTGCTACATTCGGGAGAACTTTTCGACAATTGGCTGTTTGGTCATTTGCCGCAGAAGTTAGAGTCAAAATCAATTTTATCACAACGGTTCGGCTTCACCGATAAAAATGTAAATGTTTTTTTCGCGCATAGGATACGCAATTCATCGGCTGCACTTCTAAATAATGTTGTTACATTCGGGAGAACTTCTCGGTAATTGGCTGTTTGGTCATTTGCCGCAGAAGTTAGAGTCAAAATCAATTTTATCACAACGGTTCGGCTTCACCGATAAAAATGTAAATGTTTTTTTCGCGCATAGGATACGCAATTCATTGGCTGCACTTATAAATAATGTTGTTACATTCGGGAGAACTTCTCGGTAATTGGCTGTTTGGTCATTTGCCGCAGAAGTTAGAGTCAAAATCGATTTTATCACAACGGTTCGGCTTCACCGATAAAAATGTAAATATTTTTTTCGCGCATAGGATACGCAATTCATCGGCTACGTTTCTAAATAATGTTGTTACATTCGGGAGAACTTCTCGGTAATTGGCTGTTTGGTCATTTGCCGCAGAAGTTTGAGTCAAAATCGATTTTATCACAACGGTTCGGCTTCACCGATAAAAATGTAAATATTTTTTTCGCGCATAGGATACGCAATTCATCGGCTGCGTTACTAAATAATGTTGTTACATTCGGGAGAACTTTTCGGTAATTGGCTGTTTGGTCATTTGCCGCAGAAGTTAGAGTCAAAATCAATTTTATCACAACGGTTCGGCTTCACCGATAAAAATGTAAATGTTTTTTTCGCGAATAGGATCCGCAATTCATCGGCTGCACTTCTAAATAATGTTGTTACATTCGGGAGAACTTCTCGGTAATTGGCTGTTTGGTCATTTGCCGCAGAAGTTGGAGTCAAAATCGATTTTATCACAACGGTTCGGCTTCACCGATAAAAATGTAAATGTTTTTTTCGCGCATAGGATACGCAATTCATTGGCTGCACTTATAAATAATGTTGTTACATTCGGGAGAACTCCTCGGTGATTGGCTGTTTGGTCATTTGCCGCAGAAGTTTGAGTCAAAATCAATTTTATCACAACGGTTCGGCTTCACCGATAAAAATGTAAATATTTTTTTCGCGCATAGGATACGCAATTCATCGGCTGCGTTTCTAAATAATGTTGCTACATTCGGGAGAACTTTTCGGTAATTGGCTGTTTGGTCATTTGCCGCAGAAGTTAGAGTCAAAATCAATTTTATCACAACGGTTCGGCTTCACCGATAAAAATGTAAATGTTTTTTTCGCGCATAGGATACGCAATTCATCGGCTGCACTTCTAAATAATGTTGTTACATTCGGGAGAACTTCTCGGTAATTGGCTGTTTGGTCATTTGCCGCAGAAGTTAGAGTCAAAATCGATTTTATCACAACGGTTCGGCTTCACCGATAAAAATGTAAATATTTTTTTCGCGCATAGGATACGCAATTCATCGACTGCGTTTCTAAATAATGTTGTTACATTCGGGAGAACTTCTCGGTAATTGGCTGTTTGGTCATTTGCCGCAGAAGTTTGAGTCAAAATCGATTTTATCACAACGGTTCGGCTTCACCGATAAAAATGTAAATATTTTTTTCGCGCATAGGATACGCAATTCATCGGCTGCGTTTCTAAATAATGTTGTTACATTCGGGAGAACTTCTCGGTAATTGGCTGTTTGGTCATTTGCCGCAGAAGTTAGAGTCAAAATCAATTTTATCACAACGGTTCGGCTTCACCGATAAAAATGTAAATGTTTTTTTCGCGCATAGGATACGCAATTCATCGGCTGCACTTCTAAATAATGTTGTTACATTCGGGAGAACTTCTCGGTAATTGGCTGTTTGGTCATTTGCCGCAGAAGTTAGAGTCAAAATCGATTTTATCACAACGGTTCGGCTTCACCGATAAAAATGTAAATATTTGTTTCGCGCATAGGATACGCAATTCATCGGCTGCGTTTCTAAATAATGTTGTTACATTCGGGAGAACTTCTCGGTAATTGGCTGTTTGGTCATTTGCCGCAGAAGTTAGAGTCAAAATCGATTTTATCACAACGGTTCGGCTTCACCGATAAAAATGTAAATATTTTTTTCGCGCATAGGATACGCAATTCATCGGCTGCGTTTCTAAATAATGTTGCTACATTCGGGAGAACTTTTCGGTAATTGGCTGTTTGGTCATTTGCCGCAGAAGTTAGAGTCAAAATCAATTTTATCACAACGGTTCGGCTTCACCGATAAAAATGTAAATGTTTTTTTCGCGCATAGGATACGCAATTCATCGGCTGCACTTCTAAATAATGTTGTTACATTCGGGAGAACTTCTCGGTAATTGGCTGTTTGGTCATTTGCCGCAGAAGTTAGAGTCAAAATCGATTTTATCACAACGGTTCGGCTTCACCGATAAAAATGTAAATATTTTTTTCGCGCATAGGATACGCAATTCATCGGCTGCGTTTCTAAATAATGTTGCTACATTCGGGAGAACTTCTCGGTAATTGGCTGTTTGGTCATTTGCCGCAGAAGTTTGAGTCAAAATCGATTTTATCACAACGGTTCGGCTTCACCGATAAAAATGTAAATATTTTTTTCGCGCATAGGATACGCAATTCATCGGCTGCGTTTCTAAATAATGTTGCTACATTCGGGAGAACTTTTCGGTAATTGGCTGTTTGGTCATTCGCCGCAGAAGTTAGAGTCAAAATCAATTTTAGCACAACGGTTCGGCTTCACCGATAAAAATGTAAATGTTTTTTTCGCGCATAGGATACGCAATTCATCGGCTGCACTTCTAAATAATGTTGTTACATTCGGGAGAACTTCTCGGTAATTGGCTGTTTGGTCATTTGCCGCAGAAGTTTGAGTCAAAATCGATTTTATCACAACGGTTCGGCTTCACCGATAAAAATGTAAATGTTTTTTTCGCGCATAGGATACGCAATTCATCGGCTGCACTTCTAAATAATGTTGTTACATTCGGGAGAACTTCTCGGTAATTGGCTGTTTGGTCATTTGCCGCAGAAGTTTGAGTCAAAATCGATTTTATCACAACGGTTCGGCTTCACCGATAAAAATGTAAATATTTTTTTCGCGCATAGGATACGCAATTCATCGGCTGCGTTTCTAAATAATGTTGCTACATTCGGGAGAACTTTTCGGTAATTGGCTGTTTGGTCATTTGCCGCAGAAGTTAGAGTCAAAATCAATTTTATCACAACGGTTCGGCTTCACCGATAAAAATGTAAATGTTTTTTTCGCGCATAGGATACGCAATTCATCGGCTGCACTTCTAAATAATGTTGTTACATTCGGGAGAACTTCTCGGTAATTGGCTGTTTGGTCATTTGCCGCAGAAGTTTGAGTCAAAATCGATTTTATCACAACGGTTCGGCTTCACCGATAAAAATGTAAATATTTTTTTCGCGCATAGGATACGCAATTCATCGGCTGCGTTTCTAAATAATGTTGCTACATTCGGGAGAACTTTTCGGTAATTGGCTGTTTGGTCATTTGCCGCAGAAGTTAGAGTCAAAATCAATTTTATCACAACGGTTCGGCTTCACCGATAAAAATGTAAATGTTTTTTTCGCGCATAGGATACGCAATTCATCGGCTGCACTTCTAAATAATGTTGTTACATTCGGGAGAACTTCTCGGTAATTGGCTGTTTGGTCATTTGCCACAGAAGTTAGAGTCAAAATCGATTTTATCACAACGGTTCGGCTTCACCGATAAAAATGTAAATATTTTTTTCGCGCATAGGATACGCAATTCATCGGCTGCGTTTCTAAATAATGTTGCTACATTCGGGAGAACTTTTCGGTAATTGGCTGTTTGGTCATTCGCCGCAGAAGTTAGAGTCAAAATCAATTTTAGCACAACGGTTCGGCTTCACCGATAAAAATGTAAATGTTTTTTTCGCGCATAGGATACGCAATTCATCGGCTGCACTTCTAAATAATGTTGTTACATTCGGGAGAACTTCTCGGTAATTGAATGTTTGGTCATTTGCCGCAGAAGTTAGAGTCAAAATCGATTTTATCACAACGGTTCGGCTTCACCGATAAAAATGTAAATATTTTTTTCGCGCATAGGATACGCAATTCATCGGCTGCGTTTCTAAATAATGTTGCTACATTCGGGAGAACTTTTCGGTAATTGGCTGTTTGGTCATTTGCCGCAGAAGTTAGAGTCAAAATCAATTTTATCACAACGGTTCGGCTTCACCGATAAAAATGTAAATGTTTTTTTCGCGCATAGGATACGCAATTCATCGGCTGCACTTCTAAATAATGTTGTTACATTCGGGAGAACTTCTCGGTAATTGGCTGTTTGGTCATTTGCCGCAGAAGTTAGAGTCAAAATCGATTTTATCACAACGGTTCGGCTTCACCGATAAAAATGTAAATGTTTTTTTCGCGCATAGGATACGCAATTCATCGGCTGCACTTCTAAATAATGTTGTTACATTCGGGAGAACTTCTCGGTAATTGGCTGTTCGGTCATTTGCCGCAGAAGTTAGAGTCAAAATCGATTTTATCACAACGGTTCGGCTTCACCGATAAAAATGTAAATGTTTTTTTCGCGCATAGGATACGCAATTCATCGGCTGCACTTCTAAATAATGTTGTTACATTCGGGAGAACTTCTCGGTAATTGGCTGTTTGGTCATTTGCCGCAGGAGTTAGAGTCAAAATCGATTTTATCACAACGGTTCGGCTTCACCGATAAAAATGTAAATATTTTTTTCGCGCATAGGATACGCAATTCAACGGCTGCGTTTCTAAATAATGTTGTTACATTCGGGAGAACTTCTCGGTAATTGGCTGTTTGGTCATTTGCCGCAGAAGTTTGAGTCAAAATCGATTTTATCACAACGGTTCGGCTTCACCGATAAAAATGTAAATATTTTTTTCGCGCATAGGATACGCAATTCATCGGCTGCGTTTCTAAATAATGTTGCTACATTCGGGAGAACTTTTCGGTAATTGGCTGTTTGGTCATTTGCCGCAGAAGTTAGAGTCAAAATCAATTTTATCACAACGGATCGGCTTCACCGATAAAAATGTAAATGTTTTTTTCGCGCATAGGATACGCAATTCATCGGCTGCACTTCTAAATAATGTTGTTACATTCGGGAGAACTTCTCGGTAATTAGCTGTTTGGTCATTTGCCGCAGAAGTTAGAGTCAAAATCGATTTTATCACAACGGTTCGGCTTCACCGATAAAAATGTAAATATTTTTTTCGCGCATAGGATACGCAATTCATCGGCTGCACTTCTAAATAATGTTGTTACATTCGGGAGAACTTCTCGGTAATTGGCTGTTTGGTCATTTGCCGCAGAAGTTAGAGTCAAAATCGATTTTATCACAACGGTTCGGCTTCACCGATAAAAATGTAAATATTTTTTTCGCGCATAGGATACGCAATTCATCGGCTGCACTTCTAAATAATGTTGTTACATTCGGGAGAACTTCTCGGTAATTGGCTGTTTGGTCATTTGCCGCAGAAGTTGGAGTCAAAATCGATTTTATCACAACGGTTCGGCTTCACCGATAAAAATGTAAATATTTTTTTCGCGCATAGGATACACAATTCATCGGCTGCACTTCTAAATAATGTTGTTACATTCGGGAGAACTTCTCGGTAATTGGCTGTTTGGTCATTTGCCGCAGAAGTTTGAGTCAAAATCAATTTTATCACAACGGTTCGGCTTCACCGATAAAAATGTAAATATTTTTTTCGCGCATAGGATACGCAATTCATCGGCTGCGTTTCTAAATAATGTTGTTACATTCGGGAGAACTTCTCGGTAATTGGCTGTTTGGTCATTTGCCGCAGTAGTTAGAGTCAAAATCGATTTTATCACAACGGTTCGGCTTCACCGATAAAAATGTAAATATTTTTTTCGCGCATAGGATACGCAATTCATCGGCTGCGTTTCTAAATAATGTTGCTACATTCGGGAGAACTTTTCGGTAATTGGCTGTTTGGTCATTTGCCGCAGAAGTTAGAGTCAAAATCAATTTTATCACAACGGTTCGGCTTCACCGATAAAAATGTAAATGTTTTTTTCGCGCATAGGATACGCAATTCATCGGCTGCACTTCTAAATAATGTTGTTACATTCGGGAGAACTTCTCGGTAATTGGCTGTTTAGTCATTTGCCGCAGAAGTTTGAGTCAAAATCAATTTTATCACAACGGTTCGGCTTCACCGATAAAAATGTAAATATTTTTTTCGCGCATAGGATACGCAATTCATCGGCTGCGTTTCTAAATAATGTTGCTACATTCGGGAAAACTTTTCGGTAATTGGCTGTTTGGTCATTTGCCGCAGAAGTTAGAGTCAAAATCAATTTTATCACAACGGTTCGGCTTCACCGATAAAAATGTAAATGTTTTTTTCGCGCATAGGATACGCAATTCATCGGCTGCACTTCTAAATAATGTTGTTACATTCGGTAGAACTTCTCAGTAATTGGCTGTTTGGTCATTTGCCGCAGAAGTTAGAGTCAAAATCGATTTTATCACAACGGTTCGGCTTCACCGATAAAAATGTAAATGTTTTTTTCGCGCATAGGATACGCAATTCATCGGCTGCACTTCTAAATAATGTTGTTACATTCGGGAGAACTTCTCGGTAATTGGCTGTTTGGTCATTTGCCGCAGAAGTTAGAGTCAAAATCGATTTTATCACAACGGTTCGGCTTCACCGATAAAAATGTAAATATTTTTTTCGCGCATAGGATACGCAATTCATCGGCTGCGTTTCTAAATAATGTTGCTACATTCGGGAGAACTTTTCGGTAATTGGCTGTTTGGTCATTTGCCGCAGAAGTTAGAGTCAAAATCAATTTTATCACAACGGTTCGGCTTCACCGATAAAAATGTAAATGTTTTTTTCGCGCATAGGATACGCAATTCATCGGCTGCACTTCTAAATAATGTTGTTACATTCGGGAGAACTTCTCGGTAATTGGCTGTTTGGTCATTTGCCGCAGAAGTTAGAGTCAAAATCGATTTTATCACAACGGTTCCGCTTCATTGATAAAAATGTAAATATTTTTTTCGCGCATAGGATACGCAATTCATCGGCTGCGTTTCTAAATAATGTTGTTACATTCGGGAGAACTTCTCGGTAATTGGCTGTTTGGTCATTTGCCGCAGAAGTTAGAGTCAAAATCGATTTTATCACAACGGTTCGGCTTCACCGATAAAAATGTAAATATTTTTTTCGCGCATAGGATACGCAATTCATCGGCTGCGTTTCTAAATAATGTTGTTACATTCGGGAGATCTTCTCGGTAATAGGCTGTTTGGTCATTTGCCGCATAAGTTAGAGTCAAAATCGATTTTATCACAACGATCTGTTCGGCTTCACCGATAAAAATGTGAATGTTTTTTTCGCGCATAGGATACGCAATTCATCGGCTGCGTTTCTAAATAATGTTGCTACATTCGGGAGAACTTTTCGGTAATTGGCTGTTTGGTCATTTGCCGCAGAAGTTAGAGTCAAAATCAATTTTATCACAACGGTTCGGCTTCACCGATAAAAATGTAAATGTTTTTTTCGCGCATAGGATACGCAATTCATCGGCTGCACTTCTAAATAATGTTGTTACATTCGGGAGAACTTCTCGGTAATTGGCTGTTTGGTCGTTTGCCGCAGAAGTTAGAGTCAAAATCGATTTTATCACAACGGTTCGGCTTCACCGATAAAAATGTAAATATTTTTTTCGCGCATAGGATACGCAATTCATCGGCTGCGTTTCTAAATAATGTTGCTACATTCGGGAGAACTTCTCGGTAATTGGCTGTTTGGTCATTTGCCGCAGAAGTTTGAGTCAAAATCGATTTTATCACAACGGTTCGGCTTCACCGATAAAAATGTAAATATTTTTTTCGCGCATAGGATACGCAATTCATCGGCTGCGTTTCTAAATAATGTTGCTACATTCGGGAGAACTTTTCGGTAATTGGCTGTTTGGTCATTTGCCGCAGAAGTTAGAGTCAAAATCAATTTTATCACAACGGTTCGGCTTCACCGATAAAAATGTAAATGTTTTTTTCGCGCATAGGATACGCAATTCATCGGCTGCACTTCTAAATAATGTTGTTACATTCGGGAGAACTTCTCGGTAATTGGCTGTTTGGTCATTTGCCGCAGAAGTTTGAGTCAAAATCGATTTTATCACAACGGTTCGGCTTCACCGATAAAAATGTAAATATTTTTTTCGCGCATAGGATACGCAATTCATCGGCTGCGTTTCTAAATAATGTTGCTACATTCGGGAGAACTTTTCGGTAATTGGCTGTTTGGTCATTTGCCGCAGAAGTTAGAGTCAAAATCAATTTTATCACAACGGTTCGGCTTCACCGATAAAAATGTAAATGTTTTTTTCGCGCATAGGATACGCAATTCATCGGCTGCACTTCTAAATAATGTTGTTACATTCGGGAGAACTTTTCGACAATTGGCTGTTTGGTCATTTGCCGCAGAAGTTTGAGTCAAAATCGATTTTATCACAACGGTTCGGCTTCACCGATAAAAATGTAAATATTTTTTTCGCGCATAGGATACGCAATTCATCGGCTGCGTTTCAAAATAATGTTGCTACATTCGGGAGAACTTTTCGGTAATTGGCTGTTTGGTCATTTGCCGCAGAAGTTAGAGTCAAAATCAATTTTATCACAACGGTTCGGCTTCACCGATAAAAATGTGAATGTTTTTTTCGCGCATAGGATACGCAATTCATCGGCTGCACTTCTAAATAATGTTGTTACATTCGGGAGAACTTCTCGGTAATTGGCTGTTTGGTCATTTGCCGCAGAAGTTAGAGTCAAAATCGATTTTATCACAACGGTTCGGCTTCACCGATAAAAATGTAAATATTTTTTTCGCGCATAGGATACGCAATTCATCGGCTGCGTTTCTAAATAATGTTGTTACATTCGGGAGAACTTCTCGGTAATTGGCTGTTTGGTCATTTGCCGCAGAAGTTAGAGTCAAAATCGATTTTATCACAACGGTTCGGCTTCACCGATAAAAATGTAAATATTTTTTTTGCGCATAGGATACGCAATTCATCGGCTGCGTTTCTAAATAATGTTGCTACATTCGGGAGAACTTTTCGGTAATTGGCTGTTTGGTCATTTGCCGCAGAAGTTAGAGTCAAAATCAATTTTATCACAACGGTTCGGCTTCACCGATAAAAATGTAAATGTTTTTTTCGCGCATAGGATACGCAATTCATTGGCTGCACTTATAAATAATGTTGTTACATTTGGGAGAACTTCTCGGTAATTGGCTGTTTGGTCATTTGCCGCAGAAGTTAGAGTCAAAATCGATTTTATCACAACGGTTCGGCTTCACCGATAAAAATGTAAATATTTTTTTCGCGCATAGGATACGCAATTCATCGGCTGCGTTTCTAAATAATGTTGCTACATTCGGGAGAACTTTTCGGTAATTGGCTGTTTGGTCATTTGCCGCAGAAGTTAGAGTCAAAATCAATTTTATCACAACGGTTCGGCTTCACCGATAAAAATGTAAATGTTTTTTTCGCGCATAGGATACGCAATTCATCGGCTGCACTTCTAAATAATGTTGTTACATTCGGGAGAACTTCTCGGTAATTGGCTGTTTGGTCATTTGCCGCAGAAGTTAGAGTCAAAATCGATTTTATCACAACGGTTCGGCTTCACCGATAAAAATGTAAATATTTTTTTCGCGCATAGGATACGCAATTCATCGGCTGCGTTTCTAAATAATGTTGCTACATTCGGGAGAACTTCTCGGTAATTGGCTGTTTGGTCATTTGCCGCAGAAGTTTGAGTCAAAATCGATTTTATCACAACGGTTCGGCTTCACCGATAAAAATGTAAATATTTTTTTCGCGCATAGGATACGCAATTCATCGGCTGCGTTTCTAAATAATGTTGCTACATTCGGGAGAACTTTTCGACAATTGGCTGTTTGGTCATTTGCCGCAGAAGTTAGAGTCAAAATCAATTTTATCACAACGGTTCGGCTTCACCGATAAAAATGTAAATGTTTTTTTCGCGCATAGGATACGCAATTCATCGGCTGCACTTCTAAATAATGTTGTTACATTCGGGAGAACTTCTCGGTAATTGGCTGTTTGGTCATTTGCCGCAGAAGTTTGAGTCAAAATCGATTTTATCACAACGGTTCGGCTTCACCGATAAAAATGTAAATATTTTTTTCGCGCATAGGATACGCAATTCATCGGCTGCGTTTCTAAATAATGTTGCTACATTCGGGAGAACTTTTCGGTAATTGGCTGTTTGGTCATTTGCCGCAGAAGTTAGAGTCAAAATCAATTTTATCACAACGGTTCGGCTTCACCGATAAAAATGTAAATGTTTTTTTCGCGCATAGGATACGCAATTCATCGGCTGCACTTCTAAATAATGTTGTTACATTCGGGAGAACTTCTCGGTAATTGGCTGTTTGGTCATTTGCCACAGAAGTTAGAGTCAAAATCGATTTTATCACAACGGTTCGGCTTCACCGATAAAAATGTAAATATTTTTTTCGCGCATAGGATACGCAATTCATCGGCTGCGTTTCTAAATAATGTTGCTACATTCGGGAGAACTTTTCGGTAATTGGCTGTTTGGTCATTCGCCGCAGAAGTTAGAGTCAAAATCAATTTTAGCACAACGGTTCGGCTTCACCGATAAAAATGTAAATGTTTTTTTCGCGCATAGGATACGCAATTCATCGGCTGCACTTCTAAATAATGTTGTTACATTCGGGAGAACTTCTCGGTAATTAGCTGTTTGGTCATTTGCCGCAGAAGTTTGAGTCAAAATCGATTTTATCACAACGGTTCGGCTTCACCGATAAAAATGTAAATGTTTTTTTCGCGCATAGGATACGCAATTCATCGGCTGCACTTCTAAATAATGTTGTTACATTCGGGAGAACTTCTCGGTAATTGGCTGTTTGGTCATTTGCCGCAGAAGTTTGAGTCAAAATCGATTTTATCACAACGGTTCGGCTTCACCGATAAAAATGTAAATATTTTTTTCGCGCATAGGATACGCAATTCATCGGCTGCGTTTCTAAATAATGTTGCTACATTCGGGAGAACTTTTCGGTAATTGGCTGTTTGGTCATTTGCCGCAGAAGTTAGAGTCAAAATCAATTTTATCACAACGGTTCGGCTTCACCGATAAAAATGTAAATGTTTTTTTCGCGCATAGGATACGCAATTCATCGGCTGCACTTCTAAATAATGTTGTTACATTCGGGAGAACTTCTCGGTAATTAGCTGTTTGGTCATTTGCCGCAGAAGTTAGAGTCAAAATCGATTTTATCACAACGGTTCGGCTTCACCGATAAAAATGTAAATATTTTTTTCGCGCATAGGATACGCAATTCATCGGCTGCACTTCTAAATAATGTTGTTACATTCGGGAGAACTTCTCGGTAATTGGCTGTTTGGTCATTTGCCGCAGAAGTTAGAGTCAAAATCGATTTTATCACAACGGTTCGGCTTCACCGATAAAAATGTAAATATTTTTTTCGCGCATAGGATACGCAATTCATCGGCTGCACTTCTAAATAATGTTGTTACATTCGGGAGAACTTCTCGGTAATTGGCTGTTTGGTCATTTGCCGCAGAAGTTGGAGTCAAAATCGATTTTATCACAACGGTTCGGCTTCACCGATAAAAATGTAAATATTTTTTTCGCGCATAGGATACACAATTCATCGGCTGCACTTCTAAATAATGTTGTTACATTCGGGAGAACTTCTCGGTAATTGGCTGTTTGGTCATTTGCCGCAGAAGTTTGAGTCAAAATCAATTTTATCACAACGGTTCGGCTTCACCGATAAAAATGTAAATATTTTTTTCGCGCATAGGATACGCAATTCATCGGCTGCGTTTCTAAATAATGTTGTTACATTCGGGAGAACTTCTCGGTAATTGGCTGTTTGGTCATTTGCCGCAGTAGTTAGAGTCAAAATCGATTTTATCACAACGGTTCGGCTTCACCGATAAAAATGTAAATATTTTTTTCGCGCATAGGATACGCAATTCATCGGCTGCGTTTCTAAATAATGTTGCTACATTCGGGAGAACTTTTCGGTAATTGGCTGTTTGGTCATTTGCCGCAGAAGTTAGAGTCAAAATCAATTTTATCACAACGGTTCGGCTTCACCGATAAAAATGTAAATGTTTTTTTCGCGCATAGGATACGCAATTCATCGGCTGCACTTCTAAATAATGTTGTTACATTCGGGAGAACTTCTCGGTAATTGGCTGTTTGGTCATTTGCCGCAGAAGTTTGAGTCAAAATCAATTTTATCACAACGGTTCGGCTTCACCGATAAAAATGTAAATATTTTTTTCGCGCATAGGATACGCAATTCATCGGCTGCGTTTCTAAATAATGTTGCTACATTCGGGAAAACTTTTCGGTAATTGGCTGTTTGGTCATTTGCCGCAGAAGTTAGAGTCAAAATCAATTTTATCACAACGGTTCGGCTTCACCGATAAAAATGTAAATGTTTTTTTCGCGCATAGGATACGCAATTCATCGGCTGCACTTCTGAATAATGTTGTTACATTCGGTAGAACTTCTCAGTAATTGGCTGTTTGGTCATTTGCCGCAGAAGTTAGAGTCAAAATCGATTTTATCACAACGGTTCGGCTTCACCGATAAAAATGAAAATGTTTTTTTCGCGCATAGGATACGCAATTCATCGGCTGCACTTCTAAATAATGTTGTTACATTCGGGAGAACTTCTCGGTAATTGGCTGTTTGGTCATTTGCCGCAGAAGTTAGAGTCAAAATCGATTTTATCACAACGGTTCGGCTTCACCGATAAAAATGTAAATATTTTTTTCGCGCATAGGATACGCAATTCATCGGCTGCGTTTCTAAATAATGTTGCTACATTCGGGAGAACTTTTCGGTAATTGGCTGTTTGGTCATTTGCCGCAGAAGTTAGAGTCAAAATCAATTTTATCACAACGGTTCGGCTTCACCGATAAAAATGTAAATGTTTTTTTCGCGCATAGGATACGCAATTCATCGGCTGCACTTCTAAATAATGTTGTTACATTCGGGAGAACTTCTCGGTAATTGGCTGTTTGGTCATTTGCCGCAGAAGTTAGAGTCAAAATCGATTTTATCACAACGGTTCCGCTTCATTGATAAAAATGTAAATATTTTTTTCGCGCATAGGATACGCAATTCATCGGCTGCGTTTCTAAATAATGTTGTTACATTCGGGAGAACTTCTCGGTAATTGGCTGTTTGGTCATTTGCCGCAGAAGTTAGAGTCAAAATCGATTTTATCACAACGGTTCGGCTTCACCGATAAAAATGTAAATATTTTTTTCGCGCATAGGATACGCAATTCATCGGCTGCGTTTCTAAATAATGTTGTTACATTCGGGAGATCTTCTCGGTAATAGGCTGTTTGGTCATTTGCCGCATAAGTTAGAGTCAAAATCGATTTTATCACAACGATCTGTTCGGCTTCACCGATAAAAATGTGAATGTTTTTTTCGCGCATAGGATACGCAATTCATCGGCTGCGTTTCTAAATAATGTTGCTACATTCGGGAGAACTTTTCGGTAATTGGCTGTTTGGTCATTTGCCGCAGAAGTTAGAGTCAAAATCAATTTTATCACAACGGTTCGGCTTCACCGATAAAAATGTAAATGTTTTTTTCGCGCATAGGATACGCAATTCATCGGCTGCACTTCTAAATAATGTTGTTACATTCGGGAGAACTTCTCGGTAATTGGCTGTTTGGTCATTTGCCGCAGAAGTTAGAGTCAAAATCGATTTTATCACAACGGTTCGGCTTCACCGATAAAAATGTAAATATTTTTTTCGCGCATAGGATACGCAATTCATCGGCTGCGTTTCTAAATAATGTTGCTACATTCGGGAGAACTTCTCGGTAATTGGCTGTTTGGTCATTTGCCGCAGAAGTTTGAGTCAAAATCGATTTTATCACAACGGTTCGGCTTCACCGATAAAAATGTAAATATTTTTTTCGCGCATAGGATACGCAATTCATCGGCTGCGTTTCTAAATAATGTTGCTACATTCGGGAGAACTTTTCGGTAATTGGCTGTTTGGTCATTTGCCGCAGAAGTTAGAGTCAAAATCAATTTTATCACAACGGTTCGGCTTCACCGATAAAAATGTAAATGTTTTTTTCGCGCATAGGATACGCAATTCATCGGCTGCACTTCTAAATAATGTTGTTACATTCGGGAGAACTTCTCGGTAATTGGCTGTTTGGTCATTTGCCGCAGAAGTTTGAGTCAAAATCGATTTTATCACAACGGTTCGGCTTCACCGATAAAAATGTAAATATTTTTTTCGCGCATAGGATACGCAATTCATCGGCTGCGTTTCTAAATAATGTTGCTACATTCGGGAGAACTTTTCGGTAATTGGCTGTTTGGTCATTTGCCGCAGAAGTTAGAGTCAAAATCAATTTTATCACAACGGTTCGGCTTCACCGATAAAAATGTAAATGTTTTTTTCGCGCATAGGATACGCAATTCATCGGCTGCACTTCTAAATAATGTTGTTACATTCGGGAGAACTTTTCGACAATTGGCTGTTTGGTCATTTGCCGCAGAAGTTTGAGTCAAAATCGATTTTATCACAACGGTTCGGCTTCACCGATAAAAATGTAAATATTTTTTTCGCGCATAGGATACGCAATTCATCGGCTGCGTTTCTAAATAATGTTGCTACATTCGGGAGAACTTTTCGGTAATTGGCTGTTTGGTCATTTGCCGCAGAAGTTAGAGTCAAAATCAATTTTATCACAACGGTTCGGCTTCACCGATAAAAATGTAAATGTTTTTTTCGCGCATAGGATACGCAATTCATCGGCTGCACTTCTAAATAATGTTGTTACATTCGGGAGAACTTCTCGGTAATTGGCTGTTTGGTCATTTGCCGCAGAAGTTAGAGTCAAAATCGATTTTATCACAACGGTTCGGCTTCACCGATAAAAATGTAAATATTTTTTTCGCGCATAGGATACGCAATTCATCGGCTGCGTTTCTAAATAATGTTGTTACATTCGGGAGAACTTCTCGGTAATTGGCTGTTTGGTCATTTGCCGCAGAAGTTAGAGTCAAAATCGATTTTATCACAACGGTTCGGCTTCACCGATAAAAATGTAAATATTTTTTTTGCGCATAGGATACGCAATTCATCGGCTGCGTTTCTAAATAATGTTGCTACATTCGGGAGAACTTTTCGGTAATTGGCTGTTTGGTCATTTGCCGCAGAAGTTAGAGTCAAAATCAATTTTATCACAACGGTTCGGCTTCACCGATAAAAATGTAAATGTTTTTTTCGCGCATAGGATACGCAATTCATCGGCTGCACTTCTAAATAATGTTGTTACATTCGGGAGAACTTCTTGGTAATTGGCTGTTTGGTCATTTGCCGCAGAAGTTTGAGTCAAAATCAATTTTATCACAACGGTTCGGCTTCACCGATAAAAATGTAAATATTTTTTTCGCGCATAGGATACGCAATTCATCGGCTGCGTTTCTAAATAATGTTGCTACATTCGGGAAAACTTTTCGGTAATTGGCTGTTTGGTCATTTGCCGCAGAAGTTAGAGTCAAAATCAATTTTATCACAACGGTTCGGCTTCACCGATAAAAATGTAAATGTTTTTTTCGCGCATAGGATACGCAATTCATCGGCTGCACTTCTAAATAATGTTGTTACATTCGGTAGAACTTCTCAGTAATTGGCTGTTTGGTCATTTGCCGCAGAAGTTAGAGTCAAAATCGATTTTATCACAACGGTTCGGCTTCACCGATAAAAATGTAAATGTTTTTTTCGCGCATAGGATACGCAATTCATCGGCTGCACTTCTAAATAATGTTGTTACATTCGGGAGAACTTCTCGGTAATTGGCTGTTTGGTCATTTGCCGCAGAAGTTAGAGTCAAAATCGATTTTATCACAACGGTTCGGCTTCACCGATAAAAATGTAAATATTTTTTTCGCGCATAGGATACGCAATTCATCGGCTGCGTTTCTAAATAATGTTGCTACATTCGGGAGAACTTTTCGGTAATTGGCTGTTTGGTCATTTGCCGCAGAAGTTAGAGTCAAAATCAATTTTATCACAACGGTTCGGCTTCACCGATAAAAATGTAAATGTTTTTTTCGCGCATAGGATACGCAATTCATCGGCTGCACTTCTAAATAATGTTGTTACATTCGGGAGAACTTCTCGGTAATTGGCTGTTTGGTCATTTGCCGCAGAAGTTAGAGTCAAAATCGATTTTATCACAACGGTTCCGCTTCATTGATAAAAATGTAAATATTTTTTTCGCGCATAGGATACGCAATTCATCGGCTGCGTTTCTAAATAATGTTGTTACATTCGGGAGAACTTCTCGGTAATTGGCTGTTTGGTCATTTGCCGCAGAAGTTAGAGTCAAAATCGATTTTATCACAACGGTTCGGCTTCACCGATAAAAATGTAAATATTTTTTTCGCGCATAGGATACGCAATTCATCGGCTGCGTTTCTAAATAATGTTGTTACATTCGGGAGAACTTCTCGGTAATTGGCTGTTTGGTCATTTGCCGCAGAAGTTTGAGTCAAAATCGATTTTATCACAACGGTTCGGCTTCACCGATAAAAATGTAAATATTTTTTTCGCGCATAGGATACGCAATTCATCGGCTGCGTTTCTAAATAATGTTGTTACATTCGGGAGAACTTCTCGGTAATTGGCTGTTTGGTCATTTGCCGCAGAAGTTAGAGTCAAAATCAATTTTATCACAACGGTTCGGCTTCACCGATAAAAATGTAAATGTTTTTTTCGCGCATAGGATACGCAATTCATCGGCTGCACTTCTAAATAATGTTGTTACATTCGGGAGAACTTCTCGGTAATTGGCTGTTTGGTCATTTGCCGCAGAAGTTAGAGTCAAAATCGATTTTATCACAACGGTTCGGCTTCACCGATAAAAATGTAAATATTTGTTTCGCGCATAGGATACGCAATTCATCGGCTGCGTTTCTAAATAATGTTGTTACATTCGGGAGAACTTCTCGGTAATTGGCTGTTTGGTCATTTGCCGCAGAAGTTAGAGTCAAAATCGATTTTATCACAACGGTTCGGCTTCACCGATAAAAATGTAAATATTTTTTTCGCGCATAGGATACGCAATTCATCGGCTGCGTTTCTAAATAATGTTGCTACATTCGGGAGAACTTTTCGGTAATTGGCTGTTTGGTCATTTGCCGCAGAAGTTAGAGTCAAAATCAATTTTATCACAACGGTTCGGCTTCACCGATAAAAATGTAAATGTTTTTTTCGCGCATAGGATACGCAATTCATCGGCTGCACTTCTAAATAATGTTGTTACATTCGGGAGAACTTCTCGGTAATTGGCTGTTTGGTCATTTGCCGCAGAAGTTAGAGTCAAAATCGATTTTATCACAACGGTTCAGCTTCACCGATAAAAATGTAAATATTTTTTTCGCGCATAGGATACGCAATTCATCGGCTGCGTTTCTAAATAATGTTGCTACATTCGGGAGAACTTCTCGGTAATTGGCTGTTTGGTCATTTGCCGCAGAAGTTTGAGTCAAAATCGATTTTATCACAACGGTTCGGCTTCACCGATAAAAATGTAAATATTTTTTTCGCGCATAGGATACGCAATTCATCGGCTGCGTTTCTAAATAATGTTGCTACATTCGGGAGAACTTTTCGACAATTGGCTGTTTGGTCATTTGCCGCAGAAGTTAGAGTCAAAATCAATTTTATCACAACGGTTCGGCTTCACCGATAAAAATGTAAATGTTTTTTTCGCGCATAGGATACGCAATTCATCGGCTGCACTTCTAAATAATGTTGTTACATTCGGGAGAACTTCTCGGTAATTGGCTGTTTGGTCATTTGCCGCAGAAGTTTGAGTCAAAATCGATTTTATCACAACGGTTCGGCTTCACCGATAAAAATGTAAATATTTTTTTCGCGCATAGGATACGCAATTCATCGGCTGCGTTTCTAAATAATGTTGCTACATTCGGGAGAACTTTTCGGTAATTGGCTGTTTGGTCATTTGCCGCAGAAGTTAGAGTCAAAATCAATTTTATCACAACGGTTCGGCTTCACCGATAAAAATGTAAATGTTTTTTTCGCGCATAGGATACGCAATTCATCGGCTGCACTTCTAAATAATGTTGTTACATTCGGGAGAACTTCTCGGTAATTGGCTGTTTGGTCATTTGCCACAGAAGTTAGAGTCAAAATCGATTTTATCACAACGGTTCGGCTTCACCGATAAAAATGTAAATATTTTTTTCGCGCATAGGATACGCAATTCATCGGCTGCGTTTCTAAATAATGTTGCTACATTCGGGAGAACTTTTCGGTAATTGGCTGTTTGGTCATTCGCCGCAGAAGTTAGAGTCAAAATCAATTTTAGCACAACGGTTCGGCTTCACCGATAAAAATGTAAATGTTTTTTTCGCGCATAGGATACGCAATTCATCGGCTGCACTTCTAAATAATGTTGTTACATTCGGGAGAACTTCTCGGTAATTGAATGTTTGGTCATTTGCCGCAGAAGTTAGAGTCAAAATCGATTTTATCACAACGGTTCGGCTTCACCGATAAAAATGTAAATATTTTTTTCGCGCATAGGATACGCAATTCATCGGCTGCGTTTCTAAATAATGTTGCTACATTCGGGAGAACTTTTCGGTAATTGGCTGTTTGGTCATTTGCCGCAGAAGTTAGAGTCAAAATCAATTTTATCACAACGGTTCGGCTTCACCGATAAAAATGTAAATGTTTTTTTCGCGCATAGGATACGCAATTCATCGGCTGCACTTCTAAATAATGTTGTTACATTCGGGAGAACTTCTCGGTAATTGGCTGTTTGGTCATTTGCCGCAGAAGTTAGAGTCAAAATCGATTTTATCACAACGGTTCGGCTTCACCGATAAAAATGTAAATGTTTTTTTCGCGCATAGGATACGCAATTCATCGGCTGCGTTTCTAAATAATGTTGTTACATTCGGGAGAACTTCTCGGTAATTGGCTGTTTGGTTATTTGCCGCAGAAGTTAGAGTCAAAATCGATTTTATCACACCGGTTCGGCTTCACCGATAAAAATGTAAATGTTTTTTTCGCGCATAGGATACGCAATTCATCGGCTGCGTTTCTAAATAATGTTGTTACATTCGGGAGAACTTCTCGGTAATTGGCTGCTTGGTCATTTGCCGCAGAAGTTAGAGTCAAAATCGATTTCATCACAACGGTTCGGCTTCACCGATAAAAATGTAAATGTTTTTTTCGCGCATAGGATACGCAATTCATCGGCTGCGTTCCTAAATAATGTTGTTACATTCGGGAGAACTTCTCGGTAATTGGCTGCTTGGTCATTTGCCGCAGAAGTTAGAGTCAAAATCGATTTTATCACAACGGTTCGGCCTCACCGATAAAAATGTAAATATTTTTTTCGCGCATAGGATACGCAATTCATCGGCTGCGTTTCTAAGTAATGTTGTTACATTCGGGAGAACTTCTCGGTAATTGGCTGTTTGGTCATTTGCCGCAGAAGTTAGAGTCAAAATCGATTTTATCACAACGATCTGTTCGGCTTCACCGATGAAAATGTAAATGTTTTTTTTCGCGCATAGGATACGCAACTCATCGGCTGCGTTTCTAAATAATGTTGTTACATTCGGGAGAACTTCTCGGTAATAGGCTGTTTGGTCATTTGCCGCAGAAGTTAGAGTCAAAATCGATTTTATCACAACGGTTCGGCTTCACCGATAAAAATGTAAATATTTTTTTCGCGCATAGGATACGCAATTCATTGGCTGCGTTTCTAAATAATGTTGTTACATTCGGGACAACTTCTCGGTAATTGGCTGTTTGGTCATTTGCCGCAGAAGTTAGAGTCAAAATCGATTTTATCACAACGATCGCTTCACCGATAACAATGTGAATGTTTTTTTCGCGCATAGGATACGCAATTCATCGGCTGCGTTTCTTAATAATGTTGTTACATTCGGGAGAACTTCTCGGTAATAGGCTGTTTGGTCATTTGCCGCAGAAGTTAGAGTCAAAATCGATTTTATCACAACGATCGCTTCACCGATAAAAATGTGAATGTTTTTTTCGCGCATAGGATACGCAATTCATCGGCTGCGTTTCTGAATAATGTTGTTTCATCCGGGAGAACTTCTCAGTAATTGGCTGTTTGGTCATTTGCCGCAGAAGTTAGAGTCAAAATCGATTTTATCACAACGGTTCGGCTTCACCGATAAAAATGTAAATATTTTTTTCGCGCATAGGATACGCAATTCATCGGCTGCGTTTCTAAATAATGTTGTTACATTCGGGAGAACTTCTCGGTAATTGGCTGTTTGGTCATTTGCCGCAGAAGTTAGAGTCAAAATCGATTTTATCACAACGGTTCGGCTTCACCGATAAAAATGTAAATATTTTTTTTGCGCATAGGATACGCAATTCATCGGCTGCGTTTCTAAATAATGTTGCTACATTCGGGAGAACTTTTCGGTAATTGGCTGTTTGGTCATTTGCCGCAGAAGTTAGAGTCAAAATCAATTTTATCACAACGGTTCGGCTTCACCGATAAAAATGTAAATGTTTTTTTCGCGCATAGGATACGCAATTCATTGGCTGCACTTATAAATAATGTTGTTACATTCGGGAGAACTTCTCGGTAATTGGCTGTTTGGTCATTTGCCGCAGAAGTTAGAGTCAAAATCGATTTTATCACAACGGTTCGGCTTCACCGATAAAAATGTAAATATTTTTTTCGCGCATAGGATACGCATTTCATCGGCTGCGTTTCTAAATAATGTTGCTACATTCGGGAGAACTTTTCGGTAATTGGCTGTTTGGTCATTTGCCGCAGAAGTTAGAGTCAAAATCAATTTTATCACAACGGTTCGGCTTCACCGATAAAAATGTAAATGTTTTTTTCGCGCATAGGATACGCAATTCATCGGCTGCACTTCTAAATAATGTTGTTACATTCGGGAGAACTTCTCGGTAATTGGCTGCTTGGTCATTTGCCGCAGAAGTTAGAGTCAAAATCGATTTCATCACAACGGTTCGGCTTCACCGATAAAAATGTAAATGTTTTTTTCGCGCATAGGATACGCAATTCATCGGCTGCGTTCCTAAATAATGTTGTTACATTCGGGAGAACTTCTCGGTAATTGGCTGCTTGGTCATTTGCCGCAGAAGTTAGAGTCAAAATCGATTTTATCACAACGGTTCGGCCTCACCGATAAAAATGTAAATATTTTTTTCGCGCATAGGATACGCAATTCATCGGCTGCGTTTCTAAGTAATGTTGTTACATTCGGGAGAACTTCTCGGTAATTGGCTGTTTGGTCATTTGCCGCAGAAGTTAGAGTCAAAATCGATTTTATCACAACGATCTGTTCGGCTTCACCGATGAAAATGTAAATGTTTTTTTTCGCGCATAGGATACGCAACTCATCGGCTGCGTTTCTAAATAATGTTGTTACATTCGGGAGAACTTCTCGGTAATAGGCTGTTTGGTCATTTGCCGCAGAAGTTAGAGTCAAAATCGATTTTATCACAACGGTTCGGCTTCACCGATAAAAATGTAAATATTTTTTTCGCGCATAGGATACGCAATTCATTGGCTGCGTTTCTAAATAATGTTGTTACATTCGGGACAACTTCTCGGTAATTGGCTGTTTGGTCATTTGCCGCAGAAGTTAGAGTCAAAATCGATTTTATCACAACGATCGCTTCACCGATAACAATGTGAATGTTTTTTTCGCGCATAGGATACGCAATTCATCGGCTGCGTTTCTTAATAATGTTGTTACATTCGGGAGAACTTCTCGGTAATAGGCTGTTTGGTCATTTGCCGCAGAAGTTAGAGTCAAAATCGATTTTATCACAACGATCGCTTCACCGATAAAAATGTGAATGTTTTTTTCGCGCATAGGATACGCAATTCATCGGCTGCGTTTCTGAATAATGTTGTTTCATCCGGGAGAACTTCTCAGTAATTGGCTGTTTGGTCATTTGCCGCAGAAGTTAGAGTCAAAATCGATTTTATCACAACGGTTCGGCTTCACCGATAAAAATGTAAATATTTTTTTCGCGCATAGGATACGCAATTCATCGGCTGCGTTTCTAAATAATGTTGTTACATTCGGGAGAACTTCTCGGTAATTGGCTGTTTGGTCATTTGCCGCAGAAGTTAGAGTCAAAATCGATTTTATCACAACGGTTCGGCTTCACCGATAAAAATGTAAATATTTTTTTTGCGCATAGGATACGCAATTCATCGGCTGCGTTTCTAAATAATGTTGCTACATTCGGGAGAACTTTTCGGTAATTGGCTGTTTGGTCATTTGCCGCAGAAGTTAGAGTCAAAATCAATTTTATCACAACGGTTCGGCTTCACCGATAAAAATGTAAATGTTTTTTTCGCGCATAGGATACGCAATTCATTGGCTGCACTTATAAATAATGTTGTTACATTCGGGAGAACTTCTCGGTAATTGGCTGTTTGGTCATTTGCCGCAGAAGTTAGAGTCAAAATCGATTTTATCACAACGGTTCGGCTTCACCGATAAAAATGTAAATATTTTTTTCGCGCATAGGATACGCAATTCATCGGCTGCGTTTCTAAATAATGTTGCTACATTCGGGAGAACTTTTCGGTAATTGGCTGTTTGGTCATTTGCCGCAGAAGTTAGAGTCAAAATCAATTTTATCACAACGGTTCGGCTTCACCGATAAAAATGTAAATGTTTTTTTCGCGCATAGGATACGCAATTCATCGGCTGCACTTCTAAATAATGTTGTTACATTCGGGAGAACTTCTCGGTAATTGGCTGTTTGGTCATTTGCCGCAGAAGTTAGAGTCAAAATCGATTTTATCACAACGGTTCGGCTTCACCGATAAAAATGTAAATATTTTTTTCGCGCATAGGATACGCAATTCATCGGCTGCGTTTCTAAATAATGTTGCTACATTCGGGAGAACTTCTCGGTAATTGGCTGTTTGGTCATTTGCCGCAGAAGTTTGAGTCAAAATCGATTTTATCACAACGGTTCGGCTTCACCGATAAAAATGTAAATATTTTTTTCGCGCATAGGATACGCAATTCATCGGCTGCGTTTCTAAATAATGTTGCTACATTCGGGAGAACTTTTCGGTAATTGGCTGTTTGGTCATTTGCCGCAGAAGTTAGAGTCAAAATCAATTTTATCACAACGGTTCGGCTTCACCGATAAAAATGTAAATGTTTTTTTCGCGCATAGGATACGCAATTCATCGGCTGCACTTCTAAATAATGTTGTTACATTCGGGAGAACTTCTCGGTAATTGGCTGTTTGGTCATTTGCCGCAGAAGTTAGAGTCAAAATCGATTTTATCACAACGGTTCGGCTTCACCGATAAAAATGTAAATGTTTTTTTCGCGCATAGGATACGCAATTCATCGGCTGCACTTCTAAATAATGTTGTTACATTCGGGAGAACTTCTCGGTAATTGGCTGTTTGGTCATTTGCCGCAGAAGTTTGAGTCAAAATCGATTTTATCACAACGGTTCGGCTTCACCGATAAAAATGTAAATATTTTTTTCGCGCATAGGATACGCAATTCATCGGCTGCGTTTCTAAATAATGTTGCTACATTCGGGAGAACTTTTCGGTAATTGGCTGTTTGGTCATTTGCCGCAGAAGTTAGAGTCAAAATCAATTTTATCACAACGGTTCGGCTTCACCGATAAAAATGTAAATGTTTTTTTCGCGCATAGGATACGCAATTCATCGGCTGCACTTCTAAATAATGTTGTTACATTCGGGAGAACTTCTCGGTAATTGGCTGTTTGGTCATTTGCCGCAGAAGTTAGAGTCAAAATCAATTTTATCACAACGGTTCGGCTTCACCGATAAAAATGTAAATGTTTTTTTCGCGCATAGGATACGCAATTCATCGGCTGCACTTCTAAATAATGTTGTTACATTCGGGAGAACTTCTCGGTAATTGGCTGTTTGGTCATTTGCCGCAGAAGTTAGAGTCAAAATCGATTTTATCACAACGGTTCGGCTTCACCGATAAAAATGTAAATATTTTTTTCGCGCATAGGATACGCAATTCATCGGCTGCGTATCTAAATAATGTTGCTACATTCGGGAGAACTTCTCGGTAATTGGCTGTTTGGTCATTTGCCGCAGAAGTTTGAGTCAAAATCGATTTTATCACAACGGTTCGGCTTCACCGATAAAAATGTAAATATTTTTTTCGCGCATAGGATACGCAATTCATCGGCTGCGTTTCTAAATAATGTTGCTACATTCGGGAGAACTTTTCGGTAATTGGCTGTTTGGTCATTTGCCGCAGAAGTTAGAGTCAAAATCAATTTTATCACAACGGTTCGGCTTCACCGATAAAAATGTAAATGTTTTTTTCGCGCATAGGATACGCAATTCATCGGCTGCACTTCTAAATAATGTTGTTACATTCGGGAGAACTTCTCGGTAATTGGCTGTTTGGTCATTTGCCGCAGAAGTTAGAGTCAAAATCGATTTTATCACAACGGTTCGGCTTCACCGATAAAAATGTAAATGTTTTTTTCGCGCATAGGATACGCAATTCATCGGCTGCGTTTCTAAATAATGTTGTTACATTCGGGAGAACTTCTCGGTAATTGGCTGTTTGGTTATTTGCCGCAGAAGTTAGAGTCAAAATCGATTTTATCACACCGGTTCGGCTTCACCGATAAAAATGTAAATGTTTTTTTCGCGCATAGGATACGCAATTCATCGGCTGCGTTTCTAAATAATGTTGTTACATTCGGGAGAACTTCTCGGTAATTGGCTGCTTGGTCATTTGCCGCAGAAGTTAGAGTCAAAATCGATTTCATCACAACGGTTCGGCTTCACCGATAAAAATGTAAATGTTTTTTTCGCGCATAGGATACGCAATTCATCGGCTGCGTTCCTAAATAATGTTGTTACATTCGGGAGAACTTCTCGGTAATTGGCTGCTTGGTCATTTGCCGCAGAAGTTAGAGTCAAAATCGATTTTATCACAACGGTTCGGCCTCACCGATAAAAATGTAAATATTTTTTTCGCGCATAGGATACGCAATTCATCGGCTGCGTTTCTAAGTAATGTTGTTACATTCGGGAGAACTTCTCGGTAATTGGCTGTTTGGTCATTTGCCGCAGAAGTTAGAGTCAAAATCGATTTTATCACAACGATCTGTTCGGCTTCACCGATGAAAATGTAAATGTTTTTTTTCGCGCATAGGATACGCAACTCATCGGCTGCGTTTCTAAATAATGTTGTTACATTCGGGAGAACTTCTCGGTAATAGGCTGTTTGGTCATTTGCCGCAGAAGTTAGAGTCAAAATCGATTTTATCACAACGGTTCGGCTTCACCGATAAAAATGTAAATATTTTTTTCGCGCATAGGATACGCAATTCATTGGCTGCGTTTCTAAATAATGTTGTTACATTCGGGACAACTTCTCGGTAATTGGCTGTTTGGTCATTTGCCGCAGAAGTTAGAGTCAAAATCGATTTTATCACAACGATCGCTTCACCGATAACAATGTGAATGTTTTTTTCGCGCATAGGATACGCAATTCATCGGCTGCGTTTCTTAATAATGTTGTTACATTCGGGAGAACTTCTCGGTAATAGGCTGTTTGGTCATTTGCCGCAGAAGTTAGAGTCAAAATCGATTTTATCACAACGATCGCTTCACCGATAAAAATGTGAATGTTTTTTTCGCGCATAGGATACGCAATTCATCGGCTGCGTTTCTGAATAATGTTGTTTCATCCGGGAGAACTTCTCAGTAATTGGCTGTTTGGTCATTTGCCGCAGAAGTTAGAGTCAAAATCGATTTTATCACAACGGTTCGGCTTCACCGATAAAAATGTAAATATTTTTTTCGCGCATAGGATACGCAATTCATCGGCTGCGTTTCTAAATAATGTTGTTACATTCGGGAGAACTTCTCGGTAATTGGCTGTTTGGTCATTTGCCGCAGAAGTTAGAGTCAAAATCGATTTTATCACAACGGTTCGGCTTCACCGATAAAAATGTAAATATTTTTTTTGCGCATAGGATACGCAATTCATCGGCTGCGTTTCTAAATAATGTTGCTACATTCGGGAGAACTTTTCGGTAATTGGCTGTTTGGTCATTTGCCGCAGAAGTTAGAGTCAAAATCAATTTTATCACAACGGTTCGGCTTCACCGATAAAAATGTAAATGTTTTTTTCGCGCATAGGATACGCAATTCATTGGCTGCACTTATAAATAATGTTGTTACATTCGGGAGAACTTCTCGGTAATTGGCTGTTTGGTCATTTGCCGCAGAAGTTAGAGTCAAAATCGATTTTATCACAACGGTTCGGCTTCACCGATAAAAATGTAAATATTTTTTTCGCGCATAGGATACGCAATTCATCGGCTGCGTTTCTAAATAATGTTGCTACATTCGGGAGAACTTTTCGGTAATTGGCTGTTTGGTCATTTGCCGCAGAAGTTAGAGTCAAAATCAATTTTATCACAACGGTTCGGCTTCACCGATAAAAATGTAAATGTTTTTTTCGCGCATAGGATACGCAATTCATCGGCTGCACTTCTAAATAATGTTGTTACATTCGGGAGAACTACTCGGTAATTGGCTGTTTGGTCATTTGCCGCAGAAGTTAGAGTCAAAATCGATTTTATCACAACGGTTCGGCTTCACCGATAAAAATGTAAATATTTTTTTCGCGCATAGGATACGCAATTCATCGGCTGCGTTTCTAAATAATGTTGCTACATTCGGGAGAACTTCTCGGTAATTGGCTGTTTGGTCATTTGCCGCAGAAGTTTGAGTCAAAATCGATTTTATCACAACGGTTCGGCTTCACCGATAAAAATGTAAATATTTTTTTCGCGCATAGGATACGCAATTCATCGGCTGCGTTTCTAAATAATGTTGCTACATTCGGGAGAACTTTTCGACAATTGGCTGTTTGGTCATTTGCCGCAGAAGTTAGAGTCAAAATCAATTTTATCACAACGGTTCGGCTTCACCGATAAAAATGTAAATGTTTTTTTCGCGCATAGGATACGCAATTCATCGGCTGCACTTCTAAATAATGTTGTTACATTCGGGAGAACTTCTCGGTAATTGGCTGTTTGGTCATTTGCCGCAGAAGTTTGAGTCAAAATCGATTTTATCACAACGGTTCGGCTTCACCGATAAAAATGTAAATATTTTTTTCGCGCATAGGATACGCAATTCATCGGCTGCGTTTCTAAATAATGTTGCTACATTCGGGAGAACTTTTCGGTAATTGGCTGTTTGGTCATTTGCCGCAGAAGTTAGAGTCAAAATCAATTTTATCACAACGGTTCGGCTTCACCGATAAAAATGTAAATGTTTTTTTCGCGCATAGGATACGCAATTCATCGGCTGCACTTCTAAGTAATGTTGTTACATTCGGGAGAACTTCTCGGTAATTGGCTGTTTGGTCATTTGCCACAGAAGTTAGAGTCAAAATCGATTTTATCACAACGGTTCGGCTTCACCGATAAAAATGTAAATATTTTTTTCGCGCATAGGATACGCAATTCATCGGCTGCGTTTCTAAATAATGTTGCTACATTCGGGAGAACTTTTCGGTAATTGGCTGTTTGGTCATTCGCCGCAGAAGTTAGAGTCAAAATCAATTTTAGCACAACGGTTCGGCTTCACCGATAAAAATGTAAATGTTTTTTTCGCGCATAGGATACGCAATTCATCGGCTGCACTTCTAAATAATGTTGTTACATTCGGGAGAACTTCTCGGTAATTGAATGTTTGGTCATTTGCCGCAGAAGTTAGAGTCAAAATCGATTTTATCACAACGGTTCGGCTTCACCGATAAAAATGTAAATATTTTTTTCGCGCATAGGATACGCAATTCATCGGCTGCGTTTCTAAATAATGTTGCTACATTCGGGAGAACTTTTCGGTAATTGGCTGTTTGGTCATTTGCCGCAGAAGTTAGAGTCAAAATCAATTTTATCACAACGGTTCGGCTTCACCGATAAAAATGTAAATGTTTTTTTCGCGCATAGGATACGCAATTCATCGGCTGCACTTCTAAATAATGTTGTTACATTCGGGAGAACTTCTCGGTAATTGGCTGTTTGGTCATTTGCCGCAGAAGTTAGAGTCAAAATCGATTTTATCACAACGGTTCGGCTTCACCGATAAAAATGTAAATGTTTTTTTCGCGCATAGGATACGCAATTCATCGGCTGCACTTCTAAATAATGTTGTTACATTCGGGAGAACTTCTCGGTAATTGGCTGTTCGGTCATTTGCCGCAGAAGTTAGAGTCAAAATCGATTTTATCACAACGGTTCGGCTTCACCGATAAAAATGTAAATGTTTTTTTCGCGCATAGGATACGCAATTCATCGGCTGCACTTCTAAATAATGTTGTTACATTCGGGAGAACTTCTCGGTAATTGGCTGTTTGGTCATTTGCCGCAGGAGTTAGAGTCAAAATCGATTTTATCACAACGGTTCGGCTTCACCGATAAAAATGTAAATATTTTTTTCGCGCATAGGATACGCAATTGAACGGCTGCGTTTCTAAATAATGTTGTTACATTCGGGAGAACTTCTCGGTAATTGGCTGTTTGGTCATTTGCCGCAGAAGTTTGAGTCAAAATCGATTTTATCACAACGGTTCGGCTTCACCGATAAAAATGTAAATATTTTTTTCGCGCATAGGATACGCAATTCATCGGCTGCGTTTCTAAATAATGTTGCTACATTCGGGAGAACTTTTCGGTAATTGGCTGTTTGGTCATTTGCCGCAGAAGTTAGAGTCAAAATCAATTTTATCACAACGGTTCGGCTTCACCGATAAAAATGTAAATGTTTTTTTCGCGCATAGGATACGCAATTCATCGGCTGCACTTCTAAATAATGTTGTTACATTCGGGAGAACTTCTCGGTAATTAGCTGTTTGGTCATTTGCCGCAGAAGTTAGAGTCAAAATCGATTTTATCACAACGGTTCGGCTTCACCGATAAAAATGTAAATATTTTTTTCGCGCATAGGATACGCAATTCATCGGCTGCACTTCTAAATAATGTTGTTACATTCGGGAGAACTTCTCGGTAATTGGCTGTTTGGTCATTTGCCGCAGAAGTTAGAGTCAAAATCGATTTTATCACAACGGTTCGGCTTCACCGATAAAAATGTAAATATTTTTTTCGCGCATAGGATACGCAATTCATCGGCTGCACTTCTAAATAATGTTGTTACATTCGGGAGAACTTCTCGGTAATTGGCTGTTTGGTCATTTGCCGCAGAAGTTGGAGTCAAAATCGATTTTATCACAACGGTTCGGCTTCACCGATAAAAATGTAAATATTTTTTTCGCGCATAGGATACACAATTCATCGGCTGCACTTCTAAATAATGTTGTTACATTCGGGAGAACTTCTCGGTAATTGGCTGTTTGGTCATTTGCCGCAGAAGTTTGAGTCAAAATCAATTTTATCACAACGGTTCGGCTTCACCGATAAAAATGTAAATATTTTTTTCGCGCATAGGATACGCAATTCATCGGCTGCGTTTCTAAATAATGTTGTTACATTCGGGAGAACTTCTCGGTAATTGGCTGTTTGGTCATTTGCCGCAGTAGTTAGAGTCAAAATCGATTTTATCACAACGGTTCGGCTTCACCGATAAAAATGTAAATATTTTTTTCGCGCATAGGATACGCAATTCATCGGCTGCGTTTCTAAATAATGTTGCTACATTCGGGAGAACTTTTCGGTAATTGGCTGTTTGGTCATTTGCCGCAGAAGTTAGAGTCAAAATCAATTTTATCACAACGGTTCGGCTTCACCGATAAAAATGTAAATGTTTTTTTCGCGCATAGGATACGCAATTCATCGGCTGCACTTCTAAATAATGTTGTTACATTCGGGAGAACTTCTCGGTAATTGGCTGTTTGGTCATTTGCCGCAGAAGTTTGAGTCAAAATCAATTTTATCACAACGGTTCGGCTTCACCGATAAAAATGTAAATATTTTTTTCGCGCATAGGATACGCAATTCATCGGCTGCGTTTCTAAATAATGTTGCTACATTCGGGAAAACTTTTCGGTAATTGGCTGTTTGGTCATTTGCCGCAGAAGTTAGAGTCAAAATCAATTTTATCACAACGGTTCGGCTTCACCGATAAAAATGTAAATGTTTTTTTCGCGCATAGGATACGCAATTCATCGGCTGCACTTCTAAATAATGTTGTTACATTCGGTAGAACTTCTCAGTAATTGGCTGTTTGGTCATTTGCCGCAGAAGTTAGAGTCAAAATCGATTTTATCACAACGGTTCGGCTTCACCGATAAAAATGTAAATGTTTTTTTCGCGCATAGGATACGCAATTCATCGGCTGCACTTCTGAATAATGTTGTTACATTCGGGAGAACTTCTCGGTAATTGGCTGTTTGGTCATTTGCCGCAGAAGTTTGAGTCAAAATCGATTTTATCACAACGGTTCGGCTTCACCGATAAAAATGTAAATATTTTTTTCGCGCATAGGATACGCAATTCATCGGCTGCGTTTCTAAATAATGTTGCTACATTCGGGAGAACTTTTCGGTAATTGGCTGTTTGGTCATTTGCCGCAGAAGTTAGAGTCAAAATCAATTTTATCACAACGGTTCGGCTTCACCGATAAAAATGTAAATGTTTTTTTCGCGCATAGGATACGCAATTCATCGGCTGCACTTCTAAATAATGTTGTTACATTCGGGAGAACTTTTCGACAATTGGCTGTTTGGTCATTTGCCGCAGAAGTTTGAGTCAAAATCGATTTTATCACAACGGTTCGGCTTCACCGATAAAAATGTAAATATTTTTTTCGCGCATAGGATACGCAATTCATCGGCTGCGTTTCTAAATAATGTTGCTACATTCGGGAGAACTTTTCGGTAATTGGCTGTTTGGTCATTTGCCGCAGAAGTTAGAGTCAAAATCAATTTTATCACAACGGTTCGGCTTCACCGATAAAAATGTAAATGTTTTTTTCGCGCATAGGATACGCAATTCATCGGCTGCACTTCTAAATAATGTTGTTACATTCGGGAGAACTTCTCGGTAATTGGCTGTTTGGTCATTTGCCGCAGAAGTTAGAGTCAAAATCGATTTTATCACAACGGTTCGGCTTCACCGATAAAAATGTAAATATTTTTTTCGCGCATAGGATACGCAATTCATCGGCTGCGTTTCTAAATAATGTTGTTACATTCGGGAGAACTTCTCGGTAATTGGCTGTTTGGTCATTTGCCGCAGAAGTTAGAGTCAAAATCGATTTTATCACAACGGTTCGGCTTCACCGATAAAAATGTAAATATTTTTTTTGCGCATAGGATACGCAATTCATCGGCTGCGTTTCTAAATAATGTTGCTACATTCGGGAGAACTTTTCGGTAATTGGCTGTTTGGTCATTTGCCGCAGAAGTTAGAGTCAAAATCAATTTTATCACAACGGTTCGGCTTCACCGATAAAAATGTAAATGTTTTTTTCGCGCATAGGATACGCAATTCATCGGCTGCACTTCTAAATAATGTTGTTACATTCGGGAGAACTTCTCGGTAATTGGCTGTTTGGTCATTTGCCGCAGAAGTTTGAGTCAAAATCAATTTTATCACAACGGTTCGGCTTCACCGATAAAAATGTAAATATTTTTTTCGCGCATAGGATACGCAATTCATCGGCTGCGTTTCTAAATAATGTTGCTACATTCGGGAAAACTTTTCGGTAATTGGCTGTTTGGTCATTTGCCGCAGAAGTTAGAGTCAAAATCAATTTTATCACAACGGTTCGGCTTCACCGATAAAAATGTAAATGTTTTTTTCGCGCATAGGATACGCAATTCATCGGCTGCACTTCTAAATAATGTTGTTACATTCGGTAGAACTTCTCAGTAATTGGCTGTTTGGTCATTTGCCGCAGAAGTTAGAGTCAAAATCGATTTTATCACAACGGTTCGGCTTCACCGATAAAAATGTAAATGTTTTTTTCGCGCATAGGATACGCAATTCATCGGCTGCACTTCTAAATAATGTTGTTACATTCGGGAGAACTTCTCGGTAATTGGCTGTTTGGTCATTTGCCGCAGAAGTTAGAGTCAAAATCGATTTTATCACAACGGTTCGGCTTCACCGATAAAAATGTAAATATTTTTTTCGCGCATAGGATACGCAATTCATCGGCTGCGTTTCTAAATAATGTTGCTACATTCGGGAAAACTTTTCGGTAATTGGCTGTTTGGTCATTTGCCGCAGAAGTTAGAGTCAAAATCAATTTTATCACAACGGTTCGGCTTCACCGATAAAAATGTAAATGTTTTTTTCGCGCATAGGATACGCAATTCATCGGCTGCACTTCTAAATAATGTTGTTACATTCGGGAGAACTTCTCGGTAATTGGCTGTTTGGTCATTTGCCGCAGAAGTTAGAGTCAAAATCGATTTTATCACAACGGTTCCGCTTCATTGATAAAAATGTAAATATTTTTTTCGCGCATAGGATACGCAATTCATCGGCTGCGTTTCTAAATAATGTTGTTACATTCGGGAGAACTTCTCGGTAATTGGCTGTTTGGTCATTTGCCGCAGAAGTTAGAGTCAAAATCGATTTTATCACAACGGTTCGGCTTCACCGATAAAAATGTAAATATTTTTTTCGCGCATAGGATACGCAATTCATCGGCTGCGTTTCTAAATAATGTTGTTACATTCGGGAGAACTTCTCGGTAATTGGCTGTTTGGTCATTTGCCGCAGAAGTTTGAGTCAAAATCGATTTTATCACAACGGTTCGGCTTCACCGATAAAAATGTAAATATTTTTTTCGCGCATAGGATACGCAATTCATCGGCTGCGTTTCTAAATAATGTTGTTACATTCGGGAGAACTTCTCGGTAATTGGCTGTTTGGTCATTTGCCGCAGAAGTTTGAGTCAAAATCAATTTTATCACAACGGTTCGGCTTCACCGATAAAAATGTAAATATTTTTTTCGCGCATAGGATACGCAATTCATCGGCTGCGTTTCTAAATAATGTTGCTACATTCGGGAAAACTTTTCGGTAATTGGCTGTTTGGTCATTTGCCGCAGAAGTTAGAGTCAAAATCAATTTTATCACAACGGTTCGGCTTCACCGATAAAAATGTAAATGTTTTTTTCGCGCATAGGATACGCAATTCATCGGCTGCACTTCTAAATAATGTTGTTACATTCGGTAGAACTTCTCAGTAATTGGCTGTTTGGTCATTTGCCGCAGAAGTTAGAGTCAAAATCGATTTTATCACAACGGTTCGGCTTCACCGATAAAAATGTAAATGTTTTTTTCGCGCATAGGATACGCAATTCATCGGCTGCACTTCTAAATAATGTTGTTACATTCGGGAGAACTTCTCGGTAATTGGCTGTTTGGTCATTTGCCGCAGAAGTTAGAGTCAAAATCGATTTTATCACAACGGTTCGGCTTCACCGATAAAAATGTAAATATTTTTTTCGCGCATAGGATACGCAATTCATCGGCTGCGTTTCTAAATAATGTTGCTACATTCGGGAGAACTTTTCGGTAATTGGCTGTTTGGTCATTTGCCGCAGAAGTTAGAGTCAAAATCAATTTTATCACAACGGTTCGGCTTCACCGATAAAAATGTAAATGTTTTTTTCGCGCATAGGATACGCAATTCATCGGCTGCACTTCTAAATAATGTTGTTACATTCGGGAGAACTTCTCGGTAATTGGCTGTTTGGTCATTTGCCGCAGAAGTTAGAGTCAAAATCGATTTTATCACAACGGTTCCGCTTCATTGATAAAAATGTAAATATTTTTTTCGCGCATAGGATACGCAATTCATCGGCTGCGTTTCTAAATAATGTTGTTACATTCGGGAGAACTTCTCGGTAATTGGCTGTTTGGTCATTTGCCGCAGAAGTTAGAGTCAAAATCGATTTTATCACAACGGTTCGGCTTCACCGATAAAAATGTAAATATTTTTTTCGCGCATAGGATACGCAATTCATCGGCTGCGTTTCTAAATAATGTTGTTACATTCGGGAGAACTTCTCAGTAATTGGCTGTTTGGTCATTTGCCGCAGAAGTTAGAGTCAAAATCGATTTTATCACAACGGTTCGGCTTCACCGATAAAAATGTAAATATTTTTTTCGCGCATAGGATACGCAATTCATCGGCTGCACTTCTAAATAATGTTGTTACATTCGGGAGAACTTCTCGGTAATTGGCTGTTTGGTCATTTGCCGCAGAAGTTGGAGTCAAAATCGATTTTATCACAACGGTTCGGCTTCACCGATAAAAATGTAAATATTTTTTTCGCGCATAGGATACACAATTCATCGGCTGCACTTCTAAATAATGTTGTTACATTCGGGAGAACTTCTCGGTAATTGGCTGTTTGGTCATTTGCCGCAGAAGTTTGAGTCAAAATCAATTTTATCACAACGGTTCGGCTTCACCGATAAAAATGTAAATATTTTTTTCGCGCATAGGATACGCAATTCATCGGCTGCGTTTCTAAATAATGTTGTTACATTCGGGAGAACTTCTCGGTAATTGGCTGTTTGGTCATTTGCCGCAGTAGTTAGAGTCAAAATCGATTTTATCACAACGGTTCGGCTTCACCGATAAAAATGTAAATATTTTTTTCGCGCATAGGATACGCAATTCATCGGCTGCGTTTCTAAATAATGTTGCTACATTCGGGAGAACTTTTCGGTAATTGGCTGTTTGGTCATTTGCCGCAGAAGTTAGAGTCAAAATCAATTTTATCACAACGGTTCGGCTTCACCGATAAAAATGTAAATGTTTTTTTCGCGCATAGGATACGCAATTCATCGGCTGCACTTCTAAATAATGTTGTTACATTCGGTAGAACTTCTCAGTAATTGGCTGTTTGGTCATTTGCCGCAGAAGTTAGAGTCAAAATCGATTTTATCACAACGGTTCGGCTTCACCGATAAAAATGTAAATGTTTTTTTCGCGCATAGGATACGCAATTCATCGGCTGCACTTCTGAATAATGTTGTTACATTCGGGAGAACTTCTCGGTAATTGGCTGTTTGGTCATTTGCCGCAGAAGTTTGAGTCAAAATCGATTTTATCACAACGGTTCGGCTTCACCGATAAAAATGTAAATATTTTTTTCGCGCATAGGATACGCAATTCATCGGCTGCGTTTCTAAATAATGTTGCTACATTCGGGAGAACTTTTCGGTAATTGGCTGTTTGGTCATTTGCCGCAGAAGTTAGAGTCAAAATCAATTTTATCACAACGGTTCGGCTTCACCGATAAAAATGTAAATGTTTTTTTCGCGCATAGGATACGCAATTCATCGGCTGCGTTTCTAAATAATGTTGCTACATTCGGGAGAACTTTTCGGTAATTGGCTGTTTGGTCATTTGCCGCAGAAGTTAGAGTCAAAATCAATTTTATCACAACGGTTCGGCTTCACCGATAAAAATGTAAATATTTTTTTCGCGCATAGGATACGCAATTCATCGGCTGCGTTTCTAAATAATGTTGCTACATTCGGGAGAACTTCTCGGTAATTGGCTGTTTGGTCATTTGCCGCAGAAGTTGGAGTCAAAATCGATTTTATCACAACGGTTCGGCTTCACCGATAAAAATGTAAATATTTTTTTCGCGCATAGGATACACAATTCATCGGCTGCACTTCTAAATAATGTTGTTACATTCGGGAGAACTTCTCGGTAATTGGCTGTTTGGTCATTTGCCGCAGAAGTTTGAGTCAAAATCAATTTTATCACAACGGTTCGGCTTCACCGATAAAAATGTAAATATTTTTTTCGCGCATAGGATACGCAATTCATCGGCTGCGTTTCTAAATAATGTTGTTACATTCGGGAGAACTTCTCGGTAATTGGCTGTTTGGTCATTTGCCGCAGAAGTTAGAGTCAAAATCGATTTTATCACAACGGTTCGGCTTCACCGATAAAAATGTAAATATTTTTTTTGCGCATAGGATACGCAATTCATCGGCTGCGTTTCTAAATAATGTTGCTACATTCGGGAGAACTTTTCGGTAATTGGCTGTTTGGTCATTTGCCGCAGAAGTTAGAGTCAAAATCAATTTTATCACAACGGTTCGGCTTCACCGATAAAAATGTAAATGTTTTTTTCGCGCATAGGATACGCAATTCATCGGCTGCACTTCTAAATAATGTTGTTACATTCGGGAGAACTTCTCGGTAATTGGCTGTTTGGTCATTTGCCGCAGAAGTTAGAGTCAAAATCGATTTTATCACAACGGTTCGGCTTCACCGATAAAAATGTAAATATTTTTTTTGCGCATAGGATACGCAATTCATCGGCTGCGTTTCTAAATAATGTTGCTACATTCGGGAGAACTTTTCGGTAATTGGCTGTTTGGTCATTTGCCGCAGAAGTTAGAGTCAAAATCAATTTTATCACAACGGTTCGGCTTCACCGATAAAAATGTAAATATTTTTTTTGCGCATAGGATACGCAATTCATCGGCTGCGTTTCTAAATAATGTTGCTACATTCGGGAGAACTTCTCGGTAATTGGCTGTTTGGTCATTTGCCGCAGAAGTTGGAGTCAAAATCGATTTTATCACAACGGTTCGGCTTCACCGATAAAAATGTAAATATTTTTTTCGCGCATAGGATACACAATTCATCGGCTGCACTTCTAAATAATGTTGTTACATTCGGGAGAACTTCTCGGTAATTGGCTGTTTGGTCATTTGCCGCAGAAGTTTGAGTCAAAATCAATTTTATCACAACGGTTCGGCTTCACCGATAAAAATGTAAATATTTTTTTCGCGCATAGGATACGCAATTCATCGGCTGCGTTTCTAAATAATGTTGTTACATTCGGGAGAACTTCTCGGTAATTGGCTGTTTGGTCATTTGCCGCAGAAGTTTGAGTCAAAATCAATTTTATCACAACGGTTCGGCTTCACCGATAAAAATGTAAATATTTTTTTCGCGCATAGGATACGCAATTCATCGGCTGCGTTTCTAAATAATGTTGCTACATTCGGGAGAACTTTTCGGTAATTGGCTGTTTGGTCATTTGCCGCAGAAGTTAGAGTCAAAATCAATTTTATCACAACGGTTCGGCTTCACCGATAAAAATGTAAATATTTTTTTCGCGCATAGGATACGCAATTCATCGGCTGCGTTTCTAAATAATGTTGCTACATTCGGGAGAACTTCTCGGTAATTGGCTGTTTGGTCATTTGCCGCAGAAGTTGGAGTCAAAATCGATTTTATCACAACGGTTCGGCTTCACCGATAAAAATGTAAATATTTTTTTCGCGCATAGGATACACAATTCATCGGCTGCACTTCTAAATAATGTTGTTACATTCGGGAGAACTTCTCGGTAATTGGCTGTTTGGTCATTTGCCGCAGAAGTTTGAGTCAAAATCAATTTTATCACAACGGTTCGGCTTCACCGATAAAAATGTAAATATTTTTTTCGCGCATAGGATACGCAATTCATCGGCTGCGTTTCTAAATAATGTTGTTACATTCGGGAGAACTTCTCGGTAATTGGCTGTTTGGTCATTTGCCGCAGAAGTTTGAGTCAAAATCAATTTTATCACAACGGTTCGGCTTCACCGATAAAAATGTAAATATTTTTTTCGCGCATAGGATACGCAATTCATCGGCTGCGTTTCTAAATAATGTTGCTACATTCGGGAAAACTTTTCGGTAATTGGCTGTTTGGTCATTTGCCGCAGAAGTTAGAGTCAAAATCAATTTTATCACAACGGTTCGGCTTCACCGATAAAAATGTAAATGTTTTTTTCGCGCATAGGATACGCAATTCATCGGCTGCACTTCTAAATAATGTTGTTACATTCGGTAGAACTTCTCAGTAATTGGCTGTTTGGTCATTTGCCGCAGAAGTTAGAGTCAAAATCGATTTTATCACAACGGTTCGGCTTCACCGATAAAAATGTAAATGTTTTTTTCGCGCATAGGATACGCAATTCATCGGCTGCACTTCTGAATAATGTTGTTACATTCGGGAGAACTTCTCGGTAATTGGCTGTTTGGTCATTTGCCGCAGAAGTTTGAGTCAAAATCGATTTTATCACAACGGTTCGGCTTCACCGATAAAAATGTAAATATTTTTTTCGCGCATAGGATACGCAATTCATCGGCTGCGTTTCTAAATAATGTTGCTACATTCGGGAGAACTTTTCGGTAATTGGCTGTTTGGTCATTTGCCGCAGAAGTTAGAGTCAAAATCAATTTTATCACAACGGTTCGGCTTCACCGATAAAAATGTAAATGTTTTTTTCGCGCATAGGATACGCAATTCATCGGCTGCACTTCTAAATAATGTTGTTACATTCGGGAGAACTTTTCGACAATTGGCTGTTTGGTCATTTGCCGCAGAAGTTTGAGTCAAAATCGATTTTATCACAACGGTTCGGCTTCACCGATAAAAATGTAAATATTTTTTTCGCGCATAGGATACGCAATTCATCGGCTGCGTTTCTAAATAATGTTGCTACATTCGGGAGAACTTTTCGGTAATTGGCTGTTTGGTCATTTGCCGCAGAAGTTAGAGTCAAAATCAATTTTATCACAACGGTTCGGCTTCACCGATAAAAATGTAAATGTTTTTTTCGCGCATAGGATACGCAATTCATCGGCTGCACTTCTAAATAATGTTGTTACATTCGGGAGAACTTCTCGGTAATTGGCTGTTTGGTCATTTGCCGCAGAAGTTAGAGTCAAAATCGATTTTATCACAACGGTTCGGCTTCACCGATAAAAATGTAAATATTTTTTTCGCGCATAGGATACGCAATTCATCGGCTGCGTTTCTAAATAATGTTGTTACATTCGGGAGAACTTCTCGGTAATTGGCTGTTTGGTCATTTGCCGCAGAAGTTAGAGTCAAAATCGATTTTATCACAACGGTTCGGCTTCACCGATAAAAATGTAAATATTTTTTTTGCGCATAGGATACGCAATTCATCGGCTGCGTTTCTAAATAATGTTGCTACATTCGGGAGAACTTTTCGGTAATTGGCTGTTTGGTCATTTGCCGCAGAAGTTAGAGTCAAAATCAATTTTATCACAACGGTTCGGCTTCACCGATAAAAATGTAAATGTTTTTTTCGCGCATAGGATACGCAATTCATCGGCTGCACTTCTAAATAATGTTGTTACATTCGGGAGAACTTCTCGGTAATTGGCTGTTTGGTCATTTGCCGCAGAAGTTTGAGTCAAAATCAATTTTATCACAACGGTTCGGCTTCACCGATAAAAATGTAAATATTTTTTTCGCGCATAGGATACGCAATTCATCGGCTGCGTTTCTAAATAATGTTGCTACATTCGGGAAAACTTTTCGGTAATTGGCTGTTTGGTCATTTGCCGCAGAAGTTAGAGTCAAAATCAATTTTATCACAACGGTTCGGCTTCACCGATAAAAATGTAAATGTTTTTTTCGCGCATAGGATACGCAATTCATCGGCTGCACTTCTAAATAATGTTGTTACATTCGGTAGAACTTCTCAGTAATTGGCTGTTTGGTCATTTGCCGCAGAAGTTAGAGTCAAAATCGATTTTATCACAACGGTTCGGCTTCACCGATAAAAATGTAAATGTTTTTTTCGCGCATAGGATACGCAATTCATCGGCTGCACTTCTAAATAATGTTGTTACATTCGGGAGAACTTCTCGGTAATTGGCTGTTTGGTCATTTGCCGCAGAAGTTAGAGTCAAAATCGATTTTATCACAACGGTTCGGCTTCACCGATAAAAATGTAAATATTTTTTTCGCGCATAGGATACGCAATTCATCGGCTGCGTTTCTAAATAATGTTGCTACATTCGGGAGAACTTTTCGGTAATTGGCTGTTTGGTCATTTGCCGCAGAAGTTAGAGTCAAAATCAATTTTATCACAACGGTTCGGCTTCACCGATAAAAATGTAAATGTTTTTTTCGCGCATAGGATACGCAATTCATCGGCTGCACTTCTAAATAATGTTGTTACATTCGGGAGAACTTCTCGGTAATTGGCTGTTTGGTCATTTGCCGCAGAAGTTAGAGTCAAAATCGATTTTATCACAACGGTTCCGCTTCATTGATAAAAATGTAAATATTTTTTTCGCGCATAGGATACGCAATTCATCGGCTGCGTTTCTAAATAATGTTGTTACATTCGGGAGAACTTCTCGGTAATTGGCTGTTTGGTCATTTGCCGCAGAAGTTAGAGTCAAAATCGATTTTATCACAACGGTTCGGCTTCACCGATAAAAATGTAAATATTTTTTTCGCGCATAGGATACGCAATTCATCGGCTGCGTTTCTAAATAATGTTGTTACATTCGGGAGAACTTCTCGGTAATTGGCTGTTTGGTCATTTGCCGCAGAAGTTTGAGTCAAAATCGATTTTATCACAACGGTTCGGCTTCACCGATAAAAATGTAAATATTTTTTTCGCGCATAGGATACGCAATTCATCGGCTGCGTTTCTAAATAATGTTGTTACATTCGGGAGAACTTCTCGGTAATTGGCTGTTTGGTCATTTGCCGCAGAAGTTTGAGTCAAAATCAATTTTATCACAACGGTTCGGCTTCACCGATAAAAATGTAAATATTTTTTTCGCGCATAGGATACGCAATTCATCGGCTGCGTTTCTAAATAATGTTGCTACATTCGGGAAAACTTTTCGGTAATTGGCTGTTTGGTCATTTGCCGCAGAAGTTAGAGTCAAAATCAATTTTATCACAACGGTTCGGCTTCACCGATAAAAATGTAAATGTTTTTTTCGCGCATAGGATACGCAATTCATCGGCTGCACTTCTAAATAATGTTGTTACATTCGGTAGAACTTCTCAGTAATTGGCTGTTTGGTCATTTGCCGCAGAAGTTAGAGTCAAAATCGATTTTATCACAACGGTTCGGCTTCACCGATAAAAATGTAAATGTTTTTTTCGCGCATAGGATACGCAATTCATCGGCTGCACTTCTAAATAATGTTGTTACATTCGGGAGAACTTCTCGGTAATTGGCTGTTTGGTCATTTGCCGCAGAAGTTAGAGTCAAAATCGATTTTATCACAACGGTTCGGCTTCACCGATAAAAATGTAAATATTTTTTTCGCGCATAGGATACGCAATTCATCGGCTGCGTTTCTAAATAATGTTGCTACATTCGGGAGAACTTTTCGGTAATTGGCTGTTTGGTCATTTGCCGCAGAAGTTAGAGTCAAAATCAATTTTATCACAACGGTTCGGCTTCACCGATAAAAATGTAAATGTTTTTTTCGCGCATAGGATACGCAATTCATCGGCTGCACTTCTAAATAATGTTGTTACATTCGGGAGAACTTCTCGGTAATTGGCTGTTTGGTCATTTGCCGCAGAAGTTAGAGTCAAAATCGATTTTATCACAACGGTTCCGCTTCATTGATAAAAATGTAAATATTTTTTTCGCGCATAGGATACGCAATTCATCGGCTGCGTTTCTAAATAATGTTGTTACATTCGGGAGAACTTCTCGGTAATTGGCTGTTTGGTCATTTGCCGCAGAAGTTAGAGTCAAAATCGATTTTATCACAACGGTTCGGCTTCACCGATAAAAATGTAAATATTTTTTTCGCGCATAGGATACGCAATTCATCGGCTGCGTTTCTAAATAATGTTGTTACATTCGGGAGATCTTCTCGGTAATAGGCTGTTTGGTCATTTGCCGCATAAGTTAGAGTCAAAATCGATTTTATCACAACGATCTGTTCGGCTTCACCGATAAAAATGTGAATGTTTTTTTCGCGCATAGGATACGCAATTCATCGGCTGCGTTTCTAAATAATGTTGCTACATTCGGGAGAACTTTTCGGTAATTGGCTGTTTGGTCATTTGCCGCAGAAGTTAGAGTCAAAATCAATTTTATCACAACGGTTCGGCTTCACCGATAAAAATGTAAATGTTTTTTTCGCGCATAGGATACGCAATTCATCGGCTGCACTTCTAAATAATGTTGTTACATTCGGGAGAACTTCTCGGTAATTGGCTGTTTGGTCATTTGCCGCAGAAGTTAGAGTCAAAATCGATTTTATCACAACGGTTCGGCTTCACCGATAAAAATGTAAATGTTTTTTTCGCGCATAGGATACGCAATTCATCGGCTGCGTTTCTAAATAATGTTGCTACATTCGGGAGAACTTCTCGGTAATTGGCTGTTTGGTCATTTGCCGCAGAAGTTTGAGTCAAAATCGATTTTATCACAACGGTTCGGCTTCACCGATAAAAATGTAAATGTTTTTTTCGCGCATAGGATACGCAATTCATCGGCTGCGTTTCTAAATAATGTTGCTACATTCGGGAGAACTTCTCGGTAATTGGCTGTTTGGTCATTTGCCGCAGAAGTTTGAGTCAAAATCGATTTTATCACAACGGTTCGGCTTCACCGATAAAAATGTAAATATTTTTTTCGCGCATAGGATACGCAATTCATCGGCTGCGTTTCTAAATAATGTTGCTACATTCGGGAGAACTTTTCGGTAATTGGCTGTTTGGTCATTTGCCGCAGAAGTTAGAGTCAAAATCAATTTTATCACAACGGTTCGGCTTCACCGATAAAAATGTAAATGTTTTTTTCGCGCATAGGATACGCAATTCATCGGCTGCACTTCTAAATAATGTTGTTACATTCGGGAGAACTTCTCGGTAATTGGCTGTTTGGTCATTTGCCGCAGAAGTTTGAGTCAAAATCGATTTTATCACAACGGTTCGGCTTCACCGATAAAAATGTAAATATTTTTTTCGCGCATAGGATACGCAATTCATCGGCTGCGTTTCTAAATAATGTTGCTACATTCGGGAGAACTTTTCGGTAATTGGCTGTTTGGTCATTTGCCGCAGAAGTTAGAGTCAAAATCAATTTTATCACAACGGTTCGGCTTCACCGATAAAAATGTAAATGTTTTTTTCGCGCATAGGATACGCAATTCATCGGCTGCACTTCTAAATAATGTTGTTACATTCGGGAGAACTTTTCGACAATTGGCTGTTTGGTCATTTGCCGCAGAAGTTTGAGTCAAAATCGATTTTATCACAACGGTTCGGCTTCACCGATAAAAATGTAAATATTTTTTTCGCGCATAGGATACGCAATTCATCGGCTGCGTTTCTAAATAATGTTGCTACATTCGGGAGAACTTTTCGGTAATTGGCTGTTTGGTCATTTGCCGCAGAAGTTAGAGTCAAAATCAATTTTATCACAACGGTTCGGCTTCACCGATAAAAATGTAAATGTTTTTTTCGCGCATAGGATACGCAATTCATCGGCTGCACTTCTAAATAATGTTGTTACATTCGGGAGAACTTCTCGGTAATTGGCTGTTTGGTCATTTGCCGCAGAAGTTAGAGTCAAAATCGATTTTATCACAACGGTTCGGCTTCACCGATAAAAATGTAAATATTTTTTTCGCGCATAGGATACGCAATTCATCGGCTGCGTTTCTAAATAATGTTGTTACATTCGGGAGAACTTCTCGGTAATTGGCTGTTTGGTCATTTGCCGCAGAAGTTAGAGTCAAAATCGATTTTATCACAACGGTTCGGCTTCACCGATAAAAATGTAAATATTTTTTTTGCGCATAGGATACGCAATTCATCGGCTGCGTTTCTAAATAATGTTGCTACATTCGGGAGAACTTTTCGGTAATTGGCTGTTTGGTCATTTGCCGCAGAAGTTAGAGTCAAAATCAATTTTATCACAACGGTTCGGCTTCACCGATAAAAATGTAAATGTTTTTTTCGCGCATAGGATACGCAATTCATCGGCTGCACTTCTAAATAATGTTGTTACATTCGGGAGAACTTCTCGGTAATTGGCTGTTTGGTCATTTGCCGCAGAAGTTTGAGTCAAAATCAATTTTATCACAACGGTTCGGCTTCACCGATAAAAATGTAAATATTTTTTTCGCGCATAGGATACGCAATTCATCGGCTGCGTTTCTAAATAATGTTGCTACATTCGGGAAAACTTTTCGGTAATTGGCTGTTTGGTCATTTGCCGCAGAAGTTAGAGTCAAAATCAATTTTATCACAACGGTTCGGCTTCACCGATAAAAATGTAAATGTTTTTTTCGCGCATAGGATACGCAATTCATCGGCTGCACTTCTAAATAATGTTGTTACATTCGGTAGAACTTCTCAGTAATTGGCTGTTTGGTCATTTGCCGCAGAAGTTAGAGTCAAAATCGATTTTATCACAACGGTTCGGCTTCACCGATAAAAATGTAAATGTTTTTTTCGCGCATAGGATACGCAATTCATCGGCTGCACTTCTAAATAATGTTGTTACATTCGGGAGAACTTCTCGGTAATTGGCTGTTTGGTCATTTGCCGCAGAAGTTAGAGTCAAAATCGATTTTATCACAACGGTTCGGCTTCACCGATAAAAATGTAAATATTTTTTTCGCGCATAGGATACGCAATTCATCGGCTGCGTTTCTAAATAATGTTGCTACATTCGGGAGAACTTTTCGGTAATTGGCTGTTTGGTCATTTGCCGCAGAAGTTAGAGTCAAAATCAATTTTATCACAACGGTTCGGCTTCACCGATAAAAATGTAAATGTTTTTTTCGCGCATAGGATACGCAATTCATCGGCTGCACTTCTAAATAATGTTGTTACATTCGGGAGAACTTCTCGGTAATTGGCTGTTTGGTCATTTGCCGCAGAAGTTAGAGTCAAAATCGATTTTATCACAACGGTTCCGCTTCATTGATAAAAATGTAAATATTTTTTTCGCGCATAGGATACGCAATTCATCGGCTGCGTTTCTAAATAATGTTGTTACATTCAGGAGAACTTCTCGGTAATTGGCTGTTTGGTCATTTGCCGCAGAAGTTAGAGTCAAAATCGATTTTATCACAACGGTTCGGCTTCACCGATAAAAATGTAAATATTTTTTTCGCGCATAGGATACGCAATTCATCGGCTGCGTTTCTAAATAATGTTGTTACATTCGGGAGAACTTCTCGGTAATTGGCTGTTTGGTCATTTGCCGCAGAAGTTTGAGTCAAAATCGATTTTATCACAACGGTTCGGCTTCACCGATAAAAATGTAAATATTTTTTTCGCGCATAGGATACGCAATTCATCGGCTGCGTTTCTAAATAATGTTGTTACATTCGGGAGAACTTCTCGGTAATTGGCTGTTTGGTCATTTGCCGCAGAAGTTAGAGTCAAAATCAATTTTATCACAACGGTTCGGCTTCACCGATAAAAATGTAAATGTTTTTTTCGCGCATAGGATACGCAATTCATCGGCTGCACTTCTAAATAATGTTGTTACATTCGGGAGAACTTCTCGGTAATTGGCTGTTTGGTCATTTGCCGCAGAAGTTAGAGTCAAAATCGATTTTATCACAACGGTTCGGCTTCACCGATAAAAATGTAAATATTTGTTTCGCGCATAGGATACGCAATTCATCGGCTGCGTTTCTAAATAATGTTGTTACATTCGGGAGAACTTCTCGGTAATTGGCTGTTTGGTCATTTGCCGCAGAAGTTAGAGTCAAAATCGATTTTATCACAACGGTTCGGCTTCACCGATAAAAATGTAAATATTTTTTTCGCGCATAGGATACGCAATTCATCGGCTGCGTTTCTAAATAATGTTGCTACATTCGGGAGAACTTTTCGGTAATTGGCTGTTTGGTCATTTGCCGCAGAAGTTAGAGTCAAAATCAATTTTATCACAACGGTTCGGCTTCACCGATAAAAATGTAAATGTTTTTTTCGCGCATAGGATACGCAATTCATCGGCTGCACTTCTAAATAATGTTGTTACATTCGGGAGAACTTCTCGGTAATTGGCTGTTTGGTCATTTGCCGCAGAAGTTAGAGTCAAAATCGATTTTATCACAACGGTTCGGCTTCACCGATAAAAATGTAAATATTTTTTTCGCGCATAGGATACGCAATTCATCGGCTGCGTTTCTAAATAATGTTGCTACATTCGGGAGAACTTCTCGGTAATTGGCTGTTTGGTCATTTGCCGCAGAAGTTTGAGTCAAAATCGATTTTATCACAACGGTTCGGCTTCACCGATAAAAATGTAAATATTTTTTTCGCGCATAGGATACGCAATTCATCGGCTGCGTTTCTAAATAATGTTGCTACATTCGGGAGAACTTTTCGACAATTGGCTGTTTGGTCATTTGCCGCAGAAGTTAGAGTCAAAATCAATTTTATCACAACGGTTCGGCTTCACCGATAAAAATGTAAATGTTTTTTTCGCGCATAGGATACGCAATTCATCGGCTGCACTTCTAAATAATGTTGTTACATTCGGGAGAACTTCTCGGTAATTGGCTGTTTGGTCATTTGCCGCAGAAGTTTGAGTCAAAATCGATTTTATCACAACGGTTCGGCTTCACCGATAAAAATGTAAATATTTTTTTCGCGCATAGGATACGCAATTCATCGGCTGCGTTTCTAAATAATGTTGCTACATTCGGGAGAACTTTTCGGTAATTGGCTGTTTGGTCATTTGCCGCAGAAGTTAGAGTCAAAATCAATTTTATCACAACGGTTCGGCTTCACCGATAAAAATGTAAATGTTTTTTTCGCGCATAGGATACGCAATTCATCGGCTGCACTTCTAAATAATGTTGTTACATTCGGGAGAACTTCTCGGTAATTGGCTGTTTGGTCATTTGCCACAGAAGTTAGAGTCAAAATCGATTTTATCACAACGGTTCGGCTTCACCGATAAAAATGTAAATATTTTTTTCGCGCATAGGATACGCAATTCATCGGCTGCGTTTCTAAATAATGTTGCTACATTCGGGAGAACTTTTCGGTAATTGGCTGTTTGGTCATTCGCCGCAGAAGTTAGAGTCAAAATCAATTTTAGCACAACGGTTCGGCTTCACCGATAAAAATGTAAATGTTTTTTTCGCGCATAGGATACGCAATTCATCGGCTGCACTTCTAAATAATGTTGTTACATTCGGGAGAACTTCTCGGTAATTGAATGTTTGGTCATTTGCCGCAGAAGTTAGAGTCAAAATCGATTTTATCACAACGGTTCGGCTTCACCGATAAAAATGTAAATATTTTTTTCGCGCATAGGATACGCAATTCATCGGCTGCGTTTCTAAATAATGTTGCTACATTCGGGAGAACTTTTCGGTAATTGGCTGTTTGGTCATTTGCCGCAGAAGTTAGAGTCAAAATCAATTTTATCACAACGGTTCGGCTTCACCGATAAAAATGTAAATGTTTTTTTCGCGCATAGGATACGCAATTCATCGGCTGCACTTCTAAATAATGTTGTTACATTCGGGAGAACTTCTCGGTAATTGGCTGTTTGGTCATTTGCCGCAGAAGTTAGAGTCAAAATCGATTTTATCACAACGGTTCGGCTTCACCGATAAAAATGTAAATGTTTTTTTCGCGCATAGGATACGCAATTCATCGGCTGCGTTTCTAAATAATGTTGTTACATTCGGGAGAACTTCTCGGTAATTGGCTGTTTGGTTATTTGCCGCAGAAGTTAGAGTCAAAATCGATTTTATCACACCGGTTCGGCTTCACCGATAAAAATGTAAATGTTTTTTTCGCGCATAGGATACGCAATTCATCGGCTGCGTTTCTAAATAATGTTGTTACATTCGGGAGAACTTCTCGGTAATTGGCTGCTTGGTCATTTGCCGCAGAAGTTAGAGTCAAAATCGATTTCATCACAACGGTTCGGCTTCACCGATAAAAATGTAAATGTTTTTTTCGCGCATAGGATACGCAATTCATCGGCTGCGTTCCTAAATAATGTTGTTACATTCGGGAGAACTTCTCGGTAATTGGCTGCTTGGTCATTTGCCGCAGAAGTTAGAGTCAAAATCGATTTTATCACAACGGTTCGGCCTCACCGATAAAAATGTAAATATTTTTTTCGCGCATAGGATACGCAATTCATCGGCTGCGTTTCTAAGTAATGTTGTTACATTCGGGAGAACTTCTCGGTAATTGGCTGTTTGGTCATTTGCCGCAGAAGTTAGAGTCAAAATCGATTTTATCACAACGATCTGTTCGGCTTCACCGATGAAAATGTAAATGTTTTTTTTCGCGCATAGGATACGCAACTCATCGGCTGCGTTTCTAAATAATGTTGTTACATTCGGGAGAACTTCTCGGTAATAGGCTGTTTGGTCATTTGCCGCAGAAGTTAGAGTCAAAATCGATTTTATCACAACGGTTCGGCTTCACCGATAAAAATGTAAATATTTTTTTCGCGCATAGGATACGCAATTCATTGGCTGCGTTTCTAAATAATGTTGTTACATTCGGGACAACTTCTCGGTAATTGGCTGTTTGGTCATTTGCCGCAGAAGTTAGAGTCAAAATCGATTTTATCACAACGATCGCTTCACCGATAACAATGTGAATGTTTTTTTCGCGCATAGGATACGCAATTCATCGGCTGCGTTTCTTAATAATGTTGTTACATTCGGGAGAACTTCTCGGTAATAGGCTGTTTGGTCATTTGCCGCAGAAGTTAGAGTCAAAATCGATTTTATCACAACGATCGCTTCACCGATAAAAATGTGAATGTTTTTTTCGCGCATAGGATACGCAATTCATCGGCTGCGTTTCTGAATAATGTTGTTTCATCCGGGAGAACTTCTCAGTAATTGGCTGTTTGGTCATTTGCCGCAGAAGTTAGAGTCAAAATCGATTTTATCACAACGATCTGTTCGGCTTCACCGATAAAAATGTAAATGTTTTTTTCGCGCATAGGATACGCAGTTCATCGGCTGCGTTTTTAAATAATGTTGTTACATTCGGGAGAACTTCTAGGTAATTGGCTGTTTGGTCATTTGCCGCAGAAGTCAGAGTCAAAATCGATTTTATCACACCGGTTCGGCTTCACCGATAAAAATGTAAATGTTTTTTTCGCGCATAGGATACGCAATTCATCGGCTGCGTTTCTAAATAATGTTGTTACATTCGGGAGAACTTCTTGGTAATTGGCTGCTTGGTCATTTGCCGCAGAAGTTACAGTCAAAATCGATTTTATCACAACGGTTCGGCTTCACCGATAAAAATGTAAATATTTTTTTCGCGCATAGGATACGCAATTCATCGGCTGCGTTTCTAAGTAATGTTGTTACATTCGGGAGAACTTCTCGGTAATTGGCTGTTTGGTCATTTGCCGCAGAAGTTAGAGTCAAAATCGATTTCATCACAACGATCTGTTCGGCTTCACCGATAAAAATGTAAATGTTTTTTTCGCGCATAGGATACGCAATTCATCGGCTGCGTTTCTAAATAATGTTGTTACATTCGGGAGAACTTCTCGGTAATTGGCTGTTTGGTCATTTGCCGCAGAAGTTAGAGTCAAAATCGATTTTATCACAACGATCTGTTCGGCTTCACCGATAAAAATGTAAATGTTTTTTTCGCGCATAGGATACGCAATTCATCGGCTGCGTTTCTAAATAATGTTGTTACATTCGGGAGAACTTCTCGGTAATTGGCTGTTTGGTCATTTGCCGCAGAAGTTAGAGTCAAAATCGATTTTATCACAACGATCTGTTCGGCTTCACCGATAAAAATGTAAATGCTTTTTTCGCGCATAGGATACGCAATTCATCGGCTGCGTTTCTAAATAATGTTGTTACATCCGGGAGAACTTCTCGGTAATTGGCTGTTTGGTCATTTGCCGCAGAAGTTAGAGTCAAAATCGATTTTATCACAACGATCTGTTCGGCTTCACCGATAAAAATGTAAATGTTTTTTTCGCGCATAGGATACGCAATTCATCGGCTGCGTTTCTAAATAATGTTGTTACATGCGGGAGAACTTCTCGGTAATTGGCTGTTTGGTCATTTGCCGCAGAAGTTAGAGTCAAAATCAATTTTATCACAACGGTTCGGCTTCACCGAGAAAAATGTAAATGTTTTTTTCGCGAATAGGATACGCAATTCATCGGCTGCACTTCTAAATAATGTTGTTACATTCGGGAGAACTTCTCGGTAATTGGCTGTTTGGTCATTTGCCGCAGAAGTTAGAGTCAAAATCGATTTTATCACACCGGTTCGGCTTCACCGATAAAAATGTAAATGTTTTTTCCGCGCATAGGATACGCATTTCATCGGCTGCGTTTCTAAATAATGTTGTTACATTCGGGAGAACTTCTCGGTAATAGGCTGTTTGGTCATTTGCCGCAGAAGTTAGAGTCAAAATCGATTTTATCACAACGGTTCGGCTTCACCGATAAAAATGTAAATATTTTTTTCGCGCATAGGATACGCAATTCATTGGCTGCGTTTCTAAATAATGTTGTTACATTCGGGACAACTTCTCGGTAATTGGCTGTTTGGTCATTTGCCGCAAAAGTTAGAGTCAAAATCGATTTTATCACAACGATCGCTTCACCGATAACAATGTGAATGTTTTTTTCGCGCATAGGATACGCAATTCATCGGCTGCGTTTCTTAATAATGTTGTTACATTCGGGAGAACTTCTCGGTAATAGGCTGTTTGGTCATTTGCCGCAGAAGTTAGAGTCAAAATCGATTTTATCACACCGGTTCGGCTTCACCGATAAAAATGTAAATGTTTTTTCCGCGCATAGGATACGCATTTCATCGGCTGCGTTTCTAAATAATGTTGTTACATTCAGGAGAACTTCTCGGTAATAGGCTGTTTGGTCATTTGCCGCAGAAGTTAGAGTCAAAATCGATTTTATCACAACGGTTCGGCTTCACCGATAAAAATGTAAATATTTTTTTCGCGCATAGGATACGCAATTCATTGGCTGCGTTTCTAAATAATGTTGTTACATTCGGGACAACTTCTCGGTAATTGGCTGTTTGGTCATTTGCCGCAGAAGTTAGAGTCAAAATCGATTTTATCACAACGATCGCTTCACCGATAACAATGTGAATGTTTTTTTCGCGCATAGGATACGCAATTCATCGGCTGCGTTTCTTAATAATGTTGTTACATTCGGGAGAACTTCTCGGTAATAGGCTGTTTGGTCATTTGCCGCAGAAGTTAGAGTCAAAATCGATTTTATCACAACGGTTCGGCTTCACCGATGAAAATGTAAATATTTTTTTCGCGCATAGGATACGCAATTCATCGGCTGCGTTTCTAAATAATGTTGTTACATTCGGGAAAACTTCTCGGTAATTGGCTGTTTGGTCATTTGCCGCAGAAGTTAGAGTCAAAATCGATTTTATCACAACGGTTCGGCTTCACCGATGAAAATGTAAATATTTTTTTCGCGCATAGGATACGCAATTCATCGGCTGCGTTTCTAAATAATGTTGTTACATTCGGGAGAACTTCTCGGTAATTGGCTGTTTGGTCATTTGCCGCAGAAGTTAGAGTCAAAATCGATTTTATCACAACGGTTCGGCTTCACCGATGAAAATGTAAATATTTTTTTCGCGCATAGGATACGCAATTCATCGGCTGCGTTTCTAAATAATGTTGTTACATTCGGGAAAACTTCTCGGTAATTGGCTGTTTGGTCATTTGCCGCAGAAGTTTGAGTCAAAATCGATTTTATCACAACGGTTCGGCTTCACCGATAAAAATGTAAATGTTTTTTCCGCGAATAGGATACGCAATTCATCGGCTGCACTTCTAAATAATGTTGTTACATTCGGGAGAACTTCTCGGTAATTGGCTGTTTGGTCATTTGCCGCAGAAGTTAGAGTCAAAATCGATTTTATCACAACGGTTCGGCTTCACCGATAAAAATGTAAATATTTTTTTCGCGCATAGGATACGCAATTTATCGGCTGCGTTTCTAAATAATGTTGTTACATTCGGGAGAACTTCTCGGTAATTGGCTGTTTGGTCATTTGCCGCAGAAGTTTGAGTCAAAATCGATTTTATCACAACGGTTCGGCTTCACCGATAAAAATGTAAATGTTTTTTTCGCGAATAGGATACGCAATTCATCGGCTGCACTTCTAAATAATGTTGTTACATTCGGGAGAACTTCTCGGTAATTGGCTGTTTGGTCATTTGCCGCAGAAGTTAGAGTCAAAATCGATTTTATCACAACGGTTCGGCTTCACCGATGAAAATGTAAATATTTTTTTCGCGCATAGGATACGCAATTCATCGGCTGCGTTTCTAAATAATGTTGTTACATTCGGGAGAACTTCTCGGTAATTGGCTGTTTGGTCATTTGCCGCAGAAGTTAGAGTCAAAATCGATTTTATCACAACGGTTCGGCTTCACCGATAAAAATGTAAATGTTTTTTTCGCGAATAGGATACGCAATTCATCGGCTGCACTTCTAAATAATGTTGTTACATTCGGGAGAACTTCTCGGTAATTGGCTGTTTGGTCATTTGCCGCAGAAGTTAGAGTCAAAATCGATTTTATCACAACGGTTCGGCTTCACCGATAAAAATGTAAATATTTTTTTCGCGCATAGGATACGCAATTCATCGGCTGCGTTTCTAAATAATGTTGCTACATTCGGGAGAACTTCTCGGTAATTGGCTGTTTGGTCATTTGCCGCAGAAGTTTGAGTCAAAATCGATTTTATCACAACGGTTCGGCTTCACCGATAAAAATGTAAATATTTTTTTCGCGCATAGGATACGCAATTCATCGGCTGCGTTTCTAAATAATGTTGCTACATTCGGGAGAACTTTTCGACAATTGGCTGTTTGGTCATTTGCCGCAGAAGTTAGAGTCAAAATCAATTTTATCACAACGGTTCGGCTTCACCGATGAAAATGTAAATGTTTTTTTCGCGCATAGGATACGCAATTCATCGGCTGCACTTCTAAATAATGTTGTTACATTCGGGAGAACTTCTCGGTAATTGGCTGTTTGGTCATTTGCCGCAGAAGTTTGAGTCAAAATCGATTTTATCACAACGGTTCGGCTTCACCGATAAAAATGTAAATATTTTTTTCGCGCATAGGATACGCAATTCATCGGCTGCGTTTCTAAATAATGTTGCTACATTCGGGAGAACTTTTCGGTAATTGGCTGTTTGGTCATTTGCCGCAGAAGTTAGAGTCAAAATCAATTTTATCACAACGGTTCGGCTTCACCGATAAAAATGTAAATGTTTTTTTCGCGCATAGGATACGCAATTCATCGGCTGCACTTCTAAATAATGTTGTTACATTCGGGAGAACTTCTCGGTAATTGGCTGTTTGGTCATTTGCCACAGAAGTTAGAGTCAAAATCGATTTTATCACAACGGTTCGGCTTCACCGATAAAAATGTAAATGTTTTTTTCGCGCATAGGATACGCAATTCATCGGCTGCACTTCTAAATAATGTTGTTACATTCGGGAGAACTTCTCGGTAATTGGCTGTTTGGTCATTTGCCGCAGAAGTTAGAGTCAAAATCGATTTTATCACAACGGTTCGGCTTCACCGATAAAAATGTAAATATTTTTTTCGCGCATAGGATACGCAATTTATCGGCTGCGTTTCTAAATAATGTTGTTACATTCGGGAGAACTTCTCGGTAATTGGCTGTTTGGTCATTTGCCGCAGAAGTTTGAGTCAAAATCGATTTTATCACAACGGTTCGGCTTCACCGATAAAAATGTAAATGTTTTTTTCGCGAATAGGATACGCAATTCATCGGCTGCACTTCTAAATAATGTTGTTACATTCGGGAGAACTTCTCGGTAATTGGCTGTTTGGTCATTTGCCGCAGAAGTTAGAGTCAAAATCGATTTTATCACAACGGTTCGGCTTCACCGATAAAAATGTAAATATTTTTTTCGCGCATAGGATACGCAATTCATCGGCTGCGTTTCTAAATAATGTTGTTACATTCGGGAGAACTTCTCGGTAATTGGCTGTTTGGTCATTTGCCGCAGAAGTTAGAGTCAAAATCGATTTTATCACAACGGTTCGGCTTCACCGATAAAAATGTAAATGTTTTTTTCGCGAATAGGATACGCAATTCATCGGCTGCACTTCTAAATAATGTTGTTACATTCGGGAGAACTTCTCGGTAATTGGCTGTTTGGTCATTTGCCGCAGAAGTTAGAGTCAAAATCGATTTTATCACAACGGTTCGGCTTCACCGATAAAAATGTAAATATTTTTTTCGCGCATAGGATACGCAATTCATCGGCTGCGTTTCTAAATAATGTTGCTACATTCGGGAGAACTTCTCGGTAATTGGCTGTTTGGTCATTTGCCGCAGAAGTTTGAGTCAAAATCGATTTTATCACAACGGTTCGGCTTCACCGATAAAAATGTAAATATTTTTTTCGCGCATAGGATACGCAATTCATCGGCTGCGTTTCTAAATAATGTTGCTACATTCGGGAGAACTTTTCGACAATTGGCTGTTTGGTCATTTGCCGCAGAAGTTAGAGTCAAAATCAATTTTATCACAACGGTTCGGCTTCACCGATAAAAATGTAAATGTTTTTTTCGCGCATAGGATACGCAATTCATCGGCTGCACTTCTAAATAATGTTGTTACATTCGGGAGAACTTCTCGGTAATTGGCTGTTTGGTCATTTGCCGCAGAAGTTTGAGTCAAAATCGATTTTATCACAACGGTTCGGCTTCACCGATAAAAATGTAAATATTTTTTTCGCGCATAGGATACGCAATTCATCGGCTGCGTTTCTAAATAATGTTGCTACATTCGGGAGAACTTTTCGGTAATTGGCTGTTTGGTCATTTGCCGCAGAAGTTAGAGTCAAAATCAATTTTATCACAACGGTTCGGCTTCACCGATAAAAATGTAAATGTTTTTTTCGCGCATAGGATACGCAATTCATCGGCTGCACTTCTAAATAATGTTGTTACATTCGGGAGAACTTCTCGGTAATTGGCTGTTTGGTCATTTGCCACAGAAGTTAGAGTCAAAATCGATTTTATCACAACGGTTCGGCTTCACCGATAAAAATGTAAATATTTTTTTCGCGCATAGGATACGCAATTCATCGGCTGCGTTTCTAAATAATGTTGCTACATTCGGGAGAACTTTTCGGTAATTGGCTGTTTGGTCAATTGCCGCAGAAGTTAGAGTCAAAATCAATTTTATCACAACGGTTCGGCTTCACCGATAAAAATGTAAATGTTTTTTTCGCGCATAGGATACGCAATTCATCGGCTGCACTTCTAAATATTGTTGTTACATTCGGGAGAACTTCTCGGTAATTGGCTGTTTGGTCATTTGCCGCAGAAGTTTGAGTCAAAATCGATTTTATCACAACGGTTCGGCTTCACCGATAAAAATGTAAATATTTTTTTCGCGCATAGGATACGCAATTCATCGGCTGCGTTTCTAAATAATGTTGCTACATTCGGGAGAACTTTTCGGTAATTGGCTGTTTGGTCATTTGCCGCAGAAGTTAGAGTCAAAATCAATTTTATCACAACGGTTCGGCTTCACCGATAAAAATGTAAATGTTTTTTTCGCGCATAGGATACGCAATTCATCGGCTGCACTTCTAAATAATGTTGTTACATTCGGGAGAACTTCTCGGTAATTGGCTGTTTGGTCATTTGCCGCAGAAGTTAGAGTCAAAATCGATTTTATCACAACGGTTCGGCTTCACCGATAAAAATGTAAATGTTTTTTTCGCGCATAGGATACGCAATTCATCGGCTGCGTTTCTAAATAATGTTGTTACATTCGGGAGAACTTCTCGGTAATTGGCTGTTTGGTTATTTGCCGCAGAAGTTAGAGTCAAAATCGATTTTATCACACCGGTTCGGCTTCACCGATAAAAATGTAAATGTTTTTTTCGCGCATAGGATACGCAATTCATCGGCTGCGTTTCTAAATAATGTTGTTACATTCGGGAGAACTTCTCGGTAATTGGCTGCTTGGTCATTTGCCGCAGAAGTTAGAGTCAAAATCGATTTCATCACAACGGTTCGGCTTCACCGATAAAAATGTAAATGTTTTTTTCGCGCATAGGATACGCAATTCATCGGCTGCGTTCCTAAATAATGTTGTTACATTCGGGAGAACTTCTCGGTAATTGGCTGCTTGGTCATTTGCCGCAGAAGTTAGAGTCAAAATCGATTTTATCACAACGGTTCGGCCTCACCGATAAAAATGTAAATATTTTTTTCGCGCATAGGATACGCAATTCATCGGCTGCGTTTCTAAGTAATGTTGTTACATTCGGGAGAACTTCTCGGTAATTGGCTGTTTGGTCATTTGCCGCAGAAGTTAGAGTCAAAATCGATTTTATCACAACGGTTCGGCCTCACCGATAAAAATGTAAATATTTTTTTCGCGCATAGGATACGCAATTCATCGGCTGCGTTTCTAAGTAATGTTGTTACATTCGGGAGAACTTCTCGGTAATTGGCTGTTTGGTCATTTGCCGCAGAAGTTAGAGTCAAAATCGATTTTATCACAACGATCTGTTCGGCTTCACCGATGAAAATGTAAATGTTTTTTTTCGCGCATAGGATACGCAACTCATCGGCTGCGTTTCTAAATAATGTTGTTACATTCGGGAGAACTTCTCGGTAATTGGCTGTTTGGTTATTTGCCGCAGAAGTTAGAGTCAAAATCGATTTTATCACAACGATCTGTTCGGCTTCACCGATAAAAATGTAAATGTTTTTTTTCGCGCATAGGATACGCAGTTCATCGGCTGCGTTTCTAAATAATGTTGTTACATTTGGGAGAACTTCTAGGTAATTGGCTGTTTGGTCATTTGCCGCAGAAGTTAGAGTCAAAATCGATTTTATCACACCGGTTCGGCTTCACCGATAAAAATGTAAATGTTTTTTCCGCGCATAGGATACGCATTTCATCGGCTGCGTTTCTAAATAATGTTGTTACATTCGGGAGAACTTCTCGGTAATAGGCTGTTTGGTCATTTGCCGCAGAAGTTAGAGTCAAAATCGATTTTATCACAACGGTTCGGCTTCACCGATAAAAATGTAAATATTTTTTTCGCGCATAGGATACGCAATTCATTGGCTGCGTTTCTAAATAATGTTGTTACATTCGGGACAACTTCTCGGTAATTGGCTGTTTGGTCATTTGCCGCAGAAGTTAGAGTCAAAATCGATTTTATCACAACGATCGCTTCACCGATAACAATGTGAATGTTTTTTTCGCGCATAGGATACGCAATTCATCGGCTGCGTTTCTTAATAATGTTGTTACATTCGGGAGAACTTCTCGGTAATAGGCTGTTTGGTCATTTGCCGCAGAAGTTAGAGTCAAAATCGATTTTATCACAACGATCGCTTCACCGATAAAAATGTGAATGTTTTTTTCGCGCATAGGATACGCAATTCATCGGCTGCGTTTCTGAATAATGTTGTTTCATCCGGGAGAACTTCTCAGTAATTGGCTGTTTGGTCATTTGCCGCAGAAGTTAGAGTCAAAATCGATTTTATCACAACGATCTGTTCGGCTTCACCGATAAAAATGTAAATGTTTTTTTCGCGCATAGGATACGCAGTTCATCGGCTGCGTTTCTAAATAATGTTGTTACATTCGGGAGAACTTCTAGGTAATTGGCTGTTTGGTCATTTGCCGCAGAAGTCAGAGTCAAAATCGATTTTATCACACCGGTTCGGCTTCACCGATAAAAATGTAAATGTTTTTTTCGCGCATAGGATACGCAATTCATCGGCTGCGTTTCTAAATAATGTTGTTACATTCGGGAGAACTTCTCGGTAATTGGCTGCTTGGTCATTTGCCGCAGAAGTTAGAGTCAAAATCGATTTTATCACAACGGTTCGGCTTCACCGATAAAAATGTAAATATTTTTTTCGCGCATAGGATACGCAATTCATCGGCTGCGTTTCTAAGTAATGTTGTTACATTCGGGAGAACTTCTCGGTAATTGGCTGTTTGGTCATTTGCCGCAGAAGTTAGAGTCAAAATCGATTTCATCACAACGATCTGTTCGGCTTCACCGATAAAAATGTAAATGTTTTTTTCGCGCATAGGATACGCAATTCATCGGCTGCGTTTCTAAATAATGTTGTTACATTCGGGAGAACTTCTCGGTAATTGGCTGTTTGGTCATTTGCCGCAGAAGTTAGAGTCAAAATCGATTTTATCACAACGATCTGTTCGGCTTCACCGATAAAAATGTAAATGTTTTTTTCGCGCATAGGATACGCAATTCATTGGCTGCGTTTCTGAGTAATGTTGTTACATTCGGGAGAACTTTTCGGTAATTGGCTGTTTGGTCATTTGCCGCAGAAGTTAGAATCAAAATCGATTTTATCACAACGGTTCGGCTTCACCGATAAAAATGTAAATGTTTTTTTCGCGCATAGGATACGCAATTCATCGGCTGCGTTTCTAAATAATGTTGTTACATTCGGGAGAACTTCTCGGTAATTGGCTGTTTGGTCATTTGCCGCAGAAGTTAGAGTCAAAATCGATTTTATCACAACGATCTGTTCGGCTTCACCGATAAAAATGTAAATGCTTTTTTCGCGCATAGGATACGCAATTCATCGGCTGCGTTTCTAAATAATGTTGTTACATTCGGGAGAACTTCTCGGTAATTGGCTGTTTGGTCATTTGCCGCAGAAGTTAGAATCAAAATCGATTTTATCACAACGGTTCGGCTTCACCGATAAAAATGTAAATGTTTTTTTCGCGCATAGGATACGCAATTCATCGGCTGCGTTTCTAAATAATGTTGTTACATTCGGGAGAACTTCTCGGTAATTGGCTGTTTGGTCATTTGCCGCAGAAGTTAGAGTCAAAATCGATTTTATCACAACGATCTGTTCGGCTTCACCGATAAAAATGTAAATGCTTTTTTCGCGCATAGGATACGCAATTCATCGGCTGCGTTTCTAAATAATGTTGTTACATTCGGGAGAACTTCTCGGTAATTGGCTGTTTGGTCATTTGCCGCAGAAGTTAGAGTCAAAATCGATTTTATCACAACGATCTGTTCGGCTTCACCGATAAAAATGTAAATGTTTTTTTCGCGCATAGGATACGCAATTCATCGGCTGCGTTTCTAAATAATGTTGTTACATTCGGGAAAACTTCTCGGTAATTGGCTGTTTGGTCATTTGCCGCAGAAGTTTGAGTCAAAATCGATTTTATCACAACGGTTCGGCTTCACCGATAAAAATGTAAATGTTTTTTCCGCGAATAGGATACGCAATTCATCGGCTGCACTTCTAAATAATGTTGTTACATTCGGGAGAACTTCTCGGTAATTGGCTGTTTGGTCATTTGCCGCAGAAGTTAGAGTCAAAATCGATTTTATCACAACGGTTCGGCTTCACCGATAAAAATGTAAATATTTTTTTCGCGCATAGGATACGCAATTTATCGGCTGCGTTTCTAAATAATGTTGTTACATTCGGGAGAACTTCTCGGTAATTGGCTGTTTGGTCATTTGCCGCAGAAGTTTAAGTCAAAATCGATTTTATCACAACGGTTCGGCTTCACCGATAAAAATGTAAATGTTTTTTTCGCGAATAGGATACGCAATTCATCGGCTGCACTTCTAAATAATGTTGTTACATTCGGGAGAACTTCTCGGTAATTGGCTGTTTGGTCATTTGCCGCAGAAGTTAGAGTCAAAATCGATTTTATCACAACGGTTCGGCTTCACCGATGAAAATGTAAATATTTTTTTCGCGCATAGGATACGCAATTCATCGGCTGCGTTTCTAAATAATGTTGTTACATTCGGGAGAACTTCTCGGTAATTGGCTGTTTGGTCATTTGCCGCAGAAGTTAGAGTCAAAATCGATTTTATCACAACGGTTCGGCTTCACCGATAAAAATGTAAATGTTTTTTTCGCGAATAGGATACGCAATTCATCGGCTGCACTTCTAAATAATGTTGTTACATTCGGGAGAACTTCTCGGTAATTGGCTGTTTGGTCATTTGCCGCAGAAGTTAGAGTCAAAATCGATTTTATCACAACGGTTCGGCTTCACCGATAAAAATGTAAATATTTTTTTCGCGCATAGGATACGCAATTCATCGGCTGCGTTTCTAAATAATGTTGCTACATTCGGGAGAACTTCTCGGTAATTGGCTGTTTGGTCATTTGCCGCAGAAGTTTGAGTCAAAATCGATTTTATCACAACGGTTCGGCTTCACCGATAAAAATGTAAATATTTTTTTCGCGCATAGGATACGCAATTCATCGGCTGCGTTTCTAAATAATGTTGCTACATTCGGGAGAACTTTTCGACAATTGGCTGTTTGGTCATTTGCCGCAGAAGTTAGAGTCAAAATCAATTTTATCACAACGGTTCGGCTTCACCGATGAAAATGTAAATGTTTTTTTCGCGCATAGGATACGCAATTCATCGGCTGCACTTCTAAATAATGTTGTTACATTCGGGAGAACTTCTCGGTAATTGGCTGTTTGGTCATTTGCCGCAGAAGTTTGAGTCAAAATCGATTTTATCACAACGGTTCGGCTTCACCGATAAAAATGTAAATATTTTTTTCGCGCATAGGATACGCAATTCATCGGCTGCGTTTCTAAATAATGTTGCTACATTCGGGAGAACTTTTCGGTAATTGGCTGTTTGGTCATTTGCCGCAGAAGTTAGAGTCAAAATCAATTTTATCACAACGGTTCAGCTTCACCGATAAAAATGTAAATGTTTTTTTCGCGCATAGGATACGCAATTCATCGGCTGCACTTCTAAATAATGTTGTTACATTCGGGAGAACTTCTCGGTAATTGGCTGTTTGGTCATTTGCCACAGAAGTTAGAGTCAAAATCGATTTTATCACAACGGTTCGGCTTCACCGATAAAAATGTAAATGTTTTTTTCGCGCATAGGATACGCAATTCATCGGCTGCACTTCTAAATAATGTTGTTACATTCGGGAGAACTTCTCGGTAATTGGCTGTTTGGTCATTTGCCGCAGAAGTTAGAGTCAAAATCGATTTTATCACAACGGTTCGGCTTCACCGATAAAAATGTAAATATTTTTTTCGCGCATAGGATACGCAATTTATCGGCTGCGTTTCTAAATAATGTTGTTACATTCGGGAGAACTTCTCGGTAATTGGCTGTTTGGTCATTTGCCGCAGAAGTTTGAGTCAAAATCGATTTTATCACAACGGTTCGGCTTCACCGATAAAAATGTAAATGTTTTTTTCGCGAATAGGATACGCAATTCATCGGCTGCACTTCTAAATAATGTTGTTACATTCGGGAGAACTTCTCGGTAATTGGCTGTTTGGTCATTTGCCGCAGAAGTTAGAGTCAAAATCGATTTTATCACAACGGTTCGGCTTCACCGATAAAAATGTAAATATTTTTTTCGCGCATAGGATACGCAATTCATCGGCTGCGTTTCTAAATAATGTTGTTACATTCGGGAGAACTTCTCGGTAATTGGCTGTTTGGTCATTTGCCGCAGAAGTTAGAGTCAAAATCGATTTTATCACAACGGTTCGGCTTCACCGATAAAAATGTAAATGTTTTTTTCGCGAATAGGATACGCAATTCATCGGCTGCACTTCTAAATAATGTTGTTACATTCGGGAGAACTTCTCGGTAATTGGCTGTTTGGTCATTTGCCGCAGAAGTTAGAGTCAAAATCGATTTTATCACAACGGTTCGGCTTCACCGATAAAAATGTAAATATTTTTTTCGCGCATAGGATACGCAATTCATCGGCTGCGTTTCTAAATAATGTTGCTACATTCGGGAGAACTTCTCGGTAATTGGCTGTTTGGTCATTTGCCGCAGAAGTTTGAGTCAAAATCGATTTTATCACAACGGTTCGGCTTCACCGATAAAAATGTAAATATTTTTTTCGCGCATAGGATACGCAATTCATCGGCTGCGTTTCTAAATAATGTTGCTACATTCGGGAGAACTTTTCGACAATTGGCTGTTTGGTCATTTGCCGCAGAAGTTAGAGTCAAAATCAATTTTATCACAACGGTTCGGCTTCACCGATAAAAATGTAAATGTTTTTTTCGCGCATAGGATACGCAATTCATCGGCTGCACTTCTAAATAATGTTGTTACATTCGGGAGAACTTCTCGGTAATTGGCTGTTTGGTCATTTGCCGCAGAAGTTTGAGTCAAAATCGATTTTATCACAACGGTTCGGCTTCACCGATAAAAATGTAAATATTTTTTTCGCGCATAGGATACGCAATTCATCGGCTGCGTTTCTAAATAATGTTGCTACATTCGGGAGAACTTTTCGGTAATTGGCTGTTTGGTCATTTGCCGCAGAAGTTAGAGTCAAAATCAATTTTATCACAACGGTTCGGCTTCACCGATAAAAATGTAAATGTTTTTTTCGCGCATAGGATACGCAATTCATCGGCTGCGTTCCTAAATAATGTTGTTACATTCGGGAGAACTTCTCGGTAATTGGCTGCTTGGTCATTTGCCGCAGAAGTTAGAGTCAAAATCGATTTTATCACAACGGTTCGGCCTCACCGATAAAAATGTAAATATTTTTTTCGCGCATAGGATACGCAATTCATCGGCTGCGTTTCTAAGTAATGTTGTTACATTCGGGAGAACTTCTCGGTAATTGGCTGTTTGGTCATTTGCCGCAGAAGTTAGAGTCAAAATCGATTTTATCACAACGATCTGTTCGGCTTCACCGATGAAAATGTAAATGTTTTTTTTCGCGCATAGGATACGCAACTCATCGGCTGCGTTTCTAAATAATGTTGTTACATTCGGGAGAACTTCTCGGTAATAGGCTGTTTGGTCATTTGCCGCAGAAGTTAGAGTCAAAATCGATTTTATCACAACGGTTCGGCTTCACCGATAAAAATGTAAATATTTTTTTCGCGCATAGGATACGCAATTCATTGGCTGCGTTTCTAAATAATGTTGTTACATTCGGGACAACTTCTCGGTAATTGGCTGTTTGGTCATTTGCCGCAGAAGTTAGAGTCAAAATCGATTTTATCACAACGATCGCTTCACCGATAACAATGTGAATGTTTTTTTCGCGCATAGGATACGCAATTCATCGGCTGCGTTTCTTAATAATGTTGTTACATTCGGGAGAACTTCTCGGTAATAGGCTGTTTGGTCATTTGCCGCAGAAGTTAGAGTCAAAATCGATTTTATCACAACGATCGCTTCACCGATAAAAATGTGAATGTTTTTTTCGCGCATAGGATACGCAATTCATCGGCTGCGTTTCTGAATAATGTTGTTTCATCCGGGAGAACTTCTCAGTAATTGGCTGTTTGGTCATTTGCCGCAGAAGTTAGAGTCAAAATCGATTTTATCACAACGGTTCGGCTTCACCGATAAAAATGTAAATATTTTTTTCGCGCATAGGATACGCAATTCATCGGCTGCGTTTCTAAATAATGTTGTTACATTCGGGAGAACTTCTCGGTAATTGGCTGTTTGGTCATTTGCCGCAGAAGTTAGAGTCAAAATCGATTTTATCACAACGGTTCGGCTTCACCGATAAAAATGTAAATATTTTTTTTGCGCATAGGATACGCAATTCATCGGCTGCGTTTCTAAATAATGTTGCTACATTCGGGAGAACTTTTCGGTAATTGGCTGTTTGGTCATTTGCCGCAGAAGTTAGAGTCAAAATCAATTTTATCACAACGGTTCGGCTTCACCGATAAAAATGTAAATGTTTTTTTCGCGCATAGGATACGCAATTCATTGGCTGCACTTATAAATAATGTTGTTACATTCGGGAGAACTTCTCGGTAATTGGCTGTTTGGTCATTTGCCGCAGAAGTTAGAGTCAAAATCGATTTTATCACAACGGTTCGGCTTCACCGATAAAAATGTAAATATTTTTTTCGCGCATAGGATACGCAATTCATCGGCTGCGTTTCTAAATAATGTTGCTACATTCGGGAGAACTTTTCGGTAATTGGCTGTTTGGTCATTTGCCGCAGAAGTTAGAGTCAAAATCAATTTTATCACAACGGTTCGGCTTCACCGATAAAAATGTAAATGTTTTTTTCGCGCATAGGATACGCAATTCATCGGCTGCACTTCTAAATAATGTTGTTACATTCGGGAGAACTTCTCGGTAATTGGCTGTTTGGTCATTTGCCGCAGAAGTTAGAGTCAAAATCGATTTTATCACAACGGTTCGGCTTCACCGATAAAAATGTAAATATTTTTTTCGCGCATAGGATACGCAATTCATCGGCTGCGTTTCTAAATAATGTTGCTACATTCGGGAGAACTTCTCGGTAATTGGCTGTTTGGTCATTTGCCGCAGAAGTTTGAGTCAAAATCGATTTTATCACAACGGTTCGGCTTCACCGATAAAAATGTAAATATTTTTTTCGCGCATAGGATACGCAATTCATCGGCTGCGTTTCTAAATAATGTTGCTACATTCGGGAGAACTTTTCGACAATTGGCTGTTTGGTCATTTGCCGCAGAAGTTAGAGTCAAAATCAATTTTATCACAACGGTTCGGCTTCACCGATAAAAATGTAAATGTTTTTTTCGCGCATAGGATACGCAATTCATCGGCTGCACTTCTAAATAATGTTGTTACATTCGGGAGAACTTCTCGGTAATTGGCTGTTTGGTCATTTGCCGCAGAAGTTTGAGTCAAAATCGATTTTATCACAACGGTTCGGCTTCACCGATAAAAATGTAAATATTTTTTTCGCGCATAGGATACGCAATTCATCGGCTGCGTTTCTAAATAATGTTGCTACATTCGGGAGAACTTTTCGGTAATTGGCTGTTTGGTCATTTGCCGCAGAAGTTAGAGTCAAAATCAATTTTATCACAACGGTTCGGCTTCACCGATAAAAATGTAAATGTTTTTTTCGCGCATAGGATACGCAATTCATCGGCTGCACTTCTAAATAATGTTGTTACATTCGGGAGAACTTCTCGGTAATTGGCTGTTTGGTCATTTGCCGCAGAAGTTAGAGTCAAAATCGATTTTATCACAACGGTTCGGCTTCACCGATAAAAATGTAAATGTTTTTTTCGCGCATAGGATACGCAATTCATCGGCTGCGTTTCTAAATAATGTTGTTACATTCGGGAGAACTTCTCGGTAATTGGCTGTTTGGTTATTTGCCGCAGAAGTTAGAGTCAAAATCGATTTTATCACACCGGTTCGGCTTCACCGATAAAAATGTAAATGTTTTTTTCGCGCATAGGATACGCAATTCATCGGCTGCGTTTCTAAATAATGTTGTTACATTCGGGAGAACTTCTCGGTAATTGGCTGCTTGGTCATTTGCCGCAGAAGTTAGAGTCAAAATCGATTTCATCACAACGGTTCGGCTTCACCGATAAAAATGTAAATGTTTTTTTCGCGCATAGGATACGCAATTCATCGGCTGCGTTCCTAAATAATGTTGTTACATTCGGGAGAACTTCTCGGTAATTGGCTGCTTGGTCATTTGCCGCAGAAGTTAGAGTCAAAATCGATTTTATCACAACGGTTCGGCCTCACCGATAAAAATGTAAATATTTTTTTCGCGCATAGGATACGCAATTCATCGGCTGCGTTTCTAAGTAATGTTGTTACATTCGGGAGAACTTCTCGGTAATTGGCTGTTTGGTCATTTGCCGCAGAAGTTAGAGTCAAAATCGATTTTATCACAACGATCTGTTCGGCTTCACCGATGAAAATGTAAATGTTTTTTTTCGCGCATAGGATACGCAACTCATCGGCTGCGTTTCTAAATAATGTTGTTACATTCGGGAGAACTTCTCGGTAATAGGCTGTTTGGTCATTTGCCGCAGAAGTTAGAGTCAAAATCGATTTTATCACAACGGTTCGGCTTCACCGATAAAAATGTAAATATTTTTTTCGCGCATAGGATACGCAATTCATTGGCTGCGTTTCTAAATAATGTTGTTACATTCGGGACAACTTCTCGGTAATTGGCTGTTTGGTCATTTGCCGCAGAAGTTAGAGTCAAAATCGATTTTATCACAACGATCGCTTCACCGATAACAATGTGAATGTTTTTTTCGCGCATAGGATACGCAATTCATCGGCTGCGTTTCTTAATAATGTTGTTACATTCGGGAGAACTTCTCGGTAATAGGCTGTTTGGTCATTTGCCGCAGAAGTTAGAGTCAAAATCGATTTTATCACAACGATCGCTTCACCGATAAAAATGTGAATGTTTTTTTCGCGCATAGGATACGCAATTCATCGGCTGCGTTTCTGAATAATGTTGTTTCATCCGGGAGAACTTCTCAGTAATTGGCTGTTTGGTCATTTGCCGCAGAAGTTAGAGTCAAAATCGATTTTATCACAACGGTTCGGCTTCACCGATAAAAATGTAAATATTTTTTTCGCGCATAGGATACGCAATTCATCGGCTGCGTTTCTAAATAATGTTGTTACATTCGGGAGAACTTCTCGGTAATTGGCTGTTTGGTCATTTGCCGCAGAAGTTAGAGTCAAAATCGATTTTATCACAACGGTTCGGCTTCACCGATAAAAATGTAAATATTTTTTTTGCGCATAGGATACGCAATTCATCGGCTGCGTTTCTAAATAATGTTGCTACATTCGGGAGAACTTTTCGGTAATTGGCTGTTTGGTCATTTGCCGCAGAAGTTAGAGTCAAAATCAATTTTATCACAACGGTTCGGCTTCACCGATAAAAATGTAAATGTTTTTTTCGCGCATAGGATACGCAATTCATTGGCTGCACTTATAAATAATGTTGTTACATTCGGGAGAACTTCTCGGTAATTGGCTGTTTGGTCATTTGCCGCAGAAGTTAGAGTCAAAATCGATTTTATCACAACGGTTCGGCTTCACCGATAAAAATGTAAATATTTTTTTCGCGCATAGGATACGCAATTCATCGGCTGCGTTTCTAAATAATGTTGCTACATTCGGGAGAACTTTTCGGTAATTGGCTGTTTGGTCATTTGCCGCAGAAGTTAGAGTCAAAATCAATTTTATCACAACGGTTCGGCTTCACCGATAAAAATGTAAATGTTTTTTTCGCGCATAGGATACGCAATTCATCGGCTGCACTTCTAAATAATGTTGTTACATTCGGGAGAACTTCTCGGTAATTGGCTGTTTGGTCATTTGCCGCAGAAGTTAGAGTCAAAATCGATTTTATCACAACGGTTCGGCTTCACCGATAAAAATGTAAATATTTTTTTCGCGCATAGGATACGCAATTCATCGGCTGCGTTTCTAAATAATGTTGCTACATTCGGGAGAACTTCTCGGTAATTGGCTGTTTGGTCATTTGCCGCAGAAGTTTGAGTCAAAATCGATTTTATCACAACGGTTCGGCTTCACCGATAAAAATGTAAATATTTTTTTCGCGCATAGGATACGCAATTCATCGGCTGCGTTTCTAAATAATGTTGCTACATTCGGGAGAACTTTTCGACAATTGGCTGTTTGGTCATTTGCCGCAGAAGTTAGAGTCAAAATCAATTTTATCACAACGGTTCGGCTTCACCGATAAAAATGTAAATGTTTTTTTCGCGCATAGGATACGCAATTCATCGGCTGCACTTCTAAATAATGTTGTTACATTCGGGAGAACTTCTCGGTAATTGGCTGTTTGGTCATTTGCCGCAGAAGTTTGAGTCAAAATCGATTTTATCACAACGGTTCGGCTTCACCGATAAAAATGTAAATATTTTTTTCGCGCATAGGATACGCAATTCATCGGCTGCGTTTCTAAATAATGTTGCTACATTCGGGAGAACTTTTCGGTAATTGGCTGTTTGGTCATTTGCCGCAGAAGTTAGAGTCAAAATCAATTTTATCACAACGGTTCGGCTTCACCGATAAAAATGTAAATGTTTTTTTCGCGCATAGGATACGCAATTCATCGGCTGCACTTCTAAATAATGTTGTTACATTCGGGAGAACTTCTCGGTAATTGGCTGTTTGGTCATTTGCCACAGAAGTTAGAGTCAAAATCGATTTTATCACAACGGTTCGGCTTCACCGATAAAAATGTAAATATTTTTTTCGCGCATAGGATACGCAATTCATCGGCTGCGTTTCTAAATAATGTTGCTACATTCGGGAGAACTTTTCGGTAATTGGCTGTTTGGTCATTCGCCGCAGAAGTTAGAGTCAAAATCAATTTTAGCACAACGGTTCGGCTTCACCGATAAAAATGTAAATGTTTTTTTCGCGCATAGGATACGCAATTCATCGGCTGCACTTCTAAATAATGTTGTTACATTCGGGAGAACTTCTCGGTAATTGAATGTTTGGTCATTTGCCGCAGAAGTTAGAGTCAAAATCGATTTTATCACAACGGTTCGGCTTCACCGATAAAAATGTAAATATTTTTTTCGCGCATAGGATACGCAATTCATCGGCTGCGTTTCTAAATAATGTTGCTACATTCGGGAGAACTTTTCGGTAATTGGCTGTTTGGTCATTTGCCGCAGAAGTTAGAGTCAAAATCAATTTTATCACAACGGTTCGGCTTCACCGATAAAAATGTAAATGTTTTTTTTGCGCATAGGATACGCAATTCATCGGCTGCACTTCTAAATAATGTTGTTACATTCGGGAGAACTTCTCGGTAATTGGCTGTTTGGTCATTTGCCGCAGAAGTTAGAGTCAAAATCGATTTTATCACAACGGTTCGGCTTCACCGATAAAAATGTAAATGTTTTTTTCGCGCATAGGATACGCAATTCATCGGCTGCACTTCTAAATAATGTTGTTACATTCGGGAGAACTTCTCGGTAATTGGCTGTTCGGTCATTTGCCGCAGAAGTTAGAGTCAAAATCGATTTTATCACAACGGTTCGGCTTCACCGATAAAAATGTAAATGTTTTTTTCGCGCATAGGATACGCAATTCATCGGCTGCACTTCTAAATAATGTTGTTACATTCGGGAGAACTTCTCGGTAATTGGCTGTTTGGTCATTTGCCGCAGGAGTTAGAGTCAAAATCGATTTTATCACAACGGTTCGGCTTCACCGATAAAAATGTAAATATTTTTTTCGCGCATAGGATACGCAATTCAACGGCTGCGTTTCTAAATAATGTTGTTACATTCGGGAGAACTTCTCGGTAATTGGCTGTTTGGTCATTTGCCGCAGAAGTTTGAGTCAAAATCGATTTTATCACAACGGTTCGGCTTCACCGATAAAAATGTAAATATTTTTTTCGCGCATAGGATACGCAATTCATCGGCTGCGTTTCTAAATAATGTTGCTACATTCGGGAGAACTTTTCGGTAATTGGCTGTTTGGTCATTTGCCGCAGAAGTTAGAGTCAAAATCAATTTTATCACAACGGTTCGGCTTCACCGATAAAAATGTAAATGTTTTTTTCGCGCATAGGATACGCAATTCATCGGCTGCACTTCTAAATAATGTTGTTACATTCGGGAGAACTTCTCGGTAATTAGCTGTTTGGTCATTTGCCGCAGAAGTTAGAGTCAAAATCGATTTTATCACAACGGTTCGGCTTCACCGATAAAAATGTAAATATTTTTTTCGCGCATAGGATACGCAATTCATCGGCTGCACTTCTAAATAATGTTGTTACATTCGGGAGAACTTCTCGGTAATTGGCTGTTTGGTCATTTGCCGCAGAAGTTAGAGTCAAAATCGATTTTATCACAACGGTTCGGCTTCACCGATAAAAATGTAAATATTTTTTTCGCGCATAGGATACGCAATTCATCGGCTGCACTTCTAAATAATGTTGTTACATTCGGGAGAACTTCTCGGTAATTGGCTGTTTGGTCATTTGCCGCAGAAGTTGGAGTCAAAATCGATTTTATCACAACGGTTCGGCTTCACCGATAAAAATGTAAATATTTTTTTCGCGCATAGGATACACAATTCATCGGCTGCACTTCTAAATAATGTTGTTACATTCGGGAGAACTTCTCGGTAATTGGCTGTTTGGTCATTTGCCGCAGAAGTTTGAGTCAAAATCAATTTTATCACAACGGTTCGGCTTCACCGATAAAAATGTAAATATTTTTTTCGCGCATAGGATACGCAATTCATCGGCTGCGTTTCTAAATAATGTTGTTACATTCGGGAGAACTTCTCGGTAATTGGCTGTTTGGTCATTTGCCGCAGTAGTTAGAGTCAAAATCGATTTTATCACAACGGTTCGGCTTCACCGATAAAAATGTAAATATTTTTTTCGCGCATAGGATACGCAATTCATCGGCTGCGTTTCTAAATAATGTTGCTACATTCGGGAGAACTTTTCGGTAATTGGCTGTTTGGTCATTTGCCGCAGAAGTTAGAGTCAAAATCAATTTTATCACAACGGTTCGGCTTCACCGATAAAAATGTAAATGTTTTTTTCGCGCATAGGATACGCAATTCATCGGCTGCACTTCTAAATAATGTTGTTACATTCGGGAGAACTTCTCGGTAATTGGCTGTTTGGTCATTTGCCGCAGAAGTTTGAGTCAAAATCAATTTTATCACAACGGTTCGGCTTCACCGATAAAAATGTAAATATTTTTTTCGCGCATAGGATACGCAATTCATCGGCTGCGTTTCTAAATAATGTTGCTACATTCGGGAAAACTTTTCGGTAATTGGCTGTTTGGTCATTTGCCGCAGAAGTTAGAGTCAAAATCAATTTTATCACAACGGTTCGGCTTCACCGATAAAAATGTAAATGTTTTTTTCGCGCATAGGATACGCAATTCATCGGCTGCACTTCTAAATAATGTTGTTACATTCGGTAGAACTTCTCAGTAATTGGCTGTTTGGTCATTTGCCGCAGAAGTTAGAGTCAAAATCGATTTTATCACAACGGTTCGGCTTCACCGATAAAAATGTAAATGTTTTTTTCGCGCATAGGATACGCAATTCATCGGCTGCACTTCTAAATAATGTTGTTACATTCGGGAGAACTTCTCGGTAATTGGCTGTTTGGTCATTTGCCGCAGAAGTTAGAGTCAAAATCGATTTTATCACAACGGTTCGGCTTCACCGATAAAAATGTAAATATTTTTTTCGCGCATAGGATACGCAATTCATCGGCTGCGTTTCTAAATAATGTTGCTACATTCGGGAGAACTTTTCGGTAATTGGCTGTTTGGTCATTTGCCGCAGAAGTTAGAGTCAAAATCAATTTTATCACAACGGTTCGGCTTCACCGATAAAAATGTAAATGTTTTTTTCGCGCATAGGATACGCAATTCATCGGCTGCACTTCTAAATAATGTTGTTACATTCGGGAGAACTTCTCGGTAATTGGCTGTTTGGTCATTTGCCGCAGAAGTTAGAGTCAAAATCGATTTTATCACAACGGTTCCGCTTCATTGATAAAAATGTAAATATTTTTTTCGCGCATAGGATACGCAATTCATCGGCTGCGTTTCTAAATAATGTTGTTACATTCGGGAGAACTTCTCGGTAATTGGCTGTTTGGTCATTTGCCGCAGAAGTTAGAGTCAAAATCGATTTTATCACAACGGTTCGGCTTCACCGATAAAAATGTAAATATTTTTTTCGCGCATAGGATACGCAATTCATCGGCTGCGTTTCTAAATAATGTTGTTACATTCGGGAGATCTTCTCGGTAATAGGCTGTTTGGTCATTTGCCGCATAAGTTAGAGTCAAAATCGATTTTATCACAACGATCTGTTCGGCTTCACCGATAAAAATGTGAATGTTTTTTTCGCGCATAGGATACGCAATTCATCGGCTGCGTTTCTAAATAATGTTGCTACATTCGGGAGAACTTTTCGGTAATTGGCTGTTTGGTCATTTGCCGCAGAAGTTAGAGTCAAAATCAATTTTATCACAACGGTTCGGCTTCACCGATAAAAATGTAAATGTTTTTTTCGCGCATAGGATACGCAATTCATCGGCTGCACTTCTAAATAATGTTGTTACATTCGGGAGAACTTCTCGGTAATTGGCTGTTTGGTCATTTGCCGCAGAAGTTAGAGTCAAAATCGATTTTATCACAACGGTTCGGCTTCACCGATAAAAATGTAAATATTTTTTTCGCGCATAGGATACGCAATTCATCGGCTGCGTTTCTAAATAATGTTGCTACATTCGGGAGAACTTCTCGGTAATTGGCTGTTTGGTCATTTGCCGCAGAAGTTTGAGTCAAAATCGATTTTATCACAACGGTTCGGCTTCACCGATAAAAATGTAAATATTTTTTTCGCGCATAGGATACGCAATTCATCGGCTGCGTTTCTAAATAATGTTGCTACATTCGGGAGAACTTTTCGGTAATTGGCTGTTTGGTCATTTGCCGCAGAAGTTAGAGTCAAAATCAATTTTATCACAACGGTTCGGCTTCACCGATAAAAATGTAAATGTTTTTTTCGCGCATAGGATACGCAATTCATCGGCTGCACTTCTAAATAATGTTGTTACATTCGGGAGAACTTCTCGGTAATTGGCTGTTTGGTCATTTGCCGCAGAAGTTTGAGTCAAAATCGATTTTATCACAACGGTTCGGCTTCACCGATAAAAATGTAAATATTTTTTTCGCGCATAGGATACGCAATTCATCGGCTGCGTTTCTAAATAATGTTGCTACATTCGGGAGAACTTTTCGGTAATTGGCTGTTTGGTCATTTGCCGCAGAAGTTAGAGTCAAAATCAATTTTATCACAACGGTTCGGCTTCACCGATAAAAATGTAAATGTTTTTTTCGCGCATAGGATACGCAATTCATCGGCTGCACTTCTAAATAATGTTGTTACATTCGGGAGAACTTTTCGACAATTGGCTGTTTGGTCATTTGCCGCAGAAGTTTGAGTCAAAATCGATTTTATCACAACGGTTCGGCTTCACCGATAAAAATGTAAATATTTTTTTCGCGCATAGGATACGCAATTCATCGGCTGCGTTTCTAAATAATGTTGCTACATTCGGGAGAACTTTTCGGTAATTGGCTGTTTGGTCATTTGCCGCAGAAGTTAGAGTCAAAATCAATTTTATCACAACGGTTCGGCTTCACCGATAAAAATGTAAATGTTTTTTTCGCGCATAGGATACGCAATTCATCGGCTGCACTTCTAAATAATGTTGTTACATTCGGGAGAACTTCTCGGTAATTGGCTGTTTGGTCATTTGCCGCAGAAGTTAGAGTCAAAATCGATTTTATCACAACGGTTCGGCTTCACCGATAAAAATGTAAATATTTTTTTCGCGCATAGGATACGCAATTCATCGGCTGCGTTTCTAAATAATGTTGTTACATTCGGGAGAACTTCTCGGTAATTGGCTGTTTGGTCATTTGCCGCAGAAGTTAGAGTCAAAATCGATTTTATCACAACGGTTCGGCTTCACCGATAAAAATGTAAATATTTTTTTTGCGCATAGGATACGCAATTCATCGGCTGCGTTTCTAAATAATGTTGCTACATTCGGGAGAACTTTTCGGTAATTGGCTGTTTGGTCATTTGCCGCAGAAGTTAGAGTCAAAATCAATTTTATCACAACGGTTCGGCTTCACCGATAAAAATGTAAATGTTTTTTTCGCGCATAGGATACGCAATTCATCGGCTGCACTTCTAAATAATGTTGTTACATTCGGGAGAACTTCTCGGTAATTGGCTGTTTGGTCATTTGCCGCAGAAGTTTGAGTCAAAATCAATTTTATCACAACGGTTCGGCTTCACCGATAAAAATGTAAATATTTTTTTCGCGCATAGGATACGCAATTCATCGGCTGCGTTTCTAAATAATGTTGCTACATTCGGGAAAACTTTTCGGTAATTGGCTGTTTGGTCATTTGCCGCAGAAGTTAGAGTCAAAATCAATTTTATCACAACGGTTCGGCTTCACCGATAAAAATGTAAATGTTTTTTTCGCGCATAGGATACGCAATTCATCGGCTGCACTTCTAAATAATGTTGTTACATTCGGTAGAACTTCTCAGTAATTGGCTGTTTGGTCATTTGCCGCAGAAGTTAGAGTCAAAATCGATTTTATCACAACGGTTCGGCTTCACCGATAAAAATGTAAATGTTTTTTTCGCGCATAGGATACGCAATTCATCGGCTGCACTTCTAAATAATGTTGTTACATTCGGGAGAACTTCTCGGTAATTGGCTGTTTGGTCATTTGCCGCAGAAGTTAGAGTCAAAATCGATTTTATCACAACGGTTCGGCTTCACCGATAAAAATGTAAATATTTTTTTCGCGCATAGGATACGCAATTCATCGGCTGCGTTTCTAAATAATGTTGCTACATTCGGGAGAACTTTTCGGTAATTGGCTGTTTGGTCATTTGCCGCAGAAGTTAGAGTCAAAATCAATTTTATCACAACGGTTCGGCTTCACCGATAAAAATGTAAATGTTTTTTTCGCGCATAGGATACGCAATTCATCGGCTGCACTTCTAAATAATGTTGTTACATTCGGGAGAACTTCTCGGTAATTGGCTGTTTGGTCATTTGCCGCAGAAGTTAGAGTCAAAATCGATTTTATCACAACGGTTCCGCTTCATTGATAAAAATGTAAATATTTTTTTCGCGCATAGGATACGCAATTCATCGGCTGCGTTTCTAAATAATGTTGTTACATTCGGGAGAACTTCTCGGTAATTGGCTGTTTGGTCATTTGCCGCAGAAGTTAGAGTCAAAATCGATTTTATCACAACGGTTCGGCTTCACCGATAAAAATGTAAATATTTTTTTCGCGCATAGGATACGCAATTCATCGGCTGCGTTTCTAAATAATGTTGTTACATTCGGGAGAACTTCTCGGTAATTGGCTGTTTGGTCATTTGCCGCAGAAGTTTGAGTCAAAATCGATTTTATCACAACGGTTCGGCTTCACCGATAAAAATGTAAATATTTTTTTCGCGCATAGGATACGCAATTCATCGGCTGCGTTTCTAAATAATGTTGTTACATTCGGGAGAACTTCTCGGTAATTGGCTGTTTGGTCATTTGCCGCAGAAGTTTGAGTCAAAATCAATTTTATCACAACGGTTCGGCTTCACCGATAAAAATGTAAATATTTTTTTCGCGCATAGGATACGCAATTCATCGGCTGCGTTTCTAAATAATGTTGCTACATTCGGGAAAACTTTTCGGTAATTGGCTGTTTGGTCATTTGCCGCAGAAGTTAGAGTCAAAATCAATTTTATCACAACGGTTCGGCTTCACCGATAAAAATGTAAATGTTTTTTTCGCGCATAGGATACGCAATTCATCGGCTGCACTTCTAAATAATGTTGTTACATTCGGTAGAACTTCTCAGTAATTGGCTGTTTGGTCATTTGCCGCAGAAGTTAGAGTCAAAATCGATTTTATCACAACGGTTCGGCTTCACCGATAAAAATGTAAATGTTTTTTTCGCGCATAGGATACGCAATTCATCGGCTGCACTTCTAAATAATGTTGTTACATTCGGGAGAACTTCTCGGTAATTGGCTGTTTGGTCATTTGCCGCAGAAGTTAGAGTCAAAATCGATTTTATCACAACGGTTCGGCTTCACCGATAAAAATGTAAATATTTTTTTCGCGCATAGGATACGCAATTCATCGGCTGCGTTTCTAAATAATGTTGCTACATTCGGGAGAACTTTTCGGTAATTGGCTGTTTGGTCATTTGCCGCAGAAGTTAGAGTCAAAATCAATTTTATCACAACGGTTCGGCTTCACCGATAAAAATGTAAATGTTTTTTTCGCGCATAGGATACGCAATTCATCGGCTGCACTTCTAAATAATGTTGTTACATTCGGGAGAACTTCTCGGTAATTGGCTGTTTGGTCATTTGCCGCAGAAGTTAGAGTCAAAATCGATTTTATCACAACGGTTCCGCTTCATTGATAAAAATGTAAATATTTTTTTCGCGCATAGGATACGCAATTCATTGGCTGCGTTTCTAAATAATGTTGTTACATTCGGGAGAACTTCTCGGTAATTGGCTGTTTGGTCATTTGCCGCAGAAGTTAGAGTCAAAATCGATTTTATCACAACGGTTCGGCTTCACCGATAAAAATGTAAATATTTTTTTCGCGCATAGGATACGCAATTCATCGGCTGCGTTTCTAAATAATGTTGTTACATTCGGGAGATCTTCTCGGTAATAGGCTGTTTGGTCATTTGCCGCATAAGTTAGAGTCAAAATCGATTTTATCACAACGATCTGTTCGGCTTCACCGATAAAAATGTGAATGTTTTTTTCGCGCATAGGATACGCAATTCATCGGCTGCGTTTCTAAATAATGTTGCTACATTCGGGAGAACTTTTCGGTAATTGGCTGTTTGGTCATTTGCCGCAGAAGTTAGAGTCAAAATCAATTTTATCACAACGGTTCGGCTTCACCGATAAAAATGTAAATGTTTTTTTCGCGCATAGGATACGCAATTCATCGGCTGCACTTCTAAATAATGTTGTTACATTCGGGAGAACTTCTCGGTAATTGGCTGTTTGGTCATTTGCCGCAGAAGTTAGAGTCAAAATCGATTTTATCACAACGGTTCGGCTTCACCGATAAAAATGTAAATATTTTTTTCGCGCATAGGATACGCAATTCATCGGCTGCGTTTCTAAATAATGTTGCTACATTCGGGAGAACTTCTCGGTAATTGGCTGTTTGGTCATTTGCCGCAGAAGTTTGAGTCAAAATCGATTTTATCACAACGGTTCGGCTTCACCGATAAAAATGTAAATATTTTTTTCGCGCATAGGATACGCAATTCATCGGCTGCGTTTCTAAATAATGTTGCTACATTCGGGAGAACTTTTCGGTAATTGGCTGTTTGGTCATTTGCCGCAGAAGTTAGAGTCAAAATCAATTTTATCACAACGGTTCGGCTTCACCGATAAAAATGTAAATGTTTTTTTCGCGCATAGGATACGCAATTCATCGGCTGCACTTCTAAATAATGTTGTTACATTCGGGAGAACTTCTCGGTAATTGGCTGTTTGGTCATTTGCCGCAGAAGTTTGAGTCAAAATCGATTTTATCACAACGGTTCGGCTTCACCGATAAAAATGTAAATATTTTTTTCGCGCATAGGATACGCAATTCATCGGCTGCGTTTCTAAATAATGTTGCTACATTCGGGAGAACTTTTCGGTAATTGGCTGTTTGGTCATTTGCCGCAGAAGTTAGAGTCAAAATCAATTTTATCACAACGGTTCGGCTTCACCGATAAAAATGTAAATGTTTTTTTCGCGCATAGGATACGCAATTCATCGGCTGCACTTCTAAATAATGTTGTTACATTCGGGAGAACTTTTCGACAATTGGCTGTTTGGTCATTTGCCGCAGAAGTTTGAGTCAAAATCGATTTTATCACAACGGTTCGGCTTCACCGATAAAAATGTAAATATTTTTTTCGCGCATAGGATACGCAATTCATCGGCTGCGTTTCTAAATAATGTTGCTACATTCGGGAGAACTTTTCGGTAATTGGCTGTTTGGTCATTTGCCGCAGAAGTTAGAGTCAAAATCAATTTTATCACAACGGTTCGGCTTCACCGATAAAAATGTAAATGTTTTTTTCGCGCATAGGATACGCAATTCATCGGCTGCACTTCTAAATAATGTTGTTACATTCGGGAGAACTTCTCGGTAATTGGCTGTTTGGTCATTTGCCGCAGAAGTTAGAGTCAAAATCGATTTTATCACAACGGTTCGGCTTCACCGATAAAAATGTAAATATTTTTTTCGCGCATAGGATACGCAATTCATCGGCTGCGTTTCTAAATAATGTTGTTACATTCGGGAGAACTTCTCGGTAATTGGCTGTTTGGTCATTTGCCGCAGAAGTTAGAGTCAAAATCGATTTTATCACAACGGTTCGGCTTCACCGATAAAAATGTAAATATTTTTTTTGCGCATAGGATACGCAATTCATCGGCTGCGTTTCTAAATAATGTTGCTACATTCGGGAGAACTTTTCGGTAATTGGCTGTTTGGTCATTTGCCGCAGAAGTTAGAGTCAAAATCAATTTTATCACAACGGTTCGGCTTCACCGATAAAAATGTAAATGTTTTTTTCGCGCATAGGATACGCAATTCATCGGCTGCACTTCTAAATAATGTTGTTACATTCGGGAGAACTTCTCGGTAATTGGCTGTTTGGTCATTTGCCGCAGAAGTTAGAGTCAAAATCGATTTTATCACAACGGTTCGGCTTCACCGATAAAAATGTAAATATTTTTTTCGCGCATAGGATACGCAATTCATCGGCTGCGTTTCTAAATAATGTTGCTACATTCGGGAGAACTTCTCGGTAATTGGCTGTTTGGTCATTTGCCGCAGAAGTTTGAGTCAAAATCGATTTTATCACAACGGTTCGGCTTCACCGATAAAAATGTAAATATTTTTTTCGCGCATAGGATACGCAATTCATCGGCTGCGTTTCTAAATAATGTTGCTACATTCGGGAGAACTTTTCGGTAATTGGCTGTTTGGTCATTTGCCGCAGAAGTTAGAGTCAAAATCAATTTTATCACAACGGTTCGGCTTCACCGATAAAAATGTAAATGTTTTTTTCGCGCATAGGATACGCAATTCATCGGCTGCACTTCTAAATAATGTTGTTACATTCGGGAGAACTTCTCGGTAATTGGCTGTTTGGTCATTTGCCGCAGAAGTTTGAGTCAAAATCGATTTTATCACAACGGTTCGGCTTCACCGATAAAAATGTAAATATTTTTTTCGCGCATAGGATACGCAATTCATCGGCTGCGTTTCTAAATAATGTTGCTACATTCGGGAGAACTTTTCGGTAATTGGCTGTTTGGTCATTTGCCGCAGAAGTTAGAGTCAAAATCAATTTTATCACAACGGTTCGGCTTCACCGATAAAAATGTAAATGTTTTTTTCGCGCATAGGATACGCAATTCATCGGCTGCACTTCTAAATAATGTTGTTACATTCGGGAGAACTTTTCGACAATTGGCTGTTTGGTCATTTGCCGCAGAAGTTTGAGTCAAAATCGATTTTATCACAACGGTTCGGCTTCACCGATAAAAATGTAAATATTTTTTTCGCGCATAGGATACGCAATTCATCGGCTGCGTTTCTAAATAATGTTGCTACATTCGGGAGAACTTTTCGGTAATTGGCTGTTTGGTCATTTGCCGCAGAAGTTAGAGTCAAAATCAATTTTATCACAACGGTTCGGCTTCACCGATAAAAATGTAAATGTTTTTTTCGCGCATAGGATACGCAATTCATCGGCTGCACTTCTAAATAATGTTGTTACATTCGGGAGAACTTCTCGGTAATTGGCTGTTTGGTCATTTGCCGCAGAAGTTAGAGTCAAAATCGATTTTATCACAACGGTTCGGCTTCACCGATAAAAATGTAAATATTTTTTTCGCGCATAGGATACGCAATTCATCGGCTGCGTTTCTAAATAATGTTGTTACATTCGGGAGAACTTCTCGGTAATTGGCTGTTTGGTCATTTGCCGCAGAAGTTAGAGTCAAAATCGATTTTATCACAACGGTTCGGCTTCACCGATAAAAATGTAAATATTTTTTTTGCGCATAGGATACGCAATTCATCGGCTGCGTTTCTAAATAATGTTGCTACATTCGGGAGAACTTTTCGGTAATTGGCTGTTTGGTCATTTGCCGCAGAAGTTAGAGTCAAAATCAATTTTATCACAACGGTTCGGCTTCACCGATAAAAATGTAAATGTTTTTTTCGCGCATAGGATACGCAATTCATCGGCTGCACTTCTAAATAATGTTGTTACATTCGGGAGAACTTCTCGGTAATTGGCTGTTTGGTCATTTGCCGCAGAAGTTTGAGTCAAAATCAATTTTATCACAACGGTTCGGCTTCACCGATAAAAATGTAAATATTTTTTTCGCGCATAGGATACGCAATTCATCGGCTGCGTTTCTAAATAATGTTGCTACATTCGGGAAAACTTTTCGGTAATTGGCTGTTTGGTCATTTGCCGCAGAAGTTAGAGTCAAAATCAATTTTATCACAACGGTTCGGCTTCACCGATAAAAATGTAAATGTTTTTTTCGCGCATAGGATACGCAATTCATCGGCTGCACTTCTAAATAATGTTGTTACATTCGGTAGAACTTCTCAGTAATTGGCTGTTTGGTCATTTGCCGCAGAAGTTAGAGTCAAAATCGATTTTATCACAACGGTTCGGCTTCACCGATAAAAATGTAAATGTTTTTTTCGCGCATAGGATACGCAATTCATCGGCTGCACTTCTAAATAATGTTGTTACATTCGGGAGAACTTCTCGGTAATTGGCTGTTTGGTCATTTGCCGCAGAAGTTAGAGTCAAAATCGATTTTATCACAACGGTTCGGCTTCACCGATAAAAATGTAAATATTTTTTTCGCGCATAGGATACGCAATTCATCGGCTGCGTTTCTAAATAATGTTGCTACATTCGGGAGAACTTTTCGGTAATTGGCTGTTTGGTCATTTGCCGCAGAAGTTAGAGTCAAAATCAATTTTATCACAACGGTTCGGCTTCACCGATAAAAATGTAAATGTTTTTTTCGCGCATAGGATACGCAATTCATCGGCTGCACTTCTAAATAATGTTGTTACATTCGGGAGAACTTCTCGGTAATTGGCTGTTTGGTCATTTGCCGCAGAAGTTAGAGTCAAAATCGATTTTATCACAACGGTTCCGCTTCATTGATAAAAATGTAAATATTTTTTTCGCGCATAGGATACGCAATTCATCGGCTGCGTTTCTAAATAATGTTGTTACATTCGGGAGAACTTCTCGGTAATTGGCTGTTTGGTCATTTGCCGCAGAAGTTAGAGTCAAAATCGATTTTATCACAACGGTTCGGCTTCACCGATAAAAATGTAAATATTTTTTTCGCGCATAGGATACGCAATTCATCGGCTGCGTTTCTAAATAATGTTGTTACATTCGGGAGAACTTCTCGGTAATTGGCTGTTTGGTCATTTGCCGCAGAAGTTTGAGTCAAAATCGATTTTATCACAACGGTTCGGCTTCACCGATAAAAATGTAAATATTTTTTTCGCGCATAGGATACGCAATTCATCGGCTGCGTTTCTAAATAATGTTGTTACATTCGGGAGAACTTCTCGGTAATTGGCTGTTTGGTCATTTGCCGCAGAAGTTTGAGTCAAAATCAATTTTATCACAACGGTTCGGCTTCACCGATAAAAATGTAAATATTTTTTTCGCGCATAGGATACGCAATTCATCGGCTGCGTTTCTAAATAATGTTGCTACATTCGGGAAAACTTTTCGGTAATTGGCTGTTTGGTCATTTGCCGCAGAAGTTAGAGTCAAAATCAATTTTATCACAACGGTTCGGCTTCACCGATAAAAATGTAAATGTTTTTTTCGCGCATAGGATACGCAATTCATCGGCTGCACTTCTAAATAATGTTGTTACATTCGGTAGAACTTCTCAGTAATTGGCTGTTTGGTCATTTGCCGCAGAAGTTAGAGTCAAAATCGATTTTATCACAACGGTTCGGCTTCACCGATAAAAATGTAAATGTTTTTTTCGCGCATAGGATACGCAATTCATCGGCTGCACTTCTAAATAATGTTGTTACATTCGGGAGAACTTCTCGGTAATTGGCTGTTTGGTCATTTGCCGCAGAAGTTAGAGTCAAAATCGATTTTATCACAACGGTTCGGCTTCACCGATAAAAATGTAAATATTTTTTTCGCGCATAGGATACGCAATTCATCGGCTGCGTTTCTAAATAATGTTGCTACATTCGGGAGAACTTTTCGGTAATTGGCTGTTTGGTCATTTGCCGCAGAAGTTAGAGTCAAAATCAATTTTATCACAACGGTTCGGCTTCACCGATAAAAATGTAAATGTTTTTTTCGCGCATAGGATACGCAATTCATCGGCTGCACTTCTAAATAATGTTGTTACATTCGGGAGAACTTCTCGGTAATTGGCTGTTTGGTCATTTGCCGCAGAAGTTAGAGTCAAAATCGATTTTATCACAACGGTTCCGCTTCATTGATAAAAATGTAAATATTTTTTTCGCGCATAGGATACGCAATTCATTGGCTGCGTTTCTAAATAATGTTGTTACATTCGGGAGAACTTCTCGGTAATTGGCTGTTTGGTCATTTGCCGCAGAAGTTAGAGTCAAAATCGATTTTATCACAACGGTTCGGCTTCACCGATAAAAATGTAAATATTTTTTTCGCGCATAGGATACGCAATTCATCGGCTGCGTTTCTAAATAATGTTGTTACATTCGGGAGATCTTCTCGGTAATAGGCTGTTTGGTCATTTGCCGCATAAGTTAGAGTCAAAATCGATTTTATCACAACGATCTGTTCGGCTTCACCGATAAAAATGTGAATGTTTTTTTCGCGCATAGGATACGCAATTCATCGGCTGCGTTTCTAAATAATGTTGCTACATTCGGGAGAACTTTTCGGTAATTGGCTGTTTGGTCATTTGCCGCAGAAGTTAGAGTCAAAATCAATTTTATCACAACGGTTCGGCTTCACCGATAAAAATGTAAATGTTTTTTTCGCGCATAGGATACGCAATTCATCGGCTGCACTTCTAAATAATGTTGTTACATTCGGGAGAACTTCTCGGTAATTGGCTGTTTGGTCATTTGCCGCAGAAGTTAGAGTCAAAATCGATTTTATCACAACGGTTCGGCTTCACCGATAAAAATGTAAATATTTTTTTCGCGCATAGGATACGCAATTCATCGGCTGCGTTTCTAAATAATGTTGCTACATTCGGGAGAACTTCTCGGTAATTGGCTGTTTGGTCATTTGCCGCAGAAGTTTGAGTCAAAATCGATTTTATCACAACGGTTCGGCTTCACCGATAAAAATGTAAATATTTTTTTCGCGCATAGGATACGCAATTCATCGGCTGCGTTTCTAAATAATGTTGCTACATTCGGGAGAACTTTTCGGTAATTGGCTGTTTGGTCATTTGCCGCAGAAGTTAGAGTCAAAATCAATTTTATCACAACGGTTCGGCTTCACCGATAAAAATGTAAATGTTTTTTTCGCGCATAGGATACGCAATTCATCGGCTGCACTTCTAAATAATGTTGTTACATTCGGGAGAACTTCTCGGTAATTGGCTGTTTGGTCATTTGCCGCAGAAGTTTGAGTCAAAATCGATTTTATCACAACGGTTCGGCTTCACCGATAAAAATGTAAATATTTTTTTCGCGCATAGGATACGCAATTCATCGGCTGCGTTTCTAAATAATGTTGCTACATTCGGGAGAACTTTTCGGTAATTGGCTGTTTGGTCATTTGCCGCAGAAGTTAGAGTCAAAATCAATTTTATCACAACGGTTCGGCTTCACCGATAAAAATGTAAATGTTTTTTTCGCGCATAGGATACGCAATTCATCGGCTGCACTTCTAAATAATGTTGTTACATTCGGGAGAACTTTTCGACAATTGGCTGTTTGGTCATTTGCCGCAGAAGTTTGAGTCAAAATCGATTTTATCACAACGGTTCGGCTTCACCGATAAAAATGTAAATATTTTTTTCGCGCATAGGATACGCAATTCATCGGCTGCGTTTCTAAATAATGTTGCTACATTCGGGAGAACTTTTCGGTAATTGGCTGTTTGGTCATTTGCCGCAGAAGTTAGAGTCAAAATCAATTTTATCACAACGGTTCGGCTTCACCGATAAAAATGTAAATGTTTTTTTCGCGCATAGGATACGCAATTCATCGGCTGCACTTCTAAATAATGTTGTTACATTCGGGAGAACTTCTCGGTAATTGGCTGTTTGGTCATTTGCCGCAGAAGTTAGAGTCAAAATCGATTTTATCACAACGGTTCGGCTTCACCGATAAAAATGTAAATATTTTTTTCGCGCATAGGATACGCAATTCATCGGCTGCGTTTCTAAATAATGTTGTTACATTCGGGAGAACTTCTCGGTAATTGGCTGTTTGGTCATTTGCCGCAGAAGTTAGAGTCAAAATCGATTTTATCACAACGGTTCGGCTTCACCGATAAAAATGTAAATATTTTTTTTGCGCATAGGATACGCAATTCATCGGCTGCGTTTCTAAATAATGTTGCTACATTCGGGAGAACTTTTCGGTAATTGGCTGTTTGGTCATTTGCCGCAGAAGTTAGAGTCAAAATCAATTTTATCACAACGGTTCGGCTTCACCGATAAAAATGTAAATGTTTTTTTCGCGCATAGGATACGCAATTCATCGGCTGCACTTCTAAATAATGTTGTTACATTCGGGAGAACTTCTCGGTAATTGGCTGTTTGGTCATTTGCCGCAGAAGTTTGAGTCAAAATCAATTTTATCACAACGGTTCGGCTTCACCGATAAAAATGTAAATATTTTTTTCGCGCATAGGATACGCAATTCATCGGCTGCGTTTCTAAATAATGTTGCTACATTCGGGAAAACTTTTCGGTAATTGGCTGTTTGGTCATTTGCCGCAGAAGTTAGAGTCAAAATCAATTTTATCACAACGGTTCGGCTTCACCGATAAAAATGTAAATGTTTTTTTCGCGCATAGGATACGCAATTCATCGGCTGCACTTCTAAATAATGTTGTTACATTCGGTAGAACTTCTCAGTAATTGGCTGTTTGGTCATTTGCCGCAGAAGTTAGAGTCAAAATCGATTTTATCACAACGGTTCGGCTTCACCGATAAAAATGTAAATGTTTTTTTCGCGCATAGGATACGCAATTCATCGGCTGCACTTCTAAATAATGTTGTTACATTCGGGAGAACTTCTCGGTAATTGGCTGTTTGGTCATTTGCCGCAGAAGTTAGAGTCAAAATCGATTTTATCACAACGGTTCGGCTTCACCGATAAAAATGTAAATATTTTTTTCGCGCATAGGATACGCAATTCATCGGCTGCGTCTCTAAATAATGTTGCTACATTCGGGAGAACTTTTCGGTAATTGGCTGTTTGGTCATTTGCCGCAGAAGTTAGAGTCAAAATCAATTTTATCACAACGGTTCGGCTTCACCGATAAAAATGTAAATGTTTTTTTCGCGCATAGGATACGCAATTCATCGGCTGCACTTCTAAATAATGTTGTTACATTCGGGAGAACTTCTCGGTAATTGGCTGTTTGGTCATTTGCCGCAGAAGTTAGAGTCAAAATCGATTTTATCACAACGGTTCCGCTTCATTGATAAAAATGTAAATATTTTTTTCGCGCATAGGATACGCAATTCATCGGCTGCGTTTCTAAATAATGTTGTTACATTCGGGAGAACTTCTCGGTAATTGGCTGTTTGGTCATTTGCCGCAGAAGTTAGAGTCAAAATCGATTTTATCACAACGGTTCGGCTTCACCGATAAAAATGTAAATATTTTTTTCGCGCATAGGATACGCAATTCATCGGCTGCGTTTCTAAATAATGTTGTTACATTCGGGAGAACTTCTCGGTAATTGGCTGTTTGGTCATTTGCCGCAGAAGTTTGAGTCAAAATCGATTTTATCACAACGGTTCGGCTTCACCGATAAAAATGTAAATATTTTTTTCGCGCATAGGATACGCAATTCATCGGCTGCGTTTCTAAATAATGTTGTTACATTCGGGAGAACTTCTCGGTAATTGGCTGTTTGGTCATTTGCCGCAGAAGTTAGAGTCAAAATCAATTTTATCACAACGGTTCGGCTTCACCGATAAAAATGTAAATGTTTTTTTCGCGCATAGGATACGCAATTCATCGGCTGCACTTCTAAATAATGTTGTTACATTCGGGAGAACTTCTCGGTAATTGGCTGTTTGGTCATTTGCCGCAGAAGTTAGAGTCAAAATCGATTTTATCACAACGGTTCGGCTTCACCGATAAAAATGTAAATATTTGTTTCGCGCATAGGATACGCAATTCATCGGCTGCGTTTCTAAATAATGTTGTTACATTCGGGAGAACTTCTCGGTAATTGGCTGTTTGGTCATTTGCCGCAGAAGTTAGAGTCAAAATCGATTTTATCACAACGGTTCGGCTTCACCGATAAAAATGTAAATATTTTTTTCGCGCATAGGATACGCAATTCATCGGCTGCGTTTCTAAATAATGTTGCTACATTCGGGAGAACTTTTCGGTAATTGGCTGTTTGGTCATTTGCCGCAGAAGTTAGAGTCAAAATCAATTTTATCACAACGGTTCGGCTTCACCGATAAAAATGTAAATGTTTTTTTCGCGCATAGGATACGCAATTCATCGGCTGCACTTCTAAATAATGTTGTTACATTCGGGAGAACTTCTCGGTAATTGGCTGTTTGGTCATTTGCCGCAGAAGTTAGAGTCAAAATCGATTTTATCACAACGGTTCGGCTTCACCGATAAAAATGTAAATGTTTTTTTCGCGCATAGGATACGCAATTCATCGGCTGCGTTTCTAAATAATGTTGTTACATTCGGGAGAACTTCTCGGTAATTGGCTGTTTGGTTATTTGCCGCAGAAGTTAGAGTCAAAATCGATTTTATCACACCGGTTCGGCTTCACCGATAAAAATGTAAATGTTTTTTTCGCGCATAGGATACGCAATTCATCGGCTGCGTTTCTAAATAATGTTGTTACATTCGGGAGAACTTCTCGGTAATTGGCTGCTTGGTCATTTGCCGCAGAAGTTAGAGTCAAAATCGATTTCATCACAACGGTTCGGCTTCACCGATAAAAATGTAAATGTTTTTTTCGCGCATAGGATACGCAATTCATCGGCTGCGTTCCTAAATAATGTTGTTACATTCGGGAGAACTTCTCGGTAATTGGCTGCTTGGTCATTTGCCGCAGAAGTTAGAGTCAAAATCGATTTTATCACAACGGTTCGGCCTCACCGATAAAAATGTAAATATTTTTTTCGCGCATAGGATACGCAATTCATCGGCTGCGTTTCTAAGTAATGTTGTTACATTCGGGAGAACTTCTCGGTAATTGGCTGTTTGGTCATTTGCCGCAGAAGTTTGAGTCAAAATCGATTTTATCACAACGGTTCGGCTTCACCGATAAAAATGTAAATATTTTTTTCGCGCATAGGATACGCAATTCATCGGCTGCGTTTCTAAATAATGTTGTTACATTCGGGAGAACTTCTCGGTAATTGGCTGTTTGGTCATTTGCCGCAGAAGTTAGAGTCAAAATCGATTTTATCACAACGGTTCGGCTTCACCGATAAAAATGTAAATATTTTTTTCGCGCATAGGATACGCAATTCATCGGCTGCGTTTCTAAATAATGTTGCTACATTCGGGAGAACTTTTCGGTAATTGGCTGTTTGGTCATTTGCCGCAGAAGTTAGAGTCAAAATCAATTTTATCACAACGGTTCGGCTTCACCGATAAAAATGTAAATGTTTTTTTCGCGCATAGGATACGCAATTCATCGGCTGCACTTCTAAATAATGTTGTTACATTCGGGAGAACTTCTCGGTAATTGGCTGTTTGGTCATTTGCCGCAGAAGTTAGAGTCAAAATCGATTTTATCACAACGGTTCGGCTTCACCGATAAAAATGTAAATGTTTTTTTCGCGCATAGGATACGCAATTCATCGGCTGCGTTTCTAAATAATGTTGTTACATTCGGGAGAACTTCTCGGTAATTGGCTGTTTGGTTATTTGCCGCAGAAGTTAGAGTCAAAATCGATTTTATCACACCGGTTCGGCTTCACCGATAAAAATGTAAATGTTTTTTTCGCGCATAGGATACGCAATTCATCGGCTGCGTTTCTAAATAATGTTGTTACATTCGGGAGAACTTCTCGGTAATTGGCTGCTTGGTCATTTGCCGCAGAAGTTAGAGTCAAAATCGATTTCATCACAACGGTTCGGCTTCACCGATAAAAATGTAAATGTTTTTTTCGCGCATAGGATACGCAATTCATCGGCTGCGTTCCTAAATAATGTTGTTACATTCGGGAGAACTTCTCGGTAATTGGCTGCTTGGTCATTTGCCGCAGAAGTTAGAGTCAAAATCGATTTTATCACAACGGTTCGGCCTCACCGATAAAAATGTAAATATTTTTTTCGCGCATAGGATACGCAATTCATCGGCTGCGTTTCTAAGTAATGTTGTTACATTCGGGAGAACTTCTCGGTAATTGGCTGTTTGGTCATTTGCCGCAGAAGTTAGAGTCAAAATCGATTTTATCACAACGATCTGTTCGGCTTCACCGATGAAAATGTAAATGTTTTTTTTCGCGCATAGGATACGCAACTCATCGGCTGCGTTTCTAAATAATGTTGTTACATTCGGGAGAACTTCTCGGTAATAGGCTGTTTGGTCATTTGCCGCAGAAGTTAGAGTCAAAATCGATTTTATCACAACGGTTCGGCTTCACCGATAAAAATGTAAATATTTTTTTCGCGCATAGGATACGCAATTCATTGGCTGCGTTTCTAAATAATGTTGTTACATTCGGGACAACTTCTCGGTAATTGGCTGTTTGGTCATTTGCCGCAGAAGTTAGAGTCAAAATCGATTTTATCACAACGATCGCTTCACCGATAACAATGTGAATGTTTTTTTCGCGCATAGGATACGCAATTCATCGGCTGCGTTTCTTAATAATGTTGTTACATTCGGGAGAACTTCTCGGTAATAGGCTGTTTGGTCATTTGCCGCAGAAGTTAGAGTCAAAATCGATTTTATCACAACGATCGCTTCACCGATAAAAATGTGAATGTTTTTTTCGCGCATAGGATACGCAATTCATCGGCTGCGTTTCTGAATAATGTTGTTTCATCCGGGAGAACTTCTCAGTAATTGGCTGTTTGGTCATTTGCCGCAGAAGTTAGAGTCAAAATCGATTTTATCACAACGATCTGTTCGGCTTCACCGATAAAAATGTAAATGTTTTTTTCGCGCATAGGATACGCAGTTCATCGGCTGCGTTTTTAAATAATGTTGTTACATTCGGGAGAACTTCTAGGTAATTGGCTGTTTGGTCATTTGCCGCAGAAGTCAGAGTCAAAATCGATTTTATCACACCGGTTCGGCTTCACCGATAAAAATGTAAATGTTTTTTTCGCGCATAGGATACGCAATTCATCGGCTGCGTTTCTAAATAATGTTGTTACATTCGGGAGAACTTCTTGGTAATTGGCTGCTTGGTCATTTGCCGCAGAAGTTAGAGTCAAAATCGATTTTATCACAACGGTTCGGCTTCACCGATAAAAATGTAAATATTTTTTTCGCGCATAGGATACGCAATTCATCGGCTGCGTTTCTAAGTAATGTTGTTACATTCGGGAGAACTTCTCGGTAATTGGCTGTTTGGTCATTTGCCGCAGAAGTTAGAGTCAAAATCGATTTCATCACAACGATCTGTTCGGCTTCACCGATAAAAATGTAAATGTTTTTTTCGCGCATAGGATACGCAATTCATCGGCTGCGTTTCTAAATAATGTTGTTACATTCGGGAGAACTTCTCGGTAATTGGCTGTTTGGTCATTTGCCGCAGAAGTTAGAGTCAAAATCGATTTTATCACAACGATCTGTTCGGCTTCACCGATAAAAATGTAAATGTTTTTTTCGCGCATAGGATACGCAATTCATCGGCTGCGTTTCTAAATAATGTTGTTACATTCGGGAGAACTTCTCGGTAATTGGCTGTTTGGTCATTTGCCGCAGAAGTTAGAGTCAAAATCGATTTTATCACAACGATCTGTTCGGCTTCACCGATAAAAATGTAAATGCTTTTTTCGCGCATAGGATACGCAATTCATCGGCTGCGTTTCTAAATAATGTTGTTACATTCGGGAGAACTTCTCGGTAATTGGCTGTTTGGTCATTTGCCGCAGAAGTTAGAGTCAAAATCGATTTTATCACAACGATCTGTTCGGCTTCACCGATAAAAATGTAAATGTTTTTTTCGCGCATAGGATACGCAATTCATCGGCTGCGTTTCTAAATAATGTTGTTACATGCGGGAGAACTTCTCGGTAATTGGCTGTTTGGTCATTTGCCGCAGAAGTTAGAGTCAAAATCAATTTTATCACAACGGTTCGGCTTCACCGAGAAAAATGTAAATGTTTTTTTCGCGAATAGGATACGCAATTCATCGGCTGCACTTCTAAATAATGTTGTTACATTCGGGAGAACTTCTCGGTAATTGGCTGTTTGGTCATTTGCCGCAGAAGTTAGAGTCAAAATCGATTTTATCACACCGGTTCGGCTTCACCGATAAAAATGTAAATGTTTTTTCCGCGCATAGGATACGCATTTCATCGGCTGCGTTTCTAAATAGTGTTGTTACATTCGGGAGAACTTCTCGGTAATAGGCTGTTTGGTCATTTGCCGCAGAAGTTAGAGTCAAAATCGATTTTATCACAACGGTTCGGCTTCACCGATAAAAATGTAAATATTTTTTTCGCGCATAGGATACGCAATTCATTGGCTGCGTTTCTAAATAATGTTGTTACATTCGGGACAACTTCTCGGTAATTGGCTGTTTGGTCATTTGCCGCAGAAGTTAGAGTCAAAATCGATTTTATCACAACGATCGCTTCACCGATAACAATGTGAATGTTTTTTTCGCGCATAGGATACGCAATTCATCGGCTGCGTTTCTTAATAATGTTGTTACATTCGGGAGAACTTCTCGGTAATAGGCTGTTTGGTCATTTGCCGCAGAAGTTAGAGTCAAAATCGATTTTATCACACCGGTTCGGCTTCACCGATAAAAATGTAAATGTTTTTTCCGCGCATAGGATACGCATTTCATCGGCTGCGTTTCTAAATAATGTTGTTACATTCGGGAGAACTTCTCGGTAATAGGCTGTTTGGTCATTTGCCGCAGAAGTTAGAGTCAAAATCGATTTTATCACAACGGTTCGGCTTCACCGATAAAAATGTAAATATTTTTTTCGCGCATAGGATACGCAATTCATTGGCTGCGTTTCTAAATAATGTTGTTACATTCGGGACAACTTCTCGGTAATTGGCTGTTTGGTCATTTGCCGCAGAAGTTAGAGTCAAAATCGATTTTATCACAACGATCGCTTCACCGATAACAATGTGAATGTTTTTTTCGCGCATAGGATACGCAATTCATCGGCTGCGTTTCTTAATAATGTTGTTACATTCGGGAGAACTTCTCGGTAATAGGCTGTTTGGTCATTTGCCGCAGAAGTTAGAGTCAAAATCGATTTTATCACAACGATCGCTTCACCGATAAAAATGTGAATGTTTTTTTCGCGCATAGGATACGCAATTCATCGGCTGCGTTTCTGAATAATGTTGTTTCATCCGGGAGAACTTCTCAGTAATTGGCTGTTTGGTCATTTGCCGCAGAAGTTAGAGTCAAAATCGATTTTATCACAACGATCTGTTCGGCTTCACCGATAAAAATGTAAATGTTTTTTTCGCGCATAGGATACGCAGTTCATCGGCTGCGTTTCTAAATAATGTTGTTACATTCGGGAGAACTTCTCGGTAATTGGCTGTTTGGTCATTTGCCGCAGAAGTTAGAGTCAAAATCGATTTTATCACAACGGTTCGGCTTCACCGATGAAAATGTAAATATTTTTTTCGCGCATAGGATACGCAATTCATCGGCTGCGTTTCTAAATAATGTTGTTACATTCGGGAAAACTTCTCGGTAATTGGCTGTTTGGTCATTTGCCGCAGAAGTTTGAGTCAAAATCGATTTTATCACAACGGTTCGGCTTCACCGATAAAAATGTAAATGTTTTTTCCGCGAATAGGATACGCAATTCATCGGCTGCACTTCTAAATAATGTTGTTACATTCGGGAGAACTTCTCGGTAATTGGCTGTTTGGTCATTTGCCGCAGAAGTTAGAGTCAAAATCGATTTTATCACAACGGTTCGGCTTCACCGATAAAAATGTAAATATTTTTTTCGCGCATAGGATACGCAATTTATCGGCTGCGTTTCTAAATAATGTTGTTACATTCGGGAGAACTTCTCGGTAATTGGCTGTTTGGTCATTTGCCGCAGAAGTTTGAGTCAAAATCGATTTTATCACAACGGTTCGGCTTCACCGATAAAAATGTAAATGTTTTTTTCGCGAATAGGATACGCAATTCATCGGCTGCACTTCTAAATAATGTTGTTACATTCGGGAGAACTTCTCGGTAATTGGCTGTTTGGTCATTTGCCGCAGAAGTTAGAGTCAAAATCGATTTTATCACAACGGTTCGGCTTCACCGATGAAAATGTAAATATTTTTTTCGCGCATAGGATACGCAATTCATCGGCTGCGTTTCTAAATAATGTTGTTACATTCGGGAGAACTTCTCGGTAATTGGCTGTTTGGTCATTTGCCGCAGAAGTTAGAGTCAAAATCGATTTTATCACAACGGTTCGGCTTCACCGATAAAAATGTAAATGTTTTTTTCGCGAATAGGATACGCAATTCATCGGCTGCACTTCTAAATAATGTTGTTACATTCGGGAGAACTTCTCGGTAATTGGCTGTTTGGTCATTTGCCGCAGAAGTTAGAGTCAAAATCGATTTTATCACAACGGTTCGGCTTCACCGATAAAAATGTAAATATTTTTTTCGCGCATAGGATACGCAATTCATCGGCTGCGTTTCTAAATAATGTTGCTACATTCGGGAGAAATTCTCGGTAATTGGCTGTTTGGTCATTTGCCGCAGAAGTTTGAGTCAAAATCGATTTTATCACAACGGTTCGGCTTCACCGATAAAAATGTAAATATTTTTTTCGCGCATAGGATACGCAATTCATCGGCTGCGTTTCTAAATAATGTTGCTACATTCGGGAGAACTTTTCGACAATTGGCTGTTTGGTCATTTGCCGCAGAAGTTAGAGTCAAAATCAATTTTATCACAACGGTTCGGCTTCACCGATGAAAATGTAAATGTTTTTTTCGCGCATAGGATACGCAATTCATCGGCTGCACTTCTAAATAATGTTGTTACATTCGGGAGAACTTCTCGGTAATTGGCTGTTTGGTCATTTGCCGCAGAAGTTTGAGTCAAAATCGATTTTATCACAACGGTTCGGCTTCACCGATAAAAATGTAAATATTTTTTTCGCGCATAGGATACGCAATTCATCGGCTGCGTTTCTAAATAATGTTGCTACATTCGGGAGAACTTTTCGGTAATTGGCTGTTTGGTCATTTGCCGCAGAAGTTAGAGTCAAAATCAATTTTATCACAACGGTTCGGCTTCACCGATAAAAATGTAAATGTTTTTTTCGCGCATAGGATACGCAATTCATCGGCTGCACTTCTAAATAATGTTGTTACATTCGGGAGAACTTCTCGGTAATTGGCTGTTTGGTCATTTGCCACAGAAGTTAGAGTCAAAATCGATTTTATCACAACGGTTCGGCTTCACCGATAAAAATGTAAATGTTTTTTTCGCGCATAGGATACGCAATTCATCGGCTGCACTTCTAAATAATGTTGTTACATTCGGGAGAACTTCTCGGTAATTGGCTGTTTGGTCATTTGCCGCAGAAGTTAGAGTCAAAATCGATTTTATCACAACGGTTCGGCTTCACCGATAAAAATGTAAATATTTTTTTCGCGCATAGGATACGCAATTTATCGGCTGCGTTTCTAAATAATGTTGTTACATTCGGGAGAACTTCTCGGTAATTGGCTGTTTGGTCATTTGCCGCAGAAGTTTGAGTCAAAATCGATTTTATCACAACGGTTCGGCTTCACCGATAAAAATGTAAATGTTTTTTTCGCGAATAGGATACGCAATTCATCGGCTGCACTTCTAAATAATGTTGTTACATTCGGGAGAACTTCTCGGTAATTGGCTGTTTGGTCATTTGCCGCAGAAGTTAGAGTCAAAATCGATTTTATCACAACGGTTCGGCTTCACCGATAAAAATGTAAATATTTTTTTCGCGCATAGGATACGCAATTCATCGGCTGCGTTTCTAAATAATGTTGTTACATTCGGGAGAACTTCTCGGTAATTGGCTGTTTGGTCATTTGCCGCAGAAGTTAGAGTCAAAATCGATTTTATCACAACGGTTCGGCTTCACCGATAAAAATGTAAATGTTTTTTTCGCGAATAGGATACGCAATTCATCGGCTGCACTTCTAAATAATGTTGTTACATTCGGGAGAACTTCTCGGTAATTGGCTGTTTGGTCATTTGCCGCAGAAGTTAGAGTCAAAATCGATTTTATCACAACGGTTCGGCTTCACCGATAAAAATGTAAATATTTTTTTCGCGCATAGGATACGCAATTCATCGGCTGCGTTTCTAAATAATGTTGCTACATTCGGGAGAACTTCTCGGTAATTGGCTGTTTGGTCATTTGCCGCAGAAGTTTGAGTCAAAATCGATTTTATCACAACGGTTCGGCTTCACCGATAAAAATGTAAATATTTTTTTCGCGCATAGGATACGCAATTCATCGGCTGCGTTTCTAAATAATGTTGCTACATTCGGGAGAACTTTTCGACAATTGGCTGTTTGGTCATTTGCCGCAGAAGTTAGAGTCAAAATCAATTTTATCACAACGGTTCGGCTTCACCGATAAAAATGTAAATGTTTTTTTCGCGCATAGGATACGCAATTCATCGGCTGCACTTCTAAATAATGTTGTTACATTCGGGAGAACTTCTCGGTAATTGGCTGTTTGGTCATTTGCCGCAGAAGTTTGAGTCAAAATCGATTTTATCACAACGGTTCGGCTTCACCGATAAAAATGTAAATATTTTTTTCGCGCATAGGATACGCAATTCATCGGCTGCGTTTCTAAATAATGTTGCTACATTCGGGAGAACTTTTCGGTAATTGGCTGTTTGGTCATTTGCCGCAGAAGTTAGAGTCAAAATCAATTTTATCACAACGGTTCGGCTTCACCGATAAAAATGTAAATGTTTTTTTCGCGCATAGGATACGCAATTCATCGGCTGCACTTCTAAATAATGTTGTTACATTCGGGAGAACTTCTCGGTAATTGGCTGTTTGGTCATTTGCCACAGAAGTTAGAGTCAAAATCGATTTTATCACAACGGTTCGGCTTCACCGATAAAAATGTAAATATTTTTTTCGCGCATAGGATACGCAATTCATCGGCTGCGTTTCTAAATAATGTTGCTACATTCGGGAGAACTTTTCGGTAATTGGCTGTTTGGTCAATTGCCGCAGAAGTTAGAGTCAAAATCAATTTTATCACAACGGTTCGGCTTCACCGATAAAAATGTAAATGTTTTTTTCGCGCATAGGATACGCAATTCATCGGCTGCACTTCTAAATAATGTTGTTACATTCGGGAGAACTTCTCGGTAATTGGCTGTTTGGTCATTTGCCGCAGAAGTTTGAGTCAAAATCGATTTTATCACAACGGTTCGGCTTCACCGATAAAAATGTAAATATTTTTTTCGCGCATAGGATACGCAATTCATCGGCTGCGTTTCTAAATAATGTTGCTACATTCGGGAGAACTTTTCGGTAATTGGCTGTTTGGTCATTTGCCGCAGAAGTTAGAGTCAAAATCAATTTTATCACAACGGTTCGGCTTCACCGATAAAAATGTAAATGTTTTTTTCGCGCATAGGATACGCAATTCATCGGCTGCACTTCTAAATAATGTTGTTACATTCGGGAGAACTTCTCGGTAATTGGCTGTTTGGTCATTTGCCGCAGAAGTTAGAGTCAAAATCGATTTTATCACAACGGTTCGGCTTCACCGATAAAAATGTAAATGTTTTTTTCGCGCATAGGATACGCAATTCATCGGCTGCGTTTCTAAATAATGTTGTTACATTCGGGAGAACTTCTCGGTAATTGGCTGTTTGGTTATTTGCCGCAGAAGTTAGAGTCAAAATCGATTTTATCACACCGGTTCGGCTTCACCGATAAAAATGTAAATGTTTTTTTCGCGCATAGGATACGCAATTCATCGGCTGCGTTTCTAAATAATGTTGTTACATTCGGGAGAACTTCTCGGTAATTGGCTGCTTGGTCATTTGCCGCAGAAGTTAGAGTCAAAATCGATTTCATCACAACGGTTCGGCTTCACCGATAAAAATGTAAATGTTTTTTTCGCGCATAGGATACGCAATTCATCGGCTGCGTTCCTAAATAATGTTGTTACATTCGGGAGAACTTCTCGGTAATTGGCTGCTTGGTCATTTGCCGCAGAAGTTAGAGTCAAAATCGATTTTATCACAACGGTTCGGCCTCACCGATAAAAATGTAAATATTTTTTTCGCGCATAGGATACGCAATTCATCGGCTGCGTTTCTAAGTAATGTTGTTACATTCGGGGGAACTTCTCGGTAATTGGCTGTTTGGTCATTTGCCGCAGAAGTTAGAGTCAAAATCGATTTTATCACAACGGTTCGGCCTCACCGATAAAAATGTAAATATTTTTTTCGCGCATAGGATACGCAATTCATCGGCTGCGTTTCTAAGTAATGTTGTTACATTCGGGAGAACTTCTCGGTAATTGGCTGTTTGGTCATTTGCCGCAGAAGTTAGAGTCAAAATCGATTTTATCACAACGATCTGTTCGGCTTCACCGATGAAAATGTAAATGTTTTTTTTCGCGCATAGGATACGCAACTCATCGGCTGCGTTTCTAAATAATGTTGTTACATTCGGGAGAACTTCTCGGTAATTGGCTGTTTGGTTATTTGCCGCAGAAGTTAGAGTCAAAATCGATTTTATCACAACGATCTGTTCGGCTTCACCGATAAAAATGTAAATGTTTTTTTTCGCGCATAGGATACGCAGTTCATCGGCTGCGTTTCTAAATAATGTTGTTACATTTGGGAGAACTTCTAGGTAATTGGCTGTTTGGTCATTTGCCGCAGAAGTTAGAGTCAAAATCGATTTTATCACACCGGTTCGGCTTCACCGATAAAAATGTAAATGTTTTTTCCGCGCATAGGATACGCATTTCATCGGCTGCGTTTCTAAATAATGTTGTTACATTCGGGAGAACTTCTCGGTAATAGGCTGTTTGGTCATTTGCCGCAGAAGTTAGAGTCAAAATCGATTTTATCACAACGGTTCGGCTTCACCGATAAAAATGTAAATATTTTTTTCGCGCATAGGATACGCAATTCATTGGCTGCGTTTCTAAATAATGTTGTTACATTCGGGACAACTTCTCGGTAATTGGCTGTTTGGTCATTTGCCGCAGAAGTTAGAGTCAAAATCGATTTTATCACAACGATCGCTTCACCGATAACAATGTGAATGTTTTTTTCGCGCATAGGATACGCAATTCATCGGCTGCGTTTCTTAATAATGTTGTTACATTCGGGAGAACTTCTCGGTAATAGGCTGTTTGGTCATTTGCCGCAGAAGTTAGAGTCAAAATCGATTTTATCACAACGATCGCTTCACCGATAAAAATGTGAATGTTTTTTTCGCGCATAGGATACGCAATTCATCGGCTGCGTTTCTGAATAATGTTGTTTCATCCGGGAGAACTTCTCAGTAATTGGCTGTTTGGTCATTTGCCGCAGAAGTTAGAGTCAAAATCGATTTTATCACAACGATCTGTTCGGCTTCACCGATAAAAATGTAAATGTTTTTTTCGCGCATAGGATACGCAGTTCATCGGCTGCGTTTCTAAATAATGTTGTTACATTCGGGAGAACTTCTAGGTAATTGGCTGTTTGGTCATTTGCCGCAGAAGTCAGAGTCAAAATCGATTTTATCACACCGGTTCGGCTTCACCGATAAAAATGTAAATGTTTTTTTCGCGCATAGGATACGCAATTCATCGGCTGCGTTTCTAAATAATGTTGTTACATTCGGGAGAACTTCTCGGTAATTGGCTGCTTGGTCATTTGCCGCAGAAGTTAGAGTCAAAATCGATTTTATCACAACGGTTCGGCTTCACCGATAAAAATGTAAATATTTTTTTCGCGCATAGGATACGCAATTCATCGGCTGCGTTTCTAAGTAATGTTGTTACATTCGGGAGAACTTCTCGGTAATTGGCTGTTTGGTCATTTGCCGCAGAAGTTAGAGTCAAAATCGATTTCATCACAACGATCTGTTCGGCTTCACCGATAAAAATGTAAATGTTTTTTTCGCGCATAGGATACGCAATTCATCGGCTGCGTTTCTAAATAATGTTGTTACATTCGGGAGAACTTCTCGGTAATTGGCTGTTTGGTCATTTGCCGCAGAAGTTAGAGTCAAAATCGATTTTATCACAACGATCTGTTCGGCTTCACCGATAAAAATGTAAATGTTTTTTTCGCGCATAGGATACGCAATTCATTGGCTGCGTTTCTGAGTAATGTTGTTACATTCGGGAGAACTTTTCGGTAATTGGCTGTTTGGTCATTTGCCGCAGAAGTTAGAATCAAAATCGATTTTATCACAACGGTTCGGCTTCACCGATAAAAATGTAAATGTTTTTTTCGCGCATAGGATACGCAATTCATCGGCTGCGTTTCTAAATAATGTTGTTACATTCGGGAGAACTTCTCGGTAATTGGCTGTTTGGTCATTTGCCGCAGAAGTTAGAGTCAAAATCGATTTTATCACAACGATCTGTTCGGCTTCACCGATAAAAATGTAAATGCTTTTTTCGCGCATAGGATACGCAATTCATCGGCTGCGTTTCTAAATAATGTTGTTACATTCGGGAGAACTTCTCGGTAATTGGCTGTTTGGTCATTTGCCGCAGAAGTTAGAATCAAAATCGATTTTATCACAACGGTTCGGCTTCACCGATAAAAATGTAAATGTTTTTTTCGCGCATAGGATACGCAATTCATCGGCTGCGTTTCTAAATAATGTTGTTACATTCGGGAGAACTTCTCGGTAATTGGCTGTTTGGTCATTTGCCGCAGAAGTTAGAGTCAAAATCGATTTTATCACAACGATCTGTTCGGCTTCACCGATAAAAATGTAAATGCTTTTTTCGCGCATAGGATACGCAATTCATCGGCTGCGTTTCTAAATAATGTTGTTACATTCGGGAGAACTTCTCGGTAATTGGCTGTTTGGTCATTTGCCGCAGAAGTTAGAGTCAAAATCGATTTTATCACAACGATCTGTTCGGCTTCACCGATAAAAATGTAAATGTTTTTTTCGCGCATAGGATACGCAATTCATCGGCTGCGTTTCTAAATAATGTTGTTACATTCGGGAAAACTTCTCGGTAATTGGCTGTTTGGTCATTTGCCGCAGAAGTTTGAGTCAAAATCGATTTTATCACAACGGTTCGGCTTCACCGATAAAAATGTAAATGTTTTTTCCGCGAATAGGATACGCAATTCATCGGCTGCACTTCTAAATAATGTTGTTACATTCGGGAGAACTTCTCGGTAATTGGCTGTTTGGTCATTTGCCGCAGAAGTTAGAGTCAAAATCGATTTTATCACAACGGTTCGGCTTCACCGATAAAAATGTAAATATTTTTTTCGCGCATAGGATACGCAATTTATCGGCTGCGTTTCTAAATAATGTTGTTACATTCGGGAGAACTTCTCGGTAATTGGCTGTTTGGTCATTTGCCGCAGAAGTTTGAGTCAAAATCGATTTTATCACAACGGTTCGGCTTCACCGATAAAAATGTAAATGTTTTTTTCGCGAATAGGATACGCAATTCATCGGCTGCACTTCTAAATAATGTTGTTACATTCGGGAGAACTTCTCGGTAATTGGCTGTTTGGTCATTTGCCGCAGAAGTTAGAGTCAAAATCGATTTTATCACAACGGTTCGGCTTCACCGATGAAAATGTAAATATTTTTTTCGCGCATAGGATACGCAATTCATCGGCTGCGTTTCTAAATAATGTTGTTACATTCGGGAGAACTTCTCGGTAATTGGCTGTTTGGTCATTTGCCGCAGAAGTTAGAGTCAAAATCGATTTTATCACAACGGTTCGGCTTCACCGATAAAAATGTAAATGTTTTTTTCGCGAATAGGATACGCAATTCATCGGCTGCACTTCTAAATAATGTTGTTACATTCGGGAGAACTTCTCGGTAATTGGCTGTTTGGTCATTTGCCGCAGAAGTTAGAGTCAAAATCGATTTTATCACAACGGTTCGGCTTCACCGATAAAAATGTAAATATTTTTTTCGCGCATAGGATACGCAATTCATCGGCTGCGTTTCTAAATAATGTTGCTACATTCGGGAGAACTTCTCGGTAATTGGCTGTTTGGTCATTTGCCGCAGAAGTTTGAGTCAAAATCGATTTTATCACAACGGTTCGGCTTCACCGATAAAAATGTAAATATTTTTTTCGCGCATAGGATACGCAATTCATCGGCTGCGTTTCTAAATAATGTTGCTACATTCGGGAGAACTTTTCGACAATTGGCTGTTTGGTCATTTGCCGCAGAAGTTAGAGTCAAAATCAATTTTATCACAACGGTTCGGCTTCACCGATGAAAATGTAAATGTTTTTTTCGCGCATAGGATACGCAATTCATCGGCTGCACTTCTAAATAATGTTGTTACATTCGGGAGAACTTCTCGGTAATTGGCTGTTTGGTCATTTGCCGCAGAAGTTTGAGTCAAAATCGATTTTATCACAACGGTTCGGCTTCACCGATAAAAATGTAAATATTTTTTTCGCGCATAGGATACGCAATTCATCGGCTGCGTTTCTAAATAATGTTGCTACATTCGGGAGAACTTTTCGGTAATTGGCTGTTTGGTCATTTGCCGCAGAAGTTAGAGTCAAAATCAATTTTATCACAACGGTTCAGCTTCACCGATAAAAATGTAAATGTTTTTTTCGCGCATAGGATACGCAATTCATCGGCTGCACTTCTAAATAATGTTGTTACATTCGGGAGAACTTCTCGGTAATTGGCTGTTTGGTCATTTGCCGCAGAAGTTAGAGTCAAAATCGATTTTATCACAACGGTTCGGCTTCACCGATAAAAATGTAAATATTTTTTTCGCGCATAGGATACGCAATTCATCGGCTGCGTTTCTAAATAATGTTGCTACATTCGGGAGAACTTCTCGGTAATTGGCTGTTTGGTCATTTGCCGCAGAAGTTTGAGTCAAAATCGATTTTATCACAACGGTTCGGCTTCACCGATAAAAATGTAAATATTTTTTTCGCGCATAGGATACGCAATTCATCGGCTGCGTTTCTAAATAATGTTGCTACATTCGGGAGAACTTTTCGGTAATTGGCTGTTTGGTCATTTGCCGCAGAAGTTAGAGTCAAAATCAATTTTATCACAACGGTTCGGCTTCACCGATAAAAATGTAAATGTTTTTTTCGCGCATAGGATACGCAATTCATCGGCTGCACTTCTAAATAATGTTGTTACATTCGGGAGAACTTCTCGGTAATTGGCTGTTTGGTCATTTGCCACAGAAGTTAGAGTCAAAATCGATTTTATCACAACGGTTCGGCTTCACCGATAAAAATGTAAATATTTTTTTCGCGCATAGGATACGCAATTCATCGGCTGCGTTTCTAAATAATGTTGCTACATTCGGGAGAACTTCTCGGTAATTGGCTGTTTGGTCATTTGCCGCAGAAGTTTGAGTCAAAATCGATTTTATCACAACGGTTCGGCTTCACCGATAAAAATGTAAATATTTTTTTCGCGCATAGGATACGCAATTCATCGGCTGCGTTTCTAAATAATGTTGCTACATTCGGGAGAACTTTTCGGTAATTGGCTGTTTGGTCATTTGCCGCAGAAGTTAGAGTCAAAATCAATTTTATCACAACGGTTCGGCTTCACCGATAAAAATGTAAATGTTTTTTTCGCGCATAGGATACGCAATTCATCGGCTGCACTTCTAAATAATGTTGTTACATTCGGGAGAACTTCTCGGTAATTGGCTGTTTGGTCATTTGCCACAGAAGTTAGAGTCAAAATCGATTTTATCACAACGGTTCGGCTTCACCGATAAAAATGTAAATATTTTTTTCGCGCATAGGATACGCAATTCATCGGCTGCGTTTCTAAATAATGTTGCTACATTCGGGAGAACTTTTCGGTAATTGGCTGTTTGGTCAATTGCCGCAGAAGTTAGAGTCAAAATCAATTTTATCACAACGGTTCGGCTTCACCGATAAAAATGTAAATGTTTTTTTCGCGCATAGGATACGCAATTCATCGGCTGCACTTCTAAATAATGTTGTTACATTCGGGAGAACTTCTCGGTAATTGGCTGTTTGGTCATTTGCCGCAGAAGTTTGAGTCAAAATCGATTTTATCACAACGGTTCGGCTTCACCGATAAAAATGTAAATATTTTTTTCGCGCATAGGATACGCAATTCATCGGCTGCGTTTCTAAATAATGTTGCTACATTCGGGAGAACTTTTCGGTAATTGGCTGTTTGGTCATTTGCCGCAGAAGTTAGAGTCAAAATCAATTTTATCACAACGGTTCGGCTTCACCGATAAAAATGTAAATGTTTTTTTCGCGCATAGGATACGCAATTCATCGGCTGCACTTCTAAATAATGTTGTTACATTCGGGAGAACTTCTCGGTAATTGGCTGTTTGGTCATTTGCCGCAGAAGTTAGAGTCAAAATCGATTTTATCACAACGGTTCGGCTTCACCGATAAAAATGTAAATGTTTTTTTCGCGCATAGGATACGCAATTCATCGGCTGCGTTTCTAAATAATGTTGTTACATTCGGGAGAACTTCTCGGTAATTGGCTGTTTGGTTATTTGCCGCAGAAGTTAGAGTCAAAATCGATTTTATCACACCGGTTCGGCTTCACCGATAAAAATGTAAATGTTTTTTTCGCGCATAGGATACGCAATTCATCGGCTGCGTTTCTAAATAATGTTGTTACATTCGGGAGAACTTCTCGGTAATTGGCTGCTTGGTCATTTGCCGCAGAAGTTAGAGTCAAAATCGATTTCATCACAACGGTTCGGCTTCACCGATAAAAATGTAAATGTTTTTTTCGCGCATAGGATACGCAATTCATCGGCTGCGTTCCTAAATAATGTTGTTACATTCGGGAGAACTTCTCGGTAATTGGCTGCTTGGTCATTTGCCGCAGAAGTTAGAGTCAAAATCGATTTTATCACAACGGTTCGGCCTCACCGATAAAAATGTAAATATTTTTTTCGCGCATAGGATACGCAATTCATCGGCTGCGTTTCTAAGTAATGTTGTTACATTCGGGAGAACTTCTCGGTAATTGGCTGTTTGGTCATTTGCCGCAGAAGTTAGAGTCAAAATCGATTTTATCACAACGGTTCGGCCTCACCGATAAAAATGTAAATATTTTTTTCGCGCATAGGATACGCAATTCATCGGCTGCGTTTCTAAGTAATGTTGTTACATTCGGGAGAACTTCTCGGTAATTGGCTGTTTGGTCATTTGCCGCAGAAGTTAGAGTCAAAATCGATTTTATCACAACGATCTGTTCGGCTTCACCGATGAAAATGTAAATGTTTTTTTTCGCGCATAGGATACGCAACTCATCGGCTGCGTTTCTAAATAATGTTGTTACATTCGGGAGAACTTCTCGGTAATTGGCTGTTTGGTTATTTGCCGCAGAAGTTAGAGTCAAAATCGATTTTATCACAACGATCTGTTCGGCTTCACCGATAAAAATGTAAATGTTTTTTTTCGCGCATAGGATACGCAGTTCATCGGCTGCGTTTCTAAATAATGTTGTTACATTTGGGAGAACTTCTAGGTAATTGGCTGTTTGGTCATTTGCCGCAGAAGTTAGAGTCAAAATCGATTTTATCACACCGGTTCGGCTTCACCGATAAAAATGTAAATGTTTTTTCCGCGCATAGGATACGCATTTCATCGGCTGCGTTTCTAAATAATGTTGTTACATTCGGGAGAACTTCTCGGTAATAGGCTGTTTGGTCATTTGCCGCAGAAGTTAGAGTCAAAATCGATTTTATCACAACGGTTCGGCTTCACCGATAAAAATGTAAATATTTTTTTCGCGCATAGGATACGCAATTCATTGGCTGCGTTTCTAAATAATGTTGTTACATTCGGGACAACTTCTCGGTAATTGGCTGTTTGGTCATTTGCCGCAGAAGTTAGAGTCAAAATCGATTTTATCACAACGATCGCTTCACCGATAACAATGTGAATGTTTTTTTCGCGCATAGGATACGCAATTCATCGGCTGCGTTTCTTAATAATGTTGTTACATTCGGGAGAACTTCTCGGTAATAGGCTGTTTGGTCATTTGCCGCAGAAGTTAGAGTCAAAATCGATTTTATCACAACGATCGCTTCACCGATAAAAATGTGAATGTTTTTTTCGCGCATAGGATACGCAATTCATCGGCTGCGTTTCTGAATAATGTTGTTTCATCCGGGAGAACTTCTCAGTAATTGGCTGTTTGGTCATTTGCCGCAGAAGTTAGAGTCAAAATCGATTTTATCACAACGATCTGTTCGGCTTCACCGATAAAAATGTAAATGTTTTTTTCGCGCATAGGATACGCAGTTCATCGGCTGCGTTTCTAAATAATGTTGTTACATTCGGGAGAACTTCTAGGTAATTGGCTGTTTGGTCATTTGCCGCAGAAGTCAGAGTCAAAATCGATTTTATCACACCGGTTCGGCTTCACCGATAAAAATGTAAATGTTTTTTTCGCGCATAGGATACGCAATTCATCGGCTGCGTTTCTAAATAATGTTGTTACATTCGGGAGAACTTCTCGGTAATTGGCTGCTTGGTCATTTGCCGCAGAAGTTAGAGTCAAAATCGATTTTATCACAACGGTTCGGCTTCACCGATAAAAATGTAAATATTTTTTTCGCGCATAGGATACGCAATTCATCGGCTGCGTTTCTAAGTAATGTTGTTACATTCGGGAGAACTTCTCGGTAATTGGCTGTTTGGTCATTTGCCGCAGAAGTTAGAGTCAAAATCGATTTCATCACAACGATCTGTTCGGCTTCACCGATAAAAATGTAAATGTTTTTTTCGCGCATAGGATACGCAATTCATCGGCTGCGTTTCTAAATAATGTTGTTACATTCGGGAGAACTTCTCGGTAATTGGCTGTTTGGTCATTTGCCGCAGAAGTTAGAGTCAAAATCGATTTTATCACAACGATCTGTTCGGCTTCACCGATAAAAATGTAAATGTTTTTTTCGCGCATAGGATACGCAATTCATTGGCTGCGTTTCTGAGTAATGTTGTTACATTCGGGAGAACTTTTCGGTAATTGGCTGTTTGGTCATTTGCCGCAGAAGTTAGAATCAAAATCGATTTTATCACAACGGTTCGGCTTCACCGATAAAAATGTAAATGTTTTTTTCGCGCATAGGATACGCAATTCATCGGCTGCGTTTCTAAATAATGTTGTTACATTCGGGAGAACTTCTCGGTAATTGGCTGTTTGGTCATTTGCCGCAGAAGTTAGAGTCAAAATCGATTTTATCACAACGATCTGTTCGGCTTCACCGATAAAAATGTAAATGCTTTTTTCGCGCATAGGATACGCAATTCATCGGCTGCGTTTCTAAATAATGTTGTTACATCCGGGAGAACTTCTCGGTAATTGGCTGTTTGGTCATTTGCCGCAGAAGTTAGAATCAAAATCGATTTTATCACAACGGTTCGGCTTCACCGATAAAAATGTAAATGTTTTTTTCGCGCATAGGATACGCAATTCATCGGCTGCGTTTCTAAATAATGTTGTTACATTCGGGAGAACTTCTCGGTAATTGGCTGTTTGGTCATTTGCCGCAGAAGTTAGAGTCAAAATCGATTTTATCACAACGATCTGTTCGGCTTCACCGATAAAAATGTAAATGTTTTTTTCGCGCATAGGATACGCAATTCATCGGCTGCGTTTCTAAATAATGTTGTTACATTCGGGAAAACTTCTCGGTAATTGGCTGTTTGGTCATTTGCCGCAGAAGTTTGAGTCAAAATCGATTTTATCACAACGGTTCGGCTTCACCGATAAAAATGTAAATGTTTTTTCCGCGAATAGGATACGCAATTCATCGGCTGCACTTCTAAATAATGTTGTTACATTCGGGAGAACTTCTCGGTAATTGGCTGTTTGGTCATTTGCCGCAGAAGTTAGAGTCAAAATCGATTTTATCACAACGGTTCGGCTTCACCGATAAAAATGTAAATATTTTTTTCGCGCATAGGATACGCAATTTATCGGCTGCGTTTCTAAATAATGTTGTTACATTCGGGAGAACTTCTCGGTAATTGGCTGTTTGGTCATTTGCCGCAGAAGTTAGAGTCAAAATCGATTTTATCACAACGATCTGTTCGGCTTCACCGATAAAAATGTAAATGTTTTTTTCGCGCATAGGATACGCAGTTCATCGGCTGCGTTTCTAAATAATGTTGTTACATTCGGGAGAACTTCTAGGTAATTGGCTGTTTGGTCATTTGCCGCAGAAGTCAGAGTCAAAATCGATTTTATCACACCGGTTCGGCTTCACCGATAAAAATGTAAATGTTTTTTTCGCGCATAGGATACGCAATTCATCGGCTGCGTTTCTAAATAATGTTGTTACATTCGGGAGAACTTCTCGGTAATTGGCTGCTTGGTCATTTGCCGCAGAAGTTAGAGTCAAAATCGATTTTATCACAACGGTTCGGCTTCACCGATAAAAATGTAAATATTTTTTTCGCGCATAGGATACGCAATTCATCGGCTGCGTTTCTAAGTAATGTTGTTACATTCGGGAGAACTTCTCGGTAATTGGCTGTTTGGTCATTTGCCGCAGAAGTTAGAGTCAAAATCGATTTCATCACAACGATCTGTTCGGCTTCACCGATAAAAATGTAAATGTTTTTTTCGCGCATAGGATACGCAATTCATCGGCTGCGTTTCTAAATAATGTTGTTACATTCGGGAGAACTTCTCGGTAATTGGCTGTTTGGTCATTTGCCGCAGAAGTTAGAGTCAAAATCGATTTTATCACAACGATCTGTTCGGCTTCACCGATAAAAATGTAAATGTTTTTTTCGCGCATAGGATACGCAATTCATTGGCTGCGTTTCTGAGTAATGTTGTTACATTCGGGAGAACTTTTCGGTAATTGGCTGTTTGGTCATTTGCCGCAGAAGTTAGAATCAAAATCGATTTTATCACAACGGTTCGGCTTCACCGATAAAAATGTAAATGTTTTTTTCGCGCATAGGATACGCAATTCATCGGCTGCGTTTCTAAATAATGTTGTTACATTCGGGAGAACTTCTCGGTAATTGGCTGTTTGGTCATTTGCCGCAGAAGTTAGAGTCAAAATCGATTTTATCACAACGATCTGTTCGGCTTCACCGATAAAAATGTAAATGCTTTTTTCGCGCATAGGATACGCAATTCATCGGCTGCGTTTCTAAATAATGTTGTTACATTCGGGAGAACTTCTCGGTAATTGGCTGTTTGGTCATTTGCCGCAGAAGTTAGAATCAAAATCGATTTTATCACAACGGTTCGGCTTCACCGATAAAAATGTAAATGTTTTTTTCGCGCATAGGATACGCAATTCATCGGCTGCGTTTCTAAATAATGTTGTTACATTCGGGAGAACTTCTCGGTAATTGGCTGTTTGGTCATTTGCCGCAGAAGTTAGAGTCAAAATCGATTTTATCACAACGATCTGTTCGGCTTCACCGATAAAAATGTAAATGTTTTTTTCGCGCATAGGATACGCAATTCATCGGCTGCGTTTCTAAATAATGTTGTTACATTCGGGAAAACTTCTCGGTAATTGGCTGTTTGGTCATTTGCCGCAGAAGTTTGAGTCAAAATCGATTTTATCACAACGGTTCGGCTTCACCGATAAAAATGTAAATGTTTTTTCCGCGAATAGGATACGCAATTCATCGGCTGCACTTCTAAATAATGTTGTTACATTCGGGAGAACTTCTCGGTAATTGGCTGTTTGGTCATTTGCCGCAGAAGTTAGAGTCAAAATCGATTTTATCACAACGGTTCGGCTTCACCGATAAAAATGTAAATATTTTTTTCGCGCATAGGATACGCAATTTATCGGCTGCGTTTCTAAATAATGTTGTTACATTCGGGAGAACTTCTCGGTAATTGGCTGTTTGGTCATTTGCCGCAGAAGTTTGAGTCAAAATCGATTTTATCACAACGGTTCGGCTTCACCGATAAAAATGTAAATGTTTTTTTCGCGAATAGGATACGCAATTCATCGGCTGCACTTCTAAATAATGTTGTTACATTCGGGAGAACTTCTCGGTAATTGGCTGTTTGGTCATTTGCCGCAGAAGTTAGAGTCAAAATCGATTTTATCACAACGGTTCGGCTTCACCGATGAAAATGTAAATATTTTTTTCGCGCATAGGATACGCAATTCATCGGCTGCGTTTCTAAATAATGTTGTTACATTCGGGAGAACTTCTCGGTAATTGGCTGTTTGGTCATTTGCCGCAGAAGTTAGAGTCAAAATCGATTTTATCACAACGGTTCGGCTTCACCGATAAAAATGTAAATGTTTTTTTCGCGAATAGGATACGCAATTCATCGGCTGCACTTCTAAATAATGTTGTTACATTCGGGAGAACTTCTCGGTAATTGGCTGTTTGGTCATTTGCCGCAGAAGTTAGAGTCAAAATCGATTTTATCACAACGGTTCGGCTTCACCGATAAAAATGTAAATATTTTTTTCGCGCATAGGATACGCAATTCATCGGCTGCGTTTCTAAATAATGTTGCTACATTCGGGAGAACTTCTCGGTAATTGGCTGTTTGGTCATTTGCCGCAGAAGTTTGAGTCAAAATCGATTTTATCACAACGGTTCGGCTTCACCGATAAAAATGTAAATATTTTTTTCGCGCATAGGATACGCAATTCATCGGCTGCGTTTCTAAATAATGTTGCTACATTCGGGAGAACTTTTCGACAATTGGCTGTTTGGTCATTTGCCGCAGAAGTTAGAGTCAAAATCAATTTTATCACAACGGTTCGGCTTCACCGATGAAAATGTAAATGTTTTTTTCGCGCATAGGATACGCAATTCATCGGCTGCACTTCTAAATAATGTTGTTACATTCGGGAGAACTTCTCGGTAATTGGCTGTTTGGTCATTTGCCGCAGAAGTTTGAGTCAAAATCGATTTTATCACAACGGTTCGGCTTCACCGATAAAAATGTAAATATTTTTTTCGCGCATAGGATACGCAATTCATCGGCTGCGTTTCTAAATAATGTTGCTACATTCGGGAGAACTTTTCGGTAATTGGCTGTTTGGTCATTTGCCGCAGAAGTTAGAGTCAAAATCAATTTTATCACAACGGTTCAGCTTCACCGATAAAAATGTAAATGTTTTTTTCGCGCATAGGATACGCAATTCATCGGCTGCACTTCTAAATAATGTTGTTACATTCGGGAGAACTTCTCGGTAATTGGCTGTTTGGTCATTTGCCGCAGAAGTTAGAGTCAAAATCGATTTTATCACAACGGTTCGGCTTCACCGATAAAAATGTAAATATTTTTTTCGCGCATAGGATACGCAATTCATCGGCTGCGTTTCTAAATAATGTTGCTACATTCGGGAGAACTTCTCGGTAATTGGCTGTTTGGTCATTTGCCGCAGAAGTTTGAGTCAAAATCGATTTTATCACAACGGTTCGGCTTCACCGATAAAAATGTAAATATTTTTTTCGCGCATAGGATACGCAATTCATCGGCTGCGTTTCTAAATAATGTTGCTACATTCGGGAGAACTTTTCGGTAATTGGCTGTTTGGTCATTTGCCGCAGAAGTTAGAGTCAAAATCAATTTTATCACAACGGTTCGGCTTCACCGATAAAAATGTAAATGTTTTTTTCGCGCATAGGATACGCAATTCATCGGCTGCACTTCTAAATAATGTTGTTACATTCGGGAGAACTTCTCGGTAATTGGCTGTTTGGTCATTTGCCACAGAAGTTAGAGTCAAAATCGATTTTATCACAACGGTTCGGCTTCACCGATAAAAATGTAAATATTTTTTTCGCGCATAGGATACGCAATTCATCGGCTGCGTTTCTAAATAATGTTGCTACATTCGGGAGAACTTCTCGGTAATTGGCTGTTTGGTCATTTGCCGCAGAAGTTTGAGTCAAAATCGATTTTATCACAACGGTTCGGCTTCACCGATAAAAATGTAAATATTTTTTTCGCGCATAGGATACGCAATTCATCGGCTGCGTTTCTAAATAATGTTGCTACATTCGGGAGAACTTTTCGGTAATTGGCTGTTTGGTCATTTGCCGCAGAAGTTAGAGTCAAAATCAATTTTATCACAACGGTTCGGCTTCACCGATAAAAATGTAAATGTTTTTTTCGCGCATAGGATACGCAATTCATCGGCTGCACTTCTAAATAATGTTGTTACATTCGGGAGAACTTCTCGGTAATTGGCTGTTTGGTCATTTGCCACAGAAGTTAGAGTCAAAATCGATTTTATCACAACGGTTCGGCTTCACCGATAAAAATGTAAATATTTTTTTCGCGCATAGGATACGCAATTCATCGGCTGCGTTTCTAAATAATGTTGCTACATTCGGGAGAACTTTTCGGTAATTGGCTGTTTGGTCAATTGCCGCAGAAGTTAGAGTCAAAATCAATTTTATCACAACGGTTCGGCTTCACCGATAAAAATGTAAATGTTTTTTTCGCGCATAGGATACGCAATTCATCGGCTGCACTTCTAAATAATGTTGTTACATTCGGGAGAACTTCTCGGTAATTGGCTGTTTGGTCATTTGCCGCAGAAGTTTGAGTCAAAATCGATTTTATCACAACGGTTCGGCTTCACCGATAAAAATGTAAATATTTTTTTCGCGCATAGGATACGCAATTCATCGGCTGCGTTTCTAAATAATGTTGCTACATTCGGGAGAACTTTTCGGTAATTGGCTGTTTGGTCATTTGCCGCAGAAGTTAGAGTCAAAATCAATTTTATCACAACGGTTCGGCTTCACCGATAAAAATGTAAATGTTTTTTTCGCGCATAGGATACGCAATTCATCGGCTGCACTTCTAAATAATGTTGTTACATTCGGGAGAACTTCTCGGTAATTGGCTGTTTGGTCATTTGCCGCAGAAGTTAGAGTCAAAATCGATTTTATCACAACGGTTCGGCTTCACCGATAAAAATGTAAATGTTTTTTTCGCGCATAGGATACGCAATTCATCGGCTGCGTTTCTAAATAATGTTGTTACATTCGGGAGAACTTCTCGGTAATTGGCTGTTTGGTTATTTGCCGCAGAAGTTAGAGTCAAAATCGATTTTATCACACCGGTTCGGCTTCACCGATAAAAATGTAAATGTTTTTTTCGCGCATAGGATACGCAATTCATCGGCTGCGTTTCTAAATAATGTTGTTACATTCGGGAGAACTTCTCGGTAATTGGCTGCTTGGTCATTTGCCGCAGAAGTTAGAGTCAAAATCGATTTCATCACAACGGTTCGGCTTCACCGATAAAAATGTAAATGTTTTTTTCGCGCATAGGATACGCAATTCATCGGCTGCGTTCCTAAATAATGTTGTTACATTCGGGAGAACTTCTCGGTAATTGGCTGCTTGGTCATTTGCCGCAGAAGTTAGAGTCAAAATCGATTTTATCACAACGGTTCGGCCTCACCGATAAAAATGTAAATATTTTTTTCGCGCATAGGATACGCAATTCATCGGCTGCGTTTCTAAGTAATGTTGTTACATTCGGGAGAACTTCTCGGTAATTGGCTGTTTGGTCATTTGCCGCAGAAGTTAGAGTCAAAATCGATTTTATCACAACGGTTCGGCCTCACCGATAAAAATGTAAATATTTTTTTCGCGCATAGGATACGCAATTCATCGGCTGCGTTTCTAAGTAATGTTGTTACATTCGGGAGAACTTCTCGGTAATTGGCTGTTTGGTCATTTGCCGCAGAAGTTAGAGTCAAAATCGATTTTATCACAACGATCTGTTCGGCTTCACCGATGAAAATGTAAATGTTTTTTTTCGCGCATAGGATACGCAACTCATCGGCTGCGTTTCTAAATAATGTTGTTACATTCGGGAGAACTTCTCGGTAATTGGCTGTTTGGTTATTTGCCGCAGAAGTTAGAGTCAAAATCGATTTTATCACAACGATCTGTTCGGCTTCACCGATAAAAATGTAAATGTTTTTTTTCGCGCATAGGATACGCAGTTCATCGGCTGCGTTTCTAAATAATGTTGTTACATTTGGGAGAACTTCTAGGTAATTGGCTGTTTGGTCATTTGCCGCAGAAGTTAGAGTCAAAATCGATTTTATCACACCGGTTCGGCTTCACCGATAAAAATGTAAATGTTTTTTCCGCGCATAGGATACGCATTTCATCGGCTGCGTTTCTAAATAATGTTGTTACATTCGGGAGAACTTCTCGGTAATAGGCTGTTTGGTCATTTGCCGCAGAAGTTAGAGTCAAAATCGATTTTATCACAACGGTTCGGCTTCACCGATAAAAATGTAAATATTTTTTTCGCGCATAGGATACGCAATTCATTGGCTGCGTTTCTAAATAATGTTGTTACATTCGGGACAACTTCTCGGTAATTGGCTGTTTGGTCATTTGCCGCAGAAGTTAGAGTCAAAATCGATTTTATCACAACGATCGCTTCACCGATAACAATGTGAATGTTTTTTTCGCGCATAGGATAAGCAATTCATCGGCTGCGTTTCTTAATAATGTTGTTACATTCGGGAGAACTTCTCGGTAATAGGCTGTTTGGTCATTTGCCGCAGAAGTTAGAGTCAAAATCGATTTTATCACAACGATCGCTTCACCGATAAAAATGTGAATGTTTTTTTCGCGCATAGGATACGCAATTCATCGGCTGCGTTTCTGAATAATGTTGTTTCATCCGGGAGAACTTCTCAGTAATTGGCTGTTTGGTCATTTGCCGCAGAAGTTAGAGTCAAAATCGATTTTATCACAACGATCTGTTCGGCTTCACCGATAAAAATGTAAATGTTTTTTTCGCGCATAGGATACGCAGTTCATCGGCTGCGTTTCTAAATAATGTTGTTACATTCGGGAGAACTTCTAGGTAATTGGCTGTTTGGTCATTTGCCGCAGAAGTCAGAGTCAAAATCGATTTTATCACACCGGTTCGGCTTCACCGATAAAAATGTAAATGTTTTTTTCGCGCATAGGATACGCAATTCATCGGCTGCGTTTCTAAATAATGTTGTTACATTCGGGAGAACTTCTCGGTAATTGGCTGCTTGGTCATTTGCCGCAGAAGTTAGAGTCAAAATCGATTTTATCACAACGGTTCGGCTTCACCGATAAAAATGTAAATATTTTTTTCGCGCATAGGATACGCAATTCATCGGCTGCGTTTCTAAGTAATGTTGTTACATTCGGGAGAACTTCTCGGTAATTGGCTGTTTGGTCATTTGCCGCAGAAGTTAGAGTCAAAATCGATTTCATCACAACGATCTGTTCGGCTTCACCGATAAAAATGTAAATGTTTTTTTCGCGCATAGGATACGCAATTCATCGGCTGCGTTTCTAAATAATGTTGTTACATTCGGGAGAACTTCTCGGTAATTGGCTGTTTGGTCATTTGCCGCAGAAGTTAGAGTCAAAATCGATTTTATCACAACGATCTGTTCGGCTTCACCGATAAAAATGTAAATGCTTTTTTCGCGCATAGGATACGCAATTCATCGGCTGCGTTTCTAAATAATGTTGTTACATTCGGGAGAACTTCTCGGTAATTGGCTGTTTGGTCATTTGCCGCAGAAGTTAGAATCAAAATCGATTTTATCACAACGGTTCGGCTTCACCGATAAAAATGTAAATGTTTTTTTCGCGCATAGGATACGCAATTCATCGGCTGCGTTTCTAAATAATGTTGTTACATTCGGGAGAACTTCTCGGTAATTGGCTGTTTGGTCATTTGCCGCAGAAGTTAGAGTCAAAATCGATTTTATCACAACGATCTGTTCGGCTTCACCGATAAAAATGTAAATGCTTTTTTCGCGCATAGGATACGCAATTCATCGGCTGCGTTTCTAAATAATGTTGTTACATTCGGGAGAACTTCTCGGTAATTGGCTGTTTGGTCATTTGCCGCAGAAGTTAGAGTCAAAATCGATTTTATCACAACGATCTGTTCGGCTTCACCGATAAAAATGTAAATGTTTTTTTCGCGCATAGGATACGCAATTCATCGGCTGCGTTTCTAAATAATGTTGTTACATTCGGGAAAACTTCTCGGTAATTGGCTGTTTGGTCATTTGCCGCAGAAGTTTGAGTCAAAATCGATTTTATCACAACGGTTCGGCTTCACCGATAAAAATGTAAATGTTTTTTCCGCGAATAGGATACGCAATTCATCGGCTGCACTTCTAAATAATGTTGTTACATTCGGGAGAACTTCTCGGTAATTGGCTGTTTGGTCATTTGCCGCAGAAGTTAGAGTCAAAATCGATTTTATCACAACGGTTCGGCTTCACCGATAAAAATGTAAATATTTTTTTCGCGCATAGGATACGCAATTTATCGGCTGCGTTTCTAAATAATGTTGTTACATTCGGGAGAACTTCTCGGTAATTGGCTGTTTGGTCATTTGCCGCAGAAGTTTGAGTCAAAATCGATTTTATCACAACGGTTCGGCTTCACCGATAAAAATGTAAATGTTTTTTTCGCGAATAGGATACGCAATTCATCGGCTGCACTTCTAAATAATGTTGTTACATTCGGGAGAACTTCTCGGTAATTGGCTGTTTGGTCATTTGCCGCAGAAGTTAGAGTCAAAATCGATTTTATCACAACGGTTCGGCTTCACCGATGAAAATGTAAATATTTTTTTCGCGCATAGGATACGCAATTCATCGGCTGCGTTTCTAAATAATGTTGTTACATTCGGGAGAACTTCTCGGTAATTGGCTGTTTGGTCATTTGCCGCAGAAGTTAGAGTCAAAATCGATTTTATCACAACGGTTCGGCTTCACCGATAAAAATGTAAATGTTTTTTTCGCGAATAGGATACGCAATTCATCGGCTGCACTTCTAAATAATGTTGTTACATTCGGGAGAACTTCTCGGTAATTGGCTGTTTGGTCATTTGCCGCAGAAGTTAGAGTCAAAATCGATTTTATCACAACGGTTCGGCTTCACCGATAAAAATGTAAATATTTTTTTCGCGCATAGGATACGCAATTCATCGGCTGCGTTTCTAAATAATGTTGCTACATTCGGGAGAACTTCTCGGTAATTGGCTGTTTGGTCATTTGCCGCAGAAGTTTGAGTCAAAATCGATTTTATCACAACGGTTCGGCTTCACCGATAAAAATGTAAATATTTTTTTCGCGCATAGGATACGCAATTCATCGGCTGCGTTTCTAAATAATGTTGCTACATTCGGGAGAACTTTTCGACAATTGGCTGTTTGGTCATTTGCCGCAGAAGTTAGAGTCAAAATCAATTTTATCACAACGGTTCGGCTTCACCGATGAAAATGTAAATGTTTTTTTCGCGCATAGGATACGCAATTCATCGGCTGCACTTCTAAATAATGTTGTTACATTCGGGAGAACTTCTCGGTAATTGGCTGTTTGGTCATTTGCCGCAGAAGTTTGAGTCAAAATCGATTTTATCACAACGGTTCGGCTTCACCGATAAAAATGTAAATATTTTTTTCGCGCATAGGATACGCAATTCATCGGCTGCGTTTCTAAATAATGTTGCTACATTCGGGAGAACTTTTCGGTAATTGGCTGTTTGGTCATTTGCCGCAGAAGTTAGAGTCAAAATCAATTTTATCACAACGGTTCAGCTTCACCGATAAAAATGTAAATGTTTTTTTCGCGCATAGGATACGCAATTCATCGGCTGCACTTCTAAATAATGTTGTTACATTCGGGAGAACTTCTCGGTAATTGGCTGTTTGGTCATTTGCCACAGAAGTTAGAGTCAAAATCGATTTTATCACAACGGTTCGGCTTCACCGATAAAAATGTAAATGTTTTTTTCGCGCATAGGATACGCAATTCATCGGCTGCACTTCTAAATAATGTTGTTACATTCGGGAGAACTTCTCGGTAATTGGCTGTTTGGTCATTTGCCGCAGAAGTTAGAGTCAAAATCGATTTTATCACAACGGTTCGGCTTCACCGATAAAAATGTAAATATTTTTTTCGCGCATAGGATACGCAATTTATCGGCTGCGTTTCTAAATAATGTTGTTACATTCGGGAGAACTTCTCGGTAATTGGCTGTTTGGTCATTTGCCGCAGAAGTTTGAGTCAAAATCGATTTTATCACAACGGTTCGGCTTCACCGATAAAAATGTAAATGTTTTTTTCGCGAATAGGATACGCAATTCATCGGCTGCACTTCTAAATAATGTTGTTACATTCGGGAGAACTTCTCGGTAATTGGCTGTTTGGTCATTTGCCGCAGAAGTTAGAGTCAAAATCGATTTTATCACAACGGTTCGGCTTCACCGATAAAAATGTAAATATTTTTTTCGCGCATAGGATACGCAATTCATCGGCTGCGTTTCTAAATAATGTTGTTACATTCGGGAGAACTTCTCGGTAATTGGCTGTTTGGTCATTTGCCGCAGAAGTTAGAGTCAAAATCGATTTTATCACAACGGTTCGGCTTCACCGATAAAAATGTAAATGTTTTTTTCGCGAATAGGATACGCAATTCATCGGCTGCACTTCTAAATAATGTTGTTACATTCGGGAGAACTTCTCGGTAATTGGCTGTTTGGTCATTTGCCGCAGAAGTTAGAGTCAAAATCGATTTTATCACAACGGTTCGGCTTCACCGATAAAAATGTAAATATTTTTTTCGCGCATAGGATACGCAATTCATCGGCTGCGTTTCTAAATAATGTTGCTACATTCGGGAGAACTTCTCGGTAATTGGCTGTTTGGTCATTTGCCGCAGAAGTTTGAGTCAAAATCGATTTTATCACAACGGTTCGGCTTCACCGATAAAAATGTAAATATTTTTTTCGCGCATAGGATACGCAATTCATCGGCTGCGTTTCTAAATAATGTTGCTACATTCGGGAGAACTTTTCGACAATTGGCTGTTTGGTCATTTGCCGCAGAAGTTAGAGTCAAAATCAATTTTATCACAACGGTTCGGCTTCACCGATAAAAATGTAAATGTTTTTTTCGCGCATAGGATACGCAATTCATCGGCTGCACTTCTAAATAATGTTGTTACATTCGGGAGAACTTCTCGGTAATTGGCTGTTTGGTCATTTGCCGCAGAAGTTTGAGTCAAAATCGATTTTATCACAACGGTTCGGCTTCACCGATAAAAATGTAAATATTTTTTTCGCGCATAGGATACGCAATTCATCGGCTGCGTTTCTAAATAATGTTGCTACATTCGGGAGAACTTTTCGGTAATTGGCTGTTTGGTCATTTGCCGCAGAAGTTAGAGTCAAAATCAATTTTATCACAACGGTTCGGCTTCACCGATAAAAATGTAAATGTTTTTTTCGCGCATAGGATACGCAATTCATCGGCTGCACTTCTAAATAATGTTGTTACATTCGGGAGAACTTCTCGGTAATTGGCTGTTTGGTCATTTGCCACAGAAGTTAGAGTCAAAATCGATTTTATCACAACGGTTCGGCTTCACCGATAAAAATGTAAATATTTTTTTCGCGCATAGGATACGCAATTCATCGGCTGCGTTTCTAAATAATGTTGCTACATTCGGGAGAACTTTTCGGTAATTGGCTGTTTGGTCAATTGCCGCAGAAGTTAGAGTCAAAATCAATTTTATCACAACGGTTCGGCTTCACCGATAAAAATGTAAATGTTTTTTTCGCGCATAGGATACGCAATTCATCGGCTGCACTTCTAAATAATGTTGTTACATTCGGGAGAACTTCTCGGTAATTGGCTGTTTGGTCATTTGCCGCAGAAGTTTGAGTCAAAATCGATTTTATCACAACGGTTCGGCTTCACCGATAAAAATGTAAATATTTTTTTCGCGCATAGGATACGCAATTCATCGGCTGCGTTTCTAAATAATGTTGCTACATTCGGGAGAACTTTTCGGTAATTGGCTGTTTGGTCATTTGCCGCAGAAGTTAGAGTCAAAATCAATTTTATCACAACGGTTCGGCTTCACCGATAAAAATGTAAATGTTTTTTTCGCGCATAGGATACGCAATTCATCGGCTGCACTTCTAAATAATGTTGTTACATTCGGGAGAACTTCTCGGTAATTGGCTGTTTGGTCATTTGCCGCAGAAGTTAGAGTCAAAATCGATTTTATCACAACGGTTCGGCTTCACCGATAAAAATGTAAATGTTTTTTTCGCGCATAGGATACGCAATTCATCGGCTGCGTTTCTAAATAATGTTGTTACATTCGGGAGAACTTCTCGGTAATTGGCTGTTTGGTTATTTGCCGCAGAAGTTAGAGTCAAAATCGATTTTATCACACCGGTTCGGCTTCACCGATAAAAATGTAAATGTTTTTTTCGCGCATAGGATACGCAATTCATCGGCTGCGTTTCTAAATAATGTTGTTACATTCGGGAGAACTTCTCGGTAATTGGCTGCTTGGTCATTTGCCGCAGAAGTTAGAGTCAAAATCGATTTCATCACAACGGTTCGGCTTCACCGATAAAAATGTAAATGTTTTTTTCGCGCATAGGATACGCAATTCATCGGCTGCGTTCCTAAATAATGTTGTTACATTCGGGAGAACTTCTCGGTAATTGGCTGCTTGGTCATTTGCCGCAGAAGTTAGAGTCAAAATCGATTTTATCACAACGGTTCGGCCTCACCGATAAAAATGTAAATATTTTTTTCGCGCATAGGATACGCAATTCATCGGCTGCGTTTCTAAGTAATGTTGTTACATTCGGGAGAACTTCTCGGTAATTGGCTGTTTGGTCATTTGCCGCAGAAGTTAGAGTCAAAATCGATTTTATCACAACGATCTGTTCGGCTTCACCGATGAAAATGTAAATGTTTTTTTTCGCGCATAGGATACGCAACTCATCGGCTGCGTTTCTAAATAATGTTGTTACATTCGGGAGAACTTCTCGGTAATTGGCTGTTTGGTTATTTGCCGCAGAAGTTAGAGTCAAAATCGATTTTATCACAACGATCTGTTCGGCTTCACCGATAAAAATGTAAATGTTTTTTTTCGCGCATAGGATACGCAGTTCATCGGCTGCGTTTCTAAATAATGTTGTTACATTTGGGAGAACTTCTAGGTAATTGGCTGTTTGGTCATTTGCCGCAGAAGTTAGAGTCAAAATCGATTTTATCACACCGGTTCGGCTTCACCGATAAAAATGTAAATGTTTTTTCCGCGCATAGGATACGCATTTCATCGGCTGCGTTTCTAAATAATGTTGTTACATTCGGGAGAACTTCTCGGTAATAGGCTGTTTGGTCATTTGCCGCAGAAGTTAGAGTCAAAATCGATTTTATCACAACGGTTCGGCTTCACCGATAAAAATGTAAATATTTTTTTCGCGCATAGGATACGCAATTCATTGGCTGCGTTTCTAAATAATGTTGTTACATTCGGGACAACTTCTCGGTAATTGGCTGTTTGGTCATTTGCCGCAGAAGTTAGAGTCAAAATCGATTTTATCACAACGATCGCTTCACCGATAACAATGTGAATGTTTTTTTCGCGCATAGGATACGCAATTCATCGGCTGCGTTTCTTAATAATGTTGTTACATTCGGGAGAACTTCTCGGTAATAGGCTGTTTGGTCATTTGCCGCAGAAGTTAGAGTCAAAATCGATTTTATCACAACGATCGCTTCACCGATAAAAATGTGAATGTTTTTTTCGCGCATAGGATACGCAATTCATCGGCTGCGTTTCTGAATAATGTTGTTTCATCCGGGAGAACTTCTCAGTAATTGGCTGTTTGGTCATTTGCCGCAGAAGTTAGAGTCAAAATCGATTTTATCACAACGATCTGTTCGGCTTCACCGATAAAAATGTAAATGTTTTTTTCGCGCATAGGATACGCAGTTCATCGGCTGCGTTTCTAAATAATGTTGTTACATTCGGGAGAACTTCTAGGTAATTGGCTGTTTGGTCATTTGCCGCAGAAGTCAGAGTCAAAATCGATTTTATCACACCGGTTCGGCTTCACCGATAAAAATGTAAATGTTTTTTTCGCGCATAGGATACGCAATTCATCGGCTGCGTTTCTAAATAATGTTGTTACATTCGGGAGAACTTCTCGGTAATTGGCTGCTTGGTCATTTGCCGCAGAAGTTAGAGTCAAAATCGATTTTATCACAACGGTTCGGCTTCACCGATAAAAATGTAAATATTTTTTTCGCGCATAGGATACGCAATTCATCGGCTGCGTTTCTAAGTAATGTTGTTACATTCGGGAGAACTTCTCGGTAATTGGCTGTTTGGTCATTTGCCGCAGAAGTTAGAGTCAAAATCGATTTCATCACAACGATCTGTTCGGCTTCACCGATAAAAATGTAAATGTTTTTTTCGCGCATAGGATACGCAATTCATCGGCTGCGTTTCTAAATAATGTTGTTACATTCGGGAGAACTTCTCGGTAATTGGCTGTTTGGTCATTTGCCGCAGAAGTTAGAGTCAAAATCGATTTTATCACAACGATCTGTTCGGCTTCACCGATAAAAATGTAAATGTTTTTTTCGCGCATAGGATACGCAATTCATTGGCTGCGTTTCTGAGTAATGTTGTTACATTCGGGAGAACTTTTCGGTAATTGGCTGTTTGGTCATTTGCCGCAGAAGTTAGAATCAAAATCGATTTTATCACAACGGTTCGGCTTCACCGATAAAAATGTAAATGTTTTTTTCGCGCATAGGATACGCAATTCATCGACTGCGTTTCTAAATAATGTTGTTACATTCGGGAGAACTTCTCGGTAATTGGCTGTTTGGTCATTTGCCGCAGAAGTTAGAGTCAAAATCGATTTTATCACAACGATCTGTTCGGCTTCACCGATAAAAATGTAAATGCTTTTTTCGCGCATAGGATACGCAATTCATCGGCTGCGTTTCTAAATAATGTTGTTACATTCGGGAGAACTTCTCGGTAATTGGCTGTTTGGTCATTTGCCGCAGAAGTTAGAGTCAAAATCGATTTTATCACAACGATCTGTTCGGCTTCACCGATAAAAATGTAAATGTTTTTTTCGCGCATAGGATACGCAATTCATCGGCTGCGTTTCTAAATAATGTTGTTACATGCGGGAGAACTTCTCGGTAATTGGCTGTTTGGTCATTTGCCGCAGAAGTTAGAGTCAAAATCGATTTTATCACAACGATCTGTTCGGCTCCACCGATAAAAATGTAAATGTTTTTTTCGCGCATAGGATACGCAATTCATCGGCTGCGTTTCTAAATAATGTTGTTACATCCGGGAGAACTTCTCGGTAATAGGCTGTTTGGTCATTTGCCGCAAAAATTAGAGTCAAAATCGATTTTATCACAACGATCTGTTCGGCTTCACCGATAGAAATGCAAATGTTTTTTTCGCGCATAGGATACGCAATTCATCGGCTGCGTTTCTAAATAATGTTGTTACATTCGGGAGAACTTCTCGGTAATTGGCTGTTTGGTCATTTGCCGCAGAAGTTAGAGTCAAAATCGATTTTATCACAACGATCTGTTCGGCTTCACCGATGAAAATGTAAATGTTTTTTTTCGCGCATAGGATACGCAATTCATCGGCTGCGTTTCTAAATAATGTTGTTACATTCGGGAGAACTTCTCGGTAATTGGCTGTTTGGTCATTTGCCGCAGAAGTTAGAGTCAAAATCGATTTTATCACAACGGTTCGGCTTCACCGATAAAAATGTAAATGTTTTTTTCGCGAATAGGATACGCAATTCATCGGCTGCACTTCTAAATAATGTTGTTACATTCGGGAGAACTTCTCGGTAATTGGCTGTTTGGTCATTTGCCGCAGAAGTTAGAGTCAAAATCGATTTTATCACAACGGTTCGGCTTCACCGATAAAAATGTAAATATTTTTTTCGCGCATAGGATACGCAATTCATCGGCTGCACTTCTAAATAATGTTGTTACATTCGGGAGAACTTCTCGGTAATTGGCTGTTTGGTCATTTGCCACAGAAGTTAGAGTCAAAATCGATTTTATCACAACGGTTCGGCTTCACCGATAAAAATGTAAATATTTTTTTCGCGCATAGGATACGCAATTCATCGGCTGCGTTTCTAAATAATGTTGCTACATTCGGGAGAACTTTTCGGTAATTGGCTGTTTGGTCAATTGCCGCAGAAGTTAGAGTCAAAATCAATTTTATCACAACGGTTCGGCTTCACCGATAAAAATGTAAATGTTTTTTTCGCGCATAGGATACGCAATTCATCGGCTGCACTTCTAAATAATGTTGTTACATTCGGGAGAACTTCTCGGTAATTGGCTGTTTGGTCATTTGCCGCAGAAGTTTGAGTCAAAATCGATTTTATCACAACGGTTCGGCTTCACCGATAAAAATGTAAATATTTTTTTCGCGCATAGGATACGCAATTCATCGGCTGCGTTTCTAAATAATGTTGCTACATTCGGGAGAACTTTTCGGTAATTGGCTGTTTGGTCATTTGCCGCAGAAGTTAGAGTCAAAATCAATTTTATCACAACGGTTCGGCTTCACCGATAAAAATGTAAATGTTTTTTTCGCGCATAGGATACGCAATTCATCGGCTGCACTTCTAAATAATGTTGTTACATTCGGGAGAACTTCTCGGTAATTGGCTGTTTGGTCATTTGCCGCAGAAGTTAGAGTCAAAATCGATTTTATCACAACGGTTCGGCTTCACCGATAAAAATGTAAATGTTTTTTTCGCGCATAGGATACGCAATTCATCGGCTGCGTTTCTAAATAATGTTGTTACATTCGGGAGAACTTCTCGGTAATTGGCTGTTTGGTTATTTGCCGCAGAAGTTAGAGTCAAAATCGATTTTATCACACCGGTTCGGCTTCACCGATAAAAATGTAAATGTTTTTTTCGCGCATAGGATACGCAATTCATCGGCTGCGTTTCTAAATAATGTTGTTACATTCGGGAGAACTTCTCGGTAATTGGCTGCTTGGTCATTTGCCGCAGAAGTTAGAGTCAAAATCGATTTCATCACAACGGTTCGGCTTCACCGATAAAAATGTAAATGTTTTTTTCGCGCATAGGATACGCAATTCATCGGCTGCGTTCCTAAATAATGTTGTTACATTCGGGAGAACTTCTCGGTAATTGGCTGCTTGGTCATTTGCCGCAGAAGTTAGAGTCAAAATCGATTTCATCACAACGGTTCGGCTTCACCGATAAAAATGTAAATGTTTTTTTCGCGCATAGGATACGCAATTCATCGGCTGCGTTCCTAAATAATGTTGTTACATTCGGGAGAACTTCTCGGTAATTGGCTGCTTGGTCATTTGCCGCAGAAGTTAGAGTCAAAATCGATTTTATCACAACGATCTGTTCGGCTTCACCGATAAAAATGTAAATGCTTTTTTCGCGCATAGGATACGCAATTCATCGGCTGCGTTTCTAAATAATGTTGTTACATTCGGGAGAACTTCTCGGTAATTGGCTGTTTGGTCATTTGCCGCAGAAGTTAGAGTCAAAATCGATTTTATCACAACGATCTGTTCGGCTTCACCGATAAAAATGTAAATGTTTTTTTCGCGCATAGGATACGCAATTCATCGGCTGCGTTTCTAAATAATGTTGTTACATGCGGGAGAACTTCTCGGTAATTGGCTGTTTGGTCATTTGCCGCAGAAGTTAGAGTCAAAATCGATTTTATCACAACGATCTGTTCGGCTCCACCGATAAAAATGTAAATGTTTTTTTCGCGCATAGGATACGCAATTCATCGGCTGCGTTTCTAAATAATGTTGTTACATCCGGGAGAACTTCTCGGTAATAGGCTGTTTGGTCATTTGCCGCAAAAATTAGAGTCAAAATCAATTTTATCACAACGGTTCGGCTTCACCGATAAAAATGTAAATGCTTTTTTCGCGCATAGGATACGCAATTCATCGGCTGCGTTTCTAAATAATGTTGTTACATTCGGGAGAACTTCTCGGTAATTGGCTGTTTGGTCATTTGCCGCAGAAGTTAGAGTCAAAATCGATTTTATCACAACGATCTGTTCGGCTTCACCGATAAAAATGTAAATGTTTTTTTCGCGCATAGGATACGCAATTCATCGGCTGCGTTTCTAAATAATGTTGTTACATGCGGGAGAACTTCTCGGTAATTGGCTGTTTGGTCATTTGCCGCAGAAGTTAGAGTCAAAATCGATTTTATCACAACGATCTGTTCGGCTCCACCGATAAAAATGTAAATGTTTTTTTCGCGCATAGGATACGCAATTCATCGGCTGCGTTTCTAAATAATGTTGTTACATCCGGGAGAACTTCTCGGTAATAGGCTGTTTGGTCATTTGCCGCAAAAATTAGAGTCAAAATCGATTTTATCACAACGATCTGTTCGGCTTCACCGATAGAAATGTAAATGTTTTTTTCGCGCATAGGATACGCAATTCATCGGCTGCGTTTCTAAATAATGTTGTTACATTCGGGAGAACTTCTCGGTAATTGGCTGTTTGGTCATTTGCCGCAGAAGTTAGAGTCAAAATCGATTTTATCACAACGGTTCGGCTTCACCGATAAAAATGTAAATGTTTTTTTCGCGAATAGGATACGCAATTCATCGGCTGCACTTCTAAATAATGTTGTTACATTCGGGAGAACTTCTCGGTAATTGGCTGTTTGGTCATTTGCCGCAGAAGTTAGAGTCAAAATCGATTTTATCACAACGATCTGTTCGGCTTCACCGATAAAAATGTAAATGTTTTTTTCGCGCATAGGATACGCAATTCATCGGCTGCGTTTCTAAATAATGTTGTTACATGCGGGAGAACTTCTCGGTAATTGGCTGTTTGGTCATTTGCCGCAGAAGTTAGAGTCAAAATCGATTTTATCACAACGATCTGTTCGGCTCCACCGATAAAAATGTAAATGTTTTTTTCGCGCATAGGATACGCAATTCATCGGCTGCGTTTCTAAATAATGTTGTTACATCCGGGAGAACTTCTCGGTAATAGGCTGTTTGGTCATTTGCCGCAAAAATTAGAGTCAAAATCGATTTTATCACAACGATCTGTTCGGCTTCACCGATAGAAATGTAAATGTTTTTTTCGCGCATAGGATACGCAATTCATCGGCTGCGTTTCTAAATAATGTTGTTACATTCGGGAGAACTTCTCGGTAATTGGCTGTTTGGTCATTTGCCGCAGAAGTTAGAGTCAAAATCGATTTTATCACAACGATCTGTTCGGCTTCACCGATGAAAATGTAAATGTTTTTTTTCGCGCATAGGATACGCAATTCATCGGCTGCGTTTCTAAATAATGTTGTTACATTCGGGAGAACTTCTCGGTAATTGGCTGTTTGGTCATTTGCCGCAGAAGTTAGAGTCAAAATCGATTTTATCACAACGGTTCGGCTTCACCGATAAAAATGTAAATGTTTTTTTCGCGAATAGGATACGCAATTCATCGGCTGCACTTCTAAATAATGTTGTTACATTCGGGAGAACTTCTCGGTAATTGGCTGTTTGGTCATTTGCCGCAGAAGTTAGAGTCAAAATCGATTTTATCACAACGGTTCGGCTTCACCGATAAAAATGTAAATATTTTTTTCGCGCATAGGATACGCAATTCATCGGCTGCGTTTCTAAATAATGTTGCTACATTCGGGAGAACTTCTCGGTAATTGGCTGTTTGGTCATTTGCCGCAGAAGTTTGAGTCAAAATCGATTTTATCACAACGGTTCGGCTTCACCGATAAAAATGTAAATATTTTTTTCGCGCATAGGATACGCAATTCATCGGCTGCGTTTCTAAATAATGTTGCTACATTCGGGAGAACTTTTCGACAATTGGCTGTTTGGTCATTTGCCGCAGAAGTTAGAGTCAAAATCAATTTTATCACAACGGTTCGGCTTCACCGATAAAAATGTAAATGTTTTTTTCGCGCATAGGATACGCAATTCATCGGCTGCACTTCTAAATAATGTTGTTACATTCGGGAGAACTTCTCGGTAATTGGCTGTTTGGTCATTTGCCGCAGAAGTTTGAGTCAAAATCGATTTTATCACAACGGTTCGGCTTCACCGATAAAAATGTAAATATTTTTTTCGCGCATAGGATACGCAATTCATCGGCTGCGTTTCTAAATAATGTTGCTACATTCGGGAGAACTTTTCGGTAATTGGCTGTTTGGTCATTTGCCGCAGAAGTTAGAGTCAAAATCAATTTTATCACAACGGTTCGGCTTCACCGATAAAAATGTAAATGTTTTTTTCGCGCATAGGATACGCAATTCATCGGCTGCACTTCTAAATAATGTTGTTACATTCGGGAGAACTTCTCGGTAATTGGCTGTTTGGTCATTTGCCACAGAAGTTAGAGTCAAAATCGATTTTATCACAACGGTTCGGCTTCACCGATAAAAATGTAAATATTTTTTTCGCGCATAGGATACGCAATTCATCGGCTGCGTTTCTAAATAATGTTGCTACATTCGGGAGAACTTTTCGGTAATTGGCTGTTTGGTCAATTGCCGCAGAAGTTAGAGTCAAAATCAATTTTATCACAACGGTTCGGCTTCACCGATAAAAATGTAAATGTTTTTTTCGCGCATAGGATACGCAATTCATCGGCTGCACTTCTAAATAATGTTGTTACATTCGGGAGAACTTCTCGGTAATTGGCTGTTTGGTCATTTGCCGCAGAAGTTTGAGTCAAAATCGATTTTATCACAACGGTTCGGCTTCACCGATAAAAATGTAAATATTTTTTTCGCGCATAGGATACGCAATTCATCGGCTGCGTTTCTAAATAATGTTGCTACATTCGGGAGAACTTTTCGGTAATTGGCTGTTTGGTCATTTGCCGCAGAAGTTAGAGTCAAAATCAATTTTATCACAACGGTTCGGCTTCACCGATAAAAATGTAAATGTTTTTTTCGCGCATAGGATACACAATTCATCGGCTGCACTTCTAAATAATGTTGTTACATTCGGGAGAACTTCTCGGTAATTGGCTGTTTGGTCATTTGCCGCAGAAGTTAGAGTCAAAATCGATTTTATCACAACGGTTCGGCTTCACCGATAAAAATGTAAATGTTTTTTTCGCGCATAGGATACGCAATTCATCGGCTGCGTTTCTAAATAATGTTGTTACATTCGGGAGAACTTCTCGGTAATTGGCTGTTTGGTTATTTGCCGCAGAAGTTAGAGTCAAAATCGATTTTATCACACCGGTTCGGCTTCACCGATAAAAATGTAAATGTTTTTTTCGCGCATAGGATACGCAATTCATCGGCTGCGTTTCTAAATAATGTTGTTACATTCGGGAGAACTTCTCGGTAATTGGCTGCTTGGTCATTTGCCGCAGAAGTTAGAGTCAAAATCGATTTCATCACAACGGTTCGGCTTCACCGATAAAAATGTAAATGTTTTTTTCGCGCATAGGATACGCAATTCATCGGCTGCGTTCCTAAATAATGTTGTTACATTCGGGAGAACTTCTCGGTAATTGGCTGCTTGGTCATTTGCCGCAGAAGTTAGAGTCAAAATCGATTTCATCACAACGGTTCGGCTTCACCGATAAAAATGTAAATGTTTTTTTCGCGCATAGGATACGCAATTCATCGGCTGCGTTCCTAAATAATGTTGTTACATTCGGGAGAACTTCTCGGTAATTGGCTGCTTGGTCATTTGCCGCAGAAGTTAGAGTCAAAATCGATTTTATCACAACGATCTGTTCGGCTTCACCGATAAAAATGTAAATGCTTTTTTCGCGCATAGGATACGCAATTCATCGGCTGCGTTTCTAAATAATGTTGTTACATTCGGGAGAACTTCTCGGTAATTGGCTGTTTGGTCATTTGCCGCAGAAGTTAGAGTCAAAATCGATTTTATCACAACGATCTGTTCGGCTTCACCGATAAAAATGTAAATGTTTTTTTCGCGCATAGGATACGCAATTCATCGGCTGCGTTTCTAAATAATGTTGTTACATGCGGGAGAACTTCTCGGTAATTGGCTGTTTGGTCATTTGCCGCAGAAGTTAGAGTCAAAATCGATTTTATCACAACGATCTGTTCGGCTCCACCGATAAAAATGTAAATGTTTTTTTCGCGCATAGGATACGCAATTCATCGGCTGCGTTTCTAAATAATGTTGTTACATCCGGGAGAACTTCTCGGTAATAGGCTGTTTGGTCATTTGCCGCAAAAATTAGAGTCAAAATCAATTTTATCACAACGGTTCGGCTTCACCGATAAAAATGTAAATGCTTTTTTCGCGCATAGGATACGCAATTCATCGGCTGCGTTTCTAAATAATGTTGTTACATTCGGGAGAACTTCTCGGTAATTGGCTGTTTGGTCATTTGCCGCAGAAGTTAGAGTCAAAATCGATTTTATCACAACGATCTGTTCGGCTTCACCGATAAAAATGTAAATGTTTTTTTCGCGCATAGGATACGCAATTCATCGGCTGCGTTTCTAAATAATGTTGTTACATGCGGGAGAACTTCTCGGTAATTGGCTGTTTGGTCATTTGCCGCAGAAGTTAGAGTCAAAATCGATTTTATCACAACGATCTGTTCGGCTCCACCGATAAAAATGTAAATGTTTTTTTCGCGCATAGGATACGCAATTCATCGGCTGCGTTTCTAAATAATGTTGTTACATCCGGGAGAACTTCTCGGTAATAGGCTGTTTGGTCATTTGCCGCAAAAATTAGAGTCAAAATCGATTTTATCACAACGATCTGTTCGGCTTCACCGATAGAAATGTAAATGTTTTTTTCGCGCATAGGATACGCAATTCATCGGCTGCGTTTCTAAATAATGTTGTTACATTCGGGAGAACTTCTCGGTAATTGGCTGTTTGGTCATTTGCCGCAGAAGTTAGAGTCAAAATCGATTTTATCACAACGATCTGTTCGGCTTCACCGATGAAAATGTAAATGTTTTTTTCGCGCATAGGATACGCAATTCATCGGCTGCGTTTCTAAATAATGTTGTTACATTCGGGAGAACTTCTCGGTAATTGGCTGTTTGGTCATTTGCCGCAGAAGTTAGAGTCAAAATCGATTTTATCACAACGGTTCGGCTTCACCGATAAAAATGTAAATGTTTTTTTCGCGAATAGGATACGCAATTCATCGGCTGCACTTCTAAATAATGTTGTTACATTCGGGAGAACTTCTCGGTAATTGGCTGTTTGGTCATTTGCCGCAGAAGTTAGAGTCAAAATCGATTTTATCACAACGGTTCGGCTTCACCGATAAAAATGTAAATATTTTTTTCGCGCATAGGATACGCAATTCATCGGCTGCGTTTCTAAATAATGTTGCTACATTCGGGAGAACTTCTCGGTAATTGGCTGTTTGGTCATTTGCCGCAGAAGTTTGAGTCAAAATCGATTTTATCACAACGGTTCGGCTTCACCGATAAAAATGTAAATATTTTTTTCGCGCATAGGATACGCAATTCATCGGCTGCGTTTCTAAATAATGTTGCTACATTCGGGAGAACTTTTCGACAATTGGCTGTTTGGTCATTTGCCGCAGAAGTTAGAGTCAAAATCAATTTTATCACAACGGTTCGGCTTCACCGATAAAAATGTAAATGTTTTTTTCGCGCATAGGATACGCAATTCATCGGCTGCACTTCTAAATAATGTTGTTACATTCGGGAGAACTTCTCGGTAATTGGCTGTTTGGTCATTTGCCGCAGAAGTTTGAGTCAAAATCGATTTTATCACAACGGTTCGGCTTCACCGATAAAAATGTAAATATTTTTTTCGCGCATAGGATACGCAATTCATCGGCTGCGTTTCTAAATAATGTTGCTACATTCGGGAGAACTTTTCGGTAATTGGCTGTTTGGTCATTTGCCGCAGAAGTTAGAGTCAAAATCAATTTTATCACAACGGTTCGGCTTCACCGATAAAAATGTAAATGTTTTTTTCGCGCATAGGATACGCAATTCATCGGCTGCACTTCTAAATAATGTTGTTACATTCGGGAGAACTTCTCGGTAATTGGCTGTTTGGTCATTTGCCACAGAAGTTAGAGTCAAAATCGATTTTATCACAACGGTTCGGCTTCACCGATAAAAATGTAAATATTTTTTTCGCGCATAGGATACGCAATTCATCGGCTGCGTTTCTAAATAATGTTGCTACATTCGGGAGAACTTTTCGGTAATTGGCTGTTTGGTCAATTGCCGCAGAAGTTAGAGTCAAAATCAATTTTATCACAACGGTTCGGCTTCACCGATAAAAATGTAAATGTTTTTTTCGCGCATAGGATACGCAATTCATCGGCTGCACTTCTAAATAATGTTGTTACATTCGGGAGAACTTCTCGGTAATTGGCTGTTTGGTCATTTGCCGCAGAAGTTTGAGTCAAAATCGATTTTATCACAACGGTTCGGCTTCACCGATAAAAATGTAAATATTTTTTTCGCGCATAGGATACGCAATTCATCGGCTGCGTTTCTAAATAATGTTGCTACATTCGGGAGAACTTTTCGGTAATTGGCTGTTTGGTCATTTGCCGCAGAAGTTAGAGTCAAAATCGATTTTATCACAACGGTTCGGCTTCACCGATAAAAATGTAAATGTTTTTTTCGCGCATAGGATACGCAATTCATCGGCTGCGTTTCTAAATAATGTTGTTACATTCGGGAGAACTTCTCGGTAATTGGCTGTTTGGTTATTTGCCGCAGAAGTTAGAGTCAAAATCGATTTTATCACACCGGTTCGGCTTCACCGATAAAAATGTAAATGTTTTTTTCGCGCATAGGATACGCAATTCATCGGCTGCGTTTCTAAATAATGTTGTTACATTCGGGAGAACTTCTCGGTAATTGGCTGCTTGGTCATTTGCCGCAGAAGTTAGAGTCAAAATCGATTTCATCACAACGGTTCGGCTTCACCGATAAAAATGTAAATGTTTTTTTCGCGCATAGGATACGCAATTCATCGGCTGCGTTCCTAAATAATGTTGTTACATTCGGGAGAACTTCTCGGTAATTGGCTGCTTGGTCATTTGCCGCAGAAGTTAGAGTCAAAATCGATTTCATCACAACGGTTCGGCTTCACCGATAAAAATGTAAATGTTTTTTTCGCGCATAGGATACGCAATTCATCGGCTGCGTTCCTAAATAATGTTGTTACATTCGGGAGAACTTCTCGGTAATTGGCTGTTTGGTTATTTGCCGCAGAAGTTAGAGTCAAAATCGATTTTATCACAACGATCTGTTCGGCTTCACCGATAAAAATGTAAATGTTTTTTTCGCGCATAGGATACGCAATTCATCGGCTGCGTTTCTAAATAATGTTGTTACATTCGGGAGAACTTCTCGGTAATTGGCTGCTTGGTCATTTGCCGCAGAAGTTAGAGTCAAAATCGATTTTATCACAACGATCTGTTCGGCTTCACCGATAAAAATGTAAATGTTTTTTTCGCGCATAGGATACGCAATTCATCGGCTGCGTTTCTAAATAATGTTGTTACATTCGGGAGAACTTCTCGGTAATTGGCTGCTTGGTCATTTGCCGCAGAAGTTAGAGTCAAAATCGATTTTATCACAACGATCTGTTCGGCTTCACCGATAAAAATGTAAATGTTTTTTTTGCGCATAGGATACGCAATTCATCGGCTGCGTTTCTAAATAATGTTGTTACATTCGGGAGAACTTCTCGGTAATTGGCTGTTTGGTTATTTGCCGCAGAAGTTAGAGTCAAAATCGATTTCATCACAACGGTTCGGCTTCACCGATAAAAATGTAAATGTTTTTTTCGCGCATAGGATACGCAATTCATCGGCTGCGTTCCTAAATAATGTTGTTACATTCGGGAGAACTTCTCGGTAATTGGCTGCTTGGTCATTTGCCGCAGAAGTTAGAGTCAAAATCGATTTCATCACAACGGTTCGGCTTCACCGATAAAAATGTAAATGTTTTTTTCGCGCATAGGATACGCAATTCATCGGCTGCGTTCCTAAATAATGTTGTTACATTCGGGAGAACTTCTCGGTAATTGGCTGTTTGGTTATTTGCCGCAGAAGTTAGAGTCAAAATCGATTTTATCACAACGATCTGTTCGGCTTCACCGATAAAAATGTAAATGTTTTTTTCGCGCATAGGATACGCAATTCATCGGCTGCGTTTCTAAATAATGTTGTTACATTCGGGAGAACTTCTCGGTAATTGGCTGCTTGGTCATTTGCCGCAGAAGTTAGAGTCAAAATCGATTTCATCACAACGGTTCGGCTTCACCGATAAAAATGTAAATGTTTTTTTCGCGCATAGGATACGCAATTCATCGGCTGCGTTCCTAAATAATGTTGTTACATTCGGGAGAACTTCTCGGTAATTGGCTGCTTGGTCATTTGCCGCAGAAGTTAGAGTCAAAATCGATTTCATCACAACGGTTCGGCTTCACCGATAAAAATGTAAATGTTTTTTTCGCGCATAGGATACGCAATTCATCGGCTGCGTTCCTAAATAATGTTGTTACATTCGGGAGAACTTCTCGGTAATTGGCTGCTTGGTCATTTGCCGCAGAAGTTAGAGTCAAAATCGATTTTATCACAACGATCTGTTCGGCTTCACCGATAAAAATGTAAATGCTTTTTTCGCGCATAGGATACGCAATTCATCGGCTGCGTTTCTAAATAATGTTGTTACATTCGGGAGAACTTCTCGGTAATTGGCTGTTTGGTCATTTGCCGCAGAAGTTAGAGTCAAAATCGATTTTATCACAACGATCTGTTCGGCTTCACCGATAAAAATGTAAATGTTTTTTTCGCGCATAGGATACGCAATTCATCGGCTGCGTTTCTAAATAATGTTGTTACATGCGGGAGAACTTCTCGGTAATTGGCTGTTTGGTCATTTGCCGCAGAAGTTAGAGTCAAAATCGATTTTATCACAACGATCTGTTCGGCTCCACCGATAAAAATGTAAATGTTTTTTTCGCGCATAGGATACGCAATTCATCGGCTGCGTTTCTAAATAATGTTGTTACATCCGGGAGAACTTCTCGGTAATAGGCTGTTTGGTCATTTGCCGCAAAAATTAGAGTCAAAATCAATTTTATCACAACGGTTCGGCTTCACCGATAAAAATGTAAATGCTTTTTTCGCGCATAGGATACGCAATTCATCGGCTGCGTTTCTAAATAATGTTGTTACATTCGGGAGAACTTCTCGGTAATTGGCTGTTTGGTCATTTGCCGCAGAAGTTAGAGTCAAAATCGATTTTATCACAACGATCTGTTCGGCTTCACCGATAAAAATGTAAATGTTTTTTTCGCGCATAGGATACGCAATTCATCGGCTGCGTTTCTAAATAATGTTGTTACATGCGGGAGAACTTCTCGGTAATTGGCTGTTTGGTCATTTGCCGCAGAAGTTAGAGTCAAAATCGATTTTATCACAACGATCTGTTCGGCTTCACCGATAAAAATGTAAATGTTTTTTTCGCGCATAGGATACGCAATTCATCGGCTGCGTTTCTAAATAATGTTGTTACATTCGGGAGAACTTCTCGGTAATTGGCTGCTTGGTCATTTGCCGCAGAAGTTAGAGTCAAAATCGATTTTATCACAACGATCTGTTCGGCTTCACCGATAAAAATGTAAATGTTTTTTTCGCGCATAGGATACGCAATTCATCGGCTGCGTTTCTAAATAATGTTGTTACATTCGGGAGAACTTCTCGGTAATTGGCTGTTTGGTTATTTGCCGCAGAAGTTAGAGTCAAAATCGATTTCATCACAACGGTTCGGCTTCACCGATAAAAATGTAAATGTTTTTTTCGCGCATAGGATACGCAATTCATCGGCTGCGTTCCTAAATAATGTTGTTACATTCGGGAGAACTTCTCGGTAATTGGCTGCTTGGTCATTTGCCGCAGAAGTTAGAGTCAAAATCGATTTCATCACAACGGTTCGGCTTCACCGATAAAAATGTAAATGTTTTTTTCGCGCATAGGATACGCAATTCATCGGCTGCGTTCCTAAATAATGTTGTTACATTCGGGAGAACTTCTCGGTAATTGGCTGTTTGGTTATTTGCCGCAGAAGTTAGAGTCAAAATCGATTTTATCACAACGATCTGTTCGGCTTCACCGATAAAAATGTAAATGTTTTTTTCGCGCATAGGATACGCAATTCATCGGCTGCGTTTCTAAATAATGTTGTTACATTCGGGAGAACTTCTCGGTAATTGGCTGCTTGGTCATTTGCCGCAGAAGTTAGAGTCAAAATCGATTTCATCACAACGGTTCGGCTTCACCGATAAAAATGTAAATGTTTTTTTCGCGCATAGGATACGCAATTCATCGGCTGCGTTCCTAAATAATGTTGTTACATTCGGGAGAACTTCTCGGTAATTGGCTGCTTGGTCATTTGCCGCAGAAGTTAGAGTCAAAATCGATTTCATCACAACGGTTCGGCTTCACCGATAAAAATGTAAATGTTTTTTTCGCGCATAGGATACGCAATTCATCGGCTGCGTTCCTAAATAATGTTGTTACATTCGGGAGAACTTCTCGGTAATTGGCTGCTTGGTCATTTGCCGCAGAAGTTAGAGTCAAAATCGATTTTATCACAACGATCTGTTCGGCTTCACCGATAAAAATGTAAATGCTTTTTTCGCGCATAGGATACGCAATTCATCGGCTGCGTTTCTAAATAATGTTGTTACATTCGGGAGAACTTCTCGGTAATTGGCTGTTTGGTCATTTGCCGCAGAAGTTAGAGTCAAAATCGATTTTATCACAACGATCTGTTCGGCTTCACCGATAAAAATGTAAATGTTTTTTTCGCGCATAGGATACGCAATTCATCGGCTGCGTTTCTAAATAATGTTGTTACATGCGGGAGAACTTCTCGGTAATTGGCTGTTTGGTCATTTGCCGCAGAAGTTAGAGTCAAAATCGATTTTATCACAACGATCTGTTCGGCTCCACCGATAAAAATGTAAATGTTTTTTTCGCGCATAGGATACGCAATTCATCGGCTGCGTTTCTAAATAATGTTGTTACATCCGGGAGAACTTCTCGGTAATAGGCTGTTTGGTCATTTGCCGCAAAAATTAGAGTCAAAATCAATTTTATCACAACGGTTCGGCTTCACCGATAAAAATGTAAATGCTTTTTTCGCGCATAGGATACGCAATTCATCGGCTGCGTTTCTAAATAATGTTGTTACATTCGGGAGAACTTCTCGGTAATTGGCTGTTTGGTCATTTGCCGCAGAAGTTAGAGTCAAAATCGATTTTATCACAACGATCTGTTCGGCTTCACCGATAAAAATGTAAATGTTTTTTTCGCGCATAGGATACGCAATTCATCGGCTGCGTTTCTAAATAATGTTGTTACATGCGGGAGAACTTCTCGGTAATTGGCTGTTTGGTCATTTGCCGCAGAAGTTAGAGTCAAAATCGATTTTATCACAACGATCTGTTCGGCTCCACCGATAAAAATGTAAATGTTTTTTTCGCGCATAGGATACGCAATTCATCGGCTGCGTTTCTAAATAATGTTGTTACATCCGGGAGAACTTCTCGGTAATAGGCTGTTTGGTCATTTGCCGCAAAAATTAGAGTCAAAATCGATTTTATCACAACGATCTGTTCGGCTTCACCGATAGAAATGTAAATGTTTTTTTCGCGCATAGGATACGCAATTCATCGGCTGCGTTTCTAAATAATGTTGTTACATTCGGGAGAACTTCTCGGTAATTGGCTGTTTGGTCATTTGCCGCAGAAGTTAGAGTCAAAATCGATTTTATCACAACGATCTGTTCGGCTTCACCGATGAAAATGTAAATGTTTTTTTCGCGCATAGGATACGCAATTCATCGGCTGCGTTTCTAAATAATGTTGTTACATTCGGGAGAACTTCTCGGTAATTGGCTGTTTGGTCATTTGCCGCAGAAGTTAGAGTCAAAATCGATTTTATCACAACGGTTCGGCTTCACCGATAAAAATGTAAATGTTTTTTTCGCGAATAGGATACGCAATTCATCGGCTGCACTTCTAAATAATGTTGTTACATTCGGGAGAACTTCTCGGTAATTGGCTGTTTGGTCATTTGCCGCAGAAGTTAGAGTCAAAATCGATTTTATCACAACGGTTCGGCTTCACCGATAAAAATGTAAATATTTTTTTCGCGCATAGGATACGCAATTCATCGGCTGCGTTTCTAAATAATGTTGCTACATTCGGGAGAACTTCTCGGTAATTGGCTGTTTGGTCATTTGCCGCAGAAGTTTGAGTCAAAATCGATTTTATCACAACGGTTCGGCTTCACCGATAAAAATGTAAATATTTTTTTCGCGCATAGGATACGCAATTCATCGGCTGCGTTTCTAAATAATGTTGCTACATTCGGGAGAACTTTTCGACAATTGGCTGTTTGGTCATTTGCCGCAGAAGTTAGAGTCAAAATCAATTTTATCACAACGGTTCGGCTTCACCGATAAAAATGTAAATGTTTTTTTCGCGCATAGGATACGCAATTCATCGGCTGCACTTCTAAATAATGTTGTTACATTCGGGAGAACTTCTCGGTAATTGGCTGTTTGGTCATTTGCCGCAGAAGTTTGAGTCAAAATCGATTTTATCACAACGGTTCGGCTTCACCGATAAAAATGTAAATATTTTTTTCGCGCATAGGATACGCAATTCATCGGCTGCGTTTCTAAATAATGTTGCTACATTCGGGAGAACTTTTCGGTAATTGGCTGTTTGGTCATTTGCCGCAGAAGTTAGAGTCAAAATCAATTTTATCACAACGGTTCGGCTTCACCGATAAAAATGTAAATGTTTTTTTCGCGCATAGGATACGCAATTCATCGGCTGCACTTCTAAATAATGTTGTTACATTCGGGAGAACTTCTCGGTAATTGGCTGTTTGGTCATTTGCCACAGAAGTTAGAGTCAAAATCGATTTTATCACAACGGTTCGGCTTCACCGATAAAAATGTAAATATTTTTTTCGCGCATAGGATACGCAATTCATCGGCTGCGTTTCTAAATAATGTTGCTACATTCGGGAGAACTTTTCGGTAATTGGCTGTTTGGTCAATTGCCGCAGAAGTTAGAGTCAAAATCAATTTTATCACAACGGTTCGGCTTCACCGATAAAAATGTAAATGTTTTTTTCGCGCATAGGATACGCAATTCATCGGCTGCACTTCTAAATAATGTTGTTACATTCGGGAGAACTTCTCGGTAATTGGCTGTTTGGTCATTTGCCGCAGAAGTTTGAGTCAAAATCGATTTTATCACAACGGTTCGGCTTCACCGATAAAAATGTAAATATTTTTTTCGCGCATAGGATACGCAATTCATCGGCTGCGTTTCTAAATAATGTTGCTACATTCGGGAGAACTTTTCGGTAATTGGCTGTTTGGTCATTTGCCGCAGAAGTTAGAGTCAAAATCAATTTTATCACAACGGTTCGGCTTCACCGATAAAAATGTAAATGTTTTTTTCGCGCATAGGATACGCAATTCATCGGCTGCACTTCTAAATAATGTTGTTACATTCGGGAGAACTTCTCGGTAATTGGCTGTTTGGTCATTTGCCGCAGAAGTTAGAGTCAAAATCGATTTTATCACAACGGTTCGGCTTCACCGATAAAAATGTAAATGTTTTTTTCGCGCATAGGATACGCAATTCATCGGCTGCGTTTCTAAATAATGTTGTTACATTCGGGAGAACTTCTCGGTAATTGGCTGTTTGGTTATTTGCCGCAGAAGTTAGAGTCAAAATCGATTTTATCACACCGGTTCGGCTTCACCGATAAAAATGTAAATGTTTTTTTCGCGCATAGGATACGCAATTCATCGGCTGCGTTTCTAAATAATGTTGTTACATTCGGGAGAACTTCTCGGTAATTGGCTGCTTGGTCATTTGCCGCAGAAGTTAGAGTCAAAATCGATTTCATCACAACGGTTCGGCTTCACCGATAAAAATGTAAATGTTTTTTTCGCGCATAGGATACGCAATTCATCGGCTGCGTTCCTAAATAATGTTGTTACATTCGGGAGAACTTCTCGGTAATTGGCTGCTTGGTCATTTGCCGCAGAAGTTAGAGTCAAAATCGATTTTATCACAACGGTTCGGCCTCACCGATAAAAATGTAAATATTTTTTTCGCGCATAGGATACGCAATTCATCGGCTGCGTTTCTAAGTAATGTTGTTACATTCGGGAGAACTTCTCGGTAATTGGCTGTTTGGTCATTTGCCGCAGAAGTTAGAGTCAAAATCGATTTTATCACAACGATCTGTTCGGCTTCACCGATGAAAATGTAAATGTTTTTTTTCGCGCATAGGATACGCAACTCATCGGCTGCGTTTCTAAATAATGTTGTTACATTCGGGAGAACTTCTCGGTAATTGGCTGTTTGGTTATTTGCCGCAGAAGTTAGAGTCAAAATCGATTTTATCACAACGATCTGTTCGGCTTCACCGATAAAAATGTAAATGTTTTTTTTCGCGCATAGGATACGCAGTTCATCGGCTGCGTTTCTAAATAATGTTGTTACATTTGGGAGAACTTCTAGGTAATTGGCTGTTTGGTCATTTGCCGCAGAAGTTAGAGTCAAAATCGATTTTATCACACCGGTTCGGCTTCACCGATAAAAATGTAAATGTTTTTTCCGCGCATAGGATACGCATTTCATCGGCTGCGTTTCTAAATAATGTTGTTACATTCGGGAGAACTTCTCGGTAATAGGCTGTTTGGTCATTTGCCGCAGAAGTTAGAGTCAAAATCGATTTTATCACAACGGTTCGGCTTCACCGATAAAAATGTAAATATTTTTTTCGCGCATAGGATACGCAATTCATTGGCTGCGTTTCTAAATAATGTTGTTACATTCGGGACAACTTCTCGGTAATTGGCTGTTTGGTCATTTGCCGCAGAAGTTAGAGTCAAAATCGATTTTATCACAACGATCGCTTCACCGATAACAATGTGAATGTTTTTTTCGCGCATAGGATACGCAATTCATCGGCTGCGTTTCTTAATAATGTTGTTACATTCGGGAGAACTTCTCGGTAATAGGCTGTTTGGTCATTTGCCGCAGAAGTTAGAGTCAAAATCGATTTTATCACAACGATCGCTTCACCGATAAAAATGTGAATGTTTTTTTCGCGCATAGGATACGCAATTCATCGGCTGCGTTTCTGAATAATGTTGTTTCATCCGGGAGAACTTCTCAGTAATTGGCTGTTTGGTCATTTGCCGCAGAAGTTAGAGTCAAAATCGATTTTATCACAACGATCTGTTCGGCTTCACCGATAAAAATGTAAATGTTTTTTTCGCGCATAGGATACGCAGTTCATCGGCTGCGTTTCTAAATAATGTTGTTACATTCGGGAGAACTTCTAGGTAATTGGCTGTTTGGTCATTTGCCGCAGAAGTCAGAGTCAAAATCGATTTTATCACACCGGTTCGGCTTCACCGATAAAAATGTAAATGTTTTTTTCGCGCATAGGATACGCAATTCATCGGCTGCGTTTCTAAATAATGTTGTTACATTCGGGAGAACTTCTCGGTAATTGGCTGCTTGGTCATTTGCCGCAGAAGTTAGAGTCAAAATCGATTTTATCACAACGGTTCGGCTTCACCGATAAAAATGTAAATATTTTTTTCGCGCATAGGATACGCAATTCATCGGCTGCGTTTCTAAGTAATGTTGTTACATTCGGGAGAACTTCTCGGTAATTGGCTGTTTGGTCATTTGCCGCAGAAGTTAGAGTCAAAATCGATTTCATCACAACGATCTGTTCGGCTTCACCGATAAAAATGTAAATGTTTTTTTCGCGCATAGGATACGCAATTCATCGGCTGCGTTTCTAAATAATGTTGTTACATTCGGGAGAACTTCTCGGTAATTGGCTGTTTGGTCATTTGCCGCAGAAGTTAGAGTCAAAATCGATTTTATCACAACGATCTGTTCGGCTTCACCGATAAAAATGTAAATGTTTTTTTCGCGCATAGGATACGCAATTCATTGGCTGCGTTTCTGAGTAATGTTGTTACATTCGGGAGAACTTTTCGGTAATTGGCTGTTTGGTCATTTGCCGCAGAAGTTAGAATCAAAATCGATTTTATCACAACGGTTCGGCTTCACCGATAAAAATGTAAATGTTTTTTTCGCGCATAGGATACGCAATTCATCGGCTGCGTTTCTAAATAATGTTGTTACATTCGGGAGAACTTCTCGGTAATTGGCTGTTTGGTCATTTGCCGCAGAAGTTAGAGTCAAAATCGATTTTATCACAACGATCTGTTCGGCTTCACCGATAAAAATGTAAATGCTTTTTTCGCGCATAGGATACGCAATTCATCGGCTGCGTTTCTAAATAATGTTGTTACATTCGGGAGAACTTCTCGGTAATTGGCTGTTTGGTCATTTGCCGCAGAAGTTAGAGTCAAAATCGATTTTATCACAACGATCTGTTCGGCTTCACCGATAAAAATGTAAATGTTTTTTTCGCGCATAGGATACGCAATTCATCGGCTGCGTTTCTAAATAATGTTGTTACATGCGGGAGAACTTCTCGGTAATTGGCTGTTTGGTCATTTGCCGCAGAAGTTAGAGTCAAAATCGATTTTATCACAACGATCTGTTCGGCTCCACCGATGAAAATGTAAATGTTTTTTTCGCGCATAGGATACGCAATTCATCGGCTGCACTTCTAAATAATGTTGTTACATTCGGGAGAACTTCTCGGTAATTGGCTGTTTGGTCATTTGCCACAGAAGTTAGAGTCAAAATCGATTTTATCACAACGGTTCGGCTTCACCGATAAAAATGTAAATATTTTTTTCGCGCATAGGATACGCAATTCATCGGCTGCGTTTCTAAATAATGTTGCTACATTCGGGAGAACTTTTCGGTAATTGGCTGTTTGGTCAATTGCCGCAGAAGTTAGAGTCAAAATCAATTTTATCACAACGGTTCGGCTTCACCGATAAAAATGTAAATGTTTTTTTCGCGCATAGGATACGCAATTCATCGGCTGCACTTCTAAATAATGTTGTTACATTCGGGAGAACTTCTCGGTAATTGGCTGTTTGGTCATTTGCCGCAGAAGTTTGAGTCAAAATCGATTTTATCACAACGGTTCGGCTTCACCGATAAAAATGTAAATATTTTTTTCGCGCATAGGATACGCAATTCATCGGCTGCGTTTCTAAATAATGTTGCTACATTCGGGAGAACTTTTCGGTAATTGGCTGTTTGGTCATTTGCCGCAGAAGTTAGAGTCAAAATCGATTTTATCACAACGGTTCGGCTTCACCGATAAAAATGTAAATGTTTTTTTCGCGCATAGGATACGCAATTCATCGGCTGCGTTTCTAAATAATGTTGTTACATTCGGGAGAACTTCTCGGTAATTGGCTGTTTGGTTATTTGCCGCAGAAGTTAGAGTCAAAATCGATTTTATCACACCGGTTCGGCTTCACCGATAAAAATGTAAATGTTTTTTTCGCGCATAGGATACGCAATTCATCGGCTGCGTTTCTAAATAATGTTGTTACATTCGGGAGAACTTCTCGGTAATTGGCTGCTTGGTCATTTGCCGCAGAAGTTAGAGTCAAAATCGATTTCATCACAACGGTTCGGCTTCACCGATAAAAATGTAAATGTTTTTTTCGCGCATAGGATACGCAATTCATCGGCTGCGTTCCTAAATAATGTTGTTACATTCGGGAGAACTTCTCGGTAATTGGCTGCTTGGTCATTTGCCGCAGAAGTTAGAGTCAAAATCGATTTCATCACAACGGTTCGGCTTCACCGATAAAAATGTAAATGTTTTTTTCGCGCATAGGATACGCAATTCATCGGCTGCGTTCCTAAATAATGTTGTTACATTCGGGAGAACTTCTCGGTAATTGGCTGCTTGGTCATTTGCCGCAGAAGTTAGAGTCAAAATCGATTTTATCACAACGATCTGTTCGGCTTCACCGATAAAAATGTAAATGTTTTTTTCGCGCATAGGATACGCAATTCATCGGCTGCGTTTCTAAATAATGTTGTTACATTCGGGAGAACTTCTCGGTAATTGGCTGTTTGGTTATTTGCCGCAGAAGTTAGAGTCAAAATCGATTTCATCACAACGGTTCGGCTTCACCGATAAAAATGTAAATGTTTTTTTCGCGCATAGGATACGCAATTCATCGGCTGCGTTCCTAAATAATGTTGTTACATTCGGGAGAACTTCTCGGTAATTGGCTGCTTGGTCATTTGCCGCAGAAGTTAGAGTCAAAATCGATTTCATCACAACGGTTCGGCTTCACCGATAAAAATGTAAATGTTTTTTTCGCGCATAGGATACGCAATTCATCGGCTGCGTTCCTAAATAATGTTGTTACATTCGGGAGAACTTCTCGGTAATTGGCTGTTTGGTTATTTGCCGCAGAAGTTAGAGTCAAAATCGATTTTATCACAACGATCTGTTCGGCTTCACCGATAAAAATGTAAATGTTTTTTTCGCGCATAGGATACGCAATTCATCGGCTGCGTTTCTAAATAATGTTGTTACATTCGGGAGAACTTCTCGGTAATTGGCTGCTTGGTCATTTGCCGCAGAAGTTAGAGTCAAAATCGATTTCATCACAACGGTTCGGCTTCACCGATAAAAATGTAAATGTTTTTTTCGCGCATAGGATACGCAATTCATCGGCTGCGTTCCTAAATAATGTTGTTACATTCGGGAGAACTTCTCGGTAATTGGCTGCTTGGTCATTTGCCGCAGAAGTTAGAGTCAAAATCGATTTCATCACAACGGTTCGGCTTCACCGATAAAAATGTAAATGTTTTTTTCGCGCATAGGATACGCAATTCATCGGCTGCGTTCCTAAATAATGTTGTTACATTCGGGAGAACTTCTCGGTAATTGGCTGCTTGGTCATTTGCCGCAGAAGTTAGAGTCAAAATCGATTTTATCACAACGATCTGTTCGGCTTCACCGATAAAAATGTAAATGCTTTTTTCGCGCATAGGATACGCAATTCATCGGCTGCGTTTCTAAATAATGTTGTTACATTCGGGAGAACTTCTCGGTAATTGGCTGTTTGGTCATTTGCCGCAGAAGTTAGAGTCAAAATCGATTTTATCACAACGATCTGTTCGGCTTCACCGATAAAAATGTAAATGTTTTTTTCGCGCATAGGATACGCAATTCATCGGCTGCGTTTCTAAATAATGTTGTTACATGCGGGAGAACTTCTCGGTAATTGGCTGTTTGGTCATTTGCCGCAGAAGTTAGAGTCAAAATCGATTTTATCACAACGATCTGTTCGGCTCCACCGATAAAAATGTAAATGTTTTTTTCGCGCATAGGATACGCAATTCATCGGCTGCGTTTCTAAATAATGTTGTTACATCCGGGAGAACTTCTCGGTAATAGGCTGTTTGGTCATTTGCCGCAAAAATTAGAGTCAAAATCAATTTTATCACAACGGTTCGGCTTCACCGATAAAAATGTAAATGCTTTTTTCGCGCATAGGATACGCAATTCATCGGCTGCGTTTCTAAATAATGTTGTTACATTCGGGAGAACTTCTCGGTAATTGGCTGTTTGGTCATTTGCCGCAGAAGTTAGAGTCAAAATCGATTTTATCACAACGATCTGTTCGGCTTCACCGATAAAAATGTAAATGTTTTTTTCGCGCATAGGATACGCAATTCATCGGCTGCGTTTCTAAATAATGTTGTTACATGCGGGAGAACTTCTCGGTAATTGGCTGTTTGGTCATTTGCCGCAGAAGTTAGAGTCAAAATCGATTTTATCACAACGATCTGTTCGGCTCCACCGATAAAAATGTAAATGTTTTTTTCGCGCATAGGATACGCAATTCATCGGCTGCGTTTCTAAATAATGTTGTTACATCCGGGAGAACTTCTCGGTAATAGGCTGTTTGGTCATTTGCCGCAAAAATTAGAGTCAAAATCGATTTTATCACAACGATCTGTTCGGCTTCACCGATAGAAATGTAAATGTTTTTTTCGCGCATAGGATACGCAATTCATCGGCTGCGTTTCTAAATAATGTTGTTACATTCGGGAGAACTTCTCGGTAATTGGCTGTTTGGTCATTTGCCGCAGAAGTTAGAGTCAAAATCGATTTTATCACAACGATCTGTTCGGCTTCACCGATGAAAATGTAAATGTTTTTTTCGCGCATAGGATACGCAATTCATCGGCTGCGTTTCTAAATAATGTTGTTACATTCGGGAGAACTTCTCGGTAATTGGCTGTTTGGTCATTTGCCGCAGAAGTTAGAGTCAAAATCGATTTTATCACAACGGTTCGGCTTCACCGATAAAAATGTAAATGTTTTTTTCGCGAATAGGATACGCAATTCATCGGCTGCACTTCTAAATAATGTTGTTACATTCGGGAGAACTTCTCGGTAATTGGCTGTTTGGTCATTTGCCGCAGAAGTTAGAGTCAAAATCGATTTTATCACAACGGTTCGGCTTCACCGATAAAAATGTAAATATTTTTTTCGCGCATAGGATACGCAATTCATCGGCTGCGTTTCTAAATAATGTTGCTACATTCGGGAGAACTTCTCGGTAATTGGCTGTTTGGTCATTTGCCGCAGAAGTTTGAGTCAAAATCGATTTTATCACAACGGTTCGGCTTCACCGATAAAAATGTAAATATTTTTTTCGCGCATAGGATACGCAATTCATCGGCTGCGTTTCTAAATAATGTTGCTACATTCGGGAGAACTTTTCGACAATTGGCTGTTTGGTCATTTGCCGCAGAAGTTAGAGTCAAAATCAATTTTATCACAACGGTTCGGCTTCACCGATAAAAATGTAAATGTTTTTTTCGCGCATAGGATACGCAATTCATCGGCTGCACTTCTAAATAATGTTGTTACATTCGGGAGAACTTCTCGGTAATTGGCTGTTTGGTCATTTGCCGCAGAAGTTTGAGTCAAAATCGATTTTATCACAACGGTTCGGCTTCACCGATAAAAATGTAAATATTTTTTTCGCGCATAGGATACGCAATTCATCGGCTGCGTTTCTAAATAATGTTGCTACATTCGGGAGAACTTTTCGGTAATTGGCTGTTTGGTCATTTGCCGCAGAAGTTAGAGTCAAAATCAATTTTATCACAACGGTTCGGCTTCACCGATAAAAATGTAAATGTTTTTTTCGCGCATAGGATACGCAATTCATCGGCTGCACTTCTAAATAATGTTGTTACATTCGGGAGAACTTCTCGGTAATTGGCTGTTTGGTCATTTGCCACAGAAGTTAGAGTCAAAATCGATTTTATCACAACGGTTCGGCTTCACCGATAAAAATGTAAATATTTTTTTCGCGCATAGGATACGCAATTCATCGGCTGCGTTTCTAAATAATGTTGCTACATTCGGGAGAACTTTTCGGTAATTGGCTGTTTGGTCAATTGCCGCAGAAGTTAGAGTCAAAATCAATTTTATCACAACGGTTCGGCTTCACCGATAAAAATGTAAATGTTTTTTTCGCGCATAGGATACGCAATTCATCGGCTGCACTTCTAAATAATGTTGTTACATTCGGGAGAACTTCTCGGTAATTGGCTGTTTGGTCATTTGCCGCAGAAGTTTGAGTCAAAATCGATTTTATCACAACGGTTCGGCTTCACCGATAAAAATGTAAATATTTTTTTCGCGCATAGGATACGCAATTCATCGGCTGCGTTTCTAAATAATGTTGCTACATTCGGGAGAACTTTTCGGTAATTGGCTGTTTGGTCATTTGCCGCAGAAGTTAGAGTCAAAATCAATTTTATCACAACGGTTCGGCTTCACCGATAAAAATGTAAATGTTTTTTTCGCGCATAGGATACGCAATTCATCGGCTGCACTTCTAAATAATGTTGTTACATTCGGGAGAACTTCTCGGTAATTGGCTGTTTGGTCATTTGCCGCAGAAGTTAGAGTCAAAATCGATTTTATCACAACGGTTCGGCTTCACCGATAAAAATGTAAATGTTTTTTTCGCGCATAGGATACGCAATTCATCGGCTGCGTTTCTAAATAATGTTGTTACATTCGGGAGAACTTCTCGGTAATTGGCTGTTTGGTTATTTGCCGCAGAAGTTAGAGTCAAAATCGATTTTATCACACCGGTTCGGCTTCACCGATAAAAATGTAAATGTTTTTTTCGCGCATAGGATACGCAATTCATCGGCTGCGTTTCTAAATAATGTTGTTACATTCGGGAGAACTTCTCGGTAATTGGCTGCTTGGTCATTTGCCGCAGAAGTTAGAGTCAAAATCGATTTCATCACAACGGTTCGGCTTCACCGATAAAAATGTAAATGTTTTTTTCGCGCATAGGATACGCAATTCATCGGCTGCGTTCCTAAATAATGTTGTTACATTCGGGAGAACTTCTCGGTAATTGGCTGCTTGGTCATTTGCCGCAGAAGTTAGAGTCAAAATCGATTTTATCACAACGGTTCGGCCTCACCGATAAAAATGTAAATATTTTTTTCGCGCATAGGATACGCAATTCATCGGCTGCGTTTCTAAGTAATGTTGTTACATTCGGGAGAACTTCTCGGTAATTGGCTGTTTGGTCATTTGCCGCAGAAGTTAGAGTCAAAATCGATTTTATCACAACGATCTGTTCGGCTTCACCGATGAAAATGTAAATGTTTTTTTTCGCGCATAGGATACGCAACTCATCGGCTGCGTTTCTAAATAATGTTGTTACATTCGGGAGAACTTCTCGGTAATTGGCTGTTTGGTTATTTGCCGCAGAAGTTAGAGTCAAAATCGATTTTATCACAACGATCTGTTCGGCTTCACCGATAAAAATGTAAATGTTTTTTTTCGCGCATAGGATACGCAGTTCATCGGCTGCGTTTCTAAATAATGTTGTTACATTTGGGAGAACTTCTAGGTAATTGGCTGTTTGGTCATTTGCCGCAGAAGTTAGAGTCAAAATCGATTTTATCACACCGGTTCGGCTTCACCGATAAAAATGTAAATGTTTTTTCCGCGCATAGGATACGCATTTCATCGGCTGCGTTTCTAAATAATGTTGTTACATTCGGGAGAACTTCTCGGTAATAGGCTGTTTGGTCATTTGCCGCAGAAGTTAGAGTCAAAATCGATTTTATCACAACGGTTCGGCTTCACCGATAAAAATGTAAATATTTTTTTCGCGCATAGGATACGCAATTCATTGGCTGCGTTTCTAAATAATGTTGTTACATTCGGGACAACTTCTCGGTAATTGGCTGTTTGGTCATTTGCCGCAGAAGTTAGAGTCAAAATCGATTTTATCACAACGATCGCTTCACCGATAACAATGTGAATGTTTTTTTCGCGCATAGGATACGCAATTCATCGGCTGCGTTTCTTAATAATGTTGTTACATTCGGGAGAACTTCTCGGTAATAGGCTGTTTGGTCATTTGCCGCAGAAGTTAGAGTCAAAATCGATTTTATCACAACGATCGCTTCACCGATAAAAATGTGAATGTTTTTTTCGCGCATAGGATACGCAATTCATCGGCTGCGTTTCTGAATAATGTTGTTTCATCCGGGAGAACTTCTCAGTAATTGGCTGTTTGGTCATTTGCCGCAGAAGTTAGAGTCAAAATCGATTTTATCACAACGATCTGTTCGGCTTCACCGATAAAAATGTAAATGTTTTTTTCGCGCATAGGATACGCAGTTCATCGGCTGCGTTTCTAAATAATGTTGTTACATTCGGGAGAACTTCTAGGTAATTGGCTGTTTGGTCATTTGCCGCAGAAGTCAGAGTCAAAATCGATTTTATCACACCGGTTCGGCTTCACCGATAAAAATGTAAATGTTTTTTTCGCGCATAGGATACGCAATTCATCGGCTGCGTTTCTAAATAATGTTGTTACATTCGGGAGAACTTCTCGGTAATTGGCTGCTTGGTCATTTGCCGCAGAAGTTAGAGTCAAAATCGATTTTATCACAACGGTTCGGCTTCACCGATAAAAATGTAAATATTTTTTTCGCGCATAGGATACGCAATTCATCGGCTGCGTTTCTAAGTAATGTTGTTACATTCGGGAGAACTTCTCGGTAATTGGCTGTTTGGTCATTTGCCGCAGAAGTTAGAGTCAAAATCGATTTCATCACAACGATCTGTTCGGCTTCACCGATAAAAATGTAAATGTTTTTTTCGCGCATAGGATACGCAATTCATCGGCTGCGTTTCTAAATAATGTTGTTACATTCGGGAGAACTTCTCGGTAATTGGCTGTTTGGTCATTTGCCGCAGAAGTTAGAGTCAAAATCGATTTTATCACAACGATCTGTTCGGCTTCACCGATAAAAATGTAAATGTTTTTTTCGCGCATAGGATACGCAATTCATTGGCTGCGTTTCTGAGTAATGTTGTTACATTCGGGAGAACTTTTCGGTAATTGGCTGTTTGGTCATTTGCCGCAGAAGTTAGAATCAAAATCGATTTTATCACAACGGTTCGGCTTCACCGATAAAAATGTAAATGTTTTTTTCGCGCATAGGATACGCAATTCATCGGCTGCGTTTCTAAATAATGTTGTTACATTCGGGAGAACTTCTCGGTAATTGGCTGTTTGGTCATTTGCCGCAGAAGTTAGAGTCAAAATCGATTTTATCACAACGATCTGTTCGGCTTCACCGATAAAAATGTAAATGCTTTTTTCGCGCATAGGATACGCAATTCATCGGCTGCGTTTCTAAATAATGTTGTTACATTCGGGAGAACTTCTCGGTAATTGGCTGTTTGGTCATTTGCCGCAGAAGTTAGAGTCAAAATCGATTTTATCACAACGATCTGTTCGGCTTCACCGATAAAAATGTAAATGTTTTTTTCGCGCATAGGATACGCAATTCATCGGCTGCGTTTCTAAATAATGTTGTTACATGCGGGAGAACTTCTCGGTAATTGGCTGTTTGGTCATTTGCCGCAGAAGTTAGAGTCAAAATCGATTTTATCACAACGATCTGTTCGGCTCCACCGATAAAAATGTAAATGTTTTTTTCGCGCATAGGATACGCAATTCATCGGCTGCGTTTCTAAATAATGTTGTTACATCCGGGAGAACTTCTCGGTAATAGGCTGTTTGGTCATTTGCCGCAAAAATTAGAGTCAAAATCGATTTTATCACAACGATCTGTTCGGCTTCACCGATAGAAATGTAAATGTTTTTTTCGCGCATAGGATACGCAATTCATCGGCTGCGTTTCTAAATAATGTTGTTACATTCGGGAGAACTTCTCGGTAATTGGCTGTTTGGTCATTTGCCGCAGAAGTTAGAGTCAAAATCGATTTTATCACAACGATCTGTTCGGCTTCACCGATGAAAATGTAAATGTTTTTTTCGCGCATAGGATACGCAATTCATCGGCTGCGTTTCTAAATAATGTTGTTACATTCGGGAGAACTTCTCGGTAATTGGCTGTTTGGTCATTTGCCGCAGAAGTTAGAGTCAAAATCGATTTCATCACAACGATCTGTTCGGCTTCACCGATGAAAATGTAAATGTTTTTTTCGCGCATAGGATACGCAACTCATCGGCTGCGTTTCTAAATAATGTTGTTACATTCGGGAGAACTTCTAGGTAATTGGCTGTTTGGTCATTTGCCGCAGAAGTCAGAGTCAAAATCGATTTTATCACACCGGTTCGGCTTCACCGATAAAAATGTAAATGTTTTTTCCGCGCATAGGATACGCAATTCATCGGCTGCGTTTCTAAATAATGTTGTTACATTCGGGAGAACTTCTCGGTGATTGGCTGCTTGGTCATTTGCCGCAGAAGTTAGAGTCAAAATCGATTTTATCACAACGGTTCGGCTTCACCGATAAAAATGTAAATTTTTTTTTCGCGCATAGGATACGCAATTCATCGGCTGCGTTCCTAAGTAATGTTGTTACATTCGGGAGAACTTCTCGGTAATTGGCTGTTTGGTCATTTGCCGCAGAAGTTAGAGTCAAAATCGATTTCATCACAACGATCTGTTCGGCTTCACCGATAAAAATGTAAATGTTTTTTTCGCGCATAGGATACGCAATTCATCGGCTGCGTTTCTAAATAATGTTGTTACATTCGGGAGAACTTCTCGGTAATTGGCTGTTTGGTCATTTGCCGCAGAAGTTAGAGTCAAAATCGATTTTATCACAACGATCTGTTCGGCTTCACCGATAAAAATGTAAATGTTTTTTTCGCGCATAGGATACGCAATTCATCGGCTGCGTTTCTAAGTAATGTTGTTACATTCGGGAGAACTTTTCGGTAATTGGCTGTTTGGTCATTTGCCGCAGAAGTTAGAGTCAAAATCGATTTTATCACAACGATCTGTTCGGCTTCACCGATGAAAATGTAAATGTTTTTTTCGCGCATGGGATATGCAATTCATCGGCTGCGTTTCTAAATAATGTTGTTACATTCGCGAGAACTTCTCGGTAATTGGCTGTTTGGTCATTTGCCGCAGAAGTTAGAGTCAAAATCGATTTTATCACAACGATCTGTTTGGCTTCACCGATAAAAATGTAAATGTTTTTCTCGCGCATAGGATACGCAATTTATCGGCTGCGTTTCTAAATAATGTTGTTCATTCGGGAGAGCTTCTCGGTAATTGGCTGTTTGGTCATTTGCCGCAGAAGTTAGAGTCAAAATCGATTTTATCACAACGATCTGTTTGGCTTCACCGATAAAAATGTAAATGTTTTTCTCGCGCATAGGATACGCAATTTATCGGCTGCGTTTCTAAATAATGTTGTTACATTCGGGAGAACTTCTCGGTAATTGGCTGTTTGGTCATTTGCCGCAAAAGTTAGAGTCAAAATCGATTTTATCACAACGATCTGTTTGGCTTCACCGATAAAAATGTAAATGTTTTTCTCGCGCATAGGATACGCAATTTATCGGCTGCGTTTCTGAATAATGTTGTTACATTCGGGAGAACTTCTCGGTAATTGGCTGTTTGGTCATTTGCCGCAGAAGTTAGAGTCAAAATCGATTTTATCACAACGGTTCGGCTTCACCGATAAAAATGTAAATGTTTTTTTCGCGCATAGGATACGCAATTCATCGGCTGCGTTTCTGAATAATGTTGTTACATTCGGGAGAACTTCTCGGTAATTGACTGTTTGGTCATTTGCCGCAGAAGTTAGAGTCAAAATCGATTTTATCATAACGATCTGTTCGGCTTCACCGATAAAAATGTAAATGTTTTTTTCGCGCATAGGATACGCAATTCATCGGCTGCGTTCCTAAATAATGTTGTTACATTCGGGAGAACTTCTCGGTGATTGGCTGTTTGGTCATTTGCCGCAGAAGTTAGAGTCAAAATCGATTTTATCACACCGGTTCGGCTTCTCCGATAAAAATGTAAATGTTTTTTTCGCGCATAGGATACGCAATTCATCGGCTGCGTTTCTGAATAATCTTGTTACATTCGGGAGAACTTCTCGGTAATTGACTGTTTGGTCATTTGCCGCAGAAGTTAGAGTCAAAATCGATTTTATCACAACGATCTGTTCGGCTTCACCGATTAAAATTTGAATGTTTTTTCCATGCTTAGGATACGCAATCCATCGGCTGCGTTTTTAAATAATGTTGTTACATTCGGGAGAACTTCTTGGCAATTGGCTGTTTGGTCGTTTCCTGCAGAAGTTGGAGTCAAAATCGATTTTTTCACAACGATCCGTATGGCTTCACCGATAAAAATGTAAATGTTTTTTTCGAGCTTGGGATACGCAATCCATCGGCTGCGTTTTTAAATAATGTTGTTACATTCGGTAGAACTTCTCGGTGATTGGCTTTTTGGTCATTTGCTGCAGGAGTTGGAGTCAAAATCGATTTTTTCTCAACGATCCGTCGTTCGGCTTCACCGATAAAAATATGAATGTTTTTTTCGTACTTAGGATACGCGATACATCGGCTGCGTTTTTAAATAATGTTGTTACATTCGGGAGAACTTCTCGGTAATTGGCTGTTTGGTCATTTGCCGCAGAAGTTAGAGTCAAAATCGATTTTTTCCCAACGATCCGTACGGCTTCACCGATAAAAAAGTAAATGTTTTTTTCGAGCTTGGGATACGCAATCCATCGGCTGCGTTTTTAAATAATGTTGTTACATTCGGTAGAACTTCTCGGTGATTGGCTCTTTGGTCATTTGCTGCAGGAGTTAGAGTCAAAATCGATTTTTTCTCAACGATCCGTTCGGCTTCACCGATGAAAATGTAAATGTTTTTTTCGTGCTCAGGATACGCAATCCATCGACTGCGTTTTCAAATAATGTTGTTATATTTGGGAGAACTTCTTGGTAATTGGCTGTTTGGTCATTTGCTGCAGAAGTTAGAGTCAAAATCGATTTTCTCACTACGATCCGTTAGGCTTCTCCAATAAAAATGTTCATGTTTTTTTCGGGCTTTGGATACGCATACCATCGGCTTTTTTTTCGAATAATATTGTCACATTTGGGAGAACTTTTCGGTAATTAGCTTTCTGGTCATTTGCTGTAGAATTCAGATTCAAAATCAATTTTTTCCAACGCTCAATTTGACTCCATCGATCATCGATAAAAGTGTAAACGTTCTTTCTGGCTTAGAATACGTAATCCGTCGGCTGCTTCTTCAAATATTGTTGTTACATCCGGGAGAACTTCTCGGTAGTTGGCTGTTTGTTCATTTGCTGCAGAAGTTGGAGTCAAAATCGATTTTTCCTCAACGATTCGTTCGGCTTCACCGATAATAGTTCGAACGTTATTTCGGGCTTAGGATACGCAATCCGTCGGCTTTTTTCCCGAATGATATTTCAATCCGGGATAACTTCTCGGTAATTTGCTTTTTTTTGGTCATTTGCTGCATTTGCTCATAATCGATTTTTCACAACGATCTGATCTGGCTTCACCAATAAAAGTTTGAACGTTATTTCGGGCTTAGGATACGCAATCCATCGGCGTATTCAGGAGAGCTTCACGGCGGTAATAGGCTGTTTGGTCATTTGCTGCAAAAGTTAGATATATTATCCCTTCGCTCGCACTTCTTTTCCCTCTCAATGTTGCGCCCCTAATAATTATAATATTATAAACTTCGCCGCCTCTGGTCTAGTATATTTTAGGTATAGTAGTATAGGAGTTATACAGGGTATTCCAGTGACCTTGCATAATACTTTGGGAGGTGATTTCTCTCAAAAAAATTGGTCGAAACGTATGAGTAAAATTTTTTCCTCAAGTGCTCCCTGAGGGAGTTACAGCTCCTCAAAGGTACAAAATGCAACAAAGTTTTCAATTATTTGCTCAAAAACTGTTGGAGGCAAGAGCTTCAAATTAGATGTTCTCGCTAGTTTCGTTCAATCCAAAACTTTTATTCCTCCTGCATTTTTTCCGTAGGATACATCGTTCTGAAGTAAAAGTGAAAAAACACGGACGTGTCATGAATAATTCTTAACATAATTCCAACCCCGTCTAATATCGCTGCCACTGGTTAGATTTGTTTAGAACTTTGCATGTACATTTGCACTGTCGGAAAACTTCTCTATACCAAATTTGAAGTTCCTACCTTCGGCGGTTGTTCGGCTAATGATTAAGAAATTTATTCAACTTCATACCTTTAAGGGACTGTAGCTCCCTTAGGAAGCATTTCAGGGTAAAATGTTACTCTTACTTTTCGACTTATTTTTTTGGGAGGAATCTCCTCCCGAAGTATTATGCAAGGTCACCGAAACACCCCGTATAAGATACTACGTACGTACTACAAACTCTTTTTGGCCAGTCCGCCCCTGACTTGGACGTCAGTTTGCTATCCCCCTTTTGACCGTTAGCCATGATCGACAACCCAAGATACAGCGCCGTGGACTTGGTAAGCTATAGCGAACATCGGACGAAACGGCGAAGGCGGTTTATTCTTGTCCGTCGTCTGCTGCCTACACTTCAAGACTTCTTTGAGCTTTGCGAAGAGCCTTTATGCACCTCTCAGTCTGAAACTCGATCACGTAGGGTCTGTACCTGTTCCTCTCCCGATCCAATCGACACGTGCTCGTCGTGTGCGTGGAATAAAAGCGCGCCAAAAATTATCCATCGATTTCGAACGACTCGATAGGGAACAATTTCCGCGACAAATTATGCGCGAACCAGTGCCGAATTTGAATTCGAGGTGATTTTTTGGGGGTGGTGGTGGTGGTTGGTGACAACTGCAACAACGAAAAAATGGAAACTCGGCCGCTGGTTTTCGTATTTTTGTGCGTTCTTGTTATTGGATTTATAGCCGATTCCTCGGGGATCAGGAAACAAGGTATGCAAAATATTAATCACCTAGAATTGATTTCTTTCAGTAGAATGCTGCTGAACTTTTGCCTTTTCGGGCTTAGCGAATGTAAAACGAATGTAGACGGACAGTAGACACAAAAATAGATCTGCTTATTCACGACGGGATTCCCTCTTGCATTGTTCAGACATGTTTTTCACCTATTTGGTGCATTCCTTTCATCTGCCAAGTTTTTGCACTGCTCGCAATAAATGTTTGGCTCGGTTTGGCGGTCATCGCCGTCTCACCACTTTGACTTTCAATTCTTCAAAAGACCCATAAATTGCACTGAATTTTCGTTTGTGCTTAGAATTTAACACAAACCAGCTTTTTCATGAACTTCTTATATCTAGATTTATTATTCAACAGTAGGTAAGTATACCGGGTGATCAATTGATAACTATCCACCTGCAATAACTCCCGATTCTTAGTGAAGATGTTTTCGAGCAAAAACAGGTCGATTTTTATATCGAAGGGGACACCCAAAACATACATTGGCGACGTTCTATCTTGAGCCCTCTCGCCCCCGCCCACCCAAACTTTGAAATTTCAAATAACACCACGTATTTTGCGATACATCAAATCAAACAGAATTAAATCCTTTCTCTGAAAAAATATTTATAAAATTTTTAACCCCACCCTCCTCTTTTCTGAAATTCTCTGAGTGTCCAGTTTAATATTCTTGACCTATCTCAATTCTCTTCATGCAGTCAACGTCATCCTGCACAGAGCCGAAATAGAAAATCTTCCATGGAAAAAGTGCCACCCAAATTTACTCTTTTGCTCCCCCCTTGTAAATCTAAAATGACAATACTTACTTTGTGATACATCAAACTGCAGGTAATTGAATCCTTTCCCTGAACAAATTTTTATTTTTAATTTCAAAACCCTCCGTTTACCTCCATCCAATACTACAAATGTCAATGTGAAGGAGTGGTTGAAAATTCCAAAAAAAATTCTCGGAAAGAGAATTCAATTTCCTTCAATTTGATGTATCACAAATTAAGTGGTGCTTTGTTAAATTTCGGAGTTGGGGGGGCGGGAAGCAAATGGGTCAATTTGGGTAGTACTGTTCCCACCGAAATTTCTTTTCTGCGATGCTATCTTTATATCTACTTACTTCTCTCACCTCCCCGACTTGTTTCCTATCAACTGAAACTTGAACTGACCCCATTAAACTTAAGGTATGGTATCATGTCAGAGTTGAGAAAAAAGTCTTCTTTCCTTGACTTTTTTCACGTAACTTGAAAAAGGCTTCGATTAATTCCAAAAGAAAAAGGGTCTTCGCATTTTTCCAAGAAGTAGCCGCGAAAACTTGATAGCTTTGGAACAATTATTAATAATTACCTTTAATAAAGGCAGCCACTTGTAGTTTTCTGCCAGAATTCCATTTTTTTTTTGCCAATTTGTAACGTTGCTAGAACAACAAACAAATTGTATTCAGTGTTTCTGTTGTTTCAGTGATTACAGTCAAAAAGTGTAATTCTGGCGGAAAACTACAAGAAGTGATCGCCTTATCCTTAAGGACGGCATTTCCTACTGTTTTTTTCTTTAAACGTGAGTTCCATGAAAACCAGTGGAGTAAGAAAATTGAAAATGAGAAGGGTAATCTAAAATCAAGTATGAAACGTATAAGTATTTTAAAATTCGAAAAACTCGAACTTCTTGTCATAATAATAATAATAATTTCTATATTTTTTTCGGAAAAAGACCCCCATTCTCTTGCCATCCCAGATTTGATTAGCTCATTTTTTTGTTACATTTTTAGCTGCACAGATTTGGCATAAACTCACGCCACAAGAATCTATCTGCTATCTGTTTCTCTCTCGCTCTGCATCTGATCCGCAGTCTGTTTCAGCCATTTTTTATGCTGGTAGATACCTTTGTTTTGAAAACAGAAAATTTAAATCCGGCATGCAGCTTCCTTTGAAGATATCCGGCATTGCATGGGCAATGTGGAATGTTCCATATTTGAAATTAATAATTGAAAAAAAAATCCAAAATTTTCGTAAAATTTCAATATTACTCAAGTAGCATTACCGCGTTCCTCACATTTCTCTTCTAAGAAGTCTAAGAAATTTTCATTTTTGAAACAATAAAGGTACCAGCTCTAAAATGATTCTACTGATCCACTGTTTCAGTAGGATCAGAAGCCCCTTACTTGGTTTCAGTCGAGGGGTTAACCACATGGCAATTTTGGTGTACAGCCATGAGCAAATTTCTAGCAATTGTGGCAATTTTCTAGCAATTGTGTGGCAATTTTCTGGCAGTTGTGGCAATTTTCTGGTAGTTTTGGCAATTTTCGGGCAATTGGCGATTTTGGTGTACACATGTTTCTCAGGTGGTCAACCGCTCGGTTTTAGTGATTCAAAACCGAGGTCAAAACAATCTTATCTTCAGAGAATGCCCTTTTCTCTTGTATAGCCCAGTCAAAATAGGTTTCAACCGGAAATAAATTCGAAAGTTGACGAAATTTGGTGAATCGATGCAGAATTCAACGTAGAACGACATACTGAAATTCCCATACTATATTATAGCCATACTTCCATACTATATACTATACTACATACTATATTCCTGAAACAGAAATATAGTCGACGTTGAATAAATTACAAAAATGTGATCAATCAGGGAGTTGTAATATTACCTAATTTATATGAGGAAGAGGATAGGAACTTTTTGAGTGAGTTGTTAATTTGAGAACTTGAAATTAGTCGCTCATAACTTGAATAAGAGCAAAAATTGCAAATAAGTATATTCAAAAATAAAGTTTAGTTCCTTGTGGAAATCTGAGAAGATACCGCGCTAACTTCTACTGACGAAGAAACATACAGAGTGATCACCGGAGCATCTCTCCTCTGCTATTATACCGTGTGATCAACAAACTTTGTATAATCAGGAGTCTCCTTGAAGTCGAGAAATTACTTACGGCCCTTCTTGATGAATGTGGAGCTTTTTCGCCTCGGTATGTAATGTACTATTGCGAGCTCAAAAACAGTCCGCAAAATGACTACTTATTCCAGGAGGGACAATACTGAAATTACAGTTCGCAAAATGCGCATTTTGCAGACTCAAAACAGTCCGGCAAAGTGACAATTTCCAGGAAGACAATGCTAAAATAGTATTTTATGTAACAAGCACGCAATATGAATCTTTAGCAGACGAATCCGGTTGCTTATGCTTAGGGAGTTAGGGACGAGGCGGCAGCCGATGACGATTCAGGGAGCATGTTATTTCTGGCTACGATTTTTCCGGATGTTTTGTATAGGTGCCTAGTCTATTTCACTTTCGGTTATGTTTTTTTTTCTGGCATGTTTTTTCCGAATACATATTTTTCGCCTAGCTGTTATATACGAATACCTTATGGCTTCATACCTACATTATGGGGGTCCCCTGACGCAGATCTTTCACCTGAGAAGCACCATCAAGCCGTTGGTCTTCCTGGGCTAGCTGGCCCGTCGCTAACTAGAAAAATTTAAAACAGAGTTCAAGTGACAATTCGGTTCGGAAGAATCTTTTGGACTCCTCGCGAATCCTATACAATTTTTTTCATGAACAAGTCTACTGCAGGCTTATCTAATGCTACCCACAATTTACGAGGAAGTTCACGCTAATAATATGAAAAAGTTGAAAAATACCCATGCATATGCATAAATATGACGAATGTCCATAAAAACGAACCTTAGTGGGTAACGATACAGAAAACGACATTATTGGCATTGTACCTGTACCCGGCAAAGGACAAGACCAAAAGGACCAGACAAAAGAACCACACATCGTATACCTATACATGAAATCATGAACTTTATTATTCGTGTCGTGAATATAATATGATAATTATTTGTTTCTTGTAAAATTATGCTCTCTTTTTTTCTCATCACGGTTCTCGCGGTAAATCAAAGAGATGTTCTAACAGATCGAAGTGCCTCAACCATTGCACAATCTTCCAGGCCACCCCGAAGATGCCCACCGTTCCAATCGTTGCGACGAAAAGTGGCATTTGTAGCAGAGCCGATGTGCCGCGGCGGAATAGCCTCTGAGTGGGACCCCAGAAGCAAGCGAAGGGAAGAAGAGAACAGAATCCTTCGTAGCTCAGGTCGATGTACCAGAAAATCGATGCCACTATCACGACCGGATGCGTCAAAAAATTGAACACTTGTGTACCCTGTGGCGTTCCTGCAGAACAAAAATTAATCAAGAAAAATTGAAAACGTGAGAAATTCACTTACTAAAGAAGTCACCGAGGATTCGGCGCAGCTCCCTCTGGAGTAAATATAAGTAAAGACCGCAACAGATGATTACTACGGAGAAAACGAAAAATTCCGTCACTTGATCGTGCGTCCCTTCTTCAATCGCTCGTTGTCTGTTCCGCAGTAACTCTTCAATACCCCTTCTTGACCGATCAAGCTCTAATGCCGTGTCATTGGTAAGCCTTGACCAGAAATTTCCCATTTTTCCAAGATTGACGGAATTTTACACGTAAAAGACAACACACACATACACAATACAGTAAAGACGTGAACAGTTAGTTGCTTGTAGTTCAACAGCTACCAGAAATTCTTATCGCGTTAATGTTTTATTTGCGAAAAAAAACTACCAAAAAAGCATGAAGAAATTCAAGCATTCATCTACCTATCTTGTTTGGCAAGAAAACCTCCATATCAGTAGACACTCAATATGTAATTAATAATCCTTCGGAGCTGCTTCTATGGGCTAACTATAAGCTGAAACTGTTATAGGATCAAGGATGGAGTTAGATTGATGAAATAAGGCGTTGCGGAACCAATTCCAGTTAGCTCATTCCTTGACTGAAGTTTAACACTCATCTATACTCCAAAAGATACAGAGAAGTACTATGACTCGATCATTAATTTTTTCCAAATACACAAATATTGTTTTCGAAATTTGAATTTTTTCAGATTTTGAAAATGTTTCTATGATCAGTTCACAGTATCTACCTCCCTGTAGCTTTCGAAAGAGACCTGAATGGTGAATTTCTGTCGAGGAATAAGCTCGTTGGGATTCATTCCACAGCGCCTTATTTCACCAATCTAATAATTCCATCCAGAATGACTCAATTTCAAGTTCGACTTGCGTTCAGAATCATTGCGTCGGATTACCATGTAAACGGCGTAAAACAACCTGTTTTAGTTCGTGTTTTAGCCAATAATAGGCTTGCTGTATTTGGCAGTAGGCTATTTCGTTTGGGCATCAAGTGCGCATGTGTGAGGACGCCAAGTTTGAAAAAAATCGTACACCTGTCAAATATTTAATTAAATGGCAACGCTGCACACTCTGTCTAGCCCACTCAGCTACTGGTTCCTGGCTGTCACTGTCATTAGTGTCCTGGACTCATTGCACATTTAACGTTCTTCACGACTGACGGTGCTTCGGTGTTTCGACTGTTTTCTCGATGTTTTTATGTGCTTTTGTTGCTGTTATTGTGAAATGAAAAATTTCACTACAAAAGTGACAGTTGATAGCGATATTTTGTTCGTTTCGAGCGCTGTTGCTATTTCCATTGTTCATGCACCTCCACAAATGATGATTGAACTTAATTCAAACAAAACATTCCCTTTTGACCCCAACATGGTGTCGAACATTCAATTAAATTATTTGTGGAATTTTTGGCTCACTAAAATATTTTCTAGTCCTAATTTCCAATATCGGTGTACGAAATTATGAAATTCGCACCACACATGCGCACCACCGCATTTTACGCCACCTGCCACCTGACTTTGAATTGAGTTGTGAAGGCTATAATATACAGGGTGGTTTTTTGAAAAGCACTCACCTCCAATTTCTAGCTGCACATTTTTTTTCTGAGAAAGAAACGCTGAATTAAGTCGATTTTGTTTTCGACGGGGACATGTAAATGGCCTATTTTTAATCTTTCCGTTCCACCCCTCTAGGCAGAAGGTGACTTATCCTTTCAAGAATTTCAAATGGGAATAGGGTCGAGTTGCACATCATTTTTAAGGCCTTTCAATTTCCTTTCCATTGGTTTGAAAAAAGTTGAAATCTAACCACCCGGATATTTTTCCCTATGCCATCAACATTGTATCTGAAAAACCAGTTGATTTCTTTAGTAATCATCTCAGATTGGAAGAAAAGACTAACCCCAGATTTGAATTTTCTCATCCCATAATTGAAATCAAGTTGGGGGGTGGAAGAGGTCTGGGGCTAATTTTTAAACCCCTCTTTCTGAAGTTCGGAAAAGGATTCAAGGTATTTGAAAGCAGGCATGATCTACTTATTTTAGCTCCTGTTGTAATCAATCTGGTGTCCGTGTTTCCTTCTAATCTAAGATGCAACTGATTTTTCAGATACAATGTTGACAGAAAGGCAAAAAGAATCCGATTTTGAAAAATTCGTGACTTCATAATGTGTGGGGATCCTGATATTGGGTAGGATGGCGGTTCAAACACTATATTTCCTTAGAATTAGTTTTATTTTCCACACTCCTACATCATGGCGGTTATAACGTACAATTGACAGCCTAGCCTGCCTCCCTCTCTCGGGTGACATTGACTATGACATACTTCCAGGGGTGCCAGCTCAAGTATTTGGCGCGATGATTTTCAAATACTGTGGTATACTACAAATGGGTTGATGAATTTTAATTTTATATCAACTGCTGTAAGAAGAATTCAAAGACCTTAAAATGACGCGCAGCTCGACTCCTGGATTAAATCCCATTTGAAACTCTTGAAAGGGTAGTCACCCTGCCTAAGGGAGTGGAACGGTGGAACGGTGGAGCGGAAAGATTGAAAATACGCCAGTTATAATTATGTTCTCCTCGAAAAGAAAATCGACCTGTTTCAGTATTTTTTCAGAAAGAAATCATGCATCGAGAAATTGGAGGTGGGTCCTTCCCAAAAAATCACCCTCTATGAGTACCACAGTCTACAACACGATGTTAAGCGTTTTTTAGTCATAAGTCGCAAGTTAGTGTACCTATTTAAGTGGTACATCAAGGTATTTTTTTGCTCGGTATTTTGGTCTTTGGTGTATAAATTCAGTAAATTCTCAAATGTTGCAGAATAACAACCAAAATGTAGATTAATATACTTACCTATGTAACATCGCAAACGTTCAGAAACGTAAAATTTCCCGACAGTTCCCTTTTTCTTTGAAGTTTAAAGCAAGGACAAAACGACTAAACGAGTATTGTCGGAGAAAACGCCAGCAGACCTAAAATAAAACGTCCCACCCGTTCGTGGCATTTCATCTCTTGTGTTCCGCGGCGTCTCCTTTTTACCCCGCGAATCAAATCAAAAGCAGCTCCTGCAAATTGTTGTTTTCCTGCAATTTGTTTTCCCGGGTGCTCTCTCACTCTGTCTCTGTGTTTATTCGCATAACAGACAAAGGTTTCGCCAACGTTGTTGCACACATAGTCTCTATAATCATCCTTTCCAGTTAAGAAGCCAACAGGCATTTTCGAATAAAGCCGTTTTCCTCCTGATGCTGCCGGCCCCGCTCCTGCATTATATGCTGTTCGTTCCTGGGAATAGTTCGCAGACAGTTGTTGTTGTTGGCGTCTTCGTCGCAGGATAAATTAGAAACATTACTGTTGTTGTGCCAGCGCCAGCGTTCTGGGGAAGTTCAAGTTCATCCAACGATATACGAGCCCAGACCAGTAGGAGGTTGGAGGTCGCTTTGTCGCTTTGCGATTCAATTTTTATCCAGTAATTATCATCCGTTGGCTGATACCTTTTTCAATGAGCATATAACAATACCACCAGGTGAAAACAAATCTCCCTCGAGCTATACGGCGGAAATAAGGCTTGAGAGACAATAAAAGGGTATGTCATGATGGATGTTGGTTTAAGAGCCAAGCATCGAGTCAAAAGGGCGGAGGAACAGCGGGGGGACATTGACACGTTTATTTTAACTCGCGCCGGTTTTAGAAGAATGCTCATCAGTTTGTATACCGAACACGCATACTTTGTCAGTCAGCCATGATTTATCGTTTTTTGTCTTTTTTGCCAGAGAATTAAAAAGCGCGGTTCGAGGTGTTTTCATCGAGCCAAATTTTTATTTTTTAACTCTACCCCGTCCACGGTTCTTCCTTTCATTTTCTCATGTAATTCCACAGGAGAAATGGTATAATGGAAAAATTCGAATTTTGTCATTCAAAACGCTTGTACCTAACTTCCTAATGCTGAGCCAACCAGACACAGCATCAAAAAAACCAACGAAAGCAAAATGAGTGTTTTTGAGTGTCATTTCGCACTTGCCTTTCTTTTCGGTGGTTTGAAAACTGTGAAAATGGTGGGCATGTTATTGGTGACCTGTTGACACCCGAAATAAAATTCTGAAACTAAGGAGCGTGGTACGACACTCTCGTTTAAGGGTAACACCCAGTAGAGAACAAAATTAGAGTCCATCACTAAAAAAAAGTTGACTTCCTCGAAATAAATTATACGAAAACGCATTATAACGGAGACCGAGACTTCCTCGGAGACTTCCAAAGTTGAATTTTTTGTCATAATCCAAAATTGAGTTCTGAATTTTTTTTTTGGTTATATGTATCTCCAAGTTGATTTTTCTAGATTTTGACCAAGTTTGGTACACAAAGTAAGTTGATGCATACCTACACGCTGGTCATATCGACTTTTGTAAAATTTGTAATTCTTTATTTTTCATTCATTCAAAAAAAATATTTTGTATTCAATTTTTTTTTAATTCATTTTTTTTTGTCATGATCCAAAATTAAGTTCTGAATTTTTTTTTCTTATACAGGTGTCCCAAAAATACACCGACAACGTTCTAGGGCAGCTTCCTCTCATCAAAACAAATGGAAAAGTTCCCATAAATATGGATCCGGAAACGCTTCTCAAGGGAGCTACTACAAGCCCCTAAAGTTGGGACCCTGGAGATGGTGTTTATTTAATATTTCCGGAACCATTCAAGAGAAATCAATCAAACTTGACAGATTTGATCACTGTTTTATCCCAAACAAAATTTGAATGCGTAACAAAAATTTAATTGCTTTGAAATAGTTTTTATTTCGCCTTGAATATCGTAATTGAAAAATCTGCATTTTTGACCATGTTTTCATATATTCAAACTCAAATATCTTGTAAACGGTGTGTCTATCGAGATTGATGGGACCTTAATTTGGTAGAAAACTCCAATATTCCATAATTTCTTGTTAAATTTGGAAACAATTCACATTAAAAAAAGTTAGGGTTATTTTCACCCCCACACCTCAGCCTGACCGACCCCTGGTAAATTATTTTGAAATCAATCTCGCTTCATTTTGTTGGGCATAAGGAGGTTAGTGGATGTGTCAAGTTTGATTGATGTCTCTTCAACGGTTTCGGAAATATTGAATAAAAACCATCATCAGGGTCCCACCTTTAGGGGCCTGTAGCTCCCTTGGGAAGCGTTTCCGGATTCATGTTCATGGGAACTTTTCTTCTTGTTTTGATGAGAGGAAGCTGCCCTAGAACGTTGTCGGTATATTTTCGGGACACCTGTATGTATCTCCAAGTTAATTTTTCTAGATTTTGACCAAGTTTGATACACAAAATAAGTTGATGCATACTCACAAGCTGGTCATATTGACTTTTGTAAAATTTGTAATTCTTTTTTTTTTCATCCATTTAAAAAAAAATATTTTGTATTATTTCAGTTCACATTAAAAAAAGTTAGGGTTATTTTCACCCCCACACCTCAGCCTGACCCACCCCTGGTGAATTATTTTGAAATCAATATTGCTTCATTTTGTTGGGCATAAGGAGGTTAGTGGATGTGTCAAGTTTGATTGATGTCTCTTCAACGGTTTCGGAAATCTTTCGGCGAAAGTACTTATTGTTTGATGCTCTACCATCTCCTGGAATATTGACAAAAAAAAGTGAAACGCCCTATACAGGGTAGAAAATTTAACTGCAGTTAGGGAAACGCTTCAAAAGTATCAGAGAAATGTCGAAAAGAATTTAGGGCTTTTGTTTTTGAAAACATGAAGAGGGTCAAACTCAAAAGGCGGTCCTTCGACCCCTTCTATTTTCGTTCTTTTGAAAGATTTTAGTGAACTCTCTTCAACAGACCATAAAGTAATGTTTTTAAACTTTTGAGTGTTTTGTAATTCTATTTATTATACAGGGTGAATCGTAAATCCTGAAAATACAGTTTTCTTCAAAAATACATGCAGAAAATTCCATATGGGAACTATTGTGTTTTGTGTTATATTATTTGTTGCTCTACATCAATTTTATAACCTCTATAACTTTCGAGGAAAAACAGATCTTTGGGATTTATGACTCACCCTGTACACTGAACCAATTACTAAACACATTCAAAGGTTCAAAAAATTTGCTTTTGGGTCTGATGAAAAGAGTTTACTGAATTCTTTTAAATAACAAAAATTGGAAGGAGTCGAAGGATCACCTTTTGACCCTCCATATTTCCAAAAATAAGAATCATAAATTTCAACATTTTTGGAGCATTTCCCTAACTGCGGTTCAATTTTCTATCCCAAGTTTGCAAACACCCTGTATAGTGGAGTCGAGTCGGTGCGATTTTGTTAGCTGCAAGTTTGAAGAATGCAATGTCTTTTGCCATACATGTTCAGGTTCTCTGAAGACTTTCGATCAATTCTGATTGAGGCGATTTCCAAAATTTTCAGGCGGAGGCCGTATACAGGGTGAAATATAAAAAAATATGAAAATTTGTACCTATTTCATGAACCAGAGCAGGTAGAATTATGCAAATTTCGTCATGTGATGCCCGATTAAACTGAAAACGGTGCAATAAGTAGTTCTGAAAATTCTAGGACATTTTTTGAAATTTCGTGAAAAAATTGACAATTGTCAAAAAAATTATTTTTTTTATAAATGAATCATTTCTCATTTGAGTAAAACTTTTGGTATTCTGCAACAACTTATGTTATAAATATGAAATGTGATAGGCAGTATAAATCTAGGAATGCTATTTTCAAAAATAAGACAGTCATTTTTTTGTTTCTTTCTTGTGATCGCCAGCTTGAATCTTACCATTACCTAAAACTTAAACAGTGAGTGGTAACCTTCAAGATGGCATCATAAAATTATTTAATTGAGGGGAGAGAGAAGAAGTGCACAGGTGAGATGCCTGTAGTGTTATGGCGCGTGATTGTTTATCAGGTGTTTCGCCACAATCCATAGGCACCAGCTGAGTGATTTGTGTTCAGTGGTTATTTAAACAAAATATGTGCCGCTTTATTATGAAAAATACAAAAATAAACAGGGTGTCGTATGCATCTTATACCTCATTGTGACAAACCTGCCGGCGGAATCTTTGATAGTGATAGTGGATATGCTTTTAGCAACGTATTTGGTTGTCTTCGACTTCATAAATAACTTCGAAGAACTGTATTTAGGGAGACCGTAGAAAATTGGAAAAAAAACACGACGAGACATGAATCTGCATTAGTATATTCACTATTCTACTAGCTATTCTATCGAAATTGGCATAATTGGTTTTTAGACTGATCCTCTTTCAAAAATGTGTTTTCATCTATCTACCTAAAAAAAAAACAGTCTTAATTTTGCCAGTTTCTATACAGATTTCCACAAAATGGTGAACAGTGATGGAGATTCATTTCTCTCATGTTTTTTAAATTTTCTACTTCAAGAATATCTGTCACGTCCTCCTTAGAGTACTTTAATGCATTTTCGTTTTGTTTTGTGTCACTTTTTGAAGTCACAGACAACAGAATACATTCCTACGAAACATATTCACTATCAATTTTAAGGATTCCAGCGGCAGGTTTGTCACAATGAGTTACATGGTACATACGACTGTTTATTTTTGTATTTTTCATAAAAAAAAAACGGTACAAGTTTTGTTTGAATGGCCACCGTTTAATAAACCATTCGTTGATGGTTTCTAGAAACGTCCATCGGATTCTCGTATACACAGGCGTGCTCTGAAAAGTTTGCACCTCCGCCAATGGAGCAAATGTTTCTTACTCGCTGTTGGGATTTCCAGCTTTCACGAATGATCTAGAGTCACCGCTTGTGGTCTCGAATGCATTGAAATTACACGAGAGCCTTGCATCAAGCTTCGTCTTGACCCTACCAATCAACTTCTACCTCGACTTCTCACCTAATAGTACCTTTCATTATCTAGCGCGCCATCAGCGCGCATACTCGTCTTCTGAAGTAATGGCGTCAAATACAAAATTTGCGAACAAATGCTAGAAAATGGCATGAAAAACCGCCATAGAGTTCAAAAATACGCGCCGCAGCGAACAGGGTAATAGGCTAGAGGTTAATACACACTAGTGATTACTCATTTTTCATCAAAAAGTCCGCATTGTTCATTAAATTAGAAATAACTGCGTTTTACATTGATCGGATGTGCGTACGCAACCCATAATGCAACCCCCAACAACTCTATTTTCAGTTTGACTAGCGAAAGTTGCCTAAAAACCACGATTTTAGGCAACACTTGCTACATCAGTGTACTGCGGAATGTATTTTACTCCCAGGGACTTTTCCTACACGATTCAAGAATAGCGGCCCACTTGTTCACAAACGTACGACACTCGGAGCGAACTTCAAAATGGCGAATAAATAGTTGACGTTGACAGCAGACAGCAGCGGAAAGTCACGGCCGTTGCTTGTCAAACTGAAAATAGAGTTGGTGGGGGTTGCATTATGGGTTGCGTACGCACATCCGATCAATGTAAAACGCAGTTATTTATAATTTAATGAACAATGCGGACTTTTTGATAAAAAATAAGTAATCACTAGTGTGTATCAACCTCTGCCCTATTACCCTGCTCGCTGCGGCGCGTATTTTTCAACTTTGTGGCGGTTTTTCTTGCGATTTTGTAGCATTTGTTCGCAAATTTTGTATTTGACGCCAAAATTTGGCGCAAGCGTTGGGTATACCACTATAATGAAAGTTACTATTAAGCCAACGTTCAGCTCGACTATTTAATTAGCGGAGTAATGAAAAAATCGAAAAAAAGTTACGTCAAGATTTGAAAATAAAACCGTCGAGGGGGCTTAGGAAGTGAGAAAAACCGTTTGTGTGAACACTTTTATCCAATCTTATTGAATAATGCTCGCATTATCACGCGCATACATGCATGCCTGCATTTTTCAATAAGAATGGATAAAGCATAGTATTCTACTCGCGGGTAATGGCTATTACTCATTCTGATGCTTTACGACACTCGCCAAGGCTCGTGTCGGCAAACTGCATCCTCATGAGTAAGAAGCAATCATTACCCGCTTCTTGAATAATATACTACTATTATGACTATGATGATAAGACTCAACGCAGCGTAGACTGTGTAAAGAATCACAGTTTGGTATACAAGAAAAAAGTAATTGCGAAGACCAACGATGCGAAGACCCAGACGGGCACTCATCAATTGTGGTAATAAACTCTTCAACGTGAAGTCTCGGACAATAATTATCATTCATTAGGTCGCTTCCCAGCCCAGCTCTTACCTTCTATTAAACTCCATGCAATCTTTTATTGTAAGAAGAAATATCGAAAGACTCGTATTGAAATTAGTCCTAATAATCAGATCACGAGCTGTTTTGTTGCTCGATTTCAAGTGTCCGCTTCTCACCACTCCAAACCAAACTGAAGAGATTTCAAACCCGATATCATTAAAGGGACCCTTCTAGATTTAATCGCTCCCAGTGGGAACGGGTTCTAAGAGGATTTCTTTGAATTAACACGTGTTTGGGACCACCTTTGTTAAATGGGCACGTGTGGCATTCAGTCTTCACACAAAAAGCATGCGTTTTGAAAATAGAGGAAGGTATGATATTTTGCTGTACAAGTCCTTTTATCTTGAGGGGGTGAGGTGAGTCGACCTTTAACAATGCGGACCTACCTATACTTATAGAATAATACCCATAGCAAAATACTTATTATTTTGCAGCTAAACAAAATAGAAACAAAACCGAAAACGGCAACCACTGGTCGGTTTTAAGGGTGCATCGTTTTTCATAATAGATATAACAAGCGCTCAATAGAATTCGAGGTTAAATGACCAGTGATTACTGAAATCTGGAGAGAAAACATGGCTAGTCAAGTCACCAAATCATAGCTTTCTTGAACGAGTTTAGCGTCAAATTCAATTGAACGCTCTATACCTTCATTAGACATACAGCATAAAGTCAGTTTTTCTGATCCGCATTTCAAGTGTCAAATGTCGCGAGATTTTCTAAAATTTCTCGATGAAATCAGATATCTACGAGTTCTACATTTGCCTGGTATTTTTTAATTGCACTGTCCTTAATCCGTTACAATGTTACAATTTTCCCTGAGAAAGTCTTGTAAACTCTGCAAAAAAATAGATCCGACATTGACAGCAACGATGTCAAAAAAATAGACAACTGAATCACAAGAGAAAAAGTGCAGGTGAATCATAGCAACCAAGCCAAGCTAAAGAAGACAAACTGGAAGCCGTATAAGCCATAACACGTCAGTGACCTAATTATTGGATGTTGGACATTGTATCTGGTTGCTCTGGATGGGCAGTAATGTATCCGCGATGGGCGATGACGAACAATCGAGCATCGTCGCCGGATGTTATCGATGGGCGGGGGAGGAAACGTGTGGGGGGCTGCTGCTGGCTGTGGGTCTGTCGTCTGTCTCTCAATGGGATCCGGTGGGCCACGTCTCCATGGCGTCCCACGCCATGCCCGGTAATAACATGCAAATCGCATTGAAATTGCGCCCGCTCTCCGGCCATTTAAATATCTATCCATCTCTCCTTGAGACTCCTTTTCCACCTCCACCCCCTCCACGGTTCTTTCCTTCATGTCGTCACATAATTTCACATGGAACGTATGGAGATCCGATGTTTTGCTTATAAGGTGGAAATTTATTCGTTTCATGTAAAAGGTTCCGTTGCGTCCATCGGACGGAACTGGCTGGGAAGTTTTGTCCACGTTCGCTATTTATTTTGATAATATACATGCTACGACCCCTATAAAAGCTGTAGCACAAGAGATGGCATTTGCCGCTTAGCTCAGAAGGAGCTGGATCGTGTATAATGGGAAATTAGAATAATATAAATACTTATTATCTACAAGCGTTAAATAATACCCGTCACTTTTAACACGTCGTCATGGGCGACGTGAGAAAATGATGATTCCGCGCGTTCCTGTCATATTTTCAATAAATTCTGACATTTACCAAACATTCCAAAGACCATTGTAGATAAAATCTTGTACGATACACGCGTTAAAAGTGTCTTATTTTGTTCGCGGTCACTGTAACAAATAATACCTGTCACTTTTAACACTTGTATCGTAAATAGCTATTAAGGTGCTAATGCTAATGTGAAGAGTTAGGTCAAAGACCGAGAAAACTCAGCAGATTTTTCGTGTCAAAAAACTGTTGAAATTCTAAAGTTTTGTTGAAAACTTTTTTATTTTGCTTTTCAAGCAACCCAGCCAAAATTTCGTGAAAAAGCACTAATTTCCTATCACTCATTCAAAATGTAACATACAGGGTTATTCAAAAGTCCAGAACAGAATTCATAATTTTGTACCATATTTTTTTAAGGAAAAAACGCTCGAACAGATCAATTTCTAAAAAAGGCAAGCCGTTTTTCCATGTCACGTGTCATGATCTACCGTCAACCTCTTGACCCCTAGCCTAGTTTTAGCTTTTGGTTAAAAAATAACGTTGAATTTCAACTGAACTTACTTTAACTAGAAGAGAATGATGGCCAAGCGGCCAAGTGCGGCAGTACTATGTAGAATCCAGCAAAACTCTCACTGTCCAGTGGTCCCTGCCCCTGTGAGATTTAGAAAACTGCCTCAGGTGGACAATAATTTATGAAGTTGGATTGCGCGAGACGAGACGCATGTGAGTGAAAGCACTGTGTTGGAGTCTTATCCATTTCCTGCATGTATCTTCCAATTAGATGCTTGCTGTTTCAGTAGATGTAAGCAAGAGTAAGGAATACTACTCAGTATTCCTTACTGAATGGATTTACATTCCATTCTTTGTAGAACTGCCGCGCTTGACCGCTTGGCTATCATTTTCTTTAGTGACCGCCACTCACCTGGCAGCGTTAGCGAGAAGCCGCCAACCATCGTAGAGACGATGTCCCTTGCCGACTACAGCAATTTCCACTGCAGGAGTGCAAGGGGCTCACGTTTCCCCACTTTCGCTGCGTAGCCTCAGAAATTTGTGGTTGGTAGTGCATCGCATCGACGGCATCGAGGCATGACGGTGACAGGTGTCACGTTATACGAAGCACATTTATCAAGGCGTCAAAATCTAGTTAGCATCGTACCATTCGTGCCAACACAACACATTTTCCATAGCTTGCTCTGATAAAGGAAACCGTGGAATTGATCATACCTACGTTTGAATTTGAAACGGCGGCGGACGGACGCGCTAATGTCAAAGACATGATATGACCTAATCAAACTTTTGGCATCCTGTTACCAGTCAGTAGGAGGACGTATAGGCGGTTTGTGGATTTTCGAGTAAAAGGTGGACGTGGTAGCTATTTAGGAACAGTCCTTTTCTACAGTAATTAATATTGCCTGTCCTGCAAATGTCGCTATTCTTTGTCGCATTGCCGCGGCATAAAACTCTTTTCACTCCACTGCATCAGCGACGGCGCCAGGGAATGGCCAGGGTGGGCACGTGCCTCCCCTAAAATCATAGGTGCCCACCCACGTGCCCACCCGATTTCTCAGAAAATGTCTCGGAAAAGTTTTTTTTATGGAACTTTTTTGCGTTTGACTGTTTTTTCATATAAAAAAGTTGTTTGGGGGATGGGAGGTTATACATATAACTAGGTCAGTGCCCACCTTCCTGAATAGTGTGCCTTTTTGTGCCCACCCGTTGAAGAAATTCTGGCGCCGTCGCTGCACTGCATTGGTTCAGCAAATCAGGACTCCTGAAAACCATGGTCACCTGGTAGTTGGAGTGAAAAGAGTAAACGGAGTAAGGCATGCCGAACGCGGCTCATACCGCCACCGTTCACAAGCAGGCTATGGCCTAGTGTTTTTTGGACGTTTGAAGTTTGAACTTCAAAGATCGATACCCTCTCACCCATCAAGGCGTGCACCAAGACCTACATGAATAATAAAAAGGAAGACCTGTTAAATCTAGGTGAATGATGACAAATTATGTGGAGAAAAGGTTATCCATAAACTTGTTAATTATCAAAAGAAAAAAAAGATATGCCCTGCATATTGCTGGCGCAAGGTGCAACGGACAGCGTGACGCGAGGATAAACACGCTCATATAGGCGAACAATGACATCATAACGAGGATGACGTCGTAAATCCTGTCGGCACAGCCATACCTACCGTATAAATACCTGATGAAAAAGAAACGTCCAGAAAGAAACACCGATTTGGTTCAATTTTATGAAGATTACATTTTTTGTACTTCCAGACAGGAATGCAAAAAAATGAAGTGAAGTAAAATTATTATTATCGAACAAACCAGCAACTGGTATATTAATTAAATTAAACCCATCGATCCGCTCCCGATGGCGTGATAAAGAGACATCGCAGCACCCGTTTCCCCTTACCCCTTCCTAATGATAGTCCATGCAAAACTGTTCGATATTAACATAATGGTGGTGGACTTGCTATTATATTATATCCATCAGAAGGAGCAAAAAAAAAAGGAAGAAATTATAATATGTGATAGTCATCCTCTCCTATAAGGCCACAACAGACATAATGCACGTCTTGGAGGAGCGATGACCATGAATGTCATGTAATTCCATGTCATTTCAAAATGATTACGGTTTTCAGCAGCCAGAAGAGTGGCCGGAAGAAAAAATATCTATCACCTCATCACTTGCGCCCAAAAGAAGAGCGACAATGGGCCTTTTTTTTGTTGAAGCATTGTACACCGGACAATAATCTCCCAGGCACTTTTTATCCCCCTTCACACTCGTATTTATACAATAATTGACCACTAGAAAAAAAGCCGGTCTGGAATGGAGAGCTTAAAGCTGGGAATTGTCCAATTCACGCTGGAACAGGTGTTTACTTTTGTCAGGCAGTGATTATTATAATTATTTGCGCTGGCCGCATTATTCGTGAATTTGAATTTCTAAATTGCCACATCGCGTGCGCCTGAAGTTAACGCGTGTGTAATTTTAGAGCTTTTACGGAGATTGTGAAAAAGTTTTTGAGACCGAAAAAAGAAAGAAAACCCGGGGAGGTCCTTTTGATCGCGTTTATTCCCCTATCATATAACCATACGTTGGCTTTTGTGGTAGGTAGGTTGGGTAGGTATATCAGAATATCAGGGACAGTTTCGGTGTGTTTTTATTGAAGAGGAGCACAAAGCCATTTCTTTCAGGTATGTTGTAGGTGGATGAAGTACAAAAATACCTGCTCTTCGGTCGTAAAACTGAGTGGTTTATAGTGAGCGGCATGTTTACGGACAATTTGCCCGCGCTGCTCGTCTGCTTATATTGACACCTTCTTCTTTTTTCCCTCAACACCCAGGTCCCAGACGCACGCGTTCTCTTCGACGTTTTTGTCGCTTTCACTTTTTTTCACACAAAATATCGAGAGCAATATGCCACACAAGCAGTTTCCCACGGGCCGTCCGCAATCAGATTAGGCCTCAATTTTGTCGCGTCGAGTGCCGAACTCGGACATTTATCATCAATTTGCATTTGCATACAATGTCCATATTTAGCGGGGTAATCTACTAATATGGGCAGTCACGTGAAAAATATGCCTAAATAAGGGGTACTGACTTACGGGTAGCAATAGATACAGAAAGTTTGCAGCTTGATGGAGCGTTGCAGTCTCTAGAATGAAACAGATCAGATCAGAGGGGGGGGGGGGTTAGGTGGAATGTACGAAGGCGTATAACTATAGAAGGGACAATAAACAAACAAAAATGAAGTTGAAGTTTCAACATATACAAGATGTCTCAAAGTATCGCATTCCATGTCCAGAGTGGTATTTGGATGCATGCCTGTAGAATTTCCCTTGGTCCTTGAAATAATTCAGAACAAAATATGACTCCTTTTATCTCCATAAAAAAAAGTTATTTTACTAGCGTTTTTAAAGAAAAATGAACTTTTAGGATTTATGAATCTCCCTGTATAATGATAATGAAGTATATCAGTGTTGTACACCTGGCCAGTACTTGCATAAAGGATCATCTTACGGACATAATACACTTGGGTGATGTTTTGGACAAAAATTGGTTGTGTCACCCCATAAATGTGTTCACTAGTATCCAAGAACCTATGGAAATTTTCGTTCGAAACGTTTCTTCGGGTAGGGACTTGGAATTAGAGACAAAAATCGAAAATAATTTGCAGGAAATTGGAAATTTTGTCAAGAAAAGTTGAATATTCCGGGAAAACCTACAATCTTATTCCAAATCATCTTATTAGTACAAATCGTCGAATTAAGGCTTCACTTTAAGCTCTATCATTCAAGTCCGGTCTTGAAAACCTAGGCCGGTTTTTCATTTTCAACCGAAAATTTTTCAGGAAATTGGTAAAAAAAGTTCAAGAACCAGTTACCTCTTGTAAAAAAAGTGTGAAAATCTATTCACGGGATAAAAAGTTGAAAAATTTGCAGTTTTTCCAGAGAGGCAAACTCGAAAACCGTGGGATCCGATTTCAAAAGTTTTTCCTCCGAAAATGAATTCAATCTTTTCTCCTTCTTTCATTCCCCGCATGTCTGCACCTAAAATGAATATTTCGTGGTTCTGAAGTTTGCACTGCAATTTTTTCAAATTCACGGAATGTGCAAGTTTTATTTAAAAAAATATTACCGTCGAAAAGCCGGAGCCGTGTTGATTTTAAAAATGGGTCTACACGACGCCCAATTTCATCTACTTCCGATATCAGTTGTAATTTTTCGAAAACAGTCGATCCTCTAACGTGAATTTATTTTTGAGTGGAGGCCTGCATCAAAAGCGAGTGGTCTGCGCCCAACATCCGGACTAAAAGGTCCTCTCGAGTGGCAACGGATAGGAGAAATTTTGAAAATTCATAAAGCCCGACTGGAAAATGGTGGAGAACTGCAACTGCAGACTTAATTTGACTCTTTTGTTGTGTTGCTTCCTACTAAAAATAGTTCCAATCCATAGGATGGATTTTGATTAATTGAATAGTACAATTTCGAATTGACTTTTACATTATTATACTCTTACTTGAACATTTTTTATTATTTGACAGGTGACAGATAGGACAATACTTCTAACTATTCTGAATACAGTTTTTCAAGGGTTTCCAAATGACATACTGGAAGTCAAGTTCCGTGAGATATAGTTTCTGACATTAATTTGTTGATAGTGACACTTCTGTTTGATAGATGACAGCCAAAAACTATTGGGCTCATTCCACTGAAAAACCATATCCGTATACCAAATTTCAAGTCGATCAGGTCAGCGGTTCGGCAGTTATCGTGGAAGGCAGACAGGCGATAGACATACATCGTTCTAGAAGTGGTCTCAATCGTCTTGGGAGACCTCAAAATGGCAAAATCTCGAAACTTTTTTCTGCACGATTACAATACTTTCCGTCCGATGTTGGTGGGAGGTTGGGAAAGTAAAATGGACACCGGACTCCCTTCAGGTAGTGGAGTATAAATACAGGGTGTCCCGAAAATACACCCGACAACGTTCTAGGGCAGCTTCCTCTCATCAAAATCAGAAGAAAAGTTCCCATGAACATGGGTCCAAAAATGCTTCATAAGGGAGCTACAGGCCCCTAAAGGTGGCACCCTGAAGATGGTTGTTCATTTAATATTTCCGAAACAGTTCAAGGAAAATCAATCAACCTTGACGCATTTATTAACCTTCTTATGCCTAACAAAATTTGAATGCCTGACAAAAATGAAGTTGCTTTGAAATAGTTTTTCTTTCGCCTTGAATATCGTAATTAAAAAATCAGCATTTCTGACCACGTTTTCACACATTTAAACTCGAATATCTCGTGAACGGTGCATCTATCAAGGTTGAACAAAGAGACCTTTTTTGGGTAGAAAACTCCAATATTTCATAATTTATTGTTAAATTTGAGAACAATTCACATTAAAGAAAGTTAAAGTTATTTTTACCCCCACACCTCAGCCTGACCCACCCCTGGTAAATTATTCTGGAATTGATCTTGCCTCATTTTGTTGACCGTAAGGAGGTTAGTGTATGTGTTGAGTTTGATTGATTTTCCCTTAACGGTTTTGGAAATATTGAATAAAAACCATCTTCAGGGTCTCACCTTTTGGAGCCTGTAGCTCCCTAAGGAAGCGTTTCCGGACCCATGTTCACAGGAACTTTTTTTCTTGTTTTGTTGAGAGGAAGCTGCCCTAGAACGTTGTCGGTGTATTTTCGGGACACCTGTATACCTCCTATTAGCCCTGGCAAACAGGTTTTAACCGGAAATAAATGAAGGAAAATCTGAAAATTTGAGGATCCCTTTAGAATTTGATGGGCAACAACATACTAGAAGTCCCCATCTGTCCGAGGTTTGGCTCTCCTTTCTACTAGAGTACAGGGGGTTTTCTACAAGATATGTAAAGCAAAGATAAGTGCTCATGTTTTGACTTTCATGCACTGAATTCTCCAACATTTTGCGAGTTAAGAATAATATTCGTCATGCAAGATAATTTCAAATTGAGTACCATCATTATTATGCTCAGTGCGAGTTTGAAATATGGAAAACTGGGGTTATTCAAAGATCACAATAATTATAATACTTTACATGGAGAGGCGAGCAAATAACCGAAGGCTTAAGCACCTCAAGCAAGAGGTTGAGTAAATATCAGTAGCACTCGACACTTCATGAAAAATGGTGACTCTGCGGGGTTAAACACCCCATTTATTACTATTAAGTAGAGAAATAATCTGAATTACAGGAATTTGCCTTTCACTGGCCATTTCGTACAAACATTAATCCTTTACGTTCATAAATCAAAGCGCACAAAGCCGCGGATAAAAATTTAAACATATTTCACACAAGTGCTTTTACACTAACTTGTACAGGATGTCCCAGTTTCGATGATTTAGGTGATTTCAAGCATTTTCCGACAAGGTAGAAGAAAACTGACCGATTTCATGAGATCGGTTTTTGAGATAATTTGATTATAGGTGGAAGTATAGCATCTCGATACTTGAGTATATTTCCTTTGAAAGTTAATTTTGATTTTCCAGATTGTCACAGCATAAAAGCGACTATAGTAGGTTCACTTGTACCGTGATTCTAGTAGGCTTGTCAAATTTTACACTTTGGCATTGTAGACTTCACGTCCAACTGCCTAGTGTGCGCCTGAGCGTCTGGCTTCGAAAGATAGGTTATGTTGGTGTGTTGACTGTTGCTGTCAGAAATGAAAAAAATACCGAAATCAACTTTGCAAATTGTAAGTATGGAGTGGATGTAGTTCACCTTCCACAAGTTCCGCAAATTTCTTGTTCCATTACGATTTCTTGAGCAGTGAAATCAAATATCAACGCCGATGAATCCCCCACACAAAAATTAGAAGGGTGTAGCTTCCCACAGTTCCCAGTCTTCCAGAGTGTGGGTACTTCTTTTCAAATCAGAAATAGTTCACAATGCTTCCATATTATGTGGTTTTTGGAAATAAATTCACGTCTTTTCCGCAAAGCTGAACGTTATGGGGTACATGCCCAGCACCTACTCCGCCCATTTTTTTCCAGGAGCAAGTCCTTATGGCACCTTCAATGGCCTCAAAATAAGCACTGACATTATTGTTCAAGGCACAAGCCCAGTTTTCACATCCCATTTAGGTAATTTCTCATCATCAATTATTATGACAGCGTCAATCTTGAGCTTTCAAACATCAGTGCAAGCAATTGCCAAGTTCTAGGGAGTTTTACTTCAAATTCGGAAACTTGGAAACAAAATCTCACAGCCGACTAGAATCACGGTACAAGTGAACCTACTTTAGTTGGATCAATTTTAGTAAGCTTGCTGCAGCCGGTAGTGCGACAATGTGTAGAGAAAAACCGACAACACAGTCAAAGAGGCTGACGAAGTCAAGAGCGTACCGGACCGACGCAGGGCATGGGGTGGCTTAATTACAATCTTAACCATCAAACATCCAGGCACCACATTGTGGCTTGGCGAGTCTGGCAGTGGTCTAGGAGGGGTACCCTACACCCAATAGTGAAGCCTAGTACCAGGTGGAGCTGCGTTCCATCAACTCCCCCTAATAAATCCATAATCCAGAAAAATGAAAACAGTTTCAAAATCTTTTTTTTTTTTTGGGAGCTATCCCTTCTTAAAAGCATCAAATTTTTAGGTTGACTTGTCAATTATTATCATTATCCACCTTACCTGCTCACTGTTCAGTAGTAAGTGAATAGGTAAACTTCCAAAGAAAACCATGAGTAGGTACTGATTTTTGAAGAAACCATTAAATCTGTAAGTCGTCTCATTCTAACAACTTTGTACATGTTGGTCAGTTTTCATTTATCCATTCCCCATCTCGACGGCGCGCACAATTTTGAGTTCTCCCGCGGTCGTTCGCTGAGTTTTCGCAGTTTCCCATAACTACCTATTTCATGCCGCGTCTTGCATTCTTGCTCCGAAATGTGCCCAGAATAAATCGCATGCATGGGACAGAGTTAATTGGCAAACCATCCCTTCATTTTTTCGAAAGTTTCTTTCATTTCCTGAGGGAACTCCAAGTCCTGGTGCTTCTTCTTGATGACCATGTGTCCGAGAAGATGAGAGATGGATGCATTATATACACTTACCGTCATCTCGAGAAATCCTCGGCGGGTCGATGACTCTCGTCGTGTGTCGTCTTGTTTGTACCATAAGGGGAATCATACCGTACCAGATCATGTTTATGATATCATGGGAATTGTTAGTTGCTCTCTTCCACCAACTGAGCAGGAATTTATTGCATAGTCCCAGCGCGCTGGAGGACTCTGCATCAGCGACCAGAGTTTTTGCCCAATAATTGACAGCGAAATCGCAGCACCATTTAACGACCATCAATCATAAAATGAAATACGCGCATACATGTACGCATCCTTTACGCCAATTACGGTGCGTGTGCATAAATAATTGCAACTTGCGTTTTATTTTGCACCATTCCGGCTCGGTTTTATGCGACTAATTATGCGTCGAATAGATATGCCAGATCTTCTGGAGACTGGCACTTATGTACTTGCACTTGCTTGATGGACATCATGTTATATTTGACAGCTCGTTCTCACCTACCTTTCGATCTGTCCCCTTGATACACTTGCAGTTGTGCCCATTGAAAATCTGGTTCAGATTTCTAGGGTCGCTTTTTAATCATATTTTTTTCGTGATTTTGGCATCTGAATCTTACGTTCATCATTTTCTCGTTTTTCTCTTTCTTTAGCCACAGAAATTAGTAGGTCCAGTGATGCCCATAAAACGCGTACAGCTTTTGACACGGAGTGTACTGATTTATGGATCGGGTTATACTGGCATGAAAAGTCCAGAGATGATTAAAAGAGGGCGCCACTGATGTAATTCACACAGACGAACAGAGGCGCTTACTGTAAATGATAAATGATCTAATAGGCTTTGCATCGCCAGCCTCAATCGTCTTTGACCTGGTTAACCAGAGCATCGTTTTGTTCCTGTGTTGACTTTCATTTGTGGCTTGCACCGCCAACACAGGTTAAAATCTGCGTGCGAAGCCACTTTGGTCCTAAGCTTTGGATGGCAAATTTTGTAGAATCAAGATGCTCCGTCACCTTCCTCAGAGACCACCTCTCAGTCAACTTGTCAACTATGACTACTTTTTCGAGCTTCGTAAGAAAATGGGACGGCATTTTGACCAAATTTTCACTGTACAACTTTAACACTGACACATGAGTCACTTCCAGAAGTCGAATGCACATGAGAAAACTACCGTATGAATTATTACTTGCTCTCAATAATACGGTATACCTACTTGAAGATCAACAGAATGAATAGTGATGCCGTGTTAAAAGGCCTCATATTGTGCCTTATCACGTTCAAACTCTCGATTAAGGACGGAGTTGAAATGGTGAAATTGGCGTTGCGGAATCAGTCCCTGTGGGTTCATTCCTTGACATGAGAATCTCACCATTTCGGTCTCTTTCGAAAGCTACATTGATGTACTTTGGTTTGAGCCCATTGGCATTTCCAAAATTCAAAAATTTTTTTTTTTTGATTTTTGGATATGCCAATATAAATATAAATCTCATAAATAAAGTACCTATTCAACAAAATAAATGTCACCCTGCAAAATTTTACCTAACTTGGAGCCTAGGCAACTTTGGAATGCTTCACGCGATTCAATCAATTTTTAGACCGTTCGCTAGCTAGTGTTGCCGTCTAGACAAGACAAGTCTTGAAATATCAAGACTATTTCAAAATTTCAAGACAAGACTCTAACTCTTGATGGGAAATTTCTCTTGAAATAAAATTACTATAAAACCCCCTCTTCCAATAAAAATACGTGACAGAAATATAAACATCTTCTAGCAAAAAAAACAGAGAATCTGTGAGGAGTAAGGGACACCCTTCAAATAGAGACTGCGCTCCAATGAAAAATTTTATTTGGGTATATTCACGTTCAAATTTCAAAACAAAGACCCACTTTTATTGACACTGAAATTTATCATTTGTGTGAATGCTGAAAGAAAAGGTTGCCACCGCCACCCCTTATAACAAGATACGATTTTATTGCCGTAAGTTGATGTCTGAGTAAATATAGTCAAACTACTGTTCAGCTGAAAGAGTTTTCAAAAAATCTGGCACCGCGAAAGGAAATAGAAACTTAGCTTACCGCAGTCTATCGGCTCAAATCGACTGAATAAGCAAGCCAAGAACAGTACCAGGTTGCCACATGGACGTCGAGAAACAGTCAACGGAAAAGAGTCACTGTCAAAAAGAAAGTCAATCAATCAACTTCAATATTTGCTGTTTGGTGTTCGAAACATTGCTGCTGCACGGTAGATGTAAATAATCGGGTTGAGTAGAAATCGGACTTCCCGGATGTCGGTCGCATGTGGTCCAGTATTTTTGTCGAAAATATACCGATTGTTTGCAGACCTGTGTCAGGTTCCCGCTTGTGTCAACCTGACGCGGGCAAGAAGTCTCACTTTGCTCAAGTTGTGGAAAGAACACCAGCTTAATCGGTGTTTTGCCTTGGTACATTGAAATGATATGTGGCTGCAGCTGAATATTGTCTGAATAATGTTTCTTGTGTTGGTGAAAATTACTTTATTTCGCAGCTATTGACCAAAAGCCCCATCGAGCGACCCAATTTTTTTAGAATTTACGATCTGAGAAGGCGCAGCTATTTTTTTTGGAGAAGTAGAAATGAAGATGTTGGAGCAGTCCTTCAAAAAAAAATCACCCAAACAAAACTTTCGCATGAGAACCGGAAAAAACAGTAGAGACATACAGAGTCTGAAGGAGATGGCATGTGAATATATAATTACAAGACATGAATAGAATTCGACATGGCAACTCTCTGGCAACGCTTTCCTATTCTCTGATGCAAAATTGATTAATTTATAGTGAACTGCCACTACAAACTAACAGGAAATCAAATTGTCTCCTACTGATATATAAAATTACAATATATAGAAAGATGCTGCAATGTGTTGTTTTGTTTTTCTTGATTTTTAATCGTAACTAGTGAATATTCATGGACTGTAGGCTGCCTAGCAGACACAGCCTGACAACAACGGTCAATGCATAATGACATATGGGCCTACCAAATGCGCAAGCGCAGAACAGATTTATCACTTCATTATTCTTTCAATTCAAACTCCCAAATCTCCAGATTTTTTTCTAAAAAAAGTAGGGGCTTTTGAGACGAGATATTTTATGAAGTCTGTATTGATTTCGGTACTTTGGTTTCAACGAATAAAAAGAAAATAGTATTAAAACCCATCGCAATCATATTTCCATTTCAAGTAAATATTGTTTTAAGTAGTATTTTGTCATAACTTTTACCCTTGATTATGTTATTTCAAGTTGCCAATCAACTCTGCAAGAAATCCCCAAGCGAATCACATATTCAGTGGACAATAAAAACCGTCAACAAAGAGGAATATACTAACTGATTTTTTTCCTTTTTCTTTTCAAGAGTCTAATCAAGACTCTTGATCTTGACAGCCCTACTCTTGTCTTGTCTAGAAATTTCAAGACAAGAGTTTCTAGAGGTTTTGTCTAAGTCTTGACGCATTTTCAAGACAAGAGTCTAGAAAGTCCAACTCTAGACGGCAACACTATCGCTAACCCAGCCCTTCAGCAAATTAGCCCGTATTTCACTTCCCCGATCCACCACCCAACGAGGAGAGGAAGTATTGTGAATGCGCTAAAAAAATTTTTCGAGATTTCGACGGATATATCCGTTTTGAGGTCCCCTATGACGATTAGGACCATTTCCAGAATGATCTCTGTCTATGTGTGTGTGTATGTTTCAGTGGCGGCTCGTGAGTTTTTTGCAAGGAGGGCTCAAGTTGATAACAAATTCGCGAGCTGAGAACTATAATGTTCTATCTGCACTTCTTGTAGAAAATGTTTTTCGAACTTCGAACCAGCAAAACATGGACAAAATGTTTCCTTATATAAACAATCAGATCAGAAACTAGAGAAAGAGGCTTTTATTCCTTTTCCGTTTCTGATCTAATTGTTCAAATCATGAAACATTTCGTCCATGTTTTGTTGGTTCGAAGTTCGAAAAACATTTTCTACAAAGAGTGCAGATAGAACAGTTCTCAGTTCGCGAAATGACGAAACTCGAGACAAAAACTTTTTTGTCGTATCCGCATCACAACCATATGGAGTTTTAGCATTTACTGTTTTGTCAAAATTACGTGTGAGTTAATGCACCACAATTTATTCTTGCGGGTTCGATTTGCTTTATATTCAGTAAATCAATGCTGTAATCGGACGTCCGTTGTTTTTTTGCATTCATTTCTTCTTGTAGGCTTGATGACCTAAATGTACCTTTTTTAGGTCAGCTATCTTCATGTTTGCAAACTGTTGACTAATCGAAGAGTACATAAATAATTATATCGAATATTTCAATCGGCTGGGGGCTCGAGAAACGGAGCCCATATCTGCCGTATAGAGCGGGAGCCGCGTCTCGCGTTGCCATGGTTACGGACATGTTTTGCGCGGGTGCACCCCGGCATCACCGCATCGACGGTGGGCGCCGAATGCGGAGCCCAAGACGAACTTCTTCGACCGTGCGATCGCTTAGAATTATTTTGTTTTTTGTTAAAATATTAATTGATGACTGGACGTTTTTGCACTAAACCAAATCTTTGGAATGAGTATAATTAATACAATGCATTCCATGTCTTCCTACCGATAAAAACCTCTTGCCGCCTTTAGCTTGGGGGGGGCGCCGCCCTTGAGCCCTCCCTCACCAGCCGCCACTGGTATGTTTCCACGATAACAGCCGCAACGTCTATCCGATTAACTTGAAATTTGGTACACAGACATGGTTTCACCGCCGAATGAACCCATTAGTTTTTGGTTGTCATCTGTTGAACGGAAGTGTCACTGTCAAAAAATGACAGAAGCTCTATCTCACGGAACTTGACTTGCGATACACCGTTTGAAAGCCCATAAAAGACTGTATTCAGAACAGTTGAAAGTTCCCTATCTGTCATCTGTCAAATAATAAAAAATGCCAAAATTCAAAACTTTACCATTCAATTATTCTAAATCTATTCGATGGATTTGGACCAAATTTGGCAAGAAACAATAAAACAAAAGAGTCAAATTAGGTCTGAAGTTGCCATCTTCCACCATTTTCTAGTCGAGCGGTATGAATTGTCATAATTTCCCCTAGCCGTTGCCACCCGAAAGGGCCTCTCGCCCGAATTTTGACCAGAACGACTCGCCTTTGATGCAGGACTCCACTCAAAAATTCATTACTGCTCGGCGATCGACTTTTTTCGGAAAAATCAAACTGATATCGAAAGTATATTGAATTGGACGTCGTGGAGACCCATTTTCAAAATCGGCACGGTTCCGGTTTTCTGACGGCAATTTTTTCAAAATGAAATTTGTATATTCTGTGAATTTGAAAAATCTACAATGCCAACTTTGACATAAGGTGAGCCCTACGAAATGTTCATTTTAGGCGCAGACATGTTGAGGATGAATGTTGGACGAAAGATTGAATTAATTTTTGGAAAAAGAATTTTTGAAATCGGACCCACGGTTTCCGAGTTTTTATCTCTAGAAAAACTGCAAATTTTCCAACTTTTTATCCCGTGAACAGATTTTCACCATTTTTTTAAACAAGAAGTTACAGGCTCTTGAACATTTTCCAATAATTTTCTTCTTAATTTCTCGGGGATTTCCCTGTTCAAAATGTAAAACAGGCGTTGGTTATCGAAACCAGATTTGAATGATGAAGCTTAAAGTGAAGCCGTAATTGACGATCTTTATAATAAGATGATTTGGACAAAAAATTGAGGTTTTTCCAGAAAATTCAAATTTCCAGAATTTCCAATTTCCTGCAAATTATTTTCAATCTCTGTGGTGCCAGTTTCAGATCGTTCACCTCTATCCATGTACTGATGCGTCTGACTGCTTCACTCGCTTTTCTTTCTACATAATTTGGTTACTAATGAAAACCTGCAAACTTTTTAGCTTGTGAACAGATTCATACTAACGTTCTTTGAACAAAGAGTAATTGATTCTTGAGCATTTCCAGGCAATTTGTCTTGAAATCCTTCAATTTATCCGAGAGTTTTCCGCTTTAAAATCCACCTAGCTTATCGAGACCAGACTCAAATAAAGGACATCATTTCGTGATAAAATTTCCATCCGTTCCTTGCTACCCGTCGGGGAAGTTTTGGGGTGACACAACCGATTTTTTTAAATACATGAAATATTCCACATAGTATTTCAGTTCAATAGACTGGTGCAAAATTACTAAAAGTTTGATGTAGCGAAAAAAATTTTTCTTGAATTTCAACATCATCGGCAAAAGGGTAAAACTCATACCTTGTGACGGTTCTTGAATTTCCGCTGTATTATTTCCCCGACCCACCACCCAACGAGAAAGGGGAAGTATTGTGAACGCGCTAAAAAAATTTTTCGAGATAAAGTCGGATATATCTATCCGGGAGGAGAATCGGATGAAAATCAAGTTACCTTCGAAAGAATCATCCATTCTGAACACTTCAAGGTATCCTCTTCTTGCATGAGACCTGAATTGTTAGTGAAAGGAACCACATTACAACCGCATGTTTTCGGAGGAGAATCGCAGCCTTGCTCACATGAAGCTGCTCGTAACCAGCGTTACAAAAATCGGAACAATCACTCACTTGTCGATCACTGTTTGTTAGTGATTATTGGGCTTTTGTTATTTTGGTTACGATCATTTTCAAGTGTACAAGGGCGAAATTTCTCGTGCAAAACCAAACAGTTCAAATGTGGCCTGTTAACCAGCAGTTCTAGTCTCATGGAAAAGGAAAACACCTTGAAGTTTTCAGAATAAATGGTACTGAAGGTCAGAAGGTAAGTTGATTTTCGTTCGATTCTCCTCTCAACCTAGATCCCAAGAGAACTTCATGTCTGGGTCACTTTTCATGCAACCTTGTATCTTGAATGTCTGTCTTGAGTTGATTTTGATCCTTTGGTATTCCTACCTGAAGCTTTAGTTTCAAAGTGAGCTGAAAATTTTGAAAATCGGGTAACGAGGAAAAGAGTTATAATTGCATTACAAAAAAGTTGACTTTTTGGGGTCGCCCTGTAAATAAAAGAGATACACCGAAAATTCAAAAACCGTCTCGAGATACCTACCTGTAAGGTCTAACTTCCTGCCTATAGTGTTGAAATACAGTAAAAAAAAAATTGTTCAAGAGAGAGCATTTCAAACTTTCAGAAATTTTGCACCAGTCTATTTATCACCCTGTAGAAATATTATGTTGAATACTTCATGTATTTAAAGAATACGGACTAATAGCTCAAGGGCTGGGCTAGTGAACAATTTGAAAATTGATTGAATCGCTCGTAGCATTCCAAAGTTGTCCACTTTCAAAGTTGGGTCAAATTTTGCGGAGTGACACTTATTTTGTTGAGTACTTCAGTTCCTCCTAAGATCAGGTCCTATCTAATCACCTTCATCTATTTTACAGAAGGTATCATTATAATCATTCTTGTCAGCTCTTCCATTTAAGTATTTATTTCTACGTCTATTATTTTGCCTCATATTTTGCTTCCTCCCTTTGTGTAGCCAAATATGTATTCTCTTTGTTCCATTATTCCTTGACCTTAAGGATTGAGCTAACAACTCAACAAACAATTGAAATAGCTCTTACAAAAAAGTTATTGGCCTTCAAAGTCGAACGATTTTTTCGATGCCGACAACTAATTAATCCATCAGTTGGGTTGCGAATAGCTATGGATATGAGTGGATTTCTCTCTAATAACCCTCAAAGCCTTTTTTGTCCATCAAACTAAAGCGCGAAACAGAACCATTTACCAGTAATATTCTTTTTAATCTCGGCGATATGAATTCAAATTAAATTTATATTGCGTCTTCGGCAAACTCCCCAATAAAAGAAACACGCACAAAGTGCTTAACTGCCATATCTTTACACGGTCGGCGATTCGGCGTCCGCAATCAAAACAAACCCAAAAGACCAGAATCAAAAGACGGCAAAAAAAAAAGACAAAATGAAAGCTATCGAATCTGTAATGAACTCCAGCTGAATGCGGAATCATTTCGCGAAGAAGAGCTTGCCGCTCAACCTCGGAGACGCTTTTTGGTCGTTTTGGGTTCAAGCAACTCTCTCCCAATAAAGAATATTAAAAGAACTCGCGCGCCAATTTGGTGAAATGTTTCCATGAGTGTATAACGACCCGCCACCGCCGGTCGCTGGGATTTCTGCTAAAAATATTTGGCACACTTACATTTCAGCAGTTTAGCAATTAATTCGGGACGGGTAAAAATATGATGGGGGAGCGCCGCAGGATAATATGTCAGCGAAAATGTATTTTTCGACCCCGCGGTGTAATGCTGGCCAGAGACGGACTGACCCGGCTATGTTGTTCCCCATTCCATCAGTCCATCACCGACAAAATACAGGCTAGCAAAAAAATACGGCGCCTTATTATTGCTGATGATACTTTGCATATTCTTCTTGTTGCTCACATCCGATTCACTTACGTACTTGTAATTCTTTGGTGCCATTCTTAAGCCACTTGAAGCATGAAATGGGCTAGGTACCGTCAGCATCCTTTTAGTGACAATTTTATTAGCCAACTTAATGCACCGTTCTCATAAATAGAAATTATTAAATAATAAACTTTATGAGAAATTTTCCCAAGTAATAATCATAAACACAATAATTGTTGTGCCAAGATATTTCGCATCAGTTGTACGGAAATGGCACCGACGCTATAAGCGTTTTATAATCCACCTGAACAAATTTGTGAATTGTTTATTTCATCTCGCTGTTTTTTTCGACTTTCATATCTGCATTCTGCTGTTTGGTTCACTAACATCCAGTTCCACCAGCGAATTTAATTATTGTTAGCTAATTGAGACATTTTCTCTGAGGGATTCTAGGTCAGTACTGGTTGAGTTAACTTGAGGTCCAATACCAATACAATCGTTACTATACCATTTACCTTTTGGTTGAAGTTACCTAGAGAGAGATGGAAATGCTTTTTCCAATTGATCCGCGAACACCTGATGACGGGATCCGGATTGCCACCGAATAAACATGGCAAAAAAGACAGACTCGACATATCTTCACTCCTAGCTGGCAAGCAAGCAGCCAGCTATACACACTTTTTGAAAGTTTTCAAATCACTTCATTCCATTCGGTCTTGGAGCAGTTTGGCGTGAACGCCGATAGATGAAGACATTATTTGAGAACGGCCAAGAGAACGCCCGTTATAGTAATCTCACTCAAATAAATTAGGAATGGAACTGTTCCAAGTCTAAAGGGGCAGCAGCTTGAATGAAAGTCACCATATGTTTATTTACACACTTACTTGAAGTTTGTTCATCCTATACCTTTTAGGATATTTTAATTAGATTTTTTCCTTGAAGAAAGTAGTTCTCAAATGGTCTTTTGCTATATGGTTAGCTCATCCCCACCTGTTCAACATGTTGAAAGCATACATATTTCTGACTCGCACTACTTAGTATACTAGTATACGTAGTATGCTTATTAATCTTCAAACTTTTTATTCCGGTGACATAAGTCTCGAGAAAAACAGCTTTTCATTATTCAGCAACCTTATGCTCTCCTATTGAACCTGTGAAAAATTCACCCCTCTATAGCCGCTGGTATTCTGCGTACAGGGTGAAATCTTTTTTTTTGGTCAATGATCTTGATCGAATCAATCCGGACAAAAACCATTTCCGGCTCTGTTACATGTCTTCCATCTCTCATTTAGGATATAGGAATGTCACATTTCTCAAACTGCTAAAACATGACAAATAGGGTGAAACACCCTTCTTTTTTTCTTTTTTTTTTCCTTATGATAACCTTACCCACTTCAAAGAAGAGCCTAGAGTATCCGACAAGACATATCAAAAATTCACATTTCTGCAACTACTGTGACCACTGGCTACTGTAGCATCAAGCATTTTTGCGATTTTGGAGTTGCTAAGCACAATTTCTTTAGCAACTACTCGCACAACAAAAGTGGGAGCAACATATAATTCATCCTGTATATCAAGTCAAAGTGATATTAGAGATGCAAATTTTTCATATGGCTTGCAGAAAACTCTGAGCTTCCCACTGAACCAGATAAGATTGCTATCCGAATTGATTCCACCCAGGAAAATAATGAAACAAATCGAGTATGTTTCACCCTGTAGGCTGTGTTTAGGGAGTTTGAGGAAAGTGACATTTCCATATATTGAATGAGAGATTGTAGGCTTGTAACAGAGCTGAAATTGGTTTATGTCTGGGTTGATTCGATGAAGATAGAAAAACATTGGAGAAAAAATTGATTTCACCCTGTACGTAGGATACCAAGAAATTGTTTTTGTCGAGAATTGTTTATTTATTTACAATTTCTGGCTGCTGAAAATAGAAATGTTTGACAGGTGACACCTCCGCACTGACGTTCGCCTACCTTCCATTGACAATAAATTGTTGCTGTTGGTTGAAAAGGAGTTTAATAATATTCTCCATTGAAGCACCGCTTTTGATGTAATAATGAATCCATTATAACGCAAAGTAGATAATAGTATATTATTCAACAAGCGGGTATTGATTGTTTCTTACTTATGAGGATGCAGTTTGCCGACACTAGCCTTGGCGAGTGTCGTAAAGCATCCGAATAAGTGATATTCATTACCCGCGAGTAGAATACTATGCTGTATCCATTTCAGTTCCCTCTTCAACAAATCAAAAGTCCTCAACTCTGGGACTGCTATAAATTAGTATACAGGGTGAAAGTTTATTATTTTTCTTTACTTCCTTTCTTTCTTGAAAAACTGATGACTGAAAAAAAAACGGTATTTTTTTAGAGGTGGTAGCGGTGTTATAGTCTTCCAATAAACATATAAAAAATATACCACCTAGCAACTCCTGTGTAACAAGTTACAGGGTGAAAACTATTTTTCATCTTTAATTTTTTTTCTTGGTGGAACTGATCTGGATTAAAGCCGGTTCCAGTTCTTTTGCAAGCTTATAATGTCCTACTATACATATGAAAAGGATACATCTCTGCAACTGCTGCTTTTCAATTGAGGGTGAAAAGTCATTTTCACGTTTCAATTTTTTTCTAGGTGAAATTGGCCCACACAACAACTGCGACTGATTATTCTGTAAACTTGAAGTTTCTAGTCAAACATATTAAAATAATACATTTCTGCTACAGCTACTTTTTTTTAATAAAGGACCCCGCACGATTCTTATGGAAAATGGGTCTCGGTCAAATTCTCAATTTTTTTATATTTTGTAGCCCAATTCAACACGAGCCAAAATTCATCGTCTGTTACCCAAAAAAATGGACAGTTTTTTTTTCTATGAGGGGCTGAAGATGGGTTACTTCAAGGTAAAAAAATATGTTCCAACGTAAGTGAGAACATTTCAACGTCCTTCCTAACACATATGGTTCATGACAATTCCCTTTTTCTTTTATGAAAAAATCAACCCCCTCCCACACCCCCAACCCCTACTTGTAAGTATCAAATTCGAAATTACATTTGAAAGTCATGCAGATGGTTCTATTTTGTCGAATTATGAATTTTTGCACAAATTATTTTTCCAACCTCCCAAATAGGGGGTGGGGTTGAAAAAGAAAACATCGGTCAATTCGGCTGAATTTCTGATATTATGCTTCACCAGTTACGCTAAACAAGATTACCAAGGACAAACTCATTCGTATGACCAGTTTTCACCCCACAGAGGGTTGAAGTTGACTATAATGAAGCATAAAACATTCTTCCATGTCATAAACCAAATGAATGGAAATTGTGGACTTTCATATCGTCTTGTTTTGTAAAAATGTCTATTCTTGAAAAATAATTTCAACCCCGTCTCCCATCCCCTATCCTGGTTTCTGAACATCATATTCGAAATAAATCTTGAAAATGTAGGAGAAGGTCTATGGTCGGATTCTCTGCATCTGATTGTGAATCCCCTCTCAAAATTTACTTTCACTATGCTTATGTTAGAGTGCTAGGATAAGCTAACATAAGCTAGAGTGGGATATTTTTTTTCTTTTATTGATTTTTGACTGGATTATTATTATTTGAAATATTGGTGTTCCTATCAAGTTTCAACTTCACAGCAGGTTAATTATGTTTACCTGTGCATAAGTGCATAATTTCTAACTTTTTCTTTTGTACGAATACACCTCTATTTATAGTTTAGATTGAAGAATTCAATGTAATTTGAAGCGAAAGCTGCTCAATCAAGGGAAAATATTATGTCACACTCTTATTCCAGCTACTGCGACCATGTGTAGGATGAAATAAAAATTAATATAATTTTCAAGATTTATTTTGGAAATGATGTTCAGAAACAGCGATAGGGGATGAAGGACAAGGTTGAGAGTATTTTTGAAGAATATACATTTTTACGAAACAAGATAATATGAAAGTCCACAATTTTCATTCATTTGGTTTATGACATGGAAGAATGTTTTATGCTTCATTATAGTCAACTTCAACCCTCTTTGGGGTGGAAACTGGTCATACGAATGAGTTTTCCCTTGGTAATCTTGTTTAGCGTAACTGGTGAAGCATAATATCAGAAATTCATCCGAATTGACCGATGGTTTTTTTTTTCAACCTCACCCCCTATTTGGGGGCTGGAAAAATGATTTGTGCCAAAATTCATATTTCGACAAAATAGAACCATCTGCATGACTTTCAAATGTAATTTCGAATTTGATACTTACAAGTAGGGGTTGGGGGTGTGGGAGGGGGTTGATTTTTTCATAAAAGAAAAAGGGAATTGTCATGAGCCATATGTGTTAGGAAGGACGTTGAAATGTTCTCACTTACGTTGGAACATATTTTTCTACTTTGAAATAACCCATCTTCAACCCCTTATAGAAAAAAAACTGTCTATTTTTTTGGGTAACGGACGATGAGTTTTGGCTCGTGTCGAATTGGGCTACAACATATAAAAAAATTGGAGAATTTGACCGAGACCCATTTTCCATAAGAATCGTGCGGGGTCCTTTAAATGTTTGGGTATATTCGGGTATATTGCATCAAAAATTCAAAAAATCTTGAAACGCAACCAAACATTTAAATTTGTAAATAAAAACGTAGCTGTAGCAGAAATGTGTAATTTTGATATGTTTGACTAGAAACCTCAAATTTACAGAAGAATCAGTCGCAATTGTTGTGTGAGCCAATTTCACCAAGAAAAAAATTGAAACGTGAAAATGACTTTTCACCCTGTAAATTGAAAAGCAGCGGATGCAGAGATGTGTCCTTTTCATATGTTCAGTATGACATTATAAGCTTGCAAAAGAACTGGAACCGACTTCAATCTAGATCAGTTCCACCAAGAGAAAAATTGAAGATGAAAAATAGTTTTCACCCTGTAACTTGATACGCAGCAGTTGCTGGGTGGTATATTTTTATATGTGTATTGGAAGACTATGGCCTATCAAACTAGCCTAAAGCTCAGTTTATGATAAGCGATACCCAGCGGAGCGGAGCTGAGCTGAGCGATTTTTTTTCTGTCTGGACCAATCCTGTCCATTCATGATGTCACGTTCCCGCATCGTAATTGGCCTAGGCAAAAAAATCGCTCCGCTCCGCTCAGCTCAGCTCAAATCGCGGGAAAAAATCGCTCATCATAAACTCAGCCTTAAACTGTGTTTTTTCGGTTCATCAGTTTTTCATGAAAAAAGAAAGTAAAGAAAAATAATAAACTTTCACCCTGATACTGATTTGTAGCAGTACCAGAGTTGAGGACTTTTGATATGTTGAAGAAGGGACTGTAAGCCTGCCATGGTGAAAAAATCGTTTTTGTTTGAATTAATTCCAGCAAAGCACTTATTTTTTTCTATTTCCAATATACTACCAAGTATGCGCGTGATAATTCGTGCATTATTCAATAGGATTGGATAAAATAGTATTACACTCGTTTAATAAGACGTATTGTCACATTCCTTCCTTTGGAGCACTCCTTGCAAGTCGTGCTCCAGTTCCAGTCGTGTGACAATTTTACGTCTTATCAAAGTTGTATAAAAATATACCATTATCTACGTTCCTCTCCATAGGATTATTCACCTAATTCCCTCAAGTCATCTTTCACCTTTGCCCAGTATAATTTTCGTCTGATTGTCGGTTCGTTCCCATTCCTTGTGTTATATTGTAACATTCCAGTAAATGGTCCAAAGTTTCTTCCTTCTCTTCGCATACTCTGCACAGTCCGGCCCTTCTCATCCCTCCAGTATTGGCCGCTCTATATTCGCTACCGCATCTGCGAGACCTGACTATCATCTTATGATTTGTGCCCTTGTCAAGATAATCGGCCCTCGCCTCGTTGTGGATGGATTGTATTTGTCGGACTCTCTGTTTTTTTTTTGCCCTGCATCAACTACTAGGTAGGTTATTAGCAGGTTTTTTCAGTAGGAGTTTTTCAGTAACGATAACATTGATGACGATAACAACAAAGACATTTTTGGAACAGTTGGGAATTATTCAGTGGGGTTTTGTTTCGATGGCTTTCTCGTTCAATCCCTTTTCCCGGGGCATCACCGCACGATAGTAGATGCCCCAGTACTAAGCAACGCGTGAGAAAGTCCAGCTGGCCCAGTGCGGATTTGAACCCGGGACGTTCGCCTTTGAAAGCGGGGCCAAGCTCACCGTGCTACCAACTGGGTTAAGGTAGTTCTGTTGTATCTTGATTTCTCGCTGTCACACTGCAGAATTCCTTATGTGAATGAAGCTTCAGTCTTCGACCAGCTCTGTGAAGTACTTGCCATCTCCGTATCTAATTATCTTTTATACTTATAGTTTTCTGCTGAGTTTTTAGCGCTTGTTGAGAATGCACTGAAATTAATTCTTGAAGTGACGCTCATACCTGAAACGGTCCAAAATTACAGCCGCAGGATGATAATCGTCCCGGCGTTCATTATTCAAATTATGACGCGCGATACAGAGACGAGACACAAGGGCTGTGGAACTGCAGGATAATGAGATAACATCTTAATTAAAGCATCGCAGGAAGCGAGAAGTTTAGTCCCACAAGGAAAAAGGAGAAATTGGCAATGGCACCACTGCGAAAATAAATCAAGATATTATGTAGTCATGTTTTTTTTTATTTTTACATTTTCTCTTGTCGTGTCAGTTTTGCCAAGCGCCATTTATTTCAAACAAATCTAGGTACCTATAATACTTATAGCAAAAGAGCGTAGTGGAGGTCTGCACCATTAGAAAATAATTTCTTTCTGAAGACCACGAAGTTGGATTATAGTAATTACCACGATCATCACAAAGGTGCCGACGTTGCTCGAGTCGTCAGGAAAAGAAGAGGTCTTCATGCGGTTATTGCTTCTGAAGTGAATTTAGAACAAAGAGCAGCCAAGCGCAGGTAAAGGTAGGTGCCTTCCGAGTCTCGTTAGCTTTTTTCTACCAGTGACACAAGAAGAAATCTTTCAAAGCGTTTATTCCCAGTGGTTCTTCACATAGTGACAGGAACGCCTAGGCTATTAGGGAGGTCCCCCAGAAAAAGCATGCAGCGTACCACTTTTATATTGTTATATTGTCTAATTAAGAAAAATGGGAGCGAGGAAGTGAGACGTTGGGGCCGAAAGAAGCAGGACGCAAAGGTAAACAATTAATTGTCCACCTTTTCGGACGATTTCGGCTGAAATTTACTGCCGGGCCGCGGCTCCCCGTCGCGAAACCAATTCGGGCCCTCCACCTCTGGTGCGGAACAATCGAACAAAAAACCCAAATTGTGTTGGCGCCTCCGCACGGTTGCCGCAAAAAGACGAACAGCCTTGTCTCGCAAATTATTTGAAGCGCAATTGCTGCAATTGGTGGTAAAAAGCTAATTACACACCGGCTGATGCATTTTTGTACGCGAGTACGTATGCCCTCCGTTTGTTTGTTTTCTCACAGTTGTCTCAAGATTCCATGGTGGCATTCTGAGAACAACCGGCCGTGGATAAGATGTTTCCCCGAGGTGCACAAACTTTTCCTTGCACGACGAGTTACAAAAAAAATCTCCAGTAGCTGAGTGTCGTACTGGCTGATTAAAGAACTGCGAAGAAAAGCGGAGTGACCGGTAGTCCAGTCAAATTAGGTTTTCATCCCGCATAAAATCATAGGTTCCAATTTTTTCAGGAATGTGTAAAGGGTGGTCCCCTGAACAACACCTAATGAAGTCCCTTCGATTTTAGGCGCCGCTGGGCGGGGGACGGGGTGACAAATGTCACTTTTGTCAGTTTCCTCCGTCTATCTCGAAAACGGTGCTTCGCACATAAGTTTTACAATTTAAATGAAAGCTGATTAAATTCCCTTTAAAATGGTGTATTCACGTTTCAGCTGTGTTACCGATTTTGGGATATGAGCCGTTGAATATGAAAATTTTTCAAAAAAGTGGTGGTCGTTTAGGTATTTCGTCAAGCTTTTTCTTTTAACTCGATGCTCGATAGCTTCCAACGAATTTTACAGAAAACTCGTGGGAAAGAAAGTTGTATGGCGAAAAATTCCCTTCGAAAATATATACCTATATCGTATAGATTGTTACAATGAAATTTGATTTAAACAAGTCAGGCTCTTCACTATCAAGTTGTTCAAAGTCTTCTTGAATAGGAACACTGTTTGCCATGGAGCCTTGACAGTTGCTGCAGAACATTTTATGGTTGTACTAATAGCGTCTTCCACTGGCTTGCACTTTTGTGCAAATCGTGGAAGTGCAATGACGTCACGCACTCCACGAGCTTTGCATTGGAACCACCCTCATGCGCCGGAGTGCGCGATGCGTTAAAATTCAGTGGAATATGATGCAGCGTGCACTTGCGACAATTTGGCGCAAGTGCCTTTTCCCACTTGAAAATTAGCCTCAAATTGGAAGATGAAGTAATTTTCTTACAAGAAAAAATTGAACCAAACCACAATATTAAACTAAATCCGAAAATTTATGAGCAACATATTCAATAAAGTTGTGAATTTTGGGTTTCACTCTTTTGTTTTTCTTCATCAGTGCAATAATTTCTATGTCAGAGTCCGAACAATCGCTGGACTCTACAAGTTCCCTAACAAATCGATCAATTGCTAATTTAAACTGCAGTTAACTCTGTTTACTTCGAATTGACGCCATATTGCATTGCACTGCACTGGACGCACGAGCTCCCAGAGGTCGTGTGAAAAATGCGCATTTAATGCAAGTTCATCTCTCCAGTGGAACGTAAACTTTTAATTTGGTACGATGCACTCTCGCCAGTGGAAAACGATTCCACTGCCTCGGTGCAAAAAGTGCGCACTAAAACTCCCAGTGGAAAACGCTATAAACCTAGTACAATAATTGTACCGCCTTTAGCATCCCTGAAACGAGAGATTCCAACCTTCGAGAAACAGGGGTTTCACTCTTCTGGAGGGGGTTCCCTTTCCTGGGCCAGACTACCTGCTTCGCCGACCAGCCGACCCTAGACCCTAAGTTACGTGTTGATCATTAAACCAGCAACATGTTGAAACTCACCCCTAAACTTCAAAACGCTTCAACCATTTACCGGGTAGAGATAAGCCAACATAACTAAATATTTTTTGAAAGAGATTTTTCGTTCTCTACAACTTTGTTTTTCACAAGCTTTTTGTAAAATCAACTCGGAGTTATCCCGGAAGTTATTGAGTATTGAGTTAGAAGAGGAAGCTTGTCGGAGATACTTGAACGGCAACCTATCACTTTTGGGAAAAATTTCATAATTATTCAACGGTTCATATCTCAAAATCGGTAACACTTAGGTTATGAAACGGATAAGAGAATTTCATCACCTTCAATTTAGATTGGTGTAATATTTCTGTGCGACGCACCGTTTTCGAGATAAACGGCGAAAATTGACAAAAGTGACATTTGTCACCCCCTCCCCCGCCACGCGGCGCCTAAAATCAAAGAGACTTTTTAAGGATTTTTTCAGGGGACCACCCTCTACACATTCCTGAAAAAATTGGAACCCTATGATTTAATGCACGGTTGGCCGCCATTTTGGGCTAATTTGACTGGACTACGGCTGAACAACCCAATATGATGAAGTTCCTCCTTCAGCGATATCAGTGATATCACTATGGTTATTCTCATTTACCTGGGGTCCTCGAGGCGCATGTTCAGTTGTTCACCTATATTGGCGTCGTCATTGGTCGAGTTCATAGTTCATGCAACGAGCTCGATCGATAAAGCGCTCCTGGTTAAACAGCCAATTGAACCAGTGAACTTGTATACCTTCTTGATGACATGCGCACTAGCTGTGAGCAAAGGGAACCGCCTATATGAGAAGGTCTATTGAACCTTGTTGCTCTCATCGCTTGCAGTCAGCCCCAGGGGTGGAACTTCTGCTTAGTGAGGATAACAATTATTAAGCGAACAGTTTTTCGAGATATGGTCCTGAACTCAACCTTGCCAACTTGGGACCTTCGGGGATTGTCTTTATGACACTTGGTATACCCCGAATCGCCTTTGACAATTGCTTTATAAGCTTCCCCATGCATGCTATATCGGCCAGGTATGTTCGAGACAAGTAGCGCCGCGTAATGATTGGGCGTGAAGTGAAGCTTTCGTTGAACTCGTTGCTATATTTGTGTTTTCACTATTCACACTCCCTAGATTATTCCCTAGATACACATTAGGAGTCAAGCATACACAGTGACATCTTGACATTTCATCGAGAGTTTTGCGGAGAGACAGCGTTTTGTGAGTTTTTGGAGTTAAGAATGCCAATGGTGCGTGTAATTGTAATAAACAGGATTTCAAAGCATTTTATGTATTACATGTTATGTTATTCAATTCTATTGTCGAGGGTGAATTTGAATACGGTCGTCTACCGAAAGATAGGTCAAAGTGTTTGCATAACACCATAGGCACGCCCGTGTGATGCGAGCACTTCGAGCAATCCACTCTATACTGTGCCTTAAAAGTCGACCGGAATTGATCGAGGGGTTCATCATGGTGGAATTCACCTATATATGATCGTTTCCAGAAAGCTAGGAGGTCCAAGTGCTCACATAATACACGCCCTGGCCCCTGGACGATCCACCCATGCTGGTGTGGTGCAAACACTGATTTGATTACTGATTTATTTATTTGAAATTTTGCACAAGTAATCGAAGGTTTTCAGTATTACCCAAATGAATTGGATTCTATGATTAAATTGAAATGTGCTTCTTTTCAAATTTTCTGATAACTCGTAACATAACGTATGGTCCGAAAGTCTTGGGAAATTGTTTAAAGCTAATAACTTTTTCTGAATAGTCTTCATTTTTCAACTTGATGTTGTATTAATTAACATCATATATAACAATAACAAATTCATATTCAACATGTTGATGAAGGACCATTATCTTCGATGGATTTCAATTTTCTTTTGCCAGGTTTCATAATTCTCCAGGATCAATTTCTCCAATGCGAAATTCTCTAATGTTATTGAAAAATGCGACGCCCTAATTGGTTTTCATTTGCAGATTCCCATCCCTTGTCGTATACTAACCAAAAATCTTATATTGGTAGATTGTAGATTGTAGATAAGAGGTGGTCGTTTGGTCTCGGAGGATCCTTTCTGCACTGCGACCTATAAGATCTTTTGTGTGTGACCATGCTTCTATTTAATGTCCCAGAAAATCCATCTCCTCACCGAATCGGATGATTTCCTTGGGAGACTTACCTCTGATATCTGCGGGTGTCAGTTTCACACCTCCCAGCAGCGTAAGTCTTTTCTGTGCCAGTGCTTTGCACTCGCAGAGTAAGTGCACGGTGGTTTCATCTGCTGATGCACAAAGCCTGCAAATAGGTGAGTTTTCCTTACCAATTTTTTGCAGGTGGTATCTCACTTCGCAATGTCCAGTGAGTAGACCCGTGAGTAGTCGTATTTCGTTCTTAGAGAGCGACAGGATGAGCTGCGTCTTTGTTTTGGAGAGCGCAATAAGCTGTTTGGCTTGTCGTTGGCCTGGAATGCTCTTCCATGCAGTAGGCCTCTATCTGCCTATTCTCCCATTTATCGACTTCTTCCCTTATTAGGGATGACGACATCCCACATGTGGGCTCCGGTCCAATAAATGTTGTTTGAGCTCCTTTTTTCGCGAGGGCATCCGTTTCTTCATTTCCCTCGATACCCTGGTGGGCAGGTATTCACATTAAAGTGAGTTTGTTGCTCTCAGCCAGCTGTATGAGTGATTTTTTGCAGTTCCAGGTGGTTTTTGACTTACAATCATAGGCCTCCAGGTGCCTTAAAGCCGCCTGGCTGTCTGTGGCAATGCAAATTCTTGCTCCTTTGTACTGCCTGGATAGGCATACCTGGGCAGACCTCTCCACCGCCAGTAATTCGGTTTGTAGAGTGGACAGAAACTTTCCCACAGGCAGTGATTCCCTATACTTCGGGCCATATATGCCTATCCCGGCTCCTTCCTCTTTTACGGATCCGTCTGTGTACCAGATCATCTTGTTTTTTTGCAGCCGGGCCACCCTCCGGGCGCTTTCCTGGCGGTCATTTACGACCACTTCATAGGTAGCCCCGAAGTCGTACTCAACTGGCATGAAATCCCTTGGGCTCGTGAGGAACTGCTCCCTTATATTGGTAGAGCTTGTGGTACATTGGGAGGCAGGAGCTCAGAGAAATTAGTCCTGTTGTTGTCCAGTGAATGATCGAACATGGCAGAAGAAAACTGAGAGCCATCAAAGATAATGGCCCATCTTCAATATGTTGAATATGAATTTGGTATTGTTATAGATGATGATAGTTTTTGATATATCAAGTTGCAAAATTAAAACTATCAAAAAAAAGTTATAAGCTTTTAAAAAAAATTCCCAAAACTTTCGGACCATACGTTATCATCATTTCGGAATCCTACTGTAGCACGCAGAAATGTTTTAACGTCAAAACCAGAAACCGCATCAAAACTGCCGAGGTCTAGCAAATGTTTCCTATTTCCAAGATCATGGGCTCTGTTCTGTACGTCCTACATCTTAATAATAATAATAATGACTTATTTGTCTTTATTGATTTTCCAGAATAAAGTAGGTATAAGAAATAAAAATAAAAATGAAATAAACAATGAAAAATCAAACTTAGGGCGAAGTTCAGATGGGTGCACAATCACACCCCCTGCTCTACCACTTAACCCTAAACCTTTTCATCTTGGCAGTTGAAAGTCATTACCGCTCCTTTTACCCTCACTCCCTCAGCCGCTTGAAGCGGATCCTTGGATTTTGGAAATGTCAATGGGCTCAAACCAAAGTACATTATTTTAGCTTCCGAAAGAGACCAAAATGGTAAGAATCCTGATTTCGCAACACTTATTTTACCAATTCAACACCGTCCTTTAATAATCTGTAGCTCGTTGTACCCTCTATTACTGCCTGGTATACCCTGGCCTGGATCGCCTTCGGAACTTCTCAAGGGATTCCGAAACAGTTTGTTGCTGGACTCTGTTAGGAATTGAATCAAGCATGTTCGTGCAATTTTTTTTTTGTTTCATTCGCAAATTGGCGAAGTGCAAAAGCGAGGAAAGAGGTCCCTGAACCTCATATCGGCATGGTTGTCCCGATCTGCATTTTTAATCGGCTCAAGAGAATGTAATCTTTCCTAAGTTCCTTCCGTTCCTGAACATAATAGGTATGAAGATCATGAACTACATGCTGAACATCTCTCTATTGAACTTTCTTTGAACTGAACTCGTCCTACGCAAGGCGAAAACCAACAGATCTTGAAATTGAGAGCTCTGTTGTTGAAAAGCTACCAGCATATCTCAGTACAATAATAGGTATTGATGGAGATCTCCAATCTCCACAATTTGTTGCCGGATGCCCAGAAAAATACTTGGCACAGCTTTTGCTTTGATTGAACACTACACCTGTATTTCCCCACCTGCATCGCGTCGCGTTATCTCTCATCTGTTATGCGAATAGATAAAACCAACAGGCCCGAGTAATGTACAATTCAATATGATTTACGACGCACTTATCGCACAATTTGTACTTATTGGTGTCGTGTTTTGTGCCTTATAATTTATTCACAAACTTGTTTTCATTATAATTAAAGAGCCGCGTGCATTCGGTGACTGATGAAGAGTTATCCCCGCGCACAACCGCACATCTTACAGGTTTACCCTACTCTCCTCTCTTCTCACAAAGCAAGAGTTGTGTTGATCTTTATGAAAAATGCATTCGCGCGCAGATATTACAAGAAAACAACCACCAATTACTGGTGCGTTTTTCCTTCGGGATTGCATGAACATAACTCGTTTTTAAATCGTCATCATTAGATGATCTTAGATAACCTGCTCCTCCCCATGCGATGGGATAGTCTGTTTTCCTGCTTTTTATCCAGCTCACGTCATAATTAACCTACATCGGTGATTTAAAACAACAACAGGTATTTATTGTTTCAGGACCAATTACCACCTATGGGCGCGTCGTGAATGGGCACTTTGAAAACAGGTGTCGGTGCCAAACCATTTAGGCTAAACGGTAATTAGCCTGAAACCCCGGGATATCGATAAAAAACGAACGCTTAGTCGCCGAATATAACATCTCTACCACTTCACATGCTCACACAACTCAACACCTGTAATGTAAATAAGCATTCAGAGATTGCATTTTTCGGCCAGCATTTCACCAACTCACGTATCAGCTTTTCCTGCTGCATTGTGCATTGTGTCCATCGGCGTATACTAACGCAGTAATTCAAGTCAAACTACAACACTCACTCGCTCACATTCACGACGATGTAGAAAACCAGAAAAACAAGGAAGACAAATAAATTAAATTATTTTTCAAGTGTCAAAACTGTCAATATTCTTATGATTTGGAGTAGATACTGTCAACTGTCGAGTGCTACTGCGCTACTGCGCTGGGCTGTGCGCTGGGTACCTATTTGTCAAGGCCCCTTGGACCACCATGTTTGATTGCGTTCAGCGTCTTCTGGTGGCCGCTCATTTTCGCCAATTGCTAATCACCGAATTTGTTTTTTTTTCAGTCTTGCTCTGCATTGAACATATTATGTATATTTATTGATATTTCCATACCAATACGTTATCACAGACATTTTTCGAACAGCTCTGTTCCGAGCTCTGTTCTATATTTTCCTCACTGACTGAGCAGACATTGTTAGGTCCTAGTTCCAACTCTATATTACTCACACTTGAGCTTTATTCATTTGAAATTCCAGCCTAGATATGCATGGACCACCTGGAGTGTAAAAACTAATTATCTGCCCACACGCAATCACCGCCGCGGCGCCGGCGTCTCTTCTCCCGACCCCCCTTGGCGCTGCCCTTTCGACCGAACGGCACTCAAAAGCGCGTCGATGGAATTAGACTGTGCGCACGTCGCGGCGTCGTTTGCATACCTTTGATGGTAATTCCATCATCAGAGCTAACGAGTTGCATGAAAGGGAAACACCACCAACCAAGATTACCATTTCCGCGTCTCGCGTCTGATGAGCTGGCTGCCGCCGAGAGCCGGAAAGCAAAGCGAGCCGAGCCAAACCATAACCTAGACCAACCCGACGCAAAGCTTCAAGAACGCGCAAAAAAAAACCGTAGGATATATCTGCACAGCCAGGAGCGTAATGTGGAGATTTACAATTTTTACACCCGCCGCGCCGTCCGCTTGCTTCAAAGAGATGATCATGCTAATGCTACCACCCGTGGTAGTTTCCTCGGTAATTTACCAATTACTCACCTATTAGCGGGAAAGAATTCAAACTTAAGACTTGCTCACATCACAATAATCAATGTGATCATATCCAGAAGAACCCAGATATCCTCTAAAATGCTTGAGTAGGTCTGTTGTTTGAAAAAGATAAACCTTGTTTTAATCACAGTAGCAGGTAGGCAACCCCTTATACGCAAACTCAATTCAAATTTATCTGAATCACATTTATTTTCCCGGCCTTAGTTTAATTGGTGAACGTTTAGTGTTAATTATTTAAAATTAATTCTTGAGTAGGTGACTGCCTGTTGACAAAAATCAATCGGCCTTAGACCAAAATATCTTGATGCAAAGTTCAGCTCAAAAATATTTACAATATCAGGACGATTACACGGACGGTTTTGGATCGCGATCCCAGCCACTTTCCATAGTATCAGTCAAATATTCTCAGAACACAAATATTATACCCGTTTGGCCATCAGACCCCTTCTGAAATCCGCGAGCCAAAAATACTTATGTGAACGCTATCACCCAATGGGCATTAACGGATTCAACCTCAGTGGATATTTAAGAAAGTCTGAACAATAACATTTGTAGGCCAGACAAATGCCCCCCATGAAAAAAGTTCGTCTGTTAAGTGACGACCAAAGTCATTAACCAACTTGGCGAGGAGTACCCACTGTTACACAACATATTGAAAATGAACTCTGGAAACACATTATTTTAGTATTTTTAACATAATATATTGTTGTTTTTATGAGACGAAAGAAATTAGTTCAAGTAGACATCCGACCAGATCATTATCCGATTTGTTCTGTTCCGGCGTTCTATAATCTCAAAACTGTGTCGCTCATTTATTTCAGGTGTTATTATGCTCTGTTAAGATTCAGCCCTTCATCATTCATTGCACTTTAGACCAGCAGTAGGATGGCTTTTTTTATAAGCAAGTAGAACCATCAATACACAGTGAGACTTATAGCCAGTTCCACCAGCGAATTTAATCATTGTTAGCTAATTGAGAGATTTTCTCTGGTGAATATTGGCTTAGTGACCACTGGAAACACAAGTTTCACGAAATATTATGGGAAAATGTTTAGACCACAACAGCTTGTATGCATTTTCCATAGTCATTCAACCAGCACTGATCTAGAATCCATCAGAGAAAATGCCTTAATTAGCTAACAATGATTAAATTCGCTGGTGGAACTGGCTATTAATCCATGGTATTTAGAGGAAAAGAAGGTTAGAAAAGTTGAAGACTCGGGTACATTTAGATAGCGACGTGAGACCCAGCACCCAGGAAGCTGTAAAAGTCAACAAATCATCGGCAGTCGACCCTATGAGCCAAGAGTGCTGAGAGCAACCGTCGGCCATGGGAAACAATCTCTTATAAAACAATTGGAAGCCACCCGCCAGGAGTAAGCGGCCCCTAAGAATACTGAGGGTAATGAGTGTCCATGGAAATAAGAATGCATTGCTAATAAGAACCCTTCTGGAATACTCTCACTGCACATCCAAGAAAAGGTTCAAATGCGAGACAAGACTTCGATTCGCATTTGAAGAAAACATGCCCTTTAGTTGTCAGCAAATTATACTTGGATGTTGACGAAGCCTCTTCAATTCAAGAAAACATTGGGAGACCAGATCGAGTGGGGCCTGCTACCAAAGACTCTCTTCATATTCATATGTTTGCTAAAAACACGTTTTGACTGACCGATGAGCCGTATTTGGCTCACAATTAGTGCATGTCAAAAGTTCTGTGTCCGTATGTGGCTCACATCTTAGTGAATTTAAATAGCGTTTAATTTGTGTGCTCTGGATATTGGCGAGTTTCAAGATCGAATACGCCATCTGACGGCCAACGTGTAAACGACGTTTGTGCACGGATCAACTGCAGATTTGTGTGGGCTCTTATGAGCGTTGCGGTGTTTGGGGACTTCATTTGATTCCATCTGACTTAACGCGGCGTTAATTTTTTCCAAAAAAGTACGTGAGCCACGCACGTTTCATTATCTTGAATATATTAGGTGTCGTCGATTGCAAAAGCATTGCATTTTTAAATAAGGCAGGCACGTGTACGACGACTGGCAAGCAAAAGTGGCATAGAATGGAAGGTGGCAAGATAGATAGTGACAAAAAGTGGCGGAGAATTAGTTGTGTTTCCGAGTGCGAGTCGCGCTGTGGAAACCGGAAAAAGGAAGAGTTACATTTTCACCGTTTCCCGTCGAAAGCAAAAGACGCAAGTTGGGTAGTCAAAATGACAAACAAACTCGGCACTGTGGAAAATATGACTACGAGAAAAGCCTGGGAAGTGTCGCTGAAAATGGGAACTTTATATGGCTGCATCGAAGAAGCACAGCTGCGATATTTTTGCATGTCGCGGACTGGCCTGCTTTGCAAGTGCATTTGAACGTTCCAATTTCACAGGAACTGCTACTACTATTTTTTTTTTTATTTCATTCCCAGTTACCTAGTGAGGAGATTCATACAATGCGCTTGTTTGTAAACACAATTCAAATATGTCTATGTTTAAATTGATGCTTGATTCGGTTCGCTTTCGACCACACAACACAAGAAATTGTGACTTCAGAGTCTCTTCTCCCATCACGATACATCGAGAATCCGTTGAGTCCATCAAGTTACTCAAAACCTCCATAACACTCAATTGCGCTTCTGCCATTTTTGAGTTCCACCGTAATACTAATTAACCACGTTTCACGTCTGGAGGACATTAAAAACCGCTTACTGATGATGAGATTTTTGAACGCGCGGGCAACAATCCGTGCTCTATCCGACATGTTTGTTTACATGCGAAGCGCATCAGCAGCGTCACCATCGGTAATGTTACTCGCCAATAATCATCAGTAATATCACAAGTGCTTAGATTTTCACGATAATTTTGGCCAGGCAATCGCCTCGTGGGTATCAAGGGACAACCAGCCTGAGTTAAACGCTTGGCCAAAATTATCTTGAAAAATCTCGAGCACGAGTGATGTTTTGATGATTATTACAAAAAGAAAAGTCCGAAGTGACAGCTGTCAGATTTTGATGTTAACATCCTTTTGATTCCATTGCTATTGACACGCGAGTGCTGATTGTAGCGATAAATGCCCGACTCCGTAGGAGGAGGGCATTTATCCAGGGACAATCAGCCCGAGGGAAACGCCTGGCCAAAATTATCTGGGGAAATCTCGAGCACGAGTGATATTTTGAAGATTATTACATAAAAGAAGTCCGAAGTGACAGCTGTCAGATTTTGTTGTTTACATGAATTTCATCCCGTTGCTATTGACAGTGGGATTTAGATAAGTGAATATTATCCTTGTAGGTCTATAATAATCAAGGGCGTTGTATGTAATAATATAATCAACAGTAATATCACAAGTGCTTAGATTTTCACGATAATTTTGGACAGGCGATCGTGAGTGCTGGTTGTAGCGATAAATGTCCGATTCCGTAGGAGGAGGGCATTTATCCAGGGACAATCAGCCCGAGGGAAACGCCTGGCCAAAATTATCTGGGAAAATTTCGAGCTCGAGTGATATTTTGGTGATTATTGCAAAAAAAAAGTCCGAAGTGACAGCTGTCAGATTTTGTGTTTACATCAATATTATTACGTTGCCATTGACAGTGGGATTTAGATAAGTGAATATTATCATTGTAGGTTTAATGGCGGCCCCGTGGCGCAGGCGGTTCTGTGACTGCCTGCGGTGCGGGAGGCCCCGGGTTCGATTCCCGGTGGAAAGTCTGGGTGTTGTGTTGTCCAAAATGGCACTTTTCTATGTAAACAATTGTGAAATGAATAAACGGGCAAAACTCCTATGGCAAAAAGCCGATAAGGAGAAAAACATTTATTATTATTATTTATTATTATCATTGTAGGTTTAATAATCAAAGGCGTTGTGTGTAATAATCAACAGTAATATCACAAGTGCTTAGATTTTCACGATAATTTTGGTCAGGCGATCGCGAGTGCTGATTGTAGCGATAAATGCCCGACTCCGTAGGAGGAGGGCATTTATCCAGGGACAATCAGCCCGAGGGAAACGCCTGGCCAAAATTATCTGGGAAAATCTCGAGCACGAGTGATATTTTGAAGATTATTACATAAAAGAAGTCCGAAGTGACAGCTGTCAGATTTTGTTGTTTACATGAATTTTATTCCGTTGCTATTGACAGTGGGATTTAGATAAGTGAATATTATCCTTGTAGGTCTAATAATCAAGGGCGTTGTATGTTATAATCAGTAGAATTAGTATTGATACGTTACTGATAATAATTCAGTGTATTCATGAGGCATTCCAGCTCATGGGACGTGTCAGGTCGGTCTATAGTGTGGTATGAGCTATATATGGCTCATAGTCATAAGGACTCAGGAGTAACCAGTACTGAAACATTAGCATCCACATAAATAAGCGACAAAACTTGAAAAAGAGAATTACGTTTTTTTTTTATAAAAATACAAATCCCTGGTCTGCCCTATCGCTGGCTTATTAGACTCTACTGACTTGCAGAGTGAAACAAAGACCAATGTACGGAAATAGCATAGGGAAAACGATTCGAGGGACTGTGTTTCTCGTCGCCATCGGCCGATCGCGGCCTGAATCGCAGCCCACTGGAATCATGTTTAAATCAGACAGCCTCTAGGAAAGGTTTATTTTTTATTTGCTTTACTCATGTCGATCTTTCATACTTTATTTGGTTCGTGATTATTATTTTAATTTTGTTTCTCGTTTTCTAACCAAATTTACCTGAATCTTCTGTATCTGTATCTTCCGAACGGTTCAACATACCGAGTTCGTTCTTTTGCTGTGATTTACCGCAGGGGGGGAGATGGACGGGTTTTGTCTCGCAATTGACAAGTTTACAAGATCTATCTCTACTAAATTCAATTGCTGATATCCATGCAGATGAATGATAACATTGGAACGGTTTTAAAAAAAGATCCACCCACCAATAATAATTGCAATAAATTCAGCTTAGAAATTAGTTTTGGGAAATGTGAGGAATTTTCCCTCATTCGATTGACGCTGAAGCGCTTTCCAAATTTGTTTTTTCAACTGAAGGCATTAAATCGTTGTCCTTATTTTGTTCTCGCATTGACATTCTTTCGTTTTTTTGCCATTTTAGTTGGCCCCTATTTTGCACTTTTTTCGGCAGACAGGTTTAGCCGAAGGCTAAGACAAAAGAAAAATCCAGGAAAATGACGTCCTCATATGTTTTGAGATTTTTAAATATTCCGACTTCGTCATGGTGCAACTTTTAAGTCCAGTTTCTTTACCGTGTGTATAAATTTTGCTTTGCTGTATTTCCGTGGCCATTGCATCAAAAATGTTTAGCCCGACGTCTGCCCTAGTCGCAGACTTTCGGGACACCCGGTTCTCGTTTCTAGTATAAAAAACAGAGTAAATTTCGAAAAATACGGCCCTGTTCCGTGCTAGGTGAACATCAGGCCTATTTGCGTTCTTGAATATAAATATCCCAGACGGCAGATGTGTACATTCGCCAATGCATGAACGGGACAGTTTTTATCCTGTGCCATTTATTTCAGGAGCGGCATCCTGTCTGACGGTCAGTTTTCCCTGAACCGGGCCGGCACTAGTAAAGCCGGCGGCATGGAGCAGTAGTGGAGCGGGCCACGTTTTTATAACCCATGGAAAAACGTGGACTTTTCACACCGGAAGTTCTTTCCGGAAATCCTTCCGAAACATTACACAAATTGCCGTGATATGTTTTTTCCCGCATGCGACTCGACTGACCCTTCTTCTCTCCCTATACCAATCGTTCCATCAAGAAGGCGCTCGTGTTCTGCACTTCCAATTAGTGTTTCCCAGTGTGTCCCGCGTGGTTCCGTTTTAATTGGGATGAACCTTTAAATAAATACCGTTGATGATGATTATGCTGCAGGGAGCTACTTGTGGCGCTTTGACAGTTCTTGTTAACCGCTTGAAATAAAGCCGTGCTATTTTTGTGTTAAGTAAGCCAAGATTCTTTTTCTTGGGTTTCTTCGAGTTTTGTTGCTGTTGCTGGTCTTGTTTGTGTTTCGTTTTTTGTCCATTTAAAATAATGTTCTCTCACTTAGCCACTTCATTATAGCGGTTAAGATATGGTTTTATCGCAGTCATTGTGGTAATTGCCACGTTGAGAGCGCTAATTACGATTTATTTTGATCTAAATTATTGCGCCGGGTGTTAATTTTAAATGCTAACTCTGGAGCTGCTTGAAGGTCGGAGGCTGTCGTCTGTTTCCATTTCGGCCTCCACTCTCACTGTCAGTTATAAAACTTCACAGTTTTTTGCAGTTATCCGGGAAATACAGACACAAATTCAGTTTTCTGCAGCACAGCATTATGTGAATATTTTAGCTCTTTAGATTTTAGTATCATTTCCATGATTTTTTTCTACAGATTTTCGCAAAAGATGCAGATTTAATGTATGCAGATTTAATACAATCAGTCTGCTAAAACATGGAAAGTTATGAAGCCCACGTCGCTGTACTGCAAAAAAAAAGAATTTCTAACTTGCTTTTCTGAATAAAAGGCTGTGTAACTGCATAATTATTGTGTAACTGGGTTGCCCATCCACTGATGATTATTGATTACATACCTAATGTCAATGTCTCATGTGCTGTACTATTTTCACGAATCAAAATATCTGATGCCCATATACTTGATGGGAATTTTACAGTGATTTTATAGACCAATATTTTCTAACCGGTGTGAAGACAGCAAACTCGAGATAGCAGAAATTTTTCCGAAGATTCCCGAACGACCAGTGGCGTACGTCCCGTCCAACAAATCCATCCTGACAGACGATGCGAGGCAACCGATCAGAATTTATACTTTGGACAACAAATAATATGACAAGAAGTTTGAAAAAATTGACTTGCGCTGAAGGCGCTTTCCACCCCGAACGCAAAGTTTTCCATTTATGCGCATATCTACTTCGCACTTTGACATTAAAAAAATCATAACTCAAAAATGCCACCTGTGATCCTTTATTCATAAACGTGATTTGTAGAGCAGACTGGGAGCTATCGGAAATCGCAAAAAAATCGACTTGCACTAGGGTCCCCGGGGGTTAAAATCCACCGCGAACGCAAAGTTTTCACATTAATATACATATCTACTTCGCACTTTGACATTGAAAAAATCATAACACAAAAATGCCACCTGTGATCCTTTTTTCATAAACGTGATTTGTAGAGCAGACTAGGAGCTATCGGAAATCGCAAAAAAATCGACTTGCGCTGGGGTCCCTGGGGGTTAAAATCGACCCCGAACGCAAAGTTTCCACATTTATGCACATATCTACTTCTCACTTTGACATTAAAAAAATCATAACTCAAAAATGCCATCTGTGATCATTTTTTCATGAACGTTATTTGAAGAACAGTCTAGGAGCTATCGGAAATCAGAAAAAAATCGACTTGCACTAGGGTCCCCGGGGGTTAAAATCCACCCCGAACGCAAAGTTTTCACATTATTACACATATCTACTTCGCACTTTGACATTGAAAAAATCATAACACAAAAATGCCACCTGTGATCCTTTTTTCATTAACGTGATGTGTAGAGCAGACTGGGAGCTATCGGAAATCGCAAGAAAATCGACTTGCGCTAGGCTCCCCGGGGGTTAAAATCGACCCCGAAGGCGAAGTTTCCACATTTATGCACATATCTACTTCTCACTTTGACATTAAAAAAATCATAACTCAAAAATGCCATCTGTGATCTTTTTTTCATAAACGTAATTTGTAGAGCAGACCAGGAGCTATCGGAAATCGCAAAAAAATCGACATGCGCTAGGGTCCCCGGGGGTTAAAATCCACCCCGAACGCAAAGTTTTTACATAATTACACATATCTACTTCGCACTTTGACATTAAAAAAAATCATAACTCAAAAATGCCATCTGTGATCATTTTTTCATGAACGTTATTTGAAGAAGAGTCTAGGAGCTATCGAGCTATCGGAAATCAGAAAAAAATCGACTTGCACTAGGGTCCCCGGGGGTTAAAATCCACCCCGAACGCAAAGTTTTCACATTAATACACATATCTACTTCGCACTTTGACATTGAAAAAATCATAACTCGAAAATGCCATCTGTGATCCTTTTTTCATGAACGTGATTTGTAGAGCAGTCTAGGAGCTATCGGGAATCGCAAAAAAATCGACTTGCACTAGGGTCCCTGGGGGTTAAAATCCACCCCGAACGCAAAGTTTTCACATTTATACACATATCTACCTCGCACTTTGACATTAAAAAAATCATAACTCGAAAATGCCATCTGTGATCTTTTTTTCATGAACGTGATTTGTAGAGCAGACTAGAAGCTATCGGAAATCGCAAAAAAATCGACTTGCGCTAGGGTCCCCGGGGGTTAAAATCCACCCCGAACGCAAAGTTTTCACATTTATACACATATCTACCTCGCACTTTGACATTAAAAAAATCATAACTCAAAAATGCCATCTGTGATCCTTTTTTCATGAACGTGATTAGTAGAGCAGACCAGGAGCTATCGGAAATCGCAAAAAAATTGATTTGCGCTAGGGTCCCCGGGGGTTAAAATCCACCCCGAACGCAAAGTTTTCACATTAATACACATATCTACTTCGCACTTTGACATTAGAAAAATCATAACTCAAAAATGCCATCTGTGATCCTTTTTTCATGAACGTGATTTGTAGAGCAGACTACGAGCTATCGGAAATCGTAAAAAAATCGACTTGCGCTATGGTCCCCGGGGGTTAAAATCCACCCCGAACGAAAAGTTTTCACATTTATACACATATCTACCTCGCACTTTGACATTAAAAAAATCATAACTCGAAAATGCCATCTGTGATCCTTTTTTCATGAACGTCATTTGTAGAGCAGACTAGGAGCTATCGGAAATCGCAAAAAAATCGACTTGCGCTAGGGTCCCCGGGGGTTAAAATTCACCCCGAACGCAAAGTTTTCATATTTATACACATATCTACTTCGCACTTTGACATTGAAAAAATCATAACACAAAAATGCCACCTGTGATCATTTTTTCATAAACGTGATTTGAAGAACAGACTAGGAACTATCGGAAATCGCAAAAAAATCGACTTGCGCTAGGGTCCCCGGGGGTTAAAATCCACCCCGAACGCAAAGTTTTCACATTAATACACATATCTACTTCGCACTTTGACATTGAAAAAATCATAACTCGAAAATGCCATCTGTGATCCTTTTTTCATGAACGTGATTTGTAGAGCAGTCTAGGAGCTATCGGGAATCGCAAAAAAATCGACTTGCACTAGGGTCCCTGGAGGTTAAAATCCACCCCGAACGCAAAGTTTTCACATTAATACACATATCTAGTTCGCACTTTGACATTAGAAAAATCATAACTCAAAAATGCCATCTGTGATCCTTTTTTCATGAACGTGATTTGTAGAGCAGACCAGGAGCTATCGGATATCGCAAAAAAATCGACTTGCGCTAGGGTCCCTGGGGGTTAAAATCCACCCCGAACGCAAAGTTTTCACATTTATACACATATCTACCTCGCACTTTGACATTAAAAAAATCATAACTCGAAAATGCCATCTGTGATCTTTTTTTCATGAACGTGATTTGTAGAGCAGACTAGAAGCTATCGGAAATCGCAAAAAAATCGACTTGCGCTAGGGTCCCCGGGGGTTAAAATCCACCCCGAACGCAAAGTTCTCACATTTATACACATATCTACCTCGCACTTTGACATTAAAAAAATCATAACTCAAAAATGCCATCTGTGATCCTTTTTTCATGAACGTGATTAGTAGAGCAGACCAGGAGCTATCGGAAATCGCAAAAAAATTGATTTGCGCTAGGGTCCCCGGGGGTTAAAATCCACCCCGAACGCAAAGTTTTCACATTAATACACATATCTACTTCGCACTTTGACATTAGAAAAATCATAACTCAAAAATGCCATCTGTGATCCTTTTTTCATGAACGTGATTTGTAGAGCAGACTACGAGCTATCGGAAATCGCAAAAAAATCGACTTGCGCTATGGTCCCCGGGGGTTAAAATCCACCCCGAACGAAAAGTTTTCACATTTATACACATATCTACCTCGCACTTTGACATTAAAAAAATCATAACTCGAAAATGCCATCTGTGATCCTTTTTTCATGAACGTCATTTGTAGAGCAGACTAGGAGCTATCGGAAATCGCAAAAAAATCGACTTGCGCTAGGGTCCCCGGGGGTTAAAATTCACCCCGAACGCAAAGTTTTCATATTTATACACATATCTACTTCGCACTTTGACATTGAAAAAATCATAACACAAAAATGCCACCTGTGATCATTTTTTCATAAACGTGATTTGAAGAACAGACTAGGAACTATCGGAAATCAGAAAAAAATCGACTTGCACTAGGGTCCCCGGGGGTTAAAATCCACCCCGAACGCAAAGTTTTCACATTAATACACATATCTACTTCGCACTTTGACATTGAAAAAGTCATAACTCGAAAATGCCATCTGTGATCCTTTTTTCATGAACGTGATTTGTAGAGCAGTCTAGGAGCTATCGGGAATCGCAAAAAAATCGACTTGCACTAGGGTCCCTGGGGGTTAAAATCCACCCCGAACGCAAAGTTTTCACATTTATACACATATCTACCTCGCACTTTGACATTGAAAAAATCATAACTCAAAAATGCCATCTGTGATCCTTCTTTCATAAACGTGATTTGAGGAGCAGACTAGAGGCTATCAAAAATCGCAAAAAAATCGACTTGCGCTAGGGTCCCTGGGGGTTAAAATTGACCCCGAACGCAAAGTTTCCACAGTTATGCACATATCTACTTGTCACTTTGACATTAAAAAAATCATAACTCAAAAATGCCATCTGTGATCATTTTTTCATGAACGTTATTTGAAGAACAGACTAGGAGCTATCGGAAATTGCAAAAAAATCGACTTGCGCTAGGGTCCCCGGGGGTTAAAATCGACCCCGAAGGCAAAGTTTCCACATTTATGCACATATCTACTTCTCACTTTGACATTAAAAAAATCATAACTCAAAAATGACATCTGTGATCCTTTTTTCATGAACGTGATTTGTAGAGCAGACTAGGAGCTATCGGAAATCGCAAAGAAATCGACTTGCGCTAGGGTCCCCGGGGGTTAAAATCGACCCCGAAGGCAAAGTTTCCACATTTATGCACATATCTACTTCTCACTTTGACATTAAAAAAATCATAACTCAAAAATGACATCTGTGATCCTTTTTTCATGAACGTGATTTGTAGAGCAGACTAGGAGCTATCGGAAATCGTAAAAAAATCGACTTGCGCTAGGGTCCCCGGGGGTTAAAATCCACCCCGAACGCAAAGTTTTCACATCATTACACATATCTACTTCGCACTTTGACATTAGAAAAATCATAACTCAAAAATGCCATCTGTGATCCTTTTTTCATGAACGTGATTTGTAGAGCAGACCAGGAGCTATCGGATATCGCAAAAAAATCGACTTGCGCTAGGGTCCCTGGGGGTTAAAATCCACCCCGAACGCAAAGTTTTCACATTTATACACATATCTACCTCGCACTTTGACATTAAAAAAATCATAACTCGAAAATGCCATCTGTGATCTTTTTTTCATGAACGTGATTTGTAGAGCAGACTAGAAGCTATCGGAAATCGCAAAAAAATCGACTTGCGCTAGGGTCCCCGGGGGTTAAAATCCACCCCGAACGCAAAGTTTTCACATTTATACACATAGCTACCTCGCACTTTGACATTAAAAAAATCATAACTCAAAAATGCCATCTGTGATCCTTTTTTCATGAACGTGATTAGTAGAGCAGACCAGGAGCTATCGGAAATCGCAAAAAAATTGATTTGCGCTAGGGTCCCCGGGGGTTAAAATCCACCCCGAACGCAAAGTTTTCACATTTATACACATATCTACCTCGCACTTTGACATTGAAAAAATCATAACTCGAAAATGCCATCTGTGATCCTTTTTTCATGAACGTCATTTGTAGAGCAGACTAGGAGCTATCGGAAATCGCAAAAAAATCGACTTGCGCTAGGGTCCCCGGGGGTTAAAATTCACCCCGAACGCAAAGTTTTCATATTTATACACATATCTACTTCGCACTTTGACATTGAAAAAATCATAACACAAAAATGCCACCTGTGATCATTTTTTCATAAACGTGATTTGAAGAACAGACTAGGAACTATCGGAAATCAGAAAAAAATCGACTTGCACTAGGGTCCCCGGGGGTTAAAATCCACCCCGAACGCAAAGTTTTCACATTAATACACATATCTACTTCGCACTTTGACATTGAAAAAATCATAACTCGAAAATGCCATCTGTGATCCTTTTTTCATGAACGTGATTTGTAGAGCAGTCTAGGAGCTATCGGGAATCGCAAAAAAATCGACTTGCACTAGGGTCCCTGGGGGTTAAAATCCACCCCGAACGCAAAGTTTTCACATTTATACACATATCTACCTCGCACTTTGACATTGAAAAAATCATAACTCAAAAATGCCATCTGTGATCCTTCTTCCATAAACGTGATTTGAGGAGCAGACTAGAGGCTATCAAAAATCGCAAAAAAATCGACTTGCGCTAGGGTCCCTGGGGGTTAAAATTGACCCCGAACGCAAAGTTTCCACAGTTATGCACATATCTACTTGTCACTTTGACATTAAAAAAATCATAACTCAAAAATGCCATCTGTGATCATTTTTTCATGAACGTTATTTGAAGAACAGACTAGGAGCTATCGGAAATTGCAAAAAAATCGACTTGCGCTAGGGTCCCCGGGGGTTAAAATCGACCCCGATAGTACGTATGAATCCATAGTTGGGAGTTACCATGCCTGTAAAAGTTTGGCCACCCTTTTGAATTTGTTCTTTGGGACCCTTAGAGACATTTAAGAAGGGTGGCCAAAATGAGTCTCTGGGAAGTTTTCTACAGGACACCGGAAACAAGATGGCGGCTCAAAAATATCGGAAACAATTATAACTCGGCCTTTAGTTGACCTACGAATGAAATTTCAAAGGTTATATTCATATTCACCCTTTTTTGAAGAGCATAGATAATAAAAAAAAATAATGTAGGGTAACAGCACCAGTAAATGAGGGAACTACATTTTTTCCCAATATTTTGCAACATTTTTTTCTTGACTGCACTGACTGCACCTAATGTAATGTACAATGGTTTTTAAGGCCTTTGAAGGTAATTTAAACATTAGACAGGTGGCCAAAGTGAGCCACCGGAAAGTTTAACACAAGGCCCCGAAGACAAGATGGACGACAAAAATATCGAAACTAATTATTATAATTCGGCTTATATTTTATATTCGACCAACAAATGAAATGGAAACGATCATCAAGGTTTCACCTTTTGTTGATGAACATGATAATTACCTAAAACTCTCAATGTAGGGTAACAGCACCAGTAGTGAATGATAAATTTCTAAAAAAAGTCGAGTTTTTTTGCAATTTTCTTTTTTTGAGCAATTTGAATCAGAGTAACTCGGGTCCTTTCGACTCTAAAATGAATACAGCTATTAGCCATTGTATACACAGATTGCTGTATCGTTTCAGTAATGAATAAATATTGTCACGATGTCTGAAATAATTCAAAAGTGCAGGTAAGCCAAAAAACAATGAATTGAGGAGATGTGCAAGGAAGTGAAAGATGAGTGAGAAGTAGGGAAAACTGACTCACTTTAGGGATATCGAGTTAAGTAACACTGACATCTGAAACGAGGCGGAAGATATTTTGAGCGAAAATGAAGAAAAGGCAGACAGGTGGAATTTTCCCATTGCAAGTGGTAGGTATCCCTACTACTTGCAATGGGAAAATTATATTGGGGACAAGAATAATTAGAAAATGCATTAGTAGGTACTGGAAAAAGTAAGAAAAAAGGTAATATATGGAAAACAGTAAAGAAAAAGAATAATGGAATAGTAGGATACCTTTTGGGACATTAAGGACTAGTTCGAGATGTACTTTAGGCGGGGGGATAAAGAGGAACAGAGGTAGACCCAGGTTAGATCACTGCTCCCAGACAAGCAATTGGGGATGTAGGATATTTGATATTCGACCTTCAGGGGAATACGTAGGTTAGCACAGGATAGGAAGGGATGGAGGTACACAATACGCATGTAATTAGTCTTGGAAATGGGAACTTGGTGATTATGATAATGATAATGATGACTGTTTTGATCCCCTCGTGCTATAAAACGAGCGTTTAGTTAAGTTCCAATCATTCGTCCTTTGGTTGAAGATTTTGTTCACTTGTAGCTGATTATGATAATTATTTCATTCTTGTTCACTTATGACAAGAAATATCTGACTTGTGGGATTTCATAATTCTGTGTACATGGCGTATAAGCCGATAGTCTAGTAATTGTTATTTCCAATCCCGACATTTTTCATGCATGCATGCGGTCATTGCCGAGGGAAGAAGGAAGAACGCTCCAAGTATTGAGAATAAATGCGGAATGCGACCATTCACTGGTGCTGTTACTCTACATGCAGATTTTGAAATCACCTTTATTCATAAGCAAGAGATAAAACAATAAATAACCAGACTAATTGCGATCGTTTTATTTATATCGTTTAATAAATAATCGTTTTAATTTTATTCGTAGGTCGAATATAAGCCGACTTAACTATAATCCGATAGTTTTGACCATCATCTTGTTTTCGGGATTCTGCAGGGAACTTCCCCGAGACTCACTTTGGCCCTAGGCAGGACAGAGATACACTAGGTGCAGTCAGTGCATTGCTAAAAACTCGTTTTTTTTTTTAATTTAATCATTCACTACTGGTGCTGTTACCCTACATTAGGAGTTTCAAGTAATTATTATGTTCATCAACGAAAGGTAAAATACTGATGTAACTGTTTCCATTTTATTTGTAGATCAAATATAAAATATAAGCCGAATTATAATGGCCTTGTGTTAAACTTCCCGGTGGCTCAGTTTGGCCACTTGTCTAAATTACCTCCAAAGGCCCTAAAAAACAATTGTACATTACTTTAGGCGCAGTCAGTGCAGTCGAGAAAAAAGTTCAAAATATTGGGAAAAAGTTCCCTCATTTACTGGTGCTGTTACCCTACATTATTTTTTTTTATCTATGTTCTTCAACAAAAGGGTGAACATGAATATAATCGTTGAAATTTCATTCGTAGGTCAACTAAAGGCCGAGTTATAATTGTTTCCGATATTTTTGAGCCGCCATCTTGTTTCCGGTGTCCTGCAGGAAACTTCCCAGAGACTCACTTTGGCCACCCTTCTTAAATGTCTCTAAGAGTCTCAAAGAACAAATTTGAAAGGGTGGCCAAACTTTTACAGACATGGTAACTCCCAACTATAATAACACAAAGATTCATACGTACTACGAAGGCAAAGTTTCCACATTTATGCACATATCTACTTCTCACTTTGACATTAAAAAAATCATAACTCAAAAATGACATCTGTGATCCTTTTTTCATGAACGTGATTTGTAGAGCAGACTAGGAGCTATCGGAAATCGCAAAGAAATCGACTTGCGCTAGGGTCCCCGGGGGTTAAAATCGACCCCGAAGGCAAAGTTTCCACATTTATGCACATATCTACTTCTCACTTTGACATTAAAAAAATCATAACTCAAAAATGACATCTGTGATCCTTTTTTCATGAACGTGATTTGTAGAGCAGACTAGGAGCTATCGGAAATCGTAAAAAAATCGACTTGCGCTAGGGTCCCCGGGGGTTAAAATCCACCCCGAACGCAAAGTTTTCACATCATTACACATATCTACTTCGCACTTTGACATTAGAAAAATCATAACTCAAAAATGCCATCTGTGATCCTTTTTTCATGAACGTGATTTGTAGAGCAGACCAGGAGCTATCGGATATCGCAAAAAAATCGACTTGCGCTAGGGTCCCTGGGGGTTAAAATCCACCCCGAACGCAAAGTTTTCACATTTATACACATATCTACCTCGCACTTTGACATTAAAAAAATCATAACTCGAAAATGCCATCTGTGATCTTTTTTTCATGAACGTGATTTGTAGAGCAGACTAGAAGCTATCGGAAATCGCAAAAAAATCGACTTGCGCTAGGGTCCCCGGGGGTTAAAATCCACCCCGAACGCAAAGTTTTCACATTTATACACATATCTACCTCACACTTTGACATTAAAAAAATCATAACTCAAAAATGCCATCTGTGATCCTTTTTTCATGAACGTGATTAGTAGAGCAGACCAGGAGCTATCGGAAATCGCAAAAAAATTGATTTGCGCTAGGGTCCCCGGGGGTTAAAATCCACCCCGAACGCAAAGTTTTCACATTAATACACATATCTACTTCGCACTTTGACATTAGAAAAATCATAACTCAAAAATGCCATCTGTGATCCTTTTTTCATGAACGTGATTTGTAGAGCAGACTACGAGCTATCGGAAATCGCAAAAAAATCGACTTGCGCTATGGTCCCCGGGGGTTAAAATCCACCCCGAACGAAAAGTTTTCACATTTATACACATATCTACCTCGCACTTTGATATTAAAAAAATTATAACTCAAAAATGCCATCTGTGATCCTTTTTTCATGAACGTGATTTGTAGAGCAGACCAGGAGCTATCGGAAATCGCAAAAAAATTGACTTGCGCTAGGGTCCCCGGGGGTTAAAATCCACCCCGAACGCAAAGTTTTCACATTAATACACATATCTAGTTCGCACTTTGACATTAGAAAAATCATAACTCAAAAATGCAATCTGTGATCCTTTTTTCATGAACGTGATTTGTAGAGCAGTCTAGGAGCTATCGGGAATCGCAAAAAAATCGACTTGCACTAGGGTCCCTGGGGGTTAAAATCCACCCCGAACGCAAAGTTTTCACATTAATACACATATCTAGTTCGCACTTTGACATTAGAAAAATCATAACTCAAAAATGCCATCTGTGATCCTTTTTCCATGAACGTGATTTGTAGAGCATACCAGGAGTTATCGGAAATCGCAAAAAAATCGACTTGCGCTAGGGTCCCTGGGGGTTGTAGAATACGTTCATGAAAAAATGATCACAGGTGGCATTTTTGTTTTATGATTTTTTCAATGTCAAAGTGCGAAGTAGATATGTGTAATTATGTGAAAACTTTGCGTTCGGGGTGGATTTTAACCCCCGGGGACCCTGGCGCAAGTCGGTTTTTTGCGATTTCCGATAGCTGCTAGTCTGCTCTACAAATCACGTTTATGAAAAAAGGATCACAGGTGGCATTTTTGTGTTATGATTTTTCCAATGTCAAAGTGCGAAGTAGATATGTGTATTAATGTGAAAACTTTGCGTTTGGGGTGGATTTTAACCCCCGGGGACCCTAGCGCAAGTCGATTTTTTTGCGATTTCAGATAGCTCCCAGTCTGATCTACAAATCACGTTTATGAAAAAAGGATCACAAAAGGCATTTTTGTGTTATGATTTTTTCAATGTCAAAGTACGAAGTAGATACGTGTATTAATGTAAAAACTTTGCGTTCGGGGTGGATTTTAACCCCCGGGGACCCTAGCGCAAGTCGATTTTTTTGCGATTCCCGATAGCTCCTGGTCTGCTCTACAAATCACGTTCATGAAAAAAGGATCACAGATGGCATTTTTGAGTTATGATTTTTCTAATGTCAAAGTGCGAAGTAGATGTGTATTAATGTGAAAACTTTGCGTTCGGGGTGGATTTTAACCCTCGGGGACCCTAGCGCAAGTCGATTTTTTTGCGATTTCCGATAGTTCCTAGTCTGTTCTTCAAATCACGTTTATGAAAAAATGATCACAGGTGGCATTTTTGTGTTATGATTTTTTCAATGTCAAAGTGCGAAGTAGATATGTGTATAAATATGAAAACTTTGCGTTCGGGGTGAATTTTAACCCCCGGGGACCCTAGCGCAAGTCGATTTTTTTGCAATTTCCGATAGCTCCTAGTCTGCTCTACAAATGACGTTCATGAAAAAAGGATCACAGATGGCATTTTCGAGTTATGATTTTTTCAATGTCAAAGTGCGAAGTAGATATGTGTATAAATATGAAAACTTTGCGTTCGGGGTGAATTTTAACCCCCGGGGACCCTAGCGCAAGTCGATTTTTTTGCGATTTCCGATAGCTCCTAGTCTGCTCTACAAATGACGTTCATGAAAAAAGGATCACAGATGGCATTTTCGAGTTATGATTTTTTCAATGTCAAAGTGAGAAGTAGATATGTGCATAAATGTGGAAACTTTGCGTTCGGGGTCGATTTTAACCCCCAGGGACCCTAGCGCAAGTCGATTTTTTTGCGATTTCCGATAGCGACTGGTCTGCTTTACAGGTCACGTTTATGAAAAAAGGATCACAGGTGGCATTTTTGTGTTATGATTTTTTCAATGTCAAAGTGCGAAGTAGATACGTGTATTATTGTGAAAACTTTGCGTTCGGGGTGGATTTTAACCCCCGGGGACCCTAGCGCAAGTCGATTTTTTTGCGATTTCCGATAGCTCCTGGTCTGCTCTACAAATCACGTTTATGAAAAAAGGATCACAGATGGCATTTTTGAGTTATGATTTTTTTAATGTCAAAGTGAGAAGTAGATATGTGCATAGATGTGGAAACTTTGCGTTCGGGGTCAATTTTAACCCCCAGGGACCCTAGCGCAAGTCGATTTTTTTGCGATTTCCAATAGCTCCTGGTCTGCTTTACAAGTCACGTTGATGAAAAAAGGATCACAGGTGGTTTTTTTGTGTTATGATTTTATCAATGTCAAAGTGCGAAGTACATATGTGTATTAGTGTGAAAACTTTGCGTTCGGGGTGGATTTTAACCACCGGGGACCCTAGCGCAAGTCAATTTTTTTGCGATTTCCGATAGCTCCTGGTCGGCTCTATAAATCACGTACATGAAAATAGGATCACAGATGGCATTTTTGAGTTATGATTTTTTTAATGTCAAAGTGCGAAGTAGATATGTGTATTAATGTGAAAACTTTGCGTTCGGGGTGGATTTTAACCCTCGGGGACCCTAGCGCAAGTCGATTTTTTTGCGATTTCCGATAGCTCCTAGTCTGCTCTACAAATGACGTTCATGAAAAAAGGATCACAGATGGCATTTTCGAGTTATGATTTTTTCAATGTCAAAGTGCGAAGTAGATATGTGTATAAATATGAAAACTTTGCGTTCGGGGTGAATTTTAACCCCCGGGGACCCTAGCGCAAGTCGATTTTTTTGCGATTTCCGATAGCTCCTAGTCTGCTCTACAAATGACGTTCATGAAAAAAGGATCACAGATGGCATTTTCGAGTTATGATTTTTTCAATGTCAAAGTGAGAAGTAGATATGTGCATAAATGTGGAAACTTTGCGTTCGGGGTCGATTTTAACCCCCAGGGACCCTAGCGCAAGTCGATTTTTTTGCGATTTCCGATAGCTCCTGGTCTGCTTTACAGGTCACGTTTATGAAAAAAGGATCACAGGTGGCATTTTTGTGTTATGATTTTTTCAATGTCAAAGTGCGAAGTAGATACGTGTATTAATGTGAAAACTTTGCGTTCGGGGTGGATTTTAACCCCCGGGGACCCTAGCGCAAGTCGATTTTTTTGCGATTTCCGATAGCTCCTGGTCTGCTCTACAAATCACGTTTATGAAAAAAGGATCACAGATGGCATTTTTGAGTTATGATTTTTTTAATGTCAAAGTGAGAAGTAGATATGTGCATAGATGTGGAAACTTTGCGTTCGGGGTCGATTTTAACCCCCAGGGACCCTAGCGCAAGTCGATTTTTTTGCGATTTCCAATAGCTCCTGGTCTGCTTTACAAGTCACGTTGATGAAAAAAGGATCACAGGTGGTTTTTTTGTGTTATGATTTTATCAATGTCAAAGTGCGAAGTACATATGTGTATTAGTGTGAAAACTTTGCGTTCGGGGTGGATTTTAACCACCGGGGACCCTAGCGCAAGTCAATTTTTTTGCGATTTCCGATAGCTCCTGGTCGGCTCTATAAATCACGTACATGAAAAAAGGATCACAGATGGCATTTTTGAGTTATGATTTTTTTAATGTCAAAGTGCGAAGTAGATATGTGTATTAATGTGAAAACTTTGCGTTCGGGGTGGATTTTAACCCTCGGGGACCCTAGCGCAAGTCGATTTTTTTGCGATTTCCGATAGTTCCTAGTCTGTTCTTCAAATCACGTTTATGAAAAAATGATCACAGGTGGCATTTTTGTGTTATGATTTTTTCAATGTCAAAGTGCGAAGTAGATATGTGTATAAATATGAAAACTTTGCGTTCGGGGTGAATTTTAACCCCCGGGGACCCTAGCGCAAGTCGATTTTTTTGCGATTTCCGATAGCTCCTAGTCTGCTCTACAAATGACGTTCATGAAAAAAGGATCACAGATGGCATTTTCGAGTTATGATTTTTTTAATGTCAAAGTGCGAGGTAGATATGTGTATAAATGTGAAAACTTTGCGTTCGGGGTGGATTTTAACCACCGGGGACCCTAGCGCAAGTCGATTTTTTTGCGATTTTCGATAGCTCCTGGTCTGCTCTACAAATCACGTTTATGAAAAAAGGATCACAGATGGCATTTTTGAGTTATGATTTTTCTAATGTCAAAGTGCGAAGTAGATATGTGTATTAATGTGAAAACTTTGCGTTCGGGGTGGATTTTAACCCCCGGGGACCCTAGCGCAAGTCGATTTTTTTGCGATTCTCGATAGCTCCTAGTCTGTTCTTTGAATCACGTTCATGAAAAAATGATCACAGGTGGCATTTTTGTGTTATGATTTTTTCAATGTCAAAGTGCGAAGTAGATATGTGTAATTATGTGAAAACTTTGCGTTTGGGGTGGATTTTAACCCCCGGGGACCCTAGCGCAAGTCGATTTTTTTGCGATTTCCGATAGCTCCCAGTCTGCTCTACAAATCACGTTTATGAAAAAAGGATCACAGATGGCATTTTTGAGTTATGATTTTTTTAATGTCAAAGTGCGAGGTAGATATGTGTATAAATGTGAAAACTTTGCGTTCGGGGTGGATTTTAACCCCCGGGGACCCTAGTGCAAGTCGATTTCTTGCGATTTTCGATAGCTCCCAGTCTGCTCTACAAATCACGTTTATGAAAAAAGGATCACAGATGGCATTTTTGAGTTATGATTTTTTTAATGTCAAAGTGCGAAGTAGATATGCGCATAAATGGAAAACTTTGCGTTCGGGGTGGAAAGCGCCTTTAGCGCAAGTCAATTTTTTCAAACTTCTTGTCATATTATTTGTTGTCCAAAGTATAAATTCTGATCGGTTGCCTCGCATCGTCTGTCAGGATGGATTTGTTGTACGCCACTGGTCGTTCGGGGATCTTCGGAAAAATTTCTGCTATCTCGAGTTTGCTGTCTTCACACCGGTTATTTTCTAGACGTTTAAAAAAATCACGTGAATTCTCTTCTTGGCGTTACCGGAGCGTAATATTTTCTCGTCAATGAATTTTTAATGCACAGTGTACGCTCACCTCACATAAACACGATAACATTTATTCAGCACAAATAGCTAGCTGCTCGAGGATCCCGTGATAAATTCAATCCCATCAAGGAAAATGTTTGAAAAACGGCAATTTGATTAAAGACTTAATAACTCTATTTCTCCGGTCGACTTTTATTATTTCTTCCTGCCTGATTAGATTTGCACGTGTTGATGGTAAACAATTTCTGTACGGCGCGATTGAAAATTGTAATTGACATTTTTCAACGACAAAACGAAACCCCAAGAGTAATCTTGATGAGTTTATGATAGCAACGTGGATTATTGAATTATGTATCTATCAGTCTCCATCTACACTACATGTACCAGAAATATAAAACATATAGCTGTTCAGCCATGAGATGATGTAACGGCTTTTTTTCAAATCAATTATTGCAATGTTTTATGTGAAATAACCATAACTGGATGTGATGGTAACTGTACACAGCGTGCGGCCGCATTACTCGAAAATATTATTCTAAATTTCATAACTTGAAAAATAATGCGTTTTAATAAGAACTTGTAAAATCAAATTCTATTGCAGAGCGAACTTATTTCCATATCCAAAATGAATCGTCCAGCAGGGTTCAAAAGTCGAAATTAAACAAGTTAGTATGCCTCCACCTTCGTGAGCTCAGTAGCGCATTTTCTCGAAGAGGCATTATTGTGAATGTAAAGAAATTTGGTTACAGGAGAAACACCATTTTTGCCCACCCCTTTCAATCGAAACTCATTGTGATAGTTTGTTATCGGAATGGGGTACTTGCCATTGAAATAGATTTGAATGAAATTTTTTCCAATAATCAAAAACAAGGTTTGTTTTACATTTATCTCTTACTTTGGGGGCGGCGTGTGGGAGCGGCAGCATTTGGCGAAGAAACTCTTGCACAGTTTGAGTTGGGAGTTTCTAAATGTTTGAGGTAACATTGACATCTAAATCAGTGAAAATTGTCGAAAAGTTGCACTTTTTTCTTTTGGGGGCGGAAGCTGGAGGCGGCGCCATATCAAAAGTAGCCTATTCTTTCCCATTTTCAGTCAGCTATCCATATAGCGGGAGATTTAGATCGCTAGATTGTAGATTAGAGGTGGTCGTTTAGTCTCGGAGGATCTTTGCTGCACTGCGATCTAAAAGATCTTTTGTGATCGCTATGTCTTCGGGCTTGTGTTTTTCATTTATCTCTTTGGGGGCAGCGACTGACCAAAAGTAGCCTATCCTTTCCCATTTTCAGTCAGCTATTCATATAGCGAAAGAATCAGATCGCTATGTCTTCGGGCTTATGTTTTTCATTTTAAATTAATTGGGAGCGGTTTTTAGCAGTTTTTTCATGTCGGCGACGCATATTGAAAATGAGATGTTCCTGGGCTCACGTTTATAAGTGGCAACTATGTATTATTGATAAAATGAGAACACCAGACCATTAGGTCTGGGGGAAATTACAGTATCATGCTATTTCAAGTTGATCGGGGGCTGTTTCTAGGGATGTCCAACTTCGATTCGATTCATACTTGAATCGATTCAATGGAAACGATGCATCTGAAAAGTTGAATCGATTCAACTGTATACGATTATTTAGTGAATCGATTCAAGCTAATGTGATTGTTGTTTCGATTATTACGCACGCGACAACACTTGTTAATGCCGAAAAGCCGTTCAATTTTTTTGTCATTTGTGTCGAATATTGATGAAAAATCACTTATTATTGTCAACATTATTATTATTCCGAAATTTTTTTCGCCAGGGGCATCATCCATTACACCAAAAACCTAAACAAGTTTGCCCCGCCGAACTGAATGCACTAAGATCGATTCTTTTCGATGCATCGATTCATTTCATACGATTTTTTAATCGAATCAAACTATTGATTACGATTCGATTCGATTAGCACTAATCGATTCACCGACAACATTTGGACATCCCTAGCTGTTTCCTCTATGTTAGCGGCGCAATATAGACATTCAATATAGCTTAGCCCAGCTTTGGGAGTGGCAGCTATGTAACAGCGAAAACATCAGAAAGCTAGGGCATCTAGTTTGCGAGGAGCTCGGGGAACGGACATTTTCTATGTCGGCGGCGCATATTGAAGATGGAATGTTTCTGGACTTACGTTTATAAGTGGCAATAACTATGTATTATTCATAAAATGAGAACACCAGAGCATCAGGTCTGGGAGAAATTGCGATATCATGTTATTTCAAGTTGATCGGGGGCGGTTTTCTCTATGTTGGCTGCGAATATTGACATCCAATATAGCCTAGCCCAGCTTTAGGAGTGGCAGCTATGTAACAGCATGTAACAGCAAAAACATCAGAAAGCTAGGGCGTTTAATTTGCGAGGAGTCCGAGGAACGGACGGACGGACGGACAAAGCGGCTGCAATAGCGATTTCCATCAAGATGGAAAATGCGCTAAAAAAGTATAATCGTGAATCGTATACCTGACGTTTTATTGTAGTAGCTCTCTCTTTCCCTTGTACCTATTGTTGGTATTGTTTGAGGAATTCAGCATGTTTCTAAGGTCCAGGAGGCAGTGAATTTTTTTGGTACTTATTCTCGCAGTCAGCAAACATAGATAGGATTGTTCAGTTAGGATTGGATAGGATTCTCACTAATGAAAATGGTTCTGCTAACAAGACTACTCAGCCAGACTTACTTTTTTTAAATGGAGATAAACCAGACTTCTTTTTGTAAGATTTATGATCTACTCTAGTACATTTAAAAGATTCATGCCTGGGAAAATAAGTTTACTCAGTTGAATTTTTCCACCAATGGAACCCACTGGAAAATTTTTGCCAGACTGCCTCACTGCCTTCTGGACTATAAGATCAAATACTTCGACAAAATTATAAAAAAAAATTAGCTCTAATTCCGATCATAAGAAAATTTATAACTTGAAGCAAGCGTAACGCTGGGTGTTTGTCACCTTGACTCGTATAAAATATTGGTTTATGAATTCCACAGCACCTGGTTCAAATTTCAGCTGTGTCAATATTTCGATGATTTGGGGATCCACCCGAAAGAAAATGCGCTACTGAGTCTCAAACCCAAGAAAGGCATAGCATGTAGTACACCACCCCAGTCGGGTGATAACTCGGCTGCAGCAACGCTCAGCGCTGTCAAAAGTTGGATGGGAGACCACCTGTAGGTGGTGCCAGTAGGCGAGCCGCTGCCATGTCTCATCTGATTCTAGGCCGACTGAATCTCCTTCTAAAGTGGTCCTAGGCAGCCTTCTTTCCCTCCGAGTGTACCATGTCTGCAACCGACAGTACGACATTGTGTAGAGGGAAATCGGCAGCGGAGTCAGGGAGGCTGACGAAGTCAGGAACCTACTGGCGCAGGGTGTGGATGTGTCGGACATCCGCACCCGCGGTTCGGGGGTCAAAGCGAAGTTTAAGTTTATGGAAACTTAGTCCTACATATATATCTGATCGAACTATCAGAGAATTCGACTGATAATTTGACGAATGCACGACCTTTGCTAAGTTGACTCTCAATCCAACCCTGGATTCTCCCAGGAAAACAAGCATCAACATCAAATTTTAACACGCCGAATTTCACAAGACTATTAATTTTTCAAGAATTCATTTCGTAATAGCGATCACAACAAGCATACCCGTATCCCGTATACGCTGCGTTAGAAAGCTTATAAATATTTCATCTCCACCGAATCTTACGGAAGAAGCAATCCAATGTTTATTTAAATAAAAGATAAATACCTGTCGTAATTTATTTAAGAACAAATCACATAATAAACGATTTAGTACTGAGACGACGATTTATTTCGAGTCGCGCGGCCAAGCTCTCTGGTGCTGAAAGAAGAAGCACTGCCTGCTGTTAACGATCCCTCTCTGTTCAAAATGTCTTTGAAGCGAAACAGGTGGCATTCCTGCAGTCTTAAACGGCATTTATTGTTATACCTACCCGACTGATAACGGAACCTTTTCGTATCGGCGATTTATTTGTTCAGGATGCAAAATGTGAGTCAGATAGGGAACGAAAGATAAGAGGTATACAAGGACCTTTAAGAGAGCGGCAACAAATGGCAAATAACTCGTCTAAAAGCCAGGAGATTAGAGCTTCGATGCCAAATTGAATTTTATTCTTCGTCCCGATTAGCATGGGATTTATTCTCTTCTAAACGAGGTCGCCGATGCCGCCACTACAGGGTGATTTATTTCGGAGAAGACACGCGAATTATTTGACTGTATTGTGTAGAGCCTCGGACCTCCGGACCTTCGCGCGAGCGTGCTGTGCTTCTCCTCTTTGATTGCCGGTGGTGGTAGTGGTAGCGCTGTAAATCACCATTTTTCTACGCACGCTCGTAATTTACTTGTACGACATGAAAGGGGCTTGTTAGTCTCGTCCAGAAAAAATCCCAATACGTTCCTGTTAGCTTCTAACCTTTGCTGCTTTGAGCGGTGATTTAAAATTTCCATAAATATCACTTAAATGCTGATCGTAAATGGACAATTAGTCGGGTGATTTAGGTACGCGGGCATCGTGAAGAGGTGTAATGAATGAACGGCCAGTCAAACGGTCGTAATTTACATTAGAGCAATGAGCAATTATAATGCATTCTGCATTGAGGACTACTAAGGACGATGAACAAGGATGGGTAAATCAGTATTACTTGAACTTAGTTTCAGAAAAATTGATCGGCCGATTTGGAATTTAGTATGAAAAGTTGATTTTCAAATTTCAACTTTTGAACGCTTGTAATACTATGAGCTAGATAAATGGCTGTGAGTAAAATAATTTACTAGTCTCGATGGTAAATGCATCATTCCTGCTTCGGGCTAGAGCCTCCAGGCGGAGCCAAAGTTCGACTACCAAAATTACTACGATTTTTAACACCGAACATCGTCCGATGTGTATAGTATAGACAATACAAATAGAAAAGACCATTATGTCGTCACGATTTTTACGGTTGCGTAGGAACCAGGCGAATCCATCATTCAAAAAAAGGTTTGCTGATTTTTGATGCCCCAATATCCGTGACGACGGTGGTGATAACATATTTATGGTATTCTCTATTTGTATTGTCTATACAATAATACTGTTACGATATCTCGCGTACGGACGATCGATTTAAAACACACACTGTATTTCTGCGTACTACAATAATACACGCCAACAATTATTTACTTGGAATATCGCTGTGATTATCGCTCGCTTATTCGCTCGCTGTCTCTTCCAATTCAATACTGCTCTGAGCTGCCGGCTGATACCTTATAGATGGCCTCCGAATAGTGTTCCCGAACTTTCTGTCTACTTCCAGCAAATTCCATAGTGGTCCGGCATATGCGGTTTCTAGACCATTCCTGAATAATCACACATATTACCCGTATAATTCTGCCGGGTTCTGAAACAGCGCCTCCGCCAAAATGGACAGATGTGCCCTGATCAGGCATTGGAGTCTCCATTCAGTTTCACGTACACGAACGCTCTGGAATGCACCAGATCGCTCCATACTTCTACACTACGATCTAATGGATGGAAGAATCCAGAAAGATCGAGTGTTTACCAATATGTACGGGATCGCCGCTCGTAACAATACAGTCTGAATGTGTACTTATACTGACTTCTAACCTTCGTGGTGACTCCGACAGCCGATAGACGATGAACCTCTCACGCTAACACAAATAGAAAAACCTCGTAGAAAATCGTCGTTATTACGTTACTTTTTGTCGAGGGTAGTAAGGTAATCAGTCACGAAAATGCTCGTCAAAATGTTAGCAAAAAAACTATCAAGCTTTCAGCTTTTCTCCATCCCGTCTGAGAAATGCATTTTTTGCATCAGACTTTATGATTTATTGATTTGCCACGCAATCTCGCACTGGACAAAATAAACCCACATTATCTAGCATACTTAGGTTCATAACAATTTATTGTCGTTAATAAATAATTATCCGTGGTCATACTCATGATTGGTCCTCCATAATTCGATTGTGGCGTGGTGCGCCCAAACTCCATACAAATTGGATCACATGCATGAATAATGAGAAAATAGAAAATACAAGACATGAATTAAATATTTCATAACAAAAATGTGCTCCTATCCGAACGTCGTATTTTTTTGTTATCTTCATTCTCATAACCATTATGCATATAAATGATTAAACGCTTGAATTGCCTATTGTTGGAAGACGGCAGCCGGAGCCCGGCTCCCGAAGAATGTTAAGAACTCGCGCGACATTTGATGAATCTATTCCATCGTTTTTATTGCTCCATTCAAAATGATTTTATTATGAGAACTGCACTGGGGTGTCCCATTTGAATCGTCATGTAGCTCTGCGAGGACATCAGTCACGTCGCTTCAGAATGGAGTGAAATGAAAGTTAATATTTTACAGTTTTTGCTCACGTGGCATCCTTCACTAGCTGGATTTTGCAAATCGACTAGTTTTTACTTCGTACAAAGCAGTTCTCGAAAAAGTTTTGTGCTCTGCCGCCACTTGAGCTACAGAGCTTTATGCAAGATAAACTTGCCACTGGAAGAAATGTTAGTTTTCCTACGACCACCTACGAAAGTGACCCTTTCACACGCTCTGGTAGGCCCGAAAGTTGTTAATTACGTCAACCTACCCAACCTGTGCGTTATGAGCCGTGCGTTATTTTAATTCACGAAAACGACGATTTAATCACAATTTCGAAAAACCGGCTTTCAATACCACCCTAACTCAGATTCACAAGCAAACCAACATAAATTCGCACCTACAGGACTGGCCTCAGTCATGTACTCTCAACCGATGGCATGGGTTTGACATGCTTATACAGGTGTCCCGAAAATACACCGACAACGTTCTAGGACAGCTTCCTCTCATAAAAATAAGAAAAAAAGTTCCTATAAACATGGGCCCGGGAGCTATAGGCCCCTAAAGGTGGGACCCTGAAGGTGTTTGTCTATTTAATAATTCCGAAACCGTTCAAGGAAAATCAATCAAACTTGACACATTTGATAACCTTCTTATGTCTAACCAAACTCAAATATCTCGTAAACGGTGCATCTATCGAGGTTGAGCAGGGGGACCTTTTTTTGGTAGAAAGCACCAATATTCTATAATTTCTTGTTAAATTTGGAAACAATTCACATTCAAAGAAGTTAGGGTTATTTTTACCCCCACACCTCAGCTTGACCCACCCCTGGTAAATTATTGTGAAATTAATCTTGCCTCATTTTGTTGGGCATAAAAAGGTTAGTGGATGTGTCAAGTTTGATTGATTTCCCTTGAACGGTTTCAGAGATAATGAATAAAAACCATCTTCAGGTAATAAAAATTGAAAATTGTGAAAAAAATTTAATTTTTGAAAATTTGAATTTTTGAAAATTTGAAATACATACACATTTTCTTTATAAATCCATTTAAAATTACCTTTACTTATGTAATTATCATTTATCTACGTTTACAGAAAAACACGAAAATGACGTCTTAATTTGAATGTAATTTTCTCCCGGTCGTAGTAAAAATAGTGTACGTAACTTGCCGTAAAGTGTCTTACTTTCATTCGTGTGATTTTTGCACTCGGCTGCGCCTCGTGCTTTAACTTGCACACTCATGCGTAATGTATCACTTTCCGTACTTGTTACGTGATGTACTATTTCCTACGACCACTACCGTAAGTGATGAATACCGCATAACTAGGAACCTAAGTACGTGAGTCCTTACGCATAGCGTGACATATTCTGTGAAGTAAACCGCATAGCGTGCGGTAATGGTAGAGCAAATCGCACAGTTAGGGAATTTATGTTTCTTATGTCGGGGACTTGAGAGTACTAGCTGGGGAAATTTTAATCAAGAAACCTGGAAGACATTTTCAAATTATTTAGATTGCAAGATTAAAAAATGGGAGCGTCTTACGGGAAGCCTTCCGTGCCTCCGTATCACCTTTTACACCATAAGGATAAGCCAGGCTATCTGAATATATACAATAGCGAAGGCATGACCATAGAAGTGAGATGTATCAATAACAAAATCGTGCAGATATGTATCCATAGTAAAGTCATTGGGAATTTCTTATTTAAATTTTAGCTTGCAATTGTAGGACTAAGTTTTCACTTGATCACATTGATTTCATGAGAATTAAAGAAAGATTCAAAATATAAGTGCGAGAAGTGAGAGTGAGAGTGCCCTCAGTCGTGAATGATTTGGGAACAAGTACCTACGTGTGAAAATCTGACAGCCTTGTCAAGCATCAATTTCATGACAGGCAGGCTGCTCGATTCTCAGGTAATACACTGAATTTCTGTTCAAATAAATTTATTTTGTAGAGAATCACGTTCACGCTCGATACAGAAACCCAGCTATCACCACATCAAATAGAGAATTGAATGAATAATCGATTTATGACGTGCTTTTCGGACTGACAAAAAATTTCTTGCACTTTGTTTACAACAGTCAACCAGCGACCTAGCAGACAGGACTGCATTTCCTTTATCATTTTTGAGTTATGTTTTCTGGAAAAAGACTTTCTGTTTTTTCAACCGATGGAACCAGTGGGCGCGCTTTTCGTACACGTTGTATGGACTCGACCATCATCATATGGCTACAAACGCGGCGAACAATTATGAATTTCAATGCGCCAACACCTGCGCACAAGCTGCGAACAGAGGGAACATGAGGCCTATACAACAACTTATGATCCGGCCACAATGGAAAATGGCACATTTCCTTTAAAAATAGCATCATCAATGACGGGCATAATTACTTGCTCAGCAGTGGCTCTCAAACTTCGCAATTACGATATGTTTTTCTATATGTCAAAAATATTACCTGATACAGGTTTTGAGGTATAAGAAGTAAATTAGGTAATTCAAACGGAAACATATAAACACGTCGATTTTTATATCGAGGGGGACATATAAAACATACATTAGCGATTTTCTATCTTCTGCCCCCTTGCCCCCCACCTACCCCAACTTTGAAATTTCAAATGACATTACCTATTTTGCGATACATTTAATTCAACAGAATTAAATACTTTTCCTGAAAAAATACTTCTAAAATTTTTAACCCCACCCCTCTTCCCCCCTAAATTCTCTGAGTGTCCAATTAAATATTCTTGACCTCTCAATTCTCTTCAATGCAGTCAACGTCATCCTGCACAGCATCGAAAGAGAAAATTTTCTATGGAAAAAGTGCCACCCAAATCTACCCCTTTGCTCCCCCCTCATCACCTAAAAAATCTAAAATGACAATACCTACTTTGTGATACATCAAATTGAAGGGAATTGAACTCTCTTCCTGTACACAATTTTTTATAAATTTTCAAAACTCCCGTTTTCCTACTAAAACACTTGTCCAGTAAAATGGGAGAGGGGTTAAAAATTTCAAAAATATTGTTTTTAGAAAGAGAATTCGATTTCCTTTAATTTGATGTATCACAAAGTGGGTGGTATTATGTTAAATTTCAAAGTTGAGGTGGGAGAGAGCAATGCAGGGTCGATTTGGGTGGCACTTTTTCCACCGAAAATTCTCTTCTATTCAGCTATTCAGCTATTCTATAAAGCTATTCAGGATGATGCTGACTGAACTGAAGAGAATCGAGAGGTCCAGAATATTGAAAGGGACACTCGGAGAATTTTTAGGGAGAAGGGGGGTAGAGTTAAATTTTTTTTAAATATCTTTTTCAAAAAGAGAATTTGATTTTCTTCAATTTGATGTATCGCAAGGTAGGTAGTGTCATGTGAAATTTTATTTTTGGGATGGGTGGGGGCGAGGGGGCTGTAGATAGAAATTTGCCAATGTATGTTTCAGGTGTCCCCCTCGGTATAGAAATCGACTTGTTTTTGCTCGAAGAAATATTGACTAGGAATCGGGTCTTATTGCAGGTGGATAGATTTCAAATGATCATCCGGTATATGCAAATGTAAATGCAGGGTGTCAAATTCGAAACTTACAATTGCCTGTAAGTCTGAATCAAGGGCAGATATCGAAAATCACCAAAACTTTTTCGACAGAATGGAGGAGGAACCATAATAGTGAAGTCAGTGACTCACCCCCACGCAGTGTCTGAGCCCCAGCCCCTTCCACTATTTTTTTTTAAACGGCAACCGCCCACTTGTGATACATTATTGAAAAGTCCTTGAAAAATGCTTTTCATTGGTGCCAACTATTCAATAGTTTGTTTGAATAGTTTTCAAATAATTTGGAAGAAAAAACTGTCTAATGGTCTAACTGTCCCTGGTTTACATTGATTTAAATGAATTCACTCCACAATTAATCAAATTTCAACTACCTCAAACCAAAGAGTAAGGCCGAATGTTCATAATAAGTGTTCAAAATTATTGCCGTTGTTTTCAAGGCAATAATTAAGCCTTTTCTGGAACAACGTTTTCGAAGATTCTCTTGAAAGCGCGTGACATTATTCCGCTAATTCTACGCCGCAGTTCTTCAATCGCCTAAGGCTGAGTTTTGAAAACAACAGATTTCAAGTGATTCCACAGAAAGAAGTCTGGAGAAGTCAAGTCTGGTGATCTGGGAGGCCTTTCAATGGGTCCTCTTCTGCCAATCCACCGATCTGCATAATGATCATCTAACCACTGACTAGCATAGTGAGGTAGAGCTCCATCTTGTTGCGAATGGGTAAAGTCTTTGGTCCAATTAGGGTTTCCATCGAGGTCCATCTGATTTTTCTAATACCTGAACTATTAGGAGCTCGATTGTGGTTTCGAACATCTCTGCATAAAGCGCACTATTCAAATTCCCGTCTATAAATATTGGGCCGATGGTTGCGTTTCCCAGTATTCCCGCCCAGACATTGAGTTTTTCGGGGTACTGGGTATGCCCTTCTTGGAAAACGTGAGGATTATCGTCACTCCAGTAGCGATCATTTTGTTTGTTCACATGACCATTCAAGTAAAGAGTCCATTTGTCACTGAAACAAATGTTTTTCACGAGTTGAAGCTGCAGAGATTCGTTGCGTCATAGCTTCACTAAACTCAATCCGCCTATCAGGATCATCATCCCCAAGTTCCTAATATTTCAGGAATTACAAAATCAGATGGATCAGATGGATCAGATAGAGTTTCAAGGTGGAGGGGGCTGAGGCTCAGACACTGAGTGGGGGTGAGTCACTGACTTCACTATTGTGGTTCCCCGTCCATTTTGTCGAAACGGTTTTGGGCGATTTTTGATATCTGATTTTGTTTCGGGCTCACAGGCAATTGTAAGTTTTGAATTTGACACCCTGTATAATATATTGAATGCAAATTCGAAGTTTCCACAGGGTTTTGAGAACTTCTACCGTTCCACCGATGAGGCACGCACCCATGCCGGGGACATTTGGGCACTGGTATAGCGCCTGGTATGGCACTCCTTCGATACACTCAGGTCAAAATTTAGGCAAAATGAAAAAGACTTTGAAAAAAATCACAGTCCGCTGGTTTAGGGACTCACCTTGACTCTCGAACTTAATTTATGTGTACCTAGAATAGGAAATGGCTTTTAAATCAAGTGCCCACCACCGCATGGGTGGGTGATCACACCTGAAAGCTTTATGGCCCTATCGCTGTCGTGTTCCGAAGATGCGGTAGAAACCGTAAAATTAAACGCCGCAATAAAAGGCGGTATGACCAATAGATACTCGCCTAATCCTTTTCGAATTATTCCATCTGATGCTGTCTCAAAATCTCAGCGGTACACGCACTCCTACGCACTCTTCCTCATAAGCTTTGTTTGTGGTTTTAATATATTGCACTCTCGGTGAAGAGCTGTAAATAAAGGTGTGAATGCCGCCAAGAATTTGTACAGCCATAGCCCATCGGAGAACTAGAAAAAAAATCCAGGGTACAAGAAACCGAGGTGTCATCGAGCCCCCATAATTTACGGTTCCGTAACCGTAAAAAATCAAGAGTATGCCGTGGAGGGTCCTCAACTTCTTGTACTATGTTGAAGGGCAACGGGGAATGAGTGCACTACAGGTGAGCCGCGGGGGTCTACGAGGGCGGATTTGGCGCCCCCAGAGCGAACAATGGGCCCAACAAACAAGAGCTTGTTGTACAAGAGACTGCATCTCGGGGTGAATTTATTAGTCTCGGAGGGACTTGTTATTTTTTCCATTATTCAGTCAATTATACGCTTGTAACGAACGCCAAAGAATACTAATCATTACAGAAAAATCACCACCCCGTAGTCGGTAGGTAAGTACATAACGGGCGCACCTTGATTATTCCTGTTTTGTTTGTGTGTGGGAAAGTCATTAATTCTACATCCGAAGCTCGCGTCTCGGATAAAAATAATTACAGAGTAAAGATAGAAAGACATAACATCATAAGTTATGGACTTGTGATATGAAAATTAAAAAATGTTATCTAGATTTTGGACAAGGACAATCAAGAGCTACACGACTCAATTATTTTAATGTCTTTCATACGTGAGTGAAATGGGAATAACACCGTAGGTTCGTAGGTATGCCACTGATGCGCACGTGCTCGATTCTATTTCTTTTTCCGCCACGATTTCATTGTTACACTATCATTAGCGATTTTTAGTATCAGCAAATGTCATAAGCCTTATTAGATAGGTTTACAAATTCTAGATAAATGGCATTGAGCATAAAAACTTTTGTAGGGGAGCTTCAGATAAAACGGCCCCTCGGGCCAAATGGATCTCACAGTTTTCCTTGAATCTTTTCTCAAACTTCTGACATATTTTTTAGACTTCAACAACGAGTACTGTATGCCTCAAATCTACACATTTAGATGCCATTTTCCCTTGTCATAGCATGCATGCTATATAAATGCTATCTTGTCTGTATGTATATCGCTCTCCCCTATAAATTTATATATATCCATATATTGGATATATGGATATATCCATTCATATATACTCCATTTACTATATATACTCCATTTATATATATATATATATATATATATCGACACTGACATACATATCAGGAGAAACATATACAGAACTGGCACTTCAACTCTTTTAACCATTTACCATTGCGAAAGGGATCACAACAACTATATACCATTCACGTTTTAAATTCAGTAGAATGACTTTTTGGAGCAAAAATAAAGTCACAAGCTGAGGGGCTACGGCTACGGCACCTGCAAAGTTTTTGAGCGAAACTATCAGCGGTCATCAGCTGTATCCTCCCAGGGCTCCAGCTTGTCACTTTATTTTTGCTCCAAAAAGTCATTCTACTGAAAATAAAAAGTGAACGGGATATGTCTCAATCCTTTTATGCATATGCATTTGCCGATTGTTAGGAGTATGGACACGAAGCGTTCGGGTTTTTCGCGATCCTCAACCCGCAGTGTCTTACGACTCATCGATTCTCTTCTCTATAGCTTCGGGACTTGCGTTCTCCTATATGGTTTTTCATTACCTCAGAGATGGCCATACGATCGTGCTAAATTGAAACCGATAAAGGACATCAGAGGGAGCTTTAATGAATTACCCGTGAAAGTAATGATGTACTAAACAATAAAATAGTCGCGGTCTGATGAGGAAAAAATGGCAGATTTACGTATCTGTGAGTCTGTTAGTTACTGTAAATTGCTTTGGTTTCCATTTCAGTCCCAGACTACACGACATTCACGGTCCATTTGCAATCAGAACCGTTCGACAGATCATGCATCACGCGGGCTATAGGAAGTATGATCGAGTCAAGATAATTTTGAAATAAAAGTGGCCGCATGAAAGTCAGTGAGAATGCTGAGTCTTGAACGTTTTCATTTGCCAAAATTAGACCTTCTATTTTGCCAATTATTCTCAGTATTCACACTTTGCCTCACCCTTCTTCATTACCTATATCTATACCTGCAATTCCCTTTGATCCACACTTTCAAGTTCGAAATCCATATTTATAGATCTCACTGCCACTGGTCATGTATCTAGACTGAAATTGTACGTAACGGCACTATTAATACGCATCCGGTGCGCCACCTTATTTTAACTTATATATCTGATTGATGGTTCAGGTGCTTGCCTCTCTCACTCGCTCCACTTTGACGCTCTTCATCCATACCTACTTCTTAAACATGACAAATGGTAAGTTTTCGTAATTAACATCATCATTAACTAACAGTTCCAAAGAGGCACCGCCACACCCCTAATTTGTCACATCATTTTTTCATCCTTAAAGTGTAAGAGACTATTTGCCTGAAAAGTGGAAGGCGTCCGGAGAAAATTTGTTTCAGAAGCGAGAACCGGGGGAGAATTTGTAGAAACTGTAGGTGACAAGGCCGGTGATAAATTGTGGAAGAACAAAGTATGTGCGAGGTTTGAACGAACACTTTCTTTGCGAATCGAACTTAGAAGCGGAGCAAGCGGTCTAAAAGGATAAAATTAAATCCTGCGGATTTCAAGAAAACCTGCTTTTTTCTCTTTCTCGAGACTTATACCAAAGCCGGCAAGCAATTAATAAGCGTATACAATATATACCTACCTACATCCACTTTTCAGAGAGAGAAAGGGAGAGAACAGCGTTATATTATTATTTTTTCATTTTTGCCAATTAGAGGGGAATTTTCTGCTACTCCGTTCCCTGGTGCCTGAAATATGTCGAGCCTCAGTAATCGCGCCCAAGTATTTTGAATATTCCAAGTGCTCGTATCGGAATAATTCGCTTGGTTTATGTGCCGTCATTTATTATTACATTTAAGCACCACCTGGCGTTTTCTCCGGGCATGAAACAGATTATAAAATGACATTTAAAAGAAGAAAATGCCAGTGATTCTCAATCTCGAGCTTCCTGATTGTTGAAAATATGATTTAAAAGTCGAAACTTCCTTTACTCCTATCCTGGCGTCGCGTCGTCACAGTTTGATAGTGTCATATACTTATGACCGTTATCTGTAAAAAAATGTTAACAACATTATGTTACAGCTCTGTTATTCTGTCTTTGCCCGGGCAACAACCAATGGGCACTCGAATGTTGGGCCTAACCGAACTCCAACATGATGTTATGAACATTATTTCCTCACAGAATCACCCTCTTATGTCTGATTAGCGATTGCACAAAGATAGTATCAAATTAGTTCGATACTAAACTGTGGATCAAATTTTTGGAGTAGAATAAAATGCAAACCTAGTTACTTCAATGAGAGAACCTGATGGCAGTACACAATATAGCCCCTTGCGATTATTTGTATATCGAAACAAACTTGGGATATCACGCACACTTGTCGCTTATTTTTTTATTACAAAGGATAGATCTGACAGTGGGGTCTTATACGGAAACCCAAAATGTGATGTCATCAGCGTGAATCGATGCTCAAGCAGATAAAATTTCATACTGTTGAGTTGAAAAAAAATCTGCGCAGGAAAAAGAACTAGAAATTGGGCTCGTCGTACTCTATCTGTTTAAATCGACTGAATACGCGCCCAAATTAATCTACCAATGAAATCGAAGCGGAACTGGAGCTAACATAAAGCAACGTTGCCACATTGTCATTATTTATTTGTCATTTGTCTAGCCTGTCATTTTTGATTCCACTGTTCCGAGATTTTCTCTTCACATGCGGTCATATTATTTACCGATTAACGTGTTGTTTCCTGAGCCTTTATTTGGCTTCTTTGATTATTATGTACATCGAAGTCGATACATTGTCTTTGTGTTACAATAATTTCAAAATTGAAGTATGTCTGGATGGCTACTCACCAGATCAGGCATCAAATTCCAGCTATGAAAAAACGAACTAATGTAGGTACAGGGTCAGAGTCGTAAGCTCATTTATATTCTACAGTCAACGATTCCTGCTCTCTGCTAGTGCTGAACTTTTGTAGTTTAGCCGCCGGTAGTTACATGGAACCACTTGTTTTTGAGGGGTTGAGACCTGGGCACACTTTTTTTTTGAGCACTTAGAAAGGTGTCGGGACATCTCTTGAAAATGCACTCTTCGATGACGTTTGTGTGTTTGCAAAACAAATCAAACAAATAATTTCGATCAACTACTCGTAACAATAATGACAATCAACAAGGTGGCAACGGTGTCGTTGAAATGACGTTTCTCTGTTGCAAAGTTGTCAGATTTATAATAGTGTCTCATCGCGAACACAAAAATTGATTGTTTATCGCTAGGAAAATGTATTCCATTGATATAAAAACATACCACGTAACATGTTTTTTTTGTCAAACCGATTTTTTTCTAGAAAATTTCAAAATATTCATGAAAATCTTGACTGCTTGTCACACAATTTGACAAAAAGACTCCAGCTATACAGACACTGCGATCATCCCATTGCGCAAACTCACCACGTCCGACTACGTCATCAGACGTTGAAATTTCAAAAGACAAAGATAGGAATGAAATCAAGTCAGTTCGTTTTCTTTCCCTAAGACTATAACAATATGAAACCAAAAAAGTGACAGTGACGTAGGACGTAGGTAGTTCTACGAAAGCACCCATTCGACCCTATCCGCCAGTTTCTTCCTAGTCTCGTTTTTATCAAAAGTCTCACTAGGAAAAACCCCAACTGAATACAACACATAAAATTGCTGAACATTCAGGTTGGACGAGAGGCAGGGTTGACAGATATATATCAAGTGATATATATATCACAATAAATATCACGATATATATCATGATATTTGTTGATTGATATATATCATGATATATATACGATAAAAATGTTGCGCAATTGAGTTTATTTGGAACATTGTGATTTGCGAAATTGGGCTTTAGGCTTCACGCATGTAGCACGTCTCTTTGCCTCGACTTGTTTTCAGAATGAATTTAATTTTGATTTAGTTCAAATATAAATAACATTGATAATGTTGTGACTGATTTTTGTTCATCAATCAATATCAATTATTATCTAATTTTTGTCCAAGTAGTGTTTGCTTTAATTTCAGACTTGAACATTACCCAAAAATCAACATTTCAGGAGAATATCAAAATATCGGATATATATCGAATATATCAGTAAATATCCGATATTATGATATTTTGATGTTTATATAAATATCATGATATTTTCCAACCCTGACGAGAGGGTTGGAGAGCCAAGGGCACGACATTACCTACACAGAAAAATGTGAAATCGTAATGAAGACACTTTACAAAATCAAACAAGGCCAATAATTTATGCAATTCACAACACCAAAAGAGATTATAAACTAGCATCAAATTGTCATGTATAATTATTTCCACGCCGTTTTTATAGCGTGTGATCGAATAGCGCGATGGAAGACACATATCCCCACAAAAAGGCAGTCGCACGCCAACTTGATGACGCTCATATTTGATCTCACTGAGTTATCTATTATTGCATCACATGGAAACTTGACTTACAATGCTATTGTGTACAGATGCTACAAAGCGAGAAGAAGGGAAACATACTGTGATGCATGATGCATATGACTGGATGGCGGATGGTTCACGGGAAGTCAAGTTTCACAATGTGGATCCACACATTCACTTTAAGTGAACCGCAAGGAAGCCGCACATCGGTTTTATTGCACCGACGACTTTTCTTTTCCTGCACTTTTCCGCCGCTTTTCCAGATTTATTGCGGGGATATTCAAACAAGCCCTATACGTATTAAAACTGACCGTATACCTTTTAAATTTATTGAACTGATCAGACGTGCCACAATGGAGCCAAGCGAGCTATTGCCGGTAATTTTTCCTTTTCGGTTTGTGATTTATCTCGGTTCCATTCCTTTATGTTTAGTATGTTGCCGGAGCTTTTACGATTCTATTATCGTAAATTTTAAAAATTTTAGAGCCACCACCCCGTGATGTGTGTAGTCCGTCGTCCACCGGGGCTATCGGATAAAGGATTGGAGAATAAACGATGATAAAACGTTATACCCACAGCCCAGCAGTGCAGGTGCCGACAAAGTGGACCCTTAATGCATGTTTAATAAGTCATAAGGAACGTAATCCCCGTGTTTGTGCTCAATGGGTTTTTATGTATTCCCTATATCTTACTAAACACGTGGATGAAGAAATGCACATAAAAAATAGAACCGTAACTAATTATTGTTAAATATAAAAATGACACGCTTGGAACCGTTTAAAAGGACCATTAAAGTTGACCCGTTCATAATGATAACGGAATAACTAGCATCGTAACTTGAATGAAATAATTTAGACACTAATAAAGTAATGAATAACTGCATAATGTATACATACAGAATCTCCATCTTCAGCCCTCTCGCCCCCACCCATCCCAGCTTTGAAATTTCAAATGACACCTACCTTGCGACTTGCGATACATCAGAATGAAGAGAATCAAGTTCTCTTTCTGAAAAAAAGTGTTTACAAAATTTTCAACCCTACTTTTTTTCTCCTTAAAAATTTTCTGAGTGTACCATTTCATATTCTGGACCCCTCAATTCTCTATAATTTAGTCAGCGTCATCCTAGGGGTCAAAGAAGAGAATTTTTGGTGGAGAAAGTGCTACTTAAATTCACCTCTTTGCTCACCCCTACCTCAACTTCAAAATTTAGCAAAACACCACCTACTTTGTGATACATCAAATGAAATGGAATCAAATTCTCTTTATGAAAACATTTTTTTTTTAATTTTCAACCCCTCCTCCATTAAATTGGATATTTAGGAGTATTTTAGGAAAAAAATGAGGGGTCTTGAAAATTTTTTAAAAAAATTGTCAGCAAGAGAATTTAATTTCCTTTTATTTGATGTAACACAAAATAGGTGTTGTCATTTCAGATTTTTTAGGTGAGGTGGGAGGAGCGGAGAGGTGAATTGGGGTGGCATTTTTTCCACAGAAAATTTCCTCTTTTGATGCTGTGCAACATGACGTTGACTTCATTGAAGAGAATTGAGAAGTCAGAAATATTAAATTGAACACCCGGATAATTTTAGAAAGAAGAAGGTGGGGTTAAAAAATGTTAAAAAAGATTTTTCTAGAAAGAGAACTTGATTCTGTTTGATTTGATGTACCACGACATAGGTGCTGTCATTGAAAATTTTGAAATTGGGGTGGGTGGGGGCGAGGGGGCTGAAAAAAGGAATTCGCCAATGTATGTTTCAGATGTACATACCTCTCGATTTCAAAATCGACCTGTTTCTGCTCTAAGACATTTTCACTAGGAACCGGAAGTTTCTGCCGGTGGATAGTTTTCAAATGATGTAAAGAGAAAATTTTCTATGGAAAAACTGCCACCAAATTCACCCCTTCGCTCCTCCCCCCCCCCCCACTTCACCTTGAAAATCTAAAATGACAATACCTACTTTGTGAAACATCAAATTAAAGGAAGATGAATTCTCTTCCAATTGTCCAATTTATTGAGGGAGGGGTTGAAAATTTCAGAAAAATTGTTTTCAGAAAGATAACTCAAATCCCTTTAGTTGATTTGATGTATCACAAAGTAGGTGGTGTTTTGTAATTTTGTTAAATTTTGGAAGTTGAGGTGGGGGAGAGCAGAGGGGTGAATTTGGGTAGCACTTTTTCGACCGGAAATTCTCTTCCTCGATGCTTTCTAGGATGATGCTGACTAAATAAACAGAATTGAGGGGTTCAGAATATGAAATGGGAGTGTCAAAGAATTTTCAGGTGGGGTTGAAAATTTCGAGAATATTTTTTTTTTAGAATAAAAATTCAATTCTCTTCGATTTGATGTATCGCAAGGTAGGTGGTGTCATTTGAAATTTCAAAGTTGGGGTGAGTGGGGACGAGGGGGCTGAACATGGAAATTTGCCAATGTATATAACAGAGATGTCCCCCTCGACACAGATCCCTCGATATAGAAATCGACCTGTTTCTGCTCGACGAAATATTCACTAGGAATCGGGAGTTATTGCAGGTGGATAGTTTTCAAATGATCACCCGGTATGTATAAAATGATCGATCAATAAAATTCTCTTCAAATTTTATTGGTCTCGTTGGCCATGTTTTTTCACTAGGTTTTTACGGAATGAAGTATAGGTGAAATATTTTTGGTCACTCTTCATATAATGGTTATTTTGACGACATTTCAATAAGTCCACGTTAATTTTTGTTTTAGGTCCTAGGCACTTCAAAAGCTATGGAATCGGGAGTCACGTAAGACGGAACGCTTCGTCACCGGAAGGCTACGGTCTGTGGCCGTCGGTCTTCAATTTGGCAACGAAGGCCGTGATTACCGTCAACGCCACCTGTGGGGAAGGAGGTCGGGAGGAGTTCTGCAGAATGGTCGAGGGCGGCCGAGGTCGGTGCGGGATTTGCGACAATTTCAGCAGCGATCCTGGAAAAAAGCACCCCATCGGCTATGCCATCGACGGGACCAACAGGTGGTGGCAGAGCCCGGCCCTGCACTACGGACGCGAATACGAGCACGTCACCGTTACGATCGACCTGAAACAAGTGAGTACATCGTTCAGTTTATTCTTCAAACTGTCGCAAGTAATAAGTTGTTTACTACTCTTATAAGTGAAACAACTTGAACAACGTGATTTTTGTATGGACTTCCGAAGCCTTCTTTGGGGTTCAGCTTTTTATAAAACTTAAGAGGGGGGGCAGTGCTACGAGTGGCGGTTCTCTCGTGCATTAGAGAGCACACACGGTTCTTCTAGACCAATCGAACACAGTGTTAGGATTTGCGAAGCTCTAGTGCGTTCGAGAACATATAAGGCTTGGGCCATTTGATTTAGATGAAGATATCAACGCGCGACTAAAACACATCAGCCCAATTGGTGGGGGGTGCCGCTCTGGAACATGCTCGTAAATACACCCGAAAGTGTTGGGACTGTTCGAGAATCACCGCGAATGTTGTAGCGGCGTTCAATGTGGAATTTGCCAGAGAACCGGTGAAAAGTTCCAGAATTACAGGCGGAGTATATAGCACCGATGGGCCGACCCACAACCCAGTTTTCACATCCAGAGCGACAAAGAAAGTAGTATTTGGCGATATACCCAAGCGCCAATAATCATTGACGTGTATTTATAGTTACTAGAACGAAGAACGCAGTAATAAAATAAACAGTGTGTGTTTTTAATGATCGTCTCAATCACAAAAGAACCTAAACGCCAAATCTGTAACAGTAATATGAAAATAATTCACTATGCCTGCTGAAACAACTTCTTGGTTGGTCCTTGTTTTGAAATTTATAACGATAAAAATTTCACTTGTATCTTGCATCCCAGTGCAGTGCACTTTTGGAGGTGCCGCTCGTTTAATGAACGAGCTGTTTATTATCGTGAGAGCCTGGCCGATAAGCCAGAGCCACTCGTGTGTTAATTTATTGGTTCATATTCTTCCGATTTTTCATTCATCAAAAAATGTGCTCGGCTGACTGACTCAAATTTCCCAATCGATGGCTGATACGCCCTACTAAGTGGCATCCTAAAACATCAGTTATTGTGCTGCTATACAAGGTGATAAATCACCACCACACCGGGTGACACGTATTCATGAATGAATGTTATTTCTGAAGTCGAGATTCATCCCAGTCGGTCCTCGATATAATCGCGTTCGTCTCTTTGTTGGACACGTATGGAGAACAGAGTACATAAACATAAATTCGCGCCGTTATTGGGCTGCAGAGGCCTATGTTTATGTTACATGAAACTGTGCAGAAAGTAGGTGAAGAACAACACTAAAGAGAAAAATGGAGAAAAATGTGTGTGAAATATGTACCAATGAAAGGAAAACCATAACTTTCAACTTATCGCCCTTGGAATCCCGGGTGAGCTCGCTTGCATTTTTATGTCGTTCTGATGGCGGCCAGAGCACCAGAGCTTTGTAATGAGAAAGCTCCGAGAGCCAAATTCTCACCTTTGAGGCGTGAATCGGATAATGCGCTGCACACCATCAGGAATCCACCGGAGACGAAGACGAAGACGAAGAACAAAAGTGCACCAGACACACAGAACACAGAGGGAGCGATTTCAATCTGGAATAATGGCTTCATATCTCGAGCTGCTGCCGAGCCAAATAAATCCCTCTCAGGTCTCGGTCTCGGGTCTCGGGCGAGTGTGAGTACCTTCTGGGCATTGCTCGCAGTCTTTCTAAGATAATGGAACGGGCATTTGTACGTACTTACCGTTAATTGGCATTGCGTTACCTTTAATGGGCAGGTAGCCATTGTTAAGGCTAATTTGCGCACCAATTTAAAATAATTTAGAGACGGCGGACAATGGCGGTGGCAGCTCTGTAGAGAGAGGCCACTTTCTCGAAAAAGTGCACTGTTGTTGTAGTGTGTAATACCCGGAGAGAGAGAAGAAGCAGCCTACCTTACAAGGACAGTTCACGTTCTTGTCCGGTAGCCCGGTAGGAGATGCGAATTTATTGCCTTCAAAGTTCCGAACGGATTATGTCCGCGAAATTCTGACCATCGGGGTCAGGGTGGGAAAAAAGCTCCGCCTAGTCCAGTGTTCGTTTAGCTGAGTTAAGGTTAACAGACACATTCGCTGCGGTAATAGACCCAGAAGCTGAAGTGTACAGGAGGGATTCCCCCGGCTCTCCCAGACTCATCTACGCAAGATCCCGATACGGCGGATGATTTTGAAAATGTTTATGCTTCAGCTGTATGCTGAAGGGACATCAAGCAGTTAGATGCGATGCGGGATTTATATCTGCACATTGAAATCCCATATGCCGGTGACACGATATTATGCGCTTCAGCTACGATGATAGTTTTTGATATAAAATGTCAAGTCCTTAGTCCGATACTCTAAATTTATACATTGAACTGGTCCACCCAAGAATTTTACGCTACTTCAAGATCAAAAATCTCGATGAAAGATCAACCGATTTCAAAGAGCATGGTCATGCCGGATAGGTCATTCTTCTGGCTACCAACTGCCATGCTGATTACGTGAACGTGTTGATATTGTTCAACATGTACAAGGTGACAACAAAAACAGTGTCAAAGCGGTCAATTTTCAACAATGCACAAGTTGAAAGAAAAAAATTATGGACTTTTTTCTCAATGAATTCTTGGAAAACTCAATACAATATCTCGAAACGGCTTTTTATTCATCCCTCCGTTTGAGTTTTCAAGGGAGTTATGCCAATTTTTGACCAATTCACGTTTTATGATGCCGGTTCTCTCCAAGGTCATGTTCTGGGCTCAAATGTGGTAGAAGTGCATAATCCCCTAGTGATTTGATCCCACTGATCATCTGGGCGTCCCTTGGAGTCTGTTCAAAACAGGATATGTTCTAGTGATACATTGTACTTTTCATCATCACAAGGCAGTTAAAGTGAATCATCAGTACCAATCCGTTACATAATAAGTCTGCTTCAGATCATTATAACCTCATTTCTTTCATATTTTTGTCAAGGGTTGGTATACTCATCGAAGGCTGTATCTCTCGAACGATTCAACATTAAGACAGTATTTTTTTTCTCCATTGCGATACCATCCTGCACATTTCAACATTGCGAGGATGTTTTGAAATGATCCCTTTATCAGCGCGGCAAAGATAGTTTCTAGGGTCAGAAAAATTAATTCATAAAGGACCCCGCACGATTCTTATGGAAAATGGCTCCCGGTTAAATTCTCTGAATTTTTCATATGGTGTAGCTCATGAGATACTAATCGAATACCGTGAATCCCAAACTCAAATAATGGACAGTTTTTTACCCACAGGGGGTTGAAGTTGGAGCTTTTGACGGCTTCAAAATGATAATATGACGTTAATCAAAGTTTTTATTTGGTTTCTCTTCAAGTTGTGTTTCATGCTAAATGTATTTATTTGACAGAAAAATATCAACCCCCTCCTCCACCCCCAACCCCTATCTACCATCATAAAATTCGAGATTACTCCCAAAAGCCATGCGGATGGCTTCTGTGATTTAAATAGTGAATTTTGACATAAAAATTATTTTCCACCCCTAATGTTGGGGTGCCGATTTTCCAATTTTCCTCGGTTAATTTGGCTGAATTTTTGGTATTGTGTACTTCTAATTCTGCTGAACAAAAAGTTTCCATACCAAAACTTATTCTTATGAACAGTTTTTGTTCTGCAGGGGACTGAAGTTCAATATTTATGCTCTCAAATCTTCAACTTCAGTCCCCTGTACAACAAAAACTGTCCATAGGAATAAGTTTTGGCATGGGAACAATTTGTTCAGCAGCACAATACCAAAAATTCAGCCAAATTAACCGAGGAAAATTGGAAAATCGGCACCCCAACATTAGGGGTGGAAAATAATTTTTATGTCAAAATTCATCATTTAAATCACAGAAGCCATCTGCATGGCTTCTGAGAGTAATCTCGAATTTTGTGATGGTAGATAGGGGAGGGGGGTGGAGGAGGGGGTTGATATTTTTCTGTCAAATAAATACATTTAGCATGAAACACATCTTGAAGAGAAACCAAATAGAAAGCTTTTATTCACGTCAGAATATCATTTTTAAGCCGTCAAAACCCCCAACTTCAACCCCCTGTGGGTAAAAAACTGTCCATTATTTGAGTTTGAGGTTCACGGTATTTGATTAGTATCTCATGAGCTACAACATATCAAAAATTCAGAGAATTTAACCGGGAGCCATTTTCCATAAGAATCGTGCGGGGTCCTTTTATGATTGATATCGACGCAGAATTTCATCCTCTATAACATATCCAAAGTCCCAAAAAATCCCCTCGTTGGCTTTTTCTATAGTCGGTTTCAAAGTATATTGCGTTCACATTAACCATATTCCAAGACGATTTTCTGTTTTTGTCATCATTAGTATCATTTCACTGTTATGGTTCAAATCGTTCACTTCACTTAGAAGGACCACAACCATACTTTTTTCGAAGAAAAACAGTCCTCGTAAGTGAAGCAAGCAAAGAAGTAACTCGCAATATCAATATTCACATTTTAGTACGAACGTTAGGGGAACCAACCTTGCATTTCCTTCCAATGCAAAACGCTTTTGCACGTGAGTAGTAGGTACCTACAGGTAATTTCTAAGAGGTCGAAGGTCCAAAAAATTACCATTTTTGAATACGTTGCTTTTTTTATACATTTTTCGCTGAAGTATATATTTTTAAGGTCGAGGAACACAACGCAATAAGTTTCGAGAATGTGTCATGCACCAGTGGCGTACCAGACGGCTGCGAAGGGGCCGAGGTGCGATTTTTCACAAAGTCTTATGGTAAACCGTGACCAACACTTTTTATCGCATTTTCCCAAAAAATGGGAAAAAGGCGCTTTTAGCTTCACTTTGTCCGTCCGTCCGTCTGTCCTTCCGTCCGTCCGTCCGTCCGTCTGTCCTTCCGTCCGTCCGTACCCGGGATAACTCTTCAGGGAAGAAAGATATCGATGTGGTGTAAACGCTGATCAATAGTACATATGTCCAGGATGTCAAGTTGACTTTTGGTTTTTTGTTACTCTGCCGCCATCTTTGATCCGCCATTTTGAATTTCGCTAAAAGTGATCCGATTGAAATGAAAGGACCCCGCACGATTCTTATGGAAAATGGCTCCCGGTTAAAATCTCTGCATTTTTGATATGTTGTAGCTCATGAGATACTTATCAAAAACCGTGAACCCCAAACTCAAATAATGGACAGTTTTTTACCCACAGGGGGCTGAACTTGGAGGTTTTGACGGCTTAAAAATGATATTCTGACGTAAATAAAAGCTTTCTATTTGGTTTCTCTTGAAGTTGTGTTTCATGCTAAATGTATTTATTTGGAAGAAAAATATCAACCCCCTCCTCCACCCCCATCCCCTATCTACCATCACAAAATTCGAGATTACTCTCAAAAGCCATGCAGATGGCTTCTGTGATTTAAATTATGAATTTTGACATGAAGATTATTTTCCACCCCTAATTTTGGGGTGCCAATTTTCCAATTTTCCTTGGTTAATTTGGCTGAATTTTTGATATTGTGTACTTCTGATTCTGCTGAACAAAAAGTTCTCATGCCAAAACTCATTCCTATAGACAGTTTTTGTTCTACAGGGGACTGAAGTTGAAGATTTGAGAGCATCAATATTGAACTTCAGTCCCTTGCAGATCAAAAACTGTTCATAGGAATAAGTTTTGGTATGAGAACTTTTTGTTCAGCAGAATTAGACGTACACAATATCAAAAATTCAGCCAAATTAACCGAGGAAAATTGGAAAATCGGCACCCCAACATTAGGGGTGGAAAATAATTTTTATGTTAAAATTCATAATTTAAATCACAGAAGCCATGCGCATGGCTTTTGTGAGTAATCTCGAATCTTATGATGGTAGATAGGGGTTGGGGGTGGAGGAGGGGGTTGATATTTTTCTGTCAAATGAATACATTCAGCATGAAACACAACTTGAAAAGAAATCAAATAAAAAGCTATTATTAACGTCATAATATCATTTTCAAGCCGTCAGAACCTCCAACTTCAACCCCCTGTGGGTAAAAAACTGTCCATTATTTGAGTTTGGGGTTCACGGTATTTGATTAGTATCTCATGAGCTACAACATATCAAAAATTCAGAGAATTTAACCGGGAGCCATTTTCCATAAGAATCGTGCGGGGTCCTTTGCAGGCAATGTGAACCACATCAAGATCTATCCAATTTCCGACAATTGATGCCCCGCCGCCATCTTGTATTCTCACTATTGAACATGTTTCGAAGTGATAGAACTAGGAGAATTATGCCTCAACGAAAAGAGATATGAATGTAGTGCCAACGCCAATCGAATGCTTACGTGACCACCATATAAAGTTAATCAATAATTTTTGTCACTTGACGCCATCTTTGATCCGCCATTTTGAATTTCTCTGAAAGTGGTCCGATTTGTGTGAAATTTGCAGGCGATGTGAACTTCAATTGAATACATTCAATTTTCGACAATTGATGACCCGCCGCCATCTTGTATTCTCCATATCAAACGTGTTTCAAAATGATAGAGTTAGGAGAATTATGCCTCAACGAAAAGAGATATCGATGTGGTGCAAATGCCAATCAAATGCGTACGTATTCACCATATACCTCATGATTTTTGTCACTTGGCCGCCATCTTTGGTCCGCCATTTTGAATTTCTCTGAAAGTGGTCCGATTTGAGTGAAATTCACAGGCGATGTGAACTTCATCAAAATACATCCGATTTTGGACAAATGATGCTCTGCCGCCATATTGAAATTTCTTATCACTCAACGATTTTCATGAAGCTTGAAGCTTATTGAAATCTCTAAGCAGTGGAATGATTTTCATGGAACTTGGAACTTACCCTTGTCTATAGTAGGTACGATCATATTGATTTTCAAGCCAAATTTCATGATTCTGACGCTATTTTGGCCGCCATATTGAAATTTTTCCCCAAAAATAACGGTTGAACCGGTTGAAACCGGTTGAAAAAGGAAGTGCGCTACTGAGCCCCATGCCCATGAGGCATATTCGCTTGTTTTGATATGTTTGGTATCATTTCTGACCAAATCGCACATCTTGATTCTAAAAATAAGTATGAAATTTTGGTAGAGACGTGTTTAACCGGTTTTATCAGAAAAAAACATGATTTTTTACCCTCAAAATTGATGTTTTGTAATTCTAGTTCCATCATTGTCCAATAATGTATTCCTAACTATGATTCTGACTTGGACAGTTGCTTTGGGCACAGAATCTTTGGGCTATTTCACACACACACATATCATTTGCTGAAACTTTTTCGCGTTTACAGAAAGTCACGGTGTGATTTTATTTCTTGAGATGTTGCATGTCAAAGCTTGAGCTTGATGTGATGAAATGTTCTATTTCACAGAAAAAAAATAGTCTCTGGTCAGAATGTAGCTTTGATTAGGTACTTTATCCATTTCAAGGCATGAAAATAGTTTTCTCTATCAAACAAAATAGAAAAAACTGGAATCGGAGCCGAATTTTATCATGACATCATTTCTTCCGACATTGCGGAATAAATCTTGTGAAAAAACGCGAAGTTTCGATCTATGAATTTGTCATTTTCTAGCTCCATCTTCATTGTGGTTGATATAACCTATGATCACAATTTTGACATAGATTGTTCAATTGAACTATTTTATATATGAATTTTATGCACCAGAAGTTCCTATCGATGTTATGTCGATAGGAACTTCCGTAGTCACACCGTAGTTTTTTTCCAAAACGTGCATCATGAAGAAATTTAATTTCAAAAGCTCGCAATGTCTAGAGAAAAATGTTGTCATGACTAAAATACGGCTCCGATTACAGTTTCTACTTCTTCTAGTGAAATGATACTAATGACAAAAACAGAAAATCGTCTTGGGATATGGTTACTGCGATTGTGCTATACTTTGAAACCGACTATAGGAAAAGCCAATGAGGGTTTTCTTGGGACTTTGGATATCTTGTAGAGGATGAAATTCTGTGTCGATATCATTCATAAAATTTCATGAAATAATTATTCTGAGGTTTGGGCAATATTTTTGCTATGTTTGCCGCGCTATAGGCAGAATAATAGCTTTCACATCTGGTGATCTTCTAGAAGATTTTGGACAATAAGTGAGCATTTTTATGTATTTACAATATTCTAACTTATCTAATATCACTTGTGTAGGACGATAACTGTAAGCCAGGAAGTGCCAGAAGGGCATATCGTTACTCAAAACGAAAAGTGAAACAATGATTAAAATTAACGTCTGGTTTCATGAACAATCGACTTCACGAATTATTGAAACAATCCCACTGACAATCTTGAAAAATAGTGGAAGGCGGCGGTTTGGTCATGGTCATCCGGTTCTGAAAAGATAGAAACGGGTGGGAGCATAACGCTATTCTCATGAATTCGTTATTGAATTCAACCTCAACTCAGTCTTGAATCAATATGATTGTTAATCACCCAGCTGTACTGAATACGCGACTAGGCCCAGCCAGAGTCAGTAAACACAGTGATAATGAAAAGTGCAATGTGCCTTCAACAGTGCAATGGCACCTATTCCATATACCACGCCACGTGTATCAAGCGTGATTATAATTCATTCTCGGTTTGTCTAGCTGGGTGATCACCTCCGATACAAATAACCTGACCCTGTGCCGATTCGTACAATGAAGCCAGGGGATACTCGCCCAAGGCTCATGAATCCAGCTACACAGGACCATTTGTTGATCCCGCATCGTGCAGTGAGGCCAGGGGATACTTGCACAAGGCCCCTGTAGCGTATCAGCTCAGACAAAACCTCAACTGTCTACTCTGTATAAGCAATGCTGAGGTTCTCATGTTTAATAATTCACACAAGCATAAATCAATCACAGTGAATAAGTTGGTATACGCACTGTGAGACAAAACCTCAACCGTCTACTCCGTATAAGCAATGCTGAGGTTCTCATGTTTAATAATTCACACAAGCATAAATCAATTACAGTGAATAAGTTGGTATATACGCACTGTGAGAAAACTCACCGTTTGGATGCTGACAGCTTCGTAATTTGTCACAAAGAGAAATGCACCTTGTCAGTAACTATGCATGATAATTCTACACACAAAGGTAAACAAAACACAACCAACTGTTGTGGTCAGTTGTTATAAAAAATAGGTGTCTTACACTTGTAACATCCCAAGATGCTCAAATTGTCCCCTACATTCCCCAAAAATCACCCTCTTACCTTAATAACTAAAGACATCCATTGCATACTTACCTCTCAGAGTTCTAGCAAGGCTTATCTCAACAGTTTTATTAAACGTATAATGCGTCGATAATCTTTTTTTCTCCATTACTGTAGAAACTACCCCATTAAGAAAAAACTATCCCTTTCAAAAAGTAGGTACTTTGCATATCAATTTTGGAAAATCTGTCACAATCTTTCGATGCTACGATTATCTTATCCATAGAGACTAAGGAGTTGTTATATCACGGCTCCTGTCAATCCAGGTTCACAACAGAATCATCCCCAATCGTTTTAAAGAAGGTAGCTAATATTTCAATACCTGGGATCTATGAACCTACACTCCACTGTTCATCTATCACGATCATAATCTATATCTACCTATCACTAAACTTGATGGTCAATATGTGCAAGCACCACGTGAATGTAGATTCTGGAAAATGATAGCGCGAATGATTTTGTAATTACGATGACATAATCGATAAAACTGTAGTGTGTAACACACAACTCACTACATGAGATTATGGATCGGCTCATTACCCTTCTGGAGTATTATATAGGTCTATAGGTAGCTAGCCACTCCAAAAACCTTCCAATGGGCCAATTGACCCGCTCGATAAATTACGTACATACATATTATAGATACCTAGGTACCCCTGACATGGAATTCCCGAGATGTCCAGCAGGACGCAATAACAAATCAGCGCACGGCGGTGCTCAACACACCAGAATAAATTCAAACTGGAGCTTGGGCGTTAAAAATTTGCGAACACGACACGACAAATGCCAATATGGGATTCAATAACATCAACGGAACGATATTTTTGTTCCTCGTACTACATTCTCCTCTCGATGGAAACATTCCGTGCAGTGTGACAGTACCATATCGAACATGTTTTACATTTTACGTACATTTTTGCATCCGCCATTGCTCGTAAATATAAATTTACTGCAAGCCTGGGCATAAATTTCGAATCCAGACGGCCGCTTCCCCTGCTGAGCGCTAATGCAAGAAATTTGTACAGTTTCAATCTGTTCGAGATTAATACCAGAGGTATGTGATGAACCTGAAATTTCTGAAAGCTTCTAAGTGCAAACAACATCAAATTTGATTATGCACCACGTCATATAACTTGTGCATATTATAGCTAAAGTCGACATTGTCTTCGTGGCTTAGAAGCGAATAATTGCGGTTGCGAACCGCACAAAACGAAGAAGTTTTACCATTGTGTTATTGGATACACTGGCACCACCACACCTGCCACCGCAAGCAAGTGTCGAGAGCACACATCGTAATAAAATTGTTGTTTTGGTCTTGCTGTTGTTCCCATGCCAAAAAGGTTAAGCACTACGAATAATACGTGTCTTATTCAGAATCAATGTGAAATCGAAATGTAGCTTTTTTGCGGGCAGTTTTTCGGGTTCCCCGTGCTTGCTATTAGCAATAGGCGCTCTGCACATTTTGAATATCCCGCCCGTTTCAGCACCCTCATGCGGCAGTCGCGAACGTATGTGTGAGGAAAATTGTCAATATTGAAGTTTATGAATTGTTAAAATTGACATTTGCAGGTGGTATAATTGTTCAAATGGCATTGTTGTTACAGAAACAGAAACAGACAATTTCCTGCAGCAAGTGTACAAAAAATCGCAACTTTTGGCGCTGAAGCAAATCTGCAGAGTGCCTATATAGTTAATATGAGTTTACTGACAATGAACATAGTAACTGATTCATTTCAGACTTCTAAGAGGTAGGTAACGTATGTGTTCCATCACTTGGGCAGAAAAACCTAGCCTTCTATGATCGCTGGTCTTTGACGTGATTGCGTGCAAAAATTGCATCCACTTGACACTTGACAGATCGCTGTTTGTTTTGTTCCAGGTAATGTTTTGGCGTGATTTTATTCAAAAAAATATTCCGTTAACCTTTTTAGGCACATCGGCATGTGATTATTGAGAGGGAAGTGAACTGGATGACCCACATTTTGAAAAATGCTTGGAGTCTGGGATTGCGAGATGTCAGTTTTGACACTCTTTCACACTAAGCATCAGTGAAGGATTAGAAAGCAGTGGCGCCCTAGGCTGATTCACTTCGGCGCCCCCCTCCCTTTTCACTTTTAGAGCTACAACAATTAATGAAAAAAATCCACCTCGATTTTTTCCTCAGTTTTTAAAGATTGAATAAAATAATGAATAGGCTGTTTAAAAACAGAACAAAACTAATACAATCATAGAGTAGCACACTGTAAGTAGGTATGTAGAGTGTTAAACACTAGTGACCACTAGTGACTGAACAGACCCCCTCAGCCTGTGGGCAGATGATTTTCATTTCTATACATATATTGGTAGAGAGAGGTCTGTCTCCTTGAAAAAAGTCATTTTATATTATTTCAAAGATGGTGGGTGACATTCATTCGCTTCGTCCCTTGAGCTATAAACGAAAATACAATCTTTTTCCCGGTGTCTCACGCCGGCGCCGTGGGGCCTTCCACCTTTTCAACGGTTCACTTTCGAGTACAGGAACCAGTTTTTAATAAGCAAAGGTGTGTAGGTAGTCATCCTATAATGAGATTAATTATTTTATCCATAATTTATAATTGCCAGCATTTCGATTCATTTTTTCCATAGCATTTCCTTCACTTGGGAGTGAATGCCGGAAAGTACCTTCCCAACTTTTCTAGCTGGCCTGAAATTATTGCAACAATATGGAACATGAAAGTACAACATTTTTCGTGAATTCATGCTTTTTTTCAATTTCGCCTCGGTCGGCGCCCCCTTTCATCGAGGCACCCTAGGCTGCAGCCTACTTAGCCTATTGGCTAATCCGTCACTGCTAAGCATTTTGGCATGGAATAGGTAGCGCGTAGCCCCAACATGTGCCGGGCTTCTATTTCCTCAAAGAGAAATCCTTTCTTGTATCGATCGCGACTGTTTTTAGGTAGCTATTAGATTTGCCGTAGCTTCTTCGGTCGCCTGCCGAGATTCAGGAGGCGTGAGATCAAACATTTCTAAGTCTGGCTCATACATGATCGGTTATTTCCAGAAGAAAAATTAGCTATGACTTATTTTCATGTCAGATTGTCAATACGTCAAAGTGAGAGCCACTGTCGTGAAGCGCTCACTTGATGAAGACGATTTTCAACACAATAATAATTATTGTGGCTTATATGCATTGCTAATAATAATATGTATTGAATAATTGTCAGTAAAATAGCATACATACCTCGGCGAAAAGGGTTATTACTGCGTCGGGCTATTGTTGCTGGGGCGCTAGCGCCCCGGCGGCAATCTTCGCCCTCCGCAGTAATAACTCGTTTCCCGCCTCGGTATGTAATATACTATTACTTGCTTTTCATTATCTACTCAGGTCTTATTTGCTTTTCATTATCCACTCAGGTCTTTTTTTTCTCAGCCTGTTCCCTTGGAAACTGGTTGCGCCGAGTGGATAGAGACAGTTAAGATGGTGGGAATCTAGTTTTCTGTTCATGCACATCACTATTTAGCTGACGAGGCATTTGGCTGTCGTAAAAAAATGTCGTCACTAAAATGAACCAGGAGCAGAGACATCGGCATTGATAATAGCATATTATTCAACTAGCTTGTGATGACTGCTATTACTCAAGAGGATGCTGTTTGCTGACACGAGCCTTGGCATGTGTCGTAAAGCATCCCAATGAGTGATGGCCATTACACAAGAGTATATACATAATAATACTATACTGGTAAATAATTCCTGTAAAATATGCACAGTTGAATAATAACTAGTAGGTACCTATATCAATCAATATAGCACCCTGTATACGACGCCTGCAGTACTTGCCAGTTGGCCAACTGATCCTAATCGATCCAAGATGGTCTCGGCAATAGCTGTGGCACATGGTATTGCTTGTTATAAAAGTGAAAGGTAACTCCCTAATTTTTTACCTTAACGGGCTATTGTAATACAAGCTATTAATCCAAAATCGGTGAGAAATTTCGTTAAAAAAAAATAGAGATAACGTAAGTAAATATAAACTCAACTGTTTTCTCTTTTGGAAATCGAAAAACTTGCAGACGCGGTTTTCACTGTTGGAGTACAATTAAATTGAATAAAAACATCTATCTATCCGTCTACCTACTTAGAAAAATGTCTTCGGTTTTGCGATCGTGGCTCACCCTAGCTCAGCTCGTGACAACCGGAGACAACACGGGCGCCCTCTGGGGAGTTGTTAGGGTCATTTAAGAGAAGAACTGTCTTATTAAATGGCCTATGTCAGCCTGGGGTTACAAATTTGAGTTATTGTGACGAACGACGCATCGAACGTGAAAAAAAGTGCATCGCCTGTAACACGTAACACACGTAACACGTTATCGGATTACTATTAATATAGTTCCGTGGTGTGTGGAGTGAATATCTCACTAATTACAAAATGATCTACCTGCGTTATCATCTTCCAAAATCTCCGTTTATGTATTGCTTGCACGCATATTGAGCATCGAGTGATAAATTAGAATTGTGATAGCGGAGCCCAGAACCAAATTAGATTCATGTATTGAAGTGTTGATTTAGTAATCTAATTTAATCTGCCTGATTATGTGTGCTCGAGAACTGATCAAGCAGCATGATATTCATTAAGTAAGTATTCCTGCCTAGATTCCTGCTCAGAATCACATAGTATCTAGTATCTTAGCAGTTTGTGGGTGCACTATCGTTCAAAATAAAATACTTCAGCAATAATTGATCGCTAGCTCGAACAATGAGCAATGAAGTTGTCTAACTTACCGGATCTGCAAAGCTTTTCCTGCAGAGCTAAGTACGAAATAATATACCAAATTTACTGTTATAGCGAACATAATTGATGACAGAACTTTGAAAATTTACAGTGCAAATTCGCCGAGATGTTCAAGCGCTTTGAGAGCTTTCACTTTTTGCAGGTTCCGTGCCAAAGATCCACGCTACAATGTATATATCCTGCTGCAAGCGCCCTGAATACGTTCAGACGATACTCGGAAAAAATCTGTCAAAGTGTGAATTCGAAAGTCTTTAAAACGTGTTTGAGTTACCCTTTGTCACGCCAGGGAGAATACATACAAGGTATTTGTCCTGCCGGTTATGTGCCACAATAGCACTCTAATCAAAAACTAAACACTCTGACGCCCCTCTGTGCATATTTACCACAATTTTCGTGGAATGTGTGAGAGCGAGCAGAATGACACTTCGGGAGTTCGCTACTGCGTGTTTGATCTTGAATTTGTGTAAATGGTAAGCAAACAGAATTTTTGTCGTCTTTTAAATACTCCTGTTGGGATTCCTGCTCGATTGGTGTTAGTTCTCAAGATGTAAATGACTTCTGTCCGATTCTCATCGGCACAGGCATAAATTGTAGCAATCTAGCCTGGGAGCTGATCAAAGTAAAAGCTTCTAATTTTACGATATGACGAATTGTTCATTCGAACAATAACTGATGGTTCGCCAAATTGATTTTCAGATAATTTGTATTTGAAATAATTAATTTTTGAACATTTGATTTTTCGAAAAATTTCTCTCCCGAATAATTGCTGTGGCACAGCAATGGAACGTGACGTGAAAGCACAGCACATGAAATGTGAACGATGGTGCCGACCCCTGCGATGTTGGTGGTCGTTAAAAATCCTTACCATCATCTGTTGGGGAGCATAGGGGTTTGGCAAAAATTTGCGGTATAGTGAAGAAAAGCATAATCCATTCAAAGCTTGAAAAACCACAGCTTGCCATGAAAAAATCTAGTTTTGTTGGTGTCCCTGATTTTTGAAGTAAAACTTCTATTATTTCCTCTAGATCCCAACACACAACTAACGCATAACCACACATGGGAGTGAAATCAATTCATGGCATCAGTGTATGTAACGGACGGTTGTAAAGTTGTTCGACCTCGGGGCGACCAGTGTCGTCCCAGGAAATGGAAGAATAAGGTGTTGCGGCGTTCGGTTTTATTTTCTACAGTTAGTATTCTTCTACCGCTTGCATTGTGTTTTAAGTACAGCAGCTTCCGTTATAAACAAAAATTTGATTTGATCGATGAATTCCAACTCACGGTAGTGTCATTTGCTATCAAAAAATGATTCATTTATTTTCGTAATGCGTATCGCCGCCAATGAACCAAGTGGTGACCCCTGGTGGTGACTGCGGAGATGTTGTCGTGCAGGTTACCTGACAGGAATAATTCTCGACTTGGCTAAAAGTTACCATTGTTATCATTTCTTCAGGGACTCTATCACGCGACTGGCCGACCGTTTGTTAACTGAACGGCCTCACGGAGTCAGTACGGGAAGCACACTGTCTGTTTACGAATTTCATATACGAAGCTTGCATATTTTCTTTTGTGTGAACTTGCGTATTGTCATTCGTCTCTGCATTCGGAAACGATCGTAAAAAGTCGTGCCCTTGGATGAAGGCCGCCATATTGCTAAAATTTTAGCGACGAAGAGGGAAGATGCAGATATATTATGCTAGACAAAGCAAGAAAGATCGACACTTTACGCAAAACTCGAAGTTTTTGTATTTGTACGGAGCTTGCGGGCTGTGCATAGGCACGGCTGTAGGTAGGATACGCAAGGGGCTGGTCGATTTTGATGAAATACGAATGTGGCGTTCTCGCAAAATTCGGATACGAAAACGAACTTATTAACCGTTTGAACGCATGCTCTTGCTAATTGATTCATACCTATAGAAGTTTCACTTCTTCCGAGGGTGACTATGGTCACGCACCCACGTTTTTTTATGTTTAATTTCATCTTGATACAAGATAGGTTTCGTTAGAATTTCTGTTCCTATGACATGAAACCTTCACCTGAACTACGTTGTGCTGTCAGAATGTTTTCTGGGAACTGCGTCGCCGGTTTATTCACTGACCTGAGGCGCTTTCTTCCGGCCAGGATCACAGATCATGATCCTAACACGGAGAGAGTGAATCAACGTGAATTTTTGACTTGATACGTTAATTACCTAGTTCTATCTGGCGCCAGCGAGGCCCCTTCCTATCCTCTAGCCCGTTTGGCATGAATGCTGGCCTTCTTGCATAAAAATTTGTGATTTTGGGTCGATACACTCATACACCAATACACTCACAAGCTCACCTGACCGCGCCGCTAGGTTGATGGTCAGGCTCAGATTACGAGGTCACTTGCAACGAAATCACATTTTGGCGCTAGAAATGGGGATCGTTCATTATCAAAACTGTTTATTTTCGTTCCACATCTTGTGCTTTTGTTGCTGTGGCACTTTACAACACTTCTCACTATTCAAAAGTAACGTTGCTAATGGCGTTTTCAAGGCAAAAAAAGCATGAAAATGATGTGTAAGCCTCAAAATCTGACTTTAACATTTACTGAATCAACTGACAATCCAGCATAACAAACATCACTTTGAAAAATTTGATTAAATCGTCTTGACTTCTTCAATCCATCCACTTATCAGATTATTCAACTTAAAGAAGTAATATCATAGGCGACCACGGTTTTTTTCAAGCTTAGAATGGATAATAGCTTCATTTCTCTTATTTCGTGGTAGGAGCAATCGCATCTTAGTGTATTGTTTAGGCGTTCTGCACATTTTGTATATCCCGCCCGTGTCAGCACCCTCATGCGGCAGTTGCCAACATATGTGTGAGGAAAACTGTCGATATTGAAGTTCATGAATTGTTGAAATTGACATTTGCAGGTGGTATGATTGTTCAAATGGCATTGTTGTGGCAGAAACAGATAACTTCCAGCAAGAATTGCAGCTACTTTTGGTGCTGAAGCAAATCCGCAGAGTGCCTATTATGTGTCGTATATGTCACTGATGGTATTTTACCCCTTATACTGTGTGGTAACACTGGTAACGTACTGTGAAAACTTCAAAAGCATTTGGATACTTGCACTAATAATAGGTTTTTTCCAACCCATGCCGAAATCGTTCATTGTATGGTCAAAAGCGTTCCCACAAGTGATTACTCGTTCAATTGTTTTTTTTTTGCCTGAAAACTCATTTATGCGAGTGCTATTAACGGATCCTTATCCCATGTAGGAGTAGGAACTTGGCCGACAAACTACACAAGCACATAGATTTATATACTTTTGCCTCTTGAATTATTATTGTCCAATTTTCAAAATTCTCAGAGAGGCTTTATTTTGATTAGTTTTGATGTTTGTAGGTTGTAGGAAAAATCCCTTATCTGAATACAAAGTTGCACTGAGCCTATAATCTAAGTTCTCAGTTTCATGGCCGCAAAAAAAGGGATGTCGGTTGACCAAAGACGGGGTGGTAGAGAACGAACAAGATGTTTAGTCAACATGGGTGCTCTGTCACGTCTTGTAGCATATCCCACCTGCACTTAATTTAAAATGAAATTCCTCCAGGATACACACAAATCGCGTGTTCTGGTCTCAATCACGGGGCTTAAGGCACGTGGTGTGTGCACTCCATCCGTCATTTCGCCTGTCGTCGGGTTGCTTCTTTAAATCCCCCACAAAACCAGACACAACAAGCCGCATCACCAGAAGCGGGAGCGCTCGGAACCCGTACAAATTGGAATAAACACTGAAATCCCAAAGAGACAGAGCGTCAAAAGTCGCAAAGGCACAAAAATCGGATGAGAGCAAGAGAAATCACCCGAAGCTTGTTAGGGAAGCTCGTTTCCTCGAATTAGACTAACGCTATCTGCTGTCGTGAAATTGTGGGAAGATTCGTGGAAGTAATCCGGCATAACTTCTAGTGTTGCAATTTTAGTTTTAATTTTAAACTTTAATCATCCTACATGCTAGTATCTAGGTACTGAAAACCGACTGTGTAGGCGGTTCAGTTTCAGTATAATACTGGATAGGAGAGAGTGGCGCCGATTGATTTGACCACCAAATGAGGTGAGTTGTCATTTTCTTATAGGCTTCGCAAAGTTTCTGGCTTCACATCGTGGCTCGACACTCGACAGCCATTTGAGATCTGATGCTCTGTGAAGTCAAACTGTCACTGTGATGCCACTCTATCCTAAAAAATTAGGTAAACGTTTGAATATCAGCAGAAATGATCAAGATTTATTCAAGAGTCGAATTAACTACCTATATACTTCAATGCTTCATGGACTCTGCCCTGAGGGCATATTCACTCGTCTTTTTTGTCGGACACCTTTACAAGTAGAATTCTTAGATCTACTTGAAACACTTGACTCCAAATAATGCGAACCGCATGACAAAACTGGAGATTCCGGCTCCACTCTTTCTTTATTTCCTATCGGAAGTGACGAGCATCGTTCCGACTTGTTCACAAAATGAAAAGGGATGGATGACCCTGCCCTATCCCGTCTTATTGAATAAATTGCATTCCATCTTTTTCTTCGCCTTGTTGCCTTATCATCGCTTCGAATTGATCTGAATATAGGTATAACCGTATTTTTCGCCGAGTAGGTATTAGGGAAGAATAATACCGCCGGCGGTGGTGAAAACTCGAGTATCGATCACGTTTCGCGTGCCATCCCACGGGGGCGCACAAACATCTCCGTTACCATTTTTGGGTTAATCGACGAAATAAGAAAGAAAAACTCCCTCCAGACGATGCCAGATAATTCAAAGCCCAACCGCGAGGAATGCGAATTGTTACACTCTACCAGCTCCCGCCGTATCATCTCGTCCCGGAATATTTTTGCCCTCACGCCCGCCGTCTCATTCGCGCCATCCCTCACTCGCAATAAATTTATCACCGATGGTGTGCGCGGTGCTCGAATTATAGAGGAATAAAAAATCCGCAGATATTAGACGGGAGACGACCTGGCGAAAATTAGTTTCAGCTTTTCACAGAGATTCAATAATAAATCACGGTGGTAATTGCATCACGGTGCGATGCATAAATTACTTTCAGGAGTCACTAACGACTTCAGGAACTGAAAATGCCCCCCCGTCTTTCCCAACCCCATATTGCCGCCCCCATCTGTGAAGAGAGCGCCCGCCGCCGCCACTAGTTGTAACTTCATAACTTTTAATGTTTAAAAATAATCTCTCTTGGTCTTTATTGGCCGTTAAGAGAGGCGCTGCCAACAATAATGGCTGCTGATGGTATAAATTTAAACGAGCGCCGATATGTACTGCAAATCTAATTTTAATATTGTTAATTATTAGATGTGGGGTGCCGAGACATTGAACTTGAACCGCGCAGATCACTTTCTTTGATGTTCCATAATATAAACATGTCAGTTGGGTACTACTGCTGGAGATATGTATAAATTGCCCGTATGCATGAGAATCGCTTCTTGTTGCTTCTACTCGTTCAATTTATATTTCAATGCCACTGCCTTTATTTCTCTTTTAATTTTCACGACGATGCGATATGACTTTCATCTGCCGTTAACCGTTTGCCAGCTTGGGAACCCTCCAAAGTCTATCAATTCATTTTTCACCTAACTGACTAGGTACCTACCTGCTTATGATGGACGTATACCTGATACGCAAGTTTATACAAAGAAATATCAATTTTCTCCGCCTAACCGGCATCATGTCGTGTACTATACTCCATAGGGGTAGTTTCGGTGCAGGAACTGAGTTGTAGACTTATTATCCAGAGGTTCTCTTGGCTTTCTGTACCTACTTACTGCTTACACTATCACTAGGTATAATAATGCCGTTCACGTTTTAAATTCAGTAGAATGACTTTTTGGAGCAAAGATAAAGTGACAAGCTACGGTTACAGGTGATGGCACCTGCAAAGTTTTGGAGCGAAACTATCAGCGGCCATCAGCCGTATCCTCCCAGCGCTCCAGCTTGTCACTTTATTTTTGCTTCAAAAAGTCATTCTACTGCAAATCAAAGGTGAACGGGATATATGTTCTTGCCTGTCCTCAGAGAAATGACCAGAATAGTCTAGAACCAATGTATGCTCAGTAGCAAACTGCAGTCGAAGTCATTCACTCATGTGTACCTTGACCAAATTATGTTCCGCAGGTCTTTCAAGTTCTAATTGTATTCTGGCTGATTCTGCTGACGCTTCACGAACTCATTTTGCAAAGGACTATTCTGTTATTGGACATTTATACACGGCAGATCCAACAGCGTTTTCAGAATCACCTGAAAACTGTCCATCACCACTCATTCGTATATCTCACCGTAAACTAGAAACTATCTGGATCATCAAGTTCATCTGGAACTCCTATCTAGACGTTGTCCTGACGTTCTTGTGCACCTCCCAGTTTCCACAAGTCTCCTGTCTCCGCATTTATAGAATATCGATAGGTTGTTATGCTGGCATTAATCCTTTCTCTAAGTTGGAGCTGAGTTTGGTTGTAGCTTTCTTACGTGAAGAACAGGTATGACGTATGTATCTCCTTCCATATGAGGTTTTTCTAATGATGGTCATTCCAAAAATTCTTTTATCCGGCGACACCTGCGCTACCCTACCAGTGTTTTCATTTGAGGGACTGCGTTCCAGAACTCCTCTTATCCAAAATCAAGTGTAGGCACCTACCTATTTTACCTATCTACTTGATGTTTATCGTTAGTTTCAGCTGAAAACAACTCAACACTTCAGTCAGATGATCCGCCCCAGCCCCATCAGTCTTATAGAAAATAGAACTAGATTACGGACCTCACCAATTTCATTATCATGTCGATGACAATTAACAATAAATCACAGTAAAACAAACAAGATATTTTTGGCCAGGAAAATTTTGTCGTCGGGATATTTTTGGGTGAGATATGGACGGGAATATTTTTCGCTGGAATATTATAGTTCTGCAAGCGGGTCATTCCCCATAATCCGGACGCTAAGCGCCATATTTGAGTCCAACCTTGCAAATCGTGATGCCGGGATGCCACTTGGCTGAAATGTTGTACATACCCTATGGTTCATTTTAAGAAATGTAACCCACCTGCCACCCCTGGCAGATCCTTGCTGTTGGTGGTCGAAGGTACAAGAAGTTACCATTTTTGGAATCTTTGCTTTTTTTGTACTTTTTTCAATGGACTATATATTTTCAAGGTGGGGTGGAGGAACACAATGCAATAAGTTTCCAGAAAGTGTAGTGCACCAGTGGCGTACCAGACGGCTGCGAAGAAGCCGGGGTACGATTTTTCACGAAGTCCTATATTAAACCGTGACTAACACTTTTTTAAACATGTTTGGCATCATTTCTAACCGAGTCGCACATTCTGATTCCAAAAATAAGTGTGAAATGTCGATAGAGACATGTTTGACCCGGTTTTATTAGGAAAAAACTTTATTTCTTCACCCTCAAATTTGATTTTTTGTAATTCTAGTTCCATCGTGACCCAAAGTATCTGTAACCATGATTTTGACTAGAACAGTTGGCTTTGGGCTATTTCACACACAAATATCATTTGATGAAATTTCTCCTTGTTTTTATGAAGTCACAGAAAAATCTTGTTTGTTTCTTGAGATATCTCATGTCAACAGCTTGATGAGACAAAGCGTGCTAATCACATGAAGAACTCTTGTAGAGTTACAATGTTCCTTTCATTTGGTAATTTATTTATTGTAATGCATGAGAATAGTTTTCTCTATTGAATTAAACAAAGAGAACTAAAATCAGAGCCGTATTTTTGTCTTAGCATTGTTCTTCTTCCGACAAGGCGGAATAAATTTCGTGAAAAAACGCTTCGACCTATGGATTCGTAGTTTCCATTATGGTCCAAAACACTCACGATCACAATTTTGGAACAGATTGCTCAACTGAACTGTTTTATAGAAGGATTTCACACACTAGAAGCTTCTTTCGCTGCTACAGAGTCACACGGTAGTTTTGTTCCAAAAGGTGCATCATGCAGGAATTTCTTTTCAAAAATTTGCATTATCGGAAGAAAAATGCTGTCATGACTAAAATACGGCTCCGATTTCAGTTTTCTTTGCTTTGTTCAATAGAAAAAACTATTCTCATGCATTAAAATGATTAAAGTACCAAATCAAAGCTACATTCTAACCCTAGCATATTTTTTCCTGTGAAATAGCACTTTTAATCAAATCAAGCTTTGACATGATATATAGTTAATATAGTTAATATTCTCAAGAAACAAGATTACTCCGTGACTTTATTGGAACGGGGAAAAAACTTCAGCAAATGATATTTGTGTCTGAAATAACCCAAGCCAACTGTCCAAGTCAAATTCATAGTTATTATCATAGTCATACATTAGACAATGATGGAACTAGAATAACAAAACATCAAAGAGGATAAAAAAAATCATGTTTTCGTCACATGAAACCGGTTGAATAAAATAACACGTCTCTGTCAACATTTCACACTGATTTTTGGAATCAAATTGTACGATTTGGTTACAAATGATGCCAAGCATGTCACAAAAGCTGTTAGTCACGGTTTAATATGTAAGACTTTGTGAAGAATCGCACCTCGGCTTCTTCCTCGGCTACTTCGCAAAACGTCTGGTACGCAACTGGTGCTTTACACTTTATAGAAACTTATTGCATATTGCATTGTGTTCCTCGACCTTGAAAAAATATACTCAATGTGTGGTTGGCCATAGAGTTCTGAAGCGATCCTCAAATTTTCGCTTCTTCTCAATTCATTCTAGGTTGGATTAAAATTTTGCATTTCTATCCTAAGTTATATATCAGGCAACAGCAAGCTACCAATGTCACATCAAGGTGAAATATTCCACCCAATCCCGTTGTAAAGCCTACTTTGATGATCAGAAATGAAATTTAAAAAGCCATTACCCATTGGTCAAATCCGAAATTTCGGATTTCTTCTCCTCTGAAAAATAGACAACCCGCAAAACGTCACCTTGAGTCGTCATGACATAGTGGACATCACGTGTAATCATGATTCATGCCTACCTACCAAAAATCAGCTCGATTTTCTATCAAATAACAAATAACCAAGAAAACGTAGATTTCATAAATCTGCCCCTGGGAGATATGTAACCCACAATATCAAGGATCTGCCGGGGGTGGTAGGTGAGCTCCATTTCTTGAAATGAACATAGGGTATGTACAACATTTTTGCCAAGTGGCATCCCGGCATCACGATTTGCAAGGTTGCAGCCATTAACGTCCGGACTATAACAATGTATTTTTTGTAAAGTCGATTATTGAACAACCAGTGCCGTCGAGAGGGTGGTTCAGAAGGTGATATATCATCGGGGCCCGGAGCCCCGTAGGGGGCCCCTGAGCGCAAGTTCATTTTCTTTTTAGCTCAACTAACAAGTAACAAAGTTGAAACACCCAAAATCCAAATTCTCATTTTTTTTCACTGCCTTCTTGAAATAGAAGAAGTCATTCAAAAAAACGTCACCAATTCAGAGAAAAGAAATTTCACACTGGCGGAAAATGGAATTCACAAACAAGCTACTGCTTTGGTGGATGGGACTTCGCATCCGCAAAATCTAGGGAAGCTTTTGTTTAGAATTGAACAAAAAGCTCAATTTTTGTTTGTTTTTGTCGTTCTTCTTGTATCTTCTTCATATTCAAGTATTATTATTATTAATATTCAAAAAAAATCTCGCCTGCGGCGCCCTTGTGCTCACTTCGCTCGCGGGCTCAAAGGATTTTCAAGAAGGGGGCCCGTAATTGACATCCAACATCGGGGCGCGGCGAAGCTCTCGGCGGCCCTGTGAACAACCACTATAGGTGATTTTTCAACACAACCACCTTGGTAGCAGATGACAGTACTTTTTGGTATATTCAGACCATTGATGATGATGCGTATGGGATGATGGGGCTCAAAAGCTGGCAATTATGTCGAGTACTCACTTCGAAGTCACCTTGTAGATTAATCTCTTGTTGCGCTGAGCTTAGTTTGGAGTTCGATATGGAAGAATGGTATTTATTATTTCAACAAGGCTAGATAGAGGGAGAAGTGGTTGGTTTATTAAAAAAGAGCGCCCCTTCTCGAGTTCTTTCTTCAAAATAAATCTTTTTCCTAGAAGATCTTTCAAGTTTCTGTTGCATTGCATTTTTCAAGTACATAGTTATTCAGCAAAACCAACGGTTTGGAGTATAGTTTCCTGCTAAATTCACCCACCATCATGATTCAACATTAACCCGAGCACCGGCCCTCAGGCCTTTTGCTTTCTACCCTGATGAAGCCACAAGCAGATTGGATTACGCTATTAAACTTCGAACCTGAAAAGTTACTTCTATAAATCGAACCGAAACATTTTTTCAAATTCGAATTCTGTCATCGTGCGAAACTGTTAGTGCTGTTATGATATTTCATAAGAAAAATGCACGTAAGAATATAATGGCTAGATATGACTATGGGTATATGGTTTTCCATGATTTTGGAACCGCTATTCTTCAATTAATTAAACTTAATTTATGCTGCAACAGAGCCAGCTCCCCGAGGCACAGAAAATAAATTAGGTTGGTGCCATTCGAGCCGGCCGGCGATGTGTGCAATAAAATGCCGGGACATAATCGGATTTTTCCGATAAATTTCAATTAGCTTCCTATATTAGTAGGCATAAGCGCATAAAATTAATTACCGAAAGCCGCATGCGGACGTAAATTATTTTATTTCACCTGATACCGTGTATAAATAGTATGGATGTGATTTCTCAATCTGGCTGCAGGGCCCCTCTGCGCGAGATGCAACCGAGCGAGCTTGTTATTTTTCCACGCGGCCAAAGTTCCGGTAAACTCCTGGCTGGGCTCTGTAAGTTCCTCTCCTTTGATCTCTTTCGCCCTCCACTTTGTCGTCCTCCTCGTTTTCGTTCTTCGAGATAAATTACGTTTATTTCCAAAACAAATTTTGTGTGTTTTATACCTTGAGACGTCCTAATTGCGTGTGAAAGCGAGATTTATTGCGGGAAGAAAGTCGTGCGGCCTAGGTATATGTCGAGGAGAGCTTGTGGAAAATTTCACGGCATGTTAAGGCTGTAAATCAACCGCGCCGTTTTTCTCTATGATAACATTTTGCGTTATACCTCTGGTTATACCTACCTACTCCGAGAGTTACAGATATGAAAAATCGATCGCACAGCACTTTTCTTATTTTGTAATTAAACCTACGTCAGTGAGCTTGAAATGTTATCAATGCGTTCAGTTCTGATGCAAAAAAATGAACTAAAGCTTCAGCGTCACTATAGCCGGAATGATCGACCTTTTACATTTAGTACCGGCGTTACTAAATGTAACGCCACCAGTAACGTTAGATTGTATATTTTGTCATCACTAGTACACTCTACAGAGTGTTTTGAGAGTCACTGAAAAAATACGCATACGTAAAACACCCTGTATTTTGGTCAGAATTAGGAGAAATTGAAAATGAGTAACACAGGGAGTATTCAGGAAGAATTTTCTATAGACGAGAAAAAGAATTATCAAAATCCATCCGCACGTTCGGAAGTTACCATACATATATCAAACTTGAGGAAAATTTTAGGTGCGCCACTTTTCTTGTCCCTCAGTGTATATGAAGAAAAGAAAATTCAGTTGAGTCACGGGTTATTCCCTTATCATGGCGCTGAAGAAGAAAATCTGATAATCAAAATCTCGTGGAGAGCATGGACGGTTTGACGCGCTTCAATCTTGGGGACCATCTGGGATCAGAAGACCTCTGGCCAGCTTGGGATGGCTCTTCAATCTTAAATCAGGTACTGTAGTTTGAACTGAAATTTGTGATGGTTTGCTCCACATCAGGAATCTGAAGGTGTTGTCTGATGATTTTATTTGTCACAAACCATGGAGCGTCCACTATAGTGCGTAAAACTTTGGCTTGGAACCGTTCTTCTTTGCAGCAGCGTGCTGGCCATTCCTAGGTCTGTGTGCGAGGCCATTATGGCGGTGTCATCTGCATAGGTTGCTGTCACCATTGATTCAACTATTGGTAGGTCTGCCGTGTAGATATTAAGTAGAGAATGGGATGGGCCCCAGCACACTACCCTGAGGAACCCCTGACTTTACCGGAGTAGTTCAGTGTATTCGTCCTGCACTTTCACTTGGAAAAATCTTCCACCAAGGTGCGATTGGAGTAGTGGAAAGATGCTATGAGGCAAGCCCTTTTTCAGTTTGTATAGCAGTCCAGTTAGGGCATCCAATCCCGAGACTTAAACGAAATCCTGGGATTTTCGGGATTTCTCAAATGATGCACATTTTCCTCTCAGTTGAGTGGAAACAGAGTCAAATAAAAAAACACAGATCATTCAAGTTAGTACATCATCAATTTGACACCATTTAGTATTTTATTGTATTTATTTTGCATAAATAAAACATTGTAGTTGCATTGCAATTATGCGTGCTTTATTCTTCGAGGAAGCAAAAATTACTTACTGAGACAGAAGAGATTGTTTTTATTTTCAATTTATCACAGTTTTATTTTATTCTATGTGTTTGGAAATGTTCTCAAGTTTTCAAGGGCCGCTATTTTTATTTCCATATAACTGGAACTTGAATACCATGGTGTTTGGTGGTATGGTAACCGGAAGAGGTATCTGATGTGAAAATACCGGCTCTAAGTGTAATGTACCATGTACCTCACTCATTAATTCTAATATTAGTATCATTATCAAGTATCAATACTATTAATTACCACCAATTTATTATACAACAAATGATAATTGGGTAGTTGGGTAGTAGTTTTATTTTAGCAAAATAAAAAATATGATAATAATTATTACTGATGATGGTTTCAAATTCAGTGTGCTCACTTGGATAACCTGTGTCTCTTGCATTAACGCCATTAACTCTATTTTTTATTCAAGTGAGGTGAAAAGATACATCATTCAAAAAATTCCGAAAATCCCGGGATCTCGGTGGAAAAATCCCGGGATTTTCGAGATTGGAAATCTAACGGGATCCCGGGATCCCGGGATTGGATGCCCTAAGTCCAGTATGCCAAACTTCATCAAATGCCTGGCTGACATCAAGTAAAACAGCAAAGCAGTATTTCTGGTCTTCGAAGTGTTTGTTTATTTTTTGCGCCAGTCTATGAATTTGATCTGCTGTAGAATGTTGGCTTCTGAAACCGAACTGATGGTTCGAAATCAGTTTCTTTTCCATCAGAATTGGCTTCACGCAAAGTAATATCAGTTTCTTTGAAATTTTGGAAAGCGTTGGTAGGAGACTAATTGGCCTATATTCAGTGGCATCAAAAGAGTTTTTTCCAGGTTGCGGAACTAGGATTACTTGTGCAACTCTCCACCTAGTAGTACAGGAAAAATAGTAAAAAAATCGGCAAAACCTCGGAATAAATATGGACGTCATGAAAATTTGATATTCTGTTCAGAATTGAGTGCTCTACAACATATCCAAAATCGCCAAAAATCGCACCCGGGGGTTTTGAGTTATTGGAGGGGGGGTAAAAAATTGCAGGTAAAAATGGAGGGGGTGGAACCCGTCAATCCATTGGATGCGAATACATTATAGTTCGACGTATCATATCCCTTTGATAACATTTTGGCACAAAAAGTGTCCATCATTGTTGCAGGGGAGTAGTGGAGGGGCGAAGCTCTGCTAGGTGGTCCATTTTGTTTTTTTGGCTATGTAGAACCGATCACGACAAGTTTGGTATCTTTTCCGACTAAATTCAATCTCCTGAACTCGTATCCGATGTGTAAATTTGAATGAAAACAAGTTTTAACAAGTTAACTTGAGAAAACTTGTTTTTTCTTTGACAATTTTGACGATTTTTTTATTTACTGTTGGAGGTGTTCATTCTCAGAAAATTTTCAGGAACCATTAAATTGAAGTGTATTCTCCACAAAAGTTTTCCACTCGATGTATAATTTTGTTTCTCGAGTTTAAAAAATCGATTTGAACTTGAGCCGGCACGGCGCGTCGTTTACTACTGACCAGAACACTACAGCATGCACCTTTAAATGAAAACACCTCAAACTATTGAAAAAATAACAACTCACCTTTGAAAATTGGAGGATTTGTGCAGAACTGAATTCCCTATAACATGAACAAAATCGCCATGAATCGCAATGCAGGATTCTGAGTTATTCGAGGAGGAGGATAACACTTTGACAGGATTCATACTCTATGAACTGTTATCTTTCCACTTGAATAACTCAAAACCCTGCAATGCGATTCATGGCGATTTTGTTGATGTTATAGGAAATTCAATTCTCCACAGATCCTCCAATTTTCAAAGATGAGTTGTTATTTCTTCAATAGTTTGAGGTGTTTTCATTTAAAGGTGCATGCTGTAGTGTTCTGGTCAGTAGTAGACAACGCGCCGCGCCGGCTCAAGTTCAAATCGATTTTTTAAACTCGAGAAACAAAATTATACATCGAGTGGATGATTTTTGTGGAGAATACACTTCAATTCAATGGTCCCTGAAAATTTTCTTAAAATGAACGCCTCCAACAGTAAAACAAAAACTCGTCAAAATTGTCATAGAAAAAACAAGTTTTTTCAAGCTAACTTGTTCAAACTTGTTTTCATCCAAATTTACACATCGAATATGAGTTCAGGATATTGAATTTAGTCGGAAAAGATACCAAACTTGTCGTGATCGATTCTACATGGGCAGAAAAACAAAATGGACCACCTAGCAGAGCTTCGCCCCCCCACCACTCCCCTTCAACAATGATGGACACTTTTTGTGCCAAAATAGTATCAATGGGATATGATACCTCGAACTATAATGTATTGACATCCAATGGATTGACGGGTTCCATCCCCTCCATTTTAACCTGCAATTTTTTACCCCCCCTTCAATAACTCAAAACCCCCGAGTGCGATTTTTGGCGATTTTGGATATGTTGTAGAGCACTCAATTCTGAACAAAATATCAAATTTTCAGGACGTCTATATTTTTTCCGAGGTTGAAATCTATCTTTCTTGTACTATAGCTGGAAAGTAGTTCAACCGTAGCGCAGCGATGCATCATAAAGAAAGGTGATGAATCGGATTGCTTCCTCCGGTAGTTCTTCAAGACCTTCACCAGTAATCAAGTCCCAACCAGGACCTTTCTTAGGATTCAACTGTTTGATCACGGTTCTCACCTCGTTCAGGCTGAAGTTTTCCACTGAGAGTTCCATTTGATAGGGTAGGGTGCATTTATCACTTTTTCAATATCTGAAATGTCTTCTTCGCTTTGGAGGTCTTGGAAAACTTCTGATAGATCGATGGCTTGCGAACAGAGTAGCTTTGCACCAACTTGATACAACGTGGTATTGTGATTTAGGCCACCAAACGTGCTGAAACCGTCGTTCACACCAAATGGAGTTTCCGAAGCTAGTCAAAGCGTCAAGTCAGTTCTGGCTGTCGAAAACTGCGTTTAAGATCGAACGGAGTTTTGCAGGCTGGTCCATTTCCTTGCTCTATTGTATGTTATGTAGTTGAGATTGGAGCTCGATAAATTGATACATGAATTACCGGTCTTGGATATATCACTTTTCTCAACTTCGCCGTTGATGTACTCGCTGTCGCTGTGAATTTAGATGTAGTGCTAGTCGGTACATCTCCGCGGTCGGTATACTCGAGTGTTATCTTCGAGAACATTCCACACGTCCTATCGTATATTCCAGCGTTGACCGCCAGTACTTTCGCTGCGGCTCTAGAAACGTCTATCATCAAATTCGCGTATATTCAGGCAAACTCTGGATGCATCGCACTCTGCCAATTATTGTGTAGATGTGTCTTACTCGTACGTCTTGACTCCAGCGTTCTCGAACCTTCTGGAATCGCACCGCCTTGAATATACCAGTATACGACTCCATGTTTATTCTCGAATGTAGTAGAATCGCTCGAGAGCCTCGCAAAAATATTTTTATTTAAATTGAGCATACTGTTTATACAGGCTGGTCCAGGTTATACCATGCCGTCAACAAAATTCGGAATTGGGGTAGGCTGTGCTCTGGTCGAAAGCAGCTTGACATCGTGAAATTTGACCAGGTCACAGCCTACCTCAATTCCAAATTTTGTTGATCGCATGGTAGTAGCAATAATTCACCATTCGATGGTCCATCAAAAACTAGGCTGACATGCATAATTCAATTTTTCTTCAAAACGCTTCCTAAGGGAGATAGAGCCCTACAAAGTTCAGTTTTCAAAATATTTTGTTTGCAATAACTCTCAAGTCATTGAAGCGATTTTGACCAAATTTGGTACAAATGCTCACGAGATAGATACTTATCACTTGACGTAGATAACTTTTGTCAAAATTGTCCAGTGGCGTAGATACAGGGGATTGTTCAACTTCTCCGACCCTATTTTCTATGCCACTAGATATTTTTGAAAAATTAAATTTTTTTTGAATGCCTTGTTCAATGTAGAAAAAAGTTACCCTCGTGAAATTTTCATTAGATACTTAATTTTTTAAATATTTGGGTTTTAAACTTTGGAAACCATCTCGAAATCTTTCCAGAGCCCAACTTGTTTTTTCAATTTGTTTCAAATTGAACAAGGAATTCAAAAAAAGTATAGTTTTTCAAAAATATCCAGTGACGTAGAAAATGGGGAGGGAGAAGTTGAACAATCCCCCGGTATCTACGCCACTGGACAATTTTGACAGAAGTTATCTACGTCAAGTGATGAATATCTATTTCGTAATGGACAGGGAGCTGGTGTCTCAAAACTTACGTCATAAGGTACATAATTTTAACCCTGTAGATCTGATGTGCGTTGATGATGTTGTTAAAAAATGGTTTGTCTTACATGTCAGACCGGGGGCTTCAGGCTGGTATGACCTTGTCAATGTACGAAAAAAATGACCAAAAATCTACGTCATAAGGTACCTAACTGAAATCAACTGGATTGTGTGTGGAAACATCCCCTTGATCAAAAATCTGGTAGTAAGACAAAATTTTTGGGGGCTTTCGGTCCATAGGACACGTTTGAAATTTTCAAGAAAGGACCAAAACTTATAGATTTTTTCCACAGGCGTTTTGTTGACTAACCCACCAAGTGTGATGTACATTTGTAATCAGGATGAAGGACGGAATCGATTTCCATTTTGAAATACAGGGTCTACGGTTTGAGATTTTTTTTTCGATGTTGCACCCTGTAAGCGATGTACCATTAAAAAATTTTGTTATCAGATTCGAAACCAACGTAAAAAATAATGTAAGAATCGTTTTTCATTCCTGAAATTATGTCAAAGGAGAAGTCTCCAGGAATAGGTAAATTTTGGCACTTTTTGAAATTCCAAACTTGTCTTACGGACCGACGCACAGTGGGCCGATAGCTCAGATTAGCGTGGCGAAATTCCCGCCATTTCTGGGTGTTCGAGGGTCTAGGTTCGAATCCCACTTCGGATAATTTTATTTTATTTTTTTTCTGGAAGTTTTTTTTAGAGGTATTGTTATTTATTCTCAAAGTACTCATCATAACTGATGCACTCCTTAAAGTTCACTCGATTATCATGAGGAATTAGAAAAATGTAGCAAGAATAATGAGTAATGCAACTTTTCTTGAAAAATTCTCTTTTCCCAAGACCGCAAGTAGATGCAAATGGGAATGGCAACATTAGAAACAAGAACCTTCCTTCTACATAAAGTGGCTGTTCACTTTGTGTTTCTTTTTGTTTTTCATGTGATTTATTTATTTTTCCAAAGTTGTGGTTTTAATCTCAGTCCCTGCAACTTTTTTCTTTTTCTTTTCTTTTGAAGGTAACTGAGGAGTTATTTCAACTTATTCCCAAAGTAATCATCAAAGTCCATAAGCTTGCCTAGTTTCACTGAATTATCAATGATAATAAAAAAATACAGCAACCTGAACAAATACAACAATGCATTCAAACACAACTTTGAAAAAATAAATAACTCACATGAAAAACAAAAAGAAACACAAAGTGAACAGCCACTTCATATAGAAGAAAGATTCTTCTTTCTTATGATGCCATTCCCATTTGCATCTATTTGCGGTTTTGACTCATGATTCTATCATGAAGAACTAAAAAATATAGCAAGAATAATGAGTAATGCAGCTTTTCTTGAAAAATTCATTTTCCCAAAACCGCAAGTAGATGCAAATGGAAATGGCATCATTGAAAAGAAGAACCTTCCTTCTATATAAAGTGGCTGTTCACTTTATGTTTCTTTTTCTTTTTCATGTGATTTCTTTATTTTTTCAAAGTTGTGTTTGAATGCATTGTTGTATTTGTTCAAGTTGCTGTATTTTTTTATTATCATTGATAATCCAGAGAAACTAGACAAGCTTATGGACTTTGATGATTACTTTGGGAATAAGTTGAAATAACTCCTCAGTTGCCTTCAAAAGAAAAGAAAAAGAAAAAAGTTGCAGGGACTGAGATTAAAACCACAACTTTGGCAAAATAAATAAATCACATGAAAAACAAAAAGAAACACAAAGTGAACAGCCACTTTATATAGAAGGAAGGTTCTTGTTTCTAATGTTGCCATTCTCATTTGCATCTACTTGCGGTCTTGGGAAAAATGAATTTTTCAAGAAAAGTTGCATGACTCATTATTCTTGCTACATTTTTCTAATTCCTCATGATAATCGAGTGAACTTTAAGCAATGCATCAGTTATGATGAGTACTTTGAGAATAAATAACAATACCTTCAAAAAAATCTTCCAGAAAAAAAATAAAATGAAATTATCCGAAGTGGGATTCGAACCTAGACCCCCGAACACCCAGTAATGCCGGGAATTTCGCCACGATAATCTGAGCTATTGGCCCACTGTGCGACGGCTCGATACCAAGTTGGGGCTGAGACCACCGTGAGTGCGGTTACCATAGCAACGGCGGATAGCAACCAATCAGACAGCTGTATTTGGCGAGTTACGCCGTCTCAAACTTTGCTCCTGCAACTTGGTATCAAGCCCCGAGAGCCCCCAAAAATTTTGTCTTATGACCCGATTTTTGATTGAGGGGAAATTCTTACACAAAAGCCCGTTGGTTTCATGCATGTACCTTATGACATAAATTTTTGACATATTTCGAAAATTGACAACCCTATACCAGCCTAAATCCCCTGGTCTGATATGTAAGACAAAGAAATTTTTAACAACCTTATCAACGATCATTAGACCTATAGGCTTATAATTATGTACCTTATGACGTAAGTTTTGAGGCACCAGCTTCCTGTCCATAAGCATTTGTACCAAATTTGGTTAAAATCGCTTCAATGACTTGAGAGTTATTGCAAAAACAAAATTAAAAACTGAACTTTGAAGGGCTCCATCTCCCTTAGGAAGCGTCTTGGAGAAAACATAAATCATGCATGTCGACCTAGTTTCCGATGGACCATCAAAAAGTGAATTATTGCTATTATAACCTGGACCAACCTGTATAGACTTGACTGTCATCCGAATCAGTACCTAAACAGAAAGAACACACCTAGAACAACAGCCCATTGAAAGTGTACACTGTACAGGGGTCAGGGCATATCCATTACTTTGTGCTAACCCCTATACAACCCTATACCCTATACAAAATGATATTGCATCATACATAATAAACTGCTCGTCAAAAGTTAAGCATAGAGCAAAATTTGCTCCCATTTCAAGCATGGATATATTGGGGAAAAAATATCCGATTTGAAAAAAGTTTATGGTGGCTGGTAGAACTTTTCTCCAGCTGCAAGACGCTATGTCGACTTATGGCACCATTAACTTTGTCCATGATATACAGGTTGCCAAAGAAGGAGTGTCAAAAGTGTTAATTTTTGAAGTCGTGGAACTTTTTTAGAAAAAATCCCGGATTTTTTTCTCTTGAGTTTTAGAAAGCGGATATCAATGCCTCGAAACGGTTTTTGACTTTCGATCGTATTTTGTTTTTTCAAAGAGTTCTTGATTTTTTTGTAAAATTTAGATTTTTTGATGCAGAATTTGCCAGAGCAGTTGCTTTTTCTTGAAAATTCACAGAAACGTACACAGTTGCTGGATGAATTATACCATGAGAAAATTGACCTCATGGACCTCCAGAAGAGGTCATCCTCTGGGCCTCTTCAGGGGAGATGCCCAATGAAGCATGCTGCGACATCACTTTGACACTTATTGAACCCAGCATGGATAAAAATGCATGACTTGTAACCATACGTTGCATCAAAATCACCATGGTTACCAATTAGTCCCATCATGGGTGATTTTGTTACTGCCCAAGTCACTGGAAATTTTCAAAAGTGATATCTCCTAGACGAATAGAGATAGAGCCATAGTTCTTTTTTTGATTTCAATCGGACCCATTATTGGTCATTCAAGCATGATGTGCAAATTTTTCACGTTCATACTTTTTCAGTGGTGGGGGGTGATTTTGACGTTTGTCATGTCAAAACTTTTTCCTTGTACTTGTCATCATTGAAATGTCAACATGAATGTACACTGTCAGTTTCAGCTGATGAATTTTAAGTTGGCGTTCGGTGTTTTTCTTCCTCAAAGTCCAGGTTTCCTGAGAAAACCTTTGTTGGTCTTTTGTTTTTACTACTGATGTGGAAGTGGTAGATTACATTCATGTTGACATTTCAATGATGACGAGTACAAGAAAAAATTCTGACATGACAAACGTCAAAATTTCCCCCCACCACTGAAAAAGTATGAACGTGAAAAATTTGCACATCATGCTTGAATGACCAATAATGTGTCCGATTGAAATCAAAAAAAAGAATTATGGCTTTATCTCCACTCGTCTAGGAGATATCACTTCTGAAAATTTCCAGTGACTTGGGCAGTAACAAAATCACTCATGATGGGACTAATTGGTAACCATGGTAATTTTGATGCAACGTATGGTTACAAGTCTTGCATTTTTATCCATGCTGGGTTCAATAAGTGTCAAAGTGATGTCACAGCATGCTTCATTGGGCATCTCCCCTGAAGAGGTCCAGAGGATGACCTCTTTTGGAGGTCCATGAGGTCAATTTCTTCATGGTATAATTCATTCAGCAACTGTGTACGTTTCTGTGAATTTTCAAGAAAAAGCAACTGCTCTAGCAAATTCTGGATCAAAAAATCTAAATTTCACAGAAAAATCAAGAACTCTTTGAAAAAACAAAATACGATCAAAAGTCAAAAACCGTTTCGAGATATTGATATCCGCTTTCTAAAACTCAGGAGAAAGAAAATCCGGAATTTTTTCTAAAAAAGTTTCACGACTTCAAAAATTAACACTTTTGACACTCCTTCCTTTGGCATCCTGTATATCATGGACAAAGTCAATGGTGACGTAAATCGACATAGCGTCTTGTAGCTGAAGAAAAGCTCTACCAAGCACCATACATTTTTTTCAAATCAGATATCTTTTCCCGAAGAAATCCTTACTTGAAATAGGAGCAAATTATGGTCGATGCTTAACTTTTGACGAGCAGTTCACATAATATATTCAATAATAATGCATTATAAAATTCAAATTACCTTCAAGAACGCTGCAGGGAAGATGCCACAGAAAAAGGTCCTGCGACAGACATGACGACGATTTTTTTTTGTGAGGTATGGGTCCATAAAACCGCATTTCCTTCATATTGCTATGCACATTTGAGACTTCTTAAGCTACAGTGCTTTTTGATGCGTTTGTTGCCGCAAGTTTATCTTGCAGGATACCTCAAACTCCCTTACAAAGATTTTTCTACAATTAAGTTTCAAACTTCCCTACTCAACGGACTGTTCGAATAAAGACTTTCTTACATCCTAGGATATAGGTGGCCCAGAAAAGTATTACGATGCCACAACAGATTTTTTTCTTTTCCGCTTTTCTACCACAGTCCAAAGCTTTTAAGTCGAAAGTGATGACCTGTAACCTGTAACATTACCTGCCATCCAGAATTTTCTTTTTCAATATCTTTTTTCAATCGAACCTTTGGTGAAACGTTACACATTTAACAATTTAGAAACACTTCTTGACACAAAACAAAAATTTGGAGTGACATCTGACCACTACACCGGCGATAATTAACAAGAATGTCGCGTAATTGGCGGTTAGGTCCCTCCAAGGATCCGAACCGGATCCTTCGGCTTACTCTTGCTCAGTTAAATTAGAGTATTTACAGGTAGGAACATCAGGTATGTCCGCGTCACCATAAAACTCAAATCAGATCCTTATCACAAATTTATGCATGTCCAGATCACATTACACCTGTAAGAATTTTGTTTTCTTCGTTCTCAGCATTTTTAATGGAATCCCAGTGAGTTTTTTTTTCGTTTGCTCTTTATTTCGTTCATGATGCATGTATATGTGTGCGCGTAGCGGAAAGTGTGAATAGGATTTGTAACTCTCATATCCTTATCTAGAATCGACCATTGAGCTGTCGTCCATATGAAAATTGCACACGCAATGTCCATGTATGTGGTCCACAAGGACCTCACACTGTCGGAACGGGCCAGGGCACTTTAACAACGATAAATGTTCCGGCTATAAACGTAATTGTTGGACGTTTAAAGAGGCTGCCGGATGCATGAGAAACTTTTGCACCGCCGGAAAAAAGACATTGTGCCAAAATGTTTTCGAGAAGTGGAATAAATCAGTTTTATTTAATTGGGGAGTGAAGCGAGCTTGCCGTGGTAACGGTTTACGACGCGGTCATTTTGAATTTGCGACGGTTGAGCTTGAAAGCACCCTTTATATTTTATGTGGGTAGGCTACTAACTTGATATAAAATAAAAACTAAAGTTTTTGAAACAATGCACAAGGCGTATGTACCAACAAAGTATAGAGGAAAAATTAAGAATTTGTATTATGGTAATACTTAGTTATATCTTAATATTCAAAAATGCATGGGAACCTATAATTTTGGACGTACATAACATTGTTCAGAGCATAGTTGGGGCGGAGGAATGACTGCAACAATTTCCAAATTATAGGACATGGCTTCGGGCACCATAAATTAATTAGCTAATGAATGGTGTATGGGTAAACCGGTGATGACCCTCAACTTACTTTGTTTGTTCAAAACAAACGCTCGTTTTGAAAGTTCATCAAAAGTTGAAAATAATTCCCATAGTAGCACCCTTTTATTTGCCTAATAAATATTTTCCAGACTCCCTGTCTGGGAAACCGTGATGTGGGAATTATGAGTGGCTCGTGAGAGGGTTAACTCGAGAAAAAAAAACACACCTTTGAGTCAATATTGGCAACTCGAACCGCTTTGTTCCGGGGGCTTTCGATGAAACGAGCTTTCCAGTAGCATTCTAATTGGATAAATCACGGCGGAATGCAAATCCTATTGGCGTGCTCCATAACTGCCGGAAAATCCCTGACGTCACGTCTCCTCCATTAAAGCTCATGCTTCGAGTTAGACTTGCATAAATGCGCGTTCAAGAAAGCAAGCTCTCTCTTTTTCAATGTAAAACCAGAGTTTTATCGTTTTTTTGTGATCACAACTGTCGAATGTTTTTTTCCCCAAGTTTACATATCTGATATCTATACAAGAGAAGACCGACAGGCCTGCATGTGTGGTCCGTGCAATCATGTCCGGCGGCCCTTGGAGTTAACATCCATTACTCTTCAATGGGCTGTCCATTACACGCATCAATTACACCTGAAGAGGTGAAGAGGTGAAGAGGCCTTTCAACGGCTCGGGCCGTGAAAAACTCCGGGGTTTGGTTTGAAATTCCAAATTTGCGGCACCACCCGTCCAAAAATTCCGTCTTTTTATTGTCTTTGTAAAAGACCGCACGCTGAGAGCATTAATTGGAATTTCTTGTGAATGCCCGTAAAAGGGCATCACGTATAATCTAATTGTACCATATTTCTGCGGGAACAATAGAACCTCGTTCGCCATTCCTTATTGGTTATCTATTTATTTATATTTGGGCAGGTATAATACGTAACGAATGTAATTATTTGATAGCCGTCGTCGTCGCGTTGTTGTATAATGTAGTATTGGTTTAACTTTTCAGGAGGCAATCAGATTAAGTGGAACTGAAGGAAATGATGGAAAAGAGGGTGTCGTCTCCGTTTTCTCTCGTCATTATCGGAGCCAAGGGCAGATTCCCTTATCGAGCCAATAAGATAAACTGCAAAAACGAACGAGAGACCTATTATAACGATGGGAGGCCCAGTTCTTGTCTTGAATAAGAATCAGATGTGACTGATGGAGGAAACGAGAAAAGAAATTGAATCCCAAATGTGCCAGAAAGTGATTAAAGAAATGCGCTGCAGCTTCCCATTATTTATTCATAATGGATGTTATGCAAGATCTCAAAAAGGAGATTGATGTTGGAACACAGAGTGTCTGTCAGAAGCTATGTTTCTCAAAAAGGCGACTTGTCATGCGATTGTGACGAGTTCCAAGCCTTTTCTGTTCCCCTGAGTATATACTCGTACTTGCAATGCCTTCCAGGTAGCAGGTCGGAGGTTAAAGATTGCCTAAGGCTGTCATTCTCATCACAAGGACGGACTGCGGACTACGTGCAGCAGAAAAGGGACACATATAGACTTTTCTGTCGTGACCCTTGGCTAAACCTCTCTGGCGAAAAAAAAAACAAAAAAAATACTAGCACTCATTCGGAAACTGGCAAGAGAATAAGAGTACGTGGTAGTAGGTAGTCTCGATGTTCAGATCGTCGAGCTCAGCTTCGAATGCTCCAGCCTCCAGCACTGATGACGACACGTGTCTATTGGATTTCGATGGTTGTTGCTCGGTCGGTCCGATTTTTGGGATTACTTCTTTGAACTATATTCTTGATGTTCCCTTTCGGTTCCAAAAATTTCGCTTTTCCTTTCTAGAATGAGAGTAGTTTTTCAAACAAAAAGAAAATTAAAAAAAAATTAAATTTGAACCATTAAATACACCTTGAAAATGGACAAATAGCAAACGGTTCGCAAGATTCCTCGACGTAAATGTTCACACCACAGTGTTCAATCCCGACTTTTCAAACATTCAAAAAAAAATTCGTGCAATCGCCTGGCTGAACCAAATCTTTTTTGTATGTATTCCCATCCGAGGCAATAAGCATCAATTCGCAAGAAACCCGATACCTCTACGACTTATTTCGACATCGAAACAAATTGCGCCCCCCCCCCCCCACAGAAAGATGCATACATCCAGTTAATGAAATGTGCAGCAAGAAAGGAAGACATTTTTAGTGAAAGAATTAACTTGATTGATTCATTCTCAAGGAAGATACCTCTATTTTTATGCGCAATCTATATAGTCCAGTCAAAATAGGTTTTCATCTCGCATAAAATCATAGGGTTCCAATTTTTTCAGGAATGTGTAGAGGGTGGTCCCCTGAACAACATCTGATAAGGTCCCTTCGATTTTAGGCGCCGCCGGGCGGGAGAGGGGGTGACAAACGTCACTTTTGTCAGTTTTCACCGTTTATCTCGAAAGCGATGCGTCGCACAGAAATTTTACACCGATCTAAATTGAAGCTGATGGAATTCTCTTCAAAATGGTGTATTCACCTTTCACCTGATTGCTACCGATTTTGGGATATTAGCCCCTATATAAAAATGGAATTATGAATAAATACACTGTCTGGTGCCAAAGGGGCCTTGGTCTTGATTGGGATAAGGTGAAATTAATTCGGAGTTATCTCGGAAGTTATTGAGTAGTGAGTTAGAAGAAAAAGCTTGACGAAATACTCTAAACAGCTCTACCACTTTTTCGAAAAATTTTCATATTCAACGGCTTATATCCGGAAATCGATAACAGTTAGGTAAAACTTGGATACGTCATTTGAAAAGGAATTTCATCAGCTTTAATTTTGATTGGTATGAAATTTCCGTGCGACGCACCGTTTTCGAGATAAACGGCAAAAACTGACAAAACTGACACTTGTCACCCCCTCCTTTGCCCCGCGGCGCCTAAAATCGAAGGGACTTTATAAGGCGTTGTTCGGGGAACCACCCTCTACACATTCCCGAAAAAATTTCAACCCTATGATTTAATGCACGATTGGCCGCCATTTTGAGCTAATTTGACTGGACTTATTTTTATTTGATTATTGGCACTTGAATTCCAATGCGATTTTCAAGTGCGGTTCAGCAAGCTGGCTGTGGGCTCCATGCTTGGATGTGTTGTTTTCATTTATTACTCGTGTTTTCATAAAGATTGATGATTTCTTGTGGTACTTGTGGAATAATCTGTTTACAGGTAACAGTGAACCAGTCTACACGCAGAAAAGGCGCTTATGAGACTCACCCCCGTGAAGACCCTTGTTTTTTCTCAGGGCCTACTCCAAGATTGTTGATATTCGCTGGAGACTCTCACCCGGATATAACCGACAAACCCATACGTGGAGGAGTCGTTTTTAAGCTTACCGGATTTATATCGTGTGATCTAGGGCATCCAATCCCGAGACTTAAACGAAATCCCGGGATTTCGGGATTGAAAATTTCGAATCCCGGGATCCCGGGATTTTCGGGATTTCTCAAATTATGCAGCTTTTTTACCTAAGTTGAGTGGAAAACAGTCAAAGCAAGCAACACAGATCACTCAAGAAAGTGCATCATCATTTGACACAATATTAGTATTTTATTGTATTTATTTTGAATAAATAAAACATTGCATTTGCATCGCAATTATGCGTGCTTCCTTCAAGGAAGCAAAAATTACTTGCCAAGACAAAAGATTTTGTTTTTTTTTAATTTATCACAGTTTTGTTTTATTTCATGTGTTTGGACATGAACATGTTGCTAAGTTTTCAAGGGCCGCTATTTTCACTCCATATAACTTTGCCTGGAACTTGAATACCATGGTGTTTGGTGGTATGGTAACCGAAAGAGGTATCTGGTCTGAAAATACCGGCTCTAAGTGTAATGTACCATGTACCCCACCTAATAATTCCAATATCAGTACCAAGTACCAATACTATCAATTACCACCAATTATTATGCAACAAATGATGACTGGGTACTAGTTTTATTTTAGCAAAATAAATATGATGATAATTATTACTAATAATGGTTTCAAATTCAGTGGGCTCACTTGAATAATCTGTGTTTCTTGCATTAACGCTATTAACTCTATTTTTCATTCAAGTGAGCTGAAAAGATGCATCATTTGAAAAATCCCGAAAATCCCGGGATCTCGGTGTGAAAATCCCGGGATTTTCGGGATTGAAAATTTGACGGGATCCCAGGATCCCGGGATTGGATGCCCTAGTGTGATCAAATGAATTCTTATTTTAGGTAGGCTGTGGCCTGGTCAAATTCCGGGGTGCGAAGCTGCGTACGGCTAGGCCACAGCCTACCTAAAATAAGAATTCATTTGATTACACGATACATCGCGAAACTGCTGAACTTCCTTGAAAGCTTTCCCGACTAGGCGACACTTGGAGGTGTACATATTTTGGTGTTAGGACAATTCTTCGCGAACAGTTCTTCGCGCGGACAATTCTTCGCAAGCATTGCGCCCGCGCATGACCGGACTTATTGGGGGTCTGAAAGACACTTCAAGACACCAGGGGGCTCAGCAGTACTTGATATCCTACAATGTAGACAGACACAAGGGAGGATAGGGCTCTTAATATAAAGACCTGGCAGGGCTCACTAGGGCCCCAACGATACTTTAAGACACAAGGGGGCTCAGCAGTACTTGATATCCTACAATGTAGACAGACACAAGGGAGGATAGGGCTCTTAATATAAAGACCTGGCAGGGCTCACCAGGGCCCCAACGATACTTCAAGACACAAGGGGGCTCAGCAGTACTTGATATCCTACAATGTAGACAGACACAAGGGAGGATAGGGCTCTTAATATAAAGACCTGGCAGGGCTCACTAGGGCCCAAACGATACTTTAAGACACAAGGGGGCTCAGCAGTACTTGATATCCTACAATGTAGACAGACACAAGGGAGGATAGGGCTCTTAATATAAAGACCTGGCAGGGCTCACTAGGACCCCAACGATACTTTAAGACACAAGGGGGCTAGCGGAGCTCAAATCGCCACAATGACGACTCAAGGCTAGATAGGCCTTTGAGTAACACAAAAAAGCATTAGGGGCTCAATGGGGCTCCAAACGAAATTAGAAAGACACAAGAGTGCTCAGCAGGGCCTAAACTACTACAATATAGACCAACGGCTCGATACCAAGTTGGGGCTGAGACCGCCGTAAGTGCGGTTACTATAGCAACGGCCAATCAGACCGCTCTATTTGGCAAGTTACGCCGTCCTAACTTTTGCGCCTGCAACTTGGTATCGAGCCCCAAGAGAGGATAGGGCTGTGAATATCGCCAGAAGGACTGATGGGGCTCACTAGGGCTTCAAATGACATTTGTGAGGGGACCTAAAGGGCTCCGATCAACACATGAAGACACACAGGAGCTTACTAGAACTCAGAAACAAAGACAGGTTAAAAAGGGGCTCAACAGAGCTAAAAATGACACATAAAAACATACGGGGGCCTAATAGGGCTCTGAGAAACCTGAGAAGGCACATGGGAGCTTTCTTAGATGCCAGAAATATCCATAAGTCTGAAGGAGGTCACCGGGTCTACAAAAAATAATCGAGTACACAAGGGGGCTCAATAAGACTCCAAATGATACTTGAAGATACAAGGGGGCTCGGTAGGGGTTGAAACGCTTCAATGTAGACACAAGAGAGCAGATGCCTCTAAAAATCAAACAAAGGCCTGGCGGGGCCCACTGGGGCTTCAAATGATTCTTGGAGAGACGAGGGGGCCCCGCAGGCCAACACATTAAGACTAACAGGAGCTAATTCATTGGAGCCTCCGGGGCTCAGCAGGGCTACAAATGAAACATGAAGACACCAGGGGGCCAGATAGGGCTCCGAGAAACCTAATAAGGTACTAAGAAGCTTCCTAAGATTCCAGAATCTTCGATAAATCAGAAGGGGGTCACCTAGGCTGCAAACGATAATTGATGTCACAAGGGGGCGCAATAGGGCAAGGGGGCGCAATAGGGCTCCAAACGATATTGAAGTCACAAGGGGGCTCAGCAAGGCTTAAAATGCTTTGATGTTGATCACAAGCGAGGATAGGGCTCTGAGAATCGCAAGAAGGCCTGGCGGGGCTCACTAGGGCTCCAAATGACACTAAGAGACACAAAAGCGGCCGTATAGGACTTTAACCAACACATAAAGACTCACAAGAGCTAACTAGAGCTTTGAAAACAAAAACAATTTTTAAGGGGCTCAGCAGGGCTACAAATGCAATATGAAGACAGGGGAGGCTAATAGGGCTCTGAGAAGCCGTCCAAGGCATAAGGGCGAAGCAAATCTCCAGAAAATTTGGAGATACCCAAGGGAGTTCATCAAGATCCCAAACGATACTTGTAGAGACAAGGGGGCTCAGCAAGCCTTGAAACTCTACGTAAAAACTCAGTGGGGGATAGGGCTCTGGATAGCACAATCACACTGGGCCTCATAAGAGCTCCAAAGTTCCTGGCAAAGAATTGTCCGCGAAGAATTGTCCGCGAAGAATTGTCCGGTCTTCCATATTTTGCTGTTGAAAATCATTTAGAGTTGACCGATAGTCCCCGAATGCAATAGTTGTCGAGCCGACATAAATAGGATTCAATAGCAAAAAAGCGAACGCCGATATGTTGAACCGTTCGGAAGAAATGTAAGATTTCAGCAACCAAGGAAGAAAAATTACAAAAATAACTAAAGAGAAAACGGCCACAAATAGGTTAGTTTGTAATCTCATGGCATGGTGTTTCGCTCATGTCGGAATTTCACAGAATGCGAAAGCTGAAAAAGCCGTTGAAGAAGCTGCTGATACCGACCCGACATATTCGAAGAACCCCTCCAAATACCATTATGTGTCATCAAAAACGTCTTTCATGAAACACTTCGATGTCAATAAGTATAGTCTTTAGTTTTGTACTGTTTTATCAAACTCCCCGTAGAACTTCATTTGACTCTTCTTGTATTTCGCGAAACATGGATCAGTGGATCGGGGCTCCAGACTCTAAGTCAAAAATCGTCAAAAAGAGTCCATTGCTGTCTGTAAAACGTTAGAAAAAGGTAGGCGAGGCATGTACGTACATCAGAAAAAAGTCCCGTCCTTTGCAAAAGTGTATACCTACCAATCTCACCATATATCATATACAGCCTTGCAAGATATCATGGAAATTCAAATTAGTGCAATTTTCAAGCACCAGATCTACGCCTGGTGTTTATGCAACCAATAAAACACTAGGACACACTATAACTGCGGTAGCATTTGTTCAATGATGTCACATTTAGAGGAAGACAATTTTATTGGAAAAGTGTATCGACATTGGAGCATCGCTTATCAGCAGTTTGAGCACTAACCAAAGTGAAGAAGTAGCGCCATGTATAAGGTGTAGTCGAGATTTAAACCTCTGAAACACCGAAGTGGTCTCGGTAATGAGTGCAGTTTATGCCGCGGCTTGAGTGAGAAATTAGTCTACTATCGTCTTTAAATTGCACCTCACTATCCAAATAAACGTCGACTTAAAGCGACACAGCAGCACTCAGCGGCACGGGAACCTTCCAGCTCTTTCAATTAAAACAATTATTCCTTCCTATCAGGTAAAATCCTCGTCGAGAATTCTATGACTCAATTAGGTGATGTTTAGGTCTCACGTGTTTTGAATAAAATGCGCGTAAAATCGAATGCCGTCCATAAATCGTTGGCGTTTCCGCCACAATTAGATGCATCACGTCTCCTCTTCTGCTCTCGAGACACCGAGTATGTGTATAATATGTTGGGTTCTTCGGACGTGTTTTTCTTGCTGGTTAAAAATGTCGCGTCAAGTGGAACGCCAGAGTCATAGTTCAAGTGTCTATGGTGGTGGTGGTGGTGGATGCCGGAGGAGATGCAGCTCTTTAAGTAGTGCACTTCACCTCCACCATGGCAGAGAGGTACGACGGAGGAGACGTGCCCTGAATCCATTTCGGGTGCAAGTACTGTATGACACCAAACTGTGATGCCCGACTATGAATATTAAGCGAGAGGATTAGGCGGCATGCCGCACAACCGAGATCACGCGTTCCCCACCGAATAAACGACCTAGAAGGGTGTAAAAAGAAAAAAAAACAATGCTGTTGCACTTTTACCGCATTTCATCAACTTTGGTGGAATGGTGGAGATCGTTATTGAAACCGTTTTGGTTCAATTGTTCATGTCTCTTATGTCAGTGATTACAACTCCTCAGAGAAAGTCCAAGTGATCAATTCGCTGTTGACAGCTGACAACCCCACGACTATTTGGATTAACATTCAACCACCCAGAGAATAAAATTTTATAATAACAAAAAGTCAAACGGTTAATTTGATTTGTTTTCAGTTTTCAGCAATAAACAATTCATAAAGAAAGTTGAAAAACCAGTATCCCATTGAGCTTGAACTTCTTGCTCAGTGTTTAGATGTATCAGTTAGAATTAACATGTCTCATTTGCTTGCAGGTGTATCAGATCGCCTACGTGATAATTAAGGCGGCCAACTCGCCACGACCCGGCACATGGATCTTGGAAAGGTCCTTGCAGGGAAATCACTACGAACCCTGGCAGTACTTTACCAGGAGCGACAAGGAATGCCTGGAACGCTTTGGAGTCCCGGCGACCAAAGGGAAACCTCATTACTTCACCGACTCCGAAGTTATATGCACCTCTTTCTACTCGAAACTCACCCCGATGGAAAATGGAGAGGTAAAGTCTTCTTGTGCTCAAGACGTACCTAGTTACCTACACCTGATGGGGTGGGATTTGGCTTAGGTGTGTGTGTGTGTGTGTGTGCGCGCGCGCGAGAGAGAGTTTGAGAAAGGATACAGTATGTATCAACTTAATTAAAAGCTGAATTAATTACACAGTATGCGGGTTTGCTAATTGAATCACACCTAAATTGAATTATAAAACGCCGAGCGCTCAACGCTCATCGCGCGTGTCAAGATGTTGTCCACTGGAGTAAAAAGAAAGGGTGGTGTTTATTAGGCTGGAGAAGCTGGAAAGCCCGCAAGAGTTTCTTTGAGTTTGTGTATCCGTGAAAAGCTCACGGCACTCAAATGAAAAAGAATGATGTTACAGAGTTCTCTTGAAAAAGGACTTCTCATTATGCCTGAAAAATCTTATTAATCCACCCTGTGGGTGTCCCAGCTAAAAGAGCCCAGCAGCGCGATTTTTTCAGAAAATATCTAGACAACAAAAAAAAAAGTCTCAATTGGGGGAACCTGACCCTTTAGCTTCCTTTTGAGGGGTCGGCGATGCTTGTAGGTGCTCTAGTTTCCAAGAAAATGCAGTTTTAATCGGGCGAGTCACAAGAATTCGAAAATTCATGACCGACAAAATACTTTGGAGCAAAAAAAATCCTCTTTCTCTGGGCTTTCCATTGATGTGTGACGCCGTCGCCGATGTCTGTACCTGGCCCAGTAAGTCAGATATTCTGCCTCACAGCCCAGCAAACACAATAATCGGAATTCATGACGACGCGACGTCACCGATCACACACTTGTTGATTTCAGCATCAGCCAGTATTCATTGCTATGGTGAATCCAGGTATGATTAGTGAAAAAGTCCCAGTAACGACTAGTGCTAAAGTCAACAAGTGTGTGATCGGTGACGTCATGATTCTGATCATTGTGTTAGCCGGACTGTGAGGCAGAATATCTAGCTTAGGTACTGGGTCAAGTACAGACGTCGGCGGCACATCAATAGAAAGTCGAGAGAAAGGGTTTTTTTTCATCCGAAGTATTTTGTTTTGTCGATTATGAATTTTCGAATTCTTGTGACTCGCCCGATTGAAATTGCATCTTCTTGGAAACTAGAGCACCTACAAGCATCGACATCGGCGCCCCCTCAATAGAAAGCTAAAAGGTCAAGCTTCCCCCCAATCGAAAAACATTTTTTGTTGCCTTGATATTTCCTGAGAAAATCGCGCTGGATTGTTTTAGCAGGGACACCTGTATATAATCAGATAAATGAAACTTTTTGATATCGTCAGTAAAGCACATACATGACAATCCTAACAAAAATAGGCAATAAATACGGCTTCAGTAGGGTCTTTCCACGATTTTTTTATTGTCTCAAATGATAATGATATACGTAGTAGCAAAATAACGTCATAGACTGAGTCGTTTCTTGCAGAAACTGTTAGTGGGCCACTCCCATAGTTATCCCTGGGCCAGTACGAAAGTAATCGTATTTTTGTCAATAAAAATGTATTCCAAATTTTGATTGTCGTTTGAATAATGGACTTTGGACAGATAAAAAAATGGACAGAATAAAAAAAGACTTGAAACTTATTTCCGGAGTTTTTGAACTTCAAGAAGTTTGTAAAGATAGAAACCCCGAGGTTATAGTTCGCATGGTAGACTTAACGAGGGTTTTTTCAATTCATAAGTTGGTGTTGCTCTTACATGACAACTTGAACCGCATGCCAGGGGAGACAAACACTCAACACAGAAGTCAAAAGGTCACCATCACGAGAAGGCAAATGAATAAGCGAAAACTGGCTTACTAGCTGTTGTACCTTGTATGGAAACAGGCGCAAAAAATAGATGGAAATGGGCAGTAGTAGCAGCTAGCTGACTACCATAAAAGTGCTTGTTGGCTTGTGTTGCTCGGATTGAATTTCAGGATAGTTATAAAAATTCTAATCCTTGAAGTGCATGAGGCACACACGAGCACCTACGTGGGGTTAGTTGAGAAATTCGCATACTACACCTAGGAATTCCACGTTGCGTGGTCTAGCAATAACTTCAACAAAATATCACCACCGCACGTTCTTTTTAATTCTTTTACCACCACGCAATTTTTGTAAACATCAACACCAACATGGGAGTCCGTAATTCCTGATGTTTGTATGTATGAGCATATTCGTGTGTGTATGTTATTTTATTTATAAACTCCTGAATATTATGCAGACAATGAACTGCACTTAAACCGAAACAACATTATATACATTCTTGCTTGCGCAAACCCGAGCTTTCACATGGCCGGCTTTTAATTGTGGTACGAATCGTACAAACGATAATAAGAATAATAACGATAATAATTCGCGAAAGAAGCAATAAACAAGCGACAAAGGCGTGACCAAGTGAAATGCAGCAGTTTATCTGATAAAATTGCACTGGTAGATATCAGCAGCTTTTCATATTTATTATATTTGCTCGGTCGAAAAAAAAACGCGTTTTTTCTTACCTCACCAACCAGAGCTCTGAACTTAAGCTTGGATTTCCGTATCACTTCGTTGGATGTTCTCCAGATTCAAAATCGAGCGGCGCTTTGTGCATTATCAAGATTCGACGTTGCTCTACCACGATTTTTTTTTCATTACAAGCGATTACATTTGCTGATGCTTGCTTATGGCTTCAGGAGGACCGGTTCGTTAATAAACCGTGCAAAGTATTGTAAATTACCGCCGAATTTCGGTCCTCCGCTCCTTAATGGATGTCCATTTAAATCTGAGAGACGATCAATTTGTTCCATTACGAAATCAACGGCATCGCCGCCATCCAAAAGGCTTTTGTTCCAATGCGGAAATGATCTCTCGCCGGTAATTACCTTGCGATCACGTTTTTTCGTCCATCGCTTCGTGGAAAAGGGCACCTTAATGCTGGATAGCGTCGTCATCCATGTGCTAACATTTCTGAAGGTGTGTTTCCGGGAAAAAATGGGCGAAACAGCAACAGTAGAAGGAATCGGTACGAAAAAGTGTATCCATTTGGTGACAACACGCCTTAATGATGTTGATATTATGCTGCAAAGTCTCTCACAAAATTTGAAATTGAACATGGATATAGATATACCGGGTGATCATTTGAAAACTATCCACCTGCAATAACTCCTGATTCCTAATGAAAATGTTTTCAAGCAAAAACAGGTCGATTTTTATTTCGAGGAGGACATCTGAAACATACATTGGCGAGTCTCTATCTTTAGCCCCTCGCCCCCACCCATCCTTTTGAAATTTTAAATAACACCGCCTATTTTGCGATACATTAAATTAAACAGAATTGATATCTTTCTGAGAAAATATTTATAAAACTTTCAGCCCCCCTCCCCTCCTTTTTCCTAACATTCTCTGAGTGTCCAATTTGATATTCTTGACCTTTCGATTTTTTTCATTGCAGTCAACGTCATCCTCCATAGCATCGAAAGAGAAAATTTGCTGTGGAAAAAGTGCCACTAGAACTCACCCCTTCGCCCCCCCTACCTCACCTTAAAAATATAAAATGAAAATAGCTACTTTGTGATACAACAAATTGAAGGAAATTAAATTGTCTTGACCAAGATTCTTTTAAAAAATTCAAAACCCCCGTTTTCCTCCTAAAATACTCCAAATGTCCAATTTAATGGGGGAGGGGTTGAAAATTTCAAGAAAATTGTTTTCAGAAAGAGAATTCAATTCCCTTCAATTTGGTGTATCACAAAGTAGGTGGTGTTTTGTTAGATTTTGAAGTTGAGGTTGGGGACAGCAAAGAGGTGAATTTTGGTAGCGCTTTTTCCACCAAAAATTCTCTTCTTCAATGCTATCTAGGATGACGCTGACTAAATTAAAGAGAATTGGGGGGTCGAGAAACTAAAAATGGACACACTTGAAGGATTTTTGGGGGGGAAGGGAGTGGGGTTGAGAATTTTGAAAATATTTTTTCCGGAAAGAGAATTTGATTCTCTTTATTTTGATGTATCGCAAAGTAGGTGGCGTCATTTGAAATTTTGAAGTTGGGGTGAGTGGGGGCGAGGGGGCTGGAGATGGAAATTTGTCGATGTATGTTTAGAAGTCCCCCTCGATATAAAAATCGACCTGTTCTTGCTCGAAGGAATATCCACTAGGAATCGGGAATTATTGCAGGTGGATAGTTTTCAATGGATCCCCCGGTATGTATACACGTGTTCACGCGAAATGGTACCTCCCAACTGACTGCTCCTGCTCCAGTGTATTTTGAAAATAGAAAGCTAATCCTTGGTCCCTCTTCCCGTAGTTGTAATATACAGGGTGTTTTGTGAAAAATATTTACGCTTTTTGCGACACCTCGTACATGTTCAGTTATTGTAGTCTGTACGGTTTCCTATCTGCGATTACAAAAACGTGTGACATCTGGGTGTTTCCACATGTAACTTCTCAAAAAAAAATCTCAATTTTGCGGGTAATATTTTGGTCAGCTGTGATTATAGCGCTAAATTTCAGAAGTGAGCCATATTTCTTACACTGTTACCGGTATTTTGTTAATTTATAGCTTTATAAAAATGCCCCAAAGTGCGGAAAACATCTTTGATATAAACAAAATTCTTGATTTGCTACCCTCACGTGCTTTTTATTGGTTTAGCTTGAGAAAAAGTTGAACAATTTTTGATAATAAAACTCACAGGTGTCATACATTTTTCCTATTTTGTAATCAGCATAAAAATCTGCATAGATTATAGAAATTGAATACGGGTGTCGCAAAAATTGATTAATTTTTCAAAACCCTCTATATTATGAGCTAGAAGACGAGCAGGGCGTAGCGTGTAGTAGGCCGCTCCAGTCGGGTGATAACTTGACTGCAGCAACGTTGGCCGCTGCCAAGAGTTGGATGGGAGACAAGGCGTCTTCCATCTGATTCGAAACCGGTCTGGAACTCCTCCTTGGGTGGTCTTAGGCAAACCCCCCGAGTATACATGCCTCCAGCCTGCGGTACGGTAATGTTAGAGGAAAACCGGAAAAGCGTGGTCGGGAAGCAGACAAAGTCAGGAACACCGGCGCAGGGAGCGTGGATGTATCGGACATCCGCACCTGCGGCTCGGGGGTGAAAGACTTGGATCGGCCCCAGTGCTTGGATGAACCGACCATCAAACATCCAGGCACCACATTGCGGCTCGGTGAGTCCGGTTGGTCTGGGAGAGGGGTACAATGGGCTCAATAATTAGGCCTACGTGCCAGGTGAAACTATGTTCCACCAACTCCCCAAATGGAATCCAGAATCCAGAATTAACGAGAAGACATAATTGTGATGAACATTTTCAAAGACTACGGAAAAAATGATCAAGGAATGGTTTTTGGTCCTCCAAAATATCTCAGAGGGAAAGGTGAAGAGGGCACTAGACTATTAATGGAATAATGTTTCAATAATACGGAAACGGCTTGTTCTGTGGCTAGGTAAGCGGTGAACTGTTGAAAAAACTTGCAAAGAGAAACAAGCAGGTACCTAATTCGATAATAATGACAAATTATCCTGTTTCAGATCCACACATCGCTGGTGCACGGCAGGCCAGGTGCGAACGAAACGAGCCCAGAGCTGCTGGAATTCACGAAAGCACGTTTTGTGCGTTTACGTCTGATGGGATTACGTGGAACGGTAGAGCCACTTCCTCGTTGGTTCACGCAGGACATTGCCAAGGATAAACGGCTCTTCTACACCATCAGGGACATAAGCATTGGCGGCCAGTGTGTCTGCAATGGGCACGCCGAAAACTGCCGGCACAATGTCGCTTCAGGGGTTAGTAACACCAACACCACCAGCACCGACTGTCCCATACATACATCAAAAATTTTAATACAATTGCTGCAAGAAGCAGCTTTTTGCTCGGAGCGTTCAACACTTGCATGTCCGCGAGATTTTTTCGCGTCGCGGACTCGTTTTAATCTGCTACCATCGAAATTTCATCACCGCGCCGTTTGTCTCTGTGTGAGCCGCGGCTATGTCCAAAGAAGAAGAAGAAGCGAAAAGTCTCGCAGACATACCATATAAGCTCAAGAGCTGGAGCGCCACCACTCTTGAGAGTTGCCTTTCCGAGAAGAACAACAACAGAAGCGGGCAATCTGTATTTGGTATTATTTGATAGTTATCGTGTGGGAATCCTATCTATCAATCCGCGAGAGCAGGAGCAAGCAGGTTTGCTCCTGCTATGTCGTCCGTAATTGTTTGGTGCTTAATAAACATGAAATTGTGTTCGTCCGTATGCACAAACAAGGACATGCACTAGTTGGAGACGCACGAAATAATATAGGTGGAGAATGCATAAGCAATGAGGAAAGAGACGTATCCGAGGCAGGGATACAATTCATTCGTGTGATACCAAATTGTTTTATACAAACATTTGAATAATGTATGCTATGGTGCACACGCTGCATTTTTCAGCTACAGAACGTTCCACGGAAAATGTGCTCTTTTAAAAATCATTGAGAAGCTAGTCATGTGGTAAAGAAATGCAAAAACTAGGAAACAAAGCTAATTGCACGTAGAGATTTGGTACACTATTTTGGCCATACACATTTGGTGTTTGCCTCTTGTTACGGGTATAGAAACTGGTACTGTGGCGCTTTTCTTGAGGAAACAGGACGAAATCAAACTATTTTTTTATTATAGTCGTATAATGCAACGTTTCGCCCTAATTTAGGGCTTCATCAGGCTAAAAATGAACATACAGATTAACAATCACAAACAAGATATGGAAGGGCTTACCAAAATACAAAATTGCAAAGTCAAAGGCATAATATGGAGATAGAGACGAGACCAATGCACATAATTTGGCCGAGACTATAGAAACTAGTCAGGATCTCATTCCAAATCCGCAGTCCAAAGCTATATGGATACAGAGGTGCCTAAAAGGTAATAAATAAACGTCCTTTATATAAATTTTTTTACATGAAATGAAACTGGGATCTCCAAATTATTGAACATTATAAATGACATGTTTGAACATTTTTATCGGGGTCCTGTCAGAAGAAAATCGTTAATTTTTGTGAATAGATCTTCTAGAATAGGCAACCATCATGTCACGTCATACGCGCTGGTACAAACTCTACCTCCGGGCAACCTAACATTTGCAGTGTACTGTCTTCCTAGATAGTTGGAATCTCTATACCTTTAGATATTATCATAGGATCAGTATAATTCCCGTGATGTGTAGAATTTTGAGGAATTTTGGGTCGTTCAACTTTTCAATCACCTGCAGGAATACTAGAGTCACTGGCATATTCGGCTCTTGAATTCTACAGGGTGTTCGGGTCTGGTATTACAAACTTTGAGGGATGATTCCCCATCAAAAATAAAGCCGAAAGAACAAAAAACTTATGGTCCTAATGGACAGGGAGCTGGTGCCTCAAAACTCACGTCATAAGATACATGATTTTAAACCTGTAGGTCTAATGTGCGTTGATGGGGTTGTTAAAAATTGCTTTGTCTTACATATCAGACCGGGGGCTTTAGGCTGGTATGAGCTTGTCAATTTTTGAAAAAATGGCTAAAAATTTACGTCATAAGGTACATGAATGAAACTAACTGAATTTTGTGTGGGAACATCCCCTTGATTGAAAATCTGGTCGTAAGACAAAATTTTTGGGGGATCTCGGTCCATAAGACAAGTTTGAAATTTTCAAAAAAAGTCCTAAACTTATCAATTTTTTCACAGGCGTTTTGTTAACTAACCCACTAAGTGTGGTATATATTTGTAATCAGGATGAAAGACGGAATCGATTTCCATGTTCAAATACAGGGTGTACGATTTGAGAAAAAATTTTCAATGTTGCAACTTGTAAGCGATGTACCATTAAAAATTTTTGTGGACAGATTCGAAACCTGCGTAAAAAATCGTATGAGAATCGTTTTTCATTCCTGAAATTATGTCAAAGGAGAAGTCTTCAGGAGAAGGTGAGTTTTGGCCTTTATTGAAGATTTCAAAATTTTCACAGGGAAAGTTAGGTAATGATGCAGGATGCAGAAGAAAACGTTCTGATACAATAGCTGCCGAACCGTTAATGTGATCGACTTGAAATCTAGTATACAGAGTCTTGCTGTAAAATGAGCTGATTAGTTTTAAGCTGTCATCAAACGGAAGTGTCACTATCAATAAATGACAGGAGCTTAATCTCACGGAACTTTACTTTCGATTTGTCATTTGAAAGCCCTTTAGAAGCTGTATTCAGAACAGTTTTAAGTATTTCTCGAACTGTCATTTGTCAAATACGCCCAATAGTGCTTTCTCGACCCACCAACCAACAAAAAGTAAAAATATTGTGAAGGCGCAAAATTCTATTCAGAGATTAGAACAGAAATTGTCCTATCCATCCATTCCATCTATCCATTTTGAGCCGCCTGAGACAAATTGGACCATTTTCAGATGGAAGTCTGTGCGTGTTTTTTCAATCTTCCACGATAACTGCCGAACCGTTGATCCGATCGACTTGAAATTTGGTATGCAGCCATGGTTTTGTTGCCGAATTAGACCATTAGTTCTTTGCTATTATCTGTCGAATAGAAGTGTCACTATCAAAAAATTATAAGAGCTAAATCTCCGGAGCTTGATTTGCAATAAGTCATTTGAGAGCCCAAACAAGTGCACTCAGAACCGTTGAAAGTATTCTTCCATCTGTCATCTTTCAAATTTTGAAAAACGTTACATTTCAAAACTCTGCCGTTTAAAGACGGAGTTAAATTGGTAAAATGAGGCGTTCCGGAATCAATCCGTGTGGGTTTATTCCTCGACAGAAATTTATGATTCAAGTCAAGTTTTGAAGAAATAATTTTTGGATTTCGAAAATGGCTATAGGCTCAAATCAAAGTACATCCTTGTCGCTTTTCAAAAAGACCTGAATGGTAAAACAACACCGGGCTCAGCTTCCATTATTCCCAAAGGAACATCACGCTCAAAATCCTTCCATCCATTCCTTGCTACTTGTCTTGCCGAGAAAGTTTTATGTTGACATAACCGTTTTTTTTCACAATAGGGCGCATCTGTAAGCGACATGTTAATAAACCTACTGCCAATGAGATTTATAATAGCAGCCCTGGTTACCTCTAGAATTGTTCAAAAATCGCCTTCATGACTAGCTCTCTTTTTCAACCGTCCTTTAAATTTTAACGAGTTGGTGTCATACAGAAGCGGCCCTATGTCCCCTTACACAATCTCTTTCGGAAGACTACGTAGGTACCTCAAGGCGCATTCACATTGAACGTTAAACACTCATTATTTCCATCCTTATCTCTGTTTAACATAATTCCGCCGTTTTTTACCCGTTCATGGCGGCGATTAAGGCAAAAAGTGGCACTTTGAATGGATGCTAATTAAGGTAGGTCAGCTCTGTGGGCTGTTTGCGTAAAAAGCAATTATTACCTATCCATTAATATTCATTGGCTCTGGCGAGCGACACCAGGGCGAAATCTATAGTACATACCTACCTGCCGCCACCACCCAGGACTAGTGATGCCAACATGTGATGCGGATTTTTTCGATTTATGGGAATTTCATAGATAATAATCAATTTGTGATTAAGTTACGCCCATTTTAATTAAAATGCAGCTTTTATGGGTGATATGAACAGTCAGATATTGGCGCGTATGCAAAAATGTCGCCGTGTGTGCGCTTTTTATCAGCAGTAGTTGTGGGCAACTTGTTTTGTGATGTTTTTCTTTCACATTTTCCACTGCAGCGGTAGAATGGACCGAGCTCGTGTGTTTATGACTCTTGTCATGCGAGTTTCCACCTGGCGGAATATGTGTTCAGGACACGTTACAGAAATAAGTACTTACCTACCTACCTACCTACCTACCTACCGAAAATATGACCTGATAAGCTGTGCGTACCCCTACATAGACGAAACACTGATTTCGCTCTGGAATGGCTACAATGTACAGTTTTGCATCACAGCCACGAATTGTACAAAATGTATTCTACTCGAAACTAATGGATACTGGTACAGACGTCTTTTGACGCAGGAAAGTCAGACATTCCCTACCTAGGACGGTATTGTCTTATTAACAGACTCAATTGGGCCTTCACCTTGAAGATACTCAGCTAATGTCTGCAAATATTGAGTATGGTTTCGATTTTAGACTGTTGTAGGTATAACATACGTAATGTGTGCGAGAAACTCCCTGGGAGTGAAATACATTCCGCAGTACAGTGATGTAGCGAATGTTGCCTAAAGTGGTGTTTTTCATGCAACTTTTGCTACAACAGTGTAGTACGGATCATAGAAAACTTCCAGGGAGTTTCTCCCTGAGAGAACACGTTGCCGAAGCTTTCCTGCATTTGAATGATTTGCTGGAAAGACAAAGAAAACCGTTACATAATTGTTTGTTGAAAAAAATTCTGCCATGTTGCAAAATTCATACACTTTTGCGATAATTTGTTTGCGTTGTCAACACTTTCTTCTCAACAAAACTTTTTCCAATTCCAGCATCCTGAATGCGAATGTGGACACCACACTTGCGGTCCAAATTGTGAAAAGTGCTGCCCCATGTTTCACCAACGCCAGTGGGGCCCCGGCTCGTCGCGCGACGGACGCCAATGCTTGCCGTGCAACTGCCACGGTCACGCCACTTCGTGCCACTACGACGAAGACGTGGACAGATCAGGACAAAGCATGGACATCCACGGCAACTACCAAGGCGGAGGAGTCTGCAATAACTGTACAGTAAGATTTTTTTCAAATTTTCCGCCTTGTTCTTGAAGAATACAAAGCTGATAGTTCCATTTTTCTTTCTCAGTCACACACCACGGGAATCAACTGCGAAAAGTGCACCAAAGGTTACTACCGGCCTTTCGGCACGCTGCAGGACGCAGAAGAACCTTGCGTGAGGTGCGACTGCGATCCGGGCGGGTCGAAAGGCACATGCGTGCAGGATGGACATTTGGCAGGGACTTGCGATTGCCTGCCAGGATTCACAGGATCAAGATGCGACACTTGCGCGCAGGGCTACAGGGGGTTTCCCAATTGCGAATCGTGTCCATGTGATCCTAGAGGTACCGTTCCTATGGACGATTGTGAAGGAGAATGCATCTGCAAGGTTTGTTTTTGTGTCACGTTTCTCTCCACTTAAATAATACTTTGCTCAACAGGTGAACGTCGAAGGGAAGTACTGTAATCAATGCAAATCCGGTCATTTCGCTCTCAGAGCCGATAATTCCGAAGGATGCTTGACTTGCATCTGTTCTGGAGTCACCACCCTTTGCCAATCGGCCGCTGTTGAATTCTCAAAGGTATTTTTGATCTTTATCTAGTTTTTTTTTGTAATTCACAATTATAATTGAAGCTGTGTTCTACAGATCGAGACGTTGCAAGACTGGGTAATAACCGACATCAAAGTAACCGAGTTTGCTAAACCGACCTGGGACGAAAAAGGCCTCTTCTCGATAGGCAACTACGAACTCCCAGACATAGAGTCGCTGTACTGGTTGGCTCCATCTTCTTACTTGGGTAACAAGCTCGAGTCATACAACTCGATTTTGACTTACAAAGTTCATTGGGTCATAATGCGTGGAGATACCAGCGGCAAGCCGACCACTGGACCTAACATAATTTTAATCGGCACAAATGGAATGAAAATTGCCCACGGGAACGACTTCTTCACTACCTCCAATATGACTTTCAATATTCGTTTGATTGAAGATGGCTGGTACCATGTGCCATCGAAAGTCAAAGACATCGTCACGAGGCTGAAGAGGACGGATTATAAGGGCGATCCGGTGAATCGAAGACAATTTCTCAGCGTGCTGAGCGACATCAAGAGCGTGCTTTTGCGGGCCACTTTTCACACTGACCAAATTGAAGCGCTGCTGGAGCAAGCCTATCTCGAAGTTGAGAGAGGTGAAGTGAACAGTGAAGTTGAAAGGTACGTTTGCACAACATCAAAAAGCAATAGGTACTTACCAGCAATGTCATACGTAATTAGTAAGTACGTACCTATAAAAAATAAATGGAAAGACATAACTTTGATTGAAAAGTTTTTACAAATAATGATGTTTTATAGGTGCTCATGTCCATCTGGCTATACGGGACTATCTTGCGAAACGTGCGCCTTTGGTCACGTTCGCATATTCGTCAACTCCAGTTTTGAAGAGCAGCAAGGCTTCTGCGGCAAGTGCGACTGCAACGGGCATTCTGAAAGCTGCAATCCCGACACCGGAGAGTGTTTTTGCCAGCACAACACTTTGGGAGAGAGCTGCGAGAGGTGCGCTCCGGGATTCTACGGGAATCCTTTGGATGGCACCCCACAGGACTGCAAGAAATGTGCTTGTCCACTAGAGGTTGACGGCAACAACTTCAGCCCGAGCTGCCAGCTGGATTACTTGGCCGAGTCGGCGGAAGAGGAGGATCAACGCGGATACGTCTGCACCCAGTGTCCCGGTGGCTACACAGGTGATCATTGCGAGATGTAAGTTCTACAGAATATTCTAGAATCGTCAAATCTCCATTGCATAGTTACAATTGTGTACCTAGTCAAAAAATTTCTTGGGGTGTTTTCAAAAAATGTCCTGAATAATGTTCTTACAAATAATTTGAGGGTCCTAATGATGCGCTCTAGTATTTACTTGCAATAATCATTCTAATATACATAAAGCCAAGGGTTGGGAAGAAATGGCGAACAGTTGTAGAGCTGGCCAAAGCCAAGGTCCTACATGAATTGTATAGTCAACTGAAGCAACGTAACCAAGAGTTGCTTTTGGCTTAATGTATTGTAAGCCGCGGAGCCTTCCATTTGTCTTTTTGGAGAGATAAAATATTAAATGTGATCCGTCTGTAGTTCCAAATGAACGTTTACACCATCAAACCGCAATATCAAAATTCGCTTGAATTCCGGTCTACCAAAACCAGCAATGGTTCTATTTTGATCACATTGTAAGTTTATTGTATCGTTACAAATCCTTCTCCTGTATTTGGACAAAAATGTCTATAATAGAGAAGCCTTTATCTTTACGGAAAATAATATTAGAGAGTTTGCGATTTCATGCAACGTTATGACGTAACGCAACGTAGAACGTGAAAATTCCCCTGTAACTAAGGAATTGTAAATAATAAACCAGTCTATTTTCTCGTTGAAAGTAAGTAACGTATTAAGTACGAGTATTGTAATATGTATATCCCATACACTTTCTATTTTCAGTAGAATTACTTTCTGGGGCAAAAATAAAGTGACAAACTAGAGGGCTAGGGCTACGGCTGATGGCACCTGCAAAGTTTTGGAGCGAAACTATCGGCGGTCATCAGCCGCATCCTCCCAGCGCTCCAGCTTGTCACTTTATTTTTTGTCCAAAAAGTCATTCTACTGAAAATAGAAAGTGTATGGGATATACGAGTAAGTTTGCTCAACGAACCGCGAAGAACGGTGAGTTAAGCAACGCACGAGTGTTACATGAAGGAATTGTAACACGTGTTTTTCATACTACTTAGTCTATTTGGCCGTAATTTACTCAATAAATATAAGAAAATGTACACACTGACATTTGAAATTTGCTTATGTCATCAATTACAGCCAAAACAGTGGCACAAAGTGCTCTATTTCCAGTTATACTATATTATATTGTAAAACTAGTGTTACAATGACGATGTTTGTAATACGACTAAGTTTGCTTAACGAGCCGCGAGGTGGCGAGTTAATAAGCAATGTAGGAGTATAACAAGCATGAATTGTAACGTAACACAATATGTTTGTCATACTACTTTGTCTATTTCGTCTTAATTCACTTCATAAGTGCTTATGTCATTAATGACAGCCAAAACAATGGCACAAAGTGCTCTATTTTTAGTTGCACAAAGTAGAATTTTGTGCTTCTGCTTTTCGCGAAAACAGTGCTACAAAGTAGTCATAGTATAACCGAAATAGACAAACTAGTAATTGTAACAGTGTTTTTCGCAAAAACGGTGCTACTGTGGCGGCTCTCATATGGGCATGTGGCGGAGGAATTGTTGTCTCCTCGGTAGCTTAGTGGTGGAGTACCCATCCGGCAAATGGAAGACGCGGGTTCGATTCCCGCTCGGGCCAAGACACTTTTTCTCCGTCACATCGCGCCGTACTACAAAGTAGTCATAGTATAACCGAAATAGACAAAAATATTCAGTTCACAACAGCTTGTATGCATTTTTTGTGGTCAGTCAACAAGCACTGACCAAGAATTCACCGGTGAAAATCCCGAATTAGTTATTACATGATTGAATTTCTTGGTGCAACCCATTTGAAAACTAGCTAAGTAGGTACTTGATACTTGAATTAAACTCTCTTCTGTTTCCAGTTGCGATGTTGGATATTTTGGAAATCCCATGGAAATCGGCAACAGCTGCATACCGTGCGATTGCAATGGAGGCCCATGTGATAGGTTGACGGGACAGTGCTTGAGATGCAAAGGAAACACCGAAGGTTGGTGCGCCATAATTGACATTTTTAATCGAGTTTTTAATCAATGCCCCTCGTCTAGGGGCGCATTATGCCAAACTACCAAAAGCAATTTAGGCATTCGCTTTTATTTTGTCGCTGAAGTTCAGATCCTTTAAAGTTAATAGACTCAAACAGATTTCATCGCGAAATTAATATAAAATAGAGGAGTCCAGATACAGCTCTGGTGCTGACGGGGGCAAAAGAAAATTTAATTAAAATTGCCAACATTCCGAATCGGCGAAAACGCGCTTACATGTTACATTCGCTTACAGACGTGGATTAATACAAAGAATGCAATTTGATAATTTCAATTGAAAGAAAAAAATATGTACTAATAATGCGTTGTCATAGTTTGAGAGGAGTTTCCTCTCTGATGAGACAGAGAACCCCATTGTCTTGTGAGTGCTTGAGTAATTAGTAAAATCTGTTGTAGTACTCTGTGGCATGAAACTTGTATGGAAACCGTTGTCGCTGTTGAAGACAATCATAATTGAAATTCTTATTTTAGATACCTACCAATAGTAGGTACTACTGTCAGTCAGGTGAAACGATCGCCGACACTAATTGCTGAACTTACCGTTATTTCCTTATTGTGAAAGTGACAGTGGGGCAAATTTAGCTTGATACAGCTTTCGTGACGTACACGGTTCATCTCTAATCTAGATTGATGTTTTGTTGATATGCCGATTCTCAAGTCTGATGAATCCTGTGACAAGCATTATAGTTCGAGTAGCTGTGAGAATGGGTGTTTGATCGGTTTCGCTCAGCTAGATAATCTGATTAAAGGCAAATTTGCATCCGCACGCCTTGTGTTCTGAGTGTTCTGACATCTAGTCCATTCACTTTGTCTTCCCAATTCTGTATAATAACTATTTAAGTATATTGAAATTATGAGCTAAAATTTTTTAGTTACCCACTAGGGGCCCTATTTTTGAAACGGGGAACACAGTTCGCATGTGTAGTTGCTAGGCAAGGGCCAATCATAGCTCTCCTTCCATAGCAACAACCGCATGAGAACTTTGTTCCCCGTTTCAAGAATATGGCCCTAGGTATCTAGTACGCACTCTTACATATCCAAGCTTCCCATGTTTTATCGTTGAATACGCCAAAAGAAGTTTTTCAAAATCCAGCTAACAAAAGAAGAAAATACCGAAATATAACCCTGCTGAAATCTAAGGATCTCTCCTGTTTTGTGGCCTTCTGTCATTCAGAGCTCAAGTGACCTAAATGATGATTAGGTGTTCTTAAAACTTGTTTCCATGGACTTTTATACTAAATATTAAGAGAAAGTCGAGGCTTAATTTATTAACGACGTGCAGAAAATTTTAACCATCTGGAAATTTTTCTAAAATTAATACGAATCATTGTTGACCAAAGTGCCTGTGTTCTATCGCCAAGACGCGATTGAAATCAATCGTTCCGGAACAAATCGAATCGCATCTGATTCTACCGTTCATATCTATTTTTCAGGTTGGAAATGCGAACGTTGTAAGGCCGGCCATTACGGCGACGCTTCCAGTGCAAATTGCAAGGACTGCCAGTGCGATCCTTTGGGCGCGGTCTCCAAGGACTCGTGCAATAATGAGACGGGACAGTGCATCTGCAAGGAACGCTTCACGGGCAGGACGTGCGACAAGTGCGAGGTGAGAGATTCCCTTCCGAAGTTCCCCCTCCTCCCCCGCATTTCCGCTTTTCTGTGTTGGGCCGCAATTTTACAATTTCGCTTTATTACGGTTCGGTCGTGGACTGTTTCATTTTATTAACTTTCTGGTTGTGTAATCGGCGGCCAATGGCTTACTCTAAAGTGCACGGATATAAGAACCCGTTTGGAAAATTCGGTGGTTTGGCGGTGGTTTGTTTAGCTAAGCGAACTGCTTTAGAGCGTCGGGGGTGGGGAATGGGGATGCAGCGCAAAAGGAACAAGAGACAGCAAGCAGACGCCGGGTTGGGGGCTACTGCTGCCTGCTCCACAAGTGGATTAGGGAAAGCGTTCGGAGCTTTTATCTTGTCAATATTTAAAGAGTTATTGATGAAGCTCGTGAACGCGTGACAGTTTTAAATCGGGAACTAGGGCGGAAGGTGGCTGCACTTTTTGAAATTGCTGAGTATCATTGTGTATTTAGGTAATTTTAGATTTGGTTCAAGCGATAAAATATGGACGAAAATGGAATTTAGGTCATTTAGTTGGAGTCTCATCCATTAGTAAATCTGAATTCAACTGCAAACTGCTAATAATAATATTTTCGGTGAAAAAGTTTACCCAGAAATGACGTAAAATAAGTTGCACCAAGAGCGGAGTGAAAATCTATCGGACGAAACGATTGATGGAGGCACAGGTAGCCACGGGTTCTGGCAGGTGGTAATGTTTTTCGTGTCTTGGGAATTGTTTATATAAATGAAGAGTTGTATTCTCAGCAGGGCAAAATTATTTTATGATTTCTCCCTCAAAAATGAAGATAAAAACTCACTTTTTTTTATAGGTGTAAGTGCTGAGTATAGAGGGTGTTTCAGGGATGATAGCAAAAAATTCAACTGTGGGTACATATCTTCAAAATATGACGAAAACCTATATACCATTTTGCAAAGTTCGGCCTAATGACAAAGATACAGCTCTCCAAAGTTCACTTTTTTCGGATTTAAAAAAGTTGTAACTCAGGAACGTTTTGGCAAATTTAGCTTTAGTTTAGCATAAGCTGTTTTGTCATAATTATCTATCAACTTGCCAAATTTGAAAAGAATCCAATCAGTGGCGTAGAATTTATGAGGGGTCACCTCAAGTCAACTTTTCTTCGGATGCTTCTAAATTATTGACCCTCATAACTTCTACACCACTGGTTGAATGCTTTTCAAATTTGGCAAGTTGATAGATAATTATGAGTTATGACAAACCAGCTTTTGCTCAATAAAAGCTAAATTTGTCGAAGCGTTCCTGAGTTACAAATTTTTGGAATCCGAAAAAAGCGAACTTTGGAGAATTGTATCTTCGCCATTAGGCCGAACTTTGCAAAATGGTATATAGATTTTCGTCGTATTTTGAAGAGATCTACCACAGTTGAATTTTTTGCTATCATCCCTAAAACACCCTGTATTAGAAACTTCTCCAGTGTTTTAGGACTACTAGGTCATGGCTCATGGAGGCACGCATGCGCGCCTTCAACCAAAAGTCAGGTGGTCCTGAACATTGAATAAACTTGAAGAATGAATAATCTCGAAAATTGAATAATCTCAAAGACTGAATACCCACCCTTGAAATTATTCGAATTATAATTTCTCCTCAACATTACTTTTTCATCCGTTATTATAGAACACACAATGAAAAAGAAATCAATTTTTGAGATCATTAACATTTCATAGCTTGAAATTTCTTCTTTCCAAAATCAAAATCTGATATAAGATTTGGAGGCCACCATAAAACATGCTATAAAATTCCTTAATTGTTTGGCACACTTTGGCTGATTCGAAGAAAAAATATAAGCAACTGAAATGTTTCAGGAATATTTTCAAAGATTTCAATTTAGATCAGTCAAACGCTATTCCAGATATTCACAAAGTCACTATTGCAATTTTGGTGTTCCAATTGACCGTTCTAATCTCGGTTCTAACACTCGATAACAACGTAATCTAATGAGATACACCTAGGTACTCATTTTACTTTCGAATTTTGATGGATGAAGCTTGGAGCATATAATAATATAGACAACATAACATACAACAGCTGTTGTAACCTTCGCTGAGCTGAAGAGTGAGACGAATGATCGTACACAATCTGCTGAACCACAGAATAATGCTGAACTCTGAACTACGACCTGCGACTACACGAACACGCTGTAAACACAGAATCACAGAAATAAAATGCGTTATTGCGTTCTAGCATTGAATGTTCTAGTAAATTCCAAAACAAATTTGGAAACCACACTCAGATGTAGACAACCAAACATACTTCAACTGATGTAGGAGAACAGTATCTAAGCTAACGCAATCAAATATGGATTATTTTATAAAAAAGTATCTCAAGTTTTGGATTAGTCTCGGTTTCACAAAGGTGAAAAATACGTCGTCCTATTTATAAGACGACACAAATTTGTGTAGTGTTATAGCAGAGCTATTGTCGGATATTTTGCCTACCATACGGTGATTGGTCAGACGGAGTTCACGCGTGGCCTGTTTTTAAAGCATACGACGATCAGGAATCACACGAGCATTTTATAATTCTGATGAAGCCGAGTCAGACATCTTTCGCTAGTTTACCCGGGTTTCACTTTTTACTAGGTATCCAACACGTTGAATCTTTTCGATCGTTATTAATAGGTCCATTCCTTTCGGTTTTTTTAAGTGCGCATGTCTGGCGCGAATTTCATAGTCTCGTACACCGATATTGAAAATTAACACTAAAAAATATTGTAGGGCTCCTAAAATTCCACAAATAATTTGGTTGAATGTTATATGCCATTTTTTATATTCAAAGGAAATGTTTCATTGAAATTCAGTTCAATGATCATTTGTGGAAGTTCAGGAACAACGAAAATGGCAACAGCGCTTAAAACAACAGGACATCGGCGCGAACTGTCACTTGTGACAATTATGATCACACTTCTCTCTTTTACCTGACCTACATTTCATTTGCTCATGTTTTGACAAAAGAACACAACTTGCTGAAAATGGCTGCACCGAGAAGGAAGTTCAAAGAAGCTACGAAGAGATGCATTCACGGTATGTGTAAAAGTGACAGCCAGGAACCAGTAGTTGGTCAGGCGGCTAGACAGAGCATGCAGCGTTGCCATTGAACTGACAGGTGTACGAATGTTTTCAAAATTTGGAGCCTTCAAGCATGCGCACCTGCCCAAACGAAGTAGCCTATTAGTTGACTTTAAGGAGGTAATGTTCCTATCACAAGTGGCCTGCAGATAGGAGAAGCCAGTGGCGTGGTTTCATCAGATTTGACGTACAGCGCAGCGGCGGCGTGGACAAAATTTTTGTAATAGATACTGATAAGCGCGAAAACGACGATGAAACCGTGACGATTCTCATTAATATAACTTGTACTGTACTCTTTCGTGTGTCAACTATCAAGTTCCATGTAAATTAACATTTTGGGGCCAGTTTTCATTAACCGTAGTCCCAAAATCGCTGCAGCCGTGTGCAAATGTTCATGCCGGGTCTGACCTTAGCCACATCCCTTTTGGGCGCACTTATAGCAGCTATACGACGGCGGTTATTGTTAAACCCCCGAGTATAAAGACGTCGTATACGGATAAAACGCTTTCGAGCATTAGTCTTCTAAAAAAATGTAGGGTAATCCAAACGGAAACAAGGTAAACAAACATTAATTGGAATCCCATTACAATCTCTACAGGGTGTCCCGAAAATACACCGACAACGTTCTAGGGTAGCTTCCTCTCATCAAAACAAGAAAAAAAGTTCCCATAAATATGGGTCCGGAAACGCTTCCTAAGGGAGCTACAGGCCCCTAAAGGTGGGACCACAAAGATGGTGTTTATTCAATATTTCCGAAACCGTTCAAGGAAAATCAATCAAACTTGACACATTCAATAACCTTCTTATGCCGAACAAAATTTGAATGCCTAACAAAAATGAAGTTGCTTTGAAATAGTTTTTTTTTCCGCCTTGAATATCGTAATTAAAAAATCAGGATTACCGACCACGTTTTCATACATATATATATATATATATATATATATATATATATATATATATATATATATATATATCTATTTCCAATGGACGGATCGGCCTCATGGGTCGACTAGAGGAAATGTATCATTTGACTTCGCGGCCAAATCTCGAAGCTTGCGTCTTGGGATGTATATCTGGTTGCCTAGCTCACAAATGAAAATAGGATTGGAGAAAGCGAGTGTTGAAAAATGTGAACCACTGCAGAACGAGCCAAGTGGAGAATGATTCGTTGTAGAAATAGAAATCATATAATTGTGTCTTCAGTACATGCAAATATCATAGAGAAAATAGAAAATAAAGTCATGTTAAAAACTATAGAATTACGATGTCAAGGTGAATAGGCAGACTAAGAATGAGTTAATTAACTGAGGCATACATAAATAGGTACCCTCAGCCCTTAAAAGCAAAGAAAATCGAACTCAAACGACCTACAAGCTGAAAGACATATCAGGAGCGTAGGAGGTGTTGGAAGTGAATAGCAACTGGTGTAACAGAGAGCATTCGGCCTCAAAATACAAATCTTGAGAAACAATCGGCCTCAAACGGAGAACAACCCTTTGGATTTCCCTACATTTTGAATCTTTGACCGAACTACGGGTTATTATTTTGGCAACAAATTTCTTCACAATTTCCAAAACCCGTCAAGTAGTTGAAGGTGACAGAGCACGACCATCTTCTAGACATAATTCAAAATACCTACTCTTGCGATATGAAGTAGAAAGCAAGCAGGCGCCAGTACGGAGAATTCGAATTTTGGCCTACCGGTAGATTTACTCCATTTTCTGGACAAATTGTGCAGAATTTTAAGTTGAAAATCAATTTTGTTATTCAAAATCATTCAAGATCATGCCCACAGTTGATAAGCGGCATGAGAAGGAATGGTTACCTATTTTTTGTGGATAACGGTCAAATTGATCCGACACAAACTATGAAGCTTTCCGCCTCAATGATATTAGTGTAAACGGTCGTTCCGCCTCAAAATACACACGCGAACAATCACTTGGCCTCGTTTTGGGAACCTATTGTCAAACTTCTCACATTTTTCAAAAACTGTCAAGTTGCTGAAGGTACCAGAGCACGAGAACCTTCCAGGCATCATTGCAGATGATCCTCCAGTATGGAGTGGAAAATCAACAGGCACCAGTACGGAAAATTCGAAGTTTGGCCTGTCGGTGGAGTGACTCCATTTTTTTTGGTCAAATCATGCAGAATTCAGAGATGAAAATTAATTTTGTTTCCCAAAATGATTCAAAACCATGCCCACAGTTGAGATATAGCGTGAAAAGAGACAAAAACTTATTTTTTGTAGATAACGGTCAAATTGATGGACACAAACTGTGGACCCTTCTGCCTCATTGATATCAGTGTAAACGATCGTTCCGCCTCAAAATACACATGCGAACAATCAATTGGCCTTCTTTTTGGGAACCTATTGTCAACTTCTCACATTTTTCATAAACTGTCAAGTTGCTGAAGGTACCAGAGCACAAGAACCTTCCAGACATCATTCCAGATGATCCTTCGGTATGGAATTGAAAATTAACAGGCACCAGTACGGAGAATTCGAAGTTTGGCCTGTCGGTGGAGTCACTCCATTATTTTTGGTCAAATCATGCAGAATTTAGAGTAGAAAATTAATTTAGTTTTCAAAAATGATTCAAAGCCATGCCCACAGTTGAGATATGGCGTGAAAAGAGACGAAAACCTATTTTTTGAAGATAACGGTCGATTTGATGGTACACAAACTGTGGAACTTTTCGCCTCAATGATATTAGGGTGAACGATCGTTCCGCCTCAAAATACATACGCGAACAATCAATTGGTCTCATTTTTGGGTACCTATTGTCAAACTTCTCACATTTTTCAAAAACTGTCAAGTTGCTGAAGGTACCAGAGCACGAGAACCTTCCAGACATCATTCTAGATGATCTTTCGGTATTAGGTTGAAAACTTACAGGCACCAGTACGGAGAATCCGAAGTTTGGCCTGTCGGTGGAGTCACTCCATCTTTTTGGTCGAGTCGTGCAGAATTTTAAGTTGAAGATCAATGTTGTTATTCAAAATCATTTAAGATCATACCCACAGTTGATAAGCGGCATGAGAAGAAATGGTTACCTATTTTTTGTGGATAACGGTCAAATTGATCCGACACAAACTATGAAGCTTTCCGCCTCAATGATATTAGTGTAAACGGTCGTTCCGCCTCAAAATACACACGCGAACAATCAATTGGCCTCGTTTTGGGAACCTATTGTCAAACTTCTCACATTTTTCATAAACTGTCAAGTTGCTGAAGGTACCAGAGCACAAGAACCTTCCAGACATCATTCCAGATGATCCTTCGGTATGGAATTGAAAATTAACAGGCACCAGTACGGAGAATTCGAAGTTTGGCCTGTCGGTGGAGTCACTCCATTATTTTTGGTCAAATCATGCAGAATTTAGAGTTGAAAATTAATTTAGTTTTCAAAAATGATTCAAAGCCATGCCCACAGTTGAGATATGGCGTGAAAAGAGACGAAAACCTATTTTTTGAAGATAACGGTCGATTTGATGGTACACAAACTGTGGAACTTTTCGCCTCAATGATATTAGTGTGAACGATCGTTCCGCCTCAAAATACATACGCGAACAATCAATTGGTCTCATTTTTGGGTACCTATTGTCAAACTTCTCACATTTTTCAAAAACTGTCAAGTTGCTGAAGGTACCAGAGCACGAGAACCTTCCAGACATCATTCTAGATGATCTTTCGGTATTAGGTTGAAAACTTACAGGCACCAGTACGGAGAATCCGAAGTTTGGCCTGTCGGTGGAGTCACTCCATCTTTTTGGTCGAGTCGTGCAGAATTTTAAGTTGAAAATCAAATTTTGTTTTTAAAAATCATTCAAAACCATCCTCACAGATGAAATAGGTATGGCGTGAAAAGAAACGAAAACCTATTTTTAATCGATAACGGTCAAATTTATGGTACACAAACTATGGACCTTTCCGCCTCAATGATATTAGTGTAAGCGATCGTTCCGCCTCAAAATACACACGCGAACAATCAATTGGCCTCATTTTTGGGAACCTATTGTCAAAATTCTCACATTTTTCAAAAAATGTCAGGTTGCTGAAGGTACCAGAGCACGAGAACCTCCCAGACATCATTCCAGATAATCTTTCGGTATGAGGTTGAAAACTAACAGGCACCAGTACGGAGAATCCGAAGTTTGGCCTGTCGGTGGAGTCACTCCATCTTTTTGGTCGAATCGTGCAGAATTTTTAGTTGAAAATTAATTTTGTTTTCTAAAATTATTCAAAACCATGCCCACAGTTGTTGAGATATGGCGTGAAAAGAGACGAAAACCTATTTTTTGAGGAAAGCGGTCAATTTGATGATACACAAACTGTGAAACTTTCCGCCTCAATGATATTAATGTAAACGATCGTTCCGCCTCAAAATACACACGCGAACAATCAATTGGCCTCATTTTTGGGAACCTATTGTCAAACTTCTCACATTTTTCAAAAACTGTCAAGTTGCTGAAGGTATCAGAGCACAAGAACCTTCCAGACATCATTCCAGATGATCTTTCGGTATGAAGTTGAAAATAACCAGGCACCAGTACGGAGAATTCAAAGTTTGGCCTGTCGGTGGGGGCACTCCATTTTTTGGTCAAATTGTGCAGAATTTTGAGTTGAAAATCAATTTTGTTTTTCAAAATCAATTTTGTTTCCCAAAATCATTCAAAACCATGCCCTCAGATGAGATATAGCGTGAAAAGAGATGAAAATCTTTTTTTTTTTTGATAACGGTCAAATTGATAGTATACAAACTGTGGACCTTTCCGGCTTATTGATATTAGTGTGAACGATCGTTCCGCCTCAAAATACACACGCGAACAATCAATTGGCTTCGTTTTGGGAACCTATTGTCAAACTTTTCACATTTTCCGAAAAACTGTCAAGTTGCTGAAGGTACCAGAGCACGAGAACCTTCTAGACATTATTCCAGATAATCTTCCGGTATGAAGTTGGAAACTAACAGGCACCAGTACGGAGAATCCGAAGTTTGGCCTGTCCGTGGAATCACTCCATCTTTTTGGTGAAATCGTGCAGAATTTTGAGTTGGAAATCAAATTTTGTTTTTCAAAATCATTCAAAACCATCCCCACAGATGAGATATGGCGTGAAAAGAGACGAAAACCTATTTTTAGTGGATAACGGTCAAATTTATGGTACACAAACTATGGACCTTTCCGCCTCAATGATATTAGTGTAAACGATCGTTCCGCCTCAAAATACACACGCGAACAATCAATTGGCCTCGTTTTGGGAACCTAATGTCAAACTTCTCACATTTTTCAAAAACTGTCAAGTTGCTGAAGGTACCAGAGCACGAGAACCTTCCAGACATCATTGCAGATGATCCTCCAGTATGGAGTGGAAAATTAACAGGCACCAGTACGGAAAATTCAAAGTTTGGCCTGTCGGTGGAGTGACTCCATTTTTTTTTGGTCAAATCATGCAGAATTCAGAGTTGAAAATTAATTTTGTTTCCAAAAATTATTCAAAGCCATGCCCACAGTTGAGATATAGCGTGAAAAGAGACGAAAACTTTTTTTGTGAATAACGGTCAAATTGATGGACACAAACTGTGGACCCTTCCCCCTCATTGATATCAGTGTAAACAATCGTTCCGCCTCAAAATACACACGCGAACAATCAATTGGCCTCATTTTTGGGAACCTGATGTCAAACTTCTCACATTTTTCAAAAACTGTCAAGTTGCTGAAGGTACCAGAGCACGAGAACCTTCTAAACATCATTCCAAATAATCTTTCGGTATTAAGTTGACAATTAACAGGGACCAGTACAGAGAATCCGGAGTTTGGCCTGTCGGTGGAGTTACTCCATTTTTTTGGTCAAATCGTGCAGAATTTAGAGTTGAAAATCAATTTTGTTTCCCAAAATGATTCAAAACCATGCCCACAGTTGAGATATAGCGTGAAAAGAGACAAAAACTTATTTTTTGTGGATAACGGTCAAATTGATGGACACAAACTGTGGACCCTTCTGCCTCATTGATATCAGTGTAAACGATCGTTCCGCCTCAAAATACACACGCGAACAATCAATTGGCCTTCTTTTTGGGAACCTATTGTCAAACTTCTCACATTTTTCATAAACTGTCAAGTTGCTGAAGGTACCAGAGCACAAGAACCTTCCAGACATCATTCCAGATGATCCTTCGGTATGGAATTGAAAATTAACAGGCACCAGTACGGAGAATTCGAAGTTTGGCCTGTCGGTGGAGTCACTTCATTATTTTTGGTCAAATCATGCGGAATTTAGAGTTGAAAATCAATTTAGTTCTCAAAAATGATTCAAAGCCCTGCCCACAGTTGAAATATGGCGTGAAAAGAGACGAAAACTTATTTTTTGAGGATAACGGTCGATTTGATGGTACACAAACTGTGGAACTTTTCGCCTCAATGATATTAGTGTGAACGATCGTTCCGCCTCAAAATACATACGCGAACAATCAATTGGTCTCATTTTTGGGTACCTATTGTCAAACTTCTCACATTTTTCAAAAACTGTCAAGTTGCTGAAGGTACCAGAGCACGAGAACCTTCCAGACATCATTCTAGATGATCTTTCGGTATTAGGTTGAAAACTTACAGGCACCAGTACGGAGAATCCGAAGTTTGGCCTGTCGGTGGAGTCACTCCATCTTTTTGGTCGAGTCGTGCAGAATTTTAAGTTGAAAATCAAATTTTGTTTTTAAAAATCATTCAAAACCATCCTCACAGATGAAATAGGTATGGCGTGAAAAGAAACGAAAACCTATTTTTAGTCGATAACGGTCAAATTTATGGTACACAAACTATGGACCTTTCCGCCTCAATGATATCAGTGTAAACGATCGTTCCGCCTCAAAATACACACGCGAACAATCAATTGGCCTCATTTTTGGGAACCAATTGTCAAACTTTTCACATTTTTCAAAAACTGTCAAGTTGCTGAAGGTATCAGAGCACAAGAACCTTCCAGACATCATTCCAGATGATCTTTCGGTATGAAGTTGAAAATTAACAGGCACCAGTACGCAGAATCCGAAGTTTGGCCTGTCGGTGGAGTCACTCCATCTTTTTAGTCAAATCGTGCAGAATTTTGAGTTGAAAATCAATTTTGTTTTCCAAAATCATTCAAAACTATGCCCACAGTTGAGATATGGCGTGAAAAGAGACGAAAACCTATTTTGTTGTGGATATCGGGTCAAATTGATCGTACACAAACTGTGGACCTTTCCGTCTTAATGATATTAGTATAAACGATTGTTCCGCCTCAAAATACACATGCGAACAATCAATTGGCCTTGTTTTGGTAACCTATTGTCATACTCATCACATTTTCAAAAACTGTCAACTTGCTGAAGGTACCAGAGCACGAGAACCTTCTAGACATCATTCCAGATAATCATTCGGTATGGAGTTGATAACTAACAGGCACCAGGACGAAGAATCTTAAGTTTGGCCTGTCGGTGGAGTGACTCCATCAGTGACTTTTTAGTCAAATCGTGCAGAATTTTGAGTTAAAAATCAATTTTGTTTTCCAAAATCATTCAAAACCATGCCCACAGTTTAGATATGGCGTGAAAAGAGACGAAAACCTATTTTTTGTGGATAACGGTCAAATTGATGGTACACAAACTGTAAACCTTTCCGCCTCAATGATATTAGTGTAAGTGATCGTTCCGCCTCAAAATACACACGCGAACAATCAATTGACCTCGTTTTGGGAACCTATTGTCAAACTGACTCTTGCACATTATTAGTAACATTAATTGAACAGGGGGTCAAATTTGCAGTCCCCAAAATTTGAATAAATCCTCTTCTACAATAATAAAAACGGTACTACGGTCTTTTTTCAGATTTTTTTTTTCTGGAAAACGGTGAGGATTGGTTTTCAAAACAAAACTGTCGAAAATGGAGCAGAAGATGAAATTCATTGTTTATTATACACACAATGTAGGTAATATTGGCGTAACAGAGCATTCGGCTTCAGAAGTCAAAATATAGATCGATAGAAACATTCGGCCTCAATCAGAACCGGTTGATTTTAGCAAAAATTTGAATTATTTATCGAACGAGACAACGAAGGAGATGGTGATATGCAAATCATTGAAACATTTTTTGGGTCTGGGTTTGAAGTTTACAATCTCCCCTTTTTTGAATTCAGTTTGGAAGTTTTTGCGTCTTCAAGTCTTGAAGGGCCTCCATCCGTCCCCACAGCTAAATTGTAGAGCTCGGCTTTTCTCAAATCATACATTAAACTTTGAGGAAGCAGAGTTTCAAACGAAAACATTCTTTCACAAAGGGCTCCAGGACTATGTGGCCGAAGAACACCATTGGCTTGTACATGCCTCGGTAGATGCTTCCACCATCATCAGCTTCTACGTTCCTGATATCTATTCCATCCCTTGAGCCCAAGTTGCGGGATTTTACGTGTTGTCCCCTACTGCTTATGCAACCAGTAATTGCAATGAAATAGAAATCCCCCTTATTTCTGATACAAGCGACCGCACTCCACCGTTGTTGCTGTTCGACTGCCAACAAGCTGAATCGTCCCCAAATGGCTGAAATTGGTCTGAGGGCGCTGTTGCCTGCCTTGAGGCCATTGATACCATAAGATGTAATTTTAGGATCGCCTCTTTTGGCCTCATGAGGCCGGAGGATCGAAAATGAGGCCGAAGTATTTTATTAGTTGTAGGCTTTTGAGGTGGATGGATACTTTCAACATATATATATATATATATATATATATAATCGTAACCTCTTTTACCCATCTGGGTGTCGAGGTGTCGGACGCACCGAGCCGCACTATGGATTTATGCTACTACCTTCAATCATTTCGTTCATGTGCGTGTACATTTTCATACATTCAAACTCAAATACCTCGTAAACGGTGCGTCTACCGAGATTGAACAAAAAAACCTCTTTTTGGTGGAAAACTTCAATATTTCATAATGTGTTGTTAAATTTGAAAACAGTTCACATTGAAAAAAGTGAGGGTTATTTTTACCCCACACCTCAGCCTGACCCACCCCTGTTGGAATATTTTGGAAATGATCTTGCCTCATTTTGTTGGGCACAAGAAGGTTAGTGGATGTGTCAAGTTTGATTGATTTGTCTTGAACGGTTCCGAAGATATTGAATTAAAAACCATCTTCAGGGTCCCATCTTTAGGGGCCTGTAGCTCCCTTAGTAAGCGTTTCCGGACCTATGTTGATAGGAACTTTTTTTTTGTTTTGATGAGAGGAAGCTGTCCTAGAACGTTGTCGGTGTATACAGGGTATATCTCTTGGCTTCATTTTTGAGATAAACATATCGATACCTTGCGAATACAGCCTTAATTATTGTTACATTTTTACCGTTGTACTATGTAAGTGAGTGAGATCTGGTCAGCTAAAGTTGATCGCAGGACATTAACGTCGATCGGATTTGCAATTTTGCAATGCGAACTCTGCCAGATGATAGTGCTTTTTCAATACTACCTTGACACCATGGATACATTACATGTAAAGTTTATTGATTGATGAATAATTATTGGTTCGAGAAAATTATTTGATGAATAGACCCGCATGAGACATGGTTGATGAAGAACATGTCAGTTGTTCATAATTATTGTCTTGCGTAGAAAACAATTTGGAAATAAATTTTTTTAACCCGGTGAAGAATACACCCTTAACTTCGAAGGGTCCCCCATTGCCACCCTGAGGGATAATTATTTTGCCTCCATTTTAAAAACGAAGCTGAGGAGCCTCAAGAACAACCGTGCAAAAGGGCACTGCTTGTTCACAGGCTATAAATAGACTTGAAATAATCGTTATACTTAGTTCAAGCTATAGCATACTAATTTTCAGTCGTGCAAAGATGATAGCTTCATTTCGCACAACAACAAAAAAAAAGCCAGAAATTGGTTTGTGTGAAATGTCCTATTTTCTGGCCGACAGAAAGTTGCAAATATGATTTTTGGTAGCTTGTTAAATTGTGAACAATTTGACATACACTTATCCAAAGTCTCTCTACAACATAGGTACCTATGTCTAAAAGTAAGAATATTTCACTTGCGTAGCAGCGTTGTGCTGTTTGTCTAAGAAAGCTACACTCACCGTAGCGACAGAAAATTTCAATTGAAGATATCTATCGAGTGCTTCAAGCTAGAGCTCTACAAAATCAAATAGTTCCAAACACTTCGTCTTCAACTTCGTATGCTCGGATGAGTTCATTGACTATAGTGCAGACTTCAGAGTCATAACTCACATCTTGGATAGTATGATGGTATCACAAAATCGTTGATTTTTACAGTTGCAGGATATTAGGAGGAATGTAGAGGAGAGCTGGTACCGCGGGAATATTGAAAGAGTCATTTTTTTCAGCGTTCGATTGTGAGTCCTATATGGACTATCGTCAAATGGTTAAAAATGTCATGTTGCAATTTTTTCCGTAGGTAGTGCCAACTCTCCCACATTCGCCCTTACATTCTCTCGACTGTAAGAATCAACAATTTCGTGATACTACTTACTAAACATTTAGGATGTGAGCTGTGAATTCGAAATTACCCTTGATAAACTTGAGCTAAGTATACAGATGCATAATATAGTGTACATCATGCCTATCGTTTTTGGACGTAAAGTATGTGTTTGAAGGTTTTCCCAGGCAAACATGCAAAAATGTGTTGGGACACCCGGTAGACCTAAGTGTAGGTAATCCAACTCCGTTCTACATAAATTTTTAACGATACAGACGGTTTTTACGCGAAAATAAGCGACCATTAAGCATTAAGCTATGGAAACTATAAAAGTCCAGACACCCAGATTTAGTATGCAGAAGTGCATCTGGACGATACGATAGTAAAACAAACAACCGAGCAAACAAGCGATATTTTTTTTATCTTATTCTTATTAGGATTAGGTGCAAAAACTTTCAAGCTTTCATGACAGTTTTACACTTTTTTTTTTCTTTTTTTTTCCAGACCGGGTACGGAAACGTGACGGCATTATGTACTTTATGCGCCTGCAACCCAACAGGATCAAAATCCAGCATATGTGATCCACATACGGGCCTTTGTGATTGCCATACAGGCGTTGAGGGTTTCCACTGCGATACGTGCCAGAATTTACATTATGGATTTTCAGACACGGGATGCAAGGGTAAGTCGAGTTTTAAGTGGTTTAGAATTAACCCTCTATTCCCGTCTTTTTCCGGCTAGACCATTCTCTCGTTCTTGTAGAGCGTATAGCGGGTCTTCCGACCCGTATTGTTTATATTTTTATGTGAATGGCAGAATTTACGCGGCCTACAATGCCTACAAAAAGGTATAGTCTTGTAATTTGATAAAGTTATACTTTATTGTGTGGGCCAATACATAAAGTCTGTAATCGAGTTCTACCTTCTTCTCTTGTCATTTTCGCGAGCAAGTTACAGAGTCGTTCATCAATTTACACGGAGAAAATCAAATTAGGAAATGAAAGAGGGTCATCTTTTGTGTACAAAGCACTCTGTAAGCGAGTGGGAACTGGGAAAATATTGAAACAATGTCTTGTTTTGAATTTGTATAATTTTGGAGCGCCTGGAAGTTGGCAACCATATATACCCAGGTATGTTACATTATGCTCTATCTACAACACCAACAACTGGAAGAACAACAAATCCCCAGTCTGCCGTTTTCAATTCAAGCGTCTGTTTTGATTTATTGTTGTCCTCTGAAATTTGGTGAATGACAAACATAGTTGTCATAATGTTATTAATTGGAATTTTACTCAGATAGGTAGGTAGACGTTGATACTTACTTACCTCTCTCTAGGTATCTATAAGCTACCTACTTATACATATTTAATGCATTTGTGGAGTGAAATTGGTAAGTAATTAGGGTGACTACCTACGAACCTATTCTTTTGTTCCCTTTGTATCTTTAATTAAATAAAAAAAAGCGGGATTAGGTAATAAATAAAATTCAACACAATAATGCCGGTACCTCGGGAACACAATAAGACGATTCATTTCCCTTTCCACATGGCATGTACAAGGAACAATGGAAAAACGAGTCCGAGGAATGGCCTTAAGCCGGTCTTAATGCAAGGCCCACTTGCAATCATGACTTGTGCATTAGGGATGAGAGATGCACCACATGCAAATTTGTCATGCATTATCACAATAAGATCTCTTTGGCTTTGGCGCGACTACTACTAACAGCAGATAGTACCTACAGGTAGGTATATTTACCTACTCGCTCAGATCAAATTTTTTTTATTTGTAGGCCTACAATTATTATACCTATTATTACAATACTCAATAGTTATTTCCCGGGTTATTCGATGATCCCTGAATATTTGCCATATCTCTATCATTATTCGATATGGTGTGGCTCTGGATTCCAGATTTCAATGGGAGGAGTTGATGGAACATTGTTCAATCTGGTATGTAGGCTTTAGTTTAGGGCCCATGGCACCACTTCGCCAGATTAGCCTGACTCACTGAGCCGCAGTGTGATGTTTGGATGCTTGATGGTCGGACCATCCAAACGCTGGAACCACTAAGCGCACGGTCTGTCGGTATTTTTACAGCCCCTCAACGCGTGCGCAGGTATTTAATACCCGCCGGTGCCTGCGCTGGTCCGTTCTTGACCCGTGTTTGAGCGGAGGACAGCCCACGCATTGCCGTACTGGTGGTTGCAGCCGCAATACTCGGACAGGCTCTCCCAAGACCATCCGAGAGGAATTTATATTTATAATCTTGTTCAGAACTGGGTGGGGGCCGACCCATGCAAATTCGGACTTCGCTTTGCGTTGCTGCAGACTAGTTTCGCTGATGTGTACCACGCCCCATGTGGGCCCCTAGAGAGGGTGGTATTTAAAATCACCTTTAAACCCATCTTGGAGCTCGTGGGAGATACGCATCAAGAAGTGCTGGATTGTCACGACCGAAATCCTTGATCTCCTCGTTTTTCCGTCATTATAAATTTTTGTTGGTGTGCTTCAAAGTGATGCTTCGTCCTGCGACGAAGTGGACTGCCCGACTGCCGTTCGTTCTGATCTTCATGCGTGGTAATCCAATGGCGCAGAAAAATCGGCAATGATTGTGATTTGGTCAATTTTTAAATTACCTTAATTAGTTACGCTAAGCTTGTTCTGAATGTGATTAAAATTGCCTACCTACACACACACACATAAAAGATAAACAAGAAACTTTTAATTTATACCTACCTATTTGAAATCCTCAATTACATTTCATCGGGCATTTTTACAGCTCCTCGCCGGCCTACTCTCCAGGTCTGAACGCGTGGGACTCGTCTTTTATCTGATTTTTTTATTTGCTTGTTTTTTTTCGAGTCCATCTATTAATCGATTACTTGATGCCGCGGCTATTTATGAAATATTATATCGAACGCGTGGGCGCTCTATAAATGGGATGTTGTACCTATAAATTTTAATAGTAGTACCTATACCCGTATAATAGGTAGTGGCAACTTTTCAGCCATCACCTGTGGCTCAGAGAAAGTGATGAATTCTTTTGTGGGTGTCCATTCAAAGCATTGTTTCAGTCAAAAGCTTGCACTGAAACGAAGCATCAAAAATTGAAATATGGATCCATCCGATGTTGAGAGACTCCATATTTAATGCGGATACAAGTCATCAATGAAATTTTTGAAGTCCGCATTAAACAAACACGCTTTCCGATTGGTTTTCTGTGTTAATGACCCCCGAAGTGGTGCTAAAATTTTCTCTCCACCGCGACCATCATCAGCAAAAATAAACTTTATGAGTGTTGACTTAACACCTCGGGAAATGTGCAATGCGCTGGAATATATCGCCTAGGTAATCCGGGCTCAACTTTTATATCCGAAAAGATTAACATTTCTCTGGATTTTTGTCCATCATTCCTACATTTCATCCGTAAAAGCGCATTTTTTTCGCTCTCAACCTCGCATTTCAACGCAATTTGAGGGCAAGCCATACCATCGTTGATTAAATGACATTAAGCCCAGCATTCACAAGGTAATTTCGCTGGAAACTCATTAGCGCTTTTGCTCTTGCTACTCTCACTTCAAAATTGGCGAGGAGCACAAAATAACATGGGAAAAAAGTACCTACGTACCCACAGTAATGCGCAAAATTAATGAGAATCCCGAAGCCAATATATCTCCTCTGCTGACTATGCGTTAAAAGTTAAAAACTTAACGTGCACATGGGCACAGATATACCTTTAGGTGGTTTGAATGGAAATGGCCATTTTCGAAAGATGGATTACATAAATTTACATATTTGCTGTATTTTTCACAAAAGTACTGCCGTGTACGGTTTGTTTCAAAGATACCTTGTCTTATACCCTCCTCTCTTGAAGCATTGATTTATGCTTTTCCCACAAGAGAATAGTTTTGCCATTGATTTATATGTTTATTCAAAGAATTTTATTTCTTCGTGGAGGTGAATGCAAAAGGAGCGTTCCTAAAGAGTGGAAGTACATTCATCCGGTCTGTTATCTGTCAAACAGAGTTTGCCTAGTTTGTCAACATTGGGTTGTATTTTTAGAGCGCATAAGCGGGTTGAAACTCTTGAGATCCGTCCAGAAGCCGCGCCGCCGAAAAAGAATAATAATCAATTTAGTAAACTGGCAGAAGCACTGCCTGTAAAGCCGAATATAACCAAGCAAACCAAAACTGAAATTGCTTTGATTTACGTTGTTTACATTGTGGATACCTATATGGGTACCGACCGTGCTCGTATTTTTTCAATTTCAATATCGACTTGCCTAATGTTCTGAATCGAAGCGCCGTACGTGGTTAAAAAGCAGTTTAATAACAGTTGTTTGGCTTTGTGCAAAATTTGACGGCACATTTAACTTTGGCTGCTGTATGGTAAAATATTGATGGTAAAAGCAAAAAGTTGGTGTTACCTTCCAGACACAAAATGAAACCTTATCTGTCTTCATATATCATTCAGCCATGTATAGAGGATTTGAGGGAAACATAGTAAGTATGCAGAGGTAGGTAGCCCACACATTTCCTCGTGCTAGAAATTTGCATCCATCCCTGCAATTAAAGTTTAAGAGAATCAGCTTGCTTTGCCAGCTAGGTAATTATAGTCAACAGGCAACTTGTTTGTTGTATGTTCGTATTTAGACATACATAAGTAATTGTTTATAGCGTTAGGCTAGTGAGCAGTTATCGCTAGTAGGTAATGTACTTATACGTTTGCAAAAACCATCATGGATGCAGTGGCAGCAGCCAACATCCAATCTATCTGAACTTTGTTCCATTTCCAGCAAACAGTCACTTCCAGAAATGTCACTTTTTGACAACTGTATACCTGTTATAACGTAAAATTCAAGAAGAAAAATGAAAGGGTCCTTACCTGAATTCTATGTTCAGAATCAGAATATTGCTCCATAATGTCATTGAAAACGTCGTTCACAATAACATCTGAAAAAATTCTCCATCCTTTGAATGAAGATCAAAGTTTGAAGCAGTTTTTTCGCGCCAAAAACACGGTTACTGTTGTACTGACGTCACGCTGATAGTGTTTTTTGGTTTGCGAGGTTTACATTCGCATCACTACGCGATAACCTTAAACCTTTACCTTGACATCCGTCACAATCTGGAATTAGCAGTGGCGTAGTGACTTTGCGCGACTCCAAATTTGAACAACTTGCCGGCCTCAGCCGCTCCACCTTGAGGCTACAAGCCTAGCTGTGTCTTCTGCACACATTGGACACCCTTTCACTTTGCCACTAAGAATATGCGATTTCCATTAGGTGCAGGGCATTATTGTGTCTGAGGTTTTCAAGTTTCAAATTCAAGTACACAACTTGAAAAATGAAGTCCAGCTTGAAAATTAAATGTTCATACGAGAAAATCATGCAGATTTTCGGAAAACCACCACTCAGTTTATGATGTTTAAATGTCTTGCCAGGACCCTATTGTTGTGTAAGACTGTAGTCACAATCATTTGAGCGGTAAATGCTTTCCTGGGGTTAGGGAGTCTCTTGATTGTCTTCCTCGACGACCTATGTGTGGTCGCTAGCGCTAGCTATCAGTGGTGCCATCTCTCTGTTATCGAATTCGCGAATTGGCAGATTCCCTTACAGTCCGTCTACAATAGTAGATCCTCTCAGTTTGTGCTCAGTTTTCATTTCTAAACATTTGTAGATCCGTCTCCCTGAACGAAGTGTCATTCCAGAGATGTGTCAGTGTCATTTATTCATTTGGTTTTCGTCTCTTGAGCTATAAACGAAAACAACCTTCGTTTCTGATGTCTCACGCGTAGGGCAAAGACCTTCCACATTTTGAAGGGTTCAGTTAAACTCGGTATAATAATATAAAGCTCGAACGGTTCATGAGATATGGGTCAAAAGTGGCAGTTTTGTGAAACTTTAACAGCCTGCAATATTCTAAAGGGCCTTGGCCACCTAGGAACGATTAAAAATGGGCTCCATGATCAACTCAGTTTTTGTTGGCGGCGCGGCGTTCAAATTTTAACGTGTTCCATATAGAATTGACCCTAAGTTTCGTCTTAGTCATAAAATTAATACAGAAACAGGTCCGCAATCTTATGACGGGATGTACCTATCTTACAGTAGGTATAGGTGTATTTTTGCTGGAATATCCATTGCTCCTTTATAGGCCTATTTTTGCACTTGGCATTGCTCTCTGAGATCAGGTATTTATAGACAGGTGATAAACAAAAATAAACACCGAGTCTATATGTAGGCATAGCGTATAGAAAATTGTGAAAGGATAATCGCACTCGGATATGATTGTGTACAATTACATCAGCATTTTACCATTAGCACGGTTGTCATGTCAAATAATAATTGTTGGCGTATCAAAAGTCAAATATTTGTTTAATTTCGATGAGGAGTAGGTATAGGTGCCGCAATGGAAATTCGTGACGAATTCGGGATGTCACATCAAATCAACATTAAAAAGTGTTATTTTTATTGCAGATATAAAACATAGAAGGTACAAACTATTATCTGTAGTCAAGTATGTACCTAAGACTTTTTTGAAATCATACCTATGTATAGGTACTCATAAATAAGTAAATATACTTTGATGTCTTTGAACTGTTACGAGCGGCGATCTCGTACATATAGGTAAACACTCGATGTTTCTGGATCTTTCCACCATTAGATCGCAGTGTAGAAGTCTGGAGCGATCTCGTGCATTCCAGAGCGTTCGTGTATGTGAAACCCAATGGAGACTCGAACGTTCGATCAAGGCACATCAGTCCACTTTGGCGGAGGCGCAGATTCCAGAACACATGGAAAGCATACGGGTAACGTGTGTGATTATTCAGGAATGGTCTAGAAACCGCATATGCCAGGCACTATGGAATTTGCTGGAAGTAGACAGAAAGCTCGAGAACGCTGCTCGGAGGTCTTATATAAGGCGTCAACCGGGAGCTCGCGGCAGTATTGAATTAGAATGCGAAGGGATAACAAGTGCGAAACAAGCGAAGTACCTGCGATATAATTCCAAGCGTGAATAATTGTTGGTGTATTGATTGTAGTAGTACGCATAAATAAACAGTGTTTGTTTAAAAACAATCGTCTCAATTATATTCGAACCCGTACGCGAAATATCGTAACAGAACGATAAATAAAGAATCAATATGGTTGATTCCGGAATAGGTGGATATTTTTTTTTAGAATCTAACAGAAAGTCTTAATTACAAATCGAATTCATCTTTGCGATTGGCCGAAAACACATGACACGCAGCGTGATTCGCTACTTCAACTCTGGTACAGTTTTCTTACTTTTTGTTTTGATCGTGTGATCTTGAGAGACGAAGTACGGAGTACCTATTTGATTCAGTCAAGTTTTCTCCAGTACATCTTTTATTGGACTTTTTTCAATGTTTTTCTCCTTCTCGGCACATTTCACGGCCAAAAGAGTTCATTTCTTCTTTACTGAATTCCAATACACTGAAAAATTACATATGTATTTCAATTTTATTAGACTTTTAAGAGTACACGATCAGTTCAAAAAGTGGCAACTGAATGATAACTGCGAGGTAATCGATTAGAGAAATCAACATATCTGCTCATTAGACCTAATTTTTGAATCCGCCCCTTCCGCCCTCTCTGGACGCTCATTGTTGTCATTGACGAAATTTGCCTCGCCAAAACAGACATAATTTTCACGCCCATGTCAGGCTCAAATTCATAAATTCAAACACAAGAAATTCAAGAGTGCACCTCGGAGTGAACTGTAATTTCCAATTACAAATGCGGACAGTACTGATTCTTGGAATTCCGGCTACTTAAGGCAAAATGTGCATTATTATAGTGGCGGGGGTAAATATATCGATACGGCGTTCAATGAAGAGCAATGCTCATTTGCGCGGTTGTTCTTGAGACGTCTCAAATTTGTTTCAGAAGTGGAGGAGAAAATCCCTTTGGGGGGCAAAGAGGGTCCTTAAAACGTGAGGGTGCAAGAACTTCCTCCCACACCATCGCTTAATATCGCCTTACCTATGATAAAGGAACCATGCACTAATACACCAACTCTATTGTAAATATTAGGCGCATTCGTTTCCATGTTGGTGTCATTCTGGTGTCATTCTTCTTACTTGATCATTTCTCTTCAATCACTAATTTCTCAGCACTCCAAATAATAAAAAAAAGACAAAATTAAAACACAAATTGATATTGACATGAGCAGACTTCTTGAATATTCAGAAAAAAATATATAATGGCATTCATGATAAAGCGACTGAGTACTAGGTGGTACCTCCGGTGGAGCGTCATCGTTCGCAAACTTACCAGCCGGCCGGGGCTCCCTGTTCGTAAACATTCACCGCACAAAAATATTAATATCTTTCTTGGAAATAGAGCGATCGAAATAATTCTTCCACTGAGATTTCCCCCATTTCTTCGTGCACATCTCATTTCTTGGATATATGCATGTGTCTGTGATGACTCGTAACGTACCTATCTCGATTGTAAAGTTTACAACGCAGTTTTGAAACGCACTCGTTTCATTACATTTAATTATTGACCTACAAAAACATGTATCTCTCATAGCAATGAAAAAATCAAAATGATTCTCTAACTAAAAAGTGCTCCATTCATTACTCCACATTTCATTTGCTGAATGTATGCATGCACTGTAGGTAACGGTTCCGAAGCAAATTAGCTTTCATTTGCAAAAAAAAAAAACGATAGCGCTATGACTTTTCGTTTGAAAGGAGTTAAACTACAAGACAGACAGACAGACAGACTAACAGACAGACAGACAGACGGACGGACGAACGGACGGACGGACTGACTTGAAAGCGCGGCTAATGGCGGATTTCGTATAAAAATGCACTAAAAAATGGTAGAATGAACCACTTCTTATTCTTAAGCTTGCCATTCTTGAATAAATACTAATACTGATATTCACAAAATTATTTCCCAAAGAGACGGACCGCATGAGAATTGGTTGGGAACGATGAAGAACTTGTCGATTAATCATTGTCTTGCATGAGAAAGACATTGGAAATGGGTTTTCATAATCCAGTGGAGAAAAATGAATTTTTCCAAGTATGACGAATGACACGGACATTGGAACAAATGCTGTCAGTACTCACAATAGAGTATTGTGATGTTTTTTTAATCATAGATTGCATTAGCTATGGAAGTAAGAACGTATGTCTGCGACTTGACAAATGAAGTGTTATATGTATGTATTGAAGAAAAAATTGAGTGATTTTTATCGAGTACTCTGATTGTTTCTGATCTAATTAACCATTCCATGGAACACGCACGTTAATTTCTCTTATAATTTTGTAGAATTTTGTCTTCTGATTAACTTATGACGTCACGTCACTCGGTCAACCTCGTTTAACGTTTTGTCACTTTTGACGTGTAATTCAAAACTTCAATCATATGACACTTGTTTTTTTAATTTGAAACGACTGCATCAGCGAGAACATTTTTGAAAAAACGTCCCTCGGATGACTGTGAGGAGTGCTAACCATAACAGACCTACTCAGGTTAGTTCAGGACTGCGGACCAATGACAGTTTCTGGCGGCATTCTTGAATTTTTCTATGGGCATCCCAGCAGGGTTTGAGTCTTGATGAATCAGTTTTATTAGGTCAAGTCACGCTGATATTGGCCTACGAAAAATTTAACCTATTTAAATAAATAAGTAAGTATTCACTCACTTATTTTCCTAACAGCGAAGTTGCGGCCGGGCGCTGTAAAACGACCATATGCATGCCGTCACGCCATTAGCGGTAAACTCCCTGGTGGAATGAAACATTTCAGTCTTTCCAGCTCCAATTTCTGACACCAGTGATACGTCATAGGAAGGTGTTGGAAATAATTCTAATACTTTTCAAGCAAACATCAATTTGCACGCTTATTTCAACACAAAACACTCCAAAATCGACGCATTGAGTTGAGTTTGAAATTGAGTTTTTTTCTCGGGATCAGCTGTTCTTCAAGCTGGGATAGTCGGCTGAGTTCCAATTATAACCTTTTTTTTTTTAAACTTCCAATATTGAATAACTAAACAAAAGGTGATAATAATAATAATAATAATAATAATAATAATAATAATAATAACAGTAGCATGATTCTACATCCAATTAAGGGACTTGGCCTACAAAACGGAAGGTTAGGGTTTCCGTACTATGTCTTCGCTACCCGGTAGTCGCGTACCCTTTCAGAGTGCGGATGGATGTGGTAAGCATCTCGCTTTAGACCACCGCTATCAAAGAGTATAGCTCTCAAATATGTATTTTCTGAGTAGGTATATTGTGCATTCTGATCTGAAGTTCCTCAATCGTTACGCTTGGCTGCTGATGCTCAGAAAAGAGCAATCGAATTCGAATATTCTACTATCCGGCTAGCTCCAGGACGTATCCTGAAATGCCGGTTTCTTTATTTGACACCGATGTGGAGCCGGCAAAAATTGACTATAACCCACAAGATGCTGTCGGTTCTTCATTCCCCAAAATTGAAATATCACATCTTCACTATTATTAAAAATGCAAAGTAAGAATTGCGCAACATTTTATATAAATCAAATTCCAGCTTCCTTTCACTTGGACCATTATTCTGCGGCATAATGACGGGCAACATTGGTGGCGTCTCGTGCTTGTCCAATTAGTTTTTTACACCTGAAAAAATCTGAACTCTGTGCGACAGAACACCTATAATAGGTACCGGTACCTGCATCAAGTATACGAACGAAAAGCTTCAATTTTTAAAGAGCTTTTATTTGCCTGATGCCTGGAATCTGTCGGGCAACACTGAAAAGCTTTCTCAAATTCCAAAAGAGTTGTACTTTTTCCCAACTGAGCGCTAAAAAATATTTGATCCTCAAACAACCTTCTCTTTTTCCAGTTCCAGTCCTCCCTTGAAAATTCCTGCGTGAGCCTTTGCTGCTATACCCATCACCACCGCACGATAATCTGATCCACACCATTTGAGCAAGACCACAGCATACTAAGTGCAGTAAACTAAGCAAACATATTTCAAGCTCCCAACCCGTGAAATGTTCCCACGACCCACCGAATTTCACTCGGTTTAGACAAATAAACGTTTTACACTAATTCCGGAACGCTAATGGTCCGTTTAATCCGTTCTCATCCAGGTCTTCGGGTAGGTATAAGTACGCGGTGTATACCTTTTTTGTTTTGTTCTGTGATTTTCTTTTTCATCTGGCTTCTGTTAGCTCGCAGGTTTTTTGTATATTATGATGAGATTATCTCGTCTCCGTAATTATTCCAGATATCACTATATCATTATCATAAGAGCGGGGAGAAAGACCATACAAAAAGTATATAAACAGGAGGATGTGTTCTCGTTAACTCCGCCAATTTATCATCGAACAATTAATTAAAACATGTAGTGTGCCCTTCGATGATAGAGATTTCAATTAAAACTCGAGATAAGTGACGTTCTAATTAAGAATGTTGAATATGTATGGCTACCTGTGGTAAAGCATAGGTTGGTTAAACAGCTACGCTAATTAAAGTGTACAACTAAGAAATAATATCGACGAAAAAGAGGTGCTGAAATTGTAAAGGCACAGCATGAATATGAATATACACAGGTGGCACCTATACGTAATGATGCCTGTAGCATATTTTTATTAATTTTCCACGTACGAGAGAAAGTTCAAGACTCAAGCACCAAACTTCACATTCCAGTTTTCGAAATTCAAATTAGTTGCTATATAGCACAAAGATACGTCGGTTTAGGCACCCAAAGTATAAACGCAATTTTGTAACATAATATCAGACAGTCACTGACAGAATTCAATTCTTTTTGCATTGCACGTATCCTCGAGCCTTACGTGCACTTCAAGCTCGGGACCACCCAGGAAATCAACGCTGGTCTTGGGCTATTAGCAAACGCAAATTGGGTGCAAATAGGTGAAGCCTTTGATTTATTTTCTTTGAATACGATTCATCTATAAAAGCGCTATAAAAATGTATTTCGCGTTGATAATAAATAAAACTTGAGCTGTTTCGTGATTTGATTTGAATAACAATACCGAACGTTTCTCTTTGGTGAGCTGTTCTAAGTTCTAACCAGACCTAGGTTTTCAGCAAAACCTCTGGACGACAGTAAATTAATTTGAAGAATCGGAAACATGACTTCAAAAATTAGTGATACGTGTGCAAAGAATTAGTATGATCGTGCTGTACCATCGGCTTCATGGAAAACTAGTACAGTAAAAAGTCAAGATACCGTGATTTTAGGATTTTTCAGTTGTGTGTGGGGTCGCTAGGTACGTATCATCGTAATCGTACCCCTGTAATGTCCATCATGTCACATCTGTTGTGTCGTCAGGTATCACTGCTAACAAAATAATTCGGAAGTTGAAAAGTAATTCAAATAATGAGCCCAACAGACATAGTTCTATATTAAAAGAGCACTAGCATGAAAATTTGACTATAGTAGGTTCACTCCTACCGTAATTCTAGTCGGCTGTGAGATTTTGTTTTTAAGTTTTCAAATCTGAAATTTGAGAACTCCCTAGAACTTGGCAGTTGGTTGCACTGATGTTTGAAAGTTCAAGCTTGACAACATCAACGTTGCCGTTTATGTCAAATAGACTGAAAATCACGAGTTTCACAAAAATTGTGGTGGAATACACAATATTGCGCGGAAGTGGCGCTCCGACACGGATGTCATGCGAACTAAGAAAACGGTGACAAGTTATCATCGCGCATGTCCAGAATTCGACAATGACATTGATTTCTGTGTTTGACATTGACGTTTTGTTCAGTTTTATCAGCAACTTGTGGAGTCTTCCGATTTAAAATAGATATTCGGCGGTCGAAAAAGTGTGTGCCACTCAGAAGACTAACTGTCGCCACTCCATGCTGTCGTCAATACAATACAGCACTGATTAAATGAAATATCCCCAGACAATTTCGCGGTAAATTTGAATGTCATGGTTGAGGTGTTCCATGTTTTTTTATTTCGTAATTTGGGGCATTTTGGAATGATCCCTCACATATGTGCTTTCATGAATAAGTTGCGAGGGTTACTCCGATTTTTCTATGTAACCACTTCTACTTAAAAACGACGCACAATCCATTAAGCTTAGTTTGAGAATCACCTATTTTACAGCGTAGCATATGGAAGACTTAGAACGAATCACCTCATTTTTTAGCGCATGCGCTTAGCAGTCACGCAATATTGTGTATTATGGCCACTACTGTGAAAACTGTGTTGTTTGTGCCTCGGCTTGTGTCTTGAACAATAACGGCCCATTTTGAAGCCTTCGAGGGTGCCATAAGAACTCGCTTCCGGGAGAAAATGAGCAGAGTAGGTAGCATGAATTCCCTCATCGTTCAGCTTTGGAGAGAACACATGAATTCATTCTCGGAAACCACATGATATGGAGGCATTGTGCACTATTCCTGGTTCTTAAAACGAGTACCTATACCCACACTTCAAAACACTGGAAAGTCACAACCCATCCAATTTTTGTGTGGATGGATTCATCGGCGCTAAGAAAGTAGTTGATTTTACTGCTCAGAGGACATCGTACTGGAACAAGAAATTTGCGGAAATTGTGATGGGTGAAGTACATTCACTCCATACTTGCAATTTGCAAAGTTGATTTCGTTATTTTTTTTTTGATTTTTGACAGCCACAGTCAACAACACACCAACATAACCTATCTTTCGAAGCCAGACGCTCAGACGCACACTAGGCTGTTGGACGTTGAGTCTACAATGCCAAACTGTAAAATTTGCCCAGCCTACTAGAATCACAGTAGGAGTGAACCGACTATAGTATTTGGTCATGTCCATGTCAACACCGTTGTTATCAATAACATTTTGTAAACGTCTTGGCATGGACAACACTAAATCTCTTGAGTATTCTTGCCAGGTCTCCGTAATTTTCATGATCAACTCATCCCTATTTCTTGGCCGAAAGTCTTCCCGATACATTAACTTGGTTATTCTTCCCCAATCGTTCTCTATTGGATTTAAGTCAGGGCTTTTCGAAGACCATGGCAGCAAATTGATCTCTTGTTCCATGTATTCACGGACAATTCTTGCTCGATGCACTGGACAGTTATCTTGTTGGAAAATAAAACTTAATATTTCCAAAAAGTGGTCGGACGGGAGGCAATAGAATTTCTCCCAAAATTCTTCGGTACACCAGACCAGTCAGCCTCTTATCTATGATGGTGCATACACCTGGGCCCCTAAAGCTGATCCATGCCCAAACGTTTACGGAAAAATTGCCTGCTTTGTTAGTTTTTCTCGAGGTTTTTCCGATTATGTCAGGTTGTATCTTTCTCCTGTGGGGCGGTAAACCCTCAAGGTCCAATCATGGTATGATTGAAAGTAATTTCTCTGACAAGAAAACCACATTCTCCAAGAAGTTAGGGTTTCGTTGTAAGTGCTCTTGAGCGAACAAGAGCCTTTGCTGCTTGTTCGCTTCAGTTAAGAAAATTTCACCATGTATTATATCATTATTATCGTCGCACGAATTGTGTAATGTATTAATGGTGATGCTCCAAGACCTGTGGAGATTTAAACGAACAATAAACTATCAACCTAAAACGCTTTCGGAAATGGTGGATGTGCCGATCGGTGGCGTTTGTTCTTTCGTTAATCGAATCATGACTCGATACCGACGACATTTTAAGACGATCGGTCAAATATAAACAATCTTAACCAAAATCAAGGATGCACGGTCAGGTCACGAACGAAACTTGTCTGAGATAACAACGCACAAATGTGCTAACCTTCACGTTAAGTTATAACTTTTTTTTTAATGAAGTACACTAGTGACCTTTGTGATAGTGTAACAGCGATCAAGAAACAATTGTTCAATGTAAGTATTATTTTTACACCCAGAACACATTTCATCAGCTATGAATGCATCATCATTCAAACCAGTCAAGAGACTTTTTTATTTATGCAGTTTTTTTTATGCTGAAGCCAAAGCGTTGAAGAATTTTTTGGAAAAAATTGGGCGTTGAAATATTTCCCAATAAATACAACATACAACAGGGTCCACCAACTAACTGAAACATGATTCATATTTCTTTCTCGTGACTCTGTCATCAAAGTTTTCTTGAAATCTTTTTAAATAACGAAACTAGAAGGATTTGAAAGACCTCCGACCCATCAGAACTCCAAAAATGAATGTCGAGATAATCAAGGAGGGCTTTTTTGTGGGCTTCGTAAAAGATTCCATATACTATTTATATTAATCCTTCAAGGTAGTCTTAATCGCGAACAAAGATTCACGTTCATGCATTTGTTTTCAGTCTAGTATGGACGTATAGAAAGGATATAATCATCGATTATTCTCAGTATAGTAAAATCACCACTGCTTTAGTTTTCCATCATGGTTGGTTGCCTCCCTGATGATACGACATTTCAATTTGTGAGCACGTCAAATCCATGTAAAATGGTCAATGGTACAAATAGCTTGATAGTATTGTTTAGAATTTGAATACTGTGGCCAAACTGGCAGTGAAATTTTTTTTTTTCGATTACAAATAAGTTGTGTACCCATGCCATATACTTATATGTATCTATTTGTTTTGAGTGGCGCCGGATATCGCGGCTATTATCTGCGGCGCTTGGCCTAGAGATTTCTGGATTGATAATAATCCAGCCGGCGTTCCCAATAGACATAAAACAAAACAGGTACGGCATTATATGAGCAAGTTAAATAAACAGAATATTCCGCGTACATACGGCATGAGAGTAGTTAGAAGCGAGTTACGAGGACGGCGGGGACTTAATTACTTTATTCGAGAGGCTCGGGCGTAAATCAGGAATTAATTCAGATTTGTGTTTGATTCGAATCGCGGATCGATTTGAAATTTAAATGGATCTACAAGCAAGATGCGGGTTCCGTAATTAATAATCCTATATATCTATCTGTATCATGTAGGTAGTTAGGTAGGTATAGCTACTTTTTTTGAATTTTCGAAAACAGCAGTTTGCGCAATGGATAAAGCTAGGATTGGTAAATGGGGTAATATCACATCAGTCTCGTTATAATGGATATGTTCAGTAAACGATAGATTTGGAATTTAATTGTTTCAATCCGTTGTTTGTTCAATGATTTGCGTAGAAATTTCTTACCTCATCAAATTAATTTGAAATAGCAATAAATTTCAAGCCGAATCGAAGCCGGTGCTAGCCAGCATCATTTCTGTGATATCAGCACCTGCGGTGTGGCCACCAGAACGGCAGGGATTTGTGACATTCCACGGGCGTGCATTTCTCACCCCTTTATACCTTAACTTTTTTATTTTAAATGACTAGATTTTTTTTCTGAACTAAAGTTTAATTTTGAATATAGCTGTAAAAATGTTTTTTCAGTATTTCTTGACCTTCGAATTTGACTTTTTTCTTTTTGGGGTGGAAGCTGGATGCGGCACCATATCAAAAGTAGCCTATCCTTTGCCATTTTTAGTCAGCTATCCATAAAGTGAAAGACTAAGATCTCTGTGTCTTCGGGTTTATGTTTTTCATTCAGATCTTTGGGGGTGGCGTGTGGGTGCGGCAGCGTTCGGCTAGGCAAATGTTGCGCAGTTTGAGTATTGGCAGTTTCTAAATGTTTGAGGAAACATCTCAATCAGTAACAGTTGTTAATGTTGCACTTTTTGTCGTTTGGGGGCGGAATCTGGGGGCGGCGACTAACCAAATGTAGCCTATCCTTCCCCGTTTTTAGTGAGCTATTCATATAGCGAAAGAATTAGATCACTATGTCTTTGGGTTTATGTTTTCCATTTCAAATTGATTAGGGGCGGTTTTTAGCAATTTTTTCATGTCGGCGGCGCATATTGAAGATGGAAAGTTTCTGGGCTTACGTTTATAAGTGGCAACTATGTATTGTTTATAAAATGAGAAATGAAAACACCAGAGCGTTAGGTCTGGGAGAAATTGCAATATCATGTTATTTCAAGTTGATCGGGGGCGGTTTTCTCTGAGTTGGCACGCAATATAGAAATTCAATATAGCCTAGCTCAGCTTTGGGAGTGGCAACTATGTAACAGCGAAAACATCAGAAAGCTAGGGCGTCTAGTTTGCGAGGAGTTCGAGGAACGGATAGACGGACGGACGGACTAACGGACGGACGGACAAAGCGGCTGCAATAGCGATTTTCATCAAGATGGAAAATGCGCTAAAAAGGATGCCCATATCAGCTTTCAATAACACAAGGTAACATTGAAGTATTTATTTATAATTTTTAGAAATTTGAACGTCATATCTCAAGAAGTTTTGAGAATTTTTTTTTGGTGCTAACAGCTATATTCAGAACTGAACAAAATTCATGAAAAAAAAAAAATCAAAAATTGGGGTGCCATTTTTTTAATTAAGAAAGTTGGGGTAGACTGAGTGTGAAACGGCGCGGTTCAGTCAAACGGCATTCACGCTTACTTCCGTCCCCCGCGTTGATGATCAACAGTTCAGATTGGAAATTCATTATCTTGAAAATTATTCCAAGCAAAAGTTTTCGCGCGAACATACCCGCTGATTGTGCATAAATTTTAAACTTGAGTATAAATTCTGCGTTTGAAAATGAAACAGAATTTGAAATTTGACAAATAATTATGAAGTTAAAATATCCTTAGCTCAATTTCCAGATATTGAGAACGTTTCACTAAACAGTAACAGTGTTTATTATTATGCAGCTATTTTATAAAACACGCCAGTGATGAGAACTTCCCAAGTGGAAATTATACAAATGATCTTTTTTCTTGTCCATCCGAACTTCCGACTTTGCATTGTTAATGTGTCTGAACAAAGTTTGCGCAAATGAAACAACAGCAGAGCTTCAAAAAATAGACCTATTGGTTGAGTTTCGAAATCAAAAATTTGCAGAATTCAGAACTGCTGGAAGATGTACTGGATGGCGTTGGCTTTTGCTGTTAGGCCCCAATCCGCTCCTGACCAACAACAGCCCATTAAAACTCTCAGCTTTCGTTCCGATTATTAATAAAGTGACGACCTTGCACTTGGCACAAGCCATAATTTTCGATGAGTCAGTTTTTGGCCAATTTGCATTTCGGATCAGATGTCTGGGTGGATGGTTGCTTCTTATAAAACACAGGTATACACAACACCCATCTCCGAGGTGCGATCCTGCTCTTTTCTTTCTACACCTTTTCTCTCTTACTTCACCGTGTATATACTACAGACACCACACGATATTATTCTTCATTCAAGCAGATAAGAGGAGGCCTTTACCTCTCGCGACTTGGACCGCGGCACACGCGATATGTTCAGTTCGATCCTGCGAGCCGGCGCGGCGAGATGCATAATTCCTGCTATCTTTCATGAAATACCGACACGTGCGATACATGTAGTTGTGTGAAAAACTGTATATCGAATTTAATGCAAAGAGCATGACTTGAAATACGGAATTTCGCGGAAAAGGAAGTGATTCTGGAAAGTTTTGCGATAGCACGGTTTGCAAATTTTTTGCAAGGATTCTGAATAGATTGACAGGGATAGCATGCAGAATTGAAGGTAATTCTGGCTTGATCGGAATTCCAGACTGTTTCGCTGAACGGAGCAAGAGTGCCTGGCTGCTTTTTGCTCTCATGCCAAATTGATAGGGCAGTTTTATTCGCCGCATTCATTTTTTCTTATTCAAGCCTGAAATGTCACGACAATTCCGTTACTTGCGTGAAGCGCACTTACTACAAAGGCACATTGTTTTCTTTCGTATCTCTCAGCCAAATTTTGATACGTCCAATTTAACGAACATATTGACCTGAACGAGCGCCAGCCAAAAATTCAATTACATTTCATTTTCAATTTCCCATACAATGCAATTTATCAAACATATCCTCTCAAAGTCTCAAACTTATTTTCGATGTTGCAAAATCTGGCCTCTCAATCACTTATCGTCGGAATCATGACTAAAACCATGGACCAAAACTAATTAGCATCAGACATCAAACTCTGTATTTATTTGTATATTTACGCTGTTTCGTTTGTGAGTGATGCGAACCCGTTTAAATCTCGGTCCATGTCTAAATTTAGAAGTGACTTTTCTAATGTTTTTGATCGATCTAAGTGTGGTGGGTGTGTGTACTCATTGAATATTCTGCGGGACTGACTGACTGATGAAAGATATGACTAATGTCAAGTGGAATTGAATATCGTCGTGTTATGATTTCTGACCATAAGTCAAGTCTAGCCCGAATTTCGCGATATGTCGATGACCTCGGCAATCTCAAATTTCATAATCCATCTCCAGAAGAGGTTCTGGTTGTTGTTTCTTTTTCATCTCTTCTCTCGCCAGAATAATTGCGCGATGCTTATGCGTAAAGACTTCGTGACCGGTTCGTGCAAACGCTTTATTTTCTTCTCTCCCCCTAGCTTTTCTTTCCGTATCCATCCATTAGAATTCCTAGAATCGTCGGAATTGTGAAGCCACCGCCAATAATCACCAATTTTTATTGCGTTTACACCGCAGGAGTCTCTTGCACACATTAATTGTCTACGTCCCCACACCTGTCTTTGTACGTCTAGTATTCTAATTTCCAGACATTAATTTTCAGAGTTCCTTTTGTTTCAGCTATTTACATTTCCCCACATCATTAAAGAGTCTATGGCTAGAGCGAAAATGGCATTGCCCGAAATAGCTAACGCTGCGCAGTCTTGTTCTGTTTGCGAAAATTTTCTTTACTTTTGAAAACTGCACACAGGTACATACTGAGCAATTATGTGATGCAAACGTGCTACTATGAGGAGAACTCTGCTGGCGGTTCTAGTTCTAATTTTCGCGACGAGTGACACGAAACGCAACAACAGAAGCTCCTATTTGAGGAATTACTACAAGAGCTACGATGATCACGAACACCAAGTGGCCAAAGTGCTCAATTTGGAAGACGGTTCGCAAGTATTTGGTTTAGTGGATGATGGTCACAGGACTAGACACAGACACGGTGATGCTAGTGATAAGAAAAAGATCAGAAACCTGGACAGGTGCAGGAGGTATGCCAAGGCTTACTACAACAATGCTGCACCGACGGTAGTGAGAAGCAATTGTTACTACCAGGCGCCCAGATGCGTCCAGAACTACTGCGGTTACTGTCCCACGTCCAGCTGCAGGAGACGGTGTCCTCAAGCCAACTACTGTCAATATTACACTCCAACGCCGCCGGTTTCGGTTATAATCCAGCCTACACAGCCATGTATGTTATTTTGAACATTTTTCTTGTTGTGTCCATTCTATCAATTTCGATTAAATTTGAACAATTTCAAATATCACGTCCGATTCCAAATACCTTGGAAAAACAAAAAGGTTCTCTTCCTGTTAGTAGATCAACAGATTTGTAGGAACAACGTGTCTAGGTAAATACTTGTAGAAGTCCTTGAGATTACAACAGATCGAATTCAGATTTTGTAAAAATGCATGATTAACAAAAAAAAACAATTCCAGGTTCTTTCAGCGATGGTAGCAAAAAGGGCAACTCTGATTAGATCTCGTCAAGATAGACTAAAATTTATATACCGTCGCCTGATACACAGCACTTCAAAGTTGTTTTTTCGGATTTTGAAAGGAAGTCAGGAACGTTTCGATGAAATTAGCCTCAATTTAGCATAGGCTGGTTTGCCAAAACTATCTACCTACCTGCCAAATTTCTGAAAAAAAAACCAATTTAAATTCATGAATTCAACCAATGTTGAATAATAATAATAATAATAATAATAATAAGTTACGAGGGTCAAAAATTTAGAAGCTTCCAAAGAAAAATTGACCTAATATAAGTGACCTCTCCAGAATTTCTACGCCACTGGTTGGACTCGTTCAAAATTTAGCAGCTTGGTAGAACCAGCTCATATTTGAAGTCAATTTTTTAGAAACGTTGCTGAGTTACAAATTGTTAAAATCTGAAAAGGTGAACTTTGAAGGGCTTCTATGTAGACGTCTTTGTCATGTTTTGTCGGGAACTACCCATTATCAAATAATTTTGCTACGATCGCTGGAACACCCTGTATCACATTTGAAAAACTTCATTAAACAAAAACCAACCCTTCTCACTTCTTGGCCGCCATCTTAAATCCACCGACTACCAACAGTCCAAAGTGGAAATAAATAGTGTATGGTGATAGTCAAGATGGCAATACACAATAATTAATTTACAGAACGGACAATTTTGAATCTTGGGGTAAAGAAATGACTTCTTTGATAGAGAAACGACTTTTCAACACTTGATGGCGATTGTCCAAAGTTTCCAAGCTCGGATCTTAGGGGACTGTTTACAGCCCATTCATGACAACTGACAATGAAGTTATGTGCGTAAAAAGTTTCAGCCACCTACTAATATTTTCGAAGTTGATACGGTTCTTTGAACATAGTGACTGGATTATTGTTTTTTTTTTTGTTCACACTATACAGGGTGTTTCAGGGATGATAGCAAAAAATTTAACTGTGGGTATATCTCGTCTAAATATGATGAAAACCTATATACCATTTTGCGAAGTTCGGCCTAATGACGAAGATACAGCTCTCCAAAATTCACTTTTTTCGGATTTCAAAAATTTGTAACTCAGAAAGGTTTTGACACATTTAGCTTCAATTCAGCAAAAGCTGGTTTGTCATAATTATTATCTGTCAACCTGCCAAATTTGAGAAAAATCCAACCAGTGGTGTAGGAGTTATGAGGGTCAATAATTTAGAAGCATCCGAAGAAAAGTTGACTTAAAGTGACCCCTTATAACTTCTACGCCACTGATGGGATTCTTTTCAAATTTGGCAGGTTGATAGATAATTATGACAAACCAGCTTATGCTAAATTAAAGCCGAATTTGTCAAAACGTTCCTGAGTTACAGATTTTTGAAATCGGAAAAAACTGAATTTTGGAGGGTTGTATCTTCCTTGTTAGGCCAAACTTCAGAAAATGGTATATAGGTTTTTGTCATATTTTGACGAGATCTATCCACAGTTGAATTTTTTGCTATCATCCCTGAAACACCCTGTATAGTCCAGGAGCTTAAGCAATAATTAAAAAGCATTCCGATGGATTTTGAATGAATAAGGAGCATAGCTTGGAGCATTGCGACCATGTGAAATACATTCCTTGAATGAATAGCAATCACATCTCACCGGGGTTTTGCCTCAATTTCTTGCAGAGGATTTATACATGGTGAAATAGGAAAAAAAGAAAGAATTGGATAGGTACCCTGAACTATAGGAGGTGGAGCGGTACATGGACAACTTTTACTTTTGAAGGTTTTTCTTGAAAAATTGATACCGTGGTAAATAGGGTGAAAAACAAGAAAACTTGAATATTGAATTTATTATTTTGAAAAAATCACAGTCGAAAAACCGAAACCGTGTAGGATTTGAAAATGGGCCTACAAGACGCCCAATACAATCTACTTCTGATATCAATTAGAATTTTTCGAAACAAGTCAATCCCCCACCAGGAATGGACGGCCGGGTTGAATCCTGCACCAAACACGAGTCGTCCTAGTCAAAATCCAAGCAAACGGCCGTCTTCGGTGGTAACGGCCAGGAGAAAATTTTAAAACTCGTAACGTTCAACTGATTATTGGTGGAAAGCTGCAAGTGCAGGCTTAATTTGATTCTTTTGTTTTGTTGCTTCCTACCAATTTTGGTTCCAATCCATCGGATAGATATTCAATTATTATTGAATCAATTCTCAAAGTTTTTTAGAGAAGATTACGGAGCTCTGTGTGTCTGTGTCTGTAATCTTCCACGATTACAGCCGCAACGTTAATCCGATCGATTTGAAATTCGGTATGCGGACATGGTTTTGCTGCCAAATGAGCCTCTTACGTTTTGGTTGTTATCTGTCAGACGGAAATGTCTCCATCAAAAATGAAAGAAAGCATATGTCACGAAACTTGACTTGGAATATGTCATTTGAAAACCCTTGAAAAACTGTATCCAAACCTCTTGAAGTATTTCTCCGCATGTCATCTGTCAAATATTAACAAATGTCAAAGTTCAAAGCTTAGTTATTCAATTATTCAAAGTTAATCCAATGGATTGGGACCACATTCGGCAGGAATCAACATAACAACAGAATCAAATAACGTTTGCAGTTAAAGCTTTCCACCTTTTTGCAGTCTGGAGTTACGAATAATTATTTATTTTTTCTGTTTCAGCCTGTATAAATAAATGACAAGCTGGGGAGGCTACGATTAGGACTGATGGCACCTGCAAATTTTTTGAGCGAAACTATTTGAGCGGCCATCAGCCGCATCTTCCCAGCGCTCCAGCTTGTCACTTTATTTTTCCTCCAAAAAGTCTGTTTATTGAGAATAAACAGTACGGGATATACAATTGAGAGCTTACAACGATATGATAATTGCCATTCTGAATCATTGTTTTCGTATCTACACTTCGCGTCGGTATAGTTTCAAAATGTACAGCTTGTGATCTGGAAACATTATCATATTGTTTAGCATCGAAAATCGCTTCCATGCATCGTGTTGTTTGAATGAAATTATACTCAAACGATTAATTCAAAACCTACGTAACAAAATAGTTGTCACCTACTCTGATGGGCATATTATTTTAATTCGCTCGTTTATCAAAATCTCACTTCTGATCAGACTTCGAACCAGGTTAATGGAATATCTTGAGACCTGTCAGTAACTACCAAGGATCTGTGTGGTTTCAATCGCTTTCAACATGGAGATTTCAAAATTAATGATAAGTACCTACAGATGATATCTTTTCAATCATCAAGTACAATTTTGCAGTGTTTCGAAAGAAAATTTTGAAAATGTTTCGAAAAAAGAGATCATCATAAAATTACCGTATAAAAACAACTCAAAAATAACAAATACGCCTTCCGTCCCTTATTGATTGATCTTCCAATGTCATATCTGTGTCTGTGGTACTTCAATTTCGACTTTTTTCAATGTTCAGTTTTGATTAAGTACCTAATGGCAATCACCTTTCATTTGCCATGCGAAATATTTCGATCTCAATTATCTGTATGAAATTTCTTATATTTTATGTAGACATGATTGAACTAGCACCACAGTCAACACAGAGTTTTCGGTGAAAAATCTCAAATCGCAACTTTTTTTATATTTGGAAATTGAAGTGATTCTGATTGCAAAATGAATTGATCACAAATTCCTGAACATTCCCATTTGGTCAGGTACGATCACTGACGCTGGTGAATGCTTTTTTCCACTACTGAGAAAAATCAAGAAAAATATGCCACAAGCAGCCTGCGCTACTCCGTATGGCGAGACTTGAAAATCCTGTATTCAAGTACTTCACTTTACTAAAGACTTACCTCATAGTAGGTACTCACAGTAAGACTTTGTGCAGAAATTAATGAAGATAATGTTACGAGTTGCGAGGATCTCGAGCCATTCCAGTGCATTCGAGATCAAACTTAGAGGGTATACTGGTATATTCGAGGCGGTGGTTCTTGAATATAGGAGAAAGCTGGAGATCCCAACGCGTGAATAAGACACATCTGTACAATGGGCGGAGGTGCCGCGGTTCGAGAGCTTGCCAGAGTATACGCGAATGGACTGCCGGGCATTGCTGGATTATTCTCGAATAGACGACACGAGGATATAAGCCCGGAGTGAGCCCAGCGAGGCCAGATTTGAATTCGCTACGAAAGTGAGCACATCGGCGAAATTAAGCAAAGCGGTTTCCAATTGCGATAAGTTCTTTGACGTGTATTAAGTAGTACGCAGTAATAAGCAGTGTGTGTTTGAACGTTCGTCTCTCAACTTTATAAGTAGGTACTTACTACTTAACGCAAATTTCTAGCATTAATAGAAATCTGTTAAGTGCTCTTCTAATTATTATTAAAAAGTCTCGTCATTTCTGCCTTGGAACTTTTCATTGCAAGCATCTGTCCCTGCAAACTTCTGAGAGCGGTTGTTGCTTTTAGATGAACCATATTATTTAAAATCCGTCTCAACTATCGTTTTCTTGTTAGTTTCATTTTCAAAAATAATTTTATGAAAATATTTGATTTTTAGCGATTTGACAATTATTGACCGAGCTAAAGTATTTTTCTCTTGAGGCTTATGATGAACACTTCTTTCACAAGCTCGGGGCCGGACTTACAAAAGAAATATTATTTATCGCTCTTTTGCGCTAACTTTTCAGCAGCAGCAGAGCCAATTTCAACTTTCTAGTTTTCTCGTCGTCGCTTCAGTTTCAGCACTCAATGCTTTCAGATAAATTCGATCATCAAATCCAAACAAATCATGCCCCACTTATGACTGGAATTGTCCCTAAATCTGTACTCGCGTTAAAAAGGTTGTCAACGCATTTTCAATTTATATGATTTGGAATTGATCCAAGGTTTTTGCTTGTTGACTTGTTGTTCGCATGTTAACACGGAAAATCTTGTTTCCGCGTTGAGGAAAGTTATTGTTTGGCTATTTTCAATTCCGTTTGAACTCTGCCAGCGGCTCTTCGACTGTACAAACTACGTATACCTGGTACATAATCCAAACCAATTGACAATTCCCGTGCAATATCCTGAAATCAGCTATACTGGCATGAATTTAGATGGGCATTTTAATTCTTGCCTAGGTAGATACCTTCGTGCACATGCTTGTAATAACTTCATGGATTTATGTTCCCCACATGCTCCGTGTCTACTGTACACCCGTACACCTCTCTTCCACTACATAAATTTATTATTAGTCCTTATCGATAAACGCCTTTCTTAGTACTAATCCCACTTCCGTATAATAACGATGAGATAAATAACAAAATAATATACTGCTTGGAAGATTAATGAATTTTTATGCCATAGGCCAAATGCGTATTTCATCAGAGTGTTAAATTAGCAACCTACTAGTGAAGTCCTCTAGTATTATACGGATTCTTATCTCTCGGCATCCGAAAAATGTTTAATTAACTGTTAGACTGGAATTGAGCAATTACCTTGGCATGTTTTTTTTTTGGGATCGGTAGCGTCCTCGTCGGTAAGTAGGTACTCTTCTTATAGTGAATCCTGAATCCTGAATCAAAGTAGGTACTTAGTATACTTTTAATTTCAAATTTGTGTCACAGTGGCGAAATCGTAAACACAACAATTGACCTTTTATTATTACTATTATTATTAGTGAAAGTTTGATAGTAACGTTAATTACCATCATCAATGAAAGTTCGTTCGGTTCAAGGATCTCTTCCTCCATTCATGTTTCTCAGCCGGTTCGAATCGTTCAAATTAAAGTATTCTTTAAAATTCGAAAATAAGCGCCGACCGCGAAGAAAATGTTTTAATGTGAGACACGTGTTGCAAGTCTCCCATCCAGATAAAAATTATGCTGGTAATAATTATGCTCATGTGTGTTTTTTGCTGCCTCGTGAATTATTAGTGTACTAAGGTTGTGTTGTAGGTATACCTCTGAAAGGACGATAAGGAAAAGTAGCGTTGTTGTGTGAAATGGGGGCAAAGACAGGAAGGAAGGGGAGATAAAGTGACGGCAGGATTTACAGTCCTTGTGGCTAGAAAAGGAAAGTAAATTCATTCAAGTTTTCCCAAACATTCATTCATGCTTTATGATCTTTGTTATTGTAAGTGTATGCATGCGTTGTCCTCGTTTTATGCCATGCTGCCAGAGGTGCTATAACCGACTTTTTTTTAAGCTTTTTGTGTGGTTCTGGTATGTATCTTGATGAAAATATCTGAACAAGCGAACAAAAACAGTTTCTGTGTGTATCAAGTATACAGAAAGCTCATAGGTACTCACTTACATTATGCATTTCTCGGGGCTGATGTTGTGATTGTGAAGCAAAACATTTCGATATTGCACGCGTAACAATAAAAGAAACTACCGATATCCACAGGAGTGTTTGCTCCTACCTACATGTTGTCGCATTGTATTATTGTTATTTTCATGAAATCCACGCACACCAATGTAAATATGAACTTTTCACTTGATTTATTTACATTTCAGCCGGGCACACCTCGAGCTTGATTGCTGGCGGAAATGTAAATGAGCTGTGGATTCAGGTATCCAGTGATTTCATGCGAGCTATAAACCCTTTTAATGGTTTAATGAAAAAAATGCAAATAGCCGTTTTGTTTAATCAGGGAAATTTTCAACTAAATACTTACGACTTCGCTGTTATAGGCAACCCTTTTTTGGAGCTCGACAAATTCATGGTTGATGGTTTTCGCGGAACTTTCTCAACCACCAATCTTATTATCCTATCTGGAATGAACGTAATTTCTTATTTCTTTAAACTGCAACAATTTTAAGACGCCCGACGGCACGCTCAAATTATCGTACCATTATGATGCCTTACTGTAGTTGCCTGCTTGTATTTCTGACAAGGTGTTTCGAGGGGGACATCTAAGACACATATCGTCAAATTTATATCTTCACCTTCTTCGCCCCCGCCCTATACCCTACTTTGAAATAATTTCCTAAACCACCCCGTAACCTCTTTCAAAAATTTTCTTAATTGGGAAGCGAAGGGGTTAATGATAAAAAAATGTCTAAACCTGTCTTAGCCCCCTCGAAAAAAAAAATCGACCTGTGTCAGCTTTTTCTAAAAAAACAAAAATGCAAAAAATTAGGGGCGGGTCCTTTATAAAAATCACTCTGTATATCTGCATTAGTTTGGAGATTTTCTCGCGACTTAGAGTTGAACTGCATTCTTGATTTTGCCACTGGCACTGACTCTAGGAAAATGCTGAAAAAAGCGTTCAATAAAAGACGCTTTCTCATTAGAGTAAGCTATGGAAAAACTGTGTTCTGTTGGTATGAATGATACGATGCTAACATGATGGTAACGTCTTGGCAGCTAGTGTTCTTTTTGTGCTATGTTTGAATCAATGAGGCAGTTGTTACCGTCATCGCGAAAATTTTCTCTCCATGGAATTTCTCCATTTCCTGTATGTATTTCCTTCTTCATTCCTGGGCTCCTGGGCTGGGCATTCCTGGGCTGACAAAACCGTCCGATTGAGTGAGTTTTGGGCTAAAAAAAAATACAAAGTGAAATAGTTGCAAAGTCAATGGACAATAGGACACACAACGTTTTTTGTTTCACCAAATGAAACAGTTACTTTGGTGAAATAGGTTCCTTTGTTTCGGTTTTTTTGAGTGTGCATGTGTGGCGCGAATTTCATAGTTCCGTACACCGATATTGAAAATTGACACTAATAGTATATTATATACCAAGGTTGTGAAGGACGCTGTTATAGCTGCGGCGCCTGTTTAAATCCCGAAGCGCAGCTGAGGGATATAAGGCGCCAAAGCTATAACAGCGTTCACAACCGTGGTTTATATACTATTTTTCTCACTACTAGCAAACATTAAATCCTGATTTGTAAAGATTTTTCAAGAATATGGAATGTGACAGGACTGACAGGAGGTTAAAAATGTGACAGGAGGTTAATAATAGTGACAGGCGGTTAATAATGTGACAGTCAGCCTACTGGTTGTAAAAAATCACTTCACGACCTCTAAACAGGTCAATAACGGCCTACTTCACAGCTAGTAGTGAGAAATAGTATATTATATACCAAGGTTGAAAAAGTATTATTATAGCTGAAGCGCCAGTTTAGATCCCGAAGCGCAGCTGAGGGATATAAGGCGCTGAAGCTATAATAATTTTCTCGACCGTGGTTTATATAGAATTTTTTTTACTACTTCAAAATAGCCATCCTAGTTAAGGAACAGGTGAATAATGATGTACTTCACGGCTAGTAGTGGAAAAAAAATATTGTAGTGCACCTAAAATTCCACGAATAATTTGGTTGAGTGTTAGATACCATTTTATATATTCAAAGGAAATGTTTGATTGAAATTAAGTTCAATGATCATTTGTGGAAGTTCAGAAACAATGAAAATGGCAACAGCGCTCAAAACAACAAGACATCGGCGCCAACCATGCGCCAAATGTCACTTGTGACAATTATGATGACACTTCTCGTTTCTACCTGACCTACATTTCATTTGCTCATGTTTTGACGAAAGAACGCGACTTGTTGGCTATACCGAGAAGAAAGTTCAAAGAAGCTACGAAGAGATGCATTTACAGTGTGTGTAAAAGTGGCAGCCAGGAACCAGTAGTTGGTCAGGCGGCTAGACAGAGCTTGCAGCGTTGCCATTCAACTGACAGGTGACAGGTGTACGGAAATTTTAAAAATTTGGTGCCTCAAGCATGTGCGCTTGTCCAAACGAAATAGCCTATTAGAAACACGACAACATCTACAAAATAAGTTATTTTAGTCATTTTGCCTTTATTGGACAGTGATCTTATGACTGATGAGCTTCTCTGGTAACATTTAGCAGCAATCCATTCTATGGATGCTTGCCTAGAACGTGCGGAGACTACTGGCAGAACTGCAGGAACTGTAGTTCTGCGCCACGGTAGCAAGAGACTTTCATGTTATCACTTTTACTCTCAATATAAGTCATTTACTACTAACACTTGCACCTTTATCATAACTGATATAACGTGATAAGAGTGAGAAACCCCGCAGTTAGGCATGACGTCACAGCAGAGACAACGAAAAATTTGATACTTCAATTAAATTTTGACATTTCATTTTTCTTTGTTTTCGTTAAAATCGTTACTGTTTCCACCAATCGAAGAACGCGTTCTATTTAATAGCACACTGGCCTCGACACTGGCAGTGGAATAGATGACAGGTGTGATCTATCGTAGTTTTTTTATTGGCAAAATTGACCTGATGTTCTATGATTATCAGCTACCCGTTTCCAGTCACGTGCAAGATAATTCCAAATCCTTTTGAAAGCCGCTTTTCGCATTAGCCGGTAGTTACGATAAAGTTCAAGCGAGGATAATTAGCGGGCTTTATAATACCGGTCCTAATAATCTTTTAAATAGCATCTGATCGTTATATGCAATTACCAAACGCTATAAATTTTGTTACTCTTTTGTGATTTATGTCTCGCCCTTATTTGGCTAGTCTAATTCAAAATTAGACACATACTTAGCTGTATTGTAGGACAATAATAATCATTAGTATCGACCTGTACCTACTGAAGTGCCAAAGTCTTAATCAGAGTGATTTTTATAACCCATTTACCTAATACAGACTAGTGATAGTATAGTATAGTATAGTAATTTATTGCTCTTTCAACTTAATTACAAGTTTTTGAGCAAGAAGCTCGAAAAAAATAGAAAAGAAAACAGACCAAACCAAATACAACACCACTAATAAAGTAAATAATTCAAAATATTAAGTAACTCTTTCCCCACGCCCAATTATTCTGAAAATCCCAGATGAGAAGAGCTGAAAGGTCACCACTCGCTAAGAACAAAGGACCTGAGTCGCAGACAACGAGACAGATATCGGTACACGGCCTTTACCACCCTCAAGTCGGTGGTTGTCATAACCTGAATCACATCCCTCTGCCATCCAGAAAATTCATGTCTGAACTCCCTGTATAATGGACAGACAAACAGGATATGTTCCAGAGTTTCCCTGCAGTTCTTGTTGCACAAGGTGCATATCGTTCCCGCTTCAATACCGTACGTAATTCCTCCAAAGAACAATTTCATGTTTGAATCAAGAGAAGTTCTAAGCTGCATGTAAAGTCTCTTAAGGTGGAAGGGGACATTCTCCTCATATAAATTAAATGGTTTGTTTATAAAGTTAATGTACTTATAGCTTGGGTTGTTTATTGACATTAGTATATTATTCCAGTCTGCGTCTCTTGTGGCCGTCTCTACCCTTGACAGGACAGAAGAAAGTTCCTCGTCGCTGAGACCGAGCAATCCCCGACATTCTCGTTCTATTCCCAAAGACTTCAAAATACCTAAAACCCGGCTAAGCCAATTGAATTTTTCGTCTGCTTTCGCATTGTGAAGCCAAGAAAGTCTACGCAGCGCTCTCAAGGGTAATCTTGTCTCAGGCATTTTGGAAACTTTTTGTATATATGACAATATTTCCTTTATCAAGACAACTATTACTCTATGCACATCGATTTCCACCCTAACAATGCTACTGGCTGTGTTTTGCTTCAGATAAAAAAGCTTCTTGAAGAAACCGAGCTGCAGTCTTTCAAGTTCCGACGCGTGTGCTAAACCCCAGGTGGTGACGCAATACGTAAAGGTGGGAACCAAAATACTGCGATATAGTTTATTGATGCATCTCCAATCCGTAATGTTATTTTTGACGATAATTCTTCTGATAGTTCCTCCTGTGATATTGCTCTTGGTAATTATTGATTTCACATGTTCGTTAAATGAGCCGTTAAAATTAAAAGTTACTCCCAAGTATTGATATCTGTTTACAACTTCAATGATCTTGCTTTCAAATGTAAAAGTATATTGTTTTGATTTTGCTCCTCTTCTAAAAATCATAATTTTTGATTTCTCGGGGTTTAAATTAAGTTTCATTTCGCTACAGTAATCACTAAGAATGTCCAGGTTTTTTTGTAGAGCTGAAGGAGAATCCGCGAGTATTACGATGTCATCCGCGTACTGCAACGTCAAAATGTCACCGCCTCCGTCCAAAGACACCCCTCTCGCACCCCTACTCAGTAGATATTTTTCAAGTTGACCAGTAAACAATATATAAAGGCTGGGGCTCAGACAGTCCCCCTGCAGTACACCCCTTGAAATATTGATCCTGACTGTACTGTTTGAATCGGCCTCCAGTAGTATAGTTGCGTTGGTATAAAGGCTTTTAATTGTTCTGATAATTTTTGAGCTAATTCCATGTTTGAATAGTTCTTCCCAAAGAAGCTCATGATTGACTGTGTCAAAGGCCCTTCTAAAATCAATAAACACAGCGTACACCCTCCTGCCCTGCAAACGCAAATGGTTTTTTATAACCGCATCCAACACGAATATATTATCTTGACAAGACCTATCTTTTCTAAATCCATTTTGGCTTTCCGGTAATATTCTAGCGCTTTCGGCATACGTCATAATTCGGTTGTTCAATATACAAGTGAATATTTTACAGATATTATTGAGAAGTGCAATTGGTCTATAATTCTCCACGTGCTGTGGATCACCCTTTTTGTACAAATGCTGCAATTTTACATTTCCCCATTTCCTTGGAAATTTTTCTGTTTGCAGAATTTTATTGAACATTAGCCTGAGATATTCAATCCAATCGATTGGTAGAGATTTGTAGACTACGTTTCCAAGACCGTCACTGCCCGAAGCTTTTCTCATTTTTGCTTGAGCTAAAGCCCTGTTCATTTCTGACTTGGAAATTTCCTTATCAAGATAAGGGTGTCTAACGTCTGAAAAACTTGGCTCTATGACTGTAGGACCTGTTTTGTAGAAGTCAGTGTAAAATATTTGTAAATCCAATAATGTCAAGCCCAAATCAGTCTGTCTCCTACCCACTCTCGTCGAATTTCTATAGGCGGCCCAGAATTGCTGAGGATTATGCAAATTATTAAATTTACGTTCTGTTTTGTCCTGGTGTTCCTTTTTCTTTGCAATAATAATTTGTCTGTATTTATTTTTTTCATTTAGGTATTTTACTCTAGCGTCATGATCAAAATTATGCCTCTTGAATTCATGAAATAAGCGACCGACCAGCTTTTTCTGTTTTTGGCATTCTTCGTCGAACCACTGGTGATTTCTGGGAGTAGAATTATCAGAATGTATTTTAATTTGTTTATATAAATTCAAAAACCCAGCGCATTCTTTTACCGCCGATAAAAAGTTTTCGTAAAAAGCGTCAGCGTTATCATTATTTTTGTCTCTAAAACCTAGTCTGCATGATTCTTTCATAATATTAGAAAAAGCCCGCGTTCTTTCTTCAGATATAATCAAAACATTTTTTGTGCGGCACGGAGACTTGCAAGAATTCGAACTATTCAGTAGGTGGACGGGATTGATAAGCACATAACAAACCTGACACGGATGATGATCGGATACCAGATAATTTCCCACCTTAAGAGACTCCACAATTGCAACATCCTCAACACTCACCCAAATAAAATCTATGACCGAATTTCCCAACTTACTTACGTACGTGAACTGTGCGGGAACATCACCTGTGGTTCTGCCGTTTAAAGCTAAAAGGCCGTGCTCCTCCATCATGTCCGCCAGTGCTGCTCCCTCAGGTTTCAGTACCGTGTCAAGTGTGGTTCTGACATGAAACAAATTTGGATTAGCAGAGACCAACAGCTCATCCACCTGGTTTCGTTCCCCTATCCTGCAATTAAAATCCCCACAAATAAGTACAGTGTCTCCTGGGTGTGCACCCCGTATATCAAATAAGGAATCGCTTAGCATTTCCAGAGCTATCTTAAAGTTCAAACTGGGCTTTAAGTAAACTATCCCTACAATATAAAACAAATTATTTATGCTATTTTTAAATCTTACAAAAATCCAACTACTACTACTTTCCAAAACCTTAAACATTTCCACACCGTTCTCTTTGGCAACACATTCCCTGTTTATAATCACAGCAAGTCCACCGCTTCCTCTTCCTTTTTCTTTTTCTTTTACAGCGTTTTGGGAAACGACAATGTGTTTCTTGAGGTAAACTGGGCACATTTCAATTTTTAAGTCACTCGTTAAGAAAGTTTCACACAAACACAAAACATCGTTCTCCGCTAGTTCATTCATTTGGTCTTTTTCAAGGCGGTGGATGTTGTTCCACCCCTGCATATTCCAGCAGAAGAGTTTTGCCAGTCGAGAACGTGTCGGTGAACGCCTGTTCTTGCGCTTTACTGTTCTTCTTTTCCTTCTTCGTTTTTTGGGACAAGCGATTGCCGGGCATCGTCCCATTCCATCATCCTTCCGTCTACCTGGATTCGCCGGTGGAATATCTTGCATATTTTACCTTCTTTTCTGTAATCATTGGCTTGCCGGGAAATTCTTTGTTGTATTGTTCTCTCGTTCTTCGTTAGATCGTTGTTCAGGTACACCTGGGATCCCTTCAATGATGCTCTTTTCCGCATAATGTTTTCTTTTTCGTTAGTGTTGGCGAAGCTCACCAGTGTTATCGATTGACCTTGTTTGTTTTTTCCAACAGTGTATGCTTGCGAAATCTCAGGTTGTACGCCGAACTTTTCATTGAAAAAAACTCGCACAAGCTCCAGCATGTTCCCCTGTTCCACTTTCTTCGGTTCCAATCCAGTAATAATTATATTTTTTCTTTTCTCCCTCTTCTCCATTGTTTCCAGTCTTCTTGCCAATTCCGTCACTTGATTCTGCATTTTGGTTCGTTCCTCCTCCCATCTTTTCTCCTTTATCTCATATGTTTCTTTCATCATTTGATATGCATGTTTCAGCTCCTCTATTCCCTCCTCCAATTTTGGTATGTGTTCGACTTGCTTCTTGTTATCAGCTGATTCAATTAGCAGCCTCCTGACCATACTTTTCAGCTCATCGTCGTCTTTTTCGTTCTTTCCCATGGCCTTGACGGGACTACTAGTTATTTTTCTGTTCTTGCTGAAGTTCTCCAGTTCTTCCTGAATGAGGGGGTCGGAATCGTCTAGTCGTTTTCTCTTTTCTTTACTTTCACTTGCCTGCATTTGTGCGGAGCGGCCGTTAAAAACGTGTGGCTCGCATCGTTATCGCTATCGAACTCTACAGACTAGTGATATTACATAAGTACCCATACCTATTCAATACATACTATAAGATTGAAATACTGTCCTAGATGGAAGTTCCATCGATAAAAAGTAAAGCTGATCAACAAATGCATGAGCAAAGCTGGGGACCAAATCATTAATCCGTTAATGGTAACTTAACGAAGTTAACTTTTTCTTTTCGTTAACGATTCAACTTCGATTCAACGACTCAAGTCCGTTAACGTTAGCTTGTACAGCCATATTTGTCTTTAAAACTTTTTAAACTGCAAAATATTACTTTATCGAGAACCACACAAATATTTTCAGAATCAGGCAATTTTTTCTCGAGATATCCTCTTTTTAACAGAGGCAAAATTTTGGACTGGTCCACTTCAATTTTGGCCTGGTTTAGTTACTTAGATGTATGATGCAAGGTGTGTATTATAGTTTTGTTGCTTTCAAAGGGATGTGCGGGTGGCTTTGAAGATGATTATTTGGTTTACAGAATGAAAAGTTAACATTAACGGTTAAATGTTAACTTCCGTTACATTTTAAATCAATTAACTGAACAACGATCAACGGAGTCAACTTTTTTGCCAACGATTTAACGTTTAACGAAGTTCACTTTTCCGTTAACGGTGCCCACCTTTGCAAATGAAGAAAATATAAGCACCCTTTGTCAAAAACCTGAAGCTGTTTCCACACCAACTCACCAACTATCAATTTGGGAGTTCGATGACTAGACGGACAGACGGACGAACGTCAAAGTGTCAGTAATAGCGGTTTTTTCTAAGAAAAATTCGTTAATCATAAAATTGATCCAAATTTGCACAATGCATTCCATTATTTCACAGAGATTATAACTTTTCCAGTCAGCCATATCGGAAGAATATCTGAGAACGATATTGGTTCACAAAAAATGGTGTGTGTGGTCAAGCGTAATAGTCTCTAATGATTTTTTCGAGATGACGTGATAATACGGAGGAATCACATACAGGAGAATCATTCACCGTTTAAGTTGTCAATTATTATTTATGAAAGGCCATGATGGATCGGGCACCATTAGGTATAGGTATATTCGAAAACTGTTTGCTGATCGCGGGGCGCGTACGTCGCAGAGTACTGCGGCCAGTGCGGGCCATTAGATTTATTGCTTTTAACAGCCAGTAATATCGGGCTTTCTTTTCAGATCCCCGATGCCTAACCCGATAATCCAGCATACAACTGTGAAATTAAAAGCGTAATTCCAATGGTCCGTAATGGACATGTGATGAAATTTGTTGTGAAGTTTCCACCTTTTTTTAGGTTCGACTGTTTTTCTATTGTGGGTATGGGTATACGGGGGCCCAGATTTCCCCACAAGGACAGCGGATTGTAAATAAATCGGTAATGGAAGTTCCTTCCGTTTTTGTTGACGTCTATGTATCCTAGTAATTTCACCAGAAACTAAACAAGTATATGGACGTAAAGTGACAAAAGTCGTCAAAGTTGAGAAATAATTCGATATAGGCGCGCTAAGTAGGTACTTAAAGGAACTTTAGTGTTCTTTAACCAAGAATTGAGTCATAAATATGAAATAATGTAAGGCACCTGTATATCTCCCCATATTGCACTATGAGAAGAGAAAATTGCATATTGCAATATTGCCATATTTGCACTCGTGAGAAAGTCCCTAGTTTTGGAATATTGATACATTTATGTTACGATGTCTAATTCCAAACTACCTCCGCTCCGTTTAGAATTTAAACTTTTAATAACGTTGTGCGCGTCTAACGAATCTACATCAGAACTACGAATAGTGAATAGTAGGAGGAATACTAAGAAAAAAAACGAAATGCCAAAAATGCTCCACCAATCTTATCGTGAAATCTTGAACGCAAGATGGCAATAAAAATTTTTCACATGACAACAATCAGTTTCACTACTAGATACTTACTCAGGTGGAAAAACGTTCCAAATGATAATTTGAAACATTCTTGATTTGTGCAGTAAAATGGCCGACAGATTACATGGGTTCCAAACTCCCCGACTGGAATTTTGAAATAATAAAAATTTTGAAAGAAAATAAAACTCAGATAAAGTGGGTAGTATGAGATTCATAGAAACAGTTACATTTATTACGGTTTTTTAATTTGATGAAAATTCGAACAAACGAGAAAAGTCAAACAGTTAAACATGTTTGTCCCTTTGAAAATGAGACTCGATTCGAAACTCTGTGTTCCGTGAATGATTCTGGGCTTCAAATGATAGGGAAAGGTGTTATTTACGATTAAATGCATAAAGAAGAGCGTATGCATAAGGAAATGTACGAGTCAGTGAATAATAATTGTGGTGGAAAACCTGGAAAATGTCACTTTTGCAGGTAATGGATTTCATAGAGGTCTGGATAATCAAGTAGCGTGCGGGTTTCGAAAATATCACACTTACGTAATGTTTTGTACTTTCGAAAAGTCAAGAACATGTTGAAGAAAACGTCATTTCCATAGGTGGTCGTAGGAAAAATTGTTTTTTCATTGCAGTTGAGCATTCTTTCTGTATACAGAAAAATGTAAAACAAAATTAAAGTCACTTAAACCATGTAGGGTGTTGCAAACTTGGAGTAGAAAACTTCAAAAGTGCCAGAAAAATGTTGAAAAAAAAATGGTTTTTATTTTTATAAATATAGGATCAAACGGTGGTTCTTTGATCTTTTCTATTTTCGTTGTTTAAAATGAATTCAGTAAACTTTCTTCATCAGACCAATAATATAATATATCACATACCGAGGTGGAAAGCGTCTCATTACAGCCAAGGGATTCAATAAGTATATTACCGAGGCGTGCCGAGGTGAGGTGGAATCCCGTAGGCTGTAATGACGCTTTACTTCGTGGTATGTATGTATAGGATTTTGTTCACAATGATCCAGTTTAAACGCAAGTAATTGACTTTATTTAAAGTTTTTCGCGTCAAACATTTTTATCAGGTAGACATAGGCAACCTTTTCAAACAACGCATCCATCAACAACACTCCACGCTCCGCGACAGCTGTTCAGGTCAGATCACCTCTCTTCATAGGTCACTTTCCGCCCGTGGTCCGAAAGTGACATTATTTTCCAACCTGTAAGGAATCATTCACTTTCCAACTTTTTCAAAGTTACGAATGTATCGATTGCTAACTCATTGTGATGATAGTATATGATTCAACAAGCGGGTAATGATTGCCTCTTATTCATGAGAATGCAGTTTTCCGACACGAGCCTTGGCGAGTGACGTAAAGCATCCGAATGAGTAATAGCCATTACCCGCGAGTAGAATACTATGCTTTATCCAGTCTTATTGGAAAATGCAGGCATAGGTGTGCGTGATAATGCGTGGATTATTCAATAGGATTGGATAAACAACTTTTTTTAACCTTTGAATGTGTTTTATGATTTTGTCTGGTGTAAATTTTGTCATAAATTCTAAAAATCTATTATTTCTCGAAAATGCTATAGTGAAAAGTTCTAGAGGTTATAAAACTGATGTAGAGCAACAAATAGCACAAATCATGCCCATATGAAATTTCATTATTGCATTTTTTAAGAAAACTGGATTTTCAGCATTTACGATTCACCCTGTATAGTCAATAAAATCACAAAGCACATTCGAATGTTCAAAACATTGCTTTTTGGTCTGTTGAAAAAAGATTTACTGAAATCTTTCAGAATAACGATAATAGAGAAGGGGTCGAACGAGGGGTCGAAGGACCACCCTTTGACCCTTCATATTTTTAACAAGAAAAGTTCTGAATTGTTTTCAACATTTTTCCGATATCGCTCAAATATTTCGCGGTTCGCGGAAGTGCGGTTCAATTTTCTACCCCAACTTTGCAAACACCCCGTATAGCTAGTTAGCAATAAGCGATCATGTTGTTTTCGGTGAATTGAAAAAAAATGCAAATTTCAAATTTTGAACATGTCATGAGTACAGGTGTTCCAAAAGTATCGCATTACGAGCTCAGAGCGATATAACATGGAATCAACTCAAGAACACGGGAGAAATGTTGAAAAAAATTATTAACGTTTATTTTCGAAGATATGGCTCAAAGGGTGGAATATTTCCGCCCTCTACTTTTGTTATTCAAAGTGATTTTGGGTAACTGTTTGTGATAGACTAATAACTAAAATTATCAACCACTAGGTGTATACTAAACTTCTATTTATCATACAGGGTGATTCATAAATCTCAAAAATTCCTTATTCTCCAAAATTGCAGTAAAAATTCTTCCATGGAAATGAAAATAGTCGTACCGTGTTCTTAATTATTTTAAAGACCAATGGAATATTTTACGGACATTTATGAAAAAAACTGGATTTTTGGGATTTATGACTCACCCTGTATAGTTAGCAGAGATTCAATGCACACCTACTGGTTGATAATTTTCACTGATTTTAGTATATCACCAACAGTTCCCCAAAATCACTTTGAATACCGGGAATAGTGATGGACGGAGTCTCAATTTTTTACTTCCAATATCTTTAAAAATGAACGTCAAGAATTTTTTATTTTTTTTTTCTCGTGTTCTTCAGTGGATTCTATATAACGCTATATTCCGCAATTTCCGCTATACTTGGAATGCGATATTTTTAAGAAACCCTGTATTTTTGTTCGATGTTATTTGAGGTGGCGGGTGGAGGTGAGTTGGCGCCAACAATGACCCGACCTCTCTTTTATCATTATAGCAGTGACTTTTTAAATTCATTAAAATTAAAAATCGACAGGTTCAATCAAAAATACATTATTTCACTGTGGAGAACCTCGGGATGGAGGTTTGGAGGAAAACATACTTGATTGAGAGTTACGGTTGGGCGGTGAAGTGGTCCCTCATCGTTGGTGGATTTTTCTGTCTCACACCTTCTACCCAAATTTTGAAATTTCTCTGACGTCTGAAATTTTCCAGCTCGCTTTGGCGACCAAAAAGACCCCTTTTTATCATCGTAGCAGTAATTTTCTTTATTCCGTTGAAAAAAAAAGCGTTTCAATCGGAAATGCAATGGAGTATTATACTAAAAAATTTTTTCGATTGAAATGGAAACTAGATTGAAAAATAATTGACCCGTGTTTTTTTATTCAGTCAAAACTCGTATCGTTTGGGCGCAATAAATAAATAACATCAACTAGTTCTGACGTCACAGCGAGTCGCCGCCTATACTGCCTGTGTAAATGACGTCAGAAATAGGCAGAATATAGGAAATTCATTTATTTATTGCGGCCAAACGATACGATTTATGGCAAAATAAAAAAATACGGGTCAGCTTTTTTTCAATATAGTTTCCGATTCTGTCGAAAACAAAATATTTTTTCAAAAGTATAATACTCTATTGTATCTCACTATTGAGAAAAAGAACAGACTTGATTGGGAACTGCCATTGGGGCGGCAAAGTGGTAGATTTTTGTTGTTATATCTGACAATTTTGAAATCTCCTTTTTTTCAAAGCTCAAAATTATGAAATGGTTCTGTTACTGTACTTAACTCACTGGTTATAAAGTTATTCAGTACCGAAACTGGTCGTGGTTTTACTCAGTCAAATAAATACTATTACTTTGATGAAATGCATGCTTTGACAAGAATGATATTATCTGATAAGTCTTTATTTCTATAGATATAATAAATATCTACAACAACTGACTTTGTTGCCAACAGGGTTGCCAAACAAGATTCTCACGTGGGAACTCTAAAGAACGAATTGAGATATGTATTCAGTTACATGCAATTTTTGCCACTTTGATAAGTGCATGCATAAGTTTACTTGTTACATGTAAAGCAATGTAGACACAGGTATATGCGTTTCATCTACGTTATAAGACAATGTCGCCCAAGAATTTACAACTTCCTCAAGCCATTCAAACCTCTCCGGTTACTGTAAAATTCATAAACTTGTCCAGTATTTCACGCAATTTTTTCGAGAAAATAAAGGAGTCCCGACACGTACAAGTGGCAGACGTGGGGTCTATTTCGGTGTGCTCAAACTTCAAAACAAACCTCTTCATACACTTACTCACTTGGAGCATGATGTCCGTCTGCAGTTTTAATGTGCGTGACTATTTCCAAAACGCGGAACTCTGCCGTGTGCGTGCTTTCAGAATTAAACTACTACTTGATGTTGAATAATGCGAGCAGTCTACTGAAATCTGCTGAAACGAGAAAACTCTTGTGCTCATAATACCCCGTGCTACAACATAAATGGTGGAATATAACAACAATAAGCCTGCAGTAAGACTTTGAACATGTGTGGTATTATCTGGTCGGTACATAAACTGGCGGCATTTTGTGTGGGGAACTGGGGGAAAAACTACACGGCAGCCGGGTTGTGGTTGAGAGGAAAATCCGGCAAGACAAGTCGGATTAGCTGCAGCGACAAATGATTGCAATTGTTGGATCAGAGCAAGAACCCGGCTCCAAGTCGGAGAACCAATTATTGTCCGCGGCTAGAAAACATTCCCAAGCTGATGGCAGAAGAGTATTTGGGAATAAAAGAAAAGAAAAAGCCATCATCCATGACGGCGTAATTAGGACATTATCATGGAACTATCGACCTGACAATCTCATTCGATCAATGGGCCCCCATATTAAATCCAAAGTAAATATTTCGTAACGAACCTCCACGACTTTTTTTCCCCGTATGCTAGGTTCACCTGCAGCGCTACCTAACAGTTGTTATTATAGCCTACGCACGGGCTTCTGGAACCCATACTTGAAATTTTCTGAGTTCCGATTGACCTGTCGACGGCTTTCCTAATTGAATTCACTGATTTTCAAATGTACATACACCCACCGAAATCGATTCTGTAAATACCCGAGTGTACTCAAAACTCTTCACGCAACTTTTGTAAACACTTCGAGTTTGGCGCGATGTGTGTGATTTTTTCCACGCCTGGTGGACGTTCAGCGCCTCGAGTTTCCGGGTTTTGTGAGTTTTGTCCCCTTTCTGACCTGGATTTCACTGATAAGGCATCGGGCAATTTATTAAGAATTGACGCGCTGCCCACGTAAAAGTGCAGATCGTTATTGGATTAGCTGCTATATACGTGGAATGGCACGTAGGTATGTACCTAAGTGTAGGTAGGCATGAAGACGCGAGATGTTGAGAGGAGGGTGGTAGGTACTCTCGAAAGCAATCGCGCAAAGGCACTAGTTACTTAGGTACATATGAACATATGGAACTACTATGAATTGATAATATTGTTCTGACATATTTATTGCTGTTGATTTTATGATCCGCAGTCTGACATTGTAGCCCAGGCGCCAGGGAGCAAAAATCAGCTCAATAAGGAAATAATTGTTTCCTGGCTGGAAACTAGCTTAAAACGATCTGTGTAGCTTAGGTTTCGACATACTAATTTACCCTCTTTCGGAAATGTCGGCGTCCTGTCGCCATCATCAACAAGAAGTGCACTAGCGTGGTTTTTGCCGAATATCTTGATTTTGGGCCATCTGACAGCAAAATATGTGAGAAGTCATTTTGAAACAAATGAAATTCCCTACGGAATAGTTTCTGAATGACCTTTCTGCGACCTATGGTTTCAGAGATAGAGCTTTTGGAAGCGAGAGGCATTGTCGTAGAAGCTCCATGGCCACTTGACTCGAAAAACCAAAATGTAGATGTGACAAAAAAAATTCAAAATGAGATTTCTCGAGAATCCTTCATGCTATAGTTGCGGTAATGGTTTTAAACTCTTTCTCTTGAACCGCTGATTACGAATATAGAAAAGTCAAAAACGTCACATTGTACATATACAGGGTGTACTGAGGGAATCAAATCAGATCAGAGAAATTTTACATATTTCTTCGATTTAGCCTATATGCGACACTATAAGCACCTAACACGAGTCCAATATCAATATGGATTTGCTCTATAAGCTTCACTTAATACACTAAAGAAGTGGTCAGCTCACAGCTTCACTGTAAAATGTTTTGAAGACCCTCTGAAATCATCAAAATATTAAAAATTTACAGTACCAAGGAATGTATATAACAGTATATTATATACCAAGGGACCAAAGTGAATTTTCAATTTGGGGATTTGGACCCAAAGGGCGCTCGAGCAATAAACTTCACCCAAAAGATCAAAACTTTACTTTGGTTCCTTGGTATATAATATACTGTTACATACATTTCTTGCTACTGTAAATTTTGATGATTTCAGAGGGCCTTCAAAACATTTTACAGGAAGGCTGTGAGCTGACCACTTTTTAAGTGTATCAAGTGAAGCTTACAGAGCAATACATATTGATATTGGACTCGTGATAAGTGCTTAGAGTTTCGCATAGGCTAAATCAAAGAAATATGTCAAATTTCTTTGTTCTGATTTGATTCCCGTAGTACACCCTGTATATGTACAATGTGACGTTTTTGACTTTTCAATATTTGTAATCTACGGTTCAAGAGGAAGAGTTTGAGGCTATCACCGCAACTATAGCATAAAGAGTTTCCGAGTAATCTCATTTCAAATTTTTTTTTGTCACATCGACATTTTAGTTTTTCGAGTCAAGTGGCCATGGAGCTTTCACGACAATGACTGTCGCTTCCAGATGAACCTCTATCTAAAAGACCTTAGGTCGCAGAAAATTGATTGAAAAACCAAACTGTAGGGAATTTCATAGGCTTCAAAATGACTCCCTACGTCTTTTGCTGTCAAATGACCCAAAATTAAGATATTCGGCAAAACCCACGCTGATGCACTTCTTGTTGATGATGGCGACATGACGCCGACATTTCCGAAAGGGGGGAAACTAGTATGTCAAAACCTAAGCTACACAGATCGTTTTAAGCTAGTTTCCAGTCAGGAAACAATTATTTCCTTATTGTTTTCCCTGGCGCCTAGGCTATTGGTTGAAATGATTGTGCTGATTTGGTATTCGTTTCAAATTAAAAGGCTATGCAGGGTATGTTTTCTCGGCTCGACCGAGACCGGTGTGAAGACAGCAAACTTGAGATAGCAGAAATTTTACCGAAGATTGCCGAACGCCCAGTGGCGCACCACAGATCAAGATTCATACGTGCATGCCTCTGGTTGATGTATTCGGCAAAAAGAAAAGTAGAAAACCTCAATAAAGCATGGCAAAATTATGGCACCCGTTTGTGCTTTCACACAAACTCATCAATCGAAATAACTAAACTTAATTTTTCTTTTCTTAATTATTTGAATCATCTCGACAATCGAAATAATAATTCAGCAATCATTTCTTCGGGAACGCAAATTGTGATCACTTTTATATAAACGTAAGTTGTAGAGCTCATCCAGAGCAAGAATTTCAAGCGAGAAAATCAACTCGCACTAGGTTTCCCGGGGGTTAAAACTCACCCCAAACACTAAGTTGTCACCTAGAAACAGAGATTCGCATAAAGTGCTCACACAAAAAAATTGTTTTTTCCGGGAACGCAAATTGTGATCTTTTTTATACTGATATAAGTCGTAGAGCTCATCCAGAGCAACAATTTCATGCAAGAAAATCAACTCGCACTAGGTTTCCCGGGGGTTAAAACTCACCCCAAACACTAAGTTGTCACCTAGAAACAGAGATTCGCGTAAAGTGCCCACACAAAAAAATTGTTTTTTCGGGAACGCAAATTGTGATCCTTTTTATACTGATATAAGTCGTAGAGCTCATCCAGAGCAACAATTTCATGCAAGAAAATCAACTCGCACTAGGTTTCCCGGGGGTTAAAACTCACCCCGAACACTAAGTTGTCACCTAGAAACAGAGATTCGCATAAAGTGCTCACACAAAAAAATAGTTTTTCCGGGAACGCAAATTGTGATCCTTTTTATACTGATATAAGTCGTAGAGCTCATCCAGAGCAACAATTTCTTGCAAGAAAATCAACTCGCACTAGGTTTCCCGGGGGTTAAAACTCACCCCAAACACTAAGTTGTCACCTAGAAACGGAGATTCGCATAAAGTGCCCACACAAAAAAATAGTTTTTTCGGGAACGCAAATTGTGATCCTTTTTATACTGATATAAGTCGTAAAGCTCATCCAGAGCAACAGTTTCATGCAAGAAAATCAACTCGCACTAGGTTTCCCGGGGGTTAAAACTCACCCCAAACACTAAGTTGTCACCTAGAAACAGAGATTCGCATAAAGTGCTCACACAAAAAAATAGTTTTTCCGGGAACGCAAATTGTGATCCTTTTTATACTGATATAAGTCGTAGAGCTCATCCAGAGCAACAATTTCTTGCAAGAAAATCAACTCGCACTAGGTTTCCCGGGGGTTAAAACTCACCCCAAACACTAAGTTGTCACCTAGAAACGGAGATTCGCATAAAGTGCCCACACAAAAAAATAGTTTTTTCGGGAACGCAAATTGTGATCCTTTTTATACTGATATAAGTCGTAAAGCTCATCCAGAGCAACAGTTTCATGCAAGAAAATCAACTCGCACTAGGTTTCCCGGGGGTTAAAACTCACCCCAAACACTAAGTTGTCACCTAGAAACGGAGATTCGCATAAAGTGCCCACACAAAAAAATAGTTTTTTCGGGAACGCAAATTGTGATCCTTTTTATACTGATATAAGTCGTAAAGCTCATCCAGAGCAACAGTTTCATGCAAGAAAATCAACTCGCACTAGGTTTCCCGGGGGTTAAAACTCACCCCAAACACTAAGTTGTCACCTAGAAACAGAGATTCGCGTAAAGTGCCCACACAAAAAAATTGTTTTTTCGGGAACGCAAATTGTGATCCTTTTCATACTGATATAAGTCGTAGAGCTCATCCAGAGCAACAATTTCATGCAAGAAAATCAACTCGCACTAGGTTTCCCGGGGGTTAAAACTCACCCCAAACACTAAGTTGTCACCTAGAAACAGAGATTCGCATAAAGTGCTCACACAAAAAAATTGTTTTTTCGGGAAACGGGTTTTTTTCATGAAATAGTTGCTCTGGATGAGCTCTACGACTTATATTAGTATAAAAAAGATCACAATTTGCGTTCCCGGAAAAACAATTTTTTTGTGTGGGCACTTCATGCGAATCTCTGTTTCTAGGTGACAACTTGGTGTTTGGGGTGAGGTTTAACCCCCGGGAAACCTAGTGCGAGTTGATTTTCTTGCATGAAATTGTTGCTCTGGATGAGCTCTACGACTTATATCAGTATAAAAAGGATCACAAATTGCGTTCCCGAAAAAACAATTTTTTTGTGTGGGCACCTTACGCGAATCTCTGTTTCTAGGTGACAACTTAGTGTTTGGGGTGAGTTTTAACCCCCGGGAAACCTAGTGCGAGTTGATTTTCTTGCATGAAATTGTTGCTCTGGATGAGCTCTACGACTTATATCAGTATAAAAAGGATCACAATTTGCGTTCCCGAAAAAATTTTTTTTTTGTGTGAGCACTTTATGCGAATCTCTGTTTCTAGGTGACAACTTAGTGTTCGGGGTGAGTATTAACCCCCGGGAAACCTAGTGCGAGTTGATTTTCTTGCATGAAATTGTTGCTCTGGATGAGCTCTACGACTTATATCAGTATAAAAAGGATCACAATTTGCGTTCCCGAAGAAACAATTTTTTTGTGTGAGCACTTTATGCGAATCTCTGTTTCTAGGTGACAACTTAGTGTTTGGGGTGAGTTTTAACCCCCGGGAAACCTAGTGCGAGTTGATTTTCTTGCATGAAATTGTTGCTCTGGATGAGCTCTACGACTTATATCAGTATAAAAAGGATCACAATTTGCGTTCCCGAAAAAACAATTTTTTTGTGTGGGCACTTTATGCGAATCTCTGTTTCTAGGTAACAACTTAGTGTTTGGGGTGAGTTTTAACCCCCGGGAAACCTAGTGCGAGTTGATTTTCTTGCATGAAATTGTTGCTCTGGATGAGCTTTACGATTTTTATCAGTATAAAAAGGATAACAATTTGCGTTCCCAAAAAAACTATTTTTTTGTGTGGGCACTTTATGCGAATCTCCGTTTCTAGGTGACAACTTAGTGTTTGGGGTGAGTTTTAACCCCCGGGAAACCTAGTGCGAGTTGATTTTCTTGCATTAAATTGTTGCTCTGGATGTGCTCTACGACTTATATCAGTATAAAAAGGATCACAATTTGCGTTCCCGAAGAAACAATTTTTTTGTGTGAGCACTTTATGCGAATCTCTGTTTCTAGGTGACAACTTAGTGTTTGGGGTGAGTTTTAACCCCCGGGAAACCTAGTGCGAGTCGATTTTCTTGCATGAAATTGTTGCTCTGGATGAGCTCTACGACTTATATCAGTATAAAAAGGATCACAATTTGCGTTCCCAAAAAAAAAAACAATTTTTTTGTGTGGGCACTTTATGCGAATCTCTGTTTCTAGGTGACAACTTAGTGTTTGGGGTGAGTTTTAACCCCCGGGAAACCTAGTGCGAGTTGATTTTCTTGCATGAAATTGTTGCTCTGGATGAGCTCTACGACTTATATCAGTATAAAAAGGATCACAATTTGCGTTCCCGAAAAAACTATTTTTTTGTGTGGGCACTTTATGCGAATCTCCGTTTCTAGGTGACAACTTAGTGTTTGGGGTGAGTTTCAACCCCCGGGAAACCTAGTGCGAGTTGATTTTCTTGCATGAAATTGTTGCTCTGGATGAGCTCTACGACTTATATCAGTATAAAAAGGATCACAATTTGCGTTCCCGAAGAAACAATTTTTTTGTGTGAGCACTTTATGCGAATCTCTGTTTCTAGGTGACAACTTAGTGTTTGGGGTGAGTTTTAACCCCCGGGAAACCTAGTGCGAGTTGATTTTCTTGCATGAAATTGTTGCTCTGGATGAGCTCTACGACTTATATCAGTATAAAAAGGATCACAATTTGCGTTCCCAAAAAAAAAACAATTTTTTTGTGTGGGCACTTTATGCGAATCTCTGTTTCTAGGTGACAACTTAGTGTTTGGGGTGAGTTTTAACCCCCGGGAAACCTAGTGCGAGTTGATTTTCTTGCATGAAATTGTTGCTCTGGATGAGCTCTACGACTTATATCAGTATTAAAAGGATCACAATTTGCGTTCCCGAAAAAACAATTTTTTTGTGTGGGCACTTTATGCGAATCTCTGTTTCTAGGTAACAACTTAGTGTTCGGGGTGAGTTTTAACCCCCGGGAAACTTAGTGCGAGTTGATTTTCTTGCATGAAATTGTTGCTCTGGATGAGCTTTACGACTTTTATCAGTATAAAAAGGATCACAATTTGCGTTCCCGAAAAAACTATTTTTTTGTGTGGGCACTTTATGCGAATCTCCGTTTCTAGGTGACAACTTAGTGTTTGGGGTGAGTTTTAACCCCCGGGAAACCTAGTGCGAGTTGATTTTCTTGCATGAAATTGTTGCTCTGGATGAGCTTTACGATTTTTATCAGTATAAAAAGGATAACAATTTGCGTTCCCAAAAAAACTATTTTTTTGTGTGGGCACTTTATGCGAATCTCTGTTTCTAGGTGACAACTTAGTGTTTGGGGTGAGTTTTAACCCCCGGGAAACCTAGTGCGAGTTGATTTTCTTGCATGAAATTGTTGCTCTGGATGAGCTCTACGACTTATATCAGTATAAAAAGGATCACAATTTGCGTTCCCGAAAAAACTATTTTTTTGTGTGGGCACTTTATGCGAATCTCCGTTTCTAGGTGACAACTTAGTGTTTGGGGTGAATTTCAACCCCCGGGAAACCTAGTGCGAGTTGATTTTCTTGCATGAAATTGTTGCTCTGGATGAGCTCTACGACTTATATCAGTATAAAAAGGATCACAATTTGCGTTCCCGAAGAAACAATTTTTTTGTGTGAGCACTTTATACGAATCTCTGTTTCTAGGTGACAACTTAGTGTTTGGGGTGAGTTTTAACCCCCGGGAAACCTAGTGCGAGTTGATTTTCTTGCATGAAATTGTTGCTCTGGATGAGCTCTACGACTTATATCAGTATAAAAAGGATCACAATTTGCGTTCCCGAAAAAACAATTTTTTTGTGTGGGCACTTTATGCGAATCTCTGTTTCTAGGTAACAACTTAGTGTTTGGGGTGAGTTTTAACCCCCGGGAAACCTAGTGCGAGTTGATTTTCTTGCATGAAATTGTTGCTCTGGATGAGCTTTACGATTTTTATCAGTATAAAAAGGATAACAATTTGCGTTCCCAAAAAAAACTATTTTTTTGTGTGGGCACTTTATGCGAATCTCCGTTTCTAGGTGACAACTTAGTGTTTGGGGTGAGTTTTAACCCCCGGGAAACCTAGTGCGAGTCGATTTTCTTGCATGAAATTGTTGCTCTGGATGAGCTCTACGACTTATATCAGTATAAAAAAGATCACAATTTGCGTTCCCAAAAAAAAAAACAATTTTTTTGTGTGGGCACTTTATGCGAATCTCTGTTTCTAGGTGACAACTTAGTGTTTGGGGTGAGTTTTAACCCCCGGGAAACCTAGTGCGAGTTGATTTTCTTGCATGAAATTGTTGCTCTGGATGAGCTCTACGACTTATATCAGTATAAAAAGGATCACAATTTGCGTTCCCGAAGAAACAATTTTTTTGTGTGAGCACTTTATGCGAATCTCTGTTTCTAGGTGACAACTTAGTGTTTGGGGTGAGTTTTAACCCCCGGGAAACCTAGTGCGAGTTGATTTTCTTGCATGAAATTGTTGCTCTGGATGAGCTCTACGACTTATATCAGTATAAAAAGGATCACAATTTGCGTTCCCAAAAAAAAAACAATTTTTTTGTGTGGGCACTTTATGCGAATCTCTGTTTCTAGGTGACAACTTAGTGTTTGGGGTGAGTTTTAACCCCCGGGAAACCTAGTGCGAGTTGATTTTCTTGCATGAAATTGTTGCTCTGGATGAGCTCTACGACTTATATCAGTATTAAAAGGATCACAATTTGCGTTCCCGAAAAAACAATTTTTTTGTGTGGGCACTTTATGCGAATCTCTGTTTCTAGGTAACAACTTAGTGTTTGGGGTGAGTTTTAACCCCCGGGAAACTTAGTGCGAGTTGATTTTCTTGCATGAAATTGTTGCTCTGGATGAGCTTTACGACTTTTATCAGTATAAAAAGGATCACAATTTGCGTTCCCGAAAAAACTATTTTTTTGTGTGGGCACTTTATGCGAATCTCCGTTTCTAGGTGACAACTTAGTGTTTGGGGTGAGTTTTAACCCCCGGGAAACCTAGTGCGAGTTGATTTTCTTGCATGAAATTGTTGCTCTGGATGAGCTTTACGATTTTTATCAGTATAAAAAGGATAACAATTTGCGTTCCCAAAAAAACTATTTTTTTGTGTGGGCACTTTATGCGAATCTCCGTTTCTAGGTGACAACTTAGTGTTTGGGGTGAGTTTTAACCCCCGGGAAACCTAGTGCGAGTTGATTTTCTTGCATGAAATTGTTGCTCTGGATGAGCTCTACGACTTATATCAGTATAAAAAGGATCACAATTTGCGTTCCCGAAGAAACAATTTTTTTGTGTGAGCACTTTATGCGAATCTCTGTTTCTAGGTGACAACTTAGTGTTTGGGGTGAGTTTTAACCCCCGGGAAACCTAGTGCGAGTCGATTTTCTTGCATGAAATTGTTGCTCTGGATGAGCTCTACGACTTATATCAGTATAAAAAGGATCACAATTTGCGTTCCCCAAAAAAAAAACAATTTTTTTGTGTGGGCACTTTATGCGAATCTCTGTTTCTAGGTGACAACTTAGTGTTTGGGGTGAGTTTTAACCCCCGGGAAACCTAGTGCGAGTTGATTTTCTTGCATGAAATTGTTGCTCTGGATGAGCTCTACGACTTATATCAGTATAAAAAGGATCACAATTTGCGTTCCCGAAAAAACTATTTTTTTGTGTGGGCACTTTATGCGAATCTCCGTTTCTAGGTGACAACTTAGTGTTTGGGGTGAGTTTCAACCCCCGGGAAACCTAGTGCGAGTTGATTTTCTTGCATGAAATTGTTGCTCTGGATGAGCTCTACGACTTATATCAGTATAAAAAGGATCACAATTTGCGTTCCCGAAGAAACAATTTTTTTGTGTGAGCACTTTATACGAATCTCTGTTTCTAGGTGACAACTTAGTGTTTGGGGTGAGTTTTAACCCCCGGGAAACCTAGTGCGAGTTGATTTTCTTGCATGAAATTGTTGCTCTGGATGAGCTCTACGACTTATATCAGTATAAAAAGGATCACAATTTGCGTTCCCAAAAAAAAAACAATTTTTTTGTGTGGGCACTTTATGCGAATCTCTGTTTCTAGGTAACAACTTAGTGTTTGGGGTGAGTTTTAACCCCCGGGAAACTTAGTGCGAGTTGATTTTCTTGCATGAAATTGTTGCTCTGGATGAGCTTTACGACTTTTATCAGTATAAAAGGGATCACAATTTGCGTTCCCGAAAAAACTATTTTTTTGTGTGGGCACTTTATGCGAATCTCCGTTTCTAGGTGACAACTTAGTGTTTGGGGTGAGTTTTAACCCCCGGGAAACCTAGTGCGAGTTGATTTTCTTGCATGAAATTGTTGCTTTGGATGAGCTTTACGACTTTTATCAGTATAAAAAGGATCACAATTTGCGTTCCCGAAAAAACTATTTTTTTGTGTGGGCACTTTATGCGAATCTCCGTTTCTAGGTGACAACTTAGTGTTTGGGGTGAGTTTTAACCCCCGGGAAACCTAGTGCGAGCTGATTTTCTTGCATGAAATTGTTGCTCTGGTTGAGCTCTACGACTTATATCAGTATAAAAAGGATCACAATTTGCGTTCCCGAAAAAACTATTTTTTTGTGTGAGCACTTTATGCGAATCTCTGTTTCTAGGTGACAACTTAGTGTTCGGGGTGAGTTTTAACCCCCGGGAAACCTAGTGCGAGTTGATTTTCTTGCATGAAATTGTTGCTCTGGATGAGCTCTACGACTTATATCAGTATAAAAAGGATCACAATTTGCGTTCCCGAAAAAACAATTTTTTTGTGTGGGCACTTTACGCGAATCTCTGTTTCTAGGTGACAACTTAGTGTTTGGGGTGACTTTTAACCCCCGGGAAACCTAGTGCGAGTTGATTTTCTTTCATGAAATTGTTGCTCTGGATGAGCTCTACGACTTATATCAGTATAAAAAGGATCACAATTTACGTTCCCGAAAAAACAATTTTTTTGTGTGGGCACTTTATGCGAATCTCTGTTTCTAGGTGACAACTTAGTGTTTGGGGTGAGTTTTAACCCCCGGGAAGCCTAGTGCGAGTTGATTTTCTTGCTTGAAATTCTTGCTCTGGATGAGCTCTACAACTTACGTTTATATAAAAGTGATCACAATTTGCGTTCCCGAAGAAATGATTGCTGAATTATTATTTCGATTGTCGAGATGATTCAAATAATTAAGAAAAGAAAAATGAGGTTTAGTTATTTCGATTGATGAGTTTGTGTGAAAGCACAAACGGGTGCCATAATTTTGCTATGCTTTATTGAGGTTTTCTACTTTTCTTTTTGCCGAATACATCAACCAGAGGCATGCACGTATGAATCTTGATCTGTGGTGCGCCACTGGGCGTTCGGCAATCTTCGGTAAAATTTCTGCTATCTCAAGTTTGCTGTCTTCACACCGGTTCGACCGAGTCATAGTTCAAAGTCCCGAAACCCCGATCCAGCTCTCCAAAATCGGAATTTGCAGGGTGGCAGGGCAGGGTTTCGCGTGGTTGTGAGATATTGTCAAAGCAACGAATGATAAACAAATTGTTTGTTTGCCTAATTTTCCAGCGTTCCCTTTTTGAACAAAAATACTAGTTATTATAGCAAGTTTAGTGTCCATGCAAGTTATTCTGTGAATTGGTTGTTGGATATTGGATGCTGTGATATTCATAGTATTGTTCTTGCCAAGAACAAAATGCTCACATCAAAAATTGGAAGTCGTCAATTCCAAACGGAATATCTAGTAGGCACTTCTCTAACTAGTGTCCCTCCGTTACGCGAGTGGAGCTGAATACAGCAATAGTTTTGAAGTCAAGTTGTCGATTTAAGAAGCGCAGCGTTTTGACATTTCTTATCTATGCTATGAACTTATAATAGCACTGTTTTTGCGAGAAACAGTGTCACACAATGTCACTTTGTGTTTGGGCAATTGGAAAATGGGAAAAAGGCACTTTTAGCTTCAATTTGTCCGTCAGTCCCAAGGAGGTTATAATTATAGCAGGAGGGAACATGAGCTCAAAAAAGTGAAGCCGTGTGACGTCACGTTCTGGGTATGCAACCCGTAAGTTATGAACCACACGAAGGCACACGACTACGAGTCACAGAGGTCCATCCCACAGAATCATGAATCTGTCACTGCGAACAGCGTAGTGACAGAATCAGTCAGTTTTTGTGTTTGTGTTTTTCCTTTGCCAATTTCTCATTATCATAATGGCGGAATCAGTAGCTTTCATGGCTTTTGGATGCCGATACCACTAGCGGTCACCGCCCAGAAAGAATTTTTTCGAGCAGAAAAAGCAAAAGGGCATAGCGTAGCAGAAATGGAAAGCAGAACAGAAGGAACAGAGACGAACAGAAGCAGGTGCAGATGAACAAGCTACAAGACTCTAGATATGCCAAACCAAGAATACAAAGAGCTACAAGGCAATAAAATGCCTAGATGCACGCTCAATCCAAACATGAAGGCTGGAAGCAGCGATTTGCAAGGTTGTGGTGTGGTGATGGGGTACAGACGAGTAGCTACTGGAAGCTACCAGGGTATATCATGTCGTGGAAAGTAGTGAGACGATGAAGCACTTGAGGTCATGTCAGGAATCGCTGAGGGAGGGCAGAACTCTGAGGCAATTGTTGGGAGATGACGAAAAGGGGCTGAAATGGATGACAAAGATTGAAAAAAAACAGAAGAGGTGCAACACTGATGCAAGTTTTATATTTATCAACGTCCTTTTATTTTGCGGCGTAGTGTGAATAATATAAATGAAAATGTAACATTCTCATAGAATATCAACAATAAAACTCAGTTCTTTCTCGACATTAAGTATCAAATTTTTCTTGATGTATGAACTTCTCATCGTCTCTTGTCTTCCGCGAGCGTTCTTCCTTTCTTCCAGCTCAGTCAATTTTCTGTTATTTATCTTACTGTTGCATCCTATGCTTCTTTTTGTCTTTCCTGATTTCTTGCTCCTGTCATTCTCGCTTGTCGTTCTACTAGTCTATCCTCGTTCATGCTCTCTAGGCGTCCTCAGCAACTCAGTTGTCTCTTATCTACAAATTTTGTTGCAGGCCTCATCTTAGCTCTTTTCTTACTCGGGGTTACGAATTGTGTCTCCTCAGTATTTTTTTTACTCCGCAGACGCATACTTCATCCCCGTTGCTTCACGCTCCTTCTGCATTCTCTTGAATAAGACCTCCATGTCTCACCTGTGGGTCATCAGTCAGTACTGATCTGAAAATCGTATTATAGGTACTTTCAGCTTGGTCTTCTTTGTTACTTCTTTTTTATTTATTAGTGTCTTAATAGTACCTACATATTACTGGTGGTATTCTTGTACAGACTTTTTATAACACTAGTTAGTTTCTTTTTCACTCCTCGTTGCTCTCTGAATTTTTTGATGCATTGTGAAGATGAGGCTTTGCACGCTACCTTTTTATCGAAGTCCACTTTGAGTGTTCAGCAACGTTGGCTCTATTGTCTTGTCTCTGATGTAAATTTATCATGTCCAGGAGCTTTGACGTTTTCCAGTTTCAGGAATGCTTTTGTTCCTTCAGGTCTTCTGTTAGCGTCCCGTCATTTCTGTCTTCGATCGTATTTTCTTTGTTAATGTCGTCTTCATCAGTCTACCTTGGTTGTGCACTCAGTAACTCTTGGAAATATTCACTCCATCTTTCCATTACTTCTTCAGAGACCACCAGTAGTGCTTGATCCTTCCTTATTGATTATGGAATGTTCTGGTGAGGTTCAGAGATCTTGAATATGGAAAAGTTATTTTCAATTGTAAATTTTCAAAGAGATTTACTCAAGTTTCAATAATAATTTTTGGGCCAAGCAGTATCGTTCTTCTGATTCATCATTATTCTGTGTGGTTTTTGATTGCCTTCCATCGTGGTGCTCTAAACTAAGATCTAGGCCTCCTAAAGCTAACCCTCACATCATATCCATTTCATCAAATCATCACCTATGCACAAAAGAACTTGAAGGTTGACTGGGTCGAGGCGCTCATACTTCAAGTGACTTTTTTCTTTGTTCACTTTCTTCTTGAGTAAAAGGCAGTATCTTCTCTTCGATCGTGCATGTGAAATCCAAAAATAGGCATCCTTGAATTTGGAAAGATAAAACCAATATTATCAAAATTTTGTGGCATTTTTGACTCTCAATTACCTAATTGACTTGCTCCCATTTTATAAGTATGAATTATCCAGTGTAGGTGCACACTAGTACAACACACACGTAGGTCCGTATGCACAATATTGGTAACTGTACTAGGTTAAATAGGTAGGTACACAGCAGCTGTGCACTGGGCAGTGCAGGAGGCATACTTTGGCTTGCTCGAGCTTTTCCTTTGTTTGGTCTTCCATGACTTCGCAAGGCGGTTTATGTTCTTTTTAATTTGGCACTGGACAAGGGCACACGTCGTAGAGGATACAATCAAATCATTTGGAGCTGCAAATCTTGAATTGGGCATATTCGTAACTTCAAAATTTATTGTTCCAGGTTCACTTACTTGTGCAACAGTATTTTCTAATTTGGATTGTCTTCTGCTTGGAAAAACTATCTCTGAACGGCGATCGCTGTGGTTTTCATATTCAAAAACCTCAAAAGCGATTGAAAATGCCACATTGAAGAGCGAAACTGACAAATGAAAAAATTTAACCACAAAAACTATTGATATGCTGTATGCTGTCACTTTGCTGTATAATTCTGTGGGATAGACTTCTGTGATTCGTGTGCCTTCGGGTGGTTCATAACTTACGGGTTGCATACTCAAATACATGATTTCCCCTCACCCCGTTCCGCATCAAATTTCCTCGCCTACAAGCTGGGTTACGTTCCCTCCTTATATTCTAACCTCCTTGGTCAGTCCATACCCGGGATAACTATTTTGGAAAAGAAGATATTGATATGATCGTGAACGCTGATCAATAGTAGGTACATCGGCATTGTTACTACAATAGCGGCGGCATTGTCACTTTGCCGCCATCTTTGATCCGCCATTTTGAGTTTCTCTAAAATGATCCGATTTGGATCAAATTTGCAGAAAATGTAAACCACATCGAGATACATCCAATTTTTAGCAAATGATGCTCCATCGCCATTTTGTTTTGTCCATGATGGGATTGTTTTAAAGTGAGAATTAGGAAAATTATGTCTCAACGAATAGAGATGTAGTGCAAACTCAAACGCTAATCGATAGCATTTATTGTGTCCATCATGTAAAACTGACTAATGGCCTTTGTCATTTGATCGTCGTCTTTGATCCACCATTTTGAATTGTTTTGAAGATGGTTGTTGTCAAACCTGAAGCTAAACCTCAACGGGATTAGAAAGCGAGGTATATGTAATGGAGATAGGGTCTACTTGACACAAGAATAAGAGTTGACACATGGGCAGGTTGATAGTATCGACGCAATTATTTTTTAGCGCATTTCTGGAGAAAATCGCTATTTTGATTGCTTTGCTGCCTTCTCTCATAATACATCATTATGACATTTCCACATTTTAACGTCACTATTGCATACGCTATTTTGAAGTTTTTTTAATACGTTCAGATTTTGATTAAACTTGGCGTTTATTACATGAAGTATGAAGTTCTTATACCGAATAGTAATCTCAGGGTCAGTTCGTCGATACGCCGTCATATTGGTCCGCCATATTGGATTTCTTCTCAAGTGGAACTACTATTCGGCGAAAGACTTCATCCTCGGCTGTACCGATCTAGTTTTTTTGGTTACGCAACGAGGCCTAACACCGACGCCGGTAAATGCTTTCTTCCACTATACCGGAGATTTTGCCGAGCCCCTGTGTGTTTCAACACTGTAGGGATTTTCAACGACCACCAACATCGCATGAGTTTGGCACCATCGTTCGTATTTTATGTGCTATGTGTCTTGCATTCAGCAAGCATTCCAACTAAACCAAGGAGCTTGTTTTCGAGGCGAAAATCCGTCCCCGGCGGAGATCGAACCCGCGACCTCTGGCATGGCAGTCGAACGCGCTGACCACCACACCACAAGCTTCTTGAAACTATAAAGATCATTTTAAGCCGATTTCCAACCTATTGGGAACCATTTCTTTATTGTTCTCCTTGGTTCCTGTGCCATACTCTTCACTCTTCAATGAGAGGCCGGCATTTGCGGCCTGTTGCTTATATACGTGGTAGGCTTTGCTCAAATGCAACCCGGTTGATGACTCGGTGGACGTCTTACTCGGGCTTCCTAGGTTCGATACCCAGCCGGGTCATATGGCCAGTCACGTCAAGGGAAATTTGGTGAAAAGGGTTGGACCATCAAAAAAAGGCTTACCTAATCTAATATAGTTGACGAGGTAATGCGCTTCTAGAAGAAGTGGTCAAGCTTCCCAAACTTGGGGAAGAATTCGTGTCCCGGTCGAGCATCAAATATAAGGTATAAAGCGGCGGTCCTTTTCATGCGTTCTTGAATACTTTGACGTCTAACGTGAAGCAGTAGCCAGGAAGGCAGTGGGTATAGGCACTCTGCGGATTTGCCTCCAGCGACAAAAGTAGCAGTTTTTTGCAATTTCTACAAAAAGTTACCGGTTTCCTGGTTTCCATAACAACAATGTCATTTGAATAATCACAGCACCTGCAAAAATGTCAATTTTAACAATTCATAAACTTCAATAAGTTCTTAATTCAGTTCTTCTCACAAACAATCATGTTCGCAACTGCTGCAAGAGGGTGCTGAAACAGGCGAGAGATCCAAAATGTGCACAGCGCCTATTGGCAGAATAAATCATTTAATTGCTTTGAAAATCTCAGGACACTCGCCAAGACATACTTATAGTAAATGTAAATAGTTTAATTGCGACAACAAACCGGTCAATCTGAGGTAAATAGCCATAAACATTATTCTTTATTTCTTTTACACCTGTGCTCCTCAGAAGAAATATTCCATTATGCCGCACGTTTGGCCAAAGAAAACGAAAAGTCATTAAATTCTCATTTGCTTACAACATTTTGCGGCTAATGATGCTCCCATGCACTGTCAGGAGAATCATTATAAAAGGTGTAAAACTTGATACGTTTGATTCCAGCCACTATACCTACTTTGTTATGTGGGAATTGCGTGAACGAGAGGAGAAGAAAAGCATCAAAGTGCGTCGCGCGTGCATAAAAAGTCGCAGTTCACTTGTACGTCTTTGTGAATAATCAATTCTCGATTTAATATGCCGGCTGATCATTTAAAAAGTACCATAATAACTCCAGATTACTAGCAATATTCCTAGCAATATGTCTTTGAGCAAGAACAGGTCGATTTTTTTTGGGATGCAACAGAGGTCCGGCCAACATAATGACTTCGGCCATATCTTTCCTGTAACTCCTCTTCCCTTCTCGTCCTGTAAAGACACTTTCCTGGCGAAACCATACTCATGATTTAAAAAAACAATGGAAAAAAAATGGATGATGTCATGTTGACATAAACTGAGTATTTCCAAGGTAAAGGCCCGACTAAGTTTTGTCAAGACTTAATCGTTCTTGACAAGGAAGTCTCATGCACTTAGTCACTTTCCTGCCTCAAAAAGTGAAGACACTATCTGTAAAGTACCCATTACTTGGCAGCTTAGGGTAAACCACTATTTTACATTTTCTAGTTGGCACTGCTGTCACCTGCGGCGGCCAGAGGAAACCAAGGGCACCAGTCTGCCCTTGAGAAAGCTTCTTCAGAAATAGGAATTGTTCTTGAGATATTTTCTCAAAATGGGAATTTATTCCCCTTCAATTTGATGTGTCGATGTGTCACATAGTAGATGGTGACATTTGGAATTCGAAAATATAAATTCGTCAGTTCGCGAATGTATACGTTTTAGAATCGACCTGTTCTTGGTCCAATGAACATTCACTAGGAATCGGAAGTTATCAAGGATAGATACTTTTCAAATGATCACCCGGTATCTCTTCGCGTATGGTGCAACTTTTGATGCCTTTCAAAAGCGTCATCGTCGTGTCCGAATTGGGATTTATGCTTGTTTTGACGTGAACGCTATTACATCTCAGGTCATCAGGCCCCACCTGGAACTCATCGCCTGGCCCACCGCTGATTGTCGGAGCTCAAATTGAAACTCGTTGAAAAATTAAACTAATCACGAGACGTTGATGTTTTAATCGGTTTCGGGTCTCCGCATGGATTGCCTAATGGCGAAAATAAATTATTGGACGAATTAAGAGGACGTTCATTGGGCGATTAGATAAATTGAGCGTGGAGTCTAATTTTTATTAAATCGAAATTAAGAAGCACTCGTCGGGACGATGATCCTCAAAGAGTTGACTAATGGTTAGCCCACTTGCGGAACCGTTACGTCGAGACACGTCTTCATTTCGGTGTGCGCAAGGATAGGTTTTGAAAATTGAAGAAGTTGGTTGGTGTGCTTTTGGCGCCAAAAAGAACAATAATTAGTGAAAGATCTTTTAGATGACAGCACCATCGGAATGATAAGCAACGTGTCAAGAAGGCTACATCAACAATATTCGACACTTGTGACAGTTTGGCCAGTTTGATTTGGTTACAAAGTTGACTCATGAGCATGGACCTTCACCCATAGAGTAGCAGTCAACGCGTGTATCATATTGGTGGATGCTTTCCCATTCCCAGTGATTTTATTAGATATTCAAAACATCAAACTCCAAGTTCTCTCCGTTGGTTTGTTTTGACTCAAAAATCGTGTTGTTTGAACACACCGGGGATTATCATCGTGTTTCAGTTATAATTTATGCTGCTTATTAACGTAATAACTCTGCGAGTTGTTCATTAACTTGGCAGCTAATTATTGTTGGGAGCCACTGGTATTATTTGAATTTTGACTAGCGCGGTGCCGATATGAGGCGGTTGGGAAATGTCAGCTGTCGCTTAGCGCTCCCGTGCAGTGTGCATTGTGGTGTGTAACAAGATGGATGACGAAATAAATAAAGTACAACAGAACAGCGTTTTTTATTGTTTTTGTTGAAATAAGTGTAGAAAAGTGTGGAAAAGTTAGGCACAGAAAGTCATCGCAACAGATTGGTCCATCGAGAAGGATTCCAGCAAGCCTACAACAAACAAGCAGCACGTTTACGCAACATTCCAGACTCTACGTGCAACACACACGACGACGCCTGCAGCCACCTGCAGCACAGCTCAGTCCACACACACAAAAGTACGTACCTACCACGTATACGCGACCCCCAGGTCCACCTGCAGTACACCTACGCACACACACAAGCAAGCAGCACGTCCACGCGACCCCCAGGTCCACGTGCAGCTCATCTCAGGACACAAACAAGCAAGTAGCACGTACACGCGACCTAGAGTCCACGTGCAGCACACACAAGACGCCTACAGCCACCTGGAGCTCATCTACGTGCACACGCAAGCAAGCAGCACGCAAACGCGACCGCAAGGTCCACCTGCAGCTCATCCTCGTGCCCACGCAAGCAGCAGCACGCAAACGCGACCCCAAGGTCCACCTGCAGCTCATCTACGTGCACACGCAAGCAAGCAGCACGCAAACGCGACTCCAAGGTCCATCTGCAGCTCATCTACGGGCACACACAAGCAAGTAGCACGTCCCCGCGACCCCCAGGTCCACGTGCAGCAACGCAAGCTCGCCTACAGCTTCCACACATACACGTCTACACCTACAGCAAGGACAGGTTCCCGAACGAGTACTAGAAAGTTCCATCACACTGTAAGCCATCCTCTACTCTAAGTTATCCTTTCAATCTTTCAATTTGTTTCATTTTGCACGAAGATGCCAAACGAAGAGCTCAAGAGCTACATTCGTAAACGCGGCAATATCAAAGCTCAACTCACTCTTTTCACTAAATTTCTTGATGAATAGGGTATAATACCAATTTTTTTTTTTTATTTTAACGAAGACTATTCCAACCCCTTTTATAGGGACATTTTTTATTTTCGCTCTATTTTGCCTATTACGGCCGTAAAATAAATTTAAAGTTTCGATGAGGGCAACGCCCCCCTTTGAATCCGAGTACTGCTGACGTCACAGTGCTAGTGACGTAGGCTGGTGATCTGGCAACACCGCCTCCCCACCTGTTATTAAGACAGCCGCGTTTGACATAAGAGTCGCAAGACCATAACCTCTGTGACCATAACAAAAACAAAGTTTTAGCAGTAATCTGATGTTGAGTAATTTTCAATTTGTTTCAATTATTCTTGTAATATGACTAGTGTAAAGTCCTGTTTTTTCCAAGGCTGTTCAAATACATCTTTGAATTGTCCCCGAAAAATATTTTTAACGGTTCCCAAGAACAAAGAGGTACGAAAATCGTGGTACCAATCTGCCCGGAGCACAACTGAATTTCCAAGCACTGCAAATATTTTCTGCTGTGAAGACCATTTTAATGTAAGTGGACCTAAAAGAATAAGTATTGAACACATTTATTGAAAAAAAATCGTTCTCCCAACAGCTGGAAAGTGACTGTGAAAACTGGCAGTATTACAAAACTTTTGGCACAAAGTTGAATATTAAAAAAGGAGTTGTTCCCCGAAATCTTGGACGTAATGTGGGCTCCGGTGAAGAATCACAACTCTCGAGATCAGCTGAAAAGCGAAAGACTGAGACAAGTGAAAGAATTTCGAAACGACTGAAAACTGATTCAGCAGCACTTCCAAAGGAGCATGGGCCCCGAAGAAAATTGTTTCAATCTGAAGTATCAGCAGGACCTTCAACGTCAGCAGGACCTTCAACGTCAGCAGGACCTTCAACGTCAGCAGGACCTTCAACGCCAGCAGGACCTTCAACATCAGTAGGACCTTCAACGTCAGCAGGACCTTCAACGTCAGCAGGACCTTCAACGTCAGCAGGACCTTCAACGTCAGCAGGACCTTCTCCATCAACAGGACCTTCAACACCCACAAAAGAAATAGCTACAGCTGTATCACAAGCAGTAGATTCTCCTTCTGGAAAATTTGAGGTGTCCTGTACCAAACAACAGCCCAAGCAGAAGGCATCAAGGGCAAAGAGTACACAAACTTCGTGGCAAGTTCGCAGTGTTGGGGTTTTAGCCGATTTTAAAAAGGAAAATGCTGATAAAGCCACAAATACAGTGGAAGTTAAACCATTAACAACAAAATTAACTGAGAAAGGTAGTGACAGTGATGCATCACCAAGAAAAGTTTTTTCCGAGCAATCTAGTTCTTACTACCCCTCATCTGACAGTGCTAGCACGACTTTTAGATTTCCTGGCCATGGAAATGGTGAACTTGGAAAAATTGAAAAGAACCCCAGGTTGTACACTGGATTACCCAAAGACGTATTTTTTGTTGTTGAAAAACTCTGTTCCGAAGGACAAATGAGCAAAGTCGATGTTCTTCTCACTTTGAAGAAAATTCGTACAAACGACAGCTTCAGTAGGATTGCAATCGATTTTGGATATAGTACGAGCTATCCTAGTAAAATATTTGCTAAAACATTGCCTCAGATGGCAAATCTTCTCCAATCCCTAATAATCTGGCCCAATGCTGGACATATAAAAAAAATAATGCCTCAACAGTTTTGGGCAAAGTACAAAGAAGTTCAATCTATAATCGATTGCTTTGAAATTGAAATTCAAAAGCCCTCTGGGGCGCTGCATCAGGCCATTACGTGGAGTCAGTATAAATCATGTAATACTGCAAAATATTTGGTTTCTTCGACTCCAAGTGGTTTGGTAAACTTTATATCAGCTGGTTATGGGGGAAGAACCTCTGACAAAGAAATTGTTATGGAATCGGGATATCTGGATGTCTTACCCAACGGCTGCCAAGTGTTGGCTGATAGAGGGTTCAAGCAAATAGCTCACCTCATTGAGCAGAAATCATGTAAACTCCTTCGTCCACCAAGTGTACTTACCAGTGTTAAGCCTTCAAAGAAGGAAGTTCGCGAAACGAAATCAATCGCTTCTTTGAGAATTCACATTGAGCGTGTAATTAGACGTTTGAGGGAATTCAAAATGATTTCACCGCATGCTTGCATACCCATCAGGTTCTTACCACTTTTGGATTATATTGTTATTGTAGCATGTGCCATTATTAATATTCAAGGTCCTATTATAGTGAAGTAGAAGTCATGAAAGTTACTTATTTTATTAAGTTTATTTCTTTGTGGTTTAATAAAGAAAAATATAAAAAAATAAAAAAAACCTATATTTATTTTTGTTTCAAAGTTTTTGGCTCGGTTTCTGGTCGAGGCTGTATACGCAGGGTATCACTATTTCTCCCTCAAAAATAAAGATAAAGAGATTTTGATGAGATTCCATTAAATGTTTGACCACCTTGTTTTCGTTTGGATTACCCCACATTTTTTTAGAAGCCCATTAGCCCTAAAACACTAGAAAAGTTTCTAAAGATTACTGGGACATTTTTTGACAAACAAAAAAATTGTCAACTGTTTTATAATTTTGGTAGACGTAGAAAATTGAATACATAGCCGTTATTTGAAAAGAGGTTGTCAACAAAAAAGAAATTTGTTTTTCGCATAATTGAAGAAACGCTCTGTATTAATTTTTTCAATACACTCAGTACACCGTATATGAAAAATTGAGTTTTTATCTTCATTTTTGAGGGAGGAATCCCCAAAATAATATCTTTCAATATTTTTTGTTAGCATTTTATTTGTGAATTAAGTACATACCAGGAGTACTGGATGAATAACGAACACAATTTATTATTCCACTAAAAAAAAGTGGTTTTATTGTAGAAAAAATATAATGAACTATTTAAAAAAAAAGGTATTTAATCAAATAAAAGTGGAAAAATGGCTTCTTTCCAGAATGTCTCTGCTTTTGCCATCAGATCTTTGCATAAATTTTCATCAAAGTTCACTTCAAAAATGTCGACTTTTTTGTTAGTTTCGAAATTTGGAGAAGCTACACAAAAGAGCCCTCTACTCTTTCCACACAACAGCATTTGAAGCTGGATTTGTGCTAACGGCTTCTTAGCTACAGTGCCATTCACTACATAATTTTTGATAGTACTTTTTTTTAAAGGGCACTTCATTTCAATGCAAAAATCATCAGAAAGGGCATCTGGTGATGCACCAAAAATCGGATATTTTCCCGACAGGACAATGCCCGATCTCCGACACAGAATGTTTTTCTTTTCACTGACCACTTTCAGCACTCGGTTTTCTAAAAGCAGCCCTCTTTTCATCGCAGGTGTTTGCACAAATTTAGAGGCTCCAAGCACCGCCTGCGTTAATGTTCCATCAAGGGTTTTACAATGTGCTACTTCATGCAGTTTAGATGCTGTTACACGACCAAATCTAGCTGCAAACCACTCGATGCAATCGGACTGCTCCGTTGTTGCAGCAGATATCTGGGCACATAGAACATGACTCATTTTGTTCCGCGTGAAGTCAATGAAATCTTCAGCAGATGGGCTCCCTGGCTGGCTCTCTTTATACGATAACATTATGTGGTAAAGCGAGATTTGCTGTGACAATGTTTGCACTGTTTTATAATGAGCAAACAAAATGCCCTGCGAAGAGCTTTCAACGCCCTTTGCGATCAGTTGATCGAAAAATGTCAGGTTTTTTTGTTGCAAAGGCTCTACTTTCCTTTTAGAAATAGTTGACACCTTTGTCGCTTTCAGTGTCCCAACTTTTGAAAGGGTCGACTTTCTCCAGTAACATTCGACGGACGTTACAGATGGGCAGTCACTTCTTTTTAACAACCAATACAGCAGAGCAATGGCGTGTTTACATCCACCTGCAATAAATCAAGAATTGTTAGGGAAAACTTATAGGTACTACCAAGAGTACTAAAATGATTTTAGTGCATTACGATAAAAATTATTACATCAAGAGGTGGCACTGACCTTCACTTGCAGCACAATCGTGACATTTGCACTCTAATATTTCGTTAGAAATTTCATTTATAGTTACAGTAACACTGTAGGGTTTACTGCGGACCTTATGCTCAGGAGTCACCTTTGCTTTTACAATGCAAGTCTGGCGAGTCCTATTTAGTTGGACAAATCCAATGGCATCGTCGACATAGCTTTTGCGACTTACTCTGTAACACAACACAAAGTAAAATACATGAAGACAACTATTTAATTGTGGTATTTCACGAGAAACCTCACCTCTTGGCTTTCACATGCTGCACACCAGCTATTAAAAAATCCGCGTTTTGTCGATAATACATATCTACCATCTCGTGATCTACATCAGGTAAATTGCTCGAGTTTGCTTCCTCGAACCCACTATCCATATTGATTGTTGTAAAATCAGAAGAAAAGAACAATAACCGTGACTAAATTACTTGCCGAATTTTGAGGTTATGTAACAATAACAAAAACAACGACCTGTGACAACGACATTAGGTAGCTCGAACAGCGTTGCCAAGTTGTCCCCCACTTGGTTCTCATTGGTTGGAAATTACGGCGCGTAATTCGCTCCTTCAAATAATCTCAATAATCTATGTGGATTTTCAAAATGCCATAGCGCCACAACGACGACCTTTCTAACAGTAAAAACTGCACGTAATTGAAGGAGTGGCATCAGTAATTAATAAAAGTAGTCTAACTATCCAAATTTTGAAAGTTGTATTATACCCTATTCAACGCTGAAACAGCTACCGATGATGATATCAACAACCTAACAAACCGGTTAGACAAAATTGCACCTCTTTTTGATATTTATAACGAAGTTCAAGCTGAAATTGTGTCTTTGGAAGACGATGATGAAAGGAATGAAAGCGAACTCGCGACTTTTCAAAATCATTTTTTCTCAGTAACCGCTAAAGCTCAAACAGTTCTAACTAAACTTGCTAATTTTGACCATAAGTCTGAGGTGCGATCCCAGAACCAAACCGAATCAGGGGTGAGTGCGAAGTCTGTCCACAGCAAACAAGCTGTCAAGCTGCCAAAACTAGAGTTGCCAGTTTTCAGCGGGTCGTTTACGCATTGGAAAGAATTCGAGGATGCCTTTCTATCGCTAATACACACAAACAGTGACCTTTCCGAAACGGAAAAGTTTTGTTACCTTAAATCTACTCTTAAGGGTGAACCTGCGGAAATGTTGCGGTCTTTGAAAACTACTGGGTTGAATTATCAGATAGCTTGGGAATCATTGACTAAACGATACGATAACACGCGTCGAATCGTCGACACTCACGTTAAGGAGATTGTACATTTGCCGAAGGTCACCAATAACTCAAGAGATTTTCATGAACATTTAAGAAAATTTATCAATACAGTAAGAAACCAAGTCAAGTGTCTTCAAGCGCTAGGTCAACCTGTAGATCAATGGGACGCGATTCTCGTTCCAATACTGTTGCAAAAATTGGACGACAATTTTGTTAGTGATTGGGAATCGAAATTAAATGCGCGAGCAGCAAACTCAGAAATTCCAACTCTTGAATCGTTTATTGACTTTTTAGACAAAAAAGAGGCAACACTTGAGGCGACAGCCAATCTTCACTCAAAAAGATCTGAATACAAAACTCACAGACCACAAGAAAAGCCTAAGTTTCACACACGAGCACTTGTAATGTCTATTGCAACGGCAATCTGCGCGAATTGTGGTGGTAATCATTACATTCAGTATTGTCAATCCTTTTTGGATCTCAAGCCAAAAGAAAGAGGAGAAAAAGTTAAAGCTTTAAAAATTTGCACTAATTGCTTGCGAAAGGGGCATGCCTTCAATGAATGCAGATCAAGTTCATGTAAAATTTGCGGGAAACGTCACAATACTGTATTACACATCACTGGGGATGATGTTCAAAAGGAAAAACAAAAGGTTGAGAGTAATTCGACCGTCTCTTGCTCATCAATTACAAACAGATCTGCATCTGCACAATCCTTGCTTCCCACGGCGGCCGTTGATGTATACGATTCACATGGTAACGCACATACTCTTCGGGTCCTTTTAGATTCCGCATCGCAATCGAATTTCATAACCTCTGAAACAGTAAAAAAATTAAACTTGAAAACACAACCAGCTAATTTGATATTGTCAGGGATATCCAAACGAATTGCAAACGTAACACAACGAACGAAGCTGGACATCAACTCTAAAATCAATAACTTCAAAGCCACCGTCGAATGTTTAGTCCTTGATAACATCACGGGAAATCTGCCAAATACAAAGATTGAATCAAGTGACTTAGACATTCCACCAAACCTAAAAATATCAGATACAAAATTCTGTCAGCCAGGAGAAATTCAAATGTTGATAGGAGTCGAACTTTTTTGGCAAATTCTTTGCGTGGGTCAAATTCGTAACAAGACGGGAACAGTTTTCCAGAAAACCAAATTAGGTTGGGTGATTTCAGGCAGAGTTGACAGGAATGCGTTTGATACTGTTGCAAATTTTACTCAGACTTTCCTCACGATTAACATGCTAGACAGAAATCTCGAACGGTTTTGGAAAGTAGACGAAATCGGCGAAGGAAAAAACTTTTTGACTGCGGAAGAGAGGTACTGCGAATCTCATTTCACTCAGACAACGACGCGAGCTGATGATGGTAAGTTCGAGGTGAGAATTCCAATGAAACCAAACATTCATGCACTGGGAGATTCTCGAGACGTCGCGGAATCACGATTCCGGGCACTTGAAAGAAAATTCAGTCGGAATGATTCTTTCAAGAAGCAATACTCAGATTGCATCAAAGATTATCAAACTCAGGGTCACATGTCACAGGTACAGACACAGGACACCGATAGATTTTTCTTACCCCACCACGCGGTCATAAAAGAATCTAGTGAAACCACCAAACTTCGAGTGGTATTTGACGGCTCATGCCAACTTAACTCAGGTTTGCCGGTCAACCAAGTACAATGCGTTGGACCGACAATCCAAGAGGACATCTTTGATATCATTTCGCGATTCAGAACACACAAATACGTATTTACTGCAGACATCGCTCAGATGTACAGACAAATTTGGGTCAGCCCCGAAGATAGAAAATTTCAAACAATTCTATGGCGAAACCACTGCGATGAACCGATGAGAAGTTTCGAGTTGAACACCGTGACATTTGGGATGGGAGCTTCACCTTTTTTAGCCATTCGGTGCTTGTTTGAAATTGCAAATCTAAACGAAGCTCAATACCCAGAAGAGGCAGCTATCATCAAACGCGACTTCTATGTCGATGATTGTTTGACCGGAAGCAGTTCAATCGAAACATTGAAAACGCGAAAAGAAAACCTTAATAATATCCTAGGTCAGGCAGGATTTGTGTTGAGAAAGTGGAGAAGCAACGTAGCCGAGATCAATGAACTAAATATTAATCAAGACCCTCTATCTTTGTTTGACTCAGATTCCTTGGACCTAACCAAAACACTAGGGATATTTTGGAAACCCGAAACAGACACCTTCGTTTATCGTGTCGATCTAAGAGGCTGTAACAAAAGCATCACAAAAAGAACTATTCTGTCAATGACCGCGCAATTGTTTGATCCAATTGGATTTTTATCGCCGGTGATAATTGTCGCGAAGTTGATCATACAAGAACTTTGGCAGTTACAGTTGCATTGGGATGAAGCCATTCCGAGTGATATCTCGTACTGTTGGTTGAAATTTCGAGATGAGTTGAAACACGTAAGCAATCTCGCGATTCCTCGATTCATTTTGACATCAGAATACGAAACAATCGAAATTCACGGTTTTTCGGACGCGTCGGAAAAAGCGTACGGAGCATGTACATACATCAAATCTGTCAATTCGGAAGGGGAAATCGTGGTAAGACTCGTTGCAGCCAAATCACGGGTGGCGCCATTAAAGGTTGTTTCTCTTCCTAGACTCGAATTATTGGCCGCGGTATTATTGGCAGAGCTGGTCAACAAAATCAAAATTGCTTTGAATTTAAAATTCGCCAGAGAGTTTTATTGGTGTGACTCACGGATCGTGTTGGGCTGGTTAGGAGCACCACCGGGAAAGTGGACAACATTCGTCGCGAATCGCGTTGCGGTCATACAAGAACTGACAGATCAAGGCAAATGGCGTCATGTGCGAACGCAAGAAAATCCTGCTGACGTAATTTCGCGCGGAACATCGCCCCTTCAATTGATCCAGCACGACTTGTGGTGGTACGGTCCGAGTTTCTTGCGCGAATGCCAGGATGACGGTGTAACAGACACCGCCGAGATCCCGAATGATATAGTTTTACCAGAAGCAAAGAAACCAAGCAAGGTTCTAGTATCAGTTACAATCGCTCCATTTCCAACCGAAAATTTTTCCAACCTCACAAAGTTGAAGAAAATCGCAGCATTGTGCTTGCGTTTCATTAGAAATTGCCGATTGCCTAAAACACAGCGCACAGTTGGTCCAATTTCAGTTCAAGAACAAAACGAAGCACTTTTGAAACTCATAAAAATCGTTCAAATCAAATCATTTCCAAAAGAGTATGAAAATCTACAAAAGAAAAAACCCATTAATCCAACAAGTACAATTCTGGGCTTTGCTCCCTTTCTTGATGCAAACGGTTTGATAAGAGTAGGAGGCAGGTTGAAGAAGTCAAGATTCGAATTTGATAAGAAGCACCCAATTGTGTTACCAAAGGGGGAGTCCATATCCAAATTGATATTCGAAGAAAAACACATAGAAACTTGCCATGGCGGGCCGACAATGCTTTTGAACGTAGTTAGAGAAAGGTTTTGGCCGATTTCAGGAAAGAACTTGGCTAAAGGGGTTGTTCGCAATTGTGTGAAGTGTTGTCGATTCAACGCGAAGGTTTCGAACCCACTAATGGGTGACTTACCCGAAAACAGAGTAACTCCTATGCCCCCGTTCTACGCTTCTGGCGTCGACTACGCTGGTCCATTCCTCTTGAAAGATAGACCCGGGAGGGGAAGTAAGGTAACAAAATGCTACATAAGCTTGTTCATTTGCCTGGTAACAAAGGCTGTGCATTTGGAACTGGTAACATCATTGTCATCGGAAGCGTTCATGTCTGCCTTCCGAAGGTTTGTCGCCAGAAGAGGAAAACCACTTCATGTGTATAGCGATAACGGAGGCAACTTCGTTAAAACAAATTCTGAAATTCAAAAATTTTATGATTTTTTACAAAAAAATGCGGATTCACTTACTCAAGGTGTAAGCGACCAAGGTGTCAATTGGCATTTCATCCCCGCGGTGTCGCCCCACTTCGGAGGGCTATGGGAAGCCGGTGTTAAGAGCGTTAAGTATCACTTAAGAAGAGTTATGTCCAATTCCTCTTTAACATTTGAGGAATTCTATACCACTCTAGTACAGATTGAATCAATCCTAAATTCACGACCTCTGACACCACTGTCCAGTGATCCTAATGACTTACAAGTGTTGACCCCTGCGCATTTTTTGATTGGACGGTCGTATACTACTTTACCTGATCCAGATGTTTCCGACATCAAACAAAATCGACTACAGAGATATCAGTATATCCAACAGCTAAGTCAGCACTTCTGGACGCGCTGGGCAACAGAATATTTATCACACTTGCAGCAGCGCCAAAAGTGGAAGCAGACCAGCGCCAACATCGCCGTCGGCACGATGGTACTCCTTAGAGAAGACAACGCACCTCCTTGCAAGTGGAAATTAGGAAGAGTGGTGGAGTGCAGGCCAGGAACGGACGGTGTGGTGAGAGTGGTTAAAGTTAAGTGCGCTAACGGCATGTTTGAAAGAGCGGTCGCGAAGATTTGTGCATTACCTGTTGGAAACGATAAAGACGAAGAGTGATTGCATAATCTATAGTCGTTTTGTTGGCTGAATTAGCCATTTCTATTAACATTTGATTCACTGTTTTCTATTTTTTCTTACTGTGTAGTTTTGGAACAGTGCATCTAAAAACAGAATTCATGATTATTTTTTATAATTGTAATTGAGAAATCTGTGATTACTTATTAAGCTGTTGAAATCCAGATGCTTGGGATTCCAAGGCGGCCGGCCTGTTGGGAGCCACTGGTATTATTTGAATTTTGACTAGCGCGGTGCCGATATGAGGCGGTTGGGAAATGTCAGCTGTCGCTTAGCGCTCCCGTGCAGTGTGCATTGTGGTGTGTAACAAGATGGATGACGAAATAAATAAAGTACAACAGAACAGCGTTTTTTATTGTTTTTGTTGAAATAAGTGTAGAAAAGTGTGGAAAAGTTAGGCACAGAAAGTCATCGCAACAATTATTGGATGGCGCAGGGATTTGAATAATTTAAAGTTTGGACGATGCATCTAACGGTGGATTGAATCTAGATAAAGGTTTCTACTCCTGTGTAAAGCTGTATCTGTTATTCAATTAATTATCTGCTCAAAAAGTCGATATTTTGAAAATAATTAGCAAGAAATCGAGGGAATTATTTATAAGGTCGTCGCACAATGGTCGGAAAATGAAAAGTACGCGCAGAAATTAATGTTTTGAAGATTTTTTTGGACAACTTGGGCATTGTAATACAATAGCAGAATGTTTGGACTACTATTTGCCCAAAAACTGCAATTATTGTTGAAGTTATACCGGGTGATCATTTGAAAACTATCCACCTGCAATATCTCCCGATTCCTAGTGCAAATGTCTTTGAGCAAAAACAGGTCGATTTTTATATCGAGGGGGACATCTAAAATATACATTGGAGAATTTATATCTTGAGCCCCCTCGCCCCCACTCACCCCAACTTTGAAATTTCAAATGACACTACCTACCTTGAGATACATCAAATTAAAGAAAATTAAATTCTCTCTCAAAAAAAAATATTTCGAATTCGCCCCCGTTCTTCCTAAAATTCTCTGAGTGTCCAAGTTAATATTCTTGACCTCCATTTCCCTTCAATACAGTCAACGTTATCCGGCACAGCATCAAAAGAGAAAATTTTCTATGAAAAAAGTGCCACCCAAATTCACCCCTTTGCTCCCCCACTTGACCTTCCAAAATCTAAAATGTCAATACCCACTTTGTAATACATCAAATTGAAGGAAATTGAATTCTCTTCATGCAAACGATTTTTCACAATTTTTAAAGCCCCCCATTTCCCCCCTAGAATACTCCAAATGACCAATTTATTTGGAGAGGGGTGGAAAATTTCAAAAAAACTCTTTTCAGAGAGAGAATTCAATTCCCTTCAATTTGATGTATCACAAAGTAGGTGGTGTTTTGTTAAATTTGGGAGTTGAGTTGGGGGAGAGCAAAGGGGTGAATCTGGGTAGCACTTTTCCCACCGAAAATTTTTTTTTTCGATGCTATCTAGGATAACGCCGACTAAATTGAGAAAAAAATTAGGGGTCCAGAATATAAAATGGGACAGTCAGAGAATTTTTCGAGAAAAAGGGGTGGGGTTAAAAATTTTGGAAATATTTTTTCCAGAAAGAAAATTTAATTCTCTTCAATTTGATGTATCGCAAGGTAGGTAGTGTCATTTGAAATTTCAGAGTTGGGGTGAGTGGGGGCGAGGGGGATGAATATAGAAATTTGCCAATGTATGTTTTGAATGTCCCCCTCGATATAAAAATCGACCTGTTTTTGCTCGAAGAAATTTTGACTAGGAATCGGGAGTTATTGCAGGTGGATAGTTTTCAAATGATCACCCGGTATAATACCCGAAACCCAACCGTGAACTTGACTCACTTGCAGTATTGGAGAGCCCCTTCGTTAATGAGGGTCAAATGCCAATTTTCTTCCTGGCGATGGCATAACATGAGAGACGACTATGTACAAGAACAACAGCAGTTCGAGTTACCATTGTAATCAGTGACGTTTTCTCTAGAAGGAATCAATAATAAAGTTCACTATTGATGACTGCGTGACTATTCGTGACTTTGCGTGCGATGACCACGCTTGCTAATGCGTGTCGTACTGGCGCTTGACTTTTATGAGACCTAAAGGCATTTCTACCATTAGAATTTTTCAATTTCTTCCAATTATTTGCGGCGAAATAGATAAAATAGTATCTTACACTCGTTAAATAAGACGTTTCGTCACACTCCTTTCTTTGGGACCCTCCTCACTGCGTTCGTCGTGCCACAAAAACAGTCGTGTGACTTCGTCTTATTAGACTCGTATAATAATGAACTATTATACCATAATGTTTCAGCTACAAAATGCAATGCAAAGTTTTTGCTACTTTGGCCTCTAGATCTTTTTAAGCAGAATTAAAATAACAAAATACTGTAAATTTTGTATTTAAAATGGTGCTATTATGTAAAAAAGATACATCGATGTAAGCGCTGTGTCGCTGTAAGATGACCTTATCTGTCATCTGTCAAATAATAATAGCTATTTACGATACGAGTGTTAAAAGTGACAGGTATTATTTTGTGAGCGGGGACGCTTGCGAAACGAGCATTAGCGAGTAGAAGCAACCCCGCGAACAAAATAAGACACTTTCAACGCGTGTATCGAACAGGATTTTATCTACAATGGTATTTGAAATGTTTGGTAAATGTCAGAATTTATTGAAAATATGACAGGAACGCGCAGAGTCATCATTTTTTCACGTCGCCCAAGACGACGTGTTAAAAGTGACGGGTATTATTTAACGCTTGTACAGTATGTTCATTAAAAAATTCAATAATGGGAGGCCGTGGACCGATGATAACCTGGCCGTTTTCGGATCGAATGGCCTGCGTCACAGCCTCCCTTTATTGAAGTTTTTAATGAACATACGGTAGATAAAAAATGTCAAAGTTCAAAACTTCACCATTCAATTATTCAAAATCTATCTGATGGATGGAGACCAAATTAGGCAGGAAGCAACTAGGCAGGAGTCAAATCAAATTTGCAGTTGCCATTTTCCGCTATTTTCCAGTCCAGCGTTATGAATTTTTGAAATTTCTCTTGGTCGTTGTCACCCGAGAGAGCCTCTCGCCCGTATTTTGACCTGAACGACTCGCTTTTGATGCAGGACTCCACTTGAAAATTCATTCCTGCTCGGGGATCGACTTTTTTCAAAAAATTCCAACTGATATTGAAAGTAAATTGCATTGGGCGTCGTCTAGACCCATTTTTAAAATCAACACGGTTCCGATTTTCCGACGATAATTTTTTCAAAATGAAATTTGCACATTCTGTGAATTTAAAAAAAAAAACCTGCAGTGCGAAATTCCGACATGCAGTGAGCTCAACGAAATATTCATTTTATGTGCCGACATGCTGAAAATAAAAGTTGGAGAAAAAATCGAAATAATTTTTGGAGGAAAAACTTTTAAAATAGGACCCACGGTTTTCGAGTTTTCCTCTCTGGAAAAAATGCAAATTTTTCCAACTTTTTATCCCGTAAACAGATTTCCACCACTTTTTCTTAAACAAGAAGTCTCTGGTTCTTAAACATTTCCCAACAATTTTTTTCCAATGCCCCAGGAATTTTCCGGTTGAAAATGTAAAACGGTTTTCGAGACCGGACATGAATGATGGAGCTTGAAGTAAAGCCCTAATTGACGATTTTTACAAGATGATTTGGAATCAGATTTGAGGTTTTTCCTGGCAAAACTTTCAATTTGCTGCAAATTATTTTCAATGTTTCTTTTTGATTCCAATTACCCGCCGGCAGGGAGAGGGACGTTTTTAATAAAAATTTCCATAGGTTCCTGGATACTAGTCGGGAAAGTTTTGGGGTGACACAACCGACTTTTTTTTGACTTGACATGCATACAGAGCTCAAAGTTACGAGAGTTTTCTGCAAACTGAAGCTTACCATGATGACAGAAGCCGTACCTACTGAAAGAAATTGTGTACTTGCTTAGTATTCGTACCAGAACTCCTGAGTTGATTCAGCTTTTTCGAAATTCGTCTGGAAAGTCAAACAAGAGCATTAGAAGTATTAGAACAACTTGAACACAGATTGTTATCAACGAATTCCAAGTAGATAGTATGTAACTCTAGTTTGCATCAGCATTACATACACCATTACTAATCTTTCAAAGAACTATGAAATGGAGTCATGTTAATTTCATAAGAAATGAATGATAGTCCTCCAGAACTAATACATAATCAGAATACAGTAAGTAGTTATGAATGAGAATAAAATTTGGAATTGCCGATTTTCACTGTTTGTTTGAGATAAGAATCCAGGTCGGCTCTTATCCCATGTTAATATATCGTACACGTCAAATAATTCAATTCGACATGAAGTAAAAGTTTCATTGAATTCCAAATAGATAACGCCAATAAATGGGTTACACTCGAGCATTTTTGTCGCGTTCGCTCTCTGGGCATATGCAGATCGAAAACCTCGCGTTTGATATTCAAATTAGACCACAAGAAGTGGACGTTTATCTGCCATCAACTTCTTAGAAAACATTTATTTCAAAGTCGAGGATTCCTCTCTCATGCGCGGATGCTAGCTCGAGATGTCTCGGTTCCATGGGCGAAGAAAACGTAAAAGATCAACTTTTCATCCAAATTAATTTTTTCGTTTAGTCCGTGATAAAAACCGGCATTTTATACCGCGTGCGGGGCCTATTTAAGACACTTGTCTTGTGTTTTATCAGATCGCGTGGGTGTTCGGTTCTTGTCAGGTATAATACGTAATATGGCTCAACACCACCAACACCTGTGCGATACCTACATGGCTGTAGTAGGTATATGGCTTTCAACATTCCCACTAATTAATACTGTGTATCGGTGCGCTATTAATGGCACCAAGAGAAAAACGATAATTGGTCATTATTGTATGATGTTACATTGTATGGTAACATCCATTTCTCTGACATCACACACACATAACGGTGATGCCCAAATATGCACCCAAAATTGGGCATCGCAGCGGATCGTTCGGCTTAAATGGATCCAAGTGCTTTTAATTGCGCGATGAGTGATGGCAAAGAGGAAAACTAATAGGATTCGATATGTAGAGTATGCGCTCGTCAGACCTCCATTTGGACATGAAAACTCTTGTTTTATGGGGCATTTCATTTGTTTAAGTACGTAATGCTATGGTCATGCATGATCAGAATCGCATAACCACCCCTTCTTCTTGAAGCGTGCCTGTCAACCATACGATATTATGTTGCTTCGATGCCAGGTAACTAGCTAACTTTCGCACCAAACCAATGACCCTGTCCTTAACAATCACAACAGCAGATCGCCTTTCCAAGTTCCAGATTTTCAGAACATGGTACTTACTAGGGTTACCATAAGTCTTTTTCAGTTTCCAGGACAATAAATCCTTGAAATCCGGACATACTTACGTAGGTGCACATAGCATGACCTTTTTTATTTTTTAATTTTTTGTTCTCACTTTTTTTATGAAATTATTAGACATACTGCAAGGTTAGCAAAAGAAATCGTGCCACAAGGATTGGAAGATCAAAATAAGAAATAAATTGAGGACTTGCCCACTTGATCATTATCGGTTATGGTGGTACGACTGCTGTAATAAGTTACTGCGCGCAACGCGATGCGCCAAATTCGGAATAGCAAAATCAGCTGTTGGGTACGGCCAGCCAGCGTTGTCCGATAGGCAATAACCCGATGAATGCGTGATAATTTAATTTTTCCGGACGCTATCTACTTTCCCGGCCGGACTTCCCCGGACGCCTCAAAAACCCAAACATGTCCGGGTAAATCCGGACGTATGGTAACCCTAGTACTTACATAAAAGCCGTATTATCTACATCATACAATTTCTTGTTCAATTTTTGGAACAATCTGTCAATCAAACAATCAAGCTCATTGTATTTGTGACCTTTTTTTTTGGAAGATTGTTCCAAACACTTATTTTACAAGAATATATGCGACGACCATACCCATGGATATTGGACCTGTACTTAAACTGGACTGCTAATCGCCTCACCAGGTCATAATCAATTTCCCCTATACATATAGGGCTCTACCATGGTAGATAACGTAAAAGCAATTCTCGAAAGCCTACGGAAGCTTGGAATTTGCATTCGAATTTGGTATTTGTAGGTATATTGATAATTATTTGTTAGTTAAAAGTGTGGGGTAACAATAATGTGTTTCTTCATTCGAAACGTGCGGTTAGTTTGTTTGGCTTCAGAAAATATATCTGAAAAAGAAGGTTTGAGATTGAGAGCCACTGATAAAGAGGTTTCTCATCGCTGCTGCTATCTTATTCAAGTGACACTGACATTTACTCAAAAAGAAACTCAACTAGGTAACAAAAAAAATATATTTACGTCTGATTCAAGTTTTGTAAGTACGACTTATTGAATTATTGAATTTAATGATTGATTTTCTGTATTTAAATTGCGATCAGATCAACTGGCTAATGCCTGTTGGTTGCGTTTGTTTGGTTTGTTATCGCCATTGCGGATTTGTCAGCCCGGTATTTGGGTACATGGCAATGTACGCTGATACCAGTCTAGTTTAGGCACAGGTCCATAGATCTTAATACGGCTTAAGATATTTTCACTTTGACTCAGAGTGGGACACTGTCAGTATTGAATTGTATACAGAATCAGAAAATATCAACCGTGTGCCGTGTGGAAAATATTTCGATCCCAATCGTAGTAGCTACCTGATTATTTGATGTATTCGTCAGACAGACCATGCGAACTGATGGCTCATCCAGCCACCCCCTGTTGCAAATCTGGTGCAAAACCTCATTCACGCAAGCTTTTTATGAACGAACGAGATTTTCAAGAGTAAAAAAAGGGGCACCTTCATAGTGCAAGTTTTATGAGTGATGGTGGTATTAAAGCCCGCATATTTGCTCTCCTATTTATTGCTCGCCGTCCACTCCCAACAATAAGCCAAATAATTTATTGGAAGCGGAATGGCCTTAATCAATAACCCACTGGGATTTAACGAGAGTACATCGCGGATTTATGCCAGCTAAAATCGTTAATAATAATATCCATGAGTGTGAGAGATATCTCGTGGGGCGGCCTCTTCCGTGATAATTAGATACTCGAAGGTACAAGGCGTGGGCTATATTAGCGACCTCTCGGGGGGCAATTTGAAGAACCGCCGGCCGTTCATTCAGTCTTAACGGTTCCCATTGCCTTTGTATAAATTTATTTATCGACTTTGTTGCTGGCTTTTGCGTTGATTGCAGGAACCATTCAATGCGACTGACTGATAATCGTGACAAAATATTAATAATAAAGTTATTATTATATTATATTATATTATATTTTGCTTTGACAATGACAATACCTCCAGCTACCTACAGCTTTTTTAAATTGAGCTGTAGATACCAGTTTCGTCTTGATCCAAAATCATCAGATAGTCTGTACAACTTAGCGAACATACCTTGTAGGAGGCTCCCATAAGAGTAGCCTATACTTTGACAATAACACAGGTACCTCTTATGGGTAATATAATATCATCATTTTCAGTCCTCTTTGTCTCGCTTCGCTCCAGTTTTGTGGTCAATTTTTTTTGTGCCTTGTCTCTTATACTCAACTCAGTGCTTGTTCAAAATTAATACCCAACTATCACAAAAGTCGACTGTGCAGAAATAGCAAACAAGCCAAATATCTACTTTAAAAAAACAACGTTTGGAAAGTGGTGCTTTGTTTTTTTTTTCAATACAGACATCACACGAAAAGCAAGAATAATAATCACGAGAAGTGGCGCGCACAATGAAGAAGAGGTGGTCTTTTGATCTGTCAACGGCAGCTTCCTCTCGCCTCGTCTCCACTTCTTGCATAACAATGGAGGATGGTGAACCCTCACAACTAACCTTGTCACGACGGTGTAATTGTGAATAAGTATGCTTTATTATCATCTTCCGAACCAAGCAGGGATAAGAAAAATAAACAACAACAACAACAGCGTAACAACAACAAATCCTTCGCTCGGTGGTTCGTTTGTTGGCCGGGGCCGCACAACATCGGAGTTACAATAATGAGAGACGCGTGCCAGAGGTGTTAACAAGATGATTAGCAGGCACATACACAGGTGTGATAATGATTGTAATTATTCGAAGCGTGGGAACTCCAACAGAAGGTGCAGCAGCAATAATTGTAGAGGTGATGCTGGGTGACAGATGTGTCCTGTGGCTTATCAGCCAGTCTGATAGTTACAAAAAAAAATATAGGTAGGTATTCTCTTGGCAGCCAATCAAGGATTGCCAGTTTGAGCAATGGCCATTGATAAACCAAGAGCTTTTCTCAATAAAAACGTCGTAAAACTTCGATAACTGCTCCTTGCTTTTGCCAGTAAAATTTTAACGTGTTGACTGGACAAATGACTTAACTAACCGCGCGCTGGATTTTAAGTAGGAGTCCCCGTATACAAAAATGCCCGGAAAATAAAACGTGACCATCATGGCCATTAGGCGGTTTACGAAATTACAAACCCTGCATGCACATTTTAATGGACGAATCGAACCGCAAATTAGCTCTTCTTAAACTTTACAGGTTTCACACCATAATTTGACCCGGAGCTCTTCTGTATACATTACCATACCTCCCTGAGTCTCTTTTCGAGAATTCCAGGACCCGTGTTGTAGGTAAATCGTACTCGTAGGTATAACTTATATTCATCTGAATTGAACGTTTGATAGTCCAGTTTTCGCGAAATAAAACAAATGCTCACTGTAAAAGGCAAAGTTTGTAGCTGGTCGTAAATAACCAGGTAGCTCGCGCTCTTGCTCCTCGGTTATATTTAAATTAGTCGTGATGTTGACACACACGCACGGTGGCATTTTGAAATGGTTCTTTTACAACATTGGCGTCGTCCATTAAAATTGTTGCCATTTCTGTCCACAGGTGTGTTGTTGATTGAAGGAGGGCATAAATCAGGTGTCCACCGACCCACCTCGACGTTCAGGACTCGTGTCCGATCTCTTCCTGGATGTCTGCCGGAGACATGCTTGAAAACTGCCATCGGCAATTCTTCATGTGCCTATTACTCCTGCTAGTTTTTACCATATTCCTCAGTGCTCTTTCGCCTAGATCTCTGTCACCACACAGGAGTCAACAGTACAGCCTACAATTCGATTGTTCAACATTAGATAATATATCGGCCCTCACGTGAGTAGGTGATGAAAAAATTCTTCGGGCATACTCCATTTTTTTTTAGTAACATATATCGACCTAACTAACTTTATGCCAGTGATTTTATTTTCCAAGATTTGAGCTCCTGCCCACTTAAAGTAATACTAACAGCTTCCTTTGATGATGATTGATGCCACAGTAATGGAGAAAATTAAGACAAACGAATCCTATGAGCACGCCACATTTTCATTATTTTTTTTCCCAATACATAAGTACTGTATATTTATCCGCACAAAGTAAATGAAATGATGGATGCTGAATTTCATTTTGGGGAGTCGGTGAAACACAGTTTCCCCTGGCACGTAGGCCTCATTGTTGGGCCCATTGTACCCCTCTCCCAGACCAGCCGGTTCCAAATGAAATATCTTCCCTATTGTATGGTCCGAAAGTTTCGGGAAATTTTTGAAAGCTAATAACTTTTTTTTTATAGTTTTAATTTTGTAAATTGATATTGCAAAAACTAACATCATTTATGACAATACGAAATTCATGTTCAACATATTGAAGATGAGCCAATATCTTTGATGGCTCTCAGTTTTCTTCTGCCATGTTCGATCATTCTCTGGACAACAACAGGATTAATTTCTTTGAGCTCCTACCTCCCAATGTACCGCAAGCTCGACCAATATAAGATTTTTGGTAAGTATTGAGCAGGATAGTATACGACAAGGGATGGGAAGCTGCAAATTAAGACCAATTATCACGGCGTCGCATTTTTCAATAACATCAGAGAATTTCGCATTGGAGAAATTGACCATACAGACCATACGTTATCAAAAAAATCTCTGACGACTGTATGGCGTCAAACGCTGATCAAGAACGAAAATGCTGAAAACCAGGACAAATTCTCAACAAAATATCTAGTATGAAATCTCCTAAACTGAAATCTTCCAGGAAAAAAATGAAGCAGAAAACAATAAGTAAAAGGGGTAAACTTATCCCCTTGACTACGTCGCTGGATATGAAATTTGTCTCACAGATAATATAACCGTATTTATACGGCCAGTATTTCCATCTCTGGTAACTTATCCCCTTGACTACGTCGCTGAATATGAAATTTGTCTCACAGATAATATAACCGTATTTATACGACCAGTATTTCCATCTCTGGTTTATTTCAACTAAAGGTTAAACGCCATAGATATACCATTGTTCCAACCATCATAGTTGATATGGCATTAAACTGTATGCCTGTCTATGCCGGCTCTATGCCCTAAGTTAACCTCAGAGTAGAGTTAACTGGGGATAGAGATACTGTATCATAGAGGATGATCAGTTATCGGATACCAACCTGGATGTTTCACTTATCATCTAGGTCATGTTGTCGAGTTACGGGAGAGAATACATTTGAAAATTGCAACTTTGAAAGCCTATTATGTCATTGTATCTCCAATTTAACGTTTTTGAGAAACTTCTGAAAAGGGTCCTATTATTTTTGCATTCTTTGCCGATTGTCCAGTATGTGATGTGGCATTTAAAAAGGGACTCACCCTGTATACAGAGAAAAGATTTGACAATGTGGTGAATCAAACTGATCAAAGAATATTCACGCACGACTGGCAAACGTGAATTTGGAAGTACGCTTCTGCGGTTTGTCCATAATGGCAATTTTCGTCATTCCAAATCCGAAGAAGACCCTGGACCGTTGGATGATGTACATACCTATAAAATACTTACCTACTATAATGAAAGCGCGCTTTATTCGTCTAATCGTCTGATATTATTCGCGTGGGTTTGATTAAAAGATGGTCACGACAAGGTCAGCCATTTCTCCTTTTTCAATGAGTCTTGCCCTCGTGCCTGTGTCCGCTAAAAGGAGAATCACTCTCCGGATTTGGTCATGGACGAGTCTGATTTCGCAGAACCATGAGGCACCTCAAACGAAAAATCTTTTATTATGCCTATACCTACTTGCAACGAATCATAAAATTTACCAAATGTGTTACTATTGAAATACTTTCAACGCTACGCAAGGGTATAGATAAGTGGCACCTAACGAAAAAAAAACTGATTCCTTGGAAGTTAAGAAAATTGTTCTTTTTTATTCCTCTGCAGTTTCGGTCTACTTTTCTAAACTACAGGTGTCCAGAAAATGGCGGAAAAGCTCTGCAGCACGTTGTGCAGGACCCTTCAGGGAATCCCAAAAAATGATGAAAAAAATTTTCGACTTCCATTATTGAACAAATTTTGGGTCAAAAACTGGTCCTTCGGATATTAATTTTCTTAGTTTCTGATGACTCGCCCTGTAAATGAAGAAAAATTCAATACACATCCAGTGGTAGATATTTCTTTCTCATAATTCTGCCGTCAACAATAAACTGAAATTACTAAATTAACAAAACTAGAAGGTTTTTTTTTTAGAAATTCATCCGCCATCGCTCACAGTGGGTGTGAAATGTAAAATTATAAATAAAAGGCAATCTTCTAACTAAAAGAAAACTAGAAGGATCTAGGTCTAGTCAGGTGATCTTTAACATTGAATAAACTTGATATATTCCACATAGGGGAAGAGAGGCGAATATCGACCGGTGGTCTAATATCGACCACACCACTGTGGCCCACCCTGTAAGTTTTTTGAAATGATGACATAGAGTGCCATCTAGCATTTTGCAAATGAACTCCAGCACAGCTGTCGGTCAGCCATTTATTCGAAGCGCTTGACTGACAGAAACGGATTATTGTTTCGAGCCGATATGATTCAAGTTCAGAAGTGTTCATGATAAGGTATTGCGGACTTTTCATTGTAGTTGAACTTGGGTCTCCTGGTGCAATGTACCAAGGATTAATGATAGTAAATTTGTGTAGTAGGCCTAGTTCCATAATCTAACCATGTTCTTCATCATCAAAGAATTGTTTTTTGCTTTTGTTGTCGGCCAATATCGATCACGATGGTCGATATTGTACAAATGTAGTTTTATACATCATTTTAGATGCCCCGCAAAAAATATCGGCGAAGAACGAATCGTGCCTCGTGTGGTGCGAAGATAACCTGATGAGGTCCTTGAGAGTACTTACACAAGAATTATTTTTAATTTTCTCTGTTATTCTTTTAGGTTCCTATCATGAGCGCCGTTCTTGGTAAATGTTAGGAATAGGGAGGCAAAATCAAAATATAACTAGATTTTTTTTGAAAACAGATGTTTCGACTTGTATTTTTGCGCTTTTGCTAAGCATGCAGACTAAAAAATGGACAAGAAAACGTGTGATCGATATTATCCGACCTGGTGGTCGATTTTATCCCACTGGTCGATATTACCCGCTAAAATTTTAACTTTGCTTTCGATTTTTTTTCGCAAAAATGTTTCTACTTAGTGAGTGACTATTCAAGGTTTTGGGTAGTTAAATGATTGGGGAATATGGTACAAAACGTACAGCCTCGACAGTGCACAGGACGACTGGTTTTGAATTTTTTGCCTTAAGTGGTCGATATTCACCTGCTCTCCCCTATTCCAGATATTCAAAAAGTCACTATTGCAATTTTAGTGTTCTAACTGACCGTTCTAACACTCGATAACAACTTAATATAATGATATGCACCTGTACTCATTCTACTTTCGAATTTCGATGAAGTTTGGAGCATAATAATAGGCAACACAACATACAAAAGTAACCTCTGCTGAGCTGAAGAGTGAGACGAATGATCGTACTCAATGCGAAAGAAAGAAAGGATCGACCGAACCTACTGCGCATTTTCCTAGTCAAATCTTGGTGGACATCTTTTTTCTAGAGTAAGGATCTGTAGACAGTAATTTTGTCTTTCAGGATACCTACCCAACCTGCTGTTCAGTGGCGGCTCGTGAGTTTTTTGGAAGGAGGGCTCAAGTTAATAACAAATTCGCGAGCTGAGAACTATAATGTTCTATCTGCACTTCTTGTAGAAAATGTTTTTCGAACTTCGAACCAGCAAAACATGGACAAAATCTCGGACAAAATGTTTCCTGATATAAACAATTAGATCAGAAACTAGAGAAAGAGGCTTTTATTCCTTTCCCGTTTCTGATCTAATTGTTCAAATCATGGAACATTTCGTCCATGTTTTGTTGGTTCGAAGTTCGAAAAACATTCTCTACAAAGAGTGCAGATAGAACAGTTCTCAGTTCGCGAAATGACGAAACTCGAGACAAAAACTTTTTTAGTTTTAGCATTCACTGTTTTGTCAAAATTACGTGTGAGTTAATGCACCACGAATTTATTCTTGCGGGTTCGATTTGCTTTATATTCAGTAAATCAATGCTGTAATCGGACGTCCGTTGTTTTGTTGCATTTATTTCTTCTTGTAGGCTTGAGTAGGCTTGATGACCTAAATGTACCTTTTTTAGGTCAGCTATCTTCATGTTTGCAAACTGTTGACTAATCGAAGAGTACATAAATAATTATATCGATTATTTCAATCGGCTGGGGGCTCGAGAAACGGAGCCCATATCTGCAGTATAGAGCGGGAGCCGCGTCTCGCGTTGCCATGGTTACGGTACATGTTTTGCGCGGGTGCACCCCGGCATCACCGCATCGGCGGTGGGCGCCGAATGCGGAGCCCAAGACGAACTTCTTCGACCGTGCGATCGCTTAGAATTATTTGGTTGAAATATTAATTGACAAATGACTGAACGTTTTTGCACTAAACCAAATCTTTTGAATAAGTATAATTAATTAAATGCATTCCTACCGATAAAAATCTCTTGCCGCCTTTAGCTTTGGGGGGGCGCCGCCCTTGAGCCCTCCCTCACCAGCCGCCACTGCTGCTGTTATTTTATAAATTTTTCCATCAGCTTCTGACCTTTCTCTCTGAGGAACGCACTTCAACTGGAACTTATTCATGTTTCTGGACGTTCACCGGGAAAGTATTGTGCCAGCAAAACAATAATTATTTCCAGAAAAGTTTTGTTTTACATCGTGGATCAGCACACGAGGCTGTTTTGTTGGCATTTACTCGCTTAGACACCAGGTTGTTTTTTTTGCTTTCGTTGTGCAAAATGACCAAAGTCTGCGGTGGTACCTAATAAAGAGCTCGTGCCCCGTGCAACGAAAAGTAAGGATAATTTATGACGTCCGACGCAGCTTTTGCATATTAAAATGGGCTCCGGTGCAGAAATTTTATGTGTTACGAGCTGTGTATAGTGGCTGCCGTGGGCGGCGGTCGGCTCGAAAGTAAATATTTACACTCATTGTTATTGTATAATATTCATCGCAATGGACATCGATTACGGCATAATTGTGGATCGGCATGGTCCACTCAATTGAAATTTACGAATTTCATAACCTCTGAAGTTCAATGGGAAAGTCATGAAAACTTTTAGGGAAACAGGGATGTATGTACTAGTTCAGCTAATAACGTAAAGGCCTCGGTAAAGGCCGCTCTGTGGAAACTAGAAAAACGCAACGCAACAACTGCAAGGCCTTCGATTGGCTCGCAAAGTTTGCCGCTCCGTTAGTTATTTGTGAAGCTATCGCAACGCAGCCGTAACGCAACCGAACTAATCAAAAACGTTGCGCCTTGCGTTACGGCTGCGTTGCGTATTTTCATAGAGCGACCTCAATGCACGTGACGTCTTTCTTGTGTATAAATCGGGCTTAATGAGGTTTTGGAAGCCCCATTTGAAAATAGCGTGTACCACAGATGTGAACTTTGTGAATCAAAAATGACACCTCTCTGGAGGTTACCATCTGGTTTGTTACCCAGTAGGTCTCAAATGGTAGCGAGGCACATCAAAGTACATTTCAAAGGTTTTTCTCAAACACAAATTGTACGTAACTTACGCAATAGTTCAATCACCTAGCAAAATGTGTCAAATACAAAAGTTTGAGAACCAATGGGCAAGTATAACTCCGGCAGGTTTTTCTCCACACTGTTTTTATTCTTTTTATTCTGTTTCATTCTTTATTACTGCGTACTACTATAAATACAAGTCAAGTATTTTTTGCGCTTTGAACCTTCCATCGGTTCTCCGGCGAATTCCACATTGGTCGCGGCATATGTCTTCGAGGCGCGTCGAACAATCCATCACCTTCCATGCATTACCGCGTGTTCTGAAGCGGCGGCACCTCCGCTAATTGAGCATGTTGATAAGTTGATATCTCTTATGTTATTTCGAACAAGCCAGAGTCTAGGCGTATGCTTTCGAATGCGCTAGAGCTTCGTAATTCGCAACACTGTGTCCGAAGGGTCTAAAAGAATGCACAAGGGAATCGCCACTTATAACACTAGGAATATTTCAGCTTTGATGTGAGTATGCACCTAGAGTTCTCCAGCATGCGAGTGATCCGTGTCTTGGAGAAAATCACGTTCAAGAAAGATTTCACGAAGTACAAAGTCAGTGACAGATATCTGAGTTCTGATCTGACATGTCACTGACACTGACGAGACAGGAGACGCTCAGGGGCCCTATTTTCGGGAAAGGTGTGATCCGTTCCTATGCGAAGTTGCTAGGCAACCAGGGCTGTCATTGGCTGTCACTTAGGCAACATCACCTGATGATTTGTTTCCCGGTTCCGAAAATGGGGCCCCAGCAGGTCCTACGAACTCGATACTCGTTTGGTAATTGACTCAGGATAGGCTCAAACTACGACCTACGCACTAGACTTAGATTGTGACCCGAGCTTAAGACGGGTCCCGAAGCTACCGCGCCGTGATGGCAGTCCTCAACTCCAACCGGAAAACCACTAGACTCCGAACGTTTGAACTGCTTGAAGTGCAGAAAGAGACGGGTGATACGCCGGGACACGGCAAAATGAAGGAGAGTACAGAGGGATACGGGAGGGGAGGACCCTTTGCCAATCGGAAGGGTCTGCTCATCAAACTGGGACAAGAAGATACTGTCGCGCTCGGGATCGCAATAATTAATTGGTCTCGCCGTGCTAAGCCACCTTCTAGCCAACTTTCCCATTAGTTCAGCATGTAGATATCTTCGACACGAGTTCGTTGAATGCTTTAAGTGGCCTCACTGAACTGCCGAACCTTCGACGTCCATCTTCTTTTCAATTTTTCATTAATATCCGCTGTAATTTGTTTCCCTCCTATATCCTAACCCAGCGAAGAATCATCTCGCAACCTCGATTTTCAAACGTAACAAAACGGTTTCACAGCAAAGATCCATTATTTGATCGCTTAAATTGCTATTGTACACAAAACTTTCATCAATAAGGTACATGTCTGTCACTATTTGACGTATATCGCAGATCAACAGTATTTTCATAGCCGCCTTTTCAAAACCGTTCAATCCTGTTGCTGAACCCCGTATATCCAACGGGTTTAAAACAGAACCTGCGGAACAAAGCGATTTAATAATTCACTATTTTCAACATGGTACAAACTTGTGCTATAGGGCAACATTATCGTATATCCTTTGAATATATATCGCCCTCGCATTGTCCTTGGAAGTGTGCATCGGCCCTTATTGTACGGCATGTTTTTTTTAACTTTTTATGTTAACATAATAATATACTTGATAGGTATTAAATTTGATACCTTCTCTTTGTTGGAACCGCCTGCAGTAGCCACTTGGACCCTTTGTGTCCACCACTAATGGGTTTTTTAATTCGTTTTGTGGTCCGCGCGCGGTCTCCTTTTTCTACATAATTAAATTATAAACATCCGACTTTCGCATAAAACTCAATTAAAGCAGATATAGAGGGAGTATTATGGTCCCGCAGTAGGTGGTAGCGTATTCAAAAACCATTAGTGACTGATGCCGGTGCCAAAGCGGATTCTTCTCGTTGTATGCATGATGTCTTGTGTCTCGATAAAATCTCTCCTGAATCATAACTGGGACGAGCTTTGTGCAACAGACTCTGCACTCCAGCGAAGAATTTATAATGGAGACCTACGCGAGATCATCATTGATATTATTATTGCGTTATTGTTTATTGTTGTGAACGATTGGGATCGAATTAACCACTTACTGGTGTGGAAGTTCAGGAACGGTTAAGTGAATTAATTGCTGCCTAATTTGGGTAAAAACATAAATCAACAGGCGAGAGATACTTTCAATTAAGGGAATTAAATTGTTTTCCTCCAAGCAAACAACTATAGTGAAGTGCTGGAGGAGAATAAGCCCACACGCACTTGACTGACACTTTCAATCAGAGCGTCCTCTGGTATAACCATTTAGAAAACAGCCACTTGTGCAAATGACCTCTTTCATCAACTCTGCAATACCGTAGGTAATGTAATACAATGCGGTAGTACAAAGTCTAGTTTATATGCAACAAATGATTTGAAAAACGTGGATCGTTAACATTCCTGTGGTTTTTACCACTCGAAAATATGCTGTAAATCCGATAATGCTCCCAACAGTATTGCTCAACACAACACTCTCGTTAGTACCCACCCTCATAGGTAACTCGCTAATGTGTACTTACTTAGCACAAGTACAGGTGTATAAGTGATCATAGATAATCATAATTTAAGCAGTAGTTGTTTAGTAGACCTTGCCGGTTATTTTGACTTCAATCTTGTTTTTTTGTTTTCAGCATGCAACTGTGACCCACAAGGCTCCCAATTCCCAACTTGCGAGCAACATTCAGGGCAGTGCTTGTGCAAATCTCACTTTACAGGACTCAAATGTGATAGATGTGAGGTTAGTTGATCTGTGCAAAGTCAATCATATACCTTCTATTAATTTTGAAAACAGTGAGGAGCTGAGGAGTCATGTACATTGGCTGGCGGCTCATTATTGTAAACACTTGACACTTATATTGTTTTTCTATTTTGTCGTGTGTCACCTATTTTTTGAGCACTTTAAATTCATATTCCTGAAAACGTAACTACGAATGCTACCCATTGAAACTTTTAAAATGTTCATCAGGAAGGATACTGGAAAGATGGAGAAGAATGCGTTCCGTGTCTTTGTGACGACGAGGGAGCCCTGAGTCAAAGTTGCGACCAACAAACGGGAGTTTGCTTCTGTAAAGCTGGAGTGGCGCCCCCTACCTGCACCGCTTGTCTTCCTAATCACTACGGAAATATCATAGAAGGATGCAAAGGTAAAAAATAATTACTAAAATGACTACTTAGTGTCGGAATCGATAACAATAATATTGCTTAATAATTTTAATTTTGTTCCACAAAGAATGCGACGTTTGCGACAAAGAAGGCTACATCTGCCATCCAGAGTCTGGAAAGTGCGTTTGCCCTCCTCTGACGATGGGCCTGAAGTGCGAAAAATGCATACAGAACGCTTGGGGGAATCCTGGAATCGGGTGCAAAGTGAGTATATCGTATGTGATTTCTTATTAATCATTTGTACTAGTTGAACTGAGGTGTAGGAGGTCGTCCGTTGCGGAAAAGGCCTAGAGGTTATCTCAATTTTCTCATCTAAGATCTCATAAGAGTCAAAATTTCTCAAAAAAGTCGATCTTTTGGCAGAAACTGTCCCGTCCGGCGAGTCACACGGTCCTTCTGGCGAAAAACTGTTTATTCGCTTCGGTTCTCGTCCCTCAAAGGCAGCGAGAACCGAATTGTGAATCAACATGCTAATTTTCATGACTCCAACTTTTTTGGTTCATGAGTTGGAGTTTTTGCATTTTTGATCACCCTATATACGGCGTCTGCACGGACCGCCGTCTTAGCAACACCTCTTAAAATTAAAGCATGGGTACCTTTGTACAACATTCATACCAAACAGCACATCTCAATCATTAAATGCAAGGTGGTGGTGGTATTATGGCTCTCAACATCCGGACTATAACTGTATAGGTGGGTCATAAGAAACCGTGCTCTGAATTTTTCCTTCTGAAATTTTTATTCCTCCACCGATTTTTTCGAACTTTCAGCACTGGATAGCCAATTGATTAGGCCATCATTTCCGTATTTCAAAATGGCCGACATGTCAAAATTCAAGATTGTAGAAAAAATTGAAAATAGGCCTTCTTTGGTTCTCGTTGCTTTTTATTAAAGGTTACCAGAAAGTCAAAACCAATAATGTATTATAAAGAAATAGTCCTTTCTTGTCAATTCAAGACCACAGCCAATAAAATCGGGTCATCCGCTGAGGAGCTATTGCGAATTGAAGCGAAGCCTACCTTCAGTTTTTTTCATTTCCGCACAATTGACCAAAATTTAGGTATCCTGCCCGCCAATTCGCCATATGCTCATTTCTCAACCTATTTTCTCAAATTTGGTATCAATGGCTAGCCAATTTGTCAGGCTACCTTTTTCATATGACAAAATGACCGACCTGTTAAAAATCCAAGATGGTGGAAGCAATTGAATATAGAATTTCTTTCATTATTGCTTTTCAATAAAAATCAGCAGAAACTCAAAACCAATAATTATTATGGAGGAATAGACCTTCCTCGACAATTCAAGATCGCAACCAATCAAATTGGGTCATCTGCTGAAGAGCTACGGCCAGTTGAAGCGAAGCCTACTTTTCGTTTTTCTATTCCAACAAGGACGAATAAGGCCCATTTTCAATAGTTTCTGCCATCTTGACTTTTGACATGTTTCTTATATGAAAATGGCAGTGGGTCCAATTGGCTAGTCATTGGCTACGTTTACACCGGTGGACTAAAACTGGACTGACCCCAGCACTGACCCAAATTCCACCTACAGTAATTCTTCTCTTCCAGCGTTTTCACCGGCAGACTAACGCGGCCGACCTATTTTAAAATATGAACTTGAACTGAATAAATATAAAAAACTAAATTTACTTCAGTCCACGGCTAACCGGAGACCTGACCCAAGCTACTTGGTCCTAATTTGGTCCTTGTCTACGGTCGTTTACACCACGTGGACTGAATTTATTTGGGTCAAATTTAGTGCTTAGGTCGCGGACCAAAGCCACGGTGTAAACGTAGCCAATGATACCAAATGTGAGAAAATCGGTCGGGAAATAAGGATATAGCGGACAGGATTCCTAAATTTGGGTCATTTATGCGGGAATAAGGAACCGGTAGGTAGGCTTCGCTTCAACTCACCGTAGCTTCTCAGCAGATGACCCGATTTGATTGGTTGCGGTCTTGGATTGACAAGGGAGGTCTATTCCTTCATAATAATCATTGATTTCGACTTTCTACTGATTTTTATTGAAGAGCAATGAGGACAAAAGAAATTCTATTTTCAATTGCTTCCGCCATATTGGATTTTGACATGTACGTCATTTTCTCATATGAAAAAGAGAGCCTGTCCAATTGAGGTCTCCAATTTTCCGTTGTCTCTCTTTACTGTGACGTCATGCGTATAAGATACGGTTAATCGAGGTCATTGGGCGCTTCCCAATAAGGCGTATAAGGACACAATTCGACACAATTTGACACAGCTAGCGTTCCAATAGCAGTAATAGCACCACATGTCGACACAATCGAAACATTGGCGAGGCTGAGTTTAGAATTGAGCTGGCAAGTGCACTTTGACATTGTGTATCCGTCTTGTCGCAGTTATTGGAAAGCGTCCTATGTTTCTTGAGATATGACATTTCGTTTCTGACAATGGGAAATTTTTCGAATCTGACAAGCGCTCTGTCGTGTATTTATTTGATTTCAGCATGGATTTCATGATTTCACTTGTTCTCACCCTCGTTCTTGCCAATAAGTGTGTTATATGTAGTGGAAAACTGAGAAGATACTGAAGATACTTACAGAAATGGTTCAAGGGTGTTGTGTCGCTCTATGCGAGTGCGAGAATAAGACGAATACACCCGGCATGCACCGGTTCAGGAAAGACCCAAACTTGATGGAAGTGTGGCTGCACCAGCACCACCAGGGATCACGCTGCACCAGACACGTGCATCTTACTACGAAAAAACTCTATTACTTCGTCCAGTAAAAACTCCCTTATGGGTTCTAGTGACTTTCCCCACATGATAATGGGAACAGTATAGCTAACCGGTTCAAAATTCCCGCAAAAGTCAGAAACGAAACGTCCAAACGTCATAAACGTCAAAACGTCAAAGGTGACCTCGAAAAACCATGTACTTTCTATCTCCTAAAATTGGAAAGGTCAATTGGCTAGCCATTGATACCTTTGAGAAAATCGGTTGAGAAATGAGCAAATGGCGGATTGGCGGACAGGATACCTAAATTTGGATCAATTATGCAGGAATGAAAAAAAACGGAAAGTAGGCTTCGCTTCCACTCGCAATAGATCCTCAGCAGGTGACCCGATTTTACTGGTTGTGACCTTGAATTAACAAGAAAGGTCTATTCCTTCATAATACATTATTGGTTTTGACTTTATGGTAACTTTCAATAAAAAGCAACGAGAACAAAAGAAGGCCTATTTTCAATTGTTTCTGCCATCTTGAATTTTGATATGTCGGCCATTTTGAAATACGAATGTGATAATCTATTCAATTGGCTAGCCAATGCTGAAAAGTTCGATAAAATCGGTGGCGAAATAAAAATTTTAGAAGGAAAAATTCCGAGCACGGTTTTTTATGGCGCACCCGGTAGGTATAAAAAGTCCCCAATTTGACTCCGTATGTCTTATTGATTTTTACCTCCCATCGAGCTACTTTCAAAAGAATCAAAAGCATATTTCGCTTCAAAATGATCTTAGTTCTCAATCACTGATTCCTACGGTCTTGATCTTGAATCCTTGCATGAAAAATAATAAATCACAACGAATATCAGACAGACCTAGCCTAGAAATTAGCATGTATCCTATTTCATGGAAAAGACTTTATTACTTTTTACGTTGCAGTTTGTGAAGTCGGGTAGAAATGACCTAAAAAAAATTGCAAAGTGCAAAGTGAAAAGTTGCAAAGCAGCCTTATGAAACAGGTCCTAGCCTACAAACAGTAGATTTCTTGTAGTGTTACTTTTCAATTTTTTGTATCTGTCAGTTTCATGCTATATTAGTTATTACATGGTCGGTTTTGGCCCACGGATTTGAAAAAAGTGGTCTGATCAAACAGGTGTAATTAAAAATTAAATCGAAAGCAATCAATCGGTATGGAACTCGCTAGAAACCACGACGCGCGAATAAGACACATACCTGCGCAATTAGCGGAGGATCCATGCCTCAAGAGCTCGCTGGAATATTTGCGAAGCCACTAGAGCCTCGCAGAGTAACAGAGATGCTGCAACATGCCGGAATAATAAGTAATTGAAGCCTCGAAAACTTGTGTAGGCTTCCCGAAAGACGTCTGGAATATTCTGGAATGCAGGGTATACATTTAAGGTGCGGCTGTTGGATCCGAGGCAGGTGAAGCTGGATTCGGAACGACAGTGATAACACAGCGAAGTCAAGTGGAGCGATACCTAAGTGCGACAATTTATTTGTGGGCTTTGAACTGCTAGTGCGCAGGAATAAATAGTGGTGTTTGAACGTTTGCCTTTCAATTTTTAGAGCACCTAACGCAAATTCGTAACACTATTTTGGCTTTAGAATTGAATCTGTTGAAAATCGTCTGTCATTCTTCTGTAGTACTTTGAGGTTTTATTATTATTCCCGAATTATTCAAGGACTCATTATGGTACCTTTTACGAGGGGATTGAAAAGTACGAAAATGATATATGACATCCAAAAGAACCGTTATTTCTTTCCAGGCTTGCGAATGCTCCCACAGTGGCAGTTCCAAACTCCAGTGCGACAAGAAAACCGGCAGATGCACCTGCAAGCCCGGTTTCGAGGGCGAAAAATGCGACAGGTGCTCCTACGGCTACTACGGCTACAAGCACTGCAAAAAGTGCAACTGCGATGCGGCCGGGACGATTCCGGAAGACTGTTCGCTCGACTCTTGCAGGTGCACCGAAGATGGCTGTCGTTGTAAGGTCAGAATCACCGACAAAACTCGACCATAACCAATCTAATTCCTACGTTTCCGTACACAGGCCAATGTTCGAGGAAAATACTGCGACACTTGCAAAGAAGGCACTTTCGGGGTGGACCTGAAGAACACCTTGGGATGCACCGAGTGCTTCTGCTTTGGACGCTCGCGGAAATGCTTCAGCGCCGGCTACAGCTGGGAGCAAATCAAAACTGATCAAGTTGTACAAGATACTTGCGTACGTTTCTCAATATCAAGTCATTTCATAACAGTGGCATTACATTTTATGCGTTTATAGATTAACAACGCCCCTTGCTGGACGCTTCCTTCCAAGTTCACCGGTGATCTGACTTCAACTTACGGCGGTTTTTTGAGGGTCACTTCCAACTCGGCTCTGCCATCCAACTACAGAATTTACCTGACCGGAAACGGGATAACGATAGGAGCGCGGGTTCCAGAACCGGAAGTGATGATGGTCGAGAACAACTGGCGGGTGATCCAGGATACGGTTCCGCCAAAACTGCCCCAGGAATGCGCCAGTTTTCCGACTCGAGCATGTCTTTTGGCCATCTACCAAAACGTGACCAAAATTCAAATCGAAATTGGACCGAGCTTCAGAACCACGGATTTCACAGAAGTTGTGCTGGACAAAGCGATTGACAGTCAAGGAATTTCCAGAGCGTCTACGGTTGAAGGTTGCGAATGCCCCAAAGAATACACCGGTCTCTCTTGTCAAGATCCAAACGTCGGCTACTACCGCTACTATCCCAAAGAACTGGAGACCAACAATTACATAGACAGGATTATCGGAATCGCGCGGAGGTGCCATTGCAACAATAAATCTAACGTGTGCGACCGACAGACTGGACATTGTCAGGTATGTTTATCCAAAGATTGAGTGGGAGGAGTCGATCTAATTTGTATGGGTTCACTTAGAATTGCAACAATCATACCACGGGACCGCACTGTGAACTTTGCACCACCGGATACTACAAGGACACATCCGGCAAATGTTTGCCGTGTCTGTGTCCAACGGACAAATTGAATTTCGCCGATAGCTGCGAGCCCGAACCGGGAAATCAGCCCAGTCAGTTTGTATGCAACTGCTTACCCGGCTACACCGGGACGAAATGCGATCGCTGCGAGGGCACCTACTTCGGCAGTCCTTGGAAAGACGGCTTTTGCCAACCGTGCGACTGTAATCCTTACGGGAGCGAGAGTCAAGTTTGCGATGGTGCAACGGGAGCGTGCGTTTGTAAACCCGGATTCACGGGGAGGACGTGTTCGCAATGCGTTAGTCCTAGGGAGGTCATCCAGAACGGCGTCTGCACTCGTAAGTTTTTCATTATTCATACTCGTAACGTCATCGCCGAAAGAACTTCTGTGGAATAATATCAATAAAGTCCTGTTTCCACTAACAGCAAAATAGTATCATCAGTCATCAGCCTATCATCAGCCTAATGTAATCGGTGAGAGAACCAAACGACGGCTGGTTGTTTGTGAAAACCAGACGTCGGATTTTGGCGGGGTATTTAAAAAAATAATTGCAAACGAACCGCAATGCAAGTTGGCGATGGAAAATTTTCAAAATTCCTGCTGAATGGGGCTGTATAGGCAAAACAAATTGTAGAGGGCGACGTGTACTATGCACCCTTGTTTGACATTCTATAAAATGATGGCAATGTCACATTATGTCACATTTGAAGTGGACGGTATGAATTAAAAAAGTTGCTGAGGTGAAAAAGCGCTCCGATTCGAAGGAAAGGAGAAAGGTAGGTCCCTGAAGAAACAAATAATAACCCTTTGTGACGCTGCTACTTGGGGGTGAGCGAGTTCTCTCCCTGACTATGTCGGGGTAGGTGGATACCTAATGATCTGGGGCCCCATATTTTCTAGCAGAGAGTAGCAGAGTAAAGAAAATAAAACGATGATGAGGCAGGTAGGATACGATAGTATGAAACTTTCCATAGTTAGGGATTCCAAAGTACCTACCTACTTCTATACAATCACAAATTTCGGTGTTTGCTCAATAGTTGTTGGAGAAGGCGAGTCAGTATGAGACAATTGTATGAGGTTTAGCATCAGCACTCTTTGGACCGAAACGTAAGTAATGGGCAGCCTGTGGGGGCTTAGCATCAGAACGTTATGCCAAGTCTGGGGCACTTGGAGGTAGGTAGGCTGTTACCGGCACGTCCAGGCTACAGGGAGCTGGTAGAGGATAGTCAGTACCTTGGGCCGTGTATGGGGTTGACCTGTGAGGGCTTGGCAACGCACGTTCAGCCCGAATCAGAGGGCAGGCGAATGAATCGTCTAGCTGTGTCGGACAGTATCTGACAACCATTTTGACTTTTCGAGGGATGAGATGTTGACGGTAGTCATTGACAGCAATGGGCGAGTTCAGCAAGTTCCATGGTGGAACCCGTAGATCTAGTTACCAAATATAAGCTGCTGGACGGCTTGGTCGATCCACTATCTGATCCACCGCTACCATAAACCAACTGTGGTGGAAAAAATGGCGATTTGGTAGCTGTGACCGTTCGAGAGGCGCATGCGGCATCCACCGATGGCACCCACCATAGGACCTGCTGAACGCGCCCAATGTCATTATGGTGACAGCGGTGCATAGTACAATGCGCCATTAATTCAGACTTTTGCCGCTATACAGCCCCATTTGAGAGGATTTTTCAAAAATATATAATTCATTCAAATTTTTTCCAGGGAATAGACTTTTTAAATAACTCGTCCCAGATTTCTTGATACATTCTTGCGGTGAAAACTCGGCTTTTCGGGCAAAATTTCGAGAAATTTAGTGTAAAATGCCGACCGGGGGTTTTCGGGGGCCGCGTGTCGTCCGGTGCGGGCCATTTGGCGGGGCTTTCCTTGAAATTTTGCCGAAAAATGTTGAAATCGGTGCACGGGCCGCCCCATCTGATAGAGACGTCAGTTGACGACGCTCTCGATTTCGAAAAGCAACACATACAACAGGTATATGATACAACATCTCGGCATTTGAACAGTGTTTTTGGAATAACAATATTAACAATGACCCTGTCAGGGTACGAAATGTGACCGTAGTGGTCCAGTAGACCCTTGGCCGTTTGCCAGCCAACTCAAACACAAGGTCCCTTTCAAATTAAACGAGATATGGATCATAGATAATATGGATCAAAATTTCCAGGCCGGCTCTGGAATTTGAGGAGTTATTTGATTGAACACAGGGGAACTAAGGATACGAAATGGATATAAGAGGTACTCACGATAAATTTACACTGGGGTCAGATTTTATCAGTTCACATTTGCAAAAAAAGTGGCCTCTTTCGTTCTTCAGAAGCAAATTCTTTGGCGAGTGCACACCTTTTTTGACGCGAGTTGTTTGATGGGAATTCCAGGATGATCTTACGCAGGCTTTTGGCTGTACCACCACAAACAGTTCACCTTTCCATCTGCAAACTTTCTCAGCGCTTCGATTGCCTATTTTTACTAATTTTAGATGGAAATACGGCGTCATTTCTGCCGGTTCGATGTAAACAATGCAAATGTCAAATTGTGGCGTTGGCCGTGTTGGCGTGAAGTTGCCGTCAAGTCTAGGGTCAAGTGGAATCCTTGAGTGGAATGGTTATGACTCGACAGCCAACTTCATGTTTGGTTGGATTAAGAGGGCGCATACACGTGACGTTTATAATTTTTCAAAGGCATTTTCAGGCGTATTTCTCAACTGAACGCAAAACCATTTTGCACGAACACGGCAGTAATCATCCTCCAGGGTATGAAACAATGATCTTATCATTTTCTTCACTGCTTTTTGAATAAATCGCTAATAAGCAAAAACTGAATTCTTTTTTTTCTGGGTCGGGATTTAACGTTTAGCGAATGAACAGTATTTCAATCCCTAGGTCACTTTTTGCTGAAACTTACTGTAAAAGGTCATCAAACGAAATTGCTTGGTTTTTGAGATCATGCCTTTGCAAAAAGTAGATGCACTCCGAAATTTTTCCACCACTCAACAGTTTGGCTACTGTCTGACAGGTGTCGCTGCACCAGGACATCCCTGAGGTAACTCGGATATTCCTTGCTGGCAAGTTTAATTTACCTCGATTGACAGGTATTGTCAAAATTTAAGGTTAAGAGCGACTGTCATTGTCATTAAGGTTAAGAACGATTGTCAATGTCAATTATACCTTAAAATAAAAGCAAGAAGACCATAATACATCGGTTTTATTAGGTACCTACAAAAATTCATTCAGAGGTGTCGTACTCGTAAGTATCCTGGTCAACACAGGGTAAAAAGTTGTCCATGAATGAGAATAAGCCTCACAGTGCGTGACATTGTCCCACTGACCGACACGTTTAATTACAGGGCATCTCTCTACTACACTTTCTGATTTCTTGTTTTGCGTTTATAATAATAGGTACCAAGCACAACACAACACCACAACACAATCCACACCAGTCACAACACATCTTTGCCGGTCCAAAAGTAGCTGCAAAATTAAGCAATAAATTAGCTCTCATTTCAGATTTCTAGCATTCGAAATTTACCTGCAACTTTAATAATTGGAATATCAATAATTTTCTTAAAATGCGGCAACAAGCTGAGCAGCAAGCACCCTTGTTGAGTTGAGAGCCTTTGTTGAGGGCAAAACACGACGCGACTGTGACACAAATTGGAAATTTCAGGGGTTGAGCTGACGCCTGACGACGCTGACGTGTATGTGTCAACTGACTGCGATCACTCGATGTCGATGATAGCCACACTTGTGAGCAAGCTCGTGGCAAGCTCCTAGGCTTTGACATTGCTTCTGATGGCCTTTGAGGCCTTCTTCGTTTTTTGAGACGCTCTCTTTGTCTTCGTTGTCGACAAAGTTGTCGGTGCTGAGATCGTTGTCGGGTGACGAGATGGTGCTGGTTTGCTGCAAAACGTCATGCCATCCATGGCTTCGATGCTTGCGGGGCTCTGCCTTTCTCCAGCGACAGGTCAGGTTTCGCCTCCCTCGGCTTGGATCGAGGCTTGGATTCAGGCCTGGTGGCCCGGTAGGGGTGGTAGTGGCCGCTGTAACGAGCCGCAGAGATCGTCGAGCGGTTCCAGCTATCGCTGTAGTTGTCACTGTTGCCTTTCAAACGGAGTTGCAAAACGATGCCTTGTGTGCTTTGCGAAGTGCGGATTCTATTAAGGCAAGACTTGTGACTCCTTGGACTTGTGGCGCTGAGATGAGAGAGAGTTTGCTTGAAATCATCTGTTTTGAGAGTGATAAAGAAACTGTGTTACTTTTAAATGACAGACGCAACAGCCTGAATTCTAACCAAAATCACTACACTGTCGGAATCGAAATATCAAAAAAACGCCCTCTCACTGTTGGTAGCTTACTATACACTTTCCTTCTAGTAGAAAACTGCACTTTCGATTGTTTCCAAATTATAATTTTATCAAATTAATTCAGCTACTTGCGGAAAGATGACTCTTCAATGCCCCCTCTTAAGAGATTTGGAAAAATTACAAGTTTCACCATAATATAGAAGAGAGCATCTACAATCAAGCTTCGGTTTTCATTCGTCTTCACCTATAATCAAATCTGTTGAAAATTCGTTTGAAAAATGACCCAGACACGATTCGTTTATAATCGACCTTTCTCGTGCAAGCCAAACCTTTCGCGTCAATCGCGTCATGCAAAGCAGATCCAGAGGTAGCCCGATACAATTCGTGGGATTTTTATTAATCCACCTTTCCCATTAGAACAATCACTTGCGCGCATACCTGTGAGCGCAGATTTCCGCTTGTACAGACGGCTACTACAGACCGTCAGTTGTGCCCTCACAAGTATGCGTGATGCTCTCATGGCAAAGGTGGATTCGGAGCTGAATAGGTGATTATTCGTTTTTTATGAGCGTTCACCATTTTGTTTTCAATTTCCAGCAAAACGAATCCACGTTTACCATCACGTACATTACTTCAGCGCATACATGAGAACGCATACCTGCAGAGCGCGGTAATTTCAATTTTGACGCACGAAGTGTCACTGTCAATGGCAACTGTCAACAGAGCTGTCAATCAATAATCTAAATGTAAACAAACAACAAACATAACCACCCAACCATTCAACATTTAATATTGTTCAGAATGAAATGTTACAGAATGTATGGCAGAAAGACGCAGAAAAGATTCAGGTGATACGAAACACAACGAGCTGCGAAGCGATCGACGAAACAAGAGCGTTATTTGGTTAGATCTGTCGAAACGTCAAATCGACGTCAAGCGCTGTCAGCTGAAATTTGCGTGACATTACACACGCACACCGTATTACAGTGTTGTCAACTTGTTGTCGTGATATAGATTTGGCAACGTCCTACTTTCACAGGTATGCGCAGAAGCCTTCCGGGAAACGTGGATTGGGAATTTCTTTACATGTCCGTCTCTTTCGACTATAGATTTCCAACAGTCAGATTTGAAATGTTGACGTTTCGGGGGGCGGATTTGAGTGAAATTTTCTGACAGCTGACAGGAGCACTATTTTGTTTGTATTTATTAACCAATCGACGTGCAATTTCAAATACACATATATCTACTTGTGACCGATCGAAACTCATTTCCATTAGTTGAATTTGACATTTTGACGTTTCCGAGGCCGAAACTAATTGATTTGTTTTTGACATATGCACATATGAGACGGCCGCCATCTGCTTTTGCATTTTTTTGATGTATCGACATGAAATTCCCCTTATTGATGAATATCAAACAGTTAAATTTGACATTATTTCAACAGTTTCAAGGCCGCCATATTGAACTTTTGCATTTTCCAACAAATCGGATTGGGATTTTCAACTCACACCTGCTGTGGGTAGGCAATCGAAATGCATTTGTCAGATTTCGATTTTGGACGTTTCAAATGGCCGCCATATTAAATTTTTGGATTTGTCAACCGATCTGATTGAGATTTCAAGCCTATTCCCTATTAGCGATTTTATCTACCGATGGGGGCGCTGTAAACAAGATGGAGGTAGGGTTGCTAGATTATCGACAGCTTTGGCTGTACAAGGGTTACGCAATCATCCGTTGCTAAGGGCCGATGGGAGGGGCTAAAATTCAGCTATGTGTCAAAATTCATTATGAGCGGAGAGAAAAGGAAATTTGCGGGGTCCGGTGCTGCTGCTTGATGTCCGCAACCGAACATACATGAAAATTTCATTCATATAGCAGCATAAAAGACGTGTTTTGAAACTCATCGGGCAAGTCATATCCACCTCTCACACGAATTTGTACACCTAAATCCAAAATAAACACGCTCTTGACAGCTAGAGCCCGTTGAGACGGACGCCTATGGCCTTCCGTGATGCCGACAGCTGTCACTCCCTAACTCCGTGAGGCCATTTAGTAAACAAACGCTCAGCCAGAATGCGGTACCCTTACGCCGGCCGACCGGTAGCGTGATAATTAGGTTCCCTAGATGGAGGATTGTAAGTTTTTCTGTCACCTGTCATCGTCCGTTGTATAACGGTTGTATTATTTGTGGTATTTGAGTTAAATATTATTATTGATCGCTATTCAGAAAAAGTTCATTTTCTTGAGTAACTTTATCATCCATACAAGAATCCTTATAATTTGTGCGATCGTCACTGGTTATTTGACAGAAGCTACAGAACTGAGATGACGTAAAAACTTACAAACTCACTTCGCGATTTTAGCCGCCAGAGGGCGTCTAGATTTTTGAAATCGCGAGATAAGAAGACAATCAAGATGCATCTGTTAAATTCAGCATTTTGACATTTCCAATGCCGCCATATTAAACTTTTGTATTTCTCACCAGATTCCATTGAGATTTTAAACAAATGAGTACTTGGTCAAGATCGAGGTCAAGATGGACAATCGAAATGCGTTTGTCAAATTCAACAGTTTGCACATACTTTTATTTCATCTCAATTTTTCCTACACATATTGAAAAAGGCTCCTAAATAACACAAATACACGGTTCTTCTTTTCTTTCCACTATACAGTGTCTTCCACGGCAGAGCCTTCTTCACGGTTCAGGTTTTCATAACACACATCGTCGCTTTCATTTTCAAAATTGTGGTACTTCATCAATGTGTCCAGTATTTTTAGTAGTTACCTTGAAGAAAAGTAGAAATACATATTAATGAACAAAATAATGGTGTATCGATTTTCCCAAACAACTCTTCACTGACCAGACGCTACCCACTGACATGCGTTTCGTTCACAATAGAACCCTACAAGTCGAGGCAGAAATTCCAAAACACGCGAAAAACAAACATCTTTTCGAATTCATACTACTCTTACACAGTCAGTTATTGCTTACGCATCTTGGAAAACTTCATCTGACCAAAACACTATCGACGGACATGCATAAAATTACTTAACTCGCCAAGGGAAAACCTGACATCTGCCTAAAACAACGAAAATCAACATCATGTAAACAATTCCCTTTCCACTTGTCCGGTGTCAGTTGAAGAAATTCCCTGTCTATTTTTCAACCAATGCTGTCACCCAGGCGACGGCTTGCCGGCGCCGGTGACAGCTAGTTATTGAAAATAATGGTTGATCGGCACAAAACACAAGTCAGTGTTTCGCAAGGGCAGGAATGTTTTCATTTAGTTCCAAAGGCGGCAACTTGTTCCGATTTCATTTTCAAAAGAAAATTTTCGATGCCTTCGCAATAGGTGCGCTTGTTCTGGTGGAAACAGGCCTCTAGAAAGGACGCTCTATTATTCCAATGACTGTTTCAGCTTGCGACGAATGCACTCAAATCCTCTTCGATACCTTGGACAACTTGTCTTTGGGTCTGAACAAGACCTTGGATTTGTTCAAAGACGGTCTAGGTCCACCCTGGCCGGTGCTCCACCTTACTTTGAGCAGATACAAACTGTTCTCTTCCAAATTCGATTCCGATTTGAACAAAGCGCACGATCTGATTAAAAACGCTCATTTAGACGAGCTCGAAGAAAAAGTATCGACTTTGAACAGCTACCTCAACTTGAAGAAACAAAAAGCTGACCAACAAATCAAAGCAATCAAAGGCCTCCAGGCGGATTCCGAAGACATATCCAAAGAAGCGGTCATCCTTCAAGATAAAATCAACGAAATCATCAAGAACTTGAACGATTTCGGCCAGTCGCACATCAACACCCAAGATGCGCTCAAAGAAGCGAGGACTCTACTGAAAGACATCAACGAGAAATCCAGCCTGGTGCCCAGACCGGAAGAGTACGAAGACCTGTTCAAAAAATGCGACGATCTGGCGAAAGAGATCAACGAAGTGTTCAAAGGCGAAAACAATCCGGACGAAATCAAATCGAGTTTGAGCGCGCTGAAAAAACGAATGGGTGCACTGAATTCGCTTTTGGATCAAACCGAAGTCATGAACAAACTGGCCAAGAACAAGAACAAACGGAATACAGCGCGGATAGCAAAACTGAACGGAACAATCAACGACATCAACACACGGAATTATGCAGTGAACGGCGAACTGACCGATTTGGTCGGTTTGATCAATGCCACCACGAATTTGCTGGAAGACATCGAGAAATTGCACAAAATTCTGTCGGGGATCGACATTGAAGGGGCAACGAAAAAATTAGAAGGGGATTCAGATAACGTGCCGGAACTGTACGATCTGTTGGAAAACGTCGGGGATCACGTCAGAGATTTGCAAGATAAAATTAAAACTTACAAAAGGTAAGTAAGGTAGGCATTTTAAGAAAATTTACAACTAATTGTTTTTTTTTTTGCTTTATGTTATAGTATGTTCAACTTCACAAGTGAAGAGTGGAAAAAAATCAATGCAAGTGGAGCATACGAACATTTGGTGAAAGGCATAGAAGAGGCCAGGAATAGCGCGAATGAAGCTCAAGACATAGTTACTGAGGCGTTGAAAATTTTAACTGGTGAACCTGGAGATGACACTTTGCCAGATAGAGCTAGCATAGCGCAAGGCTTGTCCGACAGGCTCAAGCAGAGGATCCTCAATTTGAAGAACCCTACTGATGGTAACTGTCAAAAGTTTTCTATTCAACTTCATTTGCATGCTCGTGGGTCGTGAATGTCGATAGGATTGTTCTATCAGTGATACTGACCATATATTCTTGAGTCTGGCAAAAAAAATTCCGGTGGGTTCGATTGGTACAAAATTCAAATGGGTCAACTTATTTTTCTAGTCATAAATCAATTGATCTACTTGCGTAGATCATGAAGCTTACAAAAAAGCAGTCTGGCTTATCTCCAGTTGAACATAGTACCAGGTGTTTATAAACGACTGTGATCGCATCGCCTTTGGAATCTGCTTCCGATCACTACAATTGCGCCTGCTTTTTGTTTGGCCTGGCCTACGTTTTTTGGCCTGACCCATGCCTGCCGCGATCACAGATTCTTATAAACACCCCGTATATCCGGCTGAAGTAATTAAATGACCCCTATATATCTCATACCCCCCCCCCTCATCATCATTATTCAATGAATAAATTATTTATTATTGGAAAAAAGTTGGAGGCATTTGAATTTTCCGTCTCAACCCATCAAAACCCTCTATTGAATCCACGATTTGTTGCTTAGAATCAATAACTGAACAATCCTATCTACGTTCTATGACTATCTATGACTGGAAAAGTTAGTATAAAAAAATGCACTGGCCCCTGGAATATACAGGTATTGCCTTTACAAACAAACAAATTCTTGTATGCGAGACAATCTAAGCATTCCCCATAAATATACATGTCTCCTCGAAAAAAAACTCATGCCTTTGAATTTTTTATTTTCAAAATAAAGGTACCAAAAGTCCACTTTTTCAGTGGCATCAGAAATCCCCTGAGGAAAACTGATGAAATTATTCGCTCAGTTATATCGCATATACAGGGTGTCCAGAAAATGGCCATAAGGCTCTCCAGTACATTGTAAGGGACCCTTCAGGGAATTCCGAAAAAATGGTGAAAAAATTCTTCCGACTTTAATTTTTGGGGTTATCGAAGGGCAAAAACTGGTCCTTCGAATAATAATTGTCTTAGTTTTTGACTCGCCCTGTAAATAAAAAAAATCAATACACATCCAGTGGTAGATATTTTTTTCTCATAATTCTGCCGTCAACAGTAAACTGAAATCTTTTGAATTGACAAAACTAGAAGAGTTCAAAGGGCCGTCCGTTGACCCTTGATAACACCAAAAATAAAGGTCGTAGAATTTTTTTTTTCGGAATTCTCTGAAGGGTCCTTTACGACGTACTGGAGAGATTTTCCGCCTTTTTCTGAACACCCTGTAGATAAGTAGGTACATAATTTTGAGTTAGGTACACTATTAGCACCGTGAAAAGAAATTAAAAAACCGGCCTCAGTTAAAACACTGATTCAAAGCGTAGTCCGCTTCCCACTTTTCGCTTTCAAGGCGCAGCTCTGAATCCCCATCCATCTCAAAAACAGAACAAATGTGGTTTGGTTCGAGGCGACCATTATATGTATAACGAATGCACTCCACAATTTTTTTTGTTCGCCTAAAGTACATACTTAGGTACTCAGCAGGTATTTTTTAACTTAACTCAAACGAAGAGAAATTCTCAGATTTCAGAAAAATTCGAGATGATCTAGAAAAGCTGAAATACGACATTTTGAAAAATGGACGAAATAACAACGACTTGACCACCATCTTGCACAACATGCGACAACAAATTAAAAAACAATCTGAGCATGTTGATGACCTAGAAAAAGTCAAAGAAGAAGCCGGTAACGTTTCAGATCGTATGGCAAATATCGAAAAGGAAGTAAAGAATTTGAACATCACCACTCAATATGACTTGATCAAAACTTACCACAAGTATTTGAACTTGACCAGTGGTAATGGTAAGTCTTGAGCTTTAAAACGTTACTTTTTTTTCCAATGTCAGTTTTCAGAAATAAGCAAACTCCAAGACAAAGTCACATTAGCAAGGATGGAGCTGGAAGATCTCCACATCAACTTCACCCATATTGATATTATCAAAAAAATCAACGATGAAAAATTTCGCAACACCAACGCAAACCTTGATTCCATCGAAGCTAAAATCAATATGCTCAAAAATAAGATCCAGTATGCTAAACAGGCTGCAGACTCAGTAAGTTTTGAGCTTCTTCCATAACTTTCCAATGAAATAATATGATTTGCAGATCAATATCGCAATGGATTTAACGAACTGCGCTAGGCAATACAGGATTGCACCAGACGTATTCAAAACTGTAACGCTTACTTTCAAGTGTAAAACTTGCAACTTGTTCAACCTGACAAATTCCAAAGGCCAGTTTTTGACTATCAATGTGATAAATAAAGATATCGTTGTGGGGATCAAATGGAAACACCAAGATACAACCAAAATTGAAACCAAAACGCTGAAGGGTGGAGACAACACTACTACAATTCAAATTGAAAAGTATTGACGCTTGCGAAAAAATCATTTTTGGAAAACTAAATTGGTGATTTTGCAGGATTGGTTCGATAATGGAACTGAGAACTGAACAAGGAGGAACAGCAATCGATTCCGCAACCGTTCCCATTGGGAAAGAACTGTTCAAAATAGGCGGCGACGATGAGCATTATCTTCAAGTTGGAAAAACTGAGAACCAAGAAGAAGCGTGTTTGCAAAAACTAGTTCTGAACGATCAAATGATCGGTTTGTGGAATTTCGTGACGAGCTCTGGTAACTGCCCTGGATGCCAAAAGTAAGTTTTGTGAAGATTTAATCATTGCGTAAATTTAAAATATTTCTGTTTCAGGGACACTAGTATAGCGGGCTCGAAAATTCTGTTCGGAGGAAATGGTTACAGGAACGTCACCGGTGCAAGAAGCGTTAAACCGGATATGGTCGACTTGCAGTTTTACTTCACAACCTTCGACGAAAACAGCTTATTATTCTTAGCACAAGACAAAGAGAACCATTGCTCGTACGTCTCTTTGAGTTTGATCAATGGCCATTTAGAATTACGCGTTCGTCATATAGACGGCACAGAAGTGTTCCTCAAATCAAAGAGGACATACAATAATGGAATCGAAACACGCATAGACGTTGCGCTTTTGTACCGAAACGGCATGGCTTCGTATTCTTTGTCTGTAGAAGCCCCTAACAGTGAACCCGACAAGGTTACTGATACCAAAAAACTAGACAGAGCTTCTGTTTTTAAAATACGGAAATCAGAAATATTCCTTGGTGGGCTTCCTGGAACGTTCGACAAGCACTGCATCCCGGTTACGACCGTTCCATTTTTGGGATACTTGCGTTCAGGAAATGCAGAATACAACGACCCAGTTCGAACAACAGCGTACGATACAAAATTGCAAAGTGGTGAATTGAGGTTTACCAAAGCGTGGTTTTCGGGTAACGGATTCTTGAACTTGGGAGGATTGGGAGAAGAACCGTCCCAAGACTACACGAGTTTGAGCTTCCTGTTGAGGCAGCCGTCGCCAAATGGATTCGTTATGAATTTCGGTGACATGTTGGATATATACTTGAAAAATGAGAAGCTCATCATGAAAATTAATGAAAATCCCATAATGATCGAGCCTGCTCTTTACAAAGACATCAATTATATCGAGATCGAGATCAATAAAGGCGAAGTTACGGTTAGCGTGAACGACAATCCCCCGACTAGCATAGGTAAAATAAAGATTTCTAAGAGAGACTTGCAGATTCATTTGGGCAAAGACAAGGACGGCAAAGAGCATCCGAATTACGTAGGGGGTATAAGCAACATTGTGCTTAACAATAAAACGATATATTTTGATGTCGGTACTGTCAAAGGATTTTCCAAAGTTGAAATCGGAAGGGAAAAACCCTTGCCTCAACGGAAAGTTGCCAACAAGGACGCTTTTGGTTCCATTTTTGAACCGCACAGCATCAGAGAAATGCAGAATACTGAAGGTTGTGCCATCGTTACGAACTACGAGACTGATCCTGATGCGGTCAAGCTCGGCGATAAGAAAGACAGCTATATTTTTATCGAAAACTCATTTTGGAGGAGAGACTACGTTTTGGAATTGCAGTTCAGGACATTTTACCCTAATGGACTTCTGTTCTTATCCGTGGTATGTTGTTACGTCACAATTATTTTTTCATTTCAAACAAAAATCAAAAGGCTGGTAATAACAGAGATAGTGATAATAATATATGACGTGTTAAAAAACACTTCTTGACTTTACCATATTTTTTTTGTTGTTTTGCAGGGTGCTCACCAACAGAAACAATTCAATTTACTTGAGATCAAAGAAGGAAAAGTTCAACTCAAGATGAAAGGCAAAAAATTGAAGGTCCTGACCATGCCTGACAAAGTGAACGATGGCGTTTGGCACTATGTCCAGATCAAGCAATCAGGTGTGAAGAAAAAACGCAAGCTCACGATTTCATTAGATGGGGTGTCCAAGAAACCCGTGAGAATGCCGAAAAGTAACGTTAAAGGAGAACTGTACGTCGGTGGTGTACCAGAGGCCTTTATAGACTACATAGAAATCGTAAGTTACTGTAACTTGTTGGAAACAGCCTATCTACAAAAATCTGGAAATCTTTTCTCAGAAAGCTGTACTTACTGTGTAATGTTGAAATCAGTTGAGAAGTGCGTGGCGGTACACATGGCTTGACACAAGAGAAATCTTGAGTTGAGCAACAGCCAGCGTAGTCTGGACTTCGATGGGTGGCTGGCATTAAAGCGTCAGAGCCTGTTTGAAGGATGCTCCGCGTAGATTTCCCGCAGCTTTAGATAAGCTTCCTGCATAACCCTGCCTTATTTTTAGGCCTTGATAGATCGGATCACCACTTGTTTGCGACAAAGTTGAAAATTATATTCACTATATAGACCAGTGCAATTGCACTGTGCAAAGTGTTTAATATCTGAACTCTTCCCAAAATTTTGTTAAGTCTATTAGGTACTTACTGATTAGCACCTTATGACAAAAAAGATATTTCATATTAGTGAAATTAGAGTGGTGTACCAGGTCTATGGGTGTGCCACATCACCTAGCTTCGCTGCTGGTCTTACCTATCAAATTCATTTCAGAAAAACCAAATGCACTCATTCAGAGGCTGCATGAAGTCGCTGAAAATCAACAATGTCCTTCAAGTTCTAGTCAAAAACAAAAAGAACGTCTCGTACAATAACATAGGTCAATGCTTCCCCAGAGTGGAAAGAGGCGCTTACTTCAGTGGGGATTCATATGCCATTTACAGTGAGTTTTCAAATCGCTCGGTCCCTTAATTCCCACAATTTCAACTTGTGTCTTTTTTATTCACAGAAGGTGATTTTAAAGTAAACAAAATCCTGGAACTAAGTTTGGAATTCAGAACGCCCGAGCAAAATGGTATTTTGCTCAGCGTGTCGAATTTCGGCAACAGCCCCGCTCTGTCAGTCGAACTGCAAAATGGGGCGGTCGTCATGACCATCGACATGGGCAATGGGGCTGTGTTCAACGTCACCAACAGCCTCGAGTCTGAGTTCACGCTTTGCAACAACAAGTGGCACAACATCACGGCGCTGTATTCAAGTTCCGAACTGACCGTAAACGTGGATGGTATTCGAAAGACTTGGGTGCAGTTAGATGTCAATTCTTTGATGGATGAAATTGAAGCTCCGCTTTATGTTGGAGGATTGCCAGGTAAGACAAGAAAAGTGTTTTTTTGTTCAAATTTGGCATGGCGTTCAATTGCACATTCTTTTGGGGGCAATCTCGAGTTGAGCAACGACGCCTCTACGTGTGTTTAATAACCCAGTGAGGGGGGGTGACCGACATTGATGATACGTCCTTGTTCGCGGAGACCAAGAAAATCTCCTTTGTCTTCCTCTAAAGCCTCTTTGGAGTGGCGCCTAAGTTTCACTAGTCACTCGTGATTCAAAGTACATTGCAAAACTTTACGAGATCCCTTAGAGAAGGCAGACAAGCAAGGACGAAAAGATTCCAAATTTTCAAGGAGACATAGAGATGATCAAACGGAAATTTGAAAAAGTTTCCACAATAAGGAACATAAAGTGCAATCGAATATTGTTTTGCAGATAACGCTCCCAGTGGCACCCTGAAGACCAAGGAGAATTTCAAGGGATGCATACGAAAACTGAAGATTGAAGACAGGCTGATGGATTGGACCGATATGAAAGAACTGAGCAACGTATTGCTTCACTCTTGCCCTGTCATCACATGATAGTTAAATTTTTTTACGTACAAAGTATTAATGATGTATTATAAATTCACTGCCAATGCTGTAAATACTGTGTTCCTGTACATAAATTTATTTAATTTTTGTCTTATCAAACATGCCATATTAATAGACTTTAAGTAGGTAAACTATTTGTAAATAAAATATCTTTTTTTTTCACCCCAATTTTTTATGCTTGCCTCGATACATATCTGATAGTGGGCAGTAAACAGAAATGTTCACTAGTGACGTCATAATCTACGCCACTGGATATTTTCTACAATTTGTTTGGAATATTGGATTTTGAGTTCGACTGCCGCCTGTATAGTCCGGTGGATTAGCGCCAAGAAATGCCTAAACTAAACTGCTCAACAAAGAAAGTGTTACAAAGCAAAAATTCACCCAATATTAAACCGCTGTAACTTTTGATTGGCACAAATGATTCTGATTTTGTTGGAAGTAATGAATAGTCCAATCTTTTGGCCATCTTTCTTGTCAATATAAAATGTATAGAGCTTTTCATAAAATTTCTACAGGATGATGAACAGTGCAGTGCAAAATTGATGGAAGTTCAACATACCCCCGTTTTCGTAAAAAAAATTTTCAGGACCATTAACACCAAATTTATGAAGTATGATGTGTTCCTTCAAAACGGTTTTTGAATTTTCGGGATTCCAGTCGAAACAGACAAAATGTGATTTTTTATTGTGAATACTGTATGTTATTCCTGTAGCTACGCAAAAACATTAGAACTTTTCATATCAAGATGACACCACTTGGTAGGCTTGTTCACTGAACAATTTTGAGCAATTTGACTTGCAACAGGTTCCTATTATCCAGTGTAGGGGTGAAGAAAAGCCCAATTGGCAGCGTACTTTTTGCTACTACTCCTAAAACTCGGGTTTTTAGCATTGAAAAGGAGTCATTTTTCACTCTCTTTAGTCAACATGGGACTACGTCATTAGAATTGGATGACTGACCACATTTCCGCCATTTTGGAATTTTTTGCCTTTACCTCAATTTCGAAACATAAGCATGTTTGGTATCATTTCTTGAAATGTTGGTTCCCTGAATGAGATTCTGTCGATAAGATCTGTCTATCTGTTTGTCTATCTCTTTCCGAAAAAATATTTATAATTTTTTTAACCCCACCCCCCTTCTCCCTGAAAATCTCTGTGTGTCCAATTAAATACTCTTGACCTCTCAATTCTTTTCAATGCAGTCAACGTCATCCTGCATTGTATCAGAATAGATAATTTTCTGTGAAAAAATGCCACCTAAATTTCACCCCACCTCATCTTAAAAATTTAAAATGGCAATACCTACTTTGTGATACATCAAATTAAAGGAAATTGAATTCCCTCCATGAATGGAAATTTTTCAAAATTTTTAAAACCCTACATTTTCCTCACAAAATACTCCAAGTGTCTAATTTATTTGGAGAAGAGTTGAAAATTTTGGAAAAACTGTTTTCGGAAAGAGAATTCAATTTCCTTTAGTTTGATGTATCACAAAGTAGGTGATGTATTGTTGAATTTTGAAGTTGAGGTGAGGGAGAGCAAAGGGGTCTATTTGGGTAGCATTTTTTTCTCCAACGAAAATTCTTTTCTTCGATGTTTTCTATGATGACACTGATTGAATTGGAAAGAATTGAGGGGTCCAGAATTGAAAATAGGACAGTCAGAGAATTTTTAGGGAGAAGGAAGGTGGGGTCAAAAATGTTGCAAATATTTTTTTCAGAAAGAAAATTTAATTCTCTTCAATTTGATGTATCGCAAGGTCAGTGGTGTCATTTGAAATTTCGAAGTAGGGGCGAGGGGGCTGAAGATGGAAATTCGCCAATGTATGTTTTAGATGTTCCCTTTGATATAAAAATCGACCTGTTTTTGCTCGAAGAAATATTCACCAGGAATCGAGATTGCAGGTGGATAGTTTTCGAATGATCACCCGGTACAGTATTCACAATAAAACTCACATTCTGGCTGTTTCGAATGGAATCCCAAAAATTCAAAAAACTTTTCGAGGGAACACATCATTCTTCATAAATTTGGTGTTGATGGTCCTGAATTTTTTTTTTTTTTACGAAAACGGGGGTATGTTGAACTTTATCAATTTTGCACTGCTCTGTTCATCACCCTGTAGAAATTTTATGAAAAGCTCAATGCATTTTATATTGACAAGAAAGATGGTCGAAAGATTGGACTATTCAGTACTTTCAACAAAATAAGAATCGTTTGTGCCAATCAAAACTTACAGCGGTTCAAAATTGGGTGAATTTTTGCTTTGTAACACTTCCATTGTTGAGCAGTTTATATCCCATACACTTTCTATTTTCAGTAGAATGACTTTTTGGTACAAAATAAAGTGACAAGCTGGAGCGCTGGGAGAATACAACGGTGGCAGCTGGTAGTTTCGCTCCAAAACTTTGCAGGGACCATCAACCGTAGCCGTAGCCCACCAGCTTGTCACTTTATTTTTGCTCCAAAAAGTCATTCTACTGAAAATAGGAAAGTGTAGGTATATGGGATATATGCATTTTGTGATAAAGCAAAGGGCTCATGGATTTACGTCCCTAAGATTCAACTTGACAATTTCAGAATTGGCGCCAACGAGTTTAGTGTGGCAAGCAACCTCAGGAGCCATCCGAAATTGTGGAAGAACAAAAATTTCGTTATGCCGTTAGTTGAAGGCTCGAAGATGATCACAAATCATTAATTTGTATTGTGTTGCAGTCTATCTTGTTGGAAGCAGTAATTTTTGTGTTGCTTGTGGACTCAGAATAGAAATCAAGCATGTTGATGGCCTTCTGTTATTCTTGCGGAAGAACTGTTTTTTTTTTCAGTTTGATAGAGCAGTAAGCATTTTACACATTTCGTGACACTTTTATATTGATTTCTGTTTTTGCTAATTAGTGATACACGATATTATAATATACATAATATACAGGGTGTTCTGCGACATTACGACCCCTTTTTTGGGGCCTTTTCTCTTTGCATTGATCTCAAAAAACTTTCCATTGTCAATTTTCATGAGGATTCTAAAATATTAGTTGCCTATCCCTATCTATAATTTTCTGCCTCTGGTCATGTACAGGTGTTACAGATTGTTCACAGCCTGTGGGTAGGCTATTTCCTCGGCTATCACATCTACCTCTAATTCCTTGAAGGTGCTATATTCGATGGGGATGCAATGATATGCACCACGAGGATGTGTTCAATGTACCTACCCATGTGATGTGCACCATGAGGATGTGTACAATGTACCCATGTGCACCATGGGAATGTGCTCAACATACCTATTCATGGGGATGTGACTATGGTTTAGGGCCCATGAGCACGTTGAGCACATCCACATGATGCACATGGGAAAGTCGAGCACTAGAGATCCTCATTATAACGTTGAGCACATCCTCGTGATACGTATGGGTGTTCGTTCCAAATTGCCCATGGGCACTTTTCGACTTGGGAATTGGGCTCACGGAATGCAATTTGGTTTGTAACTCAATAAAACATTATAAATTTGTCGTTTTCTTGTGAAAAATAAAGAATATAAAAACAGATTTTGTAACCTCTGCCCTCGCCTCTGCCAAAGAATTTTTTTTTTCAAGTGCCAAGAATGTAACGAACACGACGACAATTTATTGCTACCAACATTCCCAATACCTAGACTCATAAGCTTCCTTTGTGACACACATGATGATACTCAATATGGCCATTTTGTGAAAGTGCTTGCAACTTTAAAGTTTGGAGGACCCCCCATTCGCCTCATTAGGGACGAAGTTTCAAGTGCTGCGGGTCAAGTCACTCGTATTATTAGTATAATGGTAATCGAGATGGTAATATAGTTCACACATGAAAAAACTCGTTGTCCTAACCCAAAAATGCAGTATTGATGTATTTTCAGATAAATATGTAGGTACCGCTTGCACTATATACTACTCGGTATGTATTTCTATACGAAAAGAAAAATCAGGGAACATATCGGAAAAAAAGGACATACCTAATGGAAAACATACACTGGACATGTCTTTTGTTTCTACAAGATGATTAGAAGGATTTGTTCCGAAAGTTATTTTATGTCAATTTTAAACACTGGAATTGACGAACCCTCACACCTCGCCTTACACGAAAAGTCATATTGCATATGTGCATATGCGATACAGCTCCGATATAATGTTAGTTTTACAAGGAGGGACCATGACATACAGACATACACACAGACAGAGATCATTCTGGAAATGGTCTTAATCGTCATAGGGGACCTTAAAACAGATCCCCTATGATCGGATCCCCAGGTTCGGAGTTTTCAATTTGATTTATGTTATATTTACTTGTACCTAAACGTGTTGAGAAGGTTGAGTTGAATAGCAATCTGCTAGACTTCGCCTCTCAACAGCGATATGAAATAAAAGTCCTTTATTATTATTATTATATACTTATCCGTCGCGAAATCGAAATCTCGAAAAAAAAAATTTAGCGCGTTCACAATACTTCCCCTCCTTGTTGGGTGGTGGATCGGGGAAGTAAAAACAGTCGAAATAACAATAAAGCAGCCAATCAAAATTTTCTAATGAAAATTTTGAAGTGAAAGGAAACTATCGATAGGTATTAAGTACCTATACAGTCCTTTTTTTTTTTGTCACACACCTTTGCATTTACCGTAAGTGCTAAGGTGTTTGCCAGGTGTATCATTTAGATTACTTGCCTATTGGCGTAATCTAATCAAACGTCCTCTCGCTAGGATTGTACACGTACATACATTTCACGTCCAGCTTCAAACGTATATTTGGTTGCATAGGTTGGTAGCGTCGTACCTTCAACAACCTACAATAGAAATGCGTTGAAGTTCCTACAGGTGGTGCAGAAGTAATTAGATAGCTACCTACCTTACGCGTTGTATGCCTTACGCCTTACCTCCAACAACGGAAGGTGATGGCACTTGGTTTTCTTTACTCCGCCGTAGCATCTCTCCAGTGAGTTGATGGTGAGTTGTTCATCATGGAGCGTAGAGGCTGTGGTACAGGGTAGTTTCTAAAGTCGCGAGCTCGCATCTTAAATGTTACGAGGGCACCTCAAAATCGTTGTTTTTCTTTACAGTCCATGGAGATCAGGGGAATGTGGAAGAGCCGATACCGCAAAAGAGCGGGAACAGAGACGCTGAATGCCGTCTGAAAATAAAGTTTATTATTATGTTGTTATTATTTCCTAGAAGGCCCTATCATCTAGTCGTATCGTATGAACAAGAAAGTCAAGAAACAGTCATTTCCTAGGGTTTTTGTCCAACTGCATAGCGATTTTTTCGAGGACTCTTTTCTTGATTTTTTAAGATAAGATAATGTTTATTCCAATGACCATTTTTACAATAGTGTTGGAAGTTTGTCAATGTTCAGTTTTTCAATTTCAATTTTTACGCATTTAAATGATGAAATGCGGCAGGTGAACAAGTTGGGGTTTCAACTTTTTCAGAAATTATTGATTAGAACATCGCTGCCGTAGATGGTCCTCCTCTTGTCGTTACAGCTGTTGGTTTATCAATAATTTGCGCACATTGGTATTGAACATTTTTGACCAGAGTGGAGTTATATTTGTTATCACATCCTATTTTTCTAACAGAAAACATGAAAAATTTATTACATAACAAAAAATTCCCACACGTCTATCTTTATTCTTTATTAAAATTGCGTATGAACAGTGTAAAACAATTTTTAATTATAATGTGATTGTGGCTTTCACTTAACATTACACATTAGAATAATTATTAGAATAAATAACAACAAAACAGTATAACATGAATAGGAAACAAATTCAATTGAAATTGACAACAATTTATATAATTATCATATTTAATAATATAGTATTACAAAAGTCGTCGACAATAGGTTCAAGTCAACAAAACAGACCTCTAAATAATCTATTATAGTTAGCATTTCACCATGACCTTAACTTTTAGTAGTGTTAATAATTTTATTAAAAATTCTTTTTTATTTACATCACGGTTACATTTCCTTAATACCGGGTGATCATTTGAAAACTATCCACCTGCAATATCTCCTGATTCCTAGTGAATATTTTTTCGAGCAAAAACAGGTCGATTTTTATATCGAGGGGGACAACCAAAACATATATTGGCAAATTTCTATATTCACCCCCCTTGCCCCCACTTACCCCAACTTTTAAATTTCAAATGACACTACCTACCTTGCGATACATCAAATTGAAGGAAATTGAATTTTCTTTCTGAAAAAAAAATTTCAAATTTTTTTAACCCCACCCCCTTTTCCCTGAAAATTCTTTGACTGTCCCATTTTATATTCTGGACCCCTCATTTTTTCTCAATTTAGTCGGCGTCATCCTAAATAGCATCGAAGAAGAAAATTTTTGGTGGAAAAAGTGCTACCCAAATTCCCCCCTTTGCTCTCCCCCACCTCAACTCCCAAATTTAACAAAACACCACCTACTTTGTGATACATCAAATTAAAGGGAATTGAATTCTCTTTCCGAAAATGATTTTTTCGAAATTTTCTACCCCTCCCCCAATAAATTGGTCATTTGGAGTATTCTAGGGGGGAGATGGGAGGCTTTGAAAATTGTGAAAAAATCTTTTTCAGGAAGAGAATTCAATTTCCTTCAATTTGATGTATTACAAAGTGGGTATTGACATTTTAAATTTTTGAGGTCAGGTGGGGGGAGCGAAGGGGTAAATTTGGGTGGCACTTTTTTTATAGAAAATTTTCTCTTTCGATGCTGTGCAGGATGACGTTTACTGTATTGAAGGGGAATGGAGGTCAAGGATATTAACTTGGACACTCAGAGAATTTTAGGAAGAAGAGGGGGTGAGGTTGAAAAATTTTAAAATATTTTTTTTAGAAAGAGAATTTTATTCTCTTTCATTTGACGTATCGCAAGGTAGGTGGTGTCATTTGAAATTTCAAAGTTGGGGTAAGTGGGGGCGAGGGGGCTCAAGATATAAATTCTCCAATGTATGTTTTAAATGTCCCCCTCGATATAAAAATTGACCTGTTTTTGCTCAAAGACATTTGCACTAGGAATCGGGAGATATAGCAGGTGGATAGTTTTCAAATGATCACCCGGTATGTGTGTGCAAAGTTTGATTGGAAATCCATGTCAGTTTTGAAGTTTTTTTTTTAATATAAAATTTAATTCGTGTCAAAATGTACTGTAGAGGGAAAAAGAAATTTGTAAAAAGCAGTGTGTTGAATTTCGCGTATCGAATAAAAAATTGCGTGGCTTTTGTTCCTTTGGTAAATCGAAAAACTTGAGGAATTCATAAGCTAAAGTTTGGAATCAAATGCTTTTTATTATTAAGTACCTACTATAATAATTTGTTAAATTGGCACACTACGTTGGATTTGGTCGTTATCAAGTGAATTATTATTCAAAATCAAGATTATTTCTCAGTGGGGAAGTATATTAAAAACACTACATTCTCATTCTTTTTTGTTTTGGTTGTATGTAATCAAAGTTGAGTTTCAAGATCTAGCAATAATAATTATTGTAATGGTTATACTTAGCTCAAAAAAGGGTGTTTGTGGTCTGTCAGCACAAGTAGTGTTTAATATAAACACTCGAGCGTCAAAGCCCCAAAAGAAAAAGAGATCAGTGACGAGAAATTAACAATAAAGTATTGTTAAAATGGTCAAGATCAATGTAACATTATTCCCTGATTCGTCATAATAATTAATTACTTATTAAAATCGCACGTCATATCAACATCAACAATATTTCAACATGTCAACTGAATATATCATTCAATATAATTTACAAGTGTATGCAATAATCAATTAATAAACTCAATGAATTTTTAGCACCTAATAATACTATTTACATGTATGCTATTAATATTTGTAATTTTGTATTTAGCCAATTTGATGCAACAATAACAGCTGATTCAGCCTCAAACTGAAGTATGAACGAGACCACAGACACAATCCAAAATAGCTCTGAGCTCCAATGAAGTTCAGAGATACCTTGTTTAAGCAGCTTATAGCAAACATATTTTGTAGCATATTGACCAAATTTTGAATTATTGCTATATTCCGTCATACAAGAACTTGGGGCTGAATACATTTTTTGTGATGTCTTTGCATGAAGCTCTTCTATAACTTAGTAATTAGTATGTTGCTATCATGAACTACGATTCGTCTACTCAATGTAGAGATAATCATCACGCTTTTATATCGAATATACACAATTTTCATTATTTTTATGTGGTACCTAAAATAAATAGATAACATTATTTATTTACATCAGTTTCAGCGCAAAAATCAACAGTGCTTTGCAAAATGCAGTGAAGGCAGACATTGAAACGAATTTTCGCGTTCTTTGGTTGCGATAGGGTATTCTTTTATCTTGGTGACATTTAGGTATTTGTATTTTTATAATTCATATATTCTGGCTCTGACTCGCCTCAAATGTTGAACTGAAGAATGATACCAAGTGAACTATGACAAGTAACGCATTTCGCATTTGCATAAGAGAGAAAGCGGAATAAATGAATTGTGAATTTTTATTCTTTCAGATTAACAAATGAGATCTGCGAGGTTAGTGAAATTGTCAATCGTGAATCATCAGAGGAAAAGTAAGAAGTTCAATGCTAATGTAACACTACAGCAAATCATTATTGGATGAACTACTAAGCATATAACTCAAGTTTTAGAGTTGCTTTTTTTCACTGAATATAAATGAAACCTACTCACAGAAACTAAAATGAAGGGATATAATCGACATTTCATATCTGTAGCTTTCAATAATTTGAGTGGTTTCTACATGCTATAGGCTCTACAACTCAGTTGTAGGTATATGCATGAAAGTCGTTGGACTTGTTAACTACAATATTTGCCAAATCAAAGAAACTACCTAGTGACGTTGACGGAACGGTAGATATGAAAAACTGCTACTATGTAGTATGAAAATATAATGTTGTGTCAAAGCGATTCCAGTCCAGAATATATTCAATTTTTAACTGCAAGTCTAAATTTGATAAAGGTAATTAAGTACTTTACCAAAACTCAGTCTTGCACACTGCTGAATAACAGAAGCGCGCACACACACAGCGTAACCTTAACAATTAAATAACAAACAACGATATTAATTGTTTTTCGCGTTTTATACGTTGAAAAAAGGAAGCAAACGACAATCGCGTGACCGATCTTCAACCTGGCCCATTTGTTTGGCACTATCAGCTCCTGCTATTACACAGAGATATTTTTCATTTTATTGAATTTTTTCAATTATTAGATTTTCATAGATTTATTTTCGATTTTTTTTTATAATATTCACTAAAACGGATTTTCTTTCACTTATGTATTAATACTGCATTTTTACAAAATAATATTCATCATCATAAAATATATGATGTATGTACATGATCTGCATTGTTTAGTGTTTTGAAGTTTGTTACTTACTCAGCGTAAGTAGTGCCTCACCCTCTAGAATTTGCTAGGTTTGGTGTCACCGCTCGCCACATTTTAAACAAAATACTTGGTGCTTTTTTTGTTTAACATGCGACTAATGTTTTGTATAATATGCACAACCATTTGCGACTTAACGACGAAAGCGTTTATCATTAATAATTATTCACTAAAGCTGTACACAACAAGTAGTTTAGTTTATATAACAATGAGTCTTTACATGATGGTTTTTCTGGTTTTACAAAAATGGTTCGAATGCATATTATATTGATTCTACGTGGAGGAGCTGCTTCGACTCGAGCGCCACAATTGGGGAAGGGGAGGGGGTCGTTGGCGTGTGAGTGAAAGCAGCCCCTCAATCTACTACTCAGCTACGAAGTCACCCCTTCGGGGAGTCCACTGGAGGTCACTTGGTGTCCCCCAGCGGAACCTCTTCCGGTTGCGCCCTATATGATGCATGTGATATGTAGTCAGTAGTGTGTAGTAGAGTCGAGTTGGCTCGTTCAGTCGGTGACGTTGCTCGGCCCCGGGGGGTCGCTAGCGGGGAGGCTAAGCAAATGTTAAGCTTCTAAGAAGATGAGAGCCGTCGGTTTTGGCTCCATGTTGCTCTTCTTCGCCTCGACGACCAAGAACTCTATGTCTTCTCGATCTCTCCTAGCGAACGATTCGGCGATCAGGCGGGCAACGTCCTGGTGCTGGAGGCCCTCCACCCGGGTGCCGTCCACCTGGAGGATGAGCTGGCCTACTTCCAAGCCGCCCGCGCTGTACGCCGCTCCGTTCTCCTGCAACAGAAGCACATCAAATCATTTTTTAATTTTTCACATCCGTGAAATAGCATTTGGACATTTTCATCGGATTAAGGTTGAAAAACCTAAATAGTCCAGGCAACGGGTATAGGTTCATCCTTGCAAAAGGTTGCGGAAAGTCGAAAATTTGCAGTCGGATACAGTCTGTCCTGATTAACATACTGAGTTTTCGAATTTGGCAAGCAGCCGCTCTGTCCTCCACATCGAAAAGTTTGTGTCGAAAGACCAAGAAAGAACAACTTTTTACCAATTCACTGTTCATCGTCCACCTACCGCAATCCTACCGCAATGTAACCATATGACTCTGGTGAGACCTTTGATAGCATTTGTCGCCACGTCAGTGCCATTTTGGTGGTTGAAAACAAATCATTCCTCTGGTAAACGTCTAGTTTTTCTTTATTTTGAAACGATTTTTCTCTCATGCGAAAATATGACAAACTGACTTTAACACTCAGCTTGATTTCGATCAGCTTATTTCTTCTTGAGCTCGTTGTGGTCTCATAATTTTCTTAATAGCATTTGTTGGCAAGGTGCATTGCAAGAAGTGTTAAGATCGCCAACACGAAATTCACCAATCATTTTTCCAATTGTCGCCATCGACCAGGAGCTGTATAAATAGCTTTTTCCTACGACCACTTACAAAAGTGACCCCTTTCACACGCTATAGTAGGCCCGAAAGTTGTCAATTACGTCAACCTACCTAACCTGTGCATTATAGCCGTGCGTTATTATAACGCACAGTCCATTCGGATCACGAAACAATACGAATTCAAACGACGATTCAATCACAATTTCGAAAAACCGGCTTTCAATACCACTATAACTCTGATTCACAAGCAAACCAACAATAATTCGCACCTACAGGACTGGCCTCAGTCATGTCCTCTCAACCGAAAATATGTGTTTGACATGCTTATATAACCTTATAGCCCAGGCGCCAGGGAGCAAAAATTAGCTCAATAAGGAAATAATTGTTTCCTGGCTGGAAATTAGCTTAAAACAATCTGTGTGGCTTAGGTTTTGACATACTAATTTCCCTCCTTTCGGAAATGTCGGCGTCATGTCGCCATCATCAACAAGAAGTGCACCAGCGTGGTTTTTGCCGGATATCTTGATTCTGGGCCATCTGACAGCAAAAGATGTAAGGAGTCATTTTGAAACCAATGAAATTCCCTACGGAATAGTTTTTAAATGACCTTTCTGCGACTTATGGTTTTTGAGATAGAGCTTCTGGAAACGAGAGGCATTGTCGTAAAAACTCCATGGCCACTTGACTCGAAAAACTAAAATGTCGATGTGACAAAAAAATTTCAAAATAAAATTTCTCGAGAATCCTTCATGCTATAGTTGCGGTGATGGTCTTAAACTCTTTCTCTTGAACCGTTGATTACGAATATAGAGAAGTCAAAAACGTCACAGTGTACATATACAGGGTGTACCGAGGGAATCAAATCAGATCAGAGAAATCTTACATATTTCTTCGATTTAGACTATATGCGACACTCTAAGCACCTAACACGAGTCCAATATCGATATGGATTTGCTCTATAAGCTTCACTTAATACACTAAAGAAGTGGTCAGCTCACAGCTTTACTGTAAAATGTTTTGAAGGCCCTCTGAAATCATCAAAATATTAAAAATGTACAGTACCAAGGAATGTATATAACAGTATATTATATACCAAGGGACCAAAGTGAATTTTTAATTTGAGGATTTGGACCCAAAGGGCCCTCGAGCAACAAACTTCACCCAAGGGATCAAAAATTCACTTTGGTTCCTTGGTATATATTATACTGTTACATACATTTTTTGCTACTGTAAATTTTGATGATTTCAGAGGGCCTCCAAAACATTTTACAGGAAGGCTGTGAGGTGACCACTTCTTAAGTGTATCAAGTGAAGCTTACAGAGCAATGCATATTGATATCGGACTCGTGATAAGTGCTTAGAGTTTCGCATAGGCTAAATCGAAGAAATATGTCAAATTTCTCTGTTCTGGTTTGACTCCCGTAGTACACCCTGTATATGTACAATGTGACGTTTTTGACTTTTCAATATTCATAATCTACGGTTCAAGAGGAAGAGTTTAAGACCATCATCGCAACTATAGCATGAAGTATTCTCGAGTAATCTCATTTTGAAATTTTTCTTGTCACATCGACATTTTAGTTTTTCTAGTCAAGTGGCCATGGAGCTTTCACGACAATGACTCCCGCTTCCAGAAGCTATATCTTGAAGACCATAGGTCGCAGAAAATTGATTGAAAAACCAAACTGTAGGGAATTTCATAGGCTTCAAAATGACTCCTTACATCTTTTGCTGTCAGATGACCCAAAATTAAGATATTCGGCAAAAACCACGCTGGTGCACTTCTTGTTGATGATGGCGACATGACGCCGACATTTCCGAAAAGGGGGAAACTAGTATGTCAAAACCTAAGCTACACAGATCGTTTTAAGCTAGTTTCCAGCCAGGAAACAATTATTTCCTTATTGTTTTCCCTGGCGCCTGGTCTATTATCAAAGGCCTAACCCTAGCGGTGAGATGTGCAAAAATAAAAATCCTACATAATTTTCTTTCAACAACAGTAATTGTAAAGTTACGAATGAACTTCTCACCTACACTTATAAAGCCTCTGTCACACGGTCATTGAAATCATACCTGTCATTGAAAATCTGGGACGAGATCAATGATGAAAACGAGGATGAAAACGAGTATACTTGCGAGTATGCCAGAAATCTGGAATAAAAGTTTCCACACGGTCATCATTGCTCTGCAGGGTGGAAGGTATAATCTGACTGGATCAAGATTAAGTCAAAGATTTGAAATAGAATACGTTTCATCATAATTTTCTGGCATACTTGCGAGTATACTTGCAAGTATACTTGTTTTCATCATTGATTTCGTCCTAGATTTTCTATGACAAGTATGATTTCATTGGTCGTGTGACAGAGGCTTAAATAAAGCAGAACAATTCTTTGGTAGCAATGCAAATGTGACCACAAATAGTCCAGGACCGATTTGAAATGAGGTAGACATCTTTGATATAAAGCTGAGTTTTTGCAGAGACATTCGGAAGCATGTTCTTATTCACCAAAAAAAAGTCCCCAAGTGTCCCGTTGGCGCTAGCTGAGTTATGGGATGAGAACCGCCCCTAAAAGTGACACGGTGCTGGTTTTTCTCATTTTTCTGCCAAACGGTCACTTGCACGTAAAATAAGTATAGGACTCAAAATATTCCTCACTAAATTCTGCATCGAAAAGGTTCTATCAACCACATGCCTAGGTCCCACCCAATTCGCGTAAACAGCAGTTGAAGTGGGGGGTAGTTTCAAGCGCGTCACGAGAAATTTATGTAACGCTGTGTTTCAAGGTAGATATCTGATAAATGGCTGATCTGACAAAAAAACCGTTGTGAACGAAATTGCTCATCATCATGTTCTGCACACGATGCAAGAGTTTTCAATCCCTTTGGAATTATTTTTTTTGGTTATATCACGAAAAAGTGCCCTATATGCAATGCAGAAATTTCAAATAAATTGAAATTTCACAATCGCTTTTGGTCCAAAAAGGCCGCTCTTTGACACTGGTCATCACTGATATATTCTTAGTCAAATAAAAAAAGTCTCCGCCAGTCCTCCCCACATTAACCAAGTTTTGAGGGGGTAAACCACCCTTAAAGTGACTTCTACTGGTTTTTCTCAATTTTCGGCTAAACGGTTGCTCAAATGCAAAATTGGTAGGTGACCGAAAATATTCCTGAGTAAATTTTGCATCGAAAAGGTCGAATACACTATCCAGCTAACTTCCACCCAGCTCTTGCAATCACCGTTCGAAGTTCTACAAGTTCGAAGAGCGCGATTTAGACACCCGCTCCGACGCCGCTTAATAGCGGATATCTCAAAAACGGCTTGTTGTAGAATAAAAATGGAGGAGGTTTAATTTATGGGGCAAAAAATGTTTCATGAGGTGCGGGTAATGATTTTTAGTTTTACGGATGATATGAATGAGTTTCAGCGGTTCCTAAATCGTCTCCCAAATAAGAAAAATCAAAAATTTCCTGGTTATGTGCCTGTTAAACACAGATTTTTTTGTAACTGATCAATATATAAATTTTAAATTGCCCATCGCTGAATTGGCAAAAAATTGTACATCGAATGAAGTTTTGCTCATTTGGCTGGTCTTAACCATTTCTTAACCTAAGCTGTGCAAAACACGTACAAAGTTTAGGGTAATTCCGAACACGCAGAGAAAAACTTGTATAACTCCGTCTATAGAAGCGTGTATCTCAAAACTGGCTGGTTTAACAGAAAAATGCACCAAGAAAGAATTGATAGAGTGGAGTGTCCTCTACAAGAGGCATATCTTGTTTTTTCTCTAATTGAAAATTTCATGAGCTACGCTCGTTTTTCATAAGAATCTCGAAAGAAATAGAGATTTCACGCTGGGTTTTGCATTTTGCCGTTTTACAATGAATTATATATATTTAAAATGTCTAGAACAATAATTTCCATTAAGGGTATCACAAAAGTGGTGACTTGCAATGAAATAATAATAATACTGATAATAATAATAATAGTAATGGTAACAACACAAATTTAAAAAAAAACTGGATTTCTCAAGTCCACCGAGGACAGCATCCATCAAGGCTGTAAAAAACAACGTATTCGAACTGTCATATTGTACACTGATTTATCAAGAATGAGAACAATCATATTTGATTCGAAGGACAATGACGTAAACGTGTTATTGGAAAATCAGTGTAAAAGTAGGTACATCACTCATTCAGCATTCAGCACAGTGCTGGAAGAGCAGTTAGTACTGTGCTGGATGCCGCCTGGAAATAAAGTCAATTTATTATTATTATTATTATTATTATTATTATTATTATGACAATTCAAAGGCGTCTTTTTCTACAGCCTTTGGCTGCTGTACTCGGTAGACTTGAGAAAACCAGTTTTTTTTTTAAATTTGTGTTGTTACCATTACTATCATTATTATTATTAGTATTATTATTATTTCATTGCTAGTCACCACTTTTGTGATACCCTTAATGGAAATTATTGTTCTAGACATTTGAAATATATATAATTCATTGTAAAAGGGCAAAATGCAAAACCCAGCGTGAAATCTCTATTTCCATCGAGATTCTTATGAAAAACCAGCGTAGCTCATGAAATTTTTGAATTAGAGAAAAAACAAGATATGCCTCTTGTAGAGGACACTCCACTCTATCAATTCTTTCTTGGTGAATTTTTCTGTTAAACCAGCCAGTTTTGAGATACACGCTTCTATAGACGGAGTTATACAAGTTTTTCTCTGCGTGTTCGGAATTACCCTAAACTTTGTACGTGTTTTGCACAGCTTAGGTTAAGACCAGCCAAATGAGCAAAACTTTATTCGATGCACAATCCTTCGCCAATTCAGCGATGGGCAATTTAAAATTTATATATCGATCAGTTACAAAAAAATCTGTGTTTAACAGGCACATAACCAGGAAATTTTAAATTTTTATTATTTGGGAGACGATTCAGGAACCGCTGAAACTCATTCATATCATCCGTAAAACTAAAAATCATTACCCGCACCTCATGAAACATATTTTGCCCCATAAATTGAACCTCTTCCATTTTTATTCTACAACAAGCCGTTTTTGAGATATCCGCTATTAAGCGGCGTCGGAGCGGGTGTCTAAATCGCGCTCTTCAAACTTGTAGAACTTCGAACGGTGATTGCAAGAGCTGGGTGGAAGTTTAGTGGGGACGGTACGCGACAAAAATCCCTTGGATACTGCACTTTTGAGTAGAGTTATGAAACTTGGCACATAGTTTCTAGGGACCATAATAAGAAATTTCGCCCGATGTTCCCAAAAAAAATTTCGACGGAATCCATTATATATCCTCCTTTTTCCAAAATGGCGTCCAAATTTTGAAAATTGGCGATTGGTCATACAGTGGCGCGCAAAGTATCAATTCCTAACATTTTGACCATCACGAGTTGGTTTAAGCCACCCCTGACTCGATCCGTCTAATATTTTGGCCATTTGGGCCTTTTTTCCAAAATGGCAGCCAAACTTCGAAAGTTGGAATTTGGTCGTATATTGGCCTGCAAGGTATCAATTCTGGACATTTTGACTATGACAAGTCGATTAAAGCCTACCCCGACTCTACCCAACCTGAATTTTGGTCTCAATATTCAATTATAGTGCTGATTTAGGATTTATTTATTTTTATCTTGAGAAGGGTTGTGAAAAACCCGAGAAAAAACTACTTCTTGGACTTTCTGTGTGTCCAACATGTGAGCAATCCGGAGAGCAGAATCAGTACATTTTTTCGAAGGAATGAAAGGCTCGGGGGGAGTGGCAAAACCTATTTCACGCATGTATAAAACTGTGACAACCATAAAAAACGTAAAAATACATGCCTACATACCAACTGCAAGTTGTTTCAGAAAATTTTCATCAGTGCAGGAAAAATCTGGCATGTTGATTTAAAATAAATCCTTGCAAGGTTTGATTTTTGCATGAGAGAGCGTCCCACTGATGTAGTGCATCTGAGTCGACTGTGCGCTATTTATAAATTTTGCACGTTTGCACAAAATATCAATTCGTAACATTTTGAGTATGACGAGTTGATTCAAGCCACCTCTGACTCGAATCGGTTAATATTTGGGCCATTGAGGCCTTCTTTCCAAAATGGCAGCCAAACCTCGAAAATCGGCAGGTGGTCGTATAGGAGCACACAAGGTATCCATTCCTGGACATTTCGACCATTGCGAGTCGACGAATACCCTTCCCGACTCGACTTGACTCAAATTTTGGCCTCAATCCCCATTTAAAGTCCTATCCTTTTGTCAGTCAAGATCTCGTGGCATCAAAACCGCAAGAAATTTCGAAGTGCAAGTTGTTTGAATATGTTCGGAAAGGGATCGAGATAAGCGGTTTTTGCAGATTCATCCGTCGATAAGAGTAAGTTGTACTTGAAAAGATTTGAGCAGAGGACAATCACAATGTACCTCTTATTGAATACCAACACCAACACACTCTTATCTAGTGTGTCCAAGGCACAAAGATCTCTCCTATGGGTGTAAAGTTTGTCCCATGTGACACATTTTTGGCAAAAAATGTAGGTACAGTGTTAGATTTTTTGCACTTATAGCCGTAAAGTCTCTCATTATTAAAACTAAAACCTGTTCCTGAATCGCAATCATATTTTTCAAGTATCTATGGTAGGACGAATACTATATCTTCGAGAAAAGCATTACAGCTTAAGCGCCTTATGTACATAGTTCTATCCCAACCTTGGTATATGTTAAGTGACAAAACGAGTATAATGCAACATGTAGAAATTGGACCACCTACAGGAATTTTAATTGAAAAAAAAAATTCAAGATAGGTGAGAGTTCTGTTCTACACCAATGTAATAGATAGAGAAAACAGTAGAGAAGAATGTAGGTGAGCGTCTCGCACAATCGCACAAACGCAAACGTGCAAATTTTCAAATAAGTTGCATCCCATATCGGCACACAGTCAACTCAGATGCTCTACATCAGTGGGACGCTCTCTTATGCAGAAAATTAAACCTTGCAAGAATTTATTCCTGATCAACATGCAACATTTCTTCTACACTGATGAAAAGTAGTCTGAAGTTTAATAGGCAGAGAGAAGTCTAACCTCCAAACACCACTGAGAAGCAGCAAATACATGCGATAGAGCGCAGATTCCTCAATCACTGCTATTTCTGGTAATGTAATATGTAACCTGACTTATCTTTTAGCACAAATACAAATTCTGAAACAACTTGCAGTTGATATGTATATACTCTCGACATTTTTCATGGTTTTGACAGTTTAATACATGCGTGAAATAGGTTTTGCCAGTGGGGTGGGGAGCCTTTTATTCCTTCGGAAAAATGTAGTGATTCTGCTCTCCGGATTACTCACATGTTGGACACACAGAAAGTCCAAGAAGTGGTTTTCCCTCGGGTTTTTCACAACCCTTCTCAAGATAAAAAAAAATAAATTCTCAATCAGCACTATAATTGAGTAGGTAGAGGCCAAAATTCAGGTTGGGTAGAGTCGGGGTAGGCTTTAATCGACTTGTCATGGTCAAAATGTCCAGAATTGATACCTTGCAGGCCACTATACGACCAAATTCAAACTTTCGAAGTTTGGCTGCCATTTTGGAAAAAAGGCCCAAATGGTCAAAATATCAGACGGATCGAGTCAGGGGTGGCTTAAATCAACTTGTTATGGTCAAAATGTTAGGAATTGATACTTTGCGCGCCACTGTACGACCAATCGCCAATTTTCAAAATTTGGATGCCATTTTGGAAAAAAGGGCCTATATAACGGATTCCGTCGAGATTTTTTTTGGGAACATCGGGTGAAATTTCTTCTTATGGTCCCTAGAAACTGTGTGCCAAGTTTCATAACTCTACTCAAAAGTGCAGTATCCAAAAGCGTACCGACCCCACTAGTTAGCTGGATAGTGTGTTAGACCTTTTTCGATGCAAAATTCACTCAGGAATATTCTCGGTCACCTACCAATTTTGCATTTGAGCAACCGTTTAGCCGAAAATTGAGAAAAACCAGTTGGAAGTCACTTAAAGGGTGGTTTACCCCCTCAAAACTTGGTTAATGTGGGGAGGACGGGCGGGGACTTTTTTTATTTGACTAAGAATATATCAGTGATGACCAATGTCAAAGAGCGGCCTTTTAGGACCAAAAGCGATTGTGAAATTTCAATTTATTTGAAATTTCTGCATTGCATATAGGGCACTTTTTCGTGATATAACCCAAAAAAAATTCTCCAAAGGGATTGAAAACTCATGCATCGTATGCAGAACATGATGATGAGCAATCTCGTCCACAACGGTTTTTTTGTCAGATCAGCCATTTATCAGATATCTACCTTGAAACACAGCGTTACATAAATTTCTCGTGACGCGCTTGAAACTACCCCCCACTTCAACCGCTGTTTACGCGAATTGGGTGGGACCTAGGCATGTGGTTGATAGAACCTTTTCGATGCAGAATTTAGTGGGGAATATTTTGAGTCCTATACTTATTTTACGTGCAAGTGACCGTTTGGCAGAAAAATAAGAAAAACCAGCACCGTGTCACTTTTAGGGGCGGTTTTCACCCCATAACTCGGCTAGCGCCAACGGGACACTTGGGGACTTTTTTTTGGTGAATAAGAACATGCTTCCGAATGTCTCTGCAAAAACTCAGCTTTATATCAAAGATGTCTACCTCTACCATATAAAATTATCAAACGGTCCTGGACTATTATTTAGCCGCAAGTTTTAATTTTAGTCGTAAGCACAGCGATGCTCATTGGCTGTCATGAACCAGCCTCCTCAGATCAGCCAATAAGCGATGCTACGCTTACGACTAAAATTAAAACTTGCGGCTAAATAAGCTGACTGAACGCACCTTTACCTGCTGCCACAGGCGAGTGGCGTGTGTCCAGCAGGCTCGAGTTCGATTCCTGCGATTCCCCAATTTTTTTTTAAAAAGATCATTTTTTATATTTTGAAAGCAATCAAAATTTGAAAGACTGGTTTTTGATGGGATTCTCGATTTTTTTTTTTTGCAATATTAGGTGTACCGCTCGCTTGTAAGATGCTCAAGCATAACAACAGCCACAGTCAAGCATAACAACAGTCACGGGCAGGCTTGGTCAGAGAATAGCGGTGTTATTCGAGAAAAAATTGAAATATATGAAAAAATATTAGTACAGTGGAAGTCATTTATAACGACGTCGCTTATAACGACAAGTTGCTTATAACGACCAAGTCCTAGGGAATTGGTTGGATTTCCATAGCGACAACGCTTCCAAAGCCCGTGTATAACGTCGTCGGTTATAGCGACGAAGTGGTCCTGCTGAGCCCTAGATCAGGTCGGATATAACGGCGTGCGGACAAGAATCAAGTCACGCTGGCGTGTGTCGAATGTTCCGATTGGTCCAACTTTGTAACCTTTTCAACCTGTCTTCAATAATCTACTAAACAATAAAAAATTACGGATTTATCTGAAAAATAATTCTGATGTATGTATGGATGTGTTATGCTGAGTGCTACGTTTATAAGTTTTATTTACCTGGTTGATTAAAAATTAAAATTGATGTTTCTCTCCTTATCGGCTCGCAATGGCTCTAGGGAGTTGTTGGGCGGAGTTTTTGCCTTTATAAACTGATACAATCATCTGGAAAAGTTACAAATTGGACATTACAAACACCCAGACTTTTTTCGGGAATCGAACCCGGAGCTCTCGCGGCCGCAGGAAGCCAGGGGCAACCACCTGCGCCACGGATCTGTTTACCTGTTCATGTGTTTATTGCTTGTTTTTTCGTAACTTTGTGAGTATATCTCTGAATACCTACGATAAAATGTATGGACAAACTTATGTACTTCACTCCATCATAAAAAAAATTGGACGTATGTAACGACGTCCTTATATAACGACGGGAATTTGGCAGTCCCTTCGTCGTCGTTATAAGCGACTTCCACTGTATTGATAAATCTGGGTGGTCAGAGAAATGGTGTTTTTCGAGAAAAAATTTAAAATTGCGGAAAAAATATAAATTTTTGAAAATTTCAATTTTTGAAAATTTGAAATACAAACACATTTTCTTTATAAACCCATTTGAAATTACCCTTATTTATGTAATTATCATTTATCCACTGGTTTTTATAAATCTATGTCGTAGGAAAAATAGCGTACGTAACTCGCCGTACAGTGTCTTACTTTCATTCGTGTGATTTCTGCACTCGGCTGCGCCTCGTGCATTAACTTACACACTCATGCGTAATGTATCACTTTCCGTACTTGTTACGTAATGTACTAGTACTGTTCTTTGCTTATACAATATGGATCGAAACTCCAAGTGCCCGTGCGGGAATACCAAAAACTAATAGCGTTTTCGAGTCGCCAGAGCCGAGCCGGTTCGGCTCTAAAATCGCTATAACTGATTGGCCAGGAATTTTCGAGAACCAATCAAATCCCCTGATTTTAGAGCCGAACCGGCTCTGCTCTAGCGACTCGAAAACGCTATAAATTCTTCTCAGAGTGCGCGTAAATCTGCAAAGCTGCATCTAAAAACCTGAAAATAGTCGTCACCCACACTACAAAAACCAGAACAATGAGTGACAGACAAACCATTCTAGGTTACTTATTGTTATTTTAATTTTTGTAGCGTTGGTTACTATTTTCAGGTGTTTAGATGCGGTTTTGCAGATTTCCGCGGGCTCTGAGAAATTCACAATTTTTGATACCCCACGTGCATTTCGAGATTCGATCGCACGCTGAATAAACAGAAAACAGTCTAAACTATCAATTTCTGTTGAAATTTCCTGATCGATAGCAATAATGAAAAATTGAATGTTGATTTTGGTGTTGGAATTTCAACATTTCTTGCAGTGAACCTTGTCAACAAATGCTGTTATGAAAATTATGAGACCAGAATGAGCTCAAGAAGAAAAAAGCTGATCGAAATCAACTTAAGTTAGGTCAGTTTGTCGTATTTCCGCATGAGAAAAAATCTTTTTGAAATAAAGAAAAACTAGACGTTTGACGAGGGAGTTATTTGTTTTCCGCGAAGAATGGCACTCACGTGGCAGCAAATGCTAGGAAGGGTTTCACTCTTACTCTTATCAGTCTTATCATATGGTTCCATTACAGTAGGTGAGATGTTAATGAACAGTGGATTGGTGAAAAGTGGTTCTTTTTGGGTCCTTCGGCTTCGGCACCAGTTTTTTTGATGTGAAGGTACAAGCGGCGGCTTGCCGAATTCGAAAAATCAGCATGTTAATCAGGACACAAAACTGTACCAGACCGCAAATTTTTGACTCTCCGCGACCTTCTGCAAGGTAAACCCTATTTTAATGTATAGGTTCAACAGTCAACTTTTAGTGACTACTGTCTGGTCTGACTACTAAAAACGCCCAAGTTTATTGTTTTTTTTTTAATTATAATTAGTGCCAAAAATCGCAAAATTTTCAGAAATCAATACATACATCATCATCAGTAGGAAAAACTAGAGTGAAGGCTTTACTTTGTCCGTGAATCAATTATCGAGAAAGTAGGTACTGTGACGTCGCAAAAGCAACACTTTAAATTACCTACATAAATAACCGTAGCATTGCTATCACGAATGAAGGAACTTTTATTAGATTAAAAAAGGCAGCAACTTGCAAATTAATTATAAAAATGATATTTATACCTACACAGACCCAGCTACTTATAACGAATAATTTAAATATTTTATATGAGGCATAAGATAAAATACAACCAAAACGACATCAACCTTGAAAACAGCGACGGCAGAAATACCAATAAACATCGTCTTCATTTCACATAATTATAAAAATCGAATTAGGTATACGTAGGTTACCCGCGACCATCCGTAATCCTCACTTTTAAATGCAAATTTCACGTTCGCGCTGGGACTGGCCCATGAAAAATCATTCTTATTATTACAACAACCCTACTTTATTGCCGTACTAATCCAATTTGCCTTGGCACGGAGCTTCATTGGAATGAGACGAAATAGACAAACTTGAGAACAACCACCGTACGTACTTACGTACACACAGTGAAGGATAATGATGATAACTATTATAAGCTCCTCGAGCTTCTCGCTGTGCGAGATTTCGAAAAAAAATCAACCTCAAATCACCATGCGGTGCACGGTGATTTCTCACCAATAAACTCCGCCAGGAACTGTCACGATCTTCACTTTGCTGAACGCAAATTCTGTTATTTATTGCAATTAAATCGTGGAAATGCGATAAATACACGTACTTGAAGAATGGTAATTTTTGAAATGGGCTACCTGCATCGGCAACTGGTAATAATAAGCGTGTACGAGCGCATGCAAGAAGTACATTTTCCCACAGATTTGCACAGGATTTTGTTACATTATTGCTGAACACACCACAGCTTGTCATCAAGTCGTCCGCGGGACCACTCATCGCCGGCATACATCCCTTCAAACTTGAGGGTAAGATTACCAATAAAATATTCTTACTGCTTCTGTTATAGGTATGTGATGACACGATCAATCTTTGATTAAACTAGACATTTTTTTGATCAATCAAGTTGCTGTCAGTTCCACAAAGAAGATGATCAGCGATCAAGGCTGATTGCAGTTTAGCTGAACTTTTTTCTGTTGAATGCTAGGCGATTACCCACAAAAAATGCCTGAAATTCCATTATTGAGGGACAAACCAGCATTTCCATTGATCAGTCAGCTACAAATTGACAAACAAAAATCGTGAATCAACTAATCTCGTATTATCTGTTTTGGGGAACCCACGGTTCGACATGTAAGCAGAATGGCGATCTGTTACCTGGTGTAAACTTCAATGACTTTGCTTGGATTCGAACGAACTCAACTTGGCCGACAACTCCAAGATAACTCAAATTGAGAGAGCTCACTTTCTGACATCCTGACGTGAAACTGATCGCCTAGAAGGGATGTTCTTGAAGTTGACATGGTCGACAAAACAAAAATCTGACACCGTCATGAGCAGAAGGATTGAAAACACAATTTTTCAAAGCTACACTATCAATATTTTTGACTCACGTCCATTTATTGTTCCAAAATTATTTTATGAAGAGAAATCTGATCTTTCAGCCAATAGTCCGATGAATTAGCGCCAAAAAAGGAAAAATCTTAGTGGCCTCCAAAAACTTAACAGCCCTGGCGAAAACCCACCAACCAGTAAAGACAATGTCCCTTATCGTTCACAGTGCAAAGGACTCCAAGGAAACCACTATTCCTCACGTATTCTTGAAAATTCTCAGTTTCGCGTACGATGACAAATGTCACATTTCAAATTGCATATATGGACAACTAGCTGTAGCTGCCAAGACGTTACCGTCATGTCGTCATCGTATCGTTTGTACTAATACAACACACTTTTTCCATGGCTCACTCTAGTGTAAAAAGTCGTGAAACTGACTGTACAATGTTTATATGCACACTGTCACTTGAAACTGTCAGAATTGAATAAAAATGACAATATACTCACATTGATATTGATGATCCTTGGTAAAGGATGTTTGGTATTGGCCCCACCTTCAATGGCTATCCCTAGGATCGGTTTCGTTTTCTTCACGGATATCCTCAGGTTACCTTGTTCGTCCAGGGTTACTCTCGGAATCTCCCTCGGACCTTCCGACATTCCGGCCAACCTCTGCATGGACTGATGTCTCCTCATCCCGCCTTCACCTTCCAGCAGAGCTTGATCGTCTTTCATATCGAAACTTCTCGAAAGTTTATGCGCCAGTTCCTGACAAAAAGGATTCCACAATTATTTTTCATTTTTCACCGCTCCCAAGTCCGTTCCCTCAACGAAGAAATGAATTGAAATGACGTGTGGGATGTCGTTTATTATTATCAGTCTCAATCAATAAGAGAAAATGAATAATACTAACAAGCAAAAAAGTGCAGATGTGTTTATAATCAGTTGTTGTTAGGTATAGCACAATAGTGTGACCCGGTTAAGTTGAAAGTGATTATTGTTAATTTGGAAAAATGGTTCAAAAAGGAACAAAAGGGAGTCGTCGAGCTCATGAAGATTATCCGATTCACCTTTTGTGTATAATGACAATAATTGCCTCTAATTTGAGGTATCCTCCAGTTGATTAGGGTCTAACATGTGGGGAGTTATTAAGAGGTATGTGAAGAAGAGATAAAAAGTTTTTGTGCGATAGATAATTCCACACAAACTAATTAAAAAGGTTTAGTCTAATTAAGTAGTCGATTCTCGGAACGAATGTGTGGTCTCGGATTTAATTTCTGTGCGTTGCTTTGAGAGTTGAACTCTTCAACAGGATTTTTTTAAAGTACTGTCATTTCACAAATTTTAGAAAACTAAGCTTTGATAACACCGGCACGCGCATACAGAGTGTTTCAGGTGAAAGTGGCTATAGTGCGTTCAACGTGTGATTCCAGTTGGCTGGGATTCTTGCCACGCGACGCATTTGGAAAGGAGAAATTTGGGAAATCACAGTTCATTAGAATCACACTAGGGTTGAACATAATTTAAACCGACGATTCCGAATTTTGGTTTCAGATAAGATGGCGTTTTTCACGTGGCAGTGTTGTGTGGCAGGCAACCAAAAGGTGATAAAAGGTCGAAGCGCAAAATTTATGGGAAGCAGAAAGTTTTTCATCCACATATCAATAGATTTGAAGAATCTGTGTGGAGTTGATAAATGCAGTAAGTAGATATGCCTACACAAGTGTTTCAAAAGTCAGAGTCACTTTCAAAGTTTAAACCGAAAGTATGACCGGAAAATTACTCGTACTCGTATCTGCAGGTGAAAAAGTCTATCATAGTAATTCTTGGTTAATCCAAAACAAGATAGAATTTCAGGAACAACAGAACGGCTGTGCAATACTTGATGTAATTTCAAAATGTTAATCCTGATACCCACCAGGCTTGGAAGCCCGCATAATACCATTGTCACTTTTTGCCTTGCATCCGTGAGGTATAGGCATGTCAGGCGGCAAAAAGGGCAAAGGAATTATACCTACACGTCATTAGCGTCCGTGGCACACAATTATTTCATTTGTGAAGCGAAACATAATTCGTAGTAAAATATTGCGGGTAATAACGAACTATACATGTGCATTAATTAAATTCGTTCCCACATGGGCGCAGAAAGAGGCCGGGTAGCGAGAGCGAGGCATGTATGTGCATAAGGTAGGTAGGTTCGGTACCTATAGAACATAAACCTTCTCCTCATCCTATTATTATTATTTAATCGTAAATAAGTGAAACGGCTTTTACATCCAACCACGCTCTCGCCACGTACATAAACAAAGCTAAATTATTGTGAATCGAACCACCCTCAATATAAATATTGAAAAAAGACGCATCAGGACTCGAGTTATTCTTGGGTACCTGGCACTTTAGCACTTGAGATACTATTGCAATGTCACTGAGCTTATAAAAGCAGCGGAAAATAGTTGAACTAATAACGTCGTTAAAATGTACCTACTACTTCAAGAGAGACGGGGGACCATTTTGTACATACTTAGGTGGTATCTACTCAGTTTCAGTTTGGTACCTAAAACTCCTCAGAGTAGGTCCTACAGGGTATATTCACGAGAAATGGGACCCCCCAACCAAAACACTTCCCTTTTGAGATATTTTGCAAAATCAAAATTAGTTCTTGATAATTCTGCTCGTGGCTTTCGAATATGTTTATCACAATTTCCTACATCTGACACCCTGTATTCAATCATTGTCGTAGCCTATGTAGTTTTTAATGCTGATCATTACATACAACGCTCTTGATTATTGGGCCTACAAGGATAATAAAAACTCATCTAAATCCCACTGTCTGATAGCAACGTAATATAATGGATGTAAACAACAAAATCTGACAGCTGTCACTTTGGACTTTTTTTTGTGATAATCATCAAAATATCACTCGTGCTCGAGTTTTTCCCAGATAGTTTTGGCAGAACGTCTCCCTCGGGCTGGTTGTTCCTAGATAAATGCCCTCCTCCTAAGGAGTCAGGCATTTATCGCATTATGTATTGTATTAAGTGCAAATTATGATGACACTTGTGGGCTTTCACTCAAAATTAGAAGTAAAATGGAAATAAATTGAATTTTCTTGAGTTGCTTTCCTATTCCCAAAGTGTTTTTTCATTCAACTTGCGGCTCTCAAACCATCTACATTGCTCATAGTCAATGCGTTTTTAGACACCACACAAACCAGATAGATAGGGTGATGTTGTTCCTATACCTTGAGGTCGTTTTCAAAATTTTGAGTCTATCTCCTCCAATTACACAGTGATCTCAAAAATGCAACCTTCTGGTCTGGCATTTATATCTATTTCAATTGTTGGTCGATTTTGGAAAATAAGGACTCTTGTTGAAGCTTAAGACTCAGATGAGAAGGCTCGAGGATCGGAACTGTCTGGAGACGGAAATTTTGAAAAAGCGAAAGAATCAAAAGTGACCAAAATATGAAGCACCCTAGAAATCAGGTTCAGGGAAAGAACTAAATAAAAATCAACTTGCCTTCAAACAGACTTTTATTTCCGAACATTTTGAGGTATTTTCCCATTTTATGCGGGACTCATTTTACAAATTCACTTTTCAGAAAATAATACCGGAACTTCTTCGACTGAAAATGCACGTAACCTAGCTTACCTTCTTATTGTCGAATGTTTTCTTCACATTTAAAGAGATAGGCACCAGTTCTGATCTTCGTAACCCAGGTTACGTCTATTTTTAGGTGAAAAACGTCCAGTATTCTTCGTTGGAAGCATCCATTTCTGATTTGGATTCATTGCCACAATTTTTGCCCCATACAAATGGGAAACACTTGAAATGTCCAGAAATAATGGTCCGTTTGAAGACAAGTTGTTATTTGTTAAGTACCTTCCCTGAACCGGATCTCTAGCAAGTTTGTCATTTCACTCATTTCAGTCACTTTAAATTCAATCCCTTATTCAGAATTTTCATCTAAAGTCAATTCTGACCCTCGATCCTTCTGACCTGAGCCTTTAGCTTCAACAAGAGCCCTCATTTACCAAAATCGGCCAAGAACGAATAAAGCTATTACTGCAAAACTGAAAGGTTACATTTTTGATATCACCCTGTAAATAAAGCAGATAGGCAAAAAAATTTAAGAACGATTCGAGTTATGATCATCACAACACCCCTGAAACACTTGGAGAAAACCAAAAACTATTTTTTGTGAAATGGGACCTGTTCAAACTTTTCCATTTTTGCGGTACCTGATTAAGGGCCCTGTATAATTAATACGAAACATTTGTACCAAAAATAGTCCATGACATATTGTAGTCCAATACGTGAGCTGATTAGAAAACATAAAACGATCCAAAATAGTTTATTTATTCAAAAGTTATGACAATTTGAATGTGACTGTTTTTTTTTTGGTGGACCATTTGAATGGCGAGCACTTTATTTTGAAAAATTGGAAATTTGAGCTGCTAAAAATTGAAATGTTTGACAAGTGACACTTCGTGACTGACGTTCGCCTTATCTTCTAGTAGCGATACATTCGAGGATACATTGGCTGCGTTCATCCGCGATGTAGCGCTAGCCTAGCGCTTACTAATGGTCATGTGATGTTAAGTGATCAGAGATAGGTGCGACTGAACGCGCATTCTTGAAATACCAGTCAGAATTGACAGTTGACTGATATAACTGATTCTTCAATGCCCCTTGTATCGCAGACCTTCTCATACAGGCGGTTCCCTTTGCTCGCAGCTCGTGCGCAGGTCTTCTAACCGGGAGCCGTTTATCGATCGGGCTGGTTGCATGAGCTCGACCAATGACGGCGCCAATATAGGTGAACCTCCGCCCCGATGACCCCAGGTAAATGAGAATGGCTATTCCTACTAGTTTTTTAAACGGGCGTGAACTTTTGCTCTTTTAATTATTAATACACCACCCTTGCAATCTCGTAGCATTCACAGTTCACACACCTCCATAATTTATTCTTCCATACTGCGATTTCTGTCAAAGACGCCAAATTTGACGTTGAGTTTGGTTAACTGAGCGACAACCTATCAAGTGAGCAATAATAGTTTTGCTAGATAAAATGGCGGCCGATGAGTTATCACTCGCTGAGCGCTCTCGCTGATATGTGGCGTTTAGCCGCAGCCGGCTGAGAGCTTAGCAAGCGCTTTGTGCGGATGAACGCAGCCATTGTTTCTATTGGTTAAAAAGCGGTTCCACAAAGTGCTTCTTCTGGACACCGCTTCAAGTATCGAAAAGTGTCCATTGTTAAACCAAAGTAGATTAACATATTAATTACGAGTATTATTTCTATCAATATCGATGGTACAAAGTTTTTTGATGCAACTTGTAAACTTTACGTTGGCTTTCAAGAACTTGTTATTTCAACTACCATGGTAGCGCCCATACGGCATCATATATTGTTCGGGCCTGGTACCGCGATCAGCAGTCCATTTTAAATACACAGTACAATATACAGGGTGGCCCAATGAAAACAGAACAGAGAGGTTTTCGGACATTTCACCTCATTTTTTTAAAGAAAGTTCAGACAGGTCGATTTTTATATCGAAGGGAACATCTGAAATATACATTGGCAAATTTCTATCTTCAGCCCCCTCACCCCTACCCACCTCAACTTCGGAATTTTGAATGACACCATCTACTTTGCCATACATCAAATCAAAGAGAATCAAATCACCTTTCTCAAAAAAATATTTTCAAAAGTTTTAACCCCACCCCTCATCTTCCTAAATTTCTCTGACTGTCCCATTTTCTATTCTCGATCCTTCAATTCTCCTCAATTTAATCAGCGTCATCCTAAATAGCATCTAAGGAGAAAATTTTCGGTGGAGAAAAGTGCTACCCAAATTCACCCCTTTCCTCTCCCCCACCCCAACTTCAAAATTGACCAGACACCACCCTACTTTGTGATACATCACAATAAAGAGAATTGAATTCTCTTCCTGAAAACAATTTTTTTCAAATTTTCAACCCCTCTCCTAATAAATTGAACATTCTGAGTATTTTAGGGGGAAAATGGCTTTTTGAAAAATCTGAAGATATTTTATTTAGGAAGAGAATACTATTCCCTTCAATTTGATGTACCACAAAGTAGGGAGTGTCATTTTAGATTTCAAATGTTGGGGTGGGGAAGTGGAGGGGTGAATTTGGGTGGCACTTTTTACAGAGAAATTTTTTTCCTTCGATGCTGTGCAGGATGACGTTGACTGTACTGAAGAGAATCAAGAGGTCAAGAATATTACATTGGAAACTCAGACAATTTTAGGAAGAAGGGGGGTGGGGTTGGAAGTTATAGAAATATTTTATTCATAAAGAGAATTTAATTCCGGGGAAAAAACAAAGCCAAGGCACCTGATAAAGGTAAAGATAATGTGTGACCCACGAGTTAAAAGTCAATGATGAGTTGAAAGACCATTATAAATAAAATAAAAATTCTCTTTAATTTGATGTATCGCAAAGTGGGTGGTGTCATTTGAAACTTCAAAGTTGGGGTGGGTGGGGGTGAGGGAGCTAAAAATATAAATTCGCCAATGTATGTTTCAGATGTCCCCCTTGGTATAAAAATTGACCTGTCCGAGCTTTTTCCAAAAAAATTAAGTGAAATGCCGGAAAACCCCTCTGTTCTGTTCTCGTTGGGCCACTCTGTATGTTTGTCTGTGTTATTCTTTCCAGATACAGATGACACTTTTTTCTTTGATTATTCAACGTCGGCCTATTTCCACAACGAGGCCAAACACCGACGTCGGTAAAATGCTTTCCCCCACGATACCGGAAATTTTGAGAGGGTAGGGATTTTTAACGACCACCAACGTCGCATGGGGTCGGCACCATCGTTGACATTTCACGTGCCATGCCTTGCATTCAGCAAGCAGTCCAACTAAATCAAGAATCTTGTTTCAAATACGAAAATCTGACTGCCCTCGGTGGGAATCGAACTGCCGACCACTGGTATGGCAATCAGACGCGTTGACCACCACACCACAAGATGTTACAGACAATTCCAGAGGATATTTTGTAGGTTATTGTAACCTCTATCAGAGCGAGGAGTCGTGGTAGTGCCCTGTTGTGTTGTCTGCTAAAATATGCATTGTCTATTTTATAATATATGCTTACTAGAAACTATATTACTATATAGATGGAAAACTGCGTGTACAATACAAGGGAGTTTTGATGTGGAAATTCTGACCTTGAAAACAAAGAACTTTTCGCGATCAATTGTTTCTGTGGTTTTTGTATTCCTTGTGTAGTTGGGTAAGTTTAACATGCATTGAGCAGGTAACTGGACCTGCAGGTATACCGATGAAGTACCGAGCGTTCATAAATTAAATGGATCAAGGGTGCCTATGAATTCAAAAACGTCTGTCGAAACTAGCGTAATCCTTTTGTAATATATTTGTCAAACTTTGACAAACTACGTCCCATTTTATTGATCTTTGATCTGCTATAAGTGCACAAGAATACTTCAAGTTCAAAAATAGTCCTCGATCATGTAGGTTCTGTGCCCTGCCGTGAGAACCACATTTAAAATGTCCCGAAAACGAAAACTGCGACTGGTTTGACAAATTACGATAACCAAAAAATTACAGACATCAAATGAACGATGCTAGTTCCGACAGATGTTTTCAAAGTCACAGGCACCCTTGACCCATTTAATTAATGAACGCTCGGTATAAGTGGAATGCATAACTCTGAATAACCTTATGTTCTATATGTATAGCTTCAGACTTATTTTGGGCCTCTAAGCACGTCTGTAACATCGAAATTTTAGTTCGGATCATTCCGAGGATCATTCATACCGTGGATGTCTGCTATCTTGGAAGATGACCAAACCTCCAAATTGATGATTAATGTAATTATTATTATCAATTAATTTCAAATTATCGGTTTTTATTTTTGAAATTGGTCCAGGGATAAGCCGGCTAGTGGGGGGGGGGTCAATCTTGACGTGACACCCTGTACTATGGGGTATAATTTCTGTAACTGATAGAGTTCCTGAAATAATATAGATCATCTTGTGCTAATGGAGCAGAAGCCTCGACAGAAAAAAAAGAGCCACACTGTAGTGTGCAGTGAGTACTACTGGAGTGGAAATACGTAGGCCCATGCACAAACAGAAACTTGTAGATCACTTCGAAAAACATAATAAAGCAACATTTACATTAATAGCACATTCCATTCGATAGATACGAATTGTTCCAAAATAGGAGGTACAGTACGTTCAACTCTACTGTGATTCTGACTGACTGAGAAATTTTGTTTTCATTAAGTTTCCAAATGTGAAATATAGGAAATCTTCGAAACTTTGCGGTTGGCTGCTCTGGCGATATTCGGCACAATAATTCACGACGAGACACGAAGTCGTCCGACCACTTTTGGAACATATTTTTTTCGTATAGTATTGCCTCTGTAGATAGACGTAACATTTTTGCGGGAGGTGATGTTTGGCGCTTTTTTCTTCATATAATTGGAAAATTGAAATATTCCACGAGCTGTTTTTAATTTTCGCCAATGAAGAATAAAATCAAAGTCTGTATAACATTTGACAATAATTGTCCAAAATATTTTCAACCTCTTGAAGCCAGTTCAACTTTCCTGTGCTTCAAACCAAAGAATACACAAGCCCTTCCTCAAAAAAAAGGGGCCCTATGGATATGGAATCAGCAACTCTTACGCCTGTCCCAGTCGAAAAGACACGCCAAGCCCTGAAGAATTTTTGCCAAAACAAGGATCGCCACGGCGGTCTGTCATGGACAAAAGACTTTACGTGTAATAAACCAAAAAACTCAGCCGCTCAAAGTTGCGTATTAGATCAAAATTGATGTTAGTAGCTTCAATTTGCAATTTGCTTTCGTTTTGGGGCTGGACGGGACGAGTTTTTGCCGGTCCTAAATGGCAATAGCATAAGACAGACGATTTGACGTTTTCCATTACCACATGGACAAACTGAAAGCTTTAGGTCAAAACGCCCTCTGTGCAATCATCCTATTGAGGGCTCGAAAATATTGAATTGGACACTCATGCCCGTATGCACAAACGTGTCATCCAATTTTAGGTCGGTATCAGACATGGGATCAAATATTCAAAAACTAAATAAAATGCAAATCCGATCACTCCAAGGCAAGGCAAGAATATGATGGGAGTACACAATATACCTCTAAGTGATTACTTCAACACTACATAGAACAAACGTAAGGTGACCGTTAGTTTTCTAAGGTATTCAAATACCAAATCCGTTGGAGCTATAATATTCTTCATTCCCATCTCTTTTTTCGTCCTTTGGAGTAATCGCGTTTGGATTTTGCTCCAGTTTTAAATATTTCATTTAATGTTTGGCACCGAACCAAAATTTGATACCAGTTTTGTACCATCCGGCATCAGAGAATTTTAGAACGAAAGGGGCGGGGTTGGAAATTTTGAAAAAATGTTTTCGGAGAGAGTTTCAATTCTCTTCAATTTGATGTACCTACCTAGTAGTACAAGAAAGATAGATTTCAACCTCGGAAAAAATATGGACGTCTTGAAAATTTGATATTTTGTTCAGAATTGAGAGCTCTATAACATATCCAAAATCGCCAAAAATCGCACCCGGGGGTTTTGAGTTATTGGAGGGGGGGTAAAAAATTGCAGCTAAAAATGGAGGGTATGGAACCTGTCAATCCACTGGATGCAAATACATTATAGTTCGACGTCTCATATCCCGTTGATACCATTTTGGCACAAAAAGTGTCTATCATTGTCGGAGGGGAGTAGTGGGGGGCGAAGCTCTGCTAGGTGGTCCATTTTGTTTTTCTGGCCATGTAGAACCGATCACGACAAGTTTGGTATCTTTTCCGACTAAATTCCATCTCCTGAACTCGTATCCGATGTGTAAATTCGGATTAAAACAAGTTTGAACAAGTTAACTTGAGAAAACTTGTTTTTTCTTTGACAGTTTTGACGATTTTTTTTTTCACTGTTGGAGGTGTTCATTTCCAAAAAATTTTCAGGGGCCATTGAATAAAAGTGTATTCTTCTCGAAAATCATCCACTCGATGTATAGTTTTGTTTCTCAAATTACAGAAATCGATTTGAACTTGAGCCAGCGCGGCGCGTCGTCCACTACTGACCAGAACACTACAGCATGCACCTTTAAATGAAAACACCTCAAAGTATTAAAAAAATAACAACTTTTCTTCCAAAATTGGAGGATCTGTGCAGAATTGAATTCCCTATAACATGAACAAAATCGCCTTGAATCGCAATGCAGAATTTTGAGTTATTCGAGGAGGAGGATAACATTTTGGCAAGATTCATACTCTCTGAACTGTTACATCTCCCCTTAAATAACTCAAAACCCTTCAGTGCGATTCATCGAGATTTTGTTTATGTAATAGAAAATTCAATTTTGTACTGATCCTCTAATTTTCTAAGATGAGTCGTTATTTCTTGATTAGTTTGAGGTGTTTACATTTAAAGGTGCATGCTGCAGTATTCTGGTCAGTAGTAGACGACGCGCCGCGCCGGCTCAAGTTCAAATCAATTTTTTCAACTCGAGAAACAAAATTATACATCGAGTGGATGATTCTCGTGCAAAATACACTCCAATCTAATCGCCCCTGAAATATTTTCGAAGATAAACACCTCTAACAGTGAAAAAAAAATTCGTCAAAATTGTCAAAGAAAAAACAAGTTTTCCCAAGTTAACTTGTTTAAACTTGTTTTCATCTACATTTACACATCAAATTCGAGTTCAGGAGATCGAATTTAGTCGGAAAAGATACAAAACTTGTCGTGATCGGTTCTACATGGACAGAAAAACAAAATGAACCACCTGGCAGAGCTTCGCCCCCCCACGACCCCCCTTCATCACTGATCGACACTTTTTTTGGCAGAATGGTATCAGCGGGATATGATGCGTCGGATTATAACGTGTTTGCTTTCAATGGATTGACAGGTCTCATCCTCTCCATTTTAAGTTGCAATTTTTTACCCCCCCCTCCAATAACTCAAAACCCCCGAGTGCGATTTTTGGCGATTTTGGATATGTTGTAGAGCACTCAATTCTGAACAGAATATCAAATTTTCATGACGTCCATATTTATTCCGAGGTTTTGCCGATTTTTTTACTATTTTTCCTGTACTATAGGTATCAAAAAGTGGCTACTATCGTTTGAAATTTTGAAGTTGGAGTGGAGGGAGGTGAAGGGGTCAAAGATAATAATTTGCCAATGCATGTTTCAAATGTCCCCCTCGATATAAAAGTGGACCTGTTTTTGTTTGAAGACATATTTACCAGGAATCGGGAGTTTTTTCGGGTGGTCACTTTTCAAATGATCACTCGGTGCCGATATGAACAATAACGGTCTCACAGTTCTGGTCGTTTTTCATGCATCGCTCTGTTTGTATGCTGTATATCTACTGTTCTTCATGTGTTCAAAAATACCGAGGAAATAGATAAGAGAAAGGTTTTTGTTTTTTGAGTTATTTGTTGAACGTGGAAATTCATAGCATAGGGTAGAACCTTCGCGTGAACACTCTGTATACCTAACAACATTTTATTATCAGAAATTTCCAGCAAATTGAACGTCTCCTTTCGGGGCATTACGTCGATGTGAAAATTGAATCTCGATTAAACTTTCATTGTTATGACCATATCGAACGGGTTGACCGTGGAAGAAAGTCTTGAAAGCCGTGTAGTCGTGCAATAATCGAGGCGATGATGGAGAAAAATTTTCCGCGGTTTCTACCCAGGAGGCTGTGACCGGGTCAATGGAGTGTTATATGGATTGCAAAAATGGATAATCGGAAAATTGGAGTGGCGCACACACTTTCACGAGCTCGACTTTTCTCAACCTATAGATTGCAACTGAAATTAATCTCCGTTTACATGACATACTTGGAAAAAAATATGCTGAAAATAAGAAAGGAGAAGAGACACACTATACAGTAATCTATTTATATACTTCTATTAATTTTTAATTTACTTGGACTTTTTTACTATTGATTTTTAATTGCTCATTTTTGCAAGGCTGTGTAATAAGCTGTGAGCTATAGATAATAATGATCAATCGCCAAATCAAAGGTGAACCGAAACTCATTGAAAAGCGATCATAGTATTTAGGTATTGTAGGTGAAACCTGAAAATGAGAGGTTTCAATGTTACATAAGAAAAGTATGACTAGTCGGGTTGAAGCTTTAAAAAGCATACAAACAATCCGTTAATGAATTGTCGACAGAAATATAATTACAAACTGAATAAACAATACTATTCAGTTGATAGTTCTGCTTGCTTTCAACTCGACTATGTTCATCGAAATAAATGGAAAGAATGAAACAGTTGAAAATTGTAGGTAAAGATATTAGAACTAAACACCCTACAGGTTAACAATCACTAGTGCTACTTATATAAAATCTATTTGAAAATGCACTAAACACTGCACTCCAATTTAACGAACAAGAAGTGACCAAAACACCTAAAATACATGTCATATAAAAAGTGCATCACTAATCTATGTAATGCCCAAAAACTGGGAAACAATTTGAAAAAACATGCCCCATGCTTTTGTGTGGACGATGAAAGTTATTCCTTGATACCACGTGACGGACCTTTGCAAGAAGGAACGCCCCAGTTATTTTTCATGGTGTAGTGTTATTTTACCATGTGAGTATAGTATAAATGTTTTGAAATAGAGGACAATTCACAAAACTACACACTGAGATTATAATACAAAGAGAGATAGAGAGAAAAATTGCCAATAAATTGCCGAAAAATGGGTGCAAAGTATATGAGGTTTCAAAAAAGGGGGGGAGGAGAAGGAAGAGGGAAACCAGGATTTATCGGCGTCGTTTTCATTTCTTATAAACATAAATGACAATCTATAGTGTCTGCAGTTCATAAATCGTAGCCCACCAGCTCTGGTAATGAGCTTGAAGGTCCTATATGTATATCTACTATGCATATTGTATAATATATGGTACTACTTAACTTGTCATTAATAGTGGGTACTACAAATTACATGTACCTAGCATAGAAATTGGAAAGTATCGGCCGATAAATCCTGGGTTCCAGACGGCACACAATCATGACGTCAATAATGCCTTAAAAATCATTTGACAAATGCGTTCCGTGGAGATTCTCTTTATTCTTTGCTTCAAGGTAAATATGGTGGAAGAATGAAAAACTGTGCAAATTGCTATCTACATAAGTGTAAAACAGGCATTATTGAACGTGATATGCGGTGGTTGTTTTTGGTGAGCTGAATCTTCTTCGTTTTTCCCCATAAAAATACTGTATGGGATAAGTATCGAGAAGAATATTATAATAAATTGTGAGCAACAAGACAAAATTATATACTGGTGCCCATAATGTAGGTATGTAAAAAATCTAGAAAAGGCCGCATGCTTTGGAGTGCTCTGAAGGGCCTAACACTTACAAGAGGTCTGCCCCAGTACCAAGACTTGACTTTCTGCGTCCACCCTCCCAAGCTCGACCGCAGACCGCCAAGGTACCCGCTCTGCAAACACATTCCAACAGAACTCAACACATCGTCTTTTGGAGCTTTTTTGGAGTAAACTACTCAATACTTTTTGTATTATTTTCGATGAATACCTGTATAATCTACCTGAATTTATAGTCCTTTTCTCAAGTGTTTATATATTTTTGATCATATCTCAAACTACCTACCTACTCTAACGAGCAAGCGACAGTGATTATTTGAACGTATTTGCAACACGATAGTTGACCCGTGATTATTTCCAAAGTCTTTGATAATTTACAAACAAACATCAAAAACTCAACTTGTTTTTGTAGCTGCACAGATATTTCGAAAATCGTTTCATCGTAGAAGCACAGAATAGCTCTCGGAATAGCTACTGAATAAAGAAACAGCCCGTCCATTTCACAATTTTGAAAAACACTCGGTACTTATTACGCAGTGGAGCATCTTGAAATGCTTCAATCGAGGAATATTATCGATAAATTTTAACAAAACACCTTCAACTGTTTAAAAACAAAAGTTTGTTTTCTTCCTTATCGGCATAGGAGTATCTACACCATAGGAGTTGCTGCATTTATTAAGTTTAGTTGATATACAAGTAAAAAATCCGTTATGATACGCCCGGGAATCGAACCCGAGAGCTCTGCTTGCCAAGCGAACACGCAGTCCACTCGACTAGCGGGCCGTCAACCGTTTAAAAAATATGGTTCATCAAATTTTTATACCAAATAGACAAATGATCATCATCATCATCATCATCCTAACCAAAGGACAAAAAAACATTCTCCTGTGGATCTTGACTCACCTTGGAGTCCTCAGTCTGCCATTAGTTTTTGTGAGGTTACTAATGAATCACCATGCATTTTGGAATTTTGAGTTTTCGTAGCTTCTGCGCAAAGAGGGATTGGGTCGGGTGTTGTTTTTAGTGTGAGTGAAAATGCTTTGGAGAATCCCCATGCTAATGGAAAGGTAGTATTGGTCACGATGCTCATGGCAGTGAGTGAGACGTGGTCAGCATAGCAGTTGATCAAAGGACGCAAATGTCTGTGATGTTACTTGTATATTGCAATGGAACTCCGCCAAATGATCGTGTTTTTTTATACATTTTGGGAGTTTCGGAAATACAACGTTGATTGTGGTATGTTGTTGGTAACGAAGCACATTTTGAGTGAGGTCTGGTAAGTTGAAGCTGATCATAAGACGGATCCATCTAGTTGGAATGAGAGTCTGCCAGATGAAGCCATTTTTTGTGCATTTTGAGAATACCACCTTGATCATGGCGGTTACGCTGGTGACGAAACGCCATGTCAGTGAGTAAGGTCTGGTAAGTGGCGAGTTTTCCGTGTGTAATAGGGTGCACAAAAACTGTAGAATGCAACCCCAAATTCGAAGTTTGTGGGCGCGTTCATGCCAATACTCAATGTAGTGCTACTATTAAGGTATATTCGTATACTACTATAATAAGTAATATAATCGTATAAGTACGAAGATAAAATATAAATATCCCCTTTTTGGAGTTGAAAAAAGTCATTTATTATCATTATTATTATTATTATTATTGGACTCATAATGCGGAAAATCAAAATCAATTTTGTCTATTATTTGACTGTACTTATAGGTACTATATTCCAAACTAAATCTGAAAGTTCCAAAGTGTGATCAAATGAGTTCTTAATTTGGGTAGGCTGTGACCTGACTAAATTCAGGGGTGCGAAGCTGCCTTTGGTGAGGGCACAGCCTGGCTAAATTGAAAATTCATTTGATCGCACGATAGGACTAACTAGAATAACAGTCTACACTAAAATAAAAGTAACAACATGTACGAGTAGATACTACATATTATATTCAAATTCAGTTTACTTCTTACTCATCATCGAATTACTCGAAAAATGAGATGTAGGTATGGTAATCGCAAAAAATGATTTTTTTTCCGTTTTTTGAAATCCGCGTAAGTATGTTGTATCGAAAATTACCGCAAAATGCACTTGTGCAAATTATCGAATAATTCGAATCGGATTGGTTGAAACAACAATAGAAAACTGTCACTTCCATTGTTAGAATGTCAGATTTGACAGATGAATGAAATTTTTGTCGAAATTAACTTTTCCAATTGTGGGACCTGTGATCAACTGGAATAAACTATTTTTGGACCGGACATTTTTCCCAAGGCTCCCCCCCCCAGTTGATCACAGCCAGAAAAATGAATCTCGAAAATAATTAATTTGATTTGATAATTTGATAGAATTGAAATAATGATCTTCAATAATTTTGCAGAGAGGATGCTACGATAAAAAGTCCAGCGACAGAATGGCGGGGATTTTTTTTTCAACTGCTTCAACAACCCTCAAGATATCGTAACTCATTAGCTCTTTGAAGTACGGTGGATTATGAAATGAACCACTTAGTTTTACATTTTTGAGGTACAGTGGTGGAAATTTCATACCATTGTCGGTTCAAAATAAAAAAAAATCAACTCTTCCTTTATTCTCGAAAAATACGGTAAACAAAATTATGGAAATATTTCTTGTTATTTGCTTTTTTCATTTGATCTAAGTTGGATTTTTTTTATAGTTCAGAAATTGAATATATTTCCCTACTGTCAGGAGCACTGTATTAACATCATTATTTTTTTTGCAACTCCAGAAAACAGTGACATGCATGAAGAAGTCCTTTCGTAGTGCATTTGTCATGAAGCCAGGAACTAAGCCTTTTATTCTATTAGGTCCTGATTTCAATGAAGCACGACTTTGTCGCTTTTTTCTAAAAACAAAAATTTTGATGTATGTAGTATTTTGCTCCTGACGGTACCTGAACGAGTTATCAGTTAACCCACTTCTTATGATTTCTGTAATTCTGTACCTACTCAACTTTTAATAGGTACTTCCATTCGAAATGACTGAAAAAGTAGCAAAGCAACCCTATACCTAGGAGCAGGAGCGGACTTGGCTTTCGTGGTGCCCTAGGCATGACTGAATTGGCCGCCCCTTCCCCTTAGAGAGATGTGTTCCAGAGAATTAGTTTGTATTTATATTCTCAGAGCACCAACTGCTATTAATGATAATAAGTGGTTTTTCATCAATAGTTGACACAAATTAACAAAAATTGAACAGAAAAAATTATACGAATGCGATTTTCGTGGAATAAAAAGAAAACCACGTATTTTTTTCCAAGAAGACGATGTCGATGCCGCCCCCTTAGATCTGCCGTCCTAGGCACGTGCCTACTTTGCCTATTGCCAAATCCACCCCTGCCTAGGAGGGTGGTGTGACTGGTGATACAGCAGGATTGGAATTAAATTATGCTGGTCACTTGAAAGATTGACTAAGAGCTCTTGGTGAGGAGCTTTAGAGCTTGGTGATGTCTGACGTGGGATTTGCTGAAATTTTCTATATTTTCTAATTTTATCTTCACGATTTTTACCTCGATTTTCAATATACAGAAATCTTAAGAATCATGCGAATGTCGTATGTATAACATAATATTATAATATTACAACGTTTACACATACGTACGACGTAAGTACCTACATACTGTTCAAGAGCAGTTTTTGTTAGATAATGGCTAGGCCTACCTGTAACTATAAAATGTTGAAAAAATGCAAGAAAAGGTGGCTGCGACTGAATATATTATCTAGTTGACCATGGAAAAATGCTTTTTTGCAATAATTGACACCACCTTTGTTACGGCGACAATATTAAGTACCTGCTCCATAAATGTTTTGTAATGCGAATTATACTTGCTTTTTTTGAATGACGTAATTTGTATACTGAACTGAATTACGTTAGGGAACATTCCAGTGTCGCACTAAAGTTGAACCCAGGAGGCTTAGGCCGGGTCTCTATAATATGATCTTACGCGGTACCAGTACTTGCAGCATAACACGAAGTATAAACAGCTTTTTTTCCGAAGCACAACTGTGCTGCCCTTGGACCAAATTAATAAAGTCTTCTATGTCAATCTGAGGTGAATCACTTTGAGGCCTTATAATGGCCTCTGTATTGAGCACCCGGACCTTCTTGAGACATAGTCTGTAGAGTATATACATGCCGATACCTACTGGTGTTATTGTGTCCCCAGAACTTTCTGTAAATCTGAAGGATGATAGATATCGCTATCCAAAGTTTTTTTTTCAGTAGTATAAATAGCCTGACCGAGTTCGAGTTTAGAGGTTCAATATTACATGAGAAGGCCTTGTCGGGCTTTCAACTACGTTCTAATTTTTTGATGCTTCACCAAGCCAATCAGAGATCATTTTTTTGTACATTTCAGTCTCTTACCTACACTTGGGTTGAAATTTTGTTTGAATGAACAGTACGTTTTCATAAATCGCAAAAAAGTCAAGCAAAAAACCAATTACTAAACTACAAAAACTAATTACATTTCAATGAACAATTTTCATGATAATAATTGAGTATTCAAAAGGGGTTATTGCCGCGAATGATGATGCCATGAATCATGCGATGCGGAATACCGGCGAGTGATCTTTTGAAAACTATCCGTAAACTATCCGTAGTAACTTCCCATTCTTCGTGAATATTTCTTTGAACAAAAAAAAAGGTCGATTTTTATATCGAGGGGCAGGGGGACATGTAAAACATAAATTGATGAATTTAAATTTTTAGCAATGTTTTTCAATTTTCTCAAAATTCGCTTCCACCCACCTCAACTTCGAAATTTCAAATGACACCACCTACTTTGCAAATAATCAAATGAAAGAGGACTAAATTCTTTTTTTTCTGAAAAAAAATCAAAATTTTCAACTTTGTAAATATCTCTGATTATTCATTTCAATATTCTCGACCCCTCAATTTTTTTCAATGCAGTCAACGTCATCCTGCATAGCACCAAGAAAGAAAATTGGGTATCTGTGATGGAAAAAATCTAACCCAAATTCACCCATCGCTCCCTCCACCAAAACTTCAAAATTCAAAATGATACTACCTACTTTGTGATACAGCAGACGAGAGAACTGAATCTAGAAAAATATTTAAAAATTTCTTGAAAATCTCAGAATATCTACTTCAATGGAGAAGGGTAGAATTTTTTTTTTAAATAATTATTGTTTTCAGGAAGGGAATTAAATTCTCTTATTTTCGATGTTTCACAAAGTGTGGGGTGTCTTATCAACTTTTGAAGTTAGGAGTGAGGGCGAGCAAAGGGGTGAATTTGGGTATAGCACCGAAAATTCTCTCTTTCGATGCTATCTAGGATGACGCTATAATAAAGAGAAGTAAGGGGTCTAAAACATTGAATAGAGTATTATACTTTTGAAAAAAAATATATTTTTTCGATGGAATCAGAAACTATATTGAAAAATAACTGACCCGTACTTTTTTATTCAGCCAAAAACCGTATCGTTTGGCCGCAATAAATAAACGAAATTCTTATATTCTGACTATTTCTGACGTCATTTACAAAGGCAGTATAGGCGGTGACTCGCTGTTACGTCAGAACTAGTTGATGTTATTTATTTATTGCGCCCAAACGATACGAATTTTGACTGAATAAAAAAACACGGGTCAATTATTTTTCAATGCAGTTTCCATTTCAATGAAAAATTTTTTTTAGTACGATACTCATTTTGATCCTCAGAGCTCAGAGAATTTTAAGATCAAGGAGTGGGGTTGAAAATTGAAAAAATATTTTTTCAGAAAGAGCATCTAATTAACTTCAATTTGATGTAAATGGCAAGGTAGGCGCTAGGCGGTGTCATTCGAAATTTTGAAGTTAGGGTGGGTAAGGGCGAGGAGGCTGAAGTCAGAAATTCGCCAATCGAGGTTTCAGATGTCACCAGAGGCGTATCTACGGGGGGGCAAGTGGGGCACGTGCCATGGGCGCACTTTGATGTTCAGGGCGCAAATGAGAAGAAAAGATCAAGATGTAAAAAATTAAAAATGAGAAAATGAAATAATGTAGATATTTGAACAGTTGGGCGCAATTCGTGTGAACAATAATTGACAAGCGAAATAGAAATAGTGAAAACTTGTCTTTTTCCACCGCAATGTAGTGCATTGCTGGGTGCGTAGTCTTTCAGCTGCGCATCTCTGGGTCTAGATCTACTACAAGCCTGCTAAATATGCTAACCATAACATGAAATAAGAGACACAAATGCAAACCCATTATTTTCACATTATTTCTACTTGTCAAATTTCCATGTCGATAATGTGGGTATTGCAGGTATCCACTGGTGCCCAACTAGGCTACTAGACGTCGGAGCATGTGTTTCTCGCAAAAACGTCTTTTACGATCAAGTACCGAGTTCTACACCAGTTGGCGTTTTTTAAATGTGAATCGCTTATTCTGAAAAAACCGACTGCGGCGCAATTTCCAAAGTTTCTAATTCAGGGGCGCACTTTTTATGTTTTGCCCTAGGCGCAATTTACCCTAGATACGCCACTGGATGTCACCCTCGATTTAAAAAACGAACTGTTTTTGCTCGAAGAAATCTTCGCTAAGAATCACGAGTTATTATTACGGATGGATAGTTATCATATGATCACCCGCCGGCATAAATAAATAGAACTTTAACACAACAACCGATTCCCTTGCACAATGAAGCCAACCAGAGCCCACCGCCCGCCAAAGGCAAAGCAAATTAATTATTGAATTACTGTCGTTATATAAATCATATTGTTTTGCACGTAGCACCTGTCAAGGTGATGGTGATTGAAACGTTAAAGAAGAATTGGCGCGAAACTCTAGGTAGGTAGGTACCTACCATTATTACAGGTAAAAGTGAAACGTACCGTACCAGCGCGACCGGCGATGATCGTATGAAATACCTCTTCGTCTGTATGCTCTCCTGATGAAAAAGAACCTCATGGTACCATTCTTGGGTACCATCGAGGCCACGAGAACCGAACCAACCGCTTACCATGGGCTTGCGGTCGGACAAAGAGGTTGCGACCACGCGGAAAGAACCCATCTTTCTAGTGGTACCCGAGTGGGCACCGATACCCATGTTGTACCCAAGTATGTTATGTAAAGCGTTACGATGATGGCTGTTATTGTTACTTTTACCAATTACTACCATTACCATCGATTTATGCAAAACTACCATTCCTGTTATTAGCTCCGATTTTGAAAGAATAACGCTACTTGCCTAGAGATTTTACTTGTTAGTCTCATGGTCCCATTAGATTACGTACGTAGGTACCTAAGTACCTAGCATTTAATTTAAACAGTGCCTGACTCTTGCCTGTGTGCCTGAAGCTCCTTTCCAATTCAACTTTATTTACTACAATTTTATGTATTTACTTAGTTAGTAAATCACTAAATTAGCACTAAGAAGCTATTTCCCATGTTATCAACTTCCTAAGCAAACTTTTGTTGAATATCTAATTAATTTGAATGTATGTATTGGATATTAGGTAGATGTTAGGTGTATTAGACGTTTAAGGTTTATTGCCATTTTTTTTAGCAACGTAACTCTTTCGCCTTTATACTACATTTGAGCAAATAATAATTTGAGATCAAAAGCTGTGTGTAAAAAAAAATTAATTTGAAGTTAGTTGTGAAAGAACGTATGTCTGTTGGGTCTATTGTACCCTTTCCCAGACCAGTCGGACTCACTGAGTTGCAATATGATGCCCGGATGTTTGATGGTAGGTCCATCCAAGCACTGAAACTGGGACTGACAAGTACACAGTTGACCTGGATTTTGTCTTCAACCTCCGACGCAAGTGTAGGGTGTAGATGTCCGACACATCCATGCCTTGCTATGGTACGTTTCCGACTTCGTTCGTCTCCCTGACTGCGCCGTCGGTTTCCCTCTACACATTGACGTACTGCCGATTGCAGGCGTGATGCACTCGGGGTTGGCTCATAACTACCGGAGGAGTTTCAACCGGTTTTGAGTCAGATGAGTGGAGTAGTGTACTACACGCCATGCCCTCTTTTTGATGGTTGCTTCCCGAGTTTGGATTGAGCTGATTTTTTCGAACTATGCAAGTTGGGAGCAGTAGGTATCGGATGAGCTTTATAAGCTTATAAACTCTACCAATTTATTGAAATGGATAACCAGTCCATGTCCCCACATCGTGTTCAGTAGTAAGAAGCCTCGCTCAGAAAATCGGATGATGCATATTAAAACAAGGCTTGGAAGAGATATCATCCATTATATAATTCATTCAAGTAAGTTGCAAATGCAAAACTAGAGGTTTCTCGGTCAAAAATAAAGTGACAAGCTGGAGAGGTGGGGGCTATGGCTGATAGCGAACTCATCAAAACGTGGGTCTTGGACTGAGAAAAAAAAATCACATTCGATAATAAGTAATTTGTAGATGTGTAGGTACCGAGGTAGGTACCTTTGTTTATATTTAGTTGACTAATCGTTCTCAGGTGCAATGGGTGTCGAGACAAACTAAATAAGATTTGATTAGAGAAAAAAGAACTCGGTGAGTCAAATCATATGGAAGATATGAAAGATTTAAGAAGAAGTTTTACTGTGTTTTACTGTTGGAGAAGACAAACAACCCCCTTTTATATGAAAGATTGTTGCGATTCTCGCTGGAGACTCCGACTGGTGGACAAACTCGGAAATTCCGATGTAGGTTGAACCGCAAATCCGTGCAATTGACGGAAGAGCCGCTCGATAGCCTAGATTTTTTTAAAGCTCTCCGATTTACATGAGGCAAAATGTTTTGTCATCACACAAAAAGCGACAAGGACCAAAGTCTTCATTGTAATTATGACCTGATAGCAGTGGCGTAGCTAGAAGTGTCCAATGGAGAGGGTCACGACTGAAAAATATGCGAAAATGCGTATAATCTGCTACAAAAAAGCGTCGCATTTGAAAATTTTCCAGGAAATTCGATGGCCAATAAGAAGAGTTTTGACTCCGAAACCCCTCCTCTAGTTACGCCACTGCATGATAGAATAGAATAAAAGGCTTTGTTGCTGGCTGTATGATAAATATGCACATATAAGGACTTCTTCCTGCCACTTTTTCTGGAATGACAAAAAAATTCATGTCCGAAATTCCGTACTCCTAAATGTAGGTACATATTGGCTACTGAAAACTGTTTATGGTTGATCGATCGTTCTTATTCAACGACTTTCGATTAGTGGAAGAATGAATTCGATATGTTGGACCGTTTGGAAGATAACGAGAGCGAGAGCTATATAATAGGCTGTCTGATTTTGATTTCTACATGATTCGAGTGGGCTGTGTTTCTGATCGTCATCGGCTGATCGCGGCCTGAATCGCAGCCCACTCGGATCATGTAGGAATCAGACAGCCGTTCCTATGCCGATACCGAGAAAAAAACAAAAAAAGAGGAAATCACGAGAAAAAGCGATTACACAATAGCCTCCGCTACTCCATATGGCTTCAAGAAAATAATGTTGGGTAAATAAGTGTGGAGATCATGTATGTAGATGTGAAACTTTCGTTTAAATAGTTCTGAAGCAATCTTTGCAATCACCCTGTAGATATAAGTGATTTGATCGTTGCACACTTTGTTCCTTCTTTTTTCAAAAGCCAATTGGCATGCAATAAAATTCGGGCCAGACATAATTTTTGCGCTTTATTGTCGATAACTCGATTGAAAATACACCACACGGAGATGGTCCAAAAAAAAGGCGACATCTGGACATGAAATAATAGTCTAGACTACCCACGTGATATTTCAAGCCTATACATCGAATTCATGCAAGCGCCACGGACATAATTTTGGCAGGATGCGCCCGAAATCTCTGCTAACCCATCAATAGTTCCGCGAAACGCATATTAGCAAGCATCTGCACAATTTATTCGAGAGGTTTGGCTGTGAGTCTGTGACACGTATTGTGACGTGAAAAATACGATTTTGCTATACTCCAATTTACATACTGAGCTAAAGCGTTTTTCTCTCATTTTATTGAAATGTAACTGAAAGGATTGCAAATTTAGGATTTCCACTTTTAAGATTTCTACGCTCGCTCCATTACCCGATTAGACGGTGACGAAGTAGGTTTTCGGTACGGATTGCGTCATTCAGGTGTAAAGCACCTGCGGAAGCATCAAGCAGACAAAAAGCTGCTTCATACAAGTCAATTAGGTACCTTTATTCGAGACTTGGTTTGACATGTAAAGCTCACTGCAATGTTGTGGTTATTCGACATATTGACAATGAAATAGTATTTTATGTTACTAGCGCCGAAAACCGGGCATAACTCTCTTACATGCAGCTCTCGGCCTAGGGCCTCGAGCTGCATTCACGTTCGTTATGCTATGCCGTTTTCAGCGCGAGTATCATACATCGTTTTTCGTGCTGCTTTTAATAAAATTACAAATAAATAAGATCATATCCCAATAATCATTGTAATAAATTTCAAGTTGGTACTTCTGCCATTTATCACCAAGGCACGAGGCATATACTTACTAGATGCAAATTTTTGTGTGTCAAATGTCGATTTGAAAAATTGCGTCCTATGTTTGAATTTTCTTGCTTAAAACCGCCCTCCCCCTCCCCAATTAGAAGGGCCATCCTCAAATAATCCCGAAATCACTGAGCTCTAGTGACGAAACACAGAAAATGGCATACAATAATCACTTTTGAACCTTGGCGCCACAAAACGTCAAAAATCATTCTGCAATTGTACCAACAGCTATTAGAAAAATGACCCTAAGATATCAATTTTGGATATGATTATTTATGATTTCAACTGATTTAAGCCGAAAATTTCAAGCTATAACATTGGAAACGTGGTCTCTCTTGAATTCTGCATGGTTTTGCAAGGTTAGTTTATTTTTCAAGTGTACTTTTTACTTTGCCACTCTAAATCTTTTTCTGATTATTACAGTGCAGGACACCGAGCGCATATTGTCATTTTCGGTTATAGCAGCACGAAAAAACAGTTTCTTGCTGTAATAAGAACAAAAACGATCAATTATTGGTAAAAAAAAAGTTCAACACTTTGGAAAACATGCCAAGATTGCTGATATTCGCTGGAGCCCTCAACTTGACAGTAGGTAAGCCACAAGCCCGAAGACACCCGTACTAATGGCGGAGGAGCCGTCGAGAGATTTCCGGATGGCTCTGGAGTGGACTGGAAGTGGTAGAGGGCTTTTTCAAGATCTCGTAATACGACGGAACTTGGAGATGTACATTATATGTATTTGTTTATTTTTATAATTGACCAATCTTCCTCAAATGCAACCCGATAAAAAGAAATTTGACGCTATAATTACAGTCATTTAATGAGAATAATAATCGCAAAATTGAGATTGATTTCTTTTTGAGATATCATTTTGAGGACAGACTAACAAGTGTCACACATTTTTGTAATGAGCATAGCAAACTGCACAGTCTACTTCAACACCCTGTATATTATGTTATGAGACATAGAAAACTGGTGATGAAGATTTTGGTATACTATGGGAAAACTGTCGTCGAGGACAGTAGATATGAAATAGATAGACACATACTATTCCGCCGACATCTTGACCGTTATATTGAAATCTATTGTTTTTGGTTTCTTGATAGCCACATATATTCAAAATTCAGTTATGATTCAAGATACCAACTTCACTATTTAGCTAATCGAGTCTTACCTATTTTGGCCCTGGCTCGACATATATTGCATTTGAGGATGATCAGTCATAATTATAAACATAAACAAATACATATAATGTACATCTCCAAGCTACCTATTTACTTATTATCAGGGGTGTTATCAACTTATCTCAAAATCCAAAACCTACGTTCCATGAGCTTGCCTACTTCATCAAATTCATTCGAACGCGTGTTACACAGCCTCTTTAAAGGTGAACAAATTTTTTGAGTCATGCTTCCCAATAAACACAACACAAGGTGGGAATGTGAACTGGCTCTTTCTTGATGGCATGTTGCTTCCATCTAGTATACCTCCAGCTCGTCAGTCAGTGTGTAAGGCACTTATAAACCCACCGGCCTGTTTATACGCCCTTGCTACATAAATCACTATTTTGGCTGCGACATTGCTCATTGCAACCAATTTTGTTCCTCATTCTAAAAGAATATAAATAATACGTACAGTGCCACTGGCATGTCATTCCCATCTCATTGGAAACCATTAACTTTTTGCTATTTCTCATCTTCGCAGTCCGCATCATTTTCTTTCACAATGAAAATGCACTCCAGGAGTACTTTCCAGCAATAAATAATTCAAGAGGTCGTAATTTTTGCTTCAATAAGTCGGCTTTTATGTTATTCAATCATCTGATGCGACAGTGCTAGACTACTTTAAAACCTATATTCTCCCTTTTCTCTTTTTAAGCGTAGCCTTCTCCTAGAAAGAAACCTCGTAGTTAATTTCCATCAGTGGAAGAAACTTTTTGAAACGCCAGCGCACCGAATGAGGTTATTCAACGAAATATATGCAATTTCAATCTGAAACGCCTCCTAACTCTATTCGACAACTTCAAAGATGCAGAGCGAAAATTTTTATATGCGTCGACTGAATTTCAAAGCAGCTGGGGCAATTGTTTTGAAAAGCTGCCGGGAACTTTTGCGGGTTCAAAACAAAGATATCTTGGGGCTGATGAAACTGGTTATCGAATTGAGTTAGTTACACTGCAAAGTCCGGATCTGAAATTGGCTGCGAGGTAATATGCCGCACTTTAAATTGAAGATTAAACAATCCATTATCCGCCATTCGAAGCGAGTTGTGCGAGTATCAATTCATAATGGATACAGTTAGCCCGTTGTATGGGTGTTAATTAATTCTAATCCGGGTCTGACCTGATTTCTGATTGTTCGATTAAACATCGGTCGCATGCAAGGAAGTGACACGATCTTATCGGGAGCGGCGAGCGAGGGAAATATGCCCGACGAATTCTCCAAAAATATGCACCCTTGAAAGTTCAAAGTATAACATCAATACAAGACATTTTTAATCCTATCTCGAAACTGTAAAAATTGAATCAACAAAATCATATTCGGGGTGGTTGGGTTTAGTTAGTATCAGGGACTTGAGTTACGATTTTCACTGGAGACTCCGACTCGGAGGTGAGTCACAAACCCGGAGGTTAATGGGGCCGCTTTAGTTTTTGGGGTAAGTGAAAATCTACGGTTCCTTTACTCGCAGCTCAAATTTGTCTTGGAGTCAAGCAGTTTAGGTTTTAGTTCATCAACAGGGAGCTAGCCTCAAAGCTTACGTCTATACTTGCTCCCAGTTCATCACCTCTACAAAAGCTCATGGTTGAAATTTCTTTTTTGGATGTGAAGTGTGATGAAGAAACCGTCGGATTGGCAGCTTGGAAACAACCAGTCGTCGAATTGTCATGTGTGTCGCAGGAGTACCAACGTAACTGAAATTTTCCATAGCTTGCTCTGTTGCAAATGAAGGTGAAATAGATAACAGTAGGTGAGTATAAAAAATTGAAACAAATTGAAATGAAACAAAAACAAAGCAGAGTTGAAGTTCAAATATTCATTTAATTTCGAGACTGGGAGCACAATGTAATAAATGAGTAGATGTGTACTTAATTGTTGTGATAAAGACGCTACATGTAATTCGGATACTTCTATATAAGGAAATTTTTGTTTTAAAAATCTGCAGGAAGTGTAGCAACAAGCACTCTGGTATTTATCGAAAAAAAAAACCAACAGACAAAAAGCGTCGAAGTTCAAGGATTCAATTATATTTAATCTCTCTACAACAATGCTGCACTAAATCATTGTGAGCAAGGGTGTCATAATGTTTACTTCTCATTTCATTCGTGTTGTTCAAAAGGACCGAAATTATTTATGACGCCTCCTGTTCTATTCTTAGTCATATGGTTAATAATTGAGCAGTGGGTGGTCCACGCCCGTTTTACCTTTTTGTCCTTTGAGCAAGAAAAAAGCTTCTTGATGAAGAATAATGGATATTTAGTACACCAGCAGAGCTTGAAAACTGTTGTGGTACCACAATACTTTCCCGACATAAATGACTGACGACTGACGTCAAAAGTCTGTCACTCACCTGCTATCGCTGTCACCTGTGACAAACCTAACCTCAATATCGTGGCTGTCGAGAAGTGAAATCAAAGGCAATCGCGACATAACACCAGCAAATAAACTGCTCGGCACCTGAAGAAATGGGCTCACTTAGACAATTGAGTGAGCCAATCTGGAAATTTCATTCGGTTGTTAAAGAGGTCATTCTTCTGTCAATTGATATGCGTACCTAATTGCGTCAATTTGTTGTCAGTGCTGTTGATTATACATGACACAGGGTGATTTGTAATCTCATGCTTTTACCATTACGTCTGTTGAGCTACACGGGATGAATGGATCATTCAGTATGTATCATTTTCACGTCAGCTTGTAGCCTCATGCCTCAGCAATGCATATAGTTTCAAATTTCGGCTCTGTCATTGTTTTTGACAAATATAATTTTCTCAAGGACATTATTTTCTAGTGTTTTTTCTTCTGCCGTGACTCTTGGCTACACCTGTCAGCCGAAAAAAGTGGAAAAAATAGAGTCCAACTAAAATGGCTTTGACAACATAATGTATACAGGGTGGCCCAACGAAAACAGAACAGAGGGATTTTCGGGCATTTCACATCCTTTTTTCGAAAAAAGCTCAGACAGGTCGATTTTTATATCGAGGGGGACATCTGAAACATACATTGGCAAATTTCTATCTTCAGCCCCCTCACCCCTACCCACTTCAACTTTGGAATTTCAAATGACACCATCTACTTTGCGATACGTCAAAACAAAGAGAATCAAATTCTTTTTTTGAAAAAAATATTTTCAAAATTTTCCACCCCACCCCACATCTTCCTAAATTTCTCTGACTGTCCCATTTTATATCCTCGACCCCTCAATTCTCTTCAATTTAATCAGTGTCATCTTAAATAGCATCTAAGGAGAAAATTTTCGGTGGAGAAAAGTGTTGTAGTGCTAGCGGTACGCAAAAAAAAGTGGCATTTGATGATACAAGCAAGCCACTTCGCATATTTGTTGTCTAAGCCCATTGGAAAAATTTGACCCGCAGTTCCTAAAAATTCATCCCTTAGGACCCGAGATTTGGGGAGAGGGGGGGGAATACTTCAAAAAAATACCAAACTTTTTCATTCAAACCTGCTGATGCGTGTTTGGTGTCAAAACTATATAACTCAGACCTCCTCGATACAATGACAATGTCAAAACTCTCGTGCGGTCACCGGAAGTCGAGTTAAGTCGTCATCTTTGAAAATTAGAGCTGAAGGTCAAAATTACAAAGTGAGCGTCAATTACCCATATGTTGGGTATCGATTCTTAGGTTTTCGGGGTCGCTGAAGACGTATGAAATGAAACAAAAACCATTGGGTACACCGTTCGCCCATATGGTCTACCCATGGGCCCAGAAGTCAGACAAGCGAGAAAAATCCTACAAATTTTCGAAAATAGAAGTGGAATAATAATGTGAAATAGCTCCAGTCTGTACTTGGTGATGATGCTGTATCAGCTGTTCTATATGAGATTCATGATGTCCACCTGTGAGCTGTCAAAAATCCAAAATGGCGCCCATTTAAAACACTCACGGGAATAATTTATCGTGATTTTCATTAGAAAGCTCCTACGTGTCACTAGCTAAGCACATGTTGTTCATCAGTGAACAACGACTAAGAAAGGTCCTTACACTATTGGTGGTATCTTGCATCGTTTAAAAGATATCCGCCGCGAAACTGTTTCGGAACCGTTTTTGGACAATAGATTGAATACTTGAATAGTAAGAAAAACTATGCATGTAGAATTGAAATAACCGACCTAGAGATATTTATTTTGTTATATGTAGTCATGTTTTATAGTTTAGATTGCGTGATCTGTCATTCCTGGTCTATGTATAAAGGGTCATAAATCCAAGATGTCCGCCTCTGTAAGTTAAAAATTTCATACCAACTTTATTGTTGGATTTCGATAAATAATAATTATCTACCGCACCCTGTACATTACTTATATATTTCTAAAGAGTTCCTCACATTTTTATTTCTTCAATAATTTGAGAGATATACCAACTACCTACCTACCTACCTATCTAAAGTAAAAATGTACTTACGTGAAATTTTGATTGAAAAATGACACCTACATGATGAAAACTAATGAAAAAATCTGTCGCTCTGCCACCGTTTTATTCAATAATGTTGCACTGTTGCAGAAAACAGGAGGAAATAGAGTGGCGAAAAAAGATCCAATTACAAAAAATCTAAGAAAATATCTAATGCGTTTGATCCAACACGAAATATTTAAAATACTAAAGGTTACAGTACCTAAGATGTAAATCTAGTATGTCTAATATACAGTAGGTCCAAAATATAAATACAAACCACCGAAAATAGAAAGGGTCACAAGTTTCCTCCTTCTTTTCAGATCCACTGGATCAGGAAATGCTTCTTGACTTGAGTTTCCTCCATTTGTGCTAAGTCCACCAGATAAGAAGCTGCTTTTTGACTCGAGTTTGCTCTTTTTGTTCAAACTTACTAAGCAAGACTTAGTCGACGACTCTAGAGTCTAGACATATCTAGAGGGTCTGAAAAGATAAAGGAAACCTGAATCATTGAGCAATTTTCATCTGGTGGGTCTAGAAAGGAGGAATCTGAGTCAAAAACCAACTCCTTTTGATAGGTTTGGTGAGGAGGCAACTTGAGTCAAAAGCCAGCTCCTCAACTGGTGAGTCAAAAAAAGCAACTTTCTCATTGGTGGATTTGAAGAAAAGGGAGTACCTAAACTCAAAACCATTTATATTTTTGAAATTTTCTACATTGTACGAATTGTGCTATAGATCTTTCGAATTTCAGCTCTTTTGTACTGTCGATTTTTGTACTTAATTTAGATATTTTGCGTTTTGGATCTTTTGCATTTTCGATATTTTGCACTTTGTATCAAATGCATCAACCTATCGTTTGTAGACCTTCCATGTTTGAGTTTTTCCGCTCCCCTCTCCGCTTTTGGACACAGTTAGCATGAAATTTTCTGAATAACCCTACAGCGGCGGACATCTTGGATTTATGACCCTCCATATACCAGGAATGACAGATCACGCAATCTAAACCATAAAACATGACTATATGAAACAAAGCAAATATCTTTAGGACGGTTATTTCAATTCTACATGCAAAGTTTTTCCTACTATTCAAGTATTCAATCTATTGTCCAAAAACGGTTCCAAAACAGTTTCGCGGCGGATATCTTTCAAACGATGCAAGATACCACCAATAGTGCAAGTACCTTTCTTAGTCGTTGTTCACTGATGAACAACATGTGCTTATCTAGTGACACGTAGCAGGTTTCTAAAGAAAATCACGATAAATTATTCCCCTGAGTGTTTTAAATGGGCGCCATTTTGGATTTTTGACAGCTCACAGGTGAACATAATGAATCTCACATAGGACAGCTGATACAGCATCATCACCAAGTACAGACTGGAGCTATTTCACATTATTATTTCACTTCTATTTTCGAAAATTTGTAGGATTTTTCTCGCTTGCCTGACTTCTGGGCCCATGGGTAGACCATATGGGCGAACGGTGTACCCAATCGTTCTTGTTTCATTTCATACGTCCTCAGCGGCCCCGAAAACCTAAGAATCGATACCCAACAATGGGTAATTGACGCTTACTTTGTAATTTTGACCTTCAGCTCTAATTTTCAAAGATGACGATTTAACTCGACTTCCGGTGACCGCACGAGAGTTTTGACATTGTCATTGTATCGAGGAGGTCTGAGTTATATAGTTTTGACACCAAACACGCCTCAGCAGGTTTGGATGAAAAAGTTTGGTATTTTTTTATAGTATTCCCTCCCCCTCCCCAAATCTCGGGTCCTAAGGGATGAATTTTTAGGAACTGCGGATCAAATTTTTCTAATGAGTGTAGACAACAAATTTGCAAAGTGGCTTGCTTGTATCATCAGATGCCACTTTTTGTTAATGATCCTGGTGTACCGCTTGCACTATTGCCTAAATTCACCCCTTTCCTCTCCCCCACCCCAATTTCAAAACTTAACAGACACCACCTACTTTGTGATACATCTGTGTGTTTAGTGTTTAGTCTTGGAAACTGAAACGGCGGATACAGCATCAAAAAAAAGGGGGCTTTCATCATAAGCTTTTTCTCAAAGACGAATAATAAGAGAGATATAGCCCTTCAAAGTTGAAACCAGAAAATCGTTTTCTTTACATAACTTTTCTAATCGTTTGACCGACTTTGTTAAAATTTGGATCAAAGTTCACTAAAACAAATCTCCACTGATCAATAATAACGCATTTTCTCAAGCATTCCTAGAGGCGAGGATGATAGGGGATACCCTTTCTCTTTCCCTCCTATGTCTTACTCCTCTGGTTATTTTCAAGAATCGTTCCAATTTTTGGATTCTACGTTCAATTAAAAAAAGAAGTTACTCTTTCGAACTTTTGATTGAAGGCTTCGTTTACGACTTATTTGGGTTTGAAACTTTGGAAAACATTTCAAAAACGCCACTTTCAAAGGTCTAAAAATTAAAATCCGAAGGAACGCATAATTTCTCAGCTGAAATATTTAGATTTCTCAGAATTTCCAAGTTGATAAACCATCATTTTTTCTGAGAAACGGGAACGCAATGCTTCTTTGCCAAATAGCTTGCACAGAGCTTCTTAGCATATGAAAATACCGGACCTATGGCCGCCTCTCGCCCTTAGCACTTCTTGGCATCTTCATGGCATGCATACTTAATCCTATAGGCATTAGAGCAGAGCACCTCAAACGTGATCAATTGGATTGAGATCAGGAGAGTTGAGCATCCAATTAGTGTTGCCGTCTAGACAAGACAAGACAAGAGTTGCCCTACTCTTGTCTTGTCTTGAAATATCAAGATTTTTTCAAAATTTCAAGACAAGACTCTACTCTTGATGGAAATTTTTCAAGAGTCTAGATAGACTCTTGAAATCAAAATTCTATAAAACCCCCTCTTTCTATAAAAAAACGTGACAGGAATATAAACATCTTTGAGCAAGAAAAATAAAGAAACTGTAAGAAGCAAGGAGCACCCTTCAAATAGAGACTGTGCCCCAATAAAATATTCTACTTGGGTATACTTACGATCAAATTTCAAAACAAAGACTCACTTTTATTCACACTGAAATTTATCATTAGTGTGAGTGCTGCAAGAAAAGGTTGCCACCGCCACCCTTGCTCTGTTAGTAGACGTATTTCTGCAATGGGGTCTTATATAAAATGACAATATACGATTTTATTGCCGTAGGTTGATGGATGATGCCTTAATAAATATAGTCAACTACTGTCCAGTTGAAAAAGTATTCAAAAAAACTGGCACCGCGAAAGGAAATAGAAATTCAGCTCACCGCAGTCCATCTGTTCAAATCGAGTGAGTAAGCAAGCCAAGAACAGTATCAGGTTGCCACATGAATGTCGAGAAAAAGTCAACGAAAAAGTGTCCGTCGAAAAAAAGTTAATCAATCAACTTCAATATTTGCTGTTTAGTGTTCGAAACATTGCTGCTGCACGGAGAAATATAAATAATCGGGCTTAAGGAGGACCCGGAGTTTCCAGATGTCGTGCTGCGGTCGTGGTCCAATATTTTTGTCAAAAATATACCGATTGTTTGAAGACCTGTGTCAGGTTCCCGCTTGTGTCAACCTGACGAGGGCAATGGACTCACTTTACTCAAGTTGTAAGAAGAACACCAGCTCAATCGGTATTTTGTCTTGGTACCTACATTGAAATGATATCTGGCTGCAGCATGTTGTCTGAATCATTTTCCTTTCATTGGCGAGAAACACTCCATTTCGCAGCTACTGACCAAAAACTTCCTTGAAAGTCTTATTGAGCGACCTAATTTCTCAGAAGTTTCAATCCGAGAAGGCGCTGCTATCCTTTGGAGAAGTAGAAATGGAGATGTTGGAGCAGCCCTTGAAAAAAAAATCACTTAGAGGGAACTTTCGCATTGGAAAAACAGTAGAGACATACAGAGTCTGAAGGAGATGTCATGTGAATACACAGGGTGTTGTGTGTTCTACTTGAGGTAGAAAATTGAGCCGCAGTTGAAGAAATCCCCAAAAGTGCCAGGAAAATGTTGCAAAAACTATGATCTTCAATTTTGGAAATATGGAGGGCCAAAAGGTGGTCCTTTGACCCCTTCTACTTTTGTTTTTTTTTCAAGATTTTAGGAGACTCTTACCATCGGACCAAAAAGTAAATTTTTTCAACCTTTGAATGTGTCCTGTAGTTTTAGTTAGTGTACAGGGTGAGTATGAATCGCAAAAATCTATTTTTCCTCGAAAATGGTCGTGGAAGGTTCTAGAGGTTATAAACAAATAGATCTCATATGAAATTGTTTGCATGCATTTTTAAAGAAAACTGGATTTCAAGGATTTACGACGACTCCTGTATGGTAAATGAAATTAAAAAACACATTCAAAATTTCAAAAACATCACTTCTTGGTCTGTTGAGAACAGTTCACTAGAATCTTTCGAAATAACGAAAATAGAGGGGGTCGAAGGACCACCTTTTAACTCTCCATATTTTCAAAAATAAGAAGCCTGAATTTTTTCCAACATTTGTCTGATACTTTTGAAGTATTTCCGTAACTGCGGTTCGATTTTCTACCGAAAAGTTTGCAAACACCTTGTATAATATACCTTTCACCCTTATTGATGTTATTTTATGTTGTCAATAAATTATGTAAAAAATGTCAAAGCAAATCACATATTCAGTAGACATTGAATTCAGAAAACCGTCAACAGAGAGGAATGTAGGTAGTTATCTGATTTTTTCTTCATTTTTTTTTTCAAGAGTCTAATCAAGACTCTTGATCTTGACAGCGCTACTCTTGTCTTGTCTAGAAATTTCAAGACAAGAGTTTCTAGAGGTCTTGTCTAAGTCTTGACGTCTTTTCAAGACAAGAGTCTAGAAAGTCTAACTCTAGACGGCAACACTACATCCAATCCATTCGTGTAATTTGCTGCATTCGAGGTTTGCTGTTGCAAAAATTCATTGATATTCGCCCAATGCCCAACCTCTTCGCATGAAGGCCAGCGCGGGTATCATGCCCAATTATTTTTCCTAAAGAAACCAACCCTGCAGCCTATAAGTAATTCAACAATGATCATTTTGATAATACCTTTCACAACTTCATACATTCCCAAAGAAACCTTAATTTTTCATCCAGAAATGAGGCAACGGGCAAGATTGATATAAGATGTCAAAAACAATAACGTAGCACCGAAATTCAGAACACTCTATGCATATAGCTGAGACATGGGACTACAAGCTGAGATAAAAATAAAATATATCAAGTGACCCATTCATATGTGATTACAAATCATCCTGTATAGACCAAGAGCTAGCAACGTTTTATTTACCTCATAAGCAAAATGCGGTTTGACTTCTGGGGCATGTAGAGATTATGATGGGCTTTCATAAAATCTTTGTCTTATGAAAAACATCCCTTGCTTTCTCACAAGACAAGCAAAGAAATGTGCCATTTGACAGCAGTATTCAACAGCGGATTTTCTGGAGTTCTTAATCGATATGAATATCAATTTTATCAGGAATGGATAGGTTGAACTATCTTTCAACTAAACTGAATGAAAAAGAACACCTAAATGTATTAGAAACTACCAAAAACCAGATTTCCAAGCGGACGGAAGTTGGCACCGGTTTTTCTAGTAGGCGTGATTCGAGAATCGGCCATCAAATGCGATCCAAACAGCTCGGCCTAGCCTACTAGCTTGAATATGCCAGCTGAGAAAGTCGGGTTTTTGGTAGTTTCTAATACATTACGAGATTCGGTCCTATTCAATTTAGTTGAAAGATAGTTCAACCTATCCATTCCTGATAAAATTGATATTTATATCGATTAAGAACACCAGAAAATCCACTGTTGAATACTGCTGTCAAATGGCACATTTCTTTGCTTGTCTTGTGAGAAAGCAAGGGGTGTTTTTCATAAGACAAAGATTTTATGGAAGCCCATCATATCCTCTACATGCTCCAAAAGTCAAACCGCATTTTGCTTATGAGGTAAATAAAACGTTGCTAGCTCTTGGTCTAGTAGGTATAGGTATTCAACATCAATGATGAATTCATGTATAACTAGGCACTGTAAGTAGATATATACCTAAAATGTATGTACCTATATACATTATACAAAATTGCAACTATTTTGTCTCTCTTCGCGTCTGTTTTACGGCTTTTCAATCGGCATTTTGTATTTTTTCACGACCGCCGTCGTTTTGCAGCCAGCTGGGTTATATGGGCAAAAATGTCTAAGCGACGTTTTATGAGCGGCTCTTACTACTATGTTAAGCCTTAAGTTTTATAATGATTTGGTGGCATGTAGCAGTGGCCACTACTGGTGGACGCCAGTCGGTGTGTATTCTCGCTGGCGTGTATCTTGCGCGCACCGTCGAACCAAAGAGAAAATGCCTTTGAAAGATGCGAAGTTGTGATGAGGAGCTGGCCATTTATTGCTCGCTTATTGGTTCTTTTGCACCGACGTCGAGAAAGAAATTATACTTAGGTACACCTAGAGAGAGATACTTCTTGTCAGCTCGGAGACATATTTACGTCCGGCCGTGTCTACTTTATAGTTATTAAAAATGTTCGAGGTCATTAGAGGTATTTTTTACGTTGTAAAAACACCACCACCCATGGGATTTATACTCTGGTGCTCCGCGAAGATACCACCCACGTCAATAAGTTGTGCACGGCGAAAAAAAAACTATACAGTAGGTATACACCCCCCGTGTGCAGTCAGGTGTCTCCTTAATTTGTCAACCAATTTGTACCGAAGAGCATGGATTCGCGAGGAATACATATACATATTTGATTAGGAGCGAGTTCAATGATTTTACTTTCGAAGAATGGCTGGTTTTTCATTGTGTGCGTGTCCCCAGTTTACCTCCAATAAAAAAAGTGAACAAACCTTGAACGATGAAGACAGGCACATTTTGTCTCGTTAAAAGTATCAGACTTTTCGTATTTTTTCATCAGTTCAACTTTTATCTAATTGCTACCACCTGTCGTCGAATCCATCAATGTTTTCCATCGCAGAGGTGCTTCGTCAAGATTAGAGAAAATAATGGTCGTGTTTGGAAAAATCTGTTCCGTTATAAAATAACGGTCTTGATACGATCAAATAAGGTGTGCCAAAAATTGAGAAGAATAGTTAGTACCTACGTACCTATAACATGCCTAAATGATTAAATAAGGTTCCTACATGCAGCTATAGACAGGCTATAATAGGTATGTATGCACATATTTTAAAATCAAGTCCAATTTTCAGGCGAGTTCGTGGCTTATCGCACGTTGAAGTCTCCATGCAGAAAACACTGGGGCACGACATTGGGGCGAATTGCCATGAAAAAAAAAATTTAAGATGGACAAGTTCATTTCCATGGGAAGTAGGTTATTCTTAATTCATATTAAATATTTGATCCCAGTACGACGTATTTGCTATTTACGATACAAGTGTTAAAAGTGACAGGTATTATTTTGTGAGCGGGGACGCTTGCGAAACGAGCGTTAGCGACAGTGCCGTAACTATAGGGCGTGGCGAAGGTGGCATTTGCCACAGGCGCAAAAATTTCAGGGGGGCAAAATTCAGCTTGGATACTTATTAGCACTTATTTTTTTAATTTTTATTTCAAATTTTTACCTGAACCTATATCTACTCCCACCTACAACCCACAACTTCACTGACTTATCAAATAAAAAAAAATCAAAAGCGGTTTCTTTTGAACCCGGGACCTTCGCCTTTGAAAGCGAGGCCGAGTTCACCGTGCTACCGACTGGGTTAAGTTTTGTTTTGTTGTTCAATTTTTATCTTTGTAATCCTATAGGTACTACTAGTATTTTGTAACTTCTTGTTGAAGACTTTTTTGTGTGAGAAGATTATCAATTTGTCTTAATGTTTTTATTTCTGGGTTGGGAAGCTCGACTGCAAAAAAATGGACGGCCGGGAGTTTAAAAAAATTTTCTAGGAGCCGAATGAGTTCATTATTGTTTCACCTATTTTTCATGAAAGATCGAGTGAAAGATTTTAAAAATATGATAATCATCTTATTGGCCATTTTTTAATTTTTTTTATAGATAATTGTGCTCCCAGTGTGGCCAAAAATCTGGTGGGGGAGGAAATGGAAGCTTCCAGCTTAAATTTGATATTATTATTAGCATTATCATTGATAATTGGGAAAATTTTCGCCTGCGGCGCTCTAGCGGGGCCTGGCTCCTTGAAATGTTTACTACCTTGGGGCGCACAATTGCTACATTGCCACAGGCGCCAACAAGCCTAGTTACGGCACTGGTTAGCGAGTAGAGCAACCCCGCGAACAAAATAAGACACTTTTAACGCGTGTATCGTACAAGATTTTATCTACCATGGTCTTTGAAATGTTTGGTAAATGTCAGAATTTATTGAAAATATGACAGGAACGCGCAGAATCATCATTTTTTCACGTCGCCCATGACGACGTGGTAAAAGTGACGGGTATTATTTAACGCTTGTAGATAAAAATACTTACATTACTGGTCAAAACTGAATATGATACTTATTACCTATATCCGGAGAAGGTAAAGTGTCAGGAAGGAGCATTAGGCTCTGGCTAGCCAAAAAAAGTGCGACGGAAGTCGCTCCTTTTAAGAGCCAAATTGCCAATAGCAACCCGAATGTGTTTGGAAGTGTCAAAGTACTCAAATCTGACACAAAAGTCAGCACAAATTTCGAAATTTGAACAGAACTGCGTTCAAAAGTGTTTAAATGGTCGAATGGTCACCTGCTCAGCCTGCGGGTACTCGAGAACCCCATGTGACAAAGAACTTTTGCACCAGTAACTACATTTTATATGATTTTATTCCTATTGAGTTGGATTGAAGTTTTGGATTTCAATTTTGACGTGTTTTGTCACATTTGCATAGGCGTAGAGTGGGATGTTTTAAACCATTTTTGAAGTTATCGTAATAAATATTAATGCAGCAATGTAGCTATAGGTAAAGTTTCAATTATAGATGTTTTAGCTTTCCTGAGGAATCACCATGTAAGGAGTGGATCACTTTTATGAACAGAACAGTGTGGACTCCAACGCACACGAGTGTCTTGTGCTCAGAACACTTTGGAAATGGGTAGCTGAATCACTCAACGAAATCCTTCTGAAAGGTGCTGTAGAACCAGTAGACACAAATAAAACGACTGAAATATGTACGTATTCTGTCTTCAGATTTCAAAACTGATATCAACATTCCTGAGTGACTTTCGTGAAAACTGTTGTAGGTGAGGACATTCAATCCTGCTCATGTACCACTGGCTAACAAGTCCATAGCTAATAAACAAGAAATTTTGGGAGAGCGATCGTCTAAAAAAAAAAGCAGAGATTGGATTCAGTTGGTGGTCATTGCAAACCAGGTTCATTTGGTGGGTGTCTCTTTGATATGCAAAAAATACTGTAATAATATGGTGAAAAATTGGATTCCTTCCATCGATGCTCCAAGAACGTTCAAAATGTTCAGCGAACATTGGTGAACTGTACGGTGTTACTAGTGGTACCTTCAAGTGACTATAGTTACCTAAACTTCTACTGGAAGTCTCAGCAGCTGTTTCAAGCTATAGTAATCTATTTAGTTTTTTTTTACAGAATCAACCGTTTTTTGCTAAACGAACTAAACACTTGAGAAATTAATGGCTGAACTTTATTGACAGGTGGTGGGCCCTCTTCGTTGTTCAGTCTTCCTCACACCGAATGTGATCCTCGACCTTCAACTTCGGAAGACAGTCAAATAAGAAAATCTGCCAATTGCAAGTGAAATATGTTCTCATTAAAAAGAGAATTCGAGCACTGAAAAAAAAGGTTTGGTGGCAAAAGAAAATTTTGTCACTCAACGTAATCATAAAAGGAGTTGAAGAAAGAAAAAATTGTGCAGAAAGAGCATGAGAGTATAATTTTAGAACAGTATGGGGAAAATGAGGATTCGCTTTCGCTTGACGCAATTTTTATTGAAACCATAAAATGTGTTTATACTTGAAAGTATTTGTGACGTTCACCTCAAAACTCAAATTCATTTCATTCGCAAAAATTTTGTTAAGGAGGAAAACAAGTACATATACAAAATTGATTTTGTTCGAAGAACAATAAAAAATGTGAATTTATTTTACTGTCGTTTCTTTGATCTTTTACTTATTTTATGGTGATGAAGTATGTCTGTAAATACCTATAATACTATAGTACTATACTATACCTATAGCTGTGACCTATAGAACCTATCTGATATAAAAACCAATTTTTGGTTTAGTTTTGCCCCCCATCTTTTCTTATTGACGGCACGTCACTGATTTGTTTGACAGTTTCCAGGAAGTGTCTATATCAGCCGTGTCATAATGTTAGAGCCGTTTCCATGGGCACAAGAGCCATCCCGGTCGCACGCAATTTTACATAATGCTCCTTCCTTACACTTTACCTTCTCCGCCTATATCCCGTTCACTCTTTATTTTCAGTGGAATGACTTTTTGGAAAAAAAATAAAGTGACAAGCTGGAGCGCTGGGGAGAATACGACTAATGGCCGCTAATAGTTTCACTCCAAAACTTTGCAGGTGCCCATCAGCCGTAGCCCCTCAGCTTGTCGCTTTATTTTTGATTGAAAAAGTCAATCTGCTGAACATAAAAAGTAAACGGGATATCGGTACCTATTATGGCAATCTGCGGGACACATTTATCATGCCATCTACACCACATCTGGGGACATGTAACCGCATAGACTGATAAGGTTATCTATTATCTAAATAGCTGTATTACTCTACACTCTACACCAATTTCTTGTACAACTTCTTGTACAATCTGTCAGTTGAACAATCAAGTTCATTGTTTTTTGACACTATTTTGGAAGGTTGTACAAGAAATTGAGTAGTGTTATACAGCTATCGAAAGATGCAACATGTATATGAAAATGAACAACATTATTACTCTTGTCATTTATAGATACAGCGATACATCAATAGGGTCCTTGCACGATTTTTTTATTGCCTCCAATGATGCTTTGGTAGCCAAATAGCACCACAGACTGAACGGTTTTTCGAAATTTCTTGATACAATATTTTATTTTTCAAATTTAAAACACCAAAACTGTAAGGCACAGGGGCGGACTGCATGTAATTGGCCCCGGGGCGGGGGCTAATAAATTAAATGTAAACAATTATCCGTCAAGAAAAGGCCAGTGAAGTAAACTGCCGACTAAAACTAAGTCGGAATTTTGGAATCATGTAAAGTGTAAACTGTTCACACAACTGTTCATCTATTAAGTGTTCACGTCAAAAAAATAATAAATTACAAATGTTGAAGGCGGCGGAATTGGTACCATATAGGTTCGGTACAAGATGCAGCAGGAATCTTCTCTCTTTTGATTCCATGCAAGAAGAAATGGACGGGGCTAACCAAGAATTTTTTAAGGCACAAATCAATAACCAAAAACAACTAAATATAACATTAACATTCCATAATCATTAGATATTGCATAATGAATTATTGATTCATCAATTAAGACATTCCTGCCATTTGAGCTTTTGGCCCCCAAGTGATCCCGTAAAACATTCAAAACAAAAGCTCAAATACTTAATGGAAATTCGGTGCTCAGTGCTTATTAGGACTTGCATGCATGCATAAGAAGATAGAGGGTACAATTTTCAAAGATAATGCGACGCAGACATTTTTTGCATTTTTACACTTCAATGTAATGAAAGCGAAAATCAAAAGGACACGGGGCCAACGCCAAATGATGGAAATTGAAACAAGAGGCTTTAGGGATGTTCACTTTTTTTCGACTTGAATGCACAAAAGAAACGGGGCCAACAACCATTATTTTATAAAAAAAAAGAAACAAATTTGGCCCCGTCGATGTAAGTGGCCCCGGGGGCGATCGCCCCCTAGCCCCCCTGTTCAGTCCGCCCCTGGTTAGGCATGCAACTTCCATGCACCAATGTGTCAGCTGCGGGATGATGTCATCGTGCTCCGGGCTGAGGCTACTTGATTCTACACTAACAGATTGCGACTACGAATTTTAAATGTTTGTCATATCTCACTGTCACCATCTCAGACGTGTGTGGGGCTGACGTTCAATTCAGGTTGAAAAGCGCGCAGCACGAGCTTGGGGATGACCCTGACACGTAAGCAAGGGCGACGGCGCTGTTCGCGACTCCAAAATTAAAATAGGTCTGTAAAATAATGGAGATTTGAATTTTCGCGGGATTTCAGGGCGCAGGGCTGCAACCTCGCAAAAAAAAACTTGCAAACGAAAACAGAACTTTCGGGTTGACGTCATCGTGGTCATACAAGGTCATTGTAGAAGCAATCGCGTTTTTAGCGCGAAAAAAAAATCAAACTCTGATCTTCATTTAGGATGGACCAATTTTTTTTCAATTTTTTTTGGGCGGAAATTATTGTGGATAACGTTTCAAATAATTTTATGAAGTAATCGTCTCAATATAAAATTCATGCAAGGACTCTATTATCAGATAGTCCAGTAAAATAAGGATTTAAATTGAAACTAATTAGGGAGTCGATTGAAAAATATGGCAACGTAGAGAATGGGAAACTAAATGGTAAAAAATTTAAGTTGAATTTCCAACCGTCCTGGGGCTGGGGACCATGACGGTGGGAAAAAAATTAACAAAGAACAAGATAGTGAAACTTGTGCCGCGGGTCTTACTTCTGGAATGGTAAGAGGAGACAAGGTGTTTAAGCGATGTTAGCAAAAACGTCAACTGTGAGTAGATCTACTTAGTTGAAATATGACGGAAACTTATACATATACCATTTTGCAAAGTTCGGCCCAAAGACTAAGATACAGCCCTTCAAAGTTTCTTTGTTTGAAGTTTCTACACTGCCTCTAAGTGACGATGCGTTTTCAGAAGCCAAACAAACCTGATGGCAACTTTTGTGGTGGCAATAAACATATCTTGCTCAACAGAATTATACTTCCCTGACTCACCACTCAACAAAGAGGGAAAGTATTGCGAACGCGCTAAAAAAATGTCTCGAGATTTCGACGGATACCTATATCCGTTTTGAGGTCTCCTATGACTATTGAGACCATTTCCAGAATGATCTTTGTCCTACGACAGATCTGTCCTATATCTACGAGTATAGTAATAATGGAAACAATAAACTGAGTATCACTGACTAAGTACAGGTAACAGGGATGAGTTCATCACCTCAGAGCGCCGACTGCTTGAATGTATTGGTTTTGTTTTGCTTTTTTTTCTCTGTTCCTATTTCTCCTGTCAATTATTGCTCACACGAATTGCGTTCAACGGCTCATGTTACCTACATAATGATGCTGACTTAAAAAAATTTGGCTTTTGATTTTTTTCTTATATTTTTGTTATTTTTTTCGCATTTTCTCCATATAATAATAAATATATGTATTATTTTTTCACATATTCATCTTTTCCTCTCATTTGCGCCCTGAGGAACGAAGTGCGCCCATAGCACATGCCCTATACATTCACATTCCGTAAACTGCAATGCAAACTTTGACATGCGGTCAGCGTGAGCCCCACGAATATTCATTTTAGGTGCAGACATGCTAGGAATGAAAGTTAAAGAAAAATTGACATAATTTTTCGAGGGAAAATTTGTAATTCGGACCTACGGTTTCCTAGTTTTTATCTCTGGAAAAATTGCTAATTTTCCAACTTTTTATCCTGTGAACAGATTTCCACCAATTTTTTCTCAACAAGAAGTAACGACTCTTGAACATTTCCTTTTAAATTTTCTGGAAATTTTCCTGTTGAGCTTCGAAATTTCGAGGACTTCAGAAGCCTGTAAAAGTTCATCAGGATTTTTTTCCAATATTTTGTATGACCGCAAAGAATAAAACATATAGGCAGAAACTAAGCAGGGGAAAAGACAAGATAAGCAGTTTTAAGATGTGCTCAAAATTTTAACGACAGCTAATGAAGGTGCCAAATTCGTCCGGCGCGCACACAGCCTATTCCCACGCCTTCTTGACATCCTGATAAATCCCCATAGTTGTAAATCACCGATAAGTGATCGTAAAATGCGCTTTTATTTTCGTTATTTCCACTTTAATTAACATTTCCCTTACGTATACATACACATACATCCACTTTGACTATAAATCCCAATTATTTTTATAAGTATCGAAAAATCAAGCCTAATGAAGCGAAATTTTAACGCCACTTAACGAGTGCGTGCATGTAAGGACGCGAGCACGTAAAATTGGATTAATATTTATGTGAGACGTGTCCGGCGTAATCACTCAACGTATAAATCTGGTTTAATTAGAAGAGCAGTACTTCTTGTTGCGTACCTCACACTTCATCCACTCTTTTTCAATTAAAGTCGAATGCTACGAAATGCATCAGGTATTCTCAAATCAAGATAGATATCTTTCATCTGAAATTTGCAAGTTGTAAAAGTTACTTATCAATTTCCAAGTGACGCCAAAGGTGCGAAAACTGTCAACAGATAATTTCGAATTGAATTTTCCAAAAAGCTTTTGCCAATGCAGCGTGATCCCAGTACAGCGTGATTCATAAATCATTACACCGAATATGAAGAAAGTCTCCATGAATACGGAACTGATTTTTTACCTCTGAGACGTATAGTTTTGGAAGTTACGGTGCTTGAAAATTTGGAGACACCATTGTTTTGTATTATTGGTGAACTTGAAAGTGTGATGAATAGTTTTTTCACCTGCACTGTCATTGCTGTGTTGATAAATTCTGATCTGACAAATTCAGTGACTTTACCAAAATAATGAAATGATGGGTATAGACAATACAAATAGAGAAGACCATAATGTTATCACCACCGTCGCGTCGTCACGGATATTGGGGCATCAAAAATCAGCCAACCTTTTTTTGAATGATGGATTCACCTGGTTCCTACGCAACCGTAAAAATCCGTGACGACATGTGTCTTTTCTATTTGTATTGTCTATACAGTTGCGGCCTCATAAAAGTTTACACCGATGACAATCGTATGGCCATGCTCATTCAAAATTACGTCAAAATTTAATTAGCATGGCCACTCGATCGCCGTCGGTGTTTAAACTTTTATGAGGCCGCAACTTTACTTGTTAGGTTGGGGATGGGCTGGGGGCAATTTATCGGATAATCGATTCAAATTTATTTTCATGGAAAAAAATAGAAATCGAATCGAAACAAATTGGACTTTTTCGACCTATTTTTTCAAATCTTCTGATTTGAGCAGATCGTCAGTTTGGAAAAGCAACATACGAAACAATTTTATTATTGTACTCAATTTGATCTGTAGAGAATCGGCTGAAGTAACCGGAAAAAATATCAAACAAAATAACGACGTTTATTTTTGAAGGTATAAGGTCGAAGGGTTTAAGGTTTCCGCCTCCCTGTATTTTCGTTATTCAAAGTGACTTAGAGCAACTGTTTGTGACGGACTAGTCAGTAAAAATCATCTAACACTGACCTCGGGTTCCACCAAACTTTTATCAACGCGATAACTTTATCACTCTGATAGTATCTAAGCAACTGGTCATCCTATTGGCTGGTGCATAGCAACTATCAGCGTGATAGATTTAATCTGCTCCAAGGACGTCTATACTAACTGGACAAGGAGCTTGGCCGGTTTTGACGTAAAAAGGTGAAGCTGAAATTTGACAATCCCGACGGGCAAAGTGTCACCCGTAACCATAGTGACGTTCAATCGTAGCACACCAGAGCACACTCGAAACTGTCGTTCAGAAGTTTGCTGCCAGACAATTAGTCAATCACTTGCAACAAAAAGTATGTTATGTAGCGGGGTCCGCTTGTTGTGAACACTATTGGGCTTGCGCGGCAGAATTAACGATAATTCGCCACGGAGAATACTTAATATTCGCCATGGATGCACAAGAGGCTGGCGGCGTCCGTCACGAATGTCACGATGACAATCCCGACGGGCACAGTGTCGATCAAGCGTCAAGATGGCGGCGAAGTTTCTTATCCAGCTAGTAGTATAGACATCCTTGATTTGCTCTTAAAATTTTGGTGGAACCCGAGGTAAGTGTGCACTGAATTTGTTTACTATACTTACAGGGTGAGTGATAAATCACAAAGATCCAGTATTCTTCATCAATGTCTGTGAAATATTCCTTGATCCCTGAAGTATTCTAACACGGTATGACTCTGCTCGTTTCCATAGAATTTTTTTGTTGCGCTTGAGAAGGAAAATGCATTTTTGAGATTTGTGAATCACCCGTTCATTGAATAGAAGAAGTTCAGTGCACTATTATTAGTGGTTGATATTTTCCACTGATTAGTCTATCTTACACAATTTTCCAAAAGCACATTCAATAACAAAAATAGGGGGAGCGGGAAATTCTACCCTTCGACAACCCATTTCTCAAAAAAAAATTTTTACATTGTTTTGACTGTAGTCCATAAATCTATACATCGCTCACGACTCGGAACGCGATACCTTTGACTATACAGGGTGTTTTAGCGATGAGAGCAAAAAATCAGCTGTGGGTAGATCTCGTCAAAATATGACGAAAACCTGTACATATACCATTTTGCAAAGTTCGGTCTAATAACGAAGATACAGTCCTTCAAAGTTGACTTTTTTCGGATTTCAAAAATTTGTAGCTCAGTGACGTTTCACCAAAATAACTTAAATTCAGCATTGAGTGATTTTTCGAAACTATCTACCGACCTGCAAAATTTTGAAAGAATCCAACCATAGGTGTAGGAGCTATGAGGGTCAATAATTTAGAAGCATCCGAACAAAATTTGACTCAGGGCGACCCCTTATGAATTCTACGCCACTGATTGGATTCTTTCAAAATTTGGCAGGTTGATAGATAATTACGACAAAGCAGCTTATGCAAAATTGAAGCTAAGTTTGTCGGAACGTTCCTGAGTTACAAATTTTAAAAATGCAAAAAAATGAAGTTTCAAGGACTGTATCTCCGTCATTAGGCCGAACTTTGCAAAATAGTACTTATACATATAGCTTTTCGTCATATTTTGACGAGATCTACTTACAGTCGAATTTTTTGCTATCATCGCTGAAACACCGTGTATAATGCGTTTGATAATTTGTTAATATTATTTCGTTATACATACAGGCTGGTCCAACGAAAACGGAACAGAGGGGTTTTAGGTCATTTCACCTTATTTTTTTGAAAAAAGCTCGGACAGGTCGATTTTTATACCAAGAGGGACATCTGAAACATACATTGGCGAATTTCCATCTTTAGCCCCCTCACCCCCGCCCACCCCAACTTCGAAGTTTCAAATGACACCACCCACCTTGCGATACATCAAATTAAAGGGAATTAAATTCTCTTTCTGGATAAAATATTTCTATAACTTCTAACCCCACTACCCTTCTTCCTAAAATTGCCTGAGTTTCCAATGTAAATATAATATTATACAACTCCATTTTGAGCACTATGGATCCCTTTATCAATGTAATATTCCTCACCTCTTAATTCTCTTCAGTACAGTCAACGTCATCTTGCACGGCATCGAGGGAGAAAATTTTCCGTGTAAAAAGTGCCACCCAAATTCACCCCTCACTCCCCCACCCCAACTTCAAAATCTAAAATGACACTTCCTACTTTGTGATACATCAAATCAAAGGGAATTGAATTCTCTTCCTAAATTATAATATTTTCAGAATTTTCAAAAAGCAATTTTCCCCCTCAAATAGTTAGAATGTTCAATTCATCAGGGGAGGGGTTGAAAATTAAAAAAAAATTGTTTTCAGAAAGAGAAATCAATTCTCTCCAATTCGATGTATCACAAAGTAGGTGGTGTCTGTTAAATTTTGAAGTTGGGGTGGGGGAGAGGAGAGGGGTGAATTTAGATAGCACTTTTCTCCACCGAAAATTTTCTCCTTAGATGCTATTGGATGACGTTGATTGAATTGAAGAGAATTGAAGGATCGAGAATAGAAAATGGGACAGTCAGAGAAACATAGGAAGATGGGGGGTGGGGTTAAAAATTTTGAAAATATTTTTTTCAGAAAGGTAATTTGATTCTCTTTCATTTGATGTATCGCAAAGCAGATGGTGTCATTCGAAATTCTGAAATTGAGGTGGGTAGGGGTGAGGGGGCTGAAGATAGAAATTTGCCAATGTATGTTTCCAATGGCCTGTAAAAATCGGCCTGTTACAGCTTTTTTCAAAAAAATGAAGTGAAATGTCCGAAAACCCCTATGTTCTGTTTTTGTTGGGCCACCCTGTATAATCCATTCCAAGCTTAAAAAACCACAGCTGGCTATGAAAAATTCGAGTTTTGTTGTGGTGTCCCTGATTTTTGATGTTAAACGTCATCTTGATACAAAAGAGGTTGGGTACGTTAAAATTTGTGTCCGTATGACATGAAACCTCCACCTGAACTACGCTGTGTTGTCAAATTGTCATTCTGGGGACTGGGGTCGCCGGCAGGTTGCAGGTTTGCTCACTAACCTCAGCCACTATTTTCGGCCAGGATCACAGATCATGATCGTCGAACAGAGAGTGAATTAACGTTCCTAGGTTCTTACAGGGTGCGACGAGCTCAGGTCACCAGATCACTTGCGACGAAATTACACTACGGCGTTAGAACTGGATTCGCTTCGATCATTTTTAAAACTGTATATTCTTACTATTGCACCTTTCAACACTTTCACTATTGAAATAACGTGCCTAACGGCGTTTTAAAGACAAAAAATGATGAGAATATTATGTCAGTGTCCAAATCTGACCTAACAATTAAATTAAAATGGCAATCCTGCAGAGCAAACATCAGTTTGACAAATTTTATTAAATCATTTTGACTTTTTAAATCCATCAACTTAGCAGATTGTCCAACTTGAAGAAAAAATATCATAGGCAACTGTGGTTTTTTTAAGTTTGGAATGGATAATAATACCAATGCAAAAAAATATTTGTTGTATTTTCAGATTTGGAATAATTGTAACTTGAAAGATAAGTCATCAGCATTACTCGTGCCACTCATAATATACTGACGGACAAAATTAGCGTTACACTTTTTCAAAATACTGGCACAGACGAACCCGTCAACAGATTTTTCCAAAATTTTTCGAGGAGCAAGCTTGATGTGATTTCCTCAAGTCGACAAACGCGCAAAGACGTGGTCCACAAGATGACTGCGCTGTACGGTATGAAAGGTAGAAATGACCAGAAACCATTTTCGTAGAATTCTCTAACACATTCAAGAGATCTCCCTAAGGCTGCAGAAGAGACGGTTTGCTTTTAAAATCGTGTCAGTAGGTGGTTCATACCGTCTGTAGTCTTCCTGCATGATTTAAACCGTACAAAATGTTCACCCACTCAGTGCTAGTTCTTTGTTCAATGAAATGGGAAAATTTCCGTATGGTTCCCAAAAATGCTTCGTGTGATTGGGAATTCAGTTTTTCACGTACTTGAGAAGGTGATGCAGCAGAAAATGATTGAAAACATTTCTTGTCTCCTTCGCAACCTCCTCATGTGGTAAGTCATTTCCTTACCATTAGCTGATGATCCGTTGTCGAAAGAATCGAAACAGTCTCGGTGATACCTCAAGGTTCATTGGAACCTCAGAGCGCCATCGGCTTGGTATCCGACCCTCGAGGTCCTCGATTAACCATAATTTAACACTTTGTTGGTACCCTCTACAAGAATGGTACAGGAAGCAAATTTTCTTGAACTCGCTCGAAAAAATGATTTTTCATTTGCCACTTATCTGATCTGTATAGTCAAATGCACAAAAAATCCTCATCTTGTGTTTTCAAGTCAATTTTTGTGACTTCTGTGCATCAACTTGCACCCAGTGCAACTTCTAGGATTTCTATCGCATTTTATTCATCGTTCGTCAAGAGAAACCTCGATGCCTTCATTCATCAACGTAATCACGAAAATGCACACACAGTTCCTCAGAGTCACGCAATCAGCCTTTATTTTTGATGTTGCAATGGGTTTCCCCAGGTGCGAACAGCCGGTCGGGTTGGCGGGTTGCTATGCTAGAGTACGTGGCTCGTACCCAGAAAGTTTCTCGTCATTCTGCGCAACCAAAGGAGCCTTTCAAGAACTGGTGGCAACTCGTATTTCGAGAACAAAGGTCTACCTGAAGATTTTCAATCCTTGCAATCCTATCGTTGTAAATTTTGTATCGCTCGGATATTTTTTTCTGACAAGCGTCAACGTCAGGGTCAGGCACGTCAGGCAGCAGTACCTTATTCATTGTTGTTAATTCACAATAATGAAAGGTATGATTCACATTTCGCAAAATTATCAACGACAGGATTGCAAGGATTGAAAATCTTCAGGTAGACCTTTGTTCTCGAAATACGAGTTACCACCAGTCCATGGAAGGCTTCTTTGGTTGCGCAGAATGACGAATAAACTTTAAACAAGTGAGTATGCCTTCACGTGCGTGAGTCTCAGTAGCGCATTTTCTCAAAGAGGCATATTGTGAACGTAGAGAAATTTGGTTGAAGGAGAAACACCATCCCTTGCCCACTTTCTTCATTCGAAACTCATTGTGATATTTTGTTATCAGAATGGGGTACTTGCCAATGAAATAGATTTGAATGAAAATTCTTTCACTCATCAACATTTTTTTTTTGTTTGAGGGCGGGAGCTGGGAGCGGCGACTAATCAACAGTAGTTGTTTCCTATTTTTAGTCGGCTATCCATATAGCGAAAGAATTAGATCGCTATGTCTTTGGGTTTATGTTTTCCATTTATCTCTTACTTTGAGGGCAGCGTGTGGGGGTGGCAGCATTCGGCAAAGTAACTGTTGCACAGTTTGAGTTAAAAGTTTTTAAATGTTTAAGGGAATATGACAATCAGAGAAAATTGTGGAAATTGCATTTTTTTGTTTGGGGGCGGGAGCTGGAGGCGGCGACTTATCAAAAGTGGCCTATCTCTTCCCATTTTTAGTCGACTATCTATATAGCGGAACAATTAGATCGCTTTGTCTTCAGGGTTATGTTTTACATTTATCTCTTACTTTGGGGGCGGCGTGTGGGAGCGGCAGAATTTGGCAAAGAAATTCTTCCACAGTTTGAGTTGGGAGTTTCTGAATGTTTGAGGTAACATTAAAATGTAATTCAGTGAAAATTGTGAATGTTGCTTTTTTTTGTTTGGAGGCGGCAGCTGGAGGCGGCGGCTGATTAAAAGTGGCCTATATTTTTCCAATTTCAGTCAGCTATCAATATAGTGGAAGAGTTAGATCGCTATGTTTTCAGGTTCATGTTCTACATTTATCTCTTACTTTGGGGGCGGCGTGTGGGAGCGGCAGAGTTTGACAAAGAAATTCTTGCACAGTTTGAGTCAAGAGTTTCTAAATGTTCGAGGTAACATTATCAGCTAAATCAGTGAAAATTGTTGAAAGTGGCACTTTTTTTCTTTTGGGGGCGGAAGCTGGAGGCGGCGCCATATCAAAAGTAGCCTATTCTTTTCCATTTTTAGTCAGCTATCCATATAGCGAAAAACTTGTATCGCTTCGACTTCGGGTTCATGTTTTTCATTTATCTTTTACTTTGGGGGCGGCGTGTGGGAGCGGCAGCATTCGCCTGAGCAAATGTTGCACAATTTGAGTTGGCAGTTCCTAAATGTTCAAGGGAACATCTTAATCAGTAACATTTGTGGAAGTTGCACTTTTTATCATTTGGGGGGCGGAATCTGGGGGCGGCGACTAACCAAAAGTAGCCTATCCTTCCCCATTTTTAGTCAGCTATTTATACACCGAAAAAATCAGATCGCTATGTCTTCGGATTTATGTTTTTCATTTTAAAGTGATTGGGGGCGGTTTTTAGCAGTTTTTCCATGTCGGCGGCGCATATTGAAAATGGAATGTTTCTTGGCTTACGTTTATAAGTGGCAACTATGTATTATTCAAAAAATGAGAACACCAGAGCATCAGGTCTGGTAGAAAGTGCAATATTGTGTTATTTCAAGTTTATCGGGGGCAGTTTTCTCTATGTTGGCGGCGCAATATAGACATCCAATATAGCCTAGCCCTCCTTTGGGTGTGGCAGCTATGTAACAGCGAAAAAATTAGAAAGCTAGGTCGTCTAGTTTGGGAGGAGTTCGAGGAACGGACGGACGGACGGACGGACGGACAAAGCGGTTGCAATAGCGATTTTCATCAAGATGGAAAATGCGCTAAAAACTTCCTGAGTACGAGCCACGTACTCTAGCATAGCAACCCGCCAACCCGACCGGGTGTTCGCACCTGGGAAAACCCATTGCAACATCCAAAATAAAGGCTGATTGCGTGACTCTGAGGAACTGTGTGTGCATTTTCGTGATTACGTTGATGAATGAAGGCATCGAGGTTTCTCTTGACAAACGATGAATAAAATTCGATAAAAATCCTAAAAGTTGCACTGAGTGGAAGTTGATGCACGGAAGTCACAAAAATTGACTTCAAAACATAAGATGAAGATTTTTTGTGCATTTGACTATACCGATCGGATAAGTGGCTCATGAAACAGCATCTGTCTGAGCTAGTTCCAAAAAATCTGCTCCTTTTACCATTCTTGTAGAGGGTACCAACAAGGTGTTAAATTATGGTTAATCTAGGAGCTCGAGGGTCGGATACCAAGCCGATGGCGCTTTGAGGTTTCAATGAACCTTGAGGTATCACCGGGACTGTTTTGATTCTTTTGACAACGGTTTATCAGCTGATGGTAAGGAAATGACTTACCACATGAAGAGGTTGCGAAGGAGACAAGAAATGTTTTTAACCATTTGCTGCTGCATTACCTTCTCAAGTACGTAAAAAACAGATTTTCCAATTACACAAAGCATTTTTGAAAATCATACGGAAATTTTCTCATTTCATTAAACAAAGAACGAGCACTGAGTGGGTGAACATTTTGTACTGTTAAAATCATGCAGGAAGACTACAGAGGGTCTGAACCGCCTACTGACACGATTTTCAGTGAAAACTACCTTTTCTGCAGCCTTAAGAAGATCTCTTGAATGTGTTGGAAAAGTCTACGAAAATGGTTTCTGGTCATTTCTACCTTTCAGACCATACAACTCAGTCATTTTGCGGACCACGTGTTTGCGCGTTTCTGGACATAAAGAAAACACTTCCAGCTTGCTCCTCGAAAAATTTTGGAAAAATCTGTCGACGGGTTCGTCTGTGCCAATATTTTAAAAAAGTGTAACGCTAATTTTGTCCGTCAGGAACCATATTCTCAATCCTAACACCTCGTACCTGTCCGTGAGAACACGCGCCATACGGATCTGGCAACCTGTCGGATAATTAATAACAACAACACGACAAATTACTATAGTAGAGTAGCTGGTTAACTTTTCAGGTGGCTGTTGCTTAACAAGTATACATAGAAATCTACTCAATGACTAGCATAATTACCCCGCAAAACAGTGATGTCAATAGACGATTTATTATTAGGTAATAACTGAATAAAAAAAAAGTTTTAAAAGTTTTAAGATCATATTGCATGTATACATAGGTACTTGTAGGCACCTACCCAAACAATGGTTTTTGCCAACATATCCATCGCGAAGAGGACCGGTTCTGCTGCTGCTGCTGCTGCTGCTACTACAACTACTCGCGGTTTGAGGTACCGTTAATTATTTATGTTATTAAAGGGGAAAAAAGCCGTAAGTGGCAATATAATGATAAAACGAATAATACAACTTGGAAGAGAGTCAAAAAAAACGTACAGGAAATGCCACGCTGAATGGTTGTCCAAAAAGAATTTTAAATTGATAATAATATCAATGGGAAGGCACTGTGGGAAATTTCGCTTAATTAATTCACAGGTAATGTGATGCACAGTTGTACAGTTAGCGAAGTCGATGAGATTGATTTTTTCCGCCCGATGCGATGGAGGCAGTGGGCACTTTGGCAATAAGGCAATGATTGATCCTCACATTTGAAAAATTCTTTGGAGGATACAATAATTATTCTCACTATGCATGCAATTACAATGGTACTTCTTTGACTCGATCAAGAAGATTCGATCAACTCCTTGACTTTATTCCTTCTTTATTCAACCCTTTTGCCCTTCTGATCAAGTAAAATTTTTACAAAACCCAAGTGCCAAGTGAATTCTATCTAACAATAGGATTTGTTCTATTCACCATTTGAACTTAGTAATCTAAGTTGCTACTGTTGTTATACAGGTGTCCCGAAAATACACCGACAACGTTCTAGGGCAGCTTCCTCTCATCAAAACAAGAAAAAAAGCTCCCATAAATATGGGTCCGGAAACGCTTCCTGAGGGAGCTACAGGCCCCTGAAGGTGGGACCCTGAAGATGGTGCGTTCATTTAATATTGCCGAAATCGTTACAGGGAAATCAATCAACCTTGACACATTTAATAACCTTCTTATGCCTAACAAAATTTGAATGCCTAACAAGAATGAAGTTGCTTTGAAATAGTTTTTTTTTCGCCTTGAATATCGTAATTGAAAAATCAGCATTTCTGACCACGTTTTCATACATTCAAACTCAAATATCTCGTAAACGGTGCGTCTATCGAGGTTGAACAAAGGGACCTTTTTTTTGGTAGAAAACTACAATATTCCATAATTTCTCATTAAATTTGGAAACAATTGACATTAAAAAAAGTTAGGGTTATTTTTACCCTCACACCTTAGTAAATTCATAATTTACCAACCCCTGGTAAATTATTTTGGAACTAAATACTAATCCACTAATCTTGCCTCATTTTGTTAAGCATAAGAAGGTTAGTGGATGTGTCAACTTTGATCGATTTCCCTTGAACGGTTTCGGAGATATTGAATAAAAACCATCTTCAGGGTCCCACCTTTAGGGGCCTGTAGCTCCCTTAGGAATCATTTCCGGACCCATGTTCATAGGAACTTTTTTTCTTGTTTTGATGGAAGGAAGTTGCGCATATTTTTTAGGTGCGGATCCGCATAAAGAGATAAAGAAATTTTCCCAAAACCCTCGAAATATGCCACGAGGGTATCTCAGGGGACCGCTCGAGTCTCATTCCTTTTCAATAGTTTTACAACACTAGTTCTAACGATAGTGATTTAACTATTAAACTGTCTGAAAAGAAAATAAAACTCGAGAATAAGCCTCTAGTAATTTCCGATATACGCTCTCTAATAAACTCGGCTCTGGGTGTAATTTTTGCGCAGTTTCTTTTCAATCTTCTTCCCATAAAGAATTTTCTATATCATTATGTGCCATGAGTTTGAATCGAAGCCTTCTATAAGCGGAGCCTTTATTGCGCCATTTGCTCCGCGAAAGAATCAATTAATTATTTGTAAAAATCCCTGCTCGCACAATATCCTCTCGCTCTTTCATAGAGCCATAACGCAAAAATCCACCGCATTACAGCCATCACCCGTGTGCTTTTAATTAAAGGTGCGCATTATCTTGTTCTCCCTTGTTGTGTTGTGTGTCGTTATTCAAGGTGAAACCATTATACCTATTCGCATATGTATGGTTATCCCTGGGCATGACTTCAACTTTTCTGCATATTGCGTACCGCGGCTTAGAGCATGCGGCCATTATCACTATCGTTATTTTACTATCAGCGTTATTGTATTACCTGTTAGAAAGCCACACACACCTACTTGTACAGAGCGAGCGCCGTTCGAAAAAACATAGGCACCACATAGCAATTACCATTATCATCCACCTCTCTCATCCTGACGATGCTGAAATTGAATTCCAGTCCATCATTGTTCGAGAATTGAATCGAAGCGGCAGTAAACATCGCCCCCGAGGGAGAAAAACTTAATTCAACAGATCCAGCAGGAGGTGCAAGAACCGATCAAGAAACAAGAAAAGTGGGAACTGAATAATTATCGCGTCAGCCCCCACTCGCAGTACTTATTTCGACAAGCCTCTATGGGATTCATGAATTCATGCTGCAAGTGAAGGTAGATGTGTTTTCACGCATTTGAATAACCATTTGAAGTTCACAGGCATCTCGTCTTTATCAAAGCTCATCAGTGTGCCATATCGAAATGGTGCGTTTGAAAACTATCCACCTGCAATAACTCCCGATTCCTAGTTAATATTTCTTCGAGCAAAAACAGGTCGATTTTTATCAAGGGGGACATCTGAAACATATATTGGCAAATTTCTATCGTCAGCCCCCTCGCCCCAACCATCCCAAAAATAAAATTTCAAATGACACTACCTACTTTGCGATATCAAATCAAGAAGAATTAAACTTTCTTTTTGAAAAAAATATTTTCTAAATCTTTAAGCCTACTCCCATTCTTTCAAAAATTCTCTGAGTGTCCCATTCAATATTCTGGATCAATCAATTCTCTTTAGTTTAGTCAGGATCATCTTAAATAGCATCGAAGAAGAGAATTTTCGGTGGAAAATGTGCCACCCAAATTCACCTCGTTGCTCTCCCTTACCTCAACATAAAATTTAACAAAATGCCACCCATTTTGTAATACATCAAATTGAAGGAAATTTAATTCTCTTTCTAAAAACAATTTTTTTGAAATTTTCAACCCCTCCCCCATTCAATTGGACATTTGGAGTATTCCAGGAGGGAAACGGGGGGTTTTAAAAACTCCGAAAAAACAGGGAAAGAATTCAAATTCCTTCAATTTGAGGTATCACAAAGTAGGTATTGTCATTTTACATTTTTAAGGTAATGTGGGGGGAGCGAAGAGGTGAATTTGGGTGGCGATTTCTCCATAGAAAAGTTTCTCTTCCGATGCTGTGCAGGATGACATTGACTGCATTAAAGAGAATTATGACGTTGACAGCATCAAAGAGAATTAAAAGGTCAAGAATATTAAATTGGACACTCGGGGTGGGGTTGAAAATTCAAGAAATATTTTTTCAGAAAAAGAATTTAATTTTGTTGGATTTGATGTATAGCAAAATAGGTAGTGTCTTTGGGAATTTCAAAGTTGGGGTGGATGGGGCCGAGGGGGCTAAAGATAGAAACTCGCCAATGTATGTTATAGATAAAAATATAGAAATCGACCTGTTTTTGCTCGAAGACATTTTCACAAGGAATCGGGAGTTATTGCAGATGGATAGTTTTCAAAGATCACCTGGTATAGTAATTTTGATGAATGTTCACGACTCCTGATACACTAACTAAAGTGAAACAAAGCATCGGATGGTTGAGCTGAACACGCCTGCGCACTGATGAGCCCCCAGTAGGGGCGAAACACGTGTCTGTGCAGTTTCGGTTCGACCGTCTGATGTTGTGGTAGTCGGAGAGCTATGTTGCATAAAAATGCGAGGTGCCCGCTATATGGCCGTAAGAGACGCAATATTTATTTATATTTGCGTGTTTGTTGTCTACTGACTAAAGTGGTCAAAAAATAAGTGTCATGGTCGATATAGTCATCGGTTTCCAAAAAAACAACTTAGGATTCCTTCGGTCGATTTCGGATGTGTTTGGACTGGTTGATAGCCCTTTGCCTATTGACCCCAGGTACTGCGGTGTCAAGTGAAGAAATGCAAAACTCTCAGGACCCGAGGGCCGTATTCATATCTTGCTTTTAACCTTGAAGCGCATTTAGAGGTGTGCTTTTAGGGGCTACCCATTCATATTTGTGTGTTCAAAATGACATATTACAATTACATATATCCATTCAATTGCAATATGTATTTTTGAAAATTCAAATATGAACGGACGACCCTTAAAAGCGAGAAATGAATACGGCCTTTACGGTTTAGCCAGTCTCCATTTTGTCTAGATGTTTTTTCATATAAGTACACCGACACCAAGAATATGAAGAAGGACGCAAAGCCGTATTATAGCATGGGCTTTGGGGGCTGCAACCCATGGATCTCAGATCAGACACCCGAAGGGCCTCGAGCCACCTATGTTATAACTCTTTGGAAAAACAAAATATCATCAAAAGTCTAAAAATGTTTCGACATATTGATGAACGCTTTTCGAAAATATTACGAAGAAAGTTCTGCGACTTGTTTTCTTGAAATGGCACTTTGCTGAAGTTCGGTCATTTTTTTTAAACTCCTTCCATTGCCACCCCTGTATACTGTATATAAGGTCGACAATCAATCAAGCGATCTAAGATGGTGTATTGTACTCAAAAAATTACTCTGTCGAGTATCACAAATATTTTCAAAATCGGACAATTTTTTCTCGAGACATCCTCGTTTTAACCAAGTCAGAGTTTTGGGGTGGTCCACCTCAATTTTTGCCTAGTTTATTTACATTATTTCGGTGCACAATGAAGACAGGTGGAACATAAACCAAATTAACATACAATTTCGAAGTATAGCACAGCGTTGCAACGAATGCATGCAGGTGGAAAACGCTATCAACTTTAGTTACGTCCTTCGGTTCGTTTTTTGAAACTGTGAAAAAATCTTGAGAAAGTGTCAAGAAATGCTTGATTTTTGTTTTGTGATTTTATCAAGAAAAATTTGATCTTTTATTTTTGTTTAGTATAAAAAATATCGAATGAATGTTTTTTACCTCATCGGCTTACCACTGGCCATAGGCGAGGCCATAGGAGTTTTTGCTTTTTTTTATATGATACATCTAATCAAACATGGAAAACTGCAAAGTGGACAAAACAAACACCCAAGACGTTGCCCGGGAATCGAACTTGGGGCTCCTGTGGCGTGGCCGCAGGCAGCTACACAACCACCTGTGCCACGGGGCCGTTCATGTTTGGTTTTAGACGGAATAAGATTTTCCACTCTGTACGGAAATCTTGAAAATAATCCTTTGAGCTATAAAATGCATGCACACTGTGCGACTGGAGATGAAACAAGAATTTGGCTCCCAGATATTTTTGTTCTTGAATGATCAAGTTCTGAAGTTTATAGAAACAACCCTTAACATTGGAAAAAGATGTAAAGAGTCATGTTATACGATGAACGATGCTCTTCTGGTACCATGCTGATTCTGATACCCGTCTCAATAGACCGGCCCGCGGGGGTTCAAGGTTTGACCAGGGGAAACCTTTTTGAGGTGAGTAGGAGAAAAATGTGTTCCAAGGGACAGTTTTTCAAGTGAAACGTGTGTGACACATCGACACTTTGACATATCGACAAAAGTGTCTAAATAAGAAAAAATGCATGACTTCTTGAAAATAAAAATAGGAGGATAAATCGCAAGCCGTTTCGAAGGAAGACGTCATGCTTTTTATTTTTGGTGTCGGTGTGCATGAAAAAAAATTCTTGATAAAATGGAGAACGACTGAACATTCAAGAGTTTTGCCCGGTTTCATTTGACACCCCGTAAAGACTTTATTTGGCTTTTCCAATATCCTCCAGCAATAAGGTCTGATAGCTAAAGCATGGGGCTATCGATGAGTCCATGCAAACAGATCCGAAATCGACAGAACGAATCCAATGCTGTCTGGTTTTGAAAACGGACAAAAATATCGTATATTACACTTATTGTGTTGACCACTTAAGTTCTAATACAGACGAAAGGGCTTTAAACTATCTAAATCCTCACAATATTGATGACCATGTTTTGGGATTCCTATAAGACTTTGGAAAATCTGGCCAAATCTTTTTTGTTTATTTTAATACACTCAAAACTTGCAAGCTTGAAGCTTGAAGCCAACGACGCGACGGTACGTTACATTATGGAGTTTGTTAATTCGTTATGAATGACTAAATCAGTTAAATGATAATGCTAAAGCGTGTTTCCACCAAACAACACACATAATACGTGACAAATAGTAGTTTACAATACGAGTTGGCTGCTACATAAGTGGTTTTCAGACACGAAGCCGAAATTTAAAGAACGAGGGCGCAGCCTCAGTTCTGTGAGAGGCTGAGTGTCGGAAAGCATCTTGTGTAACAAGCCACGAGTGATGTACAACATTTTACGTGTTTGTTCTATTGAAAATTGTGAAATTTTTGTAGTTTTTGAGGTTATTTTGACAAGTGTCAGCTTTAATACATAAACTGTAATATCCATATACAACTTATATAAAAGTCATTACATCTCTTGTATTAACATAACAAACACGTAAATACAATTATGGTCTTCGTTGAGGTGTGACGCTGTGCGTTAAGAAGAAACGGAAAACTGGAACATGCCTATGTACCTACATTGTGTACCTTGTGGAACTCCATCAAAATAATAGATAAGTAGAAGTATACGTTCAACCCTTATGTGATTCGAATTGGCTGGGAGTCTTGCCACGCAGCGGCCTTGGAATGGAGAATTTCGGCAAATTATATCTCACTCAAATCACACTGGGGTTGAACGTACTATATCTAGATAGAATTGTTTCGAAATCTTAGGATTGAAAAAAGCTTTCACTTATCTCGTATTAATCAACAAATTTAATGACTTTATTTATATTTCGAAGATGGATTTAATAACGCCAATACAAGTAGACAGGCAGGTAGGTAATAATGAAACTATTGCTCAAGTGAAATTGATGCTTTCGATTAAAATGCTAATGCTAATGCCTTCAGAGTATAGATGATGGAACATGAAAGCTTCAATTTTAACAATTTGATATCTTTCATAAAAACTTTTGCGAAACATTGCCGATGCAGATTGTACTAGTCATTTCCCCTGTCACTTCCGCATAACCTACCTATAATTATTATTGATCTTATTATGGAAAACAGGTATAGGTGTTTTCAAAAATAAGAAAAAGTAAGTAAATATTGACGGTGCGCGATTATGTGCGTCGATACCTACTTATGTAAATGTGCTTTTTATCACTCAAGGGAACAACATTCAACATATCGTTTCACTTTCAAATCCCAACGATTTAACATTGGTTTCTAATTTAGTTGACAAGAAGAGTAAACATAAACAAGTCGTCAAAATGTTACCTGCTGTGGAAACACAAATAAATTTTATTGCGTGCGATTATGTGAGAGTCGCAAAATACGGCTCGCACAAGATTTAAGACCTCTATAATATTCCCGGACAATTTCACCATAATACTTCTACAGTGTTCTGTAAAACCATAAACTTGCAACTTCTATAATAATTGCATCAAATTTCCCAAGTATTTTCCCAGAGAAAAGCTTTATCGCGAGTTTTAGTGCTGCATCAGGTATGCAATAATAATTATCCTTATAGTACCTACCTATACCATCCACCATCTTATTTGTTCGAGCATTAAACATTATTATTATTACTACCTACTCTTGTCGTCCTAATTTTGCATACGTTCAAATTATCACTGTAAATCCTCGCCATTGAGTTCAAGTGCTAATTGCCGCTTCTTGCTAGAAGCGCACAAAGGTTATTACTGAGGTAGGGAAAACTAAACGCTACCTATCACAATGTATCTGAATCGAACCAGGCCAATTTACCTGTGACCCAATAGAACTAAACATGTCAAATTGCCATTTTTGTCAAAGGAAACAATTGGAGGTGATCAGAGGTCAGAAGCAACTTTCATGAATATCAGATATGAGGTGTGAAACAACAACTGCTGAAACTTCAGTTCTGGAGCGATTATGAGACCTTCCTCTCTTTTATTTCTTTGGATCCGGGAAGTTCTCACTTGTATGTAAGCGCTAACATTCCTTTTTCTACCCCCTACTTACTCTTAACTTTGAATGCCATGCATTTTTGCAAAAGTTTGGTGTTAGTGTGAGTTCTGTTTCGATATTTGCTGGAGACTCCGATTCGGGGATAAAGCCAAAAACGCGTACAACTGACGAAGGAGCCACTCCAGAGCTTGCCGAATTCATGGAAGATATGAGATATTTAGCATAGGTAATTAGGAAAAAAAATTACGGGAAACATAACATTCCAAAAGGAAAACCAAATGTAACAAAAGCGATTTTCGTAGTTCTTGGGGTGGGCTTTCGTGTGAAAAGGGATGTTGCGCTTACATACAGATGGGAACTATTCGGATTCTTGACTCGAACAAAAGTCCATATTATCTAGAAATAAATCAGAACTCCATGAATATTTCTTGTAAAACCACAGACACTCAACTCACGGACATAATACAGGGTATCTCAAAATTTACGCCTCCGGAGACCCATGGCAGTTTCCTGAAATACTTGAAAAGCTTACCTTCGAGCTCTGCTAGTTCCGTAATTCCAAAAAAATTCAAATGATCTGTTTGTTGCAGAGATATGAATGAAGAATAAAAACTATTGGGTGAGTATTACATTTCCTTACTATGCAGGGTGCCATTAAATAAAAGAATCGAATTTATCCGATAAATTTCGTCCACAAAAATTCGTTAGTAAAAAATCGTGTAATCTTTTGTTCGAATCAGTTGAGGGACCGACCTAGGCTTTGACGTATTCTTGAACAAAAATAATGTCCGAGGTTTCTGGTACCTTGTATAGAAAACAAATATTCAGTGAATACAGGGTGTCCCAGCAAAAACAATCCAGCGCAATGTTCTCAGGAAATATCAGGCAACAACAAAAATTCAATTGGGAGGAAGCCTGACCTTTTAGCTTTCTTTTAAGGAGGCGCCCATGCTTGTAGAAGCTCTGGTTCCAAAGAAAATGCAATTTTAATCGGGCGAGTCACAGGAATTCGAAACAGGATCGATCACCGATGTCTGTACCTGGCCCAGTCGTAAGCCAGATTCTCTGCCTTACAGCCGGCAAACACAATACATAATCAGAATTCATGACGTCACCAATCACACACTTGTTGGCTTCAACACTGGTCGTTACTAGGACTTTTCCACTCACCATACCTGGATTCACCATAGCAATGAATACTGGCTGATGTTGAAATCAACAAGTGTGTGATCGGTGACGTCGTCATGAATTCCGATTATTGTGTTTGCTGGGCTGCAAGGCAGAAAACCTAGCTTACTGGGCCAGGTACAGACATCGGCGACAGATCAATGGAAAGCCCAGAGAAAGAGGATTTTTCTTCCTCTGAAGTATTTTGTTTTGTCGTTTATGAATTTTCGAATTCTTGTGACTCGCTCGATTGAAACTGCATTTTCTTGAAAACTAGAGCACCTACGAGGGTCGTTTGATAAGTCTTTAGAATGGACATGAAGAAATATTTTTTTGGGTCAAAATTAGTTTTATTTCTCAACATAGTCTCATTTTAGCTCTATACACTTGGTCCAACGATATTCAAGTCTTTTTATTCCTTCGCTATGGTATTATTTTTGAGACCCTTAAAATATCCGTTTTTGGCGTCGATTTCTTTATAATTCGATGTGAATTTCTTTCCACCGAGTCAAGTTTTCAGTATTGGAAGTAGGGAAAAGTCACATGGGGCTAAATCTAGAGAATACGATGGGTGGGGAACAAATTTGAAGTTTAATTCGTGTATTTCGGCCATTGCAACGGAATGTTCATTCGAGTGCGCTTTTGGTCGATTTTCAGCAATCGCGGCACCCACTGCGCCGATAGCTTCTTCTTTTGCAAATGTTCGTGCAGATGTTGAATACACGTTCAGTTGAGATGCCCACAGCTTTAGCAATCTCGCGCACCTCCACTTTACGGTCGTCTAACACAATACCATGGATTTTCTGGACCATTTCTGCTGTTGTGACCTTATTTGGCCTTCCAGATCGTGGTTCATCAGTCGGGCTCGTACGACCTTGGTTAAATTTTTTGTACCAATTGAAACAGTTGAGTTCGATGGAGCAGATTCCCCTAAAGTCCTCGTAAAGTCTTCAATCATTTGTAATGACTTTAGGCCTTTCAAAAAATAGTATTTGATTACAGAGCGAATCTCATTTTTCTCCATTTTCGCAAAATACCAGGAGTCGTGTATCTCAAATGATTCGAACTCGTGAACTATTCGACGTATATGTCTAAAATTTTATATTTAGGCAATCTAAGCTTGCTAGATTTCAGTAAAAATAGGAGCTCCGCGCTAGTACCGCTATTTCAGTGTTATTCTAAGGATATGTCAAACGACCCTCGTATAAGCATCGGCGCCCCCTCAAAAGAAAGCTAAAGGGTCAGGCTTCCTCCCAATTCAGACATTTTATTTGGTTGCTTTGATATTTTCTGAGAAAATCGCGCTGGATTGTTTTAGCTGAGACACCCTGTATGCAGTGGTTGATCTCATTTACGAATTTATTCTGTCTCAAACATTTTGCTCAATAGCAGGGGTAGTACGATTTTTTTTACCGCAAATAAATTAGAATACCTTTTGGCATGATAACAATGTTTTCCAACTAATTTTGACCTGGATACTAATATCGGGTTTGTTTTCACATTAGAAATCTGCAAGGTCTCATATTTTACACTAGAACAAATGGGAGACTCCTGCCATTCCCCAATCGAATATTTTGGTGCAATTTACAACGATTTTCAGCAGTAAATTGTTTGCAGCCTGACTGTTCTATACAGGGTGTCTCAGAAGTATCACATTCTGAGTCCACAGCGGTATACATAATCCACTCAAGAACACGAGGAAAAATACCAAGTTTATTTTTTAAGATATGAAGGGTCGAAGGGTGTGACTTCGCCCCCCCCCCTTCTCATTTTCATTATTTGAAGTGATTTCGACGAAATGTTTGTGATGTACTGAACAGTGAAAATTATCAACCAGTGAGTTATCTGTGCCAACACAAGATGTAAACTTGTATTTACTAATCGATCAGAAGCCGAACGGATTCGACCTTCTGAGGAAAATCTGGTAGAACCGTCGGCGCCGACTTCTTGTATAAATCTGGAGAAGTTGAGTCTGGTCAGTGGGACAGTGGAAATCCACTTCAAACTGTCCCCTACACATAGCTCAAGAATGGGCACGGAGGGCATACCCTATAAATTCAACCGAACTTTTACATCCTTTCCCCAGATGCTGTCACCTGGATTAAAAACATGGACATCGGGATTTTGATGGAATGTTCCTTTTTTTTTTGTAAACTCGTATTTATATTACTCTCACTTATTGTCTGCAGCACGTATGTCATACGCTAAATAAATCTTTTTACGATACCGGGTGAGGCATGAATCACAAAAATTTAGCTTCCTTCGATTATGCCTGCAAAAAATCCATTGGTTCCCAAAAATAATTAAGAACAAGATGTCTTTTTTCGTTTTCATAGAAACATTGTTAGATGCGTTTTCAAGGGAAAATAACTTAATAATCACCCTCTAAATTGAATAGAAAATTTGAGTTTAGTGAACACAGTGGTTGAGAATTTGTACTGATTAGTCTGTCATAAACAGCTTCTCGAATCCACTTCGACTAATGAAAATAAAGGAAAGGGAAGTCTCAGTTTTTGATTTCCCATATCTTTGAGAATTAACGTCTTGATTTTCTTCTTTTTTTTTTCGTGTTCTTGAGTGGATTCCATATATCGCCCTGAACTCGGAATGCGATACTTTTGAAACATCCTGTATAATTATACACTAATATATGTATACCAAGTATTTTCAGGATATAACGTCAAAGTTTCGTAGAAAAAGTCAGAAAATACACCAACTATAAATCTTCTTGAATAAGGAACCTAGAAGGGCTCGAAGTCCCATTTTTCCATGCATTTTCGTAAACTGCCCTGGACTTTGAAGTCGCAAATTATGGGACACCTGTATCACTTTTTCCTTTTCATGAACTTTCTGGACCTATATGCTTGGTGAATTTTTAATCGGATCACCCATAACGTTCTTCATGGTATCTCACTTTCGCCCATGTGATTTCTCGCTTTTTCTCTCTCTAACTCAGATCAGATCAGTGAGTTTTGTGGTGAAAAAAAAAGCACCCAATGTCACTTCAGTGCTCTGATGTGTCGATTGATAGCAACCTCTGATTATCTCCCAATCCTTCCATTTAGTACCTACAAAATTACCTATTCCTGATTGACTTCGAGAAACTGTATTTTGTAAATTCAACTGTGGCCGACTCGTCGACTGCAGAAAAGAAGTTGAATACCTACACATTGTTGAGTAATTTCTGGTTCACCTACGTAGGTACGTGACACACTGAAATGACTATTTGTCAAGTTTTATCAAGCCTCACTATTTTTCTTAGATGATAAAACCCAAGAAACGATAGGCGTTAGGAAGAAAATTTCAGATTTCATTTTGCGGTCCATTGAGGCACTGGTAGGTAAATAGCGGTTGGTGGCTTTTGGAAATTGAAGCGATCAATTTTCAATTGCTACCAACCGCAGATTTCCACTACCCAGTGTCCCCATGGACAGAAAAAAATCCATCTAACAAAAATCAGTCTAACGACTCATTGCGTTGGAAAATTACCATGAAACTAACGTAATGTATGAAAAATGGATCAGCAAAAATGTAATCAAACTTATGAAGAAGCTGAATGAAACCGCGCCGGTGCGGTAATAAGGTTATTAAAACCATAAAACCATTCCACTTTTCATTATGAACCTTTTAATACTGCTACGCTACTAAAAGTATCCATAAATTGTTTACTGCCATATTTAGACGTTATTAGGTCAAGAAGTACACCCAGTAATTACCATTTAAGCTCCAGGACTGTAGAAATTATTTATTCTTAATGAGAAGACCTCCTGAGAGCTGCAGCAGTCACTTCGAACTAAAATTCACCTTCCGGCAATTACACGGAAGCGTGCGATTTAACCTTTCCAAATGCGGATTTTCAATTCTATTACACCAAGTAGAAGGTACTCGTTATGTAAAATACAGGTTCATACAGGTATTATGTCGCTCTAAAAGCCATCATGTAGGTAGAGAGAGGTACTACTCCATCAGCACTACTAAACTACATCATATATAGACGTATAATATAACTATATCTAGCGTTACTATACAGGTAGAGAGATATAAAGGTAATAATGTACACACTACCGGCTATAATAAACGATATGGCAACATCGTAGCTTACCTGGTCCTGTGTGGTAGTAGTAAAGTGAGCATGGAACAAAACAAAGCACAATCAGGCCGTGGTAGTCAGTTGTTCGCTGGTAACGTCGCAGGCAGCGCGATTCAAGATTGCGCTAACCCACAGAAGCAAAATCGACATCAGAGAGAGACCAAGATTTCGCAACGCTAAATTTGATTCAATACAGCATTGTCACTGTATGTAGCTGAAGCAGCGTAAATTAAATCTAGAGAGCCGGCTATTGTTTTCGGCTTGTATTGTTGGCGCAACTGACACGCAATTTTCCAGAGAGGAAGAGGAAGAAGAAACACTATCGTCGACGGCAACATTGAAATATTGCAAGTGCGGCGTTTTGTGACACAAAAGTGGGACAACCCTTTCAGCTTGTTCCAGGTTAGTGTCTGTTGGGTTTTTATTATCTACCCATGTACTTGTTCATTTTCACTCCTACATATTTCCAAAAATTTAAGCATGCTATCAGGAAATTTTTATTAAACCCTTCAAATAGATACCCATTTATGTATTGGCGTACAGCAAGCAAACCATTTCGGACATCAATCAAATTTTTTGCAAATCACAAAGGCGACCTATACTTTTGTTAACCAAGCCCTAATATATTTTATTATCACGACCATCGTGTTAAATTTTAACTGGTTCTCGTTATTGGCCAAATTCATAATTTTACCCAATGACTCCGCAAGTTGAAATGTATCACGATAAAATTTAAGAGAGCTTGATGGAACTCAGAATAGTCTTGCTTTATTGTAATTACTATGAGCTGATTGAATTATTGGCATGATTGCTAGCCTCATGATGATATATGCGAGTATATACAGGGTGTTTTAGGGAGGATAGCAAAAAATTTAACTGTGGGTAGATCTCGTCAAAATATGACGAAAACCTATATACCATTTTGTAAAGTTCGTCCTAGTGACGAAGATACAGCCCTCCAAAGTTCACTTTTTCCGGATTTCAAAAATTTGTAACTCAGGAACGTTTTGACAAATTTAGCTTTAATTTAGCATAAGCTGGTTTATCATAATTATCTATCAACCTGCCAAATTTGGAAAGAATCCAATCAGTGGCGTAAAAGTTATAAGGGGTCCACTTTAGACAACTTTTCTTCGGATGGCTTCTAAATTATCGACTCTCATAACTCCTACACCACTGGTTGGATTTTTTCCAAATTTGGCAGGTTGATAGATCATTATGACAAACCAGCTTTCGCTGAATTAAAGCTAAATTTGTCGGAATGTTCCTGAGCTACAAATTTTTGAAAAAAGTGAACTTTGGAGGGCTGTATCTTCGTCATTAGGCCGAACTTTGCAAAATGCATGGTATATAAGTTTTCGTCGTATTTTGACAAGATCTACCCACAGTTGAATTTTTTGCTTTCATCCCTAAAAGACCCTGTATGTATAGATACTATGACAGGACTCCTTCACAGCCAATAAGTCGCTTATTCAGGAACCAAAATTTGACGTCGAAAGAGTTATGGTCGTGAGGGTACTTACACTAAATAAAAATCCAAAAAATCTCTTTTTTCTTTTGTGATAGAGAATTACCATGATTGACTTTAAAAGCCTTTTTTCCGTTTTAAAGTCAACCATCATGATAATTGGGTAATAGGTATTTTTCATTTTTCTTAGTCGAGTACTAGATGACTAGTGGATAGGTATATAAAAAATAACCCATTCGTATCTTAAGTACTATTTCTCGTAAAATGGTCGTCCTCAATCTGGTGACATGATTGACATTTTTTTTTGTCAGCTGGACATTCAAATGAAAATTTAAATTCAATTCCGTATCAATTTATTGTTTCTACGGCTTTTTGATTCTTTTTTTTAGCCACGATGATGTGTAGATTATAGATTTATTATTGCCTGATGTCTTCGGTTCCTGGACGCTCAATAAAATTTTTGACTCGTCTTGACCAGTGAATCATAATAACCACGCCCACTTCATTCATTCAATAGTTAAGATAGTGAAATAATTATAAGAATATTTAGTGAATGAAAACACGAATTAAAATTTAACTATTCAGTTGATAAAATTTAATGTATCTAAATAGTATCCAGAAACCGAGAGAATGTGATAAGTTGAAAAGCAAGTATACATTGACACTACATTGCAGTGTTTCACATCCAGTTTGTACGACCTGTGGTCAAAAACCGTATTCCTGCTATGTCGTAGTTTTCCATGACCTACATGAACTTTTTTCCTCTGAAACCTGCTAGTATAATTGCAAAAATTGCTAAAAGTAGAATATGTAGACAAAGAAATGCCTTTTATGACCGGATATACCTATGTAAATAACGTATTACTACATGAACTCATGAATTGTCCGTGATTGCACATTACATCAGTGTAAGTATCTACATAGTGAACAAAGTAGGTGTATTGGCTATAATCTTTGTTTCCTCAAACGTAGTTGAATCTTAACTATTATTTTCATAAAAAAGGATTTATGCCGGTAAATGAATCAGCTTTCAATGTTCGATAAAAACCTCATTACATTAATCGTTCTTTCAGAAATAGAATGATATGCTGAAGTTTTACGTGAGTCATAGTCGTGATATTTCCTGAAGAACAATCGGAAATGGTAAAAGCTTAATGACAAGGACACAAGTGTACTGACCTATACATTTTATCAATTCTTTCTCTCGAAGTTATATTTTTTCTGTAGAAACACCTCATTGCAATAATCTCAAAGATTGTACACCCATATGATTGTGTACAGGTATTAGTCTTATTCAGTACTAAAGACAAAGAATAATAATACAAAGATGAATGAAGAAACAACAACAAAATCATAAATTTATTGTTGATACACCTACGTGAAAACCTTGGCTTCTCGGCTTTGTTGTGATGCTACTTCCATAGACCAGGTCAAACCGTGTCACAAAACACACAAACACATATACTTTGTTTCAAAATAACATTAAAATATTGTACAGGATAAAATGCTCAGATAATATGAAACCTGATGGGTAGGCTACTACAGGACTTGATAAAATATTTTGCACTCGCCCATGCACTTGCATCACTTTCAACCTGGTGCAATCCACCAAAGAAACAAAAAACCTGAAAGGTTATAAATTTCGCCATCATCGTTTGAAGAAAATATATTGCGACTGCTTTTGCCCTAAAGAAAGCCGTTAAATTATTGTTTGTCGTTACACTGTAATCACACCGATTGAAAATGATATAATGGCTAAATTACCATCGGATATGATACGGCATGAATAACAAGTGATGGGAAGAAAAACGAGACGTTTCAAAGTTGTTTAGATTAGTAACCCCAGTGGTGCATTACGCTACACGCGTCTGAAAGTTGTCCAAGCAATCACAAAGAAATCCATTTGCTTTTTTCGTACCTATTTGAAGACGGAGGATCCCACCGGCGCTCTTTGTTATTGTCTCAATTAGAGTTTCCGGAAGAAAGTGTACCTATGATGCAGCAAGGAAAACTCTAATGGTATCATTATTATTGTCATATGTTGTTTTTGCTTGATGGAGACTTGATGATGTATTTCCTGACCACCGGGATGACATAATGACTAAATTGTGTGCAACAAAACATCAAACGGGATTAATTCCATTCGTTTTACCAAGATTTCTTATGATTGTTAATTAAAGTATTGAGTCAGAAATTATCGGAAAGTACCCCTGGCGTCAAGGCATTACGCAGCGAATCAAAACTGGTTTGTTTTTCCTGCAGTTTCTTTCGTTTCGGTCAAGGTTTTCTTGGTAATATCTTTTACGCATAGCTAAACTTTTATCAAAATCTGTATCGATCCAAAACGCCGGTATGTAGTTATACACAAGAAATATTTTTATTATTTTTATTATTATTACTATTGTCTTGTTCATGATCACCTGTCCGTATAGGTTCAAGTGACCAGATCTCAGTTGATGTTAGTTCTTTCAAGTTAAATCACAAGACCACACGAATCATTCGCAGAGTTGCAATTTAATCTATCATCTGTATGTTCATGAAGACATAACAATTTCAAACGCCCTGTAGAGAATAAAATTGCCATTAATTCTAGAGCCGCTGTTTTGAATCGCTGTTTTTTCCGCTGCAGCCATCCTTCAAAGACTGGAGTTTCTTTTCCAATCTAATTCCTCGGTTCTCGTAAACCATGCGAAATTGCAGTGCGTCTGCTCTGATGAAAATCGCACGTGAATCCTGTTGGGCACAGCGTTTTTCCAAGTGAAATTGAACAAAGTTTCAAAAGCAGCTTTCATACGTTTCTCTCATAGCCATAATACCTATAATTCCATTATGCGTTTGGCTTGTTTCCAGACAGATTTGAACAGCCAGCGGTTTGTTCGGGCGTGTTACATGCAGTATAACAGTTTATTAAATAATCATGCATGTATAATGATTAGAAGGTGAATTGGTATGTAATGTATAGTCTTTCAAGTAGTCTTTGGTCCTTTCAGTGAAGCCGTGACTCGTGTGACCTAGGCAAATTTCTAGTTTAGTATTGTAGGCTTGCTGCCTGCTTGGGTATTTAGTTTGAACTTGGTTTGTCCAAAAGACAAATAATGTTGCCTGTCAAACTGACATCAAGTCATAGTCATCAAGATGTTGTGGTAATTGAAAAAATGATCATGTCATGCGTGGACATGCCACTCGGGGGCCGCAGTTACCGGCATTTGGGCACGAACCCTCTTTGAATTTCACGGTATTTGCATGGGGTACGTCTTGGCCGTCAGGCAGCGCTCCGGATCAATACGCATTTTTCAAAGATCATCAGGTTCTTTGGAATTTGGATTATTCAACTTTTTACATGTAAACTTTGGTACAAGTTGAACCTGTTAAGATGTTCCTTGTTTTACCGATAATTATTTGGGGCTTGACCTATCGTTTTAAGTGGAGCAGGCCAAATGATCGGTGTTTTCATTGCGACACTTTTTGGAGCGATAGCATCGCAATTTTTTTTTAATTAGGCGTCAAAAAATCGAACTGGCTTCAAGAGGTTAGGAACATTCTTCTAAACTGTCAACTGTCAAACGTCACAGAAAACTTTGATTCCTTCAGTCCATCTGTAGAGGAAATGTGCGAGAAATGCGTCTCAAAAGTGGCCCGAACGATATCGTGAGTCGTCGTAAACTATGGTGGCGAATATCACCAGTGCAACCAAATGCAAAGTTTAGGGAATTTCCACAGTTCAGATTTGGTAACTCAGAAATAATATCTTTCAGGTCACTCAAATCACGGTTCCACTGGAAGGACAATAGTGAGTAGTAGAAATTGCACATTCACTTGTGGAAGTAACGATTGTATAAATACAAATAAGTACTTTCGAAGTCTTTTCTGAGCGCGGGTGATGGACAAGATTCTTTGCTACAAGCTTCCGAACTAAATATGATTTGGGTGGAAAAAAAAAGAAAACCAAATTAACTCGTGACAGGACGATCATCGTAACGAGCTCTTGCAAAAAATAATACATTATAAAAATTATTAATAGTGTGGTTCTACATCCCACTGAGGGAAGCAGAAGGTTAGAGCGGGTGCGGGGTGATGTGATAAGCATCACGCCTAAGACAACCATCTCATTCTACCTTGCCAAAATATCATCTATTTGCTCAAAGACTATTTTCTCCCACTCATGCTAATATTCGATAATGCTAGTGATGCCAGCCGATAGCCTCAAATCCCATTTTTTACCGACCTACTACGAGAACATGGCGTTTCACGATCACGACGACTGGACATTTCAGATAGACAACTCTTAAATGACGGACGGAGGCAATTTTTCTCTGCCTACGTAGGAACCTCAAGTATGTACGTAGTAACTATATGGTAGTAACACACATAGATCTGATGTGAAAGAAACTGAGAGCTGAAAAGGGCCTGTTTTCGAAAAGTTGCAGAAAAAATCACGGCCTATCCCTCCTGCAGTTGTTCACAAGGATAATTTCATAGTAAAAAAATCCGATGATGCCGGCAGTATGCTAATAATCGATCCGATGTCCATTTAAACTGCGGACATTATCAGTAATAACTATCTAGCAGTGCCATTACATGGACCGCGTTTGACATTGCGTTTATGACCTCATTTCATTATGTTGATGTTGCGGTTTGATGATGTTGGAAGCAATTAATTGTTAATTTTTGACATTTAACGGCACCGTAATAAAGCAATATCACATCGTAAAACCACGCTACACATCAATAATCGCTTCGATCATGATAATAACAATTTTCTATCTGAAGTTTGCTTCCTAACGCTATAGGTACCAGGTTCAAGTCCGAGTTTATGAGCTGAAGAATAGTGTAGGAAATCTCCCACATTGGGACTGACCGGAGCTTTTATCGAAAGCGATCCATGCCATCAGTGAAAAGAAAACAAAAAATTGAAGTCTGCTGGTACATAAGATGGGGTGTTGCAAAAATAGTAGAAAATATTTTTATTGTCGATGCATTTCAGGCCATGTCAAAGTGATACCAAAATCGAAGAACAGAACTTCACTCACGGCCCCCTCTCAAAGACATGGAAGCTCAAACATGTAATTCACAACATTTATTCATTAAGCTTGGAAACATCCCATCATATTGTAGCTACTATATACCTGGATTGGGTTTGGTGTTATTTGTAAATTTTTTCTTCAAGAAAGCATGGCAAATTTCAATTTGGGAGGTATTTCTCTTTCACAAAATCTTGTCCAGAATCGTCGCGACAACGCTGGCTATCTGGTAGGTGATCAGTTCCACGTGTACATCACTGGCAGTGGCTTTTCCATTAGATCCATGAAGATCTTGATTTTCATTGCAAGTTTTTTTTTAAACCGATGAAACTGTATTCACAGCAGCTTTTTTTTTCGTTCTCAAACATTGATCTGAAATAGAAGATTTGCCTTTGGCATAACATCGAGAATCGAGATGTGTGATGTGTGGTTGCAATTACATTTTTAGAGCTCCATCGCATTTCGCTTGGCCAGAAAGAACGTGGCTGGATAAGCACTTTCTTGAGAGATGAATAGGACGTGGCGGGTCTGTTGCTTGACCAAACCATACCAAAATCCGAACGATTTTTTTTTTGGATCCATAAGAACGAAAGTAAAACTTCACCTTGAAGCCTTGAAGACCTCCATAAACAGATTCAAGTTGTGAAAAAATTTTTCGGCAAGAGAATGATGGAGAAGCATATATATCGCTGCCATTGATGTTAGAACATTCAAATTCAAATATATATCACATAGCTTCTGTAGAAAAAAATGAAACCATCAATATTCGACGGTGAACATAAGACAAGTTTGAAAAATAGAAGTTCGTATCAGCGATAAATGAAAGGAAAATAAAGAAAGCAATCAGTGTATAAATAAACCTATATGTATGACAATTATATAAGACACTAACTTACAATGACTTGACAGAGCAGATTAGCTGTTGACATTTTCGCTTTCCTCCGTTAGACAAAAACAGCAACTAGACAGCAATATGTAAAGTATTACTGTTAAGGCAGATGTTTCGAAATGAAGCAATCTTTTGGAGACCCCACGTTTGAGAATGGGGCTTCTACTTCAATAATTCTTATTCCCTGATTTTTATTTTTTTTTCGAATGGTCTTTATTCTGTAACGCCTCGAGAATATTTGCTATTATTTTTACGACACCCTGTTCAATGCATCATCATTACTACATTACTTTTACTTCTTCCGGTAGTGTGCATCGACTTGAATAAATATAAAATAAATATAAAAAATATCAAGTTTGAGATTATCACGGATATCGTTTTAATTGATTCGGGCACGCGATAGTCAACTTTCACGTATATTGGCGTAGAAAACTGGAAGGAAAAAAACGAAGAAGCATTTAATATTAGTACTATGGCGACATCGATGCTGCGTCACAAGACGAACCTTCTCCGGGTCATGCAAAACAGGCAAGCCTACTGCAACACTGATCCACATTTCGTGACCACTGAATTATTATTATACCCATACCCACTACTCGGTGACCAAAGAGGATCGTTTTTTCACTTTCTCCAAAGTATACATTTACCCTATACCCACCACGAAATGAATCTTCGAAGAGAAAGTACGCGTAATGCATTATTGATCTTGACAGTAATCAAGGGCTTCGAAGTAATAAAGATTGAACTTTACCCGTGGCAATGACTTTATACTTTCGTTATACTAGTGAGTAAAAAAGTAACTGTATCTATGTACATAGTATACAGAGTGTTTAATTGATGACGTTACAAACTTCAAGAGTGGACTTCCCCTCAAAAAAACATGTCTAATAAAAATATATATGAGCTATGTCCGAAAATGCTTCGTTCCAGAGATACAAGGTGTTGAAATTGATATTTTAGAATTGTTTGTTGCTATAGCTTTTAAACCAATCGACCGGTTTGATTAAAATTTCATACATAGTGTGTAATTACTTCATCTATAAATTGATAATACCTAATATTTTCTCTTCAAAGCAGCACAAAGGCGTAGATAGAGCGGGGGCATTCTTCTTCCCAATTATTCAAACCCAGTCCCCCCCAGTACCTACGCCACTACCACTGTGGTGTTTCAAAGAAAATATTTTTTCATCTATTTATTTATAGGCAAGTATCTACTTACTGCCTGTGTGACAGTTGGTGCTAAGTGGTCGATCGGTTCAAAAGTTATGGCATAAAGACAATTCTTAAAAGTCAAATGGACTCAGAATAGGTACATACCGACGTCGTCATAAGCGTGATTATCTGTGATGCATTTTATTCTTCCAAAGCAAATCAGTAGATAATGACGTGGGATCCAAAATTTTTTAAAAGTACAATAGTAGGTAGGTATGTAACTACCTACCCTACACTGCAAGTCGAAGAGATGTTATGTTTACGTAATCAATAAAAAACAAAAAATGATTTCTTGAAAATAAGTAATTATAATCTGATACCAACACCCGGTAACAAATATCAGAAAATCCAGAAGCGGGACATAACCCCGGCGAGGCAGATGACACCTTCCTGGTCATTGGAGAATCGGACACGGGGGATGAGTTGTCGATTGCCGCAACAAAGTCTTCAGCTTCGCCACAAGAGCCTCCTAAAACTCGTACTATACGTGACCCCGCTACACTAAAAAAATCGTATACAACTTTTGATTATGAACCAATCGAAATCACTTGCTCAATAACATTTTCCCCATTTCTTTTTTCACATTTCATTTGCTGAAAGTATGCACGTATCTGGAATAGTTTGAATAAGTACTACCCTGTTAAAGGACCCTGCACATTCCTTATGGGATTTGGCTCCTCGGAGGATTTGGCTCAAACTTTAATATGTTACAGCCCTTGTTGAGGTGATCAAACTTTATAATCGCGCAAATCCTCTCAACTCAACGGTTTACCCTCTAGAGGGGGTGGAATGCCGGTTGTCACAGAAATAATATTGTAATTATATAGGCTTCAATGAGCAAAAGGTGGATCTATTTCGACACCACGAGGTGCTTGTAGGGTCATACTTGCCATGACTTCGAGCTGGTCAAAATATTTTTAGACCCTTATTTTTAGAGCCCTCTAGCATTTCGAAAAATGACTGAAAATTCAAAGTCAAATAACGACCAAAATAAACAGGGAATTTTCTTTGGATTTCTGACACAGTATGTTCTAAATCTAAAGTGGTGCTGATCAATTATTTTTCACGCACCAACCCATAAAATCTTACCTCCAATAAATTATCAACTTCTGCTCTGTTCTATTGGAAATAAATTGTTTCTTGGTGAGTTAAAATGAGTTTCTACTACTGTAACATAATTAATTATGTGTTAGAAAGAGTGGTCCATATTGATCTCTTATGTCTACCTTTTACCCCTATAGCCCTTATACCCTAGTAGCTTTTCCCAATTTAGCAGTAGAAGCACTCTTGCACATTTTCTAGTTGAATGAGTTGATTGAACTAATCATTTTTGGAAAAACTACAAGGGTATAGGGGTTATAAGGGTGAGGGTTGGTCTGGGGAGACATAAGGGATGAATGTGTATCACCCTTTTCTAGATATAATGTGCTTAAACAGTAGAAATTCCATTCTAACTTATCAAGAAACAATTTATTTCCAGTAGCGCAAAGCAGAAGTTCATAATTTATTGGAGAATGAACGCCAGATTTTAGGGGTTAGTACGCAAGAAATACTTATTCAGAAACACTTCGAACATACCGTGTCAGAAATCAAAAAAATCCCCCGTTTGTTTTGGTCGTTAATCGACTTTGAATTTTGTCATTTTTCGAAATGCTAGGGGTGGTTCTAAAAATAGGGCTCTGTGAGATATCTTGACCAGCGCAAAGTTGTGGCAAGTATAACCCTAGAATAACCTCATGGCTTCAAAATGGATCCACCTTCTGGTCATTTAAAGCAGTAATTGCTATAAATTAATTCCGTGACCACCGGTAATTCACAATCCACCCCCTCTAGAGGGTGAACCGGATTCAGAGGATTTGCGCAATGATCAAGTATTATCACCTCAACAAGGGCTACAACATATTATTGAAATTTGAACCAAATTTCCTGAGGAGCCAAATGCCATAAGGAATGTGCGGGGTCCTTTTCAGGATCTGCTAACTTTGACGTTGCTGTAGAAGCAGTTGTTGCAACCACTGGCGAAAATACCAAAAACTGAAGTAAGCCTCGGTCTTAACAACCAGACCTTAGTGAATCAGCCAAACTTGAAGATTTCCATTTCCTGTTTGCATATACCTTAACTCTCCGGCTTGAAGCCTTCGACACCGAACCATAAACTATACAACCTTAATGGTTTCGCATCTGATGAGTCAATCATTCAAACGCCAGTTAATTAGTCTCCCGTTTGAACTTTCTACACACCGCTGGTACATTACCGGCTAACGGTACCCTCGTTACAAGAACCCATGAAACTGTTTGGCATGACCGACTATCCCAGCATCAACACCGCGGCGAGCCATCGGCTAGACAGACAAAGCCGCACAGTCATTTATTTTTATTTTGGTGAACGATGCATCACGGCATCTACGATGATGATGGCCCACGCCCGCAGCGCCTCTGCACACACGACTCGGCTCAATTCCGTCTTGTCCCATTTTTCATGGAGCGTGATCTTCCGTGCATGGTGATTCACTTCTTCTCTAATTAGCAGAGCACACCGTGTGCGGAAACTTTACTCGCGCGTTCAAAAAAAGCGAGAAGTATAACGTAATAATAATAATAGTAACAATTTACTGCGAGCATTACTGCGCTATAATCAACATAAATTTACCGCGCTAAATGGCGGAGAAGCGTAGAATTATGCTGTTGGGTGTTGTGATCCAATGAAACCTTCTGAGGTGAATTATTGCAATGATAAAGACACCAACCGTAGGCTACTGGAGCGGAAAAACTATTTGCTGTGGCCCAGTGCGTTTAGATTTGGCTCCAAGGTTCATTTCCAATTCGATTAGTTTCGAATAATGCGATTTTAATTGTTCTTCGGCTCCTTTCTCTGGCCGTTAAAATTGCAATTTTGACAATGGTTATTCAAAGCCAATTTTTGCTATACCTGGACTTTTTTCGTGTCAAGGTCCTTTATTACTATTACTGAGATAAATCTTCTCTCATTGAACCGTGATGGGATTAGGGCTTATAATATCAATTCAAAAAAGGAACCGATTCACTGCCCAACGTTTTTCACCTCCAACACTTCCCGGGTCTCCGGCCGTGGATATCGCATATCTAATCTAATGCAGAAACGATCGAGCCTCTTGACCTTTCTTCCATTGGTCACATTCCCGTACAATGCAATGATATTAAGATGTCGGCGCGGACGCAGTGGTAAAGAATACCTCGGCCATAAAACATAAAGAAGGTGCCCATCAGCTACGGGGTCAGAGGTGAGCATGTAAAGCTCCGGTGGTCACGACAACGGTACTTCTCAAGACCTTCATCATCGCTGCAGACGTTAATGCAACGCATTATCCACTCAATTTCCGGTCTCAGGCGACAACTTCTTGTAATTTATAGAGGATTTTATGTTTCGTCACGATCATTTGTTTCTTCTGTTTCTCCCAATCTCCCTTCCTGATCTATCAGTGGGGTGTATCTGCTCTGCTCATACGATCTTTGAATATTGCGGAAAGTATTGATGTAAGCGGTACTACGACCTGTAGAGTACCAGAGAGTACCACCCGAGGCTGGATGTTCTACCATATGCGTGTAATTCACCGGAGTTGGTAATGTCGACCATCCATTCCGGGACGTGAAGACTCCTCAATGGGAGGCATTTTACACTAATGAACGCTTCGTTAGAGCCGCAGACGACGTATCTACGTATACGTGCCGCATGTCGGCGATTAATTGCACTTTTACTGTTATAATAACGAGGTCCATCGCGGTGCATCCATGTCGCCTTTTGCTGGCAAGAACTCGCAGGAAATATGAAGGCAATTCCACGCTGTGTGCGCTGCTAGAAATTTATCTATTCGTACGTCGAGCTGGTGGTAAACTGTGTCAGATGCACAGCGCTGGGATGGCTCTGGTGTATGTGTGTTGTGGCTCTCAGAGGCAAAGGTGTACCTCTCGCCGAGTGACTTATGGGACTATTGGCGTAGAAGCGCCCATGACCGTCGTGCCAGATCTTAGAATAAGCGGGCGTTCTTTCCTCCGGTCAACTCTTCGGGGTCACACAGGTGTTTTGTCTTTCTTTCGAAAGCGCCGTCGTACATTAATTGCAAAGGCGTGCCGCGACCAGCCCGACCAGGTGGTGCTCTCTTATGTTGGCGCAGTGCATGATACCTTTATGGGTAGGTAGGTTCGCTATCAATGTGTGGATGATGGACGATGCGAAATTACGAAATTGGTATTACGCAAGACGAACGCGATATCCGATTGAAGGCGAGAAAAAAGACCACACCGCGAACTTGGTTCGGACCACAAATTGAAGCTAACCGCTCGAATAATTGTCGGTAATTACAGCCTCACGTTCTTCATGCTTATGAAGATTCTCTTACGATAAGCCATCAGACGTTTAAAAAGATGATAGTGAAAGACGAATCCGGTGCGACAATACGTCTTAACCAGAAAAACGTGGGGATGCTTAGAAGAAGATAATTTTTATTCTTTGAATAGAGCGATTGCATGTAGAGGGAGTTTATAGCAAAATGTCAATAGTGTCATTGTCATCTGTCAAGTTTCATCCATGTCGGAGTCAACGTCAACCGGACTAACCTCACTAAATACTGCAATTTTCACGTGTTTTGTTCACATACTGTTTTGTTCGGCGTTTACGAGATCGAGATTGTGATTTCCAATCATTCTAACAATGCCTTAAACCTGTTGGCATGTGTTATGTGCCCCAATGCAATCCCATAACAAACGTCAAAACATAACTCGATCCTTGCGCTGCCTGTCGGTGATCAGGTGAACGAATTTCATGCAATTACCCTATTGTTCAAAATACTTTCTTCAAGTATTTCCAATTTCAAAATCTTGATAGAATTTAATCATGTTCAGTTTAAATACTCTTAATCCTAGTACCTAAATACGTACAGCAAAAAAAAAACTAACGGATGGTTTATGTTGCAGCACTGAAGCAGAATAAAAATGGAATCCTGGCTGGTGGATGTCAAACGGGTACGAATCCCGCGACCGAAATTCGGCAGCAACGGCGCCAAATGCTACACTTATCCCATCGAACCGCCCAAGGACTACATCTACGAAGAGTCGCGACAAGAGGACCTTAAACTCAGAGCCGCACTCCAGGGCAGCAACCTAGCCAAAGCAACGGAAGAACTTCGACGAGCCCTCCAAGAAAAATTATAATCGTACAACCCTTATTTTATCATGAATCATAATTGCCAATATCCTGCTATACATTCATTTCATAAGCGCATGAAAAAATGAAAATAACTGGGGAGCTCTCAACAGCGAGATAATTACTAAAATAGTCATGTACAATTTACATCACAAATGTATAAACCGCCGAGCGGACACCTCAACCGCAACCACCTTGGCTCCGGAAACTTCCGGACTTCCAACACCGACTAACGAGTTACAAATTAATTATTATGGTAGTTACTTATACCACCTCGTTCTAAAGTGAAGTGCCTACCTACTCGTCTCAAATTTCAAAACGTATGACAAACGGTATGGCACGAAATAAACACGCAGGACATAATGTACACTGTACAGTCCATTTGCAAGCTTGATTTACGACCGTTTAATTTCAAAAGTGCATTTGCAAACGGCGTAAAATTAGCGAGGCGAAAATCAATTAGAGTTGAAGCGGCCATATGGCTCTATTTTCAATGGGATGCTCGCAGTTATTTTCATCCCTTTCATTCTTTCCATTAATATAGTGCTGTATATTTGGTCAGGCCACTAATGACATCACATTATCTACAATACTATTAGATTTTAACGAATGTACATAACTGTGATATCCAGATATTTTAAAGTAATTATCGTTAGTTTCTAGTTGCTACATATCAATTGTACTAAAACTACAGTAATGCCTAAATTGATATTATTAGATTATCCATAATTAGTAACGACTATAATTGCCCTAATATTTTTAAAATAATAATTTAAATATTACGAATAAAATAATGTGAATCGAGAAAGAAGAGCTTTGGCAGATTTGTTATTTCCATTTCGCTTCTTTTGTTGCACGGCCATGCAACAACTGCTGCTATGCTTTTGGATCGTTTCCAAATGCGCCGAGATTCGTCTCACGCTTTAAATTGAATCACACGATAAGGGATTTGATTTAGTTCAGTAGTTCACTTGATCCCCACTTTTTATAAAACGAAAACAAACGTCTTATTTTGATATTAATTTTTCCAGGGCTAACAAAAAGTAGTTTCTGCTAGTCATTAAACCACAAATTTGATTTGTTTCGACAAACTTTTATGGGAATTTATCAGCAGGAAAGTTTCTTCTTCCTCTCCATTACAGGTTGATAATTGTAAACGTATACTTACAGAATCTGGATAGTCTGTTTGATGCAGAGCTGTTGTGCTTCCAGATCTGGATTCTCCAGGACTAGAATGCCGCCTACTCCGCGTCCCCTGTGGATTTTCCTCGTCTCCGCTCACGTATTCCTGCAATGCAAACTGTTACATTCTGGCGCTCTAAACTACTTCAAATCTTACAAAAAGGCAAATCTATTCTAAAGAAAGTATTCAAATTTCTAATGGCAACAATACGAATAATAATAATATAGGTATATGAGAGAGGTATCAGAGAAAGTGCAAGTGGGACAATGATAGAGATATGTCGGTGCCAGTGCTCTAAAGGCAAAGTGAACCCTGGCGTGCTCTGTTATAGGCAATAAGAGATACGGCAAAATAAAGAAAGCACGCCAAGCTTCGCAATGCACCTCTACAAGCCTACGAAGAAGAAGAGAAGAAGAAATCCAAAAGTACCAAAATAACAACACAACAAAAAAGTAAAATCACATCACCTGCGTTTGGTGATCTTCGTCGTTTGTGGTCGTTACTATTTTCCCTGCGGCACTTGCTGGGCGAGGTCTAAAAGTTTCCAGGATTATAAACTTTGTAAAAATTGTCTTCAAAACAATATTGTTTTACCTTTGAGTTCTAGTATCTGAAATGCCCATTCCTAAACCTGAATCCTCACTGGGGGAGCGATAACCGTCCTCGTTACTAATGCCAGTAGGTGGCTCTATTACTGGACCGTACTCCTGCAATATCGAGAATTGATTCTGTGTAAAAAAAAAAAAATCGGAATGACAAGAGTGGAATTTAAAATACAAATTTCCTTCCTACGAGTGGAAATTGGCCGCCGTTTCCCCACTTTTATTCCCAGTCGTAAAAGTTTGCGCTGCTCACAAACACTTTATGACCTCTACAATAGAAACGTATAAAAAAATTACGTCACACAGTTTATACCACCTTCTTTCGAAGACGCTAAAATGTGATAAACAAGTGAAGTTTTGTATTATTACTATAAGTACCACTCTCATACACTTTTTAAGAGATACAAATAATTGTGGTTCCATCTCTTAGCATCAAGCACCACATATGTCTATCATTTAGTTTCACCTATCGGTTTTTTACTGTTAAAAGTAAAGGAAAGTAAAGGGAAATAAAAAGAAAAACTCACCTCGTGGTATCCAGAAAAAGTTGAATGATTGGCGTCAGGCATTCCTTTTCTCTATAAAGGAGCAAGAGAAAACAGCAGGAAAAATTAACATTGTAGAAGTTGGTAAAAAAAAACTTACCCTGGAATGTCTGAAATCGTGATCTCTGGGATCCCTTATTCTAGAAGTTTCGATATCTCTTCTGTACACTAGTTCATCGAATTTTACGCGATCATCGATGGCTACTATTTCTCTTATTTCGGTCATAAGAGTATACTGTAACAAAATTGAATAATAATTCAGTTGAAATATGGTCTCAATAAGACAGAAAATGGTATATGTAGTGAAAATTGAAAACATGCGAAGTAGATAGTGATATTGTTCCTCACACTCACATCCTACCTCAAAGTAGTTATATATATACAATAACACAAAAGATCTTGAACCAATGATAGGTACACAATGCAACCCACGGTTAATGCAATCAAAAAGTTAGCTGCGAGTTGCACCAAACGTTTTACGAACGAGTTAACTTTAGTCTAAGGTCTAAGTTAATTGCTGAAGAACTGGCCTTATTATTGGCTGTGTCCTAGCAACTAACTCATCAGATTAATGTTAGCTCGCTCATTAAACTTTTGGTTGAACCCGCAGTTCAAAACCTACAATTGATTAGATGCTTAGTAAAGTTGGGAAATGCGGGTAAGTGCATCCCAGAAAAATATGAATTCAAGTTGCTTAGTTGAAATTATTTATTTAAAATCTTGAATGTGTTTACGGTTGAGTAGATGTGCTCCGAGTGCCTACAAAGGTTAGCTGCTTGGATCGTTCTTGAATGTCAGTTTTGATTTCGACCAATCTCTAATCAAAACTTGCATTCAAGAACAATCCAAGCAGCTAACATTTCTGAAATCCAGCCGACTTCCTAGCGGAGCCGTGTGAATTATTTCGCTCCCAACTGTACCCACTACAGCATATAATAAGTTATGTTTTTCCAGTTACGAATCACATCTACGCTTTTACTCCCTCGATGAACTCCCTGATACATTTCTATTCAGTGTGCCTAAACTTTCGAGCCGCTTTCGTCGGAGTTGGCTGGTGATTTCGCCAAAGTTCTTTTGAAATATTCCCAACGTGTCTAACACATAAATCACACCAGGGCAGGGGTGGCTATTTAGGCACCTAATTGGGTTTAACCCCGTTCCACCACCAAGAAAATCGTGTATGGATATATGTGTGTGTGTGTGGGGGGGTCTCATGAAAGGAAGTTGGTCGAGTCGCCGCCATAAATCACCTTATCAGGAGTGTTAAGAAGTTCAGTCATGACTTGTACGAAGGCATCTATGGTCATATGTCTGGAGGCGTACTCATCCGTGTAATAACAGAGGGTAGTGAATTCTGGCCGGGATAGAAGACACCGGGCCTTCTCCTCCACCATTTGGAGAGCCGCCGCCCATTTTCTCGTTGTCTGCGCCGCCTTGCTCCTGCGGAGAACAAAGGATAAATATAAAACCATTAATAACAATCACATTAAGGTTGTGGAGGTAGTAAGTACCTAAGCCCTTTCATCGGCATTTAGACTTCAAGTTAGGGTCGCTTTCCGCGCGCAGAAAAAAATTACTTTTTTTAAGGGGCATTTCTTGGCGATATTACAAATTAAACTGCTGGACAACGAAGTTGTCGGTATCGAAAAAATGGCCCGACTTTGGAGGTCAATATCTCTCGATTGCCAATTGCGATTTCCATTTTGTTTGTTGCGTTAGCTAGCTTAATCTTTCCGTAACCCATCCTATAGCAGTGAAGGTGCGTTCAGTCAGCTTATTTAGCCGCAATTTTAGTTTTAGCCGTAAGCGCTGCACGCTTATTGGTTGTTCCGAGGAGGCTGGTTCATAAGAGCCAATGGGCGTCGCTGCGCTTGCGACTGAAATTAAAACTCGCGGCTAAATAAGCTGACTGAACGCACCTTGAATGTTGAGAAACTTCATGTAAATTTTCTACAGGGTGATACGTAAAATGGGGCAAAATTGCAACAACTTCATCGTACCCCCATTTGTCAAAAAAAAATTTATGTATTCTATTACAAAAATCATAAAGTGTGGCGTCTTATCTCGAAACGGTTTTGGAATTTCTTGGATTGGAAGTCTAACATTGAAGATATAAATTTTTATGTTGAATGTTGCAGATTTACGAAACTCAGGCATAGCACAAGCACAAAAAGTATAACGTCCAGGGGGGACTTTACTTCACTCGGATACTGAAGTTTCACATCGTTACCATGTTCAGGGGCTTAAATCTGCAAATAGAACATGTTCCATATCTGATATTCTGATGAAATTCTGACAAAATTCAACGTACAAAAAACAGGCAGGGACAACCTTTTTAAGAAAGTGCCCCCTGCTTGGCCCCACACCAAATATTCGGATTGCGTTGAAAGTTAAATTGTTCTGGACTGTTGTACGAACAATCTTGCTCAATGTCAACATCAATTCATCAGAAGTGACTTAATTTCGCGTGCCAACAGGGCAAAATCTGTAACATTCAAAATAAAAATTTATATCTTCGATGTTAGACTTCCAATCCGGATAATTCCAAAACCGTTTCGAGGTAAGACATCACAATTCATGATTTTTGTATTAGAATACATAAATTTTTTTTTTCGACAAATGGGGGTACGATGAAGTCGGTACAACTTTGCAGCATTTTACGTCACCCTGTAGAAATTTTACATGCAGTTTCTCAACATTCACTGTTTTATAGGATGGCTTACGGAAAGGCTAGGCTAATTACAACAATAAACAAAACAGAAATCGCATCCGGCAATCGGAAGTTATCGGTCTTCAAAGTCGGACCATTTTTCCGATACCGACTCATCCGAATGTATTGGCACAAGTTTTGTTTGTTTAGCATCAAGTTTCAAGCTTCATCATCAACAATGTTGTATTATATTCAGGCGAATAAAGAGCAAAGACGCAAACTGTCGTACATGAATCTTGGTAAAATGAGTGGCCAAATTCTTGAGGAAGTTGATTTCAGTAGGTACTCACATCAAGGCAAAATTGATCAATTTTGTGTTGATGTGACTAAAAAATGTAATGTAACATTGTTGACGATAACTTCTTTAAACTTGATTGAAGCAAACGAAACTTGGCGTGGCTATACATCCGGATGATCATTCACTTTCAAAATAGTTTGTCATATCGACAGAAAATACTTCCGAAAAAATTGTAAATCTAAACGCCGATGTCTTCCTTATCGCGCCACTGGGACTACTAGGTACGTGCCGTATCTCAGAGTAATAAACAAATAGGAAAATAGCTGCATTCCGATTTCAAATGATCAATACCTACAGGTTATTCCACTTTCTATTTTTATAAACAACCAAAAACATTATTGTAATCGATAAAAGGTCAACTTAAGGTCAACTAAGCCGTTTCTATACGGAGTTCGGCTGTATGACAAGTCAAAAGAATAGGTAACGTTATACAGGTGTCTCTAAATAAGCCTGCCAAAATTCAGTTGATCAAAAGTAACAAATAAGTTGCTATAAACATGATTCTGAAAATGCTTCATTGAGGGAGCTACGGCCCCTAAAGGCGGGCCCCTGAATATTATTATTAGAGTACTCGGAATACTAGAGGGACCTGTGGGCGGAGCCTAACTGCGCAAACTGAGTTTATCCAGTGACGCACTTAGATTTGCAGTGGGATTATTATAGATTCGCCTGTGACCTGGTTATGGTCCAGCACTCCAGCTAACAGTGTTGCTTCCCCTATTTCAACACACATCCGACTCGTCCAAAACGATTTTGGTTTGTCTGTACAGCACCGCCCACAGGTCCCTCTGTTGTGCCACCAACTCTACTGATTACCTCTGAATTTAGTTCTAAAGAAATGACGAAATTAGGCACATTTACTAATCTTTGCATGCTCAACAAGATGAGATGAAAATCTTTAAAATTTTCATAAAGTTTCATCAAGTCATTGCCCTAATGTCTTGATTCTGGAAGCGTTCATGGAATATCCTGAAGAAAAACTTTTTTTATTGAAAATTTATTTTTCAAGAAGGTGAATCAGTGAATTTTTGAGGGATTGAAGTGAAACTTGGTAAGTAGTTCTTTATTCAGTGATGAATTAATTTAGGGTGACCAGATGTACTCTTTCCAAGAGTATTGTACTCTTTTTGGACTCAAATTACTCTATACTCTCTCTTTTTCATTTTACTTCTGGATATACTCTATTTCTGCAAAAGAAACTTTTTTTTTCAAATTTGCAAATTGGTAGTTTAATTCCTTCAGGTTGGTAGCTTGACGAGTCGTGAGTCGATCATTAAATTTGAAAATCTGAACCTTTCCGCAACACCCGAAAAAATGTTGGGCTTTTTTGGGGGGCTGCGACCCTAAAGCTTAGTTTATAGTCGGCGCAACCGGATACGGAACCGCATACGGTTACGCAAGGCTAACCTTCGACAAATTGAAAACGTCGCAAATGGTTTATAGTGAACGCAATGCCCGCAACCGTATCCCGTATACGCAAGGAGTTGGCCAACATCCAACTCTTGCGTTGCGGATGCGTAAATGACCCTTGGTTTCGATCAATCAGAATTTGAGTTTGGATGACTAAGTGAACAACAATGTCAATGTGGAGTGGAGTGGAGTGACACACTGAGGCAAACAAATCCCCTATTGAAGGCGTTTACTATACTATAAAGTAGCGGTTTTGCTTATACGCTACCGTTTGCGTAACCGTATGCGGTTCCGTATCCGCTTGCGTCGACTATACTAAGCTTAAACCCTATACATCCATCCACAATTTGTGATTTTTTTTTTCTCTCGAAACATCTGGTCACCCTCTAATAAACTGAGAATGATCGGTAGCCAGAACCTAGGTCCACTCACCAATTTTCCCTCGATTTCTCATTGGAAGAATATTTTTTTACGAAAAACGGAAATCTGACCAGTGCAGTGGTTTTGGGGGGTTGGGGGGGTTGGATCAGATTGAACTGCCAAACCAAAATTATTTATGCAACGCGTTCGTGGTTTTTTAACTTTTACTTGTGGACGGTGCATACTTTGAAAACAATGCAAAGTCACCAAACACTTTAAAACTGTGTGTTTAGATAGAACGATTGGATATACAGAGTGACCCAGCGAAACACAACTTTTTTTTTTGTTATTTTACTTGATTTTTCTAAAGAAGCTCAGACAGGTCGATCTTTATATCAAGAGGGGAATCTGAAACATACACACATCAAAAGAATCTAGGGGACAAGCAAATTTAGACGATTTCTAAAATCATCATAACTTTTGACTGCCGTCAGGTATTTCATATCGGTTTTCAGTGTTCGATAGCCCAATTCTTCGTTTTCATGCCTTGATCACGTCCACTACGAACAATGTTTCATAAAGTTTCTACAGGGTGATCAATGGAACAGTGTTAATATGCCAAAAGTTCAGTACGAGTGCGATTTCCCAAAAAAAAAATTCATGCATTCCAATAGCACAGTTATAAAGACTGGTGTTTCAGCTTCAGAAACGTTTTTGTATTTTGGAAATCGAAGGTAAATTGCCAAAGATAATGATCATTTTGTGCCGACATGTTGAACTTTCAAGAAAGTGATCCGATTTCATTAAAACTCGGATCACACTCATGTCTGGTATGAGTAATTGGAGTTTCAAGGTCAAATGTCTTTTTCGGTCACTTTCAAGCCGCCACATTGAAGTTTCATGTAAATGATTCGATTCTAGTGTGTTTCAAAGTTTCATTCAAATCGAATCATTCATGTAAAAAGTTCAATATAGCGGCTCGAAAGTAATCGAAAGTGACATTTGACCTTGAAATTCCAATTACTTGAACCAGAGATGAGTGTGTTCCATGTTTCAATAAAATCGGATCACTTTTTTCTTTCTTGGAAGTTCAACACGGCGGCATAAAATGATCAATATCTTTGGCAATTCACCTTCGATTTCTAAAATTCAAAAACTTTACTGAAGCTGAAACACTGGTCTTTATAACTGTGCTATTAAAATGCATGCATTTGCTTTTTTGGGAAATCGCGCTCGTACTGAACTTTCGGCAATTTTACACTGTTCTATTGATCACCCTGTAGCAACCTTATAAAACATTGTTCGTATTTGACGTGATCTAGGCATGAAGAAGAAAGACTGAGCTATCGAACACTGAAAACCGACATGAAATCGCTGACGGGAATCAAAAGTTATGATGATTTTAGAAATCGTCTGAATTTGCTTGCCCCCCTAGATTCTTTTGATGTGTGTATATGTATACGGAAATTTATATCTTTATATTTCCCTCACCTCCACCCATCTCAACTTCCGAAAATTTCCGAAATTTCAAATAACACCATCCACTTTGCGAATTTGCGATACATCAAATCAAAAAGAATCAAATTCTCTTTCTGAAAAAAATATTTTGAAGATTTATAACCCCCCCCCTTCTTCCTAAAATTCTCTGACTGTCCCATTTTATATTCTGGAACCCTCAATCCCCTTCAATTTAATCGACGTCATCCTAGAAAGCATCGAAAGAGCATCGATTTCCGGTGAAAAAAGTCCTACCCAATTCAGCCCTTTGCTCTCCACCATCCCAATTTCAAAATTTAACAAGACACCACCTACTTTGTGATGCATTAAATTGAAGAGAATTGAATTCTCTTCCTGTAAACGATTTGTTCAAAATTTTCAACCCCTCCCCCAAGATATCGAAAATTCGGAGTATTATACTACGGGGGAAACGAAGGGGAAAAGGGTGAGTTCTGAAAATTTTGAAAATATTTTATGATAAGATAAGATAAATTTTATTCATGTTTACGACATACCATCATGCTTACACAAGTCAATTATATACATATGAACTCTTTCAGATCGGCTTAAAAAAATTTACATACTACAAAACGCTGAGTCTCTCAAAAAATTCACAATCGTTCCCTTAATTTCTTTTTCTCCAAGAGATCTAACTCTCAAGGGCAACCCACGAAACAACCTGAGCGACATGTATCGAGGAGTATGCAGGAAGATGCACCACAAAGTGATTAGTATCATTTTAGATTTTGAAGTTGGGGCGGGGAATGAGGGGGTGAGTTTGGGTGGCACCTTTTACACAGAGTTTTTTTTCCCTCGATGCTGTACATGATGACGTTGACTGTATTGACGGGAATTAAGAGGTCAAAAATATTTAATTGGGAACTCAGAGAGTTCTGGGAAGAAGGGAGGTGGAGTTAAAAATCATAGAAATATGTTTCCAGAAAGAAAATTTGATTATCTTCAATTTGATGTATCCAAAGGTGGGTAGTGTCAAGGGAGTCAAAGATATAAATTCGCCGATGTATGTTTCAGATGTCCCCTCGGTATAAAAATCGACCTGTCCGAGCTTTTTCAAACAAAATGAGGTGAAATGCCCAAAAACACTTCTGTTGTGTTTTTCCGCTGGGTCACCCTGTATAGAATTCACTGCAGTCACTGGATGCATGAAGTTGCTCAAATTTTGTTAATGTCTGTGGAAAGGGTGCCAAAGTTCTTTTCAAAAAAAAGAAGAAATAAGCGGTGTGAACATATCTACCACGCATGGGCCATCCCTCTCGAATTGATTTGGCATATATCCCGTACACTAGAGAAAGATGTCCAAAGCAACATTTCAAAGTATTTTATTTTGTTCTCTTTTTTTCTTCTAGAAATTAAGTCTATTTTGTGTTTATATTGTCTGTTATATTCTTGTTCAAATATGAGCACAGAAGTGAGTTTCAAAAATGGATGTCATCTCTTCCCGAAATGCACGGTAGCACGGTCTACTGGTACTGTAAGAATATGGATATAATTTGGAAGGACGACTGTGTAGGAGATGGATTAAAAGACAATTAAGTGTAGGTAGAGTCGCTCCAACGAACCAAGCTATACAAAGCTGAGTAGCGAGATTCAGAGACATTTATTTGGTTCAAATTTATTTGATTGTTGGATAATTCATTTTATTCACAAAAGTCAGCAATCGATACATTCCTAACTTTAAAAAAGTTGGAAAGTAACTGATTCCTCACAGGTTGGCAAATAATGTCACTTTCGGACCACGGGCCGAAAGTGACGTATGAAGGGAGGTGATCTGATCTAAACAGCTGTCGCAGTGCGCAAGTGTTGATGGATGCGTTGTTTGGAAAGGTTGCCTATGCCTATCCGATAAAAACGTTTGACGCGAGAAACCTTGAATAAAGCCAATTATTTGCACTTGAACTGGATCATTGTGAATAAAGTTCAATACATACCAAGGAGTAAAGCGTCATTACAGCCTACGGGATTCTATCTTACCTCGGCACGCCTCGGTAATACATTGGATCCCTTGGCTGTAATGAGACGCTTTCCACCTCGGTATGTAATATACTATTATTTATTCATTATCAATACTTATTTTTTTTGGATGTAACCGAAACTTTGGTTCTTACCTTTGCTAATGCCGAGAACTGATGTCAGTGACAAAAATTACTGCTGTTGAAAGTAATTAAAGTCTATTCTTATATTTGAAAAAACAAGCGGATGTATTCTGGACCAGACCAGACACAATGTGCAGTCGAAGCAGCAACTTCAAAAAGATCGACATACCCCGGACTGCACAAGTCCCAGTCCCTGTCGTAGGCAGTGCATGAATGCGGGACCTTTCCAACGTCCCTCACCAAAAGCGACATCCTTTTGTGATACTTGAGCTGGGCCACCGCTTCGTCGTGCGTCACGTCCATAAAAGATTGTCCGTTTACTTCTAAAATTTGGTCGCCGACCTGAAAATAAAATAAGAATATTGTTCAGTGTTATAAAAATATTTTTTCAGTAGACTCCAAGGGTTTCAAAGAAAGTCGATTATTTGATAAAAGCGTTTGAATTCCACCAAAACATAATTACTGTTGTTACAGGATCTGCGATCCGCGAAAGTTCTGATTGAATTCTGCGTCAGTTCGAAAGTTTAGGACAAGGGTTGGAGGAACCCGAGCGCCCGGTTCAAAATCGTCAGTTTATTTTCTGCTTGACGTCAAAGACAAACTGACGCCCCTTGGAATTCATGAAATATGCGGATGGAGGATGGAGGAACTAGCCGGTTTTTCAGTGAAAGATATTCTCTATGAATTTCAGCTAGATTTCCTGTAATTTATCCATGGAAGCATCCATTCCTCCAGCAATGTTCACAAAATTGCGAAAGCGGTAAGCGACATCGGGAACGAGACTCGCTCCGAGAAAGCAGAAACATTTTATTTATTACGTCTTGAGTCTTGAGTCTCACATTTCATTAAACATTACATTATTTGGAACTTTCATTACTTGGTAAAGTACTTGGCTGCATATATCTACATAGCTGCATGTACGGCTTTGCAAGCTCGAGGTTTGAATGAATTTTCAGAAGCCAACAACTTTTTAGACTAGCTGTATTACACTACACAATTTCATGTACAATTTCTTGAACAATCTGTCAAAATAGTGTCAAAAAGTAATGAACTTGATTGTTTAACTGACAGATTGTACAAGAAATTGTACAAGAAATTGTGCAGTGTAATACAGCTTGTGTAGATTTGGAAATTAGAGTTGAATTTTTTTTTCTGGAGGCTTAAAATCAACAGCTTGATATGTTTCAAAAGCCAACAACTATTCAGACTAGCGCAATCCGACTAGATTTGGAGTTCAGAGTTGAAATTTTTTTCTGGAGGCTTACAATCAGCAAAGTGATATGGTTGTACTCGCATTACAATACGCTGTTTATATAACTGACGAATTCAGGTCATATAGTGAACAACCCACTCAATGCTACCTTTTACGAGATCATGAGCTTCGAAACTAGGTTGAAGACATACAAAAGCATACCGCTTTATAATTGGAACGAGTTTCAAAAAGAGTAATATTACCTTTAGATTTTGAACGATAATAACGTAGCCAGGTTCAAAACAACAACAATTACTATAAACATTTTTTTAATTACACTGCTTTTCATGATTCCTTTTTATGGCCGTAACTCACGTGAAACCCTTCCGCTAGACCTGCGCCCTTCTGTCTCACGAAGTTTATTTATGTCTCAAACTTCCGTTTCTGCAATATCCTCCCCGTACTGTGTACACCTGTACATTAAACTCGAAGGTTGTTCGATGGTATTTACGATCTCGATTTACCCTCCGAAACAAATCAATGTTGAATTAAGGTTTTTTCGTTCCGCAAGGACTCCGTTTCGTATACGCACCCCCGCCATATACTCCTCTGCATTTTCATCTGGATGACTTAATCCTATTACACTTAGGACGGAGAAGCCTACCGCAAATATCCGGACGACAAATCCATAAACAACTTTGATGAGATTACGATTTGAGCTGGCGAAGAAAGGAAGGATGAGGAGTCCCTTGGCCGACCCCACGCATCGAATCCCTCTAATATTTATGGGCGAGGTGTTTTTGTTTGCTTCGCAAGGAAGGACAAAACGAGAAATGCCAGCAGTGGGCGCTGGATTGTTTCAGAGTTTGAAACATCAATAGAACTTGCTACTATTTTGGTGTTGTATTGCAGTGTTGTGCAACCTTTACTTGTCGAATTTCGCAATAATACTACGTAGGTACCTATGTTCAAACTGAAACTGTTCAAGAGAGATAATTTTAAAATTTAGTAATTTATCAAAATATCCAAAACCGGTCTATTTTTACCTGAATAAGGGTTGAAATTATGTCATCAACTCACATATCTTGGACCAGACAAGGAAGGTAGGTCCAAAGTCTCTCAATTTCTTCAGCAAAAAATGTTCTATTAATCTCAGAAATTGGAACTTTTTTGGCGTGGAGATGGATATTATTCCATGAGCCTAATTGTTTTTATATTACACAATTTTGTTTTTGTACACAACAGAAGAACCGTATGATCAAAAACATTCCTTATCTAGGCAGGCTGTGGTCTAGTCATAGGCAGGCAAACGAGGCTGATTTTGGCCAGGCCGTCAGTGGCCAGGCCACAGCCTGCCTAGTAGAGGAAAGTTTTTGATCATACGGTACTAACTTAAATCGTAACCTCGATGCTATTTTATGAAAGATAATTTTTTCAGAGTCATGACGGGGACAACGCTCATATCTTTGAATTGAAGAGACTTTAACGTCACTGGAATGCTGAAAGCATTAGAGAGTTACTGCCCTGCCACAAAAGTTTTAATGTTGAAGGCAAATGGTAATTGGCTATGTCGATGGTAATCAGTGGCGCAACTAATTCATTGGAACATAATATGCAGGTACAGACCATAAAAAAGGCGCCGCAGATGAAAATTTTTCGGGGAAAAAAGGCGTATAGTATTCAACGTATTCTCATTTGAATTGTGAGGGTTGAGAAGGCGCCGTTGCTGTCAGATATTGTGCAGGTGGGTGCGGGTACCTGGCTGCCCCCCACCCAGTTGCGCTACTGATGGTAATGTTGAAAGCCAGAGTACAGGAACTACATGAGGTGTTCACACTCATGGTAATGGTGATGTCGATGGTAACGGTGTCCAGGAAATTTCTGGACTTCCAACATCATGTTTAACATCTTCAGAAGCTCAGTGCGCACTGGCGGCATATTCGCAGAAATCCGGCAATATACCGCTGAAATGCAGTTATCATTGTATAGTTAGGTAAGGTCAAGTCAGGTAACTGGGACCATGGGGTAAGTGGGGACCACCCCATTCAATTTTAAACTATGAGACTTCAGGCAGTTATTTGTTGCTCTGGTGTGAGATGGGTTGCCAAACTTCATAAAACAATGGATGCGAGAGCAGTTGGCAGCCCTGTGGCAATATGACAGTACAAAATCTGACAGTGTGCGGCGCAGGTCTCTACAACGCATGTACCCGCCAACAGCAAAAATCCGTACAATTCAGAAAAGTTGAGTTAATTTAAACCTAATGTATTTTGGAATAAGTGAATAGGCTATAATTGATATCATGCACGACAAACTTCATAAATTACTTCCGTGGTTGAAATAATCGGTGGGGTCCCAGTTGTAAATAAAATTTTCAACATTGGAGTAACTGGGACACCAGTTGTCGGCTAAATGGGACCGGTGGTCCCAGATGCCTCCAGACGGCCCATATCAAGGGCAATAAAAAATAAAACTCCTCTAGAGTAAATTTTCTTTGCAGAAATGGCTAGAGAATATGCCAGAAAGGTACATGAGAAAATTTGAATGCGGCTCTAGCAACGAAGTTTGGAGCAAGAAAACCAAAATTACAGTCTTCGACTACGTCATTGTAGATTTCCAAGGCGACCTCCATCCAGGTCGAGTGATCGCCATAAATAATCCCGAGACATACCTTGAAAAAAAAACTTTGGGCGTTTATTTTTGAAAATATGGAGGATCAAAAAGTGGTGCTTCGACCCCCTTTATTTTCGTTATTTTAAAAGATTTCAGTAAACTATTCTCAACAGACCGAAAAGCAATGTTTTTGAACCTTTGAAGTTTGGAGGTGTTTTGTAATTTCATTCACTATACAGGGTGAATCGTAAATCCTGAAAATCAGTTTACTTCACAAATGCATGCAGAAAATTTCATATGGGAACTATTTGTGTTATCTGTTGCTCTACATCAGTATTAAGGCCTCTAGAATTTTTCACGAGCATTTTCGAGGAAAAAATAGATTTTCAGGATTCATGACTCACCCTGTTTGTAGATACACTAAAGAAAATTACAAAACACATTCAAAGGTTCGAAAAATTTGTTTCTTGGTCTGATGAAAAACATTTGACTTGATTCTTGCAAAACAACGATAATAGAAGGGATCGAAGGACCACCTTTTGACTCTCCATATTTGCAATCATTTCATGAATGACTGATTATTATAAATTTTTTTCAACATTTTTCTGGCACTTTTGAGGCATTATCCTACTTGCTGTTCAATTTAGTGTGCAAACGCCCTATATTTGTTCAGTTTGAACGTTTATTGTAATTACACAAAATGTCATGTTTTTTACATCTTTAATAAAATGTACTTGCAACTACGATATTTTCTCAACCAATAGAGATAGACTTATAACTTTTATTACACTATTCTATGATCGAATGTACATGGTCCCAGTTCCCTTATGGGATTTATAACAGAAAGCAATGAGAAGTTAGAGGGAGCGGTTCCAGTTTCCTCAGAATTCTAGGGTAACTGGGACCGGGCACAATTTTTTTTAATTTTCATTTCATCAAAAGTGTCGCTGCAACAACAAGTGTGTAACTTTCAGGATATATTAGGCGATAATCAAAGATAAAGTCCACTAAAAATAGTTGCTCCGACTAAACATATAAAAACATGACAAGCATTCAAAGTTTGGCACATGTAAAACTAGGTCCCAGTTACCTGACTTGACCTTATGTCAAAAAGAACGATATATTGCCAAATTTCAGCGATATATCGGCCGTGCGGACCTAGCCTTATCAGAAACGCTCATTTACAAATGCACGATGCGCGTGTATTGTTTTATTGTCACTGTCAACTGTCAGGTGTTAATTGTTTTTCAACAGTCAAAAAAGTAGAAACAATAATGAAAACCAAATTTAGGTCAGTCTACCCCCAACCGGAGACCTGATCCAAGCCCTCTGATCCAAGCTACCTGGTTCTAATTTAGTCCTCGTCCGTGATCGTTTACACCACGTGGACTATATTTGGGTCGAATTTAGTGCTTAGGTCGCGGATCAAAGCCACGGTGTAAACGTAGCCATCACCATTGCCATCAATATTGACATTAACATCAGCACTATTATTGTAGCAGGGCAGTACTAAAACGTATGTTTCCGCTTACGGGTGACGCAAGTTCAGATAAACGTCCCTACGTACTTCAAGAACGCATCCGTATCGAGTCGAACGAGACATCCAACTCATCAAGAATGAACTATTGAAGCCGACTGAGGTCAATTGATACGTAACAAGGCCTCTCCCCTCTACGTATGTGTACACGTAGGTATGTACGAGAAGCGTTTTACGCGTTGCTTCAAGTCTCTATTAGGATATTCGTAACCTAGCAAGTGATAGGTACAAAATAATACATACCATAAGGCCCGCTCTGTCAGCAACCGAATCTTTATCGACGCCGGTGATGAAGATCCCTAGGTTGTACTCGACGCCACCTCTTATCATGAGACCCAGACTTTGACCTGGTTCTATGCAAAGGTCAACCTGTAAAGAAAATGGTTTTAAAAATGAAGGTAATTAGTTATTGGTGAAGTAAGTACTTATACAAGTAACATTCAGCAACAAACGTTAACAATGACGAGTCTAAACGAATTTCAAGTGACGCTACAGAAATAGTGTAAGGGAACGGGCTTTTTAATAATTATTAATATAGCTGAAAATTCGTCGCTCCTCGAAAATTCCGATACATATAAATAAAATAACATCTGGAATAGTTTTAAACCTCGAGTGTATCGCTGGGGGTGTTGGCCGTGCGGAAGCGGGAGAATTTTATACTTGCGAAAGGCACAAAAACTTCCAGGGTTAGCTACAGATCGAACCAAACCTCGGGTGGTGATGCATGTCCGTCATAGAAATCTACGGTGTTTTCATGTGCCTATAATTTCTGTAATTGTGTAACTATGATAAGGCAAGTCTGTTTTATTAATTGTTATATTCATTCATTTATTTCCTAAATATTATCAGCTTTGTACACGGTTTTCTGGATACTTTCTTGTTTAAATTTGCGATGTTTTTGCAAGGCGGAGATGCTCTCATGTTTTCGAAATTGTTTGTGCTGTGTTGATAATTATTTGCAATTTGGGTTACTTTATCGTACCGTCACGGTTTTGTTTGTAATGTTACTTGGGATTTTCTGTTTTACTTGAGATTTTATATCATTATTTTGATCCTCTTGATTTATTAATTTAAAGTGCTCAACAATGAAAGTGTTACAAAGCAAAAATTCACCCAATTTTGAACCGCTGTAACTTTTGATTGGCACAAACGATTCTGATTCTGTTTCAAGTACTGAAGAGCCCAATCTTTTGACCATCTTTCTTGTCAATATGGAATCCATAGAGACCCTCATAAAATTTCTACAGGGTGATGAACAGAGCAGTGCAAAATTGATGAAAGTTCAACATACCCCCGTTTTCGTTAAAAAAAATTTTCGGGAGTATCAACACCAAATTTATGAAGAATGATGTGTTCCCTCGAAACGGTTTTTGAATTTTCGGGATTCTAGTCGAAACAGCTAAAATGTGATTTTTTATTGTGAATACTGTATATTATTCCTGTAGCAACGCAAAAACATTAGAACTTTTCATATCAAGATAACGCCACTTGATAGGCTTGTTCACTGAACAATTCTGAGCAATTTGACTTGCAAAACGTTCCTATTGTCTAGTGTAGGGGTGAAGAAAAGCCCAATTGGCTGTGTACTCGGCAGTGTACTTTTTGGTACTATTCCTAAAATTCGAGTTTTTAGCATTAAAAAAAGGTTAATTTTTACTCTCTTTAGTCAACATGGGACTACGTCATTAGAATTGGATTAACAACATTTCCGCCATTTTGGAATTTTTTGCCTTTACCTCAAATTTCAAAACATAGGCATGTTTGACATCATTCCTTGAAATGTTGGTCCCCTCAATGGGATTATGTCAATAAGATCTGTCTATCTGTTTGTTTATGTGTCTATCTCTTTCCGAAAAAGTATTCATAGAATTTTTAACCCCACCCCCCTTCTTCCTGAAATTCTCTGAGTGTCCAATTTGATATTCTTGACCTCTCAATTCTTTTCAATGCAGTCAACGTCATCCTGCATAGCATTGGAAGATATAATTTTCTGTGGAAAAAATGCCACCCGAATTTGACCCTTTCGCTCCCTCATCTCAAAAATCTAAAATGGCAATACCTACTTTGTGATACATCAAATTGAAGGAAATTAAATTCTCTCCATGAACAAAATTTTTTCAAACTTTTTAAAACCCCTATTTTCCTCACAAAACACCCCAAATGTCTAATTTATTTGGAGAGGGGTTGAAAATTTCAAAAAAATTGTTTTCGAAAAGAGAATTCAATTCCCTTCAATTTGATGTATCACAAAGTAGGAAGTGTTTCGTAAAATTTTGAAGCTGAGGTGGGGGAGAGCAAAAGGGTCAATTTGGGTAGCACTTTTTCCACCGAAAATTCTTTTCTTCGATGTTTTCTATGATGACACTGACTGAATTAAAAACAATTGAGAGGTCCAGAATTAAAAATAAGACAGAGAATTTTAAGGGCGAAAAAAGGTGGGGTTAATATCTTTGTAAATATTTTTTTCAGAAAGAAATTTTGAATCTCTTCAATTTGATGTATCGCAAGATAGGTCATGTCATTTGAAATTTCAAAGTTGGGGTGAGTGGGGTCGAGGGGGCTCAAGATAGAAATTTGCCAATTTATGTTTTAGATGTCTCCTTTGATATGAAAATCGACCTGTTTTTCCTAGAAGAAATATTCACTAGGAATCGGGAGTTGTTGCAGGTGGATAGTTTTCAAATGGTCACCCGGTGCAGTATTCACAATAAAAAATCACATTTTGGCTGTTTCGACTGGAATCCCGAAAATTCAAAAACCGTTTCGAGGGAACACATCATTCTTCATAAATTTGGTGTTTATACTCCAAAAAATTTTTTTTTGCGAAAACGGGGGTATGTTGAACTTTCATCAATTTTGCACTGCTCTGTTCATCACCCTGCAGAAAATTTATGAAAAGCTCTATGCATTTCATATTGATGAGGAAGATGGCCAAAAGATTGGGCTATTCAGTACTTTTAACAAAATCAGAATCATATGTGCCAATCAAAAGTTATAGCGGTTCAAAATTGGGTGAATTTTTGCTTTGTAACACTTTCATTGTTGAGCAGTTTATATCCGTGTAACTATGTGCCTCTCATGCCTCATTATCAAAAATCAGAACAGCAGACCGCATCTGATTTTGTTGATGCTCATTGTGAATTGCGCTAGCGAGAATGGAAGAGCATTGCTGAATTATGCGACACCAAAGAGCATTTCCGCAGTTTGGATATTTTTGTATATGTATGTGAAAGTCGTACCCAAGGTATATCCTCCCTCTCGTCCACCGTGAAAGGATTTTTTTTTGTGGGGTTCTGGGAATCTTGCAGGAAGGGAGGGGGCCAAGAAACATGGAGCGGGCAGAGCGAGGCTTGACATTTCATTGCGCGGGGGGGGGGCTCAGTGAGCTTTGGCAAAGGTGTTGACGATCTCTGCACGGGCTCTTTTGTGGTTTTGTTGGGGAGACGCCAGATTGTGCACAGGGGTTTATTTGGCGAGTTGATCCCCTGAATGTCTGGAATGTCTGTTCTGTCGTTGAATGTCGAAAAAGAGTGACGGACTACTCTTCCTCTTTCTTTCACTGACGGTTTGACGTGTTTCATTATTTTTGTTGTGTTTTGTTCATTTCCTTCCGTGTTTTGTTGTATTGTTCTTGCATTGATTCTGTTGATTTTTCTTGTTTTGTTTGTGTGTCATTTTGTCATTCTGTCAGTCTTCTTGTGTCGGGTGTTTTGAGATGGGAGACGGGTTCATTTGGGCTTTGCTGGCCGGTAGAGTAAAATGGAGGGGTCCACTTTGTTGGTTCATTCATCTGTGTTCAATTGAATTTGCGGCGGCTTCCCCTAATTTGCGTTCTCGTCTAGAACGGAGAACTTGGGACTTGGATCCGTGGAAGAGGAGGGGGGCAGCGACGATCACGGCCAAAATCCTTGAAAAGTGGGTTACATTACAATATTTTCGAACTCCAGTACAAAAAATGGAGTTGGGTGAATCTTCTTGATCAGGGAGAGGTGGAAAATCGAATCGAGTTCAAAAGGAAGGCTTCAAGCCAAGCAACAACTTTGTCAAGGGTCTAAGACGTGCCGCCGTCAAAGTACCTGAAGAAATCTTCTAAGTGATTGTTGCTCTCTCCATTATGGCACTGCCGCTGTTTGAGATCCGTTTGTCGGCGTTGCGACATCTCTGCCTCGATTCATGGTGATTTTTGCAATTAGTAGGAGAGTAATTTCCAGGTAAATATCAAAGGTGCGAAGGTGGGGATGCAAACAGACCCCGAAATGCAGGCTACAAGCCAACAGAGATAGCCAAGTGGCAAATGGCAAAATGACAGCTGCAGGAGCTAAGTGCCTCCCTCATGTGTTCTCCATGTGTGTTTACTCAGCGGCAATAAATTCCTGCAGCGCTGAGTGAATCACCGACAAAAGCGCCCTCTCTTGTGTGAAACTCACAGAGCCATGTTCTGTCCATTCCGGCGTTTATCCCCATTTTTCCCCTGCACAATTTTTCCCTGTGTGAAATGAAAGAAAAAAGTAAAAGGAAAAAACCAATGTGGCAACTGGCCTGTAACATATTATCATATGTTATTATGCTCTGCAATCAGTCCAGTCCACATTTTGCACCCATGCCATTAACTACACAATAATCATCCACACACCATTGATGGATTATTCGGTGCAGCGTCAATAATGCTTCTGTCCCATCCGACTAATCGCTTTATAATTATTGTTGTTGTGGGCGAGTTTTGAGTAAATTACTGGTTATTTATAAACAAACATGGTGAGGTACGGTCATAGAAGAAGTGCAAACAGTTGCTTATTATCAGATTCCCATACCTATACCATCCTCTGGGTACATTACTTTGCAGCAATTGCATAGCATTAACAACCTGTACAGCGAAGTGAAGCAGGGCATGTGAACCCCTCACCCCTCACAGTGTTTTTCATCAGAACCAATTAACCGGAAAATTATTACAACGTGAAAAAGCGCTGCAAGGCAGTTTTCATACTAGCAAACTGCAGATTACAACCCACGTGACTTTCTGTCAATTCAACTACATGCGCGTCCGTTTATCTCCAGGGAATAATTTGGTTAATTCAAAATGCTTGAAATCTGCAGCTCCTAAGGAATTGCAGAATACATAATAAATGTGTATGTGAATGTGACGCGATGCGAAATGACGGGATGTGAAATGAGAATCTTCCACATTTCCCCTTCGCTCGTTATGTCCCTTGACGTGTTGATGCGGTCGGTATCGGTGTGTTGCGGTAGTTTTGGCCACGAATTTGCGACAGTTTAGATGGGATAAGAGCAAAGTTAGCTGCTTTTCCGGGCTTGACGACACGAGTTCGAAACAGTAAATTAATACGGCTACGATACCTGCCAAAGGAAACTGAACACATACTAAAATATAGCATCAAAAGGTGTGAAATTAATTAGAAATTTTTCTAAACCTGAATGATGACTTTACAAACTTTTCTGTTCTTATATCAAAATTCTTGAGTTCGTGCTTTTGAACTGTCTGATAGTAAAAAAAATACGGAAGTTCAAATTCAAAAAAAAAAATCATCGTACCTAAGAAGTTGTCATTGAAAAGAAATGTCCACGAAATCATTTTTGATTACACTCAAAGATTCCTTGGTTTGCAGCTTCTAATCTTTGTAACGTAGAATTGTGTGTTGTCTTCTTATGTGTTACATATATCAACTCCACTATGAAATTGGCAAAAAAAACCTATTTGGAAAGTTCTAATATTTGTATTGCATTGTCTACATTTCAATTTGAGAAGTGCGACACCTTTACTCACGTGCTTTTTTCCTGCTCCGTGTACCGCGAGTTCAGGGGAAAACATGTTTTATTGTTAGAAAGTCAAGACCTCAACGATGTTCTCTCGTATACGGAAGTCTAAACAATTTTAGGCTCTTTATAACTACACTCATGCATACTTGAGACTGCAGAGATCCTTCATACTTATTGTGAATGGTAAGCGGTCTGTGGTGGTTATTCCCCCCAGGGGACTCTACTGTGTGTGCAGAAAGGGGGCTCCGATTGACACAGCAAGACCATAATGGGTCGCTACAACCACAGGAACAAGAAGATAGAAGCGGGCTAGATAATGCCGGAATCGACATGAATAAAACACAAGCAGCTCAATCTGGTTTCAAAATGACACATGAAGTCACAAGAGGTCAAGAGGTCCCATCAGGGTTCTAAACAACACCATGCAGACACAAAGTGGCTCCACTAGTGATCCGAAAGCAACATGAAGACACAAACAAGTTCATCGGGTCTTGAAATGACAAATAAAGGGCTCATCAGGAATTCAAATTATACAGCAAGACACAATTGACCTGTAGGGGAGCCGACTAAAGTGTTGGTTGTTGCATGAAATATAGTGGAACTGGAACTGGTGGATTTAACTGGAAAATTGATTTCCGGAAAAATCATATCAAAGTAAGTGGTAAGTAGTATCATATCATATCATGGTAAGTGTCTATAGGGGAGCAAAACTTTTGGTAGGGACTGTGCTCTCACTTTTTCTCATACAAAAACACCTTTGTCGGGCCCTTGAATCCAAGTGACCTACGGACAGCTACTTTCTGAAGGGCATACTCCCTTCAACTATTTGCATGAGTTTGTCGATCATTAATTGCCATAGAACACTCTCTCGATCTCAAATTAATAACAACTCGTTTTATGCTTTTTCGAGTGCTTTTTTTCAACAAAAAAAAATCACACTTTAGTTCAACCAACTCCCAACCATCAGACGTTTGATTTATGTTGGTAAATAAATATTGGTAGTTAACTTCACGAAACTATCAAATTTTATAGTACAAACTTGATAGAATACTTTTTGTCATGAAAAAATGATCTAATGCTACGGTTCTCAGTCACCTGTCGACATGTCGTTTTTTCGACTACAGCACCCAAAATGGATTCAAGATGGCGGCGAAGCCAGTGGAAACTTCAATTGTCTTATTTCGTAAACTAGTAGGCCAAGAAGTTTCCACCAATCACGATCCTCTTGTAACATCATTGAAATGTCAAAATATCAAATTATAACTATCGATTTCCAAAACACTTTGACTTCTTTACAAAGTAAATGTTCACGAAGCAAATCAGTTTTTTCAAGAAATTTCCGAAACGGTTGGCCTAAGATGGCGAGCATGTGTGGTTAACTTTCATGATTGCATTTTGTCCGGTTCATGATTCAACATTTTTTTATCTCTTCGCCACATTCTCACCCCTCTCCTGCTGCCCCTTCGAGGTATCAGACGTCCATCATAGCGATTCTTGTTTGTCATGATCTACGGAAAAGTTTGACACCTACCACTATGCTCCAGCTTAAAGTTTCACACGGGATAACTTACGTCAACTCACTAATAGCTAATCCGAGATTTTTTTGGTGGATTCTGGCCAACAACTGATGACTAATGCAATTGCCGGTTTCACATCAATAATTGAACGAACTATTGGTGTTTTTCTGATTTTACGTATTTCCACTGGTCTATATGAGATCAATTTAGCGTCGACAGAACAAAAAAACCATTTATTTACAAGCGTTAAATAATACCCGTCACTTTTAACACGTCGTCATGAGCGACGTGCTGAAAGTAATGATCCCTGTCATATTTTCAATTAATCCTGACATTTACCAGACATTTCAAAGACCATTGTAGATGAATTCTTGTACGATAGACGCGTTAAAAGTGTCTGATTTTGTTCGCGAGGTTGCTCTACTCGCTAACGCTCGTTTCGCAAGCGTCCCCGCTCACAAAATAATACCTGCCACTTTTAACACTTGTATCGTAAATAGCTATTATCTACTTACAAGCGTTAAATAATACCTGTCACTTTTAACACGTCGTCATGGGCGACGTGAAAAAATGATGATTCTGCGCGTTCCTGTCATATTTTCAATAAATTCTGACATTTACCAAACATTTCAAAGACCATTGTAGATAAAATCTTTCACGATACAAGCGTTAAAAGTGTCTTATTTTGTTTGCGGAGTTGCTCCACTCGCTAACGCTCGTTTCGCAAGCGTCCCCGCTCACAAAATAATATCTGTCACTTTTAACTCTTGTATCTATCGTAAATAGCAATTAATTTTGTGTAAGCTTAATCTTTCAATATTTTCAATAAATTCTGACATTTACCAAACATTTCAAAGACCATTGTAGATAAAATCTTTCACGATACAAGCGTTAAAAGTGTCTTATTTTGTTCGCGGAGTTGCTCCACTCGCTAACGCTCGTTTCGCAAGCGTCCCCGCTCACAAAATAATATCTGTCACTTTTAACTCTTGTATCTATCGTAAATAGCAATTAATTTTGTGTAAGCTTAATCTTTCAATATTTTCAATAAATTCTGACATTTACCAAACATTTCAAAGACCATTGTAGATAAAATCTTTCACGATACAAGCGTTAAAAGTGTCTTATTTTGTTCGCGGAGTTGCTCCACTCGCTAACGCTCGTTTCGCAAGCGTCCCCGCTCACAAAATAATATCTGTCACTTTTAACTCTTGTATCTATCGTAAATAGCTATTAATTTTGTATAAGCTTAATCTTGTCGTATTATCTGTTTTTGTGCAACCCGCGGTCAGTTATATTATTATGGAAGTCAGAGATGGTCCTGATCCTGTCCTGACTTCAGGATATAGGCAGGGCCGATTCTGAGTGGTGTGCTAGGAGTGCCCCTGCACAAGGGCGGCCAAAATTCAAGGGCGGCGAATGGTCGCCCAATTTTTTAAACGAAAAATTGAGTGTTGAAAATAAAACCGATATTATGATTTTCGAGACCTAAGGCGGCCGCCCTGCGTAAATTGTGAATTTATAGTGCCGAAAAAATACAACAGTTTGTCAAGAATGGAGGCGAGGCGGCCGCCTTCCGTCAACTATTATAGATATTAGACTTCTTTCTCAGATAAGTATCTGAGGAAGGGCAAGAATTTTCATCTCTTGTCTGTTTGGCTGATGAACTTTGCGCTCTATGCTCTGCGCAGGGTTTATTTGACAAATAGCCTATTCAAAACTTTTTGAGGGCATGGAAACACCCTCGGAAATACCGGCCCTTGGTATAGGTATACCTAAGGTGAGTTCGGCTTTTCGTCACGGGGTTGGAGTGGAACAGGAGCGGATTTTTGTCACGTGGTTTAAAGAGCAAAGGGAGTGAAAATTACTGAACGCACCGAGGAACGCGTAAATGTCAATGTCACTAGTTGTCAGTTGTCACTGTAGTGTCAGTTGCAAATAGTTGGGTTATAAACAAGTTACAAGTTACAAGACAAGGAAAAGCATAAACAAACAAGCAACAAAACAAAACCAATTTTTTTCCACACATTTTTTTTAACGGAGTTGGAAAATTCCTCATCATGGCTCTTGACCAAATCTAGCAGGAAGAGGGTATTTTCTTGAGTCCACATTTTTTCACCACGACGGGCCTCTGGCTTTCCTTGGGTGTTTTCATTCGCGAGGTCCTTGGGTGATGGGGTCTCCTGCTCAGTCTGCTGCGGTTGCTCTTCCTCCACATGTGTGGACATGAAATGGGCCTCAATGGCAGGCAAAGGGCCTGACAACCCGCAGACGCCACAACAGCCTACTGGAGATTCCATTCTTGGGTTTCGACTGTTTCGACACGACGATTGCACACACCACACCGTAATCAATACAAGAATTACGGAAATTTAGAACATGAGAAATTAACAAACTGTCAAAATAATGCTGTCAAACTGATCACGCGTATTGTGCGCATGCCTGCTCCACAAACCCCACCTATTTATGTGGTGCTTTCGGAGTGAACTCTATTTGCGCCGAAACGAAAAGCCGAACGGAAAAGCGAGTGACGCCACTCACTCCGAAGGGAGTAACCGAACGGCTTAAGTGTGTACGGAGTAAAAAGAGGGAATGGAGTTGAATTGCCGAACTCACTTCTAGTACCTACTATTCACAGACCTAGTGCTTACCTTTTATACATCAAATATGTATTAGGTTTGTCAAGTTTTTTGTTTTTCAGAATTTCGCAAGTTGTTGTATTTTCAAGATTATAGGTATTTTACCAATAATTATGACATTTTTTTGGGTTTTGCCTTCTTATCAATAAACAACCACCTATTTAAACAGCTTTTTCTGATTCCATTCAACTACAAAATCAATATACCGATGAATAATTGGTATAACTAAGTGCCTAAAAACTAATCTATAGGGTATACCGAGGGGTATGCTGAAGTGGGATGGCCATGGACGCACCTTGATTCTCAGCGCAAACTAGATCATAATGGTTTATAGTTTTTGTTCAAAATGGGGGGCCTTGGCGGTTTTATGCCCGCAAAGTGAAAAAAAATCGCCTGCGGCGCAATTTCTAGGGAACCTGGATGTCCCCGCTAGAAAATTGCTGCGGGGCTACAACTGACGGGCGCCGGGCGGCCAAATATTTTTCGCACAAGGGCGACCGACGAGCCAGAATCGGCCCTGGATATAGGGCGAAAAAACATTCGGGGCAACGATGATAGAACCATAAGTAGTTGATCCTCATAGGGAGGGTCCTCAAAGTTATGAAATACCAATACTTGTAACATTTACCAGGAGGGCAAAATACACTATTTTGTCCTCCTGAATTGCTTCAGTCTATTAGTCCAAACCGCTTCAGTGCAGAGGGTCTCCATCCTCACCTAGGAATCATGTTTAATGACTGATGTCTGAGGAATGCCACTGAGATAAGGTGATCTAGCCTCGAGCCCGCCGCAAAAGTAAACGTCGGTTAACATAAATGACCAAAAAGAGACGAGCGGACGAAATTCAGATTCGTTGAATCCCGGAGGAATATAAAAACTCACCCTTCGTATACTTCTGTCCTTGCTCGACGTCCTCCCGTACCCGTACCTCTGGGGAGGTACTTGACTGTTCCTGGTGTACTCCAGCGGTGGAGACACCGGTCGGCCGTGTCTGTCCATCCACGAACATGTCTGTCGCATCTGCCACGGCGCTCCTCCGCTTAATCCCGTCGGCAGAGTGGGTGATTTAACTGTCATGCTCAGCTTCCTGCAGGACTTCAGCATCTGCAATCAAAAGCAAGATGTCAGAGTTCAAGTCGTCATGAAACTAATCAAGACATAATATTATAAAGTGTGCAGGTACGTCATCTTGATAACAAGATCATTATCGAAAGCATGTCTGAAAGCAGCCAGGCAGTGCATGTTGCTAACTGTTCATATCCTGTTCTTTTTTCGCTTCTCACATTTTACCAGCACGCCAACTAGGGGATCGATTTAACATGTAATTGGCTTTTGGAGAATTTCACATTGTATGTAGAACCTAGGTAAATATGCAAATATTTCCGAAAATCTTCCAGACAATTTCTCTTTCAAACATTCAGATCACCAGTTAGCTCAGTAATTATCCAAAGTGCACTTTGAGGAAGTTCTCTCCCTAGAGTTCTATTCTGTTAGTAGTACCTAGTTCAGTAAACAGTGGCTCCAATACTACTAATTAACCACATGAAAAACTACCCTTTGAGTGTATTAACTTGTTAGTATGAATATTGAATACATAGGTACCTAATTAGTTACCTACCTAGTTTACCGAATAGAAGGTGAGCTTTGGTATAAAGCGCGCTCGATTGAACTCGAATAATAGATAGCAATACTTTATACTTTTCCATTCAATATGTTCACGTACTGATGAGTGAATTTCATCGAAATTGGTTTTGGTAATATTCCAAAGTATAGAAGCGAGTTTTTCCATCTGCTGGAAGCTAACAGTGCATTTGTTTATTTTTCTGCACTCTTCGTGCGCAGGTATTCCTCGATGCCAGAGAAATTCTTGAAATAAATAGGTGAATTTATGAGGTTTATAGGTATTATCATGCTCGTAGGTACCCTATGTTTACATATTCTTTAGCAAATAATATGGAAAAAGTTTCGATTCGATCACGAGCGGTGAGTTTCTCGTTTTGTCATCATCCCAAACTTTTTGTAAAGACCCGTGCAACACCGGCTTCCCGAACGTCTTAATTTGTATCCAGGGATTGCCCTCACGTCCGCTTGCGCTCCTCTTTCGTCGGAAAATTCGTATGTCATAATGAACTGGATGAAAGACACTCCGTCAATTTCAGGACGATTGAGGGCTCGGGAAAAGTCCAGCCGGCCAGCCGCGCAGCTTGATTGTTGTTTGTCGGTTTTAGTGCGTGGGATGTTGCCAAAAGTAGAAGTGGAGACTCTGCACGACGACGTGATGTTATTTGACAAGGGTCCGAAATAAACAGAATTTATAAATTACTAGGTGGTTCATTCTTGATCTTGTGAGTTGCTCCTTGAGTGGTTCCAAGTATCTTTACATAATAGAAAGGGCGTCCAAATGAATTTCAGCTCATCGCAGGCCATGGTCTGCCGCTGCTCGCTAGCCAATGTTTTCTCACCAGATTTTCGAAGAATCATCAACGACTTGACTATGGTCAATTCATTTTAACGCATATTATAGACAAGACTATCCAGTAGTGATAAGCATCCAGGTTATCAGTGCCGGATTTGAGCACGAACGACAGGGGCGACCACCCTTGGGCCCCCACATGTTACCACAAATTTAGGGCCTCCACAAATCCAAAAACACCTTATTTAATATTATTATCTATTCCGAGTATTATTCTTCAAAAAATCCTAAGGCTTAATTTGAGGTCTTCACAAACTACTGTTGCCCCAGGGCCTCCACATTCCTAAATCCGGCACTGCAGGTTATGCTGAGACAAGCGTTAGCTAAAAAGTACCGAGATTGAGATGGACAACTAAGTAGAGACATACTGGAGTTTCAGATCAGTTATTGGATTTTCGTTCAGTCGGTCTTATTTTCTTACGGGATACATTAGCCAAGTACATTGGAAAGAATTTTCATTTCAAACGTTGTTTACAATCATACCGAAGAGGCCAACCCATGTAGTTATGAATATAACACGACAAGTTACATGATGATTCATCCATCGTGAACTTTTTATTTTTCTTGATAGTTGAATAGTTAATAGTCTTCTCTATACAGGGTGATTCATGAGTGACCTTAGGCTAATCATAGGCTAATGGGAAATAGAGGACTTCGAGGCGAGTCAGGATCCACTGAGGAAATTTTGTTTTCTCTATTGGTTACGAAGATACAGGGTGTTTTGTGTGTTTCGTGTGAAACTTTGATCAGCGATATTTCTGAAACGGCTGAAGATATTGTGTTGAAATTTACCAGTAATATTTCTCTGCTGGAACTTATCCAGAAGTCATACCGGGTGAGTCAAAATCCAGGGCCGGAATTGAAAAAATGTGCCCCTTCTTTATTTGATCAAAAAGTACATTTTCTGACCGCTTTTCTGAAAAACTGTTATCGGATTCGAAAAGCGAAGGAAAAATGCTTCAAGAATCACTCTTCAATTTAGATGGCACACCTAGACCGTTTCGACAAAAAAATTAAAAGTCATATTTGTGGGTAAGTTTCCATTTTTGACCGGACATAATCGACTCATTGTTTGATTGAATTCATTAAAATTCATTTTTTAGCTTGTCTCTGTGGAACAGAAGGGCTTGGTAGTGAGAAAAATTTCATAGCCGGAAAATTTTTTTTGACGATCAAATCGAGTCTAATTTTGGTTTCGCTCTTAATTTTGTCATAAAAAAAAATTGTCAGCTCAGAAATTTTTTTTCCAACCAAGCCCTTCTATTCAACAGAGACAAGCCAAAAAATGAATTTTAATGAATTCGATCAAACAATGAGTCGATTATGTCCGGTCGAAAATGGAAACTCACCCACAAATTTTACTTTTAATTTTATTGTCGAAACGGTCTAGGTGTGCCATCTAAATTGAAGAGTGGTTCTTGAAGCATTTTTCCTTAGCTTTTTGAATCCGATAGCAGTTTTTTAGAAAAGCGGTCAGAAAATGTACTTTTTGATGAAACAAAAAAGGGGCACCTTTTTTCTAGCCCGGCCCTGGATTTTGACTTACCCGGTATGGCTTCGGGATGAGTTCCAACAGAGAAATATTGCTGGTGAATTTCAACAAAATACCTTTGGCCGTTTCAGAAATATCGCTTATCAAAGTTTCATACGAAACACACAAAACACCCTGTATCTTCGTAACCATCGGAGAAAATAAAATTTCTCCAGTGGATCCTGACTCGCCTCGAAGTCCTCTATCTCCCATTAGCCTATGTAAGGTCACTCATGAATCACCCTGTATAAATGTTGAATGTAGAATGTGATGATGGGAGTGTTACGAGCGGCGATTCTGGAGCACCCGCGATCTTTCTAGACTGTTCCCAGTAAGTCGCAGTGTACAAGTGCGGAACTCTGGTGCATTCCAGAACACGCATGTGGGCTTTTGCCAGTGGAACTGAATGGAGACTTCAACAATGGGTCAAAACACTGTTACTCCTCGAAATTCGGGCCGAGTCCGGACTTGTCTCACTCGCAGTGGCCGTGACATGCGGGTTCCGTCATTTGGGTTTTTCGACGCGTGGTAGAGCTGCAGCAATGTCCGGCTAGAAGCGTCCCAAAAACTGCCCCTGGCATCGCCAAACTCGGGTAAGCGCAAGCACCTTTATTGGAGAATGGGCCCTGTACATAATTGATTATCTCAGGTCGTTCCGGACCCCGGAACTCGTTCCGGGTCCCGCAGCGGAACTCATGTCGTTCCTGATGGTAGCCCCGACCACGTGGGATCGTTCCTAGTATCGTCATAGCCGAGGAAAAGGCCTTCGCCGAGCTCGACACCGCATCGCCGCCAGCCGCTCGGGAAAAACCACCAACATCACCATTTTGCTCATTTCTGTCGGCACACGCTGCATCCATGCCTTCGCGGCTGTGGAAAGCAACGCCGCTTAGTACTGTGCAAGCCGCCGGAGGGGCGCGTCTTCGATCGAGGATCAAAAAGCCGCCACTTTAAAAAGGGCACGCCTTTCAGTTGAGTGGTTTTGCATATTTCCAATGCGTGTGTCGTGTAAATCACGCCTCGACTGCAAGCCTTTCGTAGCTGAGTTTTTGCCATCAGCATGTAATTTTTTTCCCTTGCCTTCGTGTTTTTATTGGACACCATTTCAAATCTATTTCTGTCGCATTTTTCCCTTCAGGATGTTTTTTTTTGTGTCACAGAAGTTAGCCTGAGCGCACGCCTGTCAGCTGTCATTTTTTAATCAGACAGTTATCAGCTGGAACCCCTGAAGTGTCACCGCTGACAGATGTGCGCCGGGCGACTTTTCCCAAAGCCAAGTTTGAACGATTAACTGCCGTCTCTTTGTCTTTCAGGTTGTCCGAGGCCCCCGGTTTCCCCACCGCAAGACCGGGCAAAATCCTGTAGAGGCACGCTACTATCAACCACTTGGCAAGCAGAGGAGTCGGGTCTGGCGCCCTAGAACTTAAACGCACGGCGATGATCCGTGCCCTGCTCTGAGCATTTTCAGAGGGAAACCAGGCAGGCAGTCAGCCTGTACGAATCCCAGTCTCCAGCGGGCAGAGACAAAAGCAGCTTTTGTTCTCGGCAGGACAAAGCTGTACCGTAGCAACACATTTGTACATTTTGGCGGAGGTGCCGGATTCACCGCACGTTGGGATTGCACGCGAAAGGTGTAAGATTATTCGGGAGTCGCCTAGGAGCCATATGCCGGGTCACTGTGGAATTTGCTGGAGGACCTATGGAACATTCGAGATTATTAGTTGGACCTACAGGGTGTTTCCAAAATGGTGATACAATTTTCTAGGGGAGAGTCCCTATCAAAAATGGACCAGGAAAAAATATACTTTAGATGTCCTAAAACGTTCCGTTGAAAAGTTACAGAGTGTTCAAGTTGACTTTTTAAAACTGATTTTTCGAAATAAGTTTTGAACCGTTCAACCGATTTTGTTCAAATTTTCAACAAAGTTAACTGAAATAAGTGGACACCCCCTATTATCTACGCCCCTGAATTTTTTTCCTCAACACGTTGCTATTATTCGATAAAGACCTATTTTGGTTAACTTTGTTCCAAATTTGAACAAAATCAGTTGAAAAGTTCAAAATTTATGTCAAAAAATCGATTTTAAAAAGTCAACTTGAAAACCCTGTATCCTTTCAACGGAGCATTTTGGGACATCGAAGTTTTTTTTTCCCTGGTTCATTTTTGATGGGGAATCTCCCCTAGAAGTTTGTATCGCCATTTTGGAAACAGCCTGTATACAGGGTGTTCGGGTCTGGTTATTACAAACTTTGAGGGATGATTCCCTATCAAAAATATAGTAGAAAGAACGAAAAACTCATCGTCCTAAAATGCTTCCTTGAAAAGACACAGGGTGTTGAAGTTGACTTTTTTTAAATGGTTTTTTCACCGTAACCTTCGAACCGTTGAACCGATTTCAATCAAATTTTAAACAAAGTTTAGTCGAATGAGTCTCCATCGAATAATAATACCTTAATTACCACAAACCACAAACAACATCTAAAATTTCTGGAGGAGTAGATAATAGGAAACTGTCCCTATTATCGGATTTTTTCGGATTCTACGTTCAATTTAAAAGAAAAAGTTACTCTTGCTAAATTTTGATTAAAGGCTTCGTTTTCGAGATATTTGGGATTGAAACATTGGAAAACATCTCAAAATCGCCAGTTTCCTGGGCCTAAAAATTAAAATCAAGAAAACCCATGATTCGTCGACTGGAATGAGTTTTCTGGGTGTTTTCAGTTGATAAACCACCATTTTCGCTGAGAAACATGAAGTTTTTCAGAAAAAACAATTTGGGCCCTGGAAAGTGGCGATTTTGTGTTGTTTTCCAGTTTTTCAAACCCAAATATCTTGGAAATGAAGCCTCTAATCAAAATTTCGCAAGAGTAACTTTTTTTTTTAAATTGAACATAGAATTCGAAAAATTCAACAATTTTGAAACATCATTTATCAAATTCATAAAAATATCAACAATTTTAAAAAATAATTAGGGGAGATAACAATAGGGGCGGAAATACGAGACAGTCTCCTATTACCTACGCCCCCAGAAATTTTTAATGAATTGTGATATTATAATTCGATGGAGACTCAGTTGACTGAAGTTTGGTTCAAATTTGATCAAAATTGGTTCAACGCTTCAAAAGTTACGGTAAAAAAAAACGATTCAAAAAAGTTAACTTCAACACCCTGTATCTTTTTAAGGAAGCATTTTAGGACCATAAGTTTTTTGTTCTTTCGGCTTTATTTTGATGGGGAATCATCCCTCAAAGTTTGTAATAACCAGACCCGAACACCCTGTATAAGGCACCGATTCTCGGCCTACACCAGTATTGAACTGGAGGTGATCGAGTGCGATAGAAACGAAGTAGTAATCTGCGTTATTCCCAAGTAAATAATTGTTGGCGTGTATTTATTGTAGTACGCAGTGATGAACAGTGTGTGTTTTAAAACGATTGTCTAAATTATAAACGAACCCGTAACAGTAGGAATAATAATAGTATATCTAGATGGTATCAAGCTAGAAGTTTGCAGCTACAAATAATTTTCCAGGTGATAATGAGATAAGAAACAGTATACCTATTTCATATTCAGTGAAGACTTTTCACAGTGAGAACTTTTGTTCAAGTCAGATTAAAATAATGTTATTATTCACAGTGAAAAACTAGAAGTGCATGTTCGCCTTAGAAATTACGGTAATTCACGTATACTTACCTACCTACTCGTTAGTCTCACTTCCTTTGTCGTAAACTTTATAATTTACAACGACACTCCGCCTAGCGTCGCTTTACTTCACGAAAGCTATCTTTGCCTGCAATTTGTTTGCAAAAACTGCAAAAACATAAATCTGAAGCCTTGTTAAATCAAAACCAGTAACCATTATAACGGGTTATAAATAAGGGGTTTCCATCCCCTTGCTCGTGCAGTCCCATCGACGCGTCTGACGTTATAATTGCCTGGTTGGTTCTGGCACTAATTCATTCGAATCTGCTGATTTGCATTTCATGCCCAGTAGTACTGTCAGTAGTATTTGCCTCAATCTAAAAACGCTCCTTGGTGAATGAGCCGACGTGACCAATCGATCACAAGAGACATTTAAAAAAAAAATTAACTAATCAGAGGTATCCAGAACATCAATAAAGCTCTAGGACTTTGCTCCGATCGGATGAAACGCTCATGCTCATACTGTGTGTGTATGTGTGTGTGAGGATAAAAGCGGGGGTGTTGGTGGTAGTGGTTTGATTAAATTTGCTCCTGTAAGCGATTACACGAAGGTTGCCATCCTCTTTCACTTCACATGCCCGCGGTGACAAAACCTCCGGTCGGCCTGATGCGCCTAAATTTCATTTAGACAATTAAAGTTCTCCTCATCCATGTCGACTGTGTCGCCCCATCCCCATTCATCTTAAAGCTTCAGTGCGACACAAAAAGTGCCTTTCCTCTGTCAGTCGGTTTTGTCATCTAATCCGTACTAATTCACAGCTATAGGCTACAGGGCCTTTAAACTGTGATAAGTGATCTCGAGATAGACGTTGTACCGTGTACCTACCTACAAGAGTGCCTTATTGATTAATTTTGATTTGTCGCAGTAAATTTGTTGGTAACCTTGTTGACTCGTTAGAAGTTTATACCAATTGAAATCGGTATGTTGTTCTGCGCTCTATGCACACAAGCTTGTTAACAGCCTGCAAACTCACCGAGATCCACATTCCCATAGGATCAAGAGATTGACACAATGCCAGTGTTTTGTCACCAAATTGCTGGACCCATTGAGGGATTTACACGAGGATTTACATTTCGATACTTGCTGCAGTGCGTCTTGACTGAGCTTTTTTTTTGTCAAGCGTCATGTTTCAGCGAATATCCCGGCGTACCGCAGCAATAAAATACTGGAGGGTCGAAGTTTTACATTCCTCTGAATACAAACAATCGCCCTGCAAGACTATTTTTAACCCGGTCGCGCTGCCGCGTCCGTAATTTCTGAAGTTGTCTCGTTAGCATAATATCTTTTCGTAAATAACAGGCGACGTTTATTGGCGAAAGCGTCCGCCGAGCTTATTTCCAATTAAATGTGACATGGTGACACGTGATGTAACGTCGCGTTGCATGAACCGTCGAGAAGCAGAGCAAAGATCGTGCAGAGGTCCGCAAAAAGCGCACGTTGGATGCAATGGGTGTACCACTCGCTGTAACGTCAATCATCCCGGCATGAGTACGGGTATATAAGCACAAAAGCTCATAATATTCTCGTTATAGGTATTGCGCTTTCATAATGATGTTTGTGTGGCCGCGTAGTGAATACCTAATAAAACATTCCTCTGGAATTTGCATTATTCTGCAGTTTCTGACATGCATATTATCTAGAAGTATAACAAAGGTGCGCGCTCTGTTCTATTCTGAGGATGAGGAACAGTATGCAGAGGCTGTCCCGATGGACTATTTGGAAAACTCGTCGTAGCTTTGTTATTCCAAGTTTCAAGAGCTGCTCTTGGATGTGCGGCGTGAATTTGTACAGGGCCACACAGGACAATTATTAGTTCAAACATGTTTGAGGAATATGCGCTAAGTAGAGTCATTGAGCACCATCCCTTATGAATACCGATGAGATTTTTCGGTCGTACTTTTGCTGTGTATAATGGACTGGATGCGAATGTCATCAACGTTATTACAGCGAAATAGAGGTTGCCTTCCGTCGTTGGTAAAAAACCGCCAGAAAAGTTAAGATGCTTACTATGAGCGATATCTGGCTAAAGACGTTTCAGAAGCCATGGTAGTCTACCCTTGTTCTTTTTATGGCTATCAAGTGATTAAAGACTTGATCAATGTTTTCACCGCCAACTGAACTGGGGTAAGGTTTTTCTTTATTATTTGCCATTTCAAAATAGATCTCGATCTCACGAGCACTCAGCGCCATCCGCTGCTTTAGATTTTCGTACTTGGACGGGTAAAGCAACTTCATTGACAATCGACACACCAAAACATCGATTGACTGACAAGGCGTCTCTCCTACAATAAATTAACTGAGAGAAGTCGTTATAGTCAGGAAGTCAGGGGTCATCCGGTATTCCGTGGGCTCCTTCGTGAAGGGGGCAAGAGACCTCTAATTTCTTATAGTCCTATATGTGGAGATACCGAAATGTTTTGGTGCCACTTTCAAAATGGCTTGATTTCAAAATGGCGGCCGTTTGTTTCCGGTGACATTTATTCGGACCTAACTTGCTTCATCCTCACCCGATTCGAATTTTTTCTTTAGAAATACGTGAATCCATATTCTCTGTCCGCTGCTATCATCGGTTATCATTTGTATCAATCTGTTTGACCGCAATCAGAAAAAAAACTGAAAACTATGATGACTTTTAGTCCTAGGTATAGGTTTCTCGACAGTGTTTCACCCTAATTCAAGTTGTATTGATCCTAACAGCATCTCCAATAACTGAAGTTGACTGAAAACTCATCTTGCTGAGAAAATGATGGCCACAAGTGATACAGTACGGAAAAAAAGAGCGATATTCACGAAAAATGGTGAAATTAGGAAGGAAAGTGCCGTGTGTTTTTTTAGGGAGTAGGTATACGTGTGAATCTTCAGTTACTACTTCTATGGCCTCTGTAGACACCGAAATGCTCTGGCACCAATTTCAAAATGGCGTCGTTCCAAAATGGCGACCATTTGATTTTGGTAACATGGATTCACACTCAACTTACGCCTATTTTCGCTCAACTCAAACCGATTTCAGTGATTTTTCTTTTGATCAGGTATAGATTGATGTTCTCTATATGCTATCGTCCGAAATTTGCATTTGTGCCAGATAGTTTTTCAAAAAAAAAAAAAACAGTGATTTTCACGATTCCTATTGCCTCAGGTGCTGTGTGCTTTCCCGTGAGAGGCATGCCTGGCAAATATTTTTGTATTATTCTCATACGTATGAAGTTACCCTTTCAAAATGGCAGCGTACCGATTTGGCGGCCACCTGGATTTTGGTAAGGTGTTCAATAATGCAAAAATTCCAACTCGGTAACCAAAAGAGTTATTTATAGTGATGAGAGTTACAAGGTAGATTCACAGTTCAATGCTTGTTAAGATAAAACAAATCGTATCTCCATATCTTGAGCCGTTTCTGAAAAATTCTGATATTAGTGGTCAGTTGCATAAAAATTGACATTTTTTAATAAATCATGTGGATTTTCCAGGAACGACTCAATAATGGAGATGCGATTCATTTAATCTTAACAAGCATTGAATTGTTAATCTATCTTGTGACTTTTAACACATAACTCTTTTGATTACCTAGTTGGAATTTTTGCATTATCAAAATCCAGGTGGCCGCCAAATCGGTACGCTGTCATTTTGAAAGTGGCACCAAAGCATTTCGGTAACTCCATACATTATGAGAATAATAGAAAAATATTTGCCAGGCATGCCTCTCACGGGGAAGCACACAGCACCTGAGGCAATAGGGATCGTAGAAATCACTGATTTTCTAGTTTTTTCCTCTTTTTGGAAAAACTACTTGGCACACATGCAAATTTCGGACAATAGCAAATAGAGAACATCAATCCATACCTGATCAAAAGAGAAATCATAAAAATCGGTTTGAGTCGAGCGAAAATAGGCGTAAGTGTGAATCCATGTTGCCAAAATCAAATAGTCGCTATTTTGGAGCGACGCCATTTTAAAATTGGTACCAGAGCATTTCGGTGTCTACGGAGGCCATAGAAGTAGTAGCTAAAGAATCACACATACCTACTCCCTAAAAAACACACGGCTTTTTCCTTCCTAATTTTACCATTTTTCGTGAATATCGCACTATTTTTCCCTACTGTATCACTTGTAGCCATTATTTTTCCAGCAAGCTGAGTTTTTAGTGAACTTCATTTATTGTAGATGCTGTTAGGATCAATACAACTTGAATTAGCTTGAGGAACAGTCAAGAAACATAAATATGGTACTGAACGTCATCCTAATTTTCAGTTTTTTTCTAATTCCGGTCAAACAGATTGATATAAATCATAACCGATGACAGCAGCGGATAGAAAATATGAATTCACGAATTTCTAAAAAAAAATTTCAAATCGGGTGAGAATGAAGCAAGTTAGGTCCGGATAAATGTCACCGGAAACAAATATCCGCCATTTTGAAATGACGCCATTTTGAAAGTGGCACCAAAACATTTCGGTATCTCCACATATAGGACTATAACCGTGGGCTCCACAAAACAGATGATACGAGATTAGTTGATTCGCGATTTTTGTTTGTCAATTTGTAGCTGACTGATCAATGGAAATTCTGATTCGTATCTCAATAATGGAAAGATGATGGGTTCGGTATCTCCACACATAGGACTATAAAGAAACGAAAGGTCTCTTGCCCCCTTCACGAAGGAGCTCACGGGATACCAGACGACCCCTGACTAAATCCATGATGTGAAAACCCAGTTGACTTATTGACGTCATTAACTGGTATAACTCCAAAACTCACCAACACGTCATGAGACTTGCAGATAGTTCAAATGAATTCATTACTACCACAAAATTTGTATATTTTGACGAAAGAGCCGCGCGTATAAAATTTAAATAAGTAGGTGCTCGTAACTACTAGAAATTTGCATATTCCTCCCTTAACTTGGAGCTATACCACATCTATTTCGGTCGACATTTTATGAATGAAATTAACATTTTAACGCGGTTCCTTTCCTCAGAGTGCTTCCTCCAGAGGAAAAAAAATCAGAAGGACCTTTCGTTCGGCTTTTTGTCGCCTGTTCCGGAAGTTCACACTTGTTGGATTATAGAACACGATCGGAATAATAATAGGAAGGTTCGTGTGAAACTATCGGAATAAATTCTGCCATCAACAAAGTCAAGATTCAAGCACTGCAATTTAAAGCTGGGAGAGATGACCCAGTTCAAGTCAGGTCAAGATTCTGGGATGTCTATTCGATCGGTAGGTAGTAGGTATTCAGTAGGTATTTGCCTCCCTGTTCGTCCGGAAATGTAATAAGCAGCTCAGCTCACGCTTAATTTCGATTGTAGTCTTTCGGCTCCTGCCATTGCGTGATAGTTCCTATTTTCCGGCTATTAAAATTTTACGACATCGTGTTCACTGCAAAAGCTGACTTTTAAATTCAATTATCTTACGTAAATTATTGATCACAGCAGCGTGTGGACGTGATGTGCCACCCAGTTTCGACTATTTTTATCCGATTTAGGGTGTGTAATATGCCCTTCCACTAACGCCGGACTTTGGTGGTTGGTGTGTGGTGCTTTTCAGCAGAGCCTTGGTTCGATTTGAAACGACGGAAATCGACTCCCTTCCGGTTTGGTGAATAACTTTTTTCGCTTGTCGAATTAATCCAAAATCCAATGTATCACTGAAATGCTTTCAGCGGCAGTCAGTAGATGTAGAATGTGGGCGGGTTAGGTGGAAATAAATAAGTGGACATCGGCAGATATTTTTTGAGGTGGCTAGGGGGTTGGAGGTGTCAATTTCAAGGACAGGCACCGATGATTTAAACAAAGATTAGAAAAATAGAGTCCAGTTGAAGACAAGACCCCGAAAGCTTTGGTGTCCGTTGGAAATAAGCGTGACCGGACAATTCGCCCGCCGGACAATTTTCATGGCTTTTAGACTTCCAGTGAGAATCCTTTTATAGACGCCATGTCGTAGAACCGAAAGACGTAGCACCGAACGTCGTAGAACCGAAAGGCGTTGCACCAAACGGCTGCGCTTTGCACTTCTCACAGGAGGTCCAAACGGTGGGGTTATTTAAGTTTCGATATAGGTGAAGACCTCTGTAGTGAAGACTGTAAATTCACATAAATAATCCTAGTTGCATATGATCATGAAGTCGTTGTAAACTTTAATCAAATATCTTGAACCGTTCCCGAAAACACTCTCTAGGCCAACTAAATATAAAAAACAACATAGCCAACTTTCTTCCGGTATACATGTGTTTTGATGAAGAAGGAGTGGACTGGCGATGAAATACGTAAAGGATGCGGCGACAAAATATCCCATCCAAAAATATCCCATCCAAAAATATCCCAACCACTAATATCCCGGCAATAATGTCCCAGCCAAAAATATCCCCGCGACATAATATCCCAGGCCAAAAATATCCCCGCCCATAATATCCCAGCCAAAAATATCCCCGCGACAAATTATCCCAGGCCAAAAATATCCCTGTCAATAATATCCCCTCCCAATAATGTCCCGGGCAAAAATATAGAGAATTTCAGACCCACCCGATAACGAGTCTATTGTCCTCTGAAGTATCGTCTTCATTCTGTCTTCAATATAATTTAAAGTCCTGCTGAGTCCCCTTGCATTTTTCATGATTTTCGAAGCAGCAAGCAGCGGTGTGCCATCATGTCATGTTGCGAGCCCTGTTGGGCCCCCATTGTGTCTTCAAGTGTAGTTGGAACCCTGTTGTGCCCCATTATGGTTTTCCATGGCTTTCGGAATAGGTACCGGTAAGTCCAATTTCAAGTTATTCTGTTACATAGAGCTCCATTGGGGCCCCTTGTGTTTTCAATACCGTTCGAAGCTCTGTTGAGCCCCTTTGCACTTTTCCGAGGCTTTCCGAGCACTAGTAAGCCCCTTGTGCCAGACTTGGAAACCTTAGTGTGAATCCCTTGTGCCTTTATGAGACATACAGAGCCCTATTGGGCCCCCATGTGTATGCAAGTGTAGTTTGGAGCTCTTATTAGCCCCCTTGCGCTTTTTAAAGACTCTCAGATTTCCAGTTAGCTCCTTTCTGATGCTTTCTTGTGTTATACTTGGTTCCATTTGGCCCCCTTGGAGCTCTATCGGGCCCCCTTGTATCCTCAAGTATAGTATGGAGCTCTCATTAGCTCACTTAGCCTTTTATTGGCTTTCAAAGTACCAGTAAGCCCCCTTTTTGCCTTCATGTTATGTCAAGCTATGAAACTTCACTGGGCCTCCTTGTGTCTTCGATATCGTTTGAAGCCCTGCTGAGCACACGCATAAAGGACACAAGACACAGTCTCCACTGATCAGAGTGAATATCTAGAGTAATCCAGAAGGGAGACGTATTTTTTCAGGGACGTTTCTTCCGGGGGACTTTTTTCCCGAGGACGTTTTTTTCTGAGGATGTATTTTCCCTGGGACGTCTTTTCCTTGGGGTGTTTTTTTTCCCGGGGGCGTAATTTTCACGGGACGTATTGTGGAACCCTTACGATATTTTCAGATTGGGAAATTTTGTCACGGGATATTTTTGAGTGGAGTCTTTTTGGCTGGGATATTATTGGCGGGGATATTTTTGGCCTGGGATATTTTGTCGCGGGGATATTTTTGGCCGGGATATTTCTGGCGGGGATATATTTGGCATGGGATATTTTTGGTTGGGATATTATTGCCGGGATGTTTTTGGCTGGGATATTCTGTTACCCGACCAGTTCAACATACTAAAAGTCCCTTATAGATCCAGTGTGAGCTTCGGCCGTTGTGGACTTAAAAAGAACTTGAGGATCAGTTTTTCGCGTTTATCCCATATGATCGAGAGCACTTGAGGAAAAGTACCCAGAAATAAGTTTTATTGTCTACAAGAAAGGTCTTTACATGGTCGGGTAACAGAATATCCCAGCCTAAAATATCCCGGCAATAATATCCCAACCAAAAATATCCCCGGGACAAAATATCCCATGCCAAAAATATCCCCGCGACAAAATGTCCCATGCCAAAAATATCCCCGCGGCAAAATGTCCCAGGCCAAAAATATCATCGCCAATAATATCCCAGCCAAAAAGACCCCACTCCACTTAGTATGTTGAACTACATGTTTATTACAGCTTAAGTACATACAAAAATCCAGCTGGGTTTCATTTTTGTTCCCTATTTTTTCTATAATTCCATAAGTATTTGCACATTATGAACAAAAATTAGAGAAAAAAAAAACAAGTTAAGGTGGTTTTGCCTATAAAGAACGGAAAATTATTGAAACTATAATAATAGGCACCCACCATGCATCGTAGTCAGGACACGCTCTGGATTTTTCGACCGATTCTAGGAGTGGCCGTTATGGCGCGCAAACACGGAATTTCGTGAATTTTATCACACCAGGAATTACAATCCTGGCCGCGGCGAATATGGAACGGCGAGGAAATTTACGATATCTCTCGTCCTTATCAGAACTGGCGGCGGCGGCGGCAACGAATTTGATAAATGGTATTGGTCTGCATTACAGCGTCTAGTGGAGCACAGCACCAGTCAAATATCCTGAAATCGAACTTCCGGAAAATCCATCAGGCCCTCTGAATATATTACATTTTTGCTATGTGCATAGTAGTAGCAGTGAACTGAAAATACTGTGAAGTCGCTGCCTGTCTATGTTTTATATGCCTAGACGAATTATCTTTGAAATTTGTAATGGATATGGATTGAGTTACAGAAGAGTAATTTCGCTGACAGGACTTGATCCTGAAATAACAGAATTGGAAATGTATGGCGGTGGGCGGGTGAACGTGAATCGCGAAATAAGGTAGAGTAGTTTTAAATGGGTTTTTGATGAATATTCATTTTCATGATTGTTGGATTTTTTCACGACGGGATGTATGGTAGGTATACGGTTGTTTTTAGGAAATTACGAAAATACTGGTATCCAACTCGGGCAAAAAGTCGAATTTGTGTAGGTATTACTCTCAATAGCCTCAATCACATTGACTACAAAAAAACGAATGTTATCGGGTTATCAGGATCAGGTACAGTGAACAAGTGGGTGTAGTTAACAGTGGATGGGCAATTATTGTGCAATTTTATCGCTTTAGAGACGCTTTAAACTCTTTAAAAATATCCCCTGTGACGTATCTACCAACGTATCTAGGGCTCGACAGTTTCCAGGGCATCGTACCCTCGATCCTACCATTCATACCGAGGAAGATTCTCGGGAATAATAGTCCGACTAATGCTAGTTGGGATGGGAAGATGCTCCTGGGTGGACAACGGACATGTTGCCTGCATCATACTCTTCAGATTCAAAAGAGTAGCTATTAGCGCCAACCATGCCGGCGGCGTATTGGGTGAACAACAAAAAGTTGAGAATTCATGTTCCATAAACTGAAGCATGTGGGGGCAGGCAAGTCATTATATCATACATATTCCAGGTGATTTGAAACAGTTTGTTCACTTTGCATACACTGCCGGCATGGTAGGCGCTGACGGCTACCTTTCTGAATCGGAAGAGTGTGATGCAGGCAATATTTCCACCGAGTGGCATCTTCCCATCATCAAATGCAAGGTCCATTCCATTTTGTGCAACTTATAGCATCCGGACTGCAAGGGAATGGAATAAGAAGCACTATGCTCCCAGTGGCAGATTTGCGAACTTTTTTTGTAACATATGTTGATATCGTCACCTATAATACCATTGGATATGGATCGAAATAATTGAGAGTGAGTCATTCACATCCACACTCCACAGTGGATGTGAGTGAGTGAGTGAACACTTGGAGCGTTGCGGCGAAGAACGTGGAACTAGGATGAAAAGTATTAGCACAGAATGTATTAGTCACTCTCAGTTATCCTTGCTCCAAGTCTTCACTTACCCACTCACACCCACCACCCACTGTGGATGTGAATGAGTCACTCAATTATTTCGATCCAATACTATAGGAGCTTTGCGGTTTTCGCAAAATTCCGCATGTCACAAAGGACTTTTGACTTTGACATCTTGACAAGCAGTTTTGAATCTTTGTCGCGACATTGGTGTTTGATTACCAGCTGCAGTGCCGTACAAAGACCGCTGAAAAAACTCACTATTCTTGTTATGGCCTTGGTATCATCGAACTCAAGAGTGTACGTAAATGACAGCCAGGGGCGGACTGGACAGGAAGGCTAGGGGGCGACCGCCCCCGGGGCCACTTACATCGGCGGGGCCAAATTTTTGACCCTTTTTTTAAATAATAATTGTCGGCCCCTTTAATTTTGTGCATTTGAGTTGGGAAAAAGTGAACATTCCTAAAGCCCCTTGTTTTAATTTTCATCATTTGGCATTGGCTCCGTGTCCTTTTTATTTTCGCTTCCATTACATTAAAGTGAAAAACTGCAAAAAATTTCTGCGTCGCATTATCATGCATGCCATTATTTTAGCTTCTGTTTTGACCCTTTTCCGGGATCATTTGGGGGCCAAAAGCTTGGATGATAGGAATGTGTAATATCATTTTGCAATAATGATTATGGAATGTTAATGTTATAGTTGTTTTGTTATTGATTTGTGCCTTAAAAAATACTTGGTTGGCCCCGTCCATTTCTTCTTGCATTGAATCAAAAGAGGAAAGATTCTTGCTGCATCTTGTACCGAACCTATGGGACCAATTGGGCCGCCTCCAACAGTTGTATTTCATTATTTTTTTTTTTGACTTGAACACTTAGAAGACGAATAGTTGTGTTCTACTGATCAGTTCAAAGCAGTTTCTATTTTTTTTTGCGCCTGCTGCGCTTTGCTCCCCCCCCCCCCTGAAACCCTGTGTCCCATATTATCAGCAAAAAATTTTAAAAATCGACGAGCCTCTCTTTTTATACCGGGGTGTTTTATAATAAACTATCCAAAATTTAAAATTTACATGGATTCGATCATTTTTTTACATGATGAGAAATGTGGTTATTATTATCATTATTATTAGTATTTTACAAAAATTTCCGTCTGCGGCGCAGTTTACTTAACTTGCCTTTTCTTGACAACCATTGTTAACATTTACATTATTAGCCCCCGGAGCCAATCCCATGCAGTCCGCCCCTGATGACACTGATGACAGCAAGAACAACCCCCTAGTGCGCTAGCGTGTCAGTCTGGAGTGTTCGATGATGTCGCCTTTTTGGATGTTGGTGGTGGTTGAAGATCCCTCTTCTTTCCCTACTTCAAGATCAACACCTTGTGTATTTCATCAGCAGGTATGCAGCAAGGCAGAAATATGCTTGTGCGGAAGATAGGCGGAAGATGCCTCTGCCGGCCTTGCAGGTGCAATTAATTTGTTCAACGACGAATTTTTGTCACTCCACTAGCGCAAACCTCCCCTTGACTTGCCTCCCCAATAAAAAAGAGGATGGAAGAAACAGGAAAGGACTGATGAGGTTCTCAACAGAAATTCAAAATAATGACAAAACAGTTTTTAGAATCGATCCTGGCACCATCGGTTCGGTGAAGCAAAACTCTATATAACCTACAGAGCAATGCACTGAGCTTCTTTACTGCTTGATAGTGTAACATGCGACAAGGATTTCTGTCACTGGATTCAGTATCAACAGGAGTCCTTTTTGACCCAACTTGTTTTAAATCACTTGCAGTCACTTGACGATTGTAATAAAGATGACATACTCTCCAATTCTTCTATTCGACGTAGTATAATCGATTTTGATCTGATAATACAGCCATCGGACCTGCTTCACCCACGACCACTATTTTCTGAGCAATTGATTGATGTCCATCATTAGGCAAGCGTTTCACCTGCGAAGACCTATTTATTTGGGTCCCGGGAGTGACGTCGATCCCATTTTTTATCTGTCGAGGATAAACCCACACGTGCATACACCACATTGCCAGAGGTACAAAACGCGCATTTGTGCCTCCGATTCGGAAGCAAATTCCTGATTCTCATCCTCTCTTTTTTAGCTCGCTTTTCTTTGTCCGTCTTGTTTACATGGCCAGCACACGGAGAAGTTCGATAGATTGATGGATGCGCTCGGTCGATTTTGGTCTCGCTCAAACACAAAGCTTTGGGAGTTTGCACGGAAGTCTGAGCCCGATTTTCCATTGTTGCGTCGCACACGCCGAGAAGAAAAAGCGAATCACTACACCAATCAGCCCGCCTTTTGTGAACTGAATCACTATAAATAATATAAAACGAAATATATTAGGGAGCTCACCTTTAAAGCTTCCTCGTGCGATATCCCCGTGAACGGCGTACCGTTGACCTCCAGTATCGAATCTCCTGGTCGAAGTCCAGACCTCTCAGCTACACTGCCTTCTTCTATTCTTGATATATAGACCCCTGTACCTGAAACGTATTTACGATCAATCTTAACAGGACAATCATAATCTATTAACTAAAGCTCAGATCTGTTCCGTACACTTCTTCATAAAGTTGTAACCACTCTCGAGTCACCACAGCTTGACATCATACTCTGTGTACCCGGCAAATTTTAAGAAACGTGCCTGTAATTCGAGTGCTGCGATTCAAAACAGAGGAATCGACTATTGGAAAACCAGAGGGTGGCACATTGCTTGTATTATCTGTATCAATCAAACGAGAAAAAGTGTGCCATTGTACAAAAGCAAATAAAACCCTTTCATTTTCAATCCAAAGCTTTTGATCCTTTTATATTCTGGCATTTATGCCAGGAATTCTGTCGTTGCTGATGCTGGCTGATAGAATAAAAAACCCGAGCCTTCATCATGACGTGTTTGCTTTTACTTTGCCGTCGTCATTCATAAATTACGGGTGTAACGTTACCTGAATTAAAATTGTCAAATTACTGGCCTATAAAAAGTGGAGTATAAGTGCTTTTCCAGAGTTGGAATAAATTATCCACACGCGGAAACCCCCGAACGCCAGTTCTTTCATCATCTGTTGAGTCAATTGAGTCTGGCAGTTATTCAAAAGTGGAGCTTTCGAATGTAAATTGCGCAAATAATTTCGATGATAGTAAAGTGGCGGCGCGGTCTCCCTCATCCCTCAACGGTCCTTGACAAAGTCAATTCTTTTTATCGTCCCTCCTGGCCTTTTCTTTCGCAAATGATGGACGAAAGAGAAAAAAAGAACCTTGAAGGCATTTAATTTATGCGTTCGTCCTTGCGAACGAACTTTTAGGACGTTTAGGAACACCAATTCACGTCCAAGAAATTACGGAATTCTTGACCTAGCTTGATAATTGAGGGGTGGGTGTATTTGACGCGCGTGTTAACTACATTAGGGTAAGTGAGGGTTAATTAAATTATTAGGTGGATAATTAAAAGTACGATGATAATTACTATAACAACGGCCATACCAGTCTGGAGTGGATACCTATTGAGCGTTTCTTTGGACTTCCAAGCGTGTCAGGGGCTGTTGTGTTGTCAAGACTTTAAAGAAGTTTGATGGTGCATTAAGAATACATCACATTATTCCTGTGGCGGGACGAAATTTGAAGGGTAATTAATTACATCCAAACTCGAAGGAATTTCAAGACAAAAACCAGAATAGAGAGTGAACAACTACACTCTTCAGTAAACTCAACAGTTATTTTCTCTTGGAAGCAAAATGCAAAAATGGAACAAGTAGGTACCATCGCGCGCGCAAAAAAAAACGGAGACACTGTTTTAGTAATGTCACGATTTGAATGGCTTCTGGCAGGCAAACTTACAGTTTCAAGTTTTGTTTGACACTATATACAACCACAGTTGTCAGCCATCAACTTTGTCTGCACGGTGCGACAGAATAAAAAGTTGTGCTTGGCCATAGAAGGAAACAGTGTTAAAAAGTCGCTTTGTTTTTTCTTTGTACGCATTTTCGAAGACCAACCATTCACATACATATATCCCATACACTTTCTATTTTCAGTAGAATGACTTTTTGGAGCAAAAATAAAGTGACAAGCTGAGGCGCTGGGAGAATACGGCCCATGGCCGCTGATAGTTTCGCTCCAAAACTTTGGAGGTGCCATCAGCCGTAGCTGTAGCCCCACAGATTGTCACTTAATTTTTGCTTCAAAAAATCATTTTACTGAAAATAGAAAGTGTATGGGATGTAATCAGGGACATTCGTTATCTTAAGGAAAGAATTGAAAATGCCTTCACTGAAGTTACGTCTCGAGATTCTGTGACACCCGTCGAACACTGCAATTCTGATAAAAGACTTTTTTTGAAAATGGCGGTCACCGCCCTGAAGTTGCGCCAAGACAACTTTTACAGTATCAAACTTTTAATTATAGGTTTCAATTTGTTATAAGTTTTGTAATGTAACCCACTTTTCGACGTTAGGCCTTAATCGTCATTTCCCCTTCCCCCTTCCTACGTTGTGTAATTCTTACTCTAGATAAGAATGTGAATTTGGGGATGAGGCTGGAATTTCCTAATGAAACGCGAATGAAGGCAAACAAAATGAAGTTTTTTTATTTGAATCGTTCGCAAAGTTTTTATGAAACTCTTTTCTTTTTCTCGAAACACCTCACAACAATAAACTGACAGTGACAAAATGACATGACATGGATCAAAACAACAAAACACAAACACAAATGAAACAAGAAACTCATTACAAATCATTTGACAATGCAGAAATTTACAACAACAAAATCAAACACATAATTAGATTAAACAAAGACACAACAAGAAATTATGAAACGCGTCAAACTGTCAGTGAACGTGAAAGAATGATGACGTATTCGCTGACAGGCACACATGGGAAGAACACGTCAAAGAAACCCCTGCGTATTGCCTGATTGAGTTCTGAAAAATCTCTTCCCAAAATATCTAAAGGAAATTGAGTGTGAATGAGTCATGGTGAAATGGCAGAGAAGAAACTCTAGTAATAAATTCATCAAGCCAGTGTAAATCGGTACTCAAACGCCTTCAAATGCTCGCTTCGTTAGCCAATTGTTTACGTAACAACAAAAGAAACTCGCTCGCTTACGCTTTGGTGAGAACTTCACGCTTAGGGTTCAATTTTACGCTTTACGCACAAAAGCACACTCTTCCGCCACTCCGCATCTCTCTCAAAGCAGAAAGCAATTAGTAGACACATGAGACTTAACTAAATCAAGAAGAATCAAGAAATGTTAAAAGCTAGCTCACACACACATGTTCAGATTCAATCAGGCTCTTTCAGAATTTGGTTTGCCGCTTGCAGAGTTTGTAATACCAACAAACACTGTCACGACAACGTACTCTTCTGAGTAGGAGAATGAATGAATGAATGAGGTATTTTGTATTGTAACCCAACGAGAGAACATCTTCGACTAATCAAGGAAATGAATCTGTTCTGAATCCGGACCTGGCGACAATTCCAGACAGCGCGGCGCTATACCTACGTTGTAGCTACCTACCCGACAGGTGAATACCTCCCTTCTCCCAGAAACGAACTAAAGAAATCGTACGAGTAACGTTTTTCCCGTTCTCTGTGCGGTTTGATTTCAACTAGGGCAGAAATCCCAAATCCTACATTTTCCTTGTTTACGTCGCCATTCGCGATGGCGCCCGCCGCAACCAGGAAAACCTACTTGAAATTCGCAAAAATGGGACATGCTACATTGACCGGGCCACAAATTCACGTGCCAAGGCAAGCAACACCTTGAGGAATCAAATCAGCAAGGAAATCAAAATAAAACCCACCTGTATTAACCAAAACTTGGAACACCGCTGCGTGCTGGGAAAACTACCTCATTCCCTTTTCCTCTACCCCGACCGTCTCCGTCTCCGCCTTATCTCAATAATGACGTTTTTGGTCGATTTATGATCGTCTACTTAGGCAACCAACAATTCTTTTCTTGCGCGAATTTAAAGGGGAATTTTTCAAAACTAGCCGCAAAAGTGCGATCCCTTACAGTTTTAAGTGAATTGATACAGCAATGGAGGAGAACTTTGAATTTCAAAACAAACAATTTGCACCTTGAGGCTTTGTGGCATCATGTACGCGAAGTTGATGCCAACCATGGTTGTAGAGTCAAACAAAACTTGAAACTGTTAACTACAAGATGCTCTCATGCACCTGCTAAAAAGTTGCGTGCTTTGTTGGCTAGAAGTTACTGAAATAGTGACATTACTAGTGGTGTCACTGTCACTGTCAAATAGTGACTAGACTTATCAGCTATTAGGAAGGACCAGCATTGCTAGAAAATGTGCAGAGTACAGTTCACATTACTTATATAGACACAGAAGTTACTATTGTCACAGACTTTATTGCCGACACATAAAAGTGAACGACAGATGAATGACATTTTTTTCACTTTTGTCCTGAGAATAAAGCTTGAGAGTTATCCAGATGCTGAAGGATGACCCATTAGTCTTGCTGCACGCACTTTAAATTTTCTTACATGCGAACGACTCGCGTCTTGAAGAAAATTTCAAAAAATCATCCATCTGTCACATCTGCCGACAGTTTTTTCATGTCCTTAATTATCGTGTGATCAATTGAATTGCTAATGTAGGCAGGCTGTGCCCGAGCCAAATGCAGCTTCGCACCTCTTATTTCGACCAGGTCACAGCCTACCTAAATTAGGAATCCAATCGATCACACCATAGATCGGAGCAATTAGAACAATTGAAGTCCGAACGGGGTCCGAACATGATTACTGTGCAAAACTTTGACAATACGTTCAACCTATTAACCACTCAGTTGACCATGAGTCGTTTCTGTACAACAGACTAGAGACTAGACTATGAAGCTCGATTTATAGACGAAAACCTCGACGAAAACGTAAGAGGATCAACCAACCACTATCGATTCAAGGTTGGACAGCGACACTGTTGGTCTATCTTCGTTACGCTTGCGTCTCCGCTTACACTCCGTCAACCATAAATCACTAACAGTATCAGTATCCAACCTTCACTCCTCCCTCACAGGACTCCGTTTTTGTGGACCAAGGAATTATATCAGCGACATATTTGAGTTTTATGTCTGCTGTTTTAGCTGGTTTTAGTATAGAAACACAAACAAAAAATCGATTTCATGTGCTAGTGCAAATTATCGAAAATTATCGCAAAATGCACTTGTGCAAATTATCGCCTAATTTGAATCTGATTGGTTCAAACAACAATAGAAAACTGTCACTTTCATTGTTAGAATGTCAGATTTGACAAATGAATGAGATTTTCCAAGTAATTTTCTGGATATCAGAATAAAGAGACAAAATATACAGTTACTGTTGTTGCCACAAAGCTAGTACCCGCCTACGTTACGTTACGAGTATGCTGTCGAACATATTGTATCTTTACCTGAGTCTTTGCCCCCCTTAACGCAAATGCCGAAGCCGTGCGTGCCATCCTGCGGATCCCTGACCATGGTCACCGTCCTGGTGGCCAGTTCATGGATGCTGGGAACGTAAGGGGGGCGATAGTTGAGCTGATGCGTAGTGGATGGAGGACTGCTGGCCGGTGATCTTCGCGACCTTTCCGCATTCAATTTTGCATTAGACGATTGATTATTGCTACCGAATAAACGAAGAACTTGCTCAGGACTGATCGGTCTCTTCTTATTGTTGCTCGGAGTGTTTCGGTTGGCTGTGCTGAAGTTAGGATTCGAACCCAAGTAGGTGCCTGGAACACAAAGTTGCTGATAGTTATTAAAGTCTTATTATTGAAGGGCGCAGCAGAGTTTCGAAGCAAAGTAAAAACTCATCAATAACGGCGAGAGTGCTTCATCTATATACACACGGGAGCTGAAAAATTTTACGTGGGTAACAGTGAACGCAACAAGTGTTTCACCTTGTCGCGAATTATACAGAAGAGTAATTTCCGCACACAAAGCAAGTCGTGAGTTGACATCTTGAAAATGCCGCGACCGCCTTTGAACGGGATAATTATTTTTCAACAACCAGGCCGGAAAGCTCTTCAGAACTTCGAAGCAATATAAATATAAGCTTAAACATTAAACATAAAAACCTTTATAAAAGAAAACATCCTGAAGCCCGCTTTAAACGACCACCCGGAAGCTTTTACGTTTCAAGTTTCGTAATTTCTTACTATCAAGCTAGCATACAAACTACTCTACCCAAGAATTTGTTTATATAGGGTTTTTTATAGTGATGCCTACTGAGAGTTTGAGTTTAAATGATAATGGCCTGAAATACCATCGCGGTTTTTGAGGTCTGGTCTGGCACCTACTATACTACATACTATATTTGTCTATTTTAGTTATACTCTGACTACTATTTGATGCTGTTTTTGCAAAAATGTGCTATTTTGTGCAACTGAAAATGGGGCACTTTGTGCCACTGTGTGCATTTTCTTATTTTTGTCAAGTGAATTAAGGACGAAACAGACAAAGTAGTAAGAAAAAAACGTGTTACAATTTCCTGTATATTCATACATAAACTTAGGTACTCGTATTACAATAGTCGTCATTGTAACACTAGTTTTACAATATACTATTTTGTAATTGTTATGTATTTAAATAGTATTTTAAATAGCGCGCCTCAAGCGGCAACCCCCTCTGTCTAACCGCGATAACACATGTCATGCGAGAGCCTCACTCTCTCCTCTGCCGAACGTGCCAGCAGCAACATCTTGTAAACAACGTTCACAACGCTCCTGTAATGTAAGAATTGATCAAGACAATAAACTGTATTAGTCCGTACTCCAGCGTTTCCCTGAAGCCTTACCACACGGACATAACATTTTGGCGACGAGGATTCAAGCGACAGGATTTCCAGGGATCCAGGACGTCAGGAGGAAGGCAAGTTGCAGTTCCAATTTTTTCTTACATTTCGAGCCAGTTTTTGTGACGGAAACGTGTAATGCCGCCTTAACGCATAACGGAGATTCTATGCGCATGACGGGTAAGAAGATACCTACATTACCGGCATTTGAAGTTGACAATCGGCAGAGAAACTGACAGTTGAAGGTAGTTTTGACTTTCAAGCAAAAAGTAACAAAAAAACAACGAGGATAATTAGTGCGAATGTCAACGGAAGGTTGCTAGTGCTAATTATTTGTTGCAAGAGCAGAGGAGAGCGAAGACTGAAGAGCCGACGGGCGAGGGCGGAAAAGCGAAATGGCGGCTGCGATCGGCGTGGTCCGGGAGTTCAACCAGGAGCGAGGCGACTGTTGGATCATCTACAGCGAGCGGCTAGAGCAGTATTTTGCGGCGAATAAGATCACGGACGATAGGCAACAGGTGGCAACCCTACTGAGTCTGGTTGGTGATGACACGTATAAACTTCTCCGAGATCTGTGTTTTCCGGTTTTGCCTAAGACCAAAACTTACGATGAACTCTCAAACTTAATGAAGGGACATTTCAGCCCCCCTGTAGCGGTTTTCCGTGAAAGAATCGCATTCCACCGTGCAGTTCAGGAAGATGCGGAAACGGCAACGGAATGGTTCGCAAAGCTCAAGAGACTCGCAGTGAATTGCGAATTTGGGGCGCAGCTCGACTTCATTTTGAGAGAGCGGTTCGTTGTGGGAATGCGGCCCGGACCGGTGTTGGACCGTGTCTGCGAGGAAAAACACACGACGGCTTTGGCGGACCTAGTGGAGTTATCGGCAAAGAAAGAAGCTGCAGTACGCAACAGTTGTAGCAGCAAGAGTACCAGCGAGGTCAACATTCTGAAAAAGGCCCAGGTACGAGAACATTTTGCACCGAAGAAACCTACGCGTGAAGCCCAGTACCAGCAGAAGAGACCGGTGCGTGAAGCTCAATACCAGCACGAAGAACGGAGGCCGTGCCACTGCTGCGGTGGAAAACACCAGAAGCACCAGCAATGCAAATATCTATCTTTCAAGTGCAGGATTTGCTCCCGGGTTGGACATTTGGCGAGGGTTTGCCGGCAGAGGCCCGTAAACAATGTCGCCAAACAGGACTCTGGTGAAGTAGACTTTCCTTTGTTTAATGTTAAGATTCAACAAAAAGTAGATCGGTCGAATAATCCATTTAGAATTTGCATTGAGCTAGAAGGTGTAGAGATTGTAGCAGAATTAGACAGTGGGGCGGGCCTAACCATCATAAATGTTCAGACATATCGAAGGTATTTTGCACATATCGGGCTTCAGGATGCAAAATTGGTACTGAGAACGTACACAGGCGAGACCGTTAGACCTCTAGGTAAACTCAGGGTTAACATTGTATATAAAAATGTAAATAAATTGTTGGATGTATATGTTGTAAATACGAAGGGACCAAATCTGTTGGGGCGTGATTTCTTCCAGACTTTTAATGTGATTTTAAATGTTGCAGATGTGAAATACGTAGGGGAAGGTACCGTGGCTATGATACTGGACAGGTACTCTGATGTTTTTGACGGTGGGCTGGGCAGGTACAAGTACGCACAGGTGGCAGTCAAGGTGAAGCCTGGGACGCCAGCGGTATTCTGCAAGCCGAGACCCATCCCCATCGCATTCAAGGAAAAGGTCGAAAAGGAGCTAACAAGATTGGAGCGAGAAGGCATCATAACACCAGTCGAGTCAAACGAGTATGGTACACCACTGGTTCCTGTATTAAAATCCGATGGCACAATCCGTTTGTGTGGCGATTATCGTTCTACTATAAACAAGTATTTGGAGGAGTCTAAATACCCATTACCGTTGATCCAGGAAATTTTCGCAACACTCAGCGGAGGCCAGCAGTTCACGAAGATCGACATGTCACAAGCATACGCCCAATTTGAAGTCACAGAAGAAGCGAAGAAAATTCTGGCATGGAGCACCCACAAGGGAGTGTTTTTGATGAACAGAATGCCGTACGGAATAGCGCCAGCGTCAGCAAAATTTCAAAAATATATCGAAGAATTGCTGAGAGGAATTCCAGGCGTGGTGAACTTCTTAGACGACGTGATAATTACGGGAGCGACATTCCGACAACATGTGGACCGCTTGGAGGCTGTTTTAAAGAGATTGCAAGAAGCAGGACTCAAGGCAAAAAGAAGCAAGTGTGAATTTTTCAAGGATGAGGTATGCTACCTTGGGCACAAAATTACACGAGATGGCTTACAGAAGACAGACGAGAAAATTCGTGCAATAGTAGATGCAGCACCACCAACGAATGTCACTGAAGTCCGATCTTTCCTAGGCATGGTGAATTACTACAACAGATATTTGCAGAATGCAGCGCATGTTTTGCATCCAATTTACAACCTTCTCACGGCGAGCACGAAGTTCGACTGGAATGCTGAATGCCAGGCTGCATTCCGACAAGTCAAGAAGATGATAGCCGCCGACAGTACTCTGGTACATTTCGACCCGAGGCGAAAAGTTATCCTTTGCTGTGATGCTTCTGACAGGGGCGTCGGAGCGGCTCTTTTCCACAAAATGGACAACGGTGAAGAACGTCCGATTGGTTTCGTCTCAAGAAAATTATTACCGCAAGAAGCAAGGTATTCGGTAATACATCGAGAAGCATTGGCGATCTATTTTGGAGTCAAAAGGTTTCATCAGTACTTAATGGGCCAGAAATTTATTCTGAGAACAGACCACAAACCAATGTTGGCATTGTTTGGTGAGAACAGGGCGATTCCGCAAATGTATGTATCTCGGATGCAAAGATGGGCCATATTTTTAGCACAGTTTGATTATTGTTTAGAATATATCAAAGGCAAAGAGAACACCATGGCAGACTATCTTTCTCGAGCAGCAGTACACACACTGAGCATAGCTACCGAAAAGGAATACACCTATTTGAATTTTGCGGAAACCCAACACAATTGGCCGGTGGATAACAAAATGGTAAAAACCGAAACGAACAACGATCGAATACTGAGTACAGTCAGAGAGTTACTTCGAACGGGTTGGAGGCGAAACGAGGACGAAAAGCTGAAGCCATTTTGGAACCGAAAGGACGAATTGAGAGAAGAGAATGGATGTCTGATGTGGGGGTACCGTATCATTATCCCTAGCTTCTTAAGGAAACGAATGCTTGAAGAACTGCACGTGAGTCACATGGGCATAGTGAAGACGAAGGCGTTGGCAAGATCTTACCTATGGTGGCCAGGCATCGACAAGGATATAGAAGAAATGTCCAGCTCATGTGTAGCCTGTCTGAAGCAAAGACCAGATCCTCCGAAGGCCGAATTAACACCTTGGCAAAAAGCTACAGAACCGATGCAGCGAGTGCATTTGGATTTCCTAGGTCCTGTACAAGGACGAGAATTTTTAATAATGGTGGATTCATTTTCGGGATGGCCAGAAATTTTTCCAATGAAAGATATTACGACTGTAAGAACATTGGAAAAGCTCAGAGAAACTTTTGCAAGATATGGCGTTCCGGAAACTGTTGTAACGGACAATGGTAGATCTTTCGTTTCTGGAGAAATGAAAGAATTTTTCTCGAAAAATGGTATAATTCATCTGACGACACCACCAGGACATCCAGCTGGAAATGGAAGAGCGGAAAATGGAGTTAAAACCTTCAAAAACAAACTCTTTGCAGCACTCGAAGATCCGAAGAACAAAACCCAGAAGATCGAGACCCTAATAGCTAGATTTCTGATAAACTATCGAGCCATGATGCATTGCACGACTCGGAGAACACCAGCCGAAGCATTTCTAGGACGGAAAATGAAGACAAGACTCGATATATTAAAAAGGGCCAAGCCGGACAAAGAACAAGTAATCATTGACGACAAAACGAAAGATAAAGTTTTCAGAATCGGACAAAAGGTGATGGTCAGAGATTATCGAGAAGTAAATAAGAAAAAATGGCGTGAAGCAGAAATCAGTGGGAGAGAAGGGAATGTGATATACAGATGTAAATTGGATAACGATCAGATATGGAGAAGGCATCGAGATCAGATTATACCAAGAGAAGAGAAAGAAAAGGAAAGAGAGAGCTATAAGCAAGAAAAAACCCAGTACTCTGCAAGAATGGGAAGAATAGTTGAACGGCCGGAGGAAGAAGATCGAATAGACCAAGTCCAAGAACCTGACGAAGATCGAAGAGACCAAAAAATCCAGGAACCGTCAGCACAGCGGGACAAAATCGGGGAAAATAAACAAGAAGGCTTCGAGCAAGCGGAAGAAGTACAACTACAAGAGAGCACTGAGCCCTTGGCTGCCGAACCGGCAGAAGCCGCCCCCCATCCCACCGTCAAGAACACCTCGAGGGTTACACAAAGACTCAAACGAAAAGTTTGCCCACCAAGAAGGTTAGATTTGTAATCACAACGCTTAAATGAACTAGTTGAAATGTAATATGTATATATAAATGTGTATATATATATATATAGAATTGTACATGTGTAAATAATCGTAGTGAATTTGTAATTGCTGTCAGTCATTATAAATTGTATCACTCTCGAAAATGATAAGATTTTTTGTACATAGGTATGTGTAATAATCTTGGTGGTAGGGTGTTATGTATTTAAATAGTATTTTAAATAGCGCGCCTCAAGCGGCAACCCCCTCTGTCTAACCGCGATAACACATGTCATGCGAGAGCCTCACTCTCTCCTCTGCCGAACGTGCCAGCAGCAACATCTTGTAAACAACGTTCACAACGCTCCTGTAATGTAAGAATTGATCAAGACAATAAACTGTATTAGTCCGTACTCCAGCGTTTCCCTGAAGCCTTACCACACGGACATAACAGTAATCATTTCATAGATACATAACTCGCAAACTCGCTCGCAAAGTAACACCTAACCAAATATAACTTTCATTCACAATGAGTTAGCAATCGATATATTCCCAACTTTTAAAAAGTTGGAAAGTGAATGATTTCTTACTCTTACGGGTTGAAAAATAGTTGGACCACGGGCCAAAAGTGCCAAATGAAGAGAGGTGATCTGATCTGAACAGCTGTCGCGGAGCGCGGAGTGTTGATGGATGCGTTGATTGAAAAGGTTGTCTATGCCTAAAGGCTGTCTGATTTCTACATGATTCTAGTGGGCTGCGATTCAGGCCGCGATCGATTAAAATTAGGTTACAGAACAGTTCCAGCTATCCATCCATTCATAAATTGTCGATCATATTGATTGGGAACAATTAAAAAACGCTGTTGAACTTCACACTTGAATTGGCTCATTTCTTCGGGAGCTGTCATTCCTAGAATGACAATATCAAAAAACAGACTTCATGAATAGCTTCGGCAAATACAAATTAGTGAATAATGATACACAGCAGATCAACTCACCGTTTTTAGATTGAAAAATCATTAAAAACTGTGGTTTTTTTTGACACTCCAAAGAAAATTTTTTTTAACACGAAGAACAATGCGTACATGGCGACAACTGTTTTTCGGGGATTTTTAGTATATGGTAGAGAATGAAATTCTGAATCGATATCTGCTATAAAATTTCATGAATTAATTTTTTCAAGGTTTGGGGTGTTTTTTGACTATCTTTACTGCACTATACTTATTATCAAGTCCAAGCTAAGTCGTTCTGACGATAGCTTACGTGTCCTGCTGGTGTAGGACTACTCAAATTGACAAAATGTGTAGGCCTGCCAATAAGCAGTGCATGCAGGGAGGCATCAGACAGATGAAGCACCATGTCCAGATTTCATCTGTTATATCGACATCCTTGGTTATATCTGAGACATGCTGTTTTATCAGTGGAATACAGGGTGTCCGTTTTTCGAGGCTAAGCATGGGTATCTCGCTTATCTCAAGAGATACAAAGTCGGTTAGATTAGGAAAAAGTTACGCATTTTCATGGCAATCAATGATCCAAAAAGAAGTTTGACGTATCGATTTTAGTTTTTGTGATATCGTGAAAAAACAGGAATTTGAATTTTTGTTTTAATTTTTTATTCAAAAAACGGTTGAAGGTGGCCTTTTTTAATCTAGACATTGCCAGGGCACTTTTTCAAGAGGATTTCAAGGCTGCCAAAATCTTTATTCTAGCTTTCAAAGCAACCGAGATACGACATTCAACTTTTTTCTCCAATGGGCGCAATATTGGATTTTGATATTTTTGAATACGGTATTCTTTTCTGGTTACAACGATGTGCCACATGTCACTGTTGAATAAATGTTCAACATTTACGTTTTTTTTTTATTGTCGGTGCTGATTTTGTTTCCAAAGCACTCTTTGAAAAATAAAAAAAATTTTTTGCTCAGAAGCATGAATTCAACAGTGGCATGTGACACATTGTTGTAACCAGAAAAAAAAAATTTAAAAATGTCAAAATCCAATATGGCGCCCATAAGAGAAAAAAAGTTGAATGTCATATCTCGGTTGTTTTGAAAGCTAAAATGAAGATTTTGGCAACATTGAATTCCCCTTAGAAAAGTGCTTTCACAATGTCTTAGTTAGAAAAGGCTATCTTTAACCGTTTTTCAAATAAAAAAAACAAAAACAAAAATTACAAATTTCTGTTTTTTCTCGATATCTCAAAAACTAAAACTGACAAGTCAAATATCTTTTTGGATCATTGATCGTCATGGAAATTCGCAACTTTTTTCTAATTTAACCGACTCTGTATCTCTAACGATAAGCGAGATACCCATGCTTAGCCTCGAAAAACGGACACCCTGTATAGTCACTGCCAAACCAAAAACTTGATTTTTTGATATCATCCTGTGAAAAGAAGATACCTAGTGGAAAATTAGAAGCTGCCTCGAGGCGATGAGGTCATCTTTATGCCTTCGGTGATCAAATCCAGAAAAAAATTTCTTTCAACATGACCCTCGATCCTCTTCACAGTTGAGAAATTTTGCACTGTTCCAGTAACAACTGTTACTAATCTAGAAATAAGAAGAGTGTTTTTAAAACTTCACTATGACGCAAATAGAGTGGAATTGTATTCATGATGAATCTATGATTTAGTTTCAAAGAAACAATAGAGAAAACAGGATTCGTACTGTGTGGTAGAGGATGGCAAGCGCACAAGGGTAGATACCACATGGCTGAGAAACTAGGTACCGTGTATCGCCAAGAAGACGCTCCCTACATAAATCTTTGTTAGTGATTAGATACACAAATACAAATTCCTTTAGACTTTAATGGCTTCGTGCTCTTACTCCTCTTATATTCTAGAATACTTTGCACTAAACTTCAATCAGTTTAAAAGAAACTCTTGACTTCTACATTTTGCGCGAGACGTGGCCCTACAAATAAAATTATAATTGGTCTACTATAAAATTTTGTTCCTTCGATATTATCAAGGTGTTACAGCTTCACGAATTGGACCATAAAATTTTCTTTTGTAGGTTCGAAGAGATACAGAATGTAGGTAGATATGATAGGTATAGGAAACGTACCTCTGGGACTACTCAAAGTGTTATAGTGCGCCTGGTTGTAGTCCCTGGAGGAATGGTGCTGCATCACAGACGACGGCCTCTCGACGATAGTGTAGGAAGTGCCCGGTGGCGAGTAGTAGAGTCCCGACCGCCCCCGGGACTGGCCCCGGGGGCTGCCGTTGGGGTCCATCGCGTCCTCGGCCTCGGCGGGCATGGTGCTACGGCCCCTGCCCGGCGTCCGACTCCAGGACGCCGAGGAGCCGCCTCCACCGCCGCCGTAACGGCCTCCGCCGAGATAAGAGCTGCCCAACTCCGCCAGCTCAGAGTATTCCTCCCCAGCGCGCATTCCTCGGGCTACCTCCTAGCCGACGCGCAATCGTCACGAATACGTTAGCTGGAAAAGAAAAACACTTCATTACTTAGTGCTTTTATCCGGCAGTTGTGAAAAATAATTAACAGACAAGCATTTTCATTTCTTCGTAAATTTCTAATTAGGAGGCCAGCGGTCCTGCACTTTTCCGCAAAATGACGGAAATATAACTTGCATTCATTATTCAAATGAGCAGTTAGCAAGTTTAGGATAGAGAGGGATTCCTATATCTTGACTGAATCGGACTCAAGTATACCTAATGAATTTTTCACGCTTCTGGCAGCTTTTGGTTAGATAGGTAGGTACATACATAGTAATACATACCAACACCGCAAGTAAACGTCGCGTCAGCTGTTGCGTGAGAAGGTGTAGCGAATGCGCAAAAATCCATCAGTCCCAAAAAGTTTGGAATTCTGAGCCCAGGATGCAGAGTGTAAAAGCTAGATTTTAATTACGGTATAAATTAAAGACAATATGTAGGTGAGTAATTATTCTTTAGTGAAAAAAAACAGCAGTCTGGCATAATTCGACGCAAATATAGAAATAGCGGGACATCTAAATACAATAGGCGCATTGCTCATGTATCATCTATACCCAGTAGCGGCCTTAGGGTAGGGCGAGACGGGCGATCGCTCGGGGCGCCAACCCATAGGGGCGGAAAAATCGCGGTTGAAATAAGAGAAATTGATAATTTACGAAAGCAAAAAAAACTTGTCAGCAGCGATCACCGAATCTGTTTCTGTAAAAGCACACAAAGCTCCATTATAGCACGAAAATTACTTCAATTTAACTCGCTTCGCTCGAGGACCCAAGATAGGGGCGGCGGCTTTGCATTCTTGCCCGGGGCGCCAAAACTGCTAAGGCCGGCACTGTCTATACCTACTGGATCAGGTGCAATGAGATGGGATTATGTACATGTACACGCTGCGATATTTAATTTGAGAGTTTTTTTTTAAGTGAAACTTCTTATCGCTCGCTTAGATCACAACAACCACAGATGAGGGACTCTGTGGATGGGGGTGAATTCAGTTGATGCGGGGATGATGTGTATCTAACGCTCTGGTGTAACGTTTTGGTGGGTGACCAGCGGCGTCTCAGAGAATGGAAGAAGGGAATGTGTTGTGAGGCTCGCTTTTGACTGTTATGTTAGTATTCTTTTACCGCTTGCATCGTGTTTTGAGTACTTCAGATTTCATCATAAATAAAAATTTGATCTGATCGATGAACTTACGAAAGTGTTCCATTTGCAATCAGAAAATGATCAATTTATTTCTTTAATCGGTCGCCGCAGCTGTGTTGTGATAAGGCGACCTCTACCATCGAATATACAAACTTCCATTATTACAGGTATTTGCTGCCGGCGCGGCGCCGGCGTCGCCGGCATGTTAGTCTCAAAATAGAAACCTATTTATCATTCTCAACTTTTCTGTGTACCTAAATTAGGGATGTCCAAATGTTGTCAGTGAATCGATTACTGTTAGTCGAGCTGTAGTCGAGCTAATCGCAATGAATAGTTTAATTCGATTAATCGTCCGTCCGTCCGTCCGTCTGTCTGTTTGTACCCGGGATATCAACTCCCTCAGGAAGAAGAGATATCGACGTGATGTAAACGCTGATCAATAGCAAATATGTCCAGGACGTCAAGTTGACTTTTGGTTTTTTGTTACTTTGCCGCCATCTGATCCGCCATTTTGAATTGCTCTAAAAGTGATCCGATTAGAATGAAATTTGCAGGCATTGTGAATCACATCAAGATCCATCAAATTTTTGACAATTGATGCCCCGCCGCCATCTTGTATTCTGCATATTGACATGTTTGAAAGTTATAGAACTAGGAGAATCATGCCGCAACGAAAAAAGATATCGATGGGGTGCAAACGCTAATCGAATGCGTACGTGTCCATCATATAGGTAAAGTTGACCAATGATTTTTGTCACTTGGCTGCCATCTTTGATCCGCCATTTTGAATTTCTCTGAAAGTGATCGATTTGAGAGAGATTTGCAGGCTATGTGAAATTCATCAAGATACATCCCATTTTTGACGATTGATGCCCCGTCGCCATCTTGTATTCTCCATATTGAACATGTTCCAAAAATGATAGAACTAGGAGAATTATGCCTCAACGAAAAGAGATATCGATGTGGTGCAAACATCAATCGAATGCGTACGTGTCCACCAAGTTGATCAATGATTTTTGTCACTTGTTCGCCATCTTTGATCCGCCATTTTGAATTTCTATGGAAAGTGGTCCGATTTCAGTGAAATTCGCAGGCGATGTGAATTTCATCAAAATACATCCGATTTCGGACAAATGATCGATGCTCTGCCGCCATCTTGGCCGCCATATTGAAATTTCTTAGTGGAACGATTTTCATGGAGCTTGGAACTCACCGTTATTTTGTATGATCAGTCTCATTTTCCAGTTGAATTCCAACATTCCGCCGCCATCTTGGCCGCCATATCGAAATCTCTTATTAGTGGAACGATTTTGATAAAACTTGGAACTTTTCCTTGTCTAGTAGGTACGATTATTCTGATTTTCAAGCCAAATTTCACGATTCTGCCACTATATTAGCCGCCATATTGAAATTTCTGCCCAAATAATGACAGAGCCCTAAAAAACATCTTGCGTTCACTAATCCTTCAAAAAGAAGGTGCACTATTGAACCTCATGCCCTGTGGTGGTAATACACTTGTTCGGCCTACTATTTCAAGGAGTAAGGTAAATTGTAAGAGTAGTTTTTTCGATGGCTTTTTCGTTTCATCTCTCTTCCCAGGGAATCACCGCACAGTATCTAGTAGATGCCCCAGGATACTAAGGAACGCGTGAAAAAGTCCATCTGATCCGGTGCGGATTTGAGCCCGGGACCTCCACCTTTGAAAACGGAGCTCACTGTACTACCGACCGGATTGCCGAAGTTTTGTTTGGGCAGCGACGCCAGCTTGAATTTTTGTTGGTTCAAAACTCAAGGTACCTACCCCACATCAAAAGTCTGTATAAACCATAAACCATGTTCCGTCAATGGTTCAAGCAAACACAGCTACCTTGCTATATCCTTTATTTACGTCGAAAATATTTCATATCTTGAAAGATACTTGAACGTACGATCGCACGCAAAATAAACGGAGACAGTGTTACGCGCGGAGTGTACCGATTTAATGAATTTTAGCCTTCTTGTCACTGTGACACCGAGCCAAAATTCAGTAAATCGGTACACTCCGCGCGAAACACTGTCTCCGTTTATTTTGCGTGCGATCGTACGTTAGCATCATGAACTATTTATTTTCTTGCAAAAATAACTATTCATATAGAACCGCATTCTCACAGGATTAGAACAGTGGCAACGGCATGGTAAGAAAGGTAAGCTGTTATATGTTCTAATATACCGGGTGTTTCCAAAATGGTGTTACAAACTTCTAGGGGAGATTCCCCATCAAAAATGGACAAGGAAAATATATACCTTTGATGTCCTAAAATGCTTAGTTGAAAAGTTACAATGAGCCCAATTTTTTTTCCCTGAAAAGCTCTCGTTTCTCAGAGGAAATAGTGGTTTATCAACTTAGAAAATTGAAGAAAACCTATTTCTGCTGAAAAATCATGAGTTTTTTTTTATTCTAATTTTTTGGCCTTGGAAAGTGGCAATTTCGAGATGTTTTCCAAAGTTTCAAACTCAGATATCTCAAAAACGAAGCCTCTAATCAAAATTTTGCAAGAGTAACTTTTTTCTCTAAATTGAACGTAGAATAAAAAAATAAGAACAATTTGGGAAAATAGCTAGAGGTGTAAAAAATAGGGGGGGAAATATGAGGACAGCACCCATTATCTACGCCCCTGAACTTTTTTCTCCAACACGTTACTATTATTCGATAGAGACTTATTTCAGTTAACTTTGGTGAGAACTTGAACAAAATCGGTTAAACGGTTCAAAACTTATGTCAAAAAATCAGTTTTAAAAAGTCAACTTGAACACCCTGTAACTTTTCAACTGAGCATTTTAGGACATCAAAGGTATATATTTTCCTTGTCCATTTTTGATGGGGAATCTCCCCTAGAAGTTTGTAACACCATTTTGGAAACACCCTGTATATTGACTGTTCACATAGACTCACGGTAGGAAACGCTTGGCACTGCCCCTGCAGGCCATTCTTTTCTTACCGTAAGTCTATGTGAACGCTAAATATAAATAAAAACTATAGTTTAGCTTGCCATGCCGTTGCCACTGCACTAATCTTATGCGGATGCGGCTTGACGAATTCCGAAGGGAGGGCGAGTGCCCCCTCCCCCCACACTCAAGGTTGCGTTCATGTTTTTCTTTAAATTTACTCTCAGACATCGTCGTCGTCAGACTACGGCACCTTCTACACCTTGAGAAGCTCCATCAAGGCTTTTTAAAATTGGTCTCTCAACCCGGGACTGGTAAATAAAATTTAGAACAAGGGCCAAGGATGCGAACTAAGAAGGAGCAGTGAGCGCACAGAGGGCGAGTATATTGGAATTTATTGTGTGTATGTGTGTGCCTGTATATGTGTACGTGGTATTGAACTTCGGTCATGTCAATACGCGTGGCTCCTGTCGGCATCAATAGCCGTCGCCTGATCAGAAACAGGACACGGTGGCGTCGCCCTGTCCTCTCTGCACCCGCGTACCTTCTTTTTTTCACGTTCGAACCCCAGTCCCCAGCAGCTCGAATCATATCGATCTGGGGAGATCGTCAAGCTCTCGTCGTCTTGTGTAGGACCTAGCAAAGTCGCAGACTTGTCCGAATTATCGGGTTCACGACACAACACAGCTCGGCACACAACAACTGACAAAGCGATGGATTCTTCACGTCCTTTTCATCCGTTCTCTCGCTTCCAGTCTTCCTTGGATTTAATCGTTGTGTAATTACGCTTCTCCTCGCTCTTCTGCGAGAAGGAGCCGTCCTGATTAGAGAGCCGCGTGCAGGGGCCTCCGCGCCTCCACCGCAATGCCACAAAGGAGCCACATTTCGTGATATCTGGTGGTGACGATCAGAGATGTCTGTGTGCGGCTTGATTAATGCCACAATGGCTGGATCGCCTGAGCTCATACGCACAATGCACATTGCACATACCTATAGGGAGGTATATCTTCTCCAAGTCATTATTCGTCATTTAAAAAAAAAATCAAGTGATGCAGGCTTCATTTACCTATGCTCTACAATCTACAACTCCATGACCTGTTCTGACTTAGATGAGACACCATTTATTTCAGAAATTCAAAGTAGATAGTCCTATCCCTATGTGCCTATCCCACGTGAGTAGGTAGTAGTAGAGCCGCTCGCTACGTGAAAAGTTGCTGCACTTCATGTTAGAGCTATGAAATTTGGTAGACTTCTTCAGGGAACCATTTGGGACAATTTTGTCCGAGGTGCCCACGAAAATTATCCCTACAAAACTACATCCAAAATGGCGGCCGTTTTACAAAATGGCGACTTGAATATGTGCAAATGTCATATTCGCCCCACTGTATACGGCAGGATGTCGATTTCCATACTATAGCTATTCTTATACTGACGGTTACCACAATATACATGACAGATGCTGAATTTTCTCTATATAGGGCGTTCGCGCGAAGTGAAACTCTCCCCTCCACCAAACGCTTCTCTTCTTCATTTCTTCTCAAAGGTATTTTGAAAAACAATAGCTAGTCTATAATAATTTTCCCCCCAGTTCTCAAATATGATGTCCATCATATATTTGTATAACTCATAATATACAGGGTGTTTACTGTTTATGAGCAAATTTCAAATTTTTGCGATACCCTGTATGCAATTATTGTAGTCAATGTAGCTTTCTCTGCTGATTACAGAAATGTATGACACTTAGAGGTTATTCCTCTTCAAATAACTTCTCAAAAATAAATGATTGTCACTTGCGAAGACGAAATATCTATCATAGGCAGCCAGGATACACTAGACTTTATGTTAGAGCTATAAAACTCACTAAACTTCTTTGGGGAACTGTTCGTCAGAATAATTATACCCGAGGTGCTCATAATAATTGTCTTTGCGTCTAAAATGGTGGTTGTTTTCCAATATGACGGCTGAATATGTGAAAATCTCGTATTCGTCCGATTATATCCCGTGAGGTGTCGACTATGATATTGTTAAGACATTTCACGTACGCGGGTTCGAATATAATTGAGACGATCGATTTGAAACACACACTGTTTATTTCTGTGTACTACAATAATACACGCTTGGAATTATATCGCAGGTACTTCGCTTGTTTCGCACTTGTTACCACTTCGCATTCCAATTCAATACTGCCGCGAGCTGCCGGCTGATGCCTTATATAAGACCTCCGAATAGTGTTCCCGAGCTTTCTGTCTACTTCCAGCAAATTCCATAGCGGTCCGGCATATGCGGTTTCTAGACCATTCCTGAATAATCATACACATTACCCGATAATTCTGCCGGGTTCTGGAGCGGCACCTCCGCCAAAATGGACAGATCTTTCTCGATCAAGCATTGAAGTCTCCCTTCAGTTTCACATACACGAACGCTCTGGAATGCACCAGATCGCTCCAGACTTCTACACTGGGATCTAATGGATGGAAGAATCCAGAAAGATCGAGTGTTTACAAATATGTACGGGATCGCCGCTCGTAACAATATTTCAACTATTCTGAGACTAACAATGAACAAAGTAATCTTGACAGATGCCTCTTTTGTGTGTACAGGGTGTTCACGCAAGATGGGAACCTCCCCCTCCCCAACTGAACGCTTCCCCTTGAAAGTATTTAAAAAAAAAAACTGTTGATGATTTGTCGTGGCTTTCGAATATGTTCATCACATTCTTGTAAAGCCTATGATATACAGGGTGTTGAAAAAAAATTTTTCTTGCGACACTCTCAATTAATGAAACAAAGCTCTCCGACTACCACAACATGAGACGGTCGGACCGAAACTGCATAGACACATGTTTCGCCCCTATTGGGGGCTCATCAGAGTGCAGTCATTCAGTTCATCCATCCGATGACGTGGCACGCAGAGATCTCTTGGTAATATACACACAGGAGGACTCCTAATATGTGAGTCTTCCAAGCGACGCCATCTATCAAAGGCATTACGCAGATGCTGTATTTCAAGGCATCAGGCAGGCGAGAGAATTAAACACCGTCGCCAAGAGCATCGATGGTAAGTGTACACAGGTATACTCAAGCCGAGTAGGGCAATGTTAAAAGACAACAAACACGCAATCATAAATATATATAATAAAATAAAATATATTAATATATAATATATTTATTTATTTATATATGTTATATCTATATTTGCGTGTTTGTTGTCTTTGACCATTGCTCTATACTCGGCTCGAGTATACGTGTGTACACCTACCATCGATGCTCTTCTTTTCAATTGAAATGACTGTACATGGAAAATTAAGCATCCGTCAAGATTGCTGTATTCACCATTAGTCTCAGAATAGTTGAAACTATGAGAAACGACACCCTGCGGGATATAATCGGACGAATACCTACAAGATTTTCACATATTTAAGCCGCCATATTGGCATGAGTTTTATAGCTCTAACATGAAGTCTAATGTATCCCCAGGAGCCGTATTCTCTAACTCGTTATGTACTCGAACCGACAGATATCGCTATCGGTAGCTAGGCAAGCACTATTGTGATTGGATTTTGCCGTTTTGCCTGACTACCGATAGAGATATATGTCGATTCGAGTGCATAGCGAGTTAAAGAATACGACTCCTGGTTGTCTAGAATATTGTCTTTGCAAGTGGCATTAAACAATTATCAAGAAAGTTATTCGAAGAGAAACCCATGAGTGTCACACATTTCTGTAATCAGCATAGAGAGTTACATAGACTACAATAATTGAATACAGATGTCGCAAAAACTTGAGAAAAAAATTGAACACCCTTTATATTATGAGTTATACAAATATATGATGAATATATTCTAGAACTAAGAGAAAAATTACTGGGGACGTGTTTTTGTTTTTTCAATATACCTCCAAAGGGAAGCCTTTGGTGGAGAAGAGGGTTTCACCTCGCGCGAACATCCTGAATACCTACAGAAAATCAAGCATCTCTGCCAGAATTATTGTGGTTAGGTACCGTCAGTTTAAGAATAGCTAGTATGGAAATTGACATCCTGCGGTATACGATGGTGTCAATATGACATTTTCACATGTTCAAGTCGCCATTTTTGGATGCAGCGATAATTTTTGTGGGCACTTCGGACAGAATTGTTCCAAATAGTTTCCTGAAGAGGTGTACCAAATTTTATAGCTCTAACATAAAGTGCAGTATATCTCTTCATTTTGTCGTGTCGCGGCTCTACTATAGACCTGAAACAGTTGAATTCGACCTAAAGAATCTCATTCACTATCTTACTATCTACATATCTGAGTTTGCGATAATTTGAAGTGAATGATATTACCATTGTATAACTACTCCTAGTAGGCCAGCCGCCGTTCAAATTGTGCAATTTCCGGAAAGCACGGGCAGGTGGCGTGTTCAGCATTTGTCGTTTGGTCGCTTAAATTAGTTATAAATCACGCTGACTTCAAATTTCAACGTGGCGCCCAACTTACTGATAGATGTTGATGGTTTGGTACAGAAATTTTAATTTTTCTCATATGCGCTGATAATTTCTTGCGAGCTAATTGCTCTGGCGACATCTAGCGACAAAATCCCAAATTCGAGGCTGACCTACTAGTAATAGTTATACAATGATATTACCAAATTATCGCTACACTTTATTTTAGAGATAAATAATGTCACCACCCCACCGCACGGGCATATAACAAGGGTGGCAGATTTCACCGTGTCACTTAGTGCCGGTGTTATGTCTTTGTCTCCTTAATCCTTATGGCTACGGCTTTTTGACAACATGTATACAAAACGCCGTTAAACTCTGTGTTAGATTCCTTTAAAGTAACAGACTGGTGACAATTTAATAAAATCAAGAGTTTGTATAAAAGGGAAATAAACACAAATACACCAAATTCATGATGAAATAAATAATGAATTCCACCAAGCTTGAGCCTCTGTCACAATCAAATTGAAATTACACTTGTCATTGAAAATCTAGGACGAGATCAATGATGGAAACAAGTATAGGCGCTCTGCACATTTTGAATATCCCGCCCGTTTTAGCCCCCTCATGCGGCAGTTGCGAACATATTTGTAAGGAAAATTGTCAATATTGAAGTTAATAAATTGTTGAAATTGACATTTGCAGGTGGTATGATTATTAAATACATAAATGGCATTGCTGGTACCTATGGAAACAGATAACTTCCTGCACGAAGTGAAAAAAAGCGCAACTTTGGGCGCTGAAGCAAATCCGCAGTATAGGTACTTGCAAGTATGTCAGAAAACTATGATGAAACGCGTTCTACTTCAAATTTTTCACTTCATCTTGATTTAGTCAGATTACTCCTTCTTCCTTCCATCCCGTACAAGCGTACAGGATTGATGACCGTCTGAAAATTTTTATTCCAGATTTTTGACACACTCGCAAGTACATAATAATACATATACTCGTTTTCATCATTGACCTCATCCCTGATTTTCAATTACAAGTTATGATTCAATGACCGTGTGACAGAGGCTTTACATAAGCGGAAAATATGCGAACTAACGTGATTCTGGCTGACTTGACAAAATATCAGTCATATAACTATCAATATCAGTAATATCACCCAAATTGTCAAAGCGATGCAGCCAGCGCGTCAGGACTCTTGTAAGCTCGGTGGACGGTGACTTTATAGTGAGTTGCATACTCCAGTTTTATGGCTCCAGGGTACAGCGTACAGCTATGTGCTCCCTTATTGTTTGAGTCTCTTTTAAGGTAGAGATTTGGAAAGATTGAAAAACAACCTTATACATTCATCGCGTTTTATGAGGCAGACACTCATCTACTTGCAGTAGGAAGTCGCACGTTTTCCAAGCCCCAACTTTCTTGCAAATAAACTTTTTATGTTTCTAGAGAATTTGTGATCCTCTAAAAGCCAGAAAACCTAACGAGCACTTTTTATTAGGTCATTGTTAGCAGGTATAAAGCTTGACCTTTTAGACTCAAATAAAATTGTTCATTTAAACGCCCGCACATCTCTATCTTGGGATTGAGTCGTTTCCGATTCAACGTCGACTTTACACGGTTTTCTTCAGTAATGAAGAGCCTTATTGCGCTGGTGTAAGCTAAAATTGCCACTCACACATTATTGCAACCTTTTCGAATCCGATACGTGTAAAGGCGAAGGGTGCGAGAAGTCTATACCTACGAGCAGATAGGTAATTAATTTTAGGAAGCAGAGGCAAAGCACGAGGCACCCTCTGGTGCGTTTCCGGAACGATCTCGCCGGCTTGATTTGCTTATTTATATACGTGCGATATTCCGGAAGGTTCGCAAAGGAAGTGGGTTATTATTCAGACTTGATGACGTCACTTTGCTTTGTATAATGACGAGTTTAGAGCGACAGCAGCAGACTTGTGCGGTTTTCGTTCTGATGGTGTGCAATTAGAGCGATGAATCTTCCTCGCTTCCCTCGCTTCAAGGCCCAGACACAAGAATAAGCACAGGATAGGAGAGGGTGTAATGATACACGGCAGTTTGTTACAAGCTGTATATGGTGGAGAGAGTTCCAAGATCCCAGGCACTGGAGCTTGTGGCTTTTAGTCGCAGAGTGCAATGCTGCCCAACTAATGGAATGAGGGTCAATCCAGCAGTCCGACAAACTGAAAAATAATGGGGGATGCTGTGATTCAATTTAGACAAATTGCAGAGCGTTAGAGTTGAATCGGAAATCGGCTTTGCTGAAGCGGTTTATAAAAGTAGATATGTACATTAAGCACTTTTAAGAACATATAATGTATTGCTATGAATTTAACTTCTAGGATGTCTTCAAATACGTTCTCCAGGTCAGGTCCATTGATTTGGGTTGCCCAATTTTGATACTAATTTAAAACTCTATTTTCCTCGCGCACGAACAATCAACATGACGAATCGTGACATCTCCTTTAGTAACATGCTCTTCGAAAGTGTTATTACAGCACAAACATTTCTTTTATAGCTAATTTATGATGGTAACTTCCACAAACCATTGTATTAGGAGGGTTTATCGCGCCCTCATCGACAGGCAGTAAATATCGGATCGGCGATGATGACGTCAAAAGTGATGGTAACACACAAACTCATCAACATCACGATTCGAATGGCGATGGCAGTGTGCGGTGGATGGTTACAGCGGGATCGTAACAATGATCTCTTAGCAAATGGGTGATAAGTGGCGACACGTCAAGTTTGACATTTCCACCCTTTATCACCTTTGTTATCTCTGACGCGCCGCCTGCGATGACGAGTCGTTCCAATTCAACAAGTCCAGTGCAGCAACTCCTGGCATTCGTCCAATTTGCTCTAAATGTGCTACAAACCGCCTTCAGAACATTTAATTTCGAATTATTGTTGCGGTAACCAGCGGCAAAATTTGAAGAGGAAGCATGCTGGAGATCAAGCGGACGAATTGCTGGATTGAAAGCGGAGGGATTATCAATTCCCAGCTGAATACCAGTGATTTACTTTCGCGGAGAAGCCGTGCACGGCAGTTGAACAACCATCATTTCGAGTTAACATCGATTGAACTATAACTGATGAAGATTCTTTGATGACTTCACTATAGACTACCAGCAGAATGACCACTAGCATTCAAGTGGAGCGTTTTCGAACTAATTCCTGTGCCTGTCACATATTTCGGTAAATATGTCAAGCGCGCTCTGTTACTCGTCGCGGTGCTTGGATAATTGATAGCAGGAAATTTGAAAATGAATTGTCAACCTCGTCACAAGATATCAGTTTCCAACTATGATGAACTTCGCCTTGTCCATGAATGAATACCGAAGAAGATTAAAAGTAGTGTTACGAATTTGCTTCAAGTACCTACTTTGATAATTTAGAAAACGTTCAAATACACACTGTTTTTTGCTGTATAGGTTACGTTACAAAATCGGAATCGTTCTACTCCGCTATAATAAGCAAATAATTGTGAATGATGTCAGTTATGTGGAAATTGGGAAAACGCTGGAAGTATTTAGATCTTTCCTAGGGGTAAAGAATATGAGACCCAGTTTATTACATTCAAGCGACCTTTCCTGGTTAATCAATATTCATCACAATGGATCTTGCTAATTAGGAATGCTGAAAACGGTATTGCTTCTGCTTTTGCTGAGTACAATGTCTCCATCCTTTTGTCCTGTCCTGTGGCTGGGTTTCTTACGACCCTGCGCACACCATGGGGCCATTTTTGTCGAGATAAGAATAATAATTAGATTGTGGCAGATTTTGAGTTAATTTCCTGCAACTGTGCAACACCAACTGCTGACACAGCCAGTAGCCTAATAAAAGAAGATAATCCAATGAAGCCAAAGCAAAGAGTAAGAAGACAATAATTTTCTTTGAGCAATCCTTATCAGTAATTCATTTGTTATGTGTTATTTGGAACGTATACCATTTCTTGTCCCATCTCCGCCGAATCTTGTCATTCCTAATTCAGTTGAACTTTTTGTTCCGTTTAAACCGTTCAATCGAATTATTGTGCACTGGAATTATTGAAAACAGTACCTACCGGAACAAAAACCAAAACACACTCTTGGAGCTACGGTTTGGGGCCCGTCATTACACAACTGGTTTTTCAGACGCAGTTGACTACGAGGATCTGGAAGGCATCGACGAAAACTGCACCGCCACAATTATGGAGAAACTTCACGTCCTATGGTTCGTATAGTGAACAAAAATTGGATGCCTGCGAACTGATGAGCCCCCAGTAGGGGCGAAACACGTGTCTGTGCAGTTTCGGTCTGATCGTTTGGTGTTGTGGTAGTCGGAGAGCTTTGTTTCAACAAAATTGTATAACACCTTTATTGGAACCAAAATGGAAGAACTTCCTGGAGGTATAAGGAAACTGAATCAGCGCAGTATCACCAAATCGGCGACCGATACGATGATGACCCACCAAGGGGAATGAAGAGGCCCAGACAGACAGGATGCGACGGAATGGACCTCGACAGACAAAATGTGAGAACGTGGCAGCGCAGTTCGTTTATTTTGATCTGAAGAAGTATCGAAGACAAATCCGAAACTTATGTAATTGTGAACTCATGTGAGGAGGTCTTATATCCAAGGTAAAGTAACAGTTCAATGGTGGATTGCTGGGTACGTATGTTTGGTTGAGATGCAAAAAGTAAAAATGGAAGTAGAGTTAAGTAACCGGAAATATACCCACCGATAATGGACATAGATAGAGAAAAATGACAAACACACTGAACAAGTCAGACATTGAAACGCAAATCCCAAGCGACACGGCAAAGGAAACGCCCGTATCTTAATAATGCGGAAATAAATGTCCAGCCAAGTATTGCAGAGCGCCGTGAGCTCTGTAAATCTAAATTTTGCATGCAACATAGGTACGACAACAACCGTAAAACGTGCCGACTTGTTTGTGCGATTATTTATTATGCCCTCACGATGTAAATGCCGTGTGTAATGAAATTTTGATTTGCATCCCTACAACTTGTTTGCGCCTGCCCTAACGGAAATTACCATGGAACTAGGAATTTCGCTACTAATGGGCCTTCCCAGTACATTTCAGTCAAGCAAGTTTTGCTTTGAACGAAGCTGAATTTCGAACTAACCAATAATTTCCGGCTGGAACAATTCTTCCCGTTCAATCCATCTTATACCTACTTTTCATGCAGTAACCTGGAAGCAGGAATGGACGAATAATATCGTCGTTCCTGAAAATAGAAGCAAAATTTGGGGTTGTGAGAAATAAAAATGAGCGAACAAAAGCAAAAAACTATCAACACTTCATTCCAGTTTAGACGAACAGTGGAAAACGCTCTTGTTATCTTGTTATTGTATGGCCAAACTTTAATCTAGGCACGGGTGCTTGTAATTAGGGGTGTAATCGCTGTTGGCATGATGACAATGATCTACGAGAGGGCGCTTTCAAGTTAACTTTCCTAGTTGACACTCCTACGCCATAATTGTCGCCTAAACATCACGCATGTCAGTTTATGAAAATCTGTTCCAAAGTGGTCCTTGCAATATTTTCACAGGCCGTTTGCATTTCTGAACCGCTCAATAGAGGATGATGGGAATTATAAGACAAATGAGCGAGCAGATTTGACACGAACGGATGTAAAACGGTGGTGAGTAAGGTGGGTTGGAGTAATTGGATATGGTGGCGCATAATGGTCGCATTAATTCGATTGAAGGCGGTCCTGATTTACATCAAGAATCTGGGCATCCCATTAGAATAAATCGGCCACTGAGACCGGGACTGCGTCTGATGGAGTTTGGATGGTTTTTACCTTCGATCACTGACCTACTAGCATTCATTGATCATTCCATAGGTACTGAGAAAAAGACTGATCCTAAACTTTAAGACTGCCCTCTTTGTAAGACGCTGAAATCGCTGGGATTCTTTTATACAAATCTGAATTAAACTACAGCCACTTTTCAAGCTACAATTTGGTCAGATACAATTTTTGATACCTACGTGCTTTTGAAACCGATTCATACGTCGTCAAGTTGGCTTAAAAAGGGCCATTCCCAATCACTTCCCGACATTGTTTTTAATTCATTTTCTCAAATATCTCAGTCCAAACTATGTTCTTGACCTTTCCTCCTGTCCTTGTTTCCTATGAGCGCCGAATTGTTAGGAACAATACAGTATTGAGAACAGTGTTATCAATCTAGAAAAGCTCCAAATGTACGCTATTTTGAAACGTCATTCATAATTATTACTCTCAAGTGCGACTTATAACTCGATTTTAATTCTAGTCGAAATTTTAATCGTTATTTTAACAAAGTTCAAAGATACAATTACCTTTCAGTTAAGCCCATAAAAAAAATTGAGTGGGGTCATATCATGGCAACCTCGGATGCCATCGCATTGGGCTTGTAGTCGCAATCCACCCATCGTCAAATCTTTTATTCAAGTAATCTTGATTATCTGTTGAAAAAAGATTCATTCATAGAAATGGAGTGGCAGTGGCAGTTCATCCAAAAACTCTCCCAAATTCGTTCTCAGGTAGTTGGGGATGTAGGATGTTTGACCTTTAGGAAAATGCGTAGGTTAGCATAGGATAGAAAGGATGAAAGTACGCATCCAGCCAGTCTTAGGACTAAGAACCGTGCGATGACTGATGATCGAAGAAATCAAGCTCGTAATGATGAATGACATAATTTTCTCTATTTAAAGTCCCCTAGAAGCTGTTAAAGACACCCTATTGCAAAAATGAATACACAGTTCTCCTCAGAATTTTATGTCCTTTGGAATGATGTATCACAAATACCATTCTGTCAATTGTCATAAAATGACATCCGTCAAAAATAATTTGACATACCAATAATCGGAAGATCTTGTTTCTCTGATTTCAAAAATATGTATATAATATGAAGGGTATGAAACCCATGATGAAGGTGCTACGAGCTGGGGCCTAAAAAAACGGACGGTATAGGCTGTATGATTTCAACATGATTCTAGTGGGCTGTGTTTCTGATGGTTGCCATCGGCCGATCGCGGCCTGAATCGCAGCCCACTAGAATCCTGTAGAAATCAGACAGCCTATATAAGAGATGGCATGAGAAGGGCATGGTTATGGAACAATTATTTTATATTTCTTGAAACATTACGCCAAAATGAGCGCCGAAACATAAACTACATGTGTGATCTTGAGGACGGGGCTATCAAAGTATAATGATAACAAGGGTAGCATTGCTTCATTTATTTCTGGTACTAATACTACCTGCTACGGTAGAGCAGGACAAAGTATAAATAGTCGTCTTCGTCATAAATCAAGTGGGCGCTATATAGGGCTATAGGGGATTAAATGTTAAAGCTTTCAAGTCCTGTCACTATTTCTGTTATTCAAAGTGATTTTTGGTAACTCTTTGTGATAGACTAATCCGAGGACTAATCAGTAAAAATCTTCACCTTGTGGGTGTGCACTAAATTTCTGCTAACAAAGAAAAATCCGATTTTCTTCAATAATACCTGTAAAATATTCCACTGGTCCCTAAAATAATTCAGAACAAAATAGGGCTCTTTTTATTTCCGTAGAATGATTTCTACTCGATTTTTCAAGGAAAATATATTTTTTTAATTTATGAATCACCATATGTATGAAAGAGAAGTTCAGTGCACACCCAGTGGTTGATCATCTCGACTGATTAATCTATCATAAACACTAAACAGTTCCCAAAGTGCACTTTAAATAACGGAAATAGTGAGGGGGGAAGTCTTATATTTTAACTCCCCCATATCTTTAAAAATAAACATCAATAATTTTTTGAAATATTTTTCTCGTATTCTTGCGTAGATTCCATACTTATACCCGAGCTTAAACCGCTCTGGGCCGCGATTCTGTACTCTCCTACCGACACTTGTCGGTGTCGGTAGCTAAGCAGGAGCGAATTTGATTGGTTCTCACCCTAGCTACCGATCCGATAGTTGTTGGTAGGCAAGTACAGAATCGCGCTCCAGGACTCGGAATGCAATACTTTTGAGACAGCCTGTATATTCTTCGGAGAGCCATTTCAGCCTAACGATACCACCGAATTTGTGCGCATGACGTCATCTGCGCAAGAGAAACATTCTTATTTAGAAACCTTTATTGAAGGGTCTTAGAAATCTAGCTATTGCTATTGTTGTGTCATCCTTTTGTTCAGAAGCTTATGAAAGCCGACATACGTATAGGTCCCAAACTCGCAGGTAAACATATTCAGTAGATAATGTGCTTTTGAGTGAAGAAGTATGGCGTCAGATTCAAGCTCTTCGTGCACGTGTTCGAATAAAAAAGCCCAATCTGTGATTCAGTGGGTACGACAGAAACTAAATGAAGCTAATCGAAGGTAAGCTTTCCGTTCCTCTGTATAACTTAAGTACCTAGTAGGAAGTAATAAGTCTGTTCCTGAGAGCATGGGCCATAAGGCGCATGGGTAAGTCAAATTGTAAATGATTGAGGAAGACGAACAAGTGCCCGCGATATGTAAAGCTATCATTTCAACTGAATTTGGCCATGAATATCCATACTTTGTTTTTTTGGGGAAACGTGGCCCTAGGCACACTGTTTTCGCTTGAAAAGATTTGTTTTTATTAGGTTGCCATCTTGTTTGTCTGTCTTGATTTAGTTCACTTGATTAGCTACTTAATGAAGAGACACGTGCATAATCTCGTGCATAATCATACATGCGGGTTCAAAACCAGGTCTATTATTGAGATTGTTGGTTGCCGTCCTCCTGTCAATATTATCGCAGTTGTATCTTGGTTATTCCCCTTCCACCAGATCAACGCACTGTCTGTCATACAGCGCTGTCAATCCATTGTATAATCTGTACAAACATATTGCGTGGTACGCTCAATCGTCTTATAATTTTTCATCATTTCATCATAATCCCAATGCAAGAAAATAATTGTTGACAAAAATCGCACCACTTTTTATACAAGTGATGATTATTATTATGTATTATTTTCATAAAAAATTGTCATGATATTACAGGTTTTCTATCGATCATCCATATGGCTTTCCGCCAGAGTTTGACGAAAGTTTCATCTATTATCCCAAAGATAACGAACAGAGAGACACTAGGCAAGAAACTTCTTCTAACGGGACTAACTTCTTGCAACGGTTTTTTGCAAAGAAGTCCAAGCATGTGAAGCCATCATATCCCGATGCCTTGAAAGGAAGCAAATGTACTAGCCAAGAAGACCTGGATCACCTTATGAGAATAATGCTCTAACATGTTAGAAGAGAAATAAATTATGTAGGTTGAATTTAAATGGAACTTTAATGTACCTACCCAACCAAAGTCCAAAACTATGCATACAATATTGAATATTCGTAGGCTATTTTTGAGCCACTCCGTATTATTTATTGTCACCCCGTACTCCGGTCATGCTCAAATCCATTAATCAATCCTTTGTCACGACTCATGACCAAACTATTATAAATAACTTTTTAACTGCGTGCATTATTCTGAAAACTATACCCGTAATGCTGCACACATCAATATCCCCCATGCACACGTTAACCCATTTTCGAATTAATTTGGCATGACACGGTCCAATCATGAATCAAACCCATCATTGAGCCCCCCATCGAGCTGGAAATAGCGGATTAGGCTCGACCTTTCTGTACAATACGACGCGAGAGGACTTTGCCAAGAATGCCAGTGACTAGGACATCATCCAGTCGGCTCTCATCCCCCGGGCAAGAGCATTCTGCCACATGAAAGCTGCGGCACTTAGAATGCGAGATCCTTGGCATAGTTCAATAGGCGATATCCAGAAATTCTCCAGAGAGACGGGACTGGAGTTGGACGATCAATATAGGCTGAAATTGCGGGTCTCCCCTTTAAAGGAAAACGCATCTATACATATTATGTATTCGTGTGTGTACCTATGTATCTATGTTTGTGAACTTTTTTGTTTGGGTTTTAAATGTTCCAAAACTGCTGTGGGTGGCAGCGTGATAATTCCGGCGCGAGATTGTTCGAAGAGATTTCGTGAGATGAGCACAAAGCATCAATGTGCAATGAATAAGCTACGAAGGGGTAGAACGGCCACCACACTGATTTTTTTTCATGTAACTGTGAATTTACAATTTATTTTGAGAATTTACAGTCTATAGATAGGCGCTCTGCACATTTTGAATGAGGCCCCGATACAGGCGTGAAACCGATTAGGGGCCCTAATTTTGTTGTAAAAGCAGTGCCGGCCTTAGCAATTTTGGCGCCCCCGGTCAAGAATTTAAAAACGCCTCCCCCAAATTGGGTCCGCGAGCAAAGCGAGCAAAAATGAAGTATCTTTCTTGCAGTAATGGAGTTTTTATGCTTTCACAGAAGCAAATTCGGTGATCGCTGCCGGCAAGTCGTTTTGTTGCTTTCGTGAATTATCAATTTTTTTTATTTCAGCCGCGATTTTTCCGCCCTTATGAGCTGGCGCCCCGAGCGGTCGCCCATCTTGCCCTACCCTAAGGCCGCTACTGTGTAAAAGTTGATGAAATTGTTATTAAATTGTAAAAAAAAATATCGCGCCCGTTTCAGCACCCTTATGCGGCAGTTGCCAACATAATGTGTGAGGAAAATTGTCAATATTGAAGTTTATGGATTGTTGAAATTGACATTTGCAGGTGGCATGATTATTCCAAATGGCATTGTTGTTATGGAAACAGATAACTTCCTGCAGTAATTGCAAAAAAACTCCTTTGGCGCTGAAGCAAATCCGTAGAGTGCCTATTCTGAATTTACCTTGGAATTTACAGTTCAATTTGGGAGTGCAGTTTTTACACATTCAATTCTAAATTTACAGATTAGTGTGTACCTGAATAACCGTGTTCCGAGAATTAAGTGTAACTTTGAAGATTTATGTGTAGATAGATAACTGACCTCCCAGATTAAACTGTACATTCCCAGAATGAAGTCTAAACTCAGAAAAAAATTGTAAACTTATAGTTGAAAAAAAAACTGTGTGGAGGCCGTTCTACGCTTTACTGTTCTGGATAGTACCAGAGAGTCCAGGGTACAGTTAACCGAGGTCCATGATGGAAATACTGGGCCCAAGGTGATCGAGCCCGCGGGGTAAGCTGAAGCCGGTATCAGCCATTCACCGTTGGAGTAGGGCCCTTTTACAAGCCTAGAATTTGAAGTCCCCAGCTGCTATATCCGATTTTAACACTTTATGATCATAGTAGACATCGCAATCGATCGCAATAGACTGCAACAGACTGCAATAGACGCGATAGACAGCGCAACATCTTTCATGCATCTTTTCCCCAGTCGTGTAGGCCTTTGTTTATCCGCAGTGGGATGCTAACGCTTCCTTGCATGCACATCCTGTGTGCCTTTTGTCCAGTGAAGGAACTGAACCCACTCAGGGTTGGGGACATGAATGGAGAGTGTAAGACCTGTAACTTTGACAGGACCCGTCCTTCAGGCTCTCCCATATAACGTCCAATTTACTCTACAATACTTTACCGAGCGAGGAGCGAGGAGCGAGGAGCGAGGTGACCAGGAAGTCGGCTTCTAGGTTCAGATCTCGAATGAAGAGGTTCTTCAAGTGCAACCTCTTTCATAATATGAACGAATTTTATGATTTTTTCAAGCAGCCCAGTGCCGGGTGCAGGTGTGATCTTGTATTTGTTTTTGTTATTTTCTGTTTCATTATATTTTGTATTTTGCCTGATTAGATCTATTCACCTTCATTGACAACTCAACATATACTCTGCTCAGCTCTGTCCTATACACCTGTAAAAGGTTGAGGCAATACATTGTTAATTGTTAATTGTAGATATAACACCGAAGTCATACAACAAAATGGAACCGACGACTATTTATAACGGCTTATACCTACCTCGGTTGAGGTAAATACAGGGTTAATACGTAAACAGAGATTCGAAAAGCCATGTTTACACGCATTAGGTTGTCAGATTCTAAAATAGGCAATAACCCGGTCCTGCCATTTGCAAAGATCGTGGATGGTGGATAATGCACGTGTGCTCGTATACGAGGTGAAATCGATTGAAATAAATCGTCTAACACACACACGTGTGGCTACAACGGACCATTGCGTAGCTACTACCATCTGAATATTTCATTGGTAGTGGCCCAATCTTGCGTTCGGCAATTTATCACGCACCTGTCAATAATACAGTAACAGCTGATCTGATTGTAACGAAAAGCAGTTTCAAATTTATTTTCTTGAAAGAAACCTAGCTTTTATTGAGGGTACACTGAACCAATGAAGTGACGGAGTAAAATGATGCAGAATTTTTTTAATGATATTTGGTGAAAACCATATGGAAGAATCCGAAGTCGTTACGAAGTTATAATCAATTTTGTGGCTAAATCGTGGAATCAGCTATTTTATGGTTTAAATGTAATGGAACATTGATGGAAAAAAAGTGCCTCCGTAACCGGCCCCGGCTTCATGTATTGTAACCGGAGCCGGCTATTCACATGGTAACCGGCACTGAAGCCGGCCAACCGCATTGTGGACGGTCGGCACCAAGTAAGTGACAGTGCGCCCTGTCGGCTTTTCGTATCGTAGCCGACACCAAGCGTAAGAATTCTGCATCAGATGGCTCCTGAGTTCCGGACGGACTTGAATCTGTGGAAAGGTAAGTGTATGTGAAGGTGGGGTAGGGAGTTTTCAAATTGACACCCTGTCACCCTGTATAGCTTATAGCATGGATAGCACAACACCCCCTCGACTATGTTGCCGTCATGTCTGATTCAAGCTACCAACATACTAAAATGTTCCTATCTCCATCTATGACATGATATAGTGATTCTTCTATCCTATTCTCTCACTACAGCTCGCTATTAGAACATTCATGCGCAATAGCGCAATAAGCATTACTAGCGGTGAATCGAAGACTGAAACTTCGACGTTTACATTGGAAACACAATCATGACAAATCACACAAGTAAACATGCTAAAGGTTACGTTAATTATGTTCATTGTTCATATTTCCACGGATCAATCTTTTCAACTTTACCTGAATTGTTAGGTTTGGGCAGTGGTTACCATACATTTCTGGTTGGCGCGCATTTAAACGGCTGTCAAATAGTCAACTTAACGGTGATCTAACGATGGTAACAGCTGAAGGCAACAGACTACCCTCAGGGCCCAGGGCCCTTTAGGGACCAAGAGGCGTATGTTGCCCGAGGTTATTGTTATCTCTGATAATTCCTGTAATTTATAGATAGTTTTTTTCCATACCGGACAGACTATTTCTCGTTAAGAAAGGTTGGAGTTTGAAATTAATTTGTCAATTCTGATAGTTTAGAAAAAGACAATGGAAACCTCGGCTCCAGCTAAAATTTAACACATCACACACAAAAATCCAACTGGCGCATGGCGTACTAGACTGACCTGTCCAATTGTACAGCAAAAAAATAACTTAGATTACAGCCTGCAAACAGCACAATCCTCTTTCCAAAAATCAGTCTACTGACTAAATCCGTCACTGTGCATGACGATAGATACTTTATCTGAGATGAAATTGTTCATATCGTAAAAAAAGCGCGTCCATTCTTCCGTTGGTTTTCTAAAAAGAATATTCTTTTTAATCCTTTGAAGTATGAAGTCACAGGTCCAACGTCCAACACCAGGCGCAAGCCAAAAGTGAGCTGCTTCCTGCTTCACGGAATTATGAAGCCTTTCATTAATTTTGAATCACCTCTGAAGTGTAATTCAAGACTACAAATCTTTTGAAAGCTGTCATTTAAACCTTTGTTCCGGAGTCCGCACGACGTTCAGCCAAAGAAACTCGACAACAAAATTCTAACGAGCTATCAAATACTTACTCGATTGCTCAAGTTGGCGTACGACGCTTACCGTGGGTTCCACAAAACAGATAATACGAGATTAGTTGATTTGCGATTTTTGTTTGTCAATTTGTAGCTGACTGATCAATGAAAATGCTGGTTTATCCCTCAATAATGGATAGATGATGGGTCTAGTACAGATTTCAGGCATTTTTTGTGAGTAATCACCTAGCATTCAGCAGAAAAAAGTTCAGTTAATCTGCAATCAGCCTTGATCGCTGATCATCTTTTTTGTGGAACTGACGGCTAGTTTTTTCCTGAACGGATGAATTATGAACACGTGTTTTGCGAAAAGTTGAGCATCGTACGCCAACTTGAGCTATCGAGTACCTATTTGATCGCCTGATTTTTATTAGGGTTGAAGAGGTTTCATTGAGTCCCTGGTGCCCTGGTGGGTACCCAAACCTGGGCTGCAAACCGAATTTGGTTGAAATCCGTTCGATATTTATAGAGTTAATTACTGAACGTCAAAGTTTTGATTTTCACAGCTTATAAGTTTTGACAGGTGACATATGTCATAATTCTCAGATGTTTTGAATAGAGTTTTTGGAGGGCTTTGAAACGATCAAAAATCAGAATCCTTGTGTAAAATCTCCTGTCACTCTTTGACAGTAAAATTTTCGAGGACATTAGGTACTTCTTGAGTTACTTCCGAGGTTACTTCTGTCTGACAGATCACGGTGAAGAGCTTATTCCGAGGCTTATTCTCACCTTTTCACCATGAACTCTACAAACATAGGTACAATTTTTTGACAGATCTCGACGTTTCAACTTACGGGGATTCCGAAAAACGAATACAAATTTTCAATTTTTGTTTCACGATTATCATATTTCTTATTTTTCGAATAACTCTATGAGAAGTGAAAAATTGCGAAGAGATGGTTATGTTGTGACGAGGCGCAATCGGTCGAATAAACAAATTTATACGCATTGCGTGCATGTCTCGTATCCATAGCAATATGACACGGTACCTACCCTATTGTTTTTGCTCTAATATCGCCCACCCGTCTAACACTAGGTAAGGCAATAATATACAATACAGTCATAATAAAATACCGTGAAATACCTACCAACAACACTGCACGCTGTGAAAAATATCCAAAGTGGGTGTTGGGTGAAAAGCTATACTGCCTAGAAGATTATTATTTATGTTAATTAGGCAAAAGTTGCGTGCTGCCGAAGTCGTTCAGTGTGCCTAGTGGGAAAAGTCCTACGTTCCTGAAAGGAAATCTCGATTAGCGAACCTATCGCACTGATTACAGGTTGTGCCATGTGGAAACTGGAAATTACCTTGGTGAATGTCTAAATTCTATATTGGGAAAGGGTGAGCACAGCATCAGCACGAGAACGGAAATACTGGCGGAAATATTTTTTATGCTGAATCCTAAAATTTAATCGCCTGAACACATGGGATCGGATAAAAAAAAGCTTGCGTTGAACTGCTCTGAAATTCACATAAATTGGGGGCTATTTCGTTGCAAGGTTTATAGGATAGGGTAGGTGGGTAAGTACAGTTAGCGGAATCAAAAATTGCACCACCTTTTCAAAATCAAGCTGTTGATGATGCTGAATCTAAGAGATTTGGTTGACCCACTTGTGCTTGGAACTTTTATCGAGACTTTTATGTCTCATATTCAGTCTATATTGTCTTACGAACTGATTTTTTTTATCGTCTTGATTTGCTTATCAGGTATTTGTTGTTCAGAAACATATAATTGATTCTATTGGTTGAAAAGCGGTTAACCAATATCTGTGACAATATGCTCCTTTCGATACCGCTTTAAGCATACTAAAGTGTCCATTTTACCAAGGTAGATAAAATCTAATTCCTCGTCACCTCGTCTGATTCCAATTCTAATGAAATTCGTTCAAGTTTGGGTTCATGATGTTATCGAACATTTTAAACTTTTATATTGGATTTTGAAGCCTCTAGTGAGCTACAGAGTTTTGGAAATACAAAAACAAGAGGTCGTAAAATTATGCTATTTTCCACTCGAATGGAAAGAAGTGTCAGACATCACGTGTCCTGCAAAAATGTTCCGTCCATCTGTAGCGGAATGCGCAAAAATGTGTTTGAAAGGTGGCCCGGGAGACATCGTCATGGTCCCTTATTGTCGTAAATTATTGTGCCGAATATCGCCCGGGCCAACCTCAAAGTTTTGGGGATTTTTTATACTTCACATTTGGAGAGGAAGTTTAAAACAAAATCTCAGTGCCAACTAGAATCACAGTAGAGGGTGAACGTAACGTACTATAGGTACCTTATAACATATTTTATTTTGTTATGCTGCTCCCGTTTTTCAAACGAGGTTGGTTTGCTGCGGCTAGCTAGTGGCAAGGGTGTGGGTTACGGCAATAGATGGTAAATTACAATATTTATTTATAAGGCGCCAGTTGGAAATTTAAATGTGGACAATCCGACCTTTTCCAACCAAGGATTTCGGATGATGCCGTTTGAATTTCCCGCCGTTGGTGCGACGCGTGAATGACAGTTGTCAAGGTCAAGTATTATGACAGTTTGAAACAGCTGATGTTTACATCGGCAAGTGGCTGAAATGGATTGTTTACAAAAGTACTGAAAACGAAATGATTTTTGGCATAATCGTGGACACAGTTTATTCATAAATTGGATGTTATATGAATGTGAGTAACAAGCTACAATTTGATATATTATTTTGACTTTGATCTGACTCGAGCACAACTTGATGATAAAAACTTTAATTTTGTAGGTCAAATCTCTCCAGAACGAACATAAATGATGAAGAGAGGAAGACATTTACTGAAACGCGGCTGTTGGCTATTGTGAATAACTCCTGGCTCACTGTCTATTACCCAAACCTTACCTTTTTTGTTGGCCGATGCCATATGATTACGAATTACACAAACCTATCAGGGTATGGATCTGTGTGCACACATATTATTTCCCAAAGGTATTCGATATTTGAATTATGACACAAAATAGAAATGTAAGGTTATTGGTTTTTTACAGAAGATAGAGGAGATCATAAAAAGACTTAGCCCTTGATGATAAATCGCGGCTCGTTCCAAGAGATACCCATCATGGATCGAGTCAAGTGGTGGAATTCATTCATAGCCGGTGACGAGATGGTGGACACCTGGCAAGCTGGTCATCATAATAGACGGGTCCAATTCGAGGTCCTGAAGGGAACGGTGAAGATAGAGGTACATCGGTGACATCATGTGGAGTGACATTTGTTTGGATCATATGTTTGGATCGTATGTTTGGATCGGAGCCGGGACCTATTCGCTTAAGCCATCATCCTGGGAGACGACGACATGCCAGGACGGGCGGCGACCGTTGAAAGTCCCGGATGATTGGTTGGAACCATAATTAAACAACGTTCTCTGATATGAACTCGAAACCTATAGAGATTGATGCAAGGTAAAAACCATGTGGCTTAAAATTGTGAAAATTTGAAAAACATACCTCGACAGAATGTTATATTTTATACAACTGTATGTTTTCGTTGTATTTTGTAGGGGTTAACTACCCGGATGGTCGAGGTTTCGTTCGAAATTCCTGGAGCACGAGATAACGTTGTTGTTCCCACGGAATCAGAGGAGGAAGCAAAAAAAATGACACCGCCCTGTCACCTATCATAATTGTCTTTCATGTCAATCAATAAATCAATAATGGTGCCCTCTTACACAGACTTTAATAAACCATAAGATAAACATAAACAAAGATGACCTTCACTTGCTTGTCGAGGACAAACTTGAATGATTTTAACGAAGCGGCCACCGATTCAGGAATTATTATGCATTTCGGTAGGGACGTTCCTATACTTTTAAACAATGATTTCCCAACGTTTCTTGAGTCTAAAAAAACGTTACACTCCCCGTTTCCTTGGAAAAAAAAAATTTTCGAAAGGAAAATTTTTTCACTAAAACTGCTTTACTTTAAATGTTTGAAAATTTATAATCGAATCAAGAATTGTAGAATGAAAACTCACTTGAAGAATACTGCGGTAACTACGCGTACCAAACGCCAAAAAATATGGAACATAATCGGGAGAGTCATTATCAGTAGGGGACAAATTCGGGGGGTCTAGTATTCAAATTTTCATAGTAATGTGCCAGATGCCTAGTTTTTTTTTATGAGCCTTATAAAATAAGTAACCTAATCTATACCTAACTAACACTATTTACAATTATCTAATGCTACGGTTTGCCTTTTTATCCAGCTTTTGCTGAGGTTTCGTTTCATTAGAAACTAATTTTGCATATTTACAAATATTTACAAATTGAGTATTTCAGGGGTCTTTTTTAATCTGGCATATGCCTTTTCATCCCACTGACACATCTGAGTTTGAACCCATGTATTCCTTTAGATCCTGGACATGCCATGATCCTGCATCAGAACCATCCATATTTTTCAAGGAATAAACTAGACGTGAGACTTTACGAACAACAATATTCAGAACGTATTTTTTCGCCAACTTGGCTGAGAAGTCATTGGCTTTGTTGGACAAAACCTTGTTTCTCCTCCATACTTTCTGACCGGGCTCAAAAGTGGCATCTCGTCGTCGCAAATTATATCGTTTGCTGTTTTGTTTGTAGGCATTATTCAGTCTGTCTTGAATGTTCTTGGAAAGGTCTTTCAGTTTCCTTAGATCTTCGCCATAATCTTTTCTATCGTCAGCTAGGAGTTCAATGTCTGCGGTGGATTCAACTGTACCATAATATTTTCCGGAGATAGGTGTGATTCTTCCAAAATTCAAAAACGAAGGGGTGTATCCAGTTACTTCGTGTTTTGCTGAGTTTATGGCGTACTGTATGCTTGGAAGGTTTTGGTCCCACTCTTTGTGATTGTTGTCTTTGATAAATGATCTGATGGCGACGCCTACAGTCCTGTTTACGCGCTCAACAAAATTTGCTTGTGCATGGTAGCGAGCGTTAAACCATATCTTCTGAATCTCGTATTTGTCAGCTAATGCTTTGAAAAATCTCCCTGCGAACTGCGTCCCATTATCTACTACCAGGAACTGTGGTACACCCTGTATCAAAAATACTTGTTCTTCCATGAATTTCACAATTGAAGAGGCTGTGGCCTTACGCATAGGGTACAATAAAGAAAACTTGGTGTACCAGTCTGATACAACTAACAAAAATGCATTACCCTTCTTTGAACGTGGAAATGGCCCCATTATATCTGCTGCTACTATCTGCCAAGGATATTTTACTCGTTTTTCAGTTCCCATCAGTCCCATAGGTAACAAGTTTGTACTCTTTTGCTCTCCGCAAGTTTGACACTTACGCACGTACCCTATGACATCAGTCCTCATTTTCGGCCAATAATATTGTTCACGTAATCTAGAAAAAGTCTTGTAAAATCCAAAATGACTGGAAGTTGGATTGTCATGGCACGACTTAATACATTCTTTTCTTTGGGATGACGGTATCAGAAGTTTCCATTCTTTGGTGTTAGTTTTCACTGACGTACGCGACGGTATTAATTTCAAAATGCACTCCCCTTCCACACGCCATAAGGGATAATTTTGCGGGTTTTGGAGAATATTGTTACGCAAACCACGATACCAAGGATCCAATTTATCCTGACTGATCGTCAACGTGTCCACTGAAATTATTTGTTTATCGGGAATCCTAGAAAGAGCATCTGGTACGACGTGTAATTTTCCTTTGCGGTGTATTAAATCGAAAGAATACTGTTGGATTTTGATAGCCCACCGTGCAAGTTTACCAGTCAAGTCTTTCATGTTCATCAGCCATAGAAGAGAGTAGTGATCGGTAATTACTGTGAACTTGGTTCCTTCCACGTATGGTCTGAATCTTTCAAGACAAAAAATTAGTGCGAGAAGTTCCTTCTGTGTCGTGGTATAGGCACGTTCGGTTCGATTCATGGAGCGAGAACAAAAGGCTATTACATATTCTTCACCGTCAACTTGTTGTGTCAGAACACCGCCCAAACCATAATCTGATGCATCACACTGAATTGTGAACGGCAACTCAAAATTTGGACTTCTCAAGATGGGTGCTGATATTAATGCTTCTTTAATTTGTTTGAAGGCAATTTCGGCTGCTGGATTCCAGGTGATCTTGTTTCCTTTTTTCTGGCCTTTGAGTAAATCATTGATTGGAGACATAAGGGTGGAAAAATGTTCTATGAATCTTCGGTACCACGAACAGAGACCGACGAAACGCTTGACTTCTGTGGTGGTAGTTGGTCTTGGATAATCTACCATTGCTGCTACTTTCTCCGGGTCTGTACGTAGCCCATGTTGATCAACAATGAATCCTAAATACTTGAGGGATGGTCTGAAAAATTCACACTTGTTTAAATTTACTGTGAGGTTTGCTTTTTGGAGTAGATCTTTAACTTCTCTGAGGAGTTCGAGATGGTGTTCGAATGTTTCTGAAATGATGATGATGTCATCCAAATAACAAAATATATTCGGCTCATACTTTGGTCCGAATACTGCATCCATTAATCTCTGCTGACTCTGAGCCGAGTTGCACAGACCGAAGGGCATCATACAAAAATTGAACATTCCCCTTCCAGGTATCGAAAAACCAGTTTTCTCCTTACTATCTTCATCGAGAGGCACTTGCCAAAAAGCGTTCCTCAGGTCGATTGATGAAATGTACTTCGCGTTGCTGAGCAGGCTTAAAATCCGATCGACTCTTGGTAATGGGTAGCAATCTGGTTTAGTGACGCTATTCAACTTTCTCCCATCGAAACAAAAGCGATATTCACCAGTTTTCTTTGTCACAAGAAGCACAGGCGAATTCCAGGAACCATGTGAAGGCTCAATGACTCCTAGAGATAACATTCGATCTATTTCTTTATTTAAATGCCGCATCATGTAGGGTGACAATGGGTACTGCCGCTGTTTAAATGGTTTCGCGTCTCCAGTATCAATGTGATGAACAATCATAGATGTTCTTCCAAGATGTGTGTCGGTACTCGCAACTTCTTCAAATGATTTTTTTAATTCTTCTATTTGTTTTCCTTTGTCTTCCACGCTCGCAACAAATTTACTCTTTTGACCGCTTTCTTCAATATCAACTAACTCAATTAAACTTACACCGACTAAAGGGCTTTGAACTTTCCAAGAATTATTTTTAAAATCCAAATTAAGCTGAAATTCTCTGCAAAAATCGCTTCCTAATATTATATCATGACTTAGTGACGGGACAATTAAAAACTGAACTAACCTGCAGCAATTTTCCATGCAAACTGGGACTTCAAGAATTCCTTCTACTTTTTGTGATTTTCCATCCGCGGTTGAGACATGACTACCAACATAATTTCTAACTTTTGACCTACATAATTTTACTATATCTTTACCTTTTCCACCTATAATACTTAAATTTGCACCTGAATCTAATAAAGCTACTTTGTGAATGCCAAAAATTACTATTTCAATGAAAGGTCTGTTATCAAATTTTACTTGAGTGAAAACGGGTGAAATTTCATTATCTTGCTTTTTAATTTTGATGTTATAAAAATCGGAGACTACTTTTAACCATGCTTTCCAGCTATTATTATTACGATTACTATCTAACTTTAACATATTTTTCCTGGACGTCTGTAGAGATGGTGTAGATGTCCGGCTTATTCGTTTTTTGAGCAATTACATTCTTTCACGGTGACATCTTGCTTTCCGCATCTAAAACAAAACTTCTTTCTTTCTGCCAAACAATACCTGAAAGAGTGGTTGGGTTGTCGACAGTTCCAACATATTGGTGGTGTTCTAGGATTGTCCTGGGTTGAACGATTCCAAGTGTTTTTTCGAGAGTTGCTGTTTTTGTTGAATGCCTTCTGATGGTTGGTGTTGTTCTCTGATGCTTTCGGTTTCGGTTGATATCTTGGCGAATCCACTCGGTCCAATGACGCAATGTTGTTGGGTTTTCGTCGATTTTCGTTGCGAATGTCATAGGCATCGTCGATTTTTCTGCACGCATCCAAAAGTTCTGCAATGGTGTCTGTTTTTGCCAGTGATAGCTGTGTGACGTAATGAGGTAAAAGGTTTTCACGAATTGTTCTGATTTTCTTATTTTCCGTGACGAAATATCCCAACCGGTTAAACAAATTTTCTAAAGCAGCTACAAACATTTGAGTTGACTCTCCTTTTCTCTGCATTCTTCCACGTATCTCGTCCCACATCTTCTCATCGTAATCGGTCGGTAAAAATTCAGCTTTCAGCTTGCGCACGAGGTCGTCCCAATTTTTAACTGTGGTCCTAACTGATCGAAACCAACACAAAGCTCCTCCGGAAAATAATTCTACGGCGGAATCGTACAATTCTTCTTTTTCAACATGTCTAGCGATACGTAGCTCTTCAATCCGTTCCAAAAATTCCACAAGTGTCCGGTAATCGCCTTCGCCATTGTATGTTAAATTCCACTTATGAACAGCGAATTTCTGTGAACGAGGTGCGGGTTGGTAATGTTGAATTGGTGGATTAGTTGTTACGGGTGACGCTAACTGGACTAATGGTTCATCTTCGACAGTTTTCTCATCCAAAAATATTTCAAGCTCGAGACAGGAAGCTTTAGCATCATTTTTAAATTCTTCTACCGCATCCTTTTCATTACCTTCCGGAATGACTATGCGTTCCACGCGGCCGTAGAGGTGTTTTAGTCTAGACTGGACTCTAAGATAAGCCGAATCAGTACGAGGCCCCTCAAAATCTTTGATTACTGTCCTGATTGAATCTAATGTATCTTTAATCACAACCTTTTCGTTGCCGAACTCATATTTTGGATCAGTGTAATTGATTGAAGGTCTATGCGCTTCTTGTTGCAGTAGTTTGGATAACATTTTTCTTTTGACATCGTGTTCTCGATTATTGACAGCAGGATACCCTCTTATTCGTAATTCGTATTCTAACTCAGGCTTTAGCAAGTGTACAGCCTTCATTTGATCACTCATTTTCAGTCGCTTTCAAATGAGCACGACTCAACAACTGGACTAGGCAAAATAGCTAATTCAAAAATAATATATACAAAATATCTACAAAATAATTATCTACAAAATATATAGGCACACCTACTCAATCTACTACAGATTCAAAGGCTCACTCGTTTTCTTTTCAAGAAAAAACAACAAACGGAAATGCTTACTTGACTTTTTGGTCAGTAATTAACACAAAAATATTTTGATAAAAATCTTTATCAAAATCACGGAAAACGCAATAACAGCTTGATTGTAAAAGCTCAAGCTTCAACAAAAAACAACGTAGTTTTTTACACAAAAACTTTTAAATGAGATCCGCTCCGATCCAAACGCGATCCCCAATGACTATCCGACAATATTTTTACTGACTTTGACTAAAACTTTTTGAAAAACAACTAAGTTCTTTTCTCTTTTGTTTTTAAATTGAGACAAAATTTGAAAAATGAAATTGAATTTAAACAAACAGGTCCATGCCAAAATCAAATCGTGAAATGCAAAATCTTAAGCTGAAACTCGCCAAACTGTAAACAAAACTTTAGAAAAATTCCAAAAATCGCCCCACGTTGGGCGCCATTTGTATAACATATTTTATTTTGTTATGCTGCTCCCGTTTTTCAAACGAGGTTGGTTTGCTGCGGCTAGCTAGTGGCAAGGGTGTGGGTTACGGCAATAGATGGTAAATTACAATATTTATTTATAAGGCGCCAGTTGGAAATTTAAATGTGGACAATCCGACCTTTTCCAACCAAGGATTTCGGATGATGCCGTTTGAATTTCCCGCCGTTGGTGCGACGCGTGAATGACAGTTGTCAAGGTCAAGTATTATGACAGTTTGAAACAGCTGATGTTTACATCGGCAAGTGGCTGAAATGGATTGTTTACAAAAGTACTGAAAACGAAATGATTTTTGGCATAATCGTGGACACAGTTTATTCATAAATTGGATGTTATATGAATGTGAGTAACAAGCTACAATTTGATATATTATTTTGACTTTGATCTGACTCGAGCACAACTTGATGATAAAAACTTTAATTTTGTAGGTCAAATCTCTCCAGAACGAACATAAATGATGAAGAGAGGAAGACATTTACTGAAACGCGGCTGTTGGCTATTGTGAATAACTCCTGGCTCACTGTCTATTACCCAAACCTTACCTTTTTTGTTGGCCGATGCCATATGATTACGAATTACACAAACCTATCAGGGTATGGATCTGTGTGCACACATATTATTTCCCAAAGGTATTCGATATTTGAATTATGACACAAAATAGAAATGTAAGGTTATTGGTTTTTTACAGAAGATAGAGGAGATCATAAAAAGACTTAGCCCTTGATGATAAATCGCGGCTCGTTCCAAGAGATACCCATCATGGATCGAGTCAAGTGGTGGAATTCATTCATAGCCGGTGACGAGATGGTGGACACCTGGCAAGCTGGTCATCATAATAGACGGGTCCAATTCGAGGTCCTGAAGGGAACGGTGAAGATAGAGGTACATCGGTGACATCATGTGGAGTGACATTTGTTTGGATCATATGTTTGGATCGTATGTTTGGATCGGAGCCGGGACCTATTCGCTTAAGCCATCATCCTGGGAGACGACGACATGCCAGGACGGGCGGCGACCGTTGAAAGTCCCGGATGATTGGTTGGAACCATAATTAAACAACGTTCTCTGATATGAACTCGAAACCTATAGAGATTGATGCAAGGTAAAAACCATGTGGCTTAAAATTGTGAAAATTTGAAAAACATACCTCGACAGAATGTTATATTTTATACAACTGTATGTTTTCGTTGTATTTTGTAGGGGTTAACTACCCGGATGGTCGAGGTTTCGTTCGAAATTCCTGGAGCACGAGATAACGTTGTTGTTCCCACGGAATCAGAGGAGGAAGCAAAAAAAATGACACCGCCCTGTCACCTATCATAATTGTCTTTCATGTCAATCAATAAATCAATAATGGTGCCCTCTTACACAGACTTTAATAAACCATAAGATAAACATAAACAAAGATGACCTTCACTTGCTTGTCGAGGACAAACTTGAATGATTTTAACGAAGCGGCCACCGATTCAGGAATTATTATGCATTTCGGTAGGGACGTTCCTATACTTTTAAACAATGATTTCCCAACGTTTCTTGAGTCTAAAAAAATGTTACAACCTACTACAATCTACAATTGGACTATAGGCTTATCAGAAAGGAACCAACGAACATAATGGCATAATGTTCAGGATAGCCGTTCAACTGTGAAGCGCGTAGGCCTCGGCGGCGTAGGCGGTTGACGATTTTTTTTTTTTTTTAATTTTTTTGTTCTTCAATAAAGGTGTATGAATTCAAAATTAGTCTCATGCTACCAAGAGGCTCCTAGAGGCGTTATTTGTTCAGTTTTGGTCTTGAGTTCTTATCTGAATAATTCTACTTTGATCGTTTAGTTCGTGTCTAATACTGGCAGTTGGCTCTTTCGATGTGATTTTCTCATAGTTAATTCACATTTTTCCCCAAGTTTTTTTTGACCAGAATGATTCCTGAATCCTGATACACTCCTGAGTTGATTAGTGGCAATAGCTGATTTCCACAAAAAATGTCGCTTTGATGGGCTCTTTCTGATGGAGTAATAAGTAATAGTCCAATTAGGTATTAGAAAGGTCGTTTTAGCGAAAAAAAATTTTAATATAAATTATCAATGAGGTACTTAATTATATTAGGTTTTAAGTTCACAAAAAGCTGAAGAGTATCACTTTGGTACTATGCTTTCGGACTAAAAAGCAAAGATTATCATTCATAATAGGTACCTACTTGCGAAACCATCACTTCAAGTTACCTACTTGATTGAATATTGATTTTGGATGAGGTTGTTTAGTGATACCGGACTGAACTTGAAAAATTAAAATTAATCGCCAAAGATGCATAAAAAGATTATTAGAATAAGATTGTATGAACTAACCTTAAATTTTGATGTTAAGTCAAAAATCGTCGAGGAAATTCGCAGAATACACGCCACCCGCGCGAAACCCCACGGACGCGAACGTACCTCCGGGGACACAGACGCAAAAGCAGTTTTAGGGACACTGGAGCGAAAACCCCGATACAAAGATTCTGTGATGCCATGTGGCAACGCCGCCATCCTTTCTGTGCTCATCAATGGGGCATTCAAGCGAAAGCACTAGTAGGGACACTGACGCGAACGTACCTGCGGGGACACAGACGCGAATGTTGTTTCAACGACGCATACGCGAAAGCACTGCGAGGGACACAGGCGCGAACGGGGTTTAGGCGACACTGACGCGAACGTAGATACCTGCGGGAACACTGACGCTGAAATTTAGGGACACTGAAGCGAAAACCTTGATACAAAGATTTTGAGGTGCAATGTGGCAACGCCGCCATCCTTTTTGTGCTCATCATAGCTCCATTCAAGCAAAAGCACTGATGGTGCAGGAGTTCACTGCAAAAATCTTGCGTTGCTGCGTTGTCACATTGCACCACAGAATTTTTGTACCAAAGTGTTTGCTCCAGTGTCTCTATAACTACTTTCGCGTCAGTGCGTGCTTTCCACCTAGCCCCAAGTTCGGTACACCTGCCATTTACGCATGTGCGGGTGCCAAACGGTGCTTTCCATCTACGTGTTCCTACTCGGTTCTGTGCCGTTCATTGGATCACCTAAAATTTTGTGCCACACGATGGAACATGTGCCGTCTGGTGGTATTTGTACCGTCTAGGTGGAAATCACCCAGTGTCTCCGCAGGTACGTTCGCGTCAGTGTCCCTATCAGCGCTTCCGTTTGAATGGGGTTATGATGTGTGCTTTCCATTTACCAACACAAGTCGACTTGTGTCAACACAAATCGGCACAAATGCGTTCCATTTGATCTGTGTTCCTTTGTGTCATCGACACAAGCTAACACAAGCTGACACAAACCGACACAAAGTGTTTTAAATGGAAAGCACCCATTGAGCAAGAAAGGATGGCGGCGTTGCCACATTGCACCACAGAATCTTTGTATCGAAGTTTTCGCTCCAGTGTCCCTAAAACCACTTTCGCGTCTGTGTCCCAGGAGGTACGTTCGCGTCCGTGGGCTTTCGCTCAACTGTCGCCTCGACTGTCGCGATACCAATTCGCAATCACAGTACCACGCTCACCAGACCAGCGCAGGGGCCCTATTTTCGGAACCGAGGCGCAGCTCATCAGGTGATGTTGCCTAGGTCACAGCCAATCACAGCCCTGGTTGCCTAGCAACTTCGCATGCAAACGGATCACACATCTCCCGAAAATAGGACCCCTGGTTATCACATAAGAACACTTCATCGAAGGTTTCTGGTACTTTTTATGACACAATCACTTTTCTTTTGTTTCACCTTCTATCTAGTGGCTACCATCACCAAAAACAGCTACAATTTCCGTATTTCCAAAGAAAAGAAATGCAGTTTGGGAATGAAATGGAACGAAAATGGACTATACCAGAGAACGGCTATACACTATATTATGCTACTATATGGAGTGAGCGAGTGAGTATGAACACATAGGCAGTAATTGAACACTGGACAATGGACTAGTGGCGACAGTCACAAATCCTCAACACACAATCACCAATCACAGTTTTCACTAGTCTGATCATATGATGCATATTAGCCCAAGAAAAATAGGTTTTGACCTCAAAAAAAAATTCTGTAGTCATGAAAATCACAGGTTTTGTTCAGAATTTTGTGCTCTTTCCAAATTTGTGGGTTTTAGAAAAATCCCAGCGGAGGCTTTTTTTTAAAGCTGTCAAAAATCTGGAAACTGATGATTTCGAATAATTTCGAATAAGGCTCATATTTTTTTTGGGAGTTCAAGTATACAGTTATCTGGAGACTGCAAATGTTGATAATGAACATTTGAACAATTTTGAATCTAAAACAATGTAGGTACAGTAACGCAGCCATGTGGCGCCCGCCCTGGACTAGCTCTCACGGTGACCGCCAGGTGGCAGCACTGGCAGCTCAAGAGGGTCAAATTTGTAGTGCATTGTGCAGGAAGGTAATTATTGTTTCGTTGTTGTGAAAAAGAAGAAACACAGAGCTCATGCTTCACCTAGCTTCAGTAGTATTTTCTTCTATTCAATCCCAGCTCCGTGGATATCACTTACCTACCTACAGGAATCTTCACAACACATCTAGCATCTACGCTTATTTTGAGGTTAGAATATCTATTTTTTATTTTATTGACTCGTTTAGTCGTTTATTGATTGTATGCTATAACATAATATACAACGTCCTTAAGGTCGGTTCAGGGTTGACTCATTATTGGAGCGTCGCGTCGTATCGCATCGCGACAGTGGACGTTCGAACGAGTCCATCCTGAACCGACCTTTGATTATTAGAGCTATAATGTTATTAAAGCTAAGGACGGAGTTATATTGGTAAAATAAGCGTTGTGGAATCAAGCCCTGTGGGTCTATTTTTTGACAGAATCTTACCATTTAGGTCTCTTTCGAAAGCTACAAGGATGTACTTTGGTTTAAGCCCATTGGCATTTCCAAAATCGAAAAACAATGTTTCACCCTGTAAGCGGTATATCACAGAAAATTTCAGTAGGTAGACAGATTCGAAACCTACGGAAAAAATCATGTAAAAATCATTTTTTCTTTTTGAAATTATATACAAGGGGGGGTATAATTTATACGTGAACATCCTTTACATACGTCGCGATCAAGTACGATTCTCCCTAATTGTAGACAATCCAACTGCGGTTATTGTATTGAGAATCATCGTCATTTATGGGTGTTTTCCCATAGTTAACCAGTCGCATGTGGAACGTTTCGTGACCGCGGAGGGTACCCCCCCTGGTACCGGAGGGGGTTAGCGAATGACTCTCACCCCCGGCGAGTGTTTTTTTTGTCAATGTTCAGAAATGGGAAATAAAATAATAGATTTGCCGATATATGTCTAGGCAGGGCAACGCACTGATATTGGCAGTGATACTTGGGTAGGGTAACTGTTAACTGATGAGCACATACTGTAAATAAAGAACCAGTCGCAAAATACCATCAGTTGCTTCTTTCCTTTGGCCAACAATCTAACAATTAACAGTAATGTCAATGTATGAAACGGCTGGCATTTAACAAACCAAATAGGTACCCACTTCGTCAATAATTACTCGTGCATTATTTCATTCATTGACGAAATTTTCGGCGGCCAATTGATTGGAATCGCCCATGGATGGAAGATGGAATCCCCCATAAAGTTTGAAGCGACAAAAAGTACCCCTCATCACCCAACAATCCGACATCAGACCCTGCTATTATTTAGAACATATTTTTTTATGGAGTCGCTGTGTGCTTTCATTATTGATGGCCCAATGTCTAATAATAGCACTGAATTCACGACAATAACTTATTGAACTCTATAAATAAGGTTTGCTTGAGCTCTCATTCACTTGCATTATTAATCTTTGTGTAATGCTTTCAAACATTTGTTCATATCGCCATTTTTGTTTTCAGCGAGGTCTGAAATTTCATCCATAAAACACCGTATTTGTAGGAAAATTATGCACGATTTTGATACGACTACATCTCACCGCTATGAGGGGGCCTTGGTTCCGATCATACCAGTTGCCTAGTACCATCGCATGCAAAATAATCTGGTACAGTGAAACAGTCCAGACACCTTGGTTTTCGGGAGTTTTAGTCGTGTGGTCCCTTGAGTCGACCGTGCTCAAGTTGGTTGATTCGAGTTATTGCCTTGTTGCCTACGAGTTATTGCCTACGATTGTCAGATGACCTGTGACGAACCTGTTATAAGAGCTTTTTGACTTCTTCAAATAATTAGATCCAGTTTTTTCAGGTAGATTTTTCACTGTACCAGATTATTTTGCACGCAATGGTACATACTTCTGATCTGGTGCAGAGGGCATGGCTGAAACTTGCCCTATAAAGTGCCATTGATCATTGAGTTAGATGTAGACAGATAAAAGGTTTTGACCATTCGTTTGAAATTATCAAAAGCTAGGTGCAGTTCAATCTCTGTTAAATTTTAGCAAAGCTAGGAGTGTTTCAGTGTGGAATTGCTGTGATTGGTCACAAATCGTGTCATCTCAATGCTTGATTGGTTGAACAATATACATGAAGGAAATAATCGATGTTAAAGACAACAACCAGCGTTGAGAACAACACCAACATCTCGAAAATTTCCAAGACTTTTTGGAAAAAGAAAAACACGGGGTAAAATCAACAAATGTTTTCACCCGGGCACAGTCCGGGAATTTCTGGATAGATGATAGATGACGATGATGTAGGTCGAATCCGTTTTTGAAATCCTTAGAAATTGCCAAATACGTACAGCATGAACTGGTAGCTCGACTTGTAGGCTACAAGAAAATGCGAACATTTATACGCTCAAGTTTAGATGATGGTGAATACCTAATGTTTTTTCCATTTTCACTAATTGAGGTAGAGAATGGATTTATTTCCGACCTATCCATCCGGAGTTATGAATCAATCAATAATTATAAAAATAAATGTGAGTAAATTATCATGCCATTTACTCACTGTAGGCATCTGTAAAACTCGGTAGGGTAACATCAAGGGTATAACACGGTCAGAAAAGGATAATTATAGGTATATAGTAGTTTCACCTGTACCGTGATTCTAGTCGGCTGTGAGATTTTGTTTTTAAGTTTCCAAATCTGAAATATAGAAAATCCCCAAAACTTTGCGGTTGGCTGCTCTGGCTTCATTTAGCGTTCGTCGTTCGAACCACTTTTGGAACGTATTTTTTACGCATATCCTCTGCAGATGGACGGAATATTTTTGCGGGACGTGATGTCTGACGCTTTTTCCATTATATTGGAAAATGTAGTAATTTTTCGACTTGTTTTTAATTTTCGCTAATGAACAAATAATTCAAAGCAGCTTTGACATTTGACAGGTGTAAAAAAATGTCTAACCTCTTGCAGCCGGTTCAACTTTAGGTTGATTCAAACTAAAAAAGTACTAGGCCTTCGTCCAAAAAAAAGGAGTCCCATGGAATCATCAATTCTTTCACCTCTTGCAGTTGAAAAGACACGACGAATCATGAAGCACTATTGGCAAGACAAGGAACATCTCACCAGGCCTGCAGTTGCAGAAGGATTTACGTATAAAAAGTTGATTAAATCGAATTTCAAAAAACCCAGCCGCTCAAAGTTGCGTATTAGACCGAAATTCATGTGAGTACCTTCAGTTTGTAATTTGCTTTCGTTTTGGACCTTGGTGGAACGAGTTTTTGTCGGCCTTGAATGGCCGTCGTCAAGATGACTTGAATTGAAGGCGGCCCCGTAGGGTTCTGGTGTCTAAATGACGGTAATACAGCTCTGCGCCCCTCTAGTCGTTTTTAGCGCATTTTCCATCTTGATGAAAATCGCTATTGCAACCGCTTTGTCCGTCCGTCCGTCCGTCCGTCCGTCCGTCCGTCCGTTCCCCGAACTCCTTCCAAACTAGACGACCTAGCTTTCTAATTTTTTCGCTGTTACATAGCTGCCACTCCCAAAGGAGGGCTAGGCTATATTGGATGTCCATATTGCGCCGCCAACATAGAGAAAACCGCCCCCGATAAACTTGAAATAACATAATATTGCTCTTTCTACCAGACCTGATGCTCTGGTGTTCTCATTTTTTGAATTATACATAGTTGCCACTTATCAACGTAAGCCAAGAAACATTCCGTCTTCAATATGCGCCGCCGACATGAAAAAAACTGCTAAAAACCGCCCCCAATCACTTTAAAATGAAAAACATGAACCCGAAGACATAGCGATCTGATTCTTTCGGTATATAAATAGCTGACTAAAAATGGGAAAGGATAGGCTACTTTTGGTTAGTCGCCGCCCCCAGATTCCGCCCCCAAACGATAAAAAGTGCAACTTTCATAAATGTTACTGATTGAGATGTTTCCTTGAACATTCAGGAACTGCAAGCTCAAATTGTGCATTATTTGCTCAGCCGAACGCTGCCGCCCCACACGCCGCCCCCAAAGTAAGAGATAAATGAAAAACATGAACCCGAAGACATAGCGAAGTTTTTCGCTATATGGATAGCTGACTGAAAATGGAAAAGGATAGGCTACTTTTGATATGGCGCCGCCTCCAGCTTCCGCCTCCAAAAGAAAAAAAGTGCAACTTTCAACAATTTTCACTGATTTAGCTGATAATGTTACCTCGAACATTCAAAAACTCTTGAATCAAACTGTGCATGAATTTCTTTGCCAAACTCTGCCGCTCCCACACGCCGCCCCCAAAGTGAGAGATAAATGTAAAACATGAACCTGAAGACATAGCGATCTAATTCTTCCACTATATTGATAGCTGACTAAAATTGGAAAAAGATAGGCCACTTTTGATTGGCCGCCGCCTCCAGCTGCCGCCTCCAAACCAAAAAAAATGCAACTTTCACAATTTTCACTGATTGTCATATTTCCCTTACATTTAGAAACTCCCAACTCAAACTGTGCAACAGTTACTTTGCCAAATGCTGCCGCCCCCACACGCTGCCCTCAAAGTGAGAGATGAATGAAAAACATGAACCCGAAGACATAACGATCTAAGTTTTTCGCTATATGGATAGCTGACTGAAAATGGAAAAGAGTAGGCTACTTTTGATATGGCGCCGCCTCCAACTTCCACCCCCAAAAGAAAAAGGTGCAACTTTCAATAATTTCCAATGATTTACATTTTAATGTTACCTCAAACATTCAGAAACTCCAAACTCAAACTGTGGAAGAATTTCTTTGCCAAACTCTGCCGCTCCAACACGCCGCCCCCGATCAAAAAATGCAACTTTCACAATTTTCACTGATTGTCATATTTCCTTAAACATTTAGAAACTCCTAACTCAAACTGTGCAACAGTTACTTTGCCGAATGCTGCCACCCCCACACGCTGCCCTCAAAGTAAGAGATAAATGGAAAACATAAACCCGAAGACAGAGCGATCTAATTTTTTCCCTATATGGATAGCCGACTAAAAATGGGAAAGAATAGACTACTGTTGATTAGTCGCCGCTCCCAGATCCCGCCCTCAAACAAAAAAATATTGATGAGTGGAAGAATTTTCATTTAAATCTATTTCATTGGCAAGTACCCCATTCTGATAACAAAATATCACAATGAGTTTCAAATGAAGAAAGTGGGCAAGGAATGGTGTTTTTTCCTTCAACCAAATTTCTTTACGTTCATAATATGCCTCTTTGAGAAAATGCGCTACTGAGACTCACGCACGTGAAGGCATACTCACTTGTTTCACTTATGACAAGGTCAGTTTTCCAAGATTTTAATATCAATTTGATAAGAAATATAACTTTACTTCCAGAGAAGTCAGTTTCACACCAGGTAAAAAGGCGGCAAGCCTACAATGTTAAAGTTGAAAATTTGCCCTTTGCTTTTAGAAAATGTTGAAATAACATCATCTAGACCGAGTTGAAGGATAATCCTAACTGACGATGTCTTTCAGTCTTCCACCAATTCTTTCAAGGCTCATTAAAAAAGATACTGGTAATAAAGGTAATGAAGAGGTCACTCCTTCTTTGCAATGCCGTTGCAATTGGTTGATAACTTGATAGAACATATTATTATGAATTTGTCGTTTCCTTGCAAAGAAAAAAAATAAAAACAAATTTTAAGACCTCTTATCTGTCAAAGCATATTCGTCTCAAGTTGTGAAGAATTGGACAAATGGATTAAGCAGTCTAACTCTTGTCTGTAGAAATTAACTAAGCAGAGATCCATTGTATTTGCGGGCCCCCTAGTTGAGGCCATAAAGGGAAGTAGGTATCTCACTGAATGAAACTCAAACAACGCGGTTCATTATTGCAGGACGAATAATTGTGTTCAGTAATTGAAACTTTCAGTGTGCTCGACATCTTTCGCAATTATTACGATTTATTTAATAAACGTCACTTGAAAAGTTCATTTCTCTTCAATAATTAATTTTTAAATTCCAAGAGCTAGATAGGTACGATATTTCTGGGGTTTCGGCTCGGCGTCAGACTCGCGCCGATATTTTCATGGTTCATTAATTAATTTCCTCCATCCACCATCAAAGTCTTGAATTTCTAAATAACTGCCCTCGTAGCTGCCTGATTTTGTCGAATATTCTGTCTACCTGATGCTCGACCTGATGCCTAGCTAATTGGGTGCCAAGCCAATACGGGCGTCAATAAACAAAGTGAATTCAATTAAAACAGTGCTCAAAGCCTTACGAATACACGAAAACCTTCAGTAAATTATCAATTAAGAAAAATTAGACATGTTGAAGCTGGCATTTTCATCACAGGGATAGACTGCGGACTACCGCTAGTGAGAAAGAGACACGGAAATACTGTTACGATATCTCGCGTACGGGTTCGAATATAATTGAGACAATCGTTTTAACACACACTGTCTATTACTGCGTACTACTACAATAACTGGACGCCAACAATTATCTACTTGGAATTATTTCGCAGGTACTTCGCTTGTTTCGCTGGCGTTACCACTTCGCATTCCAACTCAATACTGCTGCGAGCTGCCGGCTGATGCCTTATATAAGGCCTCCGAACAGCGTTCCCGAACTTTCTGTCTACTTCCAGCAAATGCCATAGCGGGCCGGTATATGCGGTTTCTAGACCATTCCTGAATAATCACACACACCTTCCGAGTGCTTTCCATGTGTTCTGGAATCTGCACCTCCGCCAAAGTGGACAGATGTGCCTTGATCGAACATTGGAGTCTCCATGCATTTCAATGCCTCCTCGCACACTCTAGAAATGTCTAGAGCTCCACGCATTTGTACACTGCGGCCGTGGATGGAAGAATCCAGAAAGATCTAGTGTTTACCCATATGTACGGGATCGCCGCTCGTAGCAATACTTTTCTGTCGTCACCCTCGGTTGAACCTCTGTCGAAAAAAAAAACGAAAAAATTCACAGGCACTCTGTGAAGAACTGACGAGCGAATTGGAGTCATTTTTCGAATTTAAAAAAATGTTTTTTTTTTCGAGGTTTTTTTGAAAATTGAAACTTCAACTTAGTTATGTTCTGAAAGCCAATATGTTGGCCTCTATTTTTTTCCACTTTCTTCGGCAGACAGGTTTAGTCAAGGGTCACGACAGAAAAAAAAAACACAAAGAAATGACGTCCCTAATTCAAAACTTCTCCAGTTGTAGAGCCTACTGCCCCGTGAGTTTTATTCCACGTCATAGTCTTTACTATCGAATTCGTTAGTGCCATATAAAAGCCGCGCCCAGGGGAGCGTGTGTTGATAAATTGCACCGGTTAAAATCTATGCAAATTTGATTGAATGTGAAAATGTATTGACGACTGGCCATTACGAGATACAATTATTATGACCCCAACATGCGATAAATATTAATTATTATGGAATTGTATGGCTGCGGCTCTGCGCACAAATACTGAAACCTTGTATGTTTTTCAGGATCAGAATTTTATTATAAACTGCTTACAAATTGAAGTGGATATTTTTAAAAAAGGTGTTTTTAAAATTTCTAGAAAATTCTTGAAAATTACACGATTGTGGAACCACTTACGCCGTTTTGAAGAAAAATGTTGATATTTTCATCAACAACTGAAGTCTTCGTTAAAAAGTACATGGGTATGTCTAATACAGGGTGATGGAAAAAGTCGTTCAGTTTTGTTCTTTTTTGTTCTAAAAAAAAATCCAGTAGCGCCCGGATTTAGTCAATTCATCGATAAAATGACATTGGAAAGTGAAAAAACTATATTTCTGTAAGTACGCAACGGAAAGCGAAAAACTAAGAACTGACGAGTTACATAAGCTACAGACTATAGGATCCAAGTAAATATAGGTGTACAGGGTGAATAAACAATCTCCTGCACAAGAGTAAAGAAGAACAAAACTGAACGACTTTTTTCATCACCCTGTATTAGACACATCCATGTAATTTTTGACGAGGACTTCAGTAGTTTTTGAAAATATTGACATTTTTCTTCAAAACAGTGCAAGCGGTTTCACAATCGAGTAATTTTCAAGAATTTTCTGGCGATTTCAAAAATACCTTTTTTAAAAATATCCACTTCAATTTGTAAGCAGTTCATTCATTCATCGTAGGTATGCTTCGTGAATCACGACACCCCTCAATATTACCGGGTGTTTAAAAATGTCTGTGATCACGGCCGGCTGGGGGTCAGGCCAAAAGTCGCAGTACAGGCACAACTGCACGGAAAAAAGTAGGACTGCAATTTTTAAAAGCTTAAGTATGTAATTCCTAGTGACCCAGAAAACACTTTGGTGACAACGTATGTGGGTTTGTAACGATTACATACCTCGTTTTCGAAAAAATGAAGGCTGTAAAAATCAATGACCCAGGTAGGTAATAACGCTGAGGGCACAGGTATGTAATATCTAACGATCCAGAGAGCAGCAAAGAAGGGCGCAGGTGTGTAATCGAGTAAAGAGCCAGCCATGTCAGGTATGCAATGCGATCACAGACATTTATAAACAGCCGGTAAAATATGCCTTCCTCTAATCATAACTTTTTTTTTAATTCTATATCTACAGTATGTTCATTAAAAGATTCAATAATGGGAGGCCGTGGACCGATGATAGCCTGGCCGTTTTTGGATCGAATGGCCTGCGTCACAGCCTCCCTTTATTGAAGTTTTTAATGAACATACGGTATAAGTTGAACAGCGTGAACAGAAATCTGAATCGTTTGTAGAGATTATAGGGCCCCGTTACGATGACGATCCTACTTATGGCACGGCGTGGCGTGGGGGGCTGATCTTTGGGCTGAAATCGTAACTAAGACAATAATTCAATTTTATTGTCGAGGCTAAGTATAGTTAGTACGCGTATATAAAGATAGGATATTGCATGCAAAAGGCCAAAAATATGACTCGATTGACTCAGAAGTTTTAGATTTTAGAATGGGTTGCTTGGACGGTGTGAAAACAAAGTGTCTATTAGCTGAAAGCTGAGAAGTCTATCGCCGACGCTGGTGCAAAGCTGTTAGGAAGCCTGGGAATCCCTAGACAGGGGCCAGTGCAGATGGATGGCGATAGACACAAAGACACGCCAATCAGTTTTCATATAATACAGCGGAGAACAAACGCGCAATGATAGCAATGACAAAACGTATACAGTGAAGAAACAGAGAGTTTTTTTCCAGCGACAGAAAACCGGTAATAGTCATAAAGAAAGCCCTAGATGTTTCCTCGAAAGTCAAAACGATAAAGATAAGAAAAATACACTAGATGTGCGGTACAAAACGAGAAGAATCGCTCCAGCGTTAACAGGAGAGGTCTTGAGCAGCTTGAAGGCGAAGAAAAGAAAGGAAGGGTTGAGCTTCTATCAATCCACTGACTGTGAAGAAAGGGCGCAGAATTTGACTAGGGACCCTGAGAACGTGTGAACTGCCGCTCACCTGCCGCTACGTCATAATGGGTGTCCCAAAATGATGGCATTCTAAATGCTCACCATTTTTTCTACAAAATGATAGTCAGAATGTCCAAAGTTGGCATGCTTCAAGTAGACACTTGTCAAATTAGTCATGTTACGTTACACAACGGTATAAAGTTCCTGTATTTTGAAAATATATTTGTAAAGATACAGTAAATTACGTGAACGTTTGCTCCCACTCGCGCGCCTTGTGAGAAGACCGATCGCCATTTGGTCAGGAAATTCAGGGAGAGTGGTTCAGTGGCTAATAAATCTGGACGCCCTCGTGGTGCAAGATCAGTTGGTAATATCGCAATAATGATGTGTACCATGGTCAAAAAATCTCGATTAGAAAAGTGCACAGCAAATGGGACTTCGTCGATCGTCAGCACAGCGAATTTTGTCAAAGGATCTGCATTTGCATCCGTATAATAGGCCATTCACAATTATGTTAATGTTAACGCAATGTTATCGGCAATGGTAATGTTAGCATTTCAAAGCAACGAGTTGCAATGGTAAATGCTTACCATTGCCACTAACATGATTGTGAACGTCACCATTTGAAACTCATTGCTTTGAATGCTAACATCACCATTGACGATAACATTACGTTAACATTAACATCATTGCGGATGACCTATAAGCCTCAGCTGACCCACGAACTCAAGCCTCCAGACCATCCACGTCGCTTGCGGTATGCCACTTGGATTTTAAATGAGATCGAAGGAGATCTCAATTTTTTTGAGGAAAACTAACTATCAACTAGCTCACTTTGAACTCGGAGGCTACGTAAACAAGCAGAATTGTCGGCACTGGACCACCGATAATCCGAGAGGAATTCATGAAAACCCTATGCATCCACTAAAAGTCACTGTCTGGTGCGGTTTTTGGGCTAGCGGCGTAATTGGACCGTTTTTCTTTGAAGATGAAGGTCGTACATTTACTGTCAATGCTGAACGCTACCGTGACATGCTGGACAATTTTTTGGGAGCTGAAATCAGGAATATCCCAAAACATGTGGTTTCAGCAGGATGGAGCTAGACCCCATACTTCTCGTGAGACAATTGGGCTACTGAGAATAAAGTTTCTCGACCATGTTATTTCACGGAACTGCGATGTCGACTGGCCGCCAAAATCGTGTGATCTGACGCTCTTAGATTTTTTATTTGGGATTATCTAAAGAGTAAGGTGTACGCAGAGGACCCGTACAAACGATTGAGCACCTGAAAGATGATATTAGTACCGCTATTGCAGAGATAGGTCCATAAATGTGTGAGCAAGTTATGCAAAATGCAGTCTGACGTGCCGAGGTCTATCGCAGGATGCTTGGTGAACATTTAGCCGAGATAGTATTCCACACATAATTTCATAAGTTTGAGTTATGATATACAAGAAACAAACTGAAGATTTTGATTTAATTTCAGAAGTTAATGCCGAGGTTAATGACTTATAACTTTCGGTCATTGCTTTTGGGACATCCTTCATATGATTGCCTCCGCTTCAGAATGGCAAGCTGGTGTCCAGTATAGCCTCTAGTTCAATGGGAATGAATTTCTTTCCTTGGTGAGGACCAAGTGTGTATTTACTGAGGAGGCTGCACCCTGTTTCACTTATGCCGCTGTGATACCGCACCTATGCCGGTACTTATTTTACCATTGTTTTCAGACATCGCAATTGTTGCTCCACCAGTTGCCATTTGCCACCGAGTTGAACGAGACGTGGATGTGAACATAGGTCTTCTCTGGATTTCCATTCCCCTGGAAAAAGGCAGAGAGGTTCTAATCTCAGGAAGTGACCTGGAGCGAGGCCCTTCAGGCCGAAGGCGTGAGAATAAGAAATAACGCAACCAAGAATTGAAGAGTACCTCGATCTAAGCCACGGTAGTGTTAGTCTTAAGCTCATCATCATCATCATAATATGTGAGCAGTGTCGGACTGGTCCACCGGGCAACTGGGCAAATGCCCGGTAGGCCAGTCCCCAGTTTGGAGGCCAAATTGTACACATTTGGAAAAAATTGCACTTTGATGCTTTTTTTTTCAATCCAAATTTTTAATTTTGTAATAAAGTCTGGTCCACTTTTGTTTGTGCATATCATGCATTGATTATTTCTTAGTAGTCACTAGTCGTGAAATGACAAGATTAAGATTGTATGTGTGAGCCTCCCGCTGCTCAGGGCCGTCGTATAGTCTTCATAGGCCCTAGGCACATTTTACATGGTGAAGGACAAGCTGGTATCAGGGAATAAAGCGCCGCAGCTTAAAATTTTCTGAATTTTAGGGAGTCTTTTGGCCCCTCGACCCCTCCCTCCCCCTTCTAACAATGTATGGTACACTGAATAAAACACAAGCGATTACCATAAATAATCTCAAGTAGTTAGTAACTTTTTATCGTGATATTTTCTCAATGGCTGAATATAATGAAAAACATATTTTTATTCTTGAGTTTGAAAAAGTTGAAATAAATCGAAGACGATAGTTCGTAGGCCCTTAAAAGCTCGTTATTGTGATATTTTCTCTCAATAGCTGATAAGTACCTATATTGAACAAAAAAAAATGTTTTCTTGAGTTTAGAAAAAATATTGAAATAAATCGAAGAGGATAGCTCGTTGGCCCTCAAAAGTACGTAGGCCCTAGGCACTCAGCTTACTCTGCTGCCTTATGGATAAGACGGCCCTGCCGCTGCTCACACAGTTGGTTTGTTTTATCTGCCATCTAGTCGCGCTCTTTCTTCACCGTCTATGTAGAGTTCACATCTTTAGCCACATGCAGAAATCATCGACAAATTCGCAAGTAGATCAGTATCTTTGAAATCAAAACTGTTGATGAGCTTATAAGCAAAAATCCGGCTGGTTTTCATTTTTGTTCGCTATTATGTCTGTAATTCCTGGACTAATAATGGAATAATGTTACGAGCGGCGATTCTGGATAACACGCGATCTTTCTAGGCTCTTCCCGTTAGATCTCAGTGTACTAGTGCGGAGCGTTTTGGTGTGTTCCGGAGCGCGCGTGTAGGCTTTTTCCCGTACAACTGTATGGAGACTTCAGCAGTGGGTCAAGCTACAATTGTCCATTTTGGCGGAGGCGTTGGTTCGAGAGCACAGCAGAATTATACGGGTAATGTGCAAGATTTTTCGGAAGTCGTGTATGGAAACCGTATGTCGGGTCACTGTGGAAACTTATGGAGAATGCATGGAACATTCGAGATGAATCAGTCGGACCTATATAAGGCATCAATCGTCGCCACGAGCAGTTATGAATTGGAATGCGAAGTGGTAGCGAGCGGATTAAAAGCGAGTAGTAAATCACAGCGATATTCCCAAATAAATAATTGTTGGCGTGTATTTATTGTAGTACGCAGTAATAAACAGTGTGTGTTTTAAAACGATCGTCTCAATTATATTCGAACCCGTACGCGAAATACGATACAATTTTTTTTTCCTCCGTCGTTTTCTTTATCGTAGTGTATTTCAAGCAAAAGTTTTGGGCTTGAAGAAATCTATGAACAATTTGGTCAGCGTCTTTATTTTGTTATTAGCCTTATTATTATTATTAAAAAAGTCGCCTGCGGCGCTAACTGGGAGGCAAATCCCTCTGACTCCCCCTTCGGTTTCGAGGCCATTTCCATTCTTTGCCCGGTAGGCCAAAATTTGCCAGTCCGACGCTGTATGTGAGGGTCTAGTCTGGTTACCTAATCACCGTTTTCGAGTGAGACATACTTGATAGGTTTCATCTTCACTCTGTGAAAGCGTTATTGCTAGTCATGCCCGGCTGATATTGTACAGCAGATACTTTTCTAGTTGAATACGTATAGATATATCCCGTTCACTTTTTATTTTAAGTAGAAACTGATAGTTTCGCTCCAAAACTTTGCAGGTGCCATCAGCCGTAGCCGTAGCCCCCAGCTTGTCACTTTATTTTTGCTCCAAAAAGTCGTTCTACTAAAAATAAAAAGTGAATGAGATAACTTGCTTATTTCATCAACACCATTCATCAGAATTGTTACTTCTCATTAGTAACTTATTCAATTATTGCTTTCGTGAAAATCGAACTAAACATAATCGATCGGGTGCCTCCGAGGGTGCCTCAGAAAAGCGGTATATTACTCATTTCCAGGGCTGGGCGGTATTTCAAATACAAGTATTTGAAATACGTATTTGAAATACATTTGAGTATTTTGTATTTTGTATTCAAATACATTTGATTGAGAAGTATTTGTATTTTGTATTTTGGAAAAGTTCAGGCAGCTAGTATTTCGTATTTTGTATTTTAAATTCATTTTTCAGAAAAGTATTTTGATTTTCAAAATACGAAATACAAAATATACTGCCTTCCAAAAAAAGTGCAACACCTCGATGCCGTTGGCTGATTTTGATCAAATTTTCACAAAACAAGTATTTCATCTACACTAACAAATGATTAACATTCTGGATATCTAGGCGCTGTAGTTGTTTTGTTTTTCCCCTTGGTAACCGTAAAACACAAGAAATTGTTTTTCGTTTTTCCTGGTTGTTACAAACCACATTTTTTGCAATAAGTTTCAATAGTGAACCCCAAGAGTCCTGAAATGCCAAGAGCCCGTCAACCTCGGCAGTACCATCATTTAACCGAGTTCCAGAAGGGACAGATTAGTGGCTTAAAAAATGAGGGGATTTCGTATCGAAGAATTGCGAGACTTGTTGGTTGCAATGCTTCGACTGTGATGAGATGGTGGCGGAGATGGAACGAGGAGGCCAATTATCGGCGACGAAATGGATCTGGTCGTCGTAGAGCCTCCACGGTACGTCAAGATCAACGTCTTCGAGTAGCGGCTGTAAGAGACCGATTTACGACAACCCGAGCAGTCGGAAACGAGTGGGTTGCAGCTATAGGACGCCCAATCTCAATGAGCACGGTCTATAGAAGAATTAGGTCTTTTGGGCTAAGTTCTTATCGTCCGCTGTTAACCCTTCCCCTCACTCCTGTTCACCGGGCCAGAAGATTGGAGTGGTGCAATGAGCGCAGAAACTGGGTCCAAGAATGGCATCGGGTGGTCTTCAGTGACGAGTCCCGCTTTTGTCTTTGGGCTCATGACGGCCAGGGGAGGGTGAGGCGCTTTCGTGGGGAACGGCATAATCCCGAATTTTTTGCCGAGCGACACACTGCCCGTACACCCGGATTGATGGTTTGGGGAGCAATATGCCATGGAAGCAGGTCACCATTGGTGTTCATTGAGGGCACTATGACAGCTGCATCTTACATCGCGAGTGTGCTGGAACCCGTTTGCCTTCCATACCTTCAGGGGCTCAACAACCCTATTTTCCAGCAAGACAATGCACGTCCTCATACGGCAAGAGCTTCAATGCAGTTATTATTATTATTATTATTATTGTTTATTGCATAAAGAAAATACAATTTCTGTTGCAAGAACACATACATAGCGACACATCCACATAAAAAATAAAACCAATTATTTACATAATATTCCCACTTCTACGAACTACCACTCATTCCTACTAAATGCCCGAATTCTCATTGCCCCCACAACAAAGTTACAAATTTTCCCGACTGTTACATTTCCAAGTTTACCCTCCAAAACTCTTTCGAGGTCAAGACCGCTTTCAACAAAATCTGCAAAAGTGCTTCTGAGACCCGCATATATTGGACACTCAAACAGAATATGTTCCAGGTTCTCTACTTTGTGCAGATTACATATAGAACAGTATTCATCTGCATGTATGCGATAGCTGTAACCCTTGTGGGAGATCTTAACATACCTGTCCCCAGCCAATCTAAGCTGAGCTATGACTCTTATCTCGCGGATCGGTAACCTCAACAGCAGGTATTGTTTACAAGTACTCTCGGCGAATTTGTAGGACGCAAAATAACGTGAAAAGCCCGATACAGAAGCTCGATCGAGATCAGTCTCAAAAAGTTTCCGCCTATAATGAGAGAGAACGTCCGTCCTGCACCTTAGTAGTTCTCCAACATCCCTGCATGGCCATGAATCACCGTGATCCGCTTCTTGAAAAATAAGTCCAACCTGATCCACCCAATTGTATGCTGTGTCCCCGGAACTGACTGTCACCAATCGATTATAGCAGATTCTCGGATAGCGGTCGCCATCCATCAGCAGCACCCTTTCCAGCCAGTTGAAGCAAATTTGAAGTATAAAAAAAGATAGGTGAGTAACACCCACTTCTAGTCTTATAATGTAATCTGGGGTGTTCACCGCCAAGGACAGCAGCCGCTTAAAAAATGACACCTGAACTCTCTCGATCAAGTCCCTATAGCGTAGTCCATAAACAGCAATGCAATGAGAAAGAGAGTTGAGCACTATGGACTGATACAACTTCATGCGTGAGTCCCAGGAATTTAATTTTGAACGCGACATTAATGACATTACTGCTCCGATTGTAGCCTTAGTCTTGGTGACCGCAACCTTGGATGCTTCCAGAAACAAAGCCGAAGAAGTAAACGGGATCCCCAAATAAGTGTACTTAGTCTTAACATCCAACTTCTTTCCGCCGTAATAAAACCTCAATTCCCGATCCCCTCTGAAACCTCCCCTACCAAAACATAAAATATTCGATTTTTCGGTGTTGACAATAATTTTATTTTGTTGACAATATTTTTCTAGGATTGAGAGCTTTCTCCCCAAGTCAACGGGTGAATCGGAAAGAATGACCAAATCATCGGCGTACAGAAGCAGGAGTATATCGGTTGTGTTATCAATGTTCAGACCGGACACACCGGCGTCCCGAAAAAAAGATTCTATATCCGATACGAATAACGCAAACAGGTATGGACTCAGTGGCTCGCCTTGCAAAACTCCGGAAGATACACGCAATTCCTTGGATAGACTCTCCCCAACCCTGACTCTCATTGATGCCCCATCATACAGTTTTTTCATTATTCGAACAAACTTACCACTCGCCCCAAGATGAAATATCTTGTGCCACAGAAGGTCATGATCAATAGAGTCAAACGCTCGTTTGAAATCTATGAAGGCGGCATAAACACGTCTTTTTTTCAACCTAAGCTGTATTTGAATCACGGAGTTCAGCACAAAAACATTATCCATACAGCTTCTTCCCGTCCTAAAACCCGACTGACATTCCGGAATTGCGTCCATCTCCTCGCTCAAAATGACCAATTTTTCAAGCAAAATTTGTGTGAACAGTTTGGTTGCACAATTTACAAGGGCGATACCTCTGTAGTTTGACGGCTCATTGACTGGTCCTTTCTTGTGAAGCATTGTCATTATTATATCGCTCCACTGCGTAGGAAGTTCTTCAGTTGCCAAGATTTTATTGTACAGATTTTGCATGTATAAAAGCCAGTTCTGTGGTAACCCTTTTAAAAACTCAGAAGCAATGCCGTCCGCGCCCGGAGACTTGCCCGACTTACACCGAGCCAATGCACGTGTCAACTCCTCAAAAGAAATAGATACGTCCAGTATTGGATTTCCTGCATCCTGAAAAGCAGAATGATTAAGTGATTTCGAAGGGTATATGTTTGTGTAAAATTTTTCCCAGGTTTCTATGTCGACAGCGGTCGAATTTTTCATGCTGGCACAGCGAAATAATTTTAGAGTCCTCCAAAACGTTGCCTGGTCCCGTGCTGAGCTAAGGGCCTCAATATAAGTTTGATCAAACGATGACTTTTTAATTTTCAATAATTTCGAGTAACGTTTTTTAGAGTCAATGTACCTAAACTCCACGAAATGGCTGTTCAAAATTGTTTGCCTTACACATTTTCAAGTTCCCAATGACTTCTCTCTTTGCTATTCTACATTCGCTATCATACCAACGTTTTCTATTATTATGAATCGCACCTGTCTCGTCACGTCTATGCTCGTCACCCGTTATCCTACATCTTGTCATACCAATCGCACCCGCAGCGAGAGTCATCGCCTCACACAAATTGTCAAAAGACTGCTGTACCGAACCATCAAATGCGACTCTCGGTGAGTAACTCATGGCAGCCGCATATTCAAAACCAAACTCATTTTTCCATTTTAAGACTGTGTGATATGTTTTCTTGTTTTTGCTAGACTTGTCCTGCATTGGGGGGGACCCGTTTAGTTCCAGCTTTATAGGGAAATGGTCTGAAAAGTGAACATCGGTAAGAACAGAAAAACTCAGGACTTTTTCCACGCCAAAAATTGAGCACCAAACATAATCCACTATACTAGAGCCACTAGGGCCACAGTATGTGAACTCTCCAGGATAGTCCTGTTTGGCTCTACCATTTAGAGCAAACAGAGAGTTTTCATTCATGAAGTCACAGAGCTTCCGTCCTCTCTCATTAATGACTTTGTCCTTTGTATTCCTAACCTCGAATAAGTCGGATTCCGCGAGAGACCCCTCCGGTATAACTCCCAAAGCTCCCGTCCTGCTGTTGAAGTCTCCGCCTATTACAAGTATATCATCCGGGTATTCAGCAAGAGCATCGCTGACTTCGACCTGCAACAATTCAAGTATAGCACCGACATCCAAAGACGGTTTGAAGTACACGGTACAGTGTAATAAATTAAGATCTCCCACAATTATTCTTATGAAAATCCAATGTGACGATATGTCAATAACACTGAACGAAAACTGCCTTCTCAGAAGCACAAGCAAACCCCCGCTAGCACGACCCATCGTATAATCCTTTGTTGCAGGGGACGAAATGACTTTGTAATTTTGCAAGAAAGATGGAGCCACAATAATTTCGCTTGTTGCCCATGTTTCACTTAAACATAAAATAACAAACTCATTATTCTCATAATCTGTAGCAAAATTTTCAAGATTTTTAAGTCCATGTACATTCCAAAAAATTATGCTGATAACCCCATCAGCCGGAACCCGCATAATTGTTGTATTTTTTGTAGGTTTTTTGACTGGTGTCTCACATGCACATGAAATGTCGAAACCCGGACACTCTTTCACAAATTCTTCCACGTTTCTGAAGCCACAAGCGTTCCAAAAATTCACAGAATTACCGTTTTGATGGTGGGTTGTTGTACTTTCCATAATTCTTCGTTGCTATTCCTGGTGACGTTCCCGGTCCATGATGGGTTCAGACTGATAGTTGGTTTGATTTTTGGTCTGCTCCAATTTTCTTTTATAGCACGGACAGTTCGGGTCTCTTGCAGAGTGTTTCCTGATAGCTATTTTCATTTTTCTGCAGTTGGCACAGTCAAGTTCCGACTCGCCGCAATCTTTTCCTTCATGGTTGCCACCACAATTATGGCAGCAAGGGTCTCCTTTGCAGTACTTTGCCACGTGTCCAAATGAGCTGCACCGGTAGCAGATGGCAAGGTTAATGAACTGTTTGACATATAGTTGCATCAAGTCGAAAAAAATGGTTTCTTTTTTCACGAAAAACTTGAAGATGTCCGGAGGTGCTTGAAGAATCCAATTCTCTTTCAATGTGTTTCGACAGTTTCGTTTGGTAATAACTTGTAGTTGTTCTCTCAGTTCATCTTCTTTCCATCTCTCAGTGATTTCTGGGTTTTGTTCAATTATTGTATCTATGAAGACGTTATTTTCATATCCTTTCTCAACCCCTGTTATCATAAACATCGGGTCCTGGCGCATCATATCTTTCACTTTGATTTCTTCGTGTGTCTTTAAGATATCTTTCAGTTTCTCCTTTTGGGCGTTATCTTGTGTTTCCACAATTATGGATCCACTGCTTGTTTTCCGTATGTTCCGCAGACCTCCACTCAAGTCTTTTATATTTATACTTTTTTTGATTTCAGTCCATATGGATTTCGTGTTTTTTTGTTCATCTTCGTCCGTTGCTGTAATCAAGATTTCGTGCCGTGACCTTCTCCTTTCTGGTGTGGTCCATTCTTCTTTCTCTTCGTTCCGAGTATTGGTGTGTTTGGCTTTTGTATTGCTGTTGGTTGGTATGTTAGGATCCTTTCCAGAGTCATAGGTATGGAGTGTGGCGTTGGCGTATGTTGGTCTTTGATATTTTGCCGTATCATTTTCAGGTTTGTGTACCGCTGTGTTGTTTTTCTTCCAGTTTTCGGTTTCCAATTTATGCTTCAGTTGTAAATTTTCTTTTTCCAGTTTACTCATTATATTCGACATCCTCATGACATTTGAGTATAAAGTGTCATTGGCTTGGCTGGCATCTCGTTGTTCGGTGATGGTAAGAGGGGCTCTATTTGTCGTAAATGAGTTAATTATTCCTGTTGTGACTCCAATGGCACCAATAATCGATTCTAGAAAGTCGTCGACTTGTACTGTGCAAGTCCGAGAGTTCTCGTGTGTTTCCATGCTTTCCGTTGTTTGTTTCTGGTCATGGCCTTGGTCTTGGAGTTCCTTTTGATGATTGTTGTCCTTCATCGGCATTTCGGCTGCAGGCTGCTTGTCCGGGCTGTACAATCGCTGCTTTTTGGTATCGCGCTCATCCGAAGGGGGTGTTCTGTCTAGCTTATGTCCCGCAGGGAACATTTTCCGGTGTTTCTTCTGATGAAAGACGAAAGTAGTCCGAATCGCGCCGGCCCACTATCGCAGGGGCTCCAGTAGCCCCTACTGGGGAGGCCCAAGCGGACTCAGAGCAAGCCTTTCGGATTTCAGGTCGAGTATGGTTTGTTAATATGCGTCCGGGGCGAAAAAGTTTGGTTGGTGATAACACTCTTTGATAAGAATTTGTAAACAACAAGAATGTTTCGCATCAAATCATGAATTAAACGAACTCACGAGGGCAGCTCCACAGTTTTCCACTTCACCACGAGTAGGTGGCGACAGCTCACTCACTACGAGCACACAGTTGGAAATTTTCTTACGATAATTACCGCAGGAATCGAACGTCTCTTAGGTAGCTACGGAGCGCTGATACTTTCCGGTGCGCGTTAAACCTAAGCAGTTCCTGGAAGATGCACACGTTGACGTGCTTCCATGGCCTGCTTGCTCTCCTGATTTGTCGCCCATCGAACACGTGTGGGATATGATGGGAAGAAAGGTGGGGCAATTACGCCATCCTCCCAACAACTTGGAAGATCTCCGTATGGCCTTGCAAGAGGCATGGGATGGCTTGTCACAAGCGGCAATCGACCACTTGATTGAAAGCATGCCTCGTAGGGTTAATGAGTGTCGGGCAAATCGTGGAGGAGCGACACATTATTAATTTTTTCTGAAGTTCCTTGTATTACGATTTCCAGAATCTAATCGTTTGTTTCTATTGTTAAAACACATGTTTTGCGAAAATTTGAATAAAATTGATCCACGGCTTCATGGTGTTGCACTTTTTTTGGAAGGCAGTATACATTTGTTTTCCATGCTCTTTAGTCTGTTCGGGCCGGAATTGTTTTGATATTACCATATTCACCCCATTGACATTTCTTGCTTTTGCACACTATCTGGGATCGATAATGAGTTCGATTGCATCTTTTACGTTACGTTTTACTGGTGAGTTTATCCTACTGTCAGCCACGAGAGGTCCCATGTCGGATGTCGGACAATATTTTTGAAAAGCTGGTTGTCCTCAAAGGAAATCAGCATTTGTTATTTTGAAAAATAATTGATGAATGAAGTGGGGAATAGGTTTGAATATAAAGTTTTCTTCACTTTATATTTATTTTATTAGCCTTTTCATAGTTCATAATAATTTACTTATTGTTGCGACTGAATCAATGAAGTGTTCCCATTGAAGTACTTGAAGTACTGAAATACGCAATAAGAATGTATTTTGTATTTTGTATTTGGAATACTAAGTTGTATTTTGTATTTTCGAATTTCTTGGTTTTCCAAAATACGTGTTTTGTATTTTGTATTTCAAAGACATTTCAAGAAGTAGTTTGTATTTGGTATTTCGACTATCTTGGATCGTGTATTTTGTATTTTGTATTTGAATACATTTTTCGAGGTATTTTGCCCAGCCCTGCTCATTTCCATACTGATGCGAAGCCTCATACAAAATATTAACCCATATTTCCAGTTCCATCTCTCTCTGTAATTAAAGTGAACAAGTTCATCTTCATGAAACTCCCGTACACCAGCACCAGATACAGGTGTTCGAAATTGCTCCTTGTTAAAGTTTTCCTTGCCAAAGTACATGGGTCGGCTTTCACGCGCGTCGGCTCCAAAATTATGCGGGCACAGAGGTAAAATGTCGGCTCGGCTCCTCGCACGCCACTGCATTTTCCCAAATTATTCACCTTTAAATTTTCAACAAGTCATCATCCACACCCCACAGCCTTCGTGAGAGGGATACTCAACTCCATAGTCTGCATGCAAATCCGCAAGGTTAGCTCAATGCGCGGTCAGGGCCACCTAGAAGAAAACTCCAAAGTTTCCAGCGAGGTTTCCAGGAAAACCCACCGCAATAGCATGGAGTTTTCAACTTCACGTATGAGTATTTTGAATGATAGCAGCTTTTAAACTGAAACTTAGATAAAAATCTGCTCAATGCTGCTGTGAATAATTGTGAACTCCAAATTATTTACCATTGTTTTTTCTTTGGCTTGAACATTGATGCCTTGTGATGCCAATTAGGAGTCTCCCAATGAACATTTCGGGTCACCTAAAGGGATGTTGGTTTTATAAAAGGTATATTAGGGTTTTCTGAACAACTTGTTGTTATATTAAGAGTTTCAAGAACCCTGAAGTGTTATATACCTTACAGTTTTTTAAAATGGTGACATAAACGTATCTGTTACCATGTTCATGATCACTTCAAGTTTAATTCCTAATAGTTTTATAAAAGTAGATATATAGTTGTCTCCATTTACCACCTTATGTAACTGAGGGTAATCTGGTTTTATAGCGGTGTAACAACACACAACTATAAATCTTCCCAGAGTTACTGTAACCTCAATAAAACAACTCTCATAAATGGTATATAAGTAACCAATTTGAAATCTTCCTAGTGACAAAAGTAAAGGATTAGTGCCGACTAATACTGTTAGAAAACCAAAAGTACCTATAACTTCAATTACAAAACACTGAGTTTTACAGTGGGGTCTTTCTATAATATGTCGAGTGATATGTGGTCGTTTGAAGTCAAAACAAAATGGATGAAAGATCGGGAGAGATTAAGAAAGTGAATTCGCGAATAAAAAATAATTGGAAGAAAGTGAAAGAAGGGGTTCGTTTCATTGTAGAGCGAAACAAAACCTGAATCTCATTCTTACGAGAACATCTCACAATCAACATCTCACAAGTACAATTTTGAACGACATTGCCAGAATTTTCACAAAATTTTGCGTCGCACAGGAAATAATGCAGTTGGCGCGGGAGAAACTCAGTTGCTACTACAGGTTTCATAAAGAGATCAGTTATTACCATTACGACTAGATGTCACCATTATATAACCTTCGGGTATATCACGGTCCTTTGTACTTCTTTTTTTTTTTTTTTTTTTTTTATTAAGAAATTATGTTGCTCAGCCACTTGGACTATTTGCAACCAGTAACAATACAAATCACACTGTAGACATTATACTATACAAGTTCTAGTAATTGGGTGTTTTTCAAATAGGTGACCAGTGTGTCTTCTCTTTCTTCACCATTTGCCAAAACGCTCTGAATGTTATTCTCTGGGAAGGTTCTGAAGATTTCATATTTTTTGCAGTCCAACAGAAGGTGCTTTACATCCACCTGGACTCCGCACACTTCGCACATGGGAGGATCCGTTTTCGCAATGATGAAACTGTGCGTTATGTTTGTGTGGCCTATTCTCAGACGAGTGACTGCTACTTGGGCTCTTTTTTGTAGTGCTGTAGGGATCCAGGCTTCTGTGGTGTTCTTGATTTCACGAAGTTTGCTGTTCTGCAACGTCCATTGATGTTTCCATTCGTCCAATACTAGGGTTTTCATGTATTTTTTGATGTCATCGAGTACCATTTGTCTTTCTTGGGTGGAACCTGGGGATGTTGCTGCGTTCACGGCCTCGCGATCGGCTATCTCGTTCCCCTGGATTCCGACGTGGGAGGGAACCCAGAAAAGAACCACTCGCTTCCCATGGTTTCGAAAGTTGGTAATTTTTTCCTGAATGTTCTGGACTACATAGTTTGCAGGATATATTTGTGTGATGGCATGGATGGCGCTCAACGAGTCAGTGCATACCATGATTGTATGATATACCGTTGATGGAGGGGCGTTGGCTGGTGTTCGAGAGGCCAAGGGATCTCCCTCGGCCTCAGGGACACCAGTTATGTTGGCTGCACTTATGAACGCTTGCAGTATTGCGTATAGTTCGGCATTGTACACACTAGTGTCTTTTGGAAGTTTGAAAGATTTTGGTTGGTTTGTCACTATTACCGCACACCCGACACCACTTTCACTTTTCGAAGCGTCCGTATAGATTACGAGGGAGTTATCGAACTTAGCACTGATTGATCTAAAGGAACCTTGGATTACAGAGGGAGTTATTTCAGATTTAGGATGTTTTGTTAATTCTAATACGGTTTCAGGCGGTTGGAAGTTCCATGGGGGATGATGTAATTTGGGCCTGGGTGTACTTATTGGGAATGATATATTCTGTTCTCGTAAGATGGTGTTAATTTGTTCGTAAAATGGTTTGGCATTACTTTTCATTTTCTCGTATGTTTTCGAAAATCGATCAGAGAAGGTGCATCTATGCGCTGGGTTTTGGATGTTGGTTGATACTCGTGCAGCATATGTGAGGGCTAGTAGTTTTCTTCTGTATGGAAGAGGAGGTTCTCCCGTTATACTATGCAGACTATTCACAGGGCTGGTACGAAAAGCTCCGCAGCATATTCTAAGTGATGTGCTGGCGATGGAATTGATCATCTTCAGTAGTGATTTACTTGCAGAGTTATAGATAAACGATCCGTAGTCGATTTTCGAGCGTACCACGCTTTTATAAACTCGAATTAATGTTGTACTATCGGCACCCCAGGTGTGATTTGCTATGGTCTTCAGTAATCCCAATCCCTGTTGGCAGTCTTTTTTGAGATGATTGAGGTGCTGCGCCCAGGTGAGTTTTTTATCCAACAGCATGCCGAGAAATTTGATGGATTCCGTCTCTGCGATTTTGTTTCCATAAAGGTAGAGCTGAGGAGCATTTAGGGATGGCTTCTTTGAGAATAGTATACATTTTGTTTTAGTGGTTGAAAATTTGTAGCCTATGCTGCTGGTCTGCTTCACCAATGAGTTCACTGCTCGCTGCATCAAGCTCTTCATAGTTTGTAAGTTTTTGCCCTTGACGTAAATTACCAGGTCATCTGCATATAACAAGGATTTGATTGGCGGTGTCAGTTTACTAATGGCGTCATTTATGGCAACCAAGAAAAGTGAGACACTTAGTACTGCTCCCTGAGGTGTCCCATTTTCAAGGGATTTTTCTTGAGAGAAGACGCCGTTGGCGAAAACCCTAAATGTCCTGTTGCTCAGAAAGTTGATAATGAAATGAAGCATATTGCCCTCTATGCCCCAGTTTTGAATTTTATTGACTATGTTATATCTCCACGTCATATCATACGCCTTCTCCAGATCGAAGAAGACGGACAGAACATACTGTTTGCTGGCGAAGGACTCCAGAATCTCTGATTGTAAGACAACCAAATTATCTGCGGTGGATCTTTCTTTTCTGAAACCGGATTGTTCTGCAGTTAGAAGGTTATTTCGTTCCAAATACCAGGTGAGTCGATTATTCGTCATTCTTTCCATTAGTTTACTCATCGTACAGGTTAGGGAGATCGGACGGTACGAATCCATAGCAGAAGTCGGTTTGTTGGGCTTGCAGATTGGGATTATTATGGCCGTTGACCATATCTTTGGAAACTGGTGTGTGATCCATAGATCATTTAGTAAGTTCAGTAGGCAGAGCTTTGCTTCGTTGGAAATTCTGCAGAGAAATATGAATGGAATGTTGTCTGGTCCGGGTGAAGAATTCTTTGATGCTGCTAAGGCGTTTTCGAGTTCGTCTCTTTGGGGCAATATGGGGTTGATTTCTTGCGATATTTTAGTTGTAAGAAAGGTGTGGTCATAGTTGAGATTACTGGACTGTGTTTCATAATGTGTTGCCAGGTTTTCTGCGACGTCTTCAGGTGTATTTATTGATCTTCCATTCAGATTTATCACGGGGATGTTATATTGGGTGTTTATACCTTTGATGCTTTTGATCTTCTTCCACACTTCAGATGATGGAGTGTTGCTATCCATAGATGATACATATTTTTCCCAGGACTCTTTTTTGCTTCGCCGTAGTATAAATCGAGCTTTTGCTCTCAGTCTTTTGAATTCAAGCAGATTGTCTAGACTTATTTGGTGTTTCCATTTATTATACGCTTTCTTCTTTTCTTTTATTATCTGCTCACACTCTGAGTTCCACCAAGGGACCCTCCGTTGTTTTATACTAGGTGTCGTTTTACCTATTGCCCATTCAGCTGCTTCGGTGAGAATGTCCGAGAAATTATTAATGGCTTCGACTGGATTTTGAGGTGATTTGGGAATAATATTGATTTTGTTGTCAACTATACCCGCAAATAGCTCCCAGTTGGCCTTGTCTAGTTTCCATTTTGGTCGTCTTGTTATTGTGGGTTGGCCTGCTTTCGTATCTCTTAGATATATTCCGAAGTGGTCACTACCGTGTAAATCTTCATCTATTTCCCAAGCCAGGTCAGGTGCTAAAGTTGGATCGCATAGGGTGATGTCAATTGCTGAATAATTTCCATTATAAGAATTAAATCTTGTTTTCCGTCCATCATTCATCACGACTAGATTCTCCAAGTCAATAAATTTTTCAAAAATCAGTCCCTTCCGATCGCTGTGTTCAGATCCCCAAATTATATTGTATGAGTTAATGTCACCGAGGATGATGCGGGGAGATGGAAGCTGTCTAGCGAGGTCTCGGAGCTCTTGGAGGTCGAATACTCTGTTTGGTGGGATATACAGATTACAAACAGTGATGGTCTTTGTATTGTATTCCACCGTTACTGCTACGGCTTCTAGATTTGTCGTCAGTGGAATTTCTCTTGAGCTATAGTTGTTTTTGATGTATGTAGCAACACCTCCACTTGCTCTGGCAACTTCTATTCGATTTTTGTAAAAAGCTGTGTAGCCTTTTATTTGGTGGTGTTTGTTGTCCTTGAAATTTGTTTCTTGAACGCATATAAGTTCTGGTGAATTTTCACGTATGGTTATGTTTAGATCTGTTATATTGTTGTAGAGTCCATTGATGTTCCACTGCAGGATAAAAGAGGTAGCCATGAGTCTGAATCTAAAACGTGCTGGAGGACTGTGAACAGTCCGACTCACTTTCCGACGCCGCTTTCTCTCCATAAAACTGTCTGTATATTTTGTTTTTTAGTCTGGTACATCTAGACTTCATTCCTCGATTAGTTAGGTGTGAATGTACAAATTTTAGCATATCGAGCAGTCCTTCGATGTCTTCTGTATATTCTTTGGCGATACTTAGAGGGTCTGTTGATCCTTGAGTGTTTTCAAAGAAAGTTACAATTTCGTCGTAGTTGAGGGGAAACTTTTTGGTGGAGTTGTCAATTACAGATTTGGCAGGTTTCAGTTGTTCATCCAGGGGCTGTAGGTTTTCTTGTGATGCCGTCTTATTTAATTTGTCTCCTTTTTCCATGTTGGTCTGGTTGAGGGTTGGTTTCTGTTCTGTTTTTTGCGTTTTTGGTTTTTTTGGGTTTTTCTTTAGTTGGATTGCTTGTTTTGGCATGGGAAATACTGTTGCATTGTCTGGAGGTTCAATGGTGGGTGATGGAGATTCAGCAATTCTTTTTTTAGGGTTTCCTGGTTCTATGGGGGTTAGGGGTGTATCATTATTGTCATAGGCCTCCAGGGCTTCAGTCTCTTCGAGGATGTTAGCGGTTGTGGTTGTGGACTCCAAAGTATCCATTTCTTCTGAGGTTCTGTTTGTTTTAGGGCAAGACGCTGCTTTATGTCCATTTTCCTTACAATTAAAGCAGGATAGTTCATCATATGTGAGGAATATGCGGAAGGTTTCTTCATCTTGTTCAACTAGTATAGATGACGGAAGTTCAATATTTTCATCAGGTTGAACGTACATTTGCCTTCTGAAACTCAGTACATGACTGTAGTCGTCACCCATGTATCCAGCTCGCAAAGTTGTGATCGAAGAAACGGGTTTGAATCCCATTGTTTTGATTCCTGCTTCCAATAATGAGTTTGGCAGTGAGAAACATACATTTGAGAAGATGATTCGACGAGCTTGGGATTTTAACCGTCTTATTGGAATTCGTTCGCCATTGATCGGAATTGTCTTGTGGTTTTCTACAAGTTCATCAACTAGTTTGACGCTTGAGAGAAAAATACATATGCGATTTTTCGATATTCTGGACGCTGCTAAAATGTTTTTTGGGCCAATGATATTGCCTATTGGGAATATGTATTCAGGTAATCTCAGGTTTTCATTTTCCAAAATATCCATAACGATTGCTTGATCTCTTTTGGGTTGCGATACGGATTTTGTTATGTTAGCGTAGCTTAAATTTGGAGTTCCATTGGATGGGTTTTGTTGAGATGATGACATTTTTGCAGAATGTTGTGGATCCCTGTTGTCAGAAATCCTCTGGATTCGAAAATGTTACTATATTTTATGGAGTCCAGAACGAAGCATGGTTTTATTTTGTAATTAGGTAGGTACCTACCTATGTTGTTGTTTTTCTCTTATCGCACAGCTGAGCTGCGGATAGAGAAAAAAGGTAGGTATAGATAACGCTGTGTTATATTTCGGACGAGGATTGTGGACCAAAGTTTATTAGTTTCGGGGTTTTAACCATATGTGCGGAGGTTAAGTGTATCAATTAGGGATAACTGAGGAAATCTATCACCTGACTGCACAGTTTTCCGCCGGTAAGTCGTCCTAAAAACACGATTATTTGTTCACTTTAGAGGAGCGCATGCTACTTCCACAACTGTCACGATCGACCGTGCACTACCCCTTTGTACTTCTGCTATAAAACTTAAAGGCATCAAACTGTTACTATTACGATTAGATGCTACCACTTATAATCTTCGGGTATATTGCGGTCATTTGTACTTCTCCTATATAACCTGAAGGCATATACTGGTGTCAATGCTTCCTTGAATGTTTGTTATGGGTATAATAAGTCTAAAATTTGCGATACATGTGATATAATTGTTATTTAAGAGTGATAGCTGACGACTTGTAATTTCGGCCATATTTGTTTGTTCAAATAATGGAGCTTGTTTGAAACATTTCGTAAAAATGCATATTTTGATTGAAGAAATCATAGAAAATTCATTTATTCTTGGAAAGAGGTCTGAATATCGAATGTCATTCAAGGAAAACAAAAAAAAAACAAATTTGTCAATGATAATGTTTACTATTTTCTATGAAAAAGTATCAAAACCTAATTATATTTGGAGCGCGTGATTTTTATCGAGGTAGGTCAGAAAATTACTCGATATATTGTACTTCCCAGGTGTTATTCGCGAGTCTACTGGCAAAAAATTGGTCATTACCATCATAATAGTAGATGAAAAGATTTGTAATAATCAGGATTCATGACTTGTCTCAGCAAAAATCTTATGCCGGATTGAAAGGAAGACAACATTATGAATAAATATTGCGAGCAAGAGAGAGGCATAGTTTTTTTGTGAAGTAGCTCAGTCACGTAGTTATATAAACATGATAACAACTTCTATAAACTAAGTTTATGATCACTACTAGTAAGTGATAATACTATATCATCACCTATAGTGATCACAAATAACTTGTGCAGAGTTATATAAGAGGTTTTATAAGAGGTTTGTAAGATACGCTGATTACAATAATATAACCATGACTATAAAACTAACGGGTACTTCTGATACGTGACGGTAACCTTTATAGGGTTCTCCACTTTGGATATATAGATGGTTTGTAAAAGTTATGTAGGAGTAACGAACGCAAACTAATATAACCTATAGTTTCATAAACTAGTGAAGAAAATGTAATGATCACCTTAATATAACCAAAAATGTTCATTGGGCTGCTATGTCGATTTGTGTCTATTGTTCTTGAGCGAAGTCAGCCACTTGTATGAGGTCTAGAAGTAGATATGCTGTTTTGCCCTCGGTTTTGCCTTTGAGAGTGGACGTTCATTCTTTCTATGCTAGTCCGTGATACAAGATACAAAGCATGCATGCTGTGGCTTTAGATCTGTTTCCGGTATAAGTTGAAGAATTTTTGGGATACCAAGCAAGACTTCCAGTAGATTTGGCAGTTACAGGAACAATCCAAAATTATTGACGATGATTAAAGGAACACTCCGTGCCATTTGCTGTGTCTATCCTTCCAGTACCTACCGGCAGTCGCTCTTCCATCAATTTTGCAGTAGGTGCAGTCGCTTTCAAACCGAACCTGGATCGGGAAATATCGCAGAAATTGAATTAACAAATTTTTGTGCACATAACTCTTTTTTTTTCACGCTTGGGCTTCCAGTACCTACCTTTCTGCTCTTGTGACCTCAATCCTGAATTTAAAGAAATAAACTGACGCTTTCCATACCTGCAAACTGATTTGGGATTGTGTGCTTTGATTTTGGTATAAAGACGACGTGCATGTTCTTGTTCCCAGTTCCCACTACAATTTTTCACATCTTTTTGGTTCTTTTCACATTCTATTCCACCGTGTTAACTTTAAAGAAGACCGAGAAGACTACGATTTCTCAGATAACGCTTCATTGTTGGAAAAAGGCTTTCTTGAACTGTCTACAGACTTATGACAATCTCAAAGAACAACGATCGATGTTTACCTCAACCCTTGTTTTCACTTTTTCAGGTAAGGCGATAGTAGCCAATAGGTTTTTGTATCAATGGAAAAATGACTACTACCTCCTAGACCTTCAGAGCTTTTTGCGAAGACTACATACATGACGCATGTTTTTCTAAATTCGATGATATAATTGCTTGGTTGCGTTATGCAGGTGGAGTGATTGTTTCATGTCTGTTATTATTGTGAAAATAATAATCAGACTAGGGTGATCAATCCTCGGATCAATCAGTGCTGTAATAGTTCCCATTTCAGGACTGCGGAACCTTGAATTTCTAAGGGAATGGCTCATCTTATATCCCACTCCACATCACAATTTTTTGCTTATTCACTTTTAAATGAGCGAATTCATCGTCACGATACTCCAACCACATACAGGTGTTCAAATCTTCCTCACAAAGTTTCGGGGGGTTGGCCTTTACGCCCGGTCGTGCAGGCATACAGTAAGTATGCCGTATGCCGGCTCCTGGCAAGCCCTGCGATTTTCCTAAATTCCACAATTAAATGTTCACTGAGCTGCTTGTCAACATCAATTTTTGAAGAATGATACTCACAATCTGTATACAAATCCTCATGTTAGCTCGATGCGGCCAGGGCTCCGAAAAAGAAGAAGACACCACCAGAATTTCCCGGAAAACCAACCATCGTGCACACTTGAATTTCTACCGGAAAAAACAAATCAAACACACAGAACTCCGTCACATTTCACCACATCTCTTTAGTTACTGGGATATTTTCACTTTCCGCAAAAATTACACCAAGATTTTTTTTGTGGGTCGGGGCCTTTATTTAGTAGTAGTAGTAGTAGGCCAAACCCACAAGCACATTTCGGCCGTGTCTGTCTCGGAATTTTCGCGCAACCCCGGGCGATATTCACCACTCGGAGGATTCCCAGGAGCTGGTCCGGGGAGTTTCCGGCCCGATGCGCTATTGTTTCATAGAAGAACGTCCCAGCAGCAGGACCAGGAGCAGGCGACGTTCATGCACGTTCCGTCATGGGACTCTGTGGAAGGAATTTCCGCGACGCGCATGCTTTTCCCCGAGACGGCCCTGCGAGAACTGAAAAGAAAATCCAGTCGCGATTTTCGCGGCCGCCATATTGGACCTGCGTCGTTACATTGTTACGTCACAATCAATATAGAGGCTGAACCTGAGGTGACACAAACACTAAAAAGGCGATCGATTATTTTTCGTTTTGCGCTTTTTTTTCATTATTTATGATCCTCCAGGACACACCACTTCACTCCAGTATGTGCCATGTGGCCCTTCTGATCAACTGCCGATAATAATTGGGTTAGAGGGTGAAGTGGCGATGTGACGTCACGCGACGCTGGGAAAGCCGCCGGGGTGCGAGACAGAAGGGCCCCCCATCATGTTTCCAGTTTTGTCATGAATGAACGTTGTGCGTAGGCGGAGAGGGCTTTCAACCTTCCATTTATACAGGATGAGTCTTCCGTCGCCCACTCTTTGAATAATTATAGTTCCTATTTGTGCTTATCTCCTCCAGTGCCTTCACATTCATTAACACTGAAGTGAAGTTGCGGTGAACAATGCAAGCTCCGCAAAAAGAAACGCTTGCAAATAAACAGTATTCAGCCAAAAGTTTCTAATGTAAGAATATCACATTTAGTTCGGTTGTGGGACCCCTGACTTCAGTTTCAAGGTCGAAAACATTTAATCCAGCAAGCTCGTTTGCCATAGATGTAAAAACACCAGAGAAAAACGAGCAAACTACAACTTTGAGTTGTAGGTGTACTGAGTATGGGTGATTTTGACCCCAAAGCCGCTTTGAAGACAATTCCGCAGGTGAATGAGTGGGCTTTTCCATCCGAATGACTTTGATCTTTGGAACAAGAAAATTTCGTTCGCAATGATCTCGTTCAAAATCAAAATATTTTGAGCATCATAATAAATAAGTACCTAGGTAAGTGTAACGTGCAGAAACACATCCTTATGGGGAGTTTGAGATTTTATTGAACGTACGACGTAACGCAACGTAGAACGTGAAAACTCCGAGAAAAACTCCCCTGTAACTAAGTAATTGCAGATAGAAAACTCGCTAATTTTTACGTTGAAAGTTACGTTACGTTGTACGTACGTGTGAACGCAAACTCCTCAATAATGGGGAGTTTGCGTGCACACGTCCGTACGACGTAACGTAACTTCCAACGTGAAAATAGACGAGTTTGTTATTTGTAATTCTTTAGTTACAGGGGTGTTTTCACGTTCTACGTTGCATTACGTCGTACGTTGCGTGAAATCGCAAACTCCCTAATATTCGGGAGTTTGCGTGCATACGTACGTGAGACATAACGTAACTTTCAACGTGATAATTGGCGAGTTTGTTATTTGCAATTCATTTTCAGCAAAATTTGCTTTTTTTGCAAATTTTCGCCGTGTGCTAAAAAGGTTTGGTGTCTCAAAAATCACTTGATGGTCTATAACGGTAGACACCTTCTATAATTCACTACTTACCTATATTAATTTTAAAGAAATACAAACAATGGCATCATTTATGTTCAACTAGGTACAACTATAATATAATCCCTCGATCATCGTCTAAGCTTTATCAGATATGTGCTGAAAGCCAGGAGTCCCACTATCCAAATGATTTCTATCAGGAAAGCGTCAATAATCTCTCCATTCTCGATTGTCCACGCTCTCTTGACGATGTACCGCAAAGAATCCATGGGCAGTGTGAAGGGTAAACTTTTTGCGATCCATTGAAGCCAAACTGGCATCCCTTGCCAAGGCCACATCAGTCCTGGAAGGAGTCATTGATAAATTTTCATCAAAAATAATAGACACCTTCACTTACCGCACGTTAAGATCATGCCATAGAAGAATCCCGATGCAATTACCATGCATGTTATAAAATCGTTGCTAATGACCGAAATCCAGAGACCTTCAAGAACATTAGTTGTGGGTGAAAAAAAAAACAAGCTATCACCAACTTACCAAAATTCAGTCCACAGATTCCTTGCAAGTAAACCAAGAAGAACATGAGCACCATGCTTCCAACGTACTTGATGCCAAACGCACCGAAGGTCATTGCCAACACTTCGACGGTGTATAAGATCACTATGAGGGATTGGAAGGAAAAGTGGGACAGGACGATTTCCAGCGAGGTCACTCCGGCTATCACAGCTCTATCCCAGACTCCATCTTGCCGTTCGTTGATAATTATTACGCCCGTTAGAAGAGTTCCGCCGAAAAACATGACCCTAAAAATTATTTGGTGGATGTAACAATGTTTACATCCAATTCGCGTTGTAAATCAGTAATTTCACTATTTGAATTGATCGTGCGATCTTGAGAGATGAAATATTTGATTAGGTCAAGTTTCCTTCAACACATGCTTTACTGGACTTCCAGAAAAATAAGTTGCGGCCATCGCATCCCTTCAAGTAAGAGCGCAGTAAATTCAAAAAGTGACATCACTGAATTTACAACGTGGATAAGATTTAACGTTAGGTGCTTTCATAATATCGAAAGTGTAAAGCTAATCTTACGTCATTATTATACCAGGGGCCATGAAATCAGTGGCTGTGTCGTCAATGGCGCCGTTGATGATATTCAGATTGACAAGACCCACCGATTTTGGGTCTTCTTGGCAGTCCTTGGCCAAGTCTCTTTGGAACTCAAAGAACAAAAACTGTAACCTGAACTTGATGCTTTCGCCTATTTGTCTATCTGGAAAAAGGCGTTATTATAATATAAAAAACCCTCGAAAAAAACCTTTTCAGACATTTTCGCTATTTGAAGGTACTGATACTATACTATTCCTTGTAGCCCAGGCGCTAGGGAGCAAAAATCAGCTCAATAAGGAAATATTTGTTTCCTGGCTGGGAACTAGCTTAAAACGATCTGTGTGGCTTAGATTTTGACATACTAATTTCCCCTCCTTTCGGAAATGTCGGCGTCATGTCACCCATCATCAACAAGAAGTGCACCAGCGTGGTTTTTGCCGAATATCTTGATTTTGGGCCATCTGACAGCAAAAGATGTGAAAAGTCATTTTAAAACCAATGAAATTCCCCACAAAATAGTTTTTAAATTAACTTTCTGCAACCTATGATCTTTGAGATAGAGCTTCTGGATGCGAGAGGCATTGTCGTAAAAGCTCCATGGCCACTTGACTCGAAAAACTAAAATGTCGATGTGACACAAAAAATTCAAAATGAGATTTCTTGAGAGTCCTTCATGCTATAGTTGCGGTGATGGTCCTTAACTCTTCCTCTTGAACCGTAGATTACAAATATAGAAAAGTCAAAAACGTCACATTGTACATATACAGGGTGTACTGAGGGAATCAAATCAGATCAGAGAAATTTCACATTTTTCTTCGATTTAGCCTATATGCGACATTCTAAGCACCTATCACGAGTCCAATGTCAATATGCATTTGCTCTGTAAGCTTCACTTAATACACTAAAGAAGTATGTAAAGTATATTATAATACCAAGGGACCAAAGTGAATTTTTATTTTGGGGATTTGGACCCAAAGGACCCTCGAGCAACAAACTTCACCCAAGGGATAAAAAATTCACTTTGGTTCCTTGGTATATAATATACTGTTACATACATTCCTTGCTACTGTAAATTTTGATGATTTCAGAGGGCCTTCAAAACATTTTACAGGAAATCTGTGAGCTGACCACTACCTAAGTGTATCAAGTGAAGCTTACTGAGCAATGCATATTGATATTGGACTCGTGATAAGTGTTTAGAGTTTCGCATAGGCTAAATCGAAGAAATATGTCAAAATTCTTTGATCTGATTTGATTCCCTTAGTACACCCTGTATATGTACAATGTGACCTTTTTAACTTTTCAATGCTCGTAATCTACGGTTCAAAAGGAAGAGTTTAAGACCATCACCGCAACTATAGCATAAAGGATTCTCGAGTAATCTAATTTTGAAAATTTTTTGTCACATCGACATTTCAGTTTTTCGAGTCAAGTGGCCATGGAGCTTTCACGACAATGACTCTTGCTTCCAGAAGCTCTATCTCGCAGATCTCGCATAGGTCGCAGAAAATTGATTTAAAATCCAAACTATAGGGAATTTTATAGGCTTCAAAATGACTCCTTGCATCTTTTGCTGTCAGATGACCCAAAATTAAGATATTCGGCAAAACCCACGCTGGTGCACTTCTTGTTGACGATGGCGACATGACGCCGACATTTCCGAAAGGGGGGAAACTAGTATGTCAAAACCTAAGCTACACAGATCGTTTAAAGCTAGTTTCCAGCCAGTAAACAATTATTTCCTCATTGTTTTCCCTGGCGCCTGGGCTATTGTTTTCTTTTTTTAACCTTTAAGTACAATGTAATGACCCACTTTGGATCGTTGCAAGGCATTGATTTCTCAAGGTCTAAACGTTGTTTATGAGCAGTAGGTGGGAAAGTACAATAATTTCTGAGTATTGTATACTCACTAGACATATCGAGCCAAACTTTGATTTGGCTAACATCCAAATATGCTTGGTTAACGTCTCGACCATCTTCTCGTCTAGCTTCGTAAGCCTGTGTAAAATTCGCATCTATCTGAATGACTCCAATAATCTCTCCATGTCTGATATCGTCATAAGCTTGATCTAAATTTGTATACGGTACGACATCTATCATCGGATCCTTGAGATACGTTGCAAATCTGCAACTCAAGTTTTCCAACTGACAACGGTAGGTTTCAGGATTCAAAACTGCTTTTGTCCCCATAGATGCTGTGCAGTTGGACTCGTCGTTGACCATAGCTATTTTTATATCTTTGACATCAGCACCAACAGACGCCAAGAAGGCTGTTATCACAAACAATGGGAAGAGTAACAGAAATGTGGAATTCAGGTAGTTCCTGTAGAACTGCTTCCAGTTCTTGCCCATCAGAGCACGCATCCGTTTTATGTTCACATATGATCCAACGAGCGATTTTGTTTTGGTCTCACTCCTTTGCCCTTGAATAAGGATCTAAAAAATTATACTTTAATGAACTGGTGATTTGTTGGTAATACTGGGACTAACATCACTGACGGTTCCAATTGAGCACGTGCTTGCTCGTAAATTGTTTGGGGTCAATTCCAATCCACCGCTTTCTTGTCTTTGACTAAGTATTAGAAATACATCTTCGAGGTAGTCCGTCTGGAAATGGTTCAATAGTACCATTGGCGGTTCTTCAGCTAAGAGCCGTCCATTTCGCATTATACCAATCTAAAATAAACTTAATAATTAATATCACCCGTTCACGTTGCAAATGCAAAACTAGCCCTTTTTAGATCGAAAATAAAATGACAAACTTGAGGACAAATTGGAGCGCTTGGAGCTGCTTCCACAGCTAATGGCCGCCGCCATCTAGTTGCTGTTGCAGGTGCCATCAGCCGTAGCCTCCCATCTTACCATTTTATTTCACCTCAAACAGTCCTAGTTCTGTATTCAAAAGATAAATGGGATATATCTGGTGATCAAATGAATTCATAATTTAGGCAGGGTGGCCTGATCAAGAATTGGATTGATCCTCGGTTTGATCATGCGATAGTTTTGCGAAAGAAAATTAATACAGTACCACATCAGCTTGTCGAGCTTCGTCGATGTAATGCGTCGTTATGATCACAGCCATGTTTTCTTCTTTTGAAAGTTTCATTAGAAATACCCAAATTCTGAAAAGATCTAACATTACAACTGCTCTAGTTTTTCGTCGTTGTTCTTGATTACTTCTCTCGGAGAACTGGGTCCATGCCAACTGTGGGTTCGTCCAAGATTAATAGTTCTGGCATGTGGACTAGAGTGGCGGCAAAGGACACGCGACGTTGCTGACCTCCACTGCAGTGCATCACGTATCTAGAATTCAGAGTTGGAGACTTCAGTCTATGATGTTGTTTTAGAGTAGGCATATTTACTGGTCAGGCGGTGGTAGATCCAGGACTTGCTCCAATATGCCGTACCTTTGAGCTATTAATTTTTCAGGCATGTTCATGATTCTTCCGAAGTAGTAAATGGTATCTTGGACTGTCAACCAACCAACCAGCCCCAATTCCTGTAAGAAGTTTTGAGTTCCTTGAATTTTTCGAGTACGATTACAGACTTTTGGTTTGAAGAGAATTCTGTGAATAAGACCTTGTCCGCTCCCACCCCTACGCGGTGCACTAATTGTAGGTACTTCGTCTTTTGGTGCATACAGAACAATTCAGCACAGTTTATTAACCATCGAAAAGAATAGATCACATGTCAAAGTAAGTAATGTTTTGTTAGGAAAAAGACAGTAAAGTTGTGTCTGAGTTCAAAGAAATCACTTACTACTTGTAATAACAGAAAATAGGAATGTCTTCGCGTTTTACGATATTGAGACGCTTTTACAGCATTTTCAGTTTGATTTGCATGTTTGTACTACTTATATTCACACGCGTTTGCCCGCTAAACGTCTGTGCCTATACTTAATCATGAAAGTGGTTTTCGAACGACTTTCAGGCAGGCTGAAGTCATGAAAAATTTATTTAGATAGGTACCTATAGACGGACTGGAAGAAACCTTCTAGCTACAATATCTTTCTTCAAACGTAACACCAACTCAAAAGAATGGATAATAATTATTGTACGAGACTCAAGTATGTTCCAAATTTCATCAAAATTGGTTCATTTACGAAACAAATTAATATAGCGGGCCAAAATGGCAGCGAATTGTGATATTGACTTTAAAACCATAAATTGTTTTACAAAACAAACGTGCATTCCAAGTTTCATCAAGATCTGTTCGCTTTCGAAAAATTGCAATATGGTGGTCAGCTGGGCCTGCGATTCTCGAATATGTCTAAATTATTTAGTACACATTAATCATGCCACAAGTAGACCGATTGCCTTGTTTTCCCACCTGATTTAGCATAGTAAATCATTCAGACCAATTAGAGAATCGCAGCCCAGGCCAAAATGGCGACAAATTGCGAAATTGACTTGACAATCATCAATTGGCAATGAGAGACGAAAGTTTGCTCAAATTTCATCACAATTGGTTCACTTGGATATTTCAATAAAGTTCAACATGACGGGCCAAGATGGCGGCCAATCGTGAATCCGACCTTAAAAATAACAATTTCTTATACGAGACACGACTTTGTTTCCAGTCAGAATCGGTTAACATTGATCGGAAAGATCAATATGTCGGACCCAGATGGTGAACATTTGGGTAAACCGATTATGATCATAATATTCGTCGCTATGTTTCAGGTTTTTTTTGTCACTGATGGTATTTACCCATACGGTGAACACCTCGGTGAACACCACTTTTGTTTCTGTTTCCTGATTTTAATTTGTATTTCAGTTGTTTTATGAAAAGTAGTGTGACATTTCATACAGGGTGTTCATTTGAAAAGTTGTCACCCCTGATTTCTCGCCGCCATTTTAACAGGAAAACGCCAGAACAGGTCGATTTTTATTTCGAGGGGGACATCTAGGACACATACTGCCAAATTTTCATTTTCAACCCATTCCCCCCCACCCCAACTTTTTCCAAAATTTCAAATAGCATTTCGTATCTTGTGATACATCAAATTGAAGACAATACAATTCTCTTTCCGTCTCAACCATACATAATATTTCTATTTTTAAATCACCCCCCTTGTGAAAACCCTCTCTTTGTTAATGAGAGGAAAAATGTTCAACAACAATACCATAAGAAGGATCTATTTTGTCGACAAAATTGAATTTCTCGATAACTGGTCGCTAGGCATTTTTCGAAAACCAGCTGCCACAGAAAAAAACGACGAGTGCACAGCACGAGTCGTTTTTCTGTGACAGCTGGTTTGAGAGAAATGCCAAGACCAGTTTGAGAGAATAAATTCAATTTTGTAGACATAAATGGATTCTTCGAATGGTATTTAATGGACTATTTTTTTTAAACGTTTATTTCAAATCACTTGTTATAATTATCAAAGGTACAGTTGTTGTTATTCAAAGATTTGAAAAGGCTTCGGCCAGAGTACAACGACGCTGCTTCTATGAGAATGGTTGGTTATTTTCATTTCAGTCAATCCAATTTTTCCGCACTGGCTTTTGCATGTCCATTTGCTTTTCTGTCCCAAGCGCTGCATTTTTATAACAACACGCATGTTATAATGCCCAATCTCTCAAAATATCGGCAATCTGCGGCACTGTTTTGTATCTCCGACAAATCATAGTCCCATTCCGCGTGTTTTTCGTGTTTTTCGGGACGATCAGTCTCTCCTTATTCGAACATGGCAAATTCGCCACTCATCATTAGGAACTGTTTTGTATTTTCTACTCACAAACACTGACAGACAATCAAGCAATAATTATTAAATTTCCCAATTTGACATTCACGTTATCGTTGTTATGGTGAGTGTATCAACAGCCAGTTTTGTCACCCTGCAGAGGTTTATTCAGTAGCAGCAGAAGTTTTGTCGCCCCACCATTAATTTGCCGTTGCAAAACTGTTGACATTGGTTGTAATGGTAACACGTGGTACTAAATACAGCGTCGCTATTGGTTTAAAACGTCAAAAAAAAATAGTCCCCTATAAACTTCCGATTATTGAGAAATAGACATATTGAGATTCAGCAGAAACAGATCGATTCTTATTTCAATGGGGTCATCTAAGACGCGTATGTCCAAATTTTCATCTTCAACCCCTCCGCCTACCTTACTTCAAAAGGATGGTGGTTTAAAACAGTTAGAACTATGTTTGACGGAAAGAGAATTCTGTTGCTTTCAATTTGATGTTTCACAAGATAGGTAATGTCAGTGGCGTACCAACGGGGGGGGGGGGGCGGAGGGGGCGGTCCGCACCGGGTACCAACAGTAAGGGTGTCCTCGGTGCAAAATGAGTCTACAAAACTGGGACGCAAGGCCTTGGAAGGTGCAAAACAAGCTGGTGAAGACCCGTCTTGCGAAAAAATTTGGCTGCGGCGCTTTTTTCTCGCGTTACTCAATATTGGTAGTGTTTTCCGCGTTGTCGAGAAATCGTTTTTCTATGTCCAAAAATACCATGTCACCAATTGGACGCGATTTTTCGATCCTAAAAATGTAAGGGCGCAAAACTGCCTAATTCGGCACAGGAGGTGTCACTAGCACTACACTGTCTCCAGCTCATTCTCTAGGGAGGTTCGGGGGCAGGGGTATCACAGGATAGTCCGCCCCGGGTGCCAAATACGCTAGGTACGCCACTGGGTAATGTTATTTCAAATTTCAAAGAAGGGTAGAGTGGGAGCGAAGGGCTTGAAGATGAAAATTTGACCGTATTCGGCCGTTTTTTTTTATTCTGAAAATTTTTGGATTTACGATTTTTTCAAGATTTTCATTTATGGCGTGCATTCTTTTACAAAAAAATTCATAACTTTGGAGTCCACATTCCGATTTTGACGATTCTTGTTTTGATTCAATGTGAAAAGTGTGACAATTTTGGACATTGTGAATGTCATTTGGTAGATAGTGAAAAAAATCGTCAACATTCCGTCAAAATCAGAATGTGGACTCCAAATTTATGAATTTTTTTGTAACAGGATGCACGCCATAAATGAAAATCTTGAAAAAATCGTTATTCCAAAAATTAAAAGAAAAAACGCCGAATACGGGTCAATTCATTGTCAATTTTCTACAACATATCAAAAATTCGTCATGATCCGACAACATGGTTGCAAAAAGTGATCGTTTTGGCGTGGAATGGCTCTACAAAGTGTGAGTTTTAATTTTCTGTCCTGTACAGTCGATTCATAAAACTGTGCATGTGATGAAATTGATTTAACGTCATTATTTGAAAAAAGAAGTCCAAAATTTCCTTTTCCAATGTTTGTCATGAGTTGATCAACTACGCAATATCGCACTCCAAAATTGTGTCCACTTTCAAACATGACAGCATTTGAACAGTTTGAACTGCTCGCTAGCCCAGTTTTTCAGCTATCAGTCTGTATGCATGAAAAATATAAGATACTTCACAAAGTAATTCCTAAATCAGTGTGTTAGCAAAATTTCTAAACTGTCGAAAGGGTCCAATTTAAGAAGAAAAAAATGCTCCTGAATTTTAGCTCCAAAGACATGAAGATGCAATCAACATTTTGGTATGTTGTATCTTAGCAGTTTGAAGAATGTGACATTCGAGGTGACATTTTTATAACTTCAATGAGAGATTATAGGCTTGTAACAGAACCGGAAATGGTTTTTGTCTGGATTGATTTGATGAAGATAAAAAACATTGATTTTACCCTGTACTTAAGAATATCAGCGGCTATAGAGGGGTACATTTTTCACATGTTTAAAAGAAGACTGTGAAAGGTGGCTGAATAATGAAAGAGACGAATTTTCTCAGATTCAAAAGAACAAATTCCTTGTTTTTGTAGGGGATTTTATCAACAGTAATATCACAAGTGTTAAGATTTTCACGATAATCTTGGACAGGCGATTGCGAGTGCTGGTTGTAGCCGACTCCGTAGGAGGAGGGCATTTATCTAGAAACAACCAGCCCGAGGGAAACGCTTGGCCAAAATTATCTAGGAAAATCTCGAGGTTTCGAGCACGAGTGATATTTTGATGATTATTACAGAGAAGAAGTCCGAAGTGACAGCTGCCATATTTTGTTGTTTACATCTATTTTATTCCGTTGCCGATGACAGTGGGATTTAGATAAGTGAATATTACCTTCGTAGGACTAATAATCAAAGGCGTTATATATAATAGTCAACAGTAATATCACAAGTGCTTTGATTTTCACGTTAATTTTGGACAGGCGATCGCGAGTGCTGGTTGAAGCGATAAATGCCCGACTCCGTAGGAGGAGGGAATTTATCTAGGGACAACCAGCCCGAGGGAAACGCCTGGCCAAAATCATCTGGGAAAATCTCGAGCACTAGTGATATTTTGTATTTTGGTAATTACTACAAAAAAAAAGTCCGAAGTGACAGCTGTCAGATTTTGTTCTTTACATCCATTTTATTCCGTTCATATTGACAGTGGGATTTAGATAAGTGAATATTATCTTTGTAGGTCTATTAATCAAGTGTGTAATAATCATCGGAATAAATATCTTTGAACATTAATTTTGTAATTTTCACCCTGTATACTAAATAGTACGCGTCATAGAGATGTATGCTTTTGACATGTTGAACGGGTGAGAATGAGCTAATCATTTAGCAACAAAACTGTTCCAGAACTACTTTCTTCAAGCAAAGGATAATTTTTTTTACTATTTCAAGTGTACTGCGGTATTTAAAAAGGCCATATTTTGAATTTGATGTTTAACTTTTTGTTCTGACATCGTGATGGAACTTCACCGGGGAAGTAGAGCAGCAGCAATTTGAAAAGATTTCATTCATCATGTGGGGAAAGTCACTGCAACCACCGAAACCGGCTTAAACCGAAAAAGCATTTTGTATGTGGAAGTTGATTCTAATATACCTACGTGAATTCAGCCTCCACCGCATGTGGCGCACCCTTAGTCACCACTGTGACAGGTTGTCATTGAAAAGATTAAAACACTTGAACCATCTCTTCTTGATTTTCCACCGCATAAAACACAGTAAAGTGAAATCAGAAACTCAGTAACACCTACAAAATATACTAAATACTAGATAATAATAGATACTAAACTCTCGTCCTAAAATGAAGTCTGATGAGTGTCACGATACTATTTTCATACTAGAGCACGACAGACTAGGTTGCTAGGAGGTTTCTGAATTTGTCATTTCTATTTAGTATATTTCTAGCATGAAAATAGTACGGAATCGGAAATAGTATCAGGCTTAAATTCAAAGAGCGTTCCAGATTTGGGCCAACCGAGGGGCCAACTTTGAAGGAACCCTTGATTTTGGTTTGTTTCTCTTGAGCGACTTGTGAGCTCTTGATCTTTTTACCTGATGTTTCAGCTCCAACATAGCCTCAAATTTTTTGAAACGAGGAAAAAGTTATCGTTAGAAAACCAAAAAGATTTTTTTGATATCACTCTATAAATTAACGATATACCTAAGTGAAAAATTTGAAACCTTTGTTGAGGTAATAAGATCGTGGTGTTCAATGTGGTGTTGGAATCCATCAGAAAACAAATTATTCTTTAAATTATGAGACCGATCTTGACAGTTTGGGAATTTTGCACAGTTTAAGCTTACACTCTGTAGAAATAACACGTGAAATATTTTGTGGTTTGCAAGCTATTCAACAGTTCGAACATAATTTAAATCAATCGGAGCTGTCTAAAGTTATTCCGATTTGAATTTGAAAAAGGGCATGAATTTGGGATGCAACGTTATTAATGTTGCGTAGTTTAGGTTAGTAATGTCAAAGTGAAATAATTATTCAGCGATAAGTTTAGGTAGCTACCTACCTACACGGTGTCCGTGACAAGGTTCAATAATGAGCTTTGCACGAAACAGCCAAATAGCTCGTTTACCAAATGATCTGAAATTGGTTGAATTGAATCATGATACTGATAAATACCAACTGATGATACACCACACGAAGTACTTTGTTATGTTTTGACAATACATGTCAAGAATAATATTTCACGCAATATCCTTCAATTGTTGTAATTATGATATTTTTTCAAACAACTTTTCTACTCCAAGTACGAGTTTAAGGTTCAAGAATTATTCATCACCACACCCCCTTTTTAATCGATAAGCACACACTTTTATTTGAGGAACAGAACTCAGCATTGAACTAACCTGAGGCATGAATCCCACTCTCGGGCCCAAAAAGCCGGATTTATTATTTTGGCTTCCCAGCACCCACATTTCACCGGAATCCAATTTCTTTCTGGCCACCATGCATGTCAGCAGAGTGGTTTTTCCACAGCCACTCGCCCCTAATAATCCATATCTGGAAATAAGCACCTCGATTTGAATAAGCATTTCCACAAGGTATGTATTATATTTCGTAATATGTTATGATACATGGCAATTCAAGTGGTTGTCAATGACCTTAAAATGGTATAAGTTGCTGAAGAACTCACATGTTCCCTCGTTGAATGTGCATGTTCAAATTTTGCAGCACTGGATTTTTGCCGTATGATTTGCACGCGTTTTTCACACAAACGGCCATAGATTCCTCCATGATTATATCTGTAAAACAAATGATTTTCTTGGATGACTACAGTAGATAACCCAAAATTAAGAAAAATCATAATTTAAATATGATGTTTACCTTGAACCGTTAGATTTGTAATAAAATTAGTGTGCGTCTTCTAGCATTGCTGCAGTTGACTGCAAGTTTTATTTTATTCTTGTAATTAAATTAGAACTTGTATGTCGTGTTTTTACATGGTAGCGTACCTATACTTACCGATTGACGTAGACTGTAGATAAGAACAAGGATATCAACAAAACACTCTCACTCCGTTCGACACGAAAATTATGCTGAAACTGAAGAATTATCCAACGTAGGTGCCGCTCTTAGGACAGGTAAGAATTAACCAATATACTGCTTTTGGGACAGGTCTTTCAGCCTTGGAATACAAAACGAATTTAATTTTTTGTAATTTATTTGCGTCGTTCACAGTTTAACGCTTAAATTTCAGCAGAACAAGATCTGCAAGGACTAAAATCAGAATCCACGAAATTTCTATGACGAATCCAGTGACTATGTTCGGGTCTTGAAAACCCCAGCCACGCCGCATGACATCTCTGAATGAAATTATCGGGATGGTGAATGGTGAGCATTTGGAGAACCACTGGAGACCTATCGGCATGCTCTCGATTGGCCACATGAATCCGCAGATGCAGATCATGAATATGAAAAAACCACCAGTTACCATCAAAGCTACGGAAAATGTTGGACATAGGATCGATATCAGGAAGCCTAGAAAATTTGATATTTTTTTTCAAACATTTTTTTGCAGCGTAGCTACATACCAAAACACAACCCTGCGATTCCTTGCAAAAACGCTGAAAGTGCTATGATCCAAATGCTTCCAGCGGTTTCGATTTGGAAGACCAGGAATGTGAGACAAAAAATTTCTAGCACGTAAAAAATTACCACGCAGATTTGTAGCAAAAAATGTGAAATGATGATTTCCGTTGAAGACACCCCAGCGATAACAGCTCTGTTCCATATCCCTTCTGTGCGTTCAGTGACTATGGTTGATAGAGTCAAAAGGGTTGTGGTGTAGAATATAATTCTGTAGAGTTGAAGTACCATTATATAGTGGTCAACAAAATAAGTGTCATAGTCGATATTTTCATCGGTTTTCAAAACCAGACAGCTTTGGATTCCTCTGGTCGATTTTGGATCTGTTTGAACTGATCAATAGCACCATTCTTTAGCTATCGGATACAAGTACTGTAGAATGGAAGAAAAGTCAAATGAAGTTTATACAGGGTGTCAAGTAAAACCGTGCAAAACTATTGAAGATTTGTTTATGCCCCATTTTGGCAAAAAAAAATTTTGGTCGATACCAGCACCTAGAATATGAACATTGATGTCTCCCCTCGAAACGGTTTTCGTTTTGCGCTCGTATTATGATTTTGGACAAAGTTGTGCCATTTTTTCTTCAATGTCCACCTTATTGCGAATATCCTCTCAAACTGGTCTAATTATTGAAGCAAATTTTGAACAATCGATAGTTTCACTTGAAAAACCATCCCCTGTGGATGTTTTTCTTACCCACCCCTGAAAAAGATTACCCCCGCGGGCAGTGTCTAACCCATGTGGGCCGGAATATTGGGGCTGGTATCATAATAAACCCGTATGATACCGTGTCATGTGAGAGATAATTTTTTTTCAAGGTCAAAGGATTGTTTTTAAGGGTTGTTTACATTAACTGATGTATCAATATCTCGAGAACAAAAAGAATCGGAGAAAAAATTCTTGCTTCATGTTCCATTGCATACACTGACGCATTTTTTTCAAGAACATACAGGCTGAACCTAACATAGGTCGGGGATGTGTTTCACAGCAACCCTTTAGCAAGGAATGGAAGTGCTTTTGTAGAAGTGTTTGGTATAATTTTTCAAGATTTTGTTCTCCTGAATGTGATTTCGGTGATGAAATTCAGCTAAAAGAGAATTTATCATTACTCTGGAAAGAAAGAAACAAGCTCTTTGGCGACTTTTTCAATTTTAACGGAAATAAGTTTTACAATTTCAAACAATGTTTCTCAAAATACCTAACTGAAAGATATTATTAACAGAAAACTCTCGAAATGGTCTGGGTCGTTTCGGTAATCTCAAAATGCATATTTCCGGCAATTTCTTAAAATCTTCTTAGCTTTTGGAGATATCACTTCTCCAATTTATGAAAACAATCCCTTGACCTCGAAACAAGAGTATCTCTTTCATGACATTACGCTATTCCAGTATCGTAGGTACCGATTCTGGTACCAGCCCCAACATTGCGGCTCACAATGGTTAGGCATTGACCGCGGAAGTAGCTTTTTTAGGGGTGAGTGAGGAAAATGTTGAAAAGGGATAGTTCTAATTTCAACTTCAAATTTGATAGCAGTTTTGCAATAAGTGTACATTAAAGAAAAAATGGCACAACTTTGTCCAAAATCATAATAAGGGTGCAAATCAAAAACCATTCCGAGGGAAGACATCAATGTTCATATTCTAGGTGCTGGTATCGACCAAAATTTTGTTTTGACAAAATGGGGCATAAACAAATCTTCAATAGTTTTGCACGGTTTCACTTGACACCCTGTATAAACTTTATTTGACTCTTCTTCCATTCTACAGTAGTTGTATCCGATAGCTAAAGAATGGTGCTATTGATCAATTCAAACAGATCCAAAATCGATCAAAGGAATCCAAAGCTGTCTGGTTTTGAAAGCCGATGAAAATATCGACTATGACACTTATTTTGTTGACCACTTTAGATTGAAGCAAGCGTAAGCGTAACGTAAATGTAAGAAAATGGATCAATCACTCACGGTCCAACCTTGCCACTTCTCCCTGTTCGGTAGTGATTGGCTATGTCTCTTACGTTTACGTTACGCTCAAGCTTGCATAAAGCTCTAAATTGGGCTTTGAGTATTTGAAACCTAACAGAATGTTTCAAATTTAATAAGATAAACTTACGTCAAGATAATGCCGGGAACCATGTAAGTCGTAAAGCTGTCACCAGCAAGTCCATTGATGGTTTGAATATTTACTATGCGACCAACTTGCGGTTCAATATTGCAATCATTCAGCAAATCCTTTTGAAAATCGTCAAAAAGAGTTAACAGCCTGCCTTTCACGCCATGTCCAATCTGCGGATCTGAGCAACGAATCAGTTAGGTGTCCAACTAAATGAAAATGACCTTACAAGACATATCAAGCCAGACTTTTATTTGTCCATTATCAAAGTTGAACGCTCGTTCATTTCTCAGATCATCATTAGACTGACCCATCAATTCTGAATACGTTAGTTTCGTATCAAATCGGTATTGGTACGATTGTGTGAAGTTCTCCGCCATGTGTATAATGCCTTTGACCTTTCCTTCGCGACCATCCCTAAAAGCTGCATCTAGATCATCATACGCGATCTAAAAAAGTAAATTCGTCTTATTGAGTATAATTTTCTGCCAGTTGTTTTACCGTGTGAAACATTGGATTGTCGAGGTAAGTCAAAAATCGACAGCTCAAAGTTTTGAATTCACAGTTCTTCGTAGAGTATGACATAATTGAAATTGTTCTATCTGTAGCCGTATTGTTCATTGTGAAGTTGTTGCACAAGTCATAGTTCACTATGGCTATGTCAATGTCGTGGACATGCCTTCCAATGGCAACTAGGAAAGTTGCCATTTGAATAATGGGAAACAGCAGCAAAAACAGAGCCACGCTGCAAAAATTGAGTTTATTCAGCAAGGGATCTCACTGAAGAAGTATTGACTGGTGAGGTTTGAAAGGGAGCAAAGTGGATAGCTATCTGCTTAATGAAAGTGTTCAAGGATGGAGTCGGATTGATGAAATAAAGCGTCGCGGAATCAATTCCAGCGGGCTTATTCCTTGACAGGAATTCATCATTCAGATCTCTTTCGAAAGCTACAGGGAAGGTTCTGTAAATTGACTACAGGAAAGGTAATGTAAATTGATCATGGAAACATTTTCTTAATTGAGAAATAATTTTTTTGGGGTTTGAAAATGTTTAGTGATCAATTCATAGTACCTCCCTGTATCTTTCGAAAGAAACCTGAATGGCATAAAATTCTGTCGAGAAATAAGCCGATCAAAATTGATTCCGCAACGCCTTATTTCATAAGGAACTTCATCCTCAACATCCACTATTCTCAAAAAGATACCAGCGATGTGTTAAAAGCGTTTTCTGGGGCTGGTTCCATTTTCACTAAAACGTAGATTCTCTAGTTGTACGTAGGTCCCGAGTTTTGCAACCTCCCAACCTCACCAGTTCCCTGTATCTTTTGCAATATTACCATGGGTTATTTCGAAATTGCTTCCAGTTCTTGTCAAGCAATGCATACAGGCGCTTTCCATTCAATGAGAATGATTTAGAGACTTTTTTCTCTTTTACCTGGACATCTCTTTTTGGTTCCGCCTGCAATGACTACAGGTAAAGTCAGGTTTTGGAAACCAACAATATCAAATTTTACATCACCAAGAGTGCGGTCACATTCAGTGAGGCTCGAAGATTCAGTCAACTGACCCTTCTCTTGTTTGAGGCTTAGCGTGAAGAATACCTCTTCCAAAGTTTCTTTTTCGAAAATTTCCAGTAGTTTCCCAGGAGAATCTTGAACCAGGAGCGTTCCATCCCTCATCATGCCAACCTAGGGTATCGAGTAAAAGTTTTATGTTTTACTCTTTTTATAACGAGACATAATTTTTATTTTTTCATTAGTTTCATTTCTTCGCAAGTGCACCAAGAACTGCAATATATCAAGAACTAATCAAACAACTTTACCATATCAGCTTGGCGTGCTTCTTCTATGTAGTGAGTGGTTATGATCACAGTCATGTTTTCTTGTCTAGTGACGTGCAATAAATACTCCCAAATTCTAAAAAAAAAAATGGTATGTAGGTACCACTCGAGGCTTCTGACTTTAGATCATGACAGATCTGGATTGAAAAAAAAAATAAGAAAGAACCTTTCTCTGAGAATTGGATCGACTCCAACAGTTGGTTCATCCAGAATGAGCAATTGGGGCAGGTGGACCATACTTGCAGCGAAAGATACGCGTCTCTGCTGACCTCCACTGCAATTCTTCACATACCTATAACGTTCTTGATTCAATTCATTTGTCTGATTGAGAACTCGGATCAAATTCTGAAAAAATAATCAGTACAAACCTTGATGATGGCGGTAAGTCCATGACATCTGATAAGGTCTCATACCTTTCTGCGATAAGATCGTCTGACATTTTCATCAACTTTCCGAAGTAGTAGATTGTGTCCCTGACCGTCAACTCGCCCACCAAGCCTACGTCCTTGAAATTATCATAGTTTTAATATTAGTTATCTGTAAATCAGTATATCGTGGCTTCTCTCTGCTTCCTCTAATATTCGCGTTTTCGCTTAACACAGGTACAGTTGGGAGCGAAATGATTCATACGGCACCACTAGGAAGTCGGCGGGATCTCAGAAATGTTAGCTGCTTGGATTGTTCTTGAGTGCCAGTTTTGATTAGGGATTGATCGTAATCAGAATTAGCATTCAAGAACGATCCAAGCAGCTAACATTTCTGTAATCCAGCCGACTTCTTAGCGGTGCCGTATGAATCATTTCGCTCCCAACTGTACCTACCTGGAGAAAGGAGTATATCATACTAAGAGGTGACGACAATGCCGTTTTTCTGTAGTACATAGATAAATGATATCACTGACAAAACTGAACAAACCATCAAACTGAGTGCTTTACAGATTATGTCAATGAAAAAGAAAAATGAATAATATTGTTCCGAGCGGCGATTCTTGTGCATTCTGGAAAACAACCGGTCTTTCTAGAGTATTCCCATTAGATCGCAGTGTACAAGTTCGAAGCTCTAACGCATCCCAGACGTACGTGTAGGCTTTGGCCCGTGGAGCTATCTAGAGACTTCAATATGAGAGTAGAACACATCTGTCCATTTGGCGGAGGTGCCGCTCTAAAGCACCTCGGAATTACACGCGAAAGGTGTAGGAATTTTGGGAGTTGCCGCGAAATCATTGTCAAAATACAATGAAAACCTATATACCATTGGCCTTATGACGAAGATAAGCTCTTAAAAGTTCACTTTTTCAGATTTCAAAAATTTGGGAACGTCCCAACAAAATTAGCTTAAACTCAGCTTAAGCTGGTTCATTAACATTAGGTATCTGTCAACCTGCCAAATTTTTAAGGATCCAACCAGTAGCGTAGCAATTATGGGGGTCATCTTAACCTTTAACATACTAAGAGGGGTCACTGAGTAACCCCAGATGTACATTTTTGTTAATATTTTTCTTATTTGTTTTTTGCCGGTGCTGAAATTTTATCTATTTGTCTCTTCCATCTTCCCTTCCATTATAATCTGCTTACGTGTCATTTCTGTAAAAACCTTACAGAGAAAATAATTGATTTATAGGCTGGGGTCACTAATCTACCCCTCTTAGTACGTTGTGTTTTAGTAAACACACTGGCTGAACGCGCTTGCGCGCGCTTGTTGACGAGAGTATCACTTGGAAATTCTCAGAAAAACACAATTTAGTAAGTTTTTAGTTGGTACTAAGCTAGTCGTCAGTCTTATATGTAGATATTCCCAAATGGCTCGCAGGGCTTTATCTGATGCGGAATTGGAAAAATTGTTATACGAAGACGATAGTGACCACGAGAGTATAGGTGACATTGATGATATAGATCCAACTGAAATTTTACCTGAAAGTGACACTTCAGAGGTTGAGGACAATCTTGATGTCTTTTCTGAAGAGGATGATAGCGAACTTGATGGAAGTCAATCAGACTCGGACAACGAAGCAGATGGTTCAACTATGTATAAGTCGAAGTCAGGTAAATTGTAAAATTGAAAAAGGTGCGTCAGTAGTAAGTGAGCACATTCCTTATTATTTATAGGCAAATTATGGAGTACCATTCCCCCTAAATTAAGTCGTCGTCCACAACGAAATATTGTGACAGGTAATCCCGGTCCTACCAATATTGCCCAAAATGTGACATCAATCGTAGACTGCTTTGCACTGTTTGTCTCTAACAATATCCTGGAGACTATACTGATCCACACGAATGAGGAGGCCGAACGGGTAGTGACCATTTGGAATGATCGTCATCCTGATAAAACTAAAATTTGGAAACCAGTGGACAAAATTGAACTTCAAGCTTTCATTGGACTTCTGATATCCGGTGGAGCCTTACATTGCCGAAAAGAATCCGTTTCTGAGCTATGGTCAACAAGCGAGCCCTATAGAAGACCGATTTTCACAGCTGGGATGTCAAGAGATAGATTCGTTCAAATTAATCGGTTCCTTAGATTTGATGACAAGCTGACGCGTCCAGAACGGAGGGAGCGTGATAAGCTAGCAGCCTTGCGAGAAATATGGGATATTTTTGTTACAAATTGCCGAGAATCATTCTGTCCATACGAAAATCTGACAATTGATGAGCAGTTGGTAGCTTTTCGTGGAAAATGTCCATTCAGGCAATATATCAAGTCAAAACCAGCAAAGTACGGCATAAAAATCTGGGCTTCTGCCGATGTCAAGACTTCATATCTACATAATCTGCAGGTGTATACTGGAAAACTTGAAGGTAATAAGCCTGAGAAAAACCAAGGAATGCGGGTCGTACGCGAGCTCTTGGAGCCAGTATATAATTCTGGCAGGGGTGTCACAACCGATAATTTTTTCACGTCACTGGAGTTGGCCGAATTTCTTTTGACAAAGAAAATCACTCTTTTGGGAACTGTTCGGAAGAACAAGCCTGACACACCTTCTGAGCTGTGTTCAACTACCGGACGGGATGTATTTTCTTCTCGATTTGCTTATTATGAAAAAGATGTGACTATGGTATCTTACATGCCTAAGAAAAATAAAATGGTTCACGTTCTTTCAACCCAACATTTGGATGGTGAAATAAGTGACAAAGAAGACAAGAAACCGACAATGATTTTGGACTATAATTCGACGAAAGGTGCCGTAGACAGTGCTGACAAATTGACAAGAGAGTATACGTGCTCTAGGAGAACATGCAGATGGCCTTTTAGACTGTTCATGAATATTCTAGACATAGCAACGCTAAACAGCTATGTTATATGGATTCATCAAAATCCAAACTGGAATGGTGGCAAAATGAGGGCAAGACGACAGTTTCTGTTGGATTTGGGAAGAGGACTAGCATTGCCCAATATGCAAAGAAGGGTTAACAACACTCCAAAGTTACAAAAACCAGTCATGAGGGCTCTGAATGCATGTGGGGTTCACAAGAACGAGGAAACTCCACCAATACCAGCAGCTGTTGACCGAAAACGAGGGAGGTGTCATATTTGTGTCAGAAAAGACGACACTAAAAGTTCCCTTAGGTGCTCTAAGTGTGGGAAATTCATTTGCTCTAGACATCGACAAGTTGAGAAGATCAACAGATGCACCGAAAATTGCACAAATGACGAATAAACTTGTCACTTAATTTTTTTTTGAAATTTTTTCTAATGTAAGGTGAGAATTTGTATTGTATTTTTTTAAACTTCAATATACGTTTATATTTCCAATGAGGTTTCAAGAAACCTATTTAAGTCTTCATTTGATGTTTATTTACTGAAAGAACCTGTTATTAGAGTGGGGTCACTGATTGACCCCTCTTAGTGCTTTACGTTGACGCGAGACCCTCAGTATGTTAAAGGTTAAGTCAACTTTTCTTCGGATGCTTCTAAATTATTGACCCTCCCTCGTAACTCTACGTCACTGGCTGGATCTTTTCAAAATTTGGCATGTCGGTAGATACTTTTGACAAACCAGTCCATGGTAAATTCAAGTTAATTTCGTCAAAACGTTCCTGAGTTACAAATTTTTGAAATCCGAACGAAGTGATCTTTGAACGGCTGTATCTTCGTCATCAGGCCGAACTTTGCAAAATGGTTGATGAGTTTTCGTCGTATTTTCACGAGATCTACCCACAGTTGAATTTTTTGCCATCATCGCTGAAACACCCTGTATAAGCACCATGGATCGCCCACAGAGTAGTACTGAATTCTAAGCGATAGTGAGCGAATAGAAAGCGAGTAGTACTCAGCGATATTCCTAAGCAGTAATTGTTGGTGTGTATTTATTGTAGGACGCAGTAATAAACAGTGTGTGTTTTAAAACGATCGTCTCAATTATAAACGAACTGAAACGCAAAATTCGTAACAATAGATTGAGTACATTGAGTCATTGTCGGGAAAACAGTTATTTTCATCACGCAGCGCGCACGCCACGCTGCCTTTCTTAACAATGCGTTTGGCATGTCTCTTCTAGGTAAAATTTTGACTAATTCGAAACTCTTGAGAAAAAATCCGGTAGAAATTTATAGTTCTTGGCTAGATTACTGGAAAATGAAGGTCGTATGTACAAGATATTTCACGATTGCCGACAATTTTGACGTATGTACCTACGTGAGCAAGTATGTACAAAAAAAGGACTCATCAGGAGGCAAGGAGGCCGGGAGGCGGACTCATCAAAAGTGGCAAAGTGAAGAAAAGAGCGTTTTCAGAAGCCCTATCTCTAGCAGGAAGTTGATGTTTGCCTCCCTGAAAATCGCACTATGACGACAGTGGGATTTTCAAGAAAGCAAGCTATTAGAAATAGGACTTCAGAAGAGCGACTCCGAAGGTACCTATGTGCTATAGGCGAGCGGCCGTTAGCGAAAAACGTGCATTTTAAGGGGTTGAGTGACCACGGGCGTACAACAACGATTTTTGATTTTCAATAGTAAGTACTAGATGGGGGTGTGCCGCTTGTGAATTTTTTTCGAAATCGCCCCATGGGAACTCTCGTCAGGGCCCCATTTCCATCTTTTTCTCAAAGTCATCTTTTCTTCATTTTTTGAATTCGGCAGCTCATAACTCAGCGACTATTGATGATAAAGCGAAGATTCTTTCACCAATACGATGTCTGGATATTACTAATACCCTCCATATTACTTTTGTGTTGCATTTCGTGATAATAACCTTCCTGGACCATAAAAACATGAGAGGTGCAGAAATACGTCACAAGAACTTTGATATGCGGGAAGCTATATCAATTTCTCAAAATATGTGCACATATATGCGAGAACATATGTAGAGAATACTCCAAAGATGTTTCTGGGAAAAGGGCGTTGCAGCAGGATTCTTGGTTTTGGAATTATGATTTTTTCAAAATCCGACACTGATATATGCGAGCGGCCGAGCGGCCAAATTGGCGCGAAACGAGGATTTTCATCAATGTGATTGAAAAAACATCACAGTATGAGCCACAACAGCGGTCTTTTTTGTGCTTCACCTAGTAGTAGGTAGCTCAAGATTCAACTAGACTTCAACCAAAGGTTCAACCTGAACTACCGTTTCCGTTAAACCGTTCTAAGGAGTCGTCTACTCCACTGCAACATTTTGGAACAAAAACTTGTATTGCAGTGATTTCTGTATGGATTTTATGTAAACCTCAGCTTTCGATTATTATTCTATTGTGTACCTATTTCAACATGGTGACCTCTCTTCCGAATGCTGGCCGTACTTGTCAAATAAAATGGCTAGACACTACACACAAAGGTCAATAACAGCTTCAAAGCTTCATAATAGATCGCCTTGAATCGAGAAATAATGATCGAAACTTCTATGCACCTATACTATAAGAAACTCAAGCCCGAAGACGTTTTTGCCGACATGATGGATGAGGAGATTACTAATTACCATTCGCCAAGGTGGATTAAATGTTCAGAAAATTGTCTCGAAGTCCTATTTCATCGGTGAGCGCTGGCTTTGTCAAAAAATCAAAATGATGTCGATTTAAAAAAAGTCTGAAGTTATCCGACCACATCCGTTCCATTTACAACACTTTGTGTCGGTTTGTGTCAACTGAAGTCGGCTTGTGTTAGCTTATGTCGATAACACACAGCAACACAAATCAAATGGAACGCATTTGTGCCGATTTGTGTCGATACAAGTCGACTTGTAGCCCAGGTACTATCGAGTTTCAGCATGAACTAATTTATGGTCGGCCAAATTTTTCATAAAACGGCAATAAAGAGTGTCTGCTATAACATACCAAAAGTCCCCTAAGATCCCGTGTCGGCGTCCCCCTTTTTGGGGCGTTTTTCTGAAATATGACAGTTACGTTATAAGTATAACACACAGATATTGGGACGCGCGTCTGTCACCCGGAATAGCTCAGTGGCAAAGGCTTTGATTTCCGATCGATGGATCGCTGGTTTGAATCTCGTTCAAGACACAATTTTTTTTTTCGTGGAAGTGATCTTCTCCTAAAAATAATCCAAGGGATGAGAGTGCTTATTCTGAAGCATTTTCGACTTTTTTCTCGAGAAAATAAATCTACTAATACGAGTTCTGGACACATAATAAACAATAAACTGTGATGCCATCATGGCTTTTTCATCACATTTTTCAAGTCATGAAATGTAGTTACCTGTCCATTGCGAAATTGTATTTAGTATTTAGGTATTTTCAATAAATGCTGGACGAGCATTTCCACTTGTCCTCTAGCTTGTTATAGGTACTGTCCCATTTCTTTGAACCACTCCACACGAGTTGTATTTCCTGGGACATTAAATAGAAGCATGGTCACGCAGAAAAGATCTTATAGGTCGCAGTGCAGAAAGGATCCTCCAAGACCAAACAACCACCTCTAATCTACAATCTACAATCTGAACCACTTCCTTTTTTCACATACGGGTCATTCAAAAAAAATGTCCACACCCATTTTTCTCAATATCCGTTAAAGCTAGCGAGTTGCGGTGAAGACCGTTGGATTCAGCTGGTTTTACTGATCAAATTTGATATGTCAACAAAACTACTTCACCAAAACTCTAATTTTTGGCGAACGAACGAACGAAGACGAGGATGACTTCTTCAATTAATTCTTGTTATTTACCTATGGGCACAAAAATGTTTCTACAAAGTTTATTTTTGGTTCAAAACTGGCTTTTATTTTTTTAAGCCTTCCTTTCAAAAGGTCTGTTTTTGTTACTCTTCTTTAATCATTATTGTACATTTCGGATATCGCGAAAATAGAATATTTTGCACATTTGTACTCGAACGGGTGCCCTTTAGCAACACCTTAGCGATAACCCGACAGTTTGGAATCACCTGTATTTTAAAGTGATAATGATAATTGATAATTGATTGACAAGGACAAGTGGAAATGCTCGTCCAGCATTATTATTGAAAATACCTAAATACAATTTCGCAATGGACAGGTAACTACATTTTATGAGCTGAAAAATGTGACGAAAAAGCCATGATGGCATTACAGCTTATTGTTTATTATGTGTCCAGAACTCGTATTAATAGATTTATTTTCTCGCGAAAAAAGTCGAAAATGCTTCAGAATAAGCAACCTCATCCCTTGGATAATTTTTAGGAGAAGGAAAAAATCACTTCCACGAAAAAAAAATTGTGTCTTCAACGAGATTCCAACCAGCGATCCATCAAACGGAAATCAAAGCCTTTACCACTGAGCTATTCCGTGTGACAGGCGCGCGTCCCAATATCTGTGTGTTATACTTATAACGTAACTGTCATATTTCAGAAAAACGCCCCAAAAAGGGGGACGCCGACACGGGATCTTAGGGGACTTTTAGTATGTTATAGCAGACACTCTTTACTGTCGTTTTATGAAAAATTTGGCCGACCATAAATTAGTTCACGCTTTGACTTGAATAGCACCTAAAATACCTGGGCTATTGTGTCGGTAAATTGAAAGCGTACAATAACAGCCGCAAAATCCAAATTGTTTTGGAGCGAGTGAAGTCGTGCCTGGCCAGGCTCTTTGTCTGAGATAGGTACATACAACGACCGTGTGTTTGGTGGATGGCTGAAATGCATCAAAATAATTATTACTAAAAAGCGTTGCAGACATTTGACTACACTGTCTTGGAAAAATAACAAGGTTTCTTAATGCCAGCTATAAGTTCACTTAATTTTTGATCGGAACGACGCGACGGCGACGATTCGCGACATAAAATTCGCAAGTTTCTAGAACAAATACGCTGATGCTACCAAAAAAAAAGCAGGTCTAAAACAGTTAGCAGACATCTCGGCAGATATGGAAAACAAATTAATCAATTATTTTGGCTGTTGGTTACAACAAAAGAACTGTTACAAAAACAATCAAGGTTCCTGGTTCAGGTACAAATGAAACGGAATCATGTTCCGACGCCGGTGAATGCTTTCCTCCACTATACCGGAATTTCTTCCGAACTTTTCCCTGTGTAATGTGTATTCCAACACATGGTAGAAATTTTCAACGACCACCAACATCGCATGGGGTCGCATCATCGTTCGTAGTTCACGTGCTATGCGACACACATTTGCATTTAGCAAGACATTTCAACTAAATCGAGAAGCTTTTTCTCGAGACAAAAATCCGACCGTCCTCGGCGAAGATAGAACCCGCGACCTCTGGCATAGCAGTCGAACGTGCTGACCACCACACCACAAGCTCCTCACATCGGATTTTTGTTGAATCGCCCGACACCGACGTTCTTGTGCTCTTACTGATGTATTGCCAAACAATGTGCAATAGACCTAGTTTGTGGGTAGAAACACTCCACTTCTGCCACCTTGGAGAAAACTTTTGGGAAGCTTTGCAGGATTGCAGGTCGTTTTATCCTTCAACAGAGTGCAATACAGTGTCAGCAATGTATGGTGTGGGCAAGAAATAAGCCTTCCAAGCGACAAGGAGAATGGAAATATCTGTTGGATCTGTCACCTCACTTCTTAGCGTCCTATCACTCCTATCATCTCCCAACACATATCAATGATCGATAAAGTTTTGGAAGCAAGAAAATTTATTGTTTTTGTCTAAGATGCAAGCAGAAAACATGCCACCGATCATGGATCCGTAAATGATCTCCCGGCACAATTGGCTGTAAATAGCGGAAACAACATTGACAGAGTGCCACTCTCGGAACCTGCATTGAATTTAAGCAACATGTGGCATATGAGCTTTATGACAAGCACAATCATGCATGAAGGACTCGATGAAGGAAAAGCTTCGTCACCCGAAAGTAGTATGGAACCCTCCTAACCAGTGAAAAACTGCGATTAGATGATCAAAATTTCAAAGGTCAAACCAGCATAGAGTTGGAGTTTCTTCAGAATTGATTATCTTTGCAATTTCCATGGGAAGAAACCTTGTAAAGCCATCTCCCTTTGCCCATGCGAGGCAATTGGAATGTTATGCTCTGAAGTCTGCGGTCCTGTGCTGCTCGTAATTTATGTAGGTAATAATAATAATCATTAAAAAGACACAAAGTGTGATAGGGGTGCCTACCTATGGAAGGTTATGAAGAGGTAGAGGGTAACTGACATTGAGTCTCAAAAAGGAATCGAAGTTCATACATAAAAAATCCACATCAAAATCACTGCAATACAAGTTTTTGTTCCAAAATGTTGCAGTGGAGTAGACGACTCCTTAGAACGGTTTAACGGAAACGGTAGTTCAGGTTGACCCTTTGGTTGAAGTCTAGTTGAACCTTGAGCTACCTACTACTAGGTGAAGCACAAAAAAGACCGCTGTTGTGGCTCATACTGTTATGTTTTTTCAACGACATTGATGAAAATCCTCGTTTCGCGCCAATTTGGCCACTCGGCCGCTCGCATATATCAGTGTCGGATTTTGAAAAAATCATAATTCAAAAACCAAGAATCCTGCTGCAACGCCCTTTTCCCAAAAACATCTTTGGAGTATTCTCTACATATGTTCTCACATATCTGTGCACATATTTTGAGAAATTGATATAGCTTTCCGCATATCAAAGTTCTTGTGACGTATTTCTGCACCTCTTATGTTTTTATCGTCCTGGAAGGTTATATCACGAAATGCAACACAAAAGTGATGTGGAGGGTATTAGTAATATCCAGACATCGTATTGGTGAAAGAATCTTCGCTTTATCATCAATAGTCGCTGAGTTATGAGCTGCTGAATGCAAAAAATGAAGAAAAGATGACTTTGAAAAAAAGATGGAAATGGGGCCCTGACGAGAGTTCCCATGGGGCGATTTCGAAAAAAATTCACAAGCGGTACACCCCCATCTAGTACTTACTATTGAAAATTAAAAATCGTTGTTGTACGCCCGTGGTCACTATAGCTCGAAAAATAGGGAACGGCCGCTCGCCTACTAGCGAGGGTATGGGCGACTACCGACTATGACGTCATGCATCTAATGCACTTCAATTACTTTGAACATTACGGGAGTGGAATAGAAGAGGGACCCTGCAACCGTACGGGCGGGGCAAAGGGCGAGTGTCGGAACATTTATTCATGCATTTTATGGGCGATTTCATCTGTATTCTTCAGAATGTAATTACATCATTCACATAATAATAATAATAATAATAAAAATGGCTTTATTCAGAAGGTGGCGGTATTCAGCATAATGCTGCTCTACCATACAACCACCCGTAAAATATTACACTTGACATCACAACACAACAAAATAACAAAATAATTCAGGTACAAACATTTCACCTCATGTTGATCAGAAAATCTCTAAATTCTGTTTTAAAAATAGAAAGACTAGAGGACCGGCCGATACCATCAGGAATGGAATTCATTACCTTTACAGCCGAGTAAGAAAACGATCCGCGAAACTGCGAGGTGCGATGCCCAGGGACTGCATACCGGCCACACTGTCTCGTGTTCCTACCATGAATGTCCCCACCCTTTAGCAATCTGCCATGCAAGTAACCCGGTTCCGATGCGGCATTAATGCGGTATACAAGTGAAGCCATGCGCATGGAGAACAGCTCGTCCAACCTCAGCCAACCAGACCTCAAGAAATACTCACTGACATGGTCAAACTTTCTCAGGTCGAAGCAAAACCGGATACATGCGTTCTGTAGACGTTGGAGGCATTCTTTATCAGCGACCAAAATTGCTGGCCAGTAAACTGTGATGCAGTAAGATATGTATGGCAATATTAGACTGACGCAGAGCTTTAGTCTGATTTCCCTAGTGAGCACATTTTTGTGGAAATACAAAGTTCTTAACTTGCCGAAGGTAACGCGGACCACAGTCCTAACATGATTGGAAAAACGCAGGTCGCTGTCAATGTGCAATCCCAAGCTCTTGCAACTGTCCACTGGGACAAGGCGATGAGAACCAACTGAAATTGTGAAGCTCTGGTTGGAGATGATGCTATCACGGCCCCTCCCAAACAGGAGCAGTTCGGTTTTTGAGTCATTCAACACCAAGCCATGCCACTGCGAAATTCTATGAATGATCTCAAGGTCCGCGTTAACCCTCGACATCGCCGAAGCGAGATGAGCGGGATCAAAGGAAAAATAGAGTTGGGTATCATCATTCACATCCAAGCACACAGCAGTCACAGCACACGAAGGGTACAATAATGCTGAACTAATCGTAATTTGTAATCCTAGATGGAACTAAAACTTGTACTATTTAATGTCCAACTTCAACAACGGTTCCTCAAATTAAATTTGAATTACAGCAAACGCCAAACGTCGTATCAACACCGTAACGTGGTATGGAAATAAAAATGATAAAATCCTTAAATTACCTGGCGTCTCCAAAAAGCTGGCGCTTGCACAGAACGCCACTGGAATAAAGTTAATAGGATCCTTGATTTTGTTTTGTCTCAAATGATGCTATGGCAACCTATTAACATTATAGACTGACCGTCAGTTCCCCCCAAAAAAAATCGGCAATCAGAGTGATTGCAGGATTACTGAACTTTTTTCTGCTGAATGCTGGTCAATTAACCACAAAAAAACGCCTGAAATCTATACCTACTAGACTCATCATCTTCAACATGTCATTTTGTCACCTAACCTAAGCGTCACAGTGTCATGTCATCTCATACCATTATCAGAGAATGCCCATTATAGCAGGACGGTCAATAATAATTGTGGAAAATGAAGTCTCTAGTTATAACAACCATAGTCGGCTTTCTACTGAAGTCATGGCAATGTATAGTATCATCAGTCCAGTTTGAGTACAGGTCCATGACTGAGTGGTTTCCCGCAAATTTGCATTTTTTTTGTGGAAATCTTGAACTTGAAAACTTTAGGGTAGCCATATTCCATTTGGGCCTCGAGCGGGGTTTGATGTCGACCTGTGGTAGTTATTTTGTTCGACCCCAAAGCAGAAGAATGTCCTGCGGAAGAAAGTCTTGTATTCTGAGTGGTGTAGTGACAGGAATAGGGTGTCCAACGTGTGCAAGAGACGCAGGCAATTATTTTCAAACGGGGAGGGGAGGGGGGCCGCTTGAGGCCGGCAAGCTGTTTAGATCCGAACCCAGACAGCCTGACTACGCCACTGCTTGATTCCTGATGGCGACGGCTGCCAAGTAAAAGTTCCAAGTTCATTGCCTTGTGACATCAGTACGGCCAGTTCGAAAGTAGCCGTGTTTTGGCAAGAAAAATGTTATTTAAACTTTGATTTTCATTTGAACAATAGACAATTTTTTTGGTGAGACATTGACAATAATGTAATAACGTTTTTGATGTTTATGCAGTAATTTTTCTTGAAATAAAATGCATGCAAGAACCCTAGTGTAGATCAAGATATTACTAAATAATATATGTAGAAGCAACTTCAATTCAAACCTTGAAATTTGAACAGGTCACAGCCTGCCTAGAGATTACAGATTCATTCGATAACACCAGGGATATATGCCGTTCACGTTTTTAATTCAGTAAAATGACTATTTGGATTTGGAGTATGAATAAAGTGACAAGCTGGAGGCCTACGGCTACGGCTGATGACACCTGCAAAGTTTTGGAGCGAAACTATCAGCGGCCATTAGCCGTATCCTCCCAGCCCTCCAGCATATTGACTGACTGTGACTATGACTATGACTATTTTTACTCCAAAAAGTCATTCTACTGAAAATAGAAATAAGTAACGGGATATACCCACTGATTGCCTATACCTCTACTTATAGGTAGGTACGTACGAGACATGAGTTGTGCTCTTTTTGTTTGTTCATGTCAGAAACCAGGATTCAGGCACGGGTTTGTCTGACCAGTAGGTACTATACCGTTCTACCAATGATTATAATAATTTTCAAGTCAATGAGAGGTTGTACTCAAGGATTTGTTTTGCTCAGTTCTAATAATCAAGTGAAATCTTGAAAAGCACTCAACCCACCTGCGGCATGAATCCAACTTTTGCTCCAGGCACGCCACTCCCCTTGCTTCCTGGTTTTCCTCCCAAAACCCACACCTCTCCCGAATCGAGGCCTTTCATCCCCACTATACAATTTAACAAGGTTGTTTTCCCACAACCACTGGCTCCTAGTAGCCCATATCTGGAAACGGTAGGTGACGGTCGAGATAAAACGAAAAAAAAAACTGCATAAAACTCACATGGTTCCCCTTTCTACAGTGATGTTGAAGTTTTTCAAAACCACATTTCGGCCATAGGACTTGCAAGCGTTTTTTAGGCTAACCGTTAGATTTTCATCCATTTTCATATTTTCACTTTGTGCTCTGCATAAGTGAAACTTACCAGCTAAACGTGCATGGTTTTGTTTCTTGGAGATTGGGCACGCTTGTTTAGATAAGATTATAAATACGTTAAATTTTACATTCGTTTGAATCTAAAAACTAGTGAACTGCATTTTTTTTTTTTCAAATAATTATAATCATTGGTAATAGTTTCCAAAATAATCGAATTTTGACAATATTATTCTTGGATTCAGAAAATGTTTTTGTGTTCAATTTATAGTATCGCCCTCTAGCTTTCGAAAGAGTTCTGAACGATGAATTTCTGTCCAGGAATGCAGGAGTATCTGAATGAGCCCGCTGGAATTGATTCCGCTACCGCAACACCTGATCTCACCAATCCAACTTCATCCTTAAACGTTTGATTTGTACATCGTTACACAATATCTTTTCTTTACAGAATTGTGTGATTGAACAAAAAACAAGAAAGTAGAAAAACGAACGTTTAATCAAAGACTAGTAAGTAGGACACCTGTAGATGCGTATAGATTTCTTTAAATAAATTAAGTATTCTATGCTCATATGATTACTCAGATTTTAGACAGTTGGACGATAGTCGCACGCTCGGTCGCACGTATATACAAGGCAAGTAAAGTGAGTAGGTACCTACCTATGTGTGTTGCCTAAGCCGAGGTTAAATAACAACAATCAACTGCTTAAATTTAGCTAAGTTTATTGAGCTACCGTTTCGACCTGATCAGTGCCATATTGATCACGGCCAAGCCAATAATCCAAATAATTTCAATGACGACCCCGTTCCACACTTCTATATTCTCGATACCCCAACCCTTCTTCATCACATTCCTGAACGAGATGATTGGCACTGTGAATGGCATACATTTGGCGATCCATTGCAAGGCCCAAGGCATACCCTGGATGGGCCACATAAAGCCGCAAATGAAGATCATGAATATGAAACAACCAGTGGCCACCACCAGTGCCATGGTGTGGCTGTTGCTGATGATAGAAATCCAAAATCCTGCAAAAATTTCAACAATTAAAATGGCAACACGTTCTTGAGATTCTGGAAAGGTACCGAATCCGAGTCCTGCTATTCCTTGTAAGAAAGCCAGTATCGTCATGGTCGTCATGCTTCCTACATATTCCATTTTGAAGAAGCCAAAGGTTATGGCTAGCACTTTGATGCAGTAGAATACGACCATCCAGATTTGTATGGCGAAATGAGTCAAGGTCAGTTCTAAAGATGTGACGCCTGCTATCACGGCTCTGTCCCAGATTCCTTCGCATCGCTCGGTTATGATGATCGAGGTTGTGAGGAGTGCTGACATGAAGAACATGGTTCTGCGAACAAATTAAACGGGTAAAAGATTTCGATCTTGCATATTATTCTTCAAATTGTTTTCGTTTATAATGTGATAAAAAAATCGTTCCTCTGAGTGAATTCAAAGCCAACTGAAACTACAACCAGTAATGACCTAGGAATGATTCAAGATTATGAAACCCTTCACGGTGTAGGTAGTAGTACAAGGCTGTAAATGCATAAATAAAAGATGATGAGACAAAAAATAGAAGACAAGAGTATAAAAGAGTAATTGATCATTATGCAGCAGGCATTATCATGAAGAAATGCTGAATAAACTTCTTTCAAGTTCAATTACGACAATGCAGCCAAATGTCATGCCAATCACTATGTGCACATCACTCAGTCAAAAGTAGGTTCAATCAAGAGCACAGATTTTCGTAAATCAAAGTTATTGTTATAAAGGTGATTCAAAAGTGTTGGACCACCTTGAAGGTGTGTTATATGTATATAGAGATGTAGTAGAGTGCTTGGAAGTGATTGAAAACATTCTATGTCTTTTAATTTTGAGTTTATGGAGGAACAAATAGATTCATCTAAATGTAGTTACTTAAATAATAGTTTGATCCTCTCGAGTGCTGATGAGTTTTTGGTTTTGATTTGATTAACGGTAATGTCACTGTCAAAAAATGACAGATCAAATTTCTCAAAGAACTGAATTTACAATCCGTCATTTTCATGCTCTCAAGGGCGGTAGCGGTAGGGGACGAGAGAGGAAGAGATAAAGAGTCACAACAGATTTTTTTTCAAGTCTTTTTGCAATTTCTTCTTGGATTTGGATTGTAAAATTATAAATTTCTGATATTATCAACATTCGCTATCCTCCAGTATTTTTTGTTTGGATTCAAAATGCTCCACAATGGGTTCTCTTGTTGTGGACGAAATGCATGTTAATTGCTTCTATTCGAGCAGTGCAATGTGACGTCAGGATTTAGCCACAAAATCGACAATCATACTTCGTAACGAGCCGGAATCTTTCTATATTATACTATAGTTTTCACCAAAAATCATTGGAAAAATACTGCGTCATTTCAGTCTATCAAGCCGCTTTTTTGATCAAGGTAAGACTTTTGGCGCGTTTTCCAATAATAGGGCATAGATTCAACTGGAAATACTTTCAATCATCAACAAGAATGATAGAGTATTTCCTGAAATTTTCGATTGGTTGGTTAGAAAGACTTTTTTCAATTTTTTTCAAAGGGTTGGTGGTTGGTAACATAGGCTGAATTTCAGTGGGGTTTTTCTGTCTGTATTTTTCAAATATAGTGATGGTTTTAGTGATGCCATTCTAACAGTTTCTTAAAATTTCAATCCAACAGTGCTGTTTGTTTAGTTTTTAATATACCTACCTATTTGTGACGTCACAAATAGGTTTATTTTTGGAACACGCATTAAGGCCGCAACTTTGGTAATTTAGGAAAAAGAAAAAATACTGGTAAATTATTTTCAGCCATACTATCGACTGAGCCAATACAAGAAATTGGGCAAGGACTCCATATGTATATTATCCCATCAAGGGTTTGGTACCACCTGGCATCACTTGCACTAAGGGTCTCAGCTTATTGTGCCCCGCTCATTGGCCAAGTCAACAATTACTGTAGGCACAAAAGAAGTAGTATTTTTTTCGTTCTGTCTCATCTCATCTTCTAAATATAATATAACAATAGGATTATTGTAAAACACGCGCCAGTTGTAAACAATTAAACAATTTAACGAGTTAGAAAACTTTAAGTTTTAACGGCCATCAATTACCGCATGCATGTAAACGTGCAATTGTTCAAGAACGGAAACTTTTTCTTCAGCACTTACGTAAGGACCGCCCCGGGTGCAGTGAAAACCTGAAAATTATCATCTCTCCTTCCGTTTATAGTTTCGAGTTTGATGACCTCTGCAAATTTCGGATCGTACTCGCAGTCCCTGAAGAGATCCATTTGAAAGTCGTTGAAAAGATTGAACAGCTTGAATTTGAGGCTAAGGCCTATTTGCGAATCTGGAAGATATTTAAAATTATTATCAAATTCACTTCTTATTTTTCTCGTACTTACTGGACATATCCAACCAGACTTTGATTTGGCTCCTGTCGACGACTTCTCGTCCAGCTTTCCCTTGAGAATCCAGCCGTTCCTGGAAGGACTCTGTGTAGTTTTCGGACATGTACAGTGCCCCCACGATTTTCCCATGTTGGATGTCTTCGAAGGCTTGTGGTAACGAAGTGTAGGTTATCTTGAGAAATAGGATAGTCGGTTTTTTAATTGAATTCATACAAATTTGTTTGTGTCTTACTTTATGTATCATCGGCGTGTCTAAGTAGGTCATGAAACGGCAACTCAAGTTGGTCAAGTTGCAGGATTCCTCACTGGGCATCGCTGATCCTGGCAAAGTGAAATTGAAGCACGTGCTTTCGTCATTGATTATCGCCATGTCGATGTCCATCACGTCACCGCCGATCGCCAGTAAGAATGACGTAATTTGTAACACCGGAAATGCCATTACAAATATTAGTGTCCTGCGAGAATAATTCATGTAATTAGTAGGTACCTACATAATATTATGTGATGGGTAGTCAGCCTTATGACAACAAGCATTCAAGTAGATACAATGTCGAATTCAAGTAGGCCATGAAAACGTATAGGGGTAGGAGGGACCTTAGGGCTAAGATTATAGTTTTAGAACAGGCTATTTAGGATTTCCAATTTTGTGTTGTCTCTTTCTATCGCAACGTCATGCGCAACAACGGATCGTCAAGATCATGTGTCGACAAACGACGTGTTATTTTTGACTGATGACAACAATACCCAAATAAGGAAAAAGTGTCATCAATAACCTATTTTGTAGATGTTACCATGTTTCTGATTTCACGTAACTGTGTTTTATGCGGTGAAAAAACGAGTAGAGATGGTTCAATTGAGCTTTCATCTTTTCGGTGACAACCAGACGACAGCATGTCATAGTGGTAGCTAAAATCGCAAAGCTTGACTGTAAAGCCCAGTCGGTTTATCTCTTGTTAACTTTAGCCAAAAGGTGAATGCCGTAGCAATGATGATGGTAATCTGTGGCATTTAATCCCGAGGTAGGGCTAGCCCGGGATGGAAATACTGAGCCTTAGTGAATCTATGTCCAAATACTGACAACTGAATACTAATGACGCCCAGAAAGTAGAAGAACGATTGAAAACAGGCCTTGAAACAGGCAGATGACCGTCATCGAAAATTGAAAATTGTCTCCCAATTTTTCAAATTTTTCCTAGCTTAAAATCCTAACTTAGCTCGTTTCTACGTGCTAAAAAAAAATTGATTTGTTCAATCAAAAAAGCTGGGTTTTGATGGTCTTTTTATTTATAATTACAGCTATAAGTGGCATACCGAATTACTGTATTTTTTGTCTGTGATATCTGTGAACCCGATATCACCACTCATGTCTTGAGAAAGTATTATGTCACCACTCCAGGGGAATGAATATTCAAAAACGGCATTTCGTAGTGTTTTTTCTTTAAACGTGAGTTTCATGAAAACCAGTGGAGTGGGAGAATTGAAAAAATTAAGGGTTATCTAAAATCAAGTATGAAAATTTATAAAAATTTCAAAATTTTAAAATTTGAAAAAATCGATTTTTTTTCAAAATGTTTATGTTTTTTTCGATAAAAGACTCTCATTCTCTTCCAGCTCAGATTTGAATAACTCATTTTTTTTGTTACATTTTTAGCTGTACAGATAAGGCAGAAACTCACGCCACAAGAATCTATCTGTTTCTCTCTCGCTATGCAGCTAATCTGCAGTCCGCATGCCGTCCTTGAGTGTCCATTTTTTATTTAAACAAGTGACATGTGTCGAAAGTTAACGGGTATGCCTTAGGAATTGGTCTTACGTAATATTCCTGTGAAATTGCTTCCAGTTCTTGTCGAGCAGCGCTTTCATTCGCTTGCGATTGAGCGAATATCCACCGGCAGATTTCGTTTTCCTCTTGCTCTTCTTGTCCTTGGTCAGAATCTCCGTCGACGCTCCTATTTCGTCGAAGGAGCTCATGCTTGACGATTCGATTTGAGGTAAGGTGGCTTCGTCCAGCCGGCCGGCTTCCTGGTGTCGGCTGAGAATGAGGAACACTTCTTCCAGCGAATCGGTGTGGAAAATGCTCAGAAGCTTCCCGGGTGTTTCCTGCGCCAGAAGTTTGCCGTCGCGCAGAAGTCCGATTGTGTTGGCTTGTCGAGCTTCTTCGATGTAATGAGTTGTAATGATCACAGCCATGTTTTCCGTTCGGGTAACTTTGAGCAAATAATCCCATATTCTGGAACAGATTGTCTGCTGTTATGTGCAGTCCTTATGATTACATACAAGAGGGTGTTCCAGCATTGGTGAAAAAGTACCTAGCCATAGAGCCCTTAGATGATGTTGAGACCAGCTATCTTTTTTTTTCTGAAAATATTCGACTTTTGTGTTTTTGATCTTTTTTTTTGTCACTCAACTTTGGAACCGCTGGTATGTGATTTTTCTGAAATTTGACTTGTAGGGGTGTGCTTGAAGGTAAATAGTGGGTCAAACCATTGCTTTTTCAAATTACAACTTGTTGTGTTCAAGCCCGACAGTAGGTACATCAGTAGCATAATCTAGTGTAAGTAAGTATATACAGAGTGTCCCAGCTAAAACAATCCAGCGCGATTTTCTCAGAAAATATCAGGGCAATAAACAAAAAATTTCAATTGTGGGTAGGCCTGATCTTTTAGCTTTCTTTTGAGGGAGCGCCGATGCTTGTAGGTGCTGTAGTTTCCAAGAAAATGCAATTTGAATCGGGCGGGTCACAAGAATTCGAAAATTCATGACCGACAAAACAAAATACTTCGGATGAAAAAAAATCTTCTTTCTCTGGACTTTCCATTCATGTGTCGCCAATGTCTGTACCTGGCCCAGTAAGCCAGAAATTCTGCCTCAAAGTCCAGCAAACACAATAATCGGAATCCGTGACGTCACCGATCACACACTTGTTGATTTTAACACCAGCCATTATACCTGGATTCTCCATAGCAATGAATACTGGCTGATGTGAAAATCAACAAGTGTGTGATGGGTGACGTTGTTATGAATTCCGATTATTGTGTTTGCTGGACTTTGAGGCAGAATTTCTGGCTTATTGGGCCAGATACAGACATCGGCGACACATCAATGGAAAGCCCAGATAAAGAGGATTTTTTTTCATCTGAAATATTTTGTTTTGTCGGTCAGAGATTTTCTAATTTTTGTGACTCGCCAGATTCAAATTGCATTTTCTTGGAAACTAGAGCACCTACACCTACAAGCATCGGCCCCCCTCAAAAAAAGCTAAAAGATCAGGCTTTCCCCCAATTGAAATTTTTTGTTTGTTGCGTTGATATTTCTGAGAAAATCGCGCTGGATTGTTTTAGCAGGGCACCCTGTATTTATTTTCTTATAACTACTCACAGCCCTGACGATGCCGAAAGGCGAAACCGGTTACTGAGAGGAAAAAATCAATTGATGTAGCTATAAGAAAATAAACACATACAGGTTGTCTCATAATCAGGCGTCAACACTTTGCCAGCCGATTCTACGATCAAAAATAGGGAAGAAAGTCTCCATGAACATAGGCCAAAAAAATGCTTTATAAGGAGGCTGGTTGAAGATGGTTTTTATTCGTTACTTCCGAAATTAGTAGGGGCAAAGTGACGAAATTTAGCACCTACACTAAAATTTTTATGCTCAATAAGATGAGTTAAAGATTAATTGAAAAAAGTACCCGGGGGTGGGGTAATTGAGAAGAGGCGGGGTAAAAATTACCAAAACTTTCTTGTTCTTTTGTTCTTGTTTCTCAGGGTTTTGTACAAAATTATGTAATTTCAATGTGTTTCACGAATAGAAGCTGCTCTTGTTGAACTTTGATAGCTTGCCCCGTTTTCGAGGAAAATCGGTTTGAAATTTTTTGCATGCTGAAGAATCGAATTTGTAAGCGACCAACTTTTTCTGGTTACAAAATCAGCCCTGAGTATTCCATAGGCGTATTCTGCGACCAAAAATAAAAATATTTTCAATGGACATGGCATGGGTCGAAAAAGGCTTTATAAAGGGACTACAGCCCCATAAATGTATGCCTCTGAAGCTGATTTTTATGCATTGCCTCCGAAACTAGCAGGAGAGAGTTAATAAAAACTCTTTAATAACAGAGGGGGTGGGGTAACTTGGAAAAGAAGCAGAGTGAAAAAAAAAATTGTTTACTTTTTCCAGATTCCGTGCTTAATTATGACATTTCAGTGTGCTCTACAAAAAAAGCTGCTCCTGTTGAACTTCGATAGCTTGCCCCGTTTTCGAGTAAAATCGTTTTGGATTTTTTTTGCAGGCTTGTCCACAGTAGTGGAAGTTCTTGGAAACTTTTTTCTTATTCTTGGTCGCAGAATACGCTTATGGAATACTCAGGGCTGATCTTAGAACTGATTTTAGAGATTTTAGATTTTAGAAAAAAAGTCGTCGGTTGTCCACAAATTCGATTCTCCATGCAGCCTGCAAAAAAAATTTCAAAACGATTTCTCTCGAAAACGGGGAAAGCTATCAAAGTTCAACAGGAGCAGGTTTTCTTTCGTGGAACACACTGAAATTTTATAATTTTGAATGAAATCCTGAGAAAGGTACACAACTTTTTCCCCTATTTCTGGTCGCAGAATCGGCTGACAAAGTATTGACGCCTAATTATGAGACACCCGTAATAATCATAAGTAATACCTATCACAAATGCTTGGATTTCTACGCTAATTCTGCAAGTGCTGGTAGTGTAACGATAGGAGTCGGGCGATTTATCTAGGGCAATCAGTCTGAGGGAAACGCTTGGCCAAAATTATCTGAAAAAATCTCAAGCACGAGTGAAATTTGGCTGATTATTGCAAAAAAAAGGTCTGAAGTGACAGCCGTCAGATTTTGTTGTTTGTATCCATTTTATTCGGTTGCCCTTGACAGTGGGAAACTAATAAGTGATTATCATCCTTGAATAATCAAAGGCGTTGTACGTAATAATCAGGAAATCTCTTAAGCGGCTTGTATTTTTTCTTTCACTTCGTTCTTATGCATATATCTATTATTGTAGGTACTCATTTATTTCAAAACATTGAAAAATTTACCTATAAATACCTAGGTGTGCCCTTATATTTTACCGAAAAAAGCTCACCTTTCTCTAAGGATTGGATCCACCCCTACGGTCGGTTCGTCCAAGATGAGCAGCTCTGGCAAGTGGATCATGGCTGCAGCAAAAGAGACCCTCCTCTGTTGACCTCCACTGCAGTCCTTCACATACCTTTGAAAATCCGTCGCTTTTTATTCTCGACATTTTTTCTAATAAACTGCACACAGTAAAACTCTACAGCATCAACGCACGACAAACATTTCGCAAAATTCTTTGACAGTTTTCGAAATTCTCTCACGAATTTTAAACACAGCATTTCTACACTGCCGTGCTTCAGAAGTGATACTGACGCGTTCAAGGCAAAAATCTAACGTTTTAACCGAAACTATGAATTTATTAATCCGACGTGCATGCGGTTCGATTGATGCTTACCAAAACCTTGAGAACCTTGACCACAGACGCACGCTGATGCTAAGTAGATAGTTTTTCTTCGTAAAAGCAAAAAACTGTAAGTTGCGGCTTTCGCCACAAAAATTTAGCATAATAATGAAGTATATCTACTATCGTGGCAATAATAAGAAAAAACCTGTGTGATGGTGGCAAGTCCATGACTTCCGTTAACGTCTTGTACCGTTCCTTGATGAGTTTATCGGACATGTTCATTACTCTGCCAAAGAAATAGATGGTGTCCTTGACAGTGAGCTCAGCCACCAAACCTGCATCCTGCAATACATAATTTCCACATCTCTCTTTCTTCTGTTTGAATTGTTCAATGTGGTTATACCTGAGGCATGAAGCCGACTTTTGGGCCAGGCACGCCGCTTTCTTTCGTACCGGGTACACCCCCCAGCACCCAGAGTTCGCCCGAATGCAAATGTCGTCTGCCAACTATGCAACTTAAAAGGGTGGTTTTTCCACAACCACTTGCTCCTAATAGGCCATATCTGCAGAAAAGGGCGTGATTAATTCAATGAAAAATGAAAACTATGCCGAACTTACATTGTTCCTTTTTGCACTTGCATGTTCAAATTTTTAAGGACCTCATTGTTGCCGTAAGACTTGCAGGCGTCCTTTATACGAACTGCTAAATTTTGCTCCATGATCTGAAATTTCACAAATTTTCCATCATTAGATATATTTTACATTCTAGACCCCCATCAAGGTTTCACTCATACACCCGAAGGGTTAACCACTTGGCAATTTTGGTGTACGCAGCCGGGAGCGAATTTCTGGCAATTGTGACAATTTTCTGGCAATTTTGGCAATTTTCGGTTTTGGTGTACACATTTTTCTCAGGTGGTCAACCCCGCATACACCCCATGCATATAGGGTGATTTTTTGCAATATGGCGTTCAAAAATCTCTACTAGCGCGTATTCAACAAATAAAAATTAAGAGTAGGTAACGTATGGTCCGAAAGTTTTGGGAAATTGTTCAAAGCTATAATAACTTTTTCTGAATAGTCTTCATTTTTCAACTTGATATTGCAAAAATTAACATCATATATAACAATAACAAATTCATATTCAACATATTGATAATGAACGATGCATCTCATTTTTTTTAAGCCATGTTCCATAATTCTCTGTGTCAATTTCTCCAATGCGAAATTCTCAAACTTTATTGAAAAATGCGACGCCGTAATTGGTCTTTATTTGCAGCTTCCCATCTCTTGTTGTATATTATATACCGAGAGTTCATTAATTAAATGGGTCAAGGGTGCCTGTGAATTCAAAAACGTCTGTCGTAACTAGCGTAATCCTTTTGTATTAAATTTGTCAAACTTTGACAAGTTACGTCCCATATTATTGATCTCTGATCTGCCGTAAGTTTACGAGAATACTTCAAGTTCGAAAATACTCCTCGATCATGTAGGTTTTGTGCCCTGCCGTAAAATCACATTTAAAATGTCCCGAAAACGAAAACTGCGACTGGTTTGACAAATTACGATAACCAAAAAATTACAGACATCAAATGAACGATGCTAGTTCCGACAGATGTTTTCAAAGTCACAGGCACCCTTGACCCATTTAATTTATGAACGCTCGGTACTATCCTGCTCAATTAGGCATTTCCACATGACGTCACGAGCTCGTCAGTGTTGCCAACCTAGTTGAATTTATAACGTCAAAAAAGTGTTGGGGAACAACCCGCGTTGTTATGATTGTAAAAAAAGTACTTTTTTGAGATTTTGGATACAGTAGGAAGCAAGTTTGTGCGTGATAATTGTTCACGAAACTATGGCGCTTCGATCAATACTGATAGTTAGAGATGTGCTGCCCCAAATAGCTCAATAAACAAGAAAGTTTGGTGGAGTGCTTAAATCATTTTCGTCGAAAAAAGAAAGAAATCCGTGGCTTTTTCGGGAAACTAGATTCCTGGAAGAAAAGAGCATCTCAGGAAGTATCTCAAAGTGCCAAGAAATGCGACTCAAAGACATCTGGGAAGGAGAAAATATGCCAGTTTATATGCCTGCCGATAAGGTAAAAAGCTGACTAAATTGTTAGAATACAGAATAAATGTGAGATGATTTTACAAATTATCCATTACTAAGCGTCCTTCTGATTTCAAAAAGTATGGCTGTGGCAAAAACTGTGACCTGTGGCGATCGTGAAATGGGAAAATCCAGCGACCAAGGAATTTCTAAGTTGACCACAATGTTACCTCAAATCCTGCTTACAAGAAGAAATTTCAGGATTTTTTAAGCAATGTGTCTTGCCGCGATGAAGCCATCAACTGAAAATTCAAGATTGTCAAGTCAGGTGTACGATTTGGTCAACAGAAGATGAAGATACTCGGAGCCGATCCCATCTGGTTCACATGTGCTTATATCACAGCAAATATTACAACTACAGTGAAGTAGAAAATGGAAATTATTGTCAATTCAAACATCTAGGCTTGTGAAAGCAATGGAGAAAGCATGACTAGAGATGTAGAGGGCTCAATGAACGTGAACGTTGGGTTGGAGTTTGGAGTGGTTGAATCTTTTTTTTTGAGGAAAAAATGAGAATATCATGGTTTTCTCGAAACGCTGGGGCTCGTGGAAGTACGAGCCATCACAGAATGTATCCCAAAGCGCCAAGAAATGGAAAGGAGGAAGGAAGGAAGGAATACACTTGAAAAAATATAGGGAGGTTGTACCGATAACAATTAGGATGGGTAACTAAATTGCTGTAATACAGTTATGATGTTTGCACAAAATTATCTGTTGCTAAGCCTATCTAGTTTCAGAAAGTACCTGTGTCAAGAATTGTGGCCTTCGGCAATCTAAAAATGGGAAAATCTACGGACTGAGGAATTGCTACGTCGACCACAATTTGGAGCCTAGAATCCTCAATAGAACAGTAAATATTTGTATTTTTAAGAAATGTGTCTTGACACAATCAAGTTGTAGTTGAAAATTCAATATCGTTAAATCAGGTGTAAAATTTCTGTCAAGGAGGGCTCCGGTGACCGAATACATCTTCGGTGGCCGAACAGCTGTTCGAGTTAAACTTCCATGGTTTTGTCTCTGTCCATATTCTACAACCGAAGTGAAGACATTCCTGCACTTTGAAAATATAAAATATAAACAAAAACTATTGTTTGTTTCTTTAATCCAGCAGTAAAAGCTGGGCCTCAAGTATTAGTATTTGGGTGATTGGGAAGCACAAACCGAAGAGGTACATACCTAGCCCCACACAAGGCATATCACTCTAGCAATGCCGGGAACGTAAATCCCCAACATTCAGGTGAGGGTTGGTGGCAAAGTTCATGCCCGATTTTGTCGGAAACTATGAATTTTCACCACTACCCTGTGCAGTTAACCTAACATGTTTGGCTTGCTTTTTCACAAAAAAAAAACACACTTTTCTACAAGAACTTATTTTGCAGGCGCATTAAGGACATTGCTTTGAACTTGATACAAAAGTTTTAAACTCAAACTCAAAAAGGTAGCCGAGGAAAAAAATGCTGAAACTAAAACTCCATAAGCGCCCTGTAGTTCGGTTGTTCCTGAACATTATTTGGTTCAAAGGCGGGCAATTCTGGACAGTTGGCAACACTGCTGTGACGTCAATGGAAATGCCTAATACTTACCACAAATCTTATATTGGTCGAGCTTGCGGTAGATTGGGAGGCAGGAGCTCAGAGAAATCAATCCTGCTGTTGTCCAGAGAATTATCGAACATGGCAGAAGAAAATTGAGAGCCATCAAAGATAATGGCCCATCTTCAATATGTTAAATATGAATTTGGAATTGTTGAAGATGATGCTAGTTTTTGCAATACAAAATTACAAAATTCAAACTATCCAAAAAAAATTTATTAGCTTTTAAAGAAATTCCCAAAACTTTCGGATTATACGTTATACGCAGGGTGTTTCGGTGACCTTGCATAATACTTCGGGAGGTGATTCCTCTCAAGAAAATAAGTCGAAAAGTAGGAGTAATCTTTTTTCCTAAAGTGATTCCTAAGGGAGTTACAGCCCCTCAAAGGTACGCAGTAAAACAAAGTTTTCAATTATTTGCTAGAAAACCGTCAAAGGTAGGAACTTCAAATTTAGTCTAATGAAGTTTCTCAACAGTGCAAATGTACATGCAAAGTTTTAAACAAATCTAACTAGTGGTAGTGAAATTAGAGGAGATGGGGATTATGTTGGAAATTGTTCTAGACACGTTCGTGTTTTTTCACTGTTATTTCAGAACGGTGCATTCTACAGAAAAAATGCAGGAGGAATAAAAGTTTTGGATTGAATGAGTCTATCGAAAATATTTAGTTTGAAGCTCGTTCCTTTGACAGTTCTTGAGCAAATAATTAAAAACTTTGTTGCACTTTCCACCTTTGAGGGGCTGTAACTCCCTCAGGGAGCACTTGAGGAAAAAATTTTACTCTTTTCGACTTATTGTTCTGAGAGAAATCACCTCCCGAAGTATTATGCAAGGTCACTTAGTACAGGAAAAATAGTAAAAAAATTGGCAAAACCTCGGAATAAATATGGACGTCATGAAAATTTGATATTCTGTTCAGAATTGAGTGCTCTACAACATATCCAAAATCGCCAAAAATCGCACCCGGGGGTTTTGAGTTATTGGAGGGGGGGGGGGGGGGTAAAAAATTGCTTGTAAAAATGGAGAGGATGGAGCCCGACAATCCATTGGATGCGAATACATTATAGTTCGATGTATCATATCCCCTTGATACCATTTTGGCACAAAAAGTGTCCATCATTGTTGAAGGGGAGTAGTGGGGGGGCGAAGCTCTGCAAGGTGGTCCATTTTGTTTTTCTGGCCATGTAGAACCGATCACGACAAGTTTGGTATCTTTTCCGACTAAATTCAATCTCCTGAACTCGTATCCGATGTGTAAATTCGAATGAAAACAAGTTTGAACAAGTTAACTTGAGAAAACTTGTTTTTTCTTTGACAATTTTGACGAATTTTCTTTTACTGTTGGAGGTGTTCATTTCCAGAAAATTTTCAGGGACCATCGAATTGAAGTGTGTTCTCCACATAAATCATCCACTCGATGTATAATTTTGTTTCTCGAGTTTGAAAAATCGATTTGAACTTGAGCCGGCACGGCGCGTCGTCTACTACTGACCAGAACACTACAGCATGCACCTTTAAATGAAAACACCTCAAACTGTTGAAAAAATAGCAACTCATCTTTGAAAATTAGAGGATCTGTGGAGAACTGAATTTCCTATAAAATAAACAAAATCGCCATAAATCGCACTGCAGAGTTTTGAGTTATTTAAGTGGAGAGGTGACAGTTCATAGAGTATGAATCCTGTCAAAGTGTTATCCTCCTTCTCAAATAACTCAAAATCCTGCATTGCGATTCATGGCGATTTTGTTCATGTTATAGGAAATTCGGTTCTGCACAAATCCTCCAATTTTCAAAGGTGAGTTGTTATTTCTTCAATAGTTTGAGGTGTTTTCATTTAAAGGTGCATGCTGTAAAGTTCTGGTCAGTAGTAGACGACGCGCCGTGCCGGCTCAAGTTTAAATCGATTTTTTAAGCTCGAGAAACAAAATTATGCATCGAGTGGATGATTTTTGTGGAGAATACACTTCAATTCAATGGTCCCTGAAAATTTTATAAAAATGAACGCCTCCAACAGTAAAACAAAAATTCGTCAAAATTGTCAAAGAAAAAACAAGTTTTTTTAAGTTAACTTGTTCAAACTTGTTTTTATCCGAGTTTACACATCGAATATGAGTTCAGGAGATTGAATTTAGTCGGAAAAGATACCAAACTTGTCGTGATCGATTCTACATGGCCAAGAAAACAAAATGGATCACCTAGCAGAGCTTCGCCCCCCCACTACTCCCCTTCAACAACGATGGACACTTTTTGTGCCAAAATAGTATCAATGAGATATGATACGTCGAACTATAATGTATTCGCATCCAATGGATTGACGAGTTCCATCCCCTCCATTTTTACCTGCAATTTTTTGCCCCCCCTCCAATAATTCAAAACCCCCGGGTGCGATTTTTGGCGATTTTGGATATGTTGTAGAGCACTCAATTCTGAACAAAATATCAAATTTTGAAGACGTCCATATTTTTTCCGAGGTTGAAATCTATCTTTCTTGTACTAACTGAAACACCCTGTAGAGCTCAATTTATAGATAACTCACTTATTATTTCCAACGCTGCCAATTTGCAAGTCGGGGGTCAATTTTGTATAAACCCGTTAAAATTTATATTAATGCGTTAAGAAAACTTGAGCCTGTCATCAAGCCTATTTTTGAGGATTGCAGAAGGTGATCGGGAACCTTTGATTTTTTTTAAGGGTGCTTAAATTTTACAGGATTATCACTCATAAGGAAAAAGGGGTTGAAATGGCTCGGGCTTTCTCTCTCTTTCTAACTGAGACGAGATGAGATTATGGTAAAAGGAACGCCTATTATGGAATTTGCTGGTGACTCCGACGCGAGGACAAGACACATACCTATCATAACACCCAGGGGCCCTATTCCTACGTCCGAAGCGATGCGGACCGGATCGGATGCAACCCGATCGCTTCGCCTGCTTTCAAAATTTGGTATTCCTACGCTCGTTCACCCGTGTGTTTTCGCATGGATTCGGAAGTATTCGCTGAGCGAAATGTCAACGCTGCCAGTCGCATACGTCAAAAGCGTCGAACCATAATCCCGGCCTCAAGAGCCTCAAGAGTTCAAATTGTGGTTTGAGAGCAACTCTTGTCTAGATATAGCTAGATAGTGAAAATGGAGGGTGTTACTTGAAAGAAAAAGCGGCTATGACTCCCTCCCGCAGGTCTCAGGCGGAGCGAAATGCTCTTTGATTTTTGGGTTCAAATCCGAATTCGGTGCAGGGCACGGTTACGGCCGATTTCACGAGCTGAAATGCTGTGGAAGTAGAATGCCGGCCGACGAATTAACTTGAAGGAGGTACAAGCAAAGCACTGTTCGAGTGTATCGCTGAAATCTGTGGATGCATCTTCCCATCAGCGCCATCCGGAAACCGTCTCTTAACATTGTCAACGTCAGCTTCGCTTTTGGCTTCCTCCAAGTCTTCGATTGGGTATCCGTTGTTGTGTCCGTGGCACACGTAAGGCGTTTATTATTGGTTCATTATATTCAAATTATTCGGAATCAAACACACACTGACAGATGATAACTATTTATAATCACTGTGACATTCATTTGAAATTTTGTTACTGACATTTTTGTCACTTGCGACAGTTTTCAGTAATTTCTGGTGGAATTGTCTCTTTAATTGGAGCTTTTCATCACGGAACCTTGGGAACACTGCAAAGGTTGCACGGGGGTTGCACGCACCGCTCTTCGCATGACTCGTGGCATGCGAAAGCCAGGCGGACGCCGCGTAACGTAGCAACGACGGGATCTCAGGCGAAGCGAACAACCGCTTCGCCCGTAGGAATAGGGCCCCAGGCTAGGCACAATTGGAGAAGGAGCCGCATGTTGAGATCTTCCCAAAACATGTTATTAGTACTGGGTTGACTAATTTAAAACATGGCCTCACTATGCTCAGGCACAACTTGCATTCCTTCCGGCCAAAAACAGTCACTTTGGATTAAATGCTTGGAAAAGAAATCAGTCTTTTACACCATGATACAATTGCTCTGGAAAGAACTACTCACTTCTTAGCGGGCAACATCTTCAAAAATGCTATTACTGAAATTTTTATGCCATTAGTGGTTCAATGGATTTATATTTTCAGAAAAACACTAAACATAAGTTGCCCTATAATTTTCTTCTTGGAAGAAAAATTAAAATTGATCTGGCCCACGCCAATTTTTTTTTTCAACAGGTAACACAAAGATGATGACAGATACTTCCAATGTTTGCATAAGAGTTATGAGTATTGGCATTGAGGCCGATACAACGAAAAAGTACAGTGGTTTAATAATTGTTCTTGCACCTTCAAGACATCTATCACCTTTGCAAATATGTGGAGGAACGAACACAATTCGTATTTAGGCGATAACTCAGTGGTAGATACTGTGGCAGAACGGCTTAGAATCATAAAATAAAGGGGAATTAAATATTTGGGGATAAAATTAGCATTACGGGTGATATCGGAAAGGAAAAAAATAGGAGAAGGAATGCGGAATATATATATATATATATATTTGCCGGCCAGCATCGGAGTGACACCGGATGCAAGAAAGCATGCAGGCATCGACGTTTGTAGGCCAGAGGGTTGTGACGGAAGACGGGGTGTGGGAAAATAAGGATAGGTCCAAGGACAGTGACGCTGGGGAGAGATTCGGGTGGTAAGAGTCGAGCACGACGGGTGTATTTTGCGGGAAGAAAACTAATATTTTTGAAGAAGAAGAAATTAAGAAAAGTGCTTGAACACTGTGATAGATTTGTAGTAAATCAGTGACGTGAAAGGAAAACATTAAGGCAAGTCTGATTTATATTGTGATCAAATGCTTATGGTTTAAATAAGTTTGAGGTAATTGTTTGGTTTAGAAAATGATAGTAGGTTTTGTTTGATCTTTTGAACAGCCATAAGAATCGTCAAGCCGATGTCAATTCACTGCGTAGTAGCTTTGAGCTTTTAAATGCGGTCACTTGTTTTCAGATAACTACCCTCCAGACGCAAGAAAAAGGGTGAAAACCTCAGCAACCCTTTTAAGAGATTTGGCTTCCGACAGAGCATGATTTTGTAGGCTCTATTCGCTGAGACAAGCACTAGCAGTATTTATGCAAATCAAATCTGGGCAAAATCTTGATTCCGCGAAATTTTCCCTCATAGAATAAAATATTTAACCCTTTCGTGCGGCAAGGAGTTTATGGACATGCAAGATAAGCTAGCGTTCCAAACAATGAGAACCTCTTATGAACAATGCCAGAAAATTCAGTGTCGTTTCGAAAACCACTTCAAGATAAACAGGGACATAAAATCACTTTTGCAGGCTAATTAATTAGAGGCTCATTGCGATGACTTGTACTCCATATTGTAACTTTGTGTAATGGTATTGAACCTGCATGAAACCGAGCTGCTGGATAAGTCTTCAAATCATAAACTATAGCACCAGCTGGATATAAAATCTATGGAATGTCAACACTCAAATTTTATGTAAATTATTTGATCAATAATTAAAATAATGGCTATAAATTTGAAAGATCAAGACAAGACTCAGTGAACAACAATCTCTCTCTAAGTACAATTGAACAGTAAAGATTTCTTCTCGTACCAGGGTGAATGGACGAAAGGGAAGAAAGGGTTGAATTGAAAACTGGACAAAGGATAAATAAATTAGGCAGGGAATTGAACTCAAGTGTACTAGGAAATGGCTTCACCCATAATTCTGAAAATTAGGAAGAATGAGAACGGAATTAATTTGCCAGGGTTGAACAAATTCGTCGTAGGATTGCACACGGTATTAGGATGTACTTTTGTTTCAGAAACCGAATGTAAACTGAATAAAACGATTCTGAACGCTAGCTGAATGTCAGCGCGTCAGGAAATTATGAAATGAATAATTAAGGTGAATTTAATTAAGTTGGCGATGATTGATTAATTGGTAATAAAATTGAGGTGTGGTTAAATGACTTTGTTTATTTTTCAATATTTATTCGATTCATTCCCTTTAAAAGAACTTGAGGTTACTACTAGAGTAGGCTTGAGGTATTAGTACGAAGTGAAGTTGAGGTAGGTGTAATTGATTTAAATAACTTAGGTAAAGGTAAAATAAAATCTACGGCACAACGAAATACGACTTAACGTAATTAGACGCATTACAGCTTAATTAATTTAATGTAGGGAAGGGAGAGGTTTATCACAAGATGTTACCGTGAGGTTGGGATGTTACAAAATAGTTGTCGTGAGGACCAGAATCTTATAGATGGTGCTCGGTGACTCAGGATTTTACAATACCTACTGACCTTATGAAAAATTTGACATGAAAAAAGCTTTGGTCGGAGTTTTTTCTATTCAAAATGACATACTACCTGGCCTGTATTGAAATATTGTTACGTATTTCGCGTACGGGTTCGAATATAATTGAGACGATCGTTTTAAAACAGACACTGTTTATTACTGCTTACCACAATAAATACACGTCAACAATTATTTACGCTTGGATATATCGCAGGTACTACTTCGCTTGTTTCGCACTCGTTCGCTTACAATTCATAACTGACTATCGCGCTAAGGACGGTGCTTATATATGCATCCGATTAGTGTTCCCGAACTTTCCATCATCCTCCAGCAATTTCCATAGTGGCCCTGCATATAGTTTTCTAGGCGACTCCCGAATAATCCCACACATTTTGCGTGCTTTCCGTGTGTTTCGTAATGTCGCACCTCCGCCAAAATGGACAGATGTAGCTTGACCCACTGCTGAAGTCTCCATACAGTTGTACGCGAAAAAGCCGACACGCACGCTTTGGAACACACCAGGGGCCTTATTCTTGAAACGTGGAACAAAGTTCTCATGCGGTGTTGCTATGTAAGGAGAGCTATGATTGGTCCTTGCCTAGCAACTGCACATGTGGACTCTGTTCCCCGTTTCAAGAATAGGGCCCCAGAACGCTACGCACTTGTACACTGCGATCTAACGGGAAGAGTCTAGAAATATCGCGTGTTATCCAGAATCGCCGCTCGTAACAATATTTCCATCATACCTGTTCATTTCCTGAAGTAATATGGTTTGCTATCTATTTCACACTTGAATATTTCATCCCGTTTTTACTGTTGAACTAAAATATAATACCGTATTTGTGCAATCAGGCAATTTAATAGTCCAGCTACCTGTACCATGTAGGCATCAAAATACGAGAAAACTTCGATACCCACTTATGTTATATACGAGGTTGGGATGAAAAGTTTTCGGCTTAGCTTATCATAAGAAGGACATTCAATTTCTTAGTCCTTCTTTTCTGATTTCAAACAGCCATTAGAATTAGGACTAGTACTTTTCATTTTCAATTTTATAAGTGTGACAATGTCGTGGTTTTCTTGTGTCAAAAAAAAAAACCGAAAATTCAATCATAATAATAGTCCCTAGGCAAAGCAAGACGCAAGGCATAGATAGATAGATAGATAGATAATTTAACGTGTTGCAGAAACCTCCAGAGTGAAACCATATAGAGTGAATCTCGCCTCGTCTTGACTTCGGGGGATTTCAGCCTGATCTCGATATTGTTTTGCGATGTCAAAAAGATACGAGACTCAACCCATGCAAGTCTCGTCTCGCGAAATCTTTTTTTTTTCTGTACTCGAAAAACAAGACATTGTCACACTTGAACAAATGTAAAATAAAAACTACTGAGTGCAATTTTATAAAACGACAAAGGTGAGCCACTGTAGGATGGCACTACATGAAACCATGTAAAGATCATAAAAATTTGACGCCCTTATAAATAAATAAATATAAATAAATATTTTTTATAATTTTATTTCATAGGCTAAGTCGGAAACTTTTCATTCCACCCTCGTACACAAAATCGATTTCAATTATCATAGAAAATCGTAAAATAAAATCGATTTTACCTTTTTTGCACGATTTCCATCACATATATGTATTTTGTGCATAAAACTATAATAAAACATTCTACGGATTCTAACCTACAACCTCCATGCTGTTACACACTTTACCTGATTTAGATATAATCATTAAACCTTAACTTAAATAAAAAAAATTAAAAGACAGTATCACTTATTTGAAATTTAAAAGCTGGGGTAGATGGAGACACAGGGTGCGAGTTTTGGGTCCCAACTCTTTTGAATCTTTCTGATTATTCAATATTTCCCCATTTTCCACTGCAGGCTGCCGGCCACATAAAAAAAAGTAAAAAGGATGGGGAAACCATGCAAATCAGAAATATCACATATTGAGAACTGAGCGAAAAAAACGGTATCAAATATGTAACAAGTTCTGCTTGCTATGACAAAAATAACCCAAATATCCCTTCCATCACGGGCTTCGTTTTCCATACGATCTTTGTAAAGTAAAATAGTTATTGAAAGTTGTCTTAAAATTGCAAATTTTTTATCTACAAATTGCAAAGTAGCATTGCAGAATGCATCGATTTTTTAGTTGATAACACTGAAGTTGATCGACCTGCCTGTGCTTGCCTACCTACCTTCTTATTGCCAAAATGTTAGAGATCTGTCGTTGTACGCAAATTGAAGTTCAGGGTTAATCTCAATGAAAACATTGTTGCTCATCAGATGTCACGCGCCTGGTTTCACTAAGTAGGTAGGTATACTAAGCATGTTTCAGGTCAGGTGCGACCCAATTCAAATCACACAATATAACATAACAATACCTGAAAGACAATGACAAACTATGTGTAAGTTTGAATTATATCGCTCCATGGAATTTATGATTGCCTTTGAATTAAGTTTTTCTCTAACATGCACCCTTGCAATATTAGAAAACAGTCTTACTCAACTGAAGTACAAGGTACCTATTTCAATCAAATACAGGATTTTGCATGATATTTTTTCTTGGTGGTTGATTTTTTGGTGATAAGGTTGTGAAGTTTTCGATGCTCATACCATTGATATCTCGAAAGCGGTCGGAGATATCTACAAGGTCGGTCAAATTCCAAGTTAAATTACAATTTTATTCTCATAAAATATTAATAATTGTAATAATAATGGAGCTTAATTTCCAACAAGTTTAAACTAACCCAAGCACAGGAAATACAAATATAAAATATGATAATTTATAAAAAAGAAAACAAAAGTAATATCCGAGAGTCTCGTCTCGACTCGTATCGTTTTCGAGACCAAAAGAACTTTCATTAACCTCTTATTATATTATTGAGCGTTGGTGCAACCCAGGGTAAGTAAACTATTATAATTACGTCAGAAGGACATACATTTTTGTATTCTTTTTCTTATATGACTTTTTGAATTGCTATTCAGCTGAACAATAATTTTTTTGACCGATTGTACCACTGATTTCAATTGGATAATATAGTAACAATTTTCCACTTATACTATACCTACCTTATATTTAGATATGTCACGAGACCCACGAGACTCTCGTGCGAGACTCGAGACGAGACTAGACTCGAGACGAGACAAGACTCGAGACGAACTCCGTCTCGTTAGTCTCGTGAGAATCACTAAATCAAGGAGTGGTGCCACTATTTAAAATACAAGTACGCAAAACATTGAAACTGTCAAAAAATACATCACAGTCGGCGCAACGAACATTAAAGCTGCTGAAAGCATTGAAAATTGGGCTTCTCATCAAGGCACTGCTTCTAGAAGTTTCGCAATAAAATACAAGTGAATGCCTGGCGTTCAGGCGAGGAACCAAGAAGTTAATCCGCTCGAGGAGCATGGGGCAATCGATTACATTATGTAAAAGGTGATAGAGGAACTTTATGTTCGATATAGCATGCCTGGTCTCAAGAGAAACAAAATTATCCTTTGACAACAAGGAGCCGTGGTCAAATCCACAGATGGGGTATGTACCGTCGACCAAAAATGACAACATCTCCAAAAAAATTCGCTGAACTGATTCAAGGCGTGCCACATGTGTGCTGTAAATAGGAAACCAAATTAGAGACGCATACTCCAATTTGGATCTAACAAAACTGCTATACAACGACTTGAGGCAAGCGGCACTCCTGCCTGAACTCCCTGCAATTGAGATAGATGAAACCAAGCATTCTGAGTGAGGAGGACACGACGCTGTCCACGTGATTCGTGAAAGAAAATTCACTGTCAAAAACGACCCCTCAGGTCCCTACTGACACCACGCTCCAGAGCCCTTTCTCCAATAACATAATCATGATGTACTGGATTGGCTCTTTTGGTGTAGGTAGTGACAAGGCCTTCACATTTGACGCAAGGCCGTTGGTGCTGTACCACTCACACACTGAATCAATTGAACTCTGGAGCGCGACACAGTCATCAATAGAATCCACCCTGGAAAATATCTCAAGGTCGCCGGCAAAGGGCAACTTCTGGCATTCTATCACATCAACCATGTCATTTATGTAGATCAAGAACAGCATGGGCCCCGTATTTGCGCCCTGGGGCACTCCCGATGTAGAAACATACGGCAAAGAGTTCGCGTGATGGCATGCAACGGTCTGAGACCTGCCAAAAAGGTATGACTGGAATATTTGTAACAATGAAGGCAAGAAACCAAGCCGGTCCAACTTGCTTTTTAGCGTTCAATAAAAAAAAATTAATAAATGTTTTTCTCCTTATCGGCTTCTCCTCGCCATGGGAGTTTTCCCGTTTATTTATCAAGTCAACAAATTCAAAAAAGTGCACATTTCGGACAGCACAACACCTAGACTTTTCACCGGGAATCGAACCCGGGACTTCCGCGTCGCAGGCAGCCTCTCGACCGCCTGCGCCACGGGGCCGTTCTTTTAGCGTTTGATGATAGCGTTTATTCACAGGAGAAGTGGTACAACAATAATTCTTATCACAATGAAATTGTGTCAATAAACCACAAACTCACAAAGTAAAAATTACCGTGTGTGAGAAAATTACCGTTTTTGACCAGTGCACAAGAACCAAAAGAATATTCGCCACATTCAGAAATCATACGGGATAGGCCATTGGTGGACAAACAATTCAGTCAGCAAATTAGCACCTCCTCTGCGAATCCAGTGCAACAAGCGAGATATTTGACTCGCTATCTGAAGAAAAATAATCTGGGTCATGGTTGCCAGCTCGTCCTACCTAAATGAGCTCGGAAATTTAAAAAGAAAATGCAGAAAGCGTTTCGAATTTATCACCCTCTCAAAGGATTTCTTTCTGGAATATTCTATTTTCCAAAACCGAATACGCGAAATTAACCATGAGTACCTATACTGAGATACCTACATTTACAAGTTTTATGCACTCAGGTAAAAAATTGTACCCAGTTTTTATGAGAAATAAATACGAATTAGTTTTGTCCTTGACTAATTTATTATTCAGTGGCCTAACTGGTCTAGCACATGCGTAATTTTGTGTAAAAATGCGTAAAAATGCCTCACAACATGAACATCACTCGCTCAACCGGTCTGACACATGCGTAATTCTGCATAAAGAACGAATATTTTATATGCGTTTATAAGTTTTTTCCGAGGTTTTTTCCGAGGTTTTTTCCGAGGTTTTTTCCGAGGTTTTTTCCATAGAAGTTTTAGGTACAGGGTGTTCACGTGGAAAATGATGAGTATAGCAAATATCGGAGCCTACTATTCTCAGAAATAGGACAGTCAAATTTTGCTCCCAAAGGCTGCATGTTGAATCTGCCCTGTATAAAACATTAAAAAAAAGTAACAAGTACTTAATAATCTTGTAAAGACTGAACATTTGATGTTTCGTCGTAAGTAGGGATACAGACCTTGGTGGTAACAAGGTTGGTGTCAAATGGGAAGGTGAAAAAGAAACCTGGAGGGTGTGGGTTTTACTCATTACTGGTTCACTTTTCACTTTTCAAAATTTACGTAAATAGATCTCCATCGAACAATAATAATAATATCATAATAATAATAAATGTTTTCCTCCTTATCGGCCTGCGCTGGCCATGGGTGTTTTTGCCCTTTATTATCAGTTTTACATAAGTGCTCAAAAAAATTGCAAATTGGACAACACAAACAACCAGACATTTACGGGAATCGAACCGGAAGCCTTCATGGCCGCAGGCAGCCACTTAACCACCTGCGCCACGGGGCCGTCCCGAACAATAATACCGCCATTCATAAAAAAAATTCAGGGGGGGTAAACAATATGGGGGGTGCTTCCTTTTTTGCCTTAGTAATACAAGGTTGTACGTCGTTTTGCACTTTCCTCTTTCTTCAGTTGCTGCGGATTTCTGGGTTAATGGATTGGTGGTCAACATGGTCTAAGGTGAAGTCAACATTTAGGGTGACATTTTGATGATACAAAATTGCTGGTTCATTTACACAAAAACCTGCAGCAACTAAAGAAAGATGAAAGTGCAAAAACGACATACAACCTTGTAATACTAAGGTGACGAAATAACAACGAACGCGACGAACAATGAGATGAAAATGGGAGATGAAAAAAGGGCACTTCCCTATTATTCACCCCCTGAAAATTTTTGATGAATGTACCACGATTCTGTTCTATGGAGACTTATTTCATTAAACTTTGGTCCAAATTTGATCAAAATCGGTTCAACGGTTCAAAAGTTACGGTGGAAAAGTGATTTAAAAAAAGTAAGCTTCCACATGCACCCTGTATCTTTTTAAGGAAGCATTTACGGACCATGCCTTTCATTTTCATTCGGCCTTATTTTTGATGGGGAATCATCCCTCAAAGTTTGTAATAACCAGTACCTAACACCCTGTATATCTGTCACTGACGAGAGCTGGAAGTGAATGTTTGTATGCCAGTTATGGGGAAATTAACCATTTTTTCAATAAAGTCAATAGGTACGGATTGAAATTTCATCATATCTTTTATACGATGGCGTGCAAAAAAAAACCGAGACACATTATTATTATTAAATACTTTGGGCCCTAGTTTCCGGACTTTTAGTTGTGTGAGGTTGATGTATTCAGCCATGTTAATTGATCACACTGGTGTGTACTCAACATGCATGCATTGCATACATCACCATTACACAACTAAAATTCCAAAAACTAGGGTCTCAAAGTATTTTCAATGTCTCAATTTTTTTTTGCGCGCAATTTTACTTTTTTCTTCAGTAATGAGTTTTTTGTCACCTAGTAATTTTGACTAAATTTTGAACTCAAGTTTTAACTGAAATTGTTCCTGACCCGTTATTATTTTCCTATTTTTACCTCCTGCTGATTGTAGGTACACTCTTAATAAAATATGATTTTTGCCTTTATACTTGGTTCTTATCTCCAGTGAAGGTGAGTCTTGTTTCATAAATTGGGAACACCCTGTGGAGAACACAGGATCACACTTCTCTTAGTACTGATGATCTCCACAAGGTATATACCAAATTTTGAAAGAAACCCTTACTTCACCGGAATACCCAGTTTACAGGCAAAAATTTTCTTCCTATTTCGGTTACACTATTACTACTTTGGGGCATTGTTTTTGCGAAAAAGTGTCACAAAATTCTACTTTGTGCAACTGAAAATAGAGCATTTGTGCCACTGTTTTGGCTGTCATCAATGACGTAAACACAATTCAAATGTCAGTTTGTACATTTTCTCATTTTTATCAAGTAAAATTAAGGCGAAATAGACAAAGTAGTATGAAAAACATGTGTTACAATTCATTTTTGTAACACTAGATCTACAATACACTATTTTATCCATTTCTATTTGTATAGTACTTATATCCATTTCTAAGGTAATATTCCTGGAGAATGAACTTACAACCAGTCAAAAAAAAAGATCAAAATCGATCAAACGATTGAGAAAAAATGTTTCTCAACTTAGTGGTGCAATTATTACTGCGGGTTAGTGTAGGGCAGGTTACGAGTATAAGTCTACTCTGTATGCTGTAAAAAACAAAATTACAATAAAAAGTGACATTTTGGTGGTGATTTTCTTTTTTTTTCGCTACATTTCAGGTACGCTTGAAGATTTTTCAAAACGGTCGTTGTATCATCACATGCGAGCAATAAAGCATCAATTCTTTGCTTCACTTGATCTGCATTGGTCCTTGAAAAAAGAAAAACATTTTTTGTCCACCTCTATACGACATAAATCATGTATAATCATCAATTATGCCAGGTGCGGTTTTGTTCTCACTATAATTTGTTGTTGAACTATAGGATATACCGAGGGATATACCTATGTACATTGGAAAATACGAAATCAAAGTAGCGAAAGTAAAATTTTGAATTTTGATGGTTTTCTACGTTTTTCTGAATATTTCACGAACGCTTCAAGATATTTAAAACGGTTTGTTGTATCTTCACATGCATTGAATAAAGAATTATTTGATTCTGTAGTCTACTCTATATGTCTCAGTTTTTTAAATAAATGAAGGCAAAAAATTTTTTCCCTCCATTCTGTATAATTGGCGCAGTTAGGTACCGATCCTAACAAGTTCAGGTGAGTATGATCTACAAATGTGTCAATCGGCATTTTTCAGTAACGGAGCTGAAGGCACAATGTTTTCTTTGTTATATTGCATGTTGGCAGAAAGTCGTTTTTCTCGAAACCTGTCCACCCTATAAAATATAAAATTTGTTAGCACAGGTGAGTGACCTTTTCAGTTGATCTTCAGGAATCCATTGGAGTTTTTTTTTCAACATTTTTATTACGAAAGTTATCGATAAAAAACGATTCAAGTTATCAAAAAGTGATGACCCCCTCTGTATTGACAAATTCCTTGGCAGCACTTCTCAAATGATAGAGGCAGGTTTTCTGAACATGCCTGCAAAAAATTGTTCCATGGTCATAAAATGTATAGTTCGGACAATATTTTGCGCTAGTCCACCGGACTATACCTACATAGTACTGCTGCAACAGCCCCAATGTAATGGTATTTATATTATTCCTCTCGCTACTTTTAAGTAACGCGAATAAGTCGTAGGCGCCCTTACGCCTTTTCGATTTTATTTGAATGGATGTTCAGTAGTTCCTTCAAAATCGAAAAGTAGCTAACAATATTTGCTGAATCTTATTCAACCAATGTAAATATTTATATCCGAGTAATTTCTCAAGCCATTCAGGGAAATGGCAGACAGCGCGTCGAATGAAAGTGTAAGTTCGCAGAGGTGAGGTGAAAATTAATTACGAAGAAAAGCGTAGTATGTCCTAGGTATTGCAAACCAAATGAAATTTTGATTCAAAATAGTCACGGTTTCAATTCGAAATTACAAGTCTTGACACTATAAATAACTGCGAATAATACTGATTTCTCAGATATGCAAACATAATTTGAATGAAACAATCATTGTGCAAGTGACTTTTGTGAATACCACGGCATTAATATGAAACCAGCGTACAGAGAGGCGAAAATCGTGTCACTGAATCAAGTACCTACATAGTTGACATATAAGTGGTAGGTATCTACCATAACATTTTACAGTATGGTGTTACCTACTACTTTTAACTTTGAAATACTGTTATTAAGTCTTGAATAATATCCCTCACTAATTTGATATTACTTAAGAATAAGTCAGGTGTCATGACCTAGTAAGTCAAATTTCAAAGATTCAATAACTGAAAATTTCCGCCGCTCCATTTCCTTTCTAATTTGATATGTAATGATCTCCAATAAAATTTGCATAATTCTCACTTATAGCATTGTGCGAAACCTCAAACTTCCTCAATCCACGTCGGGCACTTCCTTATTATCACTTTTTTCCGCTTTATCACTGCACCAAATTTCACATCAGACAAATTCACCATTCCAGGGGCACCATCACAAGAATTATTATCGTTGTTATATTCTCTTAACATCGTTACATCACTTGATATTTGCGAAGCGCACTTCCAATCGAGGAACACTGCATCGAAAGTTTCAAAAAATTTCACTGGGTACATGCATTTTTGCGAATGATTTTGTTTCAGTTATTCAGCTCGCGGACACGGTCGGTAATTGAATTAGTTTTGAATAGGCAATTGAGACGTTAATTTTCAAGTCTTAGTGGTAAAAATTAGAATGGTACACTACTCACCTCTACTATACCAGCAAACTCTCACTTTAGCAATAAGCGAAAGTGCCCAGTGCCCACCTCCTATCGCAGAACAAGAGTGAATAATATCGCCGGAGTGTTAGTAGAGGTGTATGATTCCCCAGCTCCTTTTTGGCTAAGGTGCTGCTTAGCCTTGCCTTGATGGAAGTCAACGTTATGGTCCATCCGTGGTCTTGCATTTTTATGCCCAATTTACGTAGGTACTTGTTATTTACTTAACCGGCGTGTACAAACACAGAAAATATAATATTCCAACGTACATCGTAAAAAAGATGGACAAGTAGAATCAACTTTCGGTACCTTTATTTTGAACATAGATTTGGTATATGCGAATTCTTCGAAAAGATATGTATAAAAAAATATGTCTGATGCTATACAATTTTCAAATTCTCCACAAAAGTTTCAAAAAATTCATTTGGAAAAGTAAAGCCATATCTCATACATTTTTGTTTTCAAAATAAAGGTACCAAAAGTGTATTCTACTAATCCGCTTTTTCAGTGACAGCAGAATAAACCCCCTAATAACATTAGTAACGGCTTCAGCAAGCTAGAGGGCGAAAGCAAAAAAGAAAATATAGGTAAACAGTGAGTTGACACAAATTCTGATGAAAAAAAAACAAGAATTACAAAGATAGTCAAGTCACATTTTGAAATTAATTTACATAATCTATGGTACTTACGAATTGACTTATATTTCTACTAAGGACTTGTGAGAAGGTTGCTGTCTCGCCTCGGATTATTCCTGAGTTAGTGAGTTTATGACGGAGATCTGTGTTTATTTACCTCTCAAAACAAAATTGATTTTTCTGAGTGTTTAACGGAATAAGTATACTTACTTAGTCCTCGTAAAAGTATAAATAGTAGCAATTTTGTCAATTTCAAACACCCTTTGAAATTAAGGAGGGGTCCGGTTTCAAATTTTAACTAGTTCTATGATCTGGTTTTATGAGGGTTAGTTTTATACTTAACCCTATTTTCGTATTCTTGGAATTTCAAAAATTTTATGTACGAAATGTTGTGTTCGCGATTGTACCATTTGTACCTGCGTATACTATTAGTTACCTAAGTAACTACGTAGCTAGCCACATCAGAGACCCTACCTATTTCAATAAAATAAAATGAAGAACTCGAGGCAAATTAGTAAATCCTTAATTCTGATTCTCACAATAATAATTATTATTGTGGACATGTACAATAAACAATTCTGGAATATAACCAGAATGTTCGAGATTTCTCTTTTCTACGTTTAACAGTAAATTATGGCATGTAATCGTTGATCATAAACTTATAAAGGTGTAGAAAATAAAGTTTGAATTAAAGCATCATAGCACTCATAGCAGGAAGAGGTATCTACACAATTGAAAATTAAGTAATTTACGTACCTACCACAAATCAGAATAAAAGAAATGGACGAAGAGCGGCGCTATTGTTCTCTAAAGCAATTTGTTGAAGGGCTTAATCCGAATGACGTTAACTCGTATAATTATCATTTTGCAAAGTCCGGCCTCCTAATGATGGAAGTATGAAGATGCAGCCCCTCGAAGTTAACTTTTTCAGTTTTTTCAAATTTGGAACTCAGGAATGTTTGGACATAGGTAATAAGTTTAAATTTACAATAATTGATTTGTCGAAATTATCTACTCAACTCTCGACTCAACTTTACTTGCCGAATTCTGAAAGAACCGAACCAGTGGCGTAGGAGTAATGGGGCGGGTCAATTAAAAGGAAGCATCCATAAAAATTTGACTCAAGGTGATCCCCATAGCTCCCACGCCACTGATAGTTAGATTCTCTCGCTATTTGGCAGGTAGTTAGATAGATAGATAGATATAGATGATTTTCTATGCTAAATTCAAGCTGATTTTGTCGAATCGTTACTGAGTTATGAAACATCTTCAGCTAAGTATCTTCGTCCTTCAACCCCTGGATGGGTAGGCAACCCTTTATACTTACATTTAATTCAACTTATTTGAATTCAATTATTTCTCCCGCTTTTGGGAACCTTATGGCCGACGCTCATCTAGTGTTTAGACGCCATTCTCTTGTAGGTACTTTGCTTCTTTTTGTTCGATGATAGAGCTCTTGAGAGTGCTGAAATCGACTTAAGGACGGAGCTATATTTTTAGGTCTCTTTCAAAAGCTTTTCCAAAATCCAAAAAATTAGGAAAATTATTTTTCGATTTTGGAAATGCCAATGTGCTCAATCCAAAGTACATCCTTGTAGCTTCCGAAAGAGACCGAAATTGTGAGATTCTGTCAAGGAATAAACCCACGCACAGTGGTCCATTTCATCAATCTAGTGGGACAAAAATAAAAAGTACCTACTTTCACATGAAGATACCCATAAAGAGCTCGACAATACAAAAAAATTATTTATAAAAATCCATCATAATAGAACGGTCCTTATTAAGGGATGGAAATTAGAATAACCCATCGCAAAATTCTGCGAATTAAGATTCGGGTAATATTCAACCGTAAGATTATTGGAAAAATATTTAAAAAAATCCTCAAATAATAAGGGTCTTTATTGAGGAGTGGGAATCAAAACAGAGTCTAGTAAATCTTGAGAAATTTGGTTTTAGGTTGTAATTATATGCACTAGATTATTAAAAAATAAGATAAAATCCTTCCACTGAAATGAACTTCACTGTAAATAATTGAAAAAAAAACATAATTTCTCACCATCATAATGCGTAACTTACAGGTGATTGACATATGAACAATAGTAGAGAAACAGTCATATCTAGTCTTCGTCCGAGGACTCGTCCGACGCCGAAGACGAGCTCTTTTCTATCTCACTTTATGGAACAACTTTGAATGTAGGGTTTTTCAAGATTTTTCAACTTCCGGTGGCAGTTTTTCCTGGATTTCAAGTTTTTTGCTCTATAGCTATTGATGACTGGATCAGAAGATAATTGAAGAGTTGGAAGGAGATCTTCCATCCCTTCAGAATCTTCATTTTGGCTGATCCAAATTTAAAAAAATATTTTTCGTCAAACTACACACATATCTGAAAATTGAAATAAAGACCTCAGCTGCAAGTGGCTGCACCCAAATTTTATGGGATTCGATAGAGATCAATAAGAGCTACATAATGGTACAAAAATTATAACGGAGTTCTACAGCGTTCGAGCTGTAAGTCCAGCTATAAGTGAATGTTAGGCCATTCTTGCACGGTTGAATTGAAACCACTGCTGAGTCTAAACTAACGTCAATTAAACCAAAACAAAATATGTAAGCAGAAGCACATATATGTACTTGAGTATTGACGAAATTCTAGATTCTTTTGAAATCTGTGGGTAATTATTTTAAATCGTTGAAAAAAGGTATCGCGAGAGGGATTTTTTCTTGCGTGTAGTCGTGTCAACTTCAAATCTGGAGAATAACTATATTATGGCCTACAGGGTAGTATGAAAAACGAAACTGGGTATGTCTTTGATATGTCTATTTTATCGAATACTAAGTTAAACAAGTGTAAAAAAATATCGATGTTTCCTATTTTTGTCCCGCTAGATTCGTAAAATGGACCACTGTGCCACGCACAGGGATTGTTTCCAAACATTTTTAATGGCGAAGATAATAGAGGGTATCCTCCACTCTTTCCCATATCTTTTGTTTTCCTACTTATTTTTACAAATGGTTCCAATTTTTGAATTCTACGCTCAATTTATGTACAAAAGTTACTCGTACAAAATTCCGATCAGAGGCTTTATTTTCGAGATGTTTGGGTTTGAAAATTCCAAGAACATCTCGAAAACGCCAGTTTCAAGGGCCTAAAAATTATAATCTATGAATACTCATGATTTCTCAAATGCAATAGGTTGTCTCTGTGTTTTGAATTGATAAATCATCATTTTTGCTGACTTTTCAGGAAACAAAATTTTTAGGCTCTTCAAAGTGGGGATTTCGGAATGTTTTCCGAAGTTTCAAACCCAAAAACTTACCTTACACTCTATACTCATACTTAAAATTTCTTATATTGCTTTCTTATAATTTCTTATTCTTATATTCTTATTCTTATATGGAAGAATTAAAAAAATCAGTTTTGATTCGGCGATGTCGGCGTAGGAGATTTTCTTTTGAAAATAGTTATTTACATAATAAGGCAGGAGAGTTAATCTTTACCGGGCTATTAGGTATATTCAAGGACGAGCGTAAGCGAGGCCTGGAAGTTTACGTGCCCTGCAAAGACGCTTTCCTGGCGTATTATGTGTAAAGTTTTACCCGAAACTACCTCAATAAACCACAAAGAAAGAAATTGGTATCAAAATTCTGAAATGTCATTCTGGCACAATTTGGCAAATATCACGTTGCTGGGTCCAGTTTCCAACAGTTTCCAGCAAACAAAATGTTTTCGACGCAGGAAAGTAAGATTTTCCTTCCTGGGTGGGTGAAGATGAGTTCACCAGCCTAGGCAGGGAAATCTCACTTTCCTGCGTCAAAAGACGCTTGTAATGGCCACTTTACCTGTCAGTTTTGGGTAAATAAATTGACATGCGTCCCCGAGGACCAGTCAGGTGAGTAACACCAGGCAAAAAGGTATTGTTGCATGTTGCATGGAAGATCGTCAGTTTGTTCTAGCCATAAGTTACTCGACTACGACAATGATGGCCTTGAAGAGCCCATGGGACTGCTCGAAAATTATGTCGCTTCAAATAAGTACTCCAACTTGCATTTCAATGGATTCCGCTTGAAATCTGTTTTCATGAGGTTAAAATCTGTTTTCAAAAGGATGAATCCTGTTTTTCATAAGGAATAAATCTGTTTTTTTAGGATGAAATAAAGTTGTAAATGGTATTATAGTGTGTTATACACATCAATTGACGCATGCGTGTTTGAGATGTGCCCTCCAAGAGAAGGTTCCGTTCTTGACCACGGTAAAATCAGCGCCATGAATATGGTGAATTTGAAAACTGACAATTTTGAGTGGTGTTTACAAACTTTTGGTCGCTAGCAGGTATACCTCTTGCTTAAAAGCGGCTAATATTTCAAAGTGTTCAAGCATCGTTGTGATTTTTTTTAGTGTAACTTGCGGTCAGTGCGCGGAAAAAAAGCGGGTATATCTGTTCAGTTCGCTGGTTCAGCAAGAAGACTCAGTAATAGTAATAAGTACTAAAAGTATAAGCAAATATAATCCAAACACGAAGAACAATCAGTGAATTCATCATTATTTCATGCAAATTTTATGTTAGTTTGAAGGGAATTGTTTACACTTCATGTCCGTTTTTCATTATAAAATCAGCATAACACATCAGATTACCTAATTTTCAGTTGCATGATAATTGAATGTACCTAGATACAAATGTGGAATATCCTAGCTTCTAGTATTATGAGCCATAAACATGCAAAATCGTTGAACGTGAAATGAATGGCATAGGTATAGGCATAGGCAATGGTATAGCATTTCTGGGAAACCAAAAACCAATTGGCAAAGTATAAATGTGATAGATACCTACCTGCCTATGAGTCGGTAGTGCTTTCTTTGATCTCGATACGATATAGGAATAGGATAGCGCACCTTGAAATGCAAATTATTCGAATTTCGTATAGGTACCTGCTACTTACCATATATGATCGATACAGGAAGCGTTTTAAACATATTGCTGTAGGGCTTCAAGGGGACCAAGAGGTCATGCTTCTTCCGATATTTCCACTGAACCTTATACGCTTTTTTACTCTTGATTGTTTATCTCCGATATCACGAAAAGGAATCCAGGAGGTATTCATCGAAGACCATAATAAAGGAAAATCACAAACGCTGCATTAACTGAATCATCTTTTGGCTTTTATTAAAAATGTGTTCAGCAATATCAGTGCAAATATCCAAATTATTTCTATGCCGACTCCACCCCAGACTTCAATTTGTGCCAGAGTCCATCCTTTTTTCATCACATTCCTGAAGGATATAATTGGAACGGTGAATGGAAGACACCTCGAAATATACTGAAGAGCTATCGGCATGCCTTGTAACGGCCACAGGAGACCTGTAAACGTTCAGTTCAGTTCGATTGCTCACTCAAAAACAAGTTAGTTTAATCTGAAGTTATAGACAAGTGCAAATTTGTTTGTAGGTACACAGTGGGTAGGTATGCACAGTTCACAACTGATTCAATTTACTTGGGCACGATTTTTTTCCAGCTGGCGCTTTTTTAGCGCCCTTTTCCAAACTTTTTTCTTGATAGTAATCAAAATCAATTCCAGGTTCTTTACTGGGTCGTGTCAGAAATAACTGTGAAATCGGAAACATTTATTGTAAGTCTGTTTCTCATCTCCTGCATTTCAGCATGCCGTTAACCCTCAACTCGTCGCACCTATTTTTGTAACATGAGTGGTCGCGTGGAGCACTGAGTGCACCCTCCTCAAAAATGGCAATATTACCGAATGTTTTATATGAAATATTTCTTTGTCAACAAAATATAGCTTCTAAACACAATATCACTTGTTATTAGCGACATAATGTTTATAAGAATTTGAAAAAACTCAGAAGTTTTCCTCTCAGGTCCGTGCATGTAGCACAACTATTCGAGATTTTAACATGTGTTTTTCAAATATGCTCATTGAATTTCGTCATATCTTCAAAAACCTCTGTGCAAACTGAAAATACCGTCGTCAGCGCATGGTAGACACAACAGTCGTAGGTTACATGGAGGCATTCAATTCCAGGGAAATTTTAAACAGTTACAGAGCTTTCAATACGAACGGAACACTCAGTGCTACCGTGCGACTAGTTCTAAGGGTTAATGGATAGCTGATAGTCTTTGGACCCAAATTAGAAAGAATCGTGTCTGAATAACGGCAGGACCCTGATTACATGATCAGGGCATATTTACTTCTTTTAGGTGGAGGCTGAAGCGTAGTGGAGTGAGAGTACCACGATAAAAGCTCGACGATCACATCACAATGGGTCAGTACCTATTTCTGTCCAGGTGCATCCAAAAGATAATGTCATAGCAACGATTGTTTGAACAATGGTATTGGTATCGGTTGCATTCGACTTCAAGTTATCGTTGGAGTAGAGTTCACCCGGGATGGAAATGAAATACTATGTTAGTGATTTCACTTTTGTGGAATGGAGCTTAGCCAACGAGGTGATTGATTTTTATAGATCAGTTTCTAAATTGGGCATCAAAAATTGATATGGTAATACAATTTGATTATGAACCGATTATATTAAGTATAACTCATACTTGTAAAATCAGTATTTTTATCTAACGAGTGATCGAATAAATTTCTCCTCAAGTCGCCTGTGATTCCTGAAAATCTGGCGGAAAAACGTGGTTACCTAGGAGACCACGGCTTACTTTGAGGAGAAATTCATTCGATCACTTTTTACTAGCAGGAGGGTAACACTATACAGGGTGGTCCAGGTTATAGTAGCAATAATTCACCATTCGATGGTCCATCGAAAACTAGGTCGACATGCATATGTAGTTTTTTCTCCAAAACGCTTCCTACGGGAGATAGAGCCTTCAAAGTCCAGTTTTTAAAATCTTCTTTTTGCAATAACTCTCAAGTCATCAAAGCGATTTTGACCAAATTTTGTACAAATACTTACGAAATAAATACCCATCACTTGACGTAGATAACTTTTGTCTAAATTGTCCAGTGGCGTAGATACGGGGGAGTTGTTTTACTTTTCACGCCCTATTCTCTACGCCACTGAATATTTCTGGAAAACTATATTTTTTTGAATCGTTGTTCAATTTAGAAAAAAAGTCACTCTTGTAAAATGTTGATTAGAGGCTTGATTTTCGAGATAAATATTTGGGTTTAAAAACTTTTGAAAACATCTGGAAATCGCCACTTTCCAGAGCCCAAATTGTTTTTTTCTGGAAACGCCTCGTTTCTCAGCAAAAAATGACAGTAAATCAGCTTAAACGACCTAGAAAACTTATTCCAGTTGAGGAATCATGAATTTTCTTGGATTTTAATTTTTAGGCCTTCGAAAGTCGCGATTTCGAAGCGTTTTCCAAAGTTTCAAACCCAAATATCTCGGAAATGAAGCCTCTGATCAAAATTTTACAAAAGTAACTTTTTTTCTAAATTGAACAAGGAATTCAAAAGAAGTATGATTTTTCAAAACTATCCAGTGGCGTAGAAAATGGGGTGGGAGAAGTTGAACAATCCCCAGGCATCAACGCCACTGGACAATTTTGACAAAAGTTATCTACGCCAAGTGATGGGTATTTATTTCATAAGTATTTGTACAAAATTTGGTAAAAATCGCTTTGATGACTTGAGAGTTATTGCTAAAAGATGATTTTAAAAACTGAACTTTGAAGGGCTCTATATCCCTTAGGAAGCGTTTTGGAGAAAAATTACATTATGCATGTCGACCATGGACCATCGAATAGTGAATTATTGCTACTATAACCTGGACCACCCTGTATATCAAGAAAATAACGTCAGGAGATGGATTACTGAACTAGAATATCGGGACACAACAATCATAACGAATGTCGAAATGCGCCTTCCCCACTTCAGCAGCAGACAACCAGTTATACAATCTCTCAGTTTTCTGGGGAAAAACGCCACAAATTCAATTTTTCTCAGGTTATCGAGGTAGATACTTAACTGCGGGTTCTAACAAAAGTTTTATGAGCGAGTTAACTTTAATCTGAGTTAGTTGCTATGACAGCTAAATAGCAAGCCCAGTTGCTTAGCAACTACTCAACTCAGATTAAAGTTAACGCGCTCTTAAAACTTTTGATGAAACCCGCAGCTAGTTGCTGATATTTCAGCTGCTGCTTTTGGCTTCAGCTCACCATTGTACGATTTTTTGCTTTTATTTACGTATAAAACCAAAACTAAAGAGAAAACGCTTTTTTTAATGGATCATAAACCTGAAAACTGTGACTGTACCACTGGTTGCCCGCTCCCTATTGATTGCTTTCCATTTTTATTTCAAAACACCTCATCGGGGATTGCGAAAAGATCTTACCGCAAATGAAAATCATGAAGTAAAAGCTGCCGGTGGCGATCGTCAATGCCATGGAGTGACTGTTTGCTACTGCGGAAATTAGAAATCCTGAAACATTTCTTAGTGAGAATTAAAATTTCACATTATTTTTTCAAAGCTGGGCACCAAATCCTAAAAGGGCCGCTCACCACCAGCTAACGTTTGTGAATTACGTAATAATTTCTGATGCGTCTACCGAAAAAGTGGAATTTTTAAGAATAGACTTTTGGTCCTTTTTTATATAGAAAATTCTAATTTGGCATGCGACTTTCCCAAAGGAAAGTATAGGGTTGATTCTCAAACTCAGAAAAAAAATTGTCTTGATCTTGTTACTCGTTTACGTAATCCATGTTCGGTTACTGATTGTGAACAGCGTCGAAATTCGTTAATCGGTCATTACTTAACGCAATCAACTTTCCAGGTACAATTCAAGTTAGCTTGAAAAGTGATTATAGGTTCAAGTAATTTCTGTAAAATTCAGCTCCCATAACTCAAATCCGTCAACTTTTAATTGTTTAAGCCCGTTTTGGACGGTTTCGTTTAAGTCATTCTGAAGTAAAAAAGTGACATTTTATTCGGTTTCTGAAAAAAATGAATATACGAAGAGATGTGAAATGAAATAGCGGCGGGGTGACACTAGCTCTGGGCTTAGCGATTTTTCTGAACTCGCCCAGTTTTCCGATCAAACAGTTTCACATCCTTTCGTGTATTATGAAACCGATTAATTAAATTAACGTTCCAATACAAATGTACGTTAACTGTTCACCCTCGGGCTTAGCATATCTTTCATTACATTCTCAATCAGTTGACTGCCTCAAGATCGTCGTATGTATCTAGTATCTGCCGCAAGAGTTGAGAGTTTTATTGGATGGTACAAATTTTTAAACTTTCTCGAGAGCGGTATTGTCTAGAAAAACGGGTGTCATGGTATCTTTATTATTGAAGATGAAAACCCTCTAGCTTTGTTGTCGTGTTTTTATCAGATAGTGGAGAGACCAGCATCACGAGTTGAATCGCTTTGTGACAACAACGCTTGCGACACAAAGTTTCCAAAATTTGCGATGAAACTCATTAGCTTGAGGGATTTTTCAAGAGAATATTCTATAAGACATAAAATAGACAAAATTTTGCAGGCCTGCCAATGTGCAGTGCGTGGGAGGAGGTGTCATCGGCGTCAGAGCAATAAAACAGCATGTCGAAATTTTATCGCGATAAAATGTCGACATGCTGTTTTATCAATGAAACAGTCGAAGTGAACTTTATTGATAACGGTTCACCGATCAACGAATTCAACTTTTTGATCGACTGTGCCCACCTTTCATTTTTTTCATCAAAAGTTACCAAATCCAAGCCCTGCTAGGCCTTCGAGGTAAGCCATTATGGCGAGCGTTCCAATGCTTCCCACATTTTCGATTTCAAAGAGCACGAAGGTCACGGTCAAAACTTCTATGGTAAAAAGTATGACGACGATGGCTTCCTGCGCCAAATGGGTCAACGTGAGCTCGAAAGCAGACACTCCGGCTATGATGGCCCGATCCCAAATCCCTTCGAGACGCTCGTTGACGAAAGTCGACCCGGCCAGAAGGGTGGACATGAAAAACATAATCCTGAAAAGTCAAAATTATTAGTTTCATTCTGTGTATTCTTCACATATACCTATACATATTTTACTTTAAGCATCACAAAACACAAAGTCCAGGCGGTAACAGTGGCATAACGGTTTGAAACTTTTTTCTATACCGTATGAGGGCAAATTTCGCAATTTGTTAAGTAAACGTCGTCATTTGTCCCTTGCAGTCGCCCAAGACAAGGCAAATCAAATGACGATCTATTACACAGCTCAACAAAAAAAAAATTCTTGTTGTCTTGGATATCTTTGCGAATTTTTATACTTTTAAGTCCACAGTTTTCGAACATATTCATGAGAAGACTGAATTGGCTCTGGTTTTCAAGATTTTGGCGTATTTCATATTTCAAATAATGAAGTTCAAATCTCTAGAACCCTCGTTAGAACCCATCTAGTTAAAATTCGCTTTCTGCGCATTGATTTCGCAGAGATACACCACATGACCCCCCTCCCGCGCCCCTCACTCTTTGTAACTGGTCGAGCAGTGTTGCCAAACTTGTTACTTAGTAATAAAGGGTTGTCCAGTCATACTCGCTTGTGGATTGAGGTAGAGAGATGGATCAAAAAGCAAAAGAAAGCTCATTTCGTGCCATTTTTAGTCATATATCCAATTCTGGAAAATATCACTGTTCAAGTGCGCATCGTGGGATCTAATGCAGCGTTGCATCTAGCTGATATCCAGTCCAGATAATTTTATTTTAAAAAAACTTGTAAAAACAAAATTTCAGGCCCTGCTGTATTGCAAATAGAAGCTCAATGGATATTATATAATGATCGATACATTAGGCCTTCTAGTGTGTCTAGGTTCAAACCTCGGTATAAACTATGTTTACTTTGTTAATTACTTTGTACTTGATAAATTTGTCTTGCTGAGAATACAGCCTTAAGTAGGTAGTATAAGTACATAATGATAATAATTAGGTAAGGGTGGGTTTAGTCAGCGTATTTACGAAACTTGCTATCCGCAAGTTTTAATTTTAGTCGCAAGCGCAGCGACGCCCTTTGGCCCGTATGAACCGGCCTCCTCAGAACAGCCAATAAGCGATGCAGCGCTTACGGCTAAAACTAAAACCGCGGCTAAATAAGCTGACTGAACACAACCCAAGTTTGTCTGGTCATTTGTTTGTGATAATCAAGTAAGTATTAACACAAGTACTCTGGAAGATGCAGAAAATACTCATTCGCAAGAATAGTACCAGACTTACGTCATAATGACTCCCGGAACCATGAAAACGGTGAAGGTATCCTCCAAATTTCCATATATCGTGTCCAAGTCAAAAACTCGTGCCACTTTCGGATCGTAATCACAGTCTCTATTAAGATCCATTTGAAATTTTCGGAACAATTCGAGCAGCTTTAATTTCATCGCTTCGCCTATTTGTCTGTCTGAAAATTGAGAAAATAAATGTAAGTAAACGTTGAGTTGGATGTTGGATTCAAAACTTATCATCAATGCAAAATTGCTATCGAGAATGCTATTTCTATCCCAACGTATCTTACAGGTATACAGTAAGGTCCACCTTAGCGTAGTTATCCCATAACGGTCTTACCGTTAACTTTCATTCCGTTAACTTTCATTCCGTTTTGAAAAGCAAGGCCACTACAATGTTTTTTCAGTAAACTCTGAAAATGCAATTTTTCCGGGTTTTTAATTTTTAGTCGGTAGCACTTAGCCCAGGCAAAACAGGTTTTAACCCGGAATAAATTAATGAAAATCTGAAAATTTGAGGATCCCTTCAGAATTTGATGGGGAACAACATACTTAAAGTCCCCATCTGTCTGAGGCTTGGCGTATTTTCTGTTGGAGGTCGAAGGTACAAGAAGTTATCATTTTTGATATCGTTCCTTTTTTCATACTTTTTTCATTGGATCTTATATTTTTAAGGTCAAGGAACCCAATGAAGTAAGTTTCCAGAAAGATTATTGCACCAGTGGCGTACCAGACGACTGCGAAGGGACCGAAGTGCAATTTTTGACAGTCTTATGGTAAACCGTGACCAACACCTTTTTTTGACATATTTGGTATCATTTCTAACTAAATCGCACTCTCTGATTCCAAAAGTGAGTATACAATTTTGATAGAGACGTATTTGAACCGGTTTCATTAGAAAAAAACATGATTTTTTTCTCCTCAAATTTGATGTTTTGTAGCTCCAATTCTATCAGTGTCCAATGTATTCTCAACCATGATTTTGATTTGGACAGTTAGTTTGGACTATTTCATACACAAATATCATTTTCTAATTTCTTTTCCTGTTTTCACAAAGTCACGGAATTATTTTGTTTCTTGAGATGTACCATGTCAAAGCTTGACTCGATGAAACGTGCTATTTCGCAGGAAAAATCAGGCTACGATCAGAATGTAGCTTTCATTTGGTTCTTTATTCATTCCAAGGCATAAAAATAGTTTTTTCTATCGAACAAAACGGAAAAAACTGAAATCGGAGCCGTATTTTAGTCATGACATGACATAATTTTTCTTTGCGAAATTTATTCCGCATTTTCGGAAGAAAAATGATTTCGTGACCAAAATACGGCTCCAATTTTTGTTTCCCTCATTTTGTTTGATAGAGAAAACTATGTTCATGCCATAAAATGGTTAAAGTATCAATTCAAAGCTACATTCTGATCGTAGCCTAATTTTTCTTGTGAAATAGCACGTTTCGTCAAATCAAGCTTTGGCATGATACATCTCAAGAAATAAAATCACTCCGTGACTTTTTAAAAACAGGAGAAAAGATCAGCGAATGATATTTGTGTGTAAAATAGCCCAAACCAACTGTTCAAATTAAAATTATAGTTAGAAATACATTGGACACTGATGGAACTAGAGCTACAAAGCATCAAATTTGAGGGTAAAAGAAATCATGTTTCTTTCTGATATAACTGGTTTGAACACGTCTCTATCAGAATTTCACACCTACTTGTGGAATCGGAATGTGCGATTTGATAAGAAGTGATACCAAACATGTCAAAAAAGCTGTTAGTCACGGTTTACCATACGACTTTATGAAAAATCGCACCTTGGCCACTTCGCAGCCGTCTGGTACGCCACTGGTGCATTACACTTTCTGGTTACCATTGCATTGGGTTCCTCGACCTTGAAAATATGAAGTCCAATGGAAAAATCACCAAAAAAATACCAACTTTGAAAATGGTAACTTTTGTACCTTCGACCTCCCACAGAAAAAATGCCAAGCCTCGGACAGATGGGGACTTTTAGTATGTTGTTTCTCATCAAATTCTGAAGGGATCCTCAAATTTTCAGATTTTCCCTAATTTATTCCGGGTTTAATCAAAATTTTGCATTTCTCTCCTGGGCCAACTGCCACATAATTGAAAAACAAAAACACAATGGGACACCTGTATAGCTGAGAATAATTTCTGGTCGCAGGTCTCATCAAACCATGTAACTTGTTTGTCTCATCTTCTTTTCTATCTTCAACGGTAAGGCCGCTATGTGATAATTACGCTAGGATGGACCATCCTGTAGGTATTGGAGGCACCAAACGTAAATGACAAGCGTTGTGAAAGCAGAGTGAAAACAGGTAAGAACACTTGGATGCCATTTGGTTGAGGTGCTGTTTGATCCATTCTTTTTCGGCTGAAACTTGAAGCCATCAGTTCCAACAACTGGGTATACTCAGGGCTGGGCGGTATTTCAAATACATGTATTTGGAATACGTATTTAATAATATATTATATACCAAGGTTGAGAAAGTATTATTATAGCTGAAGCGCCAGTTTAGATCCCGAAGCTCAGCTGAGGGATATAAGGCGCTGAAGCTATATTAATTTTCTCGACCGTGGTTTATATAGAATTTTTTTTACTACTTGAAAATCGCCATCCTAGTCGAGGAACAGGTTTATAATGATGTACTTCACGGCTAGTAGTGAAAAAAATACATTTGAGTATGTTGTATTTTGTATTTAAATACATTTGAAAGAGATGTTTTTGTATTTTGGTATAGTTCAAGTAGCTATAGTATTTTATGTTTCAAATATTTCTCGGAAAAGTATTTTGATTTTCAAAATACAAAATAATATTTATTTCCCACATTTCAACTGTTTCGAATGCTCCGACTGAATCAATAGGGTGTTTTGATTAAATTCTTTGCTTATCACATTTTTTTTTTCAATAAAATTGCTGAAATATGTACCTATGTATTTTGTATTTTGTATTTTGAACTAAATTATTTGTATTTTGTATTTTACAATTTCTTGGTTTTTCAAAATACGTATTTTGTATTTTAAAGAGATTTCAAGAAGTAGTTTGTATTTTGTATTTGAACTATGTTGGATCGAGTATCTTGTATTTTGTATTTAAATACATTTTTCGAAGTATTTTGCCCAGCCCTGGGTATACTATGTCGGCGGCATAATATACGAGCCCCGTATATGGGCTTACTGTATGGCAGTTTACTCCAGTCAGGGTTAATTATTGAGATAGTAAGTAACTCACTTGACATGTCAAGCCAGACTTTGATTTCGCTGAAATCGAGGATGACCTCGCCCACTCTCGTCCCATTGTCGATTCTGGTCTGGTAACTATCGGTAAAGTTCTGGGCCATGTAGACGACACCGGCCACTTTCCCAGTTCGCACTGCTTCGAATGCTTCTTCCATAAGATCGTAGTTCACCTACAAGATCACTGGGTCAGTACGAAAGTGAGAATAACCCATAATAATTTAAACAGTAGCTAAAATTTTGCGAAAACGTGCACGCATTACTTTGTTCAGCATCGGATGGTCTAGGTACGTCAAGTACCTACAACTAAGCCGATCCAGATCACAGTTATATCCGTCGTTAGGGATTGCCGTCCCATTCATTGTAAAATTTTCACACATGCTTTCCTTGTTGATGATGGCAATGTTGATGTTTTTGACATCACCGCCTATGGCTAAGAGAAACGCTACAATTTCCACGATCGGGAAGAAGCAGAGGAACAAAGCGATACTGTAACAAAACAAACATGTTCTGAAAAATGTACAAATCCAATACTTACTTATGCTAAATCGAAAAAATAATTTTGGTTTCTTGACTCTGGTAAGTTCTTGGGTGTGGGTACCACCTAATGACTAGGGCCCGGATTCTGGGTAAAAATATCTTGTTAGTTTTCTAGGTTTCGACGATTTTTTTTGCAAATCTAGGTATCCGAAAAATCCAAAAAAAGTCATTAGACCAAATTATATTTCACTGGACAGAGTTGAATTGGTAAAATAAGCGTTGCGAAATCAATCCCTGTGGGTTTATTCCTTGACAGAATCTCACCATCCATACAATATATAAATGCCAATGGCTCAAACCAAAGTACATCCTTGTAGCTTTCGAAAGAGACCTTAATGATGAAATTCTGTCAAGGAATAGACCCACAGGGATTGATTCCTTATTTTACCAAGTCAACTCCGTCCTTAAGAATGGAGTTGGATTGGTGAAACAAGGCGTTGCGTAATCAATTCCAGCGAGCTTATTCCTCGATAGGAATTTAAAATTCATCATTTTTGTATGATCAGTAGTCAGTCAGTACCTCCTTGTGTAGTTTTCGAAGGTCGAAGGTCGAAGGAGACCTTTTTGAGAAGAAGAATTTTTCCGAAGAAAAAAATTATTTCTGGATTTTGGAAATGCCAATGGGCTCAAATCAAAGTACATTTTTGTAGCTTTTCCCGACGCCCCACTAATGAAAGGTAAAGGAAAAAATTTAGATAACGACGGATATGTCCGTTTCAAGGCCCCCAAGACGGTTAAGATAATTTTCAGTCTGCCTGTGTGTGTCTGTGTATGTATATGTATGTATGTATGTATGTATATATATATTATGTATGTAATGTATATATATATATATTGCGAAGGTAGAGTTCGGGGACCTCATGCCAAACGTTGAGTTTGGGGTCCAAACAAAAAAATATGCGAAATACGGACATTTGAGCGACACCTAACTCACTGACAGGATAACTCATCAACATGGCACTTAACCGACATGCCAAGTCACCAACAGGGCAACTCACTACGCCAATTCAGCGAGAGGATAATTTATAAACCTACCAAATGACCGACACCACAATTCACCGACAAAACAATTCATTGACATGCCAAATAACCGCCAGGAAAATTCACCGACAGGACAATTATTCGAAAGGAAAATGTATTGACAGGACAATTCACCGACAGGACATTTGACCGACATGCCAAATCACCGACAAATTAGTTCACCGACATTTGACCGACACACCAAATCACTGACAGGACAATTCACCGATATGGCAACCCACCACGGAAATTGACCACTGACCGACGAGACAGGATAACTCACCAAAAGTTCATTTCACCGATACTTGATACACGGACAAGATCAGTCACCGACACGAGATTCAACCAACACGCCTATTCACTGACAGGACAACTCACTAGGTCAATTCAGCGACAGGATAATTCATCAACCCACCAATTGACCGACAGGACAATTCTTCGACAGGACAATCATTCACCGACAGGACCACACATTACGCAAATTCACCGACAGAGCATTTGACCGACAAGCCAAATCACTGACAGGTCAATTCAGCTACATGGCAATTCACCGCTATGACAATTCATCGACATGTTAATTCCACTTAAATTCACCGACAGGATAATTTATCAAGACACCAAATCACCAACAAGACAATAATTGACCGACAGGACAATACTTCACCGGCAGGAGAATTCACCGACATGACAACTCACTACGCAAACTCACCGACAGGGCATTTGACCGACCAGCCAAACCATTGACAGGTGAATTCAGCTACATGGCAATTCACCGACATACAAATCCACCCACATGTTAATTCCACTGAAATTCACCGACAGGATAATTTATCAAGACACCAAATCACCGACAAGACAATAATTGACCGACCCGAGGACCGACCGGACAATACTTGACCGGCAGGACAATTCACCGACATGACAACTCACTACGCAAATTCCATGGCAGGACAACTAATCTCACTAAGGCAATTCACCGACATGACAATTCAACTACATGTTAACTCTACGCAAATTCACAGACAGGATAATTTATGAAGGCACCAAATCATCGACAAGACAATTCGCCGACCGTACAACTCACCAACAGGACATTTCAACGACACGCAAACTCACCGACTGACAGGGCAATTCACCGACACGCCAATTCGCCGACATAACTAAGCACTGAAAAGTCAATTTTCAAAAAAATACTGAATTATTGAAGATGAGAGAGCATTTTTGAAGATTATTGAACGTTTCAGACCTCAACGCTGGTGTCCGGAGCGGGAGGAAGAAGGGAAAACATAAAAAAAGGAAAAACCATCATATTCGTTATTTTTTTAGGCTGTGTTGGAAGCTTTAACGGGCTGCTTTTTTTTACGAACACCAGACCAAATTTTTCCATGAATTTTAACTTTTTTATTGCTTCAGTTGTTCCGATCTCTGGATAATAATTGCTCCTCACTGTTATACGTGATTAGGAAAAACCCGAAACTGCCCCCCGAGGACTTTTTGTGAAGTCCCCGAACTTACGAAATTTCCTATACATTGTCAATTTGGGGACCCAACAAAAAGTCATTATTTAATTGGTTTGTCATTGTTTCTGATCAAATATTTATCGATTTAGAATCCGAACATCCAAATTGATCTCATACTGTGAAATTTCGTTTTTCACTTGCATCATATCGACATTGAACTCGAAGATTTTACAGGCTGCCCTATGACGAACACCAGACGACATTTTTCCACAAATTTGGATTTATTTATTGCTTGAATTGGTCTGATTTCTGGCTAACTGCTTCTCACCCGTTACACGTGATTAGGAAAAATCCGAAAGTGCCCCCAAGGACATTTATAGTACCAAAATATACGTTTTTGAAAAGTCCCCAAACTTGCAAAATTTTCTATAAATTGTCAATTCGGGGACCCAAGAAAAAATCAATATTAAATTGATTAGGCATTGTTTCTGATCAAATATTTATCGATTTGTAATCAGAACATCCAAATTGACCTCATATTGTGAAATTTTGTTTTTCATTTGCATTATATCGACATTGAACTCGAAGATTTGTCGGACTGCCCTATGACGAACACCAGACCACATTTTTCTACAAATTTGGACTTATTTATAGCTTGAATTGGTCCGATTTCTGGCTAACTGCTTCTCACCATTATACGTGATTAGGAAAAATCCGAAAATGCCCCCAAGGACATTTATGGTACCAAATCACGCTTTTTTGTAAAGTCCCCAAATTTGCGAAATTTTCTATAAATTGTCAATTCGGGGACCCAAGAAAAAATCAATATTAAATTGATTTGGCATTGTTTCTGATCAAATATTTATCGATTTGTAATCCTAACACCAAATTGACCTCATCTTGTGAAATTTTGTTTGTCATTTGCATTATATCGACATTGAACTCAAAGATTTGTCGGACTGCCCCATGACGAATACCAGACCACATTTTTCTACAAATTTGGACTTATTTATAGCTTGAATTGGTCTGATTTCTGGCTAACTGCATCTCACCGTTACACGTGATTAGGAAAAATCCGAAAGTGCCCCCAAGGACATTTATAGTACCAAATTACACGTTTTTGTAAAGTCCCCAAACTTGCAAAATTTTCTATAAATTGTCAATTCGGGGACCCAAGAAAAAATCAATATTAAATTGATTAAGCATTGTTTCTGATCAAATATTTATCGATTTGTAATCAGAACATCCAAATTGACCTCATATTGTGAAATTTTGTTTTTCATTTGCATTATATCGACATTGAACTCGAAGATTTGTCGGACTGCCATTAGACGAACACCAGACCACATTTTTCTACAAATTTGGACTTATTTATAGCTTGAATTGGTCCGATTTCTGGCTAACTGCTTCTCACCATTATACGTGATTAGGAAAAATCCGAAAGTGCCCCCAAGGACATTTATGGTACCAAATTACACGTTTTTGTAAAGTCCCCAAACTTGCAAAATTTTCTATAAATTGTCAATTCGGGGACCCAAGAAAAAATCAATAATAAATTGATTAGGCATTGTTTCTGATCAAATATTTATCGATTTGTAATCAGAACATCCAAATTGACCTCATATTGTGAAATTTTGTTTTTCATTTGCATTATATCGACATTGAACTCGAAGATTTGTCAGACTGCCCTATGACGAATACCAGACCACATTTTTCTACAAATTTGGACTTATTTATTGCTTGAATTGGTCCGATTTCTGGCTAACTGCTTCTCACCGTTACACGTGATTAGGAAAAATCCGAAAATGCCCCCAAAGACATTTATGGTACCAAATTACGCTTTTTTGTAAAGTCCCCAAATTTGCGAAATTTTCTATAAATTGTCAATTCGGGGACCCAAGAAAAAATCAATATTAAATTGATTTGGCATTGTTTCTGATCAAATTATTATCGATTTGTAATCAGAACACCAAATTGACCTCATCTTGTGAAATTTTGTTTTTCATTTGCATTATATCGACATTGAATTCGAAGATTTGTCAGGCTGCCCTATGACGAACACCAGACCACATTTTTCCACAAATTTGGACTAATTTATTGCTTGAATTGGCCCGATTTCTGGCTAACTGCTTCTCACCATTATACGTGATTAGAGAAAATCCGAAAATGCCCCCAAGGACATTTATGGTACCAAATTGCACGTTTTTGTGGAGTTCCCAAACTTGCGAAATTTTCTATAAATTGTCAAATCGGGGACCTAACAAAAAATCAACATTAAATTGATGTGGCATTGTTTCTGATCAAATATTTATCGATTTGTAATCCGAACATCCAAATTGACCTCATATTATGAAATTTTGCTTTTCATTTGCATTATGTCAAAATTGAACTCTAAGATTTGACAGGCTGTCATATAACGTACACCAGACCACATTTTTCCACAAATTTTGACTTATTGATTGTTTGAGTTGATCCGATTTCTGGATAACTGCTTCTTACTGTTACACGTGATTAGGAGAAATCCGAGAGTGCCCCCAAGGACATTAATAGTACCAAATTACACGTTTTTGTAAAGTCCCCAAACTTGTGAAATTTTCTATAAATCGTCAATTCGGGGACCTAACAAAAAATCATTATTCAATTGATTTATCATTGTTTCTGATCAAATATTTATCGATTTGTAATCCGAACATGTAAATTGACTTCATATTGTGAAATTTGGTTTTTCAAATGCATTATATCGACATCGAACTCAAAGTTTGACAGGCTGCCATATAATGAACACCAGACCACATTTTTCCAAAAAATTTGATTGATTTATTTCTTGAGTTGGTCCGATCTCTGGATAACTGCTTCTCGCCGTTTTAAATTACTAGAAAAAACCTAATTGTTCTCCCCAAGGACATTTATCGTACCAAATTACACGTTTTTGTAAAGTCCTCAAACTTGCGAAATTTTCTATAAATTGTCAATTCGGGGACCCCAAAAAAAAATCAATATCAAATTGTTTTGGCATTGTAGTCCGGTGGTTAAGCGTCCTAACTATGCATTTTGAGCTTAAGCAATGCGCTTTTGGGGTTTGATTGGGGGTCCCTCAACCTTAATTTCAAGAGTTGGAGACATCGGTGCACTCGATGCGAAGGGGGTCTGGGGGGCCCTTGAAAGTTGAAGGTGTGGGGCTTCCCACCAAATCACCATACCACTACGTAATTTCTACTTGGATGTCATCAAACGACTCTAACCTACACATTGACAACATTTGTTACCATGTCCCAACAGTTCTTCACACTGAAAAAAATTAGTTCTTATGACAGATCGGAAAAAACAGTTTTTCATAATTTTTCATCCCCACAACGAATAAACTGCCAGGTGTGGTGTCATTTTGGAGTAAACGGCATCCTCTGATTTCATTCACCGAGTCAAAATGTTCGTGAGACCACCGTGCAAAGAATGACACGCCAAGAAGAGAGCATTTTTGAGCACCTCATTTAACAGTATTTTCTTGGCTGATACCAATCGATATGATTGATAATTTTGTCATGGATCAATAACTTGAACTCTTTTGTAACGGTAATGCATGTGAATGAAACTCGACACGAGCGTGGAGGCTTGAAAAATAATAATTTTCTCCATCGGTCGAATTTATTTCACGCCTACTGAGCGTTAGTTTGTTGGGCTCAGGCAGGCAGCGTTTGGATAGCTTTGGAAGCAAAATTTCCATATCTTTCTGAAAAGTTGAGCAGTTTTATTCTGGAAATCGATTTATGAATCATCAATGATTGTTTTGCCGGCCAGTACCCACATGGTGGTTAACTGCAGAGGTGATGGCCAATGGCGGAGGAAATTCAACGTCCAAGATCTTATTTTCTGCCACTATGACAGTCATTTTCACGGTTGTTTTTATGAAATTATTTCCTCTTCAAACATAAGAAAACTTACACGTACAAAATGATAACAACCTTGAAGGTTGGTAGAGGAAAATAGAAAATAACACTTTAAAAGTTGAATGCCCTCCGTCGTCAGCCATGATCACTGCAGTTAATCTTCATGAGGGTACCTAGTGACTGTCAAAATAATCTTTGATGATTCTCAAATCAGTTTCCAGAATTATGCTACTCAGCTGCATAGACAGATATGGAAATTTTGTCTCCGAACCTATTCAAACGCTGCCTGCCTGAGTGCAACAAACTAACGCTCAGTAGGCGTGAAATAAATTCGACCGCTGGAGAAAATTATTTTTTTCCAAGCCTCCACGCTCGTGTCGAGTTTCATTCACATGCATTACCGTTACAAAAGAGTTCAAGTTATTGATCCATGACAAAATTATCAATCATATCGATTGGTATCAGCCAAGAAACTACTGTTAAATGAGGTGCTCAAAAATGCTCTCTTCTTGGCGTGTCATTCTTTGCACGGTGGTCCCACAAACATTTTGACTCGGTGAATGAAATCAGAGGATGCCGTTTACTCGAAAATGACACCACACCTGGCAGTTTATTCGTTGTGGGGATGAAAAATTGAGAAAAACTGTTTTTTCCGATCTGTCATAAGAACTAATTTTTTTCAGTGTGAAGAACTGTTGGGACATGGTAACAAATGTTGTCAATGTGTAGGTTAGAGTCGTTTGATGACATCCAAGTAGAAATTACGTGGTGGTATGGTGATTTGGTGGGAAGCCCCACACCTTCAACTTTCAAGGGCCCCCCAGACCCCCTCGCATCGAGTGCACCGATGTCTCCAACTCTTGAAATTAAGGTTGAGGGACCCCCAATCAAACCCCAAAAGCGCATTGCTTAAGCTCAAAATGCATAGTTCGAGCTTTTTTTGGCGCTTAACCACCGGACTATTGTTTCTGATCAAATATTTATCGATTTGAAATTCGAACATCCAAATTGACCTCATATTTTGAAATTTTGTTTTTCATTTGCTTTATATTGGCATTGAAATCGAAGATTTGTCAGGCTGCCCTATGACGAACACCAGACCACATTTTTCCACAAATCTGGACCTATTTATTGCTTGAGTTGGTCCAATTTCTGACTAACTGCTTCTCATCGCTATGCGTGATTAGGAAAAATCCGAAAGTGCCCCCAAGGACATTTATGGTAACAAATTACACGTTTTTGTAAAGTCCTCAAACTTGCGAAATTTTCTATAAATTGTCAATTCGGGGACCCAACAAAAAATCAATTTTAAATTGATTTGGGATTGTTTCTAATCAAATATTCATCCTATTGTAATCCGAACATCCGCATTCATCTCATGTTGTGAAATTTAGTTTTTCACTTGCATTATATCGACATTAATTCGAAGATTTGTCATGCTGTCCTATGACGAACACCAGACCACATTTTTCCACAAATTTGGACTTATTCATTGCTTGAATTGGTCCGATTTCTGGCTAACTGCTTCTCATCGCTATACATGATTAAGAAAATCCGAAAGTGCCCCCACGGACATTTATTATTTTTAAATGACTAAAAAAAAATCTAAATGTTCTCCCCAAGGACATTTATCGTACCAAATTACACGTTTTTGTAAAGTCCCCATACTTGCGAAATTTTCTATAAATTGTCAATTCGGAGACCCAACAAAAAATAAATATTAGATTGATTTGGCATTGTTTCTGATTAAATATTTATCGATTTGTAATCCAAACATCCAGATTGACCTCATATTGTGAAATTTTTGTTTTTCATTTTCATTATATCGACATTGAACTCAAAGATTTGTCAGGCTGCCCTATGACGAACACCAGACCACATTTTTTAACAAATCTGGACTTATTTATTGCTTGAGTTGGTCCAATTTCTGGCGAACTGCTTCTCACCGCTATACGTGATTAGGAAAAATCCGAAAGTGCCCCCAAGGACATTTATGGTAACAAATTACACGTTTTTGTAAAGTCCTCAAACTTGCGAAATTTTCTATAAATTGTCAATTCGGGGACCCAACAAAAAATCAATTTTAAATTGATTTGGGATTGTTTCTAATCAAATATTCATTCATTTGTAATCCGAACATCCAAATTCATCTCATGTTGTGAAATTTAGTTTTTCACTTGCATTATATCGACATTAAACTGTAAGATGTGACAGACTGCTCTTTGACGAACACCAGACCAAATTTTCCCAAACTGTTTTGCTTTGAGTCGATGGGTCGATTCCCACTGGTGACGGGTCGTATTTTTGTTCCAAAAACCGGTCTTCGATTTATTTGGGATTTGGAATGCTTGCAGTAAGAGTAAACTGTGTCACATTGCACGTAAAATGTGAACGATTATGCCGAACAGCGAACAGCCGAACATATGCGATGTTGGTGATCGTTCAAGATCCCCACCCTGTAGCGAAAATCACAGGGGTTCATAAAAATTCCGGTGTAGTGGAGGAAACTCTTCACTGGCGTAGGTGATAGGCCCTGGCAGCGGAAAGACACCGGCGTTAAGTGCCTTGTTAATAACAAATGATGCGCACTAAGTGTGCAATGTCGTGCACAAGTTTGCGTAATGTTTTCAAGGACGGCGGTGCATTATACAGGGTGTTTATTTTCAAATTTCCCACTCCAGATTTCTCGCCGCCCAATTTTTCCCAGCAAAACATCGAAACAGATTGATTTTTATCTCGAGTGGGGAACCTAGGACAAGTATTGCCAAATTTTTATTTTTAGCCCCTTCGCCCCCATCCTACCCTACTTTAAAATTTCAAAAACCCTACCTATCTTGTGTTACCTACATCAAATTGAAGTAATAAAATTCTCTTTCTGCAAGAAAATATTTTAGAATTTTAAATCAACCCCAACCCTTTTCAAAAATCACTCAATGTTAATTAGAGAAAAGTTGTTCTCCTAATAACAGCCGATTTTTATTTCAAGGGGGACATCTAGGACACGCGTTGGCAAATTTATATCTTAAGCCACTTCGCCCACACCATATCCTTATATTTTGAAAAGGGTTGGGGGTTGCTTTGAAAATTTCATATTATGTTTGGCAGAAAGGGAATTTGATTACCTTCAATTTGATGCATCACACGGTAGGTACTTGATGCCATTCAAAATTTTAAATTAGGGTAGGATGGGGGGAAGGGGTTGAAGATGAAAATTTGGCAATACGTGTCCTAGATGTCGCTCTCGAAATAAAAAATCGAGCGTCAAAAGTGTCGGCGTTTTGTTGGAAAAAAAATTGACAGCGAGGAATCTGGGGTGGGATGTTTGAAAATGAACACCCTGTATGTGTGCAATATTGCACATGCAGGACATCAATTTTGCAAGTGATTGCCCTCTCTCGGATTCGCCTGTTTGCAAAGGGTCCTCAAATAACCTGTTTAACAGGTTTTTGGGTTTGGCAATTCGGGGACGTCCCCGAATTGCCACGAAGGTCCCCAAAGTACACGCTACATCTGTCAGAAAGTCCCCGAACTCTACCTTCGCAATATATATATATATATATATAATCTGACGGCATAACTGCCGAGCCGTTGATCCGATTGAATTGAAATCTGGCATGTAGTCATAGTTTCAGGAAGTGTCACTGTCAAAAATGACAGACGGTATACCTCACGGAACTTGATTTGCAATATGTCATTTGAAAACCCTTATAGTTGAAAGTATTTTCGCAACTGTCACCTGACAAATATTGAAATCTGATGGATTGGAACCACCTTTGGCAGGAAGCACCACAACAGAAGGATCAAATCAAGTAGTGGGGGCACTAAGTGAACGAACCTTGCAAATGGTGATGAAAGCATGAAATTCGGTACACATACTCGGAATGAGCACCTCTTTCAGATAAGAGGTGCCACGCCGAATTTTCACCGGAAGGGGGCTCGGAAGGGAATCGTAAACATCGTAAACATTGACGACGTTTATCGCATTGTCCCGGGAGTTTTTCATTATGAAAAAAAAAAGTTCTTCGGCAGATCGCACAGATTGGTTTTATTTCATTTTCACCTACAAAGAATTAATATGGAGATGTGCAACACGTTGATTCTCACAAATTCATATCCCCTAAATTTGTTTGTGGAGTCAAAATTTTGATGGTGTATCTTCTTGAAGAGGGGCATTCCAAAGAGTACGCTATTTTCAACACTAAATCCAAACAAAATGTTTTCAATGTTCTGAATCGAAATTACTGAATTCCTTCCAGCAAAACATACCCCAAACCGTTCTTTGAAAGTACCGCGTGCGATTGAACGTGGAGTAAGTTCTGAAACACCATCAGAATTTTTCTTCTGTGATGCTGCGCTCCACTCTCGACAGGAGCAATTAGGTTCCTACACAGCATGCGCGGAGTGTATACACTATGCAGGGTAGTTTCTCGGTTCAGTAAAATTTCTCATGATTGAAATTGTGTCATAAAATTGTGAATTGTGAATAATGTCATAATAATATTGATATAACGTGTATACACTCCGCGCATGCTATGTAGGAACCTAATTGCCCCGGTCGAGAGTGGAACGCAGCATCACAGAAGAAAAATTCTGATGGTGTTTCAGGACTTACTCCATGTTCAATCGCACGCGGTACTTCCAAAGAACGGTTCTTCCGGTAATTCCGATTCAGAACATTGAAAAAATTATGTTTGAACTCAGTGTTGGAAATAGCTCACTTTTTGGAATGCCTATCTTCGAGAAGATACACCATCAAAATTTTGACTCCACAAATGAATTCAGAGGATACGAATTTGTGGGAATCAACGTGTTGCACATTTCTTTATCAATTCTTTGTAGGTGAAAATAAAATAAAACCAATTTTTATGATCGGCCGAAGAACTTATTTTTTTTCATGATGGAAAATTCCCGGGACAAGGCGATAAACGCCGTCAATGTTTACAATATATTTCTAAGTTTCCTTTTTAATTATTAAAACGAACTGGTAAGCCGTTTAGTGGGAGTCCTAGCACCTTCAACTTTCAGGAGTCCCCCGAGCCCCCTTCCGGTGAAAATTCGGCGTGGCTCCACCTCTCATCTGAATGGGGGGCTCATTCTGAGTACTTGTACTGAACAAGGTTCATCCCGATTTTGGCTCTTAGGGCTCGCACTAAAGTCCGCAGTTGAAGTTCTCCAACATTTCCCAGTCGGACGCTACGAATTTCCAAATTTTCTCCTGGCCCTTACCACACGAGACAGCCGCTCACCTGGAGTTTGACCAGGAGGACCCGCGTTCGGTGCAGGACTAAACTATGGCGTTCTTTTCTGTTGGGGGATCGATTTTTCGTGAGATTTCAACTGATATCGGAAGTAGATTGCAGTAGGCCTATTTTCAAATGCGACAAGGTTTTGTTTTTTCGGCGGTGATTTTTACAAAATGAATTTCGACCTTCCGTAAGCTCCACAAAATATTCATTCCAGGTGCAGACTTGCCGCGAATCATGATTGTAGAAGAGATTGAATTTTTTGAAATTGGACCAACGGTTTCCGAGTTTCCCTTGCTGGGAAAACTGCAAATTTCCGAATTTTTACCCTTGAATAGATTTTCATGTACTTTTTTTTAAACAAGAGATAATTAACTGGCTCTTGAACATTCTCCAGCAATTTCTTTTCTCAATTTTCCAACGGTCTTCAAGTTGAAAATGCAAAACAGGTTTGACCTGACCTGACCTGACTCAAATGATGAAGCTTAAAATAAAGCCTTAATTGACTAATAATTATGATTTGGAGAAAGTTTCAAGGTTTTCCCGGAAATTTCCCATTTTCCTGAAAATGTTTTCGACTTTCTACTCAAATTATTATGAAGCTACTGCAAATTAATTTTTATCTTTCTCTACAATTCCAACTTCCCAACCGACTGGTTATTTGGAAGTACCTACCTTTCTCAAGCTTTTTTACAACCTAAAAGTCCGGGCCTTACAAATGGCATTGGCATTGTGCGTTGTACGGATAAATCGTGTCAGTTTGATGAAATGAAACAATTGAACTAACTGAAGCATCATCAATTGATCAAATGGTGGAAACTGGCCCATTTCAAACAAAGTTTGGCTCGACTTAATATTTGAAACCATACCTTTTTTACTATACGGCAACATGGACTCTTCTTAGAACTACAAATCTCCCGAAAATAAGTCTGATGGATATGAATAAGAGAAAACTTACGGTACGTTTCTGTAGAACTGCTTCAAGTTTTTATCGACTAGAGCCTTGAGCCTTTTCTTATTTAGAGCGAACATGCCGTCATAATGCTTGTGTTTGTCCTCTTGCCTCGTCAGCATCTGCCGAAAACAAGAACAAAAAGATCATAACCCCTTTAATCACCTAGTTCATGAAACTCACATCCGTGGATCCGTGTTGAATTTCGAAAGTCGAAGAATTTAAATGCGCGTTCTCTTCGACTAGAAGACTTTCGTCCACTTGTCCAGCTTCTTGTCTCTGACTCAGAATCAAAAAAACCTCTTCCAGAGAGTCCGTCTGGAAGAGATGCAACAGTTTTTCGGGTGCCTGTTGCGCCAGAAGCATTCCATCACGCATAAGACCGATCTGAAATTTTTTGGTTCGCACGGACTATTCTTTTTTTTTTTTTTCAAAGGAAACTTACCACATTGGCTTGTCTGGCTTCTTCTATGTAATGAGTAGTAATAATCACAGCCATATTTTCCGTCTTGGTAACTTTGAGCAAAAAGTCCCAGATTCGTTCTCTGAGGACTGGATCGATCCCAGCCGTGGGCTCGTCCAGTATCAGCAGCTCGGGCATGTGGACCATAGCGCAGGCGAAGGAAATTCTTCTTTGTTGTCCTCCGCTGCAGTGCTTCACATATCTAGAATTCCCACACAATAAACATGGCATAATTTCGTATGGATCGTACTAACTTGTCTGCCGGTGGCAAGTGCATGACGTCTGTTAAGGTCTCGAACCTTTCTTTGATCAGTTTGTCGGGCATGTCCAATATCCTTCCGAAGTAGTAGATAGAGTCCCTCACCGTGAGCTCACCTGTCAGGCCTGCGTCCTAGAAAATGTCCGATTTTCAATTTATTCATGAATAGTCATAAGATTTGTCATGGAGGAGGGAGGGAAGCCATACGTAATCCCGTGGGATTTTGAATGAAGGAACATAGCGACTATGTGGAATAGGAATACATTGCTTAGATGACCAGCAATCGCACCTCACCGGGTGTTTTGCTTGAATTTCTTGCAGGGGACTTATACAGGGCGAAACAGAAAAAAATAAATAAAAATTCGTAGCTCCAGACTGAGAAAAGGTGGAGAGCCTAACCTCCACATGTGATCTGATACTGTTGTTGTGTTGATTCCTGCCGAATTTGGTCTTAATCCTCAAGATAAATTTTGAATAATTAAATAACAAAGCTTTGAACTTTGACATTTTTTAATATTTGTTTTAATATTTGACAGATGACTTGCGAAGAAATACTTTTAACAACTTTGAATACAGTTTTTCAAGGGCTTTCAAAAGACATATTGCAAGTCAAGTTTTGTGACATATGCTTTGTGTCATTTTTGATGGTGACATTTTTGTCTGACGGATGACAACCAAAACGTAAAGGGCTCATTCGACAGCAAAACCATGTCCGCCAAATTGAGGCCTTGACTTGATTGAATTTGATTGGATCCAACCAAATCTAGCTTGTCATAGTCCAAGCGATTTATGAACTGCTAATCTGTCATACATATCGTCAACTAATCAAGAAGGCCCGCATGCTCTTTCCGTTCGAGGCAGGATCAGGCTAGTCCCATAATTTTTTGGCATCCTCCGTTTTGGATATACAAGGTGATTCACGTATTAGGTTATGATGAGCGCTGATGCTCGGATTTTACTCAGGTAGTCAAGGGTTGTCAACTCTCCTTGCATAGGTTCAAGTTTCTCTCAGCTTAGATTGCTCGGGCGCCACCCTACTGACCGCAGGGAAAGTAAACTCGCATGTAGTTTAACAAGTATATTGAACACACAATTAATTTACGTACAAAAGGGTTTCACACAAAATGACAGTGATTGTTACACAAATATTCACAGCAATTGTTACACAAATAATTACAGCCAAGAGATGGGAATAACAAAAACCTATCCCGCAAAGGATCCTACCACAAAGCACGTGACGCGAGGGGAGGGTGTGACGTAGTACAGAGCGCAGTTCGGAGGGGAGTTTGATAACGATGCGGTGCGACGTGTGCAGCGTGCACCTGAGCGTGCACCTGACTGCCTTTCTCTCAAATTTACCCCCTCATTCACACATTCATTCGCACAGACTGTGCTGGCAAGATCCGGCCAGGACACTACCGGAGCTTTGTGTCCACGACCAGCCGATCTCCCAGCAACAATCGTAACTACTCACGCAATAACCCGGCCTGGACACGCCGGATCCACGACCTGCCGGTTACTCGGAGTAGCTCTGCTCATACAGTCATCCACGACTAAACTTGCTCCAGGACACGGAGTATCCACGAACGCCAGTAGCCAGGACAGACCTGATTCACACAGTCATCCACGACTAGACTTGCTCCAGGACACGGGGTATCCACGAACGCCAGTAGCCAGGACAGACCTGATTCACACAGTCATCCACGACTAGACTTGCTCCAGGACACGGGGTATCCACGAACGCCAGTAGCCAGGACAGACCTCATTCACACTCCAACCCCAAATTCACTCAGTCTATCCACGACTAGACTTGCTCCAGGACACTGAGTATCCACGAACGCCAGTAGCCAGGACAGACCTCTCATTGCTCCAGGACACGGGGTATCCACGAACGCCAGTAGCCAGGACAGACCTCATTCACACAGTCATCCACGACTAGACTTGCTCCAGGACACGGAGTATCCACGAACGCCAGTAGCCAGGACAGACAACACATTCATACTCCCCAGTCAGGTGCACACCAGCGAATCTTGAAGAAAAGACTCAGTGAACACCGTGGACATGGAGTTGGTACCTAGGTACAACGTTTGGAGATGTTAATTGTCATCTGGCTTCCCCACGACCTTTTGAGAGCGGTTATGTCCAATGAAGGACATGGTTGTTCTGCTTTGGAAGTGTTCGTCCAGTTGATTGCAACAACACTCCAACGAGTCAGTAGAATGACTGGTACCTATTACCGGAATCGGCCGAAGCCATGGAACAAGGAATGGGAAAGGTTATGTGAACAGTATGGATGGGAACTGTTCGAGATGCCACGCATCAAAAATGTCTTTACGCGTGATGGCGAGGCTGGTAATTGTAGGCAAGAGCGCCTGCGCCATCTGTAGATGATTCGTTGAACGGTACTAAAACTTTCTTACGCTGAGCCGCGGGGTCAGCCGTAGTAGGTTGGAGCGCGCGCGCCCATCTCGTGGCGGAACGCGGTACTAGTCGCGCGCTTGCTCTGTGCTCTCTGTGGCGCGTTTAATCGCCGTTTTGGGGCGGTTTATCACACCCCCCTCGTGCTTCGGTGAAAAAGGGAATTTTCTTCGGGAAATTTCCTTTTTCGGAAAAAGAAAGAAAAAACCTTAATGGAGTTTATGACTCGGGCATAACACTCTACCTTATAGTGAATTATACAGATTTCAACAAATAGGAAATGTTACAACAAAAACAAAGTATGTAGGTACACAAGATTAATGAATTGAATCCACAGCTACGGTGCCGCGTGTGGGATTCCTGTGAGCGTCCCGGCGCGTAGCCGGTCTAGCATCTCGGAAGTCCAGTTCGTTATGCAGGTGCTGACGGTCGGGACGGGAGGCGTTGTTCTCAGGGTGAAAACGCCAATTGGTGCCAGGAAGCGCTTGGCGAATCCGTCGATCCATCGGAGGAAGTTCTGCGACTTCAGGAGAGCCAAGAAGCTTCGGCGGCTCTTTGATGAAGATGCTTGCGTGACGCTCTGGCGGTGCAGCGTGCGTGCGCAAGGTACTTGCGTGACGCTCTGGCGGTGCAGCGTGCGTACGCAAGGTACTTGCGTGACGCTCTTTTTGTTCAGCGTGCGGGTGCAAGTTGCTAACTGCCTCCGGATCAGGAACGATTTTCTTGAACTTGGGTCGGTTCTTCGTTGATTTGCTGGAGTCATTTCGTCGGTGGATGACGTCCAGGGGTTGATGAAGGCAAAGAGGCTCCATGGTAGCCATTTCAGTTGATTCAGCCCGAAGATGTTCTTCTGCAAACTCTGTTACGGGGGAATCGGTTTCGGTTCGGTTCTCTTCTTTGCCTGTCTCTTCTGAGCCCGCAAAAGTAACTATTTTGCGATGGGCATCAATGACGGCTTTCATTTTGGTCAAGGAGTCCATGCCCAGAATCAGGTCACTGGTGAGCGGTGGGAGATGTGACGCTACTATATTCCACGTCTGGCCGTCTCGTAGGCTCATTGGGAACGCAAACTGTCCTCTCGTTTTTGCTCTTTGACCATTGGCAAAACTAACCGCTCCACTTCGTGTAGGTTTCGAACCTCTATTTCTTAGGTGTGCCTCGATCTTATTTCCAATGTATGATGAGCAGGACCCAGTGTCCACCATCGCACGGTATTCCTCGCCGCAAATGTTCATTGTCAAAATTGGGCGAGCGTCGGAGACTGGTGTCACAGAAGCACAGTTGAGAGTTGATGCTCTTGCCGGTCGATCGTCTCTACTTTCTTGCTTGAATGGATGGCAATTCTTCGTGAAAACGTCGAGCTTGCCGCAGATCCAGCAAAAGATTCGCGGCTTGTTGGCACATCGCGAACGATTGTGAGAAGCATCACCACAGCGCTGGCAATTTCGTTCTCGGTCGTAGTTCGGGATGTATCTTTCCTCTCGTACCGGCGGTCTGGCAGCGTTCTCGTCGTGACTATTTGGTGTCCTGCGTGTCGGAGGTGGTCTCTCGTACTCGAAAGTTGCTTTGCACTTCTGTGCTTGACTGTCTGGGGGTCCTTTGTAAGCTGTTTCGTAGATATACGCTTGGGCAGCCTTTGGTGGAGGTCGGAAAGCAGCGGTTTCTATCTGCAGCTGTTCGAACTCTTCAGTCAGCATTACCAATTCCTCCAGGCTGGAGAAATCTCGAGGGCGCACGTACGTTTTGTATTCCGGACGCAGATTCTTGTAGATTCGGGCTAGTTCAGTTCGGTTATTCGCTGCAGGATGGCGTCTAATCAGCGTTTGTATCGCTGTGAGAAAGTCTCGCGCTTTCTCGTTTGCACCTTGCGTTCGTGACCGAATTTCTTCCTCCAAGCGAAACTCAAAATCTTGCGGCAGGAAATGGCGACGGAAGTCGGCTTCGAATTCTTCCCAATAAATCCACCTGGATTTATTGTTACGGTACCACAGTAACGCTGAGCCCTGAAGAAGCTCTGGGAGGGCTCTCAGTAATACCTCCTTTGGTAGTTCGTACGCTCCTCTTAGTTCTTCGAGGCGCTCTAGAAACATGATCGTCTCGTTACTGTGGCCATCAAAATGCAATCCCCAGCTTCTAACTTTGCTGAGGATGTCTCCCATATTGTAGCGATTACTCCTCTCCGGACCGGGCGGCTCGTAGGTCTGCTGCTGCTCTTGGAAGCCATGCGGAGCGTTGACGTAGCGCGGGAACGGAGCATATCGTGGAGTTTCAGCTTGACGGAACGGAGCATACCGTGATGGCTCTGGGTTCAGCCGGGGCTCTACATACTGCGACGGAGGCCAGTGGTGCCGTGGTGCTTCCATGGCCGGCGTAAAGCGGGGTAGTTCGCGGCGGTACAGCAGACTCATGGCTCGATACTCGACGTAGTCGGGAGCGACTTCCACGTGCTGTGTGCCTCCCTGGTCGAGATCGTCATAGTCTGCCCCCATAGCTCGGGCATGGACGTGTTGTAGATTGGCGCTGCTTGGCAAAACAAATTGTGCTCTTCTTTCTTCTAGACGTGAAACGGACCTGGCGACGTTGCGGAGTATCTGAACATCGGCTCTATGACGCTCAAGTCGGTTGTCGAGTGAGGAGGCTCCTTCCTCCCGCACGGACTGTCTATCAGTCTCCGAAGCATACACAAAATGCGAATCGCAGTGCTCTTGCACAGCTGCGGACGTCCCCCCGACGCGCTCGTCACGGTGGCCGGCCTCCTCTTGGCGCTCATGATCGCTGTGTTGCGTAGCAAAATCATGTGGCTCGTGTGACGGAGCGGTCTGCTCGTCGGTGACGTCTTCCATTTCTGCAGTGGTTCCTCTCTTCTGTTTCTCCCCTGAGAAACTTGGGATGGCTTCGGTGCCATGCTCCAGGTAAAAGACGAGGCGTTGCCGAAGTTCTGCGGTGGTGCCAATCTTGCTCAAGCCGAATTTTCCCAATTCGGCGTCGACTTCTTTCTTCTTAAGCCGTTGGATCCAGTCAAAGCGACTGTCCGTGGCGTTACCCATTTCTTGGGTGTTCAGTGACTGTTGTCGTCGTTGTCGGCGTGTCATGTCGTCTGTCGTCCAGGCAAAAGGTGGGGATGGGGATATGGTGGAGGGTGAATTTACGCTCTGTACTCGATTTATGTTTTGTGGAGGAAACGTGTCCCTGCTCGGTGGCGTCAGTTTTGTAACGGGGGTTCTTTGGGTTCGCCCGTTATTTATGATGAGCGCTGATGCTCGGATTTTACTCAGGTAGTCAAGGGTTGTCAACTCTCCTTGCATAGGTTCAAGTTTCTCTCAGCTTAGATTGCTCGGGCGCCACCCTACTGACCGCAGGGAAAGTAAACTCGCATGTAGTTTAACAAGTATATTGAACACACAATTAATTTACGTACAAAAGGGTTTCACACAAAATGACAGTGATTGTTACACAAATATTCACAGCAATTGTTACACAAATAATTACAGCCAAGAGATGGGAATAACAAAAACCTATCCCGCAAAGGATCCTACCACAAAGCACGTGACGCGAGGGGAGGGTGTGACGTAGTACAGAGCGCAGTTCGGAGGGGAGTTTGATAACGATGCGGTGCGACGTGTGCAGCGTGCACCTGAGCGTGCACCTGACTGCCTTTCTCTCAAATTTACCCCCTCATTCACACATTCATTCGCACAGACTGTGCTGGCAAGATCCGGCCAGGACACTACCGGAGCTTTGTGTCCACGACCAGCCGATCTCCCAGCAACAATCGTAACTACTCACGCAATAACCCGGCCTGGACACGCCGGATCCACGACCTGCCGGTTACTCGGAGTAGCTCTGCTCATACAGTCATCCACGACTAAACTTGCTCCAGGACACGGAGTATCCACGAACGCCAGTAGCCAGGACAGACCTGATTCACACAGTCATCCACGACTAGACTTGCTCCAGGACACGGGGTATCCACGAACGCCAGTAGCCAGGACAGACCTGATTCACACAGTCATCCACGACTAGACTTGCTCCAGGACACGGGGTATCCACGAACGCCAGTAGCCAGGACAGACCTCATTCACACTCCAACCCCAAATTCACTCAGTCTATCCACGACTAGACTTGCTCCAGGACACTGAGTATCCACGAACGCCAGTAGCCAGGACAGACCTCTCATTGCTCCAGGACACGGGGTATCCACGAACGCCAGTAGCCAGGACAGACCTCATTCACACAGTCATCCACGACTAGACTTGCTCCAGGACACGGAGTATCCACGAACGCCAGTAGCCAGGACAGACAACACATTCATACTCCCCAGTCAGGTGCACACCAGCGAATCTTGAAGAAAAGACTCAGTGAACACCGTGGACATGGAGTTGGTACCTAGGTACAACGTTTGGAGATGTTAATTGTCATCTGGCTTCCCCACGACCTTTTGAGAGCGGTTATGTCCAATGAAGGACATGGTTGTTCTGCTTTGGAAGTGTTCGTCCAGTTGATTGCAACAACACTCCAACGAGTCAGTAGAATGACTGGTACCTATTACCGGAATCGGCCGAAGCCATGGAACAAGGAATGGGAAAGGTTATGTGAACAGTATGGATGGGAACTGTTCGAGATGCCACGCATCAAAAATGTCTCTACGCGTGATGGCGAGGCTGGTAATTGTAGGCAAGAGCGCCTGCGCCATCTGTAGATGATTCGTTGAACGGTACTAAAACTTTCTTACGCTGAGCCGCGGGGTCAGCCGTAGTAGGTTGGAGCGCGCGCGCCCATCTCGTGGCGGAACGCGGTACTAGTCGCGCGCTTGCTCTGTGCTCTCTGTGGCGCGTTTAATCGCCGTTTTGGGGCGGTTTATCACAACATCAACTTTTGATTTTCAAATGAAACACTTGGAGGGGCCATAACTTTCTTGGAGGGCACCTCTTGCAATTCGTTCTTATCGCAAACTTCATATTTCTGAAAGCTGAATCTGATATAGCTAGGTACTTGTTTCTGAAACACGTTGTATATACAGGGGGATTTAAAAGTGTCGGGCCACATTGAAGGTGTATCTATTATAGAGAGGTGTAGAAGAGTGCTGGAAAGTTGTTGAAAAAATCTTTAGTCTTTTAATTTTGAAGTTGTGAAGGGACAAAGGTTGATCATCCGATCGCTTCTATTTTGGTTACTATTGGTGGATGAATTAATTACTTGTATTTGTCAACGCAGAATAGTGTGTAACAAAAAAAAAACACTTCTTACACTTGCATTGACAAATATAATATAAGTAATTTATTCACACACCAACAAAATAAAAATGTGACCGAACTCAAGTTACAGCGGTTAACGTGCGAAAAGGTATCGAAGACTCTTTAGGATTTTAATCTTTTTTTGTCGCGTTTTAATTCGGTTTATTTTATTAGGCAGGTAGGTATTGGTATTACATAATGATAATGAATGGCTAGAGAGTAATGTTCAGAATCATGACTGTATGAAAGTTTTATGATCACCGAGGACAAAATAAAATGAAATTTTCGCAATGTTTCTGAGTAGGTAGGCAGTTTCCCACTCATATGAAGCAACAATTATTGTTGGATATTACAAATAAGCACATGGTAAGTTGTAACCCTAAGAACAAATTAATTTCAATGTTTTCGAAATATTTTCTCAAAACTGGTGTCGAAGACTCAACTTTAGATGACTGTAACTCAGCAGGTGACAAGTTGGGTTAGGTCGAGAAAAATTAGTATCAATCATCATCATTTTTACTCAAATTGTTCTGGAGTTTTCATTTGGTACTCTATTGTCCTGAATTCCTGAACCGCTCTGTACCTATTCCTACGTACAGTGGGACGAAATCAGTTGTCGGCGGCCAAAAGTTTGAAACTCATCAGATCGTCTCAGAATATTGAGGTCATTATAAAAAAAATATTGAAAAAATTTCAATTAAGCTCAGGGGTGAAATTGGGGTTGAAAAAAAGGAATAACAGAAAAATTTCCAGTTCAGCGAATTTTCTCAGAATATCAAGGCGATTGAGGGAAGAATATTGAATAAAATTCATTGACTCTTGAAGGGTGAGATTTAAGGGTTGAAAAAAATACGAGAAAAAAAAAATTAAATTCATCAAATTGTTCTAAAATATTGAGGTGATTATGGGGAAAATATTGAAAAAAATTCTGACTTCAAGTTCTTAGTGATAATAGAATTCAAAATAGAAAACATGTTCGTATTATTATGTAAAACACTCCTTGAAACAACCCTGCTCTTTCAATATCATTAAAATAATGTCTTGTTGACAATCTTAACACGATTTCTCGTTCAGCGTTTGTTCGGCGTTCTCCAGAAATTTAAAATTTTTGTCTTTTTATACATAAAGGATTTTAAAAAAATGTTAATCACGGGGACGCACGTGGACGCATAAATTTCTTTTGAAATCAACTTGAAAAAGGTGTAGCTTTTTGTGAAAGAAGTTGTAGGCTGGAGCAAGGTGGAACATTTTTTGTAAGCCACTGCAAAAATGGAACTTTTGGAAAAACAAATTGACCGAACATCGCCATTTGAAAAAATTTATAATTCTGAAACAAGTGAACATATACCCTGTGTGAAGTATGATTTACTTTAAAAAAACTTCAAGTGAGCTATGGTGAAATTTATAGAATGATATCTGGCCTCTAAAAAGCACAGTCGGCAATAGCACTTCAGTCACAAAATGCTACGAAAGTGTTATCAGTAGAGCTATTTTTAAGTCCTATGTTTGAGTCATCACAGAAAAGTTATAAATTGTCTTGGAATCTCAGACTTTGGTAACTTATGAATCAACTATTTTTCTAAATGATAGGAACAATTTGAACCGAAATATTCAAAATGACCTTGCTTGACTTTTGGCCACTTTTTACGGCATTGGTCCACTGTGCTACTGGCATAATATTGCTACAAGCCACAATTCCCGTGCATTCTGGTAAACACGCGAAATTTCTAGGCCCTTCCACAGCCGCAGTGTACAAATGCGCGGAGCTCTGGGCATTTCTAGAGTATACGTGATGGCACTGAAATACATGGAGACTCAAACGCCTGATCAAGACACATCTGTCCATTTGGCGCCGGCTCTAGAGCACGGCAGAATTATACGCGAAATGTGTGGGGATTATTCCGGAGTCGCCTAGAAAATCGCATGCCGGGTCACCGTCGAGTTTGCTGCAAGATGATGAAATGTTCGGGAACACTAATCGGAGCCTATATAAGGCATCAACCGTCAGCTCACGAGCAGTTATGAATTGGAATGCGAAGTGGTAGCGAGCGGATTAAAAGCGAGTAGTAATCACAGCGATATCTATTCCTAAGTTAATAATTGCTGGCGTGTATCCATCGTAGTACGCAGTAATAAACAGTGTGTGTTTTAAAACGATCGTCTCAATTATATTCGAACCCGTACGCGAAATTCGTAGCAATATGCACTGTGGATTTGATTTTTGCATATTCCTACCATTCATCCTTGGGATCCATGTATCCAGTGGATACATTAGACTGTTATTAATCTAATAGTTATTATAAACGGACCTGTTGAAGTCATGATTGTTACGATAATAATTATCATTAATGTAACGGTATTAGATACATTATCATGCTTCAGAGCTGCTGTTTTTTTTTTGTCATGTTATTTATTACTATCGCAATTTAATAGAAATAAAAATTCGCAAGGCGATTTACTTAGGTATATGTACAGAAGTACAGGGTGATATGGTTAAAAAAAAATGAACCTCATATTTGAAAAGGTTGTGAATGTCTCGTGAATGTAGGTAATTTGAAAAAGTTCTTAAGCGAATAAATAAAATAAATAATGATAAACGTCTTATTTTTAGTCCGTTTCTCACATACGTTGTTTTACGATGCGTATCGACCACGACCACTGACGGTCGGTCATTAGACTATAAAAATCTGTTGTGGATGACACAAAACTTTCCCGACTAGCATCCAGGAACCTATTATTATTAACCATTTCCCTAATAAATGTCTATCTATCTATCTATTATAAACCTGGAAATTTTCCCTTCAAGTGAGAAATTGGAATTGGAGAAAAAGAATGAAAATAATTTCCAAACACGTAATTAAAAATTGAAAAAATTTCATAAAAATTGAGATTTTCTGGATAAACCTCAAATCTTTTTCCAGATCGTTTTATTGTAAAAATCGTCAATTAAGGCTTTACTTCAAGCTCCATCATTTAAGTGCGGTCTCGATAACCCAGGAAATGGGAAACCTGTTGGTTGAAACAATAAAATTGTGGTGAAGCTTTACAGAGTTGTAAAAGAAAGACGTTTATTATTTCCTTTTGAATATAAAATTTCTCATTTCAAAAACCAACGATGGATACAACTAGGCACCTATTACAATTTGCAATCATTCATCTAAGTTGATTGTTTTTTTACTGCTACGTTATTTTTATTTATCATCATTTCAATAATTATTTTACTTCAATAAGTACATTCTAAGCCCCAAAGTAATTATGAGATAAGGAAAATTACCCTATGTAGCATAAATCCAAAGTATACTGCCGTCACGCAGCAGAACAACTAATGTGTGAGATTTTCAAAAATAGAGTTTTTTATATCTTCAGATTCTTGAAATTCAAGTTCATCTGTCTGAGCTAATTTTTTGTTTTTTTTTCCAACGCAAATCATGCAGACATTTTACAGGGTGAAGTAGAAAAAAATTGTTGAAAAACCGTAAATCCTAAATCATAACCGACGGACGTACAGTAATTATTTTTTCAAAAGTCCATTGCGGTGCAAATGGCGAACACCTTCGCATTGACGGTGAATGTAAAGGTGTGCCATTTGCACCGCAATGGACTTGAAAAGAAATGGACTGTATGTAATGCACGATATAGGTAATTGATTTCATGCTCATGCTGCGTACAGTTTTGAAACATCTTGAAGCGTTCTCGAAATAAATGAATAAATAAATAAATACGCCGGAAGAAGTGAAATTTCTTAATTTTTCTCTTCCAATAAATAAGTTGATTTTTGAGATAATATTCCGACAAAAAATTATGTTCAACAGGTATAGGCTGTCTGATTTCTACATGATTCTAGTGGGCTGCGATTCAGGCCGCGATCGGCCGATGGCGACCAGAAACACAGCCCACTAGAATCATGTTGAAATCAGACAGCCTATAACCGTTCATTGAAAACACACAATCGTTTTATTATAAAAAACCGGATCCTGAATTGCGACAATGACCTATTCACCCAAAATACATTATCAAGTTCGTTTTTCTTGATTTCCCTCAACTTACGTGACAATCATAACCAAATCGAACTTTGGATCGATGATATGTTTGCGATATTATTATTATTATTATTATTATTATTATTATTCTCTTGGGTTTAGGTTCGTACCCCTTGCACTGAAAGAACGGTTTATTGTGCCCCTTGGATGTTTACTTCATAAGCCCTGTTGCCTCAAAGAAGTCAAGTCAAGTACGAGACTTACGGGTTTAGTTGTTATCTCTTCTGGTTCTATACAGGGTGGTCCTCGTTTTATGTCATTAAATTTAAGGATCAATAGAAAATAAAAAATGAAGGGGACTTTCTTCAGAAAACATATTTGAGAAATGCCTAATAACAGAGATACAGCCCTTCAAAGTTGGAAATAAATAATCGTTTTTTTCGCATAACTTTTGAACCGTTCAACCGATTTCATTCAAAATAGAACCAAAGGTTTACTGAAGTTATCCCCTGTCGAACCATCATAACATATTCCATAAAAAAGTTTCAGGGGCTTAGAGATTAGGGGGTGACCCTACTTTCCCCCCCCCCCTATTTTTCACCCCCCTGGTTATTTTTGGAAACTGTTTATGATTTTGAATTCTACGTTCAATTTAAAAGAAAAAGTCACTCCTGCAAAATTTTGATAAGAGGCTTCGTTTAGGAGATATTCGAGTTGGAAACTTTGGAAAATATCCCGAAATCGCCACTTTCAAAGGTCTAAAAATTAAAATTCAAAGAAACTCATGATTTCTCAGCCGAAATAGGTTTTCTAGAGTTTCTAAGTTGATAAACCACCATTTTTTCCAAAACACGGGAAATTTTCAGGGAAAAAACAATTTGGGTTCTGGAAAGTGCCGAGTTCGGGATGTTTTCCAAAGTTTCAAACTCGAATATCTCCTAAACGAAGCCTCTAATCAAAATTTTGCAAGAGTGACTTTTTCTTCTAAATTGAACGTAGAATTCAAAATTATACACAGTTTCCAAAAATAACTAGGGGGGTGAAAAATAGGGGGGGAAAGTAGGGTCACCCCCTAATCTCTAAGCCCCTGAAACTTTTTTATGGAACATGTTATGATTGTTCGACAGGGGATAACTTCAGTAAACCTTTGGTTCTATTTTGAATGAAATCGGTTGAACGGTTCAAAAGTTATGCGAAAAAAACGATTATTTATTTCCAACTTTGAAGGGCTGTATCTCTGTTATTAGGCATTTCTCAAATATGTTTTCTGAAGAAAGTCCCCTTCATTTTTCATTTTCTATTGATCCTTAAATTTAATGACATAAAACGAGGACCACCCTGTATATCGGGTGGGCCATAAAAAACCGTGCTCTGAAGTTTTCCTTCTGAAATGTTTATTCCTCCACCGATTTCATCGAAATCTCCAGCATTGGATAGCCAATTGAATACTCTATAATTTCTGTATTTCAGAATGGCCGACATACCAAAATTTAAGATGGCAGAAACAATTGAATATAGGCCCTCTTTTGTTCTCATTGCTTTTTATCGAAAGTTACCAGAACGTCAAAACCAGTAATTTATTATGAAGGATTTGACCTTTCTTGTCAATAGGTCGTATCGACGTGACGTCACGCTCCTGAAAATCGGCCATTTTTTAGAAGCTAATCAAACTGACTTTTATCACATCAACTAGAGTGTCACAAAGTTCATGTTTTCAATGACCCAGAAGATGGTAGTTTGCTCTTTCGCTGTGTATATGGCTGTTTGGCCACCTACTGCCGCATGGGAGCATCGGTTTTCACTGTTTTGGACTACCCTGGAATATTGATATCCCGTGGAGATCGAGCGCAGGAATGATCTGAACAACGGAATTCCTGATGGCTTTATCGAGCAAGTCTAAGAAAATATCTCAACAGAAAGTTCACAAGAGACTTGAAAGCTTGCAGAGAACCCTTCTTGCATGCGGTAGGTCGTGTGCTTCTTCTGCTTTATGGGCTATGAGTTGCTTGACTGAGAACGTTTCTGTACCCAACGCAAGTAGCCTACAAGGGCCTCCCGAGTTGTGTTTTTGCGTCATATCCAATGTGTATTCGAGATTTTGATTCACCGGCTCAAATGGGTCACACTAAAAACACACAGCACCGCAAGTTTCTACTCGCGGCTGGGCAAATCATCGTCAGCAAGCGTCTTGCTGTAATTGCTTGACAACTTCGCCATGTCAGTCTTGATGTAGGTATGTGACAAATCTAAATCTCAGTCAGCTGTTTTTGATTACCTTCTACAAAATGGCCGCCTCGTCGATACCACCTATTGAAGACCACACCCAATAAAATCGGGTTATCTGCTGACGAGCTATTGCGAGTTGAAGCGAAGCCTACTTTCCGTTTTTCTCATTTCCGCATAATAGCGGCAAAAGCCTGAATTAATGGCGCATTGTACTATGCACCGCTGTCACCGTGATGACATTGGGCGCGTTCAGCAGGTCCTATGTTGGGTGCCATCGGTGGATGCCGCATGCGCCTCTCGAACGGTCACAGCCACCAATCTCCATTTTTTCCACCACAGTTTGTTTTTGGTAGTGGTGGATCAAATATTGGATTGACCAAGCCGTCCAGCAGCTTATATTTGGTAACTAGATCTACGGGTTCCACCGTGGAGCTTGCTGAACTCGCCCATTCCTGTCAATGACCACCGTCAACATCTCATCCCTCGAAAAGTCAAAATGGTTGTCAGATACTCTCCGATACAGCTAGACGATTCATTCGCCTGCCCTCTGATTCGGGCTGAACGTGCGGTGCCAAGCCCTCTCACAGGCCAACCCCATACATGGTCCAAACTACTGACTATCCTCTACCAGCTTCCTGCAGCCTAGACGTGCCGGTAATGTAGCCTACCTACCTCCAAGTGCCCCAGGCTTGGCATAACGTGCTGATGCTAAGCCCCCACAGGCTGCCCATCACGTTCCGGTACAAAGAGTATGCTGATGCTAAACCTCATAAAGTTGGCTCATACTGACTATCTTCGCCTTCTCCAACAACTATTGAGCGAACACCCAAATTTGTGATTGTATAGAAGTACTCTGGAATACCTTACTATAGAACGTATTACACTATCGTATCCTACCTGCCTCATCATCGTTTCATTTTCTCTACTCTGCTACTCTCTGCTAGAAATTAAAGGGCCCCAGATCACTAGGTAGGTATCTACCTACCCCCGACGAAGTCAGGGAGAGAATTCGCTCACCCCCAAGCAGTAGCGTCACAATAGGATATTTGTTTCTTTAGGTACCTATCTGTCTCCACTTTGGCACCAATCCTTCTTCTCTCCTTCGAAGCGGGGCGCTTTTTCACCTCAGCTACTTTTTTAATTCGAACCGTCCACTTCAAGGGTGACATAATGTGACATTGCAATCATTTTATAGAATGTCAAATATGGGTGCATAGTACACGTCGCCCTCTACAATTTGTTTTGCCTATACAGCCCCATTGATCCAAATTTAGGTATCCTGCCCGCCAATCCGCCATATGCTCATTTCTCAACCGATTTTCTCAAATTTGGCATCATTGGCTAGCCAATTGGACAGGCTACCTTCTTCATGTGATAAAATGACGTACATGTAATAATGCAAGATGGCGGAGGCAATCGAAAATTGAATTTCTTTTGTCCTCATTGCTTTTTAATAAAAATGAGCGGAAAGTCAAAACCAATAATTGTTATGAAGGAATGGACCTTCCTCGACAATTTAAGACAGCAACCAATCAAATCGGTTTATCTGATGAGGAGCTACGGCCAGTTGAAGCGAAGCCTACTTTCCGTTTTTCTATCCCAACAAGGACGAATAGACCCATTTTTAATAGTTCCCGCCATCTTGAATATTGACATGTTGGCCATTTTTTTCAATGAAAATGACAGCCTGTCCAATTGGCTGGCCATTGATACTAAACTTGAAAAAATCGGTTGGAAAATAAGGATATTAGGCCAGGCGGTAGGTCATTCTGAATAGAAAAAATTCCGACCGAAGCTTTTATGGTGTCAAACTCTTCGTAAGGTCAGTAGGTATCTACCACTGAGTTTCCGCCCAAAAAAGAGTTGTGCTGATTCCTCCACATCTGCCCGAAGGTAAAAGATGTCTTGAAGGTGCAAAAAGACCTGTTGAACCCCCGTACTTTTTCATTTTATTTGCCTCAATGCAAACGTACAACTCTTACGCAAACATTGGAAGCATTTGTCATCATCTCTGTGTCAGTCTTACTGTTGAAAAAAAAGATTCCTTTGTGCGGGTCAGATAAATCACATTTGATTGCTTTTCCACACAAGAAAACGATGGAGCAACATGTATTTTGGATGTTTTCTACTAACTAATACCCACTGAACTCATTTATGGTGTTACAATTTCAATAATAGCATTTTTGAAGATGTTGCCCGCTAAGAAGTGGATAATTTTCACCCGCCTGTTCAGCAGCAATTTTTTCAATTTTACCAAACACCGTTCTTGAAAATTTTATAGGAAATGACAAACTGGAACTGTTTTCTAATGATATCATATCTGGCTTAACCGCGGCACGCTTTTTGAAAGTGTAGGAAACTGATTTCTTTCGAACGGTTCTATTTTACCCGTGTGCGGCCGTGCCTACTTGACATAGACCGAACTGATTACAAAAGCTCGGAAATGTAGTAGCCCAGGTATTTTAGGTGCTATTCAAGTCGAAGCGTGAACTAATTTATGGTCGGCCAAATTTTTCATAAAACGACAGTAAAGAGTGTCTGCTATAACATACCAAAAGTCCCCTAAGATCCCGTGTCGGCGTCCCCCTTTTTGGGGCGTTTTTCCTAAAATATGACAGTTACGTTCTCTAAGTATAACACACAGATATTGGGACGGGCGCCTGTCACCCGGAATAGCTCAGTGGCAAAGGCTCTGGCTTTCCGATTGATGGATCGCTAGTTCGATTCTCCTCCAGGACACAATTTTTTTTTTCGTGAAAGTGATTCTTTCCTTCTCCTAAAAATTACCCAAGGGATGAGAGTGCTTATTTTGAAGCATTTTCGACTTTTTTCTCAAGAAAATGGATCTATTGATACGAGTTCTGGACACATAATAAACAATAAGCTGTGATGCCCTCGGTGATGTCATCATGGCTTTTTCATCACATTTTTCAACTCATAAAATGTAGTTACCTGCTATTGCGAAATTGTATTTAGGTATTTTCAATAATAATGCAGGACGAGCATTTCCACTTGTCCTCTAGCCTGTGTGTCCAGAACTCGTATAATTAGATTCATTTTCTTGAGAAAAAAGTCGAAAATGCTTCAAAATAAGCACTCTGATCCCTTGAATAATTTTTAGGAGAAGGAAAAAATCACTTTCACGAAAAAAAAATTGTGTCCTGGAGGAGAATCGAACTAGCGATCCATCAATCGGAAAGCCAGAGCCTTTGCCACTGAGCTATTCCGGGTGACAGGCGCCTGTCCCAATATCTGTGTGTTATACTTATAACATAACTGTCATATTTCAGAAAAACGCCCCAAAAAGGGGGACGCCGACACGGGATCTTAGGGGACTTTTGGTATGTTATAGCAGACACTCTTTACTGTCGTTTTATGAAAAATTTGGCCGACCATAAATTAGTTCATGCTGAAACACGATAGTACCTGGGCTATAGTCTCTTCCAGCTTCAAAACACGACCATTATTGATAAAATAATGTATAATTTCTTCATAAATCAATGTACAAAGTCTTAATAATAATGGCCGTGTTTTCAAGCTGGAAAAGAGTACATTTCTAAGCTCGTGTAAACAGTCCGGTCTATGTCAAGTAAGCACGGCCGCACGCGGGCGGAATAGGACCGTTCGAAAAGAAATAAGTATTTTAGACTTTCAAGTGCGTGCCGCGATTAAGCCAGGCATGGTATAGTTAGAGAAGAGTTGGAGCTTTTCATTCCTTCTAAAATTTTTGCAAACGGTGTTTGGTAAAATTGAAAAAATTGCTGCTGAACAGGCGGGTAAAAATTATTCACTTCTTAGCGGGCAACATCTTCAAAAATGCTGTTATTGAAATTTTAACACCAGAAATGGGTTCACTGGGTACGAGTTAGTGGAAAACATCCAACATACATGTTGCTCCATCGTTTTCTTGTGTGGAAAAACAATCAAAAGTGATTTATCTGACCCGCACAAAGCAATCTTTTTTTTCAACAGTAAGACTGGCACAGAGATGATGACAAATGCTTCCAATGTTTGCGTGAGAGTTGTTCGTTTGCATTGAGCCAAATAAAATGAAAAAGTGCGGGGGTTTGATAGGTCTTTTTGCACCTTCAAGACATCTTTTACCTTTGGGCAGATGTGGAGGAATCAGCACAACTCGTTTTTGGGCGGAAACTCAGGGGTAGATACCTGCTGACCTTACGAAGAGTTTGACACCATAAAAGCTTTGGTCGGAGTTTTTTCCAGATTGTAATGATTTTACCGACATACCGCCTGGCCTATATGGCGGTGGCAGGATTCTTAAGGCTGAAGGGGACGATAAAATAATGTGTTTCTGAGACGCGAGATGGCGCGGAAACTATTAACATTCTCAAAATTCACTTAATAGACCGATTTTAAAAATTCAAACGTTATTATTTCAAGAATATATAACTATTTGATGCTGTAGTCAAAAATTTCAATTTTTGTATTTTTCGGAAATTTTTTTTCGATTTTCTCAAATTTTCGAAAAAAATTTGTAAAATCTAAGGTAGTCATTTTATTCTGTGATGAATATTATATATTGACCTTTTTTCAAAATTCAAATATCATGAATAGTATTGACCGCAATCAATGTTGAATATTTCCCTTTGAAGTTCACCGCGTGCCGCCGCCTGCAAGCCCGAGCGGTTCCCGTCCGGTATCATCATACAATATTTATAGTCCGCAAAAAATAAGACCTCTGTCGTAATTGCAGAGTTAATGCCTGGACTGTATCTCCAGTCCCGTAGAAGATCCCAACAGTGTGACAAGCAACTGGGCAATACCTAATCGGTTACTTTTCTAATTTCAATTATTAATGGCTTCGTCACTCGATATCAATGGAATATACTCCAGAAATAAATAAATGAGATAAGTGAAAAATTACTATAAAGAAAAAAAGTGCAGTGGGAGGCTTTATTTTGTTTTATGCACAAAATGTATACAGGGTGTCCCAGAAAAAGTGTTACAAAACTCACAGGGAAATATAAAATTGAAAAATAAGGGGACTTTCCTTGATTAACATACCCCCACAAACGCATAATAACGGAGATACAGGCCTTCGGAATTGTTTTTTAAAAACAGTTTTTCTTGCATAACTTTTGAATAGTTCAACCGGTTTTACTCAACTTTGAACGAAAGTTCACCAAAACAGGTCTCTATTGAACTATAGTAACGCATTTCATAAAACATTTTTAGGGGCGAAGATAATAGCCCCTATTCCCCCTATAATAGCCCTCCCCCTTTTCCCTCTATTTTCGACTTCCCCAAATATTTTTGGCAATTGTTTTAATTTTTGAATTCTACGTTCAATTCAAACAAAAAAGTTAATCCTGCAAAATTTTGATTAGAGACTTTGTTTTCGAGATATCTGGGATTGAAACATTGGAAAACATCTCGAAATCGCAACTTTCCTTGGCCTAAAAATTAAAATTCAAAAAAACTAATGATTCGTCTGCTGGAATAAGTTTTCTGGGTGTTTTAAGTTGATAGACCACCATTTTCGCTGAGAAACATGGAATTCTTCAAAAAAAAAACAATTTGGGCCCTAGAAAGTGGCAATTTCGAGATGTTTTCCAATGTTTCAAACCCAAATATCTTGAAAATGAAGCATCAAATCAAAATTTTGCATGAATAACTTTTTTCGTAAATTGAACGCAGAATTCAAAAATTTGAACCGTTGTCAAAAATATTTACCTAGCGGGGGTTGAAAATAGGGAGGAAAGGGGGCGGATGCCCCCTATTATCTTCGCCCCTGAAAATGTCTGATAAAATTCGTTATCATTGTTCAATGAACACTTGTCTTAGTAAACCTTGGTTTGAATTTGAATAAGATCGGATGAACGGTTCAAAAGTTATGCAAAAAAAAACTGTTTTCAAAAAACAACTTTGAAGGCCTGTATCTCTGTTAATATGCGTTTGCAAGAGTATGTTTATTGACAAAAGTCCCCTTATTTTTCAATTTTCTATCTCCCTGTGAGTTTTATAACACTAATTCCGGGACACCCTGTATAACGGAGATGGAAAACTCTATCCGTCAAGTTGGCCTGTGAATCAAAAAGTAACAGTTACAGAGATGTATACTTTTCAAATGTTATAGAAAACTGCAGCCCACAAAATGACAAAAACTATTTTTTGTTGAAATCAAATTCTTGAAACATTCGAAAATAAAAAAAAAATCACCCATACACCAACAGTGCACCCTAGTGCAAGTACAAGCACCTTATCTCAGCAGTCTGTCGCCCATTGGGAGCAGCCAATTTCAATCTTTGATTTTATACAGAGTGGTCGATCCTAGCGTAATTATCCCATAGCGGCCTTACCGTTCAAGATAGAAAAAAAGATGAAATAGTGCTATTCTGTAAAAAATAGCATTCCATGAACGCTCTGTTATGTAAAAATTTGTGTCGGCAATGGGGTAGTACAACTTTTTTTCATTGGCTCCATGGATAGTATGGTGAAAAATAATGTATCTGTATTTTTTCTTCTTCTCAAATTCCCAAAACTGTGGCCGTGATGCGTGTTTTGAAAACATATTTGTGACGTCACAAATATACAAAAAACTAAACAAACAGCATTGTTGGATTGAAAACTCAAAAAACTGTTAGAGTGGCATAACCATATTTGAAACATACAGACATGAAAATCCCACTGAAGTTCCTCAACTGTTACCAACCATTTAAAAAAAAAATCAAAAACTTTTTTTTGCTAACCAATGGACATTTTTTCCGGAAATTTTCAGGAATTACCCCAGGAATTACTCTTTATCACTTTCATTGGCAAGTACCCCATTGGCTGTTGCCTGGGTAATAACAACCTAACAGAGCCTTTATGGAACGTGATTTTTCAGAGAATCGCACCATTAAAAAAATGTATGGTTTGATTAGAACTGACTTTAACGGAATTAAGTTGAACTATGAGGCCTGTCTGTGGACCCGACCCATGGATATCTTGCGGAATCGCCAGACGGGCTTCTTCCTTATCAGAATGGTACTATCATCAGGGTGAAATGTCCTAAGTCGGCAAAACAAAAGATCATACAGGAAGCTATACAGACCAATCAACAATTTTTGTTTAGAGAGAAATTCTCAGCTAAAACGGACACACAATCACTATTTTCAAGTACAAGGTCATAATTATTATTGGACTGACAAAATAAAAACAAAATTGATTGACTTCTATATCAAAATTTTACTGCCTGAGATCATCGATCTGCGAGCTTGTAGGAGCATGCCCATTTGGGAAACTTGAAATGCCATGGCTTTTTTCCCATCAACGGTTCTTACTGGCCACTTTTCGACACTCAAACGCGTATCGTACTACGATACGTAATACGAATTTTATACGGAACGAGTGCATTCTAATGGAACGATTTCAACAAAAATCAAATAAGCTGAGGTCATTCACGAAGATAACTACACAGACAGCCAGGCACACAAACAGACAGATATTCACACAGGAGTCAAACGGATGGACAGACAGACAGACATACTTTAGACGGAGTGGTAATTTTAAATAAAAAGCAACGAGAACAAATAAAGGCCTATTTTCAATTGTTTCTGTCATCTTGAATTTTGATATGTTGGCCATTTTGAAATACGGAAATGATAGCCTATTCAATTGGCTAGACAATGCTGAAAACTTCGTTAAAATCGGTGGCGAAATAAAAATTTCAGAAGGAAAAATTCCGAGCACGGTTTTTTATGGCCCATCCGGTACATAGCTCCAAACCAAAGTACTAATGTCCGACTGTTCCCAAGAGCAGGGCACTGACATAGTATGTGGAGAGGAGTTTCCTCTTCTTCGCTACATAGCCTACAGTCAGGGTCGTCTTTTCCGTGAATGGCGTGAATAGTCCAACTGCCTATCTTGGCTGGTTCTTGTTAAGATTTCTTAGTTCTTTCGCTCTTTCCCTGAAAGGTCCGCCGATGAACATTCGCGACTGCTTTAGTTCAGGTGCGTTCGTTCAGTGTGGGGTGTGTTTGTTCCTCAACAGGTTTCATCATTTTCCCCCGGACTGTTTGACATGAAAAACAGCAGGACGGTTTTGGCCCTGTTAGAGGAACTTTAGCCCCCCTCTTCGCCAGTAGATCCGCTTTTCCATTTCCTCCGTTCCCTTGTTGGCTTCTGCGATATTAAAATGCACATTATTTTAACCTCGGTCACCACATTTTATCATCATCAATCAAGAAGTCTTACTTTGACAAACACTTGAAAAAAAGTTTGCTTCAATTTTTGTGGAAAAAGCAAAGACGGCTGGGCCATTTCGTCCCCTCAAATCCGATTAAAGAAAATCGGCGCACAAAAGTGCTACCAATAGAGCAATAGGGTATGTGACGGTTTTTCAATTTTGGTCTAAATAATTTCTAAATGCTTGGTTTCCACTGAAAGTAGTATTTATTTGGTTCAAAGCATGTTTATTTTACGTAAAAAAAATCTTCTTTATTTCAACGGTCAACGGAAAGTCAACGGCCATTGTGACGTCACAGTTCATAAACTGTCAAGTGTCATTCGCGAATGTAAACAAACCATCACATGTTCGCAAGGACGCTGTTCTGTTTGGAGAACAATGAGTGGAAAATCATATCACTGGTGTGTGGTGCCTCTTTGCAAAAACACGGGAAGAAGTTCCCCACATTAACTTTTCATTGCGGTACCCAAAAAAGAACACATGAGAAGGAAGTGGCTGAAACTTGCAAGAAGGGATCCAACCAAATGGATTATCTTCGGAGTCGTCCATCTATTTTTGTGAAAACCATTTTGATGTAGATATATGAGCTTGGTAGGTAGGTACCTTTAATTATATCAAGTATCATATGTGTTATATAATCGATAAATGATATTAAAACACAATTTGAGATTTGAGGTTATGTTATCAAAAGTGAAGTTAGTGGTCAGACTTTAGACTACCGTATTTTAGTGAATGTGCCTACAGTTTTATTATGACGAGAAAAAAACGGCCCAACCATTACAGCGTCTATTTGAGGCAGCGTACTGCTATTCGCTCTCGAGAAACCTGGATCGTCCACCACGCTTCGTCACACGCTACGGGCTACGTGACATCTCCGGTGACAGATGAGAAATGACAGATATGAAGATTGACGTCACACCCAATCGTGGCGCGTTTTAGGTCACGTGACATTGATTTAAAATAATTTAATTTTTAATTTCACTTTTCTCATCAATTAATCAATGTATCATCGAGAAATGTTGCACAAGCTACATTTCAATTTTCACTTGCTCATAACAAAGACATAAAACCATTAAAATCTGACACAGTCACATACCCTATTGCATGAGGTTGGTTCAGCTTGTCGCCACTTGGTGGCTTTGGTTCGGTGGCGCAGTGCGCTTGCGCCAGATCCAGATTATCGATCAGTTTCGTTTGTTTATGTTATGCAAATTGCAAATAAAAGTCGAACAACGGCCCTTTGCTTCTTCAGGGCTTCATTGGTGGGGAACTTGTGGAATTCTATGCAATTTCTGTTTTGTTGAATTTTGAGCGCGGTGTGGCGCACAACATTTATAGGGCATTTTTCAGCGTCGACAATATAGACAATATAGACAATACAGGGTGTTTCGGTGACCTTGCATAATACTTCGGGAGGTGATTCCTCTCAAAAAAAATGAGTCGAAAATTGGGAGTGACATTTTACCCTGAAATGCTTCCTAGGGAGTTACAGCCTCTCAAAGGTACGAAGTTGAACAAAGTTTTCAATTATTTGCTGAAAAACCGTCAAAGTACCTGTAGTCAAACACCCTGTATAGAAAGATGAGAATAGAACTAATGCCAGCGGGCAATTGGTGTGGTGAGATAAATGAAAATTCATTCAAATGCCAAAATCACGTGATTGACAGTTATGACACACGATTTGGCGATTTGCAATACCAATTGATAAACCTAAAGTCCCCAGGTGGCAAACGGCGCCGCAAGCGCCCCCTACATGCAATCGCCCTATTAATACTCAAAGGGTTTCGAGAAATATGTTCTGTAGTTTGCCTCATATAATAATAATAATAATAAGATAATAAAACGCCTTAATTCACAATTGCATAGCAGCGGAATTTAGTAAGCGCTATTCTTTCACTCAACTGCTATACAACGATCAAAATACAGTGTCTGGGAGGGTATTGACAGATAGAGTTGAACACAATCGTGAATATGAATAAAATCCAAATAGCAACAGACCAAAGATACAACACAATACACAAACTAAACAAAAGAGAGCAGAACACTAGTCACAAGCCTTACTGTAACGAGAAAAAAATGATCTTGGCTTTTTTTCGGAACTGATCAATACTTAAAGACTTTAGAGAGTTGGGCAGCATGTTGTAATTGCTTGTCGCATTGTACGTAAATGACTTTCTGAATAAAGATGTTGAATGTTTTGGAAGGCTCAATATAATGCCTCATTGTATTAATAGACAAAAATCCACTAATTACGCAGTACCTACGCACGGTTTGATGAAATATTAATGATGCCTAAATGACATGCTTATTACTCAATCTCAGTGATTATTGATCTGCATTTGCTATTCAAAAAATCTTCTTGAATAATCTCAGGAGAAAAGTCGAAAAGAATCCTTATCAAATCAACTTTATTAAATGACCCAACCAACCTGAGGCATGTATCCTGTCCTGGGCCCCGGTACTCCACTGCCCTTTGTTCCTGGCTGGCCTCCGAGAACCCAAAGCTCGCCTGAATCCAGTTTCCTCCTTCCGACCAAACATGTCAGCAGTGTGGTTTTCCCGCAACCGCTGGCTCCCAGCAAACCATATCTATAAGAAAAGACGCGGTGGAATTTTCACATTTTCGATTTTCATCGAGACCCTTCCTCACATTGTTCCTCGTTGGACTTGCATTTGCAGGTGCTTGAGCACCTCTTTGTGTTGGTAATTTTTGCAAGCGTTGACCACGGAAACGGCCAAACCGGATTTGTTGTCCATATTTCCTGAAACAAGAAAAAATTCTGGGTAATGCGTTTCCAAACCTGTTCTGACCATAACATTGATGAATAATTATTACACGATTCGCGAGGTTCGCAAATTAACACAGCCGAATCATGCAGAGGTTCGCAGGCTCTAATAAACAATAATTATAATAATCGCTAATTTCGACTTTTTGTTAATAACTTAGGTATTTCTTTCGTTCTGCTACACTGGGGACGATAATGATTGTATATTCACCAAGAATCTTAATTGGGTTCTCACAAGGCGGGTACTTGCTATTCTTTATTGAATTTTTGAGCCTCTCACCGTGGGTTCCACAAAACAGATAATACGAGATTAGTTGATTTGCGATTTTTGTTTGTCAATTTGTAGCTGACTGATCAATGGAAATGGTGGTTTATCCCTCAATAATGGAAAGATGATGGGTGTAGTACAGATTTCAGGCATTTTTTGTGAGTAATGACCTAGCATTCAGCAGAAAAAAGTTCAGTTAATCTGCAATCAGCCTTGATCGCTGATCATCTTTTTTGTGGAAGTGACGGTCACACTAAACTCACCTGATATTATATTGTCGTCATTATTCAGTCCCACCGATAACAGGATGATTTGGTCCCGTTTTACGGCGGAACCGTTCCACGCTTGTTATTGTTGTAGTTGTTTATTGTTTTTAGACAAGATTTTTGCGAACTTGATATGCGAGATAAATACGCTATGCATTAGTGTTCACACCAAATCGATAGCTCTTCTTTCTTCCCTCTGAAGACTTAAGAGTAGTTCCTCTGACGGACAGACGGGCGGACGGACGGTCGAAATGCAACCAAAAGCGTCACTACGGGGAAAGTGCCTAAAAATCCGCCCCCTCGTCCGCCCCGGTATCATTTTTGTCAGCTATTTTTTCCTGTTAACGTCAAATCCTTGGACCATTATAATTTGTTGGATACCGTTCAAAGACGAACGTCCTCAAGTGGGCGTGCGTCAGTCTGATTATGCGAACCTGGTACGGGACCTGTAGCAGATCCACATCCCCACAATAAAGACAGTTGCGCGGCAATTTGAGGAAGTCTGTTTTTTATCTCATTGTACAATGATTTATCTATATCCACTAATAAAAGAACTATAATTGCCAGAAAGGCAACGTTAGAAAGTTACCAAAAGGTACCTCAGCTCTAGTCGCGGAATTTCCCTTAGATTTTTGTGCTTGGTTCAGCATTTCCACAAATTCTACATGAATTTCAAGGTAGGCCACCTTGAAATCTGCATATATTATCAAACTTAGCTCGAGCGATGTTGATCTTCTGCTACAGATAATATTCTTGCATTCGTCTTGAATAAAAGAAATTGCTATACTTATACCTTTACCTACTCCTGTCAGAAACGTGAGGATTGAATGAATCAGCTGTTGGAATTTTGTTTGCTTAGAAGTGGCCTCGTTAAAAACCATCTTTCTAGCTCTTCCCATTTCCCACATTTTGCAACAGTAGGTATTCAACTTATTTTATTGCAAAACTCAGTTAAGGTCAAAAATGCGGATAAAAATTCGAATACTCGATTCCTTAAGGACGGAGGTATGAAGAGCGTTGCGGAATCAATCTCTTTGGTTATTCCTTGACATAATCTCACCATTAGGGTCTCTTTCGAAAACTACAAGGATGTACCGGGTGGGCCATAAAAAACCGTGCTCGGAATTTTTCCTTGTAAAATTTTTATTCCGCCACTGATTTTATCAATCTTTTCAGCATTGGCTAGCCAATTGAATAGGCTATCATTTCCGTATTTCAAAATGGCCGACATATCAAAATTCAAGATGACAGAAACAATTGAAAAGAGGCCTCATTTTGTTCTCGTTGCTTTTTATTGAAAGTTACCAGAAACTCAAAACCAATAATGTATTATGAAGAAATAGACCTTTCTTGTCAATTCAAGACCACAACCAATAAAATCGCGTCATCTGCTGAGGAGCTATTGCAAGTTGAAGCGAAGCCTACTTTCGGTTTTTTTCATTTTCGCAGAATTGACCCAAATTTAGGTGTCCTGCCCGCCAATTCGCCATATGCTTATTTGTCAACCGATTTTCTAAAATTTGGTATCAATGGCTGGGCAATTGGACAGGCTACCTTTTTTATATGCGAAAATGATCAACCTGTCGAAGTCCAAGATGGCGGAAGCAATTGAAAATAGAATTTCTTTTGTCCTCATTGCTTTTTAATAAAAATCAGCAGAAAGTCAAAGTCAATTATTGTTATGAAGGAATAGACCTTTCTCGACAATTCAAGACCGCAACCAATCAAATCGAGTCATCTGCTGAGGAGCTACGGCCAGTTCAAGCGAAGCCTACTCTCCGTTTTTCTATTCCAACAAGGACGAATAAGGCCCATTTTCAATAGTTTCCGCCATCTTGAATTTTGACATGTTGACCACTTTTCCACATAAAAATGGCAGCCTGTTTATTTGGCTAGCCATTGATGTCAAATTCGAAAAAATCGGTTAGGAAATGAAGATATGGCGGGCAGGATTCCTAAATTTGGGTCATTTATGCGCGAACAAGAAACCAGTAGGTTGGCTTCGCTTCAACTCGCCGTAGCTCCTCAGCAGATGACCCGATTTTAATGGTTGCGGTCTTGAATTGTCATGGAAGGTCTATTCCTTCATAATAATTATTGGTTTTGACTTTCTGCTAATTTTTATTGAAAAACAATGAGGACAAAATAAATTCTATTATCAATTATTGCTTCCGCCATCTTGGATTTTGACTGGCACGTCATTTTCTCATATCAAAAACAAAGCCTGTATAATTGGCTAGCCATTGATACCAAATTTGAGAAAATCGGTTGAGAAATGACCAAATGGCGGATTGGCGGGCAGGATACCTAAATTTGGATCAATTATAAGGAAATGAAAAAAACGGAAAGTAGGCTTTGCTTCAACTCGCAATAGCTTGTCAGCAGATGACCTGATTTTACTGATTGTGGTCTTGAATTGACAAGAAAGGCCCATTCCTTCATAATACATCATTGGTTTTGACTTTCTCAACGAAATAGAGCACTTACGGGTTAATTTGACAAACAAACTGTCAAAATATTATAAATATAACAGTTTAAAATATAGAAAAATCACAATTAAACCGATTTTGACTTTTTTTTTTAACAACTTATAATTTTTTTGAAAAATGAACCCGTAAGTGTTATAGGTATATATTTGTATTGAGGACAAAAGTTTTCATCCATTGCATTATTTAAATAAATATGATTGTAATAAAGCAAGGTAGTTTTTTTGCGACACCCTGTACATTATGAATCTAGAAAGATTTTATGGGCAAATTTGAAAAATTCAGCAAATATCCTTCAAGAATCAGTTTTTGTTTTTGAAATTGGCCCAGGGATAAGCCGGCTAGTAGGGGAGGTCAATCTTGACGTGGACACCCTGTACATACGCAATAATTATTATGTAATTAAGAACTCGGATAACGTGGATGCAAGATCAAGAGCATGGATTTTTTCCGAACCAGAATTTCTATCGTCAAGTGGTGCTTGACTAAATGAAATCCTCTTGGTTGGAATCGTGCAAGAGTTTATCTTGTTATTTATTTCAGCAATGCGGAACTAAAGTTTTTGCATGAAATTAATAATTTCTTGGATAATTGATTTGAAATTGAGAGGTTGGAAGTAGGTACCTAAATTTCACGACGTCACGACATGAATAACCAACCTGTAATTTTACGTAAAGAACATTTTTGTTTATGCTTAGATCAGATCCGAACGTAAATTTGATAGCGCTGTTTCGAAATTATTAATAAAGAAGTGAAGGCTAAGGTAATAATCTATTGTTGATGACAATAATATTAATGACAATCTCAAAATCTAAATTCAATGTATGACATTACGATCAGTGGATGCTAGTGTTCATTTCAAGATCCCACCTACCTAGGATTTCCTACCTATACCTAGGATTTCCTATTTACCTTCAACTTTTATTTTCAAAGTTATGAAGTGCCAAAGGATACTCCCGCGAGCCCTTCCAAACTGCGCACCAATCAATGTGTCGCGACCGAAAATTTTGCATCTTTTCAAAACGATGTAAATTTTGATTCCCGCCAAATAAACTGCTCCACAATGAAGTTGACGCCACCAAAAAAAATGGCTTGACTTTGACGGCCAATAACTTTCGATTGTCGAAAGCGATTTCCATTCTGTTTGTTGCGTTTACTAGCTCGATCTATCCTCAACAGATCCTGTAATAGTGAATGTCAAGAAACTGCATGTACAATTTATACAGGGTGATATGTAAAAAAGTGAAAAAGTGCGAAGACTTCATCGAACCCTCATTTCAAAAAAAAATTGCTTAAATTCTAATGTGAAATTTGCCCTATTTTCTCGCAAGATTGAATCACTTCCAATGCGGTTGGTATTGAGCTCGATAGTTTCTGCAACCGTTTCGGATAACTTGAATTTGAAAACAGCCCGAAACTTTGGTGTGGGGCCAGGCAGGAAGCACTTTTCGGAACGCTAGTCACTGTCTGTTTTTGGCACGTTAAATTTAATCAATATTTCAGATGTAGGACATGTTTCTTGCAAGTTTAAACCCCTGAATATGGTAAAACTTCATTTCCCGTGGAAGGAAGATCCCCTGGCTCAGAGCCCACTACAATAAATACACGCCAACAATTATTTACTCTTGGGAATATCGCAGGTACTTCTTCTCGCTCGCCACCACTTCGCATTCAATACTCGTTGTTTAGACCGAGAATGGTGCTTTATATATGCCTTCGACTAGTGCTCTCAAACCTTTCACGGGTCCTCCAGCAATTCCACAGCGTCTTGGCATATGGTTTCTTTTCTAGACGACTCCCGAATAATCACACACTTTCCGCGTGCTCCCCGTGTGCTCTGGTACATCGGCACCTCCGCCAAAATGAACATATGTGTCTTGACCCACCGTTCAAGTCTCCCATGTAATTTCAATCGCAAGCCATCGCGTTTATTCCGGAAATATCCAGAGCTCCGCACTTGTACACTGCGACCTAATGGGAAGAGTGTAGAAACATCGCGTGTTATCCAGAATCGCCGCTCGTATCATTATTAATATCATGAATATTATTATCATATCATTCCACATCAATAATCATAATCAGAATTTTGTCCACTAGGAGACTACAGTTAATTTCCCGGAAACATGCATTAGGCTGGGTTCTATACTTCTAACATGACAGTTAATCATGACGTTGAGATTACGTTGAATTGGCGCCTAAAATAATGTTGTTGTTAGACATTGTTCAATATCTAAGCTGATCCAAGGTTGGGACTTCGCCCCTTGCTATTTCCATTATTCAAAGTGATTTTGGGGAGTGTTTATGATTGACTAATCAACTATCTTACTTGGTTCAAGATTGCACCTTTTCGAACATCGGACATTCTAACTGACCAGACTTTATTACCTACTGCCAGGTGCATCATTACCACTGATCGTTACCCAATCAACACCCGATCGGGGAACAAAGTAAACATTCCCAAAACACACAAAAACAACATCATCCGACTCAAGTCTATGACCACTCACCGGCCTAAGGCCTTCATAATTATGAGACCTATAGCTAGAATGGCGAGGAAACTGCTATTTTTCTTTCCGTCAATAAGTTCAGGTGATGTAGAGTAAATGGGATGCTCTCACGGTCACGGAAGGATACTTCCACCTTCCACCAAGTCGGATTGTTCGATGATTTTTACAGAAGTTTCTCCTCTAAACCTTACACCTAAGATTATGATTGCCGTTTTTCCAAATTCTTGAAAAAAATTGCATTGAATGAGTACAGCCCACTTTTCTCTTCATTTATCGACCTCAACGAAAAATTTCTTCTGAAAAATAAGCACAAACAAAAGTTTAGCACGAAGGCGTGAGCGCATTTTGTAGTAATCGACCGGTGCCCTCAACGTCACGCCTTAACTGATCAACAGATAAATAATGCCTAATGGCATAATGAGCAAAAACCGATTAAATGACTGCATGCAGTGACTAGGTGCCTATGTACAAAGAATTTTATTGACTTTTTAACAGACAAGTACAAGTTACGACCACATAAAATGTTAAGTCGAACTCAACTTCAGTATATGAGAAATTTAAAGCTTGATAATTTTTAATGTTGATTAAACGGAGGCCTCTTTTTATCTGAATTTAAAATTTGACAGTAATCGCGTTCCGGGGTGTTTCACATGTTTCAATAGTAAAAATCCCGTAGGCCTTTGGACTTTTTTTTTTCATCTGTGAATGAACTCTCTTGACATCCTCCTTCCCATGAAAACAGATTTTCGAATTTTTTCAGAATTTTATGCATACAAAAAAGAAAAAAGTTGCAAAAATTCACAGCTGTTTGATTCATTTTTCATCCCGAAATTTCACGGCATCATGAAATGGACCAACAGAGTTGATTCTGCAAGGCGCACTCCCACTACGATTTTGCTTTGTCAGATCGAGTCATCGAGGGCAATGAGCGGGGTTGATTGGATGATATCAACTAGGTACTGCACCCAATTTTACCACACACCAATTTTCAAGACCATTGTAAAGTACGTTCAAACCTAGTGTGATTCTAGTTGGCTGGGAGTCTCGCTATACGCGACGTTTTGGAAAAAATAAATTTGGGAAATCATATATTAGCTCACTAGAATCACACAAGGGTTGAACCGAGGGTTGAACGCACTATAGATACAGGATGTTACAGAAATAATAAGCATCTAGTAGGTATATATCCTCGGACTCAGCGTGCAAAAATATGATGTTTGCAGTAAGAACGAATTGCAAGAGGTGCCTCCTAAAAAAGTTACGGCCCTTCAAAGTTTAATTTTTTAAATCTTTTCTCAATTTAACTTTTTTACCGTTGAATCGATCAGCTTCGAATTTTAGATACAATATCACATGATGTATAGCAATAAAGTGAGAGCTGCGATTTTCATGAGAACTATCCAGTGGCGTAGGTAGATAAAATTGAACTTTGTCAGAGGGCATACTAATAAAGTTACGATTTTTATCAGTTCAAGAGGAGCCCACCAATAGGTCTACGGAGTGGCATTGCTTATTGCCTAATCCAAAAAAAAAAAAGCGATCGCGCCCCGACTTTATTGTCACCAATAGAGATTAAATTAAACTGTATTATTCGAAAAACACTCACCGTCAGTTCCACAAAAAAAGATGATCAGCAACAAGTATGATTGCAGATCAATTGAACTTTCTTCTGCTGAATGCTAGTCGATGGCCCACAAAAAAATCCCGAATTGGTCAGCCACAAATTGACGAACAAAAATCGCGAATCAACTGATCTCGTATTATCTTTTTTGTGGAATTCACGGTCATATTGCGCCGCTTTGTCTGACACGACACTATACAAATAAATGATCTAAATCCTCATGTTTTGCACCAGTAGGTACGGATTATTGAAGGATGAGTTAACGAACAGTGAAAACGAAGTCAAAATCGATGTTAGGGTGGCAATCAAAGAATACCTCATCTTCAAAAATCGTAACGTTCTCGATACCGTGCTCGTTAATAATTTGTGTACAGGAGCTTTTCCCTAAGGATGAGTTGCTACTAAGGACAAACAGCCAGGTAGGTGCTGATAAATCGACAGCATTTACAATTTTTTTTTTGTCAACGATGGATTCGTACGCCAAAAAAGCGCATACAATACATACAAAGTATATTTATTCTCAAAACAAGACAAGAATCCTCAAGATTGATCATTGGAGCAAGCTTAATCTGGAAGAACAAAAATGTATGCACAATCGATAATAGTCCAGGAGGCAGTGAACTTTTTTCATTAATTTCTTATTAATAGTTAAATGTCGATATGATTATTACGAGTATTAGTGATGTGGTGATACCAACCATACCTACATAGACAGAGTGTCTCAAAAGTATCGCATTCCGAGTCCAGGGCGGGAAATGGAATCCACTCAAGATCACGAGAAAAATATTTAAAAAAAAATCATTAACGTTTATTTTCAAAGATATGGGGGGGGGGTCAGGCCTCTTACTATTTCCGTTATGATTTTTGCGAAATGTTGATTTTAGATCAATCAGTGAAAATAATCAACCACTGGATGTCCACTGAACTTCTATTTAACATACAGGGTGATTCATAAATCTCAAAAATTCATTTTTCTTCAAAAACTCCAGTAAAAATTCTTCTGCGGCAACGGAAAGAGTCATATTTTGTGCTCAATTATTGTAAGGACCAGTGGAAAATATTTCACAGGCATCAATGGAGAAAATTGGATTTTTGTCATTTTTGACTCACCCTGTATCGTTAGTAAAAATTCTGTGCACATCCACTAGTTGATAATTTTTACTGATTGGTCTATCACAAAGGGTTCTCAATAATCACTTCAAATAACAAAAATAGTGAGAGACGAAGTCCTGACCTTTGACGCCCTATTTCTTCAAAAATAAACGTCATGAAATTTTTGAAATATTTTTCTCGTGTTCTTGAGTGGATTCAATATACCGCTCTGGACTCGGAATGCGATACTTTTGAGACAGCCTGTATATTCCTGAATCTGGGAAATATTTTCCGGTGGGTTCCATTGGTGGAAAATTCAAATGAGTAAACTTACTCCTCCAATAATGAATCTTTTTAATGTACTAAAGTAGATCATAAAGCTGATAAAAATAAGCAGTCTGGGTTATCTGCAGGTGAACAAAGTAAGTCTGGCTGAAGTGACTCAATCGACTCGCTGATCGGAAAGTAAAGTCGATTTTTCGGATACGTTGCCATTATTTTTCAGGTTTGAAACTCAGTAAACAAATTGATATTAGGGACTATATTACTATATTAGCCGAATCATTTTTATCACAGGAAAAAAGTGGAACGCATTTAAATTTTCTAAGGCATTTTCCTTCCTAACCCATCGGAAAATATTGAATTTACGATTTGCTGCTTAAAATCACTAACTGAATAATCCTCTCTAATAATATATCCGCTGACTGGGAAAATTAATATATGTACCATAAAAACTCACTGCCTCCTGGACTGTCAGAACAAAGTGAGAAAATGACTCGTTTTTTGACCTTGTTGCATTCCTAAAACCAATCAAGACCGTTTAGTGTTGAGACAAATTCAGTAGCACCAGATGCTCTGTATCCATCACAATCATGCAGATTTCTCTGTTTCACCACACTTTGTCTCAATCGGTATAAGTAAGTACCAGTCAGTGGCGTAACTAGCGGTGTACTTACTATGTGTGCGGTGCATACGAGCCCTTGCCTCGAAAAGGGTCTCAAACGTGTCCAGAACAGAATAAGTCTGTTGTTCTCAATTCCAAAAGGCCCTTCGGATATTTTTTGCAATTTTTTCTCAGTCACAATTTCAAAGGGTCTTCAAGGGATGAATGTTCAATTTTTTGTTTACTTCAATCCAAAGAGTAGATATAAAGGATTTCTACATTTTTCAGTGACGTGGTCTGAACTCTGGTCTAATCTTATACAGGGTGGCCCAACGAAAACCAAACAGACAGATTTTGGGGCATTCGCCCTCATTTTTTCGAAATAAGCCCGGACAGGTCAACTTTGTTTTCAAGGGGGACGTTCAACTGCTAATAATTTAATTGTGAAGTTTCTCCCCCGTAGTCAGGGTGGCAACTCCATTGAAAATTTTAAATGACAATTGGGGTTGGGTGATACATCATTTTGAAGCTGGCTCAATTGTCTTTGCAGCGGTGTTGTTAATTTTTTTGGATTCGATGCAAATTTTTCAAGATAATGTTAATTTCAGTGTTTTTGGAGGGTTACAGTCCCTTCCAGGAGGCTGGCTCGAAGTTGCCGAATCCATGTCTCTCTAGTAAACATTTTACAGTATACAAACAAATGAGGTCAAGTGCCCAAAAATTTGTCTGTTTCGTTTTTGTTAGACCACCCTGTATGTATAAACTTAGGTACCTACAAAATGAAATATATGTCATGCTCCAAAATTCAACCCTTTCCTTACACAAGAAAATTCCTAACCAGCTCAAACAATTTCAATTCTGTTTAAAGCATTCAAGGACATGATCTTCTGGGATCAGAATCGTATCTATTCGAAAATCAAGAGATGTCAACTTGCGTTTTCACTTAACTAGTGTTCAAGAAAGTAGTGCAACATTTTTAAAAGTTTAACATTTTCCATTTAAAGAGAACGGTTTTTTTTCTGAATTCGAAAAAGGCATGAAAATGAAGTTCATGTTTAGAAACGATTTTTTATTTATCTCGTGATTTTTTTTATTTGCAGGGTGATATGAAAGAATCAACATTTTATTCCACCGGTAGTCGGCCTCCAACTTTTTAGGATAAGAAAACCCTATCAGAGGAGCTTGTGGTCTGGTGGACTGCCACGCCAGAGGTCGTAGGTTCGATTCCTACCGTGGGTGGTCGGATTTTCGTCTCAAAAACAAGCTATTTGATTTCATTGGAATGCTTGCTAAATGCGAACGATGGTGCCGACATGCGATGTTGGTGGTCGTTACAGATTTGGGACACACAGGGGTTCGGCAAAATCCTCGGTATAGTCAAGGAAAGCATTTACCGGCGTCGGTGTTAGGCCTCGTTTCGGAAATAGGCCGACGTTAAATAAACGAACTAAAAAAACCGTGTCAACGGAATCGGCTCAAGACAAACATTTAAAATATAGAGTGACATCAAAAGTGACATAAGGACATATCGGTCCCGGAATCCGGTCGGGAGGAGGATTGACAAAACTGTCTCTACGTGAATTTTGATGCCTCCCGATATTAAGTTAGAATGTTTGTCGTGAGTTGATTCTATATGTATGGATTTTTTTCACCTGAAGCATTAGCTTCAACACGAGTCCTGGGTTTTTAAAAATCAGTCAAGAAAAAATATTATCAGCGGAAGACCAAAAAGTTGTTTTTTTAATATCACTTTGTAAATAAAGAGATCAAAAGATCCACTCTGTAAATTGATGGGATAAAAAGATCAATCAAAAACTGTTCCAGATCATGAACTTGATCTACCTACATGCCTTATGATGTTGAAATCCAGAAGATTATTTACCTTTAGATGGAGATTATGTTAATTTTTTGGAAATGTGCACTACTGTCTTCAACACTCTGTTAGGACCTCTAGTTGATATCTCTCGATTTTCGATTTGATATGGTTCTGTTTCTAGAGGATCAAACTCTCAAACATTTCTAATATAATTGACATTGTTTGAGTCAGTCACAACCTCTCAGCCAGCCCGATTTTCCTGTATAGACCATTTCCGCATGACGTCACACGCACATGTCGAACGGTTGATTCGGGGCAACGTCAAACATGACGTCAACGTCAACTCCTACGTGCCAGTTTGTCAAAACTTTGTGATACCAGTGACTTTTACACACCGACACCGACTGACAGATTGACATACTACCAATCTGACTGACGCACATGACGACGTAGCCCACGTGCCTCGTGACGCAGATCTGACTGACGTTGCCCCGAATCAGCTGTTAAGACGGAGCTGCGTGACGTCAGTGGAAATTGTCTATTGAAAAAGACATTAAAAGGGTCGAATTTTGAAAAAACATTATACGCGCCATGAAATCAAAACGACAATTACTTATCCTGGCATCAGTTCTGTTCTAGAACAGACACATACAAAAATACTTGAGTAACTAATTTCTTCTTCGATTTGAAAAAAATACGATAACGGTATGAGAGGGGGCACGAAAGCATTGTGCACACGGGCCCTTCAGCTGGTTGTTACGCCACTGGCATAATAAGATACCTAAGGCACGGCAAGCCCATAAGAACTCTCATTTAGTCATTTCACACATAAGATTACCATGATGTAGGTCACTGAAGAAGCCGATGCAAATGAAATTTTCTTTTTGTCTTGTGCTGCATCTTATTATATTTCAATACCTGTGCCTCTGTGGGAGTTCTTTATTCCTAAGATTTAATTGCTGTCTTGTAACTGAATTAATTAATCAACCAATTGTTCATGACGAAGGATAAAGTAATAAATTTCAATAAATAAAATTCTTGAAATTTCGTCACTTCTCTTTTATTTTTGTAAACAAAATATCAAAAGTGGCATTGAATACTCGTAACCTACGATTTTCGGTGTGGCGATGAATTTTGTTTAGATGAGTGCTACTTTTATTTTCTGTTTGAATGAATGGAACGAGTCTTATTTTACTAGATACTTGTTGTTTCCTTGATAGGTAAGTATATGGAACATGAACTGACTGATTATTTTAGAAATCATATTGTGTAGTTGACTATAGAATATAGATACTTCCAAGCTTCACTTAATCATTTTTTTGCGATTCACCAATTAAATTTCAAAAGGAAGGTAAAGTATAAACAGATTATTAACTTGTAGGATTTTAATTAATTAATTTGGTTTGCCTTGAGAAAAACATGACAGGATCGTCCTTTTGGACATTGCTGATGCACATCACTATCAAAATGAATTTGGAATAAATTGTCTACTATATGTATACCTGCCTAGAGTGCCTAGCTAACTTTTACCGTATGTTAAACTACCTAATGTATTATTATGAGTAATAGTAGGTAGGTATACCTTCGTCAAAACTAGGCCAATGGCCTATTTTAAATGATCCACTTTCGACAGTTCTTCTGGAGTTTTTAGCTAGCATGTTTTTTTTACAAATAATGAGAAAGAAATTGCAGGATTTTGTTTGACTCACCTGGAGAAATCGTACTTAATTTTATAACAATTAGTTATTATTGTTCTCTATGTTTGCTCTAACGGCAAACTATTCGAGTAGGTAACTACCGAAGGCGATGACCGGAAACGCGGGTGATTGTTCCTTGGAAAAAACGCGAAACGCTCACATTTCCTCGCGTTAATTGATCGAAGCAAATTCTCACTTATTGAAAATCCGAGACCATTCAGTCACTTTTGTTTCACTTGATTGCACTTTCGGAACCGATCTGAGAAGATGGTTCTCGGCTTCCTGCAAAGGAAGTGCCTGGCCAGCTTTCGTCTCGACACTGACCGAAGACTACACACTTGCAGAAGGTGGACGCTAGGTAGCAGAGGAGAGAACAAACTTGGCAATTTTAAAAAACGATAACCTTGACTTTACATTTTATTATTCAACAAACTGGGCGCACATTTAAATTTTTATGCGCATTTCAGCAACTGTGTCCATCTACCTGAAGAGTCATAAGTGTCGGTGCCAATTTTTTTTTATATATCGGTTTCAAGATAAAAATTGTGAAAAAGGATAGGAAGAGGTGACAAAATATCGCTCAAAAGTGGAACAATGCGGAGCTGGCGTGCTCGCCCATTTAAATTACCAATGGGCCAATTTTTTACTGGATCAGGTACCTATTATCTTTAATTCAGATTTGAGTCACATTTTCAAGGCACGGTTTTAAAACTTTGAATTAAAAATAGGCTTAAGTACTGTTTTTCGGTCGAAGGAAGAACTACATCCAAATATGTTTAACAGAGTTAGGATAGGGAGGTCCTGGACTGAGCTGGCGAGGATTTTCAGAATTTCATGTCGTTATAAGGCTCTGGTCCGCCAAGATCAGAAAGAGTTCTACTTATTTCAGAGTTCAAGTTCGATTTTCGAAATTCAAGCGCTTAGCTTCAGTTGCAACAGTTTTATTTCACTGAACATATACAGAGGACAGAGGTGACCTCAAACCTGTTTCATTCATTTTAAAGGGCAGTTCTTTGACTCATCGGAAGATACAAATCATTGAAAAATATTGTTTTTTGACAATTTTCTTCAAGGTCATATTTTCTTATAGCGACAGTAAAAAGAAAACACATCTGTCTACATCCGTGTAGGTAGGTATGAGGATGAGGTATTCAACTACATAAACTTTTAAATTGGTGATTTTTATCATTTGTTTGCCTTTTATTGGAAAAAAAATTGCCGTCTCGTCTACGGCATAAGAATCATACGACTCCACAGAATTTAAGGAACCAGTGACACCTTCAAAAATGAGCTGCAGGTTGCACTGGAAAAGTTGAAGTCTTTGGATGATAAAGTGGATAAATCCAGTGAAACGACTGATGAGATGGAACATAATATTTTCGGCGAGACAATACCTACGAATTTCAGGATCTTGAGATCCAGCATTCCAGCAGCAATTCCAGCATTCGTCCTCACCCTCATGGACTTAAAAATGTTTGTAGAAGTGAATGTGATGTGTTTCGTTATCAAATCAAATTAAATCAATTTATTCTGTAAAATTTACATAATAGAAATATATGTTTTTGTTCGTCACAATGTTATAATTTGAAAAAAAGTCTGCATATACTTATATATCATTCACATTACATATATCTAAATAAACTGCGCAACAAATATATTGTCGCGACGCAAAAGTTGGTCCAGGTTTGGACCACAATAACTTTTGCATGACACAAACCATTTCAATTCTGTTTTGACGGTTAGCGAGCTCAGTCTTTCAGTTATTCACTTTAAGGAGGTGAGGATCAGGAAGCTCCATGTAAAATATCTACAGGGTCAAATGTAAAAGAGTACAAAATTTTAGCAAATTCAACGGACCCCCATTTTCAGAATAATTTTTTTCCCAAATGCAAATGAAAGGATTGTAAAGCGTTATGTTTTAGCTTGTGTTAAGTTTTGAAATTTTTGAAATCAGAAGTCTGGTTATTCTGACTTTATAATAATAATAATAATCGAATTTATTTGATTTGTATGCACCTACAGTATGAAAAAGGTCATAGAAGCTGGACCAAGGAATGGCGAAGTCTAGCTTCAACAGCTATTCTACTTAACCCTTCCTGCAGTCCGAAAAACAGAAAATAAACAAAAGAAGAAAAATGACATAGGAGGTCATAAAACTTAGAGAAAAGAAACAGATAATATCCTATGGATAAGAATCTCAATCAGGACGAGCCGCTCTGCAAATTCATTAAATATTTTCCGAAGGATGAAATAAAAGGCTTAATTTGAAGGCTCACCAACTCTTTTGGCAAAGAATTGTATAGTTTCACAGCGTTATATGTAAAACTGCGTCTGAAAAGCGTTGTACGATGGTGTGGCATAGTAAGCTTGTTGATGTGACGAACATTGCGAAAGTGTACAGAAGTGCGACGAATGAGTCTCCCCGCGAGGGTTGAGGGCGGCGACGGCAGGTCATCACTTACAATTAATAACTTCATGATAAAATTTCCCAAGTGATGAGTTTGACGATGTTCCATCTTTAGCCAATTCAAGTCCTTAAAGGTCCAAGAAATGTGGTCGAACTTCCTTAAATCTTTGATAAGGCGCGAACAAGTATTTTGAACCCTCTGAACACGCATCCTATCCATGTAGTCCAGACAAAAACCGTAGAGAAAGTTGCAATAATTGAAATTTGACAGAACAAGAGATTCACAAAGATTCCTACGCACTTTGGCATTCAAAATATGTCGACTAGCAAACATAAGCTTCAAGGACAAAAATGACTTTTTCAACAATTCTTTAACATGACGTCTAAATCGAAAATCTGAATCGATTATTAGGCCGAGACTCTTCGTGGATTCCACAATAGGCAACGTCACACCATCAAGCGACACGGACATGTTTGACTTGAGAAAACTGATCTGACCCGTACTACCAAACAACATAAGATTCGTTTTGGTGGGATTGAGTCTAAGGCGCTGGTCCACAGAGAGCTTCCCAATCACATTCAGATCACTTTCATACTTTCAATCATATCCACAGCCTCCAAATAATCCTCCTTGTTGAAGTGGATGTACATCTGAGTGTCGTCTGCATAAGCCTGTACTTTGCAATATTTAAAAGATGTTAAAATGTCAGCAGTGTATATCAAAAACAACAAGGGTCCCAAGATAGATCCCTGGGGCACTCCAGACCTGATATGCACCATACGCGAATAACGATTGTTAGAGAAATTTTTTTGAAATCTGTCTGTAAAGTATGATGCAATCAGTCTACAAGATTCCTCCCGAAAACCATAATATTTCAGCTTCGCACATAGCAACGTGACATTTATTGTATCAAAGGCCTTCGAAAAATCAAGAAGGATCAGAGCACTACACTTCCCGTCATCACGAGCACGAATCAAGTCATCCATTACATTTACCAAAGCAACTGACGTACTGTATCCCCTTCGAAAGCCACACTGACTTGATGGCAATATGTTACTGTCTGTGACAAAGCTGAACATTTGGCGATACAAGACTTTCTCGAAAATCTTCGAAAAAGCAGATTATAATTTTTCGAAAATGAGAAGATTATGATTTTTTTCTTTTGAAGGATGCTGATTCATCCTATCGCTACAAAGAAGACTCTGATGGGAGGTTGCAATTCACGAATCTTGTTGCTTAAACGGTCCTCAGCAACTTTACTTGCAAACCATCTGGAATACCTTGATCAGGGCTTCAAAAAGGGGGCCCATTCAAAATGGGCGACACAGGTGTTCTTCTTAAAAATTGAACTTGATCAGATTTTCACAATTGAAACAAGCTTTTTTGTGATTTTGACCTCCTGAACTTGATGCTGATGGTCAATTTCAGTTTTTGATAATGACAGGCTCCCTAGGCTAACATAGTCTTCCTTGTAGCGATAGGATAAATCAGCATCCTCCAAGAGAAAAAAAATCATAATGTCAGAACCAGAGTTCCGATTCCAAAAATTTCAAAACTGGGCGCAAGCCAAAGCTTCACGCTTTATGATCCTTTCATTTACATTTGAGAGAAAAAAATTCTGAGAACAGGGGTCCGTTAAATTTGCTAAAATTTTGCACTGTTTTATATTTCACCTTGTAGATATTCTACATGAAGCGTCCTAACCTTCATCTCCTGAAGGTGAATAACGGAAAGACTGATCTCACTAACCGTCAAAACAAAACCGACATGGTTTGTGTCGTTCAAAAGTTATTGTGGTCCGAAGTCGGACCAATTTTTCCCTTGCGACAACATATTTGTTGCGCAGTTTATATCACAGTAGTTAACATATCATTTTATATAAATAGTCACTATGTACAACTTATCTTTAAGTTCAGGACAATACAAACAAGTGAGTATGCCTTCACGTGCGTGAGTCTCAGTAGCGCATTTTCTTGAAGAGACATATTGTGAATGTAAAGAAATTTGGTTGAAAGAGAAGAACCATTCTTTGTCTACTCTCTTCAATCGAAACTCATTGTGATATTTTGTTATCGGAATGGGGTACTTGCCAATAATGAAATAGATTTGTATGAAATATCTTTCAATCAACAATATTTTTTAGTTTGGGGGCGACAGCTGGGGGCGGCGACTAATCAACAGTAGCCTATTCTTTCCCATTTTTAGTCGGCTATCCATACCTATAACGGAAGAATTAAATCGTTGTTTTCAGGTTTATGTTATTTTTCATTTATCTCTTACTTTGAGGGCGGCGTGTGGGGCCGGCAGCATTTGGTAAAGTGACTGTTGCATAGTTTTAGTTGAAAGTTTCTAAATCTTTGAGAAAACATCTCAATTAGTAACAATTGTAAAAGTTGACCTTTTTGTCGTTTGGTGGCGGAATCTGGGGGCGGCGACTAACCAAAAATAGCCTATCCTTTCCCATTTTTCGTCAGCTATTCATATAGCGAAAGAATTAGATCGCTATGTCTTCGGGTTATTGTTTTTCATTTTAAAGTGATTGGGGGCGGTTTTTAGCAATTTTTTCATGCCGGCGGCGCATATTGAAGATGGAATGTTTCTGGGTCTACGTTTATAAGTGGCAACTATGTATTATTCATAAAATTAGAACACCAGAGCATTAGGTCTGGGAAAAATTGCAACATCATGTTATTTTAAGTTGATCCTGGGCGGTTTTCTCCATGTTGACGGCGCGATATAGACATTCAATATAGCCTAGCCACGCTTTGAGGGTGGCAGCTACGTAACAGCGAAAAAATCAGAAAGCTGGGGCGACTAGTTTGCAAGGAGTTCGAGGAACGGACGGATGGACAAAGCGGCTGCAATAGCGATTTTCATCAAGATGGAAAATGCGCTAAAAACAATTAAACACATTAAAATAAGTAGGTACATCAATGCCACAGTCAAGTGCAAACACCGAAGGAACTATCTTTAAAAAAATTTCGCCAGCGAATAAAAGGCATGCATGTTCTAACAGATAATCCTTCAATTTACTTCTCAATACCTCGCTTAATAGTGATAATGGGAGATGGCTAAATCCAGGAGGCATCTTATTCAATAATTCAACGGCCAAATAAGTTATGTCTTGTTGTGTCTTAATCAGCCGATGGTATGGTATGCACAAATTGTTTTTATTTCTTGTACCATACAAGTGATATTCACCGTTTCGAGGCGGAGTCATGTTTTCCGCAAAATATAAAATCGTTTGATACATATAAATGCAAGGGAGCGTCTCTTGCAGAGAGGCCTGCAATGTTCCCTACTCTATGCAAGGGAAAGTGCTCTTATTGTTTTTTTCTGTATTTTGAATAGTCCATGCAATTCACCAGCTATTTCCTCAAATAACTACACCGTAAGTCAACTGGCTGTAGAAATTGCTATAATAAAACTTCAGTGTACTACAACTAGTGAAAGTGACAGTTAACGTGTACTACAACTAGTGAAAGTGACAGTTAACGTGTACTACAACTACAACTATCTACAAAAGTCTGGAAAAAGATGGAGTTGACGTAACTGTAGCCCTTATTAGGGAGTTTGCGATCTCGCTGGACGCACGACGTAACGCAACGTAGAACGTGAAAAGTCCCCTGTAGCTAAGGAATTGCAAATAACAAACTCGTCAATTTTCACGTTGAAAGTTACGTTACGAGGTACGTACGTGTGCACACAAACTCCCCATTTGTTCAACATGTTTTTATCAAGTGTGCAAGCAAATTAGGTGGCTTTGACTGTGACATTTCAGTGTAAAAGCAATTTCCAAGTTTATTGTCTGTCCCGCAGGACAGTTTATACAGGTGTCCCGAGTAAAAAACATTAACATAAATTCAAATTTTAGTTTTTTGGTCAAAGAGTGGGGTCTATAGAGGTTTGCTATCCGTTTGAAATAGCATGGGAGATATCAACATGCGAATAGGATACATCAGCCCAGTTGGCGGAGGCGCCGCTTCGAGGACACGTTCGTGTTTCCGGAAATAATTTGTATGCCGAAGATGGAGGAGCTGGAAAGGTTTGACCACCCCATATTTAAAAAAAAAAGTTTTCGACATTTTCTTTCCAGTCTTGTTTAGGGCGAGTTCAGAAGTCTGTGTCAATACATATCATCATATCATTATGAATAATATGTACATCACCATTTTAAGCAACAATGGATCCCTTAAACGAGGTACCTATAGCTTTTACTTATGAGATATGATAAGAAGTTAGTAATTCTGTATGGATATAATGATTGTTGTCTTTGAGGTGACCACATTATTAATATGTACCTAGGTATATTTTCTGCTAGGTATCTTAATTAATTAAGGTTTTTCCAAGATCAATACCTACTGGGATTTTTTCCGGACTTTTATTATGTTGGGATTTTTTTCCGGATACCGTATAAATGTGATGCAACATTGCAGTATCATCTATACTATACCTATGTGTTTTGATTATGAAGTGAACATTCTTTTGAACTTCTATTCTGATGTTTACTTATAAGTTATAATATAGGTAATTAAGAACAGTTGTCTTTTTAACACGTAGGTAGGTACGGTACTTTTACCTGACTATGGAAAACAACATTTTTCTGACGTAGGCACATCACACAATATTATCCTAGCAAGTGCCTATAGTATGGGGAAAAAAGTAACAATGTTGAGCAACTGAGCAATTCAGAACTAATCCCATAATTGAGCAAAAATTAAAAGGAAATATAAAAATAATTCCACTTAAGCACCTACTTATCTTTATTGAAAGAAAAAAAAAAGGATCATCTTTGAGACTTTAATACAAAAGTGGTCAGCACTGCTGTCGCACAAATCCACACTATTTCTATTCCAATTCCGTTCAACACTGCCAAATTGTCGATGGTCCAGCCTTTTTTCATCACATTTCTGAACGATTCTATAGCTATGGTAAACGGTAGGCTGTTGGCGAACCATCTGAGATAGGCATGCATGCCCTCCAAGGGCCACAAGAAGCCGCAACAGTAAATCATCATGAAAAAATTGCCAGTCGAAAGCAGGTGGGCCATTGTATAGCCGTTGCTCACCGTTGATATAAAGAATCCTAGAAAAATAAACGGAAAAAAATCAGCTCGACTTGAATAAAATAGAGGTCAATTGGAATTGGATTCAGTTGCTCAGATAAAGGTACGGCCAAATGAATGAAAATGAAACAATCAATCTTGCTTAACATCCAATACAGTTGTTCACACTCCCAAAAGTGTTATTAATTTTGACTTTCAGATGAAACACTGTATATTTCTTTAAATTTGGATAGGTATTTTTATTCCGAATACAACAGTGGTGTTTTTAAAAACAGCCTACGACGAAAAGTTATGGATATTTATTGTACGGGGTGTTTATAAGAGACTGTGATCGCGGCAGGCTTGGGTCAGGTCGAAAAACGTAGTAACAGGCGCAATTGTAGTGATCAGAGGGGATTCCAAAGGCGATGCGATCACAGACGTTTATAAACACCCGGTATAAGGAGCACTTGAAGGAGTATAAGTGAGATCTTATGTAACGGAGTATGGAAGTTTAAATGCCGAGCGACGTTTGCAGCCATCTTTTGCTCTCGGCGGTCATAAAGTCCATCACTTACGTATATTATAATGACGTCGCGATACGGTGACAAGTGTCACATCATACTCATAGTCACACATGGCCCAACTAGCTGCCAAGACGTAACCATCAAGTTAGCATCATAGCATTCGTACCAAGTACCACCACAACACAATATTTCCATAATTCCATAGCTCACTCTAATGAAAAAAGCCGTGAAACTGATTATATGGGTATATTGGTATTGTCGGTATATAATGCATGTATGTACTATGTATGCAGCTGTACGATAACTTACCGAAAAAAACGCCAGCTACGCCTTGAAGGTAAGTAATAACTGCCATGGTCCACATGCTTCCCACAAACTCTACACCAAAGAAGCCAAAAGTAATGACCAGAAGAGCAGCAGTGTAAACAAGAACGATGCCCGATTGAAGGAGAAAATGTGTCAAAATCAACTCCAGAGCTGAAACTCCTGCTACAATGGCACGATCCCAAACTCCCTCGCATCTGTCAAGTATCACAACGGCACAAGTGTTCACATTGGAAATGAAGAACATAATGCTGGAAATAAATATGTATTTTGAAACTGGAAGTAAAATCTAGTTTAAGGGCTTCCTTACTTGACCTAGAAATTAGCAAAAAGTGAATCGGTCAACTGTTTCGTAACCGTCCAACGGAAAAAATCGAGGGAGGTTGCTGAATTCAGGAGATTCGAATAATTCGTCTTTTAATTTGGTGATATTCAGTACATGTACCTATCCCTACTATACCATCAACATCCAACTTCCTTTCACTGACATGAACTTGACAATTTTCTTTCTGGTTCAGATTTACAGTCCATAGTGAAACCGAATTTCTCGTTGTATTGAAAGATACGTCATTGAGTGTTTCCTATCATTTATCGATCTTAAGTCGTGATCAGTGTAGCTACCCCCAAGCTACCCTCCTGAGAGAGATGGCTTCCCGATCGTATTTTGATATGTAAAATTTCAGCCTTGACTTTTGATTCCTTACCATCAGTGATAGCCTATTGTGATAGTAATAAAAACCTGGGGGCTGTATTAACCGCGTCAGAAGTGACCAAATTGAAGTGTTAAATGTTCAGAGAATCTATAAACTCAAATTATTTACTCCAAACACGCTTCCATAATCAGATCTTTTTAATACGATAAACTAGCGTTCAAAAGTGCTACCTGTAATAGTCATCGTAGATAATAGCTATTTACGATACGAGTGTTAAAAGTGACAGGTATTATTTTGTGAGCGGGGACGCTTGCGAAACGAGCATTAGCGAGTGGAGCAACCCCGCGAACAAAATAAGACACTTTTAACGCGTGTATCGTACAAGATTTTATTTACAATGGTCTTTGAAATATTTGGTAAATGTCAGAATTTATTGAAAATATGACAGGAACGCGCAGAATCATCATTTTTTCACGTCGCCCATGACGACGTGCTAAAAGTGACGGGTATTATTTAACGCTTGTAGATAAACTTACTTTAATATGACTCCAGGAATCATGAAAATTGTCGTGGGCTCATCCTTATCACCATTAATGGTCTCTAAATTGATGACGTTGTTTTGTTCTGGATCCATATCGCAGTCCTTGATAATGTCTTGTTGAAAATCTTTATACAAATTGAAGAGCTTGAACTTCATGGACTCTCCAATTTGTCTATCTGGAATAATCAGTGGATACTTTTATATGTATAAGTACGCAGGATGTTTACGATAAAATTCCCCCCAGGAGATTTCCCTTCAAGATATTTGTAAAAACCAAAAACTTTTTCTTAACGATTTTTCCCAGGGACCTTGAATCGATCCTCTAAAAGTTTCTAATTGGTACCGTGTACAGGGCGTGACATGTAAGTATTTTTTTTTAATGCAACACCCTATATTCTATTTCGTCATTCGATGGAGCCTTTTTTTCTGATTAAAAATATATGTATAACACTTATGATTTATTTTGACAACTAGGCTGTCAAAAGATAATAAAATGGTCAAATAATTTTGTTTCGAGGTAAGGTAAGATGGCTTTGGTTTCCGTAGTTCACTCCGAAATTGCACAACAAAATTGCTGCGAAAGTCACCTTTAATTTTGCAGTGAACTCTAGAAACCAAAGCCATCTTACCGCGAAACAAAATTATTTGACTACTTATTTCATTATTTTTTCGACAACTTACTTGTCAAAATAAATCTCACCTAAGTGTTAGAAGTTACATGTCACACCCTGTATACAGTACCAATTAGAACCTCAATTGCCCGAATGCACAAACGTGGTATCAAATTTTAGTTTGGTACCAAACAGAGGATCAAATGTTTAAAAGTAAAACAAAATGCAAATCCGATTACTTCAAGGGAAGAACATGATAGGAATACAAAATATGACCCCTTATATCAAGATTATTTGTATACAGAAACAAAGTTGGGGTAACACGCACTTGTCGCTTATTTTTTATTACAAAGAAATGATCTGACAGTTCCGGTGAAATGTATTCTACAAGCCAAAATAAAGGCTGCCTCACCTGGGTTTTGGTATCCAGACAATTGCTGGAGCCATATTTTGTATTCCCATCATAATTTCTCATTGAAGTACTTGCTTTTCATTTTATTCCACTTCAAAAATTCAATCCCGTGCTCAGTACCGAACTAAAATTTGATACCCCCTTTGTGCAATCGGGCATTAGAGAATCAATTTTAGGTCCCTGGAAAAAACGTGGAGAAAAAGTTTTTGGTTTTTCAAAATATCTCAAAGGGGAATCTCCTAGAGACGGGGGGTGAATTTGATCGTGAACACCCTGTACATAGCACGGATGCTATATCAAGTGATTAATATCAAGTGAATTTTTAATTAAGGTAGGAGAAAGAAAAATCTGGTTTATAAAGGGTTAGTGAACGCTCAAACTTGTTTTTTTATAGAGACGTTCACTGGTTTCTCAAGTTCAAGTGTTCTCTTAAACTCTCCCCAACCAAGGTTCAGCACTCATTAACACTTGAACATTTTTACCCTCCCTCCCCACCCATCCAAGACTTTTGCCAAAGGAGTTTTTTACGTTGGCCGACAATTTGAAGTAAGTTTCCAACTGCACATGAGCGCTAGTCACCATTCTCAAAAACCAGTAAACCGTTTCGAACTGCGTGCCAAAATAGACCTTCATGCATGGCAGTTTTGTAAAACAAATAGGAGGGTGAATTGGGGGCCTTGCAAACTCCCAGGTGACTTTATTAGCATAGAAAATAACTCACTGGACATGTCAAGCCAAACTTTAATTTGACCAAACGAGATGGCTTCTGACGAAGCTAGCCTTCCGGAGTCGAAGCGGTCCTGGAGGGATTCCGTGAAATTTTTGGCCATGTGCAAGACTCCCGCGACTTTGCCCCAGCGAGCTGCATCAAACGCTCCATCCAACGTCGCGTAATCCACCTTGTTTTGAAGAAATTGAGAAAAAAAAATTGTAACTTTATGAGGCTCTGCCCGCTTAGGTATACGCAAACACACCTTATCGATCATGGGGTGGTCCAAGTATGTCAAAAATCTGCAACCCACGTTGGTAAAACTGCAACTGGTACTGTTGAAAGGAACAGCGGTGGAATTGGGGTAGTTATCAGAACAGGTACTTTCTTCGTTGACGATGGCCAATGGAATGGACTTCACGTCTTGACCAACAGCGAGCAAGAATAGAACGAGTTGCAACACGGGGAACATTGCTGTGAATACTACACCACTACAAATCAAATTTTAGTTTTTCTCACGCTCAAGATAGTAATAACTGAAGTAAGAACTAACGATTTATTTCTGTGAAACATTTTCCAGTTCTTGTCTGTGAGGGCTGCCATTCTTTTTCTGTTCAAGCTGTAACCTGCCGCTGCTGATACATTTTTGGCTTTCGTCGTGTTTGTTTTGGCTCCCGTCAGTACCTAGTTGAACAATAATTTTTTAGAGATTCATTAGGTAGATACCTACTTAATGTGAAATAAGTGTTACATTTGTGGACCCATATGAAATATCCAAAGAAGACGCAGTACTACTACTCAGGTCTGACGTTGAGCTTTGCTTCACGTAGTCGATTTCTTTTAGGTCGCCTGCCTCTTGATGTCTGCTCAGCAAGAGGAAAACATCTTCCAAAAGTTGCATTTGAAACGTGTTCAAAAGGTTTTCGGGTGATTCCTGAGCCAATAGCAGGCCGTCCCGCATCAAGCCAATCTAGAAAATATTAAATATTGAATATTTAAAATATTGAATATTGAAAATGTTGACAGGTGATTTTTTTAAATTAACTGCAGCATTGTATCTTTTAAGTCCAATGTTAAAATATACAGTTGTACATACCTACCTTCAATAATACGTGAGTATTTATGACACTACAAAAAAACCTTCATTTTTTAGATGTTAAATTCTGGCAATACAGGTGATTCGTAACTAAACCAGAGGATTTCAACCCCTTTGTCAAGGAAGCTGGCATGAATATGAAACTGATTTTTTTTTCTTTGGAGAAGTATAGTTGGGGAGTTATGATGGTGTTTTGGAATTTGAGGAAAAGTCATTATTATTGGTAAACTTGAAGGCGTGATGAGTAGCTTTTCACATGCTCTTTCATTAGTGGTCATTCGTGGTGATTTGGCTGAAAACCTCGCAAACCGAAAAACACTCTCAGCGTGTCGTCAGGACGGCCATTACAACAATTACCGTGTTTTTGACGCGAAAATAGTAATCCAAACTTTGATCTTCATTTGAAGAATGGCCTTTTTTGTCGGATATTATTGTGAAAAACATTATCAATGATATTATGAAGCAATGTTCTGAAAATAGAATTCATGCAACAGCTCTACACAACAATGGTTTTTCTATCAAAATTTCGAAGCACCATAACGTCCAAACTAGAAAAAAACAGTTTCGTATTCATGCGAACTTTCTTGACAAGAGTTTGAGAACGAGGGTGAAAACCTCCGGTATAATTATGAATCACCTTGTATGGGGTAGGTAAGGCTCATGGAAATGTAAGCTTGATCACTATAGGTTGCCTGCATAAATTCAGGAGAGACGGCCAAAGCTTAACACCGGAAGGGCGTAACAGGAAGAAATTATTTCCTTTGAAAGAATTCCGCTGGAATCAATTTCCCGGAAGGAATTTCCCCAGAGTTGAATCCACCGCAGTTAAATTCTTTCGGAAACATTTCCCCTGGAAGGGAAAGGAACCAGTATCTAAAAACACAATATCCTCCTTCTTCTCAGATCACAAGATGAAAGGATTTACTTTGACTTCACATCTCCTTCTTCTTTTCAGATCACCAGATGGAGGAGTTGTTTCGACTTAGAAAGAAGGAGGGAACTTCAGCCCAAAGACTTGCCTAACGCAGATCTGACTAACGTTGCCCCGAATCAGCTGTTCAAGACGGAGCCGCGTGACGTCAGTGGAAATGGTCTATTGGTGGCCTGGGATTCCCAAAAAAGTCAAAAGTAATGTCATGTCTGACAAACGTCTTTTGTCAAACGTGTCTTGCATTGTCACTGCCAACGTGATATCTGACGAACGACGGAAAAGTTTGACGTCCGGTCCGGTGTCAAGCTTTGGCTGTCTCCCCTCCATTTACGCACGCGATCTATTACTAATAAGCGTTAAGTACCGTATGATCAAAAACTTTCCTCCTCTAGGCAGGCTTTGGTCTGATCATTGGCAGGCAAACGAGGCTGATTTAGGCTAGACCACGGCCTGCCTAGAGAAGGAAAGTTTTTGATAATACGGTACTTTCGACTTCAAGTGGTCGAAATGGCAATTTTCACGAACCGGAACGCTCGGACTCTCGATGCGAGCGAAGCGAGCAAGAGCTGCAGGGGAAATTACCCCCCACCCTCACCCTTCCGAGAAGGGGAGAAGTTGCTGAGACATCCCCATTTCTGTTGCATTGAAAAGTTCAGGCAGTTTTTTCTTGAGATAATTCTAATGCGTGCTCAAGATAGGTGCTAATGAGTAGACAATTAATATCCCATTTGCGATGTACATAAATTCAGTAATGTTAGGTACGACTCCTTGTGTTGATCGGGGAATATTGTAAGATGAAGTATTGGATTGAGCCTGGTACTCTACGTTAAAGTTCACGAACAGTTCAAAAAGTGGCATTACTGAATTTTCTTCGTGAATGGATAGAGATACCTAAACCTAAGTACAATAATAATGAAGACAACGAACAATGAAATCAAAATAATTCAACAAAAGACAAAATTACATTGAAAGACAAGTCCAAACGTCTTATTGGCACATTTCCACGAAACGGAACGGCTTTCGACAAAATTTCACGTGACGGAACGGTTTTTGAAAATATTTCACGAACCGGAACGCCGTTCCAGTCTGCTCCGGTACATTTCGACCACTGTATGTGATCGATGACGGTGACGGTAACCAAGCAGACACGATTTTGATTAGCTCATCTGCTTATTATAGTTTTTTCCTGACAACGAGTGCGGCCGAGCAGCATTGGAGCTTCCAACAGAGAATTTGCCTTTGGTTATCGAAATTGATCGTAGGTCCCTTGACGTCGAAAGTAGGTAGGTACTGGAACTGTTATACATACAAAACGTTGTTACACTTACTATGTCAGCTTGTCTAGTTTCCTCAATATAATGTGTAGTTATAATCACAGCCATGTTTGTACGTTTGACCATTTGTGCTAAGTAATTCCAAATTCTACAACAAATGAACAGGCGATTAACATGCGTTCCCACATTTGAGCTTCTAGGTATAGGGAAGAGACTTGCTTTGGACACGGAACTGTGGAGAACTACAATCGAGAAGACAGACCAGACCAAGATCAAAAGAAATACGAACCTTTCACGTAAGACAGGGTCAACTCCAGCAGTGGGCTCGTCTAAAATCAACAGCTCGGGCATGTGGACCATAGAGCAAGCAAACGAAACCCTCCTTTTTTGACCTCCACTACAGTCTTTCACAAACCTATAACACGTCAAGATAAGTTCTTCAACGATCAACTGGAACTTTCAATCAAGTACCTACCGATCTTTTGGCGGCAAATCCAAAATATCTGATAGCTCCTTGAATCGCTTATTGATAAGATTATCCGGCATCTCCATTAACCGTCCGAAAAAAAACAGAGAATCCTGGACTGTCAGTTCACCGATCAAAGACACATCCTTGAGAATTGGTTGTTTAGATTTGGTTCTATAGTACTGGAAGAGGTATCGAAAATCGAACCCACCTGTGGCATGAACCCCACTCGAGGGCCAGGCACCCCACTGCCTTCGGTGCCAGGTTTCCCTCCCAATACCAAGATTTCGCCCGAATTCAGGTTTTTGCGTGCTACTATGCAGTTCAGTAATGTTGTTTTTCCGCAACCGCTTGCACCTAGCAAACCGTATCTGGGAAAATAAACTGTTTTATGATTTTGAATAATACACTAATGCTCGGTTTCACAAAAAGTGAAAAATACGTCGTCCTATTTTATAAGACGACACAAATTTCTGTAGTGTTATAGCTATTGTCGGACCTCAGCCACATCCATTTTGTGCGCACTTATAGGAGCTATACGAGGGCGGTTGTGAAACCCCCGAGTACAAACACGTCGTATACGGATAAAACGCTTTTGTGAAACAGAGCAATAGACCGGAATGTTCTAGCAGGCACAGAAAAATCACCTTTTTGACCATAATCATTTATAGGTAGGTGGATACTATAATTTTTCAACTTCAATTTCGAAAAAAGAAACTCTAATTTTGGATTAGGTATCTCAAATTTCATACAAAGTAATTTCAATTTCGATTTCGGAAACAATAATTTCAGTACAGGAATCAGTAATTTCGATTTCAGTTCCGGAATCGGTAATTTCAATTTCAGAAAAAGTAAACCTTGCCGATATAACGAGTAAATTGAATGATTAAACAAATTTTTCCAATAATTTTTTTCACTATACCTACAATAATACACATAGTTTTTTCAAATCTATTGGAAAGTCAAGACATACGTTCCTTTTTCGGTTCCATTCGTTGAAACCTATAGAAATATGGTGGAGAAAGGGCCTGACCATATTATATGTAGGTATACCTACCCAAAATTTTTGGTACGTACCTAACTAAAAGTAATAAGTGACCATATTCTTACATATTTCCCTTTTCTACGTGCATATTAAGGTGTTTCAGAATAGGTTTCGATCCGTATGATTTGCATGCGTCCTTCACGTGAACAGCTGAAGATGATTCCATGTTGACGGATCTGAATGATAAAAGAATTATTGAATTTGAATAATAATTGATTATGTTATTATTGCTACCAGAAGGTGACAGTTTTGTTGGAATACCAAGATCAAAATGTAAAACGTTACTAAAGAGTGAAGTCTGGAGGCTAATAATTCGACTATTAGATTAGGTAATATTTTATCACTTTATAAGATATCGAACAAATCGGAACAAACTTCACGCACGGCCGTGTCATTTAAAATGTTTCCGGGACGACCTCTCAATGTTTTGCGAGTTCTATGAAGACTCTTGGTGATGAGGTCTTGCATAATTATATTCAAAGGTGTTAGTAACATTTTTTTGCAACTGCCTCAGCAAATCACAAAAATGGATCTGTAGGTAGGTACTTAATCATCGTAGGTGGGTATTTTGGGAAGTGATGAATGAAAAATTTTCACACTGGGTAGTATTAATAAAAAATAAGCATGAGCATTTGCTTAGATTTTTGAGGAGTTGCTAAGCAAACTTTCCCTGACAACGCCTATGAAATTCAAGCAAATGCTTATGCTTATTTTTTTATTAATACTACCCACTGTCATGCTTGCAGAACCTGGGTGCTTCCAATATGAAGATTTGAACTGAACGAAACATTTAAAATCTTATTCTTTTGATAAGGCATGTTAGTTTCTTCACGATCACTTTTCTCCATGGATGCTTTTCTCTGACAGTTGTTGTTGTGGCGGTAAAATATCATTCCCATCATCAGGCATCCATTTTTTTTTTGACGTAACCAATCTCTATTGTAAAGCAACAAGGTTGGATATAAAGCATTATCATATCTTATCATATTATCATAGGCCTGGAAGTGGCGAAAATTCTGGAGTGGAATTTTCTTGCTGTTCACACAAAAATTCATCCTCTTCACAAAATACTAAAAGTTCCAAAAAATCCCTTCCGAGGCTTTTTTCCTGCACGGGGTCAAAAACCAACGTCATCATAAAAAAATTGTGACTTGGAAAAAATCAATCGATCTTTATTCTTTGAAAGTCTAGTAACCTTATAGTCCGATGGATTAGCGCCAAAAAATGCCTAAACTATGCATTTTGTGATAAAGCAAGGGGCTTCTGAATTTACGTCCTTGAGATTCAACTTGACAATTACTGAATTGGCGCCAACGAGTTTTGTGTGGCAGGCGACCTCAGGAGCCATCCGTAAGTATGGAAGAACAAAAATTTCGTTGCTGTTATTTAAAAGCTCGAAAACGATTACAAATAATTGATTTGTATCGTGTTGCAGTCTCTCTTGTTGGGAGCAGTCCTATTTGTGTTGCTTGTGGAGTTAGTATAGAAATCAAGCATGTTGATGGCGTGTTCCTGAGGAAGAATTGATTTTTCTTGTAGTTTGATAAAGCAGTGAGCATTTTATACATTTCGCGAGACTTTGATTTTGATTTCTGTTCTTGTTCATTAACAATGATTAATTCCATATACACAGGCTGTTCCGCGACATTACAACCCTTTTCTTGGGGCCTTTCTCCTTGCAATGTCCCAAAAAAACTTTCCATTGTCAATTTTATGAAGATTCCAAAATATTAATTACCTATCTCTCGACCTATCTATAATTTTCTGCCTCTTTTCATGTACAGGGTGTTACAGATTGTTTACAGCCTGTAGGTAACAGGGTGTTACAGATTGTTCACAGCCTCCAGGTAGGCTATTACATATTGGTACCTAGTACATTGGGGGTGCTATTTGATGTGGATGTAATGATGACTCATGTGCACTATGAGGATGTGCTCAACGTATCCATGTGCACCATGGGCATGTGCTCAATGTATTCATGGGGATGTGACTATGGTTGGTTGGGCAGATCCCCCTGTATTTTGAGCACATCTTCATGACGCACATGGGAACGTTGAGCACATCTTCATGGTGCACATGGTTACATTGGGCACATCCCCATGGTAAGCAATGCCATGGGGCACATATGTGTTCCAAAATGTGCCCATGGGCACTTTTCTACCAGGGAATTAGACTTACGAAATGTGATTTGGCTGATTATTCAACAGAACATCATATTTTATCGTTTATCTTTAAAGTTTGAAGGGCCCCCATTCGCCTCCTTATTGACAAAATTTCAAGTGTTGCGGGTCAAATCATGTTTATTGGTATAAGGTTCACACATGAAAGAATTCGTTGCCCTAATCCAAAATGCAGTATCGATGTACCATTGGATCGCATTAAGTACTCGGTATCTCGATTCGGAAAAAAATCAGGGAAAATATCAAAGTTTTTACTGCAGGTTTAATTATTTTCGAAGACATCTGGAATCGAAATTGTTGAATATTGTATCAGTCACAGGTCTCTTAATGATGAAAAACATACACTGGATATGTCTTTTGTTTTTACAAGATGATTAGAAGGATTTGTTCCAAAAGTTATTTTATGTCAACTTTGAACACTGCAATTGACGCACCTTCACACGAAAAGTCATATTGTGCATGCGATACAGCTCCGATATCATGTTTGTTGCTTTTACAAGGAGAAACAATTCTTCCTCTGCAAGACAAAGTTGAAAACCGTACAATAGAGCCTTCATTTATGACGCAACACGTTTTTAAAGTGAAGCATGCGTCACTTATCAGGCGCCGTGTTGACGCAAAACCGCCCTCGCGACCAGACACTCCTATGAGCTTGTTAAGATGAGGAGCATATCTAATGCATCTTTTTCAATCGAAGAAAAGTTGAGAGTGACTTAATATGCAAAAATAAATGGAATGCCTGTGGTGAGGAGTGAAAAACATGGGGTTAAAGTTGAACATCAAAAAAGCGTGTTTCTTCACATAAACTTGTTTAAACATGTTTCTAACGTAATTTGAACACTCCATTCGAACTCAGAACGTCCATTTTGGTCGAAAATGATACCAAACTTCTTCATATTCATTCAGGATTGATGAAAACCATAAATCGCCTCCAAAGACAAAAATGCCTTCTCCTCAGCCCCCTTACGTGATTAGCATCGACATATTTTGTCAATTCCTCCCCATAGGGTATCAGCGCATCGAAGTATCATGTATTTGGGTGCCTTCGAGGAACATGGAAGATTTTGGTTCTTTTACAGCTCTGGATGGCTCCTGAGGTCACCTGCCACACCAAACTCGTTGGCGCCATTTCTGGAATTGTCAAGTTCAGCCTCAAGAATGTAAATCCAGAAGCCCTTTGCTTTATCACAAAATGCATAGTTTAGGCGCTAATCCACCGGACTATTATACAATAAGTTACAAGTACTATATCCCATATATCTACCTACTTTTTCTATTTTCAGTAGAATGACTTTTTGGAGCAAAAATAAAGTGACAAGCGATAGTTTCGCTCCAAAACTTTGCAGGTGCCATCAGCCGTAGCTGTCGGCCCCCAGCTTGCGAGCCAGCTTGTCACTTTATTTTTGCTCCAAAAAGTCATTCTACTGAAAATAGAAAGTGTATGGGATATACGTCCAATACTTCTAGCAAGTGGCGAAAATTCTGGGAAAATGGACTCATAGCGCTTTTTGCACTTTGTTTGCCTTTTGCAAAAAATCCTTGACTGGACTTTTTTGTAACTTTCGGTATGTTATTGTTATTGTGGTAATACTGAACTGAATTCCAAATCGGGAAGAGCGGAAGAGCAATCAAATTTTACGGCAGAGTTTTAGGTTTGGGGCATGTTTTGACTTAAAATGACTGGGCACTTGGCTATAATAGCTGTATTAGTCTGGCCGCACACCTAAGGTACAAATGTGGAGCCACAAATGTCTTACCACATATGTCGTACCGCATTTGTTTCATTTGCTACAAATGCGGTTAAGCACGCACACCAGCCATACAGCATTTGCACCATGTCTTCGTCCAACGAAGATGATTTTCTGATGTGGCAATAGGCTACTTCGTTTGGACAGGTGCGCATGCTTGAAGGCTCCAAATTTTGAGAACTTTCGTACACCTGTCAGTTGAATGGCAACGCTGCATGCTCTGTCTAGCCGCCTGACCAACTACTGGTTCCTGGCTGTCACTTTTACACATACTCTAAATGCATCTCTTCGTAGCTTCTTTGAACTTCCTTCTTGGTACGGCCATTTTCAACAAGTTGTGTTCTTTCGTCAAAACATGAGCAAATGAAATGTAGGTCAGGTAGAAACGAGAAGTGTGATCATAATTGTCACAAGTGACAGTTGGCGCCGATGTCTTGTTGTTTTGAGCGCTGTTGCCATTTTCGTTGTTCCTGAACTTCCACAAATGATCATTGAACTGAATTTCAATGAAACATTTCCTTCGAATATAAAAAATGGTATCTAACATTCAATCAAATTATTTGTGGAATTTTAGGTGCCCTACAATATTTTTTTAGTGTTAATTTTCAATATCGGTGTACGAAACTATGAAATTCGCGCCAGACATGCGCACTCAAAAAAACCGAAACGAAGGGACCTTTCGTCGCTTTGAGTTTGAGTACATCCTTATATAAGGTGACCAACCGTCCTGATTTGGTAAGGACAGGTTTAGATTTTTACACCTTTGTCCTGTTTTACGTTCATGTACTGATTTGTCCTGTTTTAAGCAAAATCCTGTTTATTCTGATTTTAAATTTGCCGCGAAAATATCAAGCGATTCACCACCTCACCCCTTTCCCACATCATCACCCTACCACTTCCCTTCCACATACTTGCCTTCCCCTGCCTATTACACTTGACATTATGTTCGCAGATAGGTTCTGCTACAACCTACTGAAGAAATGAAAGGTTTGATTTTGTGTTTTTTCTATTAGGTATGGAATTTTATTTCTAATGATCAGACTTGAATTTCTTGTGTTATTATTAAGGTTGCCAGAAGGTCTATTTTAAAGAGAACATTCGTTCTCTTTTTCGACGGCGATTTTTTTTAACTCTTCATTTTGGTACAAGTTTTTGGAAAAGGGGCATTTTGCTCCGCCCCCTAGAAACCCCTTTCCCTTTCGCGTGTTTTTTTTCAATGTCCTGATTTTCATTCATTTGGAGTTGGTCACCTTATCCTTATAACGAGAATCGGTCTGCATTCGGAAAATTTCTTCTCGATTTTTGCCCAGTTCATTTCTATCGTCCTCCTGTTGCTTTATTCCGATAATGATTGTGTGATCATACAGCTGAGGGCATTTTCGATTTCTTGAATAAATTAATCGTTTCGCTCAGATTTGTTTCATCTTCACGTCACATTTCCACTTCAGGCAACAAATATCGAACAAGTCGGTTCCTGCGAGAGTGTAATGCATTTGCTGCCTAGCTACAAACGCCTCTGCTGCAAATGCATTTGCTGCCTAGCTACAAACGCCTCTGCTGCAAATGCATGTCAAGTGTGCGACCTCAGATTGAAAAACAGGCGAGCGTTAAATGCCACCCGACACATTTGTGGAAACGCATTTGTGGCGCAACATTTGCACCCTAGGTGTGCGGCCGGCCTTACACTGCACAATTTCTTGTATAATTTTTAAACAATCTGCCAGTTAAACAATCAAGTTCATTGTTCTTTGACACTAGTTTGGCAGATTGTTCAAGAAATTGTGTGATGTAATACATCTATAAGATTTGATTTGAACCTATTACGAGTATACCTACTATAAATGATAATGCTACATTGTTTTAGCTACCTACTTTGATGGTAAATGTTGCTGGGTACCTACTGTGATCCAGAAAACCAATTTAAAAGGTAATGAGTTATAGGTGGGTACTAAACAGTCTGATATTTTCTTACAACTAGGTAATAAGTCAACTGTAGCTTACACATAATCTGTTTATTCAAAGGCAGGTTTCTAATCAAAATCATAGAAAAAAAGCCATGCAATAATAATTTTTATACAAAAGGCGGACTTCTTTTTTTAAAGGAAATTCAGTAACGTTGCTTCCAATTAATTGGAAGTTTAATTAGAGAGAGTCCATCAAAACATTTTTTAGTGATCATATGCTTAGCGTAAACCAATCATATTTTGTAACCTTTAAACCTAATTATTGAAATTATGTTTAATTATTCTAAGTGCATGTTCAGCATTTTCATGCAGTAAGGTATCCATTCAGTTTTAGAAAAGCTTTGTTTAGGAAATAAATCTTCAATAACATCGGCACCATCGTCACTTCAACTTGACCTACTTATTTAGAGCGTCCTGGTTACCAGGAGAAAATCTGTCATGAGCTCTTTCCTACCCTGTTGGAAAAAGCTAAATGTCGATGTGTATCTACATAAGTACCTACGATATACATAATCACAATTAATAAGGTATTGTTACGAGCGGTGATCCCGTTTATATTGGTAAACACTCGATCTTTCTGGATCCTTCCATCCATTAGATCGCAGTGTTGAAGTCTAGAGCGATCTGGTGCATTCCAGAGCGTTCGTGTATGTGAAACTGAATGGAGACTCCGACGTTAGATCAAGGCACATCAGTCCACTTTGGCGGAGGTGCAGATTCCAGAACACATTGAAAGCACGCGGAAGGTGTGTGTGATTATTCAGGAATGGTCTAGAAACCGCATATGCCAGGCACTATGGAATTTGCTGGAAGTAGACAGAAAGCTCGGGAACGCTGTTCGGAGGCCTTACATAAGGCATCAGCCGGCAGCTCGCGGCAGTATTGAATTGGAATGCGAAGTGATAACGCGAGCGAAACAAGCGAAGTACCTGCGAAATAATTCCAAGTAGATAATTGTTGGCGTGTATTATTATAGTAGTACGCAGCAATAAACGGTGTGTGTTTTAAATCCATCGTCTCAATTATATTCAAACCCGTACGCGAAATATCGTAACAGTATCTACAATCTGCATCTAAGTAAAACAGCTATATTTTCTGAATCCGGGAGACTTCCAGGTGATCACATTTTCAAAAGATGAGGTACCTACTGGTACTTGAGCCCTTTATGTAATAATTGTTAAAATCGATTTGATTATATGATCGATACATTCAAACGAATACCCACTTAATTAGTTTCGCTCAGTTTTACCAACACCAACTGTCTTCTTTTCGTTTGCCAATTGTTCAATGAACTGGAAAAATCCCCATAACCTCTCGTAACGTTACATAGGTACTCCCTGATTACCTTTGTTGGTGAAATCAGGATTATTTCAGTAGGTGGGTAAGTCTCCCTTAATTGATGATATTTCAGGATTATTAGTCTGCAAATAGTAGGTACCTACGTACGTAAGTATTCATCGAGTAGGTATTTCCTTACCTGAATTATAAACTGAGACACTAATCAATTGTTAATCTCACTAAAATACTGGAGAGCGAGAATTACTCCTTATATTCACTTCTGAAGCTACACCTGCCTACCCTATCACATCACCACCACATAAGTTTATGTCTTGATCAATTGACACAAACCTTTTATAATGAAGAAGTTCAGCAATTCTCAGTCTGCTTATTTATTAATACTGCTATTAGACTTGTTATTACAGGTTCTCATTAACTAACTACCGCTCTTTTTTTCTGTTGATGATTTTGTTGCTGATTGCTTTTTTTATAAATAAATTCACTATCAGTACCTACCTTGCCTATAGGTAGGTACAAAGTATTCCTATAGTTTGTACGTGTAGGCAAGGAAAGGTGTGACAAAAAAGTGTACAAGTGAAGGGATACTGCTTCATAAAAAATGAAACGACCAAATCGCAGTGATCAGGATCCAGAAAAACTCAGTTATGTAGCGATGCCAAATTGATCATGCGAGATTAAACCAAAACCGTGTTGCGTTTCAAAATGGGCCTACACGACCCCTCAGTAGAATCCACTTTCAATGCCAGTTGAAATTAAAAAAAAAGTCGACCGCCCAGCAGGAAAGGACGTCCGTGTTGAGTCCTGCACCAAACGCGGGACATTCCGGTCAAAACCCGGAAGAGCGGTCGTCTCGGGTGGTAACGGCCAGGCAAAAATTTGAAAATTCGTAGCACCCGACTGGGAAATGGTGGAAATCTGGGACTGCAGATTTGATTTAATTTTTTTATTGTGCTGCTTCCTGTGGACTTTAGTTCCAATCCATTATTGGATATAGATTTTGAATAACTGAATGACAAAGCTCTGAAATTTTACATTTTTCAATAATAACAAATAAATGGCAGATGGAGAAACACTTTCAATAATTGTTCTGAATAGTTTTTTCAGGGAATTTTGAATGACATAATTATCGCAAATCAAGTATAGTGAGATATAGCTTGTCATTTTTTAAAAGTGACATTCCCTTTGACAGATGATAGCCAAAAACTAATGGTCGCATCCCAGGGTGAAACTATTGCTATTTGCCAAATCTGAACTAAGTCGGGTCAAGCGACAGTTACCGTAAGAAATTACGAAATTAAAACCTCGAAAGCTCTCATTGATCCTACCCTATTCATTCCGGCATTTTGGTATTCCAGTATCTGTTGCTGGTGTATTGTGAATTCACCTGAATTATTCCCGACTGTTTTTTATGCATGGCTCCTCCGCCATTTGTGCAGGTGTATGTCTTATTCTCGCGTCGAAGTCTTCATCTAAAATATCGCAACAAAATATTCAAGTCGTTCGCTGCCGAACCGACGACATCGACGAATGCAACTCAGTAAGTCAAGATTACAAGGTGTTTGAGTTTTAATCGTGTAAACTTGAATCATTGTACTATTGATAACAAAATTTGAAAATATTGGTGTAATTTTTGAACTGAATCTGCCTTGGATGCTGCACTCCGATCCCAAAAGCCCACTCTCGATAAATGTGGGTGAACGAAAATAGCAGATGGGTTTGCTTCCTCAAGTCTGTTGAAAATTAAACTATCATCTACTATCATGTTTAACTATATCATGTCAAACTAACATGTTTAATGAAAATGCGAGGTGCCCGCTATATGGCCCTAAGAGGCGCAATATTTATTTATATTCGCGTGTTTGTTGTCTTTTCTGTTGAAAATGTCTTCCTAGCAGCCACCCTGCAGCACAGTTCAGACCACAGAGTTCAGACTCTGGAACTCGGCGGCTCGCAGTCATCCAGCAGCCTGGAAAGGCAGTTTCGTTTATCGCTTCTCGTGCCGTACTGAAGGGGTCATGTCGTAGTTGATCGAACAGCGCTTGGTCTTGGTCCACAGTGGAAATTCTTGACCTTCCGTCACCACCTCTTCTAGCAAAGTTCCCGTGTTCCGCCCATTGCTTCTTCACAGACAGTACAGTCATTTTGTCGATGCCAAACATCAAAGTAACCCGTCTAGAAAGAACTTCTTCCAGCTGTAGGTATAACAATCCTGTTTTTTCGTTCATGCTGAGGGCATGTAGTGCGGTGGATTAGCGCCTAAACTATGCATTTTGTGATAAAGCAAAGGGCTCCTGGATTTACATTCTTGACAATTCCAGAAATGGCGCCAACGAGTTTGGTGTGGCAGGTGACCTCAGGAGCCATCCAGAGCTGTAAAAGAACCAAAATCTCCCATGTTCCTCGAAGGCACCCAAATACATCATACTTCAATGCGCTGATACCCTATGGGGAGGAATTGACAAAATATGTCGATGCTAATCACGTAAGGGGGCTGAGGAGAAGGCATTTTGTCTTTGAAGGCGATTTATGGTTTTCATCAATCCTGAATGAATATGAAGATGTTTGGTATCATTTTCGACTAAAATCGACGTTCTAAGTTCGAATAAAGTGTTCAGATTACGTTAGAAACATGTTTAAACAAGTTTGTCCGAAAAAACACGCTTTTTTGATATTCAACTTCAACCTCATGGTTTTCACTCCTCACCATAGGTATTCCATTTATTCTTGCATATTCAGTTACTTTCAACTTTTCTTCGACTGAAAAAGATGCATTAGATATGCTTCTCATCTTCACAAGCTCATAGAAGTGTCTGGTCGCGAGGGCGGTTTTGCGTCAACATGGCACCTGATGAGTGACGCATGCTTCAATTCAAAAACGTGTTGCGTCATAAATAGAAACTCTATTGTACGGTTTTTAACTTTGTCTTGTAGAGGAATAATTGTTCCTTCTTGTAAAAGCAACAAACATGATATTGGAGCTGTATTGCATGCACAATATGACTTTTTGTTTGAGGGTGCGTCAATTACAGTGTTCAAAGTTGACATAAAATAACTTTCGGAACAAATCTTTCTAATCATCTTGTTAGAACAAAAGACATATCCAGTGTATGTTTTTCATCATAAGGAGACCTGAAACTGATACAGTGTATAACAATTCCGATTCCAGATGTCTTCGAAAATTATTAAACCTGCAGTAAAAACGTTGATATTTTCCCTGATTTTTTTCCGAATCGAAATACCGAGTAATGCGATCCAAGGATACATCGATACTGTATTTTGGGTTGGGGCAACGAATTTTTTCATGTGCGAACCTTATACCAATAGGCATTATTTGACCCGCAGCTCTTGAAATTTTGTCAATAAGGAGGCGAAACTTTGAAGATGCAAGAACTTTCACATTGGTCAATGGACAATGGTCAAAACGACCATTGAGTATCGTCATGTGTCATAAAGGAAGCTTATGAGTCTCTCAGAAATGTTGGTAGCAACTGTCGCCGTGTTCATTCAATTCTCCAAACTTGAAGAAAAAGAAACAATATTTTGCTGAGGTTAACAAACCAATTTTTTCTTCATGACAAAAAAACGATAAATTCATGATGCTCTATTGAGTAACTAACCAAATCACATTCCGTGAGTCTCATTCCCTGGTAGAAAAGTGCCCATGGGCACATTGTGGAACACATATGTGCACCATGGCATTGTTTGGGATGGGGATGTGCTCAATGTAGGTACCTACTCATGTGCACCATGAGGATGTGCTCAACGTTCCCATGTGCATCATTCAGATGTGCTCAACGTTCTCATGTGCATCATGAGGATTTGCTCAAAATACAGGGGGATCTGCCCAACGTGCTCATGTGCACCAACCATAGTCACATCCCCATGAATACATTGAGCACATCCTCATGGTGCACATGGATACGTTGAGCACATCCTCATAGTACACATGAGTCATCATCCCATCCACAACAAATAGCACCCCCAAGGTATTAGGTATATGTAATAGCCTACCTGGAGGCTGTGAACAATCTGTGACACCCTGTAACCTACAGGCTGTGAACATCTGTAACACCCTGTACATGACAATATGCAGAAAATTATAGACAGGTAACTAATATTTTGGAATCTTCATGAAAATTGACAATAGAAAGTTTTTTTCGAGGTAATTGCAAAGAAAAGGGCCCCAAAAAAGGGTTGTAATGTCGCGAAACACCCTGTATATTATGGAATTATTGATTCTAATGAACAAGAACAGAAATCAAAATAAAAGTCTCGCGAAATGTGTAAAATGCTCACTGCTCTATCAAACTTAAAAAGAAAAATCGATTCTTTCTCAAGAACAGGCCATCAGCATGCTTAATTTCTATACTAACTCCACAAGCAACACAAACAGGACTGCTTCCAACAAGAAAGGCTGCAACACGATACAAATTAATAATTTGTGATCGAACAAAAAAACGGCAACGAATTTTTGTTCTTCCATACTTACGGATGGCTCCTGAGGTCGCCTGCCACACTAAACTCGTTGGCGCCAATTCTGGAATTGTCAAGTTGAATCTCAAAAACGTAAATCCAGAAGCCCTTTGCTTTATCACAAAATGCATAGTTTAGGGATTTTTTGGCGCTAATCCACCGGACTAATGTTCCGTTTTACAACTCTTCGAACCGGTAACCGAAAAAGCGGTACCTTATGGTTACCGGTTATTTCGAAACGCCCTGGTCAATTTTCCGTCAATGTGAAGTTGTCATACGTTGAAATTTGATTTTGAGATTTCCAGGCTTTTGTAAAGCCAGAGCAAAAAATGATGAAGGGTACACAGAAGAGAGGCTGTTTTGAAATCACATCACAAGCTTCCAGCTCTCTTACTACCTACTTTGCTACCTACCTACCTTTACGTTGCTCAAACCCTTATCATTTTGCGACATGGGGTTACAATGAAATTCAAGTCCAAGACATACCTGGCGTTCAAGATGGACATTTTCAACGAGGGCCTGGACCGAGCAAGCTTGTGAAGTGTGTCTCACTTTGGCTGCAGAATGCAGAACACGCTGCTGGGCCGCCAATATGTATAGGTAGCTGCCTCTTCTTCTGCAGGTACCCTCCTGTATGCCTGTACCTGGCTCCAAGGGCAAACCATATCGCAGAAAATCATGATAGGACGGTATGGAGAAGATTTAGAAGTTATTTGTTGTCTTCTGGGATCGTTTCGTGATTCGTGTCATGACAAAACTCAAAATCGACTTTCAAAATTGGCAAGTAATGTCATCCGCCATGTTTTTAACTGGAGTAACCAAGCTCAAACGCCGGTCGCTTCGGTTCGCTCTGGTTGAAATAACCGTGGTCCGATTTACGAATAATACAAGTAATATTATCAATTCGGACCGGGTAACCTGAGTTTCGGTACGAATATTACTAAAACGGAACATGCCCTAAATCGAGGCATGATTGACGGAAATCAGCTTGATTGAGCTTTGTCACCTTGGCACTGACAAAAATGTTCAATTCACGCAGCCAAAATATAGCTGTATGAGTTAATTTTGTTATCAATAGACCGGAGAAGTGATGACGTCACAACATGGCAACATGGCCGGCGGTTGACATTTTCTGGAGGTTCACAACAAAAGTCACAAAAGTCAGTGCAAAATGGCAGTGAGCATTGCTGAAATTGCCAGCCTAAGAGACAGCCAGCGTCATACAGGCGGACTTGGTTGCAAAAAGGCCAGACGTAGCCCAACAGAGAGCTGCGCAAAGCTGCACTCAGAATCACCAGTGCCTACAGAACGGTTCCGCATGATGCAGCACGAGTGCTCTCGGGTATCCCACCCTTCGCCCTGATGCTTGCGATTAGAGGAAACAAGCCTAGGAGTGCCCACCAGCAAACCAGAAAGCAGAAACAAGGCCAGAGAGCAGTTCGTCGAGCAGTGGCAACGGCAGTGGAACGCCTTGGTTCAAAGTTGGATGAAAGAAATACTGGGGAGCCTCAAAAGCCTCAGCGTCAGGACAACGCAGAACACGCTCGTTTTCATTGTAACGGTCCATCAAAGCAGCGAGAAGAACTCGAAGAAAAACTGGGCAGGAGAATCGCCGTCGACAATCTCGTTCATGAGATGCTCAGAGGCAAAGAGCAATAGATCGCAGTTTATAGTTAGCAGTTTTTAGTTTATAGCAATATAGTTTGATTTCCTCCACCTGTTATAGCCCAAAATATGAATCTTTTTTGTTGTATCCATTTCCGTTATTTACCTTCGCAAAAATTTGACAAACACATAACAAACACAAACAGAGAAACGTCAAGTGCATGCCACGTGCCGTGCATCCCACGGTCATGTCACGTTTGACGTTGGCCTCCAGAAAATGTCAACCGCTGGCCATGTTGCCATGTTGTGACGTCACACTTCTTCGGTCTATAGTACTTGAATGATACATTCGATTTTCTTATAGTGATCCTGATTCAGAAAATACAAATTTTTTCCTAAGAAGTAAAGATACATGATGTCAAAGTTCAAAAATGTTACTAAAGACTGAAGATAAAGATGAAGTTGAAGATTTATTACTATAGGTACCTCCACTTACATTTTCATACTATACAGTAGATATATCGAAGAACTCGCACCCCAGAGTCAGAGTGTCAGGTCCAAGGCAGTCTCGGGAAATCCTTCAAATGTGTCAAAAAAAAAGTTGAAAAATCAGGTTTTTTATTTTTGAAGATACGAGAGAGGTCGAAGGGGGGATTTGCACACCTTTATTTTCATAATCTGATGATATTTCTGAGTGAATTTAGAATTTGTTGGAACACACTAATAGTCCAGTCACTATGTTCAAATAACCCCAGCAACTTCTGAGAAAATAGTAAAGGGTTGAAATTTTGTTGTACACATGATCTTCAAGTATTAAGAATTGAGCTAAAGAAAATTCCCTAAAATCCGAAGTCAGGAATCCATGATAAATGCCATCAGTGTTGAAAACCAGTTTTTTTTTTGGCCGAAGAAGTCATTGTCTTTTTGCAATTGGATGATTGCATGTTACAATTTTAAGAATTTCCATGCAACATTTTGACAGTTGCCTAGAAGGTAGATCCAAGATGGTGGCCAAAAAGGAAAAACAGTTGATCCGGTCCACCACCTAACAAGGAGGGGAAGTATTGTAAACGCGCTAAAAAAATTTTTCGAGATTTTAACTGACACATCCGTTTTGAGGTCCCCTATGACGATTTAGACCATTTCCAGAATGATTTCTGTCTGATGTGTGTATGTTTGTATGTCTGTATGTCCTGTCTGTCTGTCTGTATATGTCTGTTACCTTCCACGATAACAGCCGCAACGTCCATCCGATCGACTCAAATTTGGTACATGGTCGGACATGGTTTCATCCGTCGAATGAGCCCATTAGTTTTTGGCTGTCATCTGTTAAACGGAAGTCTCACTATCAAAAAATGACAGAAGCTATATCTCAAGGAACTCGACTTGCAAAATGCCGTTTGGAAGCCCATTAGAAACTGTATTCAGAACAGTTATAAGTATTGCCCTATCTGTCATTTATCAAGTAATAAAAAATGTCAAAATTCAAAACTTTACCATTTTATTATTATTCAAAATCTATCCGATGGATTGGAACCACATTGGAACCAATAGTATACCTATTTGAATTAGAATTTTTGCTGGAAGAAAGTAGTTCTCGAACGGTTTTTTGCTATATGGTTAGCTCATTCCCACCTGTTCAACATGTTAAAAGCATACATCCCTGTAACGCGTAATACTTAGTATACAGGGTGGAAATTTGAAAAAAAATCTCAACTTTTTTATTCCTTACATGCTGGCAATGAAAGTTGGAGAAAAGATTGAAATAATTTCTGGAGGAAAAACTTTTGAAATCGGACCCACACACTACGGTTTTCGAGTTTTCCGTTCTGGAAAACTGCAAATTTTTCAACTTTTTATCCCGTGAACAGATTTCCACAGTTTTTTTAAGCAATAGCTGACTGGTTTTTGAACATTTTACAACTTTTCTTTCCCAATTTCCCGGGAATTTTCCGGCTGAAAATGTAAAAAACCGGCCTGAGTTTTCGAGATCGGACTTGAATGATGGAGTTGGAAGCCTCAATTGACGATTTTTACAAGAAGATGATTTGGAATAAGATTCGAGGTTTTCCCGGAAAATTGAAATTTTCCTGACATTTCAATTTCCTGCAAATTATTTTTAATCTTTTTCTCTAATTCCAACTTCCCACCCAAATGACGTTTCGAATAAAAATTGAGGTACCTAGGTACATAGATTCCTGGATACTAGTCGGAAAAGTTTTGGAGTGACACAACCGATTTATTAAGTGCGACGAAGACCCGAAGTGAAAAAACCAATGCTGTCAATATCCACAACAGAGTTGTATGCTTCCTTTAAGATAGATACAGCCAATAATCAACGGTGATTTGGTGGGAATAAATTCTTTCACCCAAAACTCTGAGGGATATGATTTTTTTGTGCTCTGGATGGATCGACTTTAAGAATTTAACTTCCCATTTTGCCAAAGGAAATTGCTTCTTCATCAAATGCCGTATTCTTCCAAATATTAGAGTATATCGCGGCCACTATAAATGTAAGGGTGGGTTCAGTCAGCTTATTTAGCCGCGGTTTTAGTTTTAGCCGTAAGCACAGCGACGCCCATTGGCTTTTATGAACCAGCCTCCTCAGAACAGCCAATAAGCGATGCAGCGCTTACGGCTAAAATTAAATCTTGCGACTAAATAAGCTGACTGAACGCACCTTTATAGCTGTATAATCGTACTATACCACGATTTATACGCTAGATATGATTTAACTTATGCAACCAACAATACTTATTCTTTATGAAAATTGGCAAGAATTTCTCTTTCTCTTCAAATTCAATATCAGCAAATCCTCAAAATCCATGTACGCTATTTGAGTTCACACCACTTAATTTTGTCACAACCCATTGCAGTGCTTGCCTACTATTATTTCTTTTCGAGTAGTTATTGTTAATTATCCTTATTCCTTGAATGAAATTACCCTTTATGTGGAAAAATTATACCTACATACAGGTACCTGCATCCTACATCTTTTTTATTCAACTCAGGTACAGCTTTTGCAGCGTCAAGTTATCATCACTGATGTCCTACTTTGTTTGGCCAATATAGTTTAAAAAATTTGTAAAAAAAGGTTGTCCTTCCTTAAAGGTATGAAACCGTTTTTTTCTTTCACCTCTTGGTCTCTGATGGAACTTTTCAGTAAAATTTCATTTTCTGAAAAATCGTAGTAGAAGTGACTTGGTTCTTTTCAATGAAAGCAATTCACTTAATTTCGCATTTTCATGCAGTAGCACTGCCAAAGAATATTTTTATCTTTCCTTTTATTTGAAAATAAATAAAAAAACAGCTGTTAATTCAAGGCTTAAAACCAACATTTTTTTTTAGCTGCTTTAGTGAAATCCCTGCTTATGCATAAAGAAATAATTACATGAATATAAAAAAACACTTGTTTAATAGATCAATTTTATTATCACAAATGTAAGCCAGCCACAGGTTCTAGAATACATTACTTCGTCATACTTAAAAATAATGATAGAAACGTAAACATTGGCTAATAACAGACTTGACCTTATTATCACAACATGCACAACATCTCTAGACTATTGAATCAATTTCAGCTATTTTACGTATATAATTGAAATTAAGTTACGTTTACGTCAAATCACATCTTATCGGCGGCATTCATCAAAAACTAAATACTAAAATCAGTACAATAATTAATACAAAATTATTTCGAATAACATTATTATTGTACTACAACGTACAAGAAATAGCTGGCGTGAAGATGCAATTGAACAATATAATGTACAACTATTATACATTCAATCGGAGTTTCAAATATAAACAATCATATAAAAATTATAAAAACCTAATTAGGTAATGTATCATAGAGAATATCCCTGACGGATTCTGACAGCCTATCTGGGAATTTGATGTCGAAATTTACGATCAAATCCCCTCTCCTTGATGGTTCCTTAGGCAGTGGCAAGCCATAGCCTTGGAACCTCCTGATGGTGTTGGGTTTTACGACTTCATTAGTGAAGTTCAGAGTAATCTTCTTGTCTGTCATTGTGGGTACTTCGATGGAGCATCCGCAAAGCGCCTGTTTGAGGGATATTTTGGCTGTGTATCTTATGTCCGAACCTTCGCGTTTGAACACACCGTGGGGCTTGTCTCGAATCAAGAATACAATGTCGGCAGGAATTTTGTTACGGCCTTGGTCTCCTTCCCGAGGGAAGGTGATCTTGGTGCCGGCTTTCCATCCAGGTTTGACATTGATGGCCAACACTTTGTCTTCGCTCTGCAAGGAGCCGTCGGTTTGTAGGACTTTTCTGCTGATCTTCATTTTCTTGGTGCAACCTTTGGCGATGTCTTCCAAGGCGACGTAAAGATCGTGCTCCACTGGTGCGTCTTGTACTCTGTCTTTGTTGCCTCTGTTGGCTGCAGGCCCTTGGAAGTTGAACGACTGGCTCCTAAACGCGCCGCCACCGGGCTGGCGACCTTGGTTTATCGATGCAAATGGATCATCGTCCATCATGTTCATGTCGTCTTCAGCAAAACCAAACATTCCTTGATTACCGCCAAAGAACGCTTGGAAGGGACTAGCATTGCCGAAGAACTGTGCGAAAGTGGCTCTCGGGTCGCCATGGTAGGTGTATGTGAAACCTCCCGGTGCACTGGTTCCGGAGTCCCCAGGAATTCCACCCTTCAAACCCTCTTCGCCGTAGCTGTCATAGACATCCCTCTTTTTCTTATCTGATAAAACTTCATACGCCTCCGCCACTTCTTTGAACATGTCCTCGGCACCTTTGCTCTTATTTTTATCTGGGTGGTATTTCAATGCCAATTTACGGTACGCTTTCTTGATGTCATCGTCACTGGCACCTTTGCTCAGCCCCAGAATCTTGTAGTAGTCTTTACCCATTTTGGACGACAGGAATGTGATCTAACCTTCGTGAATTCTGGAATGTTCCAAATGGAAATCCAACTGAATATTGTCTTTCACGGTCTTTTCTTGCCAGAAAACTGGGCGAAACTTTGTTGAAAACACACAAACGTTCAAAACTCTTCGAATCACTCGTCGATTTCAGTAAAAAGTAGCAAAAAAAATGCACAAAATCCTTTTATGGAATCACACGCTCCGTTCAGATTCGTGATTATAACTACGCACGCACCCAGCTTCTCGGCAGCTTTATACAAGGTTAGAATATTCTAGAATTCCGGGGACGCCACTGGAATGTTCGAGAGTGACGTTCGAGATGCCTGCATTATCGGCCACCGCTAAACTTGAACGCTCGAAGGGGATTGCGAATGGAATTTGGAATTTTCCAGAGTGGCAGCAGGCAAGAACTCGATTTTTTTTTTCTGTAGGTGCCTCCTAGGTAGGTGCTGAGAAATATTTCTTGTTTAATTCAACTGACAATTTACGTATATTAGCTTGTTTTGAGAGTATTGTGAGACGTTTATTTGATTGAGTCGAGAAACAAAAGCGTCTATCACTTTTGTTGCACCGGGCGACCTTGATACGCCTTGACATTGATTTTTAGACAGGGGCGTATTTGTTTTGCTTTAGCTGCCGGCACAGTGTGGTCTAGAAGAATGCGTAGCGTGTATTGAAAATAAGAAAATTATTATTATCATATTTTTTCTTCAATTTATTGATAGAGGTAGGTAGTAAGCTCGGTAGTAAGTATATACCTAATTGATTATGTCAATTTTATGAAAACGAAAGAAAATGCCGAAAAAACCAAGGATGTCATCCTTATTGGAAAAAAACTACTCATGACTTGTAGTCCAGGAGGCAGTAATTTTTTTGGTACTAGTTTTCCCAGTCCAGTTTGGGAACACGTGGAGAACACAGAGATATACTTATTATTACTTAGATATTGTTCATCAGTTAGTAGATATACCGAGGTAGATATAACGTATGTTCATTAAAAACTTCAATAAAGGGAGGCTGTGACGCAGGCCATTCGATATCCGAAAACGGCCAGGTTATCATCGGTCCACGGCCTCCCATTATTGAATTTTTTAATGAACATACTGTACTTATAGGTACTGACTGTTTTGATGAGTTATTCTATTGAATGCAGTTTGCAGTTTGGAAAAATTCTCATTGATTCTCATTTTATCTCGCATTTTATACATAAAAACGTGTTTTTCCAGGTTTTTGTTTTCTGTCATAAAATGAAAACCGCTGGAAACTTTCGAAAACTTTTTGCACTTATTGTCCATTGAAAATTTTCAAGGGCTTTCCAATGACATAATATCACTCAATATTGTGCAGTGTAAAAAAAATGGCCAAAATTTTGAGGCGCTCTTGTGCTCAGAGTTTTGGCTGTTTATTATCATGTTCAAGACCTCGACTCTACTTCACAGTATTTTAGTAAGAGAAAGATAGCAAAAGTGACGCCTGTTTTCAAGAAGGGATATAAGAATGATGTAGAGATATTCCAGGCCTATTGCATTGATCAGCAATTTTAGTAAAGTCAAAAAGAAATTTGAAATCCTCTTCCATTCCTTGATTTCTCGTCAGTGTCTGACCTGATTTCACCTAGTCTACATGGTCTCGTGAAATGTAGATCGACGGTGACAAACTGGGCCTGTGTCACACAGTACATTTCCAACAGTCTGGCCAATCTAAACACAAGTGGACGTGATTTACACCTATTTCAGCAAGGGTTGTGATACTCTCGATCATTCGATATTGACAGAAACTCAACTATTATATTATGGCTTCTATGACTCCCTGATACGTCTTATTGGTAGCTATACTTGCACGGGAGATCATAATTCGTTCAGTACAATGGCTTCAGATCGCACTGCTAAATCCAGGGTTTAGGAGTGCCGCAGGGCTCGGTTTTGGGGCCTCTACTTTTCATCTGTTTGTCAATGACCATGTCCTTGGTTTGAATGCTGATTGCCTGATGGTACGCTGATAGTCTCAAAATATATCGACCCATAAAAAGCGAATGTCTATGGCTACAGGCTGCGCTGGGCCACTTTTTTTTCCTGGTGCAGCTCTGCAAGAAGCTCGATATCAACGGTTTTAAGTGCGCAGCCATGTCTTATAGTAGATCTAAAACGGTTAGGTACTTCGATTACAGCTTAAATGAGGCCACGCTGGAACGCCCTCAGTTCGTTCGTGATTTGGGAGTTACCTTATTTGACTCCAAAGTGGGTTTCAATAAGCATATCGAGATGACCACTGCATCGGCATTCGGGAGCTTAGGATTTCTCGTGAGGAATGCTCGTGACTTTACAGATGTTTCTACGTTGCCTCTTCCATACATCACACTGGTGAGTTCGCGATTGGAATATGCATCCTGATTTGGTGTCCCTTGTATAACAGCAGTATAGTGGCACTGAAGAGTCCAGCGGCGTTTTGTTAAGTGCGTTCTCTTCATGATGGATGGCTTCTTTCCCTACTTGAGCACGCGTCGAACTGTGCACTCGTTTCTCTTATTGTATGGGATGGTCAGTCAGAGATATGATGTGACTGGCTCCACAAGTCGGATCAGTTATAGGGTTCTCAGAATCAGCTCTGATTGGTAGTATTTTCTATCCACCTACCCTCCGGACTCAATATCATGATTAATTCTCTACTCCATCGTATGTGTAACAGTTATGCTGCTTTAGAGCACAATGCGGACATTTTTGTATGTTCACTAGTACATAGTTCACTACTACAAATCAAGAAATATTATTGCAGCTAATAGATATTTCATTGCTCTTTAATTGGGTGTTTATACCTGTAGAACAATTGTTCTAAATAATTGAAATTATAATTATAATGATAATAATGAAATTAAGATCGCACAATCAATTAAAAAAGTGACAACTAAATAACCATCGTAAACGAGATATATAATAGCCAAGGATAATAGCCCAGGTATTTTAGGTGCTATTCAAGTCAAAGCGTGAACTAATTTATGGTCGGCCAAATTTTTCATAAAACGACAGTAAAGACTGTCTGCTATAACATACCAAAAGTCCCCTAAGATCCCGTGTCGGCGTCCCCCTTTTTGGGGCGTTTTTCTGAAATATGACAGTTACGTTATAAGTATAACACACAGATATTGGGACGCGCGCTTGTCACCCGGAATAGCTCAGTGGCAAAGGCTTTGACTTCCGATTGATGGATCACTGGTTAGAATCTCGTTCAGGACACAATTTTTTTTTTCGTGGAAGTGATTCTTTCCTTCTCCTAAAAATTATCCAAGGGATGAGAGTGCTTATTCTGAAGCATTTTCGACTTTTTTCTCGAGAAAATAAATCTTTTAATACGAGTTCTGGACACATATTAAACAATAAGCTGTAATGCCATCATGGCTTTTTCGTCACATTTTTCAGCTCATAAAATGTAGTTACCTGTCCATTGCGAAATTGTATTTAGGTATTTTCAATAATAATGCTAGACGAGCATTTCCACTTGTCCTTGTCAATCAATTATCAATTATCATTATCAATTTAAAATACAGGTGATTCCAAACTGTCGGGTTATCGCTAGGGTGTTGCTAAAGGGCACCCGTTTGAGTAGAAATGTGCAAAATATTCTATTTTCGCGATATCCGAAATGTACAATAATGATTAAAGAAGAGTAACAAAAATAGACCTTTTGAAAGGAAGGCCTAAAAAATAAAAGCCAGTTTTGAACCAAAAATAAACTTTGTAGAAACATTGTTGTGTCCATAGGTAAATAACAAGAATTAATTGAAGAAATCATCCTCGTCTTCGTTTGTTCGTTCGCCAAAAATTTTGAGGTGCCTCCGTACTCAGAGTTTTGGTGAAGTAGTTTTGTTGACATATCAAATTTGATCAGAAAAACCAGCTGAATCCAACGGTCTTCACCGCAACTCGCTAGCTTTAACGGATATTGAGAAAAATGGGTGTGGACATCTTTTTTGAATGACCCGTATATAAAAAAAGGAAGTGGTTCAGATTGTAGATTGTAGATTAGAGGTGGTTGTTTGGTCTCGGAGGATCCTTTCTGCACTGCGACCTATAAGATCTTTTCTGCGTGACCATGCTTCTATTAATTGTCCCAGGAAATCCACCTTGTGTGAAGTGGTTCAAAGAAATGGGACAGTGTATAACAAGCTAGAGGACAAGTGGAAATGCTCGTCCAGCATTATTATTGAAAATACCTAAATACAATTTCGCAATGGACAGGTGACTACATTTAATGAGTTGAAAAATGTAATGAAAAAGCCATGATGGCATCACAGTTTATTGTTTATTATGTGTCCAAAACTCGTATTAGTAGATTTATTTTCTCGGGAAAAAAGTCGTAAATGCTTCAGAATAAGCACTCTCATCCCTTGGATAATTTTTAGAAGGAAAAAATCACTTCCACGAAAAAAAAAATTGTGTCTTGAACGAGATTCAAACCAGCGATCCATCAATCGGAAATCAAAGCCTTTGCCACTGAGCTATTCCGGGTGACAGGCGCGTGTCCCAATATCTGTGTGTTATACTTATAACGTAACTGTCATATTTCAGAAAAACGCCCCAAAAAGGGGGACGCCGACACGGGATCTTAGGGGACTTTTGGTATGTTATAGCAGACACTCTTTATTGTCGTTTTATGAAAAATTTGGCCGACCATAAATTAGTTCATGCTGAAACTCGATAGTACCTGGGCTATAAATTATATTTTTCATTGTCGTCAATCCTGCAATGGTCTATCCACAAGATTTTCCCCAAGAGAAAAAAATGCCCTGTTTGTACAACCTGCCCAAATCGCTTTCATATCGTCGCGCAGTAGCTTGCCTCTAACAAAGCTTGTGAAGCTGTAGAAAGGTAGAACAAATCAAAATCAAACTTGCATTTCGGATTTTAAAATTTTATTAAAAACGATGTGTTTTGTCACAACTGACGTTTGGACTTCATCCCGTGATTTGCTTTGAACAGCAGTTTTTTTCTCTTTAATAAATATGTACAACACCTTTGAACAATCCATGATACGTAGTAACCGACCGCCTCAAAAATTATCACAACTGTCTTTCAATATCGAACATTTTATTTTAATACTACGCGCAGATCACAGAGAACGGCACACATCAAGTCGTTAGTTTTGTTGTTGAAATTCGTAGCTAAAGATGGCCGAGAATTTGCCCTTGGCTCCTAAACTTTTCGCGAGCCACTCGTTCTTTAGCACCGCGAGTTTCACACAATCCACTTTGAAGTTGGCGTGCAGGTTCGTGTGCACGGCTCTGCCCATGCCTTCCAGCATTACCAGGTCCACGGTGGACATCATTTGGCACAGATCTGTAAGTAAGACAACACAGTCTTGTGAGATGCGAATTACAAATAGACTGCAATATGAAATACACAAAATTGAGTAAGTAGTACCAACCTAGAGGTAATTTTGTAAGATCAAGGCATGGTCCCTTTTGCCCGTTCTCGGCAGCAATCAAATGACCAGAGCTGAGTGCTTTTTCCAAAAGGGGGCAGTGCTGGGCGGCCAATTTGCAGTAGACTTGAAGCTCGTCAAACGTGACATCGTTCAGCGCCGGCAAAGTATTGGCTGCGAGTATGACCCGTGTGTTTTGTTTCAGAAACTCTCGGACTAGTGGCAAGATGCCCAGAATCAGATCGAAACCGGCGTTGTCTACGAATATCACTACTTTTTTATACGGCGCTGCCTGTAAAAAAAAAGAAGATTAGTCTGTAGTATATGCTCTCTCAAGTACCGAGGTACTTTGCGACCTGTTTTGAGTCCACAAAATGCTTTTTCAGAAGCCTAGGTCTATAAAGACGTTGTCAAGGCGTTGCGTCGTATGAAGATTTTATGCTCCAGGGAGCAGAACATTGGACAAAGACGTTAGATACAACTGGGTCATTACAGAATAGGCAACGTAACGAACGGATATAAAGTACACGAACTCCTATATGAAGAGCTTATTACACTAAAAAATGTTGTTTGCGAATAATCTATCTAGACAAATAGCTTTGGCAGACTCATCTGTTATTGAGAAAAAGAAACAGCTCAGTTTAATAAAGGCTATTTTGTGTACGTGTTAAAATACGTGAGAAATCCTGAAAAAGCTTCTTTACAGGACGCTAGGGCAATTGCATGATGTTGGTTCAGCTTATCGCCACTTGGTGGCTTTGGTTCGGTGGCACAGCGCGCTTGCGCCAGATCCAGATTATCGATTAGTTTCGTTTATGTTTTGCAAATTGCAAATAAAAGTCGAACAACGGCCCACCGCTTCTTCAGGGCTTCATTGATGGGGAGCTTGTGGAATTTTATGCCATTTCTGTTTTGTTGAATTTTGAGCGCGGTGTGGCACACAACATTTATAGGGCATTTTTCAGCGTCGACAATATAGAAAGATGAGAAGAGAACTAATGACAGCGGGTAATTGGTGTGGCAAGATAAATGTTCATTTATTCAAGTGCCAAAATCACGCGACTGGCAGCTATGACACACGATTTGGCGATTTGCAATACCAATTGATAAACCTAAAGTCGCCAGGTGGCAAACGGCGCCGCAAGCGCCCCCTACATGCAATCGCCCTATTCCAAGCAAATGCCAAAGGAGAAGCGAACATGTACTTTTACCTCCTAGGGAAAAATGTAATCTGCGGAACTGAAGTAACATTAATCAGCAAAAACACTGACCAGTAGATACCTACCCAGATAGCACAGAAATATTCAAAGAATATTCCATGAACGTTCAAGCGGAAGATTCGAATATTCTCGGAATCAGAAAAAAAGGAGATTTAATATTCTAGGGATATTCTAGGAATGTGAAAAGTTCACACTTTTAAATATTCTTTGAATATTTTCCAGGAATACTCCCGGTTATTTCAAGATATTCTCAGAATATTCTATGTACATGAAAATTGACTTTTTTGAATATTCAAGGAATAGTCTATGAATGTTCCATAAGCAGAATCGAATATTCTCCGAATCAGGAAAAAAGAAGATTCAATATTATATGAATATTCTATGAATGTGAACATTTACAGTTCGCAATATTTCTTGAATATTCACGAGGAATAATCCTCAGCATTCTTAAATATTCATAGAATAATCTATGTATATGGCGTTCACTTTTCAAATTCAGCATCAGGACTTTTTGAATCAAAAATGAAGTGATAAGCTGGTGGGTTGTGGCTACGGTTGATGGCACCTGCAAAGTTTTGATGAACTATCGCAGCGTTTTTCACTTTGCCCACCCAGCTTGTCACTTTATTTTTGCTACAAAAAATCCAAGTTATGAAAATGAAAAGTGATTGGATATACAGGTATATGGATATTCGTGATGGATATACATCACTGCAGTCTCATAGCAATTTGCGTTGATGACAATATCAAGTACCTGTGCGTATGTCAGTTTGTTTTTGTACGAGGTGAGCATATCCACTCGTTTGTCGTCAGTGTAAATTCTATGAGGAAATGGAAATTTGATCAGGACAAGACAATTTTGGTATATTGGTATACCTACATAATACACCTACCTACACTCTGCATAATACTTACTTCAGAATTTTACAATAATGGTAACAAGAAATTCCACACTTGATACCTCAATATAATGAAAGGCATTGGGAAATCAATAACATATGGATCATTTCAATTTTTTATATTGATTACGGTACAATATGGAAGTACCAACACAAATGTTTCACTCTTACATTGTAACAAAAAAAAGTTGACCATTCTGGTTCCGTAAATTGAGTATACATTATTAATAAGAAGAATAATCTAATAGTATTTTGTGATACATGAAAAAATTAAGCTGTTTCAAGCTGAGTCTGTTCGGCTTTCTTCAGTCTTTCAGTTGCCTTACTAAAGTACACAGCGATAGTAAGTTCCACTTCTTTATTTGTCACCCCAGGGAATTTCAACGTGACAGCATCTGAAAATGTATAATGGTATTTTGTTTCTTGATCCGAGTTATTTGAAATGTGTTACCATTACTCACCAATTATCACTGATGCAGCTTTTTTGGTTGCAAATTTCTTCTTTTTTTTATGGCCTTGGTAAGAGTATGTAGCTAATAGCTCATCAGTGAACATTTTTTGCAAAATTCGCCTAGTCAAATCTTTAAAGCCGGTTCCTCCAACTCGGCTCAATTGTTTTGACTAGAATTCAAAAAACAAACAAAATGTACTCAACAAGTTCCAAGAGAATACGCCGAATTACCACCAGTTCGAATGTATTCTGATCCACAATTTTATTATCAAAATTGGAGAGTCCTTCCTCATCCCCAATTGGGAACATTAGAAGGGCTTCTTCGCAATTATCCAAATTCTGCTTTTGGGTAACGGTTTCTTTGGTTTCATCCCATTTTTCCAGAATGGTGTTTAGAACAATGGTGTTCACCTCCAGCTTTCTTCCATTTTCTTTAACCAAGTTTTTTATCAGAATAAGCTGCGCGAGAACCTCGTTAGAGCTGGAACCTGACAACAATTATTATAAACGGAAGAATACGACACCACGTGAAAGTGAATGGGCTCACCACTTTGACGTGGGTTGGTATTATTATGCTGAGGTCGTGGGGTAGTGTTTCGGTCATGACGTGGAGTAGAAATAAAAGACGTTGTTAGCGTTGAACCCAACGACTGCTGGCCAATATTACCATCGGAAGAACCTGGAATAATTACACAAAACATTTACATAAAAGAGCAAGAAATGATTCCCATTCCTCTAAAAGCATGATGTTTGCAACATGAGTCATAGGGAGGGGGGCTCTTGTTGCAAATTATGCCAGTGAAGAAACAGGAATTTCTTGAGAGTTACACTATGCTTTCCTTACGACTACACGGGCAATAAATTCACCAAATCTAAAAATTTGTCATCTGACATCTGCTTTGACAATCTCAATAACAAAGAAGGTGTAGGAGAAAGCGATTGTATCAAGTACCTATTTCACTAGTGACTAATTGTAATTTTTTTATTACCTGCAATGTGGTTTGAGGAGTTTTCACCAACACTGCCATTGTTACTATTATTGGAATCTGGAACAACTGTTTTTATTAGTGACGACATTCGAAGGTAAAAACCTTAAACCTTTTACCTATTTTTTGTCGTTTGTCAGGCGACGACTCTTCATCTTCCTCATCGGACAACGATTCGGATGCGCTTTCATTGGTGTCATCCTGCTGTTCTTCGTCACTTTGGCCATGACTGGATACAAAATCTTCCATTTTCTTTTTAATTGGTACCCTTTTACTGTAGGTTTTTCTATCCACATCCGATATGTCTGACGTGTTGCAAGCTTTCGTAGCTTTTGCGGAGGCTGTTGAGTAGTTATGGAACAATTTTTTTGACATCATTTGTATGGTACACAAAGACCATGTTTTCTTATTGACCAGCATACATTTTTTTATGGCTTTTTTTATTTCGACTGTCTCAGGTGGCCAGTAGCAACATTTTTTGTCATGCGAAAGCCAATTTTCCGGAACATTCTCAACAGAATTGTCTTTCAGAAAACGTACAACAGCCCAACTCATGATGTTTGAATAAAGGCAGAACCTGTAAAGAAAATTAAAAAAGACTGTCGTTGTTGAATCTTTGTCTAAATCTTTTGGAATAATTAAAAAATATATCCAGCAGTGCTTTATTTCTAGGGTTGATCACAAGTCGTCGTTTTCTTTTGTTGACTACTAGTAAAACACGAGAAGATTCAGGTAGGTATGATTATTTGTTGGTGGAAGTTTTGTAAAAATAATCTTTTTTTTTTCAATCCACTTTTTTTAAATTTTATTTTTTTAATAAAGTCCTTGTAGTTTTTTTTTCAAATTGCCTAAATCAATTAATCAGAGCCCAAGAAGCATGTACAAACTACCATAAAAACTAAATGGTGGTACGGTAATTAGCTCATTTTTTGCAAATTGTAAATTCAAAGCTGAAACATTATTTTACTGATGATGAAAGGATATTTTACTTCGAGTTTTTCATCAGATATGATTGTAGACATCGTTTTTTATGCTTTTATTGCGAAATAATTGGATAATAAAAATCATGCAAGAACCCTATTATTTATTTTTTCTTTTGTTAATTTTTTTTCTTTTGCAATTTTTTCTTGTTAATTTTTTTTTTCATTTTTAATTTTGTTTTTCATTTTTTCTTCATTTTTTTTCATTTTTCATTTTTCAATTTCTTTAAGTGCATTCTAATTGGAGTGCAAGAGAGGATACACAACAAAACCATCCAAATATGGGAATCTTGCCATCTTGATATGTATATCGGTAATTTTCCAGTAGTTCAACATACCGAGATTTTTAACTGAACAAACAGATATTTCAGAAGACCGGGGAGAAGAACGACAAGGTCTACTATAAAAGTCTGTTTTAGATTTATAGGGTCGTCCGATAACTATGTATTCATTTTCATTTGGACAAAAAGCGAAGTTCACAATTTCAATAATCTTATCGTTTTTTAACATACAACACTGATCTCTCATGACGAATGCAGAAAGTTTGAAGCCAGGGAACTTCACACATTTAAACTGGGGATCTGAACAATTCTCTAGCAAAACTCCACCAGAATATTGCTGAGTTAACTTATATTCTGATGGATCATCACAGTCGTCATCGTGGTCACAAATCAAATTTCGATTTGCTTCTGTGATCCGCCGAATTATTTGAGGCAATACATCATCGGGCTTCCTGATCAATTTTTTCAAAAACTGTAAGTAATTTTCAGATGAAAAATTACTGAAGTTATCCAATACACCGAAACGTCGAGCGTCATCGGCTAAATGCAGCAAATTGTGAAAGTTATGCGTCAGATAGTGACTGCCATACAATTTTTTTGTCAAAATAACAAACTTTTGTAGCAACTTTTCGGCCTTGTCCAGGTAGAACTCAATGTAATGTTTGCTGGTCAAGATACGAATCGCCACATGTAAAATTAAAAAGTGTTTGTATTTGCGTGGTGTAAGAATCTGTTTTAGAACAATTGGGCCGGTATATAGTAAGAAAGTACGGAGCTCTGTTCCTTTCCATCTTTTACTCTCAGATAGAGCTCGAGGACGCCGATTGAATTCGGATGGTAAATATTTCTTCAATGACAATAATTTGTTCGAAACAACTCGCACCTGACCTCTGGAAAATTTATGCGGCAGTGGTCCATCATACCAAGTCCCTACAACAAGTTTTTTCACAACACCCAAACAAATCAGATGTAAGTAGTCAAGAGGGACATCTTTAATTAAATCAACCCCTGGAAGTTCGGTCAATATTGTCGGCCCTGTATGATGCCCCGCATCAGTACGGTTCTTAAAACCTTCGTGGTCCCTTTTAGTGAAATGTGTGGATAGAAAGCACATCCGTCTCATGTAACTCACCCCATTTTCAGTACACTTTGTGCATGACTTGGTCCCTGCATGTCCTTTCACAGACAATACAGCAGCTTTTGCAGGTGCATCAAATAAAAACATGGTTAATTTGAACTGAAAATGTTTTTCAAACAATATTATACCGTTATTTATCAGGTTCCTTGCTTCATCGACAAATTTTCTTAAAAAATCATTGAAATTTCCAGGTTTGGAGCTGCCGCTGTAAACTCCAATCATAATTACATTTTTATTCACACACAACCTTTGTATAATGCCGATAATAGGATACAATTCTGTGCTGGAACTTTTGAACAGCGGCAGTCCATCTATATTAATTGCAAGCTCAATGGTTGAATGAGGTTGTGGCTGCATATTGAGAAATTTGTATTGTTGTTCAATAGCATCACGTATTCCAAGATGACAATATTGTCCTGGATCTATTTTGATGAGCTGATACTCTCGAGGAGTGCCTAGAAAGGTTCTAGGGTCAGCTGGGAGACCGCTGAATTCATCTGGGGGACCAGGCATCTTCAAAATTTCCAGTAACTTTGCAATAGCTACATGTTTAATTTTGCACTCGACAGCCCAGCTTTTTAATTGATCGATTCTATTTCTTGGGCGAATCGGTATGTGAAAGTTAGATGATGCACTATAATTTGTATTTCCAGATGGCAAGGCAACATCAATATTCAAAATGGGATTCACTCCATTACTTTGGGAACCACTTGTATTGCTTGAAACAGTTGAAACATTGCTGCCTGCTGGCGAGCCCAAGCTAGCAGCATCAACTTCAACAAATTGATCATCACTAGGCCCCAACGTAGTAGGAGCCTGGCTACGATTCAAAATTTCATTTATCTCATTACGTACTGTCCGGTAAAAGTAGCTCTTACTGGTTTCCTTTGCCATTTTTCTACTGCATCAGTGTATAACTACATATTATACCAGTTATTATAAATAGTAAGACACATACCGTAACACTCGCCAAGCACCAGTTTCTATCTCCAAACATTGACAGCCTTCAGAGCGAAAATTGAAGTAGAGGCAGTTATTGTTGAGTTTTGTGAAGGAGCCCAAAAAGGAGGAGCAGAGCCATAACCTTTGCGTAACACACTAGCACAAGACCAAAGGAGAATCTGAAAATCGTAAACAATTTTAGGTTAGATTGAAAAAACCCTCCAATATACAAAGCCAACAATCATTATCTTAAACTTTTCCCACAGAAGATAGGGAAAACATAAATCAACAACAATAAGACTGCAATCTTCGACTGCAATAAAATTAAAATCGGCTTACCTTGAGCGTGAAAAGAAACTCGGAACACTCGATCAAAACAAAACATGTAATGTGAGGCTTCCCGCGACTTTCGCGGCGCACGATCAGACCATACCACTGTCACTAATGTCACTACTGTCACTGCACTTGCCGGTCGAGGACGCGGACGCGGTTATTAGCGGGAAATTTGAAGCAACATTATGAGCATTTGGTACGAAATCAATGATGTATATTACCTATATTATAGTTCCGTTTCCGTTGATAATTGGTTATTTGATTTAACATCGATGTGTATAGCTCAGTATTTTTTCAGTTAGAGTAGAGGATTTTTAAGTGCTTTAATTGCAAAAATTTATCAAGAATAAATTTAAAGGCAAAATTATATGATCTATCTTGGAAATGATGGAATCTAACAAAAAAATATTACGCGCCGGGTATCTATCTAGGGAAGTCCTAGACAACTTGAATTTTCTACAGTCTCAATCTTAACATACCAGAAAAATTATTCCATGAATAGTCTTGGCGGAATATCCACTCGTCGGATGTTCTTGAACATTCCTTGAATATTCGAATGGTAATATTCCCGTCAGCAGAACGAGAGAATATTCCTAGCGAATATTTTTTGGATATACTTAAAAGATTATTCCTAGAATAGTCTAGGCGAAATATTCACTAGTCGAATGTTCCATGAACATTTCTTGAATATTCGAATGGTAATATTCCCGTCAGCAGAACGAAAGAATATTCCTAGGGAATATTTTTTGGATATACTTAAAAGATTATTCCTAGAATAGTCTAGGCGGAATATTCACTAGTCGAATGTTCCATGAACATTCCTTGAATATTCGAATGGTAATATTCACGTCAGCAGAACGAAAGAATATTCCTAGAATATGGTGTGCTATCTGGGTAAGCATGTGATTATATAAGGTGTCGTACAAAAAGTAGTACACGCACCACGTAAATGAAGTGCCTTTTCTCGTCCCTTTTTATCCCTCAAGCGATTTACTTCCGTCGCTAAATTCACTATCGGGAATCGGGATAAAAAGATGCACTTTAGTTCCTAGGTAGAATACCTACAGGGTTGTCTCAAAACTATCATTCCGAGTCCAGAGCGATATATGCAACCTACTCAAGAACATGAAAAAAAAATCATAACGTTTATTACTGAAGATATGGAGGTCAAAGGGTGGGCCTTCGCCACCCTCTGTATCCGCCATTCAAAGTAATTTTGGGAGGCTGTTTGTGATAGATTATTCCGTAAAAATTTTCAACCAGAACTAACGTATGGTCCGAAAGTTTTGGGAAATTTTTCAAAAGCTAATAACTTTTTTTGGATAGATTCAATTTCGTAACTTGATATTGCAAAAACTAACATCATCTACCATGCGATCAACAAAATTCGGAATTGAGGTAGGCTGTGACCTGGTCAAATTTCAAGATGTCAAGCTGCTTTCGGCCAGAGCACAGCCTACCTCAATTCCGAATTTTGTTGATCGCGTGGTATATCAGTAGCAAATTCGTATATTTCTTTTAATGTTCTTCTCCTTATCGGCTTTTTCTCGCCATAGGAGTTTGCCCGTTCATTTATCAGATTTACAAACTCAGAAAAGTGCAAATTTCGGATAACACAACAACCAGACTTTTCACCGGGAATCGAACCCGGGACTTCCGCGTCGCAGGCTGCCACTCGACCGCCTGCGCCTTGCCTGCGCCACGGGGCCGTTGACATATTGAAGATAAGCCATTATCTTTGATGGCTCTCAGTTTTCTTCTGTCATGTTCGATCATTCTCTGAACAACAGCAGGATCAATTTCTCTAAGCTTCTGCCTCCTAATGTTTCTATTTGTCAGCACTCAGCATATAACCAGCAACCAGCGGTTTGCGTCACTTCGCGAGTTAAAAAGCAGAGAAAAGTAGAAAAGTCGACTAGCGAAAAATCGCGGTAAAAAAAAGTTGTGACGTGTGTTGTGTACCAGGCTGCATCTTTGCAGCAGCTCCTTTTTTCCCTCTCAGTGGGGCTCCTCCCCGCCTCAACTCTTCTTTGAGCATGAACAATTTCCACTTTCCGTACATCTTTTTGAGGTTACGTACGATAACTGTCAAGAGTGTCAATATGGGTGCATGGAACATGGAACACATCGCCCTCTACAATCCGTTTTGCCTATGGTTCCCCATTAGTCTATCACCAATAACAGTTACCCGAAATCACTTTGAATATCTAACGAGAATAGAGGCAGGCGAATTTCCACCCTCTGACACCCCATATTAGTCCGGTCGTTAGCCGTTTCTACCCTGCAAATTTTATGCCGCGACACTTTCTATTTTCAGTAGAATGACTTTTTGGAGCAAAAATAAAGTGACAAGCTGGAGCGCTGGGAGGAAACGGCCGATGGCCGCTGATAGTTTTTCTCCAAAACTTTTCAGGTGCCATCAGCCGTAGCCCCCCAGCTTGTCACCTTATTTTTGCTCCAAAAAGTCATTCTACTGAAAATAGAAAGTGTATGGGATATAGATTCGCAATTTCGCCGTTTCAGAAATATCCTGAAAATAGTGGTCGGTTTCATGATTTCAATAAATCAGTGATTTTTCAAGATATTCCGGTGAAACTTGATATTTCCGCCAAGAGTATCATCAGAAGTGCAATGCAATGTGGTGCCACCGTCTCCGCTTATTAGCAATTGTAATTTTTTTATGAACGCCATTTTGAATTCACCCAGTATTCAATAAGTGGAAAATCGATTGATACTACCCAGATAGCACAGGATTTTCTATGAATATTCTTTATATTATATTCTTTTCGGAATATCCATTCATTCAGTCATTTATGCAATAATCTAAAGGCAAACATATTCATTCCCAGCAAGTAAGTCACTTCTTTCTTATTGGCTATAATATAAAAATGGGTTTGTTATTCATATCGAAAATGAAGTTGAATTCTTTCAAAAACTCTTTCATATTTTTAATTGTCATTTTGGCCATGGTGGGCCATGACCGATGCTGTAAAACTCGTAAAAATGGGTTCAACATCACCATATACCTACATCACCTTACGGCTAATAAAAACAAAGTCAATTGCTGAGAATAGTTATATTTGCCTTTAGATTATTGCATAATCTGACCATTGCATGCAGATTACCATGCATGCATATTATGACCAGTTTCACCAGTATAAATCGATTTTTGGAGTTTTGGAATAAAGACCTTTTATTAATATTGTTACGTATCTCGCGTACGGGTTCGAATATAATTGAGACGATCGTTTTAAAACACAAACTGTTTATTACTGCGTACTACAATATTACACGCCAACAATTATCTACTTGAATGATCGCTGTGATTATCGCTCGCTTATCCGCTCGCTGTCTTCCAATTCAATACTGACTGTGGGGCAACGATTGATGCCTTATATAGGTCTCCGAATAGCGTTCCCGAACTTTCTGTCATCTTCTAGCAATTTCCATAGTGGCCCGGCATACGAGCATATGCGGTTTCTAGACCACTCCTGAATAATCACACACACCTTTCGCGTGCTTTCCGTGTGTTCTGGAATCTGCACCTCCGCCAAAGTGGACAGATGTGCCTTGATCGAACGTTGGAGTCTCTCAATCGCGTATACTTCTGGAATGCACCAGATCGCTCCGTACTTCTACAATGCGATCTAATGGATGGACGAATCAAGAAAGATCCCGTGTTTACCAGTATGCACGGACTAGCCGCTCGTAACAATATTATTATTTTCCACTTATTGAATAATGAAAGAAATTAAAATTCAAAATGGCGGTCATAAAATGAATCACAATTTCTTGTCTGCTTGTCTCTTGCATTTTTGACATCACTCTTGGTGGAAATATATTGAATTTCATACAAATATTTTTAAAAATCACTGATTTATTGAAAAATTTCAATAGGGGCTTGTCCTGAGCAATCATTTCAGGGACATGCGCTAAATTTTAGGCGGGCTTTTTGAAAAAACCGGACAAAAGCCTTTGAATCCTACTCTAATGCACCTGTAATGTAACATAACGCGGTAGATTTCCAAGGCTATCTATTTTTGAGACAAAATATGCTATAATATTTCATCTGTGGAGAAATTTTGTTCATGGCAAATCTGCGTAAATGCATAAGTTTGTCCGGTTGTTTTCAATATCCCGCCATTACTTGGGACCTCGCACATGTGCAGTATGGCCAGGAAAATGCCCTATTTTTATGGAACCAACCACTACTTTCAGGATATTTCAGAAACACTTGAAGATATTAAGACGCGGTTTGTTTTATTTTGAAATAAGCATTAAATTGTGAATCTACATGGTGATTTTCATGGCTTCCAACTTTTTTTGATTTAGGAGTTTGAATTTTTGCGATTTTGATCATGGTTCGTCCAGTTTATGTCGCTTAACCGCGCAACTACAGGGTGTCCAGAAAATGGCGAAAAAGCTCTGCAGTACGTTGTGGGGGACGCTTTGGGGAAATATGAGAAAATGCTGAAAAAAAATCTTCGACTTTCATTTTTGAAGCCCTCAAGGGTCAAAAACTGGTTTTTCAAATAATAATTTTCTTAGTTTCTGACTCACCCTGTGAATAAAAAAAAATCAATACACATCCAGTGGTAGATATTTCTTTCTCACAATTTTGCCGTCAAACGATGAACTGAAATCTTTTGAATTAACAAAACCACATGAAAGGGTTCAAAGGGCCTTGACCCTTGACAACCCCAAAAATGAAAGTCGAAGAATTTTTTCATCATTTTTTCCGGAATTCCCTGAAGGGTCCCTTACGACGTACTGGAGAGCTTTTCCGCCATTTCCTGGACACCTGCATATTTAAAAAAAAGTCATGGTTAATTTTTTATTTGTTTTTTACGTGTTCCAGAGTGGATTTCATATTGTTACGAGCAGCGACCCCGAGCATACTGGTAAACACGCCACCTTTCTAGACTCTTCCACAGCCGCAGTGTACAAATGCGCGGAGCTCTGGACATTTCTAGAGTAAGCTCGATGGCATTGAAATACATGGAGACTCCAATGATCGATCGAGACACATCTGTCTATTTTGGCGGAGGCGCCGTTCTAGAGCACGGCAGAATTATACGGGTAATGTGTGTGATTATTCAGGAGTGGTCTAGAAACCGCATATGCCGGGCCACTATGTAAATGGCTGGAAGATGATAGAAAGTTGGGGAATGCTAATCGGAGGCATATAAAAGCACCGTCCCCAGCACAGAGCAGCAGTATTGAATTGGAATGCGAAGAGGTAGCGAGCAAATAAAAGCGAAGTACCTGCGATATATTCCAAGTAGATAATTGTTGGCGTGTATTTATTGTAGTACGCAGAAATAAACAGTGTGTGTTTTGAATCGATCGTCTTAATTCTGTGGCTTGGATGAGAAAGGGCCAAAGTGCAAAAAGGTAAAACTGAGTAAATGACATTTGAAGTTTAGAGCCGAAGAAATGGTTCAACTCTGTTATTATTGATGATATTGAAAAATTGCTAGTTACAAGAATGTCAAGTTTTAATGCGTATTTTGAATACAGTACACATTTTTAAGCTATAAGTGAGTTTCAACAGTTTTGGAGACACTTTGGCCCTGGGGGTTATAATAATTATGTAGTTTGGCCTAATTTTTGACGTACATTGGCCGTTTTTCACACAATGTGAGGAGATTGGCCGTTTTAAACAAATCACAAATAAAATATTATCCGAGGCAAGTAGAAAAAAGCTATTTTACAAAAAAATTGTTCAATACTTTGCAAAAGAACAAGAACGACATAACGATAATCAAAAGGAAAAAAGAAAAGAAAATCTCAATCTGAATCAGAGCAGAAGTCTTGTTCCTCTTCTTGGTCCTCTTGGTCCTCTCGTGGCAGCAGATTCTTGTAGAAAAGTCTACTGTTTGGGTGGATATATTTCGTCAGTTCTATAAGATCATCAAGCTCCTTTTTTGCCAGAGGCAAAGGAAACTGAATGATTAGAGAGCGAAGAACAACTTGAGAGGTTTTTTGTCCTCTTTTTGTCAAGTCCAAGGTTTTGAAAGTTTCATCTTTCACAGAATTTTTAAGCACCAGCTTAACACTGAAATCTGAATGGAAGGTATTTGTACTGATTTTACTAAATAAAATCACTTTAATCGGATCTGTTGCACTGAGAAAGCACCTGCCACTTTTTAGGTTGGGTTAGGTTAGGCAAGAGATACAAAGGCCAATGTGATAGAGTAACTACCGACCAATGTCATGGTAACGTTGTTCTTCAATGAAAGAACGGCCAATGTGGAACGTTGGCCTTTATTCGATAATGGATACGTTCATCTCTTATTTCGAAAAGGCCAATATGTCTTATTGGCCGTTTTAATTTCACTGTTTGTCATGGTTTTGGGCCTATGTACCTTATTGACCCTTTTTCATATTTTAAAGACGATCAGATAGAAACTTCGGACAAAGATAATTTGAAAACGGGACTATCTACCATATTGGCCTTTGCTGGGTGAGTGGAATGACATCTAACTCACCAGATAAGCCCAAAACCTGAAAAACAAAAAACTGCACTTTGGTCCTTTTTCATCCAAGCCACAGAATTATATTCGAACCCGTACGCGAAATACGTAACATTATAGCTGTGGGCTCGAAATGCGATACTTTTGAGACACCTGTATAATATCCTTCGTAAGAATATAATTATCTGGGATGCTAATTTCGATTGTAACCGAGTCTGCAGATTTGATAGTGCAAAGCACTGCGTTAATCATTGCGTTAATGAAGTTGATATGACGATTTCAAAACAATGTGTTTTATCTACAAGACTTAGATGGAAGTGTACTATTAACGTCGTTGAAATTTGAAATTATCATGTCAGCAGCTTATAACTATTCAAACAATGAACAGCAAACTCTAAGTCACTAATACAAAAATAATGACGGCGGAAGACGCTACCTAATCCATTGGACCCCATTCGCTTTTCGGCGAGATTAGAATGCATTCCTGGCAAAAGAAAATACTTCATGTCATCCTCATCCACCAAAGTGACCTGAGCTGAAAGTTGAGGATGCGTTCCAATCCCGCGCAAAAGCACACGTGTGATGGGCGATTACTCTAGATTGATGAAAACTTCTGATTCAAATCAAAGTCGAAACTCTGCATTATTCACCTTCACAATCTTTTGTTTACTATAATGTCATTGAATTGTAGAAGTGTTACTCAATAAATACAGTTAGTTTACACAATACCATTGCTGCTTCAACATCAATAGTTCACTTTTCAAGGTCAACAAAATGCCTGTGCAAGCAATACTGTCTCTTATTTGATAAGATAGTGTATAAAAAAAGTTGAAATACTAGGAATTCTCCATTTCAAAAATGTTAATAACGATTCTAATAATTGCCCTAAACACGTGAATCCCTTACTTGTCTCATGAAAAAATGGGAAAGTTTGATTCTTTTGAGCACCCAGGAATAAGCAAGCACTTCACTCTAGTCAAAACAATAATAATTTGTAAGACATCAAATAATCTAAGATAACAGATCTAGAAAAGGTACTTTTACAACCTCCCGCCGTTTTCTAAGAACTTGATTTTGTTTATCTTCATCAATGAAAATATAAAAGTTCTCCTGGTGGCATTTTGAACAAATCAAAAAATTACAAAGAAACATTACATCAATCCTTCCGATGAAGCTGTCCAAATCGTCTTTGAACCACGGCCGTTTTTCTATAGTCTCCATGGCTTCGTTCAGTCCAAAAGTTGCACTAGCTTCCAAAATGTCCTGCACGTCCCTGGAGCCCCAGTCAAACACGTTCCCTGCCAAAACCCCGGTTATGACTTCCGACCATCTCGTGTGGAAATCTTGAAGACCGTCTATCACCTTGATTCTGTCCTCAAACTCGGCCAGAGCTGCTTTGCTCTCGCGCTCTTTTTGAACGAGCCAAGCATCGTTCATGTGGTTGGCTCTCAAGTTGTCTTCTTGAAATTCTAACAGCGTCCTGACGCTCAACGGCGCCATTACCCTAGGAAAAAAAAACATTCAAGGCTCTCCAGGACCTTCAACTCTTCTCTAACTTACATTGGATTATCCCTTGCCTTGTCGACGAGTTCTTGAAACTTTTTGGCACACACCTCGGCTTTAGCAGTGGCGTTTGGATTGTCAGGGTTCAGCGGTCCGGCTTTTTGCACAAACTTCCTGACGAGATTCAACAGGCAAGGCAGCCAATATCCGCGTTCTACTTCATCGTTTATGAGATCTACGGTGTCAGGGTTGTAACCCTCCGGGTCTTTGAGCAAAGGGCACACGTTGTAATCCATTTCTAATTTCACTTCAACATCTGATGCTTTTCCTGTTCGTTTTGGACAATATAAAGCGCCGGTAATCAGCAGGCAGAGCCCCGAGTATCAATTTTGTAGATAAATAATGTTATCTAACTGCTATTGTTCCCCAGGATTTAATTGTTACTATTTGCACAGCTTACTGCAGCAGCCAAGATCACTTGCCAAGGAGATCTGGCCAGGTGCCTTCACTTCCGTGCAGAACTGTTCTTTTCTCAATGATTTGGTTGATTAACCTTCCGGAATTTTATTTCCTCGTCGGAATCGTCGGATTGTTAAAAAAAATTACAATAATAAATGTTTGACAGGTGACAGTGACTGACGGCGCGTCAGCTGTTCCTTCTGAACAAATGTTGCCAACCCCTCGGTTCAGTGGTATGCGAGTTTTCTGCTCTTTTCCGAGTGATAACAACAATTTCACCTGTGCCTCGCCTGATATTCAGTACTAAATTTAGGCTGTTCTCAATCATGCATTGCCCGTGAGACCTGGTGGGACCAGACGATTTATGGAATAGAGCTGCTTATATTGGCTGCCCCAGAGAATGGCTGCTCTGTAAGGTTTGTTGGGTTGGCATTGGCGTACCGGTGGGTTCCAAGATCTATGGTTCCAAGGATGTGCGTTCACTCTCGGCGTGAACTCTCGGTCAGTGGCGTAACGTATATGGGCGTAACGTACATTACATGACAATGACTGGTAATGATAAGTACAGGGTGGTCAACTTACCTTTTCGGAAGTTTCTAATTTACGGACTGGACTGGACCACACGGACTGAGCTGGACTCGCCGTCTAGACAAACAAGACCAATGGCATCTTGTGACCCACTCTCGAATTTACCTACTAATCGCATAAAATCTGAAGGACTGGCTATTTGTAGTGGTCCGACTAAAATGAAACTTGGCACATGTGGAGACATCCTCCCAAGCTATATTTTTGTGATCCCACCCCTTCAAAATTTCAACCCCTATTCTGGTCCGTCGCATAAAAACTGACGGACTGGCTATTTGTAGTGGTCCGACCAAAATGAAACGTGGCACATGTGGAGACAGCCTCCCGAACTATATTTTTGTGATTCCACCCCTTCAAAATTTCAACCCCTATTCTGGTCCGTCGCATAAAATCTGACGGACTGGCTATTTGTAGTGGTCCGACTAAAATGAAACTTGGCACATGTGGAGACATCCTCCCGAGCTATATTTTTGTGATTCCACCCCTTCAAAATTTCAACCCCTATTCTGCTCCGTCGCATAAAATCTGACGGACTGGCTATTTGTAGTGGTCCGTCTAAAATGAAACTTGGCACATGTGGAGACATCCTCCCGAGCTATATTTTTGTGATTCCACCCCTTCAAAATTTCAACCCCTATTCTGGTCCGTCGCATAAAATCTGACGGACTGGCTATTTGTAGTGGTCCGACCAAAATGAAACTTGGCACATGTGGAGACATCCTCCCGAGCTATATTTTTGTGATTCCACCCCTTCAAAATTTCAACCCCTATTCTGCTCCGTCGCATAAAATCTGACGGACTGGCTATTTGTAGTGGTCCGACCAAAATGAAACTTGGCACATGTGGAGACATCCTCTCGAGCTATATTTTTGTGCTTCCACCCCTTCAAAATTTCAACCCCTATTCTGGTCCGTCGCATAAAATCTGACGGACTGGCTATTTGTAGTGGTCCGACTGAAATGAAACTTGGCACATGTGGAGACATCCTCCCGAGCTATATTTTTGTGATTCCACCCCTTCAAAATTTCAACCCCTATTCTGGTCCGTCGCATAAAATCTGACGGACTGGCTATTTGTAGTGGTCCGACTGAAATGAAACTTGGCACATGTGGAGACATCCTCCCGAGCTATATTTTTGTGATTCCACCCCTTCAAAATTTCAACCCCTATTCTGGTCCGTCGCATAAAATCTGACGGACTGGCTATTTGTAGTGGTCCGACCAAAATGAAACTTGGCATATGTGGAGACATCCTCCCGAGCTATATTTTTGTGGTTCCACCCCTTCAAAATTTCAACCCCTATTCTGGTCCGTCGCATAAAATCTGACGGACTGGCTATTTGTAGTGGTCCGACTAAAATGAAACTTGGCACATGTGGAGACATCCTCCCGAGCTATATTTTTGTGATTCCACCCCTTCAAAATTTTGACCCCTATTCTGGTCCGTCGCATAAAATCTGACGGACTGGCTATTTGTAGTGGTCCGACCAAAATGAAACGTGGCACATGTGGAGACAGCCTCTCGAGCTATGTTTTTGTGATTCCACCCTTTCAAAATTTCAACCCCTATTCTGGTCCGTCGCATAAAATCTGACGGACTGGCTATTTGTAGTGGTCCGACTAAAATGAAACTTGGCACATGTGGAGACATCCTCCCGAGCTATATTTTCGTGATTCTACCCCTTCAAAATTTCAACCCCTATTCTGGTCCGTCGCATAAAATCTGACGGACTGGCTATTTGTAGTGGTCCGACTGAAATGAAACTTGGCACATGTGGAGACATCCTCCCGAGCTATATTTTTGTGATTCCACCCCTTCAAAATTTCAACCCCTATTCTGGTCCGTCGCATAAAATCTGACGGACTGGCTATTTGTAGTGGTCCGACCAAAATGAAACTTGGCATATGTGGAGACATCCTCCCGAGCTATATTTTTGTGGTTCCACCCCTTCAAAATTTCAACCCCTATTCTGGTCCGTCGCATAAAATCTGACGGACTGGCTATTTGTAGTGGTCCGACTAAAATGAAACTTGGCACATGTGGAGACATCCTCCCGATAGCTATATTTTTGTGATTCCACCCCTTCAAAATTTTGACCCCTATTCTGGTCCGTCGCATAAAATCTGACGGACTGGCTATTTGTAGTGGTCCGACCAAAATGAAACTTGGCACATGTGGAGACATTCTCCCGAGCTATATTTTTGTGATTCCACCCCTTCAAAACTTCAACCCCTATTCTGGTCCGTCGCATAAAATCTGACGGACTGGCTATTTGTAGTGGTCCGACCAAAATGAAACGTGGCACATGTGGAGACAGCCTCTCGAGCTATATTTTTGTGATTCCACCCCTTCAAAATTTCAACCCCTATTCTGCTCCGTCGCATAAAATCTGACGGACTGGCTATTTGTAGTGGTCCGACCAAAATGAAACTTGGCACATGTGGAGACATCCTCTCGAGCTATATTTTTGTGCTTCCACCCCTTCAAAATTTCAACCCCTATTCTGGTCCGTCGCATAAAATCTGACGGACTGGCTATTTGTAGTGGTCCGACTGAAATGAAACTTGGCACATGTGGAGACATCCTCCCGAGCTATATTTTTGTGATTCCACCCCTTCAAAATTTCAACCCCTATTCTGGTCCGTCGCATAAAATCTGACGGACTGGCTATTTGTAGTGGTCCGACTGAAATGAAACTTGGCACATGTGGAGACATCCTCCCGAGCTATATTTTTGTGATTCCACCCCTTCAAAATTTCAACCCCTATTCTGGTCCGTCGCATAAAATCTGACGGACTGGCTATTTGTAGTGGTCCGACCAAAATGAAACTTGGCATATGTGGAGACATCCTCCCGAGCTATATTTTTGTGGTTCCACCCCTTCAAAATTTCAACCCCTATTCTGGTCCGTCGCATAAAATCTGACGGACTGGCTATTTGTAGTGGTCCGACTAAAATGAAACTTGGCACATGTGGAGACATCCTCCCGAGCTATATTTTTGTGATTCCACCCCTTCAAAATTTTGACCCCTATTCTGGTCCGTCGCATAAAATCTGACGGACTGGCTATTTGTAGTGGTCCGACCAAAATGAAACGTGGCACATGTGGAGACAGCCTCTCGAGCTATGTTTTTGTGATTCCACCCTTTCAAAATTTCAACCCCTATTCTGGTCCGTCGCATAAAATCTGACGGACTGGCTATTTGTAGTGGTCCGACTAAAATGAAACTTGGCACATGTGGAGACATCCTCCCGAGCTATATTTTCGTGATTCTACCCCTTCAAAATTTCAACCCCTATTCTGGTCCGTCGCATAAAATCTGACGGACTGGCTATTTGTAGTGGTCCGACCAAAATGAAACGTGGCACATGTGGAGACAGCCTCTCGAGCTATATTTTTGTGATTCCACCCCTTCAAAATTTCAACCCCTATTCTGGTCCGTCGCATAAAATCTGACGGACTGGCTATTTGTAGTGGTCCGACCAAAATGAAACGTGGCACATGTGGAGACATCCTCTCGAGCTATATTTTTGTGATTCCACCCCTTCAAAATTTCAACCCCTATTCTGGTCCGTCGCATAAAATCTGACGGACTGGCTATTTGTAGTGGTCCGACTAAAATGAAACTTGGCACATGTGGAGACATTCTCCCGATAGCTATATTTTTGTGATTCCACCCCTTCAAAATTTCAACCCCTATTCTGGTCCGTCGCATAAAATCTGACGGACTGGCTATTTGTAGTGGTCCGACCAAAATGAAACGTGGCACATGTGGAGACAGCCTCCCGAACTATATTTTTGTGATTCCACCCCTTCAAAATTTCAACCCCTATTCTGGTCCGTCGCATAAAATCTGACGGACTGGCTATTTGTAGTGGTCCGACTAAAATGAAACGTGGCACATGTGGAGACATCCTCCCGAGCTATATTTTTGTGATTCCACCCTTTCAAAATTTCAACCCCTATTCTGGTCCGTCGCATAAAAACTGACGGACTGGCTATTTGTAGTGGTCCGACCAAAATGAAACGTGGCACATGTGGAGACAGCCTCCCGAACTATATTTTTGTGATTCCACCCCTTCAAAATTTCAACCCCTATTCTGGTCCGTCGCATAAAATCTGACGGACTGGCTATTTGTAGTGGTCCGACCAAAATGAAACTTGGCATATGTGGAGACATCCTCCCGAGCTATATTTTTGTGGTTCCACCCCTTCAAAATTTCAACCCCTATTCTGGTCTGTCGCATAAAATCTGACGGACTGGCTATTTGTAGTGGTCCGACTAAAATGAAACTTGGCACATGTGGAGACATCCTCCCGATAGCTATATTTTTGTGATTCCACCCCTTCAAAATTTTGACCCCTATTCTGGTCCGTCGCATAAAATCTGACGGACTGGCTATTTGTAGTGGTCCGACCAAAATGAAACTTGGCACATGTGGAGACATTCTCCCGAGCTATATTTTTGTGATTCCACCCCTTCAAAACTTCAACCCCTATTCTGGTCCGTCGCATAAAATCTGACGGACTGGCTATTTGTAGTGGTCCGACCAAAATGAAACGTGGCACATGTGGAGACAGCCTCTCGAGCTATATTTTTGTGATTCCACCCTTTCAAAATTTCAACCCCTATTCTGGTCCGTCGCATAAAATCTGACGGACTGGCTATTTGTAGTGGTCCGACCAAAATGAAACGTGGCACATGTGGAGACAGCCTCTCGAGCTATATTTTTGTGATTCCACCCCTTCAAAATTTCAACCCCTATTCTGGTCCGTCGCATAAAATCTGACGGACTGGCTATTTGTAGTGGTCCGACTAAAATGAAACTTGGCACATGTGGAGACATTCTCCCGAGCTATATTTTTGTGATTCCACCCCTTCAAAATTTCAACCCCTATTCTGGTCCGTCGCATAAAAACTGACGGACTGGCTATTTGTAGTGGTCCGACCAAAATGAAACGTGGCACATGTGGAGACAGCCTCCCGAACTATATTTTTGTGATTCCACCCCTTCAAAATTTCAACCCCTATTCTGGTCCGTCGCATAAAATCTGACGGACTGGCTATTTGTAGTGGTCCGACTAAAATGAAACTTGGCACATGTGGAGACATCCTCCCGAGCTATATTTTTGTGATTCCACCCTTTCAAAATTTCAACCCCTATTCTGCTCCGTCGCATAGAATCTGACGGACTGGCTATTTGTAGTGGTCCGACCAAAATGAAACTTGGCACATGTGGAGACATTCTCCCGAGCTATATTTTTGTGATTCCACCCCTTCAAAATTTCAACCCCTATTCTGGTCCGTCGCATAAAAACTGACGGACTGGCTATTTGTAGTGGTCGACCAAGATGAAACTTGGCACATGTGGAGACATCCTCCCGAGCTATAATTTTGTGATTCCACCCCTTCAAAATTTCAACCCCTATTCTGGTCCGTCGCATAAAAACTGACGGACTGGCTATTTGTAGTGGTCCGACCAAAATGAAACCTGGCACATGTGGAGACATCCTCCCGAGCTATATTTTTGTGATTCCACCTCTTCAAAATTTCAACCCCTATTCTGGTCCGTCGCATAAAATCTGACGGACTGGCTATTTGTAGGTGTCCGACTAAAATGAAACTTGGCACATGTGGAGACATCCTCTCGAGCTATATTTTTGTGATTCCACCCCTTCAAAATTTCAACCCCTATTCTGGTCCGTCGCTTAAAAACTGACGGACTGGCTATTTGTAGTGGTCCGACCAAAATGAAACTTGGCACATGTGGAGACATCCTCCCGAGCTATAGTTTTGTGATTCCACCCCTTCAAAATTTCGATGTCGAAAATATGTCAAGAATATTTTGTTTTACATTCAAATGACACAAAATGACATATCATATACCCCATACACTTTCTATTTTCAGTAGAATGACTTTTTGTAGCAAAAATAAAGTGACAAGCTGGGGGTTGAAATTTTGAAAGGGTGGAATCACGAAAAGATACCTCGAGAGGGTATCTTTACATGTGGTGAGTGTCATCCTGATCGGATCACTACAAATAGCCAGTCCGTCAGATTTTATGTAACAAACCAGAATAGGGGTTGAAATTTTAAAAGGGTGGAAATACGAAAAGATACCTTGGGAAGATGTCTTTACATGTGGTGAGTTTCATCCTGATCGGATCACTACAAATAGCCAGTCCGTCAGATTTTATGTGACGGACCAGAATAGGGGTTAAAATTTTAAAAGGGTGGAAATACGAAAAGATACCTCGGGAAGATGTCTTTACATGTGGTGAGTTTCATCCTGATCGGATCACTACAAATAGCCAGTCCGTCAGATTTTATGTCACGGACCAGAATAGGGGTTGAAATTTTGAAATGGTGGATCTACGAAAAGATACCTCGGGAGGATGTCTTTACATGTGGTGAGTGTCATCCTGATCGGATCACTACAAATAGCCAGTCCGTCAGATTTTATGTGACGGAGCAGAATAGGGGTTGAAATCTTGAAAGAGTGGAACTACGAAAAGATACCTCGGGAGGATGTCTTTTTATGTGGTGAGTTTCATCATGATCGGATCACTACAAATAGCCAGTCCGTCAGATTTTATGTGACGGACCAGAATGGGGGTTGAAATTGTGAAAGGGTGGAATCACGAAAAGATACCTCGGGAGGGTATCTTTACATGTGTTGAGTGTCATCCTGATCGGATCACTACAAATAGCCAGTCCGTCAGATTTTATGTGACGGACCAGAATAGGGGTTGAAATTTTGAAAAGGTGGAACTACGAAAAGATACCTCGGGAGGATGTCTTCACATGTGGTGAGTGTCATCCTGATCGGATCACTACAAATAGCCAGTCCGTCAGATTTTTAGTGACGGACCAGAATAGGGGTTGAAATCTTGAAAGGGTGGAATCACAAAAAGATACCTCGGGAGGGTATCTTTACATGTGGTGAGTGTCATCCTGATCGGATCACTACAAATAGCCAGTTCGTCAGATTTTATGTAACGGACCAAAATAGGGGTTGAAATTTTGAAAGGGTGGAACTACAAAAAGATACCTCGGGAAGATGTCTTTACATGTGGTGAGTTTCATCCTGATCGGATCACTACAAATAGCTAGTCCGTCAGATTTTATGTGACGAACCAGAATAAGGGTTGAAATTTTGAAAGGGTGGAATCACGAAAAGATACTTCGAGAGGATGTCTTTGCATGTGATGAGTTTCATCCTGATCGGATCACTACAAATAGCCAGTCTGTCAAATTTTATGTGACGGACCAGAATAGGGGTTGAAATTTTGAAAGGGTAGAATCACGAAAAGATACCTCGGGAGGGTATCTTCACATGTGGTGAGTGTCATCCTGATCGGATCACTACAAATAGCCAGTCCGTCAGATTTTATGTGACGGGCCAGAATAGGGGTTGAATTTTGAAAGGGTGGAATCACGGAAAGATACCTTCGGGAGGATGTCTTTACATGTGGTGAGTGTCATCCTGATCGGATCACTACAAATAGCCAGTCCGTCAGATTTTATGTGACGGACCAGAATAGGGGTTGAAATTTTGAAAGGGTGGAACTACGGAAAGATACTCCGGGAGGATGTCTTTACATGTGGTGAGTTTCATCCTGATCGGATCACTACAAATAGCCAGTCCGTCAGATTTTATGTGACGGACCAGAATAGGGGTTGACATTTTGAAAGGGTGGAACTACGGAAAGATACCTCGGGAAGATGTCTTTACATGTGGTGAGTTTCATCCTGATCGGATCACTACAAATAGCCAGTCCGTCAGATTTTATGTGACGGACCAGAATAGGGGTTGAAATTTTGAAAGGGTGGAATCACGAAAAGATACCTCGGGAGGGTATCTTTACATGTGGTGAGTGTCATCCTGATCGGATCACTACAAATAGACAGTCCGTCAGATTTTATGTGACGGACCAGAATAGGGGTTGAAATTTTGAAAGGGTGGAATAACGGAAAGATACCTTCGGGAGCATGACTTTACATGTATCAATGAGCTTTGTGCGCCGGTTCGAGTTCGCGCTTTCATGACCTAGTATTAGGTTATTCGAAAGTATGTCGCAATAAGGGTCATTGACCTTATGACCTTGAATGTCTAGACGTCTGGTCCGTCAGACGGTTCTTATCTAGACGTCTGGTCTGCTGGTCCGTAAATTAGGTAGTACCCATCTTTTCTTTCTTTTCACAAAGATATAAAACACTTGCAGCATTTCTGTCAAAATAACCTGTAAAAATTGGAAAAACTATTTCTGAGTCGAAAAAATCCAGTTACCGTTTCGGTTGCCATGCTCTCGTGGCATAATAACAATGGCATTCAGTTGTCATGGTCTGTTGATTTTGGAAAAACTAAGTTACTTACATTCCGTTTTTATGCATTTGATAATAAATAACAATAAAACAAATACAAAACCAATTATAACACAAAATAGCATAACAACAGCAATAAACATTTATAATCTACAATGGGGCCATATGGGGCCATGCCTATGCATTTGTAAAACACAACGTAGAGGTCGCCACCACACTGTTGGTAGATTGACGTAAGAGACTGTTCCGTTCAATTATTATTCATTTATTTATTCAAAAATTTTCAGGTGCAAAGATATGAGAGGATATCCTCTCCTTGTCTCCCCTATTATTATCCCCCTAGTCAATTTCAAAAATAGTACCAATTTTTGAATCCGAGTTGCAATCCGACGTCGTACCAACGTTGGCCGACGTCGAGCCGACCAATTTGGTCATCCACAGATCTGGGTCGGTTCTTTGGAAATGCCGACGTTGGTGCGACGTCGTTACGACCAGTATTAGCATTAGCACCTATATGATCGTCGTGCAAATTTTGGTCGGCTCGACGTCGGAGTTCCGACATGAACCATAACAAAAGTATATAAATTCATTTTAGTTGTGTGCCCATTCCATAGACCCATTCCGAATCTGACAAAACAATGGTGAATGTCTATAAAGTGGTAAATTCAGATTAGTAATAACTTTTACAGGCGTATGTTGTGGCCTAGTGTCGTGCTAAAAATTGAAACGAAGGCAACTTTACGATAAATGTGGGTCTGGCAGCAGGGTTATTACCAGATTTCTGAAATCGCAACGCGGGACAAACACGTATAAACGGAGTTAACTGGGGTTCCGGGGATGAATATTCTCCCCAAGAGCGCCACAGGTGAAATTGTTTTGGAAATGATGATAATAATGTTGATGATAATGTGTTTTTCTCAAACAATAGGTCGCGGGAACAAAAATGGCGTGCTAAAGATGGGTATATGCTATGATGTTATTTTCACTAGTACCTACTTGTTGATACAATTTTCTTCAGTTGTAAAGTTGTAAAAAATATATAGATAATTTATTAAACAATTCTCGCTTTATCATAAAAATAATTGTGCTAAACTCAAGATTTAACTGAGTAATGTCAAAAACAAGCGAATCTCTACAGCGGTACTTTGGCACCCTATCAGGCGCAAGCGCGGGCAAGAAGCTGGCAAGAGGCGCTTCGTTGTGCCGGCGTACCTGCAGCGTTGCAATAGCGGGTGCCAAGGTGACGGTTATGTTCCCGCGACCTATATACGTATGGTATTAGTGCCCCACACGCATGCCTATAGCTCGTCGTTGTCAGATTGGGTCTCTGTAGGTCTAGTGTCTAGCTTTTGCGCGCACCAACTTTTTTCCATTCATTTATTGTCAATATTCGAACTGAATTTTAAAGTTGGCAGCTTGAAACCGCCTACGAATTTGCCCCTTTAAACTAGACAACCCAACATACAACAGCAAGCGCCAGAGAGGTTCAGATTCCCCGTGCGCCGAAGGATGAGGTTCGAGAGGTTTCCTGTACCTCCTCCGAGAACACGTCGACGTCGCACATCTCCAGCGCACCCTTATGAGACCGAGGTTTTGACCGGAGGAAAAGAGAAACGGCGTTTCGAAGGGCACCGCGATCCTAACCATTCTCTCTTTCAGTCCACAAGCACAAGAGCAAGCGAGACGCAGGCCGAAGTGTACCACCGAGCCATCGTTCCAGCAGCCGCTCGGCGCTCAGCCAATCGGACAGCGGAGCGGCGAGAGACAGAGAGCAGAGACAAGTAGTACGCCAGTCAGACAAGGATCGGACCATCCAAAGCGGTGATGTTGTTGTTTTAGCGCTTCCGTTAAGTCCTTTTGTGCCTTCTCCGAAACCGTTTGCATATCACAAAGTTGCATCCCTATTCCGCCGTTAGACAAAGAACGAACACCCTCTGAGTCCATATCATTCCCTGCGGTAGAAGGAAACAACTAACACTTCTGTTGCCTTTGAATCATGTAGATGAATAACTCCCCCGCGACACCCCTTGACTAAAGTAGAAGCCCTAATCTTAACTTACGCAAGAAAGATGCAAATACGAAGTTTTCTTATATAAGCGTATATTTCTAGCGGACCAGGGACCTTTTGCGAGGTCGCGGTGGATGGTTACGTTCGTCTTATAGGGCTGAGCTACCAGGAGCCGAGCAGAAAGCACCCAGGTTGACCACCTTATGGTTGATGGTTCCCGGCGAGCTACTGAGAGGAAGTTGAGAAAAACCGCCCTCACCCCCTTCGCCGAGACCCACACCTTCCGCGGCACCAGCCGACCCGGTTCCCACACGGAACTACCTACTCCGCCTGCCTCGCAGCCACCGAGTCCCCGTTACCAACTCAAGAATCTCCGGCTAGCCATGGACGAGGTGCCCACCACCGACAGCCAACCCCCTACGTCGCGTCCGGACCAGAGATTACCTCCGACCCCGGCAGGTATAAACCGAAGAACCGAAGACGACCTAAAGAGTAAAGTTCCGCCATTTATTAAATAATCTGTTTGTTTGCGATCATACTGAACTTTTGCCTAAGTCAGTAATTTATACATGTTTTTTGAAAAGAAACTTAAGAATGAAATAATAATCCACTAATGCACATAAACTTTCACAAATTACTAAATTCTATTGGGTTGGAATTGCCATTGGAACTCTTTAAACTAATTTGCATATCTCGAAAGTGAGTCCTCAAAGATCAGACGAATTGAATTTGAAACTGGATTGTTTTTCGTACTTGAATCATAATTGTTCAGTTACCCTAATAATCATCTAGAGTGGGTTTGACTGCTAACGTAATGAATGAACTAAGTCTCCTGTCATGGAATTTGGCCCATCGTGAAAGGTCCTTACTTACAGGTTACTGGGTAAGGATGACGTTGCTTACAGGTTTCAAAATACTGGGCAATTGCCAAATAACTATGTCAAGAGTTGACGAGTCCCAAAAGCGGCTGGCGTTTTACAGGTGACCTGGAACGTCCTTTCAACAAATCTGTTCTCATTACGAGGTTTAATTAACCCTACTCTAACACAAACATAAATCAAACTAAACAAAAAGTGATGGAAGTACGAACACGACTCCGCTTTCTGTTTAAAACATTGCATCAAGTCACTCACTGAAAGGACATGCAAAATTTACCGAATTCAATGGCAATTCTCGTTCAATAACTGAACTTGAATAAAATGCTCATGAAAGGTATTACTCTGGTTTCATTTCTATTTTTACAAGTGTAATAGACCATATTAATTATTCTCACTTTCCCCTTCCACTAGTCATTTGTAAGTTAGGTATGTGCCTGTGACCATGCGCACTGCAGTTTAAGATCTCGCGCGCCACAGCATGCATAGAAAACGGAACTTTGCTGTCGCTGTCAGAATTTACGATTTCAAGGTGTTTTCTTGATTCTTGGGACGTTTTAACATTTTTAACCATACTATTACGTGACGGCTGACGCTCGGTTCGCTTTCAAGCGCTGTCAAAATTCTCGTTAGCGGAGTTGTGCAATAAAATATGGCGGGTAATTTGAAATTGTTTTGGATTCAAAAACCCCATTCTAAATTGCTTCGCATAAACTTCACAGCAAGATTTTCCATTTCATTATGGTGAAAAGTAGATCAGGTGTTTCTTTTTACACACTTGCTATGTTATACATTCGTTGAAATTGTCAATTTGCACCTTGAATTGATCATTTTACAAAGTCATTCAACATGCATATTCTTATGGGAGTTTCAACCCAGCACATGTGGTTGTCTCTCTCCCCGATCTGCGACTGCGCTCTGAATAATTAATATGGTCAATATTAAGCTACGTCAAATCGAACTATCAGCGTGGGGTTCTTTGCCTTCTACTAGACGACAGCGCGGGCCAATCCTAGTATGAGAATTCAAATGAGCGGGAAGTAAGTATTTGAATTTGAATAATTAGGCGGGCTTAGGGCATGAAGAGTTACAAGCTCAATTTTGAATTTTAATTTGGTGAATACCTATTAAAAAAATAGTTATATTAAAAAAGCAAAAATATTAGTGTGCGGGACATTTTCGGATGTATACGGGACGCGGGACAAATGAATCAGTTGCGGGACAATCCCGCAGAAAACGGGACGTCTGGCATCCCTGAATTCTACCTACTTACCTATGATGATTGTACGGTAATATTATTTCAATAAGTAGGTACCTCTAATAATCTAGGTATTTTTCAATTCGATTTTTTTTATTCAACGAATGATTTTTTTATAATATGTAACTATAAAAGAATTGTAAATAAATTATTACGCTGGACATAAGGACTGAATAATACATTTTCCCTTACGATGTTCCCTTATAAATGGTCCTTTGCAGAAACATCCTTTAACACATTGATCCGTGCAGACTTGGGGTTGAGGGTCTTGACAGGTGGGTTCACAAGCTGTGCCACATTCTTCAGCTTTTTCAGTATTCGGGTCACAGGACAAGACTTGAGCTTAAAATAATTTTGAATTATCATACCGTTTCATAATGAAGAGTGCCAAAAGATCTAAGCCATTTCCTCCTCTCCTCCTCATTCTCGTTACTTTGGAATCTAACTCCATCTGAAATACTGGGCCTAAGCGTTTGAAACAATTGTTTCAATGAAAATGTACCGCTATATTCTCCGAAATTATTAGAATAACAGACATCATTATCATTATTTTTTAAACGACACTTTTCAATGATGAGCAAGAACAAAGTAGTATTTTGGTGTGAACCACGCAATGATAGGACATTAGCACATTAGATTTTAGCATGTCAAGTTTCAAGTGTAATTTTGGCTGTATGCCAGAATTTTGATTCTATGGAACATTAGATTTCTAGGCATTTTCAAAAGTCTTGTGGCCAAAGTATCGTGTGATCAAATGAATTCATAATTTAGGCAGGCTATGTCAGAAGAACGTACTCCGAGAAACTACTGAATTTGGCTGAACGTCGCTGCCAGGGCATTATTACTATTAGAACGTTCAATTGCATTTGACTCTGTAGTAGGCTATGGTCTGGTCACTAGCCATGTTTTCTGACCAGATTTTCAGGAACCACAGACTACTTGATGTTGAATTATATTGAACGCTCATTAATTTGACTTGCTCAAACCACTATGTAGGCTCAAACATACGTTTTGCACGTCACCGCCTGCCTAATGCTGGCGTTACATTGAGCAGCAAATGCTGCAGCTTTCTTTGCAGCAGAGTTCTGATTGGAACTGACGCCTGTTACTGCTGTCAGTGACCAACATTTGACCAATGAGAGCTCGGCAGCAAAAAAAGCTGCAGCATTTGATGCTCAATGTAAGGCCAGCATAAGGCCACCATAAGTTAGCAATTCATTTAATCACACTATACCTAGGTACATGTAACATTTGAATATAAGGAAATACATACCAATCAGCAGAGAGCTTATAAACAAAATGCAAAACAACTTCATTTTTTGAAACACTTGTTCAATATTCAGGTACCTACCTACGAGTACTTGCAAAAGGTTTAACAAGGATTTATATACCCCGCCCAGCTTATCATCACTTGTGAAAAATTCGTAAACTTCGGAAAGGTAGGTATTTCCTGCGTAGGTAATTATATTATTTACAGTTTTACACATATCCAGGTTTTTTGCAATGTTTCACTGATACCATATTCAAATGTCAAGCAAGTGATTAGTTAGCTTATCTTGGTCCTACCCAAGTTCTAATAAATCTCCTATGAGGTAAATCAAGAGGTAAATAAATTATTTTTTTTTTATTCGTTTATTTAACGTCGGCCTATTTCCGCAACGAGGCCTAACACCGACGCCGGTGAATGCTTTCCTCCACTATACCGGAAATTTTGCCGAACCCCTGTGTGTTCCAACACAGGGTAGGGACTTTTAACGACCACCAACATCGCATGGGGTCGGCACCATCGTTCGTATTTTACGTGCTATGCGACACACGGCGCGTCTTGCATTTAGCAAGCATTCCAACTAAACCAAGGAGCTGGTTTTCGAGGCCGAGAATCCGTCCCCGGCGGAGATCGAACCCGCGACCTCTGGAGTGGTAGTCGAACGCGCTAACTAACCACACCACAAGCTCCTCAGGTAAATAAATAACTACACTTTTACAAAAACAAGGCTTTGGAAAAAATTCGTTCGATCCGGGACTCCGGGCGCCTCGCATCGCTACGTGGCGGCAGACTCGTCCGAGGTCGAGTACGGACCAGAAAAGTCCCGAGGCGCCGTCAGGTATAAGCCAAAGAACAGAAGGCGACCTAAAGAGTAAAATATCGCAATTTATTGAATTATCTATTTCCTTGCTACCGTATTGAACTTTTGCCATAGGTCAATAATTTACACAATGTGGTTTGAAAAGAAACTTATAATGAAATAATTTACCAATGCATATAAACTCCAACAAATTACTAACTCTGTTGGACTGGAATTGCCTGGATAATTTACCAATGGAACTTTGACGACGACGAGTCCTAAAGAGACTGGAGTTTTACAAGATACGAACCTGGAATGTCCTTCCAACAAGTCCGTTTTCATTAAGCGTAAGGTTCAGTTAACCCCGATCTAACTCAAACAGTCAAAGCTGAACATGAATAATGGCAGTAATAATAATAATAATAATAATAATAATAAAAAATAGTACCTATTATTTAACCTTGATGTATTTGTTAAAAAAAATGAAAATTATTTCGTTTTAAATACTATGAGGTTGCGTTAGCTTAGTTGCTAAGATTCTGAACTTCTCAAACCGTAACATTATTTTAATAAGTAGGTACATTCGTGGTAGGTACCTAAATACATACCTACATATTTTTCAGTTTGATTGTTTTTATTCGACGAATAAAATTTTATAATAAAGGGTGTCTCAAAAGTAACGCCCCTATTTTCTTTCTCAATAACTTTTGAAATAAAATAAATATACTTAGTTGGTTTTATGAAAAGTATATATTGAACATTCAAAATTATGTGTGGAACAAAATATCGGCCCGGTGGCCACCACGCTCCCTCTGGCAGACCTCCGCGCGTCGCACTGCATTTTGCATAACGTCTTCACACAAACCAGGCTCTATATCAAGGATGGCAGCGCGTATGTTATCCTTGAGGTGTTCAAGGGTTTATTGAGGGTCATCGGTGTAAACTTTAGACTTGAGGTAACCCCAAAGAAACGAGTCCAATGGGGTTAAATCACATGATCTTGGGGGCCAGTCCACATGACCGCTTTTTGAAATCAAGCGATTGGGAAACATTGCTCTCAATAAAACCATCGTTTCACGAGAAGTATGGGGAGTAGCTCCATCCTGTTGAAACCACATATCCTCTAAGCCATTTTCAGCAATTTTCGGCGCCTAAAAGTTGTTAAGCATTTCTCTGTATCTTTCACCAGTGACCGTAACCGTTTGCTCTGCATCATTTTCAAAAAAGAATGGCCCAATCACGCCGCCAGCCCAAAAACCACACCAAACAGGTACCTTGAGTGGATGCATTGGTTGCTCGTGAATGACTCTTGGATTCTCCGTGCTCCATTGACGGCAATTTTGCCTGTTAACGTAACCACCAAGGTGAAAATGAGACTCATCGCTCATAATGATTTTTCTCCAAAAGTCATCATTTTCTTCGATCGCGTTTAGCAACCAATTGGCGTATTGCAGGCGACGTGGAGGGTCTGCTGGTTTAAGTTCTTGTGTCTGTTGGACCTTATAGGCTGTCAAATGAAGATCTTTTCGTAAAATTCTTTGGGTAGTAGCGCGTGATAGCTCTAATTGCTGGGAACGATGCCTAATCGAGGTCTTTGAGCTCTCGGTCACATTATTACGAAGGCGTAGAAGGGCCAACAATAATTTAACAAAGTTAAAGCAAATTGAGCTTGATCATTGCAATTTCAACCTAAACAATTGTAACTTCGAACTTACAATTGTAACTTCGAACTTACAATTGTAACTTCGAACTTACAATTGTAACTTCGAACTTACAATTGTAACTTTGAACCTACAATTGTAACTTCGAACCTACAATTGTAACTTCGAACCTACTGTAACGCAGCTCCGGGAAAACGGCAGCAAGCAGTTGGCGTTGGCCGTTGGCGTTGGCCAAAGTTATGGGAAGCCATTTTTGAGGTTAATTTTCAGTTTTAACTGATGAGTGTCATACATTTTATCCTGCCTACCATATAGCCATAATTATTGATAATTTTAGTTATTACTAGTTTTCACTATGGTTTTCAAGTGTTCCATAATGCATTGCAAGTATTGCAACAGCGCATCAATGACGAATGTGAAACTAGACAATTGACACTGACAGTAGATAATATACACCGATGCCCGTCAGACTTGCCAACCTCAATTTTGAATATAGTTATATTGCGTGCGCACTGGGTCCAAAAGTTTCCGACGGGATAGGTCGAGGGGTCAACCACCATCGACAGTCCGTGTACAAATTTCTGACAGTCATGACTGTCAGTCACCACAGTCTCCACAGTCTTGCCCACAGTCACCACAGTCAAGCTGACAGTCCTGACAGTCCCGACAGTCATGATCACAGTCCCGACAGTCATGCTCACAGTCCCCACAGTCAAGCTGACAGTCACCACAGTCTTACTCACAGTCTCTACAGTCTTGCCGACAGTCTCTACAGTCTTAACAGTCTTTCCCACAGTCTCCACAGTCAAGCTGGCAATCACGAGGAGCTGGTTGGCTCACGCATGCGCGGCACCCAGCACCCAGCTGGTATGCAGCTTTTCTGAGATTATTCGTCCATAATTGTGTCTGTTGATATTTCGATAGCAATATGAGTACCTAACTACCTACCTACCCACCTACCACCTACCTACTTTTATTCAGTCGAAAAAATATAATAAAACAGGGGCTATGTTTGGCCCTTTCCTAGCAACTACACAACATGTAAACCTGTTCCCCGTTTAAAGAATAATAGGGCCCCTGTTTTGTTATATTTTTTCGACTGAATAAAAGTAGGTAGGTGGTAGGTGGGTAGGTAGGTAGTTAGGTACTCATATTGCTATCGAAATATCAACAGACACAATTATGGACGAATAATCTCAGAAAAGCTGCATACCAGCTGGGTGCTGGGTGCCGCGCATGCGCGAGCCAACCAGCTCCTCGTGATTGCCAGCTTGACTGTGGAGACTGTGGGAAAGACTGTTAAGACTGTAGAGACTGTCGGCAAGACTGTAGAGACTGTGAGTAAGACTGTGGTGACTGTCAGCTTGACTGTGGGGACTGTGAGCATGACTGTCGGGACTGTGATCATGACTGTCGGGACTGTCAGGACTGTCAGCTTGACTGTGGTGACTGTGGAGACTGTGGTGACTGACAGTCATGACTGTCAGAAATTTGTACACGGACTGTCGATGGTGGTTGACCCCTCGACCTATCCCGTCGGAAACTTTTGGACCCAGTGCGCACGCAATATAACTATATTCAAAATTGAGGTTGGCAAGTCTGACGGGCATCGGTGTATATTATCTACTGTCAGTGTCAATTGTCTAGTTTCACATTCGTCATTGCGCTGTTGCAATGCATTATGGAACACTTGAAAACGATAGTGAAAACTAGTAATAACTAAAATTATCAATAATTATGGCTATATGGTAGGCAGGATAAAATGTATGACACTCATCAGTTAAAACTGAAAATTAACCTCAAAAATGGCTTCCCATAACTTTGGCCAACGCCAACGGCCAACGCCAACTGCCTGCTGCCGTTTTCCCGGAGCTGCGTTACAATTGTAGGTTCGAAGTTACAATTGTAGGTTCGAAGTTACAATTGTAGGTTCAAAGTTACAATTGTAAGTTCGAAGTTACAATTGTAATTTCGAAGTTACAATTATAGGTTCGAAGTTACAATGTAAGTTCGAAGTTACAATGTAAGTTCGAAGTTACAATTGTAAGTTCGAAGTTACAATTGTAAGTTCGAAGTTACAATTGTAAGTTCGAAGTTACAATGTAAGTTCGAAGTTACAATTGTAAGTTCGAAGTTACAATTGTAAGTTCGAAGTTACAATTGTTTAGGTTGAAATTGCAATGATCAAGCTCAATTTGCTTTAACTTTGTTAAATTATTGTTGGCCCTTCTACGCCTTCGTACATTATCGCTTGTTCTTGCAACATTTTCTGCCGATCTTCCGCTACGAGAGCGCCCTGATCTTGGTTTATCTCCCACCAAACCATTTTCTTCAAATTTTCGTACTAAACTTCGGATGGTTTTCATATCAGGCACTGCGTTTGGACCAAGCGTTGCACGCAGTTTCCTGCGAGTCGCCGCAATTGATCGTTGACTTTGGAAATAAATTTTCAATATATTGGTTCGTTGTGGCACTGTGTACCGCTGCATGATAAATTTGTTAACTGTCGACTTGACTTAAGTGAAGTCTTGATTTTGAGAACAAAAAATTGGAGAAATGGTGGGCAAATAAAATAGGGGCGTTACTTTTGAGACACCTTTATGTATTATGTAATAAGTGAAGTATTACGTTGGACATAAGGACTGATTAATACATTTTCCTTTTGAATGTTCTCTTATAAATGGTCCTTTGCAGAAACATCCTCTAACACATTGTTTCGTGCAGGCTTGGGGTTGAGGGTCTTGACAGGTGGGTTCACAAGCTGTGCCACATTCTTCAGCTTTTTCAGTATTCGGGTCACAGGACAAGACTTGAGCTTGAAATAATCTTGAATTATCATCGTTTCATAATGACGAGTGCCAAAAGATCTAAGCCATCTCTCCTTCTCTAGATGAGGCATATGAATGATTAATGATAATGTACCTAAATGATCCTCATCCTCGTAAATGCTGCTCAAGAAAGCTTGTGAATCAACGTTGGGCCGATATTAGTTTTGGGATATTGCTAGTGAAAGTATTGGGCCAATATTGGCGGGCTATCGAAATAACAATTACTACGTTTCCATGGAGAATTGAAATCGATTTGAAAACGGTATCGGGATTGAATACGGAAGTGTTCACATGAGTGGTTCGAACTCGGTATTCAAATCGATTTGAATTCTGTTTACATATCTGTCATGTAAGTCTAACCCTAACCTAAAACTATCCCAACCTAAACGTATCAAAGAAAGTGCAAGTACTCGGCAAACTGCAAGTGTGCAGAAGGCAGAAGTGCAGACAACAGGTGCAAATATGAATGCGACCCTCGATGCGACCAGAACAGCGGTTTTACTCATTGCTATGTGTCAGTTTCTGTTTGTTGATGTTTCGATCCAATCCGATTGGGTTTCCATGAGTAATTTCGATCCGATCCCGATACGATCCCAGAATTTGCCGAATCGACCTTGAAACTCAAATCGATTTGGATACAGTTCTGCAAGTGTTTACATGCAGTTTTCAATCCCGATACCGTTTTCAAATCGATTTCAATTCTCCATGGAAACGTAGTAAATGAAACTGGATCAATATACAGGTTTCCTAAATTGAGCGTCTCTTTCTGGCCCGTGACGTCACGTTCGATTGCACCGTAAATCGTCGCAGTCATAGTGTGCCAACATTGCCCCGATTCCGTAAGCCGAACGTATGTTTTGATCATTTGATGGTGTTATTATTGGTATTTATACAGTTTTTACAAGTAGTTATGCTAAATAAATTTTGTGTGCCACTATGCAAGTCCACAAGTTATACAGTGATGGCCATAATACCTACACCATTGAAAGTATTAAAACTAGGACTTGGAACACGCACTTACCTGTGCTTTCTGGGCACGTCCATATATCGTTGATATATCCATCACAAAAATAGTTGTATCCGCGCATCAAATGCCTCTCTGGCAAATTCTTCTATGCGAAATATTCATTTGAAATATTCATTAAGAAGTTCGTTATATTTTTAGCGACTTTCCCAGCACGGTTGGCTTTAGAATTCAAAAAATAAAACGCACTTTCAACACGGCGGAGCAATGTAAATACAAATGGCGCGATCACTCATGGCACACTGTGCCCAGAACGTGCCGAAAACAGCTGCGCGGAATCGCGGGTTCTCCATCTCTCTTTTGAGGAAACCTGTATTGGGCCAATACAAAACCAAACTCCCACCAACATCACGTGCTACTTGGGTAAGGTTCAGTATCAGTATTTAATAATAAATGGACTTTATAGTAACTTTCATTATAGTGGTATACCCAACGCTTGCGCCAAATTTTGGCGTCAAATACTAAATTTGCGAACAAATGCTACAAAATCGCAAGAAAAACCGCCACAAAGTTGAAAAATACGCGCCGCAGCGAACAGGGTAATAGGCTAGAGGTTAATACACACTAGTGATTGCTTATTTTTCATCAAAAAGTCCGCATTGTTCATTAAATTATAAATAACTGCGTTTTACATTGATCGGATGTGCGTACGCAACCCATAATGCAACCCCCACCAACTCTATTTTCAATAAATTGAAAAAATTCTTCCATCCTTCTTCCAATGGTGTTGACGTTATAGGTACTTTTTATTTTGCTTGTAGTTACACCATAAATAATTATTGATACTTCTTTGGCCAACCGGTTTCGCTGTTAAGCATCGTCAGGGTTGAGAAGTGACATTTTGTTATTTATAATTATAAACCCTGACGATGCTTAACAGCGAAACCGGTTGGCCAAAGAAGTATCAATAATTATTTATGTTGTAACTACAAGCAAAATAAAAAGTAACTCTATTTTCAGTTTGACAAGCAACGGCCGTGACTTTCCGCTGCTGTCTGCTGTCAACGTCAACTATTTATTCGCCATTTTGAAGTTCGCTCCGAGTGTCGTACGTTTGTGAACAAGTGGGCCGCTATTCTTGAATCGTGTGAGAAAAGTCCCTGGGAGTAAAATACATTCCGCAGTACACTGATGTAGCGAGTGTTGCCTAAAATCGTGGTTTTTAGGCAACTTTCGCTAGTCAAACTGAAAATAGAATTGTTGGGGGTTGCATTATGGGTTGCGTACGCACATCTGATCAATGTAAAACGCAGTTATTTATAATTTAATGAACAATGCAGACTTTTTGATAAAAAATGAGTAATCACTAGTGTGTATTAACCTCTAGCCTATTACCCTGTTCGCTGCGGCGCGTATTTTTCAACTCTATGGCGGTTTTTCACGCCATTTTCTAGCATTTGTTCGCAAATTTTGTATTTGACGCCATTACTTCATAAGACGAGTATGCGCGCTGATGGCGCGCTGGATAATGAAAGGTACTATTCAATACAATACAATTTCAGTGTAGAGTTCAACTTTCGTGATGAACACGGGATATTTCTAGACTCTTTCATGCGTCGCAGTGTACAAGTGCGGAGCGTTCTACTGTATTCCAGAGCATATACGTGATGACCTGGTAACTTGGCACATTTCTCAACACAATTTCGAATTTTGGGGGGATCACTAGCACTCGCTTCCATTTCAAAATCCTCTTGATTACATTTCCAAGTGCCAGTGACAATTTCTTCACTGTGGCTGTGTAGTCATCTCAGGAAATTACTGGAAAGCGATGTTCCGGAGTATGGAAAAACTTCAGAACTTTTTTCAACTTTTGACGTACTTATGTCAAATAAGCATCAATTTCGCGCCACAGCCATCGTGACCACCGTGCGTTCCGGGCGCCAGGCGGGTTTATGTTGGTTCACAGATCTCACACCAGGGTGCGTAGTCCTTATTTTCTATCGCCTATCAAGACACATCTGTTTCATTTTGGCGGAGGCGTCGGCTCTAGAACACGGCAGAATTGTACGCGAAATGTTTGGATTTTTCGGGAGTCGTCGCGAATACGTATGCCAGGTCACTATGGAAACTGTTGGAGAACGCATGGAACATTCGAGATGAATTAGTCGGACCTATATAACAAATCAATCGTCGGCTCACAAGCTGTTATGAATTGGAAGCGATCGAGTGCGAAACAAGCGAAGTAGTAACCTGCGATATCCCTAGTAAATAATTGTTGGCGTGTATTTATTGTAGTACGCGGTAGTAAATAGTGTTAAACAGACAACAAACACGCGAATATAAATAAATATTGCGCCTCTTAGGGCCATATAGCGGGCACCTCGCATTTTTTATGAAACAAAGCTCTCCGACTACCACAACATCAGACGATCGAACCGAACAACTGCACAGACACGTGTTTCGCCCCTACTGGGGGCTCATCAGTGCGCAGGCGTGATCAGCTCAACCATCCGATGCCGTGGCAGTCAGAGAACTCATGGTAATACAATGGTAATAATTACCATGAGTTCTCTGACTGCCACGGCATCGGATGGTTGAGCTGATCACGCCTGCGCACTGATGAGCCCCCAGTAGGGGCGAAACACGTGTCTGTGCAGTTGTTCGGTTCGATCGTCTGATGTTGTGGTAGTCGGAGAGCTTTGTTTCATAAATAGTGTTAGTTTTAAAACGATGGTCTCAATTATAATCGAACCCGTACGCGAAATACGTAACAAAACGTTAGTTCAACTCTATCTGAAATACTGGGCCTAAGCGTTTCAAACAAATGTTTCAACGAAAATGTGCCGCTACATTTTTCGACTTGATTATAATAACAGAGAGATCATTCATTATTTTTTAATTACACTTTTCAACGATGAGCATGAACAAAGTAATATTTTGGTGTTAACTACGTAATGATAGGATATTAGCACCTTGGATTTTAGCATGTCAAGTTTCAAGTGGCCAAAACTGGGCCACCTGTCCTACCTACGTTGTAATTTTTCGACTGTATGGCAGAATTTTGATTTTGTGGCACTTATTAGATCTTTTGGCATTTTCAAAACTCTTGTAGCCAAAGTATAGAGTGATCAAATAAATTCATAATTTAGGCAGGCTGTGCCAGAAGAAGCCATAGCCATTTGACGCCATAAGCTGCTTTCTTTCGGTCAGGATCACGGATCATGATTCGGAAATCTGCTGACTGGATTGGTTGGATTGGTTGCATGTGACACAGCCAACCAACCCCATGAGTGGATTTCCAGATCTTGATCCGTGATCCTGACCGAAAGAAAGCGGCTATTCTAAGCTTGATCTGTTCTCTGACCAGATTTTCAGGGATCACAGGCTACTTGATATTAGATTATATTGAACTCTCGTTAATTTGACTTGCTCAAACATATGTTTTACACGTCACCGCCTGCCCAAGTTAGCACTTCATTTGATCACACGATACCTATATAGGTGCATGTAGCGTTTGAATTTAAGGAAATACATACCAACCAGCAGGCAGCTTATAAACAAAATGCAAAACAACTTCATTTTTTTGCAACACTTGTTCAATATCTAGGTACCTATCTACTTACAAGTACTTTTGCACGGGGTTTCGGCAAGGGTTTATATACCCCAGCTTATCATTTGTGAAAAATTGGTAAACTTCAGAAACTTAGGTATTTCTGTACGTAGGTAATTATATTGTTTACAGTTTTACACATTCCATCCATGTTTTTGCAATATTTCACTGATACCATAGGTATTCAAATGTCAAGCAAGTAACTTGTTAGCTTATCTTTGTCCTATCCATGTTCTAAATGCCATAAGAGGTAAATGAATTACTAAACTTTTACAAAAACAAGGCTTTGGAAAAAATAAAATTGTTATATTGATTGGTGCATAGTAATCTCTTGAAACAAAGATTCTTAAAATTACAATTAAATTGAAAAATATAATTAATTAGATATTATTCTTACTGTAAATAAAAAAAGTCAATTAATATATTTTCTCTTAAAACAAAGTGCAGTGACTAGATGTTCGCATGGTTGGGTATCATTAGGAGTTGGATTCGTTATCACTCAACTTGTCTGTTTCTTTCTGCAAGTTTATCAGCTCTTTTCGCAAGTCTCTGGCACTACTCTTGAGCTTCTTGTCTTTTTCTATGATATCTTGTATGCGGCTCAAAGCCTTCTTCGTCTCACCTTGATCCACCACCCATCTGAGAAACAGCGTGGACCATAAAACTAGACTTACTGGAGCAACGCTGGGCCAAATAGCCGACTTGTTGGGCTCATACAAAGGATTCAGCAAGGACGACAGGACGTCTTGTTTGTTGAGATACGACCAAAGGCTCGTGGTCCTTTTTGATGTTTTGAGAGCTTCTCTTTCACCTTCATTGTTGCCCAAGAATGTACCTAAAGATAGAAAATGTAACAATTTCATTCAGTTATCCAGATTCTGAACTCACCAAACTGACTGTAGTAGGAGTGTTCAAAGAGCAGAGTGAGTATTTGGGTGGTGTACTCGAAACTGCAAGGAAACTGGTAGTGGATTTGTTGAACGCAGTCCAAAAACAGAAGGAATGTGGGTTGTTGGAATTTCGATTTTGAATTAGAATAGCAACTTTTAGCGTTCCGAATTTGAAAGGGATGTCCCGCTTGGAGCCACTCTCGTTCTACCAATGCTTGAAGCCCTGCAAGTTAGATAAGGAATAGCGAAATCACATTAGAAGACCATTTGGGTCACGTACATCTACATAAGGCAACAAAGGATTTCCCATAGGCAAAATATTTTGATTGTGCGTCAAGTATTATTAGCATGTGAGATTTTGTTTCTGGGTTTTCAAAACTGATCTATCCGCAATCGCACTTTAGAAATTCATATTTGACAGATCCCACTGGATATGACTGGCATATATATCGGGAATGGAGAACCTCCTAAACTGTTCTCTAAGTGATTTATGATATTTATTTATTTATTGTAGAACTATAACCGTAACTAAAAATAGTTCGAAAAATTCAACGAGGAAGTGACATCAGTGCAAAGAGTTCCCATCACACTGATGGCATTTCCCCGTTGAATCGCGAGTGATAGTCTTTCTCTAAACCAGGAGCCCTCTTTGTGATTTCCGGTGGCTTCTACCAACTTGAGGCTGATGTCTCGAATAAACGCTCGCGCACTTGGACCAAAAGAGCCGAAAGTCTCGATGGCGATTGGGATAAATAAATACTCGTTTGACAGGACGCTGTATTTAGTCCTTTTTTTGGCCTCAGCCTTTTCAGCCGCCGCGCCTGGGCATATGGCAGTGCTGGATAAGTATGATGGAGCCACCGTGTCGACTATTGTCAAGTCCCAGACAAGACATTTCCCATGACTATATGGAATTAAGGACATTCCATCGGGACGTTTGCCATCAGTGCGAGCCATCAGACCAGGTGGTTCAAGGACAGGATGAAGACCAATCGTTGTTAAAGCTCGCTTGATAATATTGTTGGCTTCCTGGTGCCTGGTACTGCGCCCTTTGCTAAATTTACAAGAAAGTCCATGAGTTCCTGTCGCGTCGACGAGAGACCCGCATCGACAAATGTGTGGTTCCACCGTTTTACACCCAAGTCTTAGACCTGACGCAATGCGGATAATATGTCTTTCCAACAGTGTTCCTATATTGGACGATGGTAAGGCATGCAACCAGGAGCTGGATTCTTTCTGTGATACTGCTAACAAACGGGCTTGGTCCCTCACGTCAATGGCGGTTTCAAAAAGATGGGTTTTGGCCACATTGATGATGGGATCGTCCCAGTCGCGTTGTTTTGCAGACGTTGGTAAGGTGGAGCTAGTGACCTGTTGCCAGATCATTATGGCTTCTGCTCTTCCGTGTAAAATAGTTTGTAAAAAGTTGGATGATAAAATATGAAAAAGGTCTTCACAAAATGTTGTAGAAGAAATAAAACTTGGTAAAGCCACGTCGACAGCAGATCTGATGCCAAAACCTCCAGAATTCACAGGCAGAGAAGCTTGCATCCATTCGTTATTAGATAATTTTATGTTTAGAATCTCACTGACTGCGTGGCGTTGTAAGTCGTCAAATTTTGAAAGAAAACTGTGTTTGTATAGAGGTGAAGTTCGTAAAAGATATTGTAGGCGTGGGAGGGCAATGCAGTTTCTCAAAAGGAAGAAAGCTTGGTGGGGTTCAAATAAGTGGTCTTGATGCGACATGATCTTGAAACACTCAACGAAGCCCAAAAAGAATTTTTTTCGCTGAGACGCCAAAATTTTGGAATGATGATTTTATAGTAGGGACACAGACTAGTAGGGGAGACAAGCAAATAAACTCGATAATATATGTATGTATGTAATATATGCCATAATATGTATGTCCAACTTCCTCACTTTAGATGTTAATCGCGGTCAAAGTTGCACGTCGGTCTAGTAAAATGCAAAAACTCTTCGGGTGATATTTCTATTTGAATGATGCGAGAAGAACAAGAGATATTCGAAAATTGTGGGGGACGTACTTCAAGAGAATTGAATATTTCACTAGAAAATCCTCGAGGTCAATTACTCAATTTTCTAGTTTAGTCGTGAACCACGTTCAAAGCTGTGCAATCATTCAGTTAATAAAGTGATGGAGTGGTTCTTTTGGAAAACTTAACAAAGCTTCTAGATCTGATGCAAAAATCTCGGAAAAAATATGACAACGTACGACGATGAAAAACTGAAATTACATTTCAGATCATTGCGGGAAACTTAAGGGAAGCAATAAAAAAAATGGGAAATTTTCGCTACAAGCTTTCCCAATGAATCCTGAAATTAACATAAACTTTTGTAACAAAAAACCTGTGGAGTGATTGAATGATCTATCAAAAAGTCCATCCTCATCATCTTTGGTTTAGCCGCAAAGCGCTGTCAAAGTTGGGCGACAATCAACCATCGGAACGTTGCGTCTTGTCGTGCCCTATTCGCGGCACTTTACACGAGACATTTCAATTTTTCATTCTCTACATTACCATATTTTTTCATTGAGTCCCTAATTAGTTCCAAGTAGTGAAATGTCCATCTTACTGGACTAGTAGAGGTGTTTAATGATCACTAGGCCAGATGCTTGATGTTCACTGAAACTGGAAGTTTAATAAGAAACAAACCTCGGACGGTTCTACAATCTGGATTAAGGATGACTTGAGCCACTGACGTCACTAAAAGGGTGGAATCCAGCCCGCTGGAACCATGGACGAGGACAGAGGCGCCATCTTGATCCAAGCATTGAGCTACAAGGCAAGAAGCATTCAAAGCATTCTGTACGTGAGTCAACCAGTTGCTGCTTTCTAGTCTGGACATCCATTTGTCGGATGAACAGTTCATATCATTGCATGCTAAAAATGAAAAATTGTCACAAAGAAAAAACAACAGATTCTTCAATTCAAACCTTCAACTAACTTAGTGAGACTTTCCAATAGAGATCCATCACACTTTGAGATCTTATCCAGAGGTTTGTGCACCCTCTTCCACTGGTTATAATGTGCCTCAGGCTCAGTACCCCCGCCTTTGCCTTTGCATTGGCTGGTGTACCCAGTGCTTCTTGTGTCAATTATGTAACCTTTTTTGCCTGCTCCCAAAACAAAATTCAGTAACTTTTCATCTGCCCTGCTACGTCTATTGCTGTTATTAAGCATAGGTTGGCTACTCCTCAACAAAATCGCTCCATTATCGTGTCGGTAGCTCAGAATAGGGAATCTGCCGCCATCACGGAACATAGCCGAGGCCACTATAACATCATCATCGATACATTTAGGTACAATAACCGTTGAGCTGTAACTGGGACATATGTTGTAGTTCTTGTTTACGTGAGAGATTCTCCATTCATCTGAAGCTATCAGCTTTGCAAATTCAGTTTCTAGTCTGAACAAAGTATGTCCATCTTCGAGAATTTTGAACATGGGCCTGTAGAAGAAAGGGTATAAGCTTTCAGATCGTTCTAGATTCGAGAGGCGTTCGATCGAAGCGTATACATTGAGGAGCTCTTCTGTACTTGAGATATCCAACTGGATGATAGAGAAATCCTTACATTTGAGGATTATTGACCCGCCGTTTTGGTAATGGGGATTGTTGCTCAACAGCCGTTTCTCAACCAGGTCTATGCAGTGATGCAGAAGCTACAAAGTTCAAAGTGGCAGATACAGATGAAAGTAAAATTGCGGAATTGAGAAAAACAGAGAAACTGCGTTACCCAAAGTTCTTGGACGCCTTCTTTTCGTGAGCTTAGAATCAAGTGGTGTCCAGTGACGCATAAAGTTCCGTCAATGGGGTCGTGAAAGGGGCCATGCAGAATGACGCCATCAAGTTTTGGTGTTTGAATGAGCTCGGCGAATTCCATCGCACCTAAAACAAGGGGGCGTGTGCTTTAGAGATACATGAGCAATTAACGCGCACTAAATTTGAAGCTGTTATCAATAAATTGTTATCATCCGTGGCTACTCTTTTTCTTAGGTTAAGTTTGGGACTTGGGTGGGAGCCCGGGAGTTTGGGAGCGGGAGCACAATGAAAGAAATATAAATGGCTACCGTCTGTTTAGGCAAAGATTGGCGTTTTGATTTATCGGCTGGACTCAGCCCATTGTCAGAGAAATGCTGAATGATTGTCTTATCCTCGATATTTTAGCTTTTTGACGTAGCTTTCGATTTCCAATTTCCACTTTTCATTTTTCAAATGGCAGTGCAGTGACAGTGACAGTACTGACGAGTGACAGCTGATTGCAGTGACAGCACAGACGTTTGATTTCTAAATTCTAATGAACATCGAAAAAAATGTTTAATCCATGATATTTTCCAAAACTCTTTGCAACTTACCTTCTTGACTGAATGTTTTGCCCAATCAATGATTTGAAATATTGGAATCAATGACAAAATAAAAGAGAAATTTAAAATTCTAGTGTCTTATTGCCATAACGTTGGCACTAGTCCTTGGTAGGCACGCTTGACGTAGGCCGATATTGCAGATTCCTGCTCGACCCACATTTGACGCCGTTCGTTGGCCATTTTGTGTGTCCACTATGGATTTGTGAAGCAAATACACTGTGAAATTGCGAAATGTGTTGGTGCACGCTTTGAATTTCAACAGTTTAAAGCACGGAGTGATACTTACAACGTGTTGTGAAGTGCAAAACATGTAAATAACTCGCCTGTGGGTTGTTGAAAGTGAAACTCGCAGTACCGGCGTCCATGCAGTTTGATGGTCACACAAATCGCATTTTCTACCCCCTGAACTAGTGCTAATCCAGTTACGAGCGACCGTACAAACCTGAGCTCCATGATGATGTACACGGTAAGTCGATCCTCTGCGAATCCCCATGCAATTTCTATAAATAAAAGGCGTCAGCTGTCAAAAAAAGAATTTGGCCATTTTTCTTGAGGGGAATTCCTTGGATAATGAATTTCGCATCCTAGGGCACTACCACGGAACAGGACAATCGCTTCAGCGACAAGGAGAAGAAACTGCTCAAGCAGATGAAATTCAGCGACTGCTTGAGCCAAAGGGTAAGTAAAGCTGAAAATCAGGGGCGGCTCAGGTGTGATAACTTGAATTTTGTAGGTTGACATGTCCAAGATTAAGCTAGATGTGATCAAGCCTTGGATACAGGACAAATTGACGGAAATCTTGAAGATTGATGACGACGTTGTTGTGGATTTTGTTTACAATCAACTGGATGAGAAGGTAAGTTCAACACTTGTGAATACACACCTGAGATTGTTTTAAAATAATAATAATAATAATAACAACTATGATCAAATTTCAGTTTCCCGATCCAAAGAAAATTCAGATAAATCTTACTGGATTCTTACATGGTAAAAATGCAAGAGAGTTCATGGCAGAGCTGTGGGCTTTGCTGATTTCAGCACAGGAAAATCCATCTGGGATTCCAGATTCACTGATTGATTTAAAACGAGAGGAGATATTAAAGAAAAAGGTATGTCAAATGATTTATTTATTTATTGGATTATAGTCGGTTGTAATTCTTAGTGAAAATGCTCTTTTTTTTAACCAAGTACTCAATCTAATCAATCATCTCTTGGTATTCTATCTTAAAAAAAATCACTTGTGCTACTTAGTACCTGTATACAAGACACCATGGAAAATATCCCACAGGGTAATATTTGTTCCAGTGAAGAATTAACATAAAAAGGAACTGTAGTCGAAAACTTTCTAGAAAAGGGGGCGTGGCTTAGTAAAATTCTTGTAAACAGTGGAAAACTTTCTAGAAGAGGCGTAGCCTTGTGTAAATTAGGGTAGCTGAGTAGTTCATTTTTATATGTTCAAAGAGATGCCAGAGGTTTTTAAACTTTGGCATTGGAGTTTTTTTAGGGCTTTTGCAATGTCTCAATTGAATAGTCATTAATTTCCCTATGTGCACTCCATATTCATACAGGGTGTTTGGCAATCACGGTTACAAACTTGTAGGGGAGATACTCATCACAAATGGACCAGGAAAAAATATAACTTCGATGTCCTAAAATGCTTCGTTAAAAAGTGACAGGGTGTTCAAGTTGAATTTTTGAAATCGATTATTTGACATAACTTTTGAAGTTTTGAACCATTAAACCGATTTTATTCAAATTTGAACCAAAGTTTACTGAAATAGGCCTCTATCGAACAATAGTAACGTGTTCAAAAAAAAAATATACAGGGGCGTGGATAATGCGGGGTGTTCTCATTTCGCCCCTATTCCCCCCCCCCTAGTTATTTTTCCAATATATGTATTCTAATTTCTGAATTCTACGTTTAATTTAGCAAAAAAAAGTTGCTGTTGCAAAATTTTGATTAGAAGCTTCGTTTGCGAGATACAGTGGTGTCGCGATAGTCCGTACCTGTGTTAGCCTGGATGTTCCCTTAGTCCAAATTGGATTCAGCTTCCTATTATGTACGTTTTAATCCGGATTTCCCTCGATTCGGTAGTCCGGATTCAAAGAATCACAAAACAATTGAGGCGTTCTTTGCAAAAAACCCACTTGTCACTTTGTGGTAGAAATTAATTTCGAATCTTTGGGACCTTGCTAGACCCAATTCACTGAATAAATCCCTGCGAAAGCAGCGTGGAAAAATTTTAGGTGTATTTGATATTACGTCACCTTTGCAGAAACACCACAAATCATATTGAGGTGTCCAGAAGTTCCTAATGAAATACATGAAGCAGAATTTTTTTGAAATTGACAAGTGGGGTTTTTGCAAAAAACGCCTCAATTGCGCTCAGTCGTGTTTTTTTTTTTTAATTGGCTTTTTTGGAATCTTATAACCGATTTCTTTTGCTGGGGGTTATTGGCAACGTAATTTTAGTTGCACTGGGCAAGTAGTGAGGCAGACGTGTGCATAATGGCTCCTCATAAAGGAACTCATCATAAAACTCTGTAAGTCTCAAGGAGTGTCAACCATTATTGATGAGTTGAAGAAAGGAATCACTGGAAAAGCGTTAGCTTTTAAGCACAATGTAGGAACTTCAACAATACTTGAAAAACCTTCACTGGTTTTAATTGTTTCTCAGCAAAAGATGGTTGTTCATCAACTTGAGCACCTAGAAAACTTATTTCAGTTGAAGATCATCAGTTCTTGATTTCTAATTTTTAGGCCTTTGAAAGTGGCGATTTCGATATGTTTTTCTAAGTTTAAAACCCAAATATCTCGAAAACGAAGCCTCTAATCAAAATTTTGCTAGGGCAACTTTTTTTTCTAAATCGAACGTAGAATCCCAGAGTTGAAATAATTTGAAAAAAATAACTGGGGGGGGGGGTAAAAAACGGGGTAAAAATGGGAAACCCCTCTATTATCTACGCCCCTGATTTTTTTTTTTGGAACACGTTGCTATTGTTTGATAGAGACCTATTTCAGTAAACTTTGGTTCAAATTTGAACAAAATCGGTTGAATGGTTCAAAATGAAAAGTTATGTCAAAAAATCGATTTTAAAAATTCAACTTGAACACCACGTAACTTTTTAATGGAGCATTTCAGTACATCGAAGTTATATTTTTTCCTGGTCCATTTGCGATAGGGAATCTCGCCTAGAAGTTTGTAGAAACACCCTGTATATTGTCTCTTTACTTATAATTTTAAATTTCATTTTCATCAGACCCAATTCAGATTTCAGAGACACCACTCCACTCACACTTCCACTGATTTTTAACTTGATTCACAATAACAGTGAGATTCCCAACTGAAACTGTTGTGCTCAAATAAGTCTAAGGGGATTTTGAGTATGGTGTCTCAGTTGATCAAGATAAGTACTACTTAATTTTTCTCACCCACAAGCTCACCTCACAAACCAGGATAATTATGTGGTCTCCCCTGGCTTATTGTTGTAAACAGCGAAAAATGTTGAACGTGAAAGTACCAAAGATGGCCAAGGGATTCAATCAGACAATCAGGTGTTGGTACAAGCTCTTGGTGTCTAGTGAAGTTGAAATAGAAATCAACTTGAGCTTGAAATTCCTCAAGAACCTCGAGACCCAGACAAACTTTGATAACCCCATAATAGCCCATAAGATCGTCATGTCCCACAAAGTCTTGAGTTTCATATCTTTGGTCTTCACTCCGAATAAGTTTCGAACGTGAGGTTGTGTCAAAAATTTTCATGAAATTGACCACAATTGCACCATAAATTTTGATCATGAATTAGTTAATTGAGGAATTTCTTTGATGAAATTTAGGTCAACGTCGGTTGATTAACCACCGAAAATGCATTCAAGCTGTTGTCAACCAAACATTGTCCCATAATCTTCCATAAAACTGTGTTTTTCATTGGTCACTGCCCTAAAATTCACCAAAGAAAATCGTCAATCAGCTATTCCATGATTACATTTTTTGGTACAACCGAGAGTAATTTTTGCACTGACGAAAAATGTTTGAATAAAAAAAACTTCAACTTTGCAACCCTTTTTCCCTATTGATGACCGGTTACTTCATAGAATCAGTGTGCCAAATTAAACTTGAGAATATAAGCTGTAGGATGCCGCCACGCTCTTTTTGGTTGGTATGTTGAATGCGTCGGTAGTACGGTTTGAGTGGATATGTTAGGTACGATAACGTAAGTTATATTGAAAATAAAATCCTATACCTGTACATCTGAAACTTCCTTTTGAAAATCTTTTTTCACGCCGGGTGCAACCAAAGATTATCTCAGTCAGTTTTATTACCTAAGGCTAGTATTTGCGAGAATTTTTCGAAAATATTTCAACCTGATGCCAGTTTGAACTTCCTCATTGAAAACAGATATCTCAGTTGCACAAATCAAATAAATACATTTCTCATGGTTGGTTTGTCAAGCTTTGACCAGCCATGTAAACTTCCATGTAATGACTAATAATTAGTCTGCCTGCGATTAGGTTATTTCATTATTCTCAAGTCATTTTATTGGTGGAACTGGGTATTTGTGTGATTATGCGGTAATCCACCATAAATGTCGATACCTACGTATTTAGAAGTTAGAACTTGAAAGTTTTATTTTCGGCCGAGTTTTCGGCAAACTGTAGAAAAACTATAACTCACTTGAATAATGAAGTCGACTTAATAATTGAATGAATCAATAAAAGGGAGTCGACCAACTATAGTACGTCCAGTATCATTGTGATTTAAGTGACATTGGGCAAATTTTCTAGTTTGGCATTGTAGGCTTGCCGTTACCGCCTTCATATCTGGTGTGAAACTGGTTTGTTCAAATTCAGGTTATTTGCCTGTCAAGCTGACATCAACACAACATGTTAAAATCTTTGAAAGCTAGTTTCTAGGTGGTACTACGTCCTGTTTGCTGGAAAACTGGCTGCAAGGGGTGGCCCTTTTACCTATTATTAATCTTAATTAATTTAATAGTTATAGGTTGACCAAGCTCTGACGGTGTATTCGAATATACAGACTTTCAAACTCAAACAATTGAGTCTTGACGTTGCCAAACACTAGTGCGACCAGCTGCAAAGTTAGTGATTTTCTATACTTCAATTTCAAAACTTGACAGAATCTCTCAGGTCACTCGAGTCTACTATGGGGACCGTGTATGACCTCCAGCTGTCTATGCGTAGGACACACAGAGCCCTTTTTTCATTCGTTTATTTAACGTCGACGCCGGTGAATGCTTTTCTCCACTATCCCGGAAATTTTGCCGAACCTCTATATGTTCCAACACAGGGTAGGGATTTTTAACGACCACCAACATCGCATGGGATCGGCACCATCGTTGGTATTTTACGTGCTATGCGACACACGCGTCTTGCATTCAGCAAGCATTCTAACTAAACCAAGAAGCTTGTTTTCGAGGCGAAAATCCGTCCCCGGCGGGGATCGAACCCGCGACCTCTGGAGTGGTAGTCGTCCGCGCTGACCATCACGCCGCAAGCTCCTCCACAGAGCCCATGGTGGTGAAAACAAGAAACCCTTGCTGGACTGGTAGAGTGGAAGGAATGCTCAGAATGTTCACATCATACCGGCGTGCTTATTTACATCTAGAAGAGTAATCTAGTGCGAACACTACGGCCAACCTGAGTCGTAGTGCGGGCGCATCGTACGCGCAACACTCGTATTCTACTGGCGCATCGTTATTCATCAACCTATCTTCAAAATTCATGTTTTTTACATGGTCTTTTTTTTCAAACGACAACGTTAATTTTTGTAGGTGATTCCGATAGAGCTTTTTTTTTGAACTCAACAATGTTTAATGTAGATCAAAAAGTTTAGTGCCCGTCAAATTTTAATTCAAACGTGCAAACCATTTGAATGTTGAGTAAAATCATGAAACATTTTTAAATACTGTTTTTTTTTCTTCCTTTTCAAGATACTAACATTATAATATGGGCGAATCGCCTGAAATATTGAAACTTAGTTTTTTCGTCCTACAATTTTGAGTCAAAATTCATGTGACGCGTTCAGGGGCCACTTGTTCACTGGTGGCATTCACCGGTGGATTATGCTTGCGCTTTTCGAGGGGGAGACGTAGAAGTTACTGGTCGCAATTTTTTTTTCACCGCTTCTGATAATGCGGTGCATGTGGTTGTCCAGCAGCTTTTAGTAACTTCAACATTCCGTTCTATGTGATTTGTAAATTTTTCATGTGATGGTAGTTGATGCACAAGTTTTACTTTTGAATTTTTATTGATCAGGAAAAAGAGGAGAAAGAACGTGAGGTGAGAGAAAAGGAGCGAGAGAAGGAGCGCGGCGACAGAGACAGCAAGCCGGAGAAGGAGAAGAAGTACAGGGACCGCTCAAAGTCAAGGCGTCGCTCTAGGTCGAGGTCACGGCAGCGGTCAAGAAGGTCGACAGAGAAATCGAGTCGGAATAACGAGAAGAGCAAGGACACCAAGAGGAGCTCCAGGAGCCGTTCGAGGTCCAGAGGACCCAAAGCGACCGAGGACAGCAGGAACGGCAACGGAAACACCAGCCCAGGAACTGAGAACAACGGCAGGGAGAACTCAGCCAAGCCTGAAAACAACAGTTCAAACTACAAACACAACTCGTTAGTAAACGTTGATGTTGACTTTACAAAGCACATATTCAATTTCTATCGCAGCCTGAGACTATTTTTGATAGTTATATTTTGAATATATTTTTTTATAACAGGATTCGGTCAAGTCATATTAGTTTTTTAACTGGAGCTTGACGTTTGGTCCGCAGAGAACCTTCGCAGACGGTCTCCAAGCTGCAGGCCAAGCTGATGTCCATGGCCGGCGGCAACAACAGTTCCAAGCAGCAGCGGGCCAGCAGGTCCCATTCTAGGTCACGCTCCAAATCGCCGAGATCCAAGTCGCGGTCAAGGTCACGCTCCAGGTCTGGCTCCAAGTCGTCGAAGGGATCCAAGTCTCGCTCCAAGTCGCCAGGCAGCAAGTCACGTTCGCGGTCGAGGTCATCCAAGGCGTCGTCGAAGGAGCGCAGATCGCGCTCAAAGGATTCCAAGGACGCTGGCGGCAAGGACAAGGACAACAAAAGGAGGTCGCGTTCCAGCTCGGACCGCTCCAAGGACAACTTCGAGATCCGCAAGAAGGAGGACAGCGTCCAAAAAAAGCGCCACTACAGGTCGAACAAGGACAGCAGCGACTCTGATCCGGACGGTGGCGGCGGCGCAGGAGGCGGCGACAAGTCCAAAGCGAGGAAACGGTCGACGTCGAGGTCGCCGCGACGCGGGGGAGGCGGCGGCGGGGGACGTAAGATCAGTCGCGACAGGAGCCCGCGCAGAAATAAAAGGAGCACATCTAGGAGGCGATCGGCCAGTCGGGGAAAGAGGAGCGTCTCCAGAAGGTGGGAATTTTATTTCTTCATCTATTGAGCTTTCAATATTTTCGATAACATTATATTTTCAAAGATATGTTAAAAATTGTTGAGCATAAATCACTGGTTACGTGAAATTTGTAATTGTATTGGATTTTATTTCTTTTTCTATACATTATGCGCGTTTCCATCGCTTGGAATATTCTATGCGTAGGTTCATGTAAATGGTGCAGTAACTCATCTCTGATGCAGATTCTTACGAATGGAATACGACGAGCACGACCCGACCCCTGCCCAAACTACCGTCCCCGTATTATTTATTGCAGAATTGTGGCGATCCGCAGTAACTAAGGATTCCAAAGAAGACGGCTGAAAAGTAAACTGTATATCTGTTGCAGAAGTAAAGCTGAAAACGTTAAGAAACGTTTACAATATTTGGTGACACAGTTTGTCAAATTGTCATGAGTTGCTTTCTTAGGCTAGGGCCACGGATCATGGTCGGAAAATCCGCTCACTGGATCGGCAGGGTAATTGCAAGTGACAGCCAACTAACCTCATGAGCGGATTTTCAGATTATGAGTCGTGATCCTGGTTGAAAGAAAGCGGTTCTACCAAAGACAGGCTGTACCCAGTTAAATTGTTCCTCAACATTTTCAGCTCCACTTTCTGCAAGAGACGTACATTTTACTTTCCAGACATTTTCTTCAGAGTTTCCAGTTTCTGTGGAGTGCGGATCGCCACCAGATTACTCTGCAATAAATAATACGGGGACGGCAGTTTCAACAGGGGTCGGGCCGTGATCGTGCCCATTCGTGTGTATTCGCATCAGGAGGATGAGCCAGTGCACCAGCTTAACGAACTTCACTATAGAAAATTAGGTGGGTTAATTTTTCGAAATGACTCAAGCGTTTCATGTGCGATGTAATCGTGCATAGTTTTGATTTTTGTTTGTTTCAAATGTAGCTTAATTCAGTTGTTCAGTGTGGTCAGAATTGTATCAACTAGTGTTATAAATTACAGTAAGATTTATAGTTTAGTAATGAAAAGAGAACTATGTTAGAACCAGTAGCTGCTTTTTGCAGTAAAAATATTGTTCTCGAACTTTGTCAGACGTTACGTAATTTTTCATATGGTACTTACAGTAAGTGCGGAGAAATAAGATCTTTCCTGGGCAAGTCAGAATTTTCATCTGCCAATGTGAACGTCTGGTCTAATAACCGTCACGAAAAGATGTAACGCTCGCCATTGAATTTGGAGAGTTGAATTCCTAAAAAAGTATTTGTCATTGATTTGTTCTGTTTAGCCCAGGTACTATCGTGTTTCAGCATGAACTAATTTATGGTCGGCCAAATTTTTCATAAAACGACAGTAAAGAGTGTCTGCTATAACATACCAAAAGTCCCCTAAGATCCCGTGTCGGCGTCCCCCTTTTTGGGGCGTTTTTCTGAAATATGACAGTTATGTTATAAGTATAACACACAGATATTGGGACAGGCGCCTGTCACCCGGAATAGCTCAGTGGCAAAGGCTCTGGCTTTCCGATTGATGGATCGCTAGTTCGATTCTCCTCCAGGACACAATTTTTTTTTCGTGAAAGTGATTTTTTCCTTCTCCTAAAAATTATTCAAGGGATCAGAGTGCTTATTTTGAAGCATTTTCGACTTTTTTCTCAAGAAAATGAATCTAATTATACGAGTTCTGGACACACAGGCTAGAGGACAAGTGGAAATGCTCGTCCTGCATTATTATTGAAAATACCTAAATACAATTTCGCAATAGCAGGTAACTACATTTTATGAGTTGAAAAATGTGATGAAAAAGCCATGATGACATCACCGAGGGCATCACAGCTTATTGTTTATTATGTGTCCAGAACTCGTATCAATAGATCCATTTTCTTGAGAAAAAAGTCGAAAATGCTTCAAAATAAGCACTCTCATCCCTTGGGTAATTTTTAGGAGAAGGAAAGAATCACTTTCACGAAAAAAAAAATTGTGTCCTGGAGGAGAATCGAACTAGCGATCCATCAATCGGAAAGCCAGAGCCTTTGCCACTGAGCTATTCCGGGTGACAGGCGCCCGTCCCAATATCTGTGTGTTATACTTAGAGAACGTAACTGTCATATTTTAGGAAAAACGCCCCAAAAAGGGGGACGCCGACACGGGATCTTAGGGGACTTTTGGTATGTTATAGCAGACACTCTTTACTGTCGTTTTATGAAAAATTTGGCCGACCATAAATTAGTTCACGCTTCGACTTGAATAGCACCTAAAATACCTGGGCTAGTTACACGTGATTCAAGTCACGTATATTTTTTCAAAAAATTACTAAAAAAGGTCTTTTGAGATTGAGGTCTTACTCTCTGCATTCACTATAAACAGCCCAAAATAACCTTCTTTCGCTAACAGAAACATAACTCTCTTGTAGCATTTACTTTGTGTGACACGTTCTTTACAGGTGGCAAGCCCTGGCCCATTTTTCAAATTATTCCAGCAGACATTGTTTCACTCCTTTATCTTGGAAATGATAAGTTTGAAATAATGAGTTCTAAAATGTTCGCTGGAATAAATTTGGACCTTTTTTTCTAACTATGACTCTCCTTTTTTCAACAGGTTTTTATTATCTTCCAGGTATCATATTTTTAAACTAATTTGTTTCCAGAATTTCAGGTGATGACTCCAGTCCAGGCGTCAAATGAAATCCCAATTTTATTTGTCACGCCAAAATTTTTTTTTATAAATGGTCGTTGTCAAGAAAAAGTGTGCGTGAAAGATTAAACTTTTGGGATTTCAGTTTGGTCAGAAATATTCCAATCGTCACGTTCTAAAGCGTTACATTTTCATTTAATTTCAGTGAAAACGACTCTTGACGACTGGAATGTTTTGAAAATATAATATTCATATCAAAATACCCATTTGATAGATATTTGTGTTTGCAAAAGTGTTCTCAGATGAGAAGAAAATGAAACACGAAGTCAAGAGAACACTTTTGCAAATATTGTGAAATAGTGATGAATATGATTCCAATCAAAATACATACATATTGATTTGGTAATATTTTTATTTTACCAATGTGTTCTTGGGCCAAAATGGAAGGAAGAGCTCTTGACTTAACATTAATGTCGGAAGAAGAAAAACATGATATAAATTTGTATTTCTTCAATCAGTTTTCAAAGTGGGACCCTTGAACTTTGACTTGCATGAAGCCTAATGTATTTTACTCTTTTTTTGCGTAACGTCATCTAGTTTGGTTCTTGAAATCGAACACTTGCTGAAAGTCTCTGACTTTGCCTTAAATATGTTGCTGTTTTTTTCTTGTAACGTTTATTCAAATTCAGTGATTATTGAAGTTGAATTCAAGCCTGCAGAAAAGCCTGCAAGAAATAATACTGGGACGACAGTTTGGGCAGGGTCGTAGCGTGCTTGTGCCCCATTCTTGTGTATTCGCATCAGGTGCCTGCCTGCCTGCCTGTTCCTGGTTTTAGGAACTTCACTATAATCGATTATTTTACGCTTCACGCGATTTCTCGGAATACGAGACCACATACCACATCATAATATTTACGACTAATACTATAGGAAAAATAGTGAAAATATCGGCCAAACCTGGGAAAAAATATGGACGTCCTGAAAATTTGATATTCTGTTCAGAATTGAGTGCTCTACAACATATCCAAAATCGCCAAAAATCGCACCGGGGGGTTTTGAGTTATTGGAGGGAGGGTAAAAAGTTGCAACTTGAAGTGGAGGGGATGGAACCCGTCAATCCATTGGAAGCAAATTCGTTATAATTCGACGCATTATATCCAGTTGATACCATTTTGTCACAAAAAATGTCGGATCACTGTTGAAGGGGGGTCGTTGGGGGGGGGGGGGTGCGAAGCCCTGCTAGGTGGTCCATTTTGTTTTTCTGGCCATGTAGAACCGATCACGACAAGTTTGGTATCTTTTCCAACTATATTCAATCTCCTGAACTCGAATCTGATGTGTTAATTTGGATGAACAAGTTAACTTGAAAAAACTTGTTTTTCTTTTACAATTTTGACAAATTTTTTTTTCACTGTTAGAGGTGTTCATCTTTGGAAAATTGTCAGGGACCATTGAATTAAAGTGTGTTCTTCACTAAAATCATCCACTCGATGTTTGATTTTGTTTCTCAAGTTTAAAAAATCGATTTGAACCCGGGCCGGCCCGGCGCGTCGTCTACTACTGACCAGAACACTACAGCATGCACCTTTCAAACAAAATAGCTCAAACTATTGAAGAAATAACAACTCATCTTTGAAAATTCGATGATCTGTGCAGAATTGAATTCCCTATAACATGAACAAAACCGCCTTGAATCGCACTGCAGGGTTTTGAGTTATTTGAGGGGAAAGGTAACAGTTCATAGAGTACGAATATTGACAAAATGTTGTCCTCCTTCTCGAATAACCCAAAATCCTGCATTGCGATTCACGGCGATTTTGTTTATGTTACAGAGAATTCAGTTCTGCACAAATCCTCGAATTTTCAAAGATAAGTTATTAGTTTTTCAATAGTTTGTGCTACTTTCATTTAAAGGTGCATGTTGTCGTGTTCTGGTCATTAGTAGAAGCGGCGCCGGGCCGATTCAAGATCAAATCGATTTTTTTAACTCGAGAAACAAAATCAAACATCGAGTAGATGATTTTCGTAGAGAATACACTTCAATTCGATGGCCCCTGGAAATTTTTCAAAGATGAACACCTCTAACAGTGGAAAAAAAATTCGTCAAAATTGTCAAAGAAAAAGCAAGTTTTTTCAAGTTAACTTGTTCAATCTTGTTTTCATCCAAATTAACACATCGGGTTCGAGTTCAGGAGATTGAATATAGTCGGAAAAGATACCAAACTTGTCGTGATCGGTTCTACATGGCCAGAAAAACAAAATGGACTCAAAACAAACAGAAACTCTTCCAAAGAGGGAGTACGGACGTACGGGCAATGCCATTAAATTTTCAAATTTCCAAAAAATGTTGAGATTTTTCATTTTGTTTTTTGAATTTTTTTTTAAAACGAGCTGGTTTTTGCTAAGGCGCACGAAAAGGTATAGAAGGCTCTTAATACTTGATTGTTCACAAGAACCTTTGTTCTATTTTCTATTATTTTTGGTTATATGTAGAACACGCAGCTAAAATGTTGCAAATTTCAGGAGCTCTTGTATAATGCCAGCTCTCAGTTCTTCACGTTTTCTCAAGAGATTGCCTAAAAAAAATCTACAAATGCACAGGTCTCAAGCGTATTTCAATTTTTAGGAATGCAAAAAATCTGCCAAAATTGATGCGTTTTGAGTTGAAATCAAATCTTGAATCATTATTCGTCACTGTTACACATTCTTTTAGTACTTAAATAATATATTGTTACTGTTGATATGCCACTCTGACTTTCTAATTTTTACTTCAAATTACAGATAGATCTTTTGCTTCCAGACGTAGTCCTTCGAGGACAAAGAGGAGTGTAAGCAACAGAAGGAGGAGAAGCATCTCCAGAACGCGCCGGAGTCCGTCGAGGAGGCGCGACAGTCCCCGCCGTAGACGAAGCTACAGCAGGAGGCGCAGCCCGAGTCCGAGAGGACGACGCGGAAGAAGGAGCCGCAGCCGCAGGAGCCCCAGCAGAAGACGTCGCAGCCCCAGCAGAACCAGGAGGAGCCGTGAAAGGTGTTTATTTTTCTTCAGTCAATAATCAAGACATTTTTTCATTCTTAATCAAAATTATCTGAAATCATTCGACTAAAGCATTTGTTGTTCCAACAGGAGATTGCGACGCAGCAGGAGCAGGGACAGGAACCATCGTCGGTTCTCGAGGGAACGCCGCCGAACCAGATCGCGGGAGAGACGTTCCAGGTCACGGAGACGTGCCGGATCGCGCGATCGTCTCAGCTTGAGACGTGGCAAGCCGTCGCCGCCTCCACCACCTCCACAGCCGAAGGCGCGGGAAAGGGCACCGGCGCCGCCGCCACCACGCAAGCCCAGCTCGCCCAGCCCGGTCGTGATGTCTTCTGCCAGGAACCAGCGAGAACCCGACCGTGGTTCCAGAGCGGCACCGCCGAGACGACCGGAGGAACCGTCTTCAGCAAAGAAGGACGACCACCAACAGCGCCGCGAGGATGCCATAGCAGCACTGAAGCGACGATCTGAAGAACGCAAGGCTGACAAAAAACACCACCACGAGAAGCGCAAGCAATCCAGTACATCGGACAGCCAGAGTGACGAGAAGCTGTCGGCTCCCGTCTCATCCAAACAGACGTCAAAGAAGAAGTCACGCAGTATCAGTCCGGAGCATCCGGTGCCGCCGCATGGTCCGCCCAGGTATTCATAGAATCAGCAGATTAAACATTGAATATTTACAAGATGATCCTTTGCCACTGTGTAATACTTGCTTGATGTTATGATGTTTGTGTAAATGATTTGCTACTTTGTTATGGAGCCAAAAATTTTGATCCATAAAAATTGCAACCACTTTGAAACACAACCAGCAATTTTGTGCTGGAAGTATGAATTTGGTTATTTAAATGTTTTCTTTTTATGGCAGATACTCGCGTAGCCTCTCTAGGACGCCGTCCCCATTCATAAAGGCCAACGAGTTTCCACCCAAACCGGCCAAGCCATCTACCAATCCTGCCCTTTTGGCCGCTCAGAAGAAAAAGGAAGCCAAACTCAAGAAGCAGGTGGCGAAGAAGCCATCAAGGAGCGACAGCGAGTCGTCCAGCGACAGCGACAGCGAACCAAGAAAGAAATCCAAAGCCGGCAAGAAGCAGCAGCGCAGCAGGAAGCGCGACTCTAGCTCCAGCGACGAAGAGGACGAAGTAAAAAAAACTAAAGGTAAGATCAAAGCCAAGCAGCGCGAAGACACCAGCGAAGAAAGACCGGCCAAGAAGAAGCAGCAACAACAACAGCAGCAGCAGCAGCACCACCAGAGCTCCGACTCGGAGGACGAAAAGCGGACCGCCAAGAAAAAACGGGCGCGGTCCGACAGCTCTGATAAAACGACGACGAAGAAATCCTCCAAGAAAGGCGATGACTCCAGCGACAGCGACGCCGCCCCCAAGCGGAGGAAGAAGCAGCTTGCGGCCGACTCGTCGGACGAGTCCGACGACAAGCCGAAAAAGCACCGCAGCAAGGACTCCTCGTCGGAGAGCGAAGAGGAGTCGGCCAAGAAAAGGAAGCGAAAGAAGAAAGCGTCCGCGACCAAGTCGAGCGATTCTGAAGAGGAGGCGGAGTCGAAGAAGCGGAAGAAGGACAAAAGGCACAAGAAGAAGAAGAAGCACTCGAAGAAACATAAGAAGCACAAGAAGAAGAAAGTTGAAAGTGACGATTCGGATAATAGTGACGTTGAGGTGGTCAACGATGATGAGAAGAAGTTGCGCGAGAGGGCCCTGAAGTCGATGAAGCGACAAAACTCTAGCGACAAGTCAGAGTGACGTTGATGATGACGATGGAGGAGGAAGAAAATGGAAATGTGTTATTGTTTTCAGTTTGGATGGTTCGTTTTAGGTAATTATTATACTTAGCTTGTGAGTGACACACATAAAACACATGGTTTTTCTTGTCAATGAGTTGTCATTCATTCCGTACGTATTGTCAAATAAAGTTATGTATGTGAAGACTATCAAGACTTTTTTTGTGCGCGAATTGTGATTTTACATTACTAGTCCAGTGACGTGAAAAAATCGCATAAATTTCGGAAAAATTAGTAGAGGGTTGAAATTTTGAATTTTGTATGCACATTTCTTCAATAATAGTTGTAAATTAACAGTAGAAAGACCTCCAGAATCTGAGCTTGGGCCCATGATAATGGGAATGGCCATTAAGTGTTTAAAACTCTTTTTCTGTGGAGTTGTTTCATCCCAAGATTGAATGATTGCATGTTAACCAAATTGATAAAATACCAAACATTTGCACTTTCGTATGAAGGGCGGATCCAACATGGCGTCCAGAAAGAAGAAACAGTTGACTGTTATTTCTGCAAATAGCTGACCTGGACGTTGTTTCATGGTCTAATTTCATTTCTTCCTGGACCTGTATCCTGTATTCAAAATGGACTGCTAATCGGGATACCAGCCTGAACAATAAATTTCTCTGATATAAAGTGCTTTTGTTTTGCCAGTAGGATCTGCTTGGGGCAGATCAGTAGACAAAGAAAGTAGATCCAGCTGGGCCGTGATTGGTGTATGTATTAACTTCTTTCGGATGTTAGGTGGAAGAACAGCAGGACAGCTCAGGTTGCCCAAGCTGAATCTCGCATCCCACTTCATTATTTTCTTAATAAAGGCCATTATTATTATTATTATTATTCTTTATCTAGTGATCCACCCAGAGCACATACACCCGGAGCAGCTCCTGGCGCAAAACGAAAGCGGCTATGGGCGCTGTCATGGTAGATAACATAACAACAGTTCTCAAAAGCATACCGGAACTTGGAATTTGCATTGAAATTTGATATTTGTGGATATTGATACTTGTTCCTAAAAGTGTGCGTCAACAATAATGTGTTACTTTGAAGCATGTGGTCAGGTTTATTTGGCCCAAAAAAATGTAAAAAGGTTGAGATCCACTGATTAGCAGGTCTCTTATCGCCGCTGCAATTTTATTTGAGTGACACTGACTGTCAAAAATCTATTCAACAAGATATTTACGTTTGATTCAAGTTCTGTAAGTACGGATAGCCTATTTTTGAATTGAACAATTAATTTTCTGTACTAAACTGCAACTAAGTACCTACGTTAATTATTGTCTGAATAGGCCCGTTGGTTGCGTTGATGGCCAGTATTTGGCATCTATCATCAAGGCTGGTCGACGTTATGTTGTACTATAGGTTGCCTCATCCAGTTTATGAGTGACGTCACAAGATACCCTCCGAGAACTTGATTTTGGCTGAAACTGATGTCGCTTTTTTCGTTTGACATTTCGGATCTTATTTCGACGGATATCCACCCAATTTCTGAACTGGACGAGAAATGGTTGATGCACATTCAACGATTGGTGGTTTTTAGATGAATCGGGCATGCTTTTATCCACCAAAACACAATTTGAACCGCCGAACTGTCAAGACCAAAAACAAGGCGATAACGTTATCACGAGGTGAAGCGGACCGCACATCTGTCACCGGGTAGCTCATTGGTAAAGAACCTGACTTTCAACAGGAAGGTAGTGGGATCGATCCGCAGCCGTGCCGAACTTTTTTTTCTTCAAAAACACCCAAATTGCGATTTTAAAAATTAGAAAGAGAAAACAAAATTCAAATTAGTGTTGCCCAACTCATATTTAATTTTAAAAATCACAATTTGGGTATTTTTGAAGAAAAAAAAGTTCGGCACGGCTGCGGTTCGATCCCACTCCCCTTCCTGTTGAAAGTCAGGTTCTTTACCAATGAGCTACCCGGTGACAGATGCGCGGTCCGCTTCACCTCGTGATAACGTTATCGCCTTGTTTTTGGTCTTGACAGTTCGGCGGTTCAAATTGTGTTTTGGTGGATAAAAGCATGCCCGATTCATCTAAAAACCACCAATCGTTGAATGTGCATCAACCATTTCTCGTCCAGTCCAGAAATTTGGTGGATTTCCGTCGAAATAAGATCCGAAATGTCAAACGAAAAAAGCGACATCAGTTTCAGCCAAAATCAAGTTCCCGGAGGGTATCTTGTGACGTCACTCATAAACTGGATGAGGCAACCTATAGTACAACATAACGTCGAACAGCCTTGATCTATCATAGCAGATTTGTATACTCAGTATCTGGAGCTACGACAATGTATGTTACAGTCCAATTTACATACAGGTCCATGCATTTTTTACATAATTTTTAGTAGATACCGTCCGTTTTTTTTTCTAGGCCCCAGCGCGTAGCGCCTTTATTATGGGTTTCACACCCAACATATTATATATTTTTGAAATCAGAAGAACAAAATCTTCCGATTGATGGTATGTCAAATTATTTCTGACAGATGTCATTTTTTGACAATTGACAGAATAGTACTTGTGATATATCATTTCAAAGCCCATAAAATTCTGAGGAGAACTGTCATTTTATTTTTGGAATAGGATGTATTTCACAGCTTCTAGAGGTCTTCAAATAGGAAAAATGGTTGAAATCCAGAAATACTCAATAAGTTTGTAAGTTGGTGAAACAGGTATTTTTAACAATAACTAATGATAATAATCAACAAATAATCACAATAAAATAAAAAATGTCCTGAAGAAGTAACTCGAAATGACCGTCTCCTTGTTCCTTGAATGAAAGATTCGACGACCGGTGAATTGGAACTGCCAGCCCAACGCGATAGCATCCGAGGTGGCCAGGTATGACCCCCTCGATTTTTTTTATGAGCCTATCTGAAAGATGAGGTGTTTATAGAATCTTCCGCTAATTTGGACGATTTGAAATCAGAATATTATCATCAGTTGATATTAAAAGTACCTAATAATCATTGAGTAGGTATTTCTGAATTTTAACAATTTTTTCTATTCAAAGACCCCCAGAAGCTGTAAAAGACATCCTATTCGAGAAATGAAAACACAGTTCTCCTAAGAATTTTATGGGCTTCAAAATGGTGTGTCACAAGTACTATTCTGTCAATTGTCAAAAAATGACATCTGTCAAAAATAATTTGACATATCATCAGTCGAAAGATCTTGTTTTTGTGATTTCAAAAATATATAATATATTGGGTGTGAAACCCATAATAAAGGCGCTACACGCTGGGGCCTAAAATAAAAAACGGACGGTATACAGCGCTACCGAGCTTACAAAAGCCGCGGGAAATATGCCAACTAAACAGAGGCTCAATACTGCGACACGAAGCGCATTATGCCCTGTAGTTTTGCAGCGCTAGACACGCCTTTCTAGGGCTTTTGTAAGCTGTACGAAGTTGCACTTTATCTCTAAAAAACACTAATTTTTAGTAAAAAAGTTGAATCTGGTGGATGTTTCAGGCTTGATGGAAAGTGAATACTGAATAAATTCGGTTCAATTCTGGAGAATAACTTGAAAACTAATCATATTTTCCCCCACAAATACGAACCAGTCCATCTCCCCACCTCGCGGTGTGGTTGATAGGAAGCCTCTCCCAGAAATTTGGTTTACTTTGAAGCATTCGCTTTGGTACGATATTATAAAAAGTACGATCAAGACACATACGCACACTCGTACGCACATATAGTAGGTTCACCGTGATTCCTACCGTGATTCTAGTCGGCTGGGCAAATTTTACAAATTGGCATTATAGACTTGACGTTCAACTGCCAAGTGTGTGTGTGTCTGGCTTGAGTCCCATAGGTTATTGAAATTATGGGTGGGTTAACTGTGCTGGCGGATGTTTCACCTCCAGATCTGAAAAAAATATGTGAAACAAAATCTCACTCGACTAGAATCACGGCAGGAGTGAAGGAACTATACAATCAATAAGTATCGTTAATTGTTTCGTTGTTACCCTGGGAACTCCTTGAAACCAGCTTGGCAAAAAATTGTTGAAAATGTTCCAAAACTTCAATGGAGGGATATAGTAGGTTCACTTGTACTGTGACTCTAGTTGGCTGGGCAAATTTTCTACTTAAGCATTGTAGGCTTGCCGCCTTTTCACCTTCACCTGGTGTGAAACTAACTTCTGTGGACGTTAGTTAGACGTTAGAATTTGGTTTATAGTGCAAGCGGTACACACCTAAAAACACATCGATACTGCATTTTGGAGTGCAGTAACGAGATTTGGTATGGGCATACTTTATACCAAGACAAGCGATTTGACCCGCAGCACTCGATATTTTGTCCCTTAGGGGGCCAACGGGGGCCCTCCAAATTTTCAAGATGCAAGAACTTTCACATAAAGATCACTGAGTATCGTCATGTATGTCATAAGTGAAGCTTACGGGTCTATTGAAAATATTTTCATCAATTGTCGTTGTGTCCGATTCATTCTTCACACTTGAAAAAAAATTTCTTTGGCAGAGGTCAAAAAAACTGTTTTTATTTTTTCTTCTATGCAAGGAGACGATAAATTCATATGTTCTGTTGCGTTCCCAACTAAATCGCATTCCCTGAACCTATTTATAGAGAAATTTTTCTTGTAATGGTATTTTTCAAAGAAGTGGTGACCTCTTCAGTACCTCTTTTCCAAGAGCATTTCTTTCTATGTCTTCACTGGATATCACTCGTAATTTTTGCAGGAATGGAGACCTCAAACTCTTTTCCTGGTGGTTGCGAAGCAACATGACTCTAAAACGCCCAAAAGAGCCCAAAAAAATAAAATCTGCTGGGCCGTCCAACTTACGATATTTTGATTTTATAGTAGGAGAGACGCGGACCAGTATTCAATCCAGGCTGCAGGCACAGGCGATTTGGTTTCAACAGAAAATATTCTTCCATGACGAGTTTTATTGCAGTACAACAAAACGCAGAGTCGTTAGGTGTAAATAGGTATATTTTCCGGTAGAACTTATTCGCCTAGACTAGATCTTATTTATTCGCGCGTCTCCCCTACTACAAAATCAACATGCCAAAAATTTGACGGCCCAGCAGAAAAAAAAAGTTTTAGGGCTCTCTTGTATGTTTTGAAGCCATGTTGCATGAAAATTACTAAGAAAAGAGTTCAAGCTTCTCATATCAGCGAAAATTGACAGTCTTATCCATTAGGAACATTGAAAAAAATGCTGTTGAAAAAAGTGTACTGAAGTGGTCACCTCTTCTTGGGAAAATGATATTGCGAAAAAATTGTCTTCATATTTGGGCTTACGGAGCGCGATTTAGTTGGGAACGCAACAAAACATATGAATTTATCGTTTCCTTGCACAGCAGACAAAATAAAAACAGTTTTTTTGACCTCTGCGAAAGAATTTTTTTTTCAAATGTGAAGAATGAATCGGACACGACGACATTTGATGAAAACATTTTCAATAGACCCGTAAGCTTCACTTATGACATACATGACTATACTCAATGATCGTTTTGTGAAAGTTCTTGCATCTTGAAAATTTGGAGGGCCCCCATTGGCCCCCTAAGGGACGAAATATCGAGTGCTGCGGGTCAAATCGCTTGTCTTGGTATAAAGTGCGCCCATGCAAAATCTCGTTACTGCACTCCAAAATGCGGTATGCTTTTGCGTACCGCTCCCACTATTAATTTACTTTTTACACGTAAATTCTTTTGCCAATGACAGACTGCAGGTATCGCTTATAATTCTTCAGGGTTTGGCGTGTATTTTGACTGGAAGGGGGCGAAAGGGTTGATGACTGCATGGGGCCCCTTTTTTGAACGAAAGGCATTGTATACTCTTTAATTTGAAGGATCGAAAGTTGAACCGGCTTCGAGAGGTTAGAAATATTTTTGACAACTGTCAAATGTCAAGGCTCTTTTGATTTATTTGTTCATTGGCTGAAATTAAAAACAGGTCGAAAAATTGCTACATTTTCCAATAAAATGGAAAAAAGCGTCAGACATCACGTCCCGCAAAAATGTACCGGCTATCTGCAAAGGAAGTACGCAAAAAATGTGTTTCAAAACTGGTCCGGCCAGAGCAGCCAACTGCAAAGTTTTGGGGATTTTCTATATTTCACATTTGGAAACATGGAAACAAAATCTCACAGCCGACTAGAATCACGGTACAAGTGAACATAGTATGTATAGCGAAACATAACTTGTCAAATGTCACCTGAGCTGAGGTGAAATAGCCATTTATGCAAAAAGTAAAGGGGAACGAATGTAGAAGAAGAATTCTATGCAACACGTAAGGAAAACGGGTGATTATTTCGCTCAATTTTTTTCAAAAGGTTCCTCAACACTTTGGCTTCATTTCGGCGGATCCACCCGGGAGGAAATGCTCTCTCTACCAAACCTAAAGCTAATGGACAGGGAGCTGGTGCCTCAAAACTTACGTCATAAGTTACATGATTTTAACCCTGTAGGTCTAATGTGTGTTGATAAGGTTGTTGAAAATTGCTTTGTCTTACATGTCAGACCGGGGGCTTTAGGCTGGGATGAGCTTGTCAATTTTCGAAAAAATGGCCAAAAATTTACGTCATAAAATACATGAATGAAACTAACTGGATTTTGTGTGGGAACATCCCCTTAATTGAAAATCTGGTCGTAAGACAAAATTTTTGGGGGCTTTCGGTCCATAAGACAAGTTTGAAATTTTCAAAAAAAGACCAAAATTTATCAATTCTTTCACAGGCGTTTTGTTGACTAACCCACTAACCGTCAGTTCCACAAAAAAGATGATCAGCGATCAAGGCTAATTGCAGATTAACTGAACCTTTTTTTGCTAAATGCTAGGCGATTTACCACAAAAATGTCTGAAATCTGTACTAGACCCATCATATTTTCATTATTGACAGATAAACCAGCATTTCCATTGATCAGTAAGCTACAAATGACAAACAAAAATTGCGAATCAACTGATCTCGAATTATCTTTTTTGTGGAACCGAGAGTAAGTGTGGTATATATTTGTAATTAGGATGAAAGACGGAATCGATTTCCATGTTGAAATACAGGGTGTACGATTTAAGAAAAATTTTTCGATGTTGCACCCTGTAAGCGATGTACCATCAAAAATTTTCGTGAGCAGATGCGAAACCTGCGTAAAAAATCATGTAAGAATCGTTTTTCATTTCTGAAACTATGTCAAAGGAGAAGTCTTCAGGGGGAGGTAAATTTTGGCGCTTATTGAAGATTTCAAACTTGTCTTATGGACCGAGACCCCCCAAAAATTTTGTCTTATGACTCGATTTTTGATCAAGGGGATGTTCCCACATAAATGCCCGTTGGTTTCATTCATGTACCTTCTGACGTAAGTTTTTGACATTTTTTGAAAATTGACAAGCCGGCCTAAAGCCCCTGGTCTGACATGTAAGACAAAGCAATTTTTAACAACCTTATCAATGCACATTAGACCTACAGGGTTAAAATCATGTACCTTATGACGTAAATTTTGAGGCACCAGCTCCCTGTCCATAAGGCTTATTGGCCTTGTTTACGCGAGGTTTAAAACTGGTGTTGAGATCCGTAACATCAATGTTATCGTCCGCATCAACACCTCTAAACGCAAGTTTCGCAACAGCTGTTGAGCTTAGCTAAATGTGATTTTAAATTGCATTTTAGTAAGCAAACAAGTGTTGGCAATCGCACGTAAACGCCCATGCACATTACAACGCATGTGCAAACCAGAAATCGGTTGGATTTATAGCAGATTTATGGGTTGGGTTGGATGTTGGATGACCTGTGAGCAGTAGTTCATTAAAATTGATAATTGATGATTAACCATCTTTTGTTATGATCTCCAGAAAATGTGGTTATGGTTAAATTTTGCTTTGACACTTCTTTGAAAGATGTCTCCCTGGTTAAGGGGCTGTCATTTTGGTCGGCGCGCGTAAACACTCTTAACTAACCACTGTTGAAATCTCTGCTAAGCCTCGCGTGAACAAGCTCATTCACTTGTTTATTGTGATACCTACCTACCTAAATTATTTCAAGAAGATGCATATGATTTTTTGTTAATTTTTAGCAACACAAAACGAAAACTAGTTTAGGTACTAGACAGTCGACAGTCCAATTTCAGATACTCGTTTTCTTTAGCTTTTCTTCCCAAGGATTAATAGCGATGAAACTTCAAGAACATTTTGAAAGGACAACATGTACCCTGTAGTATTGAGAACATGTAGGTAAGTTGAAATTATTTCACCTTTTTTTGTTGAAAACATTGAAAACAGTTTTTTTTGTCTTGAGAATGCCTACATAATACCTGAAGGCGAAACGTCGACACAAGAAAACAATTGTTTTAATTGTTGTTCCTAATATTATTGGTAATTAATAGTGCTATTCTGTAAAAAATAACATAAACGCTCTGTTATGTAAAAATTCGTGTCGGCCATTGGCTGTTGCCTAGGTAATAACAGCGTAACAGAGCCTTTATGGAATGTAATTTTTTAGAGAATCGCACCATAAAACACCACCACGAAAATTATACAGGTGTTACACTTTTTTGTCAATATTTTGAGAGATGGTAGAGCTTAAAAAAATAAGGGGACTTTCTCGAAAAAAATTATATTGGAAACACTAACACGTCATAACGGAGATAGAGGCTTCCAAAGTTGAGTTTTGAAAATGTCCTTTTTTTATTTCAACTCCAAATTTAATCACTGGATTTTGACCAAATTTGGTACAGAAAGTAAGTTGATACATACCTCGATACAAACGTACAAGCTGGTACTATGTAGGTATTAACTTTTGTAAAATTTTGTAATTTTTAATTAATTTTTTTCAATTTCATTTATTATTTTTTTATTTGGCGAAAGTATGTAGGTACTATTGGACAAAAAAAAGTAGGACAGAGACTGACACGGAGTAGGCACGGAGTGTACTGATTTCGCCCTGGTGTCATTGTGACACAAGGCCAAATTTGGTACACTCCGTGACAGGCTCTGTCCTACTTTTTTTTGTCCGTAATGACTAAGGGCTGGTTTATATTGGATGTAACCGGTAACTTATTCCCTTACTGTAAAGTTCAGAGGTAGCGTTTGAATACAAACGTTTATATTGACGGGGAATAATCCCGTGACCCGTGACTTATTCCCTTACCCTAGAAATTCGACAGCCAATCAGGGCCGGACCAAAACCGATTTGCTTGGGAGGATGTGAAAGATCTCAAAATGCCGACTATTATTGTGAGACTGTGGAATTGTGGGGCAGCAAATTATTGGACCGTGCTTTATTGACGGGAATGGCTATTTAGAGCTTTTACAAAATTTCATTGTTCCGGCCATCACTGTCATTTTTCCTCCAGAAGGACGGATTCAGCCTTGGTTCCAGCAAGACGGGGCTTCACCGCACTTTGCGCTTGCCGTGCAGGAGTTCCTTGACATTCCAGGCATTCCCACGAAAATGGATCAGTCGAAAAAGGGAAGTTGAGTGGCCTCCCAGGTCACCTGACCTGTTCCCATTGGACTTTTTCTTGTGAGGATACTTGAAAGAGCGAGTATACAAGACGCAGCTCCAAAACTTACAGCTGCTGAAAGATCTTATTCCGGAAGAATGCGGAAGAATATACCTCCAGATTTTCTTTCACATCCTGTAAGGGGCTTTCAGGAACGCCTTCGTCGCGATGTTGGAGGCAGACATTTTGAACATATGATATAAATTGTGTAGTTCGCATTATATTTGAGAAGAAACTTCTTCATTCTCCTATTTCAATATCAAATTATTATTCCTCATTTCAATTTAGTTGCAGAATTTATCTAAGTAATGATAGTAACAAAAAAAAATTATGTTACCATGCGGAGAAAAACACGTGAGTAGTTTTTATTGCTGTGAACAAAAATTAAAATCTCGAAAAATGTGAAAAAAATTTCATCCGTCAAAAATTTTAATGACAGCAAAATACTAAGGTCACGAACAGATCCGCAGTGGTCAATATTCAAGTCAAAATCGTTATAAAAGTACCCCAAAGAAATTTTCTGAAAAAGTGCCGGGGAAAGAAATCTAGGGGTGATTCCACTTCACTGGGACACGCTGTATATGTATGGTGTTTTGGTGTTGATGCAAAACTTCAAAAAAACCTTCGAAATTCCAACATCAGTCCAACACTGATGACAATTTGCTGATGGTGTTCAGTTTGAGTGTTTCAAAAATTACTTTATCCAATCCTATTGAATAATGCACGCGTTATCACGCGTATACATGCCTGCATTTTTCAATAAGACTGGATGAAGCATAGTATTCTACTCGCGGGTAATGGCTATTACTTATTCGGATGCTTCACGACACTCGCCAAGGCTCATGTCGGCAAACTGCATCCTCATGAGTAAGAAGCATTAATTACCCGCTTGTTGAATAATATACAATTATCCACAACAAATGAACCGTGGATTATGAATCATAATTCACGACAAAGATTTACGAAAACGAGCATCTTAAAAACCTGCTTAGCACAATGACTACCTATGTTTCCGCAAATCAGACTTCTGAACTTCAATTCTGGCTTCATGTTGGTAGTTCTACCACAGTAATACAACACAATAAACACAAACTTATTTGATACCAACAAAGGTTTTTTTCCGTTATGCGTGATAGTTAGGCACTTATTTTTTTTTTCAAATTGTTTTACGGACAATATTTCAGTTCATCTCGGTTTTGCCGACTGAGCTTAATTTTGCCGAATGTATGTTTGCGCTATTCTCTGGGGGGGGGGTGTTACACCCCCCACACCCCCCCTTCGGACCGGCCCTGCAGCCAATCACATGCAACCGGTTAAGGGTAACGGCATAAGTTAGCATCCAATATAAACCAGCCTTAATGGTACTTATTTTTCGATGCTCTATCATCTCTTGACATATTGCAAAAAATGAACCACCCTCTATGCAATAAGGGAGTTGAAGGTACACGGTACACATTAAAATTGAAGACAGTTTTACATTTTGCCAATGCGATGGCAGCCACGCGTGCTGTGCCAGCTTCGGTTCTTCACTTCTTTCTTTTGTGGAAACTTGCTACGCCACTGATTTTACCGTCATTTAAATCTCATCTGAGTCTGACCATAGAGTCTGACACCTGAATCTAGGGATTTTCATGCTGGTGATAGGCCGATACATCACCGATTTTCCGATGATAAAGTGTGATAACGCGAACTTCGTAAATGATAAGCTGCAGTACTTCATCAACATCGCAATCTTACTGAGCGACTCGGAAGTGCAATATCAACATAATTATTCACATATGTTTATCACAAACATCGGTCTGCTGTTGGCACTCCTGCGTCCTGCGGCAACAGCAGCCACCAGTTGCACAAAAATTCAAACCAGCTATGGGCTATGGCAGAAGAAGATATTGATTGCATTTAGTTGTGCGTTTGGAAGTTGTGTGGTAGGTTGTTATCGGTGGCTCGGACCTAACCTTAAAATTGTTTTTTTCGCTCATTTGAGACCGAAAGCAATAACAAAAATAAATGTTGCTGCTTCTTGTTTGTTGCGTTGTTAATCTAGCTGTAGTGCAACAATTTGTTTCGTTACCCTCATTCAAGCCGCAATAGCCTCAAGATGAACAGTATTATGACACCCCCGGAGCGCTACTCCAGCAATGTGAGTACCTATTTTTTTTACGCAGGCTTTCCTTCATTTCTTGCCAGAGACCTGTTGCTTTATTGGCGTTTTTTTTTGCGGGTCGCATTGCCGTTGGATCTGGATCCTTAGTGATGTAATGTGGTCATAAGGTTGTCAAGCCAACTACCGGCATAGATCAGGTGGATATCGAGTTTCAAAATGTTTTGCAGAGCTGTGTGCTGTGCAGTTGTGATTTTTTTCACATTCGCCAAACCTTGATCGACCTTCGAAATATTTGAGGTATGCGGTCTTTGGGTTTCGAGCTAATTAATTCTGAGTTTTGGAAGCACTCAGGCATTGCAAGAAGCCGAGGTTCATTTGATAATAAAAGCGTTCGTTCACCTTTTTTCTTCAATTATTAGCCAAGTAGTACCTACCTCTACTAATTTTTGGTCGAGTTGAGTTTGGGCCCCCTCTCAAGATTTTTTTTATCTGGGAACTTTATTTATTTATAGAAAAATTCAATATGGTTATTGTGTACCTACTCACAGTTTAGGGTGTACACAGACGATAAAAAAGATAAAGGCAAATACCAAATAATTCTCGAAATAATTAGTGTCTTGAAGTGAAGTTGAATAAATAACTTTTATCCAATCCTTTCAAATAATGCACGCATTATCACGCGCATACATGCCTGTATTTTTAAATAAGACTGGATAAAGCATAGTATTCTACTCGCGGGTAATGGCTATTACTCATTCGGATGCTTTACGACTGTTTACGGCAAACTGCATCCTCATGAGTAAGAAGCAATCATTATACCCGCTTGTTGAATAATATACTATTGTGCTATTACCCCCTATTATCTTCGCCCCTGAAAATGTTTGATAAAATGCGTTATCATTGTTCGATAGAAACTTATTTTAGTAACCTTTGGTTCAAATTTGAATAAAATCGGCTCAACGGTTCAAAAGTTATGCAAAGAAAACTGTTTTAAAAAACCAACTTTGAAGGCCTGCATCTCCATTATTACGTTTGCGAGAGTATTCTTATTAAAGAAGCCCCTTCATTTTTCAATTGTCTACCTCCCTGTAAATTTTGTTGCAATAATTTCGGGACATCTGTAGGTGTAGCGGTAGATACAGCTGTTTTTTATAAAGTTCCAGTAGAGCAAGGCGATGCACATTAGAGAAAACATGCCTATTCGCAATAATTCCGAGAATTGGTTTGTGTACTTCACTACTTAAACATGCCACTGCAATTTAATCATTTTTGTCTTCATTGATTCCAAGAAATATCTCTTAATCCTTGGTTTTTTTACATTTTCAACACCAGTCATCATCATCAAACAAGTATTTAGACTCGTATTTAGATATAGCAATCTTAGCAGTTTCTCCTCTAAATATTAAAATCTACATTGATATACCGTTGCTATTTGTTTGTTAGCTACCTACTTAATCTTCAACATCTTTTATTGATTAGGTAATGATTACCTTGTTGACGTTGACACTCGCTATCATCATCTTAAAAACTCGCCTGAAAAGTTTAGGGTGTCTTACAATAATTTGTGTGGTCCGTCCCACTTTGAAGATGATTATGGTTTATAGTTTATAGGGATAGAGTCAGAAAAATGTGAAGAAAGTCTTATTCGTGTAAATATGGAGAGGAACACTCTCTTTAGGGCATTCTTATCTGGAGTTTCAAAGATCGTTGGGTTTCAACAATTTGAACCTCGATTTAATAAACGATTCTGCTTTCGTTTTATTTGAGATTTTAGACTAAATAACTGCTTGACAATTGAACTGCAACACCTAAAAATTAGGTGCGTTTTCAAATTGAGATAGCTCGAAAAGTATTTGACGGAATCCAGAAATTCAGGCATGTGAGGAAAGATCATTCCTTTGACTATCGAGTGCTGGTATTGATGATAAGTTTGATTGCACAATTTGTCATATACAGGGTGCCAACGTAGAGCGTGCAGATATAGGCAATCTTTCACCTTGTACAACTTTCGAAAAAAAAATCCGAGATTTTTTCTATCGCCTGCTTTTGAAAGGTTGTATCATTATGCCGAAACGGTTTTGGAATTTTGACCCTGAATTTTTTTTGCAAAAAATTGTGCTCAATTTTCTGAAATATGCACTTTCTGATAAGAAAAAAAATAGAGACATTGTTTGTTTTCAAACGGCGTCCATATTGAATTTGCTTACGAAGATTTTCAGTTGAGCCTTCACATCCCCTAGAAACTACCCCTTTTGAGATACCGTCTCACAAGATGTGCAATGCTTCATTTAAAAGGCATAAGGAAAGTACTCATCAATAATTGGATTAAAATAAGGATACTGCGATGACCCCACACGTACAGCTTCCTAAAAACCCCCCCTTGATTTCAAGGGACAGGGTTGGTATGATAAGACATGCAATAGTCCAAGAGCTGGCGACAAAGAAAAGTGCAACAGTTTTCTAAAGGCTGAAACTCTGGAATATGTTAGATTACTCAATTACATCCATGAAATAGATAGTCAGACACCGGTTCATTAGAACCAGCTCAATCGGCAGCCAAAAGAAGTCCGAAATGCCCGAACGGACAGTTCTGACAACGCACAGCATTGTTGTCTGACGCACAGCTCTGTTGTCTGATGCAAATATATCAGCAGTTGCATCTGTTGTCCGAGCTACGGTTCAAATGAATCGCCCGTAGCGACATACAGATTTGGGGAAAAAATCAGAAAAGCCTTGCGTAATGGAACCATCTAATGAAGAGAGGTAAGTACCTAGGTGTGGTCATAGCCGTAACTTAGACAACAGCTGACAGTTGTGGGTCAGACAACAGAGCTGTGCGTCAGATAACAAAGCTGTGCGTTGTCAGAACTGCCCTTTCGGGCATTTCGGACTTTTTTTGGCTGCCGATTGAGCAGGTTCTAATGAACCGGTGTCTAACTGTTCATTTCATGAATGTAATTGAGTAATCTAACATATTCCAGAGTTTCAGCCTTTAGAAAACTGTTACACTTTTTTTTGTTGCCAGCTCTCCGACTACAATAGGTACATGAAAATTCCAAGAAACGTCTTTTTCAACTGTTCCACTAAAAAAGTGATGCTACACGATGACCCTTTCCGTAGGTCATCCCAACAGTAGCTACCCTCTCGGAAAAAAAACTACCCTTTAAAAAACCAGTACTTCCGCAATACCTCATTTGTTGGAATTTTTTCAAAATCTGTCGCAATAGTTTGCCGCTACGATGATTTCATTCACATATCTACCCAAAACTACCCCTTCAATATCGCATAGCCTTTACCTTGATGCGTGTAAAAGGTCATCGCGAAATCATTTTGAACTTATTCAATCGTACCTTCTCTGAGCTTCCAAATGAGGTATTGCATACATTTTATTAAAGGGGTGATTTCTAGGGGTAGTTTCAGGAAAGGTTTTGTACTATCATCGTAGAAAACACCATAATTCCAATGAAACGGTTAGTAGGCAAAAGTTCTTTCAACTCGTAAATAATGCATCAAGGTAGAGGCTATGCGATATTGAAGGGGTAGTTTCGGGTAGATATGTGAATGAAATCATCGTAGCAACAAACTATTGCGACAGATTTTTAAAAAATCCTAACAAATGAGGTAGGTATTGCGGAAGTACTGGTTTTTTAAAGGCTAGTTTTTTTTTTGAGAGGGTAGCTACTGTTGGGATGACCTACGTAAAGGCCGGGTCATCATGTAGCATCACTTTTTTAGTGGAACAGTAGAAAAAGACGTTTTTGGAATTTTCATGTATTGCATGTCTCATCATACCAACCCTGTCCCGAGCCCTGTCCCTTGAAGTCAATGGGTGGTTTTTAGGGAGCTGTACGTGTGGGGTCATCGTAGTCTACTTATTTCAATCCAATTATTGATGAGTACTTTTCTCAGGCCTTTTAAATGGAGCATTGCATATCTTGTTATGAGACGGTGTCCCAAAAGGGGTAGTTTCTAGGGGATGTCGAGGCTCAAATGAAAATCTTCGTGAGCAAATTCAATATGGACGCCGTTTGAAAACAAACAATGTCTTTAGTTCTTTTTCTTAATCAGAAAGTGCATATTTCAGAAAATTGAGCACAATTTTTTGCAAAAAAAAGTTAGAGTCAAAATTCCAAAACCGCTTCAGCATAATGATTCAACCTTTCAGAAGCAGGCGATAGAAAAAAATCTCGGACTTTTTTTTCGAAAGTTGTCCAAGGTGAAAGATTGCCCATATCTGCACGCTCTACGTTGGCACCCTGTATATGACAAATTGTGCAATCAAACTTATCATCGATACCAGCACTCGATAGTCAAAGAAATGATATTTTCTCACATGCCTGAATTTCTGAAATCCGTCAGATATTTTTCGAGCTATCTCAATTTGAAAACGCACCTAATTTTTAGGTGTTGCAGTTCAATGGTCAAGCAGTTTAGTATCCAGGAACATATGGAAATTTTTATTCGAGACGTACTTTCGGTTTGGGAATTGGAATTTGAGAGAAAGATTGAAACAAATTTGCATCATCTTCATAATAATTGAGCAAAAAAAAAATAGAAATGTTCAGAAAAATTCGAATTGTCCGGAAAAACTTCAAGTCTTTTCCTGCATCCTGCAGTCATCACACTGCAAAAATCGTCAATCGAGGGTTAATTTTAAGCTCCATCATTTGAGTCCGGTCTCGATAAGCCGATTTCCCATTTTCAACTGGAAAACTGGCGGAAAATTAGGAAATGAAATTTTTGGAAGATTAGCGAAGAAAGCGAGGTATGAATACGGCCCTATATCTACAGGGTGGCCCAACGAAAACAGAACAGAGGGGTTTTCAGGCATTTCACCTCATTTTTCTTTAAAAAGCTCGAACAGGTCGATTTTTATATTGAGGGGGACATCTGAAACATACATTGGCGGATTTCTATCTTTAGCCCCCTCACCCCCACCCGCCCAAACTTCGAAGTTTCAAATGACACCACCCACTTTGCGATACATCAAATTGAAGAGAATTAAATTCTCTTTCTGAAAAAATATTTCTATAATTTTCAACCCCACCCTCCTTCTTCCTGAAATTGTCAAAGATTCCAATGTAATATTTTTGATCTCTTAATTCTCTTTAGTACAGTCAACGTCATCCTGCACAGCATCGAGGGAGAAGATTTTCTGTGTAAAAAGTGCCACTCAAATTCACCCCTTCACTCCCCCACCTCAACTTCAAAATCTAAAATGACACTACCCACTTTGTGATACATCAAATCGAAGGGAATTGAATTAGCTTCCTGAATAAAATATTTTAAGAATTTAAAAAAAAAACCTTCTCCCCTAAAAAACTCCGAATGTTCAATTATTCAGGAGAGGGGTTGAAAATTTCAAAAAAAAATTCTTTTCAGAAAGAGAAATCAATTTCCTTTCATTCGATGTATCACAAAGTAGGTGGTGTCTGTTAAGTTTTGAAATTGGGGTGGGGGAGAGGAAAGGGGTGAATTTGGGTAACACTTTTCTCCACCGAAAATTTCCTCCTTAGATGCTATTTAGGATGACGTTGATTAAATTGAAGAGAATTGAGGGGTCGAGGATATAAAATGGGACAGTCAGAGAAATTAAGGAAGATGGGGGGTGGGGTTGAAAGTCTTGAAAATATTTTTTTCAGAAAAAGAATTTGATTCTCTTTGATTTGATGTATCGCAAAGTAGATGGTGTCATTTGAAATTCCAAAGTTGAGGTGGGTAGGGGTGAGAGGGCTGAAGATAGAAATTTGCCAATGTATGTTTCAAATGTCCCCCTCGATATAAAAATCGACCTGTCTGAGCTTTTTTCCAAAAAATTATGAGAATGCCCGAAAATCCCTCTGTTCTGTTTTCGTTGGGCCACCCTGTATATTGTTTGTACTGTATTTTAGCCTCAATTGCCACAGATTTTATTAAATTGGCAAACAATTTGACTGAAACCGGAAAAATCTGATCTAAATAAAAAAATCTGATTTAATTAAAAAAAATCCGATTCAAATAAAAAAATAGAGTTTTTTTTATTTTTTTATAAATCACGATTTTTTTGCACCCTGGTTGGAATTTTTCGAAAGTTGATCGCCCAGCAGGAAAGGATGTCTTGAGTTTAGTTTGGCACCAAACGCGGGTCCTCCTGGTCAAAACCCAGGTGAGCAGCCGTCTCGGGCGGTAACGGCAGAACAAATTAAACAAGTGAGTATGCCTTCACGTGCGTGAGTCTCAGTAGCGCATTTTCTCAAAGAGGCATATTGTGAACGTAAAGAAATTTGGTTGAAGGAGAAACACCATTCCTTGCCCACTTTCTTCATTTGAAACTCATTGTGATATTTTGTTATCAGAATGGGGTACTTGCCAACTAAATAGATTTGAATGAAAATTCTTTCACTCATCAATATTTTTTTGTTTGAGGGCGGGAGCTGGGAGCGGCGACTAATCAAAAGTGGCCTATCTCTTCCCATTTTTAGTCAGCTATTTATATAGCGGAACAATTAGATCGCCATGTCTTCAAGGTTATGTTTTACATTTATCTCTTACTTTGGGGGCGGCGTGTGGGAGCGGCAGAGTTTGGCAAAGAAATTTTTCCACAGTTTGAGTTGGGAGTTGCTGAATGTTTGAGGTAACATTAAAATGTAAATCAGTGGAAATTATTGGAAGTTGCACTTTTTTTCTTTTGGGGGTGGAAGTTGGAGGCGGCGTCATATCAAAAGTAGCCTATTCTTTCCCATTTTTAGTAAGCTATCTATATAGCGAAAGAATTAGATCGTTATGTCTTCGGGTTTATGTTTTTCATTCATCTCTCACTTTGATGGCAGCGTATGGGGGCGGCAGCATTCGGCAAAGTAACTGTTGCACAGTTTGAGTTGGAAGTTACTAAATGTAAGGGAAATATGACAATTAGTGAAAATTGTGAAAGTTGCATTTTTTGCTTGGAGGCGGCAGCTGGAGGCGGCGGCTAATTAAAGTGGCCTATCTTTTTCCAATTTCAGTCAGCTATCAATATAGTGAAAGAATTAGATCGCTATGTCTTCAGGTTCATGTTTTTCATTTATCTCTTACTTTGGGGGCGGCGTGTGGGAGCGGCAGCGTTCGGCTGAGCAAATGTTGCTCAATTTGAGTTGGCAGTTCCTAAATGTTAAAGGGAACATCTTAATCAGTAACATTTGTGAAAGTTGCACTTTTTATCGTTTGGGGGCGGAATCTGGGGGCGGCGACTAACCAAAAGTAGCCTATCCTTTCCCATTTTTAGTCAGCTATTTATATACCGATAGAATCAGATCGCTATGTCTTCGGGTTTATGTTTTTCATCCATCTCTCACTTTGATGGCAGCGTATGGGGGCGGCAGCATTCGGCAAAGTAACTGTTGCACAGTTTGAGTTGGAAGTTACTAAATGTAAAGGAAATATGACAATCAGTGAAAATTGTGAAAGTTGCATTTTTTTACTTGGAGGCGGCAGCTGGAGGCGGCAGCTGGAGGCGGCGGCTAATTAAAAGTGGCCTATCTTTTTCCAATTTCAGTCAGCTATTAATATAGTGAAAGAATTAGATCGTTATGTCTTCAGGTTCATGTTTTTCATTTATCTTTTACTTTGGGGGCGGCGTGTGGGAGCGGCAGCGTTCGGCTGAGCAAATGTTGCACAATTTGAGTTGGCAGTTCCTAAATGTTGAAGGGAACATCTCAATCAGTAACACTTGTGAAAGTTGCACTTTTTATCGTTTGGGGGCGGAATCTGGGGGCGGCGACTAACCAAAAGTAGCCTATCCTTTCCCATTTTTAGTCAGCTATTTATATACCGAAAGAATCAGATCGCTATGTCTTCGGGTTCATGTTTTTCATTTTAAAATGCTTGGGGGCGGTTTTTAGCAGTTTTTTCATGTTGGCGGCGCATATTGAAGACGGAATGTTTGTTGGCTTACGTTTATAAGTGGCAACTATGTATTATTCAAAAAATGAGAACACTAGAGCATCAGGTCTGGTAGAAAGTGCAATATTATGTTATTTCAAGTTTATCGGGGGCGGTTTTCTCTATGTTGGCGGCGCAATATGGACATCCAATATAGCCTAGCCCTCCTTTGGGAGTGGCAGCTATGTAACAGCGAAAAAATTAGAAAGCTAGGTCGTCTAGTTTGGGAGGAGTTCGATGAACGGACGGAGGGACGGACGGAGGGACGGACGGACGGACGGACAAAGCGGTTGCAATAGCGATTTTCATCAAGATGGAAAATGCGCTAAAAATTCGTAGCGCCCGACTGGAAAATGATTGAAAGCTCGAACTGCAGACTGCAGAATGTGATTCTCCCAGTGATTATTTTGTTATGTTCCTTCCTGCCAAATTTGGTTCCAATCCATTGGATAGATTCTGAATAATCGAACTGCGAAGTTTATGCTCTCGGTACCACGAAAATAAGTATTGTCCTATTGGATTATTCGTATAATTATATGATTTTCAGTGGTTGAATTTTTTCCCTCAATGTGGTTGCAGATTAGTCTGAATCGCGAATAATCGAAATAGGTACCTATATCCGATTAACGATGTAAATTCAGTGATAGTTGATAGTTCATTCTTGGCGGCTTTTTCGTGGAGGAATTCAATGACCAAAACCTATTTTTCTGAAAGTCCAGTAAAAGCGAGAGTAAAAGATATGTTTAAGGAAAACTGACCCAATCAAATACTCCATGTCCCAAGATTGCACGAACCATTATTCCAAAAGTAACATTACTGAATCTGCATTTTGCATCGTGAATGGGATATGATGTACTCGTACCCGTACCTGCGAGCGTACCTGTCTAATATGTTACTTTGGCAAAGGTTGAAAATTACTGAACTTTCGTTTAACAGATGGCTTGTTTATTTTGTATCTTATTAAAACAGTTCTGTTACTCATCATCAGCGGAAAAGCTGCATTTTTTCATTTTCCGCTCTAAAAAAAATCCACAATACAAACGAGTTCTTATGTTTAGGATAATTACTTCATCACCTTCTGTTTTGATCATGTGTGAACTCGCACGGTAATCACGTAAAATGAAACGATAATATTGTACCTACTACGGAGAAGGACCTACTACTGTTTCTCGTTAACTTGATGTGGCACCGATAAAGATGCAGCAATTTCAAAAGTTACATTGCTACTCCGTACGCATATGACTCATGTGATAAAGTACCGACCTTTCACTCTGTTCACATTGGACTTGATTGATTGATCGATAATTTTTCGGGCTATGCCATGACACAGTTCAGTTTCAAAATCCAAACCAGTTTTTGGCGCCACACGACAATAATAATGATAATTATTGTTGTTTTTGGATTCCGAAAAATGAAAATAAGTTACGCTATAACAACTGCTTCTTTGTGTTCGTTTCATATTGGTGCTCAAGGGTCCTCTATACCTTTTAATGCCCTTAAAAGGCCGCCGCTGTAATTGAGCTGAGCTCGGTCACATCATAATTGTTATGTACCGTATGTTCATTAAAAACTTCAATAAAGGGAGGCTGTGACGCAGGCCATTCGATCCGAAAACGGCCAGGTTATCATCGGTCCACGGCCTCCCATTATTGAATTTTTTAATGAACATACTGTACATATTGGTGTGTGGATGAGTTTTATTCATCTACTGAATTTCTTTTATTCACTCACAGAAAATGCAGAATAAGAATAATGTTACAAAAAAAAAGTAAGAAACAAAAGTGGTCACAGATGGAAATCGTTAGGCTTTACCAATGCGAGGGCGCCCTCGGTGCCGCCCTTCTTTGGCATATAAAGCCGTATTATACATTATACAATTTTTTGTACAAACACTTTTTTTATAAGTCTCGCCCTCCATGGTCTCGCCAGACGTAGTGGCGGAGGAGGCTATTAGGGCCGCTTTGTTTTCCGTGCGAGTTTTTTTTACTTATTTTTCTCGTTCCCTAGCAAAATTCAGAAGAGTTGAAAGTATTGCCCTGTCTGTCATCTGTCAAATAATGAAAAATGTCGAAGTTCAACACTAAACAATTCAATTCAGAATCTATTCGATGGATTTGGACTCTGATTGGGACCATATTTGACAGAAAGCAACGCAACACAACAACAGAGTCAAACCAAGTCTGTAGTTGCAATTTTCCACCATTTTCCAGTGGAGCGTTATGAATTTTCAAAATTTATTCTAGGCGTTGTCACCCGAGAGGGCCTCTCGCCCGTATTTTGACCAGGACGAGTCACTTTTGATCCAGGACTCCAATCAAAAATTAATTTCTATTCGGGGATCGACTTTTTTTGAAAAATTCCAAGTGATATCGAAAGTAGATTGGATTGGGCGTCGTGTAGATCCATTTTCAAAATAGGCACGGTTCCTGTTTGCCGACGGTTGAAAAACTGCAATGCAAACTTTGACATACGGGTGAGCCCCACCAAATACCCATTTTAGGTGCAGACATCCTGAGAATGAAAGTTAGAGAAAAGATTAAATTATTTTTGGAGGCAAAATTTTCGAAATCAGACCCACGGTTTCCGGGTTTTCATCTCTTGAAAAACTGTAAATTCTTCAAGTTTTTATCCCGTGAACAGACTCTCACCAATTTTCTTTGAAAAAGAGGTAACTGGCTCTATTGAACATTTAAAATGAGTAACTGGTCTGGCTTATCGAGACCGGATCAAATGATGGAGCTCAAAATGAAGCCCTTATTAGAGAAAATATCTCAATTCTTCAATCTTTTTCTCAAATTATAATTTCCCACCCAAAGAGCCGTCTCATAATAAAATTTCCATCTGTTTCTTGCTACTCATCGGGGAAGTTTTGGGGTGACACAACCGATTTTTTTCGCAATCCATACTTCTCATTTTTCGAAGAATTCGATGAGAAGTTAAATGACACTCAATATTAAATTATCTAATAATCAGTTGCTAATTATTATTTAAATTTTTATGCTGGCTAGTTTGTAATCAAAGCTATAATTTTTTTGCGACCAATAGGCATCATACCTTCTTCTTTGAAGTAAGGTAAATAATCCTGCTTAATCCTCGAAGAAGAATCTGTTGAGTCGCAACGGCAGGAGTGTGACGTTTGTACTGGCAGTCCATATATGGCACACACGCAAGGCGAAAGATACCTTGGCCATCTCGTGGGCAGCAGCAGGTATACGCGGCTTGCTCGATTGAAAATGAAAACCCCGGGGCCAAAAACAATCGAAATTTGAAGTGCACGTCATGACTCACTTTATGTCCAAATTCGTACAAATTCTGTGAAGCTACTTACTACCTACTTACAGCGCCGAATAGAATGGGGATTAATCACGATGAAGCAATCATGAAAAATGGAATGCATTTTAACAAGAGTCACAACAGTAGGTACCTATAATAAGCCTAGTAAAGTGAACGGTCAATAATAATAGCAATAGTAATAATAATGATTATTATTATGATTATTGCTCTTGTGATTATCGGTGATGTTGAGTAGGTATGTACTGCTATCATGTATGGTATACTACTGTTACGATATTACGCGTACGGGTTCGAATATAATTGAGACGATCGATATAAAACACACACTGTTTATTTCGGCGTACTACTACAATAAATGCCAACAATTATCCACTTGAAATTATTTCGCAGGTACTTCGCTTGTTATCGCTCGCTATAACACTTCGCGTTCTAATTCATTACTGCCGCGAGCTCCCGGCTGACGCCTTATATAAGGCCTCCGAATAATGTTCCCGAAGTTTCTGTCTGCTTCCAGCAAATTCCATGAGGGTCTGGCATATGCGGTTTCTAGATCATTCCTGAATAATCGCACACGTTACCCGTATGCTTTCCATGTGTTCTGGAATCTGCGCCTCCGCCAAAGTGGACTGATGTGCCTTGATCGAACGTTCAAGTCTCCATTGGGTTCACATACAAGAACGCTCTGGAATGCACGAGATCGCTCCAGACTTCTACACTGCGATCTAATGGTGGAAAGATCGAGAAACATCGAGTGTTTACCTATATGTATGTACAAGATCGCCGCTCGTAACACTACGTTATAATATAAGTAAAATAGTTGAAAGACACATTCGATCCGTGGTGTGTGGATTATTGTGATTTGGTTCTAGGTAATTTAGTTTATTTTTATTTATTAGTGTAGCGCGGCGGCTGAAAAAAATCTACCTCGAAAATTTGTCAATTTTGTACAAAGTTTACAGCTCAATTTGTTTGGCCTGAGATTTTTGTCGAAAAAAGATAACCGAATGTTTTGTGGCATCCTTTATGAATCGAAAAAAAAAAATTAGCAAGGTATATTCAGTAGCCCATTTTGTAAGGCGCGATCCAAAAAATTCGATACTTGAATCAAAAAAGTTCCTTAATGCTTTGGCCCCATTTGCTTCCTAATAGTTGATTGTATACAGGGTGTTTCAGTGACCTTGCATAATACTTCGGGAAGTGATTCCTCTCAAAAAAATAAGTCGAAAAGTAAGAGTAAAATTCTTTCCTCAAGTGCTCCCTGAGGGAGTTACAGCTCCTCAAAGGTACAAAATGCAACAAAGTTTTCCATTATTTGCTCAAGAACTCTCAAAGGTAAGAGCTTTAAATTAGATTTTTTCGATATATTCGTTCAATCCAAAACTTTTATTCCTTCTGCATTTTTTCCGTAGGATGCATCATTCTGAAGTAAAAGTGAAGAAACGCGGATGTGTCATGAATAATTTTCAACATAATCCCAATCCCCTTTAATTTCGCCGCCACTGGTTAGATTTGTTTAGAACTTGGCATGTGCATTTGCACTGTTGAGAAACTTCTCTATACCAAATTTGAAGTTCCTACCTTCGACGGTTTTTCAGCAAATAATTAAAAACTTTGTTTAACTTCGTACCTTTGAGGGGCTGTAGTAACTCTCTTAGCAAGCATTTCAGGGAAAAATGTTACTCCTCCTTTTTGACTTATTTTCTCGAGAGGAATCACCTCCCGAAGTATTATGCAAGGTCACTGAAACACCCTGTATATAGAAATTTGCATAAATGAAAAAGTTGTTCGCTTTCGCTACCCGTCTTCTTCAGTTTTTCTTCCGGGAGTTCCGGGGCACTGTAGGCAAATGAAACTGTTAGAAAAAGAACATTTTGAAAGGACAACCTTGAAACCAAACCAAAAGTAACCAAAAGTTGTACACGTCGACTAATCAAATGTAAGAGCGCAATTTAAATTAAAATTACCGAAGAAATTATAGAATTAAGTACAAATACAGAGACATAAATCCGTATGTACATACAATATAGTGTTGTAGAATGCAGAACTTCAAATTGGTACAAACTAAGCGGTCAAAGTAATACTTTCCTGCACCAACCGCTAATTACTTTATATCGTAACCAAGAATTATTGTAGTATCACGTTCAAAATTAGTTTGTAACTGTCATAATTGCTCCAATTAGTTCTTTCAGCGCGTTTATCTCCAGCAAGAGTATACTTTCACGCTGCTTGAAATTGAATTAACGAAGAAACAAGAGTGAAAAACGGTTATCCGTCCGGGAAATGTTGTTTGCAGTTTCTTTAGAAACTTCTCTAATTTAATCTATACTTCATCGATCTCGCTAATATTATGAAACTTCGGCCAAAGTTGCATGTGTGGGGATTATGTAAATTCCCTTTTCACACACCCCGTTCCCATCAGATTATTACAACTGAACACGCCAACTACACTATACTGCAGACTAAAAGTTCGATATTACACCGCCATCACCGTTCACCTTCAAAATTTAAACAAAACAACACTGGACACAAGTGGAACATTCAAGTCTTGGCAAAGCAAAGTGATAGTTGGAATCTTTTGATAAAAATCACAATCAGTTCCGCTACGCCGACTAATCACTTAAGCCTAGTTTGAGCCGACTATAACCGATCAGAGAGCATGAAAAAAACCTCGGACTTGATTATTTCGCTGAACATTAGCGTGATGCGGACATCGCATTCTGAAATACAAGAAAAACTCCTATGATTTTAACATGACATGATAACATTTATGATTAACAAATCTGTATTTTTAGCGCTTTTTCGAAAAAAATGCCTATTGTGACCGGTTCATCTGTCTGTCGACGGACTGTTTGAGCGGATTTTCGCCAAAGGTTTCACCAGGATGATCAATTATAGGTTCTAAGGTGAAATTATTCTGTCCGTCCGTCTGTCTGTCTATGTAAATTTTTTTGCATTTGAGCCTTCCCTCGAGGAATGAAGCTAGTCTCTTGCAACTTTTTCTGATGGATAGCTTATGCCCAGAAAGGTAGACATCGGTCATTTTTATTGTTCAATTGTGACTAGGGTTACCATCCTCAAACCACACGAAAAGAGTACAGTGTGAGCGAAATAGCGCCGCAGGCGAAACTTTTTCGGGAAAAGGGGCGTGATCAGTTAGTTTTGAATACCATGACTTAAATATACCATGCATACCAAGACTTGAGGTGGATTCCCATTTAAAGAAATTAAAAAAAAATCGGTGACACTCGTCAAATCGAATTTTTGAAGGATCTGCTGAGTGCTGACCCTTCAAATTTGACAAGTGATAATCAAAATCTTGCGATATTCACAAATGAGAATCCACCGTTTCGCGTGTATTGCATATTGTATAAGATGATGTCGCGTGCGAACGTGCATAGTAGCTACAAGGAGCGTTAGGAGCTTTGGTTAGTGGTTAGGTACATTACTGACAGTAGTAGCACAGTAGTCACAGCACTGGACTGAGATTGGGCGCTTTCCATTTAAAACATTTGTGTCGGTTTGTGTCAGCTTGTGTTAGCTTGTGTCGATGAAACAAAGGAACACAGATCAAATGGAACGCGTTTGTGTCGGTTTGTGTCGACACAAGTCGACTTGTGTCGCTAAATGGAAAACGCCCATTATTGGTCTTGATTGTGTCTTGAGTCTACAGCAGTACGCATGCGCCCAAGAACATACCTAATTTGTGGGGGTCATTGATTATTTATTATTATATGGTCTATAGCAATAGAAAAAAGGGAATAGGAAAAATTCGTCTGAATAAATTAAAAAGAGTACATTTGGCTTCATAATGTGAAAAGTTAGAGTACGCTACTCTTTCAGCTCAAAAAGAGTACCTGTACTCTTCAAAGAGTACGGTTGGTAACCCTAATTGTGACGTCATCTTGACCCGCCATATTGCACTTCCATGTCAACTAACCGATTTTGATGAAATTCGGAACCTACTTGTGTCTAGTATAGATATACGTGTCTTCATACTTGACTGCGATCCGACGCCATCTTGGATCGCCATATTAAACTTCGTTATGAGTCGACCAATTTGAACAAAATTTATAACACACTCGTGCTTTATACTGAGAATTGTGAAATCAAGCTTGGTTTTGCGATCCGCCGCCAACTTGGCCCGCTATTTGGATCTTTTCATAAGTTTATCGATTTTGATGAAACTTGCAACATTTCTTGGTCTCGTGTAACGATTTATGAGTTTATGACTAAGCGGTTGATTTCACGATTTGCTGCCATGTTGACTTTTTTTATAAGTGAAACAATCTAGATGAACTTGGAACGTACGTTTCTCACGTATAACGATCTATGATGTCTAAATCAATTTCACCATTCTTCGCCATCTTGGCCCGCCAAAACTTGTTGTTTATCACTATGCGGATCCACCCGAAAGAAAATGTGCCAGTGAGCCTCGTGCCCGTGGGGGCATGTTCACTTGTTTGTTATGCTGTCGCTTCTTGTTGTTAGGCGAGTCGCTATTAGTTTTGGCCGTAGCATAGGTATATCCAATACACTTTGTATTTTCAGTAGAATGACTTTTTGGAGCCAAAATAAAGTGACAAGCTGGGGCGCTGGGAGAATACGGTCGATGGCCGTTGATAGTTTCGCTCCAAAACTTTGCAGGTGCCATCAGCCGTAGCTGTAGCCCCCAGCTTGTCACTTCATTTTTGATCCAAAAGCTGAATAATGGTGTCCACCTGCAGGCCGCCCACCGGCCTGGGACTGTCAGGCCTGGATTTCAAACAAATTCAATACGCCACACACTACTTAGGTCTGTGCCTCAAATATTGACCGCTTCTAGATCTTGGTCGTCCGGCTGTTTGTCGTTTTGAACACACACCTACCGATTAGCAACAGATCTCAGCCTGACAGAATTATTGGAGCGGATTGGTCACTACAGACCCAAGTTTTGAAATTCATCAGCTTGTACTCTGATTTGTAGTAGTCTACAACATGATGATCTCAAGAAGAAGAAATCTTGTTCATTATCATGTTTCTTCTGATGAACAGGTCAGTCAAAAATGAACGAAGCACTTGGATCAAGATTTGAAGAAGTTGAAAATTCCATTATGAATGGCTCGTGAAGGTTTGACATCAGCACAATGCGCAGCAGCGAGGGCAGCACGTAGAAGATGGCCGGTAGAGGTTTGCATCACGTTATGCCTAGAGAGGAAAGTGGTCCAAAGAGATTTGTCTCCAGCGCGTTGGAAATGATGGTCTATGGAGTGTGGAGGTTTGCACCAGCACGCTCGTCATCTAACAATGTTCCTGCATAAGTCCTCCCGCTTGGTCGTTTGTGGCCCTTATTTTATAGACAAGATAGAATAGGTTCGGTTCAGGATCATTTCAATTGTCTTTCACCGATCACCGCCACTGGCGTCACTCGATGTATGCCGGTAGGCGCGGCACTAGCTGTCTGCGCCAGGACCACGTTACAAAATTAATAAATCTGCACAATTTGCAGTGCTCTTCTCTTTTCTCTGTTGTTGTGATCACTAAGTAAGTGTTAAGGCTGATAAGAATTATACGGTCAAGTCGACGCAGTTGGTCGCCAAGAAAAAATAATACTTGTGAATTATAGATCCGGTTGGAATGCCGTTAGACCGTTCTAATATAACCAGTCGAACAAAATGCAATGCATTCTGGGAATGATGGTACAGTCAATCTTCGGCCGGTAAAGAAGGGAAGGATCTCACCATGGCTGTGTACCTTTTAAAACAAGTGAAGTCCGTTTTCGGCAAGTTGACACGGACAGCAAATGATATTGCTCTGGTTTGGGGTTCGCCTTTGGACAAGTTGATCAAACTGCTTACCACGTCCATTTGTTCCTTTTCTATACTAGTCTGTGTTCTACGTCCCTCTTAGGTGTGCCTGCTTATGGCTTACGACCAGAGATGAAGAGGTAGGTGAAAAGCACCCATATCACAACTGCATTTTTCAAAGCAAATTACCTTTTTTACAGCCAGTTCTAACAAAGTTTTACGAGCAAATTGACTTCATCACGCTCATAGCTCCTATGCAGTAGCCAATAGCATGGCCAGTTAGCTTAGTTACAATGAGAGTAATCAAGTTAATTCGTTCATAAAAGTTTGGCGGAACTGGAGGTTACACAATCTACAATTTTGTCACCCGATTTCAACAAGAACGCTCTTATAAGAAAACGAATTATTGACATTTTCAAGCACGTGCGTTGTCAACTTGACGCCATCGCCAGCGGGCATGAGAACCACTATTAAATCCATCTCGAGCTTATCGGCTTAATAAAACGACCCATAGAGGTTTGTACAGATTCGAGCCTGTCAGTAATCTGACTGATCTGTGTGTGCTTACACCATTTGAAATTCGTTGCTCTGAGTGCTAACATTACCATTGCCAATAACATTACGTTAACATTAACATCATTGTGAATTTAGGGATAAATATTGATATCCTGCGAATACAGCCCTAAGCCAACTGAGAAAAAGTCCACGTACTAGTCTCTAGCCTCATCTATGGTCTCTGGCTATTTCATTTTATTCAACTTATTTTACGATTTTTGTGTGTTCAGCGGTTGGTAGTTGTAATCTGTCATTTTTGCCGCCTGGCTTCAAGAGCAGATTTTGAAAATCAGCGACTAAAATTAAAAGTGCCATGGTCAGCCACCATATCATTGTGATTTCGCGAGGTAGCTGCCATAGTCCCGAGGAGAGTCCGTTATTAATCTTGTTGCGTATAAATTATTGCACTTCCATATCGATCGCGACAACAATCTACGATTTGCATAAAAATGAGAAACACCAATCCGTGACGTCACATCCAGAAATGGCCAACTGGAAGAGCGGCGCTTTTTTATCACATACATACAATAATTATTATTTCTTTTTTCAATTCAACAAACCCACGATTTCTATGCTAGAGGAATAATGGGAAGGGAGAGGCGACTAAAACGGCCATCAACCAAAGCAATATTGTGACTTTTAGAGCTCTCTCGTAAAAAACAAAAACGAAACGGTGGGTGTCATCGGGAGGTCAGCCGATTCCTTTTATTCCTTTTCGTTTATTTCCCGTTCGTAAGTGCTGTTGTGGTGTGAATTATGTCGCAATATTATTACTCCTCGGGCCCCAGAAAATATCACCGTACAGGTTCGAAATTATTAACGACCCGAAATGGCGAAGGGAAACATGGGAACGATCGCAGAGTGCTGTGGCAAGATGTGACCATAGGGGACGAGGATCATCGAGCCCATCAGGTGAGCAATATCTAGCCATTTAGGGTGGCTTCTCAAGAATCTGGGGGGATCTTTGTCTCCATACTCCACAGTCCCTCCTTTTAGCGCACTTCTCCAAACGGGAAACAAAATCTCCCAAGTCACTCGAATCACGGTTTTACGCTGTAAAGCCTATTGGTGAAAATCAGCGGCCACCAGAAGGCGCTGAACGCAGTCAAACATTAGGGAACCTGATTATCACGTGACCGGCCGGCCGGCGTAAGGGAAGCGCATTCTGGCGAACCGTTTGTTTACTCACAGGCCTCGCGGAGTCAAGGACTGACAGCTGTCGGCATCGCGGAAGGCCATAGGCGTCCGTCCCAACGGGCTGTAGCTGTCACGAACGTCAGATGTGTTCATTTTGGTACCCAGAGCCTGTCCAGAGCCATTTGTATGTAAGCAAATGTGCAGAGCAAGTATCCATCACCTGCTGTTGTGTTTGATGGATACAGCAACCAACCCGCAGCACCAAAGGAGAAGAACAGAGACGACGTGCTGCTAGAAAGTCTTGTCCAAATATGATTTTCGGTAAGCAGACAACAGCAACCGCCTCAGAGGAGTTTTGAAGCAACGATCTAAACAAATTTGGGTCTATGGACATGCTGAGATTGCTGGGGACGCGCTTCGAGCAGAAAGGAGTAGGAGTTAGGCAGGCACCTAACGCTGCCGACTTCGTAATCGTCAATACAGCCCCAGAAGTGGCATCATCAGGAAGCACTGCCATTATCGTCGACAACACCGTCTCCACGTAATGCTCATTGCCCTCGCCCATCTCGGTGACCGTGTCCTCATGCTGCAATCTGACACCAGTAAGATACAGCGCAGATTGCTGGCATGGAAGACATTGTTAGCACATGCTGTATCTTGGTGTGACAAGACAAGGGCGTTGTATGGAAAGGGGAAGAAAAAGACGTACTCCTAAGGCGTAAGGCGAGCACTGCAATTTACAGCAAGTCAAAACATTCGAAGACCTGGAAGACCATGAAGCACACCCGAGAAAGTTCGATAAAATTGACTGGTGGGTTCTCATGGTCCAAGGACTCACTGAACCAGAAATCAACTTCAGGCGAATTTGTTCCCGGTATTTATGGTATAAAGTCTACATAGATTGACTGGGCTAGCTAATGTGAGACAGAATGACAGCAACAGCACCGGACCCCGCAAATTTCCTGCTTGCTCCGCTCATGGTCAACTTTGACAAATGGCTGAATTTTATCCCCTCCCATCGGCCCCTAGTAACGGATGATTGCGTAACCCTTGTACAGCCAAAGCTGTCGATAATCTAGCAACCCTATCAAACATGGTGGCCCAAGGGGCCTTGACAAATAGGTACCCAACGCACAGTCCAGCGCAGTAGCGCAGTAGCACTCGACAGTTGACAGTACCTACTCCAAATAACAAGATATTGACAGTTTTGACAGTTGAAAAATAAATAAATTTTTTCGTCTTCCTTGTTTTCCACATCGTCGTGAATGTGAGCGAGTGAGTGTTGTAGTTTGACTTGAATTACTGCGTTAGTATACGCCGATGGACACAATGCACAATGCAGCAGCAAAAGCCCATACGTAAGTTGGTGAAATGCTGGCCGAAAAAAGCAATCTCATAATGCTCATTTACATTACAGGTGTTGAGTTGTGTGAGCCCCTTGCACACAAGGTGGAAATACTAAGCCCCCACAAGACAAGGCATAGGTACAACAGGACGCATCACGAAAATAAGCCAACAATTATCGCTTAGGCCAGAAAGATGAACATCCTTTTGGAGTAATCGTACGACTCATACATTGACTGTAAAGTAAAATTTCAGTAGCTAATAAGCATTTACCGCTGTCTAGAACAATAAAAATCATAGTTTATCGATAATAATTGAGTATTCTTCAATCATAAGTTTAATCATAGCTCATCGGTTGATGTTAGTGTTTCTACAATGGAAAATATTTTCATATCGATTAAGGTTCTAAATCTGAACTGATGAGGCGAGTGACGGATTCTGATTTGCAGGCCAGGTATCTTCTCTCGATACCGCTGGCGTTGATCCCCAGGCTCTCCGGCTGCTCTCACTGGCTTATCGGAGATGGCTTCACGAGTTCACAACACTGTTCTAACAACCGGTCCACAGAACCTGACCTCCAAATGGTTTTCAATTATCCATTTATGAGACACAACAAAGCACAAGAGTCTCAGTCGCAGTGAGCCCCAGTCACCTCACACACGATTAAATGACCTGCCTCAATCACTTCTTCGCCTTCGCACTTTGTCGAGAGGGGGCTGATTTGGTCACCAACATGACCATAAATATTGGGCAAATGAATCTGTATTATTGGCATTTTCTAAAACAAAAATAAGTTAGAGATACTGCAACAAAATTCCATTCCCAACGAACCCCCAGCTCTTGGCCCACTGCACAGGCCCACTGTTACGCTTTCACTGACAGCTTGACAGCTATCACTGTTGACAGCTGTTGTGATGTAAATGCGCACTGCGTTTACTACCTATTTGTCAAGGCCCCTTGGGCCACCATGTTTTATTGCGTACAGTGCCACCACGCGAAAAAGATTTTCGCCAATACCTATTGGTATTCTACCTTTATATTGAACAGGCTTCCATTATGAGGACGGCCGGCGTCACCCTGTGAGACAGACTTATGCCCGAAGCGGTGGTGTGAGAAAAATGAAAACGTACACTTTGGACTGACTCCCTCACGAAATTCAAAACTTTATTTGTATCGATCTCTTCCGATCTCATTTGTAGTTGTATCTCATCTCTGGCAGTATTTCAGAAGTCTGCGACTATCTTCATGATTTTCCATTCAATGGGTTTGGTAAGGGCAAGGGGTCGGTACAGAGCTCGGTACAGAGTTTTCGTTGATTTTTATTACTTCATTAAATACTTCATTTTTGATTTGAGCAGTGGAAGTGCATTATTTTGTTCACTATGATCGTCCAAGATTTTAGAGTGTAGGGGCTGAATTTCAAGTCAGCGACGCAACTTGGGCCATTGATTTACGGCATCGATAAGCCAATCATCGCGTCTGATTGTTATGTTGCCATAGTTATAGGACTTACGCTACACTTGCGTTGGCTTATCCCCAAATTGATATCGAACCCTAAGTAGGTAATAAAATAGATAATTGTGACGTCACAGCCGTTTTTAGCGCACTTTCCCAAAAAATGGGAAAAAGGCGCTTTTAGCTTCACTTTGTCCGTCCGTCCGTACCCGGGATAACTCCCCAGGGAAGAAAGATATCGATGTGGTGTAAACGCTGATCAATAGTACATATGTCCAGGATGTCAAGTTGACTTTTGGTTATTTGTTATTCTGCCGCCATCTTTGATCCGCCATTTTGAATTTCTCTAAAAGTGATCCGATTGGAATGAAATTTGCAGGCAATGTAAACCACATCAAGATCTATCCAATTTTCGATAATTGATGCCCCGCCGCCATCTTGTATTCTCACTATTGAACATGTTTCGAAGTAATAGAACTAGGAGAATTATTATGCCTCAACGAAAAGAGATATCGATGTGGTGCAAAGCCAATCTAATGCGTACGTGACCACCATATAAAGTTGATCAATAATTTTTGTCACTTGGCCGCCATCTTTGATTCGCCATTTTGAATTTCTCTAAAAGTGATCCGATTGAAATGAAATTTGCAGGCAATGTAAGCCACAAAGCCACATCAAGATCTATCCAATTTTCGACAATTGATGCCCCGCCGCCATCTTGTATTCTCACTATTGAACATGTTTCGAAGTGATAAAACTAGGAGAATTACGCCTCAACGAAAAGAGATATCAATGTGGTGCAAACGCCAATGAAATGCGTACGTGTCCACCATCTAAAGTTGACCAATAATTTTTGTCACTTGGCCGCCATCTCTGATACGCCATTTTGAATTTCTCTGAAAGTGATCCGATTTGAGTGAAATTCGCAGGCGATGTGAACTTCATCAGGATACATCCAATTTTTAACAATTGATGCCCCAACGCCATCTTGTATTCTCACTATTGAACATGTTTCGAAGTGATAGAATTAGGAGAATTATGCCTCAACGAAAAGAGATATCGATGTGGTGCGAACGCCAATCGAATGCATACGTGTCCACAATATAAAGTTGACCAATTATTTTTGTCACTTGGCCTCCATCTTTGATCCGCCATTTTCATTTTCTCTGAAAGTAGTCCAATTTGAGTGAAATTTGCAGGCGATGTGAACTTCATTAAGATACATTCAATTTTCGACAATTGATGCCCCGCCGCCATCTTGTATTCTCCATATTAAACATGTTTCAAAATGATACAACTAGGAGAATTATGCCTCAACGAAAAGAGATACCGATGTGGTGCAAATGCCAATCAAATGCGTACGTGTTCACCATATACCTCATGATTTTTGTCACTTGGCCGCCATCTTTGGTCCGCCATTTTAAATTTCTCTGAAAGTGGTCCGATTTGAGTGAAATTCACAGGCGATGTGAACTCCATCAAAATACATCCGATTTTGGACAAATGATGCTCTGCCGCCATATTGAAATTTCTTATCACCTAACGATTTTCATGGAGCTTGGGACTTACTTTTGTTTTGTATGATCATTATTACTCTCCAGCCAAATTCCAACATTCTGCCGTCATCTTGGCCGCCATATTGAAATCTCTAATTAGTGGAACGATTTTCATAGAACTTGGAACTTACCCTTGTCTATAGTAGGTACGATCATTTTGATTTTTAAGCCAAATTTCATGATTCTGACGCTATTTTGGCCGCCATATTGAAATTTCTCCCCCAAAATAACGGTTGAACCCTAAATAACATCTTGCATTCACTAATCTTTCAAAAAGGAAGTGCGCTACTGAGCCTCATGCCCATGAGGCATATTCGCTTGTTTAGTTATGGTCAACACTTCTAAATTATCAGTATAGTACGTTCAGCTTTACTGTGGTTCTAGTTGGCTGAGAGATTTTGTTTCCAAGTTTCCAAATGTAAAACATAGAAAATCTTCAATACTTTGTGGTTGGCTGCTGTGTCGATATTCGGCACAATAATTCACGACGAGACACAGAAGTCGTTCGGACCACTTTTGAAACACTTTTTTTGCGCATTTCCTCTGCAGATAGGCGGACCATTTTGCGGGACGTGATGTCTTACGCTTTTCTCCATTTTATTAAAAAATTGAGTTATGTTACGACTGATTTCAATTTTCGCTAATGAACAAATAAATCAAAGCAGCCTGTGAAATTTGACACTTGTCAAACTGTCAAATATATTTTTAACCTCTTGAAGCCAGTTCAACTTTCAAATGCTTCAAACTAAAACTAAAGGATATACAAGCCCTTCGTCCAAAAAAGGGCCCCTTCGGAATCATCAACCCTCTCGCCGGTTCCAATCAAAAAGATACGCCAAGCCTTGAAGAATTATTGGCAAAACAAAGATCGTCGCGGCGCCGGCGGGCTATTATGGGCAGAAGAATTTACGTGTGAACCAGTTTATTGAACCAAATTTCTAAAAATCCAGTTGCTTAAAGTTGTGTATTGGACCGAAATTGATGTGAATACCTTCAATTTTGCAATTTGCTTTAGTTTTGGGGTTTGACGGGAAAAATTTGTGAATTATTGCAAAAATTACCTTTTTAGTGAAAAAAAAAAACAGACTTCTTTGCAGCATTTACAGGGTGTCTCAGATATGATGCACTAGAACTGTACTATGGTATATGGTATATGGAATCTTCCACGAAGCCTACAAAAATACAAAAAAACTATCCAACATTTATTTCTGATTTTATTAAGGGTGGTCACACTGCTGCTGAACGTACTATAGTTAACAAATAAAAATTTAATCACTAATCACCCATGCTGTCTCCTCTACTGCTCGTCCCGTTGGCTATCGGTACCGGCCGGCTATAGGCACTTCTTTTGAAAATTCATGCAAAAACTAACCCTATTGCAAATACACGTTCTGTGAAAGAAAAGGAAAAGATGCTTGCAAATTGTCTTGTTCATTTTGGCCCCTCTGGACTAAAGATGATTCGCCATTGTCAAAAATATTTGTTGATAACTTGACAAGAACAATCGACGCGACGTTAAAAGTTCGAAACATTTGAAATTATTATATGAATAAGTTACCAGGTTTGTTTAGCTTGATAAAGTAAAGCCAGTACAGCCATTCAAATGCTAGATTCTCCATGTTATTTTTTGTCTTACATAATATGGCTTGATGTCTATAAGTGATACCTAAACAGTTACTAATGGTTTTTTCAGCACTAGCAACATCTAGAGTGTTGATGGAATTAGCGGGAACAAAAGAACTCAATTTACCTGTGTAAGAAAATCGCGAGTTATCGAGCTCCCAACCAACAGCTTTCATTTCTTGGGAATTTTATCTCGTGCTAGCAACGGGAGCAAAGTAGGCGAAATTGCCACCGTGCCGGTTTTTGTTTCAGTAGAAACGCGTAGAAAATGCAATTATTTACTAGTCAAACGAGGTATACTTACCGAAGTTCGACTATAATTGTCCTAGCAGCCTCATCCGAATAAGATAAAATAATCACATACAGGTAGATTCTCTGATCCCTCGGGATAACCACACATTTTAAAGAAGAAAAAGAAGCGGGAGCACCACACTCCCACTCCTCCAGCCGGCGACCGCGGCAGGGTCGCTGCGATGCATATCCATTCGTTGAAAAATAATGGGGGTCAAGAGTCGCCACGTCCTTAGGGTTTTTTGGTTTTCCTTTGGTACACGAAAACCAAAACGATTGGGCGAGGTGGGATTTTATCTTATTCGGATGAGGCTGCTAGGACAATTATAGTCGAACTTCGGTAAGTATACCTCGTTTGACTAGTAAATTGTCCGTCGCAGCCTCATCCTCTAAGATAAAATAATCACATACAGGTAGACGTTTAAAGAAAGTGTGGCGACTCGGCGGTCAGCTTGACACCCAGTAAGGGAGAACAATTCGACAGCATTGCGACAATGAAATTGTTCATTTCAAGGAATAACCATTAAGATTTATTAAGGATTGATTCGGAGAACAAGTGCTTCTTCGTAATCAAAGGGCGGTTATAAAACTTCGCAAAAGTGTTTGACCGCTGAGACCATCCGGCAGTATTTTGAATGGTATCCAAAGATACTCCCTTCCTAAGCGCCGCTGAGGTGGCGGCGTGTCGGGTTGAGTGAGGTTTCAAGACGTCTGTATTCACGCCCGACAATGCCAGGGTTTTCCGATCCAGTTACTGATGGTTTGTTTAGTGGCCGCCTTGTATGGGGGCGAGTGATGAGAAAAAGACGATCCTCTTCTTGTCGCAATGCTTCAGTGCGCTTGACGTATTTCAACAAGGCTGATGTGACACAGAGTTCTGGTCGATCTCGAAAAAAAAAGGATAGCTCGAGACAAGGTTGTACTTTAGATGTGGAGGATGTCTCCAACTCATCAGTGATTCGAATTTTCAGGCCGTCTCTTGATGTAGATTTGAGATCCGAATAGCAGATATTGTTTGAATTCTATCACCTGTACAGAGAGCTAATAACGTGCACAATTTGAACGTTAATGAGGTCAACGGGATCTGGTCGTGTGGCTGCATTGGGGACAAATATTCGACGACCGGATCGGTATTTCATGTATCTACAGTCGTATTTTGGTCGAGCTGGACGCTGGCGAGCAATACCCCTCATGTACCGCTCAACTTGAGCATTATTCCCAACGTCGTTGGGCAGAATAAGTGCGAGGGCTGATCAGTGCGTATTGTACGTGCCATATGAGGTCTGTGTTGAGTCTGTCAAGTTGGCAAGAAATCTCGACACCTCGGCAGGGCCGCTAGTGAAGGGGTCACACCCTTCCTTTTTGCAGTGGGTCCACCATAATTTGAACGTACAGTTATACTGTATTAAGGTAGCCAATGAAAGTGAATCAATCATGATGGGTATTGCCGCCGGTGGTGATGCCTTAAACAGGAACGCCTGCCGGATAAACGTGCGACGACCAGGGTAAGGTTTGGTAACTGTGACGCTCGTTCCTGTAAGGGGGAACAATCAAATGGATGTTTGGTTCCCATCTCAATATCTCTCCCACTGTCAATTTCCTGAACAAAGGGTACCAGGGCTGACTTGGCCAAAAAGGTGCAACTACAATACCCTCTGCTTTATCGCTGAGGATTTTGTTGAGGACCCGTAAGAGAAGACAAAATGGTGGAAAAGCATAAAGCATGAGATCTGTCCAGGATGAAGTAAATTCATCAACAGCCACTGACTCCGGGTCTGGCCTCCAAGACACAAACCTATTACATTTGGCATTGACGTGTGATGCAAAAAGGTCTATGTTAGGTAATCCGAACGTTTCTACAATTCTAATATACCCGTCTTGGGACAAGGTCCATTCTGTCTTATCTGGTAGTTTTCGTGACTCCGTATCTGCTATTATATTATCTTTGGATTTTATATATGCAGCTTGGAGCCAGAGATCGCGAGTCTCACACCATTGCCAGATTTCTGACCAGATCACATAGTTTGGGATATTGAACACTTCCCATCTTGTTTATGTATGAAAGGGCCGTTGAATCATCAGTTCGAATTAGGATGTTCAGAGATGGACGATTCTTTGCAAAAGATTCCACGCTGTGATAAATCGCGTAGAGCTCAAGATAATTTATGTGTTCGAGTTGTTCATCTTTACACCACCAACCATTTGTGTGTTGGCCATTGCAGTGAGCACCCCAACCGGTGAGAGAGCTGTCTGTGAAGATTTCAAGGTCACAAATATCTTGACGTATTGGATTTTCTGACTGCCGAATGTAGGAGTTCCACCACTCCAAATCCAACAGTGCACGGTTAGATAGCTGCGTTTGTGCATCAGAATTACCACCAGACAATTTAAGCGCTAAGAATTTATCTTTTTCGAGCTGTTTGGTGTACAGCCACCCATATTTGACAGCAGGACATGCGGACGCTAATATTCCTAAAAAGCGCGCAATCTTCCTAATTCTCAAAATTCCGTGGCGTTTGATTTTCTTAATGTGTGCAATTATTATTTGGCATTTATCGGTAGGTAACTTTAGGGACATCACTTTTGAGTTGATCAGAAAAACCCAAATAGCGAACCCATATAATGAGCTTTTTGCCCAGTTGATGATGAAACCTAAGGACTGCAGTAAATTGATTGCACTGTTAGTGGGGGACTTGCAATCCTTATACCCTTGTGCCATGATGAGAAAAGCTTGATATATCATACAATGTAGGTATACCTTGACTGCGTAAGGTGGTCATGATAGGTTTTGTGAGTTTTGTAAAAATGTATGGTGCTAGAGAAAGGCCAAATGGTAAACAGACAAATTCATATAAGCGATGCTCGAATTGAAACTTCAGATATTTGCGATGTGACTTGACTACTGGCACAAGATAATAAGCATTGCTCAAGTCAATCGAAGTCATGGACCAATTTTTCTTGAGCAACTTAGTTGCCGTTCTGATGTCCTCCATTTTGAAATATGAAGGCTCTAGGAACGTATTTGACTGCTTCAGATGCAAGATGAATCTCTTTTTACTATTTGATCTTTCTATCAAAAAATAAGACGACAAAAATTGGTCGGTACAAGGGAGGCTCGGTTGAATGACCCCTAGTGCAAGTGGGTCATTTATTGCATTGCATTGCATTGCATTGCATATTGCATTGTCACATATTGCATTGGTCATATTCTGGTCGGCCTCCGAAGTCAAATTAGGCTGTGTTGGAAGCGTAATTTAACGGGGTTTCCTTTCAAATGGTATTGCAACAGACTTTACCCAGGACAGTATCTCTGCGTTTTTTTTTTTGTGATTTTTAACCATTCAGAAAGATAATAGTGTAGTCTGCCTGCAGTGTTACCCACCTCTAATGCCTACGGCTGCGATATGGGCTCTCCCGCCGGTTTTTGTAATACCGGTCGGACTGACCTCGTGTTGGTTGGAACTTGTTTGAGTTGTAATTAAGTTGCCCGTTCCGGCCCCCTAAGGACTGGAACGGGCGCTTCCGGTTTGAAGACCGATTATTTTGGGGTTTGAGTCCGAGTTGCTGGAGCTCCCCCTCCTGTTTCGGAGGAAATACCTGCGACCGGACCGTTGGCGTCGGTGCAGGTTTATACTTCCGGCTTGTCTTTTCCAATTCTTTTATTACTTGGAGCCGTTCTTTCAGGTCGGCCCCAAAAAGAAATTGACCAGGTATGTCATGTTGAGCCACGTCCCGGACAGATTTGTTCAAATTTTGCAGGAGGGCAAACTTTCTTGATTTCGACATGTGAAAGAAAAGGTCCGCGCATAATTTGCCGGTGTCAATCAGCAAAGAGAAGAGCTTTTTAGACTTAGCATCTAGTGGCGAAGTCAGCAAGGCCTGAGTTGCGCGAGCTAGTGGCGTAAGCGCGACACCTAGCTGCGACTGTGACAGTTTGGTGTATCTGTCCTTGATCAATTGTACGTCGGGCAAAGCCGGAACCAGGCCAGGATTAACGCTGGGGGCTTGCAAGAAAGTGCAATTGAGCGGTAAGAGGTGACGGGCCAGTAATTCGGTTTTTCCCGGTGTTGTAAACCATGGGAAACCAAATAGGCCCACCGCGAGGCTAGCTTTTCGTGGATCGCTTGAGTCGACAAGGATCCTGTGGGCTGATCATCGCCAATCATTTCTATGATCTCTTGTTCCAAGGCGACATCGTCACATTGGAGGACTTGGGGTTGAACAGCGATGCTTGAGTCCTTGTCACCCGTGGGAGAACTGTGCAGGGGCGAGTGGGCATCAGTTGCCGGTTTTGAGAGGTTCGGAAGATCAGGTGGCGCGTATGGCACACCCTGATCTTGAGATATTACAGAGCTGCGTGCTAGGCCTGTGTATAATGACCTCCCGTCTCTGCGTGACGACCAAGAACGGCGAGAACGGCTCCGGGAACGGTAACGGACGGCATCTGAATTTTCAGTATGTCCCGAATCCCGAGAGCGGGAGCGAGATCGAAAATACGAGCGTGAGCGTGTGTCTGTACGCGTCGCACTTCTGCGGTGTCTTCTCAACTCCTTCTCTAAATCCTCGGTGCGTTTCTCCAATTTCGGCGATGACGGGATTCCAAGTGCACTGGTGAGCCTGAAAAGCGTTTTCTTTTCTTTTCCTTACCTAGCTAAATAACAATAAGGAGTTATAGGTACCTATGAAGCAAGAAAAAACAATTACGGCTGAGGACGGTCCTGTGCCGCCGCCCGCATCGAATGACACGGACAGCTAATAGTGCTGCAGGCGTGTGAGCTGTTCTATAAATAGCTTGCCGCGCCGGGTCCTGCACAATAACTAGCCTGATTTTTGGAAAATAGGCTACGCCTCCTGGCTATGCAAACTACAAGAGGTGAAGTGTGATGGTTGGAACTTACCACAGGACGTTTTCCGAAATTTTTACCTTGCTTTTTGCGTTTTGTTGGCCAAGTCAAGAGCGTGCGGCATAAATGCGTAGTTTCCCTGAGAGCACAAAGAAACGAATGGATATGCATCGCAGCGACCCTGCCGCGGTCGCCGGCTGGAGGAGTGGGAGTGTGGTGCTCCCGCTTCTTTTTCTTCTTTAAAATGTGTGGTTATCCCGAGGGATCAGAGAATCTACCTGTATGTGATTATTTTATCTTAGAGGATGAGGCTGCGACGGACAATTACTGGCTTTGGCAGACTTCTGGAGAGTTGCGCTTGTTAGATCCAAAATACGACTTTTTCCAAACATGCAAAAGTATACAATTTACTTCAACCACAGGTGCTTGCATAGCGTGATATTATGAAGCTCTTTTCATTAGCATGTTGGACTCAGTTGAGGTTATCAATGCTCTCAACCCGTGACGTAATTTTCATGCCCTGTCTGATTTACGCCATTGTATAGCTTATTATGATTATTTTGAACTTGCGCTCTATGCGCTCTCTAGTACTTTGGCTTGTACCAACCGAGCGGACAAGTCAAGGGAAAAAGGGTGAAGCGGAGAAAGTTATTGGAAAAAAGGCGCTAATAACCTAGTATCTACCTTGATGCGCCTCTAAAAAAATACGGTCGGGTCCCATAGATCGCGATATTTACCATACCATCACTTTTATAATTTATCACTTGAAATAAATATGAACCTGCCTCTTTCTTTCTTGAATTAACATACTTAATTCTATCGTTTATGGAAATAATTGGATGTATATTGTACTCGTACACTCAGGATCTTCACGTACAGGGCCTGGCAGCAGGATTGAACGGTTTTAAAAAGGCTGCTATGGAAATACTGTTACAGATCTGATATGTCTATGATCTGATATAGGTACGTCCATCAAATAGTGACAGACTTACAATATATCTGTGTACAATAGAAACTGGCTGGTCAGTAAGTGGACATTTGCTGTGAAACCGTTAATACTGATTCAGTTCATTATTCAGACACAGATATAGGCTTTCGTCATGAATTTAATTTGCTAGTGCGTGCCGAAGTCCCATCTAGAAAAATGTCATTTTGAAATGGATGAGGTCGGAAATTCACTCCATTTCACCCATATCAAAGTGACATTTTTTATGGGACTTCGGTGCGCATTGGTAAATTGAATTCTTGACGAAAGCTTCTCTGCGTTTGCCTAATGGACTGGGGTCAGGATAAACGGTTTCACAGAAAAGATCCGTTGATTGACCGGCTAGTTTGCTATTGTACACAAAACTTCCAGTAATAAGGTACAAGTCTGTCACTATAAATATGACGTATATCGCGTATATCAGATCAACAGTATTTTCACAGCAGCCTTTTCAAAACGTGTTTTTGTTTTAATACCATTACCTATACCGGGTGATCATTTGAAAACTATCCACCTGCAATAACTCCAGATTCTTAGTGAATATTTTTTCGGGCAAAAACAGGTCGATTTTTATATCGAGGGGGACATCCAAAACATACATTGGGAAATTTCTATATTCACTCCCCTTGCCCCCACTCACCCCAACTTTAAAATTTCAAATGACACTACCTACCTTGCGATACATCAAATGAAAGCAAATTAAATTTTCTTTCTGAAAAAAATATTTTCAAAATTTTCAACCCCACCCCCTTTTTCCTAAAAATTCTATGACTGTCCCATTTTATATTTTGGACCCCTCATTTTTTTTCTCAATTTAGTCGGCGCATCCTAGATAGTATCGAAAAGGAAAATTTTCGGTGGAAAAAATGCCACCCAAATTCACCCCTTTGCTCTCCCCCACCTCAATTCCCAAATTTAACAAAACACCACCTACTTTGTGATACATCAAATTGAAGGAAATTGAATTCTCTTCCCGAAAAGAATTTTTTTGAAATTTTCTACCCCTCCCCCAATAAATTGGCCATTTGTAGTATTCTAGGGGGGAAATGGGGGGCTTAAAAATTGTGAAAAAATCTTTTTCAGGGAGAGAATTCAATTTCCGTCAATTTGATGTATTACAAAGTGGGTATTGACATTTTAAATTTTTGAGGTCAGGTGGGGGGAGCGAAGGGGTAAATTTGGGTGGCACTTTTTTTATAGAAAATTTTCTCTCTTGATGCTGTGCAGGATGACGTTTACTGTATTGAAGGGAAATGGAGGTCAAGAATATCAACTTGGACATTTGGAGAATTTTAGGAAGAACAGGGGGTGGGGTTGAAAAATTTCAAAATATTTTTTTTAGAAGGAGAATGTATTTCTCTTTAATTTGATGTATCGCAAGGTAGGTGGTGTCATTTGAAAATTCGAAGTTGGGGTGAGTGGGGGCGAGGGGGCCTAAGATATAAATTCTCCAATGTATGTTTTAGATGTCCCCCTCGATATAAAAATAGACCTGTTTTTGCTCAAAGACATTTGCACTAGGAATCGGGAGATATTGCAGGTGGATAGTTTTCAAATGATCACCCGGTATTATAATAATATAAATGATTGCAAGAAACTCTCTTTCCATGTTGGTAGCTATGCATTTCTAACACCAGTTCTTGTAATGTACCTAACCGCAAAACTCGTTACACTATCGTGTGTCAAAAATTGACATAAGTCATGAAATAGCAAATTGCGAACTGCCCAAAAGCCCACACAAATTCTTGTAGGTACTATCAAACAAAAACTCCGAAACCAATTTAAACTTAAAGTTCTAGCCAATCTAGATTGTATGCACATACAAGAAGTTGCATAGTGTAATACGGCTTTTATTCTCAGTGTCAACCCTATCATATGATCTAATACTAATAGTCAATTGAAATTTTTAACCTGAACACAAAAGAGATCAGGTCGCAATCTGTCCTTCAGCTCCTTCTGTTGGCTTTATTGAAACTGAACTGTTAATGTCCCAAACTTGTCAGCACTTGCTCTAGGTTGCTCAAGGTCTTTAGATAAGATCATCTCTCAAGCTTGAGACGATTTCAGTCTTAAGGACCTGATTATGTAGACTTCCCTAGGATTTAATAACAAATAAAATTAAAGAAATCATAGAAAAATTTAAAACATCTTTTTGACACCCAATGACCTTTGAGTGGGGCACGAAATAGCCATCCGCTATTCGCTGGATGCATCCCAATTACATGGAGTAAATACATTTTCTATTCAGAACATATCTGTCCCATTATCTATCCATAAAAAAAACTGCATAGGTATGCATTATTTGACCGGATAGGATTGAATTCCTCCGTTCACCTCTAGAAAATGATGTCATCATCACCAATGTCTTGTGGCTAGATAACAGCTGGTTTTCTCATTATCATTTTCTTGTTATAGCCATCGCATAGTCCAGATTTCATCAGGTTATTATTCTGACACAGCAGGTACTCGTTGGTATATCAGTTGTAGGTACAACAACCAATCGATCTGGTGTACGGTATTTTTAGTTACTCAAAAAGCATCTCATTCTCTACGTGCCAATTTGGTGCGCTAAAAAAAAAACAATCACTTGAAAAATCAACCTGATGATGGGCAAATAAAACCTATCCTGTAACTTCAGGCACTTACTGATACTGTACTCACCATGACGTTGAATTTTTGTGTAAATATCACAAGTTATAGACTATAAAGTTGGGCAAACACGGTGACTTATTCAATTAACGACTATTATTTGACACCTCCCATCTGTTGTTACGTACCTATAGGATAGGTGTACCTACCTATACTTTTGTTATTTAGCTCACAGATAGTTAGACGTATTGCCAAATTGTATTATCGACCTGTGGAGATTTTGGCGCAAAAGAAGAATAACTGCGGGTTCCACCATAGGTTTGTTTTGTGACCGAGTTAAGTTTAATCTGAGTTAGTTGCTGAGTTAGTTGCTCTGATACAGCCAATAGCTAGGCCAGTTGCTTAGCAACTAACTCAGATTAAAGTTAACTCGCTCATAAAACTTTAACCGTCACCGTGGATTCCACAAAACAGATAATACGAGATTAGTTGATTCGCGATTTTTGTTTGTCAATTTGTAGCTGACTGATCAATGGAAATGCTGGTTTATCCCTCAATAATGGAAAGATGATGGGTCTAGTACAGATTTCAGGCGGTAGGCATGTGGAACTTACCGTCAGTTCCACAAAAAAGATGATCAGCGATCAAGGCTGATTGCAGATTAACTGAACTTTTTTCTGCTGAATGCTAGGTGATTACTCACAAAAAATGCCTGAAATCTGTACTAGACCCGTAATCTTTCCATTATTGAGGGATAAACCGGCATTTCCATTGATCAGTAAGCTACAAATTGACAAACAAAAATCGTAAATTAACTAATCTCGTATTATCTGTTTTGTGGAACCCACGGTAACCGTCAGTTCCACAAAAAAGATGATCAGCGATCAACGCTGATTGCAGATCAACTGCACTTTTTTCTGCTGAATGCTAGGTGATTACTCACAAAAAATGCCTGAAATCTGTACTAGACCCATCATCTTTTCATTATTGAGGGATAAACCAGCATTTCCATTGATCAGTCAGCTACAGCACAGTAAAATCTCAAATCAACTAATCTCGTATTATCTGTTTTGTGGAACCCACGGTTAGTGGAAGTCGCAGTGAGTACAATTACTTCTATCTTCTGATGAAGTTCTCCATGATGTATGTGAAGTCTTTGTAAATTAATGTAGAAAGTTGAAATCTTGTCTCTTCACTTGTATAATATTTTATTCTGCTCGACGCGTTCCGAAACTTTTATTTATAGTTTCATTTTCAAGAGCAAGTATATTATGGTAAATAAGTATAAAATGTAAAAAGTCATGAGTAAATCAGAATTTGAAATATCTTAGTTGCGTCCGCTAACTTCAATTTTGGCATTTTGGCCCTCGTTTGGGTCATTTTGATGTTGTTATTTGTAGTAGGTCTATCAATTAGCTAGCGATTGATGCCGAAATCGTTAGAACTGGTAGATAATAAAAATAAAAACTTGGAAGGGAAGAGCCAAAATCTGACTTCTACTAAAGTCGCTATAGACCTTCTTCGAAATCGATGCCTTCATAAGTTCACAATGGATTAACAGATTCAATTCAGTGAAGCCTCAAAATGCAGAAAAGCTAGCTGGGTCAGGTTAAGTCACGTATTTTAGAAAAATTGTTCAACTTGTGTGTAAAAGACGGCGGGGCACTTAATGAATTGAGACTAAAGTGTGCATGCATCAGGAAGAACGTGCCATTAATTTTTATCGCCTGTCATTTTACGAGTCATAATTCTCTGTGCTATTTATCCAAGTGCTGCACATTGTGCAGTAAAACTTACCAGAAAATGACCATTACTCCGTGGTGCCCATATTTTCATTCCATAGTGTCATTTGTAAAACCTAACATGTAAATTAACCTTTTGGGAGAAAGTTTTCAATTTGACCGGGGCGACGGTCAACAGTTCAATCGGTTATCGCCTAGATTTAATAATGAATCACACTTTATTTATGTTTGATTGTTTGATCTTGAAAGTTGCTGCGGTGTTTGGTGTTTGGGTCAAAGCGTTAAAGGAAAAATTGCTGCTAATTAAGTTGAATCGCATTTATGTGTTTATGCGATCATGCATTATGCAACTCCTAAATTTAGAGCTCTCCATCATCTAATTATTATCAATTCGCCTTGTTACAGGGTGTCCAACTTCGAGAGTTGGATGAAGGAAAGCCGTGCCACAAGTGCAAAAAGTGTCTGAATGGATTCGAACCGCACTCGTGGAGGTGGGTACACAAAACTACTTTTACTGTTAATTGTCCAGTTTTTTTTCATGATTACTCATTCTTATTTTTATGCTTGGTGTTGCCGAGAGGAATTCGCAGTAAAAAAGCCGTAATTGATCAATTTTTGTTCAATTCGAACCTAATTAAGTAAATATGTTAATTTTTGCTGTAAATTTTTGGTGGACGCCTTCAGCTTAAACTGTAATTAGTTTCCATTAAGTAGATTAATTTGGGTTCCGTTAGTGGGATGCGATGCCAGTGACAAGGATGTGTTTGTCAACTTTGTTAACAATATTGATTTCTGGTGAGCAATAAAAGCGCAGGAGTGTATATTGGGTTGCATAGATATACTAGCAATTTACTCACACTCGATACCTACCATGAAAACATTACCTCTCTGACATTACCCCTATACTTTCATATTTCGTATATTATGATTTATAACATGCTGCCGGCAGCCCCTTTTGGAAGTCATTGCACTTCCTAGAAATTCGAAATGAACTTACACCAGCACATTGTTAGATTCCTAAAAATCATCCCAATTTTCCGCATAATACCTTCACACATTTCTTATGAACATTTAATTGATGCTACCTCAAGTCTACAATTTTTTGCACGATTCACAATTCAATTACCGCGGCGAAACAAATTGCAGTGGATTCCCGAAGATTTACTGCTGTATTATTATTACTTTTGGCTACTGACAGTGAAAAGACCAAAATTTCTGTTCAGAGTTGAAAATTTAAGAAAAAAATCAGGAGTAAGAGAACATTGAACCAAGAATTTTTCAAGACACAATAATCATGTAATACAATGTTTCTTCAAAACTACTGCATTCCGACAGTATTATTTACTTATACAATGGTACTGGTACTACAGAATACACAGGTGTCCCACCGCACAGTAAGCGACATAGCTTAAAAGAGTGTCTTTTTCGAGGCGAATCAGAATCAGCTATCGAAATTTTCCTTATGTCTTCAGTTTCCGATTTACGTGTTCAACCGTAAACTTTGATTGGTCATATCTCACGAATAGATCAATAGGATCGAATGAAATTTTGCATGTATATATTCTAATACCAAGGGCCTTTGTAGTGCCCTAATCATTTATGAAAAGAATACAGGACCGTATTCAAAACTTTGTTCTTCGGGTTTCTGTTAAAAAAGTCATAGGTAAGTACTGTATAGACTTTTTTCAAAATTTGATGTCGTATTCGGAGACTATATGAAAAATGCTACAACATGCAATTCTTAAATTTTTTGACACTCTTCAGCTGATTCGAAAAAAAATCAATAAGTGAAATTTTCAGGAATAATCTCAAAAATTTCAATTTAAATCAGTCAAACGCTATCCCAGATGGTCGAACAAAGTCACCATTTCAATTTTGCTGCTCTAACTAACCAAGGATAACTTCAAAAGAATTTTCTGGAAACATGAGTTTGTTACCCCGCCCCGGTTCCAGAAAATTCTCCTGACATTATTATTGATTAAATTTGAAATGATCACTTTGTTTGGCCATCTGGAATAGCTTTTGACCGATTTAAATTGAAATTTTTGAAAATATTCCTGGAAAATTTCAATTGATAATTTTTTCTTCGAATCAGCTGAAGAGTGTCAAACAATTTGAGAATCGCATTTTGTAGCATGTTTCATGCAGTCTCCGAATATGACATCAGATTTTGAAAAAGTCCATACAGGATTTTTCAACAGAAGCTGGAAGAACAAATTTTCAAGTACGGTTTGTGACTTTGAAACGCATGAAAAACCTATTTTAAATAAGAAATCATGGTCTTGGTCACCTGATACTTCCAGTAACTAACCTACGAAAATCAGAACGGTGACAGTCAGGTTTCCAGGTTCAGCAGGTAGCACTTTTTCCACTGAAAATTCTCTTCTTCGATGCTGTGCAGGATGGAGTTGACTACATTGAAGAGAATTGAGAAATGGAAAATATTACACTGGACACCCAGAGAATTTTAGGAAATAGGGGTGGGGTTGAAAATTTTGTTCTTGATGTTTTTCCTCGAAAAAATATCTAGTAGAAATCGGAAGTTACTTGGACAGTTTTCAAATGATCACCCGGTATGTATCGCTCTAATTATTGACAGGAGAGTTCAGTGGCAGATACGAAAAATGTTGTTTCGGGCTGTTTGTCCTGGAAGTAGAACTTTTAAAAAGTCCTAATCCATAGCCATAAATCGAATAATGCAGTTTTCCCCAGACTTTTCCGATCGGATTGATAAATCTGAGCGGATAAATGTCAGGGCGTAACCTTTTCGCCTTTTCCAGGGGATTTAAATGGGATGATAAAACGGTTCATAGGAAATGATTCGCGCGAAGCAAAAAAGGAAATAAGGCCGTTGGAGTGACATTCACGGTTTATTAAACCGAAAGTACTGCACGGTTAAACGAATAGGTGTTAGGAGAGCTCGTGCATGGATAATAGGGTGAAAATTCAGGGTTTTCTTTATTTGCCAAGTATAGATACCCGTAGGCGTAAAACTTTACACCGTACAAAATGTTTGCGGTGAGAGCACTGAAAGAAATGATGTCCCGTTAAGTGGTTCATTATTGTTACCAATTCATCCCCTGTTGATTCACTCACAATAACGGGCGGTAGTTGTAGTAATAATTAGTTTTATTGGTCGTTAAAATTTCCATTTGGAAATGGGTTTCTTGTGTGAAACAAAATGCTCTGAACAACTCTGTTTGATTTATTTATTGGCAAAGCAACATTTCATGCCGTTTTCTCATTAAAATTAAAATAGTCTTGAATCTGGCGCCTGTTTGTAAGCTTGTTCCAATTATTGAACAGTATTTGAACTTGGCCGAAAAATTCTCGAGGTTTTCGTTTCGGACCCCAAGAAGCAACAACGGCGATGCGACGCTGAGTTTCGAAATCTCATATAATATGTATACCTATTACAAAACTCTATTTTATCACTTTTTCCATTCCATCTGGATTCTGGATTCCATTTTATCACTTTATCAAATAATAATCTTAACAACGAGAACATCTTAGGTCATTATATGTCTCTATTACTGGAAATAGTGAGGAAAACCATTGGCTTGCTCATGGAAAAGGAATTCCAATCTTGCATCGCCAAGCGCGGATCCTTATTTTCAGCAACCCCATATACCCACTTGAAAAAGTGACAAATTAAGCCGTGCTGCTAAACTCTCGGGATTACAGTTACAAAGAAGAGAGCTCGCGTCTTATTATGGATATAATTATTCGGGTCATCCTTCCTCTTGCTCCCTTCTCAACTTCATTCACCTCTCATCGCCTCCCATCCCATACCACCCCAGGGCATGGTCCTGTAAATTAAAGTGTCGCTCAAGATTATAAAGTCTGCGCTATTGTGTTTGAACTTGGAAGTGGGTCTTGTCACGAGAGGGCGTGTTTGGCTTTCAGGAAATTAGATAAAAGGTATCCTGCCGACGTCGGTCAAAGTTAGCTTTTGCCGGTTGCGTCATCATCGTGTTTCCTTCTGACCTCCGAGTTCCGTCCTATATTGGAAATGGAACAATTCAGAGGAATCAAGCCTAAAAATTATTTGAAGTTTTGAGTGATTGATGACACCATCAGGCGTTAGCGTTTAATGTAGGATTTCCTATTTTGTCTTTCTGAAAGAATCACTAATTTTGGTATCAAATAATGAATACATGTTAAATATGGCACTCCTAGCTTGAATACGTCCCTGTTTTATATGTGGGAAAACAATAAGAGTAGATATTATCATTACCCATTGAAAATGAAATAAATATGGCCTAGGCTTTGTTGGGGCAAGCAGTCGAGACTTTTAAGTAAGGATAAAATTACTGGCAGAAACTCGAAAACATGCGGGTCAAAAAATAAACTTACCGTAAATTGCAGGAAGCTGGATAATTGTTGTTGGGGATACTGCATAACTTTGGCGTGTCTACGCCTGTGGGTGGGGAAAATGTGGCGTGGCACAGAAGTTGAGATAATGTCGGGACTTGGAGCTCCCAGTCTGTTGAAATATGCTCTACCTTCGAGGAAATGCGAGGTTTAACTCAGGACAAGAAAGGATGGATCGTATAATGAGTCTGTAGAATGATGTCTTTATAGTGATGTTTGTTTTAGGGCTTGATTGCCCAATTATATTCAATATTTTCAAAATAGAACAGTGTAGCTAATAAGATAGCCCAAGGATAATATTTACTCATACGGACATAAAAGTAGAGCGGATCGAAATGTTGATTTTTGAAATTCGATGATGTGTTGTGGCAGCACATTTCAAAAATAGAACCAGAGATTGATAGACTTGCGCTTTTGCAGATTATGTATGGTATGGGTTTATGTGGTCTCTAATGGTCAGTAGTACCTACGTGGCAATCCTAAAGCCGATAATAATTGATCTAGTTGGAACATATTTTTCGACTGTCTTCTAACTGGTCTTCGTAATCTTCGTAACTGTTTTCTCCATGTAATAGTAATAACATTAATAATATGGAAACAAAACTCAATAAACACTTTGTTTTCATTGCCTATAAGTTACAACCAACATTACAACCCTTATTTCACGATCTTTGGTATTTTTATCTCAGTTTATTTTTCAGTTTTCTCCTTCGAGTCACTTTACTTAGCATTATTTTTCGATTTGTTGTTCTCAAATTGTTTTATGTAATCTCTTGAAAGATTTATGGCACAGTTCGAAAATGGTGTGCAATATGGAACATGCAACAAAAAAAGTAGGTACACACACAAGCGACAAATGTGCACCTATAAGGTGAATTTTTGCCATAAACGGAACAGTTGTGATGCTAGATTGGCCTCCTTATATGAAACACCACTTTAGTTGGTGTTTATGGGCTTATTTAACACGTCTTAAAAAGGGATGGCAGAAATATTGCACAAATGTCGAGGTGGTACCACATGGAACTTGAGCATTACGCTTGCTAAATGAAAGTCTTCGAATCTCTTTCCGGACTTGATATTTCCAGTTCATACATTTCATTACTCAAGTCAGGTTCATAAAAGCTGAGCTTAGGGCTTAGGGTTTTCTCAAAATAGTCTTGATCCTGGTTTTCATGTGTATTTTTTTCTAATTAAACGCACGCAACCTGTTCGGCGGTGGGTGTGGAGGAGTGCTTAGCACCCAGTAAATTCCGCCAAAGCTGACGTTAACGGGCGAAATTTGTTTGTAAAATCCGAAATTTCAATCGCCGTGTCGAGAATAATCCGGGCACTGATGGTGATGAATGAAGTAAACTCGTAATTCATCCACTCTACGCTCGCAGGTCTATTTCGGAGCCATCTGATGAATTACAATGATTAGGTGGATCTGAAGAGGTTTAATTAACATCATTCGCACACAGGTGCATTACGCTGTCGCGAAGAAAACCGGCATCCAATTAGCCAAAAGTACACAAATAAAAGGAGACAGATCCGCTATAAATACAAGAGTCGTGAATATCACACCCTGGACCGTCAGACGCCGGACTATCCAGGATTTAATAATAAAATATAGGGCTCCGAGTACCGGCGATATTTCACTTTTGTGAATTAGGTACACGATGTTGTTGTGGCTAATTATACGGATTTCTCGAATTCCTGAAATCGCCGGAGACTATAAACGTGAACTCGGGACGCGAATTACTTGCATGGGTTGTGGAAAAGTGGACTTCAAGCACGATTAACAAATTCTTCCACGACACAAGCAAGAGCAAGTATCTAACTCTAGCGCACTTCTCTGAACGGGAAGGGGCTTATGTCCTCGCTTTGTCGGTCCGTCTGTCTGTCACAGCATCTAGTCTCAGTCAAAAGAATTTCTGCGAAAAATTCCAACTCCAACTCCAACATACGTACAGAGACTGAACATAAGGAACCGTATTAGCTTTGGATTTCCTGAAACATATTCACAAAAGAGAACTCCGCAAGTCTCCCCCGGGATTGCATGCTTTGCCCACGAAAGAAAGGTCAGCAGCCAGCTCCCGTGCGATAATTCAATTTATCTGTAGAAAAGAAGATACGGATCAAAGGTGGAGTTGTTAGTGAGATTTATCACCTTCTGATTTACTTTTTCAAAGTTGCACCGAGGGGGTGTGGTTGTGGATTCGTTAATTTACTGCCGTTGTAAATTTAGAGGAAACGGACCTGCTGTAGGTTTTCCCACCCAACCCCTTCGTCAATTAATCACGCATCTCCTGCCACAGCATTGTTTCAGGAATAACCCTGACTATCAAATTAAAATGTATCTGTGTAGTATGTGTGTCCGCGACGAAATACCCGGAATCACTTACTGAAAATGGCAATTGATGTAATTAATTGTAAATATTTACATGACCCGCAACAATGCCATTTATCGACCATAAAATCTGACACTCATCTGAGAGCGAGGAGGACAAGCATATCAGATGCTTGTATGGCATATGCACTATAATCGTCAGGTTTATGTGTGTGCACTTATGTCGTATGATGCCTATAGGACATTGAAAATGTGCTAAAAATGGTTTGCCGTTGTGGGCAAGTTTGTAGCGTTTATGTGAATTCCATCAGATTAGAAATTTCTAGGGCACCAATTGGTGGATTCCTACTTGTATACTTGGCCATACAGGTTTCTAAGAAAACCATAATTGCGCCTTCAGCGCCTTCGATCCAGAATCAGATCCGCAAACTGACAGAAAAATCAATACTGGATCTGCAACGATCTTGTCACATTACTCTACATGTCTTATAAAAAATGTCGCGGATTTGTTTGCATGTAGTTTCTCTCAGGAACGATTCTAAGAATTTCTTTTGAATCAAGTTTATAGTCAGTAATTATAACAAGAGTGGTGTGATTATCATCGATGATAATTTCGAATGGAATCGTCTCTGCAGATTCAACGACGCGGAGCACTGAGGTAACTCTGCACTGTTTGTAGGTACTGCTATAAAAAAGCAGATGCAAACAAAATCGTGAAATTTTTTATAAGACATACAGATTGATGGTAACAAGATCGCTACAGATCCTAATATTGCTTTTTTTTCGATTTTATGAGAAATCTAAGAAAAACATCGTATTGTGTATAACTGGTTGCCGCTTTAGGACTGGAGACCGTAAACTGTTTTGAATTTGACAGAAATGCTGGTTTATCCCTCAATAATGAAAAGATGATGGGTCTAGTACAGATTTCAGGCATTTTCTGTGGTTAGTCGCCTAGCATTCAGCAGAAAAAAGTTCAGTTAATTTGCAATCAGCATTGATCGCTGATCATCTTTTTTGTGGAACTGACGGTAGATCTGTCAAATTTAGTTCGCCATATCGAGGTGTTGAACGACTCGAATTGACGCTTGCGTGACGTGATTCTGTTTTTCTCGTCAACTCTAGTGAATAATTTGCTCCACTGTTCTTTGCATCGTACTCTTCCGATCTAGAAAGGTAGCCATCAGCGCCATTCATGCCGGCGACGTATACAGGGTGATGAGGAAAAAAAAGTTGAAAAATTATATTTAGTGAACCGAAACATGTGGAGACGTGTAACTCACCACATACATTAACTATTTCATGCTTATGAAGTCGCAGCAAACTGTTCTTGATTACCTTGAACCGTCTTTGAAATGTAGGAGAAAACCAGAAAAAAAACAAGAACACTTTTTTTTCCATAAATAAGTAATTCTTCGAGATATTGACACAATACTTGGTATTTCCACAAAAAGTAATGCTAAAAATGGTATGAGCTGGGTAGCCAATTCGTAAGCCAACTATTTCCAGAAATACGGTTGACAACTTTTTTTTCCTCTTGAGCACCATCTTGAATCTGCCCTGTGAGGCATCGTTGAAAAAGTTATTGGTTATTACAATAATGGTAACATGAAATCATTGCATCGCAAAAACAACCTCCTCATCATAACTTAGTGACCTCTTCGGCGGGAAAGAATTGTCATTCACGTATTTTTTAGCTCTTCAAAGCTTTAGTGCCCATGATGGCATTTTGCAACATCTGGAATGATGAAATATGTTACGCATTATGAACCTTGATATACTTTGAGGTAGCCTACCAAGTTTCACCATCATCAATTGAGAGGTTTGCTCTTAAAAGCTGTTTGAACAAAATTTGTGTCGTTTTTTAATGAAAAATACAAAATATTGGGTCTCTCACCCTTACTTGATCCCTCACTGAGGATAGCCTGGAATCGAAAGTCTCCGAATTTTTCATGATAATGGTCCAGTGGGAAGTGCTCTTCAATGTTTAGTTGTCAAGAATTGCATAGTTACGTTCAGATTCCAGACAGAGAGCGACAAAGAAGTTCATGCAGTAAAAAAAGACATAAATTACAGTCGAGAAAAAACTAGTCCAGGGCTAGACTGGAAGCTGACTGGAGACCTTGCTTTTTATAACATACATGTGCAATTTGGTTCACTGTTACAGCCTTAAGTTAGTAATGTTTCAAGCCTTTCACTCACGCTTGAGAGTCTTACAGAACCTGTGTATTGCGGGAAGCCTATCTAAAAGGGATATTTCCAGGATTTTTCCGTTGCATTGAAAGTTGTGTCTTTTTTCACTGCATGAACTTCTTTGTCGTTCTCTGTCTGGAATCTGAACGCAACTATGGAGATTATGACAACTACACATTGAAGAGCAGTTCTCAGTGAACCATTAGCATAAAATTTTTGGAGACTTTCGGTTTTAGGCTTTCCTCAACGAGGGATCAAATAAGGTTGAAACATTCAATATTTTGCATTTTCCATAAAAAAATTCAACAAATTTTGTTCAAACAGCTTTTAAGAACAAACCTTTCAATTGATGATTGAAAAACTTGGTAGGCTACCTCAAAGTACATCAAGGTTCATAATGCGTAACATATTTTACCATTACAGATGTTACAAATGCCATCATGGGCACTAAAGCTTTGAAGAGCCAAAAAATACGTGAATGGCAATTCTTTCCCGCCGAAGAGGTCACTAGATTATGATGAGGAGGTTGTTTTTACGATGCAATGATTACAATATTATGATAACCAATCACTTCTTCAACGATGCCTTACAGGGCAGATTCAAGATGATGCTCAAGAGGAAAAAAAGTTGACAATCGTATTTCTGGAAATAGTTGACTTAGAAATTGGCTACCCAGCTCATATCATTTCTAACATAACTTTTTGTAGAAATACCAAGTACTGTGTCAATATCACTGAGAATCACTTATTTATGAAAAAAAGAGTGTTTTTGTTTTTTTTCTTCTCTCTTCCCCCTACATTTCAAAGACGGTTCAAGGTAATCAAGAACGGTTTGCTGTGACTTCATGAGCATAAAACAGTTCATGCATGTGGTAAATTACAAGTCTCCACATGCTTCGGTTATTTAAATATAATTTTCCAACTTTTTTTTCTGTTTCACCCTGTATACGCTGTCGGCATGGTTGGCGCTGATGGCTACCTTTCTGGATCGGAAGAGTATGATGCAAAGAACATTTCCACCAAGTAGCATCTTCTCATCAAAAAATGCAAGGTTCATTTCATTTTATGCAACTAGCATCCAGACTATATTGAACTGGTGTGAGGACTGTGATCTCTTGCAGTAAAATTCTTTTTGACTCTCGTTTTGACTTGTTTGCCTCAAGCATCAGTTTTAGTCGGTCACTCCGTCAATGCCTGTCCCGAAGAACTGTTCTTTGCTTGTGGTTATAAATATGGTTGGAATCTTGTAAAGTTGGCGATAACATCTTCCTGTGAATTTTCCTTACTTGGTGCAAATAAATTCGGGCCGAAGTTTTTCGAAGCTTTAGTTGAATAATATTCCAGAGACAATTCACGTCAAATAAAAACGACGTTCATATGAGTATTGTTTATTTTCCTTTTGATAGAAGAATAGAAGAAGATATGAGCTTACTACGTATATAAACAATGTTGTTTCTTAAAGAAAAAAGAAAGGCGAAACGCAAAAAGAGACCAGCAGGGTTTGGCTATCGTTTGATGTCTCCCGGCTGCAGAGGTATGTTGATGAAAATCTATACAACTTTCTTGGTAGTTTCACAGAAGATTCACGTCTGGTATGCTGTACTGAAGAGCTAAAATAATGTTACGAGCGGCGATCCCGTGCATACTGGTAAACACGTGATCTTTCTGGACTCTTCCACAGCCGTAGTGTACAAATGCGCGGAGCTCTGGACATTTCTAGAGTTAACTCGATGGCATTGAAATACATGGAGACTCCAATGATCGATCGAGACACATCTGGTCATTTTGGCGGAGGCGCCGGTTCCAGAGCACAGCAGAAATTATACGGGTAATGTGTGTGATTATTCAGGAGTGGTCTAGAAACCGCGTATGCCGGGCGACTATGGAAATTGCTGGAAGATGATAGAAAACTCGGGAACACTAATCGGAGGCATATAAAAGCACCGTCCACAATGCGACAGGCAGTATTGAATTGGAATGCGAAATGGTAGCGATCGAATAAAAGCGAAGTACCTGCGATATAACAATAATATAGCGAAACACTGTGTCTACAGCTTCCATTTCTGAAGAAAACTACCACCTTCTAGTATGTACTTTTCATTTGAAATGTCAATCGTTCCGTCTGTGGAAATCTTTCCACAGTTCTTTCATCTGACTAGGTATAGTTTAGGTATTTATGAATTACGAATAGTGTGTCAAAAAACTATTTGAATTCTTTCCCAGACGTCGGAAAAATTGGAAATTAATTTTGAATAAAATATGTAGTATCATTCGGCTCGAAATTTGATCCGAAACAAAACATCATTTTATAGGGATGTTGGAAAATAAAAAGGTTTTTCATTTCACTTTAGGTTAGGTATCTACATGAATTTCGTTGTTCTTAATCTGACATGCACTCATTATAAAATAATAAATACCTAAACAACATTTTCTTAACAGGTAACATGTACTCAACTACTAATTCTTCATATTTTGAAATTCAAAAAAGTTTAAAATTTACCGAGAGCAAAAAATTTTTTCAACAACATCTCTCTTTTGAAACGATTTTTCCACAATAGATAACTTTTACCCGAATGATTCCTAAGATAATCAGGCACAACCCAAGAAGCATATACCTGCTGTATCTTTATACGACGATAACGTCATCAAATTTGTATTTGATTTCCAAAAAATTTTAAGCACCTCCTACTTACGCATCTACCAATGCGGCTGAATTTGAATAATAAGAATTTTTTTCTTGTGCAGCTAAATTTTGAGTAAAATAGCTACTACCTATAGGCGGAGTTCAAAATAGTTGGGAGTTACTCGGATTATTATTAGGCATTAAAGTGATAATTATTATTCGAAAATATGATCTGTCCATTTCGGTTATACTAAATATATGACTACTTTGTAGCATTATTTTTGGCAAAACAGTGTCACAAAATCCTACTTTGTATAACTGGAAATAGAGTACTTTGTGCCACCGTTTTGGCTGTCATTAATGAGATAAACAAATGTCAGTGTGTACATCTTCGCATTTTCATCAAGTAAATTAAGCCGAAATAGACAAAGTAGTATGAAAAACACGTGTTACAATTCCTTCTTGTAATACTCGTACATTGCTTAATATAATAGTCGTCAGTGTAATACTAGTTTTACAATATACTCTTCCCCGCATTTTCACGACCCCCTATGATTTTCCTATTCCTCCCTCTTCCCGCGTTCCTCGCCGTAACGCTTCAAATGCTACTCAACTATTGTAAACTCCGACTATACTATGAGATATTTTTCTAAAGACCATCCGTGACCTGTCAAGTCTCGAGAGTCGAGTCTAAGCCTAGTGTAGGTATACAATTTGAAAAATGTCCTGTCCTGTAGGTCCTCTTCATTCACCGTCAGTTTCAATCCTTTTCCACTCTAATTAGCGTCACCAAATGAATTCACGAAAATCCATCAGCCCTGCAGGACGGCCCAACCCTTTTCCCCTTTTCCCCGATTAATTCCAAAAAAGATTTATTTCCGCGCGAACATTGCAAGCGAGGATATTTCGTCGTGTGTTGTGTCTCTCGAAATGATCTCTCGCCGGCGCACGCTCCCAGCTTTTACCCGACACAACTCTATTTTATTTCCTTCACTTTTCGCGTCGTTTCTGTGTCGCCTAGGTCGCAAAATCCACCGCGAAATTTAAAACACATTGTTTACCATTCCACGCACGGCTCGAAAATTCACACACACAGACTCACACTTTACTAGAGAAAATCCCTCGCGAGTTCCTCGAGCGCCACTGAAAGGAAGGGGACCCGCGTGGTTTTGACATGTTATCTCGGATTTCCTCAAACACACAACTGATGATGATAATACGTACCCGGCTTATCGTTTCTCAGTTGTTTCCAGTGCATTGTGTGGTCGTTGCAAAAATGAACTAGATTTAGTGTTGAACAAGCCGGAGAATAATGTTGAGTTCAAATAATGCCAAAGAAAAGGACGCGAATCCTTGGCCGGGACTTACGCTGGCTTGTGTAAGGATTCTCCAGTTGTATGTCAAAGTCTTCGAAGAGGATCTCCAACACATCAAAAGGCACTTGCTGTGAGTTTCCATGTTTTTTTAAACTTTTTGCGTATTTTGGGGGAAGGTTTACAGTGTTTATTTTGAGTTTATAGTTCCTGTTCAGGTTGCGCGCCAAAATTGCAGGTGGTTTTCCCAGCAGGGTCCATCAAGGTCACGTTTCGTTCCAAATTCATAGTTTTCAGTTAATAATGTTTTATTTCGGGCTTTGTGTTTGCTAATTTTATCACATTCGTAAACAATGCATTCAAAATTAGATTAGTGTCTTCTCTATTTTCGTCCAATAAGATGACTGTTCCGTCATATCCATATCCAGGTTTTTTTTTGAATTATTTATGAGATGCATTGTTGTTGTAGCATGTAATTGCACCACAAAGTGCTTTAGAAAAAAAAAGATCCTATAACAACGATAAGATGAAAATACACATAGGTATGATTCAGGTAGGTAATTTATAAATATTGTCGTTCGTTTGCTGTTATTTTCTTGTATCATTTAACATTATAATGCAGGGTATTCTTTTCATTTATCTTGACTGCACCAGTTGCCGAAAGTATAATTTCAACAACAAAGCTTTTACATCAAACTTTCGAGGATGATGACACTGAACATTACTAATCACTCTTTCCGTTTGATTGAATGCAACTTTGTCACTCAGAATTACTGGTATAGGCACTCACTTCCTTTGATAACTTTCTTAATTTGTTTCATGGCTTTATAAAACATCCATTTGATTTGAATCTTTCATCGTTCAGCTTTATGAAGTCGTTCGGTAAACAATAACTTCCTTTTGTACTTGAGTTTGATTCTATACCAAATATGTCCAGAGCATTGTGGAAAACTGGCAATTTAAACTTTAGATTGACATAACATCCCACACGTCCTGACTATTGGGCCTGCAGCAAACGCTGTTTGACCATTTGAACATGTGCCATAAATTTTTTTAATGTCCTATTCACTCATCATCGAACCTCACACACACACACACACACACACACACACACACACGTCACAGGTATGTTAACGTGTGACTGAAACGTATAACCAAATTATAATTAGCTGTTTCATCAAAAATAAACTCCTAACTCAAGAGCCAGAGATGCAGGTACATAATTATACAGAATTTTTATGTTGATTATTACACACAACGCCCTCGATTAATAGACCTACAAGGATAATATTCACTTATCTAAATCCCACTGTCAATAGTAACGGAATAAAATGGATGTAAACAACAAAATCTGACAGCTGTCACTTCGGACTTCTTTTTTGTAATAATCACCAAAATAAAAACCATGCTTGAGATTTTCCCAGATAATTTTGGCCAAGCGTTTCCCTCGGGCTGGTTGTCCCCAGATAAAGGCCCTCCTCCTACGGAGTCGGGCATTTATCGCTACAACCAGCACTCGCGATCGCCTGGCCAAAATTATCGTGAAAATCTAAGCACTTGTGATATTACTGTTGATTATTACACACAACGCCCTTGATTAATAGACCTACAAGGATAATATTCACTTATCTAAATCCCACTGTCAATAGCAACGGAATAAAATGGATGTAAACAACAAAATCTGACAGCTGTCACTTCGGACTACTTTTTTGTAATAATCACCAAAATATCACTCGTGCTCGAGATTTTCTCAGATAATTTTGGCCAGGCGTTTTCCTCGGGCTGGTTGTCCTTAGATAAATGCCCTTCTCCTACGTAGTCGGGCATTTATCGCTACAACCAGCACTCGCGATGGCCTGTCCAAAATTATCGTGGAAATCTAAGCACTTGTGATATTACTGTTGATTATTACATACAACGCCCTTGATTATTAGACCTACAAGGATAATATTCACTTATCTAAATCCCACTGTCAATAGCAACGGAATAAAATTCATGTAAACAACAAAATCTGACAGCTGTCACTTCGGACTTCTTTTATGTAATAATCTTCAAAATATCACTCGTGCTCGAGATTTTCCCAGATAATTTTGGCCAGGCGTTTCCCTCGGGTTGATTGTCCCTGGATAAATGCCCTCCTTCTACGGAGTCGGGCATTTATCGCTACAACCAGCACTCGCGATGGCCTGTCCAAAATTATCGTGGAAATCTAAGCACTTGTGATATTACTGTTGATTATTACATACAACGCCCTTGATTATTAGACCTACAAGGATAATATTCACTTATCTTAATCCCACTGTCAATAGCAACGGAATAAAATGGATGTAAACAACAAAATCTGACAGCTGTCACTTCGGACAACTTTTTTGTAATAATCACCAAAATATCACTCGTGCTCGAGATTTCCAGATAATTTTGGCCAGGCGTTTCCCTCGGGTTGGTTGTCCCTAGATAAATGCCCTCCTCGGAGTTGATAAATACAACCAGCACTCGCGATGGCCTGTCCAAAATTATCGTGAAAATCTAAGCACTTGTGATATCACTGTTGATGATATGAATTTGAGAATGAGTCGTGAAAAACCATTGAAAAGGCGGAAATGAGTGACGTCAAAGATTTCTGAAAAATCTCCATAAGATCTCCTATCTCTGATTCATTGTTTTTGGCAGTCTTTCAGGGAAGGGATTGGGGCGAAATTTCCATCAATCAAATTAGCTGCCTTGCACATCTGTTGCGTTCAGCACGTCATAAAACATGGGTTTTAATTTTTTATTGTGGCACTAAAGTGCGATTTACGAGGATATTTTCGGTTTCTGCAACGTAAAATGGGCAGTTGAAACTGCACTTACCTTTAGCATTAAATAATACATCTATCATTACGTTGTTGCACTCTGAAGGTGGGCAGATATCATACTATTTATATGTATTGTAGCGATATGTACCGGGTGATCATTTGAAAACTATCCACCCCTACTAATAACTTCTAATAACTTCCGATTATTTCTTCAAACAAAAAAAATCGATTTTTATATCGAGGGGGAAATCTAAAACATGCGCATTGGCAAAATTCTGTCTTCAGCATCTTCGCCCCCACCCACCCCAATTTCAAAATTTCAAATGACACTACCTTTTGCAATACATCTAATTTAAAAAAAAATTCTCTTACTGAAAATGATATTTTTTAAAATTTTAACCTTGCTCCCTTTTTCCTAAAATCCTGAGTGGACCAAGATATATTGAAGTGCTCGAAAGAGCTCAGGTCGGCTTTTAAAAAAGACTTTTATTGTTGCCGAAGAATACCCTAGACTACGTTGTCAGACTTGAATCGGGTACATCAAAAATTTCCCTCCTGATTTTCAAAATGTGTTTATCATGGGTGGCTAGAATATTGCAAATGAAGAGCCATCGATACCCAAGGCTATGTTACCAGCGGCAGCGAACTCTTGACTCTCGGGACTCAAGGTATAATTGGATCACTCAGCTTGGTTCTTTTTTCGTGGTCACGGGTTGTGCAGAGCGAGCTTCTGTCTGCCTTCAAAGAGAGGCCGTTTTTGGACAATCTAATAAGTGTACAAAATAACAAATTTTCTACCATCTACAAGAATTTCCTTCCCTGCACCATCGGTTCCAGATATCTGTAATTGGGATTTCCAACTGGAGTTCTAAAAATTATAGAGCAGTTGAGAGTGCACCACAAAAGAATAATAAAATTAAGCTTCAATAGAAACTGTTATTTCATTGATTCTACTGAGATTTGCACTATTTGTAACCGCAACGAACTTGAAGATATAAATCACATCTTTTTTCTTTGTCCCATGTACTCGTCACTTAGAATAAAAAACTTTTAGAAATATATATGTTGTTGAAAGTAGGTACTTGAATAATTTTGTTTTAGGGTTTTTGAAATTCAGAGCATTCTGTCGTAATGAATTTTTTGTTTGTTTATCTATTGGTTCTTATTTATATGGTTGTTCGCTACTTCGGGAATCATTTTGTTTGTAACATTCTTGTTTTGAAGCAATAAAGTTTATTATTATTATTATAAAAATTTTACCCTACCCCCTTTTTCTAAAATCCTGAGTGTCCAATTTCATATTCTTGACCCCTCAGCTCTCTTCAATATAGTCAACGTCTAGGTCAACGTCATCTTAGAATCGAGGGAGAGAATTTCCGATAGGAAGAGAATTTCCGATAGGAAAGTCTCGGGAAATGAGCTCTTTCGGAAAATAATATTTAAAAAATTTTCAACCCCTTCTCCATCAAGTTGGACATTTGGAAAATTTCAGCAGGGTTTTTGAACATTTTGAATATATATTTTTTCAGAAAGAGAATTCAATGCCCTAATTTTGATGTACCACAAAGTAGGTGATGTCATTTTAAATTTTGAAGTCGGGCGTGGAGGGGGGTTGAGCGAAAAAGTGAATTTGGGTGGCACTTTCTCCATAGAAATTTTCTTCCCTGATGATATGCAGGATGACGTTAGAATTGAAGGATCGAGGGATAGAAATGGAAATAGAAACTTGAGATAGAAATTTGCCGATATAGGTATGTATTGGATGTCCCCCCTCGATATAAAAATCGACCTGTTTTTGCTCGAAGAAATCTTGGAAATTATGATGGAAAAAAAACAACTATTAGGTATGTTAGATTTCCATTTACTACAGAGTTAGTCATGAAGTAAAAAATTTAATTTCTTCAAAAAACTGTGTGACCATCTGCTCATACTTAGATTGAGGAACCAACCGAAGAATTTTGAAAGAAAAATATCTTTTGATGTTTCTGACTCTCCCTGCATAGAAAATTCAAAACACATCCAGTGGTTGATATTAATTTCTTTCTCTGTCAATCAACCGATTTTGATCAAATTGGAACCAAAATTTACTGAAATAAGTCTGTCGAATAATGAAAAAAATTTCAGGGCCTAGACAATAGTAGGGGTGTTCCCCTCCACAACATTTACTGTTTGATGGTAGATAAGTTGTAGTAATCCAAATCTGCGAAGTGATAGTGTTTTTCGTGTGCTTTTACAATGTTATCTTGTCTGTGGTCTGTGGGAGTTGCACTGGTGACGATGCACAAAATATCAGAGTGAGGTCTGGTCAATTAAAGATAGACAAATAGAGTCTTTATTTGTTCAGCTTATTCTGTACATAATACGCCCTCAGGCATCGAACTTGTCAGAAATTGATGAATAAATAATAATCAAATAAAAAATTTTTTTGGTTTGTTTTCTCCTACCGTGTTTTTTTTTTCATCGAGTTGGCTTGAGAGAAAGTGGGGGAAATTGTGAGGAACAAGGGTCAAACATTTTTGTGGTCAGCGTGAAAAATTACTTAGACTACAATAGTTGAGAATAGATTGTCGCAAAAATTGAAATTATTTTGAGAAAATTGCGATGACTGTATAACGCATAGTTAACTAGACGAGAGGATATCACAGCGATGATGAAAACAATTTAATTAATCACCGATTTCAGCTTATTTACTATCCCATCTATGTCAAACTGACAAACTAGTGACTGATGCAGATATCGGTGTGTCTTCTTCTGTGTTTTCTTGTAGCGTTTAAGGCAATAGTGCGCTCCGATCTTTTGTGTCTTAAAGTGTCTTTTAGGGCTCCGATAAGCCCATTGTGTTTTCGCATGGTATCTCTTTAACTCCTGCTGCGGGTAACTCCAGCATGCCCATCTCTTTGGCGTATACTTGCGAACTCTATTGTGTGCGGCTCCCTTGTGTGGTTCGGTACCAGGGCCCCACGGTGCCTTCCTGCCGTTTGAAGACTTGATGGGGCCCCCACTTGTGACGTTTTGTAGCTATCAAATTTTCCTGCTGCCGCAGTGCTCCGCGTCGTTGAATCTGCGCACTGGATTCCATTCGAAATTACCATCGATGATAATCGTACTACTTGTTATATTACTACTGACTGTACAATTAATCAAAATACTACACCGGCAATATGCTGCCGTCTTCCTGGAAATATTCTTGCTGTGGTACCCTAGTCCTTCTTCCTTCACCACACCAAGGGGCTGTCATTCTGCGCTGTCAATTCATTGTATACGTTCTGTATATTCGTTTTGCTCGCATTCTCGCGTTCTCGCATACTTTTCAGTCGTGACCCCCCATTAGACACTTCTAATTACGCCACTGTGTATATTGTTCAGATTACTCACAAATACTATATTTGTTCTCTAAGATCAAGTTTGTTCAGCGAATTTAACTGTGTTGTTACATATTGTTATTTTTATTTAATATCTTTGAATTCTTTTGTCTCTTTATAAATCAGGCACCATAATCATCTAATGACTACTTAATGGTGTTCTCCATCCTCTCAAAGATAAAAATCGAATTGAGAAGTAAACCCCGCCAACAGTTCAAAGAGTCTTATTACATTAAAGAAGTCAAATGTTGTATATTTCATACTTTCTATTTTCAATAGAATGACTTTTTGGAGCAAAAATAAAGTGACAAGCTGGCTACGGCTATGGCTGATGACACCTGCAAGTTTTGGAGCGAAACTATCAGCGGCCGTCGGCCGTATTCTCCCAGCGCTCCAGCTTGTCACTTTATTTTTGCTCCAAAAAGTCATTCTATTGAAAATAGTGTAAAGGATATATTTGAGACAGTTCAGAAAACTTCCAAAAAAAACTTTCAATGTCAAACAAAGCTGAAAGATCTGTCGTCTGTCAATACATGTCAATTTTTACTCTATATCTGTCGACGACAAGAAGGTGAATTTTATGCTAAATTGCCCTTTTCAAACTCTCTTGGTGATTTCTGCTGGGCCCCTAGTGCGCACTTCTTGCATTCGTCGCCAGAAGACTGACCGGGAAGGTCTGCTTGCTATTGGTTTTTGTTTTGCTGACAGCAGTCGGTGCAGTTCAGTGCGCACTAAATCTCCTAGCGAAAAAGTGGCCGATGGCCGATATGGCAGAAGTATTATTTCTCAATAATTTACCCATTTGAGAATAATAACAATAATTGTAACTGTTACATTTTGTTACCTATTCAGCATCTTAGACCGAGGCTCAGACGGCTTAATTGTGTGACATTATTGGATTGCGTAACTAAATACATACATATATTTCAACGTGAAAGGCTCTTTAATATAGTTGTTTAAAACCGAAGTATGTTTTATTATTCAATAAATCCATTTTTGCACTGGATTTTCTACCATTTATACAGCAATTCATTGCTGAAGGACGACGAGAAAAAATATGAAAAGTCAACACATCACTAATGTGCATTTGTTTGGAGTATAAATTTGCACTTATCAATATAGTCGCTGTACTGCACAGGCTACTGTAATTGCTACAACCGTGAATAATTTAGCAACATTTTAGTTCTACGAGTACCTATACTAAAAAATGTACAATTTTCCTAGATCAGGACAATTATTTATAAAATTTCAAAATTTATAGCTTTTTAAGACAAACATTTATGAAAAGTGTATATAAATAATTATATGATTATCTTATAAAATCGAAATTACGCTTCAAGTGTAGATAGTTCAAGACTTTGCTTCAAGCAGAAGACTCAACTATGCCTCATATCGACGCGAAGTGCTTGTTGCCCGTGTAAGTTCTTTATTTTTCAATCATTCTGATTAAAATAAAATTTTCAGTAATGAATGTTAAATGTAAACGTGAAGTTCAATTCCAAATACCTGTGGAAGGGGGGCATTGCGTATTTTTGACAAGTTTGATGAATTGTGCCAAACGTAAAATATACGAATCCTAGAAATACACTCAATAAACCCTAGATCTGAACATAAATCACAGAGTTAGGACGTACGGTTCGAAAATGATTTGTTTGAATAACAGTTTTATTAGTATTTACACAGTTAGGCTCTATTCCGAATTAGTGGTACATTTCCGAGGACATTTCGTATAAATTTCGCAACTGCTGGTTGCTCCCACGGATTTTTCTATATGACTCTTTCAACTGACGTCAAAACTTTCATCTATTTTAACAGTAAATGACAACAGGTGTTTCCGATTCCATCGTAGTCAATAATAATAGTTTTAATTGACTGGCATCATAGAGTCTGGCATAATATTTTTGTAGCTGATTGGAAGGAGGCGGCATTGTTTATTTTCTTAAAAATAAACTCATTTTCTGCTCTCTGGAGCGAGCTTCTGGTGACGGTGATAGTCCAGAGGGACATTAAATAAAAATAAATTTAGAGTTTTAAATGTAACATAATAAAGAACATGAGCTAATAAAGAACGTTATAAAGAGGTGAATGTTCTCGTTAAAATATTTGGAGCTGCCGCACGGAGAAAAGTTTTCCCAAACAATAAACCTATAATTGTCCGGTGAAGGACTTTACTGTAAATCGCAAAAATGGACGAAACCGTCTTTTTGTGGAATTGCAAGAACTGCGAGATATCCATGGAAGTGGAAGTACAGTCTTGAAAAACTATTCCGCCCACTTGCTCACCTGTTGATTCAGGATTTATTTAGTCCCAAAATAGGAATTCTATCAAGTGTTTTTGTGCAAGCTCAACCGCAGGTTTCATGAATTATTCAAAAGTTTATTTGGTCAATTGGAGTTGAAGAGTAGACAATTTATTAGACTCATGTGTATGTTAAGTTGCCTACATCACGCTGCGAAATTTTAGTATTATTGTTTTATAAAAATACCTAAAATAAACCATACAAAATATTCTGGTTTTCTCCAGAAAGTATGCAAGCACATAAATCGAATCCTAATATAACCCTCTATAGTTATGGCTGGCAAAAAAAGAACGTAAAAGTATGGCCCCTGCTGGAAGCTAACTGAAGGACTACTCATCTTCTACTTTTTTATGTGAGACCGCGCGACAAACAAGACGCCCGCAAGGAGTACTCTAGGTGCCAATTACGTCTAATAAGGATCTTGGATTTATAACTCCTTAAATTGGACGAAGAGGACACGTGCCGCACACTTTGAAATATCGCTTGAATTTCCTCGAGGCGACGATTTAAAAAAAATCACTTGACTGGTTTGAGAGCAGCTCTCCCGGAAAATCTTTTGTTTGCGATTCTACCTCTAACTCTAACTTGGCCGTTTCCTGGCAGTCCAGTCGCTTCCTTGGAGCAGGTGTATAATAGCAACGATGTGCTAATCGAATTAAACGCAAACTTCCGCCAACTTCCAAAACTCCCTCTCACAGAAAAAACCTCGAAATAAGTGGAGCGTGACGGGTGGTGCTATCTTTGCGCTTTTACTCTCACTTTATGTTGTGGAATAAATCGCGCTATCTGTCTTGCTTTACTTCCCTTTTCAAACACACCCCCTTTAGGTACACCTCCATTTTGCGCCCAAAATAAAACAACAGAGCTCTCACATAATGACGCATCAAGTCTTTTTTGTTACTTTTGTTTTACCTGTTTGCGGATTTACTTTCTTGTTAGTTTAACTGGAAACGTGGTCGTTTTCCATTCTTATTACGGTATTGTTATGTCATTTTTTATGCCCTTGTGCCATTTATTTTAAAAATAAACTACATAGGTGAATCCTGAAGCCACCGCGAGGAAATGGCCAAAGCTTAACCTACAAGCTAATTACATTACAATCCCATGAAAGGATAATAATCATAAAAGCAGGAGGAGGCTCACGTTCTATTGTTAGAAATTCAATAAACTGTAATGAACTTTATGACGCAATAACATGACGATTTATGACCATATCACTGCGAGCTTTCATACGATACTAAAAGCCACCACCCTGTCCTCAATTGCGCCCAAATGTTACAAAATTGAGCACAAGACTGGATGGGTACTTTTGCCATTACATTGATTGTTGCTACAAAATGTCAATCTTGCATATAACCATGCCTATCCGGCAAGAATTTTATAGGTAGCGCGCTAGGGAAGGCGTCCGTTCTAGACCTAGTTGAAACTAATGCTTAGATTTGCTCAAATAGCAAACTAACAAAACCTCTTTTTTACTACTAGCCGTGAAGTACGTCAATATTAACCTGTTCCCGAACTTTTCTGCTAATCGTCTTCGAGATTTTCTGAAAAAACAGATCTATCAAAGAACCTGTTATCTTCATTAAATCGGCCATTTTCGGAGATATCGGAGTGAAATTTGGTATTTGCCCAATAAGGGACGTCAGAAATAAATAACAGTTGCAGTTATTGTCTAGGCCTACTATTTTCTTGAATAAGATAGTCAACTGTTTTTGGGGGGAGCCGCCATTTTGTTTTGTGAATATCATGCTGATGACCGAAGAAGTGACTGATAGTCACTAGGCGAGTACCATGCCATTACTCCATCATGTGAAAGATCACCTTGGATGACCACCATACCATTTTTGCTGAAAGAAACATGACGCACTGATTTTATCGGGTTCCTCAGAACTAGAGGACCTACTGCCAGCCATCGAGCTATTGCAAGTAATTGAACACCGCAATTATGACCCTTGCTCATTTTTCTTTCGCTCTATGACCCTTGCTCACCAAGCTTCATAGCCATAAGTGCAGCGGTTCGGCTTTAGCAGCTGTTTAAATTGAGAAGTGTCGTTTTTTCGTGAAAAGAACAGAAAATTACGAGGTCTCTGGGTCATTTCTTAGGTCATTGGAAAAAGATCCTCCACGGAATGTTGATAAATTTATGCTGAATTATTAGAAAAAAATGCATTCCATAGCATAAGTTTGAAGAAACGGCTAAAAATTGTTGAAAACGGTTTCTTTTGTCGTGTTAAAGCGTTAAATTATTGATTTTTTTGGCGATTTTCATGCCTTCAACGTATTTAGATGATGGGATGAAATTCTTCAATTTCTTATCACCCTGTGATGTCATCTGCATAGATCGCCATCATGCCAACATTTCTCAAAGTTGAAGGAGGAATCTGAATATAAATCATTCCAAAATACATTGCGACATCAAAATTTATAAGGTTCTATCCATTATTATGGCGTTTTCGACTGGCTAGAGTCGAGCCGGTTCCATTCAGACTGAGCATGCGCAGTTTATCAGAGCAACTTTTTGGCGTGTTCGACTGGAAGTGGCATTGCTCCCGTGCTACTTTTGCTGTGTTCGACTGGGAATATTCCTACGTCATTTGCACGGAACCAGCTCCGAATTTTAGAACTGTCTTGGTAGTCAGTTTTACTGTCAACTTGATGTATCAGTGTCGATTTTGATGCAAAATATGAGTCGTGATAATACCAAAAGGAATGAATTTGTAGCGGTGCATTCCTTTTTACAATTTTCTCATGAATTCCTGTTCGATTCAAGCAGTAATGGAAGGTATGAATGCTTTGAAATTAATGAGAGGGAGGGAAAAGAAACGGAATGAAGCCGTCTGTGATGGAGCCGAGCTGACGGGGACAGAATGGAACGAATGTCATTCGGTTCAAGAGCAACTCGGTATCAAGCAAGTTCGGAACTGGAACAGTTCCAGAGCAGTCCCAGTCGAAAAGGCCATTAGTGTTGCCCTACTGCACAAATTTGTTCGCTCTCTACCTACTGCAAGATAGTCTTTCATGTTCTTCCTACATCACATGAGTATGCAGGATGCAATTTTTTTAAATTGTTCTTCTTCACCCTGTATACAGGATCTCAACTAAAATTTCGCTTGCGGCGATGGACAGAATTGTTCAGACAGGTTTTAAAAACATGTGTGCCAGAGGGCATTGCATTACTCAAAAATGCAGCGTACAGGACTTTTTCCGAACGTGTCGACTCCACTATTGACATTATTTGTCATTCTAATTTTCGATATTCTGGCCGATTGTAGAATAATCTCCTTATGGGAACTTCGCTAGCCATAGAAAAGAACGTATTGAAAAAGAACAAGCTAATATGCCTCATGGGCATGAGGCTCAGTAGCGCACTTCCTTTTTGAAGGATTATTGGACGCAAGATGTTAATTAGGGTTCTATCGTTATTTGGAAAAAATTGCAATAAGTGCGACCAAACTAGCGGCAGAATCATGAAACTCGGCTTAAAAATCAGAATGATCGTACTAGACAAGGGTAAGTTCGAAGCTTCATGAAAATCGTTCCGGTAATAAGAGATTTCAATATGGCGGCCAAGATGGCGACGGAATTATTGAGTCAATCTGCCTACTTGGTCCTTGAGGATCTAAGCTATTCATCGGATAAAGTTCAAGGGCTGTAGTATAACTTCATTCCCCAAGGAGAAGTTCAACTTCTTCTAAGTGCACAGGATTTTTTTTTATAATAATAATAACTATGCATGGGTAACAAACACAGTGCCCACTGGCTACCCTTGAGTACATCAGCTAACCATCGAAAAAAGTTCCAAGGCTCTTGCTTCGATCCCCCCTTCTTTCAGGAAGACTTTCAACTTCATTGGTCAACCAAGTAACCTGCAGCTTCATTTCGCCTCGATCTCGAATGGTGGATGCGCTACTTTGATCGCAGATATTTTATTGATTTGATTTTTAATATCTGATAATGTCTGATAATGGTTTATTACCGGGATCTATTTACCTACTTAATTGAAAATTTACTTATACTTATTTGAGAATATGTTCGAGACCTTCGAGAGGTATTTTTATGAGTTTTTTTTCAAATGTGGCAAAATAATGAAAAATCCTTACTTAAATCCTTACTTAATCTAGAGTAATTCAAATTTTGGTTTTGTTACAGAAAAAACTGCAAAAACTGCATGTGCAACAGAGACTCCCATGATGTTAGCACGGACCATGGGGCAAGGTCAAGGCTGGGATTCTCTGCTCCAGAAGGCGGAATCGACACTCTCAGTTCACTCAGTTTGATATACTCCTTTGTGCCTACTGGCCTCACGTCTGCACGACAGGTAGTTTTTTTTTTTTTTTTTTTTTTTTTTTTTTCCCTCAAGTGTTCTATACTGTAGATGTTGCGTTATCATCTAACTTGAAGCACACTTCTAATTCTGCTCTTAATACAAACTCAGCGCGCTAGTAGGAGTATCGGAGAGGATGTTCATTGACAAGCGACGACTGTAAAAGTGATCCCGGACACAGTTATGGTTTCGTTTCGATGAATTGTATTTTTGAGGTTATGAAGGATTAAAGAATGATCCTTAGAACCTCTCTAGTTTCGTTGTTTCAAAAGATTTCAATCAACATGAAACTGTTGTAAGCAAAATTATAAAAGAAAATATAAAAAAAAATTATACAAAACCTTGCGACGTCCAAAATGTATTGGTCGCCACTGTAAGTATAGAAAATAGAAATTCAATACCATCTAGCATTCGGGTTCGAACGACTATCATTTGATACTGTTACGTATTTCGCGTACGGGTTCGTTTATTATTGAGACGATCGTTTGAAAACACACACTGTTTATTACTGCGTACTGCAATAAATACATGCCAGCAATTATTTACGCTTGGGAATATCGCAGGTACTACTTCGCTTCTATCGCACTCGATCACTTCGCATTTAATACTGACTGCCTAGGCCGATCCGTGCTGCTTGAATATGCCTTCGGCTAGTGTTCTCGGACCTTCCACGGGTCCTCCAAAAAATTTCACAGTGACCCGGAATATGATTTCTAGACGACTTCCGAATAATCACACACCTCTCGCGTGCTTCCCGTGTGTTCAGGTATGTCGGCACCTCCGTCAATTCGGCTGATGTTTCCTGATCGACCGTTCAAGTCTCCCATCGCATCGCAAGCCATCGCGTTCATTCCGGAAGTGTCCAGAGCTCCGCACTTGTTACACTGCGACCCAATACCCAATGGGAAGAGTCTAGAAATACACATTGCGTATTATCCAGAATCGCCGCTCGTATAACAATACCTTCATAACCTCGAAAAAAAAGCTTGAAATTCTGTTAAACGCTATTAAATTCTATTATAAGCGATCAAATAATTTCCTTCTCATGGGGATTCGTGCTAGAGAAATTCGGTCTATCCGGTGAAAAAAAACCGCTAGTTAGCGAGATCAAGGCACACTTTGACTGATAGGGAATAGGAAGTTAAGGGCGTCGTTCGATTGTTTTAAAATGCGCCCACGGTTTTGTCAAATCAAAAGTCTAACTTATGCTTTGTGTCTTATTCATTTCAACCTCTAAAAAGGAATGGCTGTTGACGTTGCTTACTGGTCTCCGGATCTTCGAGAACAGTCATTTCGGTTGACAGTAACTGTAACCGTCGACCATTTTTTGACACCTGACAGTTTTTATGTACAGTTTTGCAGATGAACCAAGGCTCCGGTCTAAAGCTGGATCCTCATTTGCGAATATTACAAAAAAAATCTGTCACTTTCAGTTGTTGCAAGCTGGATTCTCAGATGCGAATATTCGCAAAGGAATTTGATGATATTCCATATTTGAATTGTTAACAGTTTTGTTGATCCTTTAAATTTGACAAGTAACAATTCAAACTGACACATTTTTGAATTCGCCCGTACACGTTTCGGTTCACCCAAACAAATATCGGAACGTGCCTTAAAGCAAAGATGTCGGTGAGAACGCTCTTAGAATGCTTTTTCTATTTTCTAGCGTGCTTAATTTGAAATCCAAATCTTTCCGAAATCTAAAATTGAAGTGTGTTTCATTTTGTCCTTTTCTCGTGTGTTGTATAGATCCTTGGTAAAAGTTCACAGGAATGCAGACCAGATTATGTAGATGAAGATACATATAAGTTATATACCAACGTTTCGACCCCGCATTGGGGTCTCTCTCAAGGTTGTTCTAAAAATAAGTACATAATAATGATAATAATAAATATAAATAATAGTAACAGTAAAACATACAATGACTTGAGTAAAACGAAGAAAAATAATAAATGTAATTACAAAAGTTCTAAAATAGATTTCATACTTTGTTTCACGTAAGCCATTGTATATTTTATTATTATTATCAACTTATTTTTTAAACCACCCTGAGAAAGATGAGTAGGGTTGAAACGTAGGTGAATTATACAGGGTAATCCAAAAATGTCGGATCAAAACAATACTATACGGTACATGGGGCGGACTTGGGTTTCGTGGCGCCCTAGGCATGACTGAATTGGCCGCCCCTTCCCCTTAGAGAGGTGTGTTTCAGAGAACTAGTTTGTGTTTATATTTTTAGAGCACTAACTGCTGTTAATGATAATAAGTGGTTTTTCATCAATAGTCGACACAAATTAACGAAAATTGAACAGAAAAAAATTGTTCGAAACCACGCATTTTTTCCAAGGAGACGATGTCGATGCCGCCCCCTTGGATCTGCCGCTCTAGGCACGTGCCTACTTTACCTATTGCCAAATCCGTCACTGAATTGGAATCTTTTATGAAGCTCACAAACAATATTGAAATAATTCTCCGACTTTTATTTTTGAATTTATGAAAAGTCAAAGGATTCTCCTTCGAACCCTTCTACATAGTTTCGTTTTCCAAAAGATTTAACTCACACTGGCAGAACGCAGAACTACGAATAAGAAATATCAACCACTGGATAATTTATTGAATTTAAAGTTTTGGTTTTCTGTCTACCCACAGTTTTTTAAAAATGTTTATTTCACCTGACCGGTTTCGAGGGCAATTTATTGAATTTTGAATTTCTGTTTTCTATACCTACAGGCGAGTCGGAAACCTCAAAAATTACTTTTCTTCAAAAACGCCTCTGAACTGTTCGGTTGGTCCTCTAACCGATGTAAAGCAGAAGAACTCACGGTTTTGTAGCAAGGAATTTTTGTTGAAGGATTATTTGGAGAAATCGGATTTTTCACTTAATGAAATCTAGGACATTAGTTTATATTTTTGCATTGATAGTTCTCTAGAATCTTTTTAAATAACGAATATGGAAGAGTTCGAAGGACCACCCTTTGACCCTTTATAACTTCGAAAGTGAAAGTCAAAGAATATTTTAATTTTTTTTTGTGGGCTCCATAAAATATTCCATATACCTACAGCGTATTGTTTTGGTCGGACACTTTTGAATCACCCTTTATCTTTTATTTACACTATCTGGTCTGGATTCCTGTGAACTTGTACCTAAAATAGCACTTCAGCACCCCAACCATCATAGTTTTTTTTCCTTACATTAATACGTGATTTTCTTGTTTCATAGGTCGAGCAATATTACGCATCACTGCCAACCCAAGAGGTTCCCAAGCTGGGGACGAAGGGCGAGTTGAACAGAGTCAAGAAGCTGATCAGGCAACTTCCCAGACAAGACTTAGCAATAGATTTTTGTAAATATATCGAAGATTCCAATAGAAATACTTATTATGTGAGTATTGAAGAACCTTCTGATGGAAATAAATCCTTGAGTTTGTGCATTTTGCAGGATTTCGTCGGAGGACGTAACCAAATATCACTCGATATCGGAAACTGCAAACCTGCCCCTCCGAACAGCACCTGTGCGGGGTGCAGTCAAGCCATTCCTAACCAGCAGATCAGCGTGTGGGCTTCTCGAATGGGAAAAATGATTTGGCATCCTTCTTGTTTCCGTTGTACCACCTGTGATGACCTCTTGGTGGACTTGGCTTACTGCGTCCATGATGACAAGATCTATTGCGAAAGACACTATGCCGAGAACTACAGGCCTAGGTGCGAGGGTTGTGACGAGGTAAGTTCTTTGAACCTGCACTGGTTTTAACAGTATCTTTGTTCTGAAAAAAAAAAGGAATTACTTAAGCACCTATCACAAACACTCAATTGTTTAGGTAGGTACACATGTTTCAACCAACTACACAGTATATTTTTGAATAAAATAAATACGAAATCTGAATACCTCTGCGCTGGCTCCTAATGAATATTTCAAATGTACACAAATACTTACCCCGCGTCCTATAATTGGAACGGACTTAAGCTTTGATACCTCAGCTGCTTAACGAATTAAGCTCATCAGCGGCTCAGAATACCAAAACTCTTATCCCAGCTTGAAGTACTCTTTTAAAACACAAGATTCTTATTAGCTTGAATTTTTCTGATAACCCACAAGTGCTGTGATACCCACCTTTGACACGGCCCTTCCACTTTGTTGTAAGTCTTGTAATTTGTAAACGTTGTAAATATGTTGTACAAAGTATTTGTGTTTTGGACTAGATGCTAGGCCAAGAATCCGTATTTTTTGCTGATAACATTGATTGCAATTTTTTGGTGAATGAAAGTAAAAATAGCTTTACGATACCTGTGTCGCACCGTGCCAACTGTCGCATATTTTTTTTTACTAATGTCTCGACATTAGAGTGTGCCAGATTCCGTGATTTCGGGATTTGGGGCCGTGCGGAAAAGTTTCGTCACTCGCTCAGTTTTTCCAAGTTGCTGTGTTTAATCTTTCTGGATGTGCCGAGCGCCTAGAAATAATCCGCAGAGCGATATCAGATTTTATAGTTCCCACATAAATTCCAGGACGCGCGAAATGGACAGTACTCCCGACCCCGACGACGGAAAATAATAGAGAATCATAAAATAGCGTTTTATTTTCAGCCTTGTTATGCTAATCCGGCCCGTTTTTACTTGTTTTTCCTAGCGCCAATGTTTGTTTTTTCTCTCCCTGTGTGTTCACCTCGCTTGCGGGGCTTGAATTTCAAATTATCCGAAAGTAATCCACCAAAATATATGCTCGGAGAGTCCATTTTCGAGTTTGCAGCAAACCCGCTATGTGTTTCTGTTCTATCGGAGGTACAGGGTAGCGCAAATTCAGCCAATTCGAATATATGGATGTACAGTTGCGGCCTCATTAACCCTTGGGCAGGCGCGTCTCTTTTCACGACGTAATAGGTCGCGCGGGGTGTCATCGACACCCCTAAAATTGCAGCGTCCTTGAGTGTTACCGACTATTTTTTTTTCAAGTTTTTCAAAGTTATCGAGTTAATGTACATCGATGGAATGAACACATGTTTTGTTGGGGTCAAATTTTGTCAGACAACGACAGAAATCAAGAAAATGTAGAAGGATGAGAATTTCATTGAAATGAACCATTTATTCATGGAAAAATTGATTATTATCTTCACAATGATGAAACACTCCGAAAAATACTCCAAACATAAAAAACAATGTTGACTTCTACAAGTAATAGTTATTATATAAAAAAATATCATGAGAAAAACAAAACTCAGCCTGTTCAAAGTCACTCATTTTCACTAGTGGAATAGTTATTCATAGAATCGAAGCATTCTTCACAAACATTTTTCATGTGCTTCATACACATGTTTTCAGAACATCGATCACAGAAGCATGTCCTTCTTCTTTGGACAAGCGACACACCTGCCCTTACTCATTGGCAACTGAGGTCCTGCAAGAGCAGGATTCTCAGGAATACCTGATAACTTGGCAATTTTTGGGCGGAGATGTTTTGGCAATTTTTTGTTTGTTTCTCTTCTGCAAATGTGTTCGTTTATCATTTCCAAGCCAACTTCTCTCAAAAAATACCTTCTTGGAGTTTTTGCATCAGGATTGTGAGCAACAAAGATCACTAGGCTATCTAATTTACAGTGCAAGATTTGCGAAGAAATATTACGCAGGAAGGCGCACGGGGTGTCCACAGTACCCCGGACCTGTTTGACACAAAATAACAGCCACCTTTTCAAATCATTTTTAGAACCGGTAACAGAATATGACTGACAATACTTTGACAGGAAGGTACTGAGCAGGACCGCTACCTATTCGACTCAAAGCGAAATAGGTAGCTATATTTATGATGCTGGGGTGTTTTGTACACCCCGCGCGACTAATTAAGGGTTAAAGATTACACCAATGACAATCGTATGGCCATGCTCATTCAAAATTACGTCAAAATTGAATTAGCATGGCCACTCGATCGCCGGCGGTGTAAACTTTTATGAGGCCGCAACTTTACTTGTCGTAGTCGACGGAAGCGTAAACGGAGACGCAAGCGGAAGATATAAACCAATCACTATCGGGTATCGACCAAAAAGTAGGAGACAGAATGGATACTGACAGTGATTGGTTCATTTTCGTTACGCTTGCGTCTCTGTTCACGCTTTTGTCGACTGTAAATAGGCCCTTCTGTCAACCTTAGCATGTACGCTGAAAAATGCGAAAAAAGTTCAAGACCTTTAAACCGGGGCTAGCAAGAGAATAGGGATGTTTTGGGGGAATTTTTTTTTCCGAAGTTTGACATTTTAAATAGCACCTATAGGTACATTGTTTCTAAAGCTATTTTAGAAAGATGACTCAAATTCACACGGGGACAGACAACACTCTGGATTTAGTCTAATCATCTTGGGGGACCTCAGTACGGATATATCCATCGCTATCTAAATTTCTAGTTCTGCACGATCACAATACTTTCCTTTCTTTTAGTGGGGGGACTCGTAAAAGTCTAGATTGTTCGGTTGCGATGATGGTCGTGGTGACCAAAATCTCATTATACAGCAGACCTGATTACAACGGGATGGTCGAGGTGGGTATGGGTCACAGATTCCACTGCCGAAGCCACTAGTGGATATCGAGAAATTTCGCTTTCAGTTGGCTCCACTCTTGCCGGATGTAACGGCTCCTGACTTTTTTTTGTGATAATTGTAAAGAAAGGCTCATGCGATCAACAAGCTAGAAACAATCGGTCGCAAAAACATCCGGTGGTTATTTCCAATACAGGGTGTTTGCAAACTTGGGATAGAGATAGAAATTGACTACAAAAAATCGTGAATAAACGAACGCTCATGTTCGTAAATTTTTAGAAACTTTGTAATCAACGATATGAATCCGCAGGTCCACTTGGTAATTTCGAGTTGAAATTTGAAGTTGTAGTTCCCCTACCTAAGAATTGACTCTGAAAGATATGGTGATTGATCGCTTTAGTAAAGTGACAAATATTGGCCTAGGTATACTAAAAATGGATCCAACTCCTGGGTTCTAAGCTCAGTGGCGCCTTTATCGACGAACACTGGGTGTTGCTACAGGTTGTTTAATTTTTATTCTGAACAAGAAATATAGAAAGAAACAAACGTAATTAGAGCATCACAGGAATCGAAATGCCAAATTTGAGACTTCATCCGCTATCCGCTAGGTCCGTTAGCCGTTGTAGCCCCCTTCCAGTGTTCAAAAGTCAAGCCAGATCATTTTTGAAACTTGCATATCGATTCGTCATCCTACTATGTAGAAAGAAAGTAAGAGAGGGTGTTCCAGAATAAAGTAGTCAAACGCCTGTGGAAGATAGCCCAAAAAAGAACTAAGAGACATTGAAGGTGCGTTCAGTTGGCTTATTTAGCCGCAAGTTTTTAGCCGTAAGCGCTGCATCGCTTATTGGCTGTTCTGAGGAGACTGGTTCATAAGAGCCAATGGACGTCGCCGTCGCTGAGCTTGCGACTAAAATTAAAACTTGCGGCTAAATAAGCTGACTGGACGCACCTTAACAGTGGCGCGTGTACATGTGTATGGGGAAGTCGTCGGGCCAATGTTCGAAGCCCACCACAGCTACTTCCTTGCTTTTTTCCAAAACATCTTCTCCCCCTTGCTTAAGCAAATATATATAATAAAATAATAAATATAAAATGGTGGTTCCTTAGGAGATTGCAATCGATTGGTTAATTTTGAGCCACCCTGTACCGTCGTCGAAACGTGATTTGCGTGGCCAGACTGGCTTTCGGTTTATTTTAGAAATGAATAGGAAGCTTAAATGTAATTTTGATTTGTCTTAGATGTAATTTTAGCATCAATTTCACGTGGTGGAGAACGTAGTGACGTCACGGTGTGCTTTCAGTAGTTACGCGGGCGGCGTCATTAATGATTTTGCCTGGTTTAGTTATCGCAGTATTATTTGAACGTTTCCTGTAATATATCAAAATTTGCAGCAATATGCCATATCTTGGCTATATTTGAATTGGATCAATTAGCTCTTGAATACACAGTTTATTGCTTGCTTCTGCACAAACAAGGAACATGGAGAGAGTTCGAGTGGGCGCTTCATTAATTTCTATTTCAAATTTCAACTCTGTGCCACCTGATGTTGACATTTCATTTTAGCACTCTGCTTTGTCCGAGATTGATGTAAAATAGATTTTGCTTCCTCCCATCTCTAACAACAACTTAGCTTATTCACTCGAGTTTTGATTGATGCTTTCTGTAACCCACATCCATTGCGGCTTGAGCTCGATTTTTTTCGCCGCTGCCAAATCCACAAAATATTTTCGGTTTAGAATTTAATGTCGTTTGTTGTCTTACTAAGAATCTTCCAATTTTACTCGAAACAATCGGCTTATGAAAACTTAAAACTTCGAAAACTTGCAACTCTGCACACTTCAATACGGCACGAATGCCAAATTCAGAACTCTAGGATTGAGAGCCATCTCTTGCTCCTCATTGACAGCGACGACTGCCAAAGACTTCCATGCCTTTTAGTGCGTTGAGTGCCAAATCAATTAGGTTTTCCAAAGAAATTTAAAATATAGCTCTAACAATCATTTTATACCTGAATTCAAGTTTTGCCAATCAACCATATCGCGTTGAATAAAAATATGCAAAGAGGCGCCATCGTAATCTTTTGGCACTGACTGGTAGATGACGCCACAGGGCAACTTTTGACACCAGCTTTACAGCAGCTGATCGTTTTGTCATATGAATAGTGAAGTACGGGAAGGACTTTGCTCTGGTGTCATTTGCTCTTTGTTTCCAAAAAGCTTCAGGATAAAAGCCGCAGTCCTTCGTCACCGGTGGCGGCTCTTATAATTTTGCACTCAACGGTTTCACTTTTCAATATTTGATACCTTGTTTGATACCGAAACCGAGCAGTTCTGTCAGCTGCCGTTCATCACGTCTATAAGCTTATAGCGTTTTTCACTTGCATGCATCTATTGCAGCGCTGTGATGCACTTTGAAAATGTATGTTCATTTGGGGCTTTATTGTGCACTGAAATGATCTAAATATGTTCTTCGTGACCCAACATGCATCGTATCTTATAACTGCTGCAGCAGGGAGGGGAGCTTATGGTGTGGTGGTCCGACTGCCATGCCAAGAGTCGAGAGTTCGATGCCCACCGGGGGTGTTCGAATTTTCGTCGCTAAAACAAGCTTCTTGATTTAGTTGGAATGCTTTCTAAATCTGACACTGTGTGTCGCATAGCACGTAAAATGTGAACGATGGTGCCGACCCGATGCAATGTTGGTGGTCGTTGGAAATCGCTCGTTATGGAAATAGGCTGACGTTAAATGAACGAAAAAAGAACTGCAACAATTTCGATAGCGATTGTGGTGAAGTGCTGTAGTATAGTATAGTATTTGCATCAAGATATTAAAATAATAGGTAGAGTAGGGACATAGGTTACCAGACCGTCATCGAAGTTCCTGATGGGTGATGTCATAGGATTATTTAGATATATCAAACAAATGTCAGTCCTCACCCGCGGAAAAGAAGCACCAACTCAACTACAGCAACTTTCTTCAGGTTCAGAAAAGCCATTGGCGCGTTCTCGTGTGTTAACATCAGTTGACAGAATAAAATCAGGTGCCTTTTGGCTTGGTACTCAGTCCCCCTTAGATACTTTCACTTCAACATATCACCAATAGATGGCACTGACCTTATTAATAGCATACAACAGATATTCAACATTTAGATGAATATTTCTTTGAGCTGTGGTGCGTCTCTATCCATTCCAGACCCAGATTCAACAGTGCAAATCGAGGTGCAAATTTTATTCTTGATGTTCGAAACTTTTCAGATTTCTCGCCGCGCAGCCCCACTAAATCATACCTACAAGAAATAACCTACTATTTTTGGAAATCTGTAAAATACCCACCCGAGAAATATAAACAGTCCTACTTTTCTTCCGATTTTACGTCATAGCACCTTCATTGATCCATTTTAGAAATAAATTCATCCGTAAGTTTCTGCCGCTCGGCGCCCTCTCCTCTAATAGGTAGGTATCCTCAGTTTAAATAATAGGTTTTAAACGTTTTTATTATTTTGCAAGCAATATTAAAACCTCCAAAGACTCAAGTACTGAAAAATAGGCCACCCAATCACCCAAGTACTATTCAAACCGAAAATGCTACAAGGGAAAGTGTCTGGCGTATCCTGTTGGATTTTCGCCGACTGAAAACAAGCCGCAAATTTAGCGCAAGTGGTGCACACGGCACGCAACAATCGCCCGAACCGAGCTTTGGGTCATTTCGTAGCGTTGCAGGAGCAATCCTTGGGTTGGCTAACGCGAGAAATGGTGTGGCCAAACAAGGATCGGAGCTCGAATTGCAACTCGATGTGCGTTATCTTAGGAGGCCGTGACGACCTTCTGGATTGCACCTGGAGGTCCTCACCGTGGGCATGTTTGTTTATTGTTTTGTCGAGGCGGCCTTGAATAGTCTCACCTGTTGCAGGCACTACCGCACACAAAAGCTGCGCGATGCAACAACATACCCAATGTTTCAATGTCAAGGAAGCTCCTGATGGCCGTTTCATCTTTTTTTCTTCCTGTTCATTTTCGGTCTGATTTGGCCAAAATTAGTTTTTTTTTTCATTATGCACCTCGTTGTATATAACTGGTCGCGTGCCAAGACGGACCCTGAAATAGTCAACAATTGGCAGTCACGGTGGTCGACCCAGAGATTATTTGCGAGGGTTGTCAGGAGAACCCACAGCGGTGTTTCCTTTAACAAGAAATATTGGTGTTTGGGCAAGTGGGTGAACTATGAGTAACTCTTGCAAGTTGAGATTCAAACCGCCTCGCCTACGTGACGTAGGCTCAAGGTGATAATTACGTAGTTAATGTCGAAACAGGTATAAACAAAACCATAATTTTACAGACCGATTCAGTTAATATGTGTCAATGCAAATTTTAATTGATCAATAAAAACTTCATAAAATATTAAATACTTTCTCTAGCCCTCATTGTTCCGAATCTATTTTAATTTGCCTAGATTATCTTTCTCTAATCGTCAGGTGGAATTTATTCGAGAAAGATTTTTTGTTCGAGCCTGAAAGTGGGTGCATTTGCATTTGTTCGCTAATTTTGCACACGCGGATATTCTCCAGCCAAAATATTTTGGTCAAGGCTACAAAATGCAGTTTGATGATAATTCATAATTTAATGATATTCACGTCAATGCGAGAAAAACTCTTGAAACCACAGTTTTATTTGACAATGCGAATTTACATGAAATTTTCTATTTCCATCTCTATTAATAAAAGTTTTGTCATTGACTTGTTATTGTGATGCCCCTCGTAAATGAATCGGAAAATATCAAGGGCGCCTATTTCCTATTTGTCGCACCGATGGCGCATCAAAGGCTCAACGGAGCAATTTCTCTGGCCAAAACCCCAAGAAATCCCAACGGGCCATCTTAATTAATGTGATTAGGTAATGGACTTAAATTAGGGTTGTGAGCCCAGCTGAAAAATTGGCAACAACGATCATGCTGATAATAATATTCGCGGCACGTTCAGTTTATTTCGCACGTCTGCACCACAACTACCATACTGCAGCTTCAAGAGTGTTTTTGAATTTCGCGCCAAAAATTTAGATTCAGAACATGCACATTTATTATTAAATTTCGGTGAGAGAGACCATCATGTGACATGGGGTTACTACTCTCCGTCTTGGTCGCTTGTGTGGGTGTCGTGGAACTTTTGGATTTGTACCGCAACTTTCAGCGAAATTACCATGCCTATCCCATCACCAATGATCTTCCAGATGTCCGCGATAAGTATTTGGATGATCTGAAAGCGCACCGAGACGACATTTACCATCGGCTTCAAGAGGAGAAGAGAGCCGTCAAGAATTACGAAGTTGTTCCCAAGGAATACAGCACAGAAGAAATTCTGCTCGGCAATGAATTTAGAGGGATCGCGTCTCTTCTGAAAGATACACCATCAACATCAACAAACGATCAAGTAGCAACCTGCAGTAAACATGTTGAAGACATCGATATACAATTCGATCCGAAACTTGTTTCACCTCTTAATAGACGCAAGTATCTTTTGACTGAAACGCGTTCAAGATCCCCTTCGCCAAGACGTCGATTCGTGGTATCTGAAGATGCTCCACGAAACCTTCCGAGATTCACAATTAAAGAAACATCGAGCGAAGACAGCACCAAACATTTCTTAGTGAAAGGCAACGATACCACTTCGGCCTTTCCACTGCCGCAACAATTCGTAGTCTCCCAGTTCACTCCAACACCAGAAGAAGAAATATCAAAAGCACTCGCCGAAGCGTATTTCCAAGCTAAAATTGCAGAAAAGTTGAGAGCTTCTACTGAAGACAACCGATCACGTTCAGTCTCACCTATACCTAGACGATTCGACAGTGAACATGAGTTCAGACGTTCACCATCACCTTATCCTGCATCGATCCTCCCAGTTCCGAGGAATAGCTTATGCAGCGAACTGTTGGATAACAATCACTTGGGTATTTTAGAAGAAGTCTCACCGATACCAGAAAAACTAGAGTCAAATCATTGTTCTTCCGAGTATTGGAAGCGAAGAGTTATCACATCACGTCACCGTCACCATCAGAAAAAGAAAAGACTCAGATCCGTCTCGCCTTTTTCTGAACCAACGAATTTGGAACGCCGCAAATCAAAGTCAGAGTCAGAACTGAAGCATGTCGAACAATTCCCATCTGCTTGTCAGTCGAACAGCTCGTCGAAAGAACTGGTGTTTCTGTCAGACGAAAAGTTCTTGAACAACCTCGATGGTGTCACTGTCAAGAAAAAGGTCACCCGATCGTCTTTGGCTAAGAAATCGAAAAAAAAACGAACGCTAATCGATTCTTTTGGTGCCGCCAACTCATCTTCAGAATCTGGTGCCGCTTCGCCTGATTCTGGAGTAATTTCTTTGGATTCTGGAGTTGTATCTCCGGTTTCTTCTGACAGTTTCACTGCGTTTGATACGACGATTTCTGAATGCCCAGAAACTTCCCCAATTACATCCGAATATTCTACACTATCTGCTTCAGATATCCCTTCGCTACCTTCCGAGTTTGTCCTGACGGAATCTTCTGGTGTCGAGACTTTCGTCAACGGCGACAGCAGCAGTAACGCGAAGGGTCAGTTTCCCTTTTTTCCAGTTTCTTCAGCATACTTACCGTGCATGTGTTTGCTTATAGAAAACGACGCCAGGTTACCTGAAATGAAGAGTAATAAAAGTGATAGTGGCGAAGACAATAGCAATAAAAATTGTAGTGTAAGAAATGCTGCTGGTCCTAGTAATGACGGAGCGAAGCCTCAGGAACCTTTTTGGGTAAAGCAGTGAGAGTCAACCCCCCCGTGGTGCTTTTGCAAACAACTAAAACCAGCGGCTTAGCTTATTTGATTTTTGGGTTTTGATTGTTTCGTAAGAAGTATTAATAGATAAAAATGATGTGTGCGTGCCAATTTAGAACGACCCCATCTGTTTAGAAACGATCATGGCGCTATCTCTTTTCGAAATTGACAGCTTTACATGCCGGCCGAAAGAAAAACACTCTTGTAAAACGTTATTTTCGTACTCACATTTACCTACACACACATACACACACACCACTGCAACATAATAATTTCGTAATTATGTCGGCGGAGACGGGGTACGGGATGCAAATGTATCGAAAATTTAACGAAGACCAGAGAGAGAAATTTTTCGGATTCGAGTTTCGGATATTGTTTCTGGCACACTTCCCGCAGATCTGAAAGATGCTATTTGTGTCACGGCAAATTGGGCTAACATTGAAACAAGCATGTAAAATCGTAAAAAGTTGTTACAATTTAAATATTCTGGCATAATTTATTTAATAAAAAAGAAAACGTTCATTTTACCCTCTGCTTAATTTTATTTGTCTGAAAGTGTTTTGCTTGCATGGAAAGAGCTGTTGGCCTCCAGTTTTGATTCGCTTTATGTATGCCAATTATTTTCGTGTGATTTATGTGGAAATGGTATTTTCGTGTAACAATCGTTTTGTTTTACTTGACAAGGCACCCCCCATCGGCATCCAATAATTTTCATTCACTGCCGTTCGGAAAAAAATCGTTTCATAATTAGGGGCAAAATCGTAAATCACACCACTTGATCAATCGGCACCTCATCACCTCAAACGTTGCGTAAAATCTGCAACAAAATACAGCGATTCCAATTTACGCGATGATGATACATTGAGTCTATTTTTGAGCCCACCCGGGTTTATAAGAAAGAGTAACCGCCCGGCCTCCGAAATAATCATATTGACTGCTTGTACATTACATTATGTTATCATCAAGCCAGGCTCAAACTTATGTTGCAGGTGGTTTAAATTCTTATTTTATCACTCACGTTATATTTTTAAATCCAATGTCTCGGTGACCCACTAAATATGAAGGTATTAACCGGAATCGAGTCTAATCCATTGCTATACTAATGGCAGAGTACACACCGGCACACCGGGTATTTGTGGTGATTGCAAGTTGCAAGATCACTTACCTCACTCGTTGAGTCTCACCTGAGTTGATTTTTTTAATGGGAGAAGTCTCGAGGTCTAATCAATGATACTAAAAATAATTGATGGTCTTTTAATGACGGTCATCAGGTGATCCTTTCCATGTTTGTTTGGTGCTCTATGATGGGTTTCCTCATTGTCTTTGGTGGGTGTTTTTATCTCATACACAGGGTTCCAATTAAGTATGTTTGACACTTAGCTCCTTGGTGATCTCATCCAATTTCTTTTTTCTATAATAGAATTGTTTTTTCCTGAAAAACTACAACTTTTCTTATTCAAATAATCAAGGTTGAAGATTCATGAAGATTAATATTGGTTGTCCCCAATAAATGAAGATCCTTTTGACGATGCGATGTCTAGTCTATACCTAGGTACAGGGTCTTGCAGAATTTTTGCCTTTAGAGTCCAGAACAGTTTATGGAAATACTGAAAAGTGTCAGATAAATGTTGGCAAAAAATAGGTCTTTTATTATTTTTGAAGAAATAGAGCGCGGAATCGAGTTCCTTCCAACCCTTATAATTTCATTGTTTCAAATGATCAAGGTAATCTATTGGTTGCAGAATTTTGAATAAAAAATATTAAGGACTAGGTGCGTACTAGATTTTTAATTACTGTACAGGGTGAGTCATGAAATATATAAATTTCTCCAAAGATGCTTTGGTACAAAACCATGTGGCATTAGTGATTACTCTTATAGAAAAGCTGGTTTGTGCGCCAATCTTATTTATCGCGTTAGCCGGCTCGGCTCGGCTAGAGGCGTCATACACCTCTCCGCCCCATTTGTTGTAGACTAGAGGCTTAGGATTCGGTATGAATTGATCCACAGCTCAAGATTACGTTGCAAGAGCACTTTCCACATTATTCACATACGGGCTGTCACTTCTGATAATTTTTTTGAACCTGTCAACTTTGAACCGAAAATGTTTGGTCACCATTGCCGAACCCTAATAGGTGAAATTGGAAAGGTCTGTTAAGGTTTGAGTGGTATTTTTTAATTTCAAAATCCATTTCAGGCTTCAAAAAGTTGGAAAGTGAGCCATTCCGGACTCTATATTGTCGACATTGATATGTGATTTTCCCAGCAAAATATATATTTATGTTACTTCCTCAACCAAGGTGAGAAAAGCCAGACCACTCGTTTGATTGTATCACAGTTTTGCACGATTGACAGCTGCGCTGTGCTTTGTTCATGGGTTATATTTGGTTCCGGCGAGATTAAGCTTTTTTACAAGCTTTGATGATCTCGATGGCTTGATTTTCCAATTCAGCCTGTCTACTTGCGTTTTCTTGCATTGGATATTGCTGTTTTGGGGTACATAACAAATTTTCGCTTTCTTCTTCTGTCACTCTAATCTCGACTCCGGGTGCGTTAACTGGAGTGAAAAATCTATCTTCAGACCCACATTAAATTGTGAATTGCATTTGGATTCAATTTTATTACTGATTATTACATACAACGCCCTTGATTATTAGACCTACAAGGATAATATTCACTTATCTAAATCCCACTGTCAATAGCAACGGAATAAAATTCATGTAAACAACAAAATCTGACAGCTGTCACTTCGGACTTCTTTTATCTAATAATCTTCAAAATATCACTCGTGCTCGAGATTTTCCCAGATAATTTTGGCCAGGCGTTTCCCTCGGGCTGATTGTCCCTGGATAAATGCCTTCCTCCTACGGAGTCGGGCATTTATCGCTACAATCAGCACTCGCGATCGCCTGACCAAAATTATCGTGAAAATCTAAGCACTTGTGATATTACTGTTGATACTTACAACTGTTGATAATTACATACAACGCCCTTGATTATTAGACCTACAAAGGTAATATAATATTCACTTATCTAAATCCCACCGTCAATAGCAACCGAATAAAATGGATGTAAACAACAAAATCTGAGAGCTGTGACTTCGGACCATTTTCTTTGCAATAATCATCAAAATAGCACTCGTGCTTGAGATTCTCCCAGATAATTTTGGCCAAGCGTTTCCCTCGGGCTAGTTGTCCCTAGATAAATGCCCTTCTCCTACGGAGGCGAGCATTTATCGCTACAACCAGCACTCGCGATCGCCTGGCCAAAATTATCGTGAAAATCTAAGCTCTTGTGATATTACTGTTGATTATTGCCCTACAATCTGCTAATTACTTGCGACCTTCTCTAAGGGTATGTAAACACTAAAATTGCTTTGGTCTCACCTTCAGCTGCTTCCGCCTTCCTAACCAATTTTATTGGCGGAAATCAACACCAAACGGAGATTCAAGAAGAAACTATCCTGCACGCCTAGTGAAGCCCAAAATTATAAATTATGAGGTTTTTTTAATTCGATGAAGATGATGCTGACAGTTGTCAACGTCGAATAGATTGTCATAGCAACATTGTTTACGGCAAAACCAAGTTGATGAAAGTGACACATAGAACTCGTTCTAGAACTCATTTTGTCAAAGTCATGATTTTTTCAAACTAATGAAATGATTGTGAATAAAATAGTATACATACTTCGCCAGGAATGCTTCATTCGGCCCGCGCAGCTATCCTTGTTCTTGGTGGTTATTAAGCATTCCATGGTAACAAAGAAACAATAATGATATTGTAATGTGCATCTTCTGACGGTGCCAGGTAGGTATAGGTAAGGTACTGATGCTATGTTGCCAGATTCAGCTGATCTGGTTTCGTTAATAAGTTGCAAATCAAAGCCGATGAATAAACCCTTATAACGTACACAAGAGAAAATGCGCCATTTTAAATCATTTTGTATAGTGGTATCAAATAATAATTCGTGGTACATTGAGAGTCGATAACTCTTTGAGGAGTTTCCGCGGCAGTATCAGTTCGCTATAATTCAATTAGCTGAAAATACAGCTAGCCCATAGGGGAAGAAGTTATGATAATTTATTCACGATCAGTACCTATAATATTAGCATATAACTCCTAAGAGATCGGAAAGTAGATCTTTCATCTCTTGGTCGAAAAGTGACAGGAAACGCCGCCTTCTTTGATCGCTGCAGTCGTTGACGTTTCTTGCTCGCCGCACAAATTAACTTAATAGTCTTATCGCCCCCCTCCCCCCCATCTTTAACGGATGGAATTTTGTATGTTTCGAATGAAAACTTCCGTTTGGGTCTAAGATCCAACTGTGCAAAGCGGCTTGCTTATATCACAATGTGCATTATTGTGTATACTTCAGATATTTTTGATGTACCGCCTGCACTACACCGTCTCCATTCTTCTCCGCCTTCCTCCAACTATCGTCCTCCTCATTCAACCAATCAAGTCTACCTTTTCCACTCTCGTACACTTTCTTCAGTTTCATTTTCTATCCGCAAGCTGCAAGCTCCAGAAGATCTTTAAAATACTTAGGAAATTTTATACATGCAGCAGAAATATTGATTGCTATATGGTGTCTGTAGTAATTGATTATTACCAAGAGTTTTACTTGATTATTGCAAAACATATCACTCCCATCCGCACCTTGGATGCACAATCAAAGTCTCTTCTAGATTTTAGTGAGAAGTTATTGAGTGAACGTAACAAGCTTGATTCATCAAGGCGAAGAGGATAATAGTAATCGTGCCAAGAAAATGTAATATGTGCTAGCTTGAAGGATTGTCAAATAACCATTCTCTGGTTATTAATTAAAAACATGCATTCCGGAATTCAACCGAAGTAAGGGCACATCAATTACAGAGTGCGACTTGAAATAATGGGCGACTTCAAGTTCTGCTCGACTACGATATTAATATTTCAAGCGAGTCCTCTAGAAAACTTACTTGGACATCACCCTGGTGGCGGACCGAACTACGGACTGGTAAAAAATAAAGTTTTGGCGACATGGAGCTTTGTACCTGTACCGCCCACCTGGAACAACACTCGAATTTTGAATATTTCCCAAATTTAATTACATACAGCCCAATAATTAGACCGGAGCCTGTCAAGTTGCCAGTGTGATTTTTCTCGGTGGCCAGGACAGTGACTTGTGGGTGTGATACGGTAACGGGCCGAAGATTTATGCATCCCTAGGTGAGAGAGGCTTGGTGAATCGCATCGGACACCGGTCCAAATGTTGGTGGTATTCTTAGCCATGCCAAGAGGATAGGGCCCACCTCACGCACAGAAAGAGAGACAGACGCCCGGCAGGATGATGGGAATTGCACCCGGCACCACGTCCCATATCATTTTCTAAAAATACGAAGTGGAATGGAACGGGGCTGCTGGCTGCTGCCGCTTTTGCTGGCCGCTTCTGATGCTCGGATTTACCCATCTGACGGAATATCGTTTTCTCAGTAGTCGCAGTGACTGCTGGTTGGGCAGGTTGAGAGCTTTCTTGAGGGTTCGTGTTGTCGTTGACTGTGTGCCTTGAACTCGAAAATGGGGGACGTCGAAGCCTACTCCAACTTCACCATCACCGAGAAGAAGACCAAGAAGGTGAAGAAGACGACCAAAAGGAGGGAGAGCAATGACCGTGGCGGCGAGGTCACCATCACCGAGATCGAGCGCACCAACGGCAACCAGGGGTATGTGGTGGAAGGACGGTGAAAACGGAGGAGGAGGAGGAACAAGTGCTGTAAACTGGAGGACGAAAGTGGAAGTGTGGAACTGTCGCACTACGTGCATTATAGTGCTTACTTAATCCTTTGTAGCACTGGAGCATGAATATTATGAATTTCTTAAAAAAAATCAAGCTGGGAATAGGTGGTAGGACCTACTTCTTATAAAATGGGCATAACGGAGTAATAATTATGCGATTTACCCCATTCTTTTTCGAAAGTTGATGATCTTGAATCTTGTTGTAAGCAAACAATGCCGAATCGTGGCGTAGCCCACTTTCACTTAAAATGTTGATGTCTCCCAATTAAAATAGATCTTGAATTCACTTGCAGAAGCCAAAGTTTTGAATGATATAAAATATCAAAGGTTAACTTAGTTCAAGGGAGGGGGCTGTATTTTGATGTTGAACTCGTAACAATGTCTAAATTTTTAGGAAGGCAAGATTTCTTATGTGTAAGTTTAATTTTATACTCACACGAATGCCTTTCTTGACAAAAAAATTAAAATACCTGTGTACCTAATGCGAATCAAAACTCAAAAGTCATAATGCAATCTATAAATGAAGCAAATGATACACTCTGATACTCGGGGGTAGGTACGTATTATAATCAATAATCTTTCAGATGATGCATACTGAGTAGGGATTATATCAAAAATAGATCTTGAAAACGATGCATATTGTGTCGACATTTTTAAGGAACATTTAGAACGAATAAACGTAACAAAATTACGTTAACGACGTAACCCGAACGGATAACAAAACCGGTTTATACCCGTTGATAACCGGCAGGTAATGCAAGAGCGCAGTTCATAACACGTCACAGGAACAGCTCAACAGCGTCGAAAGAGACAATAAACCCGGTTTTGTTGTCCGTTCGTTTTAAGTCGTTTACGTAATTTACGTACGTTTATGGGCTCTGAATGATCCCGTTAAAAAAAAACTTGAATCATAGGATATTCGGATTTATAATAATTTCACAAAGTTGAACGATTTGTTTCCATTTGGAGTAGAAGGTTAATTAGTCCAAAATCCCAAAATCTAAATTGATGTCGTTCAGAAGGATACATTAGGGAAGCTCTATGGGTTTAGCTCGGCGGGATTTGAAACTGCAACTGTCTACAACTCCCGAGTGGATAAAAACTAAAACTTCCGAGCAAATTATTAAGGCGCTGTCGGGCTCATTGCCATCAAACCGATTGGTTTATTTCCTCGAAAAACAAATCCATTTTGCTTGGATCGAAATTCAAATTTGACCTACTGACTCACACCAAAATATTATGACAAAGTGCTGCAATTTATAACTTTGGAGTGAAACGCAGCGATTTTTTCCTGAAAATTTTTGAATCATCGTGATTTCTATTTGTTTACATTTTAGTGGAGGATTTCATGAGAAAATATGGAAAGCGTCCAAGCTTATGTCAATTGTATTTTTTTTTCTTATCGATGATTGATTGAAGTTAACGACCAGGTACCCACTGTTTTTATACTAAACATCAATTTGTCTCCGGAGTTTAAAATGATTGACTTTGAGATTTTTTAAAATCAGGATTCCGAAGGAGATAAGTCTAAAAATACAGCAAAATGGAGAGCTCAATTTTTCGTACACCTGCCACGTCGATTAATTTGAAACGAGCAACCTGAGTAGTGGTGTGTGCGATACGTGACATAATACGTCCCTGAACTTTGGCAATGATGATTGTAAATTAATTATGATAATTTTTTTGTTAATTTCTGTCGCTTTACCGCATTCATTGAATTAATGGTACTCCTTTAGTGCGAACTCGTGTAGGCCGAAGAGGTGTGAATAATTGTAATCGTTGGGGGACGTGATTTGTCACTGTATAATTGCCTACATTAATCTTATAACGCGGCATAATTTGCATGATGATGCGATTAAGCGGATAATTCGTCAAAAAATTTAACTTTAGGCGCCAGACATTCATTTTCTATGAAAAAAATTAGTGTTCTTTGCTCGAAAAACCAAATGGCATTCCACTTTCGTACCTCGGCGCTCAAGAAACATCACCCCACCACATACCCCTGTATTAACAAAGGTACTGCAATCTGGAAATTGTGTTTTTCTTATACTTAAGGTGCTGATGGTGATTGTGCTAATTTTGTATAGCTAGTAGAGTTTTTGCTTGTATTGTCTTCGTTGTTTTATTTTTCATTGTTGGTATCCGTGTGCACCGCAACATAATGTTACTCCTGGATCCGTGCCAGACAACAATTTATATTTTACACGCAACAATTAGCTCAGTGCAAAACAAACACATTCAAGAGCGGTAAATAAAAATGTATTGTAAAGTGATTTTTTTGCGTTATTTAGTACTTGAAAACTCTCAATGTACGTAGGTACTTGATCGTGATAAGATTCATTTCCTTTTGGAAATTTGTTGCGGGAAAATAGTGATTGACGGGCATCATCTCCATGTTTACGTCTTCATTTGCAATTCCATAAATCATGTTTTTTTTTTAACTTACACTTGTATCGTTGTTTGGTCTACCACCGTGTCTGACATCTTCATGATCGAATGATTGAGCATAAAATTTTAATAATAAAATCACCTTTTCGTTACAGCTCATTTTCAGTGGCGAGTACACTAAGGCCATGAACAAGGATTGGCATGGACAACACTTCTGCTGTTGGCAATGCGACGAGAGCCTGACCGGACAACGCTACGTCTTGAGGGATGAACACCCCTACTGCGTCTCTTGTTACGAGTCGGTCTTTGCCAATGCTTGCGAAAAGTGCAGCAGGACCATTGGTATTGACTCGAAGGTAAGTAGTGTCGATTGGGAAAGTTCTTTTCCGTACGGAGAAGAGATCTCTGCGGTGAAGATGTGAAAACAGCCCCAGAAACTCTTCCAAGCCGTACATGATGCCTGAAATAATTTCATGAATACAAAAGCGAAGGCTGAAATAGGGACATTTTCAAGTGGCCGTCTTTTTGTCATCATGGTTTTTTTTTTTTATTGTCTTATTTTACGAGACGACATTCAGCTATAAGCTGCTCTACCATGCAACCTCGGTTTCTCATTTTGAATTTTTTTTTGAATTATTCATGTCTCAATATTATAAAGATATTCTTCAACCATCACGGTGTGTATAATAGCCACACATGAAAAAAAACTTGTAGACAGCAATTCATTAGAAAATGGAAAACCTGCGATGCACTTTGACTTGCTGCTGCGAGTGCTATGTTAGTCCGGTCAAGTTTGTCGTGTGTTAAGTGACCTATGAGATGGCTTCTAGGTGGATAAACACAAACAAAAGCCAATCAAAATCCTTGTTGCTTGGTTGCTGATACCGGCGTTTCTCATCTCATAGGTCACTCGAAATACGACAAACTTGACCCGACTATTGTATGTCAGTACAAACACAATCAGGAGGCTTATTCTGTATGGACATTGAGTTGAGTCAACATTGATATTGTGGCACTAAATCAACATTTTTCATTATTAAAATCTAAAATGACAATTGAGTGTTACAATATCAATGATGACTTAAGTCAATGTCCATATAAAATAAGCCTAAATATCTTGAATACACAAGCACTGCCCCAGTGACTCCACTGTCTTATTTTCCATGAAATGCAAATCTGCACAAGAACAAAGTCGCGTTAATGGCTGCGGTTTATGGCCTGCCAGGTATCTAGGGGTTTGCCGTATAGTGGCGTATAAGACCTATGTTGAAGTTTCTTCTTATTGCAGGATTTGTCATACAAGGACAAGCATTGGCACGAGGCCTGCTTCCTATGCACGACCTGCGGGGAATCCCTGGTTGACAAGCAGTTTGGCTCCAAGGGTGACAGGATCTACTGCGGTCGTTGTTACGATGAGCAGTTTGCGTCAAGATGCGATGGATGCCACGAGATCTTCCGAGCAGGTCAGTCTCGAATTTCTCCTTTCACTCACGGTTTACATTGGCCACCGTTGAAATCATTGAGCTGGACATGACATAGGTTCATTTATAGATTTCGGTTGATTCATCATTGTAGGCATTCGGGAGCTTTGACATGCCATTGAAGTCTCGAATACGTAACACAGGTCTACAGATAGCTTTCCAGATTACTTTCCGTTGTTCACCTGTACTAGCACGGTTCGATACCTCACTTATCGCATTTAACGACTTGATTGAAATTAACGAGTCACAGGCTTTTGTTATTATTATAGGTAAGCAAATGATTCAAATAGGTGTCTGCTGAAGTAAGTACTGAATGTATCAAGTAAGCGTAGATTCAACAAATGGAATGAATATAGAGAAACTGCTCTCATCCTTTTCCTATCGGAAGGTAGGTGTAGGTACCTACTTTGTTCCTCTTGGTGTATTATTTCAATTCAATATCCCGCAGAACTTTGAACCGTTTCCCTGTTTTATTTTATACCCTGTTTTATATTATCCTATTCTAATATATTATAGGGATTCTCACACGTAAACGACTCCTTTCGCATCCCTTATTCAATCCTCAGCGTTCGGAAGTCACGCCATGGATTACCGATCGAAGCCCATGCGACCTGGCACATGTGGGGCAAATTTGATTTCTACAGCACACTAGCAGGAAATTATAGAATTTTTTATGTTCGTTAAATCCATTTTTGAAACGTTTCAATTTTTTAAGCGGCCTTGGTAAAGGACGTGACTCTTATTTTGGCGATGCTTCGAAAAGCTGTTCGTAATCACCTATTGTTCCACGTAGACTCCTCTGCCACCTGTCAAATTGCAGAGGGCGTTGTTGACGATAACAATCTTGATATCATTTTGAGGCGTAGAAGAGAGATTATTCATGCGATAATGCATTTTACGATCGGATAAATTATGAATGAAAGATGGTAATTACATCGAAACGAGACGAAAAATGTCTTGAGTACGTATATGGCAATTTGACATCACATCTATTTCGGCGAATGCCGTGTTCGGCCTTTCACTCCAAATGGTGGTTCGGGTACAACTACTGTAGGTGTTATTAATAAAGTCTCCTGCGTTGTGTGGAATACGCTTTTACATCCCAACATAAACACAGTTAGCTAATACGTGTGGGCATCGAGAGAAAAAAGTAAAAAGTGCACTTGGCACATCTACCAAAGCCTAGTCCTACTGCTTTATTTATTCTTGCGTGTTTTTGTGCTAGCGTTTGTTTTTTGCAGGCCGGCTGGCCCGCTTTTAGGTGAAAAGCAGCTGTTTTTGCTGTGATAATTAGGAGCACACCGTATTTCAAAGACACACACACGTTAAAAATACCTTTATTAAGATGAGATTGCAAAACAAAATTTGTATACCTCCAGCTTCTGAAATGATCAAATCGACATTCGCGACTTGATTTCAAATTCAAATGCATATGCAATTCAAGAAAAGCTCGTACGCATCTTCTTCATTTTAATTAATGCCAATAAACAACTGCACGAATAGCAGTAACTATTTTATTACCTAATAAAACGACCACAAAGATACATATTTATCTGGCTTCCCTTAAGAGTCCTCTCTTCCACGCCATTTCGCAGTATAAATAGTGTCTGAATTTATTTCCTCGTTTTCTGTGTACCCAACAGTTTCGGTTCACAAAACAGCCATTCGACACTGTCAAAATGATGACTTTAAGGCTGTATATCCTGGGCAATGTGCCGTTTAAACGGTTCCTCATGTTTTTTTTTTGTCTTATCGCTCCAAAAATCGAAATAAACTAGACAGTTCTGTTCTAAAACAGTCGAGGGCTCTCAGTTAACGAAATTTTGATTTTGGAAGCGACAGGAGCAAAAACCGCAAAAAAGTTCTATATTTAAGATATAATGGGTGAGCCATTCCATGTCAAAACGATCACTTTCTGCACCCATGGGTGACGGATTTCCATAAATACAATGTTTTCAAATTTTTCACTTTCGACTTACATTTTACCGATCTCGAAGTTTTTTGTTTTGGTTCAACCACAAAAGATGAGGAATTTTGGACATTGCATTCTTTTTTCGACAGATGTTGAAGAAAAGTTTGGAAAGTCACCTTTCCGAAAAGAAAACGGTATACTAATGGTAATGAGAAATGGTACATCTTCGATTTTCCCAATTTTCTGATAATTGTTCTCTGAACTTTTTTGAATCGATAAGTGATGGTCGCCAGAATGGACATTGCCCAAAAACCCACGAAATAAGTTTTAAAGCGAGCCGCGCAAGCCGATTCGGCGCTCAGGAGTCCAGTAAAATGGGGCGATTTTTGTGCTGGAGTTGGAACTGATTAGGGGGTCGATTGAAAAAATATGGCAATCAATGTAGAGAATTAAAAACTGAATTAGAAAAAGAATAGAAGAATTAGAATTAGAATAGAAAGTTTATTTCCACTCACCCCGGGAACCATGGAAAAAATGGAGAAGATTAAAAAACATGCGCCGCGATCTTTCTTCTGAAACGGTGAGAGATATGTACCTTTGCGGCCTTTTTAAAGTGGACGACAGTTGACAGATTATCTAGGATTCTGGCCCGAACGTCGCATGACAGCAAGCCAACTCGTTGACACTGTCGTCCATTTTATTATGGCCGCAACCGCAACTGTAAGGGACAAAGTTTAAGAGAATTCAATAATCTACAGAAAAGTAGGGGATATGTCTAACTTCTTCAGTTTAACCGTTAATCGCGGTCAAAGTTGCGAGCCGGTCCAGTGCAGTGGAAAAACTGTCCACGTGTCGCGTGACATTCCTCCTTGAATGCTGCGAGAATGGCTGGAGATATCCGAAAATTGTGAGTGACGAAGTTGTAGAGAATTGAATGTCTCACTAGAAAACTTTCGAAGCCAATTATTAGCTCTTCTAGTTAAGTCGTGAACCATGTACGAAGTTACGCGACAATCTTGTTAATGAAGTGGTTCTTTTGGGAAACTTACGGCTAAACCAGAAGAGCTAATAATTGGCCTTGAAGATTTTCTAGTGGAACATTCAATTCTCCGCAACTTTGTCGCTCAAAATTTTTCGGATATCTCTAGCCATTCTCGCAGCATTCAAGGAGGAATGTCACGCAGACAGTATTTCCACTTCACTGGACTGGCGCGCAACTTTGTCGGTATTTGCTATAGAATATACAATTTCTTAAGAAGCGGATTCCGCCCCGTGATTCTACACAAAGTGAAAATTATGTGTATTGAGTGCAGTGTAAATTTCGACATCGAGGCAATTTGCGTCCCCTTACAGATGGATGCATCCAGTGAATGAAATGTGCAGCAAGAAATGAAGAAATTTTTAGTGAAAGAATCAACTTGATTGATCTATTCTTAAGGAAGATACCTCTATTTTTATGCGGAATATATACTTGTGCACTTGAATGCGGATGCGATTTTCAAGTCGCGGCGCTGCGGTTCAGCAAACTGACCCTGGCTCCGTGCTTGGGACCGATATAGGTGTAATTCTAACTTATAGGACATTTTCTAGCATTGGTTGATGTCTTGTTTTCATTTATTATTGACTACTCGTATTTCCATAAAGATTGATGATTTACTCTTATGCTACTTTTGGTACATCCTGTTTACAGGTAACAGTGAACCAGTCTACTCATCTGCACTCAGAAAATGCGCTCATGAGACTCACTTCCATGAGGACTTTGCTACTTGTTTTCCAGAAACATGCGAGATAACCTTTCAAAGCGGTTTGAGATTTTTGAAGAAAATATGGCAGCTAGGCTGCCACTCTGAAAGATCACACGCGACCAAGCATGCGACTTATCATTTTCGCTTTTGCATATTTCGAACACGAGACGCGGAATGGAGAAAAATTGCTTTCAAATCTACAATGCATGCATTATCTTAGCACCATGCAGCTTTGCAAGGTGTTTTGTTTTATTTTATTTATAACCGTGACTAATGCACATTATTATCATGACTGCTATGTCGCTTCTATAGTTCTATACATGCGGAGAATTTAAAAAATGTTCCTACCCAAATTCATTCTTACACTTACGTATTTTTCAAAGCACAGCGTTTTGTTTGGAGGAAACAAGAAAAAAGTATGGAACATCCTTGTGTTTGAAATGATGCATTGTGATGAATCAAATAATGTGTGCCATGACTGGTTACCCTACATGGGCAAACTTGTCTCGTTTTCTCTGCCCATCAAAACCGTCGTACGTCTTTAGCCAGTATATCGACCATCAGCCATTTTCGTTCGAAACAATCCGACTGGTCTTACCTTTTCGCGTTCTGTATGCCAGTCAAATAATTAAATTGTCGCATCAGAAAATGTCACTTTTATCGCACATACATCTGTTCAAAATTCAATAATCCCCCTGATTCATATCGAAATATACTATCCAAGAGCCATTAACAATAAATTACGGGCATTTAATAGATTATTCACAAAAGGTGTGCTCGACTGCTCGCATTATGCTAAGCGCATTAACCGGGTAGTAATTTATGGGACCCGTACAACAGAACCCGTAAAAGGTGATTCCATTTTCTTGGCGCTCAAGTAGAGTTATCTCGAAGGATCAAGGTTGATGCTTTATTTTTTCGCCTCCATCTATTCCAGCTGATAAGTTATTGAAAATTCAGAGGGAAAAGCGGCATGAGCATCATACTGGTTATTATGCTCGTAAAACGATTACTATACCACCTGTTGGCCTTTTGTTATGCTGGTTTTTGTCATTCTTCAATTTTCTTTAAAGCAATAAATCGCCGCCGCCTACGTGCGTAAAAAATAATTATAAGAATTTTATACGTTACGCAACTCACGTCCTGATTTTTTAAATTTATTTCGATTATGCTAAATTAACCGAAGGTTCCATCCAGTGACTGATTTTTCTTTAAAACATGTAGTGTAGGTTTCTCAAGTTATACATTACAGGTCGAAATCTCTGAAAATTTCGGTTGATCTTTGTTTTTCTGCCATGATACGAGTATAAAGTTAACATTTGCGATTTTAACTTCGACGCAAAACAATGTTTCGCAATATTTATCCATTTTTTTTCTCAATACCCAACTCAAAAGCCTTTAAGTTGAACGGAATTTCAAATTGAGTCCTCAACCGCATTCCTTGAAAATTTACCTGTGAAACTTTATATCGTCAATATGAAACCCCTGGCGACGAAGGCACTGTTCTGAGCGAATCCTCACAATGTGGATAATAAGACATCTAAGGCTGTGCCTCGGCAAGTAATTTTCGTATTTGTGATAAATTCTCAACTTTAGCAGCAGGTTACGTGAGTAACTACATAGGTATCAGAAACCGAAATGAAATGAAAACTTCCAGCGTTGATTGGTTTCACTTACTTCATGGCGGTTTTCCGGTCCGCACAAGAAACAGAGGATTACTAAGACAGTTTTCAATTAAAGAAAAGTCCCTGGCAAACTTTTTAAGTGGCTCTGAAATTTTTATGTGGAATCGTATAAGTCGTAATCGCTGCAGTTTTATGGATTTAATTTTGAAACAAACTTGCATAACGCTCGTCTCTGTAGCCAGTTACGTACACTCATTTGCCTCAGGTTATACCCCAAAAAGGATTTTTTCGCCCCAGTGACCCCACAACCTTGACTTCACCGCAAAACTCGATACTTGATGAACTACACAACTATTTCCACGGTCTCGAACGCGACTATATTTATTCGAATCGATGGATTTCGTCTCTTCCGTGTGTCTTGAAAACTTTCAATTTCCTTTCGGGGTCGCCCTCTCCGCCGCTATTAGCTAGATTAAAACAGTATAAATGGGCCCCAATCCCATGGTGTGTGTATTTTGTCTGGGGCGGCAAAAATGTTTGCCTTTAATCGCGGTAATTGTCCATTGTTGATTTCTGGGATGGTTCACGCCTTTTTTTTTCCATCATCACTTTTTCGATCATTTCTCGAGATGCGTAAGCCTCACGTTGTGGTGGTGTAGGCTGGTTTAGGTATAGTAGTAGACACCAAGCAGCAGCAGCAGCATGAGTAACCTTGTCGGGCATAAATGTTGTTCGACGATTTCGTGAAACCGACTGGTACGAATCCACAACACAGTTCTTCAAGAGACTTTGTGTCGCGATGAGTCAAACTTGCCTTTGAATCGATCAGTGCTTGTACGAGTATTATTAATATTAATTCGTTCCGGTTTTTTTTCTCTTAAATGTGCTAAAGAAGAGAAATGGCAGCGGCTCTTAGTGATCAGTTCAAGAGTCGTCTGAACCTCCAGACGAAGACTGTGGGGGAGGACAGGATAAAGAAGGCCAAAGAGAGGAACGAAGATGTGGCGATACTGTCCATGGAGTTGCCGGGAGAAAAGAAGGCGTTCAAGTGCGCAATGGGGCAGGACTGTTTGCTCGGGGATCCCGCAAGTTTACCTTTAGGTATTTTCTTTTCCTATTAACAAAATCAAAGATTCGCTAACAGGATCGTTTAGTACGCACATAAAATTAGGTGCGAACAAGTAGTTTTGAAAACCATTTCCATTCCTTACCAAGCGCGGGGATATTTAAGTTTTTACGTAATGGTTGCGCATTTTGTCCAAAAACGGATATGTGTTGTTGTCGTTAGCATCAACGGGTTGCTTGAACAAATTAATTTTATTAAAAACCTTATATAGCTCCGCAATATTTGCACAGCACTGCCACTTGTTTGTTCAATCTGCCGTGTATGTTCAGAATATTCAGTCACTGATCAAATTATTTAAATGAAATTGTGTATTTACAATTATTGCAATGAAGCATTAGCCACGATCTTTACTTTATGATTTTTGTTTTGTTTGACAACCAACCGATCCTGCACATGTTTGTTACGCCTCAACGCTCTGCTGGCCCAGAAAATGTCTTGTGCAGATTTTTGTTACATGGATTGAATTGACTTTGTGGTTTAGATCTACCCAAGAAATGTTTAAGGCTATAGAACTGTGAATATCCTGTCGCTTGCAACCTTTTATACATCCCATCTTCTGCAAAAATTTATCTCTGGCCGAGTCTCTGGCTAGCTAAAATGGTACTTGCACTTGGTACTTCTAACAGTCATATAGCGATCACGGTTTAAAATTTGTGCAGGGTTTATAAGTTGTTCTTTGTTTTTTTTTCTACAAACTCGGCTGCTTTTTCTGATGTGTTTTGGTACTGGGCCCATCTCCAAGAAAATTCCACTCAATCAAACTGGTCTAACCTGGAGCATATAAATATCATCAGGCTGTCACACATGTATGACATTCATCCCAAGAAGAACAAAAAAGCGTGAGAGAAAAAAATGGTGTGCTATAAAACATGCTGTGTGTTCCTAAAGACGCCCATTTTACTTTACTTTTACTTACTTTTCGTCAGGTAAAGTCGAATAATTCCAATAAAACCATAGCTGTTTCATTTATCGACGCTAATCATTTTCCACTTCAACGCATCAAAGTTGTGCTAAGCCTAGATTTCAGTCAATATTTGCTTCTCCTGCATGGTCGTGCCAAGTAAAGTTACAAAGAACACACCGTTTTCGTCAAAAATTGCGCTCGAGATATACCAACACTCGAATCGTATTAGTCATCTTTACACAAGGTATCTGTGGAACCTTGCGAGGTGGTAGCATGGCCATCACCTTAAGCCTCAAATATTAGATATATGCGAGAAAACATTGACCCTTCTAAACAGGGGGCGTTTGAACTACCGTTCCGTTTGTTTTTTCGAGCGTCACAAAAAAACAACAATTCCCAGGGGTTTTTTAATTAGTTCTTGTCCGTCCCACGACGTGTCACTCAAGAAGAGAATCATGTCTGCGACTCATTGTTGAGGTTCAAACAACGTGATTAACATCGTGTAGGTTAGGCAGTTAAGAAACACCAATTATCCCAAATTGGTGAATATCCGTGGGTTCACGAATTATAATTCGTGTTCTTTTTCGTATTGCGACCATTATAGCGAAATGAGGTCAATGTCGCCAGACGTCGACGACGACGACGTCAATTTTCACCTAGTCAGGTGCTAATGGACCCGAAAAAGGATTTTGTAAACGTTTCCTTGTCACCGTTTCCTTCGGCATCCTAACACGGTGAAACAGAAATATTTTACGTTTCTTATTGTTATACAGATTGATTTCTTGGATACCTTCCGGTAGTTAACCCAAATTTCTTCGGTCAGGTAAAAATAAAACAAGTTCGAAAGTAACCGTAAACGAATCGGTGCTCCCTGAATTAATCAATAATCATTAATACTTTTTTCAACAATATGAATAGAATAGAATAATAATTTATTGTCTACACCTTAGGTATACAATAGGATTCGTTACCAGATAGTTGAAAAAAAATTATAAATACATACATAATATAAAATAAAAAGAAATCCAGGGAAACGTTAATCAAATGAAGATAACAACTATAATAATTATTGGTGTTGAAAGGAAAAAGGGACAGCTCATTACAACATTAAGATTTCTTGTCGGAATCTAAGCGCACTCAGGAAGAAACAATAAACATCATTGACCTTTGCTCTGGTCAAGTTTTGGAGTAAAGTTTTGTGATAATTATGCGACCCTGCCTGTGGCAAATACTTTGAAAGGTGGTAAGACCTGAAGAAAACCAGCGCCGGGCATCTGCTGGTTAAGAGGTTTCTGATGCGACTAAAAAAGTTGTTGACGGGAATCGGTTTTATTTTATTTTTTTCGTCAAGTAGAAACTCTCCCAAAAAGAAAATTTTGAAAATTTTTGATTTTGATTTTTGAAAATTCAAAAACCAGATAGCATCGACAATGCATCTTTCTTCAAGGAAGTTGCATGCCGAATTTAAACTTTTCATTTTCAAAAAAAAGGTACCAAAAATGATTTCTACTAATTCACTTTTTCATGTCTACGAGAAATCATTTTTGATACCTTTTTTTGATAATAAATAGTTGAAATTTGGCATGCGACTTCCTTGAGAAAAGATGAATCTATCTTGAATTTTCAAAAATCAAAATCAAAAATTTTCACAATTTTTTGGAAATTTTCAAAATATTGATAGCAGTGCCCGTACATTTTCTTTTTGGAAGAGTTTCTACTTGACGGAAAAAATAAAATTAAACCGATTCCCGTTTCATTAAGGTATAGTCTTAGAAACTTTTTGCAGTGGAGACGTGAACTGGCATATAGTTCTGATTTTGTTGATGTGAACGTCGAAGTTCAGATAATTGTTCATGGCTCTGTTCTGCAGTAGGTCCCCGTATATACCGTTATATCGTGATTCCTCAGCAGCCGCAACATCGAGAGTAAAATGATTTTTTGCAACTGTTTCAAGCATAGAGTTTAAGTGATATTCGGCGAATGTGAAGCTTTGCATTTTCCACATCCACATCTTCCTCAAACTGTTGTCGTAAAGAATCTGTTTGAATTGTGAGACCCAGTTATATTTTATGTCAGAATTGTGTCCGGTAACGTCCAGTTGTTTAAGTCGGTAACGTGGTCGTAACAAATTTTAGGCAGTCGATAGTTGGGCATTCGCATTAGTTTGCACCACCAAAGTATGGATCTTCTCAAAATGTTAAGTTCCAACTTGGCAAGACCAGTTTCCTGATGAAACAGTTTGGTGTTGATGAGGGTAAAAAGAATAATGATTTTACAAATTTTGTTTGACATTTTTCAACTGAGTCTGTGTATCGCAGACCCCAGATCTCTACAGAGTACAGTAGGACTGAGAGTATTATGCTGGAATCAAGCGGTTTTTTTTTGTGTCCCATGAATTTGATTTGCTCCTGCTCAATAGACCAATTGTACTGCCGATCGTCATGCTGAATCTGTTTGAGAAATGTTGTTGAGCTTCAAAGAACTTTTCAACAATATGAAAACCTCCAGGTTGATTCTGCTTGATTTTTTGCGTTGGGGTTGGTTGTTATTTGTGGATCAAGAAATTTGACTTCCAGCCTTCCATTACAGAGTTTTTCAAGAAGGATGATAGATCTTGGATGATCGAAATTGTATTATTATTGATGGTAAAATCAATTTTGGTGAAATTTTTTGATACAATAATAACTACCAGTATGTTCAATTTACGGACAATTCACGTGAATTCGTAGACTTCAAATAAAATTATACGCTCAAACTTGTCTTGCCTTGGGTACCTACGTGGAAATGATGGTTGAATAATCAATTACTGGTCGCCGAGACTTTATATTGCAACTCCTTTCCCTTCAACATCTTTCTGTGGGAGTACATGGAGCCTCTAGTTTACGCAAACATGCCCGGCCGAACTGTTCAAGCGCTTAGGGACAATATCGTCCGTGTTATTGATGAGAGATGCAGCCCGATGTTTGCCAGAACGTTATCTGAAATCGAACACCTCGTACGCACATCACCCAGGGAAGCTGTGGTAGTCATTTGTCAGATTTCTCATGATCCCATGCATAATGTCGTGAACAGTGTAGTTTCATTCAAATGTGAACAAGAAGTTACCCAGCTTGTTGAATTTTAATTTTTAAAAACCCAAGTGTTTGCCAGGTGGGCCAGAAAAATCGGCAGTAACTAATACCTCTAGCATCATCAACCTTGGGGTTTGTGCTTAGGTCGACCAGGTTCAAATTGTGGCAGCATGTCTGATTTTCTAGCCAGAAATTATTTCTACTGATTTGTACCGAGCGTTCATAAATTAAATGGGTCAAGGGCGGCTGTGAGTTTAGAAACGTCTGTCGAAACTAGGATCATCCTTATTCCTTTTGTAATAAATTTGTCAGACTTTGACAAGTCACGTCCCATATTATTGATATCCGATCTCCCATATGTGCACGTGTTTGTGTAAATCGGCAGGTTAATAAATAAAAGAGAATACCAGTTATTAACGTTTATTAAAGAACAAACAATTTAGAGCAACTGTTGGAAGTGTCCACCACCTTGTTTGATGCACAAGTTAACGCGCCTTTTCATGCTATCAAAAGCATTTTGCAACATTAAGGGCGTTATGTTTGCACATTCTTCAACAATTCGTTGTTGCAGTTCTTGCAAATTTGCAACAGGAGTTCTGAAAATCCTGTTTTTCAAGTAAGGGAACACAAAATAGTCCATAATGGTCAAACAGGGCGATCTGGGAGGAAACTCAATTTCTGTGCGTAAGCTTATCTGCCGGTCATCAAAATACTCGCGGAGAAAAGCTATAGTTTCCCGTGTCGTATGCGCTGTTGCACCGTCCTGCTGAAAATAGCCATGCTGAAGTTCATCATCGTGTGGCTGTTGAACAAATTCAGTCAGAAAGTTGTTTCTGTATCTCTCAGCATTGACGGTGAAATTAAAAAAGACAGGCCCGATTATTCTTCTGCGAGAAACTGCCATCCAAACACCAAGTTTCTGAGGATGTAAAGGTGATTCAACAAAAATATGCGGATTATCAGTGCTCCACATCCGCATATTTTGTGAGTTGATGTATCCCGAAAGATGGAACCACGCCTCGTCAGTAAAAAAAGTCAAGTTGAGCAGATTGTCGTCCATCAAATTATCCACAAACCACTGGCAGTACGCGAGACGTCTGGGGTGGTCTGCCGGCAACAGGGCTTGATATGACTGCATCCTGTATGCTTTCATGCCCAAGTCCTTCTTGAAAATCTTCTGGCATGTTTCCAGAGAGAGCCCAATTTCTTGAGAGAGATGTCGCAAAGGTTTTTTGGGCTCTTGGTCCATACGCTCACGAACGTCATCAACAACTTCTTCTGTGCGAACGGTTGGCCTACCAGCACCTTTTTTGTGTGTCACAGAGCCAGTTTCACGGAACAGATTGACGCAATGTGCAAGACATTTGAAGAACTTATCTGGTACAACTGCAAAATCCGGAAAGTGCTGCTGGAAATCTTCCAAACATAAACGCTGGCTGTACTCCCAAACTTCATTTCCTCGCACACCAGTTCGAAAATACGCCTTGATTATGTAGGTTTTGTGTCCTGCCGTGAAAACCATATTCAAAATGTTCCGAAAACTGCGATTGATTTGACAGGTTTGACAAATATTACAACAACCAAAAAATTATGACATAAAATGAACGATGCTAGTTCCGACAGACGTTTTCAAACTCACAGCCGCCCTTGACCCATTTAATTTATGAACGCTCGGTAGTATTTGTACATACCATTACTACGTTTTCATGGAGAATTGAAATCGATTTGAAAACGGTATCGGGATTGAATACGGTAGTGTTCACATGAGTGGGTCGAACTCGGTATTCAAATCGATTTGAATAGACCATATTAATTATTCTCACTTTCCCCTTCCACTAGTCATTTGTAAGTTAGGTATGTGCCTGTGACCATGCGCACTGCAGTAGAAGATCTCGCGCGCCACAGCATGCATAGAAAACGGAACTTTGCTGTCGCTGTCAGAATTTACGATTTCAAGGTGTTTTCTTGATTCTTGGGACGTTTTAACCTTTTTAACCATACTTTTACGTGACGGCTGACGCTCGGTTCGCTTTCAAGCGCTGTCAAAATTCTCGTTAGCGGAAGTTGTGCAATAAAATATGGCGGGTAATTTGAAATTGTTTTGGATTCAAAAACCCCATTCTAAATTGCTTCGCATAAACTTCACAGTAAGATTTTCCATTTCATTATGGTGAAAAGTAGATCAGGTATTTCTTTTTACACACTTGCTATGTTATACATTCGTTAAAATTGTCAATTTGCACCTTGAATTGATCATTTTACAAAGTCATTCGACATGCATATTCTTATGGGAGTTTCAACCCAGCACATGTGGTTGTCTCTCTCCCCGATCTGCGACTGCGCTCTGAATAATTAATATGGTCAATTCTGTTTACATATCTGTCATGTAAGTCAGACCCTAACATACAACAAGCACTATATAACGGTAAGCTAGGTGGGAGGATTTGAACCTAAATAATGCTGCTCCCGTACACCAATGGCGCTAGTGTCGAATTTCAGTTACTAAATCCTAGTGATTTTATGGCTGTGTTGTTGGCCATTGTCGATTTATCGATCGGCATGTTGCGAGCGATCAAGCCACGCGATTGGCCCAAATTCAAATGTATGAAGGCAGTCATTTTCAACGTGATTTCCGTTGGATGTTCGATTGTGTTCATTTCCATTCCGCCATTACGCGAAGTATGAAGTGCAATCTGTGCCCATCGTTCGATTATTTCGTTTCGAAAATGGTGAAAAGGAACAAATAATTGCTGTGTGTTGGAGGTTGGAGTTCCGTGATGTGGGAAATGGCGGGGGCGAAGTCTCATCGCCTTCCTCAGGTGGTGGCAAGCTCCAGGAGCTGAAAACTTGCGACGTCCATTTTGTGGCGCATTTTAAAGTTCCCGGTGCCAACCGGGCAAGTTCCGAGCACTCTTCTATTTATTCGGCAACTTGATAAATTCAATAAAAATGTACCTAGGTTATTCCATACTCATTTTCAAATAGGATTATAATTTTCTGGGTTTAATAAAGAAGTTGTAAAGAATATTTTTCATGTAGTTTTCTCACTATTTCTTTAATATGACCTTCATTTTCACTTTTTATCAAATTCTGTTGTTATTGAAGAAGTTGAATTTCTCCACCGTCCCATAACTACAAAAATTGATAAAATGGAAAACGGAACTTGCAACAATATGAAATATTTGGCACAATATCGGCCCATTTGAATTTCCCAGTGCCGCGCAATTCTAGTTTTGCTCCCGTCCGCTTGATGCCGCTAGTAACTTGGCTCCACCTTCTAACATAGCCGTTACACTTATATTGTGCTTGTTGTATGGACCCTAACCTAAAACTATCCCAACCTAATGTATCAGAGAAAGTGCAAGTACTCTGCAAACTGCAAGTGTGCAGAAGGCAGAAGTGCAGACAACAGGTGCAAGTATGAATGCGACCCTCGATGCGACCAGAACAGCGGTTTTACTCATTGCTATGTATCAGTTTCTGTTTGTTGATGTTTCGATCCAATCCGATTGGGTTTCCATGAGTATTATTTCGATCCGATCCCGATACGATCCCAGAATTTGCCAAATCGACCTTGAGACTCAAATCGATTTGAATACGATGTTGCAAGCGTTTACATGCAGTTTTCAATCCCGATACCGTTTTCAAATCGATTTCAATTCTCCATGGAAACGTAGTACATGATTCGCATGAACGATTACGGTTCTATGACGTCTGAAGACAAAGCAAAGACGACTCTTATTAAGAAATCAAAAACCCAAATGAAATTAGACTCAAACGCCAGATAGATGAGAAACTGCAATTCTCATATAAATACCAATAATCGATAAACGAGTATCGATTACGATTCAGGTCTTGTCAATGCGTCGCACAAATATTGATTTGTTCAATATCCACTCTAGTACGGACGTTAGGGGAACCAACCTTGCATTTCATTCCGATGCAAAATGCTTTTGCACGTGAGCAGTAGGTACCTACAGGTAATTTTCAAGAAGTGGTGCCCTAATGAGACCCGCGACTGGAGTGCTCCCTAAGAGGTCGAAGGTCAAAAAAATTACCATTTTTGAAATTGTTGCTTTTTCTATACTTTTTTCACTGGAATATATATTTTCAAGGTCAAGGAACACAATGCAATAAGTTCCCAGGAAGTATCATGCACCAGTGACGTACCAGACGGCTGCGAAGGAGCCGAGGTGCGATTTTTCACAAAGTCTTCTGGTAGACCGTGGCTAACACTCTTTTTGACATGTTTGGTATCATTTCTGACCAAATCGCACCCTCTGGGTCCCGAAAATAAGTATGAAATTTTAATAGAGACGTGTTTAAACTGGTTTTTTCAGGAAAAACATTATTTTTTTACCCCCAAGATTGAAGTTTTGTAATTCTAATTTCATCATTGTCCAATATATTTATAACCATGATTTTGACTTTGACAGTTTGTTTGGACTATTTCACACACAAATATCATCTGCTGAATTTTTTTTACGTTTCCACAAAATCACGTAATGATTTTGTCTCTTGAGATGTAGGTATTATATCAAAACTTGATTTGACGAAACGTGCTATTTCACAGAAAAAATCAAGCTACGACCAAAATGTAGCTTTGATTTGACACTTTATTCATTTCAAGGCATAAAAATAGTTTTCTCTATCAAACAAAACAGAGAAAAACTGGAATCGGAGCCGTATTTCAGTTACGACATCATTTTTCTTCCGAGATTGCGAGCTCTTGACATTAAATTTCTTCATGATGCACGTTTTGTAACAAAACTACCGTGTGACTTTGTAGCATCGATTGAAACTTCTGGTGCATGAAATTTATCTATAAAAAACTTCAATTGAACAATCTATGTCAAAATTGTGATCATAGGTGTTTTGAACCACAATGAGAATGGAGCTAAAAAACGACAAATTTATAGGTCGAAAATTCGCTGATTTTCTCGAAATTTATGAATAGTCCGGACCTTGAGCGCCATAATACCGCCACCATCTTGGCAACATCTCTTAAAATTAAGGCATGAGTATGTACACCATCCGTATCAAACGGCACCTCTCAATCATCAAATGTAAGGTGGTGGTGGTGGTGGTGGTATTATGGCGCTCAACATCCGGACTATTCATAAATTTCGAGAAAATCTATGAATTTGTCGTTTTTTAGCTCCATTCCCATTGTGGTTCAAAACACCTATGATCACAATTTTGATATAGATTGTTCAATTGAACTTTTTTATAGATGAATTTCATCCACCAGAAGTTTTTATCGGTGCTACAAAGTCACACGGTAGTTTTGTCACAAAACGTGCATCATGAAGAAATTTAATGTCAATAGCTCGCAATCTCGGAAGAAAAATGATGTCATGGCTGAAATACGGCTCTGATTCCAGTTTTTTTTGTTTTGTTTGATAGAGAAAACTATTTTTATGCCTCGAAATGAATAAAATGAATAAAGTGTCAAATCAAAGCTATATTCTGATCGTAGCCTAATTTTTTCTGTGAAATGGCACGTTTCGTCAAATCAAGCTTTGACATGATACCTACATCTCAAGAGACAAAATCATTACGTGACTTTGTGGAAACGGAAAAAAAAATCAGCAAATGATATTTGTGTGTGAAACAAAACATCAATTCTAGGGGTAAAAAAAATCATATTTTTCCTGATAAAACCGGTTCAAACACGTCTCTATCAAAATTTCATACTTATTTTCGGGATCAGAATGTGCGATTTGGTCAGAAATGATACCAAACATGTCAAAAAAGATGTTAGTCACGGTTTACCAGAAGACTTTGTGGAAAATCGCACCTCGGCTCCTTCAGCCGTCTGGTACGCCACTCGCGCATGACACTTTCTGGGAACTTATTGCGTTGTGTTCCTCGACCTTGAAAATATATAGTCCAGCGAAAAAAGTATTAAAAAAGCAACGATTTCAAAAATGGTAAATTTTTGGACCTTCGACCTCTCAAGGAGCACTCCAGTCGCGGGTCCCATCGGGGCACCACTTCTTAAAAATTACCTGTAGGTACCTACTACTCACGTGCAAAAGCGTTTTGCATCGTAATGAAATGCAAGGTTGGTCCTGATATGTGCCGCTAACGTCCGTACTATTTTTACTGAAAATGACTAATTGACACAGTCGTATTCTTCGTATTATACTCTTCAAAATTCCATCGAAAAAATCACTTTGAAGTTGGTTCTTTTGAAGTATCCACTATCCCATACAAAGCAATGGACGTCGAAATCTTAAAATTGATAAAAAATCTGTCAAAAAGTTCAACGACGAAATTTAAGCACACCCAAATCTCGAAGCATCATGACTCATTTCAATTAGATTGTTTATTAGGATCGTCTTCGAATAATAATGAATCCTTAATTGAGTGATTACTGCTACCTACCGACATGCTCAATTTCACTTCCGAATTACCTCAAGCTCTAGTGTTTATTTTCTTTTACAAAACCACAAGTTCTTTCTAGTTTGAATTGCACAATAAACAACGGAAAACACTACACTTAACAAATAGTTTTTAAGGACGGCGTGGCAAGCCGTGCCTGGAGGATCATGTGGCGTGACTTTGGCTCATTTTGCAAAAATTCCCGAGCCAAGTAGAAACTTATTAATTGACAATTTTGTTGCGGCATAAGGAAACATAATTTTATTTGGATGTCAACCGAGTTGTGTGGCGACGGCCCACTCACGGGACCCTACTGGGTGCGCTTGCTTCATCGGTATACGGACTCGCGATCAAACGGCATTCCATTTGTTCGACTTTTTATGCCACCGTCATTTTCACACCTGTGCCTGCCAATAATAATTTGCACCTGTCATGTCCAGTGAGCATAAATCGATCATTAAATGATGATTTTATTGTGACGATGGATTAAAAATAATGGAATGTTATTTTTAGGTACGAAGAAGATGGAGTACAAGACCAGGCAGTGGCACGAAAAGTGTTTCTGCTGTTGCGTGTGCAAGGACCCCATCGGCACCCAGAGCTTTATTCCTCGTGAACAAGAGATTTACTGCGCCAAGTGCTACGAAGAGAAGTTCGCTACTCGTTGCATCAAGTGCAATAAGGTGTGTACCATTTCCTCGATGATTTGCACATGACCTTGTATAAAGACGAAAGACGACCAATAAGTGACTATTCGGACCACGTTTCTGGTCCAAAAAATAGAATAATAATTGTGATATAACTGGAATAGGCCAGGAGCAAGTTCCAATCTCGCACGAAAGCGCGTACCTACGTGAAAAATCCAGTTCTTATTAAAAAGAAAGCCGGACGTAATGTGATGCTTGGATGCTCCATGGTTAGTTCATCCAAGCACTGGGGCCGCCAAGCACACAGTTCATCGGGCTGTTGACAGAGGCCCAACGCAGTTGCAGATATATTATCTGATGCCTGCGTTGGTCCGTTCTTAACTAGTCCGCTGCCCGCCTACGCTGGCGGTTATCCTTCAACATTGTTGTACTGCCAGTTGCAGGCGTAATAATCGGGGAGGCTTGCTTAAGGCCATCCGAGGGAGATTTATCAGCTTGTTCAGAATTGGGTGGGGGCCGACCTATCCAAATTCTGATTCCGCTTCAGGTGGCTGCACTCGAGTTTTATCTCAACTAGAGCGGTGTGCCACGCGCTTTGTGGTCCCTTTTTTAATTAGTATCAGTTATTTATAAATTCCACAAGAGTGTTCCAATGTGGTCCTTCGTTAACACATTGGTATAAATTCAACCGACGATTGAAATAGGCTTGTCTCTAGGAATCACTTTTTTCAATTTCACCAAAAAAAAAATTCTCCTTGGGGAATTCAAAGATTTTGTAAAGTCATTTTTTTAAACTATACGGTATTGTTCTGCAGTTCTTTACAAAGTTTCAAAGCCAGCTTTGCCTTGATTTGCCCTAAGAAAATTTGATGTGCTTACTCTGTGGAATAAGTATGTCGGTTGCCTCACGGAATAGGTGCCTGCCTACCCCTTAATTGCAGAGAAATTCGACCCTGTGACTAATTACATTTGAAAATGGTTTAGGTGATCACTAGCGGAGGCGTCACCTACAAGAACGAGCCCTGGCATAGGGAGTGCTTTACGTGCACCAACTGCTCCAAGAGCCTGGCCGGCGAGCGCTTCACCTCCCGCGACGAGAAGCCCTACTGCGCCGAATGCTTCGGCGAGCTGTTCGCTAAGCGGTGCTTTGCCTGCAACAAGCCCATCACTGGAATCGGTGGCACCAAGTTCATCTCCTTTGAGGACCGTCATTGGCACAACGACTGCTTCTTCTGCGCCCAGTGCCGCACCAGTCTGGTAGGCCGCGGCTTCATCACCGACCAGGAAGACATCATCTGCCCTGAATGCGCCAAGCAGAGACTCATGTAAAGGAATTGCAACTCCAAAACACAAAACACAAACACATACACAATAAATTATATACACTGAACACAAAAACACAAACACATTTATTACTCAATTTTTTTTTGAACAGCACACATACGAACATACATAATCAATTAAATTATTGTTAACGACACAAAGAAAATATTTTTTGTATATTTTACCATTTTTGACGATTGTCTTTTTTTAGTTTCACATGTTATTGATAAGCTTGTAATCGGCAGCTATGCTGAATGGTACGGGACGGTTATTTTGTTTCCAGGGGGTTTATTGCACATTGCTCCTTGAATTGTGCCATACTCTGGAAAGTAAAAAAATCGCCCTGTTCTTTTACACTACTGACCGTAGCATATTCTAAAACGCGAGCCGCGTTGTGCCCGCTGATAAAGTTGCCTTATAACTATAATAAAAATATCAATCATCGTAGCACGTAGGGTTGGTTGTTATTGCTTTGTATTTATCCTTAAGTGTTGTGACATATTTGTAATATAATTGTAAGTATAAAGCTTGATATAGCATTTATGATGAATAATATGAGCAAATTTGGTGCTATTTGAGTAGAATTTAGTTTTTCGTTTCATGCGCTTCTTTGGTTTGTTTCCAGGCGCCGTGTTTGGCGGGAGAGGACTAGAGGTCTTTTGAATCTATTTTTTGTTTGTTTGATAAGGAACGTAGGAGTACCTAGAGCGGCGGTGCTCTGCCCTTCGCGGCGCTCATATCAGATGATGATTCTTATAATTACCTACAGTAATAGATTAATTCTAATGTATTGTTATGTATGATGGTTTATTATTACTATAATATATTGTTATCATTGTTTAGAATTTAACACACACTATCACTATTATTATGACAAATAATAAAAGTAAAAGTAACTTTGGATTGTTACATTTATTATTGCTTGAAAAGGATACAGAGCTTTGCTTTAGAGGACACTGTTATATACCTATACGTAATTCCTTAATAAACTTTGAAAATTTCATGAGAATTTTTATCTTCAGAATGAGTAGGAAGGTAGGTAGTTAGGTTTAGGCAATCAAAATACATGTAGGCACTATTATTGTATCATCAGATTGTTTCAGTAAAACAAGTTTAATGATAATTATTACTGTAAAGAGTAGTGATGGGCACTATTGAATTATTCCATAGCACCTTCAAATGAACGAATGAATGAATAAACAAACTAATGAGTGAACGAACAAATGAAGAATGAACGGATAAATGGATGAATGATTCAATATACGAGTGGATTTAACGGATGAATTTAATAGTTTTGAATGCGAAACAGTATTATGATGAACAAATGAATGTATGAATTATCACTCATTACAAAAAAATCTGTTATATGTATAATTATCAGCTTTTTTTATATTTTATGGGACCAGCAATTAATGAATTGAACGATTTCATTTTCCGTTGATTTTTTCAAATGAACTATGAGATTTACAATTTTATGATGTAGGTACTTGAATTATTAATTTTTATAGGTAAGTGAATGAAATCAGAACAAGTAGGTAGGTAATACTATCTATTACAAAATTAGACCTAGTTCCTATAGAGCCTACCTAGAACCTACCTTAAGAATTCAATTTCCAAACGAATGATTGATTATATGAGGTTTCGTTTCGTGAATAACAATAAATAAATTTGAATCAGTTTCAAGTTTGAAATTTGAAAATTTGTAATGTTTGAGTTGATTCAATGAATCAAATGAATGATTGGATTGAAACCAGTCCATCTCCCCACCTTGCGGTGTGTCTAATAGGAAGCCTCGCCCAAAAAAAAGTCTTTGCAGCATTAAATCCTCGATTAAATCATTTTGGTACATTATTACAAAAAGTACACATAACACACGTACACACATATTTTTTTTTAATACAATAAGTATCGTTATTGTTTTGTTGTTAGCTTGGAAACTGTTTGAAACTTGCTTAGCAAAAAATTAATAATAATGGTACTTGTTCTAAAACCATCTAAAACTTATTCAATGAAGTGATATCGAAACATAAACTGCTCAACAATTGAAGTGGTCCACTCGAAAATTTTGTCCGATTTTAAACACGAATATCTCGGAAAAAAATTGACCGATTTCAAAAAGTGCAGTGTTTTTGGATAGCTTTTTTTTCACTATAAAGTGCAATAATAGGCCAAGCAATTGAATACATAATGCATGATATACAGGGTGACAACGAAAGGAGTGTTAAAATGTTTCATTTTAAAGCACGTCCCAGTTTTCTCAAAAAAATCGCCGAGTCTTTCTGATTACATTTTTAAGTAGTGCACATCCATGGCTCGGAATGATTTTTGAAATTCCCGCTTATCTTCTTTGGTTACAGGGTGATGTAAAATGAAACAATATTTTGTTTTTATAAAGGTAACTTTTTTGTTTGTTGACCGATTTTCACAATTTGGAGCTTATATGTTGAAGCGAAGACCTCAGTAAAGAGGAATCGAATTACAGAATTGAATTAACACATAATTTCAAAAAGAGGGGGTGGATCAAATGTGACCTAAGCATGAAATGAGGTCGAGATCCGATTTGGGGGGATTTTTCAACAAGAATCAACTTGTCGTTGAAGGAACCACTCATTGCGAGCATTTTAAGATCAGTCTCGCTTATATGAAGCAACAATTAACGACGGAAAACCCAAATTGGGACTGCATGTTTTTACAGGATAACTGATGCCTTTGCTCACCTGAAAACACACGTACTTATTGTTACTTTTGACTGTTTCTGTCGACCCTCTGTTGACTGTTCAAATCGCGAAGGAAACTCGATCAGTGATTCTCGTAACATAGGTTACGTGTATTTTCAGGTGAGCAAGAGCATCGGTTTTCCTGTGAAAACATGCAGTCTCAATTTGGGTTTTCCGTCGTTAATTGTTGCCCCAAATAAACTGATGAAAAGACTGATCTCAAAATGTTCGTAATGAGTGATTTCTTTAACGAAGTTGATTCTTCTTGAAAAATTCCCCCAAATCGGATCTCGGCCTCATTTCATGCTTAGGTCACATTTAATGCAACACCCCTTTTTGAAATGATGTGTTAATTTAATTATGTGATTTGATTCCTCTTATCTGAGGTCTTCGCTTCAACATTAGCTCCAAATTTTGGAAATCGGTCAACAAATAAATAAGTTCCCACTACAAAAACAAAAAGTTGTTTCTTTCACATCACCCTGTAACCAAAGAAGATAGGCGGAAATTTCAAAAACCGTTTCGAGCCATGGATGTACACTTCTAAAAAATGTACTCGGAAAGACTAAGCGAATTTTTTTTTGCAAAAGTGGGACGTGCTTTAAAATGAAACATTTTAACACTCTTTTTGTTGTCGCCCTGTATATTATGCATTATGTAATTAATTGTTTGGTCTATCGGGGCAGCTTATAGTGAAAAGAATGAGCTATCGAAAAACACTGCACTTTTAAGAATCGGTCGATTTTTTTCCAAGATATTTGTATTTGAAATCGGGCGAAATTTTTGAGTGGACCACTTCAATTGTTGAGCAGTTTATTTGTCAAATGTGACCTGAGATAAAATAAGTAGTCAATAATGCAAAAAAAGGCAATGAAAGGAAAAGAGAAACTGTATGCGACACGTAAGAATACCTCTCATCTGCCATTTGTGGTAAAAATGGGAGATTATTCAACTAGTTTGAAAGGCACGAGCAGAGCAAATGTTTGGAATAGGACCTTTTCGATGTAGAAATTAGGGGTGAATAGTTTCATCTTCACCATACATAGGTACCTATTTTACGTTAATACCATTATACCATTGTACCATTAGCGTAGGTACCATTGTACCGCTAAGCGGCAGTCTTAGCCCCATAACTCGGCTAGCCTAAACGGGTGCCTTGTTTTTTTTTTTGTAAAGAGCAAATATCTGATTATTTCTGTGAAAGCTCAGCTTTATACAAAAAATGCCCACCTCAGTAGTAATGTGTAGTGCATTTTGCATGGTAAATATGAGTGGCATGCGCCCACCACTTCTTTACAGCTGTTGGTTGCGTAAGAAAAAAAAATCCTATCATATCTAAAAACTATGGCCCGTATTCATATCCCACTTTTAAGCTAAAAGCGCTTTTTGTGCGATGCGCATTTAGGGGCATTTCTCATATTTTAGTGTTCAAAAATACAAATTAACGCGCAAATTAATTGTAATTAGGTACATACAATCGCTCCCAATCGCAATAATGTATTTTTGAACACTGAAATATGAGAAATGCCCCTAAATGCGCATCGCACTAAAAGCGCTTTTAGCTTAAAAGTGGGATATGAATACGGGCCTATAAGTCCTAGATCAAAATTTTTGTTTTTTACTAGAAAATGTTGGAAAACTGCAACCGCAGACCTCATTCAACTATTTTGTTGTGTTGCCTTATTCTGTCCATCAATCAATCCACTCCATCCATCAATCCATACGATTTTGAATAATTAAATGGTAATAAAGTTTTGAACTTTGATATTTCCGAGGATATTTCCAAATATTTGACAGATGACAAATAGACAAAAATGTTTAACAGCTTCGGACAGAGTTTCTCATGGGCTTTCAGATGACATATTGCAAGTCAAGTTCCGTGGCATATAATTTCTGTAATTTTTTGATAGTGGCATTTCCGTTTTACAGATAACAGCCAAAAACTGATGGGCTCATCCGACAGCAAAACCATAATGTCTCTATAGTTCTATACCGAATTTCAAGATGATCGGATCGACGTTGCGGCTGTTATCGTCGCAGATTATAGACAGACAGACACACAGAGAGGACATCACTCCAAAAATGTTTTCAATTATTTTCAGGTCCTCAAAATGGATACCTCTACTTTATATCTGTCTTCATCTCGAAAAAATTTGTTAGCGCGTTCACAATATTTCCCCTCTTCGTTGGGTGGTGGGTATCGGGAAAGTAAAATAAAATAGGTGTACACCGTCGCTTGATGAAAAATGTATGAAATGTTGTTTTTTACTACTTCAAGTTTCTTTTACTTTCTTTTTTGCTGAAAGTATTCACATGCATGTATGATAAGTAAAAATTTGAAAACCCGTAGCTCCAATAAGTACCTATACTTAACCTTGAAGACTTCCCCCCTGCTTGAGAATATAATTTTATATAAAAAGAATAAATGACTCTTGCATAATTTTTTCCGTAGATTCCGAATCTGTCTGCAAAAATTTTCTGTGGTATATATCGACATCCTTGGGTAGGTATATCGCTTACAGGATACAGGGTGAAGTATAATAAAAATTTCTCAAATGGACATCCTGTATTTTAATATGGGAATCAGTACCGCTTTCCATCCTGATTATCAATATATTTTATATTACCACGCTTGATAGGTTGATCAGAAAAAGCACATGTGAAGAAAGTTGTTGAAGTTTGAAAAAATTTACTGAAATTATAAAAAAAATCGAAAATATATTTTTTTTCGAGTTTGTAGAGTTGAGTTGAGTTGGATGAAAGTTTCAAACTATAAAAATATCCATTTTACCAAAATGATCAAAAACTCGTCAAGTTAATTTCGAAAAAAAAACAATTTTTCGATATTTTTTAATAAAGTTCATTGATTTTTTCACAAGTGTTCCGTTGATTCACGTATCAAGCGTATGATAAATATTTATAATCAGGATGAAGAGCGGAGTTGATTCCCATATTAAAATACAGATGAGAGTGCATGGTCCTGATAAAAAAATTCGATATTGCACCCTCTGTAAGCAATACAGGGTGTCCCAGCTAAAACAATCCAGCGCGATTTTCTTAGAAAATATCAAGGCAACAAAAAAATGTTTTCAATTGGGGGGAAGCCTGATCTTTTAGCTTCCTTTTGAGTGGGCGCCGATGCTTGTAGGTTCTCTAGTTTCCAAGAAAATGCAATTTGAATCGGGCGAGTCACAAAAATTCAAAAATTCATGACCGATAAAACAAAATACTTCAGATGAAGAAAATCCTATTTCTCTGGGCTTTCCATTGATGTGTCGCTGATGTCTCTCCAAATACCTGGCCCAATAAGCCAAAAATCCTGCCTCAAAGTCCAGCAAACACAATAATCGGAATCCGTGACGTCACCGATCACACACTTGTTGATTTCAACACCAGCCGTTACTAGCACATTTTTCACTCAACATATCTAGATTCTCCATAGCAATGAATACTGGCTGATGTGGAAATCAACAAGTGTGAGATCGGTGACGTCGTTATGAATTCCGATTATTGTGTTTGCTGGACTTTGAGGCAGAATTTCTGGCTTATTGGGCCAGGTACAGACATCGGCGACACACGAGGGTTACCCCCTCGGCGACACATCAATGGAAAGCCCAGAGAAAGAGGATTTTTTCATCTGAAGCCTATTTTGTTTTGTCGGTCATGAATTTTTGAATTCTTGTGACTCGCCAGATTCAAGTTCCATTTTCTTGGAAACTAGAGCACCTACCAACATCGGTGGCCCCCTCAAAAGAAAGCTAAATGTTCAGGCTTCCCCCCAATTGAATTTGTTTTTGTTGCCTTGATATTTTCTGAGAAAATCGCATTGGATTGTTTTAGCTGAGACACCTGTGTACCTACCACAGAAAATTTTTATGGGCAGAGATTCGAAGCCTACGGAAAAAGTCAAATGAAAATCGTTTTTCACTTTTTAAATTATCTTCAAGGGGATAAATAAGTTTCCCAGAGGAGGGTCGTATAATTTATACGTGAACAGCCTGTCTATGGGAACATCACCCTGTCCTGTATGTGAGTAACCATGGGTTGCACCAACGCTTAATTAAGAGATGATACGAGATTAATGAAATTTCTTTTGGTCATTACTTGTTTGTGAATAATAAAGAATCTGGTTTCTCAAAAGAGAATGAGGGTCGAGTACACTTGACGGCTACATATATTGTAAACACTTTTTACAACCACGAAACAAACTCTGTTGTCTTCTACTCACGATGGCTAGTCCCGAAACCGAGGGGGAAATTACGATCACACTTTAGACCGGAGAAGTGATGACGTCACAACATGGCAACATGGCCGGCGGTTGACATTTTCTGGAGGCCAACGTCACATGAACGTGACGTTTCTATGTTTGGTTGTGTTTGGCATGACATTGCCCTCTGATGACATTTTCTGGAGGTTCACAACAAAAGTCACAAAAGTCAGTGCAAAATGGCAGTGAGCATTGTTGAAATTGCCAGCCTAAGAGACAGCCAGCGTCATAGGCGGACTTGGTTGCAAAAAGGCCAGACATAGCCCAACAGAGAGCTGCGCAAAGCTGCACTCAGAATCACCAGTGCCTACAGAACGGTTCCGCATGATGCAGCACGAGTGCTCTCGGGTATCCCACCCTTCGCCCTGATGCTTGCGATTAGAGGAAACAAGCCTAGGAGTGCCCACCAGCAAACCAGAAAGCAGAAACAAGGCCAGAGAGCAGTTCGTCGAGCAGTGGCAACGGCAGTGGAACGCCTTGGTTCAAAGTTTGATGAAAGAAATACTGGGGAGCCTCAAAAGCCTCAGCGTCAGGACAACGCGGAACACGCTCGTTTTCATTGTAACGGTCCATCAAAGCAGCGAGAAGACCTCGAAGAAAAACTGGGCAGGAGAATCGCCGTCGACAATCTCGTTCATGAGATGCTCAGAGGCAAAGAGCAATGGATCGCAGTTTATAGTTAGCAGTTTTTAGTTTATAGCAATATACTTAGTTTGATTTCCTCCACCTGTTATAGCCCAAAATATGAATTTTTTTTGTTATATCCATTTCCGTTATTTACCTTCGCAAAAATTTGACAAACACATGACAAACACAAACAGAGAAACGTCAAGTGCATGCCACGTGCCGTGCATCCCACGGTCATGTCACGTTTGACGTTGGCCTCCAGAAAATGTCAACCGCCGGCCATGTTGCCATGTTGTGACGTCACACTTCTTCGGTCTATTCTTCTTTGCGGTGCCCATATCTCAGGCCCACGCATAACATTGCGCAACATTGTTTTGTTGGTAGGTCATGAGTCACTGTACCCCGTACCTGCTCTAATTTTCCACTGAAGTGATGTAGGCAACCAACAATACAACAACATCAGAAACAAACTGTTCTTTGAACGCATGTTCCTTCTTTATTTTTTTTTGCAAAAATCTCTGGATAATCCGCAAATTTCATTTTAGATCATTATTCCACACTCCATTCTTGAGTGATTTGCCTATTTTTTCGTTTCAATTTACGTGTGGCCGTTAAGTGTCATGGACCCGAAAATGATCGAATGATTGATAAGCTAAAGATTGCATGCATTTCCCATGCCCAACCTATTAGAATTGACCAGATTTAGATCCATTTATTCTCATATTATTAGCGTTAATTGCGTAATATGTTTTTGGTGCAACCCGGGGCTACCCGGGTGCCGGGATCGGATAAGCTTTAGCCAAGTAAGCAGAGGGCACAAGTAAGCGCAGGAAATCAAGGATTAATGTGACGCCACTGGTGGAGCCTAGTGTTTTTGGTTTTCTAACCAGATATTGGCATTATTCAAAATAATTGATTGTTTTGTTTTGACTTTTGACAGCAACCAACTACAACAACCGTTTAAAAGGTGCGTAACGGTCAAATTTTAATTTCCAATCCCATTTTGTTCACAAACAAGATTTCCATTTCCCAGGTCAATTTGAGACAGACAAACAGAGCAAAATGGGATCGCAAGAAAGCAAGAACGAAGGCCCATTCGAACGCGACGTCGAAAAAGAAGACATCTCGGTCAGTTCCACAACCCCTCTTCAAATCTCACCCCTGGACCCCAGGTCACCTAGCGCTCTTTTTGCCAGAACCCCAATCGAAGTAAGTACTAGATAGTTGAATAAAATTGAATATCAACATGTGATTCACTTACAGTCAGTAATAGTCAACAAAATCGAAGTTTCGGAACAGCCCCAGACAGTTATTCTAGGCGAAGATCCTCGTTCACCCACTGTTGATTTTGATCGAACCCCGATAGTCGTCGAAGTACCGTCCAAGAAATTCCGGAACAAGAACTTTGATAATGTATTGAAGTCATCTATGCAAACTCCAGTTTCGGGGGTGGAAAACAAACGCCGATCATTTGCCGGTTTGCTTGAAACCAATCTTGACTTCACTGAAACCAACTTGGATGAAGTTATTTTGAACAAGTCAAGACTTAGCATGACACCTAAACGATCACCTAAACTAGTCACTGAGGAAGCCGTTCTTGAGACCCCCGAAACCAAAGAGGATGAAAATGAAACTGAAGCGGTTTCTGAAGTTGAAGCTGAAGCTGCCCAAGAAACTTTTGAAGATGCAAAACAAGAACCTGAAGCTGCCAAAAAACCCCTTGAAAGTGTTCATGACATCAAACACTTTGACGACACCATAAATATCACTGCGCTTTCCAAGAATTTTGATAAAAAACTCACTAATCTCATCTATGAAGACAGTGATGAATGTTTGAGTCCCAAAATGGAAATTCATGCTGGAAATCGCACACCTTTGGGAACCCGTAATTTCAATAGTGAGCCCCGGAAGCACTTGCAGAGGTTGAGGGTCAGTGATAAGCCGAGGAAGTCCGAAGGGATCAGCCGCATACCGGTGTTCAAAAAAGTTGGAGTTCAGTGTGAGAACACGCCGCCAAGGAAAGTAGATATGGCCGGAAAGAAGGCAGGACATTCGACTAAGTGGGATGCAGATAAGACCTTAATTATCTAAGCTGTCAAGACTAACTTCCCAGCATAATTTTTTTTGTACTATACTAACAACCCTATCTGTGCTTACATTTTTTCTGATGTTCTAATGTGAAGATAGTGTTTCTTCTACTTTTTTTATGTTTAGTGACTTTTTCTGTACATTTTATCTGCAGTTTATTTATTGCTTTTTGTACAAATTGCATGATTTTGAATTAAATTTGGGAACTGAAAGTGGCTTGTGAAACTCTTCACATGGGATACCCACTAGACAATATGGAAAGTTCATTTTGTACAGTACAGGATGATCCGAGGGATGATCTCGAAATGGCGTACCAGAACAGTACTATGGTATATAGAATATTTTATGAAGTCACAAAAAAGAAACTTTGCCTTTTATTTTCGAAGTTAAGAAGGTCAAAGTTTGGTCCTCCAAACAATTCTATTCTCGTTATTTAAAAAGGTTTTAGTAAACTGTTCGTGGTAGACGTATCAACAAGAAATATCAACCATTGGGTCTTTACTACATTTCCATTTACTATACAGGGTGAGTCATAAAGTAGAAAAATCCAATTTATTTAAAAAATCCATGCCAGAAAACCGTGTCATCATCTGCTCTACATCAATAGTTGAGGGACCAACCGAATCATTTGGAGGTATTTTTGAAGAAGTATAATATTTGAAGGTTTCCACTCACCCTGTATGCTAAATGGAAATTCAATACACATGCAGCGGTTGATATTTCTTTGTAATAATTGTGACACCAACTAACAAGGGGTGAAATTCAACATTTTTATTGATATGCAGGTCATTCAAAAATCATGTCCCCCTCCATTTTTCTAGAGATTGGTCAACGATAGCGAGAAAAAGGAAATTTGCGGGGTTCGGTGCTCTTGCTTGATGTCCGCAACCGAACATACATGAAAATCCCATTTCATATAGCCTGTGATATAGCGGCAAAAAAGACGTGTTTTGAAACTCATCGGGCAAATCATATCCACCCCGCACATGAATTTGTACACCTAAATCCAAAATAAACACGCTCTTGACAGCTACAACCCGTTGGGACGGACGTCTATGGCGTTCCGTGAGGCCGACAGCTGTCAGTCCTTGACTCCGTGAGGCCGTTCAGTAAACAAACGGTCGGCCAGAATGCGGTACCCTTACTAGTGAAAGCGGTACACATCTAAAAACACATCGATACTGCATTTTGTAGTAGAGTAACGAGATTTTGCATGGGCGTACCTTATACCAAAATAAGCGATTTGACCCGCAGCACTCCATATTTCGTCCCTTGGGGGCCCATGGGGGCCTTTCAAATTATCAAGATGCAAGAACTTTTACAAAATGATCATTGGGTATCGTCATGTGTGCCATAAAGGAAGCTTACGGGTCTATTGAAAATGTTTTCATCAATTGTCGTCATGTCCGTTCCATTCCTCACACTTGAAACAAAATTCTTTGGCAGAGGTCAAAAAAACTTTTTATTTTTTCTTATATGCAAGGAAACGATAAATTGATATGATTTGTTGCGTTCTCAACTAAATCGCATTTCGTTAGCCCAATTATGAAGAAAAATTTCTTGCAGTGGTATTTTCCAAAGAAGTGGTGATGTCTTCGGTACACCTTTTCCAGGAGCATTTCTACCGTATCTATGTCAAACTGACATACTGGTGACTGATGCAGATATCGGTGTGTCTTCTTTTGTGTCTTCTTGTGCCGTTCAAGGCAACAATGCGCCCCGATCCTTGTGTCTTCGAGTGTCGTTTGGGGCTCCGGTAAGCCCCTTATGTTTTCTGTAGCTTTTGCAACTCCAGTAGGCTTATCCCTTTGGCGTATACTTGTGAACTCTGTTGTGTGTGACTTTCTCGTATGGTTCGGTGCCAGGGCCCCATGGTGTCTCTCTGTCGTCTAAAGCCCTGATGGGCCCCCACTTGTGACGTTTTGTAGCTTACAGATTATGCCGTTTCAGGCCAAAGCGGCGCCCTTGTGTATCCTTGGGTTGATTGAAGCCCTATCGGCCCCCTGGTGTCTACGGGTGTCTCTTGGAGCCCCATTAACCTCCCCCGTTTTTTAGTTAACAGAACTTATGTGCCGTCAGGTATGGTTCGGACCTACCCTTCTGATGGGCTGGAAGGCTCATTTCACATATCGTTTGGGGCTTGAAGTGCAAATAATTAGAACTCAGACCCAGGTATTTCAACTCGTGAACCGATTCTCACTTATTATTTTTTAAACAACAGTGGGTAATTGGTTCTTGGACATTTTCAAACATTTTTTTCAATTTACCGAGGTTTTTCTAGTTGAAAAACAACCTTTTCCCTATGAAACTGGATATTCTGACGGATGAGGTTCTGCAACTCCTTAAAACTCTTTGAACTGCAGTGCTTTTAATTGTGTACTAGGTGGACCCGTGGGCTACGCTCCACGCTTTTTCAGTAGCAATTTTTTTATAATAGGTAAAGCAAGTTGTTGCCTTTTCGAACGGCGGGTTTTTTCTCACATGTATTACAATAAAAGTCAGTTTTTTTGTCTCGGGGTCAACTCTTAAAACTTGGTTCTGTTGTTATGGACTCTATTGTTGCAACACTTTGTTTTCATAGCAAGAAATTCCAAATTGAATGAACAGGTGAATTAAAAAAAAAAATGAAAAAAGAAACTTCAATACATGTCCAAAATAATCTGACGTCCAAGAGATACCAACTTTCCCCTATTATAGGGTAGTATATTTACCTACCTAGAACATAATTGTGGTTTGTGAAGAAAGGATCAGGTGTAACTTGCCGACCCCATGCGATGTTGGTGGTCGTTAAAAATCCCTACCCTGTGTTGGAACACACAGGGGTTCGGCAAAATTTCCGGTATAGTGGAGGAAAGCATTCACCGGCGTCGGTGTTAGGCCTCGTTGCGGAAATAGGCCGACGTTAAATAAACGAATAAAAAAAAAAAAGGTGTAACTTGGTAGATAAACAACACATATATAAAAAAAAAAAACTGCTTATAAAAACTGTTACGTGTTTGATGAAAAGCGAACGTCCACATTTGCTATTTCCCACAAGAAGACTGTCCCTCATTCTCAATTTCTTAACTTTTCAATGATTTTTCGAGATATGTCGTAGTGCAATTTGGCAGAAATAATGAATAAAAGTGATGTTGAGAATGGCAGCTCATCGGTAGCGGCCGCCGCAATAATGGTCAACGCAGTATAAACAGGGTAATACACAGAAAATAATTGAACATTTATATTGCATGAACGGACACAGATCGAGCTGTGAAAACCTAAAGAAACGTTCTTGTTTGTAGTTCTTATCAAGATATGCAGCAAACAGTTTTGAAATTTCTTCAAAAGTTTCTGAAATAACTTGATAATGAAATTTTGAAAATTTTCACTTATTGAATTTTTTTGCTGTCATCGATTTCTTCATCTTTGTCTTTTCCAATTTTTTCAGATCTCGTGGTGCAACGTGGTCTTATATCATAGAATAAGTGATGTCTGGTGAAATTAAGGGTGGAATTCAGTCGGTAGGCAACGTCCGCAATTAGGTACGCTAGCTTATTTATTTAAATAATAAGACGAAAGAAGAAGAAGGATGATTTTTCTCCTACCCATGGGTCATCATCTGGATGTATTGTACTAAATTTCACTTCCAAGAGCACTTTTTGTATAGAATAATCCCAAGTTACAACAGATATCTAAACAAATCTGTTGATGATGTTGAGAGAAAAAATTATGAATTAGATATTAAATACTTCAAGGATTTTATTTTCATGATATTTCAGGGTGAGCTTTTAAACATTTTTCAAAACGGTGTGCTGCATCTTGATAAAGACTGAATGGAGCATGTTATTTCTTCAAGTCTTTGCAGCTCCATCTGTGTCGGTTCATGCAATATGAATTTCCCATTATTTCCTCTGTATTACCCTGTATACGGTGTCAGCCATGGTTGTGGCGGTGGCTTTAGATTGATTATACTTTCGACATCACTTTTATCATTTCTATCAGATTGCACAATGGTATCTTGAAATAATCATTGAATAGTTGAGGAATTGAGAATTACGGCCATAGTGAAATGAAAAGTTGACAATATCTTTGGAAATAGCAGATGTGGCCGTTCGCTTTTTATTGGATAATAAATTCAAAATAGTTCACTGCACCTCAATAGGGATTCACTCAAGCATATTTGCACGAACTTTCACATTGAATCGCCCTGTACCTACACGGCGTCAGCCATGGTGGCGGCGCCGGCGGTTGTTCAAGAGACCCCCAATATGCCCCCCCCCCCCCGCCATGCCCCCCGCCAATATTCCTGCCAAGTCGCAATGGTTGATACCAAAAAAAAAACAATAGCGCCCAGACTAAATGAGATTAACTAATACTAAAATAATTACTAATAATTGAAGACGTCGCTGAAAAATCTAGGAGAAGTTGTGTTTGCTCACTTTACGACCGATCGTGTTCCCGAGCTTTATTATGTAGTGATTTGACACGGCCCGTTTCATGTGGTGCTCATCTGCGCTGTATACCTAGAGAGCGCAGGAGGAGAGCTCAGGAGGAGAACTTGATCGCGCCAAGAGTTAACCTATTAGTGCGCAAAGTTATTTTTTCCAAAAAATATATGTTTTTCTATCATATTTAAGTGAAAGAGTCTTAAAGAGACACAGCAGAGGCAAAATTTTGAAAATCAATCCATAGGTTTTTTGTATTTTGGGCGTCCCTTATAAGGGACGCTGCTCATTGTGGATCAAGTTAGTGACAAGTGAAAAAATTATACAACTGTAGAATGAAGAAGAATATTTATTGAATAATATCAGTTATGATATATGGGGTAACAGCAATAATCTATTTGGTCCTTTATTATCCTTGAAGCACTGCTTGGGGTGCAACCGCTCAAACCTCCATGTTCTCTGGAGTTCTTGTGGAGCTTCTCGATGAGGGGCCTAATTTTGTGAAGCCAATGGGGTACTTGCCTAATTTTTTTTTATTGGCTTAATCGATAGTATGGTGAAAAATAATGTACCCGTATTTTTTCTTTTTCCTAAATTCCCAAAATTGTGGCCACAGTGCGTGTTTAAAAAATATATTTGTGACGTCACAAATATATTAGATATTATAGAACATAGAGGGGCTTTTTTTCCTCGTTGGGTTGGCAACGATTCAACGTGCCGCTTCAAACTTTGAAATCGTATCATCTCAAATCTGAGTCTGACTGACAACGTCAAACCGCCGACCGTAGTTTTATTTCTCCCTGTGCCCTTTTTTTGCCTTTGACTGCTTTGATCGAGGCTTTGATCTATGCGGTAAGTACCTACCCGTTTCCTTTATTTCTTGGTGAACCTAACTAGTCTCTTTCTTAAGTCTTTAGTGCTGTCAACCAAAAAGCCTTCTGCATGTTTGTCACCCGTGCTCTGACCTGGCGTGACCTTCGGCTGCATTTCGCACATCAGTGTTTTTGCTCCCCACATTTTATTTGGAGATCTATCGCGTCCTCCCCACATGGATCTCTTGTAGCTCTAGAGTATTACCTATATCCTGAATTGTATGCTAATGAGGCGTACCTATAAAAGCTCACTGTTCATTTCAAACCTCTTATTCCTGTGCTATTGCTGAACTTCCAGATTTTGCCCTGGAAAATAAATCATTCCGACTGAGACAGTATTATAAGAGGTTTCTGGAGTCAGTTTCCCCAAAACCTTGTTCGATTTTATTGCCCAAATGCCCATGGTAAGAGAATTCGATAGGAAAACGATTTTGCGAGCATGTTCAAAATGACACTGTCACGGTGACATTCCTGACATTCTTGATTATTCCATTATCACACAGTCAGACCAACCCCACTCAAAATCCCTGCCCTGGCGCGAAGCTTTTGGGAGGAATTTTTCAAATTCGTTTTTCTCTGTAGAAAATGACGGCATTTTTGTAAAATTCTCAGTAGAGTCCCCTTACCACTTATACTAGCAATAAAAAGTATTTCCAGCTAAATCTATTCCATTGGCAAGTACCCCATTCTTTCTGAATTGAAATGAATAATTAAATATATTAAAAAAAAATAATCAAATCTTTTTAGCCGCATGCTGTTCTGCACTATTTTCTGGACGTCATCTTCGCTGGACCAAAACAGCCTTCTGTTGGGATATTTCCCATACCCCAATAGAAGAAGAATTCCTAGAAATACATCTAACTCATTTAGAGTCAAGTCCAAGTTGTCGTTTCTTTGTTGAGCATATCTGTTATTCTCTTTATAATCAAGCTGGGCAGCTCTTCATTTAAAAAAGTTTGAAATATTCAACTGTAGACTAAAGGCATTAGAGCTGGTCCAAAGATGGTAGTTTGGGATCACATTCTATGCATATGTCATTATCTGGGACTTCCGTAGGATTCTGTAGCCATTTTATTTTCACAAGATTCATCTGTGTTATTAGTTACAAAGAGAAAAACCAGGGGAGAAGTATAGATAGGGAAAATATGTATTTCGATTTTATTGTTAGGCTACCTTCTGGGCGCCCTTGTAGCTCAGATTATGGCAATAAGTCTTCATTGTCATAGTCATCATCATAATCATCTTTTTCTTCTTCTTTGTTTATCAATTCCACAAGGCTGATTCAAAATACCGCGTAGTAAGTGGTAAGTGGATATTTCCAACATGTTCATCGTCGGAATGATCACTATCAATGGGTGGCAGAATAAAAATTTTATCAGGAGGTACCTACCACATCGTCATAATCTATGATGTCCAGCATTTATGCGAGTGTCAACTTGCGAAAATGTAGACTTCAAATAGTAGTCATAATGGGCGGCGTCCCTTATAAGGGACATCACATTCACTCTTATTCTCTATGCCATTGAAAGCTTTCAATATTGAAAATTTTTCAATATTGAACAAATTTTCAACGAGACCTATTCTGTATGACCAGATTTTCAATACTGCATTTGATTTATTGAAAACATTTTCAATCGTCAAGCCACGTCAGACGTAACCTAGGGAGCACCTGCTGCGGTCGAAATTGAAATGAAAGGGAACGTTAAATCCGTCAAAAAATGTACTACCTAATCATCTCAAGAAACCCAAATGGGAACCAGCCACGGAATTATCATATCGTGGCCCATAAAAACAAATCATGAACAACTTGACGCTGAGCAAGGTATAGGGTGGAGCAAAGGGACTATGGAGGTGTTAATTAGGACACACAGGAAGATAGAACGATAGGAGGAAACGTGAAAAACAGAATTGTGAACTCTGTAATTGTGGAGACAAATGTAAATTACAGTTTTATTAAAGGAAGGTTATCCAAAGTTTGGTAATTGATTTGATGAATGGTTTCAAATGCTCTGTGAAGAACTCCGTATGCTCCCTCTTTTCTTCAGACTGGCTTGTAGATGCTCTTGGCAGTCCTGAAAATCAAAAATTATGTAAAACGGAAAAGGTGGTAAACTATCTCAATCACTGCACCTCCGGCTATTCTGTGACTTTGTTTTTTCCAACGTTGGTCGTCGGAATGGCGGTTCTGCTGCCTGGAAGACCTTGGGAAGACCCAACACAGCGACAAGGGCCCCTCCGACAGTATGATTTTGCTCAACGTCAGACTCAGTTTTCTTCTAGATCTTGATTCTTGAGGTGCTCTTGCTTTTGCTTGTTTTTTCACCACCGCTGTTGCCGTTATAGGGAGTGTTTAGGGCCACCGTACGTAGGTATACTCTCGAAAAAGTACATGGCGCAGATACGTTTCCCGAATATGACAAGACATTTTTCAACTTTTCCGACAGACACGTGACAGTTGCTAAGGAACTGCCTTTCAATAACAGCTACAGATCTATTTAAAAACATCAGTTTATTGAAAATCGATACGGATTTTCAATTTGCTTCAAGTCGACGTATTCTGTATGACTATTTCACTAGAGTGTATTACACCGACAATAAAATCTAGTATTCAGATGACAAAACACGTACCTATACCTACCTGGGCAAAACCAACATGATGGTTTTGCAGCGGCAATTTTTTGACGTTTCAATCGTTTCATTATGGCCCGTCTCCAATGGTCGCTAAACGTTAAACGCAGAACGTAAGGCAATCGCAGAGGGAACGCAACACGCAAGAAACACCATCGCAGAAGTCAACCAACTTTCCTGCGTGTGCTTGCTGCAACCTTGCGTCAGCCAATGATAAATCGGAATACGATATGTTTCCGCGCCAACGCAAGGTTTTGTTTTTCTCCATGGTTTTCTGCATCTTGTTGACGGCTTTCATCCCGTGTCATCCCGTGTGTCATCCAGTGTCATCTACAGTACTAGCGCAGCGGTTCGCTGCTTCAACTCGAACAATACTGTATTTTGTGATACAAACAAGAACTTCAGCACAATTGCTCTTGAAACCAAAATTAATTATTTGGTCCGCTGCTCTTTTCGATCATCTCCTGCTGGTCCAGGACTTGGAAAGTAGGTACAAGGGGGACATGACAATTTTTTGCAGCAAGGACTAAACGCTGCTATCGGATCATGCTTGATGCCGTTTCTGCATGGATAACTACAACCTGCAGTTCACGATGCTGCCACTATCAGAATAATAAGCCTGTTGGGAGACAAGGTAGAGTAGTCAGTTGTGTCATGGGGGGCTCCTGGATTAACAAAGGTTGGTCGTTGAAGGGGATGTGTGGGGTATCATTTCTGACATAAAAGAGGTCTGCGAACTCGTTTCTTTTTGTAAAAATATGATTGGTTTGGAACTGTGGAAAATATGAGGGGTCAATATCGTCATAACTGATTGTCAGACATTTACGATTCGCACTGAATTGAGTTTCGCAATGGACGCAACAACGCAAGGAACGCAACGCAGAAGTTGACCAAGCTCCAACTTTCTGCGACCTGCGACGTGCTTGCGGCTGCATAGCGTCAGCCAATCAGCTGAACCCGGAAGAAGATATAAATTTTCCTGTATTTTGGGGCATTAGATGGTGTTGCAACTATTGAAACAGATAGGTATGAATAACCTTTTTTTCAAAGTGAAGGTAGCGGTGAAGTAGCAGACTTCGATAAGAATAATTCATGCCTCGACCCCGAAAACCGTAGCCGCTCCTCCTCAGATTGGGTATCAACGTCTCAAGTGCCCCAACCAACATTGTTCAGGGGCAAAGCAGTGCAGTCATTATCTGGTGTTGAAGTTCTAAAAGGGAAAATGGACAACAACTGCGGCTTCACTCAGTATGTAGACAAGCTGGCTGAGGGGGATCTGCAAAGGAAATTCCAAGAAAGATTTTCAACCTGCCCTGTACCACAACGGCATCAAATAGAGGCTCTGAAATATAGTGACATAGGTCCTGGGCTTCGTGCCAGAAGAGAGAAAGCTGAAATGCGATATCGATATTTTCAGGTTTGCAGAAGCCCATAGGGGGGGGGGGCTTGAAGTGACCATCCCAGAAAAGCAACTGAGTATGGAGGAAATAAGTAAGCATTATAAAAAAAAAACTGTCGTATATCTACTACAGGCGATCCCAATAAACGGTCAAGAGAACATCACCAGGTCTCTCTGGACCAAAGATACTCATTTCTACCATTTTTCAATCAACACATGTCAATGATTGGAGTGATTCCCCCGAAAATTTCTTGCAAAAAATTCACCGATTTCAAAAATGTTTGTTCTTTTGGATAGCGTATTCTGTTGACTATAGAAACCTTTTGATAAAATTACCTACACGAGAGTCAGGGCCACACAAAGTTCCACGGGAAGAGGTTTCCGAATACTTGTCTTTGCAAGGAAAAGAGCCACAAGCTGAACGAAATGATCAAACTTTAGCAGCCAGATTCGCGTATATTCGTAAAACATCCTCATGGTCGTTCTCTTTATTCATATACCTAAACATGCAGGCTGTGATAACGACCTTCTTCACGGCGATTACAAATAATTGGCCTAACCCACCATTTACGATGCTGATGTCGTCGCTGATTCTGTATTTCAAGTAGCCATTCCAGCGTTAAACGAAACCGAGAACGAAACGCTTGTAGAAATTATGATAATAATAATTTATTGATTCTAAAAGGACTTCCCTTAAAACAAGACCGGGCATGTACATAAAAAAGCACTTCAATATAAATATAACACTCTACACAATATGAATACAATACTTTATACTGAAACCAAAACACTGTACAGTAGCAAGCGTCTCCTACTACTCATTTCTGGCAAACACTGCACACTTCATCCGCTTTGACCATGCATGTAGCAACATCCATTGACAGTGAACTTCAAGAGCCTTCGACCAGGCAGACGTAGCTAAGTTACTCTTTTAACAGTCTGAAACCTGATGTTGAGGAGGGGTGCTGAGCAGGGAGGCCAGACAGCACAAATGTATTGTAGAACATCGAGTAGCCAAAGCGAGAGCCAAAGCTAAAAAGGGCGACGATATCTCGTTGGTACAGCATCTCTTTGTATTTCATAAGCAGATCCCTCTTATGGTGCCTGAGCGAAGGCAAGGTGAGAGACCACAGGATTTCCAGGGAGTTGATAGCAGTGAACTAGGACCCAATTTGTGTAACCCAGTTGTATTTTGGGTCAGTCTTCTATGGCAGGGAACTCAGCTAGGTGTAGCAATTTGTCGAAGCAAATCCTTGGGTAGCGCTCTGACGTCATGGAGAGAATCTTCTCCAGCCAGGAAAGCCAGGAATGGCTCTGGAGATGAGATTCTCAAGTTTAACGACTCCAAACTCCAGTCTAACAACATGGTCGGGGCCGTGTAGCAGCAGTGAGAATAATCTCTTCAAGAAGTTCACTTGTAGTCTTTCTACGACGCGACGTCTGGATAACGAATGCCCCATATAGCCATGTTGTGTGTTAACACTATTCAACACCATCGATTCGTACAGCTCGACCCGGGAGTGCCAGGAGTTCAACTTCGCCCTGCACATTGTGAATATGACAGATCCTAGGGAAGCCGCCAACCTCCTCACAAAAGTGGCCGATGCCTCCGAAAAAAGGCCAGAGGATACAAATGGAACGCCCAGATAGGTGTAAGAGCGAACGGTCTCCAGAGGCTTTTCTTTGTAATAGAAGCGCAGCGTCTTGGTCTCTGCATAACCACCTCTTCTGAAGCACATGACGTCGGATTTGTCGGCGTTTATTTACAGACCAATCGTCACAGATGCTTGTAATAAGTTGCGTCTATTTTCATTTTCATCCATTTTGCCACTGTCCGTACAGTAAACAACGATCAGCAAAGAAAATGCAAACAAACCACACTGACAAGAACTTTGACAGGATAAAATTTTCCGCTGCGACGGCTGCGACCACTGTAGACGGATTTCAAACACCTTGCGTTGGAATTTTGCGACGAGCCTGCGTCAAGCTTACGTTCTTGCGTTCTGCGACCATTGGAGACGGGCCATTACATTCAAACTGCTTTAGGTAGATGTAGCGCATTTTCCTACCGAAGACGCTATTTTTATACTTTGTATTCGCCTGTCCGTCCCAATCCGTTCAGCCGTCCGTCTTGTTATAAAATTCCTTTTGTAAATGACCGAAATTTACCTAAAGATGAGCACAGGAAAACAAAGCAAGCTCAAATTGAGTTACCTATAATATTTGTCAGACTGACACTTTTGCATCAATTTGAATCGGCGGTCGTCACAAACAGTATTCAAGCAAACTAGTAAGCTTCATTGCATCTTGTTGTATCAATCGAAGCCCCAGCGGGCCCCCTTGTGTTTTCATGCATCGTTTATATCCCTAATGAGTTGCCCCTTGTGTCTTCTTCTGTGGCTCGAAGCCCTTGCGGGCCCCTTTGATGTGGATGTCTATGTGCCGTTCAAAGACCTAGCTCACCTTCTTATGACGTACTGTAAGCCCCATTGCGTCTTCTTCTGGCTTTCGAAACTTTGGTGTGTTGTCTTGTATTTTCTTGGTTTTTCAGTCAGGGTTTTAGTGGAAACTCTTTTCTTCATCTCCCGAGACTCTGTGCTCTTCTATACTTTCTTTGGATGCTCAAGATCCTAGCGGGCTCTCTTATACCTCCATACGCCGTTAGTCATGACTTCCGAAACTCTCTCGGCCCTTTTATGGGCTTCACGTTATTTTAGAACTAGATAGGTATCTTGGTTTTGGATGAAAAAGCTGTTCAAAGAAAGCCTCTTTTTCTCTCGTAAAATAGTCATGTCGAATACCACTCGAGATAAAATTTTGAAGGCAAAATTTTCCTCTTGTAATATTCAAATTTGTTGCTTTTTGGCAATTTCGCTCATGACATTTAATCAAAACCACTCGCCTGACGGCTCGTGGTTTTGTTACAAATGCCATTCGCGAAATTGCCAAGCAACAAATTTTCATAACAATCGAAAAATTTTGCCGACAAAATTTTATCTCTTGTGATATTAAATACGACACTTTCAAGAAGATTGAAAGTTTTCAATAAACCGATGTCTTTAGCCAGAGTTGTAGCTGTTATTGAAAGTGCGTTCCCCAGCAACTGTCACGTGCCTGACGGAAAAGTTGAAAGACGTCGTGTCCAGATCCAGAGTCTTGTCATATTCTGCTAAAAAGCCTGATGAAAGTGTATCTACGTACAGTAGTCCCTATAATGATGACAACAGAGGTGATAAAAAAGAACAAGGAACACTTGAAAGTGTCCAAAAAAACTCAACTGGCGTTGCTGCAAACGTACTGAGGATGACTGCCATGCATGCAGTAGCAGTAGCTGTAGCCCTTGTATCCTGTGTTGGGCATTTAGTCTTCACGGAGCGAGACCACCATCGTGGCATCAACCAACATTGGAAAAATCGATGAAAAATTGATGAAAAATCGATGAAAAATCACGACGAACTCGCAGAAACGGAGGTGCGATAAGTGATTGGGATAGCTTGTTATACCTTTTCCGCTTTGCGTAATTTTTGGTTATCATCAGTACCGCAATAACCGGATGATTTCCAACTTCAAGCCCAGTTTGATGGAATAAGCGGAATTCTTTGCAGCAATTGAAGAGCTCATCAAATCACAGTCATATGCCTAACTATCAAATTTAGGATAAGCTACAAACTGTATTACTCACAGAATTTTAATAAAACTCTTTGCCGCAATTTTACTTTTATTTTATATCTCCACATGCCAGTCTCAACTACTCAATAAGTTCACGATGGCTTAATTTGAGAGCACGAGATGCCGGATCCTGTAGGATGATCACCAATAAGTTGAATTAAACGTTATTTTTCTTTCAATATCGACCACGGCAAGTGCTCCGCAGGACTTGCCTGACGATTGAAAATATTTTCAATAAATTGAATTCAATATTGAAAAATTTGTCGTACAGAATAGGTCTCATTGAAAATTTGTTCAATATTGAAAATTTTTAACCATTTTGTGTCATAGAGAATACGTCCGATTGAAAATCTTTCAAGATCCAATTTTCAATATTGAAAATTTTCAATGGCATAGATAGGCCAGGCGGTAGGTCATTCTGGATAGAAAAAATTCCGACCAAAGCTTTTATGGTGTCAAACTCTTCGTAAGGTCAGTAGGTATCTACCACTGAGTTTCCGCCCAAAAACGAGTTGTGCTGATTCCTCCACATCTGCCCAAAGGTGAAGAATGTCTTGAAGGTGCAAAAAGACCTGTTAAACCCCCGTACTTTTTCACTTTATTTGCCTCAATACAAACGTACAATTCTAACGCAAACATTGGAAGCATTTGTCATCATCTCTGTGCCAGTCTTACTGTTGAAAAAAAAAGATTTCTTTTTGCGGGTCAGATAAATCACATTTAATTGTTTTTCCACACAAGAAAACGATGGAGCAGCATGTATTTTGGATGTTTTCTAATGACTTGTACTTACTGAACCCATTCATGTCGTTAAAATTTCAATAACAGCATTTTTGAAGATGTTGCCCGCTAAGAAGTGAATAATTTTTACCCGCCTGTTCAGCAGCAGTTTTTTCAATTTTACCCAACACCGTTCTCGAAAATTTCATAGGGAATGACAAGCTGGAACTGTTTTCTGATGAAATTATATCTGGCTTAACCGCGGCACGCTTTTTGAAAGTGTAGGAAACTGATTTCTTTTTGAGCGGTTCTATTTTACCCGTGTGCGGCCGTGCCTACTTGACATAGACCGGACTGGTTACACAAGCTTGGAAATGTACTCTTTTCCAGCTTTAAAACACGACCATTAATGATAAAATAATATATAATTTCTCCATAAATCAATGTACAAAGTCTTAATAATAATGGTCGCGTTTTAAAGCTGGAAAAGAGTAGGTACATTTCAAGCTCGTGTAATCAGTCCGGTCTATGTCAAGTAGGCACGGCCGCACGCTGGTGAAACAGGATCTCTCGAAAAGAAAACAGTTTTTTTAGACTTTCAAGTGCGTGCCGCGATTAAGCCAGGCACGATATCGTTAGAGAAGAGTTTGAGCTTTTCATTCCTCATGAAATTTTCGAAAACGGTGTTTGGTGAAATTGAAAAAATTGCTGCTGAACAGGCGGGTGAAAATTATTCACTTTTTTGCTGGCAACATCTTCAAAAATTATGTTATTGAAATTTTAATGCCATACATGGGTTCAATGGATACGAGTTATTAGAAAACATACAAAATACATGTTGCTTCATCGTTTTCTTGCGTGGAAAAACGATTAAATGTGATTCATCTGATCCGCACAAAGAAATCTTTTTTTTCAACAGTGAGACTGGCACAGAGATGATGACAGATACTCTCAATGTTTGCGTAAGAGTTGTACGTTTGCATTTAGGCAAATATAACAAAAAAGTACGAAGGTTTAACAGGTCTTTTTGCACTTTTAAGGCATCCTTTTCCTTTGGGCAGATGTGGAGGAATCAGCACAACTCGTTTTTGGGCGGAAACTCAGTGGTAGATAACTACTGACCATACGAAGAGTTTGACACCATTAAAGCTTTGGTCGGAGTTTTTTCCAGATTGTAGTGATTTTACCGACATACCGCCTGGCCTAAGAGAATAAGAGTGATTATTCCTAATATTTTGTGAAAACTGTACTTCTAAATCACCGTCCAATCAACCGAATCTATCTACTATAGCTATTTTCTAGTAATTCATATGAAAAAACCGCCAAAAGTAGTATGAGATTACCCTTTAAAGCAAGATACTTACCCTCCACGTTGCGAGGAATAAAGTTCAGAATCCATTCTATTGCTGAAACACCAGTTACAATTTTTTATAACAAACAACCGCTGAAAACACTTGCCACAAGTCTGGACAATGATATTCGGAGGCGTGCGCTCTGATAAACCCCCATTTATTGATGATATTAAAACAAATGGCGTCGCCCCTTTAAAGGGACGTTGTCCACTAATAGGTTAAGCTTGAAATTTTCAACCCTATCAACAATGTTAAGTTTTAGGTCATCCCCTTCTCTTTTTTTTTGGGGAGGGGGGGGGGAATGGGAGGCTCAGATTGATACATTTTTTTTTTTTAGATTTCGAACCAATATCGACAAGTTCGGCATCGTTTCCAATTATTTTTCTGAACTCAACAGTGACTGAAAAACCGATAAAAACAAGTTTGAACAAGTTTCGCAGATGATGGTTCGTGTGAAGAAAAAATAGTTTTTGCCATTCGTGGGTTCCAATTAAAGGTGCGTTCAGTCAGCTTATTCAGCCGTAATTTTAGTTTTAGCCGTAAGCGCTGCATCGCTTATTGGCTGTTCCGAGGAGGCTGGTTCATAAGAGCCAATGGGCGTCGCTGCGCTTGCGACTAAAATTAAAACTTGCGGCTAAATAAGCTGACTGAACGCACCTTAACTAGCTTCGGTAAGGAGTTTCTGGAAGAATTTGCTTAGCAACTCCTGAGAAAACCAAAGTGAAAGCAAAAGCTACTTTTTAGCGCATTTTCGTAAGAAATCCGCTATTAGCCGCGCTTGGAAGTCCGTCCATCTGTCCGTCTGTGAGTCTGTCCGTCTGTTCGTTTGTCCGTCTTGTAGTTGAACTCCTCCTAAACGAAAAGTCGTAGCGATATCGGGTTTTTTGCAAACTAATGCTGATTGTCTGCGGATGGGAATTGGCACAAAAAATACAGGGTGATTCACCACCAAATGGACATAGCCTAAGGGTAAGTCCAGTTTTTCCAGGCGAACCAGGATCTGGCTTTGAAATTTTTCTAGCACTGTTCGTTTCAAAGTTACAGGGTGATTAATGTATTTTGTCGAATTTTTTGACAAGCCGTATCTTCAGAACGACCGAATGGATTGGATTGAGATGTTGTGGGTTGATTCTTCTATTGATATCTGACACATTTCCCTATCAAAAAATTTGAAGTTTCCAGGGCCGGCCTTGTAAAAAAAAACTTCAATTTTTTTTTTCCAAAAAAAGACATTCTGAATGCATATTTTTTGAAATTCAATTATTTTCCATTTTAAAATTCAGAAACTACATAAAACATGCTAATAACATCGCAAAAAAATTGCTTGGCACCAATGAGCTGTCACGAAAATTTTGATAATTGTAATGATTTTTGAGGTAAGGATTTTTTGTAAATTGATATTTTCAAATATTTGCGAATGATCTATTATGGCTCTGAATTTTAGACGTTTCGTCAGAATAATAAAAATAACATTTTTCTCGTTTTCTCAGTAGTAACGGAAAATTTCATCAGAATTTTCGAAAAAATTTTGTTACGTCCCTCAACTTCAGCTCAATTTGGGACAGAAGTGGAGCTGAGGAACGTAACAATAATTTTTTGAAAATTTGGCTGGAACTTTTTGTTACTACTGAGATAACGAGAAAAATGTCATTTCAATTTTTCTGACGAAACGGCTGAAATTTGGAGCCATGATAGATCATTTGTGAATTTGAAAATATTAATTTACAAAAAATCCTCACCTCAAAAATCATCAGGATTATCAATTTTCTTTTGACAGCTTAATGGTGCCAAGCAATTTTTTTTGCTATTTCAATAGCATGTTTCATGTAGTTTCTGAACATGGAAATGAATTTTGAATAATATGGATACAGAATGTCTTTTTTTGGAAAAAGCTTTGAATTTTTTTTTTCAAGGCCGGCCCTGGAGATTTCGGACTTTTTGATAGGACGATGTGTTAGATATCAATAGAAGAATCAACCTACAAAATTTCAATCCAATCCATCCGGTCGTTCTGAAGTTATGGCTTGTCAAAAAATTCTACGAAATACATGAATCACCCTGTAGCTTCGAAACGAACAGCGTTAGAAAAATTTCAAAACCAGATCCTGGTTTGCCTGGAAAAACTGGACCCACCCTTAAGCTATGTTCATTTGGTGGTGAGTCACCCTGTATTTGGTTAGACCGCGCGGTTGCAAGAAAAAGAATTTAAATGTTTAAAAAGTCGGTATTCAACGCTACGGTGTGAACTTCTACATAGAGGAATCTTGCGAACCGTTCTAGAAACATGCATACATGCAGCAAACGAAATATGCACAAATTGATGGAGACATTTTCAGTGAAAGAAACATTTTGATTCTTTTATTGCAATAGAAGATAGTTTTTTTCAAAAAAGGTTTCGCCCCGCGATTCCACAATTTTCGGTATTCAACGCTACAGTGTAAACTTCTACATCGAGGAATCTTGCGAACCGTTGTAGATACATGCATACATCCAGCGAACGAAAGATGCAGAAAGAAATGAAGAAATTTTTAGTGAAAAAATCGACATGATTGATTAATTCTCAAGGAAGAAATCTCTATTTCTATGCGGAATCTATATACTTATGCACTTATATGCAGGTGCGATTTTCAAGTCGCGGCGCTGCTTCTGGCTCCGTGCTTGTGATCGATATAGGTATAATTCTCACTTATAGGGCATTCTCTAGTTTTGGTTGATGTCATCCTGTTGTTTTCAATTATTATTGACTACTCGTGTTTTCAAAAAGATTGATTATTTCTTGTGGTACTTTTTGGACAATCTGTTACCTGGACAGGCAACAGTGAACAGTGTACTCATCTGCACTACGAAAATGCGCTCATGAGACTCACCCTCGTGAGGACTCGGCCAAACATCATGCTTTTTTTTTGGCTCTTATTTAAAGATATTTCTGGGACGGGTTCCAGACATTATTTGTGGTTGAATTCTTTTTGAACTATTTCGCGCCTACTTCCCCCTCAGAGACATCTTCCGTCTTAATGCACAAGCGCGAATGATGCTGGGGACTGTGTTCATCGTTCTTACGGTCCTTCATTCGGAACTCATTGTTGTTGAAATCCAGGAATCCTGTTGTCTTACGGCATGTAAGGAGATCGGGGTACATGAAAAGTCGTGCTGTGTCGTGCATGTCCCTATCACGTCGGAGTCATCACTCTTGTAGTGAATGACAGAGAGGAAAGTGTCTTGCCTAGCTCGAACCTGGGTCTCCTGATCCTCGGTCCGGTTGTTCTCACCGCGAAGCTATCGAGGACGACACCAATCTACTTTGCTATCTACAGCTCGTCATAATTTTTTAATTTTTTTTTCGTGTTTATTTGTTTATTTGTTTCGTGGATTCCATATATCGCCTTGTACTCAGAATACGATACTTTTGAAGCATCCTGTATTTGTAGACATGGTTTTTGATTGTACCCTTGAAGTTGCCCGACAATTGCATATGTTTTTTGAGTTCACCCTGAATGTGTACAGGACGGAAAATACCATTGTTGAATATTCATAATTTGTGTTCAGTTGCAGAGATTTTAAGACTGTTTGCAGACCTCTAACTTTTTGGTTCTCGTGCGATGATCATAGAGTTTCCTGGGGCCTTATTCCTACGAGCGAAGCGAACAATCGGCCCCTGGCTGAACTTGGTCAGAACAGCACGAAATTAATATGGCCAGCTGTTCCGAAAGTTATACAAATTGAAAGAAAACAAAATCTGATTGAGGGCTGCTTTCCGAAGTTTATGGGAAATCTTAGGAGATTTTTGTCAGACGACTCGGAGAGTATAATACAATATTATATAATATTATCCTAAAAGAAATCAACCGTCCAGAAACTGTTACCCTTAAATGCCGGTTTTTATTCTGATATACCACCTCCCCACCTCCATTGGTAAAAGTATTTGGTGATTCTGCGGGGCAATGAAGTCTTGTTTACATTTGAAACTATTGACTTCAACTAGCGTTGAAAATGAGGATGAACGTTGTCCCTAATTATTATTGTCCTTCACGGGTTAACAAACTGAAATCTCCGATCCTTCCGCAACTTATCACACATTACACGCAAACAAGAACGTGTGTCCAATCCGATTAAATTATGCAAGGATATAAATTTTCTGCTTGGCAAACCGGCTCAAATCATTTAATAAAGATAATTAAGTAATGGCAGGACACAGCGCATTTGAACCAGAGGGAGGTATCAGAATTTTTTCCTCTTCACTAGTCCGTTTTCAGTGAAATGAAATTCATCCTCTACCTTTGGCTCACCGCCATTGTGGTGAACTTGTCCAGACAACAAGAAGACACTTGCGACATGAATGCTTGTGAAGCTCTGGTACGAAGTAAAATGGATTTGCAAGAGTACATCGACAGCTTGGAAGACAACAACAATAACAGTTACTTGTTGAAGTTAGAACGAAGACTGAGATCTTTGGAACAACCAGGTACCTGTATTAGAAAATTTGGGAAAATTGAAGAAATATTTGATTCTAGTATGGAAAATTTCAAATGGCAATGAAAGGTGGTTGGAATGCGAACATGGACCTTGTAAGTGCAGACCGGAAACAAGAAGCGTTACGTGTTGGCAACAAGAACTACGTTTTCTTCCATCAATTCAAACTTTACCACATGATGTCGTGTCAATGTACCTAGCTAAAAAATGATTACCTAAATTAATTTGTTTCTGAGCCTTGAAATTGCAGAGATTTAGGCATAAATGAGCTTACGACTTCGAACAAAAATGCATTTCAAATGCTAACCCATCTTACCGAGCTGGACTTGTTTGACAACCAACTGGATTTTTTGCCTGATACAATTTTCGCCGATTTGGACAGTTTACAGTATTTGTAAGTTTTTTCGCTATAACTTTTCCAAAGCTACAAAAATAATCTTGCAAAACTTTCAAGGAGAATACACAAAAACAAATTGGAGGACATACCAGAAGATTTGCTGATCAAGTTGAGAAATCTTAAGACGTTGGACATATCAAGCAACAAAATTAGACAGTTACCAACGCAAATGTTCAAAGGCTGTTTGAAATTAATCGTCCTGCACATGCCACGGAACGAAATTAAAATCCTTCCTGAAAACTTGTTCAAAGACTTGACATTTTTGGAAGACCTTGACTTCAGCAACAATAATATCGAGCGGTTGCCTAAATTCTTATTCAACGACCTGATCAATTTGAAACGTCTACAAGTGGCAGAGAATAACATAGATTTTTTGCCCACCGGCGTGTTTGATCCTTTGAAGAATTTGGAATTCTTGAACTTGAGAAAGAATCAAATCTCGTTCATTTCAGAGAAACTGTTCAGCATGTTGCAAAACTTGAACGTTTTGCAGTTGACTTCAAATCGCATCAAACAAGTTTGTGACTTTTGGCAATTATAGACATGTTCATCTTGATTTTGGTTGCAGGTCGACCCGCAGGATTTCAGTAATCTCAACAGGCTGGAAGAATTGCACTTGGGACAGAATTTCATATCGGAATTGCCAAAGAATTGTTTTGAAACCAACGTTTGTCTGAAAAAACTCTTTTTGTTTTCGAACAACTTGGAGGAGTTGCCTGAACGGAGCTTTGCTGGGCTTGACAATTTGACATCACTGTTGATCAACAACAATATCCTGAAGACAATCCATCCTGATCTCTTTTTGTACACTCCCAATTTGGAAAAGCTGTGCGTATTAATTTGATTGGGTAGTTTTGAATATTATCCTAACATATTGCGTAAACCAGGCATTTGGACAGCAACAAATTCCGTTCCCTCCCATCTAAGTGTTTAGATCCCTTGGAAAAATTGGTGGCAATCAAACTCGCGAAGAATCCTTGGTATTGTGACTGCAACATTCTACATTTGGCTTTGTAAGGTGAAGATTTGGAGGTTTCGAAATCACACCGTGGAATTTTCTAGGTGGATTGATGCTAATATGGGAAAAGTTTGGGACACTCAACCCACTTGTCGTGGACCAGCGGAACTCGGTGGTTCTTTGCTGAAGGATATGACTTTCAACGATTTATGCGATGGCCAATGGGCCAGTATGTTGAATCTAGCACCGAGAGTTTCAATCAAACATGTATCGAATCAGTCTTTTACTACTGAAACTCCTTCGTAATGCTCATAATAATTTTTTATCAAAAGTTTACATACACATCTATTTTTAGTTCATAAGTTGTAAATATACAACAACAAATCCTAACAGAAATTCTCTTATTGATGGATATTGATGATAATCACGGTTTTCGAATTTGAATCGCCTAAATAATAATAATTGTTGGCATCACCAGCACGCAGTTCCAATGCCATGTAGGTGTTGGTGTCCGTAACACTGTAGGGAATTGGTTGCCGGAGAGATATGATTAGTTCATCTCCATTTTGTGACAGGGTGAAGTAATTTGAGGGTTCTGTAATCATGACATGATATCAAGAATGTTGTAAAAAATGAATTTATATGCGTAGGTACTCAAAGCAAACGCCATGGATCCAAAATTTGCCCTGTCCTGCAGCTTGGGGTTCTCTTCCATCCTCAGTTTGTTGGTATTCGCATAATAATGCCCAGTGTAGATAGACTTTGTAAAGATTGGCACAGCTGAAGATAGGAGGAGTATGTTGAGCCTTGCCCTTCCTGTTCTCTTTGGATTTCCAGAATCCTAGAAAGTTATGACCAATAGATATCTTGGTTAGATTCATGTTGTGAAAAGAGTGATTCATGTTATGTTATCAACAATCAGTTCTTATTGCAATTTGTTCAGGTGTAACAAAATAACTTACGGCCACATAAATTTCCGTATAGACGTTTCGCCTGATTTCACTGGCTTTTGGTATCAACTTGGCGTAGTGTTTCTTTCCCAGTGAGTTTGGAACGACACCATCGTAAACGACATCGAAATATTCATTTTTCGACATTGAAAAGTCCAATTCTCCGTTCGTCACATCGTGGTCAATTGCGACGATTCTGTTCAGCTTCTGAACCATTTCAAAATCTGAAGCGATCGTTGAAATGAGCTGGAAAGTGTAGGATGGTTTTTCGAAAACTGGATCGAAAGTGTTCGTATCGATCAAGGGCACTTTTGTGAACTGTAAATACAAATTTGATTCAGAATAATTGGTTGATTTCCTCTCAAATTCTGCTCACCATGTTCACTTTTGCACCATTGAAACAGCTCAAGCGCAATGTTAAGCTGTAATAATACGTTTCAACCGATTTACTTGGTTCTTCTTTTTCATTGATCTGTTTGAAGTCCAAAATCAAGTTTTTGTTACTATCTATGTAAGCACTGGCATATTTTCCCGGATACACAGAGACATCTGCAAAAAAATCTTACAATTTTTTGGTTTATAATACATGCATGTAGAGGTAAGTACCCAATTCATAATGGACATAAGAATAATTACTCAAGACATGAAGGGTTTTCTTACGTAAGTATGGTCCTCATTTCAAAATAAAACCAGCAAATATCTCCAACAAACGTCAGTCATTAAGTGCAACTACCTCAAATAGAGTCTTCCCATCGTGCAAAAGGCTTACCAAGCAAATGATGCTTTTTTTTCATAAGTTTTCTTAGGTATTTTTCACGTATTACGTTCATTTTGTGTATCATTCATTGTGTATTGGGTATTATAATGTAAGAAAATACTAACGTTCCACATTTTGGGCTTCTAGTTGAACTCGCGTATTCCTGTCTACGTCGTATACACTGTTATTTAAAATTAGATAATTATGTGGCATATTGTTCACGGTACAGGCTAAAAATTTGAGTAATTAGGTACCTAGAGTGAAAAATGAGTTGAGACTTACGTAAGTTTGATGAAATTGAAGACGGTGAATCTGAAAAAACGGAATCATTAGTAGGCAGCGGTAAAATGCCTTCTTGTTTTTATTATAGACATTTGCACGGAGCCTTGAAATAAATTATTAGTATTGAAAACCTAGTGTTTGGCACCCCTTTGCTTTGCCTTATTGCTTAAAACTGGCCAAAAATTGAATTAACTGCCCTAAAAGGGCCTTTTAATGGCCAATTAAAGGTTAGTTCAGATCTAGCGATTTTTCGCGATGAATCTGAGCGATTTTTTTGCCTGGACCAATCACGTCCATTCATGATGTCACGCTCATATAATCGTGATTGGCCAAGGCAAAAAAATCGCTCAGCTCCGCTCTGCCGCGACAAATAAATTGTCCTGTACCATGCTTAAAATCGTTTTTTTCTTCTATTTTTCGATGGAAATGATTCACGATATCAATGTTGTGAATAACATGCGTAGTCGTGATTTGTTCCGTTGAAATTGTGTGAGTTTTATCTATTTACTTAATAGATTATTTGTCACCACAGTACATACGAGTGATATTTATGTACCATCGCGGACTTTTTAAAGTGGACGACAGTTGACAGATTTTTCAGGATTTCTGGCCTGAACGTCGCATGACAGCAAGCCAACTCGTTGACATTGTCGTCCACTTTATTTTGGCCGCAATCGTACCTACGTACATCAATATAGGTAAATATTTGCGGCCTATTTCAAATCGTTACGGCCTATTTAGGCTGTTACGGCCAAAAGCGGCCTAGTTTTTTTTGCCTAATGAACATAATGTCCTCTGAGTAATTCCCGCTTTCTACCGGCCTAAAATCCGCTCTTCAATCATTAGTACCATGGCAGTATCAGACATGGGACAGGTGTACCGGGCTCTTTGTCAGTTTGACGTATTTTCTACATCGTTACGATAAAATTTAAACAAAATGTCTTACGATATTGCACCTAGATACAAGCCTCTTTATTCGAACACAGGACCGTTTGTAGGACCAACAACTTATTTAATATGTTCTTCGTTGATGAGCAACAGGAGTAAGTCCACAAGTCACATCAAATTACCAGTTTTACAATAGTATATTTAGTGGACGTGGTACAACCTAAATAGGAAATAAATCGCCGATTCGCGGCTCGTTAAGCAAATTTACCTGCATCATAATAATATATTGTGCAACAAGCATAAAGGAATAAACCCATTTCTTCACAAGCATGACATTTGAACACGAGCCGAAAATCATTCATACGAGTGGAAAAATGGGCATTTCCTGAGAGTTGGACACTATACTTTTCCTAAGACCACAGTCTTTTAGTGATAAATACATCGTTTTGCATTGCTCTACTTCCAGCTTTTAAACATTGATTTGACATTTTAGTGAGAGAATATTAAGGTCGAGTGAGAGAATATGACATTTATACAGTGACACACAGTGACAGAATATCAAAGTCGTGGGAAAAAAGAAATAGTAACACGTGTTTTCCATACTAATATGTCTGTTTCGCCTTAAATCACTGAAAATGTGCTCAACGAGATATTTTCGATGTGTACTCATGTTGGTTGCCTCCATTGCCTCAAACCTCCATTGCCGTTTTGAAAAAGTTGAGAAGGAAAAATTGAAGTTTCAAGCTTGACTGTCAGCCAGAGTTAGTTACTGCCAGCCTTAAATACAAAGAAAACATTACACAAAGTAGCACTGTGGCATTTTTTTTTGCATTTAGGGCTGGCCAGTAAGTAAGTAACTCTGGCTGATAGTCAAGCTTGAAACATGAATCAAAATAGCCGTTGTATACGCGAAATAGACTGAAACAATTTTGCTGGTTTGCCTAAGCCATTGGTTGATCGGTTTACGAAAGTAACTGCTTGATATTTTTTTGCGATTTATATAGAAAATGTGACGCCATTTCTGCAGACCAGCCTTAGAAAACCTGAGGTTGGACCATTGTTCACCGAAGCTATTTACGATGTTCGAGGCGATCTCGAAGCGAATGGGATCATAGTGAGTAAATATTATGATGATACAGGGTGCGACGCAGCAAAAACGGACACATTTGAAACAACTGAGGCTTTTGGAGAAGTACTGGGCGCCGGTTTTACAAAATTGGCACCAAATTGAAGAGGAAAGTATATATTTTCATCTGCAGGTGCCTAAGTTGCTCAAATTTGTCTTGACATACCTACTGTTACCAGTTGCAATAAAAACGTGAAAAGAGGAGTTTATTGTGGTGTGGTGGTCAGCGCATCCAACTACCACGCCAGGGATCGTGGGTTCGATCCCCACTGTGGGCGGTCAGATGTTCGCCTCAAAAACAAGCTTCTTGATTTAGTTGGAATACTTGGTAAATGCAAGTCACGCGTTGTGTGTCGCATAGCACGTAAAATATGAACGATGGTACCGACCCCCATACGATGTTGGTGGTGGCTAAAAATCCACACGGAACAGAGAGCAACGATGGCTTTATGGAAATTCAGTGATTCGAACAGAATATTATGCTGTATCACTGCGACAATTTCGGCTTCACTTCAACGTTCCACGACAAAAAAACGGTCTTTACCAGGAGTAAGGGTCCTATATATTTGGTGAAAAATCCAAAATTTGCCCATTTTTCACATTTTTATGCTTTAACTGATGAATTTGAATTATCAAGGCAAAGAGCAACTTAGGTACCTTGACAAAAATATATACCTACTCTCTTCTTCAATTTGATGCGAGTTGCTGTACCTACTGTACTGTACAGTACTCTTCGAGAAATCTCAATTTCAAATGTGTCCGCTTGTTGCGCCGCACCCTGGTACAAGGGTACCTACCTACTTATACACAATTATCTAGAGAGTCTAAGAATACTTCTTTGGGGCCTGAAACTGGCCATTTTTTTCGGTTTTATTTTTCCTAACGAGCGTTGCTCAATGAGGGACTTTCCTCAGAAAACCTATTTGTGAAATGTCGAATAACGGAGATATAGCCCTTCAAAGTTAGGGATCATTTACATAGACCTTAACCGTAATAGTAACAGCAACGCTACCTTAGTGTAGAAGTTTGGATCTGTACATTCCATCAGTGAGGCCGAGAACGCAACGAAGACAGGTTGCTCGTTTCCGGTCTCGGCGCCGACAATAACCTGCTTTTGTTCTGTTCTCAGCCTCACGGATGAAATATACAGGTCCAAACTTGTACACTAAGGTTAGCGTTGCTGTTACTGTTACGGTAAAGGTCTATGTAAATGATACTTCAGAATATCTGACGTCGAGTGGACTGTCGTGATGATTACTGAAAATGTGTCGAAAAAACATAGCTGGAGAGCGGACCAGCTCACTATAACGTCAAATTCAATTGAACGCCTTGAGGTGCGTTCAGTCGCAAGTTTTAATTTTAGTCGCAAGCGCAGCGACGCCTATTGGCTCTTATGAACCAGCCTCCTCAGAACAGCCAATGAGCGATGCAGCGCTTACGGCTGAAATTAAAACTTGCGGCTAAATAAGCTGACTAAACGCACCTTTAGTGTAGTATGTATACTGCAAACAAGATGTGCCGATGTGCCTAACAGTCCTTCCATTCCGAGTAAAAGTGGACACCGACGGCAAGGCCTAACACCGACGCCGGTGAATCCTCTCCCCCACCATACCGGAAATTTTCCCGAACCCCTGTGTGCTCCAACACAGGGTAGGGATTTTTAACGATCACCAACATCGCACGGGGTCGGCACCATCGTTCGTATTTTACGTGCTATGCGACACACTTGCATAGTGTGCATAGTCTTGCATTTAGCAAGCATTGCAACTAAACCAAGAAGCTTATTTTCGAGGCGAAAATCCGCCCCCGGCGGGGATCGAACCCGCGACCTCTGGAGTGGTATTCGACCGCGCTAACCACCACACCACAAGCTCCTCAAGGACAGGACTTCATCCTTCAGCAAAACAATGCCAAAAAATATGGAGCGATATCCTTCCATGCATAAAAAGGTTCTCTGTATTAGGGTACCCTGAGGATCCATTCAGGTCTTCGGTTTGCGAAGTTTTACACACAAGAAAAACATTCTGGACCCTTATCTTCTACAGTTTTATGTACCTATGTAAAGTTGTTATATATTTTATTGGAATGGCTGCAACTATAAAAAAATATCAATAGGTGAATTCTGGACATTCAGGTCGCTTACATGTCTCGATGACTTGACATCGCCGATTTGATAGTTGCAACCGTGTCAATAAATTATATCACAACTGTACATACGTACGTGCCTAGATATACAATTTAGGTACCTATGTGGGTATATCTAAAAGTTGTTTGGACATTTGACCTTGAAAATTCGATATACTCAAGAAGCTTCTCTCAGGGCGGTTCAACGCCTAGAAATCGCGCTCCGAGGTTTGTGGCCAAAGCTGATGAAGAGACTCCAGGTCCGGCGACTTACGACCCAAGACGTGCCACCTACATCAAACTGAAAAAGGATTACAGATGCGATCCAAACAAACCTAAGTTGTTTGTCTGCAGACTGGACTATTCGTTGTCTACAAGCACTCCTTCGGTTCCAACGAAAATCGATGAAAACGGCTACGATTTTGACGAGCAAGGATTTTTGATCAAAATTCCTTACGTTCCTTCGAGACCGGAATATTTCCATTCGGTTGTTGTAAGTGAAAATATGCTCCAGGTCAAGAGGCTGGTTGAATCCATTTCACTATTATTTTGATGCATTTTCAGGAACCGCTGGGAGACCAGATAGGTTATAAGGGATGCAAGTGGTCTCGATGGACAAGCAGGAGGTTCGACTCCAAGGAAGACATGGACAATCCCGGTCCGGCGGCTTATTTCGCATCGGTTCCTAAGTGCCGTCGCGCACAAGACGACGAGGATTTCCGCGAGATGGCGCGGCGGTTCAGTTTCGTGCCTCGATACATGGAAGCTGCTGAGATACGAGCGGGCAAAGAGGTGAGCAAACTTTTTTTGCGTTTCTTTGATTTTTGTTTTCTTTTTCTGATCTGTTGTCACTGTTACGGGAGTCTGATTTGAAGCAGTGTTGTTGACACTTTTAGGTCTAGTTTGTTCGAAGCTCTGGTTGAAAAACACAGTTTATTAAATTGGACACACTGCTTCTTGCCGATCATTGCCTTAAATCTTTGGGACAGATCTGACGAGTCAACGAAAAAGACGAAATTATTTCAAAACTGCACGGATTGTCCTGAGCTCCTGATAAAGCGTGAGATTCAACGGGAAATGATGTAAAATTCTGAATTAGAAGCGAGATGCTAACTAGATAGTAACACAACGCAAAACCAACTCTACTCAGATGACCCCAGACCGTTTAGAATTTTTTCTGCTGAACAACACTGCTGTCAGAGATGTGAGAAGAATCACTTTGGTACATTCCGCCGACAACCAACTTACTGTAAGGAAGTTATGGAGACTTTCTACATTATTACTGTAAGGACATTTCACCGACACACCGATTCACCGACAAGACATTTCACCAACTCACAGATTGACCGGCAAGACATCACCGACAGGACATTTCACCGATAGAACAATTCATCAACTTGCCGATGCAACGACAGGATAATTCACCGACAAGACATCACCGACTCGCCGATTCACTGACAGGACAATAAATTTACCGACTCGCCGATTCGCCGACAAGACATTTCACCTTCACCGACAATAGTATATTATATATCAAAGTATTGCTATAGCTGAAGCGTCATGCCAGATTAAATTCCGAAGCGCAGCTATGATGGTTTTCTCAACTGTGTTTATACAGAGGTGCTTATTTGAAAAGTTGTCACCCCTAATTTCACGCCGCCAAAATTTTTCACAGGAAAATGCCGAAACAGGTCGATTTTTGTTTCGAAAGGGACATCTAGGACACATACTGCCAAATTTTTATCTTCAACCCCTTCGCCCCCACCCCCACCCCATCCTACTTTAAAATTTCAAACAGCATTACCTATCTCATGACACATTAAATTGAAGGCAATAAAATTCTCTTCCCGTCAAACATATTTCTAATATTTTTAACCATCCTCCAACCCTTGTGAAAATTCTCTTTTTGTTAATGAAAGGAAACTTTGCCCCCTATAAACTCCCGATTCTTGAGAAATAGACTTTCTAGCAAAAATAGGTAGATTTTTATTTCAAAGGAGTTATATAAAACACGCATGGTCAAATTTTCATCTTCAATCCCTTCGCCCCCACTCTACCCTTCTTTAAAATTTCAAATAGCTTTACCGAGAGCATTACCCATCCTGTGATACATCAAATTGAAAGCAATAAAATTCTTTTTCCGTCAAACATATTTCTAGTTTTTTTTAAACCACCACTATGGTATTTATCTTAAAAATTCTGGTAGACATAAAATGATCATGGATTTTCAAAATTATTATTGACATTTTCTGTTTTGGTGTTTTTTTTTCGCATTTTTTTAAATCTACTTTCTAGGGGGGGGGGCAATGTTTCAAGAAGGTGATACCAGAATTAAAATCAACGCCTTATCTGGTGGGTTCGACATAAAGGATAATACCCAAGTCGAATTTGGACTCGTTACCTGGTGGGTCTGAGAAGAAGGAAGATTCTTGAGTCACAAATAAATAGGCTTCTCATCTGGTGGATCTAAAAAGAATAATGATACTTGATTCACAAGTCAATGCTTTAGGTGTCTGGTTGGCTGATTGGTCTTATGACCAGGGCCAAACAACCCCTCCCCCAACCAGGTATCTGGTGGGCCTGGAAAGTAGGATGATAGGTAGGTACTTGAGTTGAAAATGAATTTCATTTGGTGGGTCTAAAAAGAATGTTAATACTTGAGTCACAAATGAACTCCTTATTTTGTGGGTTTTAAAAGAAAAAGTATTGATGAGTTAAAAACCAACTCCTTATCTTGTGCGGGTCTAAAATAAGGCGAATACTTGAGGCAAAAGTCTACTCCTAATCTGTGAGTCTGAAGAGAAGGAAGATGCTTGATTCAAAAAACAATTCTTCATCTAGTGGGTCTGAACAAAAGGATCATACTTGAGTCAATTAAATTCTTCATCAAATCAATTCTTTCATCTGGAGGGTCTGAAAAGAAGCAGGAGCCTTGAGTCAAAAATCAATCCCTTATCTGGTGGGTCTTAAATGTAGGAGGATGCATGAGTAATAAGTAACTCGGTAAAATGTCCGGTCGGTGAATCGATGTATCGGCACTGCCATATTTCAGTTCAAAATAAGGAAGATTTCAAGCTAGAAGAATACTGTTAAGTGTGAATCCCATACCTTTTTTATTCACGAAACAAATACGATGGTCCAAAAATTACAGTTTTTCATCTGATTTGATCCACTTCTAAAGACTGTCTCAAAAATTGCACGAATAAGGTTTTCTTTCCTTCGAAAGTATCTTCATATCCGGTCCATCAATTAAAACTTCACGTTGCAATAGTAACTTTCATTATAGTGGTATACCCAACGCTTGCGCCAAATTTTGGCGTCAAATACAAAATTTGCGGACAAATGCTACAAAATCGCAAGAAAAACCGCTACAAAGTTGAAAAATACGCGCCGCAGCGAACAGGGTAATAGGCTAGAGGTTAATACACACTAGTGATCACTTATTTTTCATCAAAAAGTCCGCATTGTTCATTAAATTATAAATAACTGCGTTTTACATTGATCGGATGTGCGTACGCAACCCATAATGCAACACCCACCAACTCTATTTTCAGTTTGACAAGCAACGGCCGTGACTTTCCGCTGCTGTCTGCTGTCAACGTCAACTATTTATTCGCCATTTTGAAGTTCGCTCCGAGTGTCGTACGTTTGTGAACAAGTGGGCCGCTATTCTTGAATCGTGTGAGAAAAGTCCCTGGGAGTAAAATACATTCCGCAGTACACTGATGTAGCGAGGTTGCCTAAAATCGTGGTTTTTAGGCAACTTTCGCTAGTCAAACTGAAAATAGAGTTGTTGGGGGTTGCATTATGGGTTGCATACGCACATCCGATCAATGTAAAACGCAGTTATTTATAATTTGATGAACAATGCGGACTTTTTGATGAAAAATGAGTAATCACTAGTGTGTATTAACCTCTAGCCTATTACCCTGTTCGCTGCGGCGCGTATTTTTCAACTCTATGGCGGTTTTTCACGCCATTTTCTAGCATTTGTTCGCAAATTTTGTATTTGACGCCATTACTTCAGAAGACGAGTATGCGCGCTGATGGCGCGCTGGATAATGAAAGGTACTATATAAATACGAAATATTTGAAATAATTCCGAGGCGGTCGCTTCGTCGCCACGTTTCCGTGTGATGTTCTCGATGATTTAGAGTGCCCAACACGCCATCAACATTCCAATTAGCAAGCGATTCGGGAGATCCGATGCTTTTGCTTTTGGCTTCAGTTATTCGTAATAACGTAACGTAGGCAGATTAGGTAGGCATATGACGTACACTACGTAGGTTTACTATTTCGGCTGGCGTGATGAATCGGTAGAAATTTATTTGGTAAATAGCCGGGATACATCATAATTTATCCTAATTAGAGGGGATCGCAAGCAATTCGCATTTCTCAACATTTTAGCGTTTCACAGTCAAATTAAGTAAACGAAAATATCTTTGCCCGCGCGCGTACTCCACTCCCGTCCTCTCATCTCTGAGACTTGCCGCGTTAGATACATGCGATGATGGTGATGATGATGCCTTGCCCGCCCACATACAGCCAGACGCACATGTCAAAATTAATTATCGCGAAAGGTACACGCGCTTCTTCTGATCTTTAATTGAATCTAGCCCACAGGCCTTTGGTTGCATGCATACTGAGGAATATGAACTATACAAAAAATGCAGAACCCTCCCCCCCCTTCTACCTTCCCGACACATTCAAAATACGCACTTATTTCAATGATGAAGAGACAGAATAATGTATAGGCAACTAAATACACCTGGTAGGCGACCATAGACATTTTCAATTTATTGATCTGTACAGGGTGTTCACGATAAAATTCACCCTCCTGCAGTAGATTCTTCTTCAAGATATTTCAAGGAATTAAAAACTTTTTCTTCACGATTTTTCCCAGGGACCTTAAATCGATCCTCTGAAAGTTTCTAATTGGTACCGTATACAGGGTGTGATATGTAACTTTTTTTATTTTAAATACAACACCCTATATTATATTCCGTTATTTGGTGGAGCTTTTTTTCCTTTTCTGATTACAAATATATATGACACTTGTGATTTATTTTGGCAAGTAAGTTGTCGAAAAAATAATAAAATAGGTAGTCAAATAATTTTGTTTCGCGGCAAGATGGCTTTGGTTTCTACAGCTCACTTGAAATAAAGTCATTCTCGTAGCATTTTGTCTGCAGAATTCAACTCTGCATGGATAAATCGAGGGATAAATGGTAATGGTCTTATAGACCGAAGAAGTGTGACGTCACAACACGGCAACATGGCCGGCGGTTGACATTTTCTGGAGGCCAACGTCAAACGTGACACGACCGTGGAATGCACGGCACGTGGCATGCACTTGACGTTTCTCTGTTTCTGTTTGTCATGTGTTTGTCAACTTTTTGCGAAGGTTAATAACGAAAATGGATACAACAAAAAATAATCCATATTTTGGGCTATATCAGGTGGAGGAAATCAAACTATATTCCTATAAACTAAAAACTGCTAACTATAAACTGCGATCCATTGCTCTTTGCCTCTGAGCATCTCATGAACGAGATTGTCGACGGCGATTCTCCTGCCCAGTTTTTCTTCGAGGTCTTCTCGCTGCTTTGATGGACCGTTACAATGAAAACGAGCGTGTTCCGCGTTGTCCTGACGCTGAGGCTTTTGAGGCTCCCCAGTATTTCTTTCATCCAACTTTGAACCAAGGCGTTCCACTGCCGTTGCCACTGCTCGACGAACTGCTCTGTGGCATTGTTTCTGCTTTCTGGTTTGCTGGTGGGCACTCCTAGGCTTGTTTCCTCTAATCGCAAGCATCAGGGCGAAGGGTGGGATACCCGAGAGCACTCGTGCTGCATCATGCGGAACCGTTCTGTAGGCACTGGTGATCTGAGTGCAGCTTTGCGCAGCTCTCTGTTGGGCTATGTCTGGCCTTTTTGCAACCAAGTCCGCCTGTATGACGCTGGCTGTCTCTTAGGCTGGCAATTTCATCAATGCTCACTGCCATTTTGCACTGACTTTTGTGACTTTTGTTGTGAACCTCCAGAAAATGTCATGCCAAACACAACCAAACATAGAAATGTCACGTTCATGTGATGACGTTGGCCTCCAGAAAATGTCAACCGCCGGCCATGTTGCCATGTTGTGACGTCATCACTTCTCCGGTCTATTCGTTCCTAATACAGGGTGTCGCGTAATTTTTAATTTTTAATTTATTTGACTACCTATTTTATTATTTTTTTGACAGCTTCCTTGTCAAAATAGATCATAAATGTTATATATCTTTGTGATCAGAAAGAAATGCTTCATCAAATGACGTAATAAAATATAGGGTGTTGTATTTGAAATAAAAAAGTTACATGTCACACCCTGTATACGGTACTAATTGAAAACTTTTAGGCGATCGATTCAAGATCCCTGAGAAAAATCGCTGAGATGAAGTTTTAAATTTTTTGAAAGATCTCAAAGGGAATCTCTTGGGGGGGGGGGGGGGTGAATTTTATCGTGAACACTCTGTACATGCCAAATCCCTAGTAGTTATTATAGATATTCCCGGTTCGAAATCTGTTTGAGAGCTTGGTGTCTTTGAAAGTGTTTTTTATTTTTCAAGTTCAGGTTAGGTAGGTTAAGATAGTAGCTACACACCAAACACAGCACCGCATGACAACAGCCAATTTTATGTTTTTGACAATTCAGGCTGATATGTACATACAGGGTGGTCCATCCTAGCGTAATTATCCCATAGCGGTCTTACCCTTCAAGATAGAGAAAAAGATGTAAGGAAGAAGTTATATAGTTTGATAAGACCTATAACCTAAAATTATTTTCAGCTATACAGGGTGTCCCATTTTGACGGGATCAACAAAACGTCAATTTTTTTAAATGGAACACCCTATATTTTTTTGCATTTTCGGATTCAGCTTCTTTAACTGTCTTATGCCTGTATTTTTGTTTTTGAATTGTGTGGCAGTGCTACCAACTAAAAATTAAAAACTGAAAAAAATCGTATTTCCACAGTTATCTTGAAAAAATCGTAGCGGCCTTGCTTTTCAAAACTAAGAGATGAAACTTGACACGATGATAGTCAAGTCACAGACCAATATACCAATGTCAAAAATTTGCGATTTCTTGATACAGGGCGTTCACAAAAAAAAATCAAACTTTATAATTTTCAAAGTCTCATAACTCATTTTTTTCAAATAGCATGCCCTTAATTTTATAACGTTATCTGATAGCTTTTTTTATCCTCTTTCATTTTTACTAGGGGTACCCTACTTTTAAACTTATTTTTTTCAAGATAATCGGAAATTTTCACAAAATTTGTGATTTTTTTATTTTTTTTCACAAATTGAGTTGGCCGTGATGAATGACAGACAAGCCAAATAGTACGCAACGCTCAATTAGTCAGTCTGAATATTGTCGAACACAAGAAAATGGCTTCAACGCAGAAAAAAACAAATTGGGATCCTGGATATCGGGATCATTACCAGAATATCATATCAATCATTTTCTCTCGCGTAAAGTCATTTTTCTTAGTTCGACAATATTCAGACTGACTAACTGAGAGTTGCGTACTATTTGGCTTGTCTGTCATTCATCACGGCCAACTCAATTTGTGAAAAAAAAAAAATCACAAATTTTGTGAAAATTTCCGATTATCTCGAAAAAAATGAAGTTTAAGGGTAGGGTATCCCTAGTAAAAATGAAAGAGGATAAAAAAAGCTATCAGATAACGTTATAAAATTAGGGGCATGCTATTTGAAAAAAATGAGTTATGAGACTTTTAAAATTATAAAGTTTGATTTTTTTTTGTGAACGTCCTGTATCAAGAAATCGCAATTTCTTGACATTGGGATATTGGTCTTTGACTTGACTATCACCATGTCAAGTTTCATTTCTTAGTTTTGAAAAGCAAGGCCGCTACGATTTTTTCAAGATAACTGTGGAAATGCGATTTTTTTCAGTTTTTAATTTTTAGTTGGTAGCACTGCCACACAATTGGAAAACAAAAATACAGGCATAAGACAGGTGAAAAAGCTAAATCCGAAAATGCAAAAAAATATAGGGTGTCCTATTTAAAAAAATTGACGTTTTGTTGATCCCGTCAAAATGGGACACCCTGTATAGCTGAAAATAAATTTAGGTTATAGGTCTCATCAAACCACATAACTTCTTTCTTACATCTTTTTCTCTATCTTGAACGGTAAGACCGCTATGGGATAATTACGCTAGAATGGACCACCCTGTAGAGTCCTTTTTTTTTAAAGTCTATTATGCTGCAAATGACCGACACCTTCGCATTGACGGTGAATGCAAAGTAGTCCGGATGCTAGTTGCATAAAATGGAATGAACCTTGCATTTTTTGATGAGAAGATGCTACTTGGTGGAAATGCTCTTTGCATCATACTCTTCCGATCCAGAAAGGTAGTAGCCCAGTCAAATTGAGCGCACATTATTTAAATTATGTCAAAAACTTCCGAAACTTTTTAATTTTATACACTTTATGATCTTGAGAAAGAGTTAAAATAGACTCGAAACGTTGATCATCAAGTAAAGTTTTTATATACCTTGTCCTATACCCAAAAAATCACATTCTACAATACTTATGTACTTTCCAGGTCTGCCAAGTGGCATCTTACACCTAAAATGCAAGGTCTGTACAGTATTCAGCAGTTAGTGTCCAAACTACCTACCAATCTTTTTTCCAAATAGGTCGTTTTAGTCCTTCAACCCATATACCTCAGGAACCATCACTAGAAAAAGACTTGAAAAAAAAGACTGTATGTCCGCCAGCAGGGCTGTTCTGTATCTAGTAACTATGAACATAACAAGCACGTTACGAGACACTTACAGAATAGGTATGTAAAGTTCACTCGAATAGGTCTTCATCGAACGATAATACCGCGATTCAGCAAAAATTTTCGGGAAGTAAATATTTAACAGACCCCCCTGTTAAACCCCCGCACCTTTTCTTCACCCCTATTTGCGATCCCCTTGATTATTTTTTGAAATTGTTGATATTTTTGGGTTCTACATTCAATTTAAATGAAAAAGACTTGCAAAATTTAGATTAGAGGCTTCGTTTTCGAGATATTCAGGATTTTGATTAGAGGCTTCGTTTTCGAGATATTTAGGTCTGAAATATTGAAAACATGTTTGAAACTCAGTAAAAATCTAGTAGAATTCATGTTTTTAAATTTTGAATAATTTTTGGCATACCTATTTGGGTTCCATTTTGGACTGTGATGGAATTAGAACAAAATAAACTGAGTCGTGTAAAAATGTTGTGTGCAGCTCGAACGTAAATCCTGTTTTAGGCCCTACCTCCCTGCCTAAAAATGAGGTTTTACGCTCTTGCTACATAAATAACTATTTTGGACGTTTATAACTTTTTGCAGTATTATTCGGCAATAAAACATTGCCATCTCTAGCCTTGAATCATGAAAATATAGTAGGTACCTACTGACAATAAAGCATCATTAGTTTAATTGTTCAGCTAGATTATTGTGAACCGTAAGTTATACTCTATCGGTAAGTGGGGGTGAGGGTGAGAATAATACTACTTGTAGGAAGCAGGAATTTTGCCTTCTACTGTTGTTGGCTAGGTGGCTCGGGACGTCGTGACGTAATTAAACACGCCGTGGCGTGAAGTGCGTTTTAATAACGCCAATATGGGTACCTCTGCGCCGAGATTTGCTGAGGCTAATAATTAATAATTTCCAGAGCCTGCCCGGACCGCAAACATACGACATCAAGTTGAACACAATAGGCTTCCTAGATAATAGGAGCAACAGCATCAAGCCTAGGCCTTTTGTTAGCGGAGCTAAGAGATTTAGCCATTCCCTTGCGGACACACCCGCACCGGACAAGTACAAAATTTGCGACTGCTACCGAATACAGAAGAAATTTTCGAGAAGGTGCACGTGCTTCGGGTTTGAAGCGTCCAGATTTTCTGGCAAAAAGTCAGCGGAAACTCCAGGTAGATAATATCTACGATGCATGGGAAGCAACGACACAAAGTATACGATCTGGTCTGAGAATAAAAAGTTTTCAGGCCCCGCTTCGTACATGCTCAAAGGTCCGATGATGGAGAAACTGGACAGGAAAAGAAATAAGTATGCCGTCAGTCATCCGCCGTTCAACAATACGGCGTTGCGAAAAATGGGATTCGTCAAAGACGACGCCGCGTTCACTCCATCACCGGCTGAATATCCCGAAGTTAAAGTGCAAGAGGAGATGGACAATTCCATGGAAAATCACTCGTCTATGTTCATGTCTACTGTGCAGCGGTTCCCGTATAAATGCAAAAAGGTAAGTAAGTAGATATTGGTGAAAAATAAATTGATCTGGAGAGAAATGAGGAGAGAAATCCAAAAAAAAAATTACCTGAGCCTGGCATCAATCTTGTTAAAGTCTTTAAAGACGGGCAACGATACGTCTTAATCATGCTGTTATTGGGTGGAAATCCTTGTCACTCGGACGCATCTTGCAAGGAAATCATCCTTCGTGCTAATTTGACTGGAGCTAGATAAATGATGAGCAGGGGCGCACAGGGCGGCCTATTTTTAGGAGGAACTATACGATCTGGCGGAACCAGGGCCGGACCGAAACCGATTTGCTTGGGGGGGTGTGAAAGATCACAAAATGCCGACTATTATTGTGAGACTGTGGGATTGTGAGACAGGAAATTATTGGACGGTTCTTTATTGACGGGAATTTGAATAGGAATAGCTATTTAGAGCTTTTACAAAATTTCATTGTTCCGGCCATCAGTGTCCTGGCCTCCCAGGTCACCTGACCTGTTCCAATTGGACTTTCTCTTGTGGGGATACTTGAAAGAGCGAGTATACAAGGTGTAGTCCCAAAACTTACAGCGACTGAACGATCTTATTTCGGAGGGTGCGGAAGAATACCTCCAGATTTTTTTCCACGTTCTGTGAGGGGCTTTCGCTTTTAAGAACGCCTTCGTCGCGATGTTGGAGGCAGACAATTTGAACATATGAGATAAATTTCCTAGTTTGCATTACACAGGTGTCTCAAAAGTATCGCATTCCGAGTCCAGAGCGACATATGGAATTCACTCAAGAACACGAAAAAAATATATAAAAAAATTAGTGACGTTTATTCTTGAAGATATGGGGGATGGGACTTGAAGGGTGGGTCTTGAAGGGTGGGACTTCGATCTCTATTTTCGTAAGTCAAAGTGATTCCAGAGAACTGTTCATGATAGTCTAATCAGTAAAAATTATCAACCACTGGATGTGCCCTGAAATTTTGATATACAGGGTGATTTATAATTCTGAAACAATCATTTTCCTTCAAAAAACGCCACTAAAAATATTTCTATGGAAAAGAAAAGAGTCATATCTTGTTCTAAACTTTTTTAGGGACCAATGGATTATTTCACCAGACATAATTGGAGAAAAATGGATTTTTGTGATTTATGACTCACCCTGGTATCATAATCAAAAATTCAATGCACGCCCACTGCCACTGGTTGATAATTTTTTCTGTTTGGTCTAGGTATCACAAACAGTTCCTCAAAATCACTTCAAATAATGAATATAGAGGGGAGAAAAGTCTCACCATTTGACTCTCCCATATCTTCAAAAATAAACGTCATTAATTTTTTTCAATATTTTTTTCGTGATTCTGAGTGGACTCCATACAGCACTCTGGAATCGGAATGCGATACATTTGACACACCCTGTATTTAACAAGAAACTGTTTTTCTTTTCCTATTTCAATATTGAATTATTCCTCATTCTAATTTAGTTGCAGAATTTATCTAAGTAATGATAGGAACGAAATAATTATGTTATCATATACAAACGTAGAAAAACACGTGGTTTTTATTGCCCTGAACAAAAATAAAGAATTCAAAAAATGTCAAAAAAATGTGTGATCCATCAAAAAATTATACTAACAGCATAAAAATTATGCCACTAACTCACGAACTGAACCGCAGTGGTCAAAATCGTTATACCTGCCCCTTAAAAACATTTTTTGGAAAAGTGCTAGAGGAAGAAATAGAAATATAGAGGTGATTCCACTTCACTGGGACACGCTGTATATGTATGGTGTTTTAGTGTTGACGCAAAACTCCAAAAAAAAACCTTCGATCTTCCAACACTAATGACAATTTGCTGATAGTGCTATGGATTATGGATTGGCTGATAGTCAGTAGCTGATAGTGATAGACGACAAAGATTTACGAAAACAAGTATCTTGAAAACCTGCTTAGTTAGCACAATGAACAATGACTACCTATGTTTCCGCAAATCAGACTTTCTGGCTTCATGTTAGTAGTTCTACCACAATTATAACAACACAGTTAACATAAACTTATTTGGTACCAACAAAGTTTCTTTCGCATTATGCGTTAAGCGTTAAGCACCTATTTTTATTCTTTTTTTCAAATCGTTTTACGGGCAATATTTCAGTTCATCTTAATTTTGCCGACTGAGCTCGATTTTGCCGACTGGATGTTCGCGACTGGGGGGGTGTTACACCCCTCACACCCCCCCTTCGGACCGGCCCTGGGCGGAACACTAATTTGCACGTAACACATGTCTTTTATAGGTACTTGTGTTCAATGCCGGTATTTTGAGTTCAATAATATTATAACAGTCAAAGAGCCGTCTGATGAATGCCATTACGGAAGAGGATGCCGTTTGCCGGCACGAGCCTTGGAGAGTGCCATAAAGCATCCGAATGAATAATAGCAATCCATACTACTGTGCTTCATGTACGGAATCATCCGTAGTTTCAACAGAAAAAAAAATGCAAGTTGCGAAATTGCCACAATTCACAATAATAATTTGACAAATAGCGTTTCCACTACTTCGCACTTTTGTAATGTCCCAACTAATGATTTCTCAATTATTACTCACGGGGCGGGGCTTCGGTTCATAACTCATTGGCCGCGAGTAGAAAAAAAGAATATTATTCAAAGACCCGTGCAATGAATGCTATCACTCAAAAGGACGCAGTTTGCTGACACGAGCCTTGACGAGTGTTGTGAAGTGTGAAGGATCCGAATGAGTAATAGCTATAGCACAGGAGTAGAATACTATGCTTCAACTACGACATCACACGTAGGGTAGTAGGTATTAATAAAAAATTAGCATAAGCATTTGCTTGAATTTCATAGGCGTTGCTAGAGAAAGTCTGCTTAGCAACTCCTCAAAAATCTAAGCAAATGCTTATAGTTATTTTTTATTAATACTACCCGTAGTTTCAAGCAAAAAATAATTTGCAGGTTGCAAAATGGTGACAATTCCCAATAATTAATTTGACAAATAATAAAGCTGCGTTTTCCTGACTTTGCACTTGCATTTTTGTTATTGGTCCCAACCACTAACCAGTGATTTTCCAGTTATTACTCACAGAGCGGAGCTTTTATTCAGTACTCACCGGCCGCGAGTAGATAAAAATTAGTATATTATTCAACAAGCGGGTAATGATTGCTTCTTACTCATGAGGATGCAGTTTGCCGACACGAGCCTTGGCGAGTGTCGTAAAGCATCCGAATGAGTAACAGCTATTACCCGCGAGTAGAATACTATGCTTTATCCAGTCTTATTGAAAAATGCAGGCATGTATGCGCGTGATAATGCGTGCATTATTCAATAGGATTGGATAAAAAAACTTACTTTTGGCAGTTTCATCAGTTGATGCGCATCGGCCATGTTCATCCGAAGAATCTTCACAGTTAGGTATTCGATCACATTCCAAGCTTCTGGATATGCATTTCCCAGTTTTACATCTGCGACAAAATGTTTTTGATTAGTATGACTGAAGTACATTGCTGGATGCACACTAAGTGCACATTCTTCTACACCGCGTGAATGTTGCATATTTTACTTACTTACCTGAACTCTTTTTCTCCACACTTTTGAAAATAGTCTGAGGTTATGATTTGTTTATGATACTCGCAGGACTTCAAATCGTTTTTCAATATTCTATTTTGAAAACAGGCGCAAGAATACCCCTGTTCTTCTTTGAGCAAGCACAAATCCTCGCATTGACGAGACATTGAGCATGGATTCGGGATTGATTTGTACGACTCTTGGTCTGGAACGTAGATGGAAATTCCATAGATGAACTTCTCTTTCTCTTGAACTACATTTTGCAGGTTTCCTCCGGTGTTTTTGTTGCAAGACATGATGGACTTCCCTCTGATATCGGACCAGTACAGAAGATTTCCATGCACCGCCAGCGAAAAAGGATGGAATTGTTCGAGCAGTTCTAGAAGGACTCTTCTACCATTGCCGTTTAACATTATGCGATTGAGGGAACGCGTGCTAAAGTCGGTCCAGTAAAGAGTTTGCTCTGGATAGTCGATGGTCAGTCCTTGAGGATGTACTATATTGGTTGACACAAAACTGGATTCTTGCGTGCCGTCCATACTGGCACGAGATATTTTAGCTGGTGCTCCCCAGTCGGACCAATACATTTCACTGTAGGTAGATTTTTACCATTAACATTTTGTGCTCTCTCTTATATTCAAGGCTCAATGCAGTTCATCAACAATGATAAGATTATATACATAGGGCTTTCCGAGGTATTGGTACAGTGGACAGGAATAGAAGATAATGTTCAAACTTCTCTTCAGTTTCGAAGTTGTACAGTGCACAAACTTCTTTCCGATCGACCATGTAACAGCAACAGCAACAGCACCGATTGCCAGTGAATTTGATGTTTTATTTTGCCACCGAATTGTGATCAGAGTGTGATTGTTTTGAAGACTTGGATAGATTCATTGTGAGTTTTTGTGAAATACGGGCATTTGCCAGAATTGAATAGGTAGTGGTAGGTAATGCGGAACACCGGTCTGTTTTAAGCGCATTCCATAGCTCGAGGAATTTCCAACAACGATCAACGTGCTGAAGAGCTTATGCGCCATTTTTCAATCACCCATTCATATTTCACACTTCATATTTGAGAATTCTCCATAACATTGAACATTCTATCATTCCATTCTATAGTGTGATGAAATAAATTCATAATTTAGGCGAGCTGTGTGTCCTACGCCAAAAGCAGTTCCACACCTCAGATTGTCAGATCACATCCTGACTAAATTATGAATCAATTTATTTGATCATATGATATTCACCGTGAGGTCAACAAAAAAAAAAGGATTTCCTTTGGTAGGTATCGAAAAATCCGGTCAATTAGTCAATGTTGATCGCAGGATTTAGGAATTAATAATAATTATCAAGCTCTCACCCTCTCTGCGGATTTAAAGTTATGCTTCTCGGGTTGATCACGTTTCTTCTCACCAAAGCGGTGCATTGTGTTCCATATGGTGAACAAGCCCCAATTTGACGTACCGTGTGATCTACGTAGTACATATTTCCTGTTATCCAGTCGACCTTTACCTCTTCTGCTGATATTAACCCAGAGTAGTTATTGGGAAGTACGTACAACTGAAATGGGATTCAGGTTATTGCCGGGTATACTCGTAATACTACAATGCACTATAAATCTGTTGAGTTACAAGATGCCTTACCCTAGCTTCAGTCCCTCTTATAGTTGAGCGTACGATTTTCTGCTTGCCCAGCCCCGTCTCGCTCCAAAAGAGGTCGTTGCCGTTGATGGTCAGACTTTTGGCTTGCTCCAAGCTGCCGATAATTAGCCGTGTATTTTTATCTGCCAGTGAATATGCTTTAATTTCATCGCTAACGCTGAAATACAAAACTTCATTATTTTCTGCATCTTCTTTGGCATGAAAGCTATCGATATTGTATCCATAGTTGGCGAACTCAATATTTTGAGGTTGAGTTCTTATGGATTCTTTTGATTCTGCCTCTTCGCCTAATTGATCAGATTTCTCGGAACTTGGATCAGTTAGTGCTTCTGTTATTGAATTTATTGTTGTTGAAGCTGTTGTTGTTGTTGATGCTGCGTCAGTTGTTTCTGCATCAGTTGTTGTTGCTGCTGCTTCAGTTGTTGTTGTTGATTTTGTTATAGAAGTCTGATTCGTTTCAAGGGATTGTTGTGAGTCTTCACTTTCATTATCCGTTGTTTTTTTACAAGTTCGCTTATCATCTTGAAGGACATAATCTGCCTTATTGCAGGAGCATTCGTAAGAACCAACTGTATTTGTACAGTTTTGATCACAGTCTGGAATAAGGTCGACATACTTGTTTTATTTACGAAATAGATAGATACAATCTATTTCTGATACTTACCGTGTTTGTCACTGTTTTCGCATTCGTTTTCATCTTTGCAGTTTTCGCCATCCACTTTATATCCTCCAGGACATTCACATATTGATGGTGGCCAACTCCAATAACTTTTTTTGCAAACGGCACAAGGAGGTGTTTCAGTTTCACATTTCTAGAAAATTTAATCTTTAATTTCATTCATTATGAAAAACTACATCTTTCACCTCATCCGTGAAAACGACAGTTGCAATACATATTAAAAATATTATTTCACGAAACATAGTTGAGCTAACTTGGAGATATTCCTTTAGAATTGTATTGAGCCCTATTATAAAATTAAAAATCGACAATTCACATACAAAGTTACTAAAAGTTTGAGAAGGTTTTTGCTTACTGATAACAACACTACTTTTTATTGGATCAGGTATATGTATGCAGAAGAATCAGGTATTAAGTAGATAAGATAACTTTAAAAATAATCCAAAATGAATTTAGTTTTTTTTTAATTTGAGCTGTTTCTCAAACTGTTCCAAGCTGTACAGTCTGTCCTTGTGTTCTGCTGGACAATATATTTATTACATCTCAACTACTCCACTAGAACAGAACGAGTGAGGCCCTTATGCTGAGCGAAAACAAATAGTATGGGAGATTAGGTCGTGCCGTGTGCAGCTTCGTGAAGATATATAGAGTTACGTCTTAATCGATTCCTGGGGGATCAAGGACTATGAAAAATCATGGTGGAATATTGGCATTTACTGCAGGCAAATATGGTGGAGGCGCCAAGATGGGCTCCATCTGGTAATAAAAAACTGGCTGTAGCTCGTTTGTTTTTCAACGGATTTCAACATCTGACACGTCATTTTGTGAACAAAACAATTCTCTTTTTACTTCATACCTAAATTTACAAACGTCATTTCGTGAAACTGTCAAAATTGTCTTATAAGATATGCTAAATTCCGCCATTTTTTTAAGGTTATCCGATATTTTTGAAACCTGGCAGTATCATAGATCTTGAGGTGCTCTTCCCGAATTTCTACTTTTCCACTTCGTATGTTTGCCGTTTTGGCCGCCATATTGAAAAGATGGCGCCCCAAAAACAGTTTTTTGTCAATATCTTGAATTTAATTGACTCAAGATTAAAACGTGTATATGCGGAGGAAAGCCCATTCAAATCTCTACAATTTGACATATCAGTCATTCATGTGCGATTTATGGTTCTTGAGTTAGAGCTTTCAGTACTTCCAGAAGCATCAACTTTCGGCATTCAATCACCATGTTAAATTGATACCACTGTCATGTAGTAAGCAAATTAACCATAAATAGCTTTTGGCCATCAACCATAGATGATGAAAAATTTAGAAAATCGATCATGGTGATGTTATTTGTGTAATTACAGGGTGAACTGTGAAAGTAAATTGACTTTAGGAAGAAATAAAGGTAATATAGCATTTGAAGGATATCAGATACATTCGAAACTCATTATTATGATGAAATTTGGGGTCATTATTCAGAATATTCACTTTTCCACTTCGTGTCTTTGCTATTCTGGCCATAATTTTGGAAAAATGGCGTCCAAAAAACATATTTCCAGAAAATTTTCGGAAAATTTGTCATAAAATTTCAGGCTTCATATCAAAAGTGAAAGTCTATCAAATTCTCTAAAATTTGACATCTGAATCACTCATGTGCGACCTACGGTTCTCAAGCTATACCCGTTCAAAGTCAATTTTCCCTTAGAGTTCACTCTGTAGTTGCATAACAACCGTTACCATGATTGATTTTTTGGATATTAATGGTCTGTGGTTGACAACTTATCATTATTTATGGTCAATTTGACTGCCACGTGGAGCTAAGATCAACTTGATATGCTAATTGGATGACAAAAGTTGATGCTTCAGGGAGTTCTAGAAGCCATAGCCCAAGAACCGGAAGTAGCACGTACACGAGTAAGGTGTCAAATTGTAGAGAATTGAATAAGCTTCCATTTGCATACAAACGCTTCCACCTCACATTAACTGAAATGAAGATAGTGACAGAAAACTGTTTTTTGGGCGCCATATTTCCAATATGGCGGCCAAGACGGCAAATTTACGAAGTGGAAAAGTGGAAATTCGGAAAGGGCACCTCAAGATCTATAATACTGCCAAGTTTCAAAAATATCAGACAACCTTCAAAGAAGGCCGGAATTTAGCATAATTATCTTATAAAGACAATTTTGACAGTTACCCGAAATGACGTTTGTTAATTTAGGTATGAAAAAAGAAGAGAATTTTTTTGTCTACAAAATGACGTTCCAGATGTTGAAATCCGTTGAAAAACAAACGAGCTACAGCCAGTTTATTATTACCACATAAGCCCATTTTGGCGCCTCCACCATATTTGCCTGCAGCAGATGTCAATATTCCACCATAATTTTTCATGGTCCATGATCGCCCAGGAGTCGTTTAGGACATATCTCTATATATCTTCACGAAGTTGCCCACGGCCAAGCCTTTTTTGACCCTATGCCCCCAGACTAAAAGCCATTCAACTTCAATCAATTCCGAAGTGAAGTTTTAATGAGCTAAATATTTAACTTTCAACTAGTCTCGGTTGTTAAATTACGACATCTTAGATTGGCGACGGACGGCGCGGCGGTGGCGGCGAAGTGCTGACGCTGGATGTTACAGCGCTTGTTTACAAGCCGAAGATCTTGCACGGGACCTCCTTCACAAGCTAAATTTTGTCTGTGTGTACCTGCCGTTCAATCGTGTTATGATTTTTTTAAGAGAAAAAGAGCCATAATATCCAAAGACGGTTTGCGGATTTCAAATTTTGGGCCTGTTTTTGCGCCCCAAGCGGCAGAAATGCGCAACTTTAGAGAAACGTCATGCACATGTCACATTAGACTTTGACAATACACAATATTGCGTGACCGCTTAGCGCATGCGCTAAGAAACGAGGTGATTCGTTTTAAGTCTTCCATATGTTACGCTGTAAAATACAGTGCTCAACAATTGAAGTGGAACACCTAAAAATTTTGGGGAAATTAAAATGGTCGTATTTTCTTGAGAAAAACCGAATTGCAATGAGCTTTTTTTCCTGGGCAGCTGATGTCTTAGACTACAGCATGATAGAATTCCTCTTTGTTGCAAGCTTGTCATATTATTTATACAGGGTGAAGTAGTGAGGTACCGCAAAAAATGTAAAGTTTGCACCTCTCCCGATCCGCAAAAAAATGTTTTTGAATTTTTCCAACTCGTTCTAGAGAAACATTGAGCCTATACTTCGGAACGGTTTTTTGGGTTTTTGTCTAGCTGTGTTAATTACAGGGTGATCCCAAAAAAGTGATATTTCAGACTTTCAATGATAACTTCTTCCATTGTTATCCGATTTTAAACATCTTCAGCTCATATTGAAGCTGATACTTCAGGCGAGAACGCTGTGAAATCAAAACTCATCAAAAACATTAATTCAATATAAGGGGACGTATCAGAAGTGACCCGAATGCGAAACAGCTTCCGAGTATCTGTTTGATGAAAGACAAAAACAAATTGAAACTTGTCCTCATAGGATCCGCTAATTTGGACCATTTCGATCTGCATCTCGCTTTAGTTGTCTAAGAAGTTTCCGTGGTAGAATCAAAACTTGACTGCGTGTTTTCGCGAAAAAATCGCATCCCTCATTTACCTGAAGGCGGCCGTAACCCAAGTTACAAAATTCACAACAATTCCAAAAATTCTCCTTGACAATAAAACACGTATACCTGCCGATTCTGGATTTTGTTACTTGGGTTTCTGTGCTTGGGTTATGGTTGCCTACAGGTGAATAGGGGATGCGATTTTTTCGCGAAAACACGCGGTCAAGTTTCGGTTCTACCACGGACATTACCTTGGACAACTAAAGCGAAAAGCAGATCAAAATGATCCGAATTAGCGGATCCTTTGAACACACGTTTCAATTTGTTCTTATCTGTTATTAAACGGAAAGTCGGGAGCTGTTTTGCATTCGGGTCACTTTTGGCACGTCTTCTTATATTGAATTTTTGTCTCCAATAAGTTTCCACCTCACACCGTTCTCGCCTAAAGTTTCAGCTTTAATATGATCCGAAGAAGTTCAAAATCGGATAACAATGAAAGAAGTTACCATTGAAAGCCTAAAATATCACTTTTTTGAGATCACCCTGTAATCAACAGAGATTAACGAAAACCCAAAAAACCGTTTCGAGGTATTAGTAGCCGAGGCACACATGTTAAATGGAAAGAAAACGGCATTTGATGTTACAAGCAAGCCACTTTGCACAGTTGTTACTAAGGCACTAACAAACATTTTTTTCCGCAGCACATGAAAATCGGTCCCTTAGGAAAGCGGGGGGGGGGGAACCCCCTTGGAAAGAGTAACTTTTTCAAATATTGACCGATTTTCACAATTTTGGTGTCGATTCCACCCAATTTGATATCACCAAGATAAATAGAGACAATGCCAATGCTGTAAGTTACAGGGTATGGTTTTTTTTAGGCGCCATTTTCAAAATATGGCCGCCAATTTCGCAAAATTTTATCTGATTTGAAAATAACCTTGTCACATGTCCAAACCGACTAATTCAAGGATGCTCTTCACGTTTCCGTTATCTAAAATAATATTTGGTGCATTATTATAACTATTATTATCCGGTAAACGTGGAATGGGGTTGCAGGGGGCACCCCTCAGCAGCTGGTGTGATTGTGCACTCATCTGAACTTCGCCCTAAGTTTGATTTTTCAGTGTTTACTGTTTATTTTATTTTAGTTTTCATTTCTTATACTTTATTCTGGAATGTAATAAAGCACCAACATGTGCTTAAGAAGGAGTAGGAAGAGATGGAGGAGCTGGAGGGAATTTGGTGATGGTGCTGGTGCGCCTTTTTGTGGCTGAATTTATTAATATATCCATTTATACATATATACTTAGAACCTATTCGTTTATTTAATATTCTATTAAGTGTTGTTTATATTTATATTTTTATTAATAAATTATCTACTGATAAGACAGTTTATTATTATTATATTATTATTATAAATGAGTTCCATAAATCTTACGTCTTATTTCAAATTCACCGCCACAACCCGAATGTGGATTTGAATATGCGAAATGTTTTGGCGGCAGTTATTCATGACTGCAGCTTGCAGCGCTGTTGTTCCAAATGTAGTGACATATTGAGGTAAGGAAACAGATGTATAAAGCCAACACTGCCTTCAGTTACCCTCAGTTGATCTGTAAGTGGGTTTTCCCCCCAGTGAATCTCAAGAATGATTTTTGAATTATTCAGATTTCTTTCAGAAACGTCTCTTTCTGGTTTACCTCAAATCATAGGCTCAGTGACAACCGTAGATGAATTCGTCAGATCTTCGGATTATCTCAAAACACCAACCTCACTGATGTCACTCGCGATCAGATGGAAGAAGCTGATGGCAGGATATTTCTTCATGTCATGGACATGGTAATTCTCGATACTGAAAACGTCCCCATTCCAAGTTCCGATACAGACGTAGTAGTCCCAGCGATCTCCTACAACTTCGACATAAAAAGCGTCGGCCTCAGGCAATTACGGATTCTCTATGGTACCTCCAAGACACCTAGCTATGCCTATGCTACACAGACACCTAGCAATCCATTCAATTGCAAAAGCTCTTGGAGAGTCCAGATCCGTAGCTCAGCGTGGTTTCCACGCCTACATAGGCTACGTTTACACCGTGGCTTGTGTCCGCGACCTAAGCACTAAATTCGACCCAAATAAATTTAGTCCACGTGGTGTAAACGATCGCAGATAAGGACCAAATTAGGACCAAGTAGCTTGGGTCAGGCCTTCGGCTAGCCGTGGACTGGAGTGAATTCAGTTTTTAGAATTATTTAGTTCAAGTTCATATTTTAAAATAGGTGAGCCGCGTTAGTCTGCCGGTGAAAACTCTGGAAGAGAAGAATTACTTTAGGTGGAGTTTGGGTCAGTGCTTGGGTCAGTCCAGTTTTAGTCCACCGGTGTAAACGTACCCATAGATTGTGATAGCGTTTCGTTTTTTAGTTGATAGAAAGACAAAAAGACAGGTGGAGTGCTTGGAAAGATATTTACACCGATGCATTCACACCTTTAGCTCGTCCTCCTGCACATCCTCTCACTGAGGATACACTGAAGACCTCGGAAGAAAACACAGTCCGCATGTATGGAGTGTGTGATCCTCAGTGTATCACTGTAGATCAGGTTCGCAAAAACCTATTTGCCACAGAGAATCGATCTTTGGCCCTGTGGTCCTCCGACATCTGGTGCCCTAGTACAGCATGCTCGACGAGCCGCTTACCAGGCTGGTCAGTTGTGGCGACAAGCCACGTCCACTAGCCAGTGTGACACAACTCCAGAAGGATTGGGTTGGGCACTCCAAAATGATAAGTGGGAACCAGTATGGTCTCAGTTATAGAAAGTGTGGAGTGCTTGTCATGCCTTGGACCGATGTGGCTGCAAGACTGGTTGCCAAACTATGCAATGTAAATGCAAAAGAAATCGGCTACCCTGCACTCTTAGTTGCAAGAGCTGTAAAGGAGGCTGCACCAACAAAAACTATGCCTTCAGTTTTTTTTTTATAAATTTGGAGGAAAGTATAGGTACTAGAAGCCCCAATAATTACTTTTCAGTTCAGGACTTGATCCTACGATTGGTTCAGCTGATCCAGAGAACAGTGTGCAACAAATTATTGCGAATAATATGTAACTGAATATTTCTTCGTAAGTATAAATATTGAAAAAAATTGCCTTCTATGCTTCCTTCATTCAATAACTCCCTTCAGATATTTCGAATGTTATTTTAGATGAAGAAAACGTAAAGAGCGCCCCAAAATTAGTCGGTTTAGACACGCGACAAGCTTATTTTCAAATCAGATGAAATTTTGCTAAATAGGCGGCCATATTGAAAAAATGGCGCCCGAAAATGAAAAAATAACTGTGTCTTGTGACGTACTTCATCTCTATCTTTCTTAGCGATATTAAATTGTGTGGAATCGACACCAGAATTGTGAAAATCGGTCAATATTTAAAAAAGTTACTTTTTTCAAGGGGGGCTCCCCCCCCCCCGCTCTCCTAAGGGACCGATTTCCATGTGCTGCGGAAAAAAATGTTTGTTAGGGTCTAAGTAACAACTGTACTAAGTGGCTTGCTTGTAACATCAAATGCCGTTTTTTTATGTGTACCTCGGCTACTATATGGGTTCAAAGTTTCTCCAGAACAAGTTGAAAAAACTCAAAAAAATGTTTTCACGGATCGGGAGGGGTGCAAACTTTACATTTTTTGCAGTACCTTACTACTACACCCTGTATCAATAATATGAAAAGCTTGGACCAAGAAAGAATCATGCTGTAGTCTGAGACATCAGCTGTCCAGGGAAAAAAAACTAATTGCAATTCGGATTTTTCTGGAGAAAATACGACCATTTTAATTTGACCAAAATTTTCAGGTGTTCCACTTCAATTGTTGAGCACTGTAGGTGATTCTCAAACTAAGCTCAATGGATTATGCGTCCTTTTCAAGTTGAAGTGGTTACATAAAAAAATCGGAGTAACCCTCGCAACCTATTCATGGAAGCACATATGTGAGGGATCATTCCCAAATGCCCAAATTACGAAATAAAAAAAACATTGAACACTTCAACCATAACATTCAAATTTACCGCGAAATTGTCTGAGGATATTTCATTTAATCAGTGCTGTATACATTCCGCAGTACACTGATGTAGCGAATGTTGCCTAAAATCATGATTTTCAGGCAACTTTCGCTACAGAAGTGTAGTACGGATTATATAAAACTCCCAAGGACTTTTCTCAGACGATTCAAGGATAGCGGCCCTGAACATGCGCGATGATAACTTGTCACCGTTTTCTTAGTTCGCATGACATCCGTGTCGGAGCGCCACTTCCGCGCAATATTGTGTATAGGCGCATTCAACGTATGAATCATGCATGAATCGATTGCTAGCGATTCATTAATCATGACGAGCATCGCGTTCAGCATCGCCATTTTGATTTGCAGCGATTCTCACTGATTGCAATCATGCTGATTACAATGGAAGGAATCGTAATTATATTGCTAACGCGCAAGTGTGGGAAGATTTGACAGAAAGGTGTAAGTGCTGTTTGTGAGGTCAACTTAGCTGTTTACACTTTAGCACCATTAATTCACCGATTTTTATAAAAGCATGAATCGGGACATCACTAGAACTATTCTTTTATAAGAAATAAATGACGATGATAACCATGTAGGCCAGGCGGTATGTCGGTAAAATCACTACAATCTGGAAAAAACTACGACCAAAGCTTTTATGGTGTCAAACTCTTCTTAAGGTCAGTAGTTATCTACCACTGAGTTTCCGCCCAAAAACGAGTTGTGCTGATTCCTCCACATCTGCGCGAAGGTAAAGGATGCCTCGAAAGTGAAAAAAGATCTGTTAAACCTTCGTACTTTTTTGTTATATTTGTCTAAATGCAAACGTACAACTCTTACGCAAACATTGGAAGCATCGTCATAAGCTCTGTGCCAGTCTTACTGTTGAAAAAAAAGATTTCTTTGTGCGGATCAGATAAATCACATTTAATTGTTTTTCCACACAAGAAAACAATGGAGCAACATGTATTTTGGATGTTGTCTAATAACTTGTACTCACTGAGCCCATCTATGGCATTAAAATTTCAATAACAGCATTTTTGAAGATGTTGCCAGCAAAAAAGTTAACAATTTTCACCCGCCTGTTCAGCAGCAATTTTTTCAATTTTACCAAACACCGTTTGCGAAAATTTCATGAGGAATGAAAAGCTCAAACTCTTCTCTAACGATATCCTGCCTGGCTTAACCGCGGCACGAACTTGAAAGTCTAAAAAAACTGATTTCTTTTCGAGAGGTCCTGTTTAACCCGCGTGCGGCCGTGCCTACTTGACATTAGACCGGACTGATTACACGAGCTTGGAAATGTACTCTTTTCCAGCTTTAAAACGCGACCATTATTATTGAGACTTTGTCCATTGATTTATGAAGAAATCCTACATTATTTTATCATTAATGGTCGTGTTTCAAAGCTCGAAGAGAGTACATTTCCAAGCTTGTGTAATCAGTCCGGTCTATGTCAAGTAGGCATGGCCGCACGCGGGTAAAATAGAACCGCTCGAAAGAAATCAGATTCCTACAGTTTCAAAAAGCGTGCCGCGGTTAAGCCAGATATAATATCATTAGAAAACAGTTCCAACTTGTCATTTCCTAGAAAATTTTCAAGAACGATGTTTGGTCAAATTGAAAAAACTCCTGCTGAACAGGCGGGTAAAAATTATTCACTTCTTAGCGGGCAACATCTTCAAAAATGCTGTTATTGAAATTTTAACGCTATAAATGAGCTCAGTGAGTACAAATTATTAGGAAACATCCAAAATACATGTTGCTCCATCATTTTCTTGTGTGGAAAAACAATTAAATGTGATTTATCTGACCCGCACAAAGAAATCTTTTTTTTCAACAGTAAGACTGGCACAGAGATGGTGACAAATGCTTCCAATGTTTACGTTAGAGTTGTACGTTTGCATTGAGGCAAATAAAATGAAAAAGTACGGGGGTTTAATAGGTCTTTTTGCATCTTCAAGACATCTTTTACCTTTGGGCAGATGTGGAGGAATCAGCACAACTCGTTTTTGGGCGGAAACTCAGTGGTAGATACCTACTGACCTTACGAAGAGTTTGACACCATAAAAGCTTTGGTCGGAATTTTTTCTATCCAGAATAACCTACCGCCTGGCCTAATGTGGACGTGGATAAAATAATATCATTGAAAAAATAAACGCATATCGAGGGCTTCACGGCAGTACCTCGTAACTGAAAAATGGAACTTTTCACAGGAGCGCAAAAGAACTGATTTACTTGAAGTCCACTAGTGTAGGAAATTACAATATTTTGCAATGTAGATGTATCTATCTATCTTTCTATCTATCTAGTGAACGTGATAAAGATAAAGATAAAGATAATTTATTGGTGTTTCATATTTGCTCAAAATGGAGCTTACACAAGTCATTAGAATTGAAACAAAGTAAAAACAATTATCATCACACAAGACAATCAAATACAGTCAAACAACAATAACAGAAAAGTACAAACTAAAAATTATTTTAACAAATCCAAAAATTCCGATATGGAGTAGAAGGAGTTGCTTAAGAGGTACTCCTTCAACCCAACACGAAACTCGTTCAACGGAAGCTGCCCGATCGCCATGGGAACCCCTCTCAATAGCTAAATTGCCATGTATCTTACATCTTGCTGAGTTCTGGTTAGCCTATGGTATGGGGTGCTTGATTCATTTCTATTACGCGTATTATACTCGTGAAAGTCGCAATTCTTCCTTGCAGTCTCGTTTTGCTTGAAATGCATAATTGTATTAAAAATGTAAATGCTAGGAAGTGTCAATATTTTGAGGTGCTTGAAGAGTGGCTTGCAGTGCTCCCTACTTCCCACACAGACCAGTGCTCTAATTACTCGCTTTTGAATTTTGAAGAGTCGATCCAATTCATTTGTTGTTCCCCAAACAACTATCCCGTAGCTAATCACACTGTAAATATTACTGTAGTAAAACTTCATAGCAGTTTCCAAATCTGTTAGTTTTATTAATCTTCTAATCTGAAAAAGAGTTTTATTCAATTTTTTTGCTAAATAATCTGAGTGCACGTGCCAGTTTAACCTGTTGTCTAAACGCAATCCGAGTAATTTCACCGAATAATCCCCATGATTGCCGAAACGTATGACCTGCGTTTTTTTAGCATTAACCTGCATTTTGTTGGCGTGAAACCAGTCAGTGGCTTTATGTAGTGTTTGCTGCTGTTTAATCTCTACTTCATCTACCACTTTATCAGAGGTAAGAAAAGTGGTGTCGTCCGCGAATAGAACAGTCTTACTATCAGACAGAGCCATCGGTAGATCATTGATACGGATTAAAAATAAAATTGGGCCCGAAATTGACCCTTGTGGAACTCCTACTCTGATTTTCACAAATTCGGATCTTTTACCGGAGGGTAGCTGAACACACTGTTTCCTGTTTGCCAAGTATGACAGCATCAAGTTATACCCAGCTCCTCTGATGCCATAGTAATGCAGTTTTTTCATCAAGTACTCATGATTGACGCAGTCAAAAGCTTTACTCAAATCAAGTAGGTAGTGTTGCCCACGTAACATTTTTATTATCAAAGTTCTCTAGAATCGTTTCTAATAAATCTAGAATGGCCTTTGTGGTTGATTTACCCTTTCTGTATCCGAACTGCTGCTTGACAAAAATTTGCTTTTTTTCAAAGAAATCCACAATTCTGACCTTTATTAGAGACTCGAACACTTTTGAAATTGCTGGCAAAATTGAAATCAATCTGTAGTTATTCATGTCGTCAATATCTCCATTTTTGTGAAGAGGAACTCTTCTTGCCATTTTTAGGACATCTGGAAATACTTGCTTATCAATACATTTATTTATTAAATAAGTTAAAATATGAACTATATCCTGTTTGATGTGACGCAGAATCTCTGTACTGAAACCATATATATCTTTCGTTTTTGATATTTTCAAGTTATTTATTGTGTTCAACACTTCACTTTCATCGGTCTGAGACAGATAGAAAGACTGAGCCGGAGACAAGTTACTATCACGTAAATAATCACTGAGAGATTCGTTGGAATCGGGTATATTATCAACTATCACACTTGCAACGTTTGAGAAAAAATCATTGAAATTTTTTGCTGTGATCGAAGTTTTTGCAGAATGGCGCTCTGAGCCAATTTCATTTTTTATAACCTGCCAGACCGCTTTAGACTTGTTATTTGATTTATCTATAAAAGATCTATTTGATTTTCGTTTTGCAGTTTCTATCGCCTGTCGGTATTTCTTTCTGATTATTTTGTATTGAGCATCTACTCCAGCAAAAAGCTCCGTACCTTTCACGCCTTCCTTCAAAACTGAAATCTCATGCAATTCACTTCTCATTATTCTCAAATCACTGTCAAACCATTCGATCTTCCTACCACTCTTTACAACATCAACAGTCCTCTCAGGGACACACAAATTAAACCTTTCAATCAGTACTTTCATGAATACTTCAAACTGCTCATTCACATCCTCAATTTTATACAAAAAAGACCAATCATACTCTTGCAAATCATTCGACAAACCATTCAGTCTCTCCAATGTTACACTTCTCACCCTTTTAAGCACGATCGATTTGTCCAATTTACCCTGCTCAAGAACCGTCCTGATGCCAAAATGATCTGAGAGATGAGGGTCAAAGACCCATGATCTCAATTTGTCACCATCAATATTACATAGCACATTATCTATACATGTCTTACTGTCACCTTGTATTCTTGTAGGTTCATTGATTTTCACAATTAAGTTGTAAGACTTTACAATATCATTGAAGTGTCTAACTTGCCTATCTCTCTCATTCAACAAATTAATGTCAAAATCACCAGTAATGATCAATCTGTAGTTCCCCCCATCCAACTTTCCACACAACTCTTCAAACTTCGCCAAAAAAACATTTACATCTCCCAATGGAGACCTATATAGTGTTACCATAACAACACACTGATCTGCTAAAAAAACCACGGAGCACTCAAAATTCTTCTCTTCATTTAAATAATCAACATTTAATGTTTCAAACTTCAACCCGTCCTTTACATAAATCAAGACTCCACCTCCTCTACTGACTGATCTTGAGTAGTGACCTGCCAAACAATAGTGTGGAACCTTACACAAATCTGCTTCCCATGGTTTCAGCCAGCTTTCCGCGAAACACATCACATCTGGAGCATTCAAACCTGCAAACAATTCAATTTCAGATAATTTGTTTGACACACACTGAATATTAATAAAAAATATTTCAAAATCAAACGTTAGTTGCTTGAAATTTTTGATGTTTCCGTCACAGTGTCTTGTTATTTTATTGGAGGTGGCTTCTTCCGCTGGGAGAAAAAACGATTTAAATAGGCACCTGCAGGCCAACGCGATGGTTCCATTAGCTTGTCGAAATTTTCAAAGTTTACAACAACCTTGAAGGAGGAGTAATGTTCCGGAAACTTGGATGCCAACGTCTCGCACTGCACCTCGGGGAAGTCAGCGCTTAGGAATGCCACCAAGTCTTCAGTTTTTGTTGTGGGATGCAATCTCGAAACATACATGGAAGACTTCTTCGGTACCACTTTCAGACACGTGATGCTCGTCATTTGTCCCGTTATTCCTTTTGATCGCCGTTTGAGCCCTTTACGAGTGACAGTAGACCAGGTGTCGGCTTTTACGCGATGTGATGATTTTTCAGTTGCATCGGCTATTCCACTCGCGACGACTACGGTGTTATCATCAGCTTGGTTTTTGCTTGCATGGATGGACACTTCTTTTGTCGTTTTATTTGATATTGAGGCCGCCGGCTCCCTACCTTCAGATGTTACTTTCGTAGATTTCTTCGATTTTTCGGATTTTTCATGAACTATATGAACTGGAACTTTTGGGTCCTTTTGCAGGGCTATCCCCGTGGCATCCGGTGCGACATTACCGCCGACATTGATTTTCTTTGATGGTGATTTACCCAATAACTGGCGAAGTAATTCATTTTTTTCTTGGAGCTACTTGATTAGTTGATCCTTCATATTTATAATGATCTTCAAATATGCGACCCTGATGTCCGCTTCAGCTTCACGGAAGTGAAATACTGTTTGTTCCCCATACCTACTCAAGTTTCACTTACTTTAAATCAAAGCCATTATCACAGGCAGTGCCGTAACTAGGCTTGTTGGCGCCTGTGGCAATGTAGCAATTGTGCGCCCCCAAGGAAGTGAACATCCCAAAGGGGCCAGGACCCGTTAGAGCGCCGCAGGCAAATTTTTTCCCAGATAATAATAATAATGCTAATAATAATCGCAAATTTAAGCTGGAAGCTTCCATCTCTTCCCCCTTCGGATTTTTGGTCACAATGGGAGCACAATTATCTATACAAAAATTCAAAATGGTTATCAAAAAGATGATTATCATATTTTCAAAATCTTTCACTCGATCTTCCATAAAAAATAGGTGAAATCAATAAATAAACTCATTCGGCTCCTAGAAGAACATATTTTTAAAATCTTTCACTCGATCTTTCATGAAAAATAGGTGAATAAACTCATTCGGCTCCTAGAAGAATTTTTCAAACTCCTGGCCGTCCATTCTTTTGCAGTCGAGCTTTCCAACCCAGAAATAAAAACATTGAGACAAATTGATAATCTTTTGATACAAAAAAGTCTTCAACAAGAAGTAACAGAATACTATGTAGTAGTACCGATAGGATGATAAAGATAAAAACTGAACAACGAAACAAAACTTGTCAAGTTGAATGTTGGCAAAATATTGAGAATCAAAATGGAAAAAGATGCACGTTGCTACCCTATTCCAAATACCCAAGTAAGTACTTAACTGAAAATAAATTCTATGACAAAAAAACAAATGGAAAATGAAAAAATCTTGAAACTTCAACCACCAAGCTGAACTTTTCTAGATTTCGATTCAAAAATATGTCTATAATTCCACAAAATTCAAGCTTGACGTAGCTGTCTTATCGATTGAGAGTAGAGATATCTTTGTTAATCTTTCTTGGCCGACAAAGAGCGCAAATACAATTTGACAAGCTTCAGTTACTGCATTGAGATGAAAATTTTTTGCAGAATATAAAGAGGCTCCATCTCATACTGATTCAGCGCTCTTGTATCTATTTAGTGCAAATTGCAAGTAAATACATGCGGTAATAGTCAGGCTGGAACTCGAAAAGCACCTTGACCGACCGGCGTTGGCGGAGGGCACCGAGCGCCAAGCGCGAGCGCTGCCTCATCCTCAGCATGCTACTTCCTGCAGCGCCGTGCTCTTCAATTTTATCCTTTTCATGGCTGTTTTGGATCATGTCATAAAAAGGTGGTAGAGAAAGCTGCTTTTGATTTTTTATTTAGAAAGTTAGTGAAGTTGTAGGTAGAAATAGATAAAGGTTTAGGTGACAATTTCAAATAAAAATTGTAAAAAATAAGTAATAGGTATTGCCCAAGCTGAATTGTGCGCCCCTGAAATTTTTGCTCCTGTGGCAAATGCCACTTTCGCCACGCCCTGGTTACGGCACTGATCACAGGTAAGTCGCAAAATCATAATATTCACACGTGAATAATTAAATTCGCCGAATTGGCCTGATTAAAGTGTTATCGAAAAAGGCGTTTTTTCTTATTGGTTTATTTCTCGTCGGCCTATTTTTACTGCCAGGGACTAAGACCATCAACTCAGGTGAAGTGAATACTTTCCTCTACTGTGCTGAAAATTTTGCCGAATTCCTGTATGTTTCAACGTCGAGAAGGGTTTTTCAACGACCACTAACATCCATGGGGTCAGCACCATCTTTCACATTTTACGTGCTAGGCGGCAAACGACGCGTCTTTGCATTTAACAGGCAATCAAGGAACTCATTTTTTTGTCCGGGCTGGGAATCGAACCCGGCGACCGGCGTGTCGACACTCTTACACTATGAGCTCCTCCTTATTATCATTTCGAAACAACAGAAGACAGAATGACAGAAGAGCTTGAAAAATCCTGAGTAAATGGTTTACTACTCATGTGTTCTGCTTGTTCCCCAGAATATAGCCCAGAAGAGTAGGTTTACGTTAATTTTTCAAGTTGTGAAAGAGGTGTATCGTGAGTGAATTTAAGTTTTGTGTGATGCATGAAGTAGAGGATACTTTAAGGTCGGTTCAGGGTGGACTCATTCGAGCGTCGCGTCACTCGCGTCGTGGCAGAGTCGAGGCGTGTCGCGTCCGTGGAGCGTCGTTTGACAACTTGTCGTGAAACTTGTCAGCGGTGCGTCGATCATTGAAACATGATGCCGAAGATGACTTTGCAGAGGCCCCAATAACGGAAATTCTTGTAGGACCGTAGCTTAGTATTAAGAGACATGGTCTGCTCTGAATTACCGTTATTAGAACCTCTGTAAATTCATATTAGGCATCCATTTTTCAATGACGCGCCGCTGAAAAGTTTCCACTGTCAAACGACGCTCCACGGGCGCAACGCACCTCGCCTCTGCCGCGACGCGACGCTCGAATGAGTCCACCCGTACCGACCTTTACGGGTAAATGGGATACAAGCAAAATCCTCATTAAATTGCTCCGTAACAACAACCAGAGCAAGACACCGCAGGACTAGATATGGCTGGTTTTTGTCGAATTTCCGGACGTTTCCCTCCGCCTAAATTTCGTAATTTCAATCTGGTGGCACGCGGGATGGGGGTGGCGGAGGCCTCCGGGGGGTAGCACACAACCGACACTGCAACTTGTGGGGTTGTAAATAACAAACAAGTAGCTAAGTGACAGTGTCGCTCGTAGTGTTGGCACAAAAGCGGTACGTTAATTGAAATATATTGTCTAGGCGCTGATTGTTCGGCGCTAGGCGTTTTGATCGGTGGTGGCGTGTTAGCAGCTATGTTAGCATGACGTCCTTGCTAACGCTAACCGCCAGAGAACTATGTGCAACTCTAGAGAGATGAGATGAGTTGTGTTAAAGCGAGTGCAACCATCAAAGAGCTCGACGACAACGGCGGTCCTCCCCCAACTACCGATGTCTGATATTTATTGTCGGACAGTTTTGGGGGGTTGGAAGTTTGCCGAGAAGGAAATGGGAAAACAGAATAACTCCAGAGCGCTCGGTGGATTTTACACAGCTTGCTGATGCGGTTTTTGTTCTGATTGTCGAACTGATCCCTTCGAGAACTTCTAATTTTTATTACTGCCGATAATAACGGCTTGTTTTGAACCCAACACAACAACCCCTCGTAGGGTTGGAATATGGCAGTTTCTTATCGATTAAACAACAATAATTGCAGGTATCAGACAAATTATAATTTCGAAGTTAATCAAAGCGGAGAGAGAGTAAATATAACCATATAGCCATTGTTTTCGGCACACGCGCTACGCAGATGCATATGACAGGTCATCAGGACTTGTTAACTTTAATAAAACAGACAAGGGACTGTGCTTATGCACACTCCATGTCGGTAGGTATAAAATGTAAATAATGTGTGTTTAACGTGCGTCCGGCGTTTAGTAGAGTCTAAACGAGTTTTCCACGCATATTTTCTTGTCAACCATGCATGGAATAATAATTCAAATCATTGTAGACTTTCAAAGATTTTTTTCAGTTTTGCGAATGTGTATCAGTACCTATACTGATTTTCTTTTTTTTTACAGGATAATCTTGGACCCGCTAGTTACGACGCAATGGAAGCTTTTGCCAGAACCAAAAAGAAATGTAATCATAACGTGAAACATCCATCTTTCAATACGCGCGCTCAGCGTGGGACTTTGTTCAATGGGTCCCCTGGAATGCCTGGTAGGTACCTTCCCTCTAATCTTTCATGTAAGTGATTCCTTGGTTTTTTTTTCAAGAGAAGATCGGTCAAAAAACTATCCCTAAGCTATATGCGTGGAACATTTCCAAAGTCATCCGTTGATATTCACAATTTCTTATCAACCTTTAGGGCCTGCTGATCACGTAGCCACAGATCTGTCATGGGATAGAGGGAATCACTTCAAAGTATCGCCCAGATTCAAATTTGAACAGAAATGCACGCCTGGACCTGGTGCCTATAAGGTAAAATGATCAAAATATTATCAAGCTGACTGAAGTCGTGAAAGCTCTCGCAATTTTGGCTACCAGTGGTGTAGGCCAGGCAATGTGTAGGCCAGGCAATGTGTAGGCCTCAACTTGCAAAAGGTTGCGGAGAGTCGAACATTCGCAGCCTGATACAGTTTTTTGTCCTGATTAACATACCTACTAAGTTTTCGAATCCAAGCCACCGCTCGCTCCTTCACATTGAAAGGATGGTGCCGGAGGACCAACAAAGAACCATATTTCTCACCAATTGACTGTCCTCGCCGTCTCACTTACCGCTATAGAACCATATGACTTTTCTAAGACCCTTGATAGCATTTCTTCCACGCCAGTGGAATCCTTCGTGATTGAAAACCAAACATTGTTTTGGCAAACAAACGTGTGGCAAACGTCTAATTTTTTTTTTCTCGTGCGGAAATGTCACAAACTAATCTTACTCTAGTTGATTTCGATCGGCTTCTTTCTCCTTGAGCTCATTCTGGCTCTGGCTAAATGACTTTTGTAACATCATTTTGTTGACAAAGTGACTGCAAGAAGTGTGAAAGTGCCAACACCAAATTCAACAATCTTTTTTTTTTATTGTTGCCATCGACCAGGAACTTCAATTTTAACAGAAATGAATATCTTCGACTTTTTATATGTATGCAGCATGTCATCAATACATTGTTTGCCCTTTTTCACATTGGGATAACTCCTGATTGTTTTGGGCGATTTGGGATATGTCTGTGCCGCTGCTTAGCCCAATCTTCTAATATTCCATAACTGTGACTAAGAAACTGAATGCAACTTGAGTGAAGTTTATACAGGGGTGGCATGTATAGCGGTGCAAAACTGCCAGGCGTTCAACATGCTCTAATTTGAACAAATTTTCTATTTTCTGGATTCTAACATTGAACAGATAGAAGATAACTTCATACCTTGCCACGTTACTCGATTCATTCCCCTAGCCTCCTTATTTACAGGGTGGTATAAAGCTTTTTTTTAGGTTTTTTGGTGATATAATTTTTCATTTTTGACCGATTTTCAAAATCCAGGGCTCAAATTGAAGTTGAAACCTCAAGTAACAACATACCATAATCATAATTGACTGGAAACAAACATTGAAAATGTGTGGTTCCCTCAAGAGTGACCCGACGTTTCATCGACCTCGGTATCTGGCTTGGAATGAGAATTAACCTCGGAATTAATCAATAATAATCAACTTTGGCCTTGAGCGAAGCATTAATTCTGAACATCTTCTGATATATTTAGAGCTTGAATGAGACAAGAACTGTTGATAAAAAAACAAAAGTACAACTGCATGTTATAAAGGCAAAATCATCTTTCTTGCTCATATGAAATAGCCTGTAACTAACGTTACGAGATGCATCGCTCACCTGCAGCTTTTGTAATCAACGTTACGGAAATTACAACTAACAGAATTCTTTAATGCTGATTGTTCTGATCTCCGTAACGTTACTTACAAGCGATTTTTCATACAAGCAAGAACGATTAATCTGCTTTGATAACATGCACTTGTAATTTTGTCCCTTTACCAACTGTTTTTGTCTTATTGAATCTCTAAACATCTGAAGATGTTTAGAATGAATGCTTTGCTCAAGGACAAGGTCAATTATCAGTTCATTCTTATCCCAACTCAGATTTCGGGACAGATGAAACGTCGGGTCACTCTTGAGGGAACCATACATTTTCAATGTTTGTTTCCAGTCGATTCTAAATATGATCTTCTTACTTGAGGTTTCAGCTTCAATTTGAGCTCCAGATTTTGAAAATCTGTCAAGAATAAAAAATGATATCACCGAAAAACCAAAAAACTGTTTTTTTGATACCACCCTGTAAATCAAGAGGCTTAAATAATAATAAAAATAAAATAAAGGGGATAAATCGAATATCGTGGCGAGGTATTAAGCTATCTTTTGTGTCTCCAATGCTGGAATCCAGAAAAAGAAAATTTCTTCAAATCGGAGCATGTTGATTGAACGCCTGGCCGTTTTGCACCGTTATACATTAGGGTGGGCCGAAAAATCATATTTTCGATTTTTTTATTCTAATAGTGCGGAAAAGATGCATAATCAAATTACAAAAAGAAATTGTAACAGCGTTTTTGAAAAAAAATCATCACTTCAGGGTCCGCAATGACGTTGAAATTTTTATATTTGGAAAAAAAATCGCAAATTTTTATTAGGCCAGAGAATGTTTAAAAATATATTTACAATAAAAAAAATATGGAAATCAACAGTCAAGCACAAAAAACCCGTGTTCCAGTATTGTTTTTTCAATCACAAAAAAAGAAATTAAACTGAATTCACCGAAAAAGCCCAGTTGCCTTGAAGTTGCAGAAATAGTCACATTAAAAATTTAGCAACTTTAGGCGAAAACTTCAATTTCAACTGTTTCTCATACAAGAGTTTGAGCAATGATAAAATAATATCATACATCAATCAAAACGTTATTGAAATTGTTAAAAGAGACCACCCAAATGAAAAAAAAAACTTCAAAATGTCAAATAGCATTACCTTACTTATGACACATCAAACTGAAGATAATAGAATTCTCTTTCTGACAAACAAGTTTTTTATTTTCCAAGTCACCTCCCAACCTTGCGAAAATTCTCTTATCCTTAATCGAAGGAAAGCTTTTCTCGATCCTATCAACTATCCCGATTCTTGGAAAAAATATTTTAAAACGAAAACAGGTCGGTTCTTATTTCGAGGGTGGCATGTTGTCACAGTTTTATTTCCAACCCTTTCAAACTACTCCAATTCTAATAGCAATAAATTATCTACCTTGTGATACATCAAATTAAAAGTATGAAAAGTTCCTCTATGCAAAAATAATTTCAAATTCTGCCTAAATCACCCTCTAATCCTTTTCAAAGATTGTCTTAATTGGGGAGAGAATGCAATGAAGATGAAAATTTGGCAACCCATGTCTCAGATGTTCCCCTCGAAATAAAAATCGCCCCGTTTTTGCTGGGAAATCTATTTCTCAAGAATCTGCAGTTAACAGAAAAACATTCCTTTAATCAACAATGAAAGAATTTTTAAAAGAGTTGAGAGGGCAGTTTAAAGATTTCAGAGTATGTTTAACGGAAACAATGTTATTGCCTTCAATTTGGTGTATCACAAGATAAGTAATGTATTTTGAAATTTCAAACTAGGGTAGGGGGTGGGGGCAACGGGATTGAACATAAGAATTTGGCAATACGTGTCCTAGATGTCCCTCTCAAAAAGAAAATCGAGTTGTGTCAGCTTTTTCTCAGAAAAAAATTGTGCAGCGAGAAATTGAAGGTGAGTCCTTTTCAAAAAACCACATGTCGGATAATGAACTAAAAGAATTACTGAATGTTAACGATATAATTCCTTAATTAGAATTTCCACGTTTTCCCTGTTATACTCAATCAGTAGAGCGATTTGTGAAAACAGTTTTAGAAGCAGCATCAGCAGTTTGTGGAGCTGAATCACGATATGGCTCTATTTACAGCAAGAATGAATCTAGGAAACTGATGCCCATATTGGTATGTCAGAAAAATTTCACCCCAGAGTGACCTAAAACAAAAAATATTGATAAAATATTGATAATTGAAGTCTTATCACTCAATTTCTGTCGAATAAAGAGTTTTATCTATTTTTTCACTAAGGTATTTCAACAGTTTTTTTCATAACTCAATTCGTTATCTTGCAAAAACTGAATGTTGAGATATTTCTGGAAGACACGTCTTGCGGAGGCTGAAGACGAAAACTTGGGACAAAAAGCTTCTAGATATTTGAAAAGTATATGAAACTGCAACTTTTCCGCGCTATTAGAGGTCCGTATTATGAAAACAAAAAAAACACACCTATAGCAGCGGCCCACCCTATTATACATGTCACCCTGTATAAACTCAAGACTTCACTCAAGTTCCTCAAGAATTGACATTTGGTATGCAACATTTGGCTGTAGAATGAGCCCTTCAATTTTTGGCTGTCATCTGCCAAACATAAAAGTCACTGTCAAAACATGACAGGATTTTTATTCGACAGAACTTGAAATGCAATATGTCGTTGGAAAACTGTATTCAGAACAGTTAAAAGTAGTTCTTTATCTGTCATATGTCAAATATTAAAAAATATCCAAATTAAAAACTTTGCGATTTAATTATTCAAAACCTATTGGATGGATTGGAACCAAATTCAACAGACAGCAACAGAATAAAAAGTCAAATTCAGTCTGTAGTTAGGGTTTTCCATCATCTCTCAATCAGGCGCTACGAGATTTGGCGGCACTTATTCCTTTCTTGCTCAAATCATCTATGTTCCGCACACTTGCTGGACGGGAGCTTTTAGTATGTTGTTGAGCATTGCTTGGGAGCCATTTGCGCAAATTTTCAAAAAGGACATATTTATTTCAGGGTTTGACCAAAATTTCACCTAAAATTCCTGGGCTATTTTGGGTCATTTATATGAAAAAATGACGGCTAAATCTTTCCAAGCACAAACGCAGCAACGCTATCGCTGATTGAAGTTTGAAGTTCTGCCACACACACAAAAAAACACCCTTTATTTGTAGGTCATTCTTTTCCACACCGGATGACCGATTGTTAATTGATATCACAAATTACCGATATGACATGAAAGTCCCCAATGTGTCTCTAATTTGCGTGTATGTGTGATGGCGGTCTGTAATGATTACCCTGCGGTTATACGTTTAGCTTTAGCCCACAGCACCAGACGTATCCCTCCTTGGGGTTTATACACAGCAATAATTATACCGGCAATGATTCTAATGTGATGTCGTAATACTCCCTCATATCAGTGGAGCTATGAACGTTGTCCCATTAACATTTCAATTACTGCGAGCTAGCATAAGGGATAATGAAGAGAATTAACCTGAAACGATCCGGCATTCAGCCGGAGAGATACTGTGATAGTCGAAGTAATTGATACTATGTGTGTGTGTGTGTGTGTGTGTGTGTGTGTGTGTGTGTGTGTGTGTGTGAGATGCGTCGCGACGCCGCTCCATGCAGTATGCCAACCGAAGGGATTCCGGTTGGACGCTCGATTCGACGACCCTGTACTAGACATGCATTGATATATGCCAGTGGTCTGTCTATGACATTTGAAATATATAAGGATGACTCACCTCACGTAATAGGCGAGTGGTGGAAGATTTCATATAGGTACTGGAATCGGCCGCGGAGGGCTTTTTGAACGAACATAAATTACTCAGTGCAAGCATATCGATTCGCGATGTGGACCACGTTTTCAACTTGGACCAAACGAGTTCAGTTTCTTATTTGTTGTAAAGAGTGAAAGAGAATTATAAACTTTTAACGTGGGGTTTTCGAAATGTTATCGACTATTCAGGCGCGACTGTGTTACTAACTGCGGGTTCTACCAAGAAGTTAACACTAAGACGCTGTTAAATGAAGTTTGTTTTGACCAATGCTAGTTGCTTGGTCACGGAAAATGTCTAAAATCCGAAGAACACCGAACATTTGTTCATTAATTGATTTGAAACCGAAATTTACAATGGTGAGTTGGCCAGAGCCCACCCAAAAAAATGTCGTATTGGCTATTATATAAGATGTTTCAGAAGTAAGTATAGACAATACAAATAGAGAAGACCATATGTTATCACCACCGTCGTCACGGATATTGGGGCATCAAAAATCAGCCAACCTTTTTTTGAATGATAGACTCGCCTGGTTCCTACGCAACCGTAAAAATCCGTGACAACATATGGTCTTTTCTATTTGTATTGTCTATACCTAGCTATATAATCTAGAATTTAGCTTTCAAAAATATGCAGTGGCGGCTCGTTAGTTTTTTGCAAGGAGGGCTCAAGTTGAAGACCACAACACAAAAATCGAGTCATATTTTATTTGACTGACTCATGGGGAAGGTAGTTTGAAAGTATACGGAACAAGTCTAAGTTTTCTAAACGAGTCCGATCAGCCGATAAAACCTTTTGAAAATATTATCGTGACGTCACTTGGGAAGATGTTTTCACCTAGATTTTCACCTCCGATTTTCATCTATCACGTTCCCATGGTCTTGTTATTGCTATTGTCGTTTTGACAAACGTCATTGTCTTCAAACAATCAGTAATAATTATGGCAGGCTGTAGACCGTCGTCGTCTCATCGGCGACGGAATCAGGTACAGGTATGCCCGTGGGTAGCTATAGATAGCCCGTAAAAATTTACCCCTCTGACGTCATTGTCGTTCTTAATTATAACCGCAGCGCCCGCCACGAGATAAGTAAATTTACAAGACCCTATGCAATCGTTCTAGTTTTTTCAACTCTTTCATCTGAGACCAACTTGTATTTTGTGTTGTGGTCTCCTTCAATAGCAAATGACGAAACTCGAAACAGAAACTATAGATACATCAACTTTTTGATGAATTTAATTCTTTCGTCCAGTTGTTTTCGCGGCCAGCGCCAAACAGCAAACACAAAAACAGAAGAAAAGCGTCTTATCCGTCACATCCGCACATGCAACCATGGAGTTTTAGTATAAATACTGTTTTGTCGAATTCAGGTGTGAATACACCACGACTTTTACACTGGGGTTCGATTTGCTTTATATTCAGTGCTGTAGTCGGACATATCCGTTGTTTTTTTGCATTTATTTTTTCTTGTAGGCTTGATGGCCTAAATTTATCTCTTTTTAGGTCATATTTGAAATATGCATGAATTTTGCGGTAAGAGCTAATTGGAATAGGTGCCCTCTAAAAAAGTTACCGTCACCGCTTCGTCGTTCGTCAGTCAAACTTACTCGTATTATAATAGTCGTCATTGTAACACTAGTTCTACAATATATTATTTTGAACTTGTTGATGGAAAGTTTGGAGGAATTCATACAAAGTAGGTAACAAATTATACCTATATTATGAAATTGCATGGCATAAACTTGAAAAGGTCTTGTAGTTGGGTATACGATCACAGCATCTGTTGCCGTTGCTTGTTGCTTACAAGCTCATATTCAAAATTGCGCAAACTAGAAAACGATTGAAAACTCAGCACTCGACGAACTTCACCCTGGAATGTACGTTTTCTTATATATCTGACCTCATCGTTCGTGGATTTACGAAAAATATGAACTGGTGAAAAACTACAGTTGGAAGGAACTCCGAGGCGTTTCTCCGAACACCACCCGGTTTTGCTGAATGAAAGCTCTCTGCCGTTCTCTGTTCCTCTTGCGCTCCACCACTATTCCTGCTTGTGCGAAGCTGTAAATTGAGAAGAATGGCAGCGATTTTTGCCTGTCCCCGAGTCGACAATTGCGGTAACTGCTATCGGCATTCGCATTTGTCAAGTCGATGGCGCATCTATGAGTTATCGTCTTTTTCGGAACGTCGTCGGTCGGTCGGACGCCGTCTAAATTCTACGGCCGGAGCCATTATGATTATGCATCGGCGACGATTATATCGCACTTTTTTGAAAAAAAAAAACTGGGAGAAAACCCATTGCTAATGACGTGCTATAAATCGCCGTGATGATAATGATGATGATGGTGATTGCGGAGGATCCTACACACTGCAGTTATTAATTTATGTCCAGGATAATAATGGTCTCTTTTCTGGGCGGTCTATCATTTCGTGAAGTGCAATTATTTCGATATAATATACTTCGACACCTCAGCTATGCTGGGTTCATACACAAATCAAGACAAGGCGTGAGGAGTAACGCTTAAGCACGTAGGTGGGAACTGTTTACTAGAGGAATTGGCCTGGATTTAGGTTTTACTTTTCAACTCTTAAGGGTAAAATTTGCCGCATGACCCGGCATTATAGATACAGTTGGATATTTCTTCTCTTATTCTGTCTCCGCGTGATCAACTGCCTTTGGAAACATGCTGAATAGTGTTGCGACGCCTCGCAAAGCTATGTCAAACTCGAAGGGCTGTCAGCTATCGCTGCTGTTAATGAGGGTATGTCAGACACTCTCGCTAAGGCGTTGAATTTGAATTTTTAACAAGCTGGAAGTGAGATGGAAACGCGCACTATAGGCGATTGACTTTATTGAGGAAAATGACCCATTCGTGTAGGAAGATTTAGGGAATTAATTGTTTGAAGAGGTCTAAGTTTCCGTCAGGCAACGTCGGCTGTCACCTCAGTTGAAGACACGTCAAAACTGTCACTTTGCTGTCTTGTCAATTCAGTGCCGCAATTTTTTCTGTTCCTGTGAACCCTTGGGACCCCGCACGCTCTTTATTGGGCCCTACATCGACATCGATGATCAGCGTCATCGCAGACCTTTCTTTGCATCATCTCTAGCTTTCACCCAAAAAACAGCTGCAGCGACTGTCACCTCCCGGCGGACCGAGTTCTCTTCACACACTATGGGCCGTATTCATACCTCGCTTTTAAGCTAAAAGCGCTATTAGAGCGATGCGCATTTAGGGGCATTTCTCATATTTCAGTGTTCAAAAATACATTATTGCGATTGGGAGCGATTGTATGTACTTAATTGCAATTAATTTGCAAGTTAATTTGTATTTTTGAACACTAAAATATGAGAAATGCCCCTAAATGCGCATCGCTCTAATAGCGCTTTTAGCTTAAAAGCGAGGTATGAATACGGCCCCAACTGTTTGCACGCTAGAAAAGGCCACCTTGGGCTGGTCTCGTCGTCAGTCACCTTTTTCTGAAGATTTTCTGCTGGGACCTCACTTGGAGATCCGCATTCTATATTCTACAGTTCGCTACCTTTGTAATTAGTATGCAAACATTTGTTGTGTACCCACTGTCAAGATCCAGGTTTAGGCTCGGTTTTGTGCACCAGTCGCAATTTTTTCACCGCAACTGCAATGCAATGCATTGCTGGTAGCGCAAACTTCCAGCCTGTTACCTCTGGAACTAGATCTACTATTAGCCTGCTAAATACGCTAACCACAAGATCAAATAGGGTGCACACTGCACAAAAGCAAACCCCCTTTTACATTATTCCTACTTGTCAAATTTCATGTAATTGATGTGGGTATTGCAGGTATCTACTAGAGCCTACCTAGGCTACTAGACGTCCGAGTATGTGTTCCTCTCAAAAAAATTCCTGCGCGATATAGTACCGAGCTCTACACCAGGTGGCGTTTTTTCAATGTAAATCGCCTATACCGCTCGAAAGGACGTATGCCTAGAGATCGCAAGCAGCCAAGAATCTTTTATCCTATCTACAGTAAAGTATATTTGCTAAGCCGTGGCCCAGCACCCAATCGATTTACCATATAATATAGAATTTTATTGAAAGTATGAAAAGGCACGAAACGCTATACCTATGTATACCTAGTCGTAAGCAACCTGAATGAATTGCCTTAATATATCTCGGTTCCATACACTTTTTCCGGCTTTTGGCTGAGAATCTGGAATAAAATAATGATCAATAAATTTCGCAATTCGAGTTGGGGCACTTGCCGCGAGTTTTTTTTTAAGCGTATCTACGCACATCAGCTTAGTAGGGAAAGTTTATAGCAGAGTGCAATGGTTTGAAATCTGCTCATATGGTTGGAAAAGCTACCATTTCAAAGGACATCCTGCAACTTATACAAATAAAGGAAAATCATAGTAATTATCTAGATACCCTGAAGCTTTAGAATATTTGACCAACTTTCAAATCATTGGTAACTAATTTGGGTTGCCTGAAAAAAAAAGTTGAACAAGTGAATGTTTTAGGTTTGGAAAATACATGTAAATAATATCTTGCCAAGTTAAGTTAGCGACTTCTTTGTCGAGAAAAATTGCCATTTAGTCACTTCCGGTTCCTGCACACAATCATTACCAATGATGGCTCATCTCTGAAGCTTGATACGGTACAATCAATACGGCTTGTGTCATATAACGCTATCGAACGGCTCCTCCGCCAATTGTATGAGCCTGTCTTCGGTTTGTGCCTTTTCCTCCAGTTGGAGTCTACAGCGAATATCTGAACAATCTTCCATATCTTCCAAATGGTGTAGCATATCGAGTTCGTCTTTTCTCTAATCGAATCTTATCTCTTCTGCCGACACCTATTGCAATTGAGGACGATCGGACGAAAGTCACTGTACCAGTTTTATTGTTGAAAATTACATGTATCGACCCCTATAAGTAGAGTCATCCTGAGATCTAAGAGAAAGCATGATTACAGCAATGACAAGTAAGGAACTAACACAATACTGTTATGGGGATTTGCGTTGCGTACTTTTAAAATTGGGTGACAAACGTTTAGTGTTTATCACTACGTACTACTAAATACAGGTCAGTTATTATTATACATTTGGATATTCACTAGCTCAATTTCGCCGATTACTCGCTCGTCTGTACTTGTCTACTTATATACTCCGACTTTATCTTCAGAAACTTCCACATGTTCTCTGGCAAACTGCATATTGACCTCCGTCAACAGATTCGCAACGGCTCTCGAAACGTCCATATCACATACGCGTGTAGTGGGGGCACTAGGTGGATGAACCTTGCAAATGGTGATGAAAGCATGAAATTTGGTACACGTACTCAGAATGGGCCCCTCTTTCAGATAAGAGGTGGAGCCACGCCGAATTTTCACCGGAAGGGGGCTCGGGGGGCTCCTGAAAGTTGAAGGGGCTAGGACTCCCACTAAACGGCTTATCAGTTCGTTTTGACAATTAAAAAGGAAACTTATCATTATATTGTAAACATTGACGGCGTCTATCGCCTTGTCCGGCGAATTTTTCATTATGAAAAAAAATAAGTTTTTCGGCAGGACACACAAATTGGTTTTATTTTATTTTCACCTACAAAGAATTAAGGAGGAGATGTGCAGCACGTTGATTCCCACAAATTCGTATCCTCTGAATTCGTTGGTGGAGTCAAAATTTTGATGGGGTATCTTCTTGAAGAGGGACATTCCAAAGAGTAAGCTATTCTCAACACTAAGTTCAAACAGAATTTTCCCAATGTTCGGAATCGAAATGACTGAATTCCTTCCAGCAATGCATACCCTGAACCCATCTTTGGAAGTACCGTGTGCGATTGAACGTGGAGTAAGTCCTGAAACACTATCATAATTTTTCTTCTGTGATGCTACTATCCACTCTCGACCGGGGCAATTAGGTTCCTACACAGCATGCGCGGAGTGTATACACGTTATTTCAATATTATGACACAATTTCAATCATAAAAAATTTGACTGAACCGAGAAAATACCCTGCATCGTGTATACACTCCGCGCATGCTGTGTAGGAACCTAATTGCCCCGGTCGAGAGTGGATAGTAGCATCACAGAAGAAAAATTCTGATAGTGTTTCAGGACTTACTCCACTTTCAATAGCACACGGTACTTCCAAAGAAGGGTTCAGGGTATGCATTGCTGGAAGGAATTCAGTAATTTCGATTCAGAACATTGAAAAAAATCTGTTTGAACTTAGTGTTTAAAATAGCTTACTCTTTGGAATGCCCCTCTTCAAGAAGATACACCATCAAAATTTTGACTCCACAAACGAATTCAGAGGATACGAATTTGTGGGAATCAACGTGCTGCACATCTCCTCCTTAATTCTTTGTAGGTGAAAATAAAATAAAACCAATTTGTGTGTCCTGCCGAAGAACTTATTTATTTTTCATGATGAAAAATTCCCCGGACAAGGCGATAGACGCCGTCAATGTTTACAATATATTCATAAGTTTCCTTTTTAATTGTCAAAACGAACTGATAAGCCGTTTAGTGGGAGTCCTAGCACCTTCAACTTTCAGGAGCCCCCCGAGCCCCCTTCCGGTGAAAATTCGGCGTGACTCCACCTCTTATCTGAAAGAGGGGCCCATTCTGAGTACGTGTACCAAATTTCATGCTTTCATCACCATTTGCAAGGTTCATCCCGATTTTGGCTCTCAGCGTCCGCACTAGTGTACCTACGAGGGTCGTTTGACATGTCCTTAGAATAACACTGAAATAGCGGTACTAGCGCGGAGTTCCTATTTTTACTGAAATCTAGCAAGCTTAGATTGCCTAAATATAAAATTTTAGACATATACGTCAAATAGTTCATCTTTGGGGCCCATTTGAGATACACGACTCCTGGTATTTTGCGAAAATGGAGAAAAATGAGATTCGCTCTATAATCAAATACTATTTTTTGGAAGGCCTAAAGTCTTTACAAATGATTGAAGACTTCACGAGGACTTTAGGGGAATCTGCTCCATCGAACTCAACTGTTTCAATTGGTACAAAAAATTTAACCGAGGTCGTACGAGCCCGACTGATGAACCACGATCTGGAAGGCCAAATAAGGTCACAACAGCAGAAATGGTCCAGAAAATCCATGGTATTGTGTTAGACGACCGTAAAGTGAAGGTGCGCGAGATTGCTAAAGCTGTGGGCATCTCAACTGAACGGGTATTCAACATCTGCACGAACATTTGCAAAAGAAGAAGCTATCGGCGCGATGGGTGCCGCGATTGCTGAAAATCGACCAAAAGCGCACTCGAATGGACATTCCGTTGCAATGGCCAAAATACACGAATTAAACTTCGAATTTGTTCCCCACCCATCGTATTCTCTAGATTTAGCCCCATGTGACTATTCCCTACTTCCAATACTGAAAACTTGGCTCGGTGGAAAGAGATTCACATCGAATTATAAAGAAATCGACGCCAAAAACGGATATTTTAAGGGTCTCAAAAATCATACCATAGCGAAGGAATGAAAAGACTTGAACATCGTTGGACCAAGTGTATAGAGCTAAAATGAGACTATGTTGAGAAATAAAACTAATTTCGACCCAAAAAAATGTTTCTTCATGTCCATTCTAAAGACTTATCAAACGACCCTCGTATATCTACTAACGTGCTCTGGAATGTCTGCGCCTCCGCCAATCGTGTAGATGTGTTCTACTCGGTCATTGGGTCTCCAGCTTACGCCAACGATCTAGATTAAGAACCGCGTGTACTTTCGAATGCACTGGAATCACGTAAGAGCCGCAGCTCGTAACAAAGTAACAATACATTACCGGAAAATTATGTGAATTGAATTAACATTATTCGATGATGAACCAACAAATGACTGCCTTATCTAATCGGCAGAATGGCGCAAAACAAACAGAGTGATAGACGAACAAAAACTGAAGGGTGTAGGGAAGACCCGTCAAGGACTCAAGGGCTGCTAGATGCATTTGGAAAGTAGAAGCACCATCAAGCTCCTCAACTTGAGAATTTAAGCACAACTCATTGAGTCGGCTTCTAATAGTGATTCCAAGAAATTCACAAAGAATCCTCTTGGAGTATATCGGGACTCGGTGTGCAGCCGCACATCACCAAAAACACTGAAGTTTTCGCTGTGGAATATTTTACAATCTATCGGTAAAGATATTCAGTAAAACTTATGTATATATAAAATAAACAATACAACAAAATAAAATAAAACAGTTTACATGATTTGATATGGAGTCCGTCCACTGACGCACCCAACCCAACAAAAACCCAGACACAACACAAACGCGAATTTATGTTGATTTGATGACAACACAGCCCTTCAATGTGAAACGGCGGATCACAAAAATCGCGCAGGCAAGTCCATCGGTCTACACTTCTCAAGTCTTCTGTTCCCTGATACCCTCAAGAGATTCCTCGCTAGAGAATTCGGGTGGCCGTCCAGGCGACTGATGTACAATTGGCTCAATCCAATCTTGTTATCACTGCGTTGACTTCATCAATGTCCAAATATTGGTGGATTTCTTTGTTTGTTGTATACCAAGGTGGATTCAAAATTGATCTTATAGAGTTTTTGACTGAAATCTCTGCCATATATCGATGTTGGAGTTACATGTAGACCCCCACAACTGAATCCCGTAAGTCCAGATGGGTTTTAGCGACACCTTGTACAAGATCAGTTAGTTTTCCAAACACTGAAGTGGTGATGGATTCTTTCTTATCTCATTAGAGTGCTCCCGAATTCTGGCGGTGAAGCTTCGTCCAGTTTTACTCATGTAGACGAAAATACAGTCAGAACACTTGAACTTGTAGACTCCAGGATCTTGGAGGCAGAATAGGGTCTTTAAAACGGCATAAGATGTGTCTTAATCACTTGTCAGTGGTGAAAGAGGCACAGGGCTCTTTATAAACAAAAGGAGTGGCCAAAACGGTGGAGGGTTGGAGTATTGGAGAGATTTTTCAAGTGACAGAGGAGTGACAGGACAGAGAGCATACGGAAGAGAAAAGAAGAATCCAACTGATCGAGAAATAGTTTGAGAATCAAATCCTGACAATAGTATGTGTGGTTAGTACAGAAAGTGCCATATTGCTGGCCGACGACGGAACCTTGCAGTCGCCGAGGCGCCAGCCGAGGCCTTGAAGCCACTTTCTGTACGAACAGCACATCTATTTTTTAGCCGATCTAATGAGGTAGTTACACCTATCAAAATGATAAATTTGAAAGCCATGGATTTCATTTAATTCAATAATGACATTGATCTAACTATCAAAGTATCTGAAACTTTCTTTCTGGCCGGAGGCCAGAAAATATCCAATATTCCTGGCCAGCGGCCAGAATTTTTTTAGGCTAGAAAATCACTTCTTTCTGTCTGATCGGCTAAAAAAAACCATTGTTGTATTTGTGAAACGGTGTTGAATTCACGAGTGAAATCAGAAGAGTCCATGGCTCACTGAAAAGACGGTGGAAGTACGAGTGAAAAGCCGTGCAGGTTGCAACCTAGGGGGTGGCACGACGTGAAGCGGATTACGTTGTCAGTATAGGTTGGTTTTCTGTAGATGGAGAATGCAAAGTTGTGCGAAACTCTGGTACCTAATATTCAAATCAAGAAAAGGGAGGGTGCTGTTGTACTCCAACTTAACCGTAAATTAAATGTTTTATGTATGGAATTCAAAAATTAGGCAAATGGAGTGAAGTCCTGCTTGTCACTCCTGAAGAGGGCTATTATGCTGTCCACGTCACTAAATCACACACTGATGTTGGGATGCCAGGAGAAATTGTCATGAAAGATCATTAGTGTTTTCAAATGGTCCATGAAGATGCCTGCCGACAAAAGTGAAAGATTGGACCTCATGGCCACACCGGTGGCGTTGAACTGGAAATATGTAGTTCTGTTGAAGAGTCAACTCTGAAGAGTGCATACAGGTGATTCAAAAGTGTCGGACCCACCTTGAAGGTTCGTAATATGGAGGTGTAGTAGAGTGCTGGAAATTTGTTGAAAAAATTCTATTCCTTCTATGTTTGTAGTTATATTTTTAGAAGACAAAAGATGTTCCTTCGATTCGTCCTGTTTCATTGTTTCAAAAGATTTTAGTAAACTGTTTATGGTTAAAGAATGAGTAAAAAAAATCAACCTCTGATCTGCAGAGAATTTCTGTTTTGTATACAGGGCGAGTCATGAATCCTATTTTTTTTTCTCTAAAAGTACCTGCAAACAGCCACATAATATGTCCCATAACCTATGTAGAGCACAATAAAACTATAATACGCAATTCATTTTATTAGAATTTTGTTGCTTCTGTTTTTTTAGGAAAACTAAATTTTTGTTGTTTATGATTCACCCTGTATAGAGAACAGAAATTCAATACAGATTCAGAAGATTGATTCTTTGTACTCATTACAACTATTAAGCTTACATACAACTTTTTCAACAACTTTCCACACTTTTGAATCACCTGTATGTCAAGAATCACGAAAGTATAAACTTTGTTGTCAACAAGCTTAATTCTCGCTAAATAGCTGAATGAATTCGTCTCTCAGAAGTAAGAAAAGCCAAATATGTTATGTTTAAAGATACCGAGTTTATCCCTTTGCTGTTTGAATTTTGTCTATTTTGGCTCGACTCTTATTGACCTTTTCAACTCTAGGAGATGAAAAACTCGACGGCATTTCAAGGTCATTGTTGACGTTCATACCATTTCTCTTTGACTACGTGGTGGAACTTTGCCAGAAAAGTAGAGCAGCGGCAATATTAAAAATCACTTCTTCATCATGTGAAGAAAGTCACTGCAGCCATCCAAACCATTTTGATTAGGCAAAGCATTTTGTATGTGTGGAAGTTGATTTCAATATACGCAGGCCTAGCTACCCCAGTAGCAAAGAAATATTAGAGACATATTCGACAAAAATATTCATATAATATTAAAACGACAGATTTATTTATATAGGGGGAATATTCGAAGTGAATATTTATAAATATTCAATTTAAATATCTATACCATATTAGTTGCATTACATCTGGTGGATATTTAAATCGAATATTAATAATTGTTTGAAACAGGTTCAAAGCTGAATATTCAAAATGAATATTCATAAATATTTGACAAGGATATTTCAATTATATTGCATGAAATATATTCATATTTTTTATTAGAACTGTAAAAAATAGTAACAAAATAAATGAAGTAAAAAATGCAACAAAAAATATAATTTCAAAACAGAAATTGCATTACAGCCTTCATTCTTCTGCGTTCTGAAACATAATATACAGTATTTTATTCATAATGAGGTTTGTAAATACGAATGCAGAAAACTCACCGCCAGGAGAATGATGCGAAAAATAAACTGTTGACTTAGCACCCATTTTATCTTTCTGATGGCACCAACCGCGACTTACTTGTCGCCAGGAACAACCCTACTTCTTTAATTTGCATCCGTAACCTATAAGTATAAATAAGCAGACTTTAGGAACAGAATAATTCTAATTTAATAGGGCAGCTGCAGGCGACCAGTACATAAAAATGAAACATCTAATAATGAGTATCACTTCATATAAGTCGCCCCCTAATCCCTCCCTGAGGGTGAGGGGGCATGAATAGCAGAACACAACACATAACCATTAAATGCAATGTGTAATAATAAATGTATTCGACTTACCAAGTTACCTGTGACAAAAATTAATCGAACTAATTAAGAAATAGCGTCTCTGCACTCTGGAAGTTTCTGCTTCAGAAAAGTAAAAGACCAGACCACAAGACCGTTTCCCACTGGAAGCAAAAAGCCGCGAAACACCGCCAAAAATTGACATAATTCTCACTGACGCTCTCTTGACAGCCAGCTCTGCCAACCTAGCAGCGAATACGCAACTAAACGCAAACGTTTTTGCACGTAAAATCAGCACTTCAGCCCATTCTCAGCTTTACTTGACTGGAAATGTTAGGATATAGCTCGGTAATTTTGATTTACGCCGACTCCATGTCTCATCACCCGTTGATCTGGATTATACTTACAACAGCATGATTTGGTAATTTGCGATTTGACGTTGGCTACATTTCCCGCGCGGATTTCAAATCTCTATCTTAACTACCATAAATTAAATTAAATTCTATTTTCGCCCTGATAAACATATTTTCTAGATGGGATTCAAATTGGTACAATATACATAGATTTACATTTATTTTCCTCAGCTCGTCTACCAAAGTTAGCTGGCAACTATGGATGGCAGTCATGTAGGTAGGTACCATCGCGTGCAAAAAAATCTAGTACAGAGAGTGAAGCGGAGTGTACTGATTTTGGCTTGATGTCACTGTGACAGCCGGCCGAAATCGGTACACTCCACTTCACTCTCTGTACTAGATTTTTTTGCACGCGATGGTACATTAAATGACCTTGGCCTGGAGTCAATAATTATCATCAGCTTTGTTCAGTAGTCAACATGAAAAATAGGATTAGGTACATTGAACACAAAATCTCGACACAAATATTTTTGCACATGATGAATGTCTGTTAGTTGTAGGTTCAAAACTCCATTTTTTTTTCGTACGACTTGAGACAAACATTTAATGAGCATTGGAAGTTGTACATTTCTTTTCGCAAATGACATATTAATGTCCATTGCATATTATGAACTGATGGCCTATTTTTATATATCAGCTGAATGTTCAATTCACATTTAGAAATGCACATTTGTTTCCAAATATCAGACGAATATTCAATGCACATTTAAAAATGCACATTTGTTTCCACATATGAGACGAATATTTAATGCACATTGTGAATTGCTCATTAGTTTTCATATATTGTGAAGATATTTGATGTACATCCAGAAATGAATATTTGTTCGCAAATATAAGACAAATATTGATCCAATATGCGTAATATTTAGCCAACATTGTAATATTCCGGCAATATTTGGAACATATTAGGTGAATATTGCTTGCTACTGGGGTACCACCGCATGTGCCGTGTCCTTGGGCACTACCTGGTCACCACTATGACGGGCTGTCGTCTGGTCGTCATTGAAAAGATAAAAACATACTTGAACCATCTCTACTTGGTTATTCACAGCATAAAACAAAATGAACTGAGATCAGAAATACGATAACACCTAATAAATTAGGTTATTGAAGGCACGTTCTCCTTTTTTTAGGTATTGTTGTCATCGGTCAGAAAGGAAACGTCGTGTGTCAACACATTACCTCGACGATCCATCTTTGCGCATGACTTCACCTCTTACTCTTTCATTTCTACTGACCATCCACCTTGTCTCGGGGGCTACCCATACACCCTCTTGATTGGTCTCGTGGAGATCCGAGACACCAGATGAGTTTATGCCATAACTGCGCACAAGTGATGTAAATATTTCGTGTTTCTCTAGTTATTTGTTAGTAAGTATATATTACGCTTTGTAGCATCATTGAATTATTTTTGAGTAGGTAGGTATGATATAAATCAGCTTCGAAAAATTAATATGAATCCGATGCCAAGTAGTGCTCTTCTTCTTCCATAGACAGCCTGGTATTATGCCTTCTCGTTCTGTCTTATATTTTGCAATAATTTTCAATTTTCCTCGAGGTTTTGGTCAGTATAAGGTATGGCGTGTTAATTATCAGGCAATAACTTCAGTGCAAACTTAAGTAGGTTGGGGTGTTCCTGTACTGATGGGTACCTACGTACTCAATTTGTTATGCCCCCTTATCCCAGACGGGTGCTTTTTTAAACGTGTGAAACGAATAATGGAAACTGCAGACACGATAAAAAGCGTGAACAGCGGTACGTAACTATGGCGAATTGAAGCAAGTTCGTGGTAAGGTAGGTGGTAGTAGTAAGCAGTAGTAGGTAGTAGTAACGGTAGCAATAGCAAGGCTCGTGCAATTGCATTTAAACGCGGCAATGATCGCGCGTCGGATTTGATTGCGGCCGGCAAATCGGAAATGCAATTGATTTTATCGGCCGGAAGTGCACTTTATGGCCGTTCAAGTGGTGCCGTTAAAGTTTATCACTTTAGAGGAGAGAGAGAGAGACAGAAAGATGCATGCAGCGAGGCCATGGAACCCGGCTATATGTTGGATATTTTGCAGTTTGCGTCCTGCTCGTCGTACGAGTATGTGTCCAAATCAATGGTTTCCCCCAAGTTTCAAATTACACATACCAACACACACATGCACACACATAGACACACCATAATGGGAAAACGTATTATGGCCCGAATGGCCCATTACAAAATCGGCCAGGCATTGTGCCAAAAGAGATCCAGATCCACCAACAAGCGCTTTTTTTTTTCAGTGTGTGTGTGTGTGGTGTGGTGTGCGGAACTTTTTCGCTTCAATTTATGAATTGGTCTGGCGCGACGTCGGTCGTAGTCGTTGTCCGGAAACTGCTTGTTCATACGATTGAAATTTTAAATTTCCGCAGAATCAGATGGCGGAAGATTTATGAAATGGCGTATGTTCTCCGTTTTGGTTAACCGAAGTGCTATGATAGATAGTTTCCTCCTCGGTTTCCCTATTATAGAAGTGCAAACACAGAGGAGCTCACAGCGCAACGGGTTAACGCGCTGACTTGCTGCGCTAATGGTTCGGGTTCAGTTTGCAGTGCGGACCGAAAAAATATGAGTTCCTCGATTTGGTTGAAATGCTTGCTGAATGCAAGGGCGCGTCATGTGTCCCATAAGGGCTAAATTTCAAGTCCCGTGATGCGACGCAAGTAGAGTCACGTGATCCCTTTCAGCCAATGGCCAGAGCATATTGATGGCTCTTATCGCCTGCCAGTTGAAAGTCGGACTAGCATGTAAAATTTGATCGATGGTACCGACCCCATGCAGTTCGGTGGTCGCTAAAGATCCCTTTAAACAGACAAAGAGCCAAACAGAAGCAGTAAGGGTTTTAAATCAAGTTTGTGTAATTTGATCACGATCTCTGAAGATTCTGAAGTAGAAACAAAAATTTTGATAAGGAACTGGTATTGCATTCTTGAGATTTAGCAACAATTAGCTTCCAAGTTCTATAAACCTATACTATTCGATCGAAATAATCAAGAGTGAGTCATTCACATCCACAGTGGGTGTGAGTGAGTAAGTGAACACTTGGAGCGTTGCGGCGAAGAACGTGGAACTAGGATGGAAAGTATGAGTCACTCTCAGTTATCCACGCTCCAAGTGTTCACTTACTCACTCACACCCACTGTGAATGTGAATGAATCACTATCAATTATTTCGATCCACCTAGTATAGGTACCTTTTGAATTATTTCAACACCCTGGCAACCTAACCTGTCACTTGTTCTATTACTTCTATCGGTCCACAATGGATGATTTCGCTGAATGTACAATTTTTTCATCAATTTCCAAATCAAATCCTCCCTTCCCGGAAGGGACGCTTCAAGACATGGTTCCACCGTCGAATGGATCCGATGGATGCATATCCGATAGATTGGGACCAAATTTGGCAGTAAGCAACAAAACAAAATAATCAAATTGAGTCTGCAGTTGCAATCTTCCACCATTTTCCAGTCGAGCGTTATGAATTTCCAAAATTTCTCCTAGCCGTTGCCACCCAAGAGGGCCTCTCGCCCGTATTTTGACCAGGACGACTCACCTTTGATGCAGGACTGCACTCAAAAATTCATTCCTGCTCAGGGATCGACTTTTTTCGAAAAAGCCAAACCGATATCGAAAGTACCGGGTGTTTATAAATGTCTGTGATCGCATCGCCTTTGGAATCCGCTTTCGATCACTACAATTGCGCCTGTTACTGCGTTTTTCGGCCTGGCCCATGCCTGCCGCGATCACAGTTTCTTATAAACATCCCGTATATTGGATTGGGCGCCATGTAGACCCATTTCTCAAAATCGGCACGGTTCCGGTTTTCTGATTTTCCAAAATGAAATTAGCACATAACGTGAATTTCAAAAAATTGCAATGCAAACTTTGACATGCGGTGAGCCCCACGAAATATTAATTTTAGGTGCAGACATGCTGGGAATGGGAGTTGGAGGAAGGATTGAATAATTTTTGGAGGGAAAATTTTTGAAATCGGACCCACGCCCACGGTTTCCAGGTTTTCATCTCTGGAAAAACTGCAAATTTTCCAACTTTTTATCCCGTGAACAGATTTTCATCATTTTTTTTTAACAAGAGGTAACTGGCTCTTGAACATTTTCCTCCCAAAAATCGAATAAATAGAAAATAAATAATTTATTTCACTCATTTGACCGAAACAACAGTGTGAGTAATAGTCAGGGACGAAAAAAGACTATGATGTAGGTACACTTAGATCTTACAATTGAACAGGTATACTATACATATAGAACACATACATACACAAATTCACAACAATGTATTGTTGAACAAGTACAACAAGTGCCTACCAATCGCAGGCCAAAAACTCACCGATGGGATAGAAACTTTTACCAAGGAGCAAGGAATGCACCTATCCCTTTTGAAGGAGGTGTAGCTGGTGGATTTCCTGGCCGCAACCGGCAGCTTGTTAAACAGCCTAACCGTCATCACAGCCAAGATTAATTCAATCTTTCCTCCAACTTTCATTCACAGCATGTCTGCACCTAAAATGAATATTTCGTGGGGATCACCGCATGTCAAAGTTTGCATTGTGGGAAAACCGGAACCGTGCCGATTTTGAAAATGGGTCTACACGAAGCCCAATCCAATTTACTTCCGATATCAGTTGGAATTTTTCGAAAAAAGTCGATCCTCAAGCAGGGATGAATTTTTGAGTGGTGTCCTGCATCAAAAGCAAGTCGTCCTGTAAAATACGGGCGAGGCCATCTCGGGTGGCAACGGCTAGGAGAAATTTTGGAAATTCATAACGCTCGACTGGAAAATTGTGGAAAATTGCAACTGCAGACTTAATTTGACTCTTTTGTTGTGTTACGTCCTGCCAAATTTGGTTCCAGAAGAACATATTTGCAGAAGCCATAGTTCACACTGTTCGTTCAATCATTCGTTCGGATATAAACACTGATCATAGTAACATCCTCCTTAAAATTGACTTCAAGAATGCGTTTAATCTTATCAGACGTGACATCATCATTGAAACAGTTGCTTCTCAATTTCCTGAATTATTTCATTACGTACATGCAAGTTACAACAGCACATCTACTCAAGATGGAGTCCAGCAAGGAGACCCACTAGGTCCATTCTTATTCTGCATTGCTTCTCTACCATTATTCAAGAAACTTCAATCAAAATTAAATGTGTGGTATCTGGACGATGGAACACTTATCGATTCACCTGAGACAGTCGCCGCAGACCTCACAACCATTGATAATGAGGGCCCGAACTATGGATTATTTCTAAACAAGGAGAAATGTGAATCATACTCTATCTCGGCAATACCTGAATTGATCCTTACATCAGAATTCTCGAGCACAAAAGTCATCAGTCAAGGCGCCCTGGAATTGCTAGGAGCTCCACTTGGTCCTGATGCAGAAAATTAGATCTTACAAAAAAAAATTAATCTACTTGAGCAGATGCGTAAGCGATTGTTACTTCTTGAACCACATCAGGCCTTCTTTTTGCTGAAAAATTGCATTGCTATGCTCCGTCTTCAGTACCTACTGCGAACTTCTCCGATATACAACAACTGTTTACTATCGAATTTCGATGATCTTCTACGGTTCACAATTAGCGAAATTCTAAACATCAGAATGTCGAACAGTGAATGGTTACAAGCTTCGTTACCTGTTAATTTTGGAGGTCTTGGAATACGTTCTTCATCTGACATCGCTTTACCATGTTTTATTTCATCGTGTATATTTTGTACAGATCTTTTCAATATTTTATCTTTACCATTTTATAATATCAGTCTTCATGGAGCAGAATCCGCTATAAATCTATGGAAAAGAAGAACTAACTCCGCCAATTCGCTGTCATCGTCGAAACAACGTGGGTGGGATATTCCAATCATAGAAGTGGCCAAAAACCTTCTTTATGAAAACGCCACCGATATGAAGGATAAAGCACGTCTATTAGCTGTTTCCCACAAAGACTCCAGCCATTGGTTAAATGCTCTACCGTCATCAAACATAGGAACGTTGTTAAACAGACATATAATTAGAGTTTCGGCAAGCCTTAGACTTGGCTGTGAATCAATCGAACCACATCTTTGCCGCTGCGGATCAAGAGTAGACAATTCTGGCACCCATGGTCTTTCCTGCAAATTCAGTAAAGGTCGTTTTACAAGACATAAAGAAGCCAATGACATTATAAAAAGGGCTTTAACGACTGCCGGTCTTCATCCAGTTTTGGAACCACCCGGGCTTCTGGCTCGGATTGATGGAAAACGCCCAGATGGCATGACCTTAATCCCTTACGCCCATGGTGAATGCCTAGTCTGGGACTTCACAGCTGTCGATACAGTAGCACCATCGCATCTAACAAGCAGTGCCATCTGCCCAGGAGCTACCGCAGAAAAGGCCGAGACCAACAAAAGGACGAAGTACGCTGACCTATCGAACAATTACATCTTTGTTCCAATAGCAGTGGAGACTTTTGGCCCATATGGCCCTGGTGCACGTTCCTTCATTGATGACATATGTAAACGACTGGTAGACGCAACTGGTAATGTCAATGAAGGTTCGTGGTTCAAACAGCGGCTGTCAATCGCCATCCAGAGAGGAAACGCCATAAGTGTGCTGGGTACTACTCAAGAACCAGACTATATATAAGTTGAAACGCATATCATTGTAAATTCGATATACCCAATAAAATATTCATTTATTAAGGTACCGGAGGCAAAAATGGCCCATCTATGCAATGGATTTTGAATAATTGAATGGTAAAGTTTTGAACTTTGACATTTTTTATTATTTGACAGATTACAGATAGGGCAATACTTTTAACTGTTCTTAATACAGTTTTTTATAAGCTTTCAAACTGCCTATCGCAAGTCAAGTTCCGTGAGATATATCTTCGGTCATTTTCTGAAACTAACACTTCCGTTTGACAGATGACAGATTGACAGATTCGACGGTGAAACTATGTGTAGCAAATTTCAAGTCGATCGGATAGACGTTGCGGCTGTTATCATGGAAGGTTACCAGGGTGCGAAGATTTAAATCAAGATTTAAATCGTGATTTGAATCAACCGATTTTTTTATTTAAATCATTTGATTTAAATCATTTTATTGTATTTGATTTTCCGGTACAGTTTTCTTCACGAAATACCGCCAAACTTCATCCCCTTTTCGTTCCGACATTTTTCTCTGAGCGCTGAGCAAATATAAAATCTCGTATACCACCACAATCAGCCTACCCCTACCCCACCCCCAACGAATGACGAACCATCTTAAGACGTGACGACACCTGTTGTTTTGACAAGTACCTATTGTGAATTATTGCATATTGCTCAATATAGTATGGGTTGTGATTGGAACCATACTGAGTTTCCAGAGTTTCAGCTTTTCTGAAAAAAAACGGAGAACTTCAAATATGTATAAAAAAACAAAAGATCTGGGCACCGGAAGAGTATCTATATTGTTTGTACTGTATTTTAGCCTCAATTGACACGGATTTTTTAAATTAGCAAACTATTTGACAGAAACCGGAAAAATCAGATCTAAATAAAAAAAATCTAATTTAAATAAAAATGATCTGATTTAAATCAAAAAAATCTGATTTTAATAAAAAAAATGAATTTTTTCATATTTTTTTATATAAATCACGATTTTTTTGCACCCTGAAGGTTACTAACACAGATACAAACATACAAACATACATATGTTTGTACCTATTACATACATAGGTACAGACAGATCATTCTGAAAATGGTCTTAATCGTCATAGGTGACCTCAAAACGTCTGAATCTCGAAAAAAATTTTTAGCGCGTTCACAACACTTCTGTATTTCGTTGGGTGGTGGGTCGGGGAAGTAAAATGTCGCTAATTTGTTTGCCTCTACTTTTCAGGACGTCTTTAAAAGAACATTTTTGAATCGTTCCTGAGACAAAATAGATGCAAAGAAATTCGCAACATTTTTGATAAAACCTGTAATGATCGCAAGATCGCTGCAGGTTCTAATACTTATTGGGTTTTATTCCATTTTTTTCAGAAAACAAATCAAAAAATAGTGTATTATGTATAACTGGCTGCCGCTTTAGTATACTAGAGACAGTTTTTAGGTGTATAGTCTTGTTGATAATTGCACGGAATCAAGACAAATTTGTCGTCTGTAGACATCAGGCAATGTGAGTCATCAGGGGGTTCGTGTGTATGTCGTTGGCAAGCACTAAAGCGGAATTTTACGATATCGTTGGAAGGTCACTAACTATTCGGGTTTACTATAAATACGGCCATAACAATGCCTTCCCTCTTCTCCCTGTGCAGTAATTTCTGCAGAAATGTGACCTTTCTGGCCGTCCTGCATAAAGAAAAATCATCGGACAAGGGCTTCCACCACCAAAGACGGCGAAGAAGACGGTGGTAAAAACAGTCCGAACTGTGTTTATCGGCTGTAACAAATCGCAGAGGGGTGGCGCGGCCCAATCGGTCAGCCAAGTCCTCGCGGAGTTTTCTATGGGCTTTGCGTTCGAATGGGGATGGAGAACGCTGCAATCCTGCGAAGAACTTTCGCGCCGCCCGTCGTGATCGAAGCGAATATATCTTGCATCTAGACGTCAATTGAAAACTTTTTGTTGTGGTTTCTGCGGCATCTCATGATGGCTGGGCAGGAGTCTAATAACAATTATCTTTGTTATTAGCTCTGGTGCATTGGACTAACATGAGCATCTAATTCTTGATGTCTCGCCTGCGAGTGTATTATACCCTCGATTAAACCTACCTAGACTTTGTTTCGGATATATTTTCTTCGCCTGGGAAGAGGCATCTCTGCTATCAAATTGACATTCAGCAAATGAGCTCCATCGACCTCCGTCGTAAATGGTATATCCCCCAATATCAACTTGGCTCTTGGCTTTGTGCTTCCAATTCCATATGGCACAGACTGTTGGTGAAATCCGGGACCATCAGAGAATGGAGAACGAACCCGTTCAGGTATGATACACGGAGGATTACACGTAATGTCCATTATTGCTATTACATCATAAATCGATCGATGGTTGGTGGACGTTGCGGTTGTTCCAGTCGGAATGCAAATGAAATGGTCGCATAGTCTCCATGTCAGTGGCGGCTCGTACAAGAAAACCGAAACCTACAGGTCAGCTCGGAATCCAATTGCAAACGCCAGGAGACACGTGCCACCACTGACTGACCGTCGATGTCGGGGCAATTCCGGGCAGAGCGAGTGCAGTGGTGTGCGGCGATGTCTGCGGGCGTTTATGGAGCCATCGGTTTAATTGATATGACTTTATTGACGAAACAGCGTTAACTTGTTAACAGCCATCCGTGGCAATGAGGATCACAAACAGGTCCGCCAATGTACGCTCTGATGCCTCCATAAAATGTAACACCTAGGCATTGCCCTCTGGTGGTGGCAGTACGTTTAGCGTGACAGTGGCGGTAGGGGCGGCATCAGTGACATTTCCAAACGCATTATTCGAAATCGCCAGGGCACGAGCTGCATAAGGGAGGAAGCATCCCGGCAGTAGCTGTAATCCCGGCCATTCAAAAGGATTATAATGGCATTATGACACCTTTGTTACCTTTTGTACCTCCACATATTATGTAGGTAGATACTTATGGACAGGGAGCTGGTGCCTCAAAACTTACGTCATAAGGTACATGATTTTAACCCTGTAGGTCTCATGTGCGTTGATTAGGTTATTCAATTCAAATGATTTATTGTTTTTTGAGAAAAAACTCTCATAACAATTGTAGAACAAGATCACAGTTAACACTAATACTAATACATTTTAAAACAATACTGGTACACAAACCGTTCAACACATTTTAAAATATCACGTCATTCGTTAAAAGCGAATGAGCGGAGCCTAAGCATAGCCATGAACCATGATGTAATATCCTAGCCTCTTAGCGCCTCTCTGATCAATACCCCTCAAACAAACAATCAAATCGTCAAACGTCCTCAGGTGACGTTTAAGCAATTTTTAACAACCTTATCAACGCACATTAGATCTACAGGGTTAAAATCATGTACCTTATGATGTAAATTTTGAGGCACCAGCTCCCTGTCCATTACAAACAACAATTTTCGCTGCTTATATGGCGACGCAGTACTAGTAGTACAGCGGTTAATGGAAGATATTGAGACCTACCTTGCATTTTATCCTAGAGCATTCAGACTTGGCACAGTTGTGGTACATACCCCCAGCTTACTTTCAAGAAGTGGAAACAAGGTTGCAAACCCGGGAGAGCAGCGGTAAAGCGAGTTGTCTTCCTAACGGGTAGATTTCAAAACCCTAATAAACCGTCCGTTTTGGTGACTTCTATGGGCCGGTTCGGTCCTCCACTTGACATTTACCACTTTAAGTCATATGTGACTTTGGCGATGGGTTGTGCAAGCGGGTGCCTACCTTCCAGGGGCACAAACAGAAATTAATCAAATTTGAGTGACTATTGATAAATTCACGACATACGTTTTTACTTCCATAGCTTGCCCTAATTCATGAATTCAACGAACATACCTTATATCGGATATTTTGATGTTCATATATGTAGATATCATGATATCTTCGATCCCTGAAGAGAAGCTTATTTATTACTGCACATCCAATAAGAAGGCTCGAAAATGGTTACCAACGGGGACTTTTGATGCACATCAATTGCTTAAACTCTCAAGTCTTAAAGGCCTCCATTAATTTGCTTCAAATTACTTCATCTTTTCAAAAAAGAAACGGTGCTAAATAATTACTGTTACTATAAATCCCTTGGAAAGACTAAGACTCAAGAAAGCAAGCCTTGAATGCTCGTCATTGATACAAATTCTTTAAGACTTTCAAAACAAAGGTGGTCAAACGTGAATAGTTGATTTGAATACATTGGTAAGACTCAAAAAATGGTTTCGAAGGTGACTTAACGCAGCTGTTTTAAAATTACTCATTAAAGAGAAGCTGTGGGTAAAATTTTGTGTCAATTTTAAAATTTATACAGCTGCGGGATGGTTTTAGTTGAGTTTTAGTCAAAATCGTATCAAAAAATTCCAAGCCATTATGAAGTTATCGTAAATTTTGTGGGCTGATTATGACGTCATACAGCGCACCGGAAACTTGGAATTTGGTTCACCGTACTTTGAAATTAAAGTCAAATGACCTGCGTCTACCGTTTGGTAAACTTGTTTCATTTTATAAAGGTCTAGTAATTGTTGGCGTGCTGCCTTGGCCTGCCGACATGCCTTTTCGGTGCGCAGTATGACGTCATAATCAGCCCACAAAATTTACGATAACTTCGTAACGGCTTGGAATTTTTCGATGCGATTTTGACTAAAAATCAACTAAAGCTATCTCGCAGCTATATAAATTTTAAAATTGACACAAAATTTTACCCACAGTCCCCCTTTAATGGCCACCGACTGTAACTTATGCTACAAAACAAATGCGAGAATCAAGAAAAGCTTTGAAGACTTCTCCGTTACTACAAATCAGTTGTGACCATACAAAAGAACCACTGGATGTGAATAGTCACAACGAGTCACTTGGGAAGCCGTAAGAAATTGTCCTGAAAACGACTTGTTACTGCAAATTCAGGAAACCCAAAAAATAGTCACTGACTGGGACTAAAAGCTGTATTACACTACACAATTTCTTGTACAATTTGTCATTTAAACAATCAAGTTCATTGTTTTTTTGACACTATTTTGGCAGATTGTACAAGAAATTGTGTAGTGTAATACAGCTATAATGTTATTATGCAATGCAATCAATTGCGAAGATCAAAAGAACCTCGGAGGCCTCTGTAATTGCTACACGTGTTTTGAGGCGCAAGTTTGAAAAAGTTCTATAATGCTACAAATCCATTGTGAAGACTCAAAAGAGCTCTCAAGGCCTCTAATTACGGCAAACTAAATTGACGCTATTTGAGAAGGGTGCTAAATGTGAATACTTAACAGTATAATATCACAATGCTTAGATTTTCACGATAATTTTGGCCTAGCGATCGCGAGTGCTGGTTGTAGCGATAAATGCCTGACTCCGTAAGAGGAGGGCATTTATCTAGATTCTAGGGACAATCAGCCCAAGGGAAACGCCTGGCCAAAATTATCTGGGAAAATCTCGAGCAAGAGTGATATTTTGATGATTATTGCAAAAAAGAAGTCTAAAGTGACAGCTGTCAGATTTTGTTGTTCACATCCATTTTATTCCCTTGCCATTGACAGTGGGACTTAGATAAGTGAATATTATCCTTGTAGGCCTAATAATCAAGGGCGTTGTATGTAATAATTACAACAAATCCCTTCTAAGACTCAAAGGTTAGTCCTGAGGGCGATTTCAATAGGGAGATTCAAAAATTGTCATCAATTGAGAGTTGGGACTAACATTCGATGAATCAATCATTAAAACTCAAAAAAAAAACTTGAAGACTTTCAAATCTGCAAATTTATTTTCAGACTATTTGAAAAAGGCGCTGAATGTCTTTTTGTGATCTGAAATGTCTATAATTTTCAACGAAGTAAAATTGAACTATATTCAACTTCTCGTCTGATAGTTAGAGAATAGACCTTTTCTGATCCATGCCTTCTCTAAATAGTTGTTCACCAAAGAGCAACGACCTTGGAAGTAAAATATGACAGCCTCCATAAGACAGGGCTGGAGAAAAGTGAAGTTTCATCAAAAAATGCCGCAGATACCTATATCAGTTGTGCAAGAATTTGTGATAGAAACACTATTAGCGAATTCACTTGGCGGCACTGGCACGGAACTGACTCTAACTGCACATGTGCAGTTGGACGGTGCTATTTTCAAGGCGTATTCACTTGACATCGCACGGTATCCGTGCAACTTTATAAATGTATTCACTTGAGACGCACCGAACCCGAACAGTTCCGAAAAATGGAACCGTCTCTTGAGTCAGTGCAAGGGCTAGAATGGTAAGGCCTGCCAACCTTACAATGTGAAATACCCTCTTCTTTTGGCAACATTTCCTCCTGTTTTGTTTTATTGGTTATGTTAGCAAATAAATAACGCGCCGCACAATGCATGCCCAGAAAAAACTTATTTTGCAAAAGTAGGTGATGAGCACTGGGGCACTGGGGACAGCGCGGATGAAGACGGGGGCGCCGGAGAATAAGGCGGGGCTGGCTGCGCTGTGCTCAAGAGTCGAAGTTTGATTTGTTTTCCTAATTAACCAATAATATTAATTGTAGATGTAGGTTAGCACCAATCAGATAACAATGTTTATTTCACTTACCATCTGATAATGTGATAGTTTCAAATTCTGGACCCATGGTGTTCGTCGGTTGTCGCTGTTCTGATCTGCTGATATGATCTGTAAAGTTAGGTTAGGTTACGAGTTCCGTACGTCAAACGTCACGGTTGACGCTAATAGGTACTGCCAATCTAAAACTGTCAATAGTCCCTACGTCATTTAAAATTTACGCGCCATTTCTACAACGCTAGCAGTCGCTCGGCACCGAGTCGGATCAGTTGCTTGACAAGTACCGCCCTAGTTCGGTTCGGTTCGGATTTTCAGTCGGAACTGTATGAGTGCGGTGCGCACTCAAGTGAATCGTCATAATGATTCCAGTATTTTCTGTTTGTGGCCCTGAAGGGTAGGCAACCCGCTTCCTTAACCCATCGCCAAGTTCGACATACTGTCAAGGATAGGGCCAGGTCACCCTCAGCCCTACCTTTGAATTGAGGTTGCTCTTTATTGTTGCTTAAGCACAGCTGAAGTCGAGAAGATGGTAAATGGGAACTCGAGCATTCTGCTAAGATAATAAGTTTAATAATAATAATAATAATAAAATGTTATACACCTGACACTCGACGCATTAAACTCGCAGACAGATGAAATAGTATATTATATACCAAGGTTGTGAAGACTGCTATTATAGCTGCGGCGCCTATTTAAATTCCGAAGCGCAGCTGAGGGATATGAGGCGCCAAGGTTATAACAGCGTTCACAACCCTGGTTTATAGGTATACCATTTTCCTTACTACTAGCAAACATTAAATCCCGATTTGTAACGATTTGTTAAGAATATGGAATGTGACAGGACTGACAGGAGGTTAATAAAGTGACAGGAGGTTAATAATAGTGACAGGCGGTTAATAATGTGACAGTCAGCCTACTGGTTGTGGAAAATAACTTCACAACCTCCAAGCAGGTCAATAACGGCCTACTTCACAGCTAGTAGTGAGAAAAAAAGTTCCACTTACATTTATCACAATTAATCAACTTGGACCAGAGGGCACGACCTCAGTCCCTTAATGAACAACCTGCATTTTTGACCAGCAGTACCGATGACCACAACCGAATCAAAATCAATAATCGAATGCCCGTGTTCAAAGCTTCGAACCGCTTTGATCGAACCGCCCAAATCAGTCAGTGACGCAACTATGCCTTGCTGTTGCTGATCCTGCAAAACTTGTCTTCATTCTATTCCATAGCGGAAATGACCTAGCGCCTGGTGATTTGGACGATTCGGCGATACTTTGGCTACACGTGCATGCCTTTTATTTCATTTCATTTCATTCATTTATAGTGCCATCGAGCAGGGATCACGCCATCGAGGGATGAACTTTTACCTAGGGCCCTTATGTAACTACCATGACAATATGCCTCAAACTACCAAATGTCAAGTTGGAGACCGATCCCGACCGATAGAAGATAAAACCTACTCAATTATTATTGTTCGAGTCACATTGCATCTAATTTAAGTAACATTATTGCATCTCAAATAAATCCCGCCACTCCCGCCAGTACACGGAAGTGAGTCTGTAGGAAAGCGGCAAGTGCAGCGCCATCTCACACAAAGACGTTGAACTTTTACCGCGGGCGCTTCTCACAATATCTCTGCGATGGCTCGCTGCACCGACATTCAGCTGGATTACCGTCGGGGACCCACTTTTTCTACGGTTTAAGAAAAAGTGAACCTGCATTAGTGGAAAAGTTAGTTTTATGTCAAAGCCAAATGTTGTACCTATTCTAGTATGACGTTAAAATTTGCACAGACTTACCTGAATTTTGAAAAATCAGTAGCCAAAAAATATATTTAATTTTTTATTAATTTTTTTTAAACGAAAAGTAGCTATTGGAATACTCGACGCGTTTTCTAATTCAATGCAAATTTTTTCACGTTTCTAACTTCACAGGTACTCGTGAAACCGAAGAAAATAGTGGCGAAAATCCTTATGGGCGCATTAGCATTGTGAATCGTCAACCTTAAGGTTTTGGAATCTATCCCTGTTAGGTAGGCAACCGTTGCTCTCCTGGGGTTGCAACTTGCAACCTTGTTTCCACTTCTTAAGAGTAAGCTGGGGGTATGTAGGTACTACAGCTGTGCCAAGTTTGAATGCTCTAGAATAAAATGCAAGGTGGGTTTGACTAACCGCCGTACTATAATAGTAAACTGGAAAATATAGGAGTTATTTCGTTTCAATTTTTCCCCTTTGCAAAAGCCGCTAATGTAAAATCTGCGGCACGTCATAATAACGTCTTCGACACGGGGGGCGACGACGACAATCGCACAGTGATAGTGGAAAAACATCTCGAGCACGTGTTCGCAAGGGGGACGCGACCCGAGAGCCGCTGCTGATATCGGCGGAAATTATTTTGGTCGAGTCGACAGAGGGCTTATGTGAGAAACGACACAGGAAAAAAAAGTATTTCACCTGAGGTAATATTTCAAGGCAGAAGGGTGGAATTTTGCGAATCGGGGCACGTTAAGCAAATAAGAGGATGCGTGCGGTGGCAGTAGGGTAACACGAAAACCGTGTCACGCACCTTAAAACTCCGCCGCCGCCGCCTTCTTGCGTCTTTCTTTCGACGTGTGTCTTCTTTGCCCAGAGGCGGGTCTGTTTAACGGGCTTGAATAAAAAAAGCTTACGAGTTTAGTTTTGAGTTGAAACAGTCACCATAACGTGGAGAAGTCTGCTGTTGATCAATGATGAAGCTTTATCGAGCATCATGTCGAGTGTATATCTGTATATGTATATGAGGGAATTATTATGAGATTAATTTAAGTGGTTGCGGTGTGTCGAACCACTGAGAGCACTCAAGCCAAACGAGCAGAAGGCTGAGGGATGTAATCCATATTCAACAGGAACCATGCCTCAAAGATATCGGTTTGCATTGCCACAATTTTCCTAGGTATTATTCTTATTCTACCCTGGCCGATTGGGCGACAGGGTGATTTTGGAAAGTCAAACCCGGTTCGCAACGACTCGCGTATGGATAAGTGTCAGTCCTCACCTAACCGAGGTCCTGATCCAACCCAATGTAACTATAATTTTTGCGCGGGCTCAAGCTCCAGCGTTTTGGTCACTTTGCTGCCTCACCTCTCCGTTGTGCCTATAGGGCGCAGTGAAGTTTATTCATCGGACGAAACGACTGATGGTAGTAGAGTGGCCACGGGACTGTGACAAATGGTGTTTTCCATGAAATTAAAACAGAAGTTTTCGACTGCTGCATCACAGAAAAACTATGCCTGGATTTCCTATTCACGTCTTGTGCCCTGGCAGACGTCATCAGCAGCCCTGCATTCTTCACCTTCTGCAGTGCTTTTCTAACTGGCATATTTTCTATTGCAACTCAACGTTAGCTTTCATTCGCAGCATGACTCATTTTGCGACTGACGCGAAACGTAATCGACTGAGCGTAACAATAAAGACTAAGTACAGGGTGATCACGCAAGAATTACCACCCTCTCCTTTAAAATAAGCTAGAGGGGAAAAACTTTTCTTGGACAATTTTTTTTCCGTAGATGACGGCTGTATTGATAACGATTGCATTTTTCATCCGCAATTACTTTGGATCAGGAATTATTATCATTGATACTCACTTTCAGAGCCGAACTGCTACTGAAGATGAGACAGTGCGAGTAGTTATCATGCGAATTCCCCAATCTTTACCAATTAGGAATTTTAGTAAGATTAAAATTCGCTTCCGAAATCTTTGAATTTCACTTTGCATGAGCATTTAACCAGTGTACCATATTGTTGACTGAATTCTCACTTGTGAAACTCATCAGACATTGCTTTCTTATCAACCCCTCTACTATACTTGATTACAGGTTCAGGGCTGAATTTCAAGACAACAACATAATTTACGCCACTCATAAGCCAATCATCGCGTAGGATTTTGTTATGTTGCCATAGGCCATGGTGACCGGACTTACGCTACAGTTGCGCGGGCGTATTTCCAACTTGGAATCGAGCCCTTTGAATTCTCACTTGTGAAACTCATCTGACATTGCTTTCTTATCAACCCCTCACCCCTCTACTATACTTGATTACAGGTTCAGGGCTGAATTTCAAGACAACAACATAATTTACGCCACTCATAAGTCAATCATCGCGTAGGATTTTGTTATGTTGCCATAGGCCATGGTGACCGGACTTACGCTACAGTTGCGCGGGCGTATTTCCAACTTGGAATCGAGCCCTTTGAATTCTCACTTGTGAAACTCATCAGACATTGCTTTCTTATCAACCCCTCTACTATACTTGATTACAGGTTCAGGGCTGAATTTCAAGACAACAACATAATTTACGCCACTCATAAGTCAATCATCGCGTAGGATTTTGTTAGGTTGCCATAGGCCATGGTGACCGGACTTACGCTACAGTTGCGCGGGCGTATTTCCAACTTGGAATCGAGCCCTTACAGGCCAGCAAGGCGTATGTAGCGTATTTATAACCACTTGCAGGAATTATGGATGTACTTATATTGTGGATTATTACAGGATGTACTAAAAAAAACATGGGTGCGTGACCATGGTCACCATCGGAAGAAGTAAAACTTCTATATAGGTGTGAAATCAGTTAGCAAACAACGTTAGAACAGGTATTCTTTTCGTTTTTCTGTTATTGTTTCAAAATAGATTCATAAAATTTTACATTATGCAAATGTGTAGATACTCATGTAAGTGCATAGGGTGTACCACTTTTTTTGACAATATTTCAGGAGATAATAGAGCATCGGAAAATAAGTATGTACTTTCGCAAAAGATGATTTTTTTTTAATAATAATAGGTAAAGAAAATTGAAATTGAAAAAATGTGACAGAAGTCAACATAACCAGCTCGTAGATATGCATCAACTCACTTTGTGTACCAAATTTGGTCAAAATCCAGTGGTTAAATAATTATGGAGTTATAACAAAACAAGCGAATAATATGTCTCATGGGCATGAGGTTCAATAGTGCACCTTCTTTTTGAAGGATTAGTCAACGCAAGATGTTTATTAGGGTTCTACCATTACTTGGGCAAAAATTTCGATATGGCGGCCAACATAGTGGCAGAATCATGAAATTTGACTTGAAAATCAGAATGATTGTACTAGACAAGAGAAAGTTCCAAGTTTTATGAAAATCGTTCCACTAATAAGAGATTCCAATATGGCGGCCAAGATGGCGGCGGAATGTTAAAATTCAACTGGAAAATAAGACTGATCATACAAAACAACGGTAAGTTCCAAGCTCCATGAAAATCGTTCCACTAATAAGAATATGGCGGCCAAGATGGCGACAGAGCATCATTTGTCCAAAATCGGATGTATTTTGATGAAATTCACATCGCCTGTGAATTTCACTCAAATCGGACCACTTTCCATAGAAATTCAAAATGGCGGGTCAAAAATGGCGGACAAGTGACAAAAATCATTGATCAACTTGGTGGACACGTACGCATTCGATTGGTGTTTCCACCACATCGATAACTCTTTTCGTTGAGGCATAATTCTCCTAGTTTTATCACTTTGGAACATGTTCAATATGGAGAATACAAGATGGCGGCGGGGCATCAATTGTCAAAAATGGGATGGATCTTGATGAATTTCACATCGCCTGCAAATTTCGCTCAAATCAATCACTTTCAGAGAAATTCAAAATGGCGGATCAAAGATGGCAGCCAAGTGACAAAAATCATTGGTCAAATTTACCTATATAGTGGACACGTACGCATTCGATTGGCGTTTGCACCCCATCGATATCTTTTTTCGTTGCGGTATGATTCTCCCAGTTCTATATCTTTCAAACATGTTCAATATGGAGAATACAAGATGGCGGCGGGGCATCAATTGTCAAAAATTTGATGGATCTTGATGTGATTCACATTGCCTGCAAATTTAATTCTAATCGGATCACTTTTAGAGTAATTCAAAATGGCGGATCAGATGGCGGCAAAGTAACAAAAAACCAAAAGTCAACTTGACGTCCTGGACATATTTACTATTGATCAGCGTTTACATCACATCGATATCTCTTTTTTCTGAGGGAGTTGATATTCCGGGTACAGACAGACAGACGGACGGACGGGCAAAGTGAAGCTAAAAAGCATTTTCAAAACTCAACTTTGGAAGCCTCTATCTCCGTTATAAAGCGTTTCCGATTTTATTTTTTCAAGATATTTAGTTCACTTATTTTTTGATGCTCTACGACCTCCTGAAATATTGGCAAAAAAAAGTGTAACAACCTGTATTATACTTACAGGTATCCCAGAATAAGTGACCAAATGTCTATAAAATAAAATAGCCCCTACTTATTTGGCAGAGCAACTCGCTAGTCGCTCCGCTTGCTAACTTGGTTGGTTTGTCAAGTCTGGATGAAATCCATCGTTTGTATCTTTTTGCTTAGAAGTCCTTTTCAAGGCTTTTTTAGAGCTTTCACATTGATTCAGTACAATTATTATTCACCTACAATCGGTTCTCGATTCATCTCATACGATTTTTTTTATCGAATCAAACTATTTATTGCGATTAGCTCGACTACAGCTCGACTAACAGTAATCGATTCACTGACAACATTTGGACATCCCTAGTTTAGGTACACAAAAAAGTTGAGAATGATAAATAGGTTTCTATTTTGAGACTAACATGCCGGCGACGCCGGCAGAAAATACCTGTAATAATGGAAGTTTGTATATTCGATGGTAGAGGTCGCCCCATTACAACACAGCTGCGGCGACCGATTAAAGAAATGAATTGATCATTTTCTGATTGCAAATGAAACACTTCCGTAAGTTAGAGTTCATCGATCAGATCAATGAAATCTGAAGTACTTAAAACACGATGCAAGCGGTAAAAGAATACTAACATAACAGTTAAAAGCGAGCCTCACAACACATTCCCTCCTTCCATTCTCTGGGACGCCACTGGTCACCCACTAAAACGTTACATCAGAGAGTTACACATCATCCTCGCATCAACTGAATTCACCCCCATCCACAGAGTCCCTCGTCTGTGGTTGTTGTGATCTAAGCGAGCGATAAGAAGTTTTAGTTCAAAAAGTGACAAAGTCACTATTGTTACGAGTCGTGAGGCTCTCGTGCGATTCCACTATATTCGAGAAAAAACACGGAGGCGTATACTGGTATATTCGTATATTCTGGTGCCGTTCCAGAAGGCTCAAGAAAGCTGGAGATCAAGACGCGCGAGTAAGCCACATATGCACAATTGGTGGAGGTGCGACCGTCCTTCTACAGTTTGCCCGAATATACGCGAACCTGATGCTGTTGGACGTTACAAGAACCGCGGCGAAGAACTGACGGCCAATGATGGCTGACTGTTTCGTGAGGTCAGCTATATCACTGGTGTCGTTACTGTCGTTCAAGTCCTGATTTCCATGTGAAATATTAGGTCCCAAAATCGTGCCACGAGTCGCCACTGCTTACTGACAAATAAGGTAGAAGCATAAGCACACAGAAAGCGTAGGTAAGTGTGGGTATAGGTGAAAGCGGGTGCGCTGCGTCGCGTCGTAGGGATAATGTCTTTTCCTGCACTTTTCCATCACACGGCAGGGCGACCCGCGTCGTGAAATGTTGATGAGGCGAGGAATATCCGAGACGGCCGGCCATAGGCTAAATTAAACCATTAAATAAATAATCGCGCTGGAATACGAGCCTCTTTCCTTGGGCTCTCTCCAACTCCAGGAAAAAGACGGCGGCGGCGGAAAGGTTTACCACCTCGGAGGCTTTTTTACATGAATGCGAGAAACGTCTTCCATCGAGGTGCACTTTTTACTGCTCCACACTCGTGGAATTATTAAGATTGAGGAAGAGGGAATCAAGTAAATTGAAGTGTGCGTGGCAGGGCGGAAATGCGGTCATCTTGTAGACCTGAAGCCTCTGCAGTGAGTCAATAAATTCAAGGTATGGAACACACTGAAGAGATAACGAATGGAAACTGCTTTAAAAAAGGTCTGCATCGCCTGTTGTTTATTCATTTCCTCTTCACAATTTCCGATTTGGATGTATATGTACGTTTGGGTATTGTAAGTACGTGATCGGTTTTGTGCAATGTATCAATGAATTGCGTCGTGATGGATTGTTCCAGTCGTATTACTTGACGTATCGTCGCTCACTGAGTTTATAAAGAAAGTGGCACTTTTTTGCAAAGCTTGATTGTTTTCGTTCTTGATGAACAGTGAAAGCTACATGTAACCGGATTATACGCCAACAGTCAATTTTAGTTCGCTACAGCTAATTATTATTTTAGGAACTAATGGCAAACATTCGATGTCGGTCGCGGGTTTAAATCAAGCACCAACCACCGCCGCACCACTACTATATCTATCTACTCGACGGAACGTTCCAATTTCCTAATCATAACACTGATAACGTCAAGTCGGATATGTGCGTCACAGCAGCCGACGACTTTGACTCTAATTTAATTACACACAGACAGACACACAGAGCAGCGCAGCAGGATATCGCTTCAACAGTAATGGCTGTTGAATTTGAGACGACTTTAACTCTTCGTGCTCCCAAACCTACAAAGTCTAGTAAGTAGCGAACAAGATGACACACGCGGTCGCACGTGGTTCTGTCTTCGGTCTCATTTAGAGGCCGTTTCTCCCACTAACTAAGCACTAAAGTCAACACAGACTTCCAAACACTAATACCGCCGCCACCACTGGTGTGGTAGTGGCTGCTGCATGCTGCTGCTGCTGCCGCCGCCCCCGCAACCCTTTGCTACGAGCAGTAGTGTACTACTCCAAAACTCCCGTTTCCGGTCTCCCTGTTATTATTCCTAGTCGAATTTATTCGAGTATAATTACAGAACTGGCGGCGGCGAAGGGGGAGTCGGCGAACATGTGGAAACTGGAATTTAAGGGGTTCATGTAGCATGTAGTTGTAGTGTTTACATTTTCTTCGTGTCGTTTTGAACTATAGAAGCACGGATAGTGGAAAAAATATCTAAAAAGAGAAGGTCTAAAACTTGAACTCTCTGAATAGACCATGTTTCATTTGTTGCCGAGGCTTTTTAGCATTTATTATTAAAAACTTTACGGTATCGTACCCACTCAACCTTACTAATAGACCGTGAGCTAGCGGCCTTCGAGATCATGTCATTTCTGACCGCGCCATACTTCTTGTGATGATAGCCACCCACATGGTAGCTGCTGAAAAGCCAGTCTGCCTTCCCAAAGCGAGTCGTCTTGGGGGCTGCCAGTTGTCAAAGGCCCCACAAAAAAAAACAATTTTGCACAATTGATCCGATCAACTTGAAATTTGGTATACAGACAAGGCCTTGCTGTCAAATGAGCTGATTAGTTTTTGGCTGACATCTGTCAAGTGAGAGTGTCATAATCAAAAAATGACAGAAGTTTTATTTCAGAAAACTTGATTTGCAACGTTATTTGAAAGCTGTAATAAAAACTGTATTCAGGACAGTTGAAAGTACCCCTCCAACTCTCATTCGTCAGAAATTGAAAAATATCAAAGTTCAAAACTTTGACATTTTATTCTCCAAAATCTATCCGATAGACTGGGGACAAATTCAGCATAAAGCAACAAACCAAAATAATCTAATTAAATCTGCAGTTGGAGTTTTCCACCATTTCCCAACAAGGCTTTACGGATTTTTAAATTTCCTCTTGGCCGTTGTCACCCGAGAGGGCCGCTCAACCGGATTCTGACCAGGACGACACACGTTTAGTGTAGAACTCATCTCAGATGGTCTTTTCTGCTCGGGGATTGATTTTTTTCGACAAATTTCAACTGATATCAAAAGTAGATTGGATTTCTACATGAGACCATCATACTTATTATTACAAATGCGACATGAGTGATTACAAGGTGAGAAAAATGTGCCATCAGTCCTAGCCGTAGCCACCCAGCTTGTCACTTTATTTTTGTTCCAAAAAGTCATTCTACTGAATTTAAAACGTGAACGGCATATAGCTGTAATATCGCTTTGATTTTATCTTTTAGGGTCTCAACAATTCTCTCTAGCTTTCATAAAAAGAACACTCTACATCAAAATAATAATAATAATAATAATAATAATAATAATAATAATAATAATAATAATAATAATAATAATAATAATAATAATAATAATAATAATAATATAACAACAGGAACTTTCCCGCGGGTATAGCCACATTTTTCAGTTTCAAGCTGGCTTACACCGAACTTCAAACCAAGTCGAATTTATAGATAATATTCAAGAAATGATAATTATTAGCCCAGGCGCCAGGGAAAACAATAAGGAAATAATTGTTTCCTGGCTGGAAACTAGCTTGAAACGATCTGTGTAGCTTAGGTTTTGACATACTAGTTTCCCCCCTTTCGGAAATGTCGGCGTCATGTCGCCATCATCAACAAGAAGTGCACCAGCGTGGTTTTTGCCGAATATCTTGATTTTGGGTCATCTGACAGCAAAAGATGTAAGGAGCATTTTGAAGCCCATGAAATTCCCTACAGTTTGGTTTTTCAATCAATTTTCTGCAACCTACGGTCTTTGAGATAGAGCTTCTGGAAGCGAGAGTCATTGTCGTAGAAGCTCCATGGCCACTTGACTCGAAAAACTAAAATGTCGATGTGACAAGAAAAAATTCAAAATGAGATTACTCGAGAATTCTTCATGCTATAGTTGCGGTGATGGTCCTAAACTCTTCCTCTTGAACTGTAGATCACGAATATTGAAAAGTCAAAAACGTCACATTGTACATATACAGGGTGTACTACGGGAATCAAATCAGAACAGAGAAATTTGACTTTTTTTTTTCGATTTAGCCTATGCGAAACTCTAAGCACTTATCACGAGTCCAATATCAATATGCATTGCTCTGTAAGCTTCACTTGATACACTTAAGAAGTGGTCAGCTCACAGCCTTCCAGTAGAATGTTTTGAAGGCCCTCTGAAATCATCAAAATTTACAGTAGCAAGAAATGAATGTAACAGTATATATTATATACCAAAAAACCAAAGTGAATTTTTAATTCCTTGGGTGAAGTTTGTTGCTCGAGGGCCCTTTGGGTCCAAATCCCCAATTTAAAAATTCACTTTGGTCCCTTGGTGTATAATATACTGTTCAATACATTCCTTGGTACTGTAAATTTTCAATATTTTGATGATTTCAGAGGGCCTTCAAAACATTTTACAGTAAAGCTGTGAGCTGACCACTTCTTCAGTGTATCAAGTAAAGCTCATAGAGCAAATCCATATTGATATTAGACTCGTGATAGGTGCTTAGAGTGTCGCATATAGGCTAAATCGAAGAAATATGTAAAATTTCTCTGATCTGATTTGATTCCCTCAGTACACCCTGTATATGTACAATGTGACGTTTTTGACTTTTCTATATTCGTACTCAACGGTTCAAGAGAAAGAGTTTAAGACCATCGCCGCAACTATAGCATGAAGGATTCTCGAGAAATCTCATTTTGAAATTTTTTTGTCACATCGACATTTTTGTTTTTCGAGTCAAGTGGCCATGGAGCTTTTACGACAATGCCTCTCGCTTCCAGAAGCTCTATCCCAAAAACCATAAGTCGCAGAAAGGTCATTTAAAAACTATTCCGTAGGGAATTTCATTGGTTGCAAAATGACTTCTTAATCTTTTGCTGTCAGATGGCCCAAAATCAAGATATTCGGCAAAAACCACGCTCGTGCACTTCTTGTTGATGATGGCGACATGACGCCGACATTTCCGAAAGGGGGGAAATTAGTATGTCAAAACCTAAGCAACACAGATCGTTTTGAGCTAGTTTCCAGCCAGGAAACAATTATTTCCTTATTGAGCTGATTTTTGCTCCCTGGCGCCTGGGCTATATATCGAATGCCTGATGTGAATGCGTGATCGAATAATTGCTGTTATCGATCCTATTCGAAATTTCGAACATTGATGTACATATTCAAGAAAATATCGTAAATTAAATATCCGCAATTTTTAAGAGAAAATTATTATTTCTTTTAATCGAAAAATGCCCACAATCTTTTTAAATCACAGCTTTAACATTGTATTTCAATTTAAATAATGTTCGAAGAGTAGCACAGCATCCAAGACACGTATTGCCGAATTCTCATCTTCAACCCTTTCGCCCCCAGCCTATCTTACTTTGAAATTTCACGTAGCATATCACATATTTTGTGATACACCAAATCAAAGGTATTGAAATTCTCATTCTGACAAGCACCTTTTGAATTTCTCAAGCCACTCCCCGAATTCTCAAAATTCTCTCATTCTTAATGAAAGAAAAGTTTTCCCCTACTAAGTAATAGATTTTCCAGAAAAAAACAGGTCGATTTTTATTTCAAGGGGGGCGTCTAAAGCACGTATTGCCACATTTTTATTTTCAATCCCTTCACCCTCACCGTACCCTACTTTGAAGGGACTAGGGGATGGGCTCGAAAGTTTTTGAAATATGTTTAGCAAAAAGAGAATTTTATCACGTTCAATTTGATTATCACAAGATAGGTAATGCTATTTGAAATTTCAAAGTAGGGTGGGTGGGGGCGAATATACTGAAGATAAGAATTCGACAATACTGCCGGATTGCACAAAGGTGGTATCCAATTTTAGTTCGGTACTAAACACGGGATCAAATTTTTGAAGTGGAATCAAATGCAAACCTACTTACTTCGAGGGGAGATTATAATGGGAATATAAAATATGGCTCCAAGCAATTATTTGGATACCAAAACACAAGTGAGACAGCCTTTATATTGGCTTGTAGAACACATCTGACCAGAACTGTCGGATCTTTTCTTTGTAATAAAAAATAAGCGACAAGTGCGTGTTACCCCAACTTTTTTTTCTGTAAGTAATTAAGTATACAAATAGTGGCTTGGAGCCATATTTATTTGGTATTAGCATCATAATCTCCCCTTGAAGTAAATGAGTTTGCATTTTATTTCACTTCAAGAATTTGATCCCGTGTTTAGTACCGAACTAACATTTGATACCACCTTTGTGCAATCGGGCATACGTGTCGTAGATGTTCTCTCAAAATAGAAATCGACTTGTTCCGGCGTTTTTCTTGTGAAAAATTTTGCGGGGAGATATCTGTGAATATATGATCTCATTTAAATATCAAATTACATATCTGGACTCAGAAGAAAAAGCTGCATCATTTCCAGTATTTAGATACAAGGTGTTGAAAAACACTAAGTTTTTTCGAAACGCCCTGTATACTGTATAAAAATGTTGGTGTCCAAATTTGAATTCTACGGGAAAAATGGTTGGGAAAAATTCCTTTCCCCCACCAATTTATTCCAACGATAAAAATTCCAACAGGGGGGGGGATTTCGATGGATCACCCAGCACAATGTACACGCCAAAGGTAACTAAATATATCTAGGCTCGTCCCTATTTCAAGCCCTACCTCAGCATTGCAAGTTAGGTTAGGTGTTAGGTTAACTTATCTAAACTGATGCCCGATTGCACAAAGGTGGTGTCAAATTTTAGTTCGATACTGAACACGGGATCAAATTTTCGAAGTGGAACAAAATGCAGACCTAGTTACTTCAAGGGGAGATTATGATGGGAATACAAAAAAAAGCTTCAAGTGATTATTTAGATACCAAAACACAGGTGAGACAGCCTTTATTTTGGCTTGTAGAACAAATCTTGCCGGAACTGTCAGATCTTCTCTTTGTAATAAAAATAAGCGACAAGGGCGTGTTACCCCTTTTTTTCTGTATACAATCGTAAGGGGCCATATTTTGTATTCCCATCATGTTCTTTCTCCGTAGTTATCGGATTTGCATTTGGTTTCACTATTAAGTATTTGATCCGCTGTTTGGTTCCGAACTAAAATTTGATACCACGTTTGTGCAATTGGACATGAGAGATACGTTTTCCCTATAATTGTTCCCAAGTCGTCAAACATCAATACTCCGATCAGCACATGGTGCTGGATCATTATCGTGTATTGAGTCGACAAGCTTTCTTCCAATGGCGTGTCGATTCAATGGCGTCTCTTCAATTTCACCTGAGCTGTTAGGTTTGGGCAATGGTTACCATACATTTCCGCTTCACGCGCATTCAAACGACTGTTGGATTTTCAACTCAACAATGATTTAAACCGGTTTTCTTCGTTATTCCCTCCCAACTGCATTGGTTCAACTTTGTTCTGTGCCCGTGTTGTTTTTTACGTATGGGAATATCCTATGACCGCGAGATGATCTGAAGAATGGTCAAGTTGTTGAGATGTTGAGAGAATTTCAAAAAATCATTCCGTCAACTTTACTCATCAGTAAATTTACAAAGTAAAATGATGCAGTCTTATTCAAAATCTTGAAATAATATAACTACCTGAGTCAAAAGTGATATATGTTGATCAATAGCCCATTACTTCTTGAATAAACTCAGAGTGAGCAGCTAAACTCGTAAACACACTAGTTTTTTGTTCTTCATCGCACTTTCCACTGACGAACAGTCCGTGCAATACTCCCTCGAAAGCTACCGGTGCTCCATAGTCTTCATAACAAGGCCCTTTGTCACCAATCGCCAGCGGATTTGTGCAGATCTGTCTGTCGGTCAACACAAAGCTTCCAAGCAAATTTTGAGTGCACACCTCCGGATCCTGGACTAACATCTGCAAAGCCTGCAAGTGCGGCTGTCGACCTTCAAATGTGGTCACAGAAACGACGCTATTCGCAGCAGGATACTGGCCTTTTTGGGGCAAATCAATCTTCTGTATCCCCGTGCCGAATTGCAGGGCCTCATCCAGTTCCATCACGGCCAAATTGTAATCGTAATCGAATTGCAACGCAATGAAAGGGTGTATCGTGACATTCTTGACGGCAACAAAAGCGCCCATGTTCGCATCTTGAGTGGAAACATTGACGTGGACTACGTAATCAGACTTATATGGGTACATTACGCATGTTGCCAAAGTGAGAACGTGCTTTTCACCGATAATGGCACCGTGGCATTCGTAAGACTGCGATTTCGAGTTTTTGCTGTAGACTTGAGCGTGGTAATAGGTCAGTCAATTTAGAAGTAAAAATAGCGAATAGGAGAAATAAAATATAACAGGCTGCTGTTTGGCGGAATATACGCGTTAGGGGTATACTTAACTATGCTCAAAAGTTGCCATCTGGCAAGTGGTTGCGTCCTCTTCAAAAAGACTGAAAAGAGGTTTGAAGACGAAACCATGGGCCTGATATAGATGTGCCCGGGGTTTGTTTACAACGGCGTTGCTGGGCGCGCGGTCCGACGCGTTGATTTCGCAAGCTGAACGATCCGTCTATCGAAGGTTCGAATCCCGCAGCGAGCGATAACAATTTTTTTTCGCTAAAAAATGCTTTTCAAGGGCTAGAACTACTTTTCGTCCTAGTTTTCATCATAGCCTGTGGATGTCTCAAGTTTTAGGTGAATATCATCAAGTTGGAAAATACGACGGTATTTATTACCTTGTCCTACACACGCCGACGGCGATGTATAAGAGGGAGCTTGCCACTGGGCATTCTCCCACATGATTTTTACAAACATACAAATTACCTATTATCTGACAGATAGATTGAAATTATTTTGGAATTTCAAATTAAAAAAAAAAATATATTACCTATTGCTAAGCCAAATTCCTTTTCCAAATTTCAAATTCAGAGTAGGTACCTACGATAAAAGCAGATGAAGGATGAAGGCAGTAATAGGCATAGCTAGTACTTTGGTATTAGTACTACTTGAGTAAAATCAGGTATGTGGTACCTGTCTGTCAGGTAGGTAGGTACCTGCCTGCCTGCTTGCCTGTACTAATTTCAGTGTAAACTTACCTTTGTCTAATTTTTTTTTCTTTTTTTTTTTTGTCGTGTAGCTAGGTTTGTGCATTATGTATTATGTCCACTCGCTTTTGAAGACATCTTGGCGCGACAGTCGCATGCGTGAGCTCATTTCCACACCACCTGTCTGTGAGGTAGAACTCATGGTGCGTTTTTTTTAAGTGGTTTCCCCAATAGGCCTAAATCCACTGGAGCTTTTCCGGGTCCTCAAGAGTCGTCGCCATCGTCAACAATGTCCGCATTCGTGCAACTTCGACCATGGCAATTCCTGCACATGGTCGTGCAACGCAACCCCGCCTTTGCGCATCCACATCTTCTCCCACAGCCTTGCTTACAACTGCAAGTCATTAACGACAAAATCGAAGCCGGAGCTGGTGCTTCTGAAGTGTAAACAGGAGATAGAGCTGCGTCGTTGATGTTCTTCCAGCCCCATAGCTCGGGTCGGAAAAGGTGTCCCCGCCATGTTTGCACTTGCAGATAAGTGCGGCGGGAGTGCTGATGTGCTGCAGCAGGTGTTGGAGGTAGTTTTGATGAAACTACAGCGCTCTTTGCTTTCCCAACCGACTTGTTAAAGCAAGTGAATCTCAGCTCACTCAAATCCACTTCCGGTAGTCGAGCTTCGTAGAGAGCTGAAATGAACAGTTCTCCGGCACTTTCAACGGCTTCGTATGTGGATGTAGGGTTGTTAAAAACGTCTACAACGATGTCGAGGTCTCGTCTTTTATTGAAGAGTTGCACGGACTGCCGCTTGCCTTTTCCGAAGAATGCTGACGTCGTGTCGCAGCCACTCACAGCGTGGATGAAAAGAATCGAGTCTTTGCAGTTGCGAAGGATACTTGCCGATTGCAAGTCTTGTGAGCTGTATAACCTTTTCTTGATATCACCTTGAGCCTCTTTCAGCAGCAAGATGTTCGTGTTCTCCGGTGTGAGTGATATCAATAAAACCAGGAGATCGACGTCTTGTCCGACTACTACAGTTTCTTCGCTTTTCGATTTTTCAATGGCCGTACGAATAATCTGTGCATCGGCGTCATCTTCTGCGATGAATGTGCGTGTGCCCTCCACGTTCAGGCGTTCAGCCAACTGCGAAATCAGTCGCTCTTTATTTTTCAGATTACCCAGAAATTTACGCTGAGGCTCCACGAGAACTGTGCTGCCATCGAAAATGATCTCAGGCGATGCGCGCTTCAGTAATCGTCTCATGCGCTCGACACTTTTTGTGTTTACAGCGTTTTCTGCATATCCGTCGAATACGACCGTAACTGCATGACCATAATGTTTGCGGATGAATGAAATATACGCAGCATACACATCAGAGAAGGTCCCCTCTTGTGGCCATACTACTCGATGCAGAAGGCAACCGCCATCAAGAACGTAACGGAAATTCGTCATGTCGACTTCTCGCTCCGGAACTGCATTGAAAAGGTCGTACAAGGATGATTTTTTTGTTTTTCTCATGAGACCGCTATTTTCGAATAAAGAAAGGGGTACGGCCGCAAGTTCAAACTTAAAACAGAGACGTAGATCTTCTGGAGAGTGTGTGGTACACAAGATCCGTTGAAAGAGCTGAGTGGAGTCGATATGAATCACATCGTTATTGGCGACTTTCACCTTGCCGGTTGGCGAACTCATGCTCTTCACCAAGTCGGCACGCTTCAACTTGAGAGTTCCGAATGTGCTTGCGGTTGTGACATGTTTACGCAGAATCTTTTCACCAACAGATTTTGCCTCATAGCAGTTGACATCCTTCTCAGCAACGAAGCCTGTTGATAAGGAAACAAGATTGTCCGTGTCGACGAATGGAGAGTGTTGTCGAAGCCAGTCTTCAAATTTTCGGCAATCTTCTTCGTCTCTTTTCCATCTCCTAATGTCTTTTTTGGGATCGATCGGCTTTCTCATGGCAGACAGCGGACTTGCAGAATTATGGTCAACTGTCTATGCTTCTGCATCAGTTCCTCACATGCTGTCAGGACATGCCTACGCAAGAGCAATTCGAGCTCATTTTTTGACGTTTAGGGCCATTTCAACGATAATACTTGAGGAATTAGACGTTCAAGATGGAGACAGAGGGTACATGCGAGTGTTATTGAATGGGATTGCAGAAAAAACCCTCAGTTATGACAGTTTGGAGAACGATCGCTTAGTCGCTAAAATTAAATTGCAATTTTCCAATGCAAGAGTCCTGCTTGGAGAGAAAGGAAAAACAGCCAGATTATGGTTGCAATACATGGAGCTTGTGACCATAACAATGCATTTCATCGAAGCGGAACGCATGGGAAACTGGGAGCTCCATTTGCGTTGTGTTACAGCAATGCTACCGTTCTTTCATGCAACTGGTCATTTTGCCTACGCGAAGTCATGCCAGCTCTATCTCCAGGACATGGATTCTCTCCAGCAAAAAATGAACAAAGAAGAATTCCACCGGTTCACAACGAAGGGCTTTTTTACAATTCGTCGTTCCGATAAGTATTGGGCCGGTGTTTGGTCGGACATGACAATAGAGCAAACACTCATGAGGGGTATGAAAACTCTCGGTGGCCTGACCCATGGCAGAGGTTTCTCAGAAAGCGTCCTGAACAAATGGATCACTGCACTGCCAGTTGCACATCATATATGCGAAGCGATGGAACAGTACTGTGAAATCGCATCAAGTACCTCTGAACAGCATATAGAAATGAGAGACTCGAGGATAAAAAGAGACGAAGAAGATTGCCGAAAATTTGAAGACTGGCTTCGACAACACTCTCCATTCGTCGACACGGACAATCTTGTTTCCTTATCAACAGGCTTCGTTGCTGAGAAGGATGTCAACTGCTATGAGGCAAAATCTGTTGGTGAAAAGATTCTGCGTAAACATGTCACAACCGCAAGCACATTCGGAACTCTCAAGTTGAAGCGTGCCGACTTGGTGAAGAGCATGAGTTCGCCAACCGGCAAGGTGAAAGTCGCCAATAACGATGTGATTCATATCGACTCCACTCAGCTCTTTCAACGGATCTTGTGTACCACACACTCTCCAGAAGATCTACGTCTCTGTTTTAAGTTTGAACTTGCGGCCGTACCCCTTTCTTTATTCGAAAATAGCGGTCTCATGAGAAAAACAAAAAAATCATCCTTGTACGACCTTTTCAATGCAGTTCCGGAGCGAGAAGTCGACATGACGAATTTCCGTTACGTTCTTGATGGCGGTTGCCTTCTGCATCGAGTAGTATGGCCACAAGAGGGGACCTTCTCTGATGTGTATGCTGCGTATATTTCATTCATCCGCAAACATTATGGTCATGCAGTTACGGTCGTATTCGACGGATATGCAGAAAACGCTGTAAACACAAAAAGTGTCGAGCGCATGAGACGATTACTGAAGCGCGCATCGCCTGAGATCATTTTCGATGGCAGCACAGTTCTCGTGGAGCCTCAGCGTAAATTTCTGGGTAATCTGAAAAATAAAGAGCGACTGATTTCGCAGTTGGCTGAACGCCTGAACGTGGAGGGCACACGCACATTCATCGCAGAAGATGACGCCGATGCACAGATTATTCGTACGGCCATTGAAAAATCGAAAAGCGAAGAAACTGTAGTAGTCGGACAAGACGTCGATCTCCTGGTTTTATTGATATCACTCACACCGGAGAACACGAACATCTTGCTGCTGAAAGAGGCTCAAGGTGATATCAAGAAAAGGTTATACAGCTCACAAGACTTGCAATCGGCAAGTATCCTTCGCAACTGCAAAGACTCGATTCTTTTCATCCACGCTGTGAGTGGCTGCGACACGACGTCAGCATTCTTCGGAAAAGGCAAGCGGCAGTCCGTGCAACTCTTCAATAAAAGACGAGACCTCGACATCGTTGTAGACGTTTTTAACAACCCTACATCCACATACGAAGCCGTTGAAAGTGCCGGAGAACTGTTCATTTCAGCTCTCTACGAAGCTCGACTACCGGAAGTGGATTTGAGTGAGCTGAGATTCACTTGCTTTAACAAGTCGGTTGGGAAAGCAAAGAGCGCTGTAGTTTCATCAAAACTACCTCCAACACCTGCTGCAGCACATCAGCACTCCCGCCGCACTTATCTGCAAGTGCAAACATGGCGGGGACACCTTTTCCGACCCGAGCTATGGGGCTGGAAGAACATCAACGACGCAGCTCTATCTCCTGTTTACACTTCAGAAGCACCAGCTCCGGCTTCGATTTTGTCGTTAATGACTTGCAGTTGTAAGCAAGGCTGTGGGAGAAGATGTGGATGCGCAAAGGCGGGGTTGCGTTGCACGACCATGTGCAGGAATTGCCATGGTCGAAGTTGCACGAATGCGGACATTGTTGACGATGGCGACGACTCTTGAGGACCCGGAAAAGCTCCAGTGGATTTAGGCCTATTGGGGAAACCACTTAAAAAAAACGCACCATGAGTTCTACCTCACAGACAGGTGGTGTGGAAATGAGCTCACGCATGCGACTGTCGCGCCAAGATGTCTTCAAAAGCGAGTGGACATAATACATAATGCACAAACCTAGCTACACGACAAAAAAAAAAAAGAAAAAAAAATTAGACAAAGGTAAGTTTACACTGAAATTAGTACAGGCAAGCAGGCAGGCAGGTACCTACCTACCTGACAGACAGGTACCACATACCTGATTTTACTCAAGTAGTACTAATACCAAAGTACTAGCTATGCCTATTACTGCCTTCATCCTTCATCTGCTTTTATCGTAGGTACCTACTCTGAATTTGAAATTTGGAAAAGGAATTTGGCTTAGCAATAGGTAATATATTTTTTTTTTTAATTTGAAATTCCAAAATAATTTCAATCTATCTGTCAGATAATAGGTAATTTGTATGTTTGTAAAAATCATGTGGGAGAATGCCCAGTGGCAAGCTCCCTCTTATACATCGCCGTCGGCGTGTGTAGGACAAGGTAATAAATACCGTCGTATTTTCCAACTTGATGATATTCACCTAAAACTTGAGACATCCACAGGCTATGATGAAAACTAGGACGAAAAGTAGTTCTAGCCCTTGAAAAGCATTTTTTAGCGAAAAAAAATTGTTATCGCTCGCTGCGGGATTCGAACCTTCGATAGACGGATCGTTCAGCTTGCGAAATCAACGCGTCGGACCGCGCGCCCAGCAACGCCGTTGTAAACAAACCCCGGGCACATCTATATCAGGCCCATGGTTTCGTCTTCAAACCTCTTTTCAGTCTTTTTGAAGAGGACGCAACCACTTGCCAGATGGCAACTTTTGAGCATAGTTAAGTATACCCCTAACGCGTATATTCCGCCAAACAGCAGCCTGTTATATTTTATTTCTTCTATTTTTCCTATAATGAATGTACTATAAGGGTAGTTTTTGATGTCAACGTCATGGCCACCAAAGACTTTAGATTTATGTTGTTCCAATGGAACTCCTGATAAAGAGAGTGCGTTGTAGGGATGAAGCAAGCTTTCGTATGCTCGGAACTTACCGAAGACAACCAGAGGAAGAACACAAGCGAAAAGAATGTAACTAAACATTTTGTTTGACTGATCAAGTCTGAAACTGTTTACGGGTTTTTATACAGTTACATTTATTTTTCCAATGATTTTCCAATGATGTGTGTTTGTTATCTTAATGAATAAAAATGTATTGATTAAAATTAATTAGATATTGATCTAATTGATCGAGCATTGATTGTGGATGATACTTAAAAGAGTTTCATGTAATACTTGAGCATCGAGGACATTCTAGGTACTGTTATCCAATTGAAAGTTATGCAGATTAGCTACGAGAGGTACTTGCTCAAAGTAAGGTATGATTGGTAGGTACTTCATACGCGTAAGTCATCGCAACTTTTCTAAAATCTAAGCAAAAGCTTTTGCTAATTTTTTTTATTGATTTCGGTACGTGAGTAGGTATATTGGACAGGGATTCCAAATATGAAATGAAATTAGACCTGAAACCTCTGCCTGATGAACTGAGACAACAGGTAGATACTTCCTTACTCAGTCAAAAGCTGAAAGAGAAATTTCATATACGTATGTAAATTCATACGGTACAGTATGCACACGTACGTACGACGTAACGTAACTTTCTACGTGAAAATTGGCGAGTTTGTTATCTGCAATTCCTTAGTTACAGGGGAGTTTTCACGTTCTACGTTGCGTTCGTCGTACGTTCAGTGAAATCTCAAACACCCTAGTATAATTCGGTCTAAAACGTACACTTGCGAAACTACCTTACTCGATACCTCTATACATATATCCGTCCACTTTTTATTTCCAGTAGAATGACAAGCTGGAGCTCTGGGAGGATACGGCTGATGGCCACTGATAATTCCGCTCCAAAACTTTGCAGGTGCCATCAGCCGTAGCCGTAGCCCCTCAGCCTGTCACTTTATTTTTGCTCCATAAGGCCTTCTGCTGAAAATAGAAAGTGAACGAGATATACCCAGGTGTATGAGCGTGAAAACGTATAATTTTGGTATATTTAGTAGCAAACCTACTGAAATATTGCTTTGATTTTAGATCCATCCTGCGGTAGAGGAAAGCATTTTTAAGGCCCGTACTACGCACAACTCTCGGCTCTGGGACAACACCCTAAAGAATAATCCCGAATTGCTTAAGTTGCCAGGAACGCGTCCTCGACTCGCCAATATCTCGAGATATAAGAAGACCCAGCAGAAGAAAAAGGAACTGCACTGCTATTATTCGGGACCAGATCTGCAAAGGGATATGATCAAAATGATGAAGAAAATTATGCTGTCAGATGAATCGAAAGTATCAGTGCCTAAACTTTCTTAGCAACCATATTTTCATATACACACTATAAAAAACATCTTGTGTGCACAATAAAATTATAGAAAGTACGCTTTGTATAGCTCTTCACCTGCTCCCTACATCTTTAACTAAAAGAACAGGCAATAAATGAACTATAAATTATTTCTCAAGCTCAAGCTGAATTTCGAGAATGAAACGCGTTTTATTCAGACAACTGTGAGACTATTGGGATACATGGGTGGAGACCACGATGCGCGAATAAGACACACATCTGCACAATTGGGGAACCGTGATTGATCTGAATGCAAGGTGCAAATATAATCAGTAGATCAAACGAACTTACCTAAGTGAAGTTCGATCTTGATTATATGTAGCACCTTGGATGAAGATCAGTCCCTTTACTCCCTCAATAAAGATTGCAGAATGCTACAATATTTATGATCCCGGAAATTGCGGCAATTTGCTTTGAAGAAATGACATCTCCTAGGCGATCCAAGTTATGGTAGAGCGATTGGACCGCTGTTTTTTTCAATTATAGCTTCAAAATACTGTGTGGCGTTATTGTACCATAACTTAATTAGCATAATTTTGATTGCCAACCTCAAGTGGGTGTAGGTTTAGAATCTCAATCAGATCGGTTGGAAAATGCATAAGTTCAATATGGCGGCCTGTTGAAACGTCGGCCGTTTGGAACGTCAAAAATTAAAATTTGACAGATGCATTTTGATCGCCAACTTCAAGTGGCATGCAGTGGTCGAAATGGCAATTTTTACGAACCGGAACGCTAGGACTCTCGATGCGAGCGAAGCAAGCAAGCGCTGCAGACGAAACAACACCTTCCCGCCCCCCATTTCCGAGACTTCCCCATTTCTCTTTCATTGAAAAGTTCAAGCAGTTTTTTTTTTTTAGATAATTTTAATGTGCTCAGGATAGGTACGGGCCTTATGAATAAAAATTGAGCAATTGCTTTTGCTTGATTTTCTGTTTTTAAAAAAATCCCAAAAAATCAGAAACTTCAAAAAATTCTTTGATTCAGGTTTTATTGAACATTCGAATAACTGATTGAAATAATAACAATGGTTCAAAGTATCATTCTCAAATGTTTCTCCGTTTTTTGCTGCTAGATTTTGAGCAAAAGTAATTGCTTGATCTTTATTCATAAAGCCCATTGAGTAAACAATTTTATCCAATCCTATTGAATATTGCACGCATTATCACGCGCATACATGCCTGCATTTTTCAATAAGACTTGATAAAGCATAGTATTCTACTCGCGGGTAATGGCTATTACTCATTCGGATGCTTTACGACACTCGCCAAGGCTCGTGTTTGCAAACTGCATCCTCATGAGTAAAAAGCAATCATTACCCGCTTGTTGAATAATATACTAATATCCCATTTACGATGTACCTGAAATCAGTAATAGGATTAGGCCTGGTTTCCTCCAACAAATATTTTGATGGAGTTTCAGAAAAATGGGTTGCGGTCATTATATCACTCTACGTTGAGTTCACGAACAGCTCAAAAAGTGATATTACTGAATTTTCTTCGTGGATGGATACATCATATCTCTCTACAATAATAATAATGTATGATTATAATTTCTTGAAAGAATAAATGAGATGATGACAAGACAATAAAATCAGAATAATTTCTAGTTTCGACTTTCGACAAAATTTCACGAGACGGAACGGTTTTTGAAAATATTTCACGAACCGGAACGCCGTTCCGGTCTGTTCCGGTACATTTCGACAACTGGCTATGAGTTCAAAATACCAATAAGATCGGATTAAAAATGCAAATGTTCGATATGGCGGCCTCTTGGATCGTCAAAAATCTAAATTTGACAGATGGATTTTGATCGCCAATCTCGAGTGGCTATGGGTTCAAAATCCAATCAGATCGGTTGAAAAATGCTAAAGTTCAATCGAGAGTTCAATATAGCGACATCTTGAAACGTCAAAAATCAAAATCAGACAGATGCATTTTGATTGTCAACCTCAAGTGGGTATGGGTGTAAAATCCCAATCGCATCGGTTTAAAATTGCAAAAGTTCAATATGGCGGCCCTAGAACTGTTAAAATATCACATTTGACAGATGCATCTCGGTTGTCCACCCCAAGTGGGTATAGGTTCTAGATCTCAATCGAATAGGTTGAAAAATGCAAGAGTTCAATATGGCGACCTCTCGAAACGTCAAAAATCGAAATTTGACAGATGCATTTAGGCTATCTATTTCTAGTTGGCATAGGTTCAAAACATAGACGTTCAAAATCCCAATCGGATCTTATGGTAATGATGATAGAAAAATGTCATGTAATGATTTCCGCTTTCATCATTACATTTACTCGCGAAAACGGTCATAACTGTCAGCATCATTCCAACGTATTTAAGAGCACTCGCGAAAAATGGCACTCAAGGTATGTTCCGATCTTCGTTCTGGTCGACCAACCGCCTGAAAAACTGTATATTTAGAACGACCGGCTGCCTGAAAAAGGTTAGGTAACCAGCTGTCAACCACAACGACCAGCTTCGGAGGCCGGTCAGTGCAGGTTAACCCAAACGTCAACTGTCGTTTCGATATCAAAAGTCACTCACTGAAAAAGTGGTCGACCGGCTGGTTAACCGATTTGAATATCGGAACATACCTAAAGAGTCCGCAAAAAATTGCCTCAAAGGAGTGCTGTGACAATCCATTGACATTTGCAAATGGCACAACACAACTGCGACGCTCAATAATGTTGCCGATTTTTGTAGTGAAATTCTGGATTTGACAAGAAAAACTCCGAAAGAAGGACGCACATCAAAACACGGACCCTTTCAGGTCTGGCCAGAATCCATAAGAATAATTATGGATTCCGTAGAAAACAAGTCGCGACGAGGAACCCTTGTAACCGACACGAAATGTGCTCTGGAGGACCGAAAAGGCCCCTTTCTCGAAATGTGAAGCCGCTGGAAATTGCAAATAAATTGTGAGTACTCCCTAGACGTGCTTTGTCCCCATAACTTGTCTGTTTTAGTGGAATACGCCGTCAACGTCTGGCCCGGTCTGAGAATTTTCAACCGAAATGCCGTCGAATTTGAAGGAGATGTTGAGTTTGTGGTGTCTGTCTGGATGACGCTCAAAAGTCTCCTCGAGACCACAACTCAATTTCGCACGCTGACTAGGGTTGCCAGATTTTTTTGAATCATATATATGAGACACCTGAGAAATATATATGAGATTAGCAAAAAATATATGAGGTCCTATTTTTTATTATGATTATCCAGATCCACATCACAATAAACATTCCGTAAAAAAGACAAATAAAAAATAAACAATTTGAAACTCTGATGAAATTCAATAAAGCCCTAATTTTACCTGGGGTCTTCGCAGGTTGACCTATATTGGCGCCATCGCTAACCCCAACCCCAACCAGCCCGATGGATGAAGCGCTCCCGGTTAAACAGCCAATTAAACCAGTGAGCTTGTATACTTGAAGACATGCGCACGAGCTGCGAGCAAAAGGGAACCGCCTATATGAGAAGATCTATTCTATACTAACTACCTACCTCTATTAATAACAGTTAACAGCTCGCTCATCTTTGAAAAAGTAGGTAGGTAATCTAGAGGAATTTAACGATGAAATACTCTTCTATCAAGTTAGGAAAAATAACTTCATTCAGGGCAATAATTCCATGTAATTTTTAGAAAATAATAAGCACAAAACTAAGTACAGACATATTCAAAAATATTTTGCAACTGCAGCTGCCGATTTTCAGTAGCTTTTTTGCTGATGCCTTCTCCTGGACATCCGTTCATTAGTGTCTCCTGATGAAAAAAATCCTCTCAACTTGAGAAAGAATAAAACATTCCAGTTTAGAATTGTAATGCTTGAATTGCAGCGCAAAAATAAAAAAAATATAATAAAAATTAACAAAATTATGTCTGAAACAGCTAATAGCTGAAAATATATGAGATTTGCTCATATATTTGATGTGTGGTATGAGGTATGAGATCTTGTTGAAAAATATGAGTCTCATACCAAATATATGAGATCTGGCAACCCTAACGCTGACACGGTACATTTTCTCCAAAAACACTGTTCAAATGCCCCGAGTTGTTGAGTTTCCCAAAACCGAGAGCGTCAGTTGACGTTCCTGTCACTTTGGCCGTGCCGTGGTCGAATTTGATCAATTTACAGCGAAATTTCGAGAAAAACGCCACCGCATGGCCCGTACCGGACGACACTAGGTCGCCGAAACCCCCCGGTCGGCATTTCACACTAAATTTCTCGAAATTCTCTCCGAAAAGCCGAGTTTTTGCCGGGAAAAGGTAACAAGGTATTTGGAACGAGTTATTTGAACGTCGGCTCCCTTGTGAAATTTTGAATGAATTATGAAATCTCGAAAAATTTTGACAAATTCAGCAAAATTTTTGAAAAATTCCCACTCTCAACTTGGAATGGGGTTCGTTTGCGAAAATTAAAAAAAAAAATACCCCGCCAAAATCCGACGTCTGGTTTTTACAAATTCTGACGGCAGGTCGTTCGGTTGCCGTCAGCGGCTTCTATGAGTTGAAAATGAAAAAAATGTGGTGAAAAAGCGGATCTAAATAGATTTTTACATTGAGCGTTCACATAGACTTCCGGTAAAAAATGAATGGCGGTAGGAGTGTAGTTGGGATGGCAAAGCAGTTTTATTGCCAGTGCCAGTCATTGTTCGCTATCTGTCAAGTGTTTGAAGTGTCAAACGTAAACACACTAATTTTCATATTCACATGGCACAGATGAGAATACGACTGAACTGATAGTGAGAAACTGCTGCGGCGAAATGCGGATAAAATTTTTCAGAAGTTGACCAAAAATAGCTGTTGGCCGTTGGTGCGGCAGGCTGACACTCCCACATGTCAGGTTGCTAGGTCCGCACCAATTCTATGTGCACGCCCGTGGTAAGGTTGGTGTATTGGCTTTGAAGTCCCTTTGCAATAAAACTGCAGTAACTTCTCTGTGGATGCGGGTTTACTAGAGCACTCCTCCAAGTTTTTAGATACTAGGTGTGTTTTTATCTGTTTTCACTTGTCTTTTACAGCACATGTCATTTAGGTTTGGGGTTTGGTGAATAGATAAAAGGTACTATGTGAACTAAAAAAACTTTGATGCAAAACAAAAATAAAAGATAATTGGATTCAGAAAACTTCACCCCAATGGCACCACCTGACCACCTCCCGAACGTTTATGAATCACCTTCTGAATTTGAACTTTCCTTCCCCAAAATTTTTTGATGAAGGCTCAACATGACGCTGTGTCGATCCATTTTATAAATGAGGACTCAACCAATCCGCTGAATGTGACTGCCGCGTGGGAAACCAGACTTGAACGAGACGGTTGACTGATGAGGTTGCCGACTGACTAAAGAATTCAGACATTGAACTTCAAACCAACCAACACCTTATTTTTATTTTATTTTTCTACCTATTTGCTGGATTATATAATGTAATAATAAATATGCTTGCTTTAGAATGAATAAATATTTATTACTGAAATCTTTATCTTAAGAAGAACCAATGACTTCTTGAATGAACTCGACGTGCGCAGCCAAACTCGTGTAGACACTCGGCGATCCTTCTTCACCGCACGTTCCACTGGAAAACAATCCATGAAGGACTCCTTCAAACGCCACCGGTGCTCCATAGTCCTCAGTACAAGGTCCTTGGTCCTCACCCAAAAGCGAATTCGTGCAAATCTGCCTGTCGGTCAAAACCAAGCTTCCGAGTAAGTCTTCAGTGCACTCCTTCGGATCCTGGACCAACATCTGCAAAGCCTGCAAGTGCCCGTTTTCCGAATCTGAGAATCCAGTCACGGATATCACACTATCCGCTGCGGGGTACTGGCCTTTTTGGGGTAAGTCAATCTTTTGAATCCCCGTGCCAAACTCCAACGTCTCGCTCAGTTCCAGCACAGCCAAATCGTAATCGTAACTGAATGCCAACGTGAAGAAGGGATGTTTCGTGACAGCCTTGGCGGAAATAAAAGTGCCGATGCTTTCCGCTTGAGTGGAAGCATTGACGTGGACTATGTATTCAGGATTGAACGGGTACGACACGCATGCGGCCAAAGTGAGGACGTGCTTGTTGCTGATTATGGCACCGCTGCACGCGTAGGACTGCGAACCAGAGGTTTTGATGAAGACTTGAGCATGGTAAGGATAGCTTTTGATGTCAACGTCATGGCCGCCAACAATCCTGGATTTGGGTTGTTCCCATGGGAGTCCTGAGAGTGTTAATTCTTGAGTAAAACAAAATAACGTATTTTTATATTCATCAGAAATCAGAACTTACCAAGGACAACGAGAGGAAGAACGCAAGCGATAACAATATAACTGTGCATTTTGTTCGAATGATGATGCCTGAAACTGTGGGTTCATTTTTATAGAAGCAGCTCGATGAGCATCAAGTTGTTGGCTTGTTGAGTTTTTTTTGCGAGTAATTTGTTTGTCTGTCAGATTGTGGTATAGGTAAGAACTGATCGCAATCGCTGATGATGCATAAATGGTTTTCATGTTGAACACTCCAGTTTTGAGGATTTTTATTGTTTTTTTCCGTGTTTTCTGATTGAAAGTTGTGTTGATACATGCTGAGCTGTTGTACGGAAATTTATTGTCGAATGTTCTCAAACTAATATTTATTTATATTTACATACTTATACCCATTCGTTAATTAAATAGGAACTGCCTCCGCATTTGTATGGTGACCGGCACTGTCGGCCATCCGTATTGTGTTGTGGCTGGCACTAAGTGAGTAATTCAGGGCTATTCTGTATGGATATTGACTCAACTCAACATTGATATTGTGACACTTAGTTGTCATCCTAATAATGAAACACAATGGAAAATGTCAATTTAGTGTCACACTGTCAATGTTGACTCAAGTCAATATCCATACAGAATAGCCCTGATTGAGTATGACAGTGCGCCCTGCCGACTTTTCGTATCGTAGCTGACACCAAGCGACAGAATTCTGCATCAGATGGCTCCTGAGTTCCGGACGGACCTGAATTTGTGGAAAGGTAAGTACCGTATGATCAAAAACTTTTCTATTTGCGGTAGGCTGTGGCCTGGTTATTGGCAGGCAAACGAGGCTGATTTTGGCCAGGCCACAGCCTACCGCAGTAGAAAAGTTTTTGATCATACCGTATATGCTACAATCGCCAGATTTTCACAAAAAAAAAATCATGAGGCAAGTACCGTATGATCAAAAACTTTCCTCCTCTAAGCAGGCTGTGGCCTGGCCAAAATCAGCCTCGTTTGCCTGCCAATGGCCAGACCACAGCCTACCTAGAGGAGGAAAGTTTTTGATCATACGGTACAAGGGGTATTCTAGATGTCCTCGAATTTACAGGTTTTTGGGACTGCAACATAACTGGTTGACATGGCTTACAATGCAGCAATATACCAAAATAAGCTTCCCAAGATTTTCAATAGAAGTTATTTGGCTGCCCTATGACCGCGAGAAGTACAGACATGCTTTAACAGGTTCGAATAAATTGTTTACACTTTTATCAGCCATCCTGCATATGTTTCTTTATAATCTCGTTAGGTACTCAATGTCAAACACGATGTGTCACGATAGTCAAAGATGGTTTAAATTTGAGGCAAATGGATTTTCCTCATCAGAAAAGTAATCACGCGACTTAAAGTCGCCTAAAACATTTCCAAGTCCTCTACAACCTCTTCGTCTGGTGTGGTTTTGTATACTGACCACTGGCCTTTCAATCATTTGGCGTTTTTTAAAAAGATTTTGAGTGGAATGGAATCGTTGGGAGCTTTGGTTAACCATCAGCTATATTATTCGAGCTCTAGCCCTCCTATTGGCCCCCTTATAGCCTCCCATTTCTACCTTGTACAAAATGTTTAATGACATAAGATTTTAATTAGATAATCTTGTAGACATACGCTTCTAAAGATCTAATCTTATCCATTCGCAGTGTCAAAAATTCCTATAGGTTAGAAATAGGTTTCAAACCTCAAAATAAAATAAAAAAAATAACATTTCCACTTGAACAATAATTAAAACGGATTAACAACTTGGAGAAAAAGTCACTGAAATCTTTTGAAGTCACGGATGTTAATTTACTTGGTTGGCAGGAACCAATCTCATTCCTAATAACCTGCCACACCGCTCTCGACTTATCAGCAGATCTCTCAATAAATCACCCATCAGAACGTTTCTCTGCACAAACTACTGCAGCTCGATACTTTTTCTCAACCTTTCTATATTCCAATTCAATTCTATTTCTCAATTTGGTATCCTTGACCAAATTGATGTAAAAGTTATCCAATTCATCCTTCATTGTTTGTAGATCTTCAGTGTACCACTTAAATTTTTTGCAGGTTCTGTAATTTAAGCAATGTTTTCAGGAATGAAGTCATCAAACTTTCTTTCCAAGACACCAAAGAACTGCCCAAACTGCTTGTTCACATCATCAATGTCAAACAAAAAAGACCAATCAAAATCATTCAAGTCACTTAAGAAATTATCAGGACCACTTCGCGTCATAGGTCTAATTTTTGTTAGAAACCACTGGCTCATTATGTTTTATCTATTCTTATGACTTTTTTGACACCGAAATGATCAGAAGATCAGGATCTTCTACAAATGACTTCACGCGCCCATCAACGATATTAGTTATAACATTGTCAATGCAAGTACTGCTGTTGCCCTGAACTCTTGTTGGTTCATCAATTTCCATGCTGAGGTTGAATGAGTTCACCAAATCAATCAATTTCTTGGTATGTTTGTCGGTTCTGTTCAATAAATTTATATTAAAATCACCATTTATCACAAATTTAACTTGTTTATCAACAACAACAACAACAACAACAACAACAACAACAACAATTTTATCAATGATGGGAATTGCATATTCCATGGCACATCGTCAAGATTTATCATCTAGCTTCTGAACCAATCCGGTCAATCTCTCATAAAAAAACACATCCAAATCACTCAGCGGTGAGCGATACAAAGTGACCAAGATAAAGATCAGATCCGCCAACCGCACAGCAGGGCATTCGAAAGTCTTTTCATCGTTCAAATTACATGAAATTTTTCAAACCTCAAACCACTCCTTACATAAATCATGACACCACCCCTTCCGTTGACCGTTCTAGAGAAGTGTTCAGCAAGGGCATAATGCGAGATCGTACAAACTTCTGCCTCCCACGGTCTTAACCAGCTCTCCGCCAGACAAATGACATCTGGTGCATTAGAATCTGCAAAAAGTTCGATACCAATTAATTTATTCGACACACACTGAATGTTAATAAAACACACTGGGTCCTCTAATGTAGTTGTAGTCCTGATAGAAGTCCCCTTATGTTTTTCCGTGGCTTATCAGAATTCCAGTAAGCCCCTTTTTTCCTTATTTTGCTATAGCCATTCTCATTTACCTGGGGTCCTCGGGGCGCAGGTTCACCTGTATTGGCGCCGTCGCCAACCCCAACCCTAGGCAGCTCGATCGATGAGCGCGCCCGGTTAAACCGCCAATTGAACCAGTGAGTTAAGTCTAATGGAAGATCTGCGCACGAGCTGCGAGTAAAGAGAACCGCCTATATGAGAAGGTCTATACAGAGCTCCATATAGGGCCCCTTGTCGGTTTTCCATGACTTTCGTAGTTCTATCGGGCCCCTTGTGCCCTCATGTGTAGTTTTGAGTCCTAGTCAACTCAGTAATGTCTTTATTGGCTTTCAAACTATCATGACCCTCCTTTCGACTTCTTTTGTCCTACAGTGCCAGAAACAAAAAATCGTGACATCTCACTGTCCCTGGATGTGTGTTCAAGAACCCTAGACTTGGCAGCCTTCATATTTTCAAGTATAATGCACCTCGGCCCCTTCGCAGTCGTCCGGTACGCCACTGGTGCATTATACTTTCTGATAACCATTGCATTGGATTCCTCGACCTTGAAAATATGAAGTCCAATGGAAAAATTCCCCAAAAAATACCAACTTTGAAAATGGTAACTTCTTGTACCTTCGACCTCCCACAGAAAAAATGCCAAGCCTCGGACAGATGGGGACTTTTAGTATGTTGTTCTCCATCAAATTCTGAAGCGATTCTCAAATTTTCAGATTTTCCTTAATTTATTCCGTGTTTCATCAAAACTTCGCATTTTTTTTCTGAGCTACTATTGAAGCTCCGATTGACAAAGCAAGGCATAATGGGGGCGCCCGATAGGGCGCCATGTAGGACTAGAAACATGAGAAGATACAATGGGGTTCATCAGGGCCTCACACAACACCACATGAAGACACGAGGGGGATTATCAGGTTTCAAAACGACAAAAACAGACAATGGGGATCCGTTGGGTCTCCGATAAACGTAGCAAGACACAACGAGAGCCGCTAGGATTCCACGACATGAGAAGACAAAATGGAGCTTATTGCGGGGTTGGAAGCGTCACCATAGACACATGGCCCAGATTGACCCATCAAGAAAGAATGGAGGCCGGCAGGGTTCCAAAGCACAAGAAGATACAAGGGGGCTCGATAGAATTTAAAGCTTCACATGGCAACACATGAATGTCATCGAGGGGATTATCAGGGTTCTTAAATACACTATGGGAAAACGAAGTGGCTCCAGTAAAGTTTCGAAAACAACACGAAGACACAAGTAGGGGGCTCATCAGGGCTTGAGATGCCACATAAAGTCGCATGAGGGCTGTGACTTTGAGTTATACAAACTGAGGTCATTGGGACTCAAAAACATAAGACACAAGTGGGCATAAGAGGCTTGCTAGTTCCGAAAAAACACAGGAAAACACAAGGGAGCCATTTGGGGGACAAAAAGATACAAACTGGCCAACTAGACTCCTAAAATTATAATAACTCCTAGCGTCAAGTTGTCCCGCGTCAAGTTGTCCTGGCGTCAAGTTGTCCTGGCGTCAAGTTGTCCTGGCGTCAAGTTGTCCCGCGTCAAGTTGTCCTGGCGCCAAGTTGTCCCGCGTCAAGTTGGCCGCGTCAAGTTGTCCTGCTACGGTGTCCACCCACAAGCTGACGCCCTCCATCGTATCGTCAACCCAGCCATGGACCACCGCATGAATTTGTGGGGATTCTGCCGATAACCGACTGATGTAGGACAGACTAGCCGGAGACTTGACCCCCCAGGCCAGGCCAAGCCACAGCTCTTGACAGGCCAAAGACTCCCCTGGAGGACGCATGCAAGTTGCCGAGGACACCTCCAACGACGCTGTGGTCCCTTAGTTGAGTACACTTTACTTTTATTGTGTCGCTGAAAGCTATCGAGGAACGTAGAACGTTCAATACACTGAAGTCAAATCGGCGTACGTTTTGTTTGGTTGAATGTAGAAAAGAGATTGTTTCAGGGCTGTGACCTCATGGGTCGAGTCTTGCCCCGGTAACCAAGCGGCATCAGCTCATCTTGGATTTCGAAGTTTACTAATAACAATTATCGGAACAGTTTTTCCGTTTCCGCGGATAACATCAACTATTTTGGCGGTAAACGCTATTTAGTTCCGAAACGGCTTTATATTGTCGCCACGGGTTTGTGAACTATCTCGCATAGTTTAGGGCGAGCTTTAGGGTGTGTGAGATATCAGTTTCGTGGGGGTCGTAGGAAAAGCTCATTTTTTGAATACCTAGGTAAGCGAAATTTTTTTCATTGGCATACAGCTTTTTATCTCTGCGTTTCATGCCTAAAAAGAAAATCAAAAGAATTGCTTAAACCAAATTTGGAAAATTAACCACATTTCAACAACGACTCGATCTGGAATAAACATGTTCGACGCCACGGCCTCAACAGTAATTCGCAATCGCGTTTTGTCGTCACAAAGTTGGTCTCGCGCACCAACACAATAAATACCTGCGTGACGTGACATTCCCACATGTCGTTTGGGAATTTTTTTCTCGAACATTATTATTATTTGCGAAACTTTCAATCTGAAACGCCGTCAATCCCATAGTGTTTCACAATGGCTGGCGGATACGAGTTCCAGCCAACATAACCGGCAGTGCAGCTGACAGCTTTAGCATTTCTATACTATACACACACACCATACTCCACATAGAAAACTCCGGCGAGCTTGCTGCTTATGCTGGAACGTGTTCGTGCTTTGGGCCGGAAATAAAACGTATATCCCGGGGAGTTCGCACCTTTCTATCGATAGTGCAGTGGAGTCTTTGCGGGCACTTGATTCCCCTTTCGCCTTATCGGGTGGTCACTTGTCGGATGTATGGACTATAGCTGTAGCAGTGCAACATGAAATCTGAGGGCTCGTTTTCTGAAGAAAGTCTACTCAGGTTTTCATGGAAAACTATAATCGAGGTTTATGTACTGAATGTCTGTTCAGATATCGAGAAATGGCGTGAAACGAGTGGGTAGTATACACCCATCTACTTCATAATGTTGTTACTGACATGTCTCATACTTAAATCATTTTGTAAAAATTGAACGGTGGCGCACTCAAGCTGAGCTAGCACGAGTTCGACATTTTCCTGTCGGCAGCTTTTCATATACGAGGCGACAACCTAATTAAAGCCACATCATGCATGTAGCTGGAAAATGTGAACGTTCCTCGTTCCGGTTTTATTCTTCATTTTTGAATTATGAAACGCTGTCGCTCTTGACATGGCGCCACTTTTAATGAGCACACAAATTGATCTGCGCCCCGGTTGTTACACAACAAAATTATTGGGGTGTCCGGCGATGATGATGATTTGCAAAAATCAGCATGCTGAAAGGTCAGTTTTTTATTTGTTGATGTTTACACTTAGCTCTCACCATTTCATTTTAATTGGCGCAGAGATCGATCCCTGACGCCTGGAAAACACTGAAAACACTATACGGGATCGAGTTTGGGATGTATCTAGGTATATTCGCGAATTATTCTTTTGTTACAAAAGTTACCTGTACTTGTACCGCCTATACCTACTAGTTGCCTTGTAATTTTGGCGTTGGTTCTTCAAGTCTTGATTCAAAACTTTGGCGTCCATTTATCTATCGACCTGACCTTTTTCAGAAATCCATGTATTTTAAGCATACTTTCGCCGACAAGGGAATGGTGCTTTCAGCTGCATCTTGTCATTTTTGTCCGTCCGTCTGTTCGTCACGAGAACTACTGCTCAGAGAAAAGAGTTCCAGACTGATGAAAATTGCAAGCTGATAATAGTTGTCGGTGATTGCCAGGCGTAATCACTCAAGATACTGGTGAAAATCAGGCCAACTTGTTAACTTGCAATTTGCAATTTAAAGGCAATATGATCAAATGCGAAATGATATACAGGGTGACAAGAGAAAGAGTGCAAAATGGTCCATTTTAGAGCGCGTGTAACTTTTTTTAAAACAATAGTAGATTTTGTTTAATTATATTTTTGAAAACCTAGCATCAATATTTCGAAATGGTTTTTGACATTCTATTGCTTTCCATTTCTTGTACATGCTACGTGCTACTTCTTGCACGTACAATACGTGATACATAATAATGTTCACGTATATAAATAATACCCCTCCCCCTGGAGGCATCTCCTCAAAAATAATTTAAAAAATGAAAATCGATTCCTATGCGATTTTGTCCGTAAAGTTTGGATGCTATAGTAAGTTCATTTGTACCGTGATTCTAGTAGGCTGGGCAAATTTTACAGTTTGGCATTGTAAACTTCACGTCCAACTGCCTAGTGTGCACTTGAGCGTCTGGCTTCGAAAGATATGTTATGTTGGAGTGTTGACTGTTGCTGTCAAAAATTAAAAAAAACCGAAATCAACCTTGCAAATTGCAAGTATGGAGTGGATGTAGTTCACCTTTCACACGCTCCGCAAATTTCTTGTTCCAGTACAATGTCCTGAGCAGTTAAATCAAGTATTGACCTTCCAGTAGTGGCGAGAAATTTTAAACGTTAGTGATGGCGTCGGTCTCACAGACCATATATACCAAATTTACTCCACAAAAAAATAGTAAAGCCTAAATTGTCAAAAATCACAAGCGTAGATGTTTTAAGAACACAATAACAACCAGAAGGGAAGAGAAAAACCACATTTGGTACATTTTTCCAAGTTCACCATAGAATTTTTAAAAATAGTGTTTTTCAATCAATGTTTCAATTTATTCAGGCACATGAAAAAACAAAGAAACGGAACAACGCAAAGTGTGTTTCAACAAAAATAGAGCTCTTTCTTAATATAAAAAATATAAAAAAAAAACATATTCAAACTTGGTTTAGAGCATTTTCTCGACACTCCTGGCAAACTCCAATGGAATGTTCTAATTATAATAAGTTATAATTATTGTTATGGTAGACTACCACTTGCAACACTCAAATCGGTAATGTACACACATCAAAAGAATCTAGGGGACAAGCAATTCCAGACGATTTCTAAAATCATCATAACTTTTGACTGCCGTCAGCGATTTCATATTGGTTTTCAGTGTTCGATAGCCTAATCTTTCGTTTTCGTGCCTTGATCACGTCAAATACGAACAATGTTTAATAAAGTTTCTACAAGGTCATCAATGGAACAGTGTAAAATTGCCAAAAGTTCAGTACGAGCGCGATTTCCCAAAAAAAAATTTATGCATTCCAATAGCACAGTTATAAATACTGGTGCTTCAGCGTCAGTAACGTTTCTGAATTTTGGAAATCCAAGGTGAATTGCCAAAGACATTGATCATTTTGTGCCGCCATGTTGAACATCCAAGAAAGTGATCCGATTTCATTAAAACTTGGATCATACTCATGTCTGGTTTGAGTAATTGGAATTTCAAGGTCAAATGTCTTTTTCGGTCACTTTCAAGCCGCCACATTGAACTTTTATGTGAATGATTCGATTCTAGTGTGTTTCAAATTTTAATTCACATCGAATAATTTATGTAAAAAGTTTAATATAGCGGCTTGGAAGTGATCGAAAATGACATTTGACCTTGAAATTCCAATAACTTGAACCAGACATGAGTGTGTTCCAAGTTTCAATGAAATCGGATCACTTGCTTCTTTCTTGGAAGTTCAACATGACGGCATAAAATGATCAATATCTTTGGCAATTCACCTTCGATCTTCAAAATTCAAAAACGTCACTTGAGCTGAAACACTGATCTTCAAAACTGTGCTATTGGAATGCATGAATTTTTTTTTTTGGGAAATCGCGCTCGTACTGAACTTTCGGCAATTTTACACTGTTCCATTGATCACCCTGTAGCAACCTTATAAAATATTGTTCGTATTTGACGTGATCAAGGAATAAAAAAGAAAGATTGAACTATCAAACACTGAAAACCGATATGAAATCGCTGATGGGAATCAAAAGTTATGATGATTTTAGAAATCGTCTGAATTTGCTTGTCTCATAGATTCTTTTGATGTGTGTACTTCGGGCGCAACCCACTGATAAGATACATAGAGGGAGAAATGGCTCCGTTTTTGTTTTCCAGAATTGTGCAAAAAAAAAGTGCATGGTCGGTCTCACACACCGGGCGCCACTACTGGAAGGTTAACGCCGATGAATCCCATCCACACAAAAATTAGAAGGGTATAGCTTCCCACAGTTTCCAGTCTTCCAGAGTGTGGGTACTTCTTTTGAAAACCAGGAATAGTTCACAATGCTTCCATATTATGTGGTTTTTGGAAATAAATTCACGTCTTCTCCGCAAAGCTTAACGTTATGGGGTACATGCCCAGCACCTACTCCGCCCATTTTCTCCCAGAAGCGACACCTTCGAGGGCTTGAAAATAAGCATCACTGACTGGACATTATTGTTCAAGGCACGAGCACAATTTTCACATCCCATTTAGATGATTTTCTCATAAATTATTATGACAGCGTCAAGCTTGAGCTTTCAAACATCACTGCAAGCAATTGCCAAGTTCTAGGGAGTTTTCAAATTCCAAATTCGGAAACTTGGAAACAAAATCTCACAGCCCACTAGAATCACGGTACAAGTGAACCTACTATTATAGTTGAAAGTACCTTGCATTTTTTGATGAGAAAATGCCACTTGGTGGGAATGTTCTTTGCGTCGTACTCTTCCGATCCAAAAAGGTAGCCATCAGCGCCATCCATGCCGGCGGCGTATACAGGGTGAAACAAAGAAAAAGGTGAAAAATCATTATTAATTAACCGAAGCATGTGGAGACGTGTGATTCACCACATACATCAACTGTTTTATGCTTATGAAGTCACAGCAAACTATTTTTGATTACCTTGAACCGTCTTACTGCCTATTCAACAAATAATTGACATGTTTATGTCAAATTCAACTTTTTTCTAAATGATAATCAGAAATGAATCGCAGGGTATATTCACTCGTTATTTTGTGTTCTTGACCTCCTTTCTTCTACAAAACAAGTTGTGACATGAATTTTTTTCGATATTTTTGCTATCCTCTTGAACTAAGCAGTCAAATTTTATTTGAACGTCCGCTATACAGAACCTAATGGCAAAAGTGAAACTTCAGAAGAAGTTAGGTACATGTGGAATTTCCAGCCCTCCCGTGCCAGTGCCGACAATAAAATGCTCGAACTTATTCATCCCGGACGATAAAAACAGAAAATAAAACGTGATCGCCATAAAAGAGTCGAATAAAGTGCGTGTTTACCCATAACTTGCACAATGCGCGCCATTGACAAATCATAAAGTAATAATCCGTTTGTATTTCTGTGTCTTCCCCAGCACGTTCACTTTATTATCATTTCGATTTTTACATGGCATTCTGAGTTTCGACAGCTACGAAAAACAGAACTATAACAACAGTAAAACTAGTGTTACAATGACGACTATTGTAAAACGATAAAATTGCGTAACGAGCCGCGAAGCGTTGAGTCTAGCGATGTACGAGTAGGTATCACAAAAAGGAATGAGGTATCTGCCCAATTTTTTGTTCCAGCAAGGGAACAGTCACTCGAAATAGCATTTTTTGTGATCGTTTCATATACATAACGCGGAAAGTAATACGTAATCAAAAATAGAAGTTTTGCAGTTTATGTATCTAGCATGACATTAGTCGTCAAAGTAGTGTCAAAAATCACAAGAAATTCGAGTTTTCTCTCAATTTAAGGACGGTTAGTACTAGCGGTTCACAACATAATATGGTACAATCCTGCATTTTGTGATACAAACAAGAACTTTGGCACAATTGTTCCTAGATCCAAAATGAATAATTTGGCCCGCTGTTCTTTTCGATTACCCCCTGCTGGTCCGGGATTTGGGGGGTACAAGGGGTATGACTATTTTTGGCTGCAAGCACTAAACACTGCTATCGAATCATGTTTGATGTCATTTCTGGATAACTAGAGCCTGCTGATCACGATGTCGCCACTCTCAGAATGATGCGCCTGTCGGGAGACAAGATTATACTCCACATTTTCCTTAACGGTCCGTATAGCCAGTTTCAGAAATTATTTCAATTCGAAATTATTTTTTAAAGCTAGGAGTTAAGAAGGTTCTGTGCGAGTCTCTGGTTTTGTCTCAGGTCAATCATTGTGATATTTTGTATGCTCCTTTCCTGAGGTGCTGTGACAGCTATCGACTGCAGAAGCTTCAAAACTCGTGCTTGCGCTTACTTTACGGAATTAAAAAATATCAGCATGTGAGTCACAAGCTTAAGGAGGTTGGTTGGTTGAATATGGCAAACCGAAGAACATTGCATTCTGCATGTCTCTTTCGCAAGATCTTTCAATATAGGGTGCCTGCCTATTTGTAGGTATGCAAGACTGAATTTCGGATCGGATGTACACAGCATCAATATAGCCCAGGCGCCAGGGAGCAAAAATCAGCTCAATAAGGAAGTAATTGTTTCCTGGCTGGAAACTGACTTAAAACGATCTGTGTGGCTTAGGTTTTGACATACTAATTTCCCCCCTTTCGGAAATGTCGGCGTCATGTCGCCATCATCAACAAGAAGTGCACCAGCGTGGTTTTTGCCGAATATCTTGATTTTGGGCTATCTGACAGCAAAAGATGTAAGAAGTCATTTTGAAACCAATGAAATTCCCTACGGAATGGTTTTCGAGTGACCTTTCTGCGACCTATGGTTTTTGAGATAGAGCATCTGGAAGCGAGAGGCATTGTCGTAAAAGCTCCATGGCCACTTGACTCGAAAAACTAAAAAGTCGATGTGACAAAAAAAATTGAAAATGAGATTTCTCCTCGAGAATCCTTCATGCTATAGTTGCGGTGATGGTCTTAAACTCTCTCTCTTGAACCGTTGATTACGAATATTGAACAGTCAAAAACGTCACATTGTACATATATACAGGGTGTACTGAGGGAATCAAATCAAATCAGAGAAATTTTACATATTTCTTCGATTTAGCCTATATGCGACACTCTAAGCACCTAGCACGAGTCCAATATCAATATGAATTTGCTCTATAAGCTCCACTTAATACACTAAAGAAGTGGTCAGCTCACAGCTTTACTGTAAAATGTTTTGAAGGCCCTCTGAAATCATCAAAATATTAAAAATTCACAGTACCAAGGAATGGATATAACAGTATATTATATACCAAGGGACCAAAGTGGATTTTTAATTTGGGGATTTGGACCCAAAGGGCCCTCAAGCAACAAACTTCACCCAAGGGATCAAAAATTTACTTTGGTTCCTTGGTATATAATATACTGTTACATACATTTCTTGCTACTGTAAATTTTGATGATTTCAGAGGGCCTCAAAACATTTTACAGGAAGGCTGTGAGCTGACCACTTCTTAGGTGTATCAAGTGAAGCTTACATAGCAATGCATATTGATATTGGACTCGTGATAAGTGCTTAGAGTTTCGCATAGGCTAAATCGAAGAAATATGTCAAATTTCTCTGTTCTGATTTGATTCCCGTACTACACCCTGTATATGTACAGTGTGACGTTTTTGACTGTTCAATATTCGTAATCTACGGTTCAAGAGGAAGAGTTTGAGACCATCACCGCAACTATAGCGTGAAGAATTCTCAAGTAATCTCATTTTGAAATTTTTTTGGTCACATCGACATTTTAGTTTTTCGAGTCAAGTGGCCATGGAGCTTTCACGACAATGACTCTCGCTTCCAGAAGCTCTATCTCAAAGACCATAGATCGCAGAAAATTGATTGAAAACCCAAACTGTAGGGAATTTTATAGGCTTCAAAATGACTCCTTACATCTTTCGCTGTCAGATGACTCAAAATTAAGATATTCGGTAAAAACCACGCTGGTGCACTTCTTGTTGATGATGGCGACATGACGCCGACATTTCCGAAATGGGGGAAACTAGTATGTTAAAACCTGAGCTACACAGATCGTTTTAAGCTAGTTTCCAGCCAGGAAACAATTATTTCCTTATTGTTTTCCCTGGCGCCTGGGCTAATACTCGATTTAGGGATGCAATCGCCCCGCCGGCGGCGGCGCCGCCCCATTCTGCCGAACTGTTCAAAAAATCTTTCACTTATAACGTGTACAAAGTGCTTTCCAGCCTGTCGTTTGACTATGCCGGTCTAACTGGGAGGCAATTTAGAAAGCAGCTCTTTCTGACTTTGATGAGTACCCAGTTGCGTCTTATATTTTGTTCTGGTTTAAGTCTATTCTCTTATTTAAACTCGGTAATATATATGATTTTTTTTCCCTTTTCTTGTTATGAATATTTATTGTTGATTTTGTATATTATCTTGTTGTATTATTTATTTATTATAGTTTCACATGGAATGTATTTTCGGTTTGGTGTTGGATGGGTGGTTAGGTGGAAGAGCAGCTGGAAAGCTTCGACTTTCCAATAAGCTGAACCTCGCCATCCATTCAAAGCTCTCAATAAAGACATTCATTATTATTATTATCATTATTATTATTATTATTCGTCATAAGTCGACTTCTGGAGAACGCAGCAATGACAATTCAGCTCGGCAATGATGGCATAATGATTCGCTGACCCAGCCTAAAAAAAAGTGCAACAAAACTCAGTTCAATGCGAAACGTGAATGTTTGATAATCGATAATCATAATTTTGACCCCTTATATTTTCCACAGTTTCGAACCAATGACATTTTCACACAAAGAAACGAGTTCGGCAGGCCTCGATTATGTCAGAAATGATACCCCACACATCCCCTTCGATGACCAAAATTTGTAATTTTAGGGAGCCCCCACTGCAAATCTGACAGCTCTACCTTGTCTCCCGACAGGCGCATCATTCTGACAGTGGCGACATCGTGATCAGCAGGTTCTAGTTATTCAGAAATGACATCAAACATGAATCGATAGCAGTGTTTGGTGCTTGCAGCAAAAAATGGTCATGTCCCCCTTGTACCCCATAAGTCCCGGACCAGCAGGGGGTAATCGAAAAGAGCAGCGGGCCAAGTTTCCCATTTTGGTTCTAGGAACAATCATGCCGACGTTCTTGTTTGTATCACAAAGTGCAGGAATTTTTTGTGTGCCGCTAGTACTAGGTGTTGAATTGGTAAAATAAACGTTGCGAATCCCTCTGGGTTTATTCCTTGAGGAATTTTTACCATTTTGGTCTCTTTCGAAAGCTACAAGGATGTACTTTGGTCTGAGCCTATTGGCATTCCCCAAATCCAAAAAATAATTTTGTGCTGTGCTTTTTCAGGCCCTCAGCCTCTTTTGCAATATTCGGCTACGCCTCATGATGGCAAGCAAGACTTTGAGCTTGAAGACGCGCTCTTGTATCCAAAAATACTATTTTGACACTGTCTGGGAGGTACGAAGTTTCCGGGGGAAAAAACCCAAGCCAAGGCACCTGATAAAGGTAAATCAATGATGATAATGTGTAACCCACGAGTTATAAAGTGAATGATGAGTCTTTCGCATGTACTCATGAATAGTGTCACTGAATAATAAGTAGTCGATGTACGCAAAACAGACCAACTGTATTTTGCTACTTTTATCTGGATAAACTACAAAATTTGCTGACCCGAATCAGCTTACTAGCTACAACATCAGCTTGAATATGCAACTACACCGTGTATTTCAATTTAAAGGTTCAGTGCCGTGGCTAGGATGCTCGTAACGTTAATTAAATTTGCAATGCTAAGGATGCCGCACAACACAAACATGCATTTGTCAATCGGCAATGCAATTTTGGCACGCGGTCAACTATGTTAATCAAACACGCCTTTCTCGTCTAGAATTTTGCATTTTCGAGTGAGTATGGGCACATCTAAACTCCTTATACAGGGTGATTCGAAAAATGGCTCATTTCCTCTAGGGCACGTTACAGGGGACGTTGACGGAGCACGGGAAAAATAGTAAAAAATATACATCGGCTGTGATTTGCAAGCTATTAACAAAAACGGATCAGTCCAATCTGGCCACATCGCATTAGTACCTATGGCACTTCCAGAAGACGTATGTCGGAAACTTTTAGGAACCATAAATTACTCAATATTTGGAAACTTTGGTCACCATACTCTGTTTGGTGCCAAACAGAGATAGGGATAGTGGAACATTATTTCATTCAAAAACTACTGACGACTTGTGAATCTTTGCCAATTCAAAATCATGCATATTGAAGAAGTTGAATTATTATCTCCATTTTATTTTTTATGACTGAGAATAATCGATTTTTTTACTATTTTTCCCGTTCTCCCTCAACGTCTCCCGAGAGTCTCAATAAGATGTACAGTTTTTGAATCGCCCTGTATACGTCACTATATTAAAATCTTGACTCTGTCGCCGGCTAATAACTTAACTGGATGCTCCTGCTCGGTGCCGATGAGCAACGTGTTTAGTCTTGGAATGGAACATCGTAATAAATCTGTTTCTCAGATGGCATTGCCACTCGCGGAGAGAGTTTTTTTTTGTCAGGTTGGCAGGGTCAAGTCTAAATTAACCAAGCAGAAATTACAGATTGCATTTGTCATTTGTTTTACCACCACTTTGAAATTTGGCTGTTGTTTTCAAAACAGGAAGATTCTTGAGAAGACATATTTTTAGAATGTTTTCCTATATTTTTTGTTTTCTACCAATAGGCATTCACAACTCAGATTGATGACACGTAACTTTTTCCAAGTATAGCCGTAGTTATATTCAGTTCACTTTTTATTTTCAGTATATAGAGTGACTTTTTGGAGCAAAAATAAAGTGATAAGCTGGGGAGCTACGACTATAGCTGATGGCACCTGCAAAGTTTGGGAGCTAAACTATAAGCCCCTCCCATTCTCGCGACTTTCCTATTTTCCCAGCGTCCAGCTTGTCACTTCATTTTTGCTCAAAAAAGTCATTCTACTGAGAATAAAAAGTGAATGGGATCTCATGTAAAATTGACCACATGTAGAGAATGTCATTGGGGTTGACAATATTAATAGTTAACAGCGTTGACAGCCTAAAGTTGAGGCTGGTGCTATCTATCAAAGAGTCATTCGAACCCCTCCGGTGAGGTTCCGAATCGAGCCAGCCGCCAAAAACAAAAATAGTTGGTCTCCTTGTGGAGACTGGGGTGGTAGGTCCAGAAAAGGCACCAGAACACGAATACCTTCCGCCAGCGCACACTCTGCCTCCTGCATAGATTTTCGGCCGATTTTGGAAATTTTTATGGTGCTCGATAGAGTAATCTTTTGACTACAAGATACAACCTTAGGTCACCCTATTGTTGACTTTATGTATAATATGCAGAGTGACAATGGAAGGGGCGCAAAAATGACCTGACTTCAGCAAGGTCCCGTTTTGAGAAAACAAGTCGCAGATTTTTCTAGACAATTTTTCAGGACATTTCACCGACACGCCGATTCACCGACAGGACATTTCACCGACAGGACACTTCACCGACACGCCATTTCACCGACAGGACATTTCACCGACACGCCATTTCACCGACAGGACATTTCACCGACTCGCCGATTCACCGACAGGACATTTCACCGACTCGCCGATTCACCGACAGGACATTTCACCGACTCGCCGATTCACCGACAGGACATTTCACCGACAAGACAACTCACCGACAGAAAATTTGACTAACTCGCCGAATTTGCAAATTTTGCTTGGAAATGAGTTTCCGGAAAATGCTGCAAAATGTAATCATATCGTGTTTGGTATTGGCGAATGCGAAAAAAACTTACGTTTTTTTGTGTCGGTTTCATGCTTCCCCATTGACCCTGTAGGTACATTGCTGAAAGCTCAAATGTGGAAAACAGATTGTTGTCTGTATCTTTTTCCTGGAAAATTCGAGAAAAATGAAATTGGTATGATAAAATGCAAAAATTTATCATCAAATCTAGGCCCCCAACCAATCTGGATTCGGACGTACGGTTACCGAGTCAAAAATAAACTCCTCAACTGGCGGGTCTAAAAAAAGATGATTGCTCGAGTCAAAAATAGACTTTTATCTATGCAGTGAGTTCAAAAAGGAGAACGATACTTTAGTCAAAAATCAGTTCTTGATCTGGTAGGTCTGGAAAGAAGGATGATGCTTGATTCGAAAATAAACTCCATATCTAAATAGTATGCCTGAGGATACTTGATTAAAAAATGGACCCCTCATACGAGTAGTGGGTCTAAAAAGAAGGATGATACTTGAGTAAAATTATGAACTTCTTATCTGGTGGGTCTGGAAATGAAGCGATGCTTGAATCAAAAACTCAAAAATCGGCTCTGTATATTGTTACGATATTTCGCGTACGGGTTCGAATATAATTGAGACGATTGTTTTAAAACAAACACTGTTTATTTCTGCGTACTACTACAATAACTACAACAATTATTCACGCTTGGAATTATATCGCAGGTACTTCGCTTGTTATCGCTCGCTATCCAATTCAATACTCCCGCGAGCTCCCGGCTGATGCCTCATATAAGGTCTCCGAACAGCGTTCTCGAGCTTTCTGTCTACTTCCAGCAAATTCCATAGTGCCTGGCATATGCGGTTTCTAGACCATTCCTGAATAATCACACACGTTACCCGTATAATTCTGGAACGGTGCCTCCGCCAAATGGACAGATCTTTCTCGATCGAGCATTGAAGTCTCCCTCCAGTTTCACATACACGAACGCTCTAGAATGCACCAGATCGCTCCAGACTTCTACACTGCGATCTAATGGATGGAAGGATCCAGAAAGATCGAGTGTTTACCAATATAAACGAGATCGCCGCTCGTAACAATATGGTGAGTCTGAGAAATAGCATGATAGGTACCTACTCGATCAAAAATAAACTCCTGAACTAGCAGGTAGAAAAAGTGTTCTTATCAATACATAATCTATGTAGTGAGTTGGAAAATAATAAGGATGGTACTTGAGTGGAAATCAGTTATTTATTTGGTGGGTCAGGGAAGAAGGATCATACTCGAGTTCGAAATAAACTCCATATTTGGTAGGCCTAAGAATACTTGACTCAAAAATTGGCGCTGAAAAGAAGGATGATACTTGAGCAAGAAATAATCTTTTCTGGTGGGTCTAAGGTCTAAGTCTAATGCTCAGTTTATGATGAGCGATACCCGGCGGAGCGGAGCTGAGCTGAGCGATTTTTTTGTGTCTGGACCAATCCTGTCCATTCATGATGTCACTTCCACGCATCGTAATTGGCCTAGGCAAAAAAATCGCTCCGCTCCGCTCAGCTCAGCTCAAATCGCGGCAAAAAATCGCTCATCATAAACTAAGCTTTAGAAGGATAAAACTTGAGTCTGATATGAATTCCTTATCTGGTGGGTCTGAGAAGAAGGATGATACCTTGGATGATACTTGCGTCAAAAATCGGTTTCTTATCTAATGGGTCCAAGAAAAATGATACTTGATTCAAGAATACATTTCTCATTTTGTGGGTTTGAAAAAAAAGGAGGATGCTTGAGTCAAAAATTCAGGAACTGACTGTGTATCTGGTGGTAATTAGGTACCACCTAATTACTAGACTTAAGTCAAGAAAGAAGGACGATACTCTAGTCAAAAATAAACTCCTCAACTGGCGGGTCTAAAAAAAGAAGATAAGCAAAAAAACATTTCCTCGTCAGGTGGGTCTGAAAAGAAGGAAGATACTTAAGTGAAAATTAGATTCTTATCTGGCTATCGAATACACTTTTGGCGCTGAACACCAACCATGCTCGGAATCGCACCGGTATGGAATCAAGCATATCAATCTTTCAAATGTAGGTATCTATGGTCCAAAACTCAAAACGCTACAGTCCTGTCGGTGAATCGGCGATTCGGTGGAATTTTTAATTTTTGATTTGTTTGACTACCTATTCTTTTATTTTTTTGACAGCTCCTCTGTCAAAATAAACCATAAATGTTATATATCTTTGTAATCAGAAAGAAAGGCTTCATCAAATGACGTAGTAAAATATAGGGTGTTGCATTTGAAATAAAAAAGTTACATGTCACACCCTGTATACGGTACCAATTGAAAACTTTTAGACGATCGGTTCAAGATCCCTGGGAAAAATCGTTGGGAAAAAGTTTTTAGTTTTCAAAATATTTCAGAGGGGAATCTCCTAGAGGGGGGAGGGGTGAATTTCATGATGAACACCTGTACAGCCCATTTCCTACTACCAGATAGAGCCCATATTGGCGCCTCCACCATATTTGCTTGCAAGCAGATGTCAATGTGCCATCATAATTTTTCACGATCCTTGACGATCTAGGAATTGCGTGAGGTATAGCTCCATATTATACCGGGTGTTTATAAACGACTGTGATCGCGGCAGGCTTTGGTCAGGCCAAAAGTCGCAGTGAAAGGCACGATTTGAAAGAGTGATAGGAGATTCCAAAGGCGATATGATAACAAACGTTTATAAACACCCGGTATCTTCACGGAGTTGCACACGGCCAAGCCTTTTTCGACCCTAAGCTCCCGGACTAATTTGATAGATGAACCGAATTAGGGTAATTACCTACTTGAAACCTTTGTTTTAGGTTTTTGATTTGAGATTTTGACAGAAAGTTTTTTTTTTGCTATTGCCCACCAAAACCGTTCCGAGAAAACCGTGAGAAATAGTGGCTTCAACTCAAATGTCAAAGGTCCGGTCGACCGTTTTCAATATCAAAACCATCGAACCATACCTTTGCTACCTACGAGTACAAGGAAAATTGCATGCAAAAACTGTATGCTTTGAAAGATAGGTACGTCTGTCTCTTCCCGTGTTGTTCATCTGCGTTTGGTAACTTTCGATGGCTGCTGGCTGCACTGCCGAGTGCCGACCGCACAAACAACTCCAACAATATCAACACGCCCAAACAAACCGAAATAAAGCAATTATCACATATCGCATTGCGTTATGTACAAATTAAATTACAATTTCCCGCTTCTCGAGTGTTAAAGCGATTCTGTCAAATTGTGTTTGGCGACGTGGAGAACGCGTTGGAGAGTGCATCCAACTCTATAGCACACAACACAGAGGCACAGAGCACATTATAGAGCGCCATAGCCGCCCCGTCGGTTGCCGGTCTAGTGATCCGTGAAAGTAAATTTAAATATGTCAAAACAAGCAAATATCACGGGGAGACATTTGGAAAGTGTCGAGTCAACTCCTTCTACTTCGATCGTATCATCGCCCGGAACCAGCGCGGGGGAGCCAATCCATCGCCTGTCTCATATTATAATTTGTATTTTGTGAGACGACAGGTCGACAGGGACGTACCATTATGATTCCAGGAGTAAATAGGAGATTTTATCTAAATCACCATGATTCCAACTGTGCGACTTTACAACCGAATGCGAAATGGACATTGGATTGTAGGTACGGTCGTTGCCCATAAAAAATGCGTACCGTCAGCTTTTGACACGGAGTGTACTGATTTGAATATACTTTTGATTACCTTGTCACTTTGACACCAGGCCAAAATTTCAAAAATCAGTAGGTACACTCCGTGTCAAAAGCTTTACGCGTTTTTAATGGGCAACCACTGTACGGTCATTGTCCAATAATGGGAGGTACTAAGTTTCCGGGGGAAAAAAAACCAAGCCAAGTCACCTGATAAAGGTAACATCAATAAAAACACGTACAGCTGTTGACGCGAAGTGTACTGACATTTGTAATTTTTTGCTTGGTGTCACAGTACTAACAGTGACAGAGTAGCCAAAATTTAAATACTCATACACTCCGCGTCAATAGCTGTACGCGTTTTTATTGGGCAATGGGCAACCGACAGAGGTAGTAGTCAGGGGGCATAGGGTCAAAAAAGACTTGGCCGTGTGCAACTTCGTGAAGATATATAGAGATATGTCTTAATCGATTCCTGGGCAATCAAGGACCATGAAAAATTATGGTGGAATATTGACATCTGCTGCAGGCAAATATGGCGGAGGCGCCAAAATGGGACTTCATCTGGTAATAAGAAACTGGCTGTAGCTCGTTGTTTTTCAACGGATTTCAACATCTGGAACGTCATTTTGTAAACAAAAAAATTCTCTTCTTATTTCATACCTGAATTTGCAAACGTCATTTCGGGAAATTGTCTTATAAGATAGGTATCCTAAATTCTGGCTTTTTTGAAGGTTATCTGATATTTTTGAAACTTGGCAGTATTATACAGGGTGGTCCAGGTTTTAGTCGACAAACTTTGCAGGCTGATAGAGGATGAAAAATGAAGTTGACTCACCTCAAAAAATACATATCTAAAATGCATATTAAATGAGTTACAGGCCTTCAAAGTTGCAGAAAAAAATTGTTTTTTTCTTGATAACTTTTGAACAGCTTTACCGATTTCGCTCAAATTTTGCACATATGGTTAACAAACACGTCCCCAGTGATTTCTTGAAATTTTTTTTGTCAGAATGACGCAGTGCCGTAGATATGGGGGGGTACTAACCTTCTTATCCCCCTACTTTCTACGCCACTGGATATTTTGGAAAACCGTTGAAAGCATTCAATTCAGCGTTCAATTCTGAAGAGAAAATTGGCGTGTCATTGCTACATTTGGAGCAGCGGTTTCTGAGATATTTGTGTTTAAAGGTTCAAAAACACCGAATTACGCAAATGTTTCAAAATTCGAGCAAGCTTTGACCCATTCACTTTTTTTTCCATTTTGAGTTTATTGATCCATAATTTAGCTCATGAGAAATTGAAAACTGGTATGAAAATTCATAATTTCAGTCGCAATTAAATATTCAATAGGTACCTATTCACTAACTGATAGTTGGGAAGTTTAGTAAAGAACAAGAACCAAGGGCCCATTGTTTCTTATTGGTCATGTTACTGAAATTATGAATTTTCACAACCAATTTTCAATTTCTCATGAGCTAAATTATGAATCAATGAACCTTACACTGAAAAAAAAGTTGGAAGTGAATGAATCAAAGCTTGCTCGAATTTTTAAAAACATTTGCGTAATTCGGTGTTTTTGAACCTTTAAACACAAATATCTCCGAAACCGCTGCTCCAGATGTAGCAATGCGTGCTTTCCACCTAGCCTCAAGTTCGGTACACCTGCCATTTACGCATGTGCGGGTTCCAAACGGTGCTTTCCATCTACGTGTTTCTACTCGGTTCTGCGCCGTTCATTGGATCACGTAAAATTTTGTGCCACACCATGGAACATGTGCCGTCTGGCGGTATTTGTACCGTCTAGGTGGAAAGCACCCAATGACACGCCAATTTTCTTTTCAGAATTAAATGCCGAATTCAATACTTCTAACGGTTTTTCAAAATATCCCGTGGCGTAGAAAGTAGGGGGGTAAGAGGACTAGTACCCCCCATATCTACGGCACTGCGTCATTCTGACAGAATTTTTTTCAAGAAATCACCGAGGACGTGTACGTTAACCATATGTGCAAAATTTGAGCAAAATCGGTCAAGCTGTTCAAAAGTTATCAAGACAAAAACAATTTTTTTCTGCAACTTTGAAGGCCTCTAACTTTTTTAATATGCATTTTAGATATGTACTTTTTGGGGTGAGTCGACTTCTTTTTTTATCCTCTATCAGCCTGCAAAGTTTGTCGACTAAAACCTGGACCACCCTGTAGATCTTGAAGTACCTTTTTCGAATTTCCACATTTTCATTTCGTATATTTGCCGTTTTGGCCGCCATATTGGAATGGTGGCGCCCAAAAAACAGTTTTTGTCAATATCTTCATTTCAGTCAATGTGAAGTAGAAGCGTTTGTATGCGAATGGAAGCTTATTCAATTCTCTACAATTTGACACCTTACTCGTGTACGTGCTATTTGCGGTTCTTGGGTTATGGCTTCTAGAACTTCCTGAAGCATCAACTTTTGTCATCTAATCAGCATGGCAAGTTGATCTTAGCTCCACGTGGCAGTCCAATTAACCATAAATAATGATAAGTTGTCAACCAGAGACCATTAATATCCAGAAAATCAATCATAATAACGGTTGTTATGCAACTACAGGGTGAACTCTAAGGGAAAATTGACTTTGAAAAGGTATAGCTTGAGAACCGTTTGTCGCATATGAATGATTCATGTGTCAAATTTTAGAGAATTCAATAGACCTCCACTTTCGATAAAAATCCTAGAGTTTTATATTACAAATTTTCCGATAATCATCCAAAAATGTTTTTTTGGGCGCCATCTTTTCAAAATTATGGCCAGAACAGCAGAGATACGAAGTGGAAAGTGGATATTCTGAATGATGACCCCAAGTTTCATCATAATAATGACTAATGAGTTTCAAATGTATCTGATTATTCTTCAAATGCTATATTACTTTTATTTCTTTTTAAAGTCAGATAATTCTTACATCAAATTGTAAGCCAGGAAAGTTAAGGAAGACATTCCGCGTTTGAGCGCGGGGAAATTTCGCCGAGACGTCAAAGTCGCAAAGGAGCTTTTGTGATGTGACGATACCCAGCGCAAATTTCAATATCTAAAACATATTTTCCGGGAGCTCCCTTATTCATGTCGTATGTACGTTCGCTACTAGATCCGGTCGTGTCGCAATATATCGGTTGGTATTTCTTTAGTGTTTCCGGTCCAGCGATCGCTAAGACGATTCAAAAGCAGATCGATGTGTTTGGTATAAATATTAACGCTCTATCAGCATTTTATATGTTTGAAAACATCTTTTCGGTCGCGAGTTGAACATTTATTGCTTCATTATGGGCCCCTTGACGGATGGCATAAAAGGAGCGGTCCTACGGCTGGCCGGCTGCACCACCACCACCATCATCCCCTTTTTGCCGGCTTTCCAAAGTAGGACCGTGCGCAGTCATCGAAATTCGTAATGATGCGAAATTGACTCATCACAATCTCTGCAAATTTGCCTGGAGAATTCAGATTTTTCATCGGGGGTTGTATTAGCCGCCGTTTTTATATTGACAATTTAAGAGGGTCTGTGGTGGAAGTATATTATTGAGAGCCAAAAGTATACTTCAAGTTTTGTGCTGGCAGACTTTTCTGTGGGTATAATGAAATTTCAGACAGAGCAGAGGCGTATCTACGGGGTGGCAAGTGGGGCACGTGCCATGGGCGCACTTTAATCCTTAGGGCGCAAATGAGAGGAAAAAATAGAAATGTGGAAAAATGAAGAAAAAAATCTGTTGTGGGGCGACACAAAACTTTCCCGGCGGTATCCAGAGACGTCAGTAATGATTTTGATCGAAGTGTCCCTTCGGGAGGGGGCGATTCGATTTGGAAATTGATGAAAAAATTCTATTTAGTCGAGCGTTTAGCGAGCATCCTGCATCCATTGTTGAGCGGACAGAAAAAATGACAGGTTAGGTCAGTTTTCCAAGGTGATGAAATGATCCAAAAGGTAGAACTAGGTAGCTAACTGTTGTGATATCTCAAAAATGCAATGCTGGTTCCTTATTGAAATTTTTGTTCCTACTTTAGATATGATGATGAAATTACAAAAACTTGATTGAAAACTTTTACTGCATCTGTGTGTCAAATTTCGACTCTATATTTTCAATTTAGAGCTTGGGCAGACAAACCCAGACCCATAATGTGCCACCTGAGGGCTTCCGATCAAAATCATCCACCCAAAGTCTAATCAGTTCATTCCAGGCTGAACTTAGGCCTCCGTACCTGATTTCGATTCGATCGGATCAATAATTCGGTAATTATCGTGACAGAACCGTTTAATTTGTACGATCGCATGAGTGGTTTTATATTTTCAGGAGGAAAATTTCCGGGAAATTGGAGAGAAATTATTGGAAAATGTTGAAGAACCAGTTATCTATTCTCTAAAAAAAACAATTCCAAGAAATCTGTTCACAGAATAAAAATCTGTTGTGGGGCGACACAAAACTTTCCCGGCGGTATCCAGAGACGTCAGTAATGATTTTGATCGAAGTGTCCCTTCGGGAGGGGGCGATTCGATTTGGAAATTGATGAAAAAATTCTATTTAGTCGAGCGTTTAGCGAGCATCCTGCATCCATTGTTGAGCGGACAGAAAAAATGACAGGTTAGGTCAGTTTTCCAAGGTGATGAAATGATCCAAAAGGTAGAACTAGGTAGCTAACTGTTGTGATATCTCAAAAATGCAATGCTGGTTCCTTATTGAAATTTTTGTTCCTACTTCAGATATGATGATGAAATTACAAAAACTTGATTGAAAACTTTCACTGCATCTTTGTGTCAAATTTCAACTCTATATTTTCAATTTAGAGCTTGGGCAGCAAACCCAGACCCAATGTGCCACCTGAGGGCTTCCGATCAAAATCATCCACCCAAAGTCTAATCAGAACATTCCAGGCTGAACTTAGGCCTCCGTACCTGATTTCGATTTGATCGGATCAATAATTCGGTAATTATCGTGACAGAACCGCTTAATTTGTACGATCGCATGAGTGGTTTTATATTTTCAGGAGGAAAATTTCCGGGAAATTGGAGAGAAATTATTGGAAAATGTTCAAGAACCAGTTATCTATTCTCTAAAAGAAACATTCCAAGAAATCTGTTCACGGAATAAAAAGTTGGAAAATTTGCAGTTTTTCCAGAGAGGAAAACTCGGCAACTGTTGATCCGATTTCGAAACTTTTTCCTTCAAAAACTAGCTCAATCTTTTCTCTAACTTTTATTCACAGCATGTCTGCACCTAAAATTGATATTTCGTGGGGCTTACCGCATGTAGAAGTTTGCATTGCGTTTTTCTCAAATTCACGGAATGTGCAAATTTCATTTTGAAAAAATTACAGTCGGGAAACCGAAACCGTGTCAACTCTGAAAATAGACCTGCACGACGCTCAATACAATCTACTTTCGATATCAGTTGAAATTTCCAAAAAAAAGTCGATCCCCGAGCAGGAATAAATTTTTGAGTGTAGTCCTGCTACAAAAGCGAGTCGTGCTGGTCGAAACACCGGCGAGAGCCCCTCCTGAGTGGCAACGGCCAGGAGAAATTTCGAAAATTCATTACGCTCAACTGGAGAATGGTGGAAAACTGCAACTGCGGCCTCAATTTGACTCTTTTGTTGTGTTGCTTCCTGCCAAATCTGGTTCCAATCCATCGGATAGATTTTGAATAATCAATTGGTAAAGTTTTGAACTTTAACATTTTTTATTATTTGACAGATGACAGATAGGGCAATGTTTCCAACTGTTCTGAATACAGTTTTCCAAGGGCTTTCAAATGACATATTGCAAGTTGAGTTCCGTGAGATATAGCTTCTGACATTTGATGATAGTGACAGTTGGGTTTGACAGATGACAGCCAAAAACTAATGGGCTCTTTTCAGGAAACAACCATGTTTGTATACCAAATATCAAGTCGATCCAGTCAACGTTACGGCAGTTATCGTGGAAGATCACAGACAGACACACATACACACACACACACATACACACATACACACACACACACAGACAGACATCATTCTGAAAATGGTCTTAATAGTCTTGGAGGACCTCAAAACGGATATATCCGGTGAAATCTCGAAACTTTTTTTCTGCACGATTACAATACTTTCCCTCCGTGTTCGTGGGTGGGCCGGGAAAGTAAAAGTTGGAAAATTTGCAGTTTTTCCAGAGAGGAAAACTCGGCAACTGTTGATCCGATTTCGAAAATTTTTCCTTCAAAAATTAGCTCAATCTTTTCTCCAACTTTTATTCACAGCATGTCTGCATCTAAAATGAATATTTCGTGGGGCCTACCGCATGTAGAAGTTTGCATTGCGTTTTTCTCAAATTCACGTAATGTGCAAATTTCATTTTGAAAAAATTACAGTCGGAACACCCAAAACCGTGTCAACTTTGAAAATAGATCTGCACGACGCTCAATACAATCTACTTTCGATATCAGTTGAAATTTCCAAAAAAAAGTCGATCCCCGAACAGGAATAAATTTTTGAGTGGAGTCCTGCTACAAAAGCGAGTCGTGCTGGTCGAAACACCGGCGAGAGCCTCTCCTGAGTGGCAACGGCCAGGAGAAATTTTGAAAATTCATTACGCCCAACTGGAAAATGGTGGAAAACTGCAACTGTGGCCTCAATTTGACTCTTTTGTTGTGTTGTTTTCTGCCAAATCTGGTTCCAATCCGTCGGATAGATTTTGAATAATTAATTGGTAAAGTTTTGAACTTTAACATTTTTTATTATTTGACAGATGACAGATATGGCAATGTTTCTAACTGTTCTGAATACAGTTTTCCAAGGGCTTTCAAATGACATATTGCAAGTTGAGTTCCGTGAGATATAGCTTCTGACATTTGATGATAGTGACAGTTGGGTTTGACAGATGACAGCCAAAAAATAATGGGCTCTTTTCAGGAAACAACCATGTTTGTATACCAAATATCAAGTCGATCCAGTCAACGTTACGGCAGTTATCGTGGAAGATCACAGACAGACACACACACATACACGCACGCACGCACGCACGCACGCACGCACGCACGCACGCACGCACGCACGCACGCGTTTGACCCCGAACCCCCCCCCCCCCTAGTTACGCCACTGCAAAGATCAAGTTCTTTGAACTTCATATAATTATATACAGGATGTCTCAAAACTCACGCTCCAGAGAAAATGAAGCAAAACTAGATACCAGTCAGATGTGTAATACCGAGGAAAAAAATCTACCTCAAATGATATTCGAGAAAAGACAAAGTTGAGTTAACCAATCACAGACCTTTACATTTGAGGTATGTTATCTCAATTTCAAGTTGCTAGGTTCAAGTATCTAAATCTGGCAGTGTCACAGTTACAGTGTGCCAAACATTTATTGCAAAATGACAGGTAGTTGGTATTACTTTCAAAACTTAGCAACTGGGTTAAATTTTGCAAATTTACCTCGAATTGACCCTACGGGATTGGTGGATTCAAAAGACTCATGACTCCTTTATGCAAGCAGCAATACATTTTTTCCTTCCGTTTCCTGGGAACCTATTGTCGTCGGCACCATGTCAGTGTTCTCTGGAGCGCGAGTTTTGAGACACCCTGGATAATGTAGATATTTGAACTATTGGGCGCAATCTTTCGACTTTTTCATCTGATCTAGGTATAACCTATAACAGGGACCTATTTTCGGAACCAGGCAACAGTTATCATCAGGTGATGTTGCCTAGGTGAGAGCCTAGTGACAGCCCTGGTTGCCTAGCAACTTTGCATGTGAACGGATCACACGTGGGGGCCCTATATGTCGTTGGCCCACCTGAATTCTGAAAAACTGCCTGAGGCGTATTTCCCAGGGTTTCTAATTCAGGGGCGCAATTTTCATGTTTTGCCCTAGGCGCAATTTACCCTAGATACGCCACTGAGACAGAGTCACTATATTTCAAACTCACGGAAGTGCAAATGACTCCCCAGTATCACTGCTGCATTTAGATGCATCATTATGATGCCATACAGCGAATCCGCACCGCAAGTAATAAGGAAAGATGGATGGAAACTTTTGCAGGAGAGCAGGAGACGAAGGAGAACGGTGCAGAATGTTCAAAAGAAACTGAACATCTTTGTGGCTGCTTCTCTACTGTTTTCCATTACCATTAAAAGAGAACATGGAACTAAAAAGTGATCGCTTTTCCGCATAGTTTTTTGTGTACCTAGTTGCTGCTGGAGAGCGCGCGCTACATGTTTAAATGGAATTGGGCCAATTTATGAAGTGACAATTATTTCGGGGCTTTTAAGGCTGCTGCCATTGAGAGGGGAGGCAGGCGGTTATTCACTTGACAGCCGTCTGTCGTACATACGTCTTGTTATAATCCACACACGACCGTTACACACATCACTACACTTGAGTACTTGACGTGCCTCCATATTAGCTGGAGTATGGATGCGATGGTTCAAATTTGGCTCAGGGCCCACACCCCTCATCTTTTTTTAATAATGCAGCAGAGCTAATTTGGACCATTCATATAACCTTAGCTGAAGAGTCAATGATTTTCCCCTATTGCTTGGCTGACTTCCATGTACACGTTTTGCGGGATTAAATTTTGATTTCTCCATTCAAAACAGCATGTATAGTCAAATATAATAACATGTTTTCGTTCCAGACAAGAGTGCAAGTATGATTTCGTTATAGCAGCGTGACGATGGCGTAAATATAGGTGCTTGTGCTGTGGGGTTGCGCCGGACCAGGGCCCTATTCATGATAGAGTTGCAGTTGTCGACGTATAAAACAATTGCCGGTCTGCATGTAATAATCCTTAAACACATGTTACCAACCGCAGATCGTTTAATAATGACCACCATGCATCCAACAAAATTGTTCTGAAGTATCAAAATTCCCTGAAGGTATACTTGTAGTCGGGTATTAAAGCCATTGTCTGTTCTCTCGAAGTCGATCATAGAAGGGAGTTGTGCACATACGGTGCGTACTTGAGATTTATAACGTAAAGCCCCTATCACACCATGTCTCGTTACGAATTTCGTCGATTCATTTGCCCCTCGAAATTTCGAATGGATTTAAAACGAAATCGCGATTGCGATCTAACAGAAAAATCTGCATACCTGGTAGACTTTGTGCTAGCAACGAGTGTTGAGGGAACCCTGGCGAGCTTTCCAGCAATTTGAATCAAACATTACCTAACTCTAAAATACGTACTTACAACTATTAAATAAACCGCTGGACAAATGAACTAAGTTGTCGGTATCAGAAAGATGGTTCGACTTTGAAGAGCAATAACGTTCGATTGCCGAATGCGATTTCCATTTTGCTTATTGTGTTAATCAGCCTTGATGTTTCGGTGACCTATCCGGTGAATGTGGATGTTGAGAAACTTCATGTGAAATTCCTCCAGGGTGATGATATGTAAAATGCTGCAAAAATGCACCAACTTAATCGTACCCCCATTTGTAGAGAAAATTCATGTACATATTCTGATATAAAAATCATGAAGTGTGGTGTCTTGTCTCAAAATAGTTTTGGAATGATCTAGATTGGAAGTCTAACATTGAAGATATGAATTTTTATGTTGAATGTTACAGATTTGCCTTGTTGGCACGCGAGATTAAGTCACTTTTGACGAATGGATGTTGACATTGAGCAAGATTGTTCGTACAACACAGTCCAGGATAATTTTACTCTCAACACAACCCGAATATTTGGTGTGAGGCCAAGCAGAGGGCACTTTTTCAAGTGGTTGTTCTTGCCTGTTTTTCGTACGTTGGATTTCGTCAGAATTTCATCAGAATTTTAAATGTGGAACATGTTCTATTTGCAAGTTCGAGCCCCTGAACATGATAAAGATGTAAAACTTAAGTCTCCGAGTAGAGTAAAGCCCCCCCTGGACGTTATACTTTTTATGTTTGTGCTATGCCTGAGTTTCGTAAATCTGTGTGAATGTAATTCAACATGAAAATTTATATCTTTAATGTTAGACTTCCAATCTGAGTAATTCCAAAACCGTTTCAAGATAAGACTCCACATCATTATTTTTGTATAAGAATAATAGAAAAATGTATTTTCAGACCGATTGAGCCCAAATTTTGCACAGATATTTGTCAAATACATACTAAGCTGAGACTTGAATTCCTAGAATAAATGAATTTCTTGAAAATTATTCAGTGGCGTAGGTGTAAGGGGGTGAGCCCCTTTTTACCTAGATAGGCACTAGAGAAATTTAACATCGCGTTAATCTGCGCAAGCGTAGGTGTCAAAATAGTGGCGCTTTGCGCTTTTAATACTGCTTGCTCTTATTCCATCTGCGATAATATTCCTCAATCATTTACTGCATTATGTCGTGTATTAAGGACAGAGTCATATTGGTGAAATACGGCGTTGCGGAATCAATCCGTCTGAGTTTATTCCTTGACAGAAATCTATCATCCAGGTCTTTTTGAAAAGCTACAAGGATGTACTTTGGTTTGAGCCTATAGACATTTTCGAAATCAAAAAATTATCTTCCAAAACTTGAGTTTTTTGGATTTTGAAAATATCTATAGGCTCAAACCAAAGTACATCCTTGTAGCTTTCCAAAAAGACCTGGATATGATAGATTTCTGTCAAGGAATAAGCTCCGACGGATTGATTCCGCAACGCCTCATTTTACCAATTTAACTCCGTCCTTAAGGACGGGAATGAACGTCAAATGAAACGTCATAAAACGTTGAAAAGAGCCCTCCAAACTTCCGGATTTGAATAAAATATGTAGTACAGATCGTGTAATGGAGGTCAGGATATTGTAAATGAGAGTATTATCTGTGCCTTTTGGTGCTTAATTTCTTTTTTAAAGCTAGGATTTTTCGGAGAAGTAAAAACTGCAAGGGGAAAAATATCTACTCTCAAAATCATTATGCTGTATCAAAAGGCACGGCGGCACTAAAGTAGTTCACAAAGCATTAATTGTTTTCCGTGAAGGTCTTCGTATAATCACGAAAGTCTTGCAACAGTTTCGATGAATGACTGTTCAAAAATTGTCAAATGGATGGCGCGCTCTCTCACAGCTACGGGAACTGTAATAGCAACATCCGGATCAAATTCAGATCCATTTTGATTGGAAATGCTTCTTTGTGGTTTATGCGGGACAAACAAAATCAGCTCGATGTAGAAGAAATTTCCAGGCAGCTTTGGTAAATGTGAACCTAATTGTGATGCTACTACGGCTGGCGCTCTTCTACAGGAAATGTGTTTTCTCCGAACTTGGCTGGAATAGGATCAGATTCGGTCTACACCAACCCTGCTTATGTTCTAGAGGCTAAAAGAAAAAAGAAAGAAGAAGAATGAAAAGAACCATCACTGAAGCCTAATATAGTTGAACCTATACAGTGACGTGTTCCAGTCAGGGACCCGGACCGGACCGATTTCGGACCGAAAACCGGACCGGAACCGAAATTTTTATCTGGACCCGAACCGAAACTGAACCCATATTTCATGTTTTATAAATTTTAGGGAACGAACCCGAACCCTTAACATATTTTTCGGTTTTTCGGGTTTTTTTCGGTTCTCGTCAGAATTTTTTTTTCGCGTTTTACTTTAGGTGTTGCTATGTGAATAATCAATTAAATAATTGTATTATCGTCGCGCAATACCTACGCTTTTCCACCACCAACGAGGAGATGGTCACATTCGCACCACTACCGACTGACCTCTCACCCCGCGCCCGCCACGCACGCCTCGTGACTCCTGGGACAGCGGGACAGGCAAGAGCTTGTGAATTTCCGAGTCCGCGTAAAAATCATATCATCATGGGGCGAAAAAGCACAAGTTCCAGTGCATTTTGATTTTGTGGCAGCGGAAAACAAATCTAAGTGCAAATTATGCGGTGGAACTTTGAGGACGGAGTTGAATTGGTAATAAAATAAGCGTTGCGAAATCAATCCCGGTGGGTTTATTCCTTGACGGATTCTTACCATTTTGGTCTCTTTCGAAAGCTTACAAAGATGTACTTTGGTTTGAGCCCATTGGCATTTCCAAAATCCAAAAATAAAAAAAATTATGTTTGAATTTTGGAAATGCCAATGGGCTCAATCCAAAGTATGTACATCTTTGTAGATTTCGAAAAAGGCCAGAATGGTAAGAATCCGTCAAGCAATAAAGCCACAGGGATTGATTTCGCAACGCTTATTTTACCAATTCAACTCCGTCCTTAAGGGTGAGTGTTTAGTTTAAAATGACTAATTTGTTTCCTCAAGGTAAGGGCCAGTTTTAAACTTTTAAGGTGCGTTCAGTCAGCTTATTTAGCCGCAAGTTTTAATTTTAGTCGTAAGCGCAGCGATGCTCATTGGCTTACATGAACCAGCCTCCTCAGATCAGCCAATAAGCGATGCTGCGCTTACGACTAAAATTAAAACTTGCGGCTAAATATGCTGACTGAACGCACCTTCACAGAAGCGGATAGCGTTATGGTGGCCCTACATTGAGCATCAATGAATGCTGCAGCTTTTTTAGCTGCTGAGCTCTCATTGGTTACATGTTGGTCATTGACAGAAATTTCAGGCGTCAGTTCCAATCAGAACTTTGCAGCAAAAAAAGCTGCAGCATTTGATGCTCAATGTAAGGCTAGCATTAGGTACTTAAGTGCCTAAGAAATATGTGAGTAATTATCAGTTTGGGATCACTTGACCGTTATTTTCAAGTGAGATTTTATATCCACTACATACCTATGATTTATATTCACTTTCGAATTGAGGCCGAAAAGTGCTCAAGGTTACGCTAGGTTTAAGTTTACGTTACCAAGAATATTTTTTATAAAAAAGGCTAAAGTAATAATCTTATTTTTCTGAACCGAAAAAAACCCGTTTGAACCGAAAAAACCGGACCGGACCGGACCGAAATATTTTTAGAATGGTGTGGTCAGAACCCGAACCCAAATTTTCGATCTCGTTCCGAACCGGACCGGACCGGAACCCTTATTTCATTCGGGTCCGGGTCCCTGGTTCCAGTATAACCACCATAATTTCATTTTATTCATTCTTTGTTTTTCGCTCGATCAAAAATATTGTTGAAAGAATAGGTGGGCATTTTTCAGACCTTATTAATGCCGGAAATAAAGAATTTTATAATTAACATAATAAATGTTTTCCAATTTTTAGTAGATTTTTTTTATTATCTTTACGTTATCCCCAATTATTATTTCACGGTTCTTTTCCCTATTTTATGTTAAAAAAATAAGCACAAAACTGGGTGATTATCCTCATGTCATTATCGAATCTTCTAGGTACTCCTGCGTTCCTGCGCACCAAAGTTGTGAATTTATGATTTTGAATTTGGTGCCATCATGTGGTGCCATCTATCGATAATTCAAGTAAGCCTCAAACTTCAAAAATGTGCCAGTAGCGACACAAATATCCGGCGGCCATTTTCGTGGAGTTTGTCAATTTCCAACTTTAAGGGGTTTCTGATGCGACCAAAAAAGTTGTTGACGGGAATCGATTTTATTTTATTTTTTTGTCAAGTAGAAACTCTTTCAAAAAGAAAATGTACGGGCATTGCTATCAAATTTTGGAAATTTCCAAAAAAAATTGAAAATTTTTTATTTTGATTTTTGAAAATTCAAAAACCAGATAGCATCGACAATATATCTTTCTTCTAAAAATTCGCATGCCAAATTTGAACTTTTAAAAAAAAAAAGGTACCAAAAGTGATTTCTACTAATTCACTTTTTCATGTCTACGAGAAATCATTTTTGGTACTTCTTTTTTTGAAAATAAAAAGTTCATATTTGGCATGCGAATTCTTTATAGAAAAATACATTGTCGATGCTATCTGATTTCTGAATTTTCATAAATCAAACTCAAAAATTTTCGGTTTTTTTTTGGAAATTTCCAAAATTTGAGAGCAATATGCCCATATATTTTCTTTTTGGAAAAGTTTCTACTTCACGAAAAAACTAAAATTAACCGATTCCCGTCAACAACTTTTTTAGTCGCATCAGAAACCCCTTACTTAGCCTAAAAATGTCAAACTGAAAAACTCAGTTTTCTTCGTAACCGTTGAACAGAAAATATCGGGGAAGATTGCTAAATGCAGATAAAAATCATGAGTATGAATAGAATACTTCCAGTTGTAGAAAAAAAGATGACGTATTTTCAAAAATCTGGAAAAAAATTCTGAAACTTCAATGCTTATTACTGAATTTCTCAATTTGTAAGACCCCACAAAAAAGGCAATGCATCTGCAACTGTACCCCCAACATTTAGCTTCCTCTCACTGCTATGACTTCGACAATTTCTTTTCTGTTTTTTTCTGGTTTAGCGTGAAACTGCGTAGTTCCAGCAGTGGAGCCGAATTTTCTGTCCCATTGAAGAATACGTCCTTGGGCGATTCCTCTTTTTTACCAATTCCAAGTCATGGTCAGTTTAGCTACCCTGAGACAGGTGGCTCCGTTCGTACCTTTGAAGTAGGGAACCTGATTATCACGCATTATTATTATTATCAATATTTTTTTTTTATTTTTAGATTTCGGAAATGCCAATGGGCTCAAACCACAGTACATCCTTGTAGCTTTCGTAAGAGACCAAAATGGTAAGAATCCGTCAAGGAATAAATCCACACAGATTGATTTCGCAACGCTTATTTTACCAATTCAACTCCGTCCTTAAAGGGGAACTGTGGGTGAAATTTTGTGTCAATTTTAAAATTTATATAGCTGGGGGATGGCTTTGAGTGATTTTTAGTCAAAATCGCATCGAAAAATTCCAAGCCGTTACGAAGTTATCGTAAATTTTGTGGGCTGATTATGACGTCATACTGCGCACCGGAAAAGACAGGTCGGCAGGGCAAGGCACCACGCCAACAATTACTTGACCTTTATAAAATGAAACAAGTTTACCGAACGGTAGACGCAGATCATTTGACTTTAATTTCAAAGTACGGTGAATCAAATTTCAGTAGATATTTTTAAAAACATAATTAAAGTGCGACTCTATCTGTTAATGAAATAAAGTGGCAACATGGCGAAATCGCGAAATGAAATTCGGCAGCTTGACAGAAGCTTGACAGTACAGGGAAGTCATAGTCTATCGTATAACCCTGAAAACTTCCGTCAGTGAAATCTGTTGGTGCATGAAAATAAGAGATCAGGTATACTTTTCGCTTCCACATAATAATGTAGTGAATAATTAAATGTATTTTAGGGCTGCTGCCGCTGATGGGACTTTTTTCTAATCGGTGGTACAACCGACTACCGATTAGGGTCGGAATTTGAAAGAAGTGTATATCAGAATCCGTTCATATTTCTTTGAGTCAGCCACACCAGTGCGTTTTTATTGAAAATGGTCCTGGTCGTTCCTGACATCATGTTTCTGACCCTATAGCATTATCATTTTGGCCTGGTATACCTGATCTCTTATTTTCATGCACCAACAGATTTCACTGACGGAAGTTTTCAGGGTTATACGATAGACTGTGACTTCCCTATACTGTCAAGCTTCTGTCAAGCTGCCGAATTTCATTTCGCGATTTCGCTATGTTGCCGCTTTATTTCATTGACAGATAGAGTCGCACTTATATTAAGTTTTTAAAAATATCTACTGAAATTTGGTTCACCGTACTTTGAAATTAAAGTCAAATGACCTGCGTCTACCGTTTGGTAAACTTGTTCCATTTTATAAAGGTCTAGTAATTGTTGGCGTGGTGCCTTGCCCTGCCGACCTGTCCTTTCCGGTGCGCAGTATGACGTCATAATCAGCCCACAAAATTCACGATAACTTCGTAACGGCTTGGAATTTTTCGATGCGATTTTGACTAAAAATCAACTAAAGCCATCCCGCAGCTATATAAATTTTAAAATTGACACAAAATTTTACCCACAGTCCCCCTTTAAATAAACAATTTCATTCAAGTCGGCACCCGACCATTTTTTGCTGGGATATAAACTTTCAGTGCTGACGGTTCAATTGTAATAATACGTTGCAGTAACCTAGTGAACACTGCAAAAAATAAAGAGAAAATGACTGCAAGATAACCATTCCCGACAATGTTTCTATTAAGCGAGCACATTAAGAAAAAATACCTAGGTACCTCAATGATGACGGACTCTGAAATTTTCAATCTACCCCAAGGAAACGAAATTACTGTGGTTCGGTTTGTAGCGTAAAGCAACGTTGTAATTTAGCTCGACCCATTACAATTTAATTTTGCGTTGTCTATAATTTAGCGCAATTTGTATTTAAACTCCACTAATACAGCACCACTATCTCTTTATACCCATACGATTCATATGCCACCACCTGGTCGGTTCGCACAGAGAATTACTTGTACAGGGTGATTCAGTCCGAGCGTGGCAGCCAGAAATGTTAGGAGTTGTGATGGAAAAGGTTCTTCAAAAGAACTGAGTTTTGCACAGCGAAAAACGGAGGGCATTTAGAAGATATCGTTTTCCATGATGCATAATTGTTTTTGATCAAATCTCCATTGTTCTAGTTTATTGTTAAAAAAAACTCAAATAATTCAAAACTCTGACATACCAGAGTTACCTGCTCCTTTTCAAAACTTACTCTGACTTTTGGTTGGCCCAGCCTGTATTTAAGGATGCATCTAGAGCTAGAGGCAGACTTATACATGAACTGGTGGAGTGACGGAAACCGAAACGAGTAGGTACTTTGGACTGCCTAGGTGGGCTTATTCATACGCCAATGAATGTAACTGTAACAGACCCTTAAAATGTGACTGGCTAGCGAGTGATATAGTGGTCTTGGATATATAGGCGATTGACCTTATTGGGGAAAATGGCCGTTTCGTCGAGGAAGTTTTAGGGAATTAGTTTTTAGAACTGGTGTAAGTTGCCGTCCGGCAACGGCGGTGGTTACGTCAATTGGTGGCATGTCAAAACTGTCACTTTGCTGTCTTGTGCAGTACGCTACAAGCAAACTTTCGTTCCTGTGAACCCTTGGGACCCCATAGGCTCGTTATTGGGCCCCATGTTGATGACCAGCGTCGTCGCAGACCTTTCTCTAAATCATCCATAGCTTCCGCCCAAGGAAGAGCAACAGACTCTGTCACACCCGCACGGAGGGAAACACACAAGCCCGTCGACCAGCCTGCCAGCCAAGAAAAAATCACCTCGGGCTGGCCGTGCAGAGTCAACCACCACCTACCTTTTTTCCTCGCTTTTTTCTAAAGATTTCCTGCTTCGACTTCAGCTGGAGATCCGCATTTTTCATTCTAACAAGCTCGCCGTAGCTACCTCTGTGTTCGCGACGTAAACGTTGTCTTTTTTTATCGCAATAATGTAGTGCATTGCTGGGGGCGTAGTCTTTCAGCTGCGCACCTCTGGAGCTAGATCTACAAACCTGCTAAATACGCTAACCATAACATGAAATAAGAGACACAAATGCAAACTCCTTTTTCAGATTATTTCCACTTGTCAAATTTCCATATCAATATGTGGGTATTACAGGTATCCACTAGTGCCCACCTAGGCTACTAGACGTCGGAGTATGTTTTTCTCGCAAAAACGTCCTCGACGATCAAGTACCGAGCTCTACACCAGGTGGCGTTTTTTAAATGTAAATCGCCTATTGCAAAAATCATTTTTTTAAATTATGGTAAATTCAAAAACCATTGGTCTTTGTAAGGGAAGAGTCGAGAGAAGAGTACCTACAAAGTTTTCGCTGATTTTTCGGCCAGGAAACTATACAACTCTGAACTTTTTTTTCTGGGACAGGTTTATTCTTCAAGGTATAGTGTATCTACATTACATAAATGGGAAAAAATTAAATAGTAAACATGTCTGAACGTGAAACGTGAAATATATTAAGTATACCCGCAGTCTCTGATCATGAGGGGTAGGTACATATTAATATGACATATTATTCAAGATTACAGTTTCATCAACATGAACCATCATAACCGGAAGAACTCACCCCATTTCCACCGGCGGGTATAGGTGACCGCTCACCGTATCGCCTTCCCATCGCAACAAATTTTAATAACGCCGTTTCCAATTAAGCTCTTCCATAAACAAGCGTATGCTTTTCATAAGTAGCAATATCGCCTGGCAATGACAGTTAATAAACATCTCACACATGTCAAATAATAATTCCGCCATGTTTACGTAATGAAACTGGTTGATGCCTGGGTGGCGGAGGAGGCTGTTGGGGTAGGACGCGCGACGTGAAAGGGGTAAACATCCCTCATCCCTCTGTGTGGAGCATGGTTTAAAGTAGTTGAGCCCACGCGCGTATACCTCCGACACTCCAAGTTTCAAGAGTCCTTCGGGCGGATTCTGTAGTTAACGCGACCCATTGAGCGATTAAGAAGCGCGAGAGCCGTTTTCACCAACGCACCCGCCCTTACCGCAATCCGCTCGCTTTCATGAAAGATACTGCGATTTGCAACCCTTAGCTTAGCGCTATTGTCATGCAAACGCCCCTGGCGGACCCTGTAAAATTGCATTTGAATAACCGCTTTAGGCCATGTTTAATAGTCGGGCCCGTATTACACACTGCGCCGCTGCAAGAATGGATTGTGTAATACTAATACTACTTTGAAATATGATGGGGTTGTTCAAACAAATCGCTCGATAACAAAATACTTTGTTGTTTTCTTCATCGTTCGTTCTTCTTTCGTCGTAGGTAATTGAAAATTCAGTGTTGGACTGAAGCAACAACATCACCACCACCTAGGCACACCAAAAATATAGGGGATGATTAGGCTTGCCTTATTATGTTTTATGTATTGATTTTTATTAAAATCTGTATACAGGGTGTCCCACGAAGTTACCAACATGGCTTAAGGGTATAGATGTACTGTACTTTTTCGAGGCAAACCAGAATCTGCATTCATAATTCTCCTGGCGTCTTCTGTTTCCGATGTATTGATTTATGTGTTTATTGTGTTCAATCAAAAAGGTTGATTGGCCAAATCTCACGAATAGATCAAAAGAATCGAATTGAAATTTTGCAGGGTATTTTAACACCAAGGGCCTTTGTAGCGCTTTAGTCATTTGTGAAAAGACTACAGGACCATACTAAAAATTTTGTTTTTCGAGTTTCTGTTGAAAAACGCAATAAAACACACCCAAGGTCAATAGTTGAACTGACAATTGTGGGTTGTTTCGATAGGCAAATGAAGTTGAATAATGGTACTACAGTGGTGTCGCGATAATCCGGATCAATTGAAACCAAGACGATCCGAATTATCAAATAATCCGGATTACCAAATCATAATGTTTTTGAAGGTTTTTGAAGGTTTTTGAAGTATATGCCGATCAGCTTTTAAATTCAGCACTAGAACGGTAATTTTCTTACGCCAAGTTGGCAATTCTGCGATAATTGGGGATGCTCAAATTTGTAATGTTGGATCAGTTTTTCCCTAGATGACCTTGAATTTGTATTGTCAATCAAGTACAGCGCTGTTGCAAGATTGTACAAACGTTCCTGGCGTCTTGATTTTGGTAGATTTTCGCCAGTTTAAATGGGCGACTGGTGGTGGAATGTTTTTTCAAATAAAATAATAAATCACGTTGAGGAAACTGTTCTAATTTTTGGTCAAAAATAAAGGTCAATAGCTGATATCTAAAATTAATCTGTGCCCTTCAAATTTAACACTAGGTGATAGATTTTACAAGCTCTCGAAGGATAATCGAAAGTTTCACAATTTTTCTGAAATTATTGCTATGCCTGTACTGAGGATCTAATTTTAGTGACAACGTAAATCAACTTATATAGTGCAATAGTACCTAGTATCACTATATGTAGGTACTTAAGATACATTGATACTATAACTAAATATATACAACAATTCTTGAAAACCTGTGAGATGAATTAACTTCAGCTACAGCATTCGCTTGAAGATCTATTAGCCCAGGCGCCAGGGAAAACAATAAGGAAATAATTGTTTCCTGGCTGGAAACTAGCTTAAAACGATCTGTGTAGCTTAGGTTTTGACATACTAGTTTCCCCCCTTTCGGAAATGTCGGCGTCATGTCGCCATCATTAACAAGAAGTGCACCAGCGTGGTTTTTGCTGAATATCCTAATTTTGGGTCATCTGACAGCAAAATATGTGAGAAGTCATTTTGAAGCCTATGAAATTCCCTACAGTTTGGTTTTTCAATCAACTTTCTGCGACCTATGGTCTTTGAGATAAAGCTTCTGGAAGCGAGAGTCATTGTCGTGAAAGCTCCATGGCCACTTGACTCGAAAAACTAAAATATCGATGTGACAAAAAAATTTCAAAATGAGATTACTCAAGAATTCTTCACGCTATAGTTGCGGTGATGGTCTTAAACTCTTCCTCTTGAACCATAGATTACGAATATTGAACAGTCAAAAACGTCACATTGTACATATACAGGGTGTACTACGGGAATCAAAACAGAACAGAGAAATTTGACATATTTCTCCGATTTAGCCTATGCGAAACTCTAAGCACTTATCACGAGTCCAATATCAATATGCATTGCTATGTAAGCTTCACTTGATACACCTAAGAAGTGGTCAGCTCACAGCCTTCCTGTAAAATGTTTTGAAGGCCCTCTGAAATCATCAAAATTTACAGTAGCAAGAAATGTATGTAACAGTATATTATATACCAAGGAACCAAAGTGAATTTTTGATCCCTTGGGTGAAGTTTGTTACTCGAGGACCCTTTGGGTCCAAATCTCCAAGTAAAAAATTCACTTTGGTCCCTTGGTATATAATATACTGTTATATACATTTCTTGGTACTGTAAATTTTTAATATTTTGATGATTTCAGAGGGCCTTCAAAACATTTTACAGTGAAGCTGTGAGCTGACCACTTCTTTAGTTTATTGAGTGACGCTTATAGAGCAAATCTATATTGATATTGGACTCGTGTTAGGTGCTTAGAGTGTAGCATATAGGCTAAATCGAAGAAATATATAAAATTTCTCTGATCTGATTTGATTCCCTCAGTACACCCTGTATATGTACAATGTGACGTTTTTGACTTTTCTATATTCGTAATCAACGGTTCAAAAGAAAGAGTTTAAGACCATCACCGCAACTATACCCAAGTAGCAATCCGACGTCGCGCCAACGTTGCGATTCCCGACCTGAGGTCGGCTGCCGACGTCCGCGCGACGTTGAGGCAACCGACATTTGCACCAATTTGGTCAATGAAATGCGGGTCGCTACGACGTCGGCATCCGCGACGTTGGGACTGCCGACCAAAACTCCACCAAATCTTACGTGTAGCCAAAGTCGCCTGTCGTGTACCTAATCCGACTTATGCCAGTCGCATTAGGTGGACTTTATTTAACCTGTTTTGTACTAAAGAAATATAGCTCCGAATATAGGACAGAAAAGTTTCCTTATTACAACCATCAGTCAGATCCAGACCAAAACTAGTTGGGATTGATGCACCCACCGCAATAATATTAGTTGCCGTATAACAGAGCATCTGAACTTCAATCATGAAATTTTGTGCCTTGTTGATATGAAAAATCGATGCGAAGGAAATTTTACTGATGAACAAGTATGTTTCAAGTCGAAAACAATCGTCGCCCATCTGAAATTTGGCTTTTCTCAAAATAATTTCATTTTATATTAAAACATTTGAGGATTAAAACACCATTTTTCACAAGAAAATAAGACCAAAGAAGTATGTATAAATACTAAATGAATCAATATGTATCATAATTCCGTTCCCCGAATTCAAAAATGGTAAATTTAATAATTCCATAGATTTTCATTGGCATTTCTCCAACATGGCCTCTCCTTGTTGTTCTGATATTGGGAGAAAAAATGGCCGCGTCGGCTATTTCCACCTATACTGACTAAATCCGACCAAGTTTTATACAAGTATAAATTACTACACCAATTCCGACCAATTCTGACTTCTGGTTTGATTTATTATACCAAAACCGACCTGATCCGACCTGTAGTCGGCGTATGTCCATAAATTTGTACCAAAACCGTGCACCAGTGCAGCGCCACCTAGCGTAACGGTTAATAACGCCCCTTTTTACCGCGATGCCAACCGCCTGGACACCAGATGACCTCTCGGCTCTCAGTCTCCTTTGTTGTCGGGGATCAGCCATTGAATCCGAGAGGCATGGTATAGCGGCTTAGCACCGAACGTCGTACAAGCGTACAACCGACACGTGCCATACTGAAGCAGTGGTGCTCAACAAGTCGACTCGAAGCTCGACTCGAAGCTTGACTCATCTGAGCTTATGAAGTGTTGAAAATGGTGGTTTAAGCTATAAACTTAGGCAACTACAATGACTACCCGTGGGTTCAACAAAAAAGATAATACGAGATCAGTTGATTTCTGAGATCAGCGATTTTTGTTTTTCAATTTGTAGCTCATTGATCAATGCATTTTGGATTATCTGTCAGTAGGTATCGAAAAGATGGTGGGTCCAGCACATATTTCAGGTATTTTTTGTGGTTAATCGACTAGCATTCAGCAGAAAAAAGGTCAGTTAATCTGCAATCAGCCTGATCGCTGATCATTTTTTTTTGTGGAACTGACGGTAGGAAACGAGAGTTTGCATCTGAAATGCATCCAGGTATCTTATAATAGGTGGGTATATCAATTTATAACGGATGATTTAGTTTAGTTCAGTCAAATTTGGGCACCAAATCGCTAGTCCGTTGACCGTTAATCAAAATTGACGGTCGGATAAACCATCCTCAGAATTATTTGGGAGAAATTTTGTTCCGTGGGGAATTTCGATGAAACGTCTCGTTCTGTTGTAGGAACGTTTTTTTTTTTTTAAACAAACGGTTGAGAGTGGAGTTCAATTGGTGAAATAAGCTGTTGCGAAATCAGTCGCTGTGGGCTTAATCTTTGACAGAAATGTACCATTCAGATCTCATTCGGAAGACAATGCTACAAGAATGTACATTGGTTTGAGTCCATTATTATTTTTCAAAATTAAAAAAAATCAGAAATCTTGGGATTTGAAAAAAAAATCTTGGATTTTGGAAATATCAATAGGCTCTAATCAAAGTACATCCTTGTAGCTATCGAAAGAGATCTAAATGGTGAATTTCTGTCAAGGAATAAACCCACAGTGATTGATTTTGCAACGCCTTATTTTACGTTTCGCTTTCATTTATAATGATATCTATCTCAATTAATACGACACGGAAAAATCCCACTTAACCTCTCCCACATTCAATTTTTTTGAGCGCATCGGAAAGTATATGCGTTTCGTTGATGGAAATCCTCGTGGAAATCGTTTTTCCAGGAAAATCATCGACGGCTTGATAAACGCCTTCGCTTAGGACGGCCGAAACGGAATCCAAAATTTCCCGTGCCCGTGAAGGCATATCCATTTGTTTATATTTTTGAGCTCCCGTTGCGAAATCAATCTTGAAAAATAATTTCTTTGATTTTTAGATTTTGGAAAAATCAATAGGCTCAAATCAAAGTACATCCTTGTAGCTATCGAAAGAGATCTGAATGGTAAATTTCTGTCAAGGAATAAACCCACAGCGATTGATTCCGCAACGCCTTATTTCACGTTTCGCCTTCATTTAGGACGATATCTCAATTAATACGACACGGAAAAATCCCATTTAACCTTTCCCACATTCTATTTTTTAGAGCGCATCGGAACGTATATGTGTTTCGTTGATGGAAATCGTTTTTCTAGGAAAATCATCGACGGCTTGAAAGGACGCCTCCGCTCAGGACGGCCGAAAACGGAATCTAACATTTCCCGTGCCCGTGGAGGCATATCCATTTGTTTATATTTTTGGGCTCGCGTTGCGGAATAATCTTGAAAAAAAAATTCTTTGATTTTTGGATTTTGGAAATGTCAATGAGCTCAAACCAAAGTGTATCCTTGTAGCTTTCGAAAGATACCTAAATGGTGAGATTCTGTGAAGAAATAAACCCACAGGGATTGATTCCGCAACGCTTATTTTATCAATTCAACTCCATCCTTGACCCATATATTTTACCAAGGGTGGAAAATAAACAAAAAAAAAGTTTTTGCTGTTAAGTGACAGTTCTTATACACAGTACAGTTCTTTCTGTTGTATTTTTCAGCTGTGGAGATTAGCTGGACTGTAAATTGATTACTGATTGTGGTAACCACTGAATTATTAGCTTCCACCTAACTAGCGAAATTCCGGCGCTTTCCGAGTCTCACAGGGCGGGAGTAAAATTTGTGTTTAGGTAGGTACCCACCCACTAAATAATACACCGTTAGGCCATTCGGTCGTAAAAAACTTATTAGCTGATTTTTGCCGGTGGTCTTCTGGAATAAGCAAAAAATTTCTATGGTTAGTCACGTTCGTCATTACAGTGAGAGTCCATTGCTAAACACATGTCCGGCATTCAGGTAGTAGATTTTTACCATGGTGCGTGTTGGGACCATCCAAGTTTATGCAGTTTTTTTTTAGATTTTCATGCAAATAATGCACGAGCTCGCAAGGACCTCACATTTTTGATGATTTATGACCCAAATATTGAATAAAAAAACGTCTCAATTTTCAATATTTAGTTATTTGAAATTAATATTTGGAGCTTTGCAAAGGACTTCATTTAGTTGGAATCTCTAAAATATTTATCGGGGTTTTTGATAAAAAATCGAGAATCTAGCTATAGTGGAACATAGGTAAAAAATGGGTTGAGGACGAAGTCAAATTGGTAGAATGAATCGTTGCGGAATCAATCCGTTTGAGTTTATTCCTTGACAGAAATCTATCATCCAGGTCGTTTTGGAAAGCTACAAGGATGTACTTTGGTTTGAGCCTATGAATATTTTCAAATTCCAAAAAAATTCAAGTTTTGAAAAAATAATTTTTGGATTTCGAAAATGTCTATAGGATCAAACCAAAGTACATCCTTGTAGCTTTCCAAAAAGACCTGAATGATAGATTTCTGTCAAGGAATAAACTCAGACGGATTGATTCCGCAACGCCTCATTTTACCAATTTGACTTCGTCCTTAAACAACTTTTAATAATGTGATAGTGCGCTTTCCCAGTACCATGCAATAATAATTGCACTCGTAATTGCAGTTAATAGCAGAGATAGAGATAGCAATTGAGGAAAATAGTGCAAAGGTACTCATGACTTGATTGCATCGACATCGAATATCATTATCATCATCCTGTACCTACGTTTAGGTAAATTCGCCGCATCGCCTGGGTTCGTTTGGCTCAACTAAGATTATTAATTCATAGGAGTGGAGTTCATAGAATTTATACAATGAGGATATCTCCAGAAAGAATTGCCCGATTCTGAAAGTGTTCGTGGTACTCGAAAGAGTAATTTTTTACAGGTTTTAGAGTTAAAAACATCACTTCATTCTTCTGATATGAATGGACTTTTTCTATTTCGGGTTTTAAAGACAAAGATTAAAGAAGTCCCTCATTTTTATGCCAACGCTGTCGTTCATCTAGATTTTGGTTGTTTCGAAGAATTTCACGAGTGAAAAATCACGTAATTTTTTCACTCTGTATTAACCAAGTTTATTGCGCACCATGGTTTTCTTTCTAAAACCAGGGGTTTTATAGTTTTCTGTCAATGTGAATGTCTATTTATTATATAATTAAAAGAACTGTCACTAATAAAACAGCAAAAACATTTTTTTGATCATTTCTATCCTCAGTAAAATATACGGGTTAACGAGCCCAAAAATATAAACAAGTGGATATGCCTTCACGAGCATGAGAAATGTTCGATTCCGTTTTCGGCCGTCCTAAGCGGGAACGGCCTTTCAAGCCGTCGACAATTTTCCTGGAAAAACGATTTCTATCAACGAAACGCATATACGTCATGATGCGCTCTAAAAAGTGGAATGTGGGAAAGGTTAGGTGGGATTTTTCCGTGTCGTATCAATTGAGATATCGTCCTAAATGAAAGCGAAACGCGTTGAGGATGGAGTTAAATTGGTAAATTAAGGCGTTGCGAAATCAATCGCTGTGGGTTTATTTCTTGACAGAAATTCACCATTCAGATCTACTTCGATAGCTACAAGGATGTACTTTGATTTGAGCCTACTAATCATTCCAAAATTAAAAAAAATCTCAAATTTCAAAATTTCCGATTTTTTTTATTTTGGAAAAAACAATTGGCTCAAACCTATGTATATCCTTGTAGCTTTCGAAAGAGATCTAAATGGTAAATTCCTGTCAAGGAATAAGCCCACAGCGATTGACTTCGCAACGCTTTAAGTATTTTATCAATTTCAACCCATCCTTAACCGGTTGTTATAAAAAAAAACATTCCTGCAACAGAACGAGACGTTATTTCAAAATTCCTCACGTAACAAAAATTTGTCCTAAATAACTCAGAGAACGGTCTCCGGCCGTTAATTTTGAAAAAATTCAAAGACGTTTTCTTGTCGTTCAAATCCAACGAATCTTTAAAAATAATTATATCGAAACATGATTAGGGGACATTATTGGATATATCAAGAATCAGGAATCAATCTTGAAAGTCAGCTTTGACGATCTCTAGGTATGCCAGAATATTTTTGTCCAGATGAGTTCTTAATGTTTTCTGAGTCCCTCATTGCATTCTTTACATGTAATAATAATATTGGGGCTGAATATTTGTTATAGCACGTCCTGACGTGACGGTTCCGTATCCAATGTGGAACAGAAAGCGCCGTTAGATAAACTTTTATAGCATGCCCCGTTGTTGAGTAAGAGCGGTTTTTTGTTTATTATTTTGGAGATTTTCCAAAAATTGCTACACCTGGAGTCAGTGGGAGCGAAATGGACGGATTTGTCGAAATTTTTTGAACCTCTCTAGTTTCCCGTGAGCAATTTTGTTCCGACGCAAGTTGCGAAAAAAAAACCTGAACGTCTAAAAATTCGAAGGCGAGTTTAAGCCCCAACCTGGACCAATAAATTGCCATCACCAATACACTTCAAAGATATTTGTAGGTAGGTACATAATTATTATTCTATAGAATAGGTATCTACAGTGCCATACGGAGAGTCAATACAATATTTTTATTACATGAAAGCCACCGTCATTCACTGACCCCACTGTTTTGGAGCTCCTGTGAAAAGTGCAAAGCAAAGAGCAGGCGCGGGATATGTCAATCAGTCATTGTCGGCTCTACGAAGCTCGATTTTCGAATTTGCTGGCGGTAATATCTATTCTGGTGGTAACCGGTCGCGTCGCGTTGTTGTGTGGTAGTTGTCGGTCGCAAAATGCATTCATTCAAAGTGGTATACATCTATGAGCAGAAAGAGGTGGAACCCGTTCCCCATTTGTGGGAAGAGGACGGCGTCCTTTTCTGGCCCCCCACGAAACGAATAACAAGGAAGCTACAATCAGACGCGTCAAGTGCGCCCCAAGAAGGATGGCTCCGATATCAATGTGAAGTCAAAGCAAGAAGCCTTATTCTCTTCGAACACGCTTCAGCAGAAGCTGACAAGCATTGTTTCATGTCAACCGATGATGAATCGTCTTTTGTCTCTATGAATCGGCGTAGGAAACCAGCAGCAGGTGGAACGCAACTCGAGTTTAATTATGACGAATTTTTCCAAAAACCTGGGAATAGAGCCAAAAAGTCGCAGCATTCGGAGCCCACTGTAGATGAAGAATCTGTGGAAATCCTCCATGTCGAGCCAGAAACACTTGTTACTCCGAGCCAACAAGCAGTGAAAGTGCTTCTTGCTGAGCCAACAGCGCCTGTTGTTTCGAGTAAACAAGCAGCGGAAATTTCGCCTGCAGTTATTCCAGACTCAGACAATAATACGGGTGAATCATACTCTTTGGTAGGGAATGCCGAGGTCAGTGAGCTGGTGAGGCTTTTTTCTGAATGTAAGTACCTACAAGTTGGCAAGTCCTTCAATGAGCAATTTCCTCACATGTGGTCACTTCTAAAAAAGCTATAGGACCATAATTTTTTTTTTGGTTGTTTACTTTTTGTCACCTACCATGCATTTTGTGAAATAAGCTCATGAATAAGTGGCGCACACGCAAAGATGATGCTCATGTAGGTACCGTCAGGAGCAGAAAACTGCAAACCTACATCAAAATTTTTGTCATTAGAAAAAAAGTGACAAGATGCAGTTGACCTTGATTGCAGTTATGGCCTGATGAATTGAAAGGCTTGGTTCCTGACTTCATGGTGAATGTAATACGTGAGGGCTCCTTCATGGCTTTGTCACATTTTTTTGAGTTACAAAAATTTTGATGTATGTGCTCCTAACAGTACGAGATAAATACCTATATAGGGTACAGGCTGTTTGCAAACTTGCGGTAGAAAATCAACCGCAGTTGGGAAAATGCTTCGGAAGTATCAGAAAAATGTTGAAAACAATCAAGGGCTTTTATTTTTGAAAATATGGAGGGTCAAAGGGTGGTCCTTCGACCCCGTCGGTTTTCGTCATTTTGAAATATTTTAGTAAATTCTTTTCAACAGAACAAATAGCAATGTTCTTGAACCTTCGAATGTGTTTTGTAATTTTATTTACTATATACATATAGGGTGAATCGTAAATCCTGAAAATCCAGTTTTCTTCAAAAATGCATGAAGAAAATTTCATATGGGAACTATTTTTGTTATTTGTTGCTCTACACCAGTTATGTAACCTCTAGAACTTTTCACGAGCATTTTCAAAAAAAGTAATTTTCAGGATTCATGACTCACATGACACTACACAAAATCACAGAATTTATTTGAAGGCTGAAAAAAATTCTTTTCGGTCTGATGAGAATAGTTTACTAAATTCTTCCAAAATAACGACAATAGAAGGAGTCGAAGGACCACCTTTTGACCCTCCATATTTCCAAAAATGAGAATCATGATTTTTCTCAACATTTTTCTGGCACTTTTGAAGCATATCTCTACCTGCTGTTCAATTTTCCAACCCAAGTTTGCAAACACCCTGTATACACCTATTGATTTTGGTTCCTAATATGTAGTACCTATTATTGTTTCAGTCAAAAATGATATGGAAAAGAGGCTGGCCGAAATTTCTGCTAAGCAGGATCGACTTGAAGTGATGCTCAAAACGCAAACGAGTGAAGCATCTAACAGGGTTAATGATAGGAATATCACGGACATTTTCCCACTCAATTCTGTACATCAAATTTCGGAATTTGAGAAAAAATTGGAAGTTGATGAATACAGAAGGACAATCGTGGGCCATCTAAGAAGAGTGACGGGGTCTGGGGTGCCATTCAGAAGTGCCGCATATAAGCTCAGTGGCATTTTGTTCACAAAGTAAGTATTAAGTTGTAGCATTTATGTAGGTGCAGATTTTTCTCACAACTAGATTTATTTTCAGGAACGCTCTAACCATGTTTTCTTGGACGGGTATAAGTCGGAAGGAACCTCGAAAAGAACCATTCAACAAGCTGGTGAATATTTTAGGTATGTTAGTAATTGTATTTTAAAGCAAATTTTTACTTGAAAAAATTTCAGATATGTTCTACCAAATTATATTCTTTGCCGACAACTCTTTCACCCATGTTTTAAAAGAGCAATTCTTCCGTGACTGCATCTTAAAGCACAGCAACTCCAGGTTAAACCCTAAAAAGAAGACAAGAGGTAAATATTGTTGCAGAGCATTTTATCGTTGATGGCAAGATTGATCAAATATTTCAACAATAGATATCTAGTTATAGTTTTATACTGATGTCCCTGTTAACTGGAATTAACTTGCCATGAGTGATTTAATGTTAGAAGTGAGGGAATATACAAAAGTGTTTGGAAACTTCAATTTACAACATAGATTTATTTGTTTAAACATTGTTATAGGAGTACATGATGACATGGAAAATGTACTTGCTCAAGAGCTTCTGGAGCAACAACAGGAGAAGGCCGGTGTCGACTCTGACGATAGTACCTGATAATAATTAAAACGTAGTAAGAATAATAAAACAAAGAATAAGCATTGCCTGAAAATATCATATTATGTCGTAACTTTAATCAAATTGTTAGTAATAAGAATAAGCAATAACATGTTATTTATGTTTTTTTATTGATCAAGATTTTTTTTCAATTGTACAGGATATTTTATGTTGAAAATATATTCAACATATTATTTATGTTGTTTTTTTTTCTGAATCAGAATATTTCTTCATTGTTATTGTTCTTCTTTCTATTGAAAATAGATAATCTTATAATTTGTACTAACTTATATATTTTTCAATGCAAGAAATGAATATACACACGGATAAGAGAACTAATAATTGAAAATTGAATAAATTTTCTATTCCACCGTCAAATTGTACTGAGTTGTTTTGAAATTAAACAGTTCTAAAAATATTATTGTTTATCATTCATCAGGTCTAAAGTATGCAATAATGGCAAAAAAACATAAGTGTTCAAATCATATTCTAAACAAACCATTTTGCATTTTATATCAGAAATGTTATATGATCTAGGTTCATTCAGTTTCAAGGAAGAAATGTATATGTTTAAATATTTTGATTCAAAAGGCTTCTCAAAAAAGTTTCTTTGTTTTTTCAAGCTAAATCCATGAACAAAAAACTGATTTTCCAATTTGTAAGCATATATAAATTTAACAATTTCATTTTGTCTTGTCATAAACCACAGGTTCCGACTATTTGTTGATAAAACCATCCCATCAACAATAAACAATGTTCTATATGCTTGTGTACAGTCAGGTTCATCCTGAGTTTCAATTTTATATTCATGTTTCAAAACTGGAAACGATTCGTGACTTGGAGAAGATACATTTGAAATTTTTGAAATTTCCGCCAAACGCTTCGCAATTTGCGCCAGTGGTCGATTACCACTTCTTAATAAACTCTTGATAACCCCCAACATATTTTCAAAAGGGTAAGCAGAAATATTGGGTAATGAACCAAAGCGTTTTATGTCATTTACCACATGACACAAATTATGCACGTTACTGCTAATTGAATCAGCTCCGTATGTAGAAATGAACATTTCGATATAATCCACAAGTAACTGCTCTGCGAGTGGTAATAAGCCAGAAGAAGTTATGTAATATGTACAAGAACATATGGTAATTGCACAAAAAAACAAAAGAAAGTGTTGATAAATATTGAGCTGTAAATGTTTTTTCAGTATAACGGGACCTAAATATAACAAGAATGTTCTGTATTCAGTTGCTTTCCAGAATGAAAGACAGTCTAATCCCCTCACTGCACGGTTAATTTCACTTGGAATTGTTGAATTGCTTTTGACTAACCAAGCTGATATCTCATTGATTTGTGGTATGAAAAACTTTGATCGAAAATTATAGCTTCCACGAGTCCAACCATTCAAGCACCGTTTCATGATACCCAAATCAATCAGATGTAAAGAATCAGCGATAGGGATGTCTTTGATCAAATCAATAGGTAAACTTTCCAGAGGAGAAATGATAAATTCTCCAGTAGTTTTGTCAGTTTGGTGATGTTCAGAATCTCTCTTGTTTCTGAAGTCTTCATCAGTTCTTAAGGGCTGGTCTGACTGTGGAAAGCTCATATGTCGTCCTGCACGATGATACTCGCCCTCCACTGTACATTTCGTGCAGCTATGGTAAGCATTAAATCCAACAGTTTCTGGAAAAAAAGGGTTTATTTTGACATTCATCTATTTAGTTAAAATTTTAAATGTTTCATGAGATCAAAAAATTATCATCTAGTAAAGTTTTGTACCTTTCACGAAACAGCGCGCTGGCGTATCACAAATGAGGGCATTTATCTTAACATCTAGTCGTTGACCATTGATCACTAGTCCATTTTGCACAATTTGATTGAGTTCATCAACAAACTGCCTTAAAAACTTCTCTGCACTTGGTGGCTTGCTTATTCCACTATATATTGCCACAACCATTGGAGAAAGATGTGACATATGAGCAACATCGACGAGAATTGGCCAGAATTGATTTTTAGAGCTACCATTAATTGGCAAGCCATCTACATGAAAATTTAGCATGATAGCCGTTGATTGTTTGAGGGTAGAAAACCATTTGAGCAAACATTCTTTAAGGCCATTGTACCAAAATTGCCCTGATCCCATTTGTTGTATCTCAACAATTTTAGGTGTTCGAAGCAGCGTCCTGCTGTCTTTTGGTAAATTTTCCATTCCATATGATGATGTCAAAATGCGAAGTAACCCGTTAACAGCACTGTGAGCGATGCGGTTCTCTAATGCCCAATTTTTCAACTCCTCATTTGCATCAACTGGCAACTGGCTTGGATCATGACCACAATCATCAGCAGGATTAGGCAAGGGATCAGATATTTGCTCAAATTCCGCATTGTCGAATTCCTTTTGTTCTTCAGATACTCCCTCAAATGCCACATCGTCGAATTCCTTTTGTTTTTCGTTTTCTACTGTCTCGCTGTGAGAATTGCTTTGTTCTAGAGAACGATGATCCAATAATTGTGTTTCTTGAGATTGAGAAGTTGAAGACGAGGTTTGCATCGGCAATTCGGCAATTCGTCTTTGTTTCGGTTAGTAGATAGAGAAGAGGGCGACTGAATCAAGTCTCATTACTTGTAATTACAGAGGATGTAATTACGACGTCGGTAATTAGACCGGTCCTACCGCTCTACAGTACACTCTTTAGGGTACGACGCCGGGTGCTATAGAGACGTGATATGGGTGAGGATCCTGAAACCGAGCTCATTAATTATTGAGGTAATTACTAGAGAGGTAATAACACCGCGAGAGTATGTGCATACCAGCTTTACCGGTGCGGGCTTGGACCCGCGGTTTACCTCGACCGTCGCTTTAGTCCTCCTCCTCTTCATGCCTACAGCTGCAGGTGCAAAGCAGAACAGTGGCAGGTGCATGTGCCATCGTGTCTTCTCAGTCGAACCTCCTCCGACACCGTTTGCGCTATATTGGTAAGAGCGAGATGAAGCGCTGCCATCCTCTTAACACAGCTCGACCAAGCGCACAGCGGTAGGTCTTCTCCTCTCGCGCTCGGTATTACCTGCTCCGCATGACCCAAAACCGCCGGAACGTGTTTTATGGCTGCTTCCAATCGAGCATGTGAATGACTCGCAAAGGTAGGTCCTTCGCAACGCAGGTCCTGATGCTCGGAGGTCCTTGCACATATTGGGGGCATGAGCGCTGCATCTGAGAGAGAGAGAGAGAGAGAGAGAGCTATTTCGCTCCCACATCTCTGTCTATCATCCTATGCAGTGGTGGCCCGGCCAAACGCAGAGGTTTGAGAGAGAACCGTGTGCTGTGCTCTTACTTACCTACAGAGAGGCGCACAACGTTTTAAAAAAATTAGATGAGGTACCTAATTTTTCTGAGATGAGGTACCTAATTTTTCTATTTGCTCGCGCTTCGGTGTACGGTTTCATTTATCGACGCTCACAACATGGGAACGAAGGGATGCACGACGCTTTAAAAAAACACTGAGAGGAGATACCTAATTTTTCTATATGACCGCTACGTCGCAATGTTTTAATCATAGCAAGGAGGGAGAATATGAAATAGATAGCTCTTACTTACCTACAGAGAGGCGCACAACGTTTTAAAAAAATTAGATGAGGTACCTAATTTTTCTGAGATGAGGTACCTAATTTTTCTATTTGCTCGCTACGTCGGAATACATTATCCATAACAAATCGAGATGCTCTGGACAGATGAGCCGATACAAAACTAGCTGTTGTACTAAACATCATGATGTTTTTGATGGTAGGGGGTAATAGATACCTCGGTACATTATCTAGATATGTTTTAACCCAGTGATTTCGAGATAGCTAAATTAGTTTCGCATGACTAGGTACGGCCATTTCTACCTTCTTCACAATTCAAAAATTCAAATATTCAAATCCAGTATCGGCATGATATCCCCTGCCAGAGGGTGGAGGGTAGGGAGCGGCGGGTGGCAACCGGGATTGTTCGATAAGGTGAACGAAACTGCTGGTTATATAGATATTGCTCGTTTATGGTTTTGTAAATTGCCGAATTAAGGGCTTTTTCTCGCGAGAAGACCTAAGCGCCGCATATGACAAAGCGCGCTATATCGGCTCCATCCCTGTCTATCATCCCACATCGAGATGGATATATTTGAGGCCTGTTAGATACATAAGGTTAGGTTTCCGAGCGAGGGTCTGCAGGTATAAAGTGCTATTATCATACAAAACCGGTAGGTAGCTGCTCTTTAAAAAATTCATGCTCTCAAAGCTCGGGGTATATTATAGAATTATGTGCCATCATAGTTTCGAGGAAAATGGTGATATGATGGTGGTGTATGGAGATAATTCTACGAGCACTTTGGAAAAACCATATAGCAACACAACGAGACGGCTTCTATACCACTTTCTAAAGCATGGGGAAGCAGTGCCACTTGAATGAAAACTACGAGTGCACTCGCTTTTTTTTATAAACCCAGCTGTGAATGAGCATAATGAGCACCGTTTACCTGGAATCGCATGGTTTAGCTGTAAAGATGTTGTGGGGTATGAGACAGTTCGGCATGCGTTAATTAGCAGTAGCCGTTGAAAAAAACCAGGCAATCATTTTTTCAAGAGTTTTATTCAAAAATTAATACATGTCTTCAGTCGTTCATAATCCGATAATACATCGTCGTAGTGTAGTTCGAGGAACTCTAGCATGCATGAAACTTTTTCATTAGATTTGAAACCATCCAAAATCTGTTTGAGAACTTTATACATAGAAACGTTCGAGTTCGATACATCGCTCGTTATTTTAAAGGAGCTTGATAATAAATCAGTATAAAATTTTTTAAAATTCATTGATTCTAGAGCCTCTAATCTATAGCTAATGATATCTCTCATTCGTGCAATTTGTTGTAGAAAATTTTCATGCAGATAGACGGTCTGGGCCCTGCTATGTAGATGTCCGATGCCTGCAGATGAACCCAATTTTAGAGTATAGTTCTCGAAAATTTTCATATCACCATTCGGAACGTTCGAAGTTGATGCAGTCGAAGAGGGCAAGAGCTCTATTAATTCACTCCATTCCCGCATGGTGAAAGATATTCGGCTCGAATTTGCATGCGATATGATGATGATTGCTGGTGAGAGTCCTCTGGCGATGCTAAGCCCAACTCGTATCCTTGCAGCTGATCCGTTCAGAGTTGTTTGATATAGTAATTCGGTCTCTTGAACGATGGCTTCGTCATAATACCGTAACATTTTTTCGATAGACTGCCAGGGGCTGAACAAGGTGGGCATCTCTCTTTGTTTGACGTTGGTGCTGGCGATGCTATGAAGATGTTTACGATGCTTATAATGCTAGCTGCTTATCTCGATATGCCGGTGATGATCCTTACGTTGATATGACGATAGAGGTGATGATGCTTGCGATGATATGACGATAGCGAGGGTGATGAATATGATAATATGACGTTGTTTTATGATGAAATGACGTTAGCGGTGATGATGCTTGTGATGATATGGCGATAGCGGTGATGATCCTTACGTTGATATGACGATAGAGATGATGATGCTTGCGATGATATGACGATAACAGTGATGATGCTTTATGCTGATATGGAGTTGCTGGTGATGATATCACGTTGTTGGTGATGATGGCTACGTTGCTTATGGCGATAGCGCCGATGGAGTTTATGACGGCTGTGATCGGGACGTTTTTGCTCCAGACACCTTATTTCACCGGCTCTCTGACGTTAAGTGTGATCGACGAGGTTGCTGGTTCAAACAACGTCTGCTCTCGCAATCCACCCTCGATCGGGCATGCCCAAATATTTAACGTAAAGCCTCGAACCGGTTTTTTTCAAAACTTTTTCCACCAGATAGATCTCGGGATGTTTAGTTTTCTGTAGTTCTCGTTCGTAAAAACATCCCATGATCGGCGAACCCTTTAGATCTTCAATAAGATATGTAGGTGGATTGCTATTCGGTTTCACTCGTCTGATGCGAAACAGCTCCGTCGTCCAGTTGGGGGTATAACCTTTTTCAAAAAGTACTTTGTATTTACTCAGACGTACCACATCGCCAACTTTGAATTTCGTTTTTCCGACTATTTTCAAATTTGCATATGTATCGCGGAGAACCTGTTTCTCGTTCAACACGTTAACGTCGCACGGTTTTAAACCCGTCGTACGATGCTTTGTATTATTATATTCAGATGTTACTCTAGCTAGAAGACTATCGATCCAATTATAGCTTGCATGTAGGGTGAAGAGTTTGTAGAGTTTTGACTTAATCGTCCGAATCACTCGCTCCACGATCGCAGCTTTGATTATGCTAAATGAGTGGTAGTGATTTATTTTAAACTCTTTCATCAGAGCTTTGAATTTTGAATTGAAAAATTCCGTCCCCTGGTCGCTCTGGATATTCTTAGGTACTCTTCCGTCGGAGTTTTCCAATATATATTTCATCGCACCTGCTACCTCGGCCATAGATTTCGACTTGAGCCCTCGAGTCCATAGATACTTTGAGAAGCAGTCAATCACGACAAGAACATATCTATATCCTCTATTATCTCCGCTATAGTTGCCAAATTCAGCAAGATCTATCTGCCAGAGATCATCTAAACCTTTTATAATTGTTCGACGTCGATTAAATTTTCTAATTGCGGGTTTAAACAGCTCATCAACTATCTGTTTTTTCTCCATCTCGACGTATTTTAAAGACGCTGCTTACGTCAGAGGCTGTTCGAAAGCGTCTGAACAGGTCGATACTTGTTCGGACGTGTCTAAACAAGTCTAAACTTGTTCGAACGTGTCTGAGCAGCACAATACATGCAATGAGGAACATGCCGTTGAGGTGCGCGTAGCGCACACGTGTTCATTCAACACCTGTGAAATGCTTCTACTCGTCCGAGGACGTGACAGGTCGATTACTAATTAGCATAATTCTCTTATTGAGGATGTCGGCAAGATTCAATATGTTCTTAATTTCTTCATCGGCTAGGCGCTGTGCTTCTCGAACGGTTTCAATTTCACCCTGCAATTCCGTAATAGTTTTAAGCAGCTGGTCAATCACAAATTGCTTCGTTGCACAGTCGGTACTCTTCTCAGGATATTTGATGTTTGACAGGCGGCGGTTTTCCCAATCAATATCACCCTTTTCCGTTAATTTGAAATATTTTCGGCACTGTTGGCGTTGAGCAGCAGAAGCGGATTTTGTTCTTGGTATCGTTCGTCCAAACTTGTCTATAGACATTTCTATACTGGCAGCTAATCACTATATAGTGTGGGTATATATCAAGTATTTGTTTTTCTATTGATGATATCTAATAAAATATTGATCTTCCTAACATGCTCGGCCATCAAAGTGGATGCTTCGCGCATTTCACCAATTTCGCCGCGCATATCTTTATCAAGCTCTCCGATATTATTAAGCACAAATTGTTTTGTAGCACAGTCAGACTCTTCCTCAGGATATTTGACGTTAGTCAGCTTTCGCTCTTCCCAGTCGATAACCCCTCCATTCCCCCCTATTTTGAAGTAGTGCTGATGTTGGACGTGTGTTAGAGCACTGGCTGATGATGCTGCAAAGGATCGGCCAAACTTATCCACGGACATTTTCACGCTATCGCAGTGTGCTGAATCTTAGTATATTATATTAGCTTCTCTCAGTTCTTCCTCGATGAACAATATCTCGTCTGATACTGAGCTGTTTCCTGCCTGACGTGAACCGTGAAGCAGTATCAAGCGGTCTATGAGCTCGTTCGGGTCATTCCAGAATTTATATTCAATAGGTTTTTCAGAATACTGTAAATACTTCATTCCACTTCCTGAAGACGGATTCAGTATAGGTTTAATAACACGCGTGTACTTATAACCCTTGCTTGCTTTAAGACGTCCTGTTGATGAAAAACCGTCTCTAGCAACGTTGGTTAGATGAAGAATCTGACCATATTTTCTCAGATCCATGTTGTTATAAACTGTAGGACGTTTCAAAAATATTAGCTCATATAGCCCAGGAGTTGCTTTAAATCGCTGGCCTTGGATGTGAATATCTGATGTTTTTTCTTCGATATTGATAGGAGTGTTTCCCATAAGGAGTTCTCCTGATACAGCTAACGGTCCATACATTCTGTCATACTCTGCATCTGCAGAGGTGTTCATGAATTCTCTAACTTGTCGCAGTAAGGGCGTTTCTCCAGTGAATGTAAAATCAGATTTGGAAACGGTAAATGAGGGTGCCTCTCCAATTCTAGCTTTATCAGCGGCAGCCACAGCGGCATTATCGTCATCGATAACTTCACGAACATCACCATCTGCACGTTCATCATTATCAGCATCATCACCGGTATAGATCGTGGATAAGGATGGTTGAGGAGTTGAAGCTAGTGAGGAAGTGGATTGCTGGGTTGATAAATTTTTCAAAAATGATGATAGCCGGGTGCTCGTCCGCGGTGTCGATGATACAGGCGGGGCGAAGCGCCTACGAACGTTACGAGCTGATGTCTGAGGTGTTGGTGATAGTGGCAGATGGGTTGGCGACTGGGATGGCTGTGTCGGAGGCGTAGGAGTTGGAAGATGGATATTTTTGCTCATTTTTTCCAGCGGCTCAATTATCGGCTGCATCGCCTTTCTCACGCCTGCATTCATATCGAGATCGCGTGATTTTAACATTAAAAACTTTTGACGCACATTTTTTCTGGCTGCGATTACGCGCTTCTTCAGCTTAATTTCATCGGCAGTCTTCATACTGGTGAAAGATTTATTGGAAACTAACTTGGCGCTCGCCTGCCGCGGCTTATATATACTTTTTGGGATAAATGACATGGGAATAAAACAAACAAATCAGCTATCTCGAATTTATTCTGGAAGTAAATTGATCAACCAATTATAAAGTAGCATGCAATTATTTAAAGAACAGATACAGGTTTTCAAGAAATGGTGATTACATGACGGTAATATCTTATCAAATTTTAACATTCTATCATCTCTTGCAACATCCACAATTTTAATACATAATTCATTATCATAACATCTTCCAATAATTTCCTCGATGAAGGCCTTCTTCTGATATCCTTTCACAAAAATAATATCCACGTTGGAAGCCATGTGGTGTACTAAGGAGTAGATTTCTTCATATGGAATATCCCCATCGCTGTATCTGAGCCCGTGATATTTATTCTCCAGATACCTCGCATTTTTCTTGCTCCTCCGGTCTAATGCTGCGAATGGTTTGGGTGGCTTCAGGTGATAGTGTCCGAAATTCTCACTTCCGTATCCTTTAACGTATGTGATTTCCTTTGCAACAAATTCCGGGATATTGAAGCCCTGTATATCAACGGCGAGGAATTTCATGATAGCGGTGTAGATGTTCGTGCGCAGGATGTATGTGAGCGAATGACGAAAAGAGACGCCGTTGTTTATGCTTTATTATTGAATTTCTCTAACCGTGCCGAGTAATGGTGAATATTCCACAATTTTCTCATGAATAATTAAAGCATATGCTCTGGTGTTTGCAGGGAAATTAACTTCTGATTCAAACGAGAGTTTCACATCCACAGCAGACGACTGGATTGCGTCAGCTTGTTTCGTGCTATCGATTATGAAGATTGCATTATTCGTAAACGATGTGAAGGATAGAATCGGGTCTGCGATCATTTTCCCGGTGAAATTTCTAGCAAAGTCGGTATAGCTCTGATACGCCTCAGCAAATTTCGAATTAGCAAAGTCGAAATTCTGATTTTCAAATGGGTAGCGAACGCTGTTTAGCAGAAGATGCACGTTGCGTATCCCAATGTTATCAAATATTGCAGCACTCTGGTCGGCACTTTCCCGGCGATTGGTTTGATATCCTGCAATGACTCCGACCACTTTCTCCACTCTTAATGCAGTCTTCAGAGACCAATTTTCCTTATTGGTGGTTCTTAACGCAGGCAATTCGTGCAATTCATAGACTCTGTAGGGGATTTTGAAAGTCGTACCATCACCGATGCTTTTCAGCAATTCCAGCTTGATCTCATCACTGGGATATACGTGTAGCACTTTGAGAGCGATTTTCTGAATTTCGATGGTTGCTCGACTCGTCCCGGTACTTGTATAGCAGTCGGTATCCGAGCGATGTCTCACAAGCCGAATTTTATGTCTACCCATCAGAACTCGTGGATAATCGTTGAAGAGGTTGAAAATGAACCAAAGAGGGATTCTCAAGCAAAATCTCCGGTTGATTCGGTTGAACGTTACGCATCCGGCACCGTTTGGATACCATCCAGACGCTGCTAGTGCCTCGGTCTCTCCCTTACCGTAGCATGCTAATGCTCGCATGCTAGTTGCGATCCCCGGGTCACGCACCACCTCCAGCTCATGGCCGTTTAATTCATATGAGATCCTGTCAAATAGGAACATACCACAATTATTTGACAGAACACATACACCTCCAGCCCCTCCAACCTCCTCACCCGTCGGTGCAAACACGCATTCGAGTGAGAGATATGCTTCACGAAAGTCTATGAGCGCATCTTGTTGATTTATGGCGATTTCGATTTCGTCATTATGGGCAAAAGCACTTGTTTGTGGCTGGTATGTATGCCCTTCTTCCCGCCATATGCTCTCATCCAAGATTGGGTCGTTGAAAATATTTAGCTTGCTTGCTATCGCGGACATTATAGCCTAAAGATCGAAGTCTCAGAATTCGATCGAGTGTTACCTTCGGAGCGTTCACTCTAACTGGTTTGGACGGCTGTGTGATCGTGCTTTTATAGCAGCAATCAAATACTAAGCCCATCTTTTTTTAGTACTAGTCGAATTACAATTTCCTCTCCTCTCAAATTCACAAGGTTCGAATTTTGGTCGATGATTCTCAGCGAAATATTATTAATATAATGCTGATTACTCAGCGGGAGATAGATGGGATTAGATGGTTCGATGTTTATTGAAAACCCCGGATCAACCGTTGGAGAAAACTCATAGATCGTGTGCGACGGGCTGCTGCTATAATATGAACCACTTATTATATTACACTCAACTCGAATGGTCGCGATGGACGTAATATTCACCGTTATGTCCGAAAAATGAGCTTTATATGCAGGAAGGACTTTTTTTGAAAATCCCAATAATGACCCGATACTATCCTCTTGCTCAAAATCGATTTCGAATTTAGATTTCACTTCACACTTTAGCGTATTGTTGTTAGGCTTGAGTGTAAAAGATTCGGCGCTCCCTAGGGAGTTCTGAATAAATCTCTCGATATCAGAAATTTCGTATGAACCAGTTGGAAGCGATATGTTTTTGTAATCAGTATGGCTAGGTGGTTTATAATAAAACCTATTATTTACACCCTCTTGAACGTTAGGGATGCTGTTGAAGGTGTATAAACCAATCAGTGCTAGCGAGTATTCGTATCTGGAGTCGAGCTCGATCACCGGATGAAAGTCCGCACTCAGCTGGGACGATGAACCTTTCAGCGTGAAGGTTTTAGACATGACTGAGAACACCTGCTTCAGCGCATGTATTTAACGACTAGGGGTTATGGAGACGAGTGAGAACAATTTATCACATTCACATGTATTTATTGATTAAAAATTCTAAACATAGATGACCACAATTGTAGGTATTGAATTTCTGACATGCATCGTAATTAAAGTAAATTTTACAACCATTTCCGAGATATTTTACCAGCTCCGGCGGCGGTTTCAAGCTTCCAAAGCTATCGAAATAGTGTACGGTGTTCAGACTCTTGCGATAAGCTACCCAATGAGTTCCGACGCCCTCTGACGTATCCAAGTTAACGATGCCTGATTCATGCTTGCGAACGGGATGTGTAATAGCACCTAACTCATCTCGCATGAATACTCCTCGAAAATGTGGAATATTGAATTCCTCAGCATATTTCAATATATCCGCGTCAGTTAATGCTCTCTTGGGCAGCTTCTTTATTAGTTTTTTGTATCGATAGTGCAGAAGATCCCATATCCTGAACGATGCTTTCTTAAATAGATTCCCCGGCCCATGGCTATGGCCTCCATTTGCCTGTTGTGACGTTCACTTTCTTGAAGACGTTTTCGACCGTCTTTAGCTTCTAGAATTGTTTTCGTGATCGCAGCAGCACCTCCGCCTAAAGCTCCGACAGCTGATAATGCTGCGAATATAGGTATCAGCGGTAGGAATCCCCCGCTTTTCGGGAGAGGTAATATCCGAGGCGTCCTGATACGCGGCCGTCCTCCGGCTTCTTTAATGATGCGACGAGCTGCATGAAGGGATTTTTCCGAAATATTTCTTAAATCTTCGGAATTCCGGATTCTATGGTGCTGAATGAGTTTTTTCAACGGATCTATGAGAACTTTCCGGAATGCAACCTTCCTTTCCAGCTCGACACCTGTCTTCCTCTGTTTCACCCTTTCCTTCTTTCTCGCCAGCTCCGCGGCATCATTCTTTCTCTTCTTCTCGAGATCTAACCGTCTCTTTTGCACACCCATGCCCAATTTTCGTTTGACCTTCATGATGTTAGTGGTAAACCATGCGGCGGTCCTCTCTCCAATCGGAACGTCTTTCGACTTCACTATCTCCCAAGCTCGATTCTCTAGAATTTTATCGGATAAATGTCGATCAGACAGCTTTTTCGAAATCGAATATGATATGTCGTGGGATCTAGCAGCCTGATCTAATCGGTTCACACCAGGATCCCCGCGTTTCAACCGCTTATGCAGCTTGGTACCGGGGCCTAGATATTGATAGCCCGGAACGTGGAGTTCGAACGGTAGGTTGTTTATTATATTATTAACCAGACCATCACCTTTGAAAGCCTGCATTGGACTGACTGATTTGAATGTGATATAAAGAGTTTATTTATACTCAGCACTTCAGTCTTGATCACGATGCGATTCGAGAAGCACGATTTATCATTACCCGTTATAAATCATGATAATGCCGGATTCGTTAAGAATCGGCGACATGGAGAGCTATTTCCGAGCTCTATTCGAGCGATTTTCTGCGGGCCGAGCCAGTGTGGGAAGACAAACGCTCTCTTGAGCTGCATCCTCGATTCGAACGGATTACGTTTTCAGAACGTGTATATTTTCTCAAAATCTCTTTTCCAGCCGAAATATATGATGCTGGGCAAAGTTTTGGAGGGGATCGAGGGATTGGGATATTTTCCGTGTAGTGATAATACGTCGATAATCGATCCTTCCGAAGCTTTGGATAATTCTCTGATGATTTTCGACGACGTTGCCTGTGACAAGCAGGATAAAATCAGAGCATACTTTGCAATGGGCCGACATAAGAATGTGGACTCCTTCTATCTATCCCAATCTTATGGGCGCATAGGAAAACATCTTGTACGTGATAATACAAACTTTCTCGTATTATTCAGACAGGATGAAATGAATCTTCGACATGTATATGATGATCATGTGAATTCTGACATGACATTTGTTAAGTTCAAGGATATGTGTAGGGAGTGTTGGCGAGGGAAGTTTGGATTCGTGGTGATTTCCAAAGACGATGAAATAGGTTCAGGACGCTACCGCTGCGGGTTCGATGTAAACATAATGCTGGATTAATTTACGAAAAATAAAGCATAATAAATGAGAAAATTCTGATTTTTATTTAAAATTAACATACCAAAAATTTAATAGCCTATCTAACACGGTTCTCTCTCAAACCTCTGCTTCCATATCTATTTCATATTCTCCCTCCTTGCTATGATTAAAACATTGCGACGTAGCGGTCATATAGAAAAATTAGGTACCTCATCTCAGAAAAATTAGGTACCTCATCTAATTTTTTTAAAACGTTGTGCGCCTCTCTGTAGGTAAGTAAGAGCACAGCACACGGTTCTCTCTCAAACCTCTGCGTTTGGCCGGGCCACCACTGCATAGGATGATAGACAGAGATGTGGGAGCGAAATAGCTCTCTCTCTAAACACGATCCGGCGGTTTTGGGTCATGCGGAGCAGGTAATACCGAGCGCGAGAGGAGAAGACCTACCGCTGTGCGCTTGGTCGAGCTGTGTTAAGAGGATGGCAGCGCTTCATCTCGCTCTTACCAATATAGCGCAAACGGTGTCGGAGGAGGTTCGACTGAGAAGACACGATGGCACATGCACCTGCCACTGTTCTGCTTTGCACCTGCAGCGGTAGGCATGAAGAGGAGGAGGACTAAAGCGACGGTCGAGGTAAACCGCGGGTCCAAGCCCGCACCGGTAAAGCTGGTATGCACATACTCTCGCGGTGTTATTACCTCTCTAGTAATTACCTCAATAATTAATGAGCTCGGTTTTGTATCGGCTCATCTGTCCAGAGCATCTCGATTTGTTATGGATAATGTATTCCGACGTAGCGAGCAAATAGAAAAATTAGGTACCTCATCTCAGAAAAATTAGGTACCTCATCTAATTTTTTTAAAACGTTGTGCGCCTCTCTGTAGGTAAGTAAGAGCTATCTATTTCATATTCTCCCTCCTTGCTATGATTAAAACATTGCGACGTAGCGGTCATATAGAAAAATTAGGTATCTCCTCTCAGTGTTTTTTTAAAGCGTCGTGCATCCCTTCGTTCCCATGTTGTGAGCGTCGATAAATGAAACCGTACACCGAAGCGCGAGCAAATAGAAAAATTAGGTACCTCATCTCAGAAAAATTAGGTACCTCATCTAATTTTTTTAAAACGTTGTGCGCCTCTCTGTAGGTAAGTAAGAGCACAGCACACGGTTCTCTCTCAAACCTCTGCGTTTGGCCGGGCCACCACTGCATAGGATGATAGACAGAGATGTGGGAGCGAAATAGCTCTCTCTCTCTCTCTCTCTCTCTCTCTCTCTCTCTCTCTCTCTCTCTCTCTCAGATGCAGCGCTCATGCCCCCCAATATGTGCAAGGACCTCCGACCATCAGGACCTTGCGAAGGACCTACCTTTGCGACTCCTTCGCATGTTCGATTGGAAGCAGCCATAAAACACGATCCGGCGGTTTTGTGCCATGCGGAGCAGGTAGAACCGAGCGCGAGAGGAGAAGACCTACCGCTGTGCGCTTGGTCGAGCTGTGTTAAGAGGATGGCAGCGCTTCATCTCGCTCTTACCAATATAGCGCAAACGGTGTCGGAGGAGGTTCGACTGAGAAGACACGATGGCACATGCACCTGCCACTGTTCTGCTTTGCACCTGCAGCGGTAGGCATGAAGAGGAGGAGGACTAAAGCGACGGTCGAGGTAAACCGCGGGTCCAAGCCCGCACCGGTAAAGCTGGTATGCACATACTCTCGCGGTGTTATTACCTCTCTAGTAATTACCTCAATAATTAATGAGCTCGGTTTCAGGATCCTCACCCATATCACGTCTCTATAGCACCCGGCGTCGTACCCTAAAGAGTGTACTGTAGAGCGGTAGGACCGGTCTAATTACCGACGTCGTAATTACATCCTCTGTAATTACAAGTAATGAGACTTGATTCAGTCGCCCTCTTCTCTATCTACTTCGGTTCTAAAAAAGTGAGGTTAACAATTTGGAACTGATTCTTTTATGTTGATTTTCATTACCTTTACTTGATTTCATATAAAACTTCACGTTTCTGTAGTATGATGCTGTATACTTGAAAGGACGCTTACACGCCACGAATTTCTTCATCATTGTTTCACTTCAAACTGTTGGATTATTCGCTGTGTTGATGAGGCCGAAATTCAATAACGGGCATAAGTGATTACTACGAGGATTACTATGTCTAGTAGGTATGTTTATTTTCTTCGTCCTCTCCGTCGTGAAGGCGTGAAGCATCAATATACACTGATTCCCTAAAAACTATCTTTGTTGCTTATACCTGGCTATACCGGACCTCCCAGCGCGAGGGTAGAGGGTAGAGCCAGATAGAGGCCCACGCAACAAAACTTCTGAACAGTCCAAGTTTGATAAATAATACAATTAAATAAAATAAGTTGCATTAGGTACGAAAATATCCACCAAACCCAACGTTGTGTATACCAACGTCAGCCGACGTTGCATATGCCAACGTTGGATATGCCGACGTCAGCCGACGTTGGCTTACTCACCCAAATATAGCTGCAGACTAATTTGGTCGCATTAGGTACAAAAATATACACCGAATCCAACGTTGGATACGCCAACGTCCAGCCGACGTTGCGAATCCCAACGTTGCGTATACCAACGTCCAGCCGACGTTGCATATGCCAACGTTGGATATGCCGACGTCAGCCGACGTTGGCAAACTTGCCCAAATATAACTTCAGGCCATTTTGGTCGCATTAGGTATAAAAATATCCACCGTGTCCAACGTTGGGAATACCAACGTCGATCCGACGTTGGATGCGCCAACGTTGGGTATACCGACGTCCATCCGACGTTGGATGTGCCGACGTTGGATATACCGACGTCGTGCCAACGTCGGTTTAAGTTGCATGGGGGACGTCGGGTTGCCGACGTAAAAGCAACGTTGTTCCAACGTCGCCTCGTGACTTTCAAATATTGGTCGCCATCCGACCAAAATTTGTACTAATTCCGACGTCGGAATTGGTACAAATTTGGTCGGAAGTCGGGTAAATGTTACTTGGGTAGCATAAAGGATTCTCGAGAAATCTCATTTTGAAATTTTTTTGTCACATCGACATTTTAGTTTTTCGAGTCAAGTGGCCATGGAGCTTTTACGACAATGCCTCTCGCTTCCAGAAGCTCTATCTCAAAAACCATAGGTCGCAGAAAGGTCATTTGGAAACCATTCCGTAGGGAATTTAATTGGTTTCTAAATGACTTCTCATATCTTTTGCTGTCAGATGACCCAAAATCAAGATATTCGGCAAAAACCACGCTGGTGCACTTCTTGTTGATGATGGCGACATGACGCCGACATTTCCGAAAGGGGGGAAATTAGTATGTCAAAACCTAAGCCACACAGATCGTTTTAAGCTAGTTTCCAGCCAGGAAACAATTATTTCCTTATTAAGCTGATTTTTGCTCCCTGGCGCCTGGGCTATATAGGCAAAGCACAGAGAAACTGTTCGACGTAGCTGTTAGCGCGGTACACATAAAGACGGCAGCCTTCCGATGAAGGCTGCATTAAAACAATAACTCTTGGATTAGGAAAGCAGCAAGCGACAGTCAGAAATAAAATTCACAACAACAATCAAAAACTTTAATGCAAAACAAAAGAAAAAAAAAACACAAACAGACAGAATTACAAAACAATAAAAAAAAACAATGTGAATTAAATGAAATGAAAAATCCGAGTGGTTCTGATCGGGGGCAGATTCGCTGGCGCCGAGTGGCGTCCTGAAAACGAGACGAACTGCACTGAAGGTATACACCCCGGCAAACGGGAATAAACGGTAAATGGTAAAAACAATGGAAAATATGGAACTTACGGGATCTTATTCGGTGGCGGCGTCGTCCTGGCGGAGTCCGAAGGCGGCGTCGTGGTGGATGGCCGTTCTGGTGGTGGATTTCCTGGTGAAATGCACGAGTGCCCGTGTTCGTCACCAAAATGGCGGACGAACGACTCGATCCCGTCCGAAACTGGAGCTTTGTGTGCGGCTGGCTGATCCAAGCCGCTCCCCGGTGAAAGCGGTGAAAACTGCCGCTTTCTGGACTTGGAGATGCTGCAGAGCTCCTCCAGGAGTCACTATCGGACGCGATGGGCCTTGGATGGGCTTCTGGTCGAGTACGAATGTACGCCGATGGCACGACAAGATGGCCGCGAGAACGATGACCAAAAAAAGACGGCGTGGCTTCCCGCTCGACGTACGGAGATCAACGCCGCTTCGAACGAAGCGGCAAAGGCACGAGCGGAAAGAAAGCCGAAGAATGCCGAAGACGGCCGAAGAAAGTGCTGGAGCTCGTTTACGCTTGCGCCTGACAGCCAAGTGCCAGGCACACCGAACAGGGGGTGAGGGGTGAGGACTTGGACGACACAGGGATATTTTGGGTTGCATACCCTCAATGCACACGAATGCAGTTTTCAATGAACGGGGCCGAGACATACTCCCCACCAAAATACCACTCGGGGTATTTTCAAAGTTCAAAAATTAATGAAATCAAACATGATACAAAAAGAAAGAGCATAGTGAGAACAATGACGGAAGTGAAAACACAGAATGCTCACTGTCCTGAAGGGAGGGGACAAAGTTTGACCATTGGGCGTCGCAGAACGTCGCGTTGAGTACGGACATCTGCGACACGACAAATGCCATCTTTGCCGGGGAAGAGTTTTGAAATTCTGCCTAACCTCCACTTCAGAGGGGGAGCGTTTTCGTCCTTGATGAGGACTAAAGACCCCACATCTGCGGATTCAAGGTGACGTGACTTGTGCCACTTGCCGCGTTGGTACAGCGTGTGTAGATATTCGTCGCGCCAACGCGCCCAGAAACGCTGTTGCATGGATTGGACCAACTGCCATCGCGACAACCTGCTGATCTTGAGGTGGGACAAATCTGGGTCAGGTGGGGCCGTTAACGGCTCGAGCGTCAAAAAATGACCAGGCGTCAATGGGCACAGATCATTTGGATCCGAGCCCAGCTCCGAAAGTGGCCGTGAGTTGAGCAACGCTTCAACTTGGGTGACCAACGTGGTCAGCTCTTCAAAGGTGAGTATTTGATCACCTATCACGCGAGATAGATGAGTTTTGACAGCTTTTATGCCGCTTTCCCACAGCCCGCCAAAGTGGGGACTGGAGGGAGGAATGAAGCGCCAAGTGATGGCTTCGGATTCCGCGGCGAGTTGCATTGACATCGTCAATTGCCTATGAGCTCCGACAAAGTTTGTGCCATTGTCGCTATAGATGGTAGAGCAGCGACCGCGCCGGGCAATGAATCTGCGCAAGGCAGCGAGGAAAGCATCTGTTGAGAGATCGGAGGCAACCTCGACGTGCAATGCCTTGGTGGCGAAGCACACGAAAAGACAGATGTACGCCTTCGTAGTTCTGACACCGCGAGCGCGTGACATGAGGATTGGAAAAGGGCCACCATAGTCGAGCCCGACGCAGCTAAAAGGTTTTAGCTGAGAAATTCGCGCCGAGGGGAGGTCGCCCATGGTGGGAGAAAAAGTTTGCGGCTTAGTCCGGAAGCACCGGTAACACGATGCAAGATAGTGCCGTACCGCGCGTCGCGTGGACAATATCCAAAAATTTTGCTGCAGGAGATAGCAGGTATTGTTGAGTCCCGGGTGGCAATGTCGGGAATGAACTTGTCGAATGACGAGTCCTGTCAAGACGTGACGAGATGGAAGAAGAGCAGGGTGTCTGGTTGCAAATGGCAACTCATGACAATGCTTCAAACGTCCGCCGACGCGGAGAACATCGTCACGATCGAGAAAGGGTGAAAGTTTTCGAAAGGGTCTTGAACAGGGTTTGCCGTTGCGTAACGACGCGATTTCGACGGCAAATACCTTCTGCTGTACATGTTTGACAATGTACAACAAGGCAAAATGGAGTTCTGTATCCGAGAGAGGTCCTGTGAACTTCTCATCGGACTTGCATTTGCAGAACCGATAGAAATAGGCGACAGCGCCCTGAATCTTCCGTAAGGAGGATATGCGCAAAAAGAGGTCGTCGATGTCAATCGGCGGCGGCTGCGGCACACGCACTACCAAAGCGAGCTTTCGCTCTTCAGACGCAATGTCTGGGGAGGACACGGAGAATTTGTCATCCGGCCATGTGTCATCCGCTGATGACAGAAAAGGTGGGCCAGACCACCAGAGGGAGCACGAAAGCATGTCTTCGGGAAACAATCCGCGCGAAGCTGGGTCGGCGGGATTGTCCGATGTTGAGACATGTCTCCAACACTGAGGCGGGACACGCTGTTGAATATGCTCAACACGGTGAGCAACAAATGTTTTCCAGCGGTGCGAAGAGGAACGCAGCCAGCTGAGAACAACCGTAGAATCGGTCCACGCAAATATGGCATCGAACTGTACGGTTCCTGCGAGCGCTGCAACGGTGAAGGCAACGAGATTGGAAAGTAGGACCGCTGCACACAATTCGAGACGGGGTACGGTCAGCAATTTGACTGGAGCCACCTTTGATTTGGCGGTTAGGAGACGAATGGTGGGAACACCATTTCGAAGGTAACGAACGTACAACACGCTCGCGTACCCAGATTCAGACGCGTCGCAAAAGGCGTGCAACTGGCACCTGTCTGCAGGCGACGGAAAAGTATGCCGTGGAATTTGCAACCGCGAAAGTTGCGATAGCTCGGATTGAAAACGCAACCACTGCTGACATACGATGTCTGGAGGGGTGTCGTCCCAATCAAGGCCAAGTTTCCATAACCGTTGGATTAAATGTTTGGCGAAAAATGCAACAGGGCACAGAAAGCCGAGCGGATCGTAAATCCGAGCCACCTCCGACAAGATGGACCGTTTTGTGCACGGTAGTTCATTTGGATGAACCGTGAATGAAAAGGTGTCTGTTGCCGCTTGCCACTGGAGGCCAAGAATTTTTACAGTATTGTCAGCAACGTCACTGAAAGTGGACGGCTGAGTTCGAACGTGATCAAGTGGTATGTCTTGCAGCACATCAGGGTGATTGCTTGCCCACTTGCGCAATTCAAAGCAACCCGATTGGAGCAGGTTGATTAGCTGCGTTTGTAATTCCCGTGCTGATTCCACGGAGTTCGCACCGCAAAGTAGATCGTCTACATACAAATTACGGCGAATTGCCTGCGAAGCCAATGGAAACTTCGAGGCGCTTTGTTCTGCCAAGTGAAGCAACGTGCGAACCGCTAGAAACGGTGCCGAAGAAACACCATATGTAATGGTGTTCAATTGGTACGTTTCAATGGGTCGATCAGGGGAGAAACGAAAGCGAATGAGTTGATACTTGCGATGTTCGGGCGAGATAAGTATCTGCCGATACATCTGACGGATGTCACAAGTAAAAACGATCGGCTCACACCGAAACTGCAGTAGCAAAGCTGCTATGTCCTGTTGTAACTTAGGACCGACGAGAAGCGTCTCGTTGAGAGATAAATGATTCGGCGCTTGCGCCGAAGCATCAAAAACGACGCGAATTTTCGGCTTGTCGTCTTCGATCTTGACGATCGGATGATGAGGGATGTAATACGCCTCAGAATCTGGAGGTTCTGCGTCCAGCAAGGTCATGTGACCTAGGTCGAGGTAGTCGCGCATGAATGCTATGTACAGATCACGGAGTGTGTCCTGACGGACCAGGCGACGTTCGATAGCTAACCAACGGCGGTCAGCCATAGACCTGCAATGTTCAAAGGTGGGGGACTCCCTTTTGAAGGGAAGCGAAACCCCAAAACGACCTGACGGACAACGGTAGACAGAGTCCCGGAAACAAATTTCTGCACGTTCATCATCTGGGGACAAACGTGTTTTGGACGATGGTGACGAGATTTCCTCTACTTCCCAAAATTTGTGCAGAGACTCGTCGATTCCAGTTGGAGTGCAAACCAAAAAGGAATGCAGAGGTTTTGACGGGGTTTGAAAGGGACCGAGAAGAGCCCAGCCAAAAATGGTGTTTATGGCAACAGGCTGTGACGGACCTGACGAGACGATTCCCTCTTTCACGACTGACGGATAAACGTCGGCGCCCAACAACACTTGAATGGGGCCTGGCTTGAACCATGTGGGATCCGCCAGATTCGATAAGTTCAAGTGGAATTGATCCGGGTTCAAAGCGGTGTCTGGCAGGTTACCACAAATCCTGCGCAGGACAATTAACTCCAATTCAGGGATTGGGAGAGACTCATCATCAGCCTTGACCTGGCAAGTGACTGTGCCACACGTCGAATTGGCGGGGGTGAGACCCAAGCCAAAAACGGGCACATTGTGATTTGATGGGGATAGACCCAATTTGCGCACGCAGGAGTCCAAAATAAACGATGCCTGACTGGCAGGGTCTATGAGCGCACGGAGGCTTTGGTAGCCTCCCCACCGGTCACGAACGTGAACGATTGCCGTGGCCAACAAAACATGAGCTGCCTTGAGGCTTGAGGCGAGATTCGTCACCGAATTCGCGACATTTTCTGGAAGACCAGGGGAAACGATTTGCGGTAATTCAACTGGATTCGATAAAGAACTGGGTGACTCATGACCTGCAGTTCTATGTGGCTTGGGGAAGTGCAGCAAGGTGTGATGCCTTGCGTGGCACTGCCGACACGAATACGACGATGGACATTTTGGAGCGCCGTGATTGGTGCTCAAGCAGTTGAGACAGAGCCTTTTCTGTTTGACCGCCAAATATCTGTCATTTGGGGACATTGACAGAAAAGTCTTGCACGCGGTGACTCTATGACTTCTCGCCCCACAATGAGAACATGCTGACTCATGCGACGTCGCTGGGGCAGATGAAGTCTGAGACACCAACGTATGTGAGGCCCACGACTTGCGGCTGACCTCGGGCTTCACGGTAACGGTGTTTGCCCGTGTGGAGCGGGAGTTCGATTGCGTTTTAGAATTTAAGGCAGTTGCCTCGAAAGCCTTGCATTGGTCGAGCACGAAAGACTTGACGTCTTCGTATTTGGGGAAGGGGGTGCCAGCTGACTGCACCTCGAAACGTTTTCGCGTCGACTCATCGAGTTTCTGGAGCAGCATGCTCGACAGGGTGAAATCCCACAGGTCGATATGCGGATACTGCTCGAGCGCCACTAAATTTTCGTTGAACGTGTTCACAAGATGGCGAAGCGCTTGCGCGGAGTCAAATGTGACGGAGGAGGCGTTCATCATCGACTGCCAGTAAAAAGTGACTAGCACGCGGTCGTTCTGGTATCTCTCAACCAACGAGTCGAACGCAATTATGTAATTATCTCCCGTCAATGGCAGGTGTTTAACCATTGAGAGAGGTTCACCAGATAAAGACGAGATCAGATACTGAAACCGTTCAATATCTGAGATAGACTGGTTTCTGTGTATTAACGCCGTGAATAGATCATAGTATGGTGGCCATGATTTTAACTTTCCGTCGAACAACGGCAACGCGATTTTTGGCAATCGGACATTGCTCCGGCCTGTCTCGAACCAAGTTTGCGAGGCTTGGCGAGAGAGCGAGGAAGTCGGCTCTGAATTCGCAAACGAGGCTTTTACCGCAGCAAGTTTGCCATACAAGCTGTCTGCCCGGAGTGTACGTTCAAGAAATGTAGCCTTCTGCTCCTCGGAGGCACTGGGGAGAGGGGCAGTGTTGACCGTGCTCTTGAAACCGTTGTAAATTTCCGCCGCAATGTCAAACGTGGCTAAAAATGCCGGTTGGAGGCTTGGCTCGGTGGTAGCTGTGACGCCTTGTTCCAGAAGGGGCTCAAGGCGCGCAATAGCTATCGCGATGGACGATAAAGTTGCGTCCATTGTGTACGACACAAAGAAAAATGAGAACAAAGCAACTGACCCTTAGGTTGGCGTACCTGAATGGCGAACCCAACCCAGGTGAAAAAGTGCGAATGAGACGGGCGAAAAACGAATTGATCAACACGCTGGACCAACGCACAAGTGTCACGTGGGTTTGACCCGTGACTTTAAAGTTTCAATAGTGAGGTGAATTAAATTCCTGACTGTACCATGCTTAGCCTGTATCCGGCTACGAAGGACCAATTTATATGTTAGCGCGGTACACATAAAGACGGCAGCCTTCCGATGAAGGCTGCATTAAAACAATAACTCTTGGATTAGGAAAGCAGCAAGCGACAGTCAGAAATAAAATTCACAACAACAATCAAAAACTTTAATGCAAAACAAAAGAAAAAAAAAACACAAACAGACAGAATTACAAAACAATAAAAAAAAACAATGTGAATTAAATGAAATGAAAAATCCGAGTGGTTCTGATCGGGGGCAGATTCGCTGGCGCCGAGTGGCGTCCTGAAAACGAGACGAACTGCACTGAAGGTATACACCCCGGCAAACGGGAATAAACGGTAAATGGTAAAAACAATGGAAAATATGGAACTTACGGGATCTTATTCGGTGGCGGCGTCGTCCTGGCGGAGTCCGAAGGCGGCGTCGTGGTGGATGGCCGTTCTGGTGGTGGATTTCCTGGTGAAATGCACGAGTGCCCGTGTTCGTCACCAAAATGGCGGACGAACGACTCGATCCCGTCCGAAACTGGAGCTTTGTGTGCGGCTGGCTGATCCAAGCCGCTCCCCGGTGAAAGCGGTGAAAACTGCCGCTTTCTGGACTTGGAGATGCTGCAGAGCTCCTCCAGGAGTCACTATCGGACGCGATGGGCCTTGGATGGGCTTCTGGTCGAGTACGAATGTACGCCGATGGCACGACAAGATGGCCGCGAGAACGATGACCAAAAAAAGACGGCGTGGCTTCCCGCTCGACGTACGGAGATCAACGCCGCTTCGAACGAAGCGGCAAAGGCACGAGCGGAAAGAAAGCCGAAGAATGCCGAAGACGGCCGAAGAAAGTGCTGGAGCTCGTTTACGCTTGCGCCTGACAGCCAAGTGCCAGGCACACCGAACAGGGGGTGAGGGGTGAGGACTTGGACGACACAGGGATATTTTGGGTTGCATACCCTCAATGCACACGAATGCAGTTTTCAATGAACGGGGCCGAGACAGTAGCTTTAATGCAAAAAAAAGGAAAAGATGTCAGCGAGGCTGATATCAGTGGCCATCTTAGGAAACAGAGGGTAGAGTAGATGCAGCAAGTGGGCGAGTGCGAAGTTGCCGATGGAGATGTTGAGGAACTACAGGTCTAGCTCAGATGCAGTTTTTGATAGCCATTGTCCGCGGACACCTACTCCGCGACGATGTGGTTCATGGTCTGGTTCTCAGTTCCACATGGCTGCGATGTTCAAAATTGGCAGCCAGAAAGTCTGGGTAGATTTGACAACTCCAGCAATGATTCTCAATGCTTGGTTAAGAATGACGTCAATGATGTTGTGTGTGTGTGCTATTCATCCAAACAGGAGCGCAGTATTCCGCTGTCGACAGTGTCGACTAGACCAAGACAAAGGTGGATATCCGAAGAGTAGTGGCGTCGACACTCCATGTAGTTCTCGCAAGTCTCTGAACCAGGTTCATTCGTGTCTTCGTCTTGGCACTGAGTTTCTCCAAGTTGAGCTTGAAGGACAATGTTTGGTCGAAGGTCACACTGAGGTACTTGGGAGTGGGATTGTGCTGCAGATGAAGTCCAGCCATCAAAGCTGACATTGAGGTGACGATCTGCTCCTCTGTTGTTCAGATGAATGGTTCTAGTCTCTATCTCCCGAGAGTTCGGATTCAATCCTCATTTCTGAAAGATGACAAAATTCTGTTGGAAAATCGTAATACATATTTATTTTGTGCAGAAATATCATAGTGAAAAATCACAGAATTGGCGGGTTTTTATTTTGCACATCTGTGTTATTTGTCCAAAAAGTTCGTTTTCAGTTTTGACAAAAAAAATACAAGGTAAAACTTTGGATCAAGTTTTCATTTTTGGCTGGTCATAATCTACTCGCTGTTCGATTGAATTGGTTCAAATTCATTTCATGGCTTGTCTCTGTTGACAGAAGGGCTGGCCTAAAAAGCTAAAATTACAGAAGCCAACTTTTTTCAAGAAAGAATCGAGCCACATCGCGGGTCAACCATTAAATTTGCCTCAATATGGCTCGAACCCGATAACAGTATTCCCAAAAATGTAAATTTGACCAAATAACACAGGGATACATTTTTCCGAATCTGCGGCCTTGGACTTTGATTTACCCCCCAAACACTACCCACTAAACCCCCTCCTCTGGCCTAGTGGTTATCCGCCCCCTGGGACCGCGCGAGCATTGCTTCGGGGGGCGGGTGGCCCGTGTCAATCATCCTGTCTTTTCGCTTCTTCATTGCCGTTGCTCTTCCTCGCTCTTTTTTCTCATAATTTGCACGACTGCGCTCGTGATGCTATTCCAGGTCGTCTCGTCTCTCAGCATATTCTCCATGAGATTCTCTACATTTAGCTTCTTCCCAATTTCCCTATCGAGCCGCGTTCTCGTGTCGCTCCATCTTTCACATTGAAACAATGTGTGCTCGGGGGTATCTGTCATTCGGCAATAGTCACATTCATACGTTTCCGATCTTTTGAATCTTTTCAGATATCCCCTGAAGCATCCATGTGCATCCATCCACTTTGATTTACCCAGTAATTCTTGACAAGTTTTAACAGAGGAATATTGCTGGTAAATCTAAACAAAATTGAAGTCCTCTATCTGCCATTGGTCTATGTAACGTTAATAAATAACCTTATAGCGTGGAGACCTCAGGTGATGATAAGCACCGCAAAGCAAGAGCGCCTTTCTCTGGTGGTGATTCAGGCGTGGCCCCAAACTGTTGGTAATTTGTGGAAATTCACTGGAATCCGTGGCCATCCATTTATGTTGAAGAAATCGTATCCGGTGGAAATCCCGTGGTAATTCCGTGGCAATCCATCACAATCCGTTGAACGTTCTGATGTCCCAGTAATTCACCCGAGGATTCACCCCTTGGTCATTTCCATCTGAAGTCAACTTTGAATGAAAGAAAAAATTTACAAGCACCTAAGTACTCAGACAAGAGTGCTTGTTGGGAATTCAGGGCGAATACGAAGTGGACTGTGTAATAAATAACAACCCTGATCACTTCTTTCCTGATTTTTAATGTGACTATTTCACGCTTTTACACTTTTATGACAAAAATGGCGTCGTGTGGCTACTACGGTTGGAGGATGGCGGGGTCTGTCTCTTTTTGCGCTCGACCGACAGACGGGACTGCCAACGCTAGGGAACTCACACGCGCGAAATTCAAAAAACATAGGCGCACACAATAAATTAGCCGCAACATAGCGACCACCTTGAAACGATAAGGCGTTTCAACAAATTATAACGAACAAAATTTGCGGTTTAGAAACTGACAATAATAAGAATCAATAAAGTACTTAAATATTAATAAATATTTCAACTTAATTGAACTGATCACTTAAGTTTATCTCAGTTAATGTTTCACTGAAGCGGCAGCGGGCAAAGCTTCGCAAATGAACGCTGAATGGTTCCGGAAGAAGTACGCACTGTTGCTGCCCGAATAAGGCCATCAGTGCCAGGATGAACCTGGGTGACGCGTCCAAGACGCCATCGAAGTGGAGGAACGCCATCTTCTTTCACCAGGACCAGTTGCTGAAGTTGCAAGGCACCATCGCTCTTGTGCCACTTGGCTCGCTGTTGCAATTCGCTGATGTACTCTAGATGCCATCTTTTCCAGAACTGCTGGAGGATTTGCTGTACTCGCTCGTAATGTTGGAGTCGATTCTCGGCCTTGGTGGTAACATCAGGCTCAGCAATGGCGGTGAGGGGGCGCCCAATCAGAAAATGAGCAGGAGTCAGACAGGATAAATCATTTGCGTCGGAAGACAAAGGGAGAAGTGGTCGGGAATTTAAGACTGATTCAATTTGAGACAAAAGAGTGTACAACTCTTCGAACGTTAACAACGCGTTTCCCGCCACTCTTCTCAAATGATGTTTGACACTTTTCACACCAGCCTCCCACAAACCACCGAAATGCGGGGATTGGGGAGGTATAAAATGCCATTCGATACCATGGTCCAACGCCAAATCAGTCAATTCTTTGTTATTCTTACGAATGAACTTGAGCATGTCTTTTAATTTTGAATTGGCACCGACGTACGTTGTACCATTGTCCGAATATATCTTAGAAGGTTTACCTCTACGTGAAACAAAGCGTTTCAACGCCAAAATGAAACAATTGCTTGTTAAGTCCGAAACAAGCTCAATATGAATAGCCTTTGTGGCAAAGCATATGAAAACACAAATATAACATTTTAAGGTTTTGCTACCTCGTCCTTTTTTGTCCTTTATTGAAAGTGGACCAGCGTAATCGGTGCCCACAACTGCAAAAGGTGAGCTCTGAGAAACTCTATCCCTTGGCAAATTTCCCATGATAGGATTGATTCCTCTAGGAGAGCACCGAAAGCATTTTACGCATTCACGTACAACTTTTCTGGCAAGGTTTCTACCATTTGTGACCCAACATGATTCACGTACAGTGAACAGTAGAAGTTGAGGTCCTGCATGAAGCAGACGCTTATGTTCATATTCAAATATAAGCTTGGACAAGTGATGTTTACCCGAAAGCAAAAAGGGATGCTTTTTGCCAAATTCAAAATCAGAATTCTGAATTCGACCCCCAACACGGATGAAACCAGTATCATCAAGAAAAGGGGAAAGACTCAGGACATCACTTGACAAAGTAAACGCTTTTCGAAGTATAAGAATTTTATACTCATTTGGAAATGATTCACGCTGGGAAACCTTTATCAGACACAAAAGTGACTCGTCAAGTTCTTTTCTTGTAAGTGAACCTGTGCGTCTTTCCGTGGGGTACATGCAATTATGTTTGAACCTTAAACAAAATGCAATGACTCTTTTGAGTCTATTCAAGTTTGAGTAGCTTTCGAACGGAAACCTCTCAACACCTGAAGACGTAAAAACATGAACATGTTTCCTTAGTTCAGGAAGCTGCGCCGGAGCTTGACTCAACGAAGGCCATTGAGACTGCGACAAGTAAAGAAAATTAGGTGCACTCCACCATAGCATATTTTTGCCAATTTGACAGGGATATATTCCTCGCGACAACAAATCTGCCGGGTTTGCATTTGTAGGAACGTGCAACCAAACAAACTTACTGGACAGAGATTGAATCTCAGCAACGCGATGCGCCACAAACGTTTTTAACAAATTGGGTTGCGTCTTTATCCAGCCAAGCACCACGGTAGAATCCGTCCATAAATAAACACTATCAGGCTCAAAACTCAATGACCTTAAAACGCTTTCGACTAGACGAATTAGTGTCAAAGCCCCAGAGAGTTCCAGTCTTGGAACTGTCATTGTCTTTAGCGGAGCTACCCTGCTCTTTGAACATAGAAGGTGACAAACAACTGTATCATCCTGAGCAACAGAGCGCACATATACGCAACCTCCATAGGCTGACGTACTTGCGTCACAGAAGCCATGTATTTCCACAGACTTTGGATTTTCACAAATCGCATGTCTCGGAGTTTTAAGAGTATTCAAATCAAGTAGCTCAGAACGAAATCGAACCCACCTTCCCTGTATGTCAAGAGAGACACTCTCGTCCCAATCCAAACGCTGCAACCAAAGTTGCTGCATAAGTATTTTTGCGACCACCGTCACAGGTCCCAGGAGGCCTAGTGGATCAAATATTTGAGATAATTCTGAAAGAATTATGCGCTTTGTAACCTTTTCGCTCGGACTCGGCGAAATCGAATAGACCAAATGGTCTGATTCGAAAGACCAAGCTATGCCAAGAGTCTTGGCACATTCGTCTGAACCGAGGCTCAAGAGCTGCGGATGAATGTATTCAGGATTTATATCCTTCAAAACACGAAAGTCATTTGAGATCCACTTTCTCAATGGGAAACAACCTGAGCTCAAAATGTCAGTCACATTTGCACAAATCTCCTGAGCCTCCACAAGAGAGTTTGCACCAGCCAACAGATCATCGACATAAAAATTATGCAATATAATTTTCGAAACGTTAGGATGTGTATCCTTGCAGGCAAAACCTAATTCGCATAAACTGCGAATTGCCAGAAACGACGCTGAAGCAGTACCGTAAACCAATCTATTGATGTCGTAAATCTCGATCTCTTCGTCTGGACTGGCCCTCCACAAAACCCTTTGTAAAGGTCTTTGAGAAGGGCACACCATCACCTGCCTGTACATCTTCTCGATGTCAGCAGCAAAGACATATGTGTATGACCGGAAGTCGAGTAGAATTTCAAACAAACTGCGTTGTATGACAGGACCCACCATTTGAAGATCGTTGAGTGTATAGCCCGTGTCTGTAGCAGCTGAGCCATTGAAAACAACCCTCAACTTAGTGCTAACCTTGTCCTCCCGAATCACACCGTGATGTGGAAGATAATAAGAGTTCTCGACATCACTCTTTTGCGAAATGGTCATGTGACCTAACTCAGCATACTCATTCATGAACTGTGAGTATCTAACACGCAATGTGTCATCAGTCCTAAACCGTTTCTCAAGAGAAAGCAAACGTTTCTTCGCTTGATTATAAGAATCACCTAGTTTCGACGGGGATTCTTTCAAGGGAATCTTTACAATAAATCTGCCATTGTCATCGCAAGTAGTATTCCGAATGAAATGACTTTCACACTCATTTTCCTCAACAGAAAAAGGTTTTTCCGCAGGAATCTCTTCAATTTGCCAGAATTTGGCAATCTGATCCTCGACATTTGAGGCAGAACAAACAAAATTGCACCTCGGTTCACCCGAAATTGCCGATGGGGAGCCCACATGGCCACCCAATACCCAACCAAAACGTGTCTTTTGCAATTTCGGTTGGCCCTCACCGAGTGAAATTTGTCCAACACACAACAAGTCGAAAAAACACGAGGCACCCACAAGAATGTCTACCTCACCTGGTCTCTGAAAATTAGGATCAGCTAGGCGAATATTCGAAGGAATATTGAGATGAGAAGTGTCCAAATTTCCAGCCGGAATTGCACCTGTTATCAATGGTATGATCAAACAACAAATATCAACACTGAAAGCGGAATGCGTCGCCATCAATTTTACTCTGCATTTTGAATTGACTTGGGATAGAGAATTAGCTAAGCCCATCACTTTTATCTCAACCTTTTCCTTCTTTAGACCCAACCTTTGGGCACATTTTTCAGTTATAAAATTGCTTTGACTTCCAGAATCGAGCAGAATTCTTACATGGTGAATTTTACCATTACAATCACGTACGTTTACAACAGCGGTTGACAAAAGAACATTTGTGTTGTTTGAGACAAATGAGGATATCGTGGCATTAGAATCTGGAACACTATTTTCGCCATGGTCAAGAACAGTTGAACCACTCTCCTTCACAATATGCAACAAAGTATTGTGCTTCGCTTTGCAGGTCCGACACCTGTAAGCTGACCTACAATCTTTTGAGGTATGGCCCTTGGCCAAACAATTCAAGCATAAACCATTGCTCTTAGACCTAGCAATACGGTTATTCACACTGAGTTTTTTGAATTCCTCACAATTGTATATTAAATGAGAACCTTTACAGTTGTTACAAGTAATTTCAGAAGAAATTAGTGACCTTGAATTCGACTCTTTGCGATTAACGACTTTTGAACTCTTTTCATCAATTGTTTCCAACAAGGATGCCTTTTTCTCGAGGAAATCTATCAAACTTTCTATGGAGGGAACCAGGTCTTGCCCATTAGAGTTTTCGAACTCACGCGTGGTCGTAGGATCCAATTTCGAACGAGATTTCGAATAAAGAAGATGAACAAGAAGAGCATTTTTCTGTTCATTCGGATCTATGAGAGAGTCGATAGATCTCATGTTTTTATTGAAAGCGTCGATGAGTTCCCTTAACTTACTTGACGATTCCTTCGTCATGCCTTCGAGGCCAAACAATGCTTTTAAGTGATAATACATCAAAGATTTAGAATTATTATACCTATCATTGAGGCCTTTCCACGCTATTTCGTAATTAGCGAAGGTAATCGGCAAATTTTTGATTGAATCGGCAGCTTTCCCTGTTAAAGATGTACGCAAATAGTGCAATTTTTGCACCTCGGTCAAATCAGAATTTTCATGTATTAAACTTGTAAACATATCGCGAAAGCTCAACCATTCCTCAGGGTTTCCATTGTACATTGGAAGTTTTATTGTCGGCAACCTTCAAAATTCATATTCGTTCCATTAGATGACCTTACCGAACCAACAGCAGATCCATTGGGACTTACAGCCCTTGAACCATTCACAGGCCCGATAAAATTCAAGTCATCTCCGAAATTTTTCAAAAATAATCTCGCAGAAGCGATTAATTGGTAGTACTTTTCCTCAAATAAACCCGTTTCAGCGTATTCAGCCTCAAGATCGGTGCTTGTCCGCTCTATTTCGCGTTGTATATCAAAAAATGAGTCTATAGCCGGAATTATCGCTTCATATTGCAATTTAAGCGCTTCAACATCAACATCAGTAACAAGATTCCTGTCTATGGTGAAATTTGTTTTCACTCGATTCAAATTTACCTCAAATCGTTTTAACCGCTCCTTTAAGGCACTTCTACTACGAGCGTGATCCATTTTTTAACCACACAAATCAACAATAATTATGATCAAACACGGTACAAATCAATAATTATCAACGGCGAACAACACCCTTAAGTCCCGCAAGGCGCGTAAACAACAACAAATCAACATGTAATGCGGGCGTACACTCGATACCTCTCCCAGAAAATGCAAAAAATGACTGGAGAATCACTCAGAGCCCACCGTTTACATCAGTAACCTCTGTTACTAAAAAATCACGAAACTTGAATATGCCAATCTGTGCCTTCAATAAAATCTGTTCGGCGAATTCTAATTGCAATAAATTTGTTCAAATCTTGCGTTTTCGACACATAAAAGGTGCGCAAAGCAAATCAAACACAATCGAGAGAATGCCGGAATTATTGACAATTTCTCGTACACAAATAAACTCAATATTGAAACAAACTTCAAATCAAAAGGAAAATCAAGGAATTTGCTCACATTTATCTGATTGAAGCGTTGCCCCTCAACTCTGGGGCCACACGGCAGCCTGTGGTAGCCTTGACTGTGGGGCTGCTGGATCGCAAACGCGCTAGGTTAGATAACTCGAGGGTGCTTCCCTTCTTTTGAATGAAATCTCGGAGGTTCTTCTAGACGATTCTTCGCAGAAAGCAGCAGGCCGGGCGTCATGGATTCTTCAGCTCTTTCAATGCAAAAAAAAATGCATTCGCCGGGAGACGCCGCCACCAAGCCACGACACGCATCTAGATTTCACTGAGAAATCCGGGTCTGTAGGACCATGTTGGGAATTCAGGGCGAATACGAAGTGGACTGTGTAATAAATAACAACCCTGATCACTTCTTTCCTGATTTTTAATGTGACTATTTCACGCTTTTACACTTTTATGACAAAAATGGCGTCGTGTGGCTACTACGGTTGGAGGATGGCGGGGTCTGTCTCTTTTTGCGCTCGACCGACAGACGGGACTGCCAACGCTAGGGAACTCACACGCGCGAAATTCAAAAAACATAGGCGCACACAATAAATTAGCCGCAACAGTGCTACTCGTACTTACCTTATAAATGTACAGGCAGAACCATGAATATAGCAATGGCAGAACCGGGGGCAGAACACTTAAATGAAATTTTCCCAGGAATGTAAACTATGACACTCACCTGACATCATGACAAACAACGGCCAAGGCAACAGGGCAGCGGATATGATGCAAACAGACGCCAGATCTGGCATTTCTTGTCAAAATTTTCTAACCTCTTTGAGCTCAGCCCGTTTTCGCGCAACTTGGTCTATGAGCGTCCGTTACACTCTAGGCAACATGGCCAACCGCGTTTTTAATTCTGCTGAATTTAAAACGTGATCGGCATATATTGTTGAAGTTCCTACACCGCACTTAAAAGCCTAACGCTTTTCCAGTGATTCCTTTCTTTAACTCATCAATAATGGTTGACTTTCTTTGAGACTTACAGTTTTATCAGTTTCTATATGAGGAGCCATTATGTACACGTCTGCCTTCCTACTTGCTCAGTGCAACGAACATTACGTTGCAAATAACCCTCAGCAAAAGAAATCGCTTATACGATTCCAAGAAAACCAACAAAACACGACTGAAGCAAGTGCGACGCGCATTTTTTTTCGTGATTCCTTGAATCCGGACTACCGAATCAAGGGAAATCCGGATTACAACGTACATAATGGGAAGCTGAACCCAATCCGGACTATGGGGACATCTGGACTAACGCAGGTATGGACTATCGCGACACCACTGTATTGCTACTTATTATGGTGGCTCTTGTCTTTGGAACAATACTGTAATCAGGAAAAGCAACTACATATTAATGTCAGACCAATCATAACGATAGCGAAATGAACAAAATTACAATATTGTTTCAACTACAAGAGCTACCGTAATAAGACCCATTGAATTCATTAGAAACGTCAAGTATTCTAGTATTAGTCCGGAGGTTAGTGACCAAAAATCAAGTGAACCTTGCAATATACCCAATGAAAAGGAAACGTATGACTCTACCATAAACCTTAACAGCATAAGTCAACCATGTCGCTATCGTTCTTCACTCTTGAAAAAAATAAAGCCTGCGGCTAGTGCGAGAAATTTGTTTTATTTTTTTCTTCACCTACCTACAGGAACATGAAAAATTGTCGCGTTTGATGTTTTTCTCACATTTCCGCATCAGCTTATTCCATTTATGAAGTCAAAAATGTTAGAGATCTATTTCCAGGAGAATGCCAAGCAAAGGAGTGAGCAATTTTCACTGCCCAGTTCAACAGCGGGGGTTTTTTGATTGTTCCCGATCGATATTACTGATACCATTACCAAGGAAAAATAGGTTGGACTGTCTTCTAACAATATTTCAAGATTTCAAATCCGGAACCGGACGTAAAAATCCCGTAGACTAACTCTGGTTGAGGGCGGTAAAATGCTTCTAGCACTGTGCGAGTACGATATAGGGACTGCCAAATGTACTTTGCTCGGGACGTGCGGCTTAAACACTCAATGTCAAGAACCAGGACTTCATGAAAGGGTCTACTCGAGTTGAGTTGAAAAGTAAAATGTCGGTACAAAATAATAATAGCACTGCTTGCCGTGAAAACCAGTTGTGCAGAAAACTTTTGCAACTACCTGCTCCATTTTGTCCGAAATGGGTACAACTGAGAGCTGAAAACCTTCTTACCGCTCTGGATAAAAAAATTTCTACAGGATTTTTACGTGTGGTTCCGCACTCAAAGTTTTGGAATATTGTTAGAGGACAGTCCAACCTACTTTTCCCTAGTAATGGTACCAGTAATAGTACAAGAAAGATAGATTTCAACATCGGAAAAAATATGGACGTCCTGAAAATTTGATATTTTGTTCAAAATTGAGTGCTCTACAACATATCCAAAATCGCCAAAAATCGCACTCAGGGGTTTCGCGTTATTGGAGGGGGGGTAAAAAATTGCAGGTGAAAATGGAGGGAATGGAACCCGTCAATCCATTGAATGTGAATACATTATAGTTCGACGTATCATATGCCATTGATACTATTTTGGAACAAAAAGTGTTCATCACTGTTGAAGGGGAGTAGTGGGGGGGGGGGCGAAGCTCTGCTAGGTGGTCCATTTTGTTTTTCTGCCCATGTAGAACCGATCACGACAAGTTTGGTATCTTTTCCGACTTAATTTAATCTCCTGAACTCATATTCGTTGTGTAAATTTGGATGAAAACAAGATTGAACAAGTTAACTTGAGAAAACTTGTTTTTTCTTTGACAATTTTGACGAATTTTTGTTTTACTGTTGGAGGCGTTCATTTTTAGGAAATTTTCAGGGACCATTAAATTGAAGTGTATTCTCCACAAAAATCATCCACTCGATGTATAATTTTGTTTCTCAAGTTTATAAAATTGATTTGAACTTGAGCCGGCGCGGCGCGTCGTCTACTACTGACCAGAACACTACAGCATGCACCTTCAAATAAAAACACCTCAAACTATTGAAGAAATAACAACTCATCTTTGAAAATTTGAGGAGCTGCGGAAAATCGAATTTCCTGTAACATAAAAAAAATCGCCATGAATCGCACAGCAGAGTTTTGAGTTATTTAAGTGGAGAGGTAACAGTCTATAAAGTATGAATCCTGTCAAAGTGTTATCCTCCTCCTTGAATAACTCAAAATCCTGCATTGCGATTCATTGCGATTTTGTTCATGTTATAGGGAATTCAGTTCTGCATAAATCCTCCAATTTTCAAAGATGAGTTGTTATTTCTTCAATAGTTTGAGGTGTTTTCATTTAAAGGTGCATGCTGTAGTGTTCTGGTCAGTAGCAAACGACGCGCCGTGCCGGCTCAAGTTCAAATCGATTTTTTAAACTCGAGGAACAAAATTATACATCCAGTGGAGGATTTTTGTGGAGAATACACTTCAATTTAATGGTCCCTGAAGATTTTCTGAAGATGAACACCTCCAACAGTAAAAAAAAAATCGTCAAAACTGTCAAAGAAAAAACAAGTTTTCTCAAGTTAACTTGTTCTAACTTGTTTTCATTCAAATTTACACATCGGATACGAGTTCAGGAGATTGAATTTAGTCTGAAAAGATACCAAACTTGTCGTGATCGGTTCTACATGGGCAGAAAAACAAAATGGACCACCTAGCAGAGCTTCGCCCCCCACTACTCCCCTTCAACAATGATGGACACTTTTTGTGCCAAAATGGTATCAGAGGAATATGATACGTCGAACTATAATGTATTCGCATCCGATGGATTGACGGGTTCCATCCCCTCCACTTTAATCTGCAATTTTTTACCCCCCCCCTCCAATAACTCAAAACCCCCGGGTGCGATTTTTGGCGATTTTGGATATGTGTAGAGTGTTCCGTTTAAATTTCAAATGTTTGCCGCCGCAAAGCGCCATCTCGGGAATGAAGTGAAAAAGGAGGACAAGCATGAGGGCGAAGAAGATGGACGCGGAGAAAATCGTTTTGTTGTTACGTTCGCAATAAATAATGTTCCAAAAGTAATAGCCGTGTTCATTCATTACTGGGAAAGTAGCCGTCCATTGTCCAAGAATCTACACGGTCCTTCGCTACGAATTTGCAACCACAGTTGGAGATACGCCGCATCTCGGAGCTCGCGCCTGGACCTCAGTGCAATTCGACCAGGTGGCCAGAGTGGCCCTTTTTAAGAAAACAAGAAGAGGACAATACGCAGGCAAGATCCCAAACAACAGGCAAGTCGATCCAGTCTCGAAGAGCGGTCATCCAGCTTGTTTGGCAGTACTACCTACCTGCGCGGCCGTCACGTTCGAGGTCAAGGTTAAGGAGGTCACGCTACCTGCGGAATTCCAATCCAGTGGCGTCTCAACAAGGAAGGCGCCAGGAGCAGCAGTTCGAAACGACCTGTTCCAGTCAAGTTTGAACGTAAACATCGAAGTCACAGCTACGAGATCTTGGTTGGGAAACTACAGACGATTAAAGCAGCAGTCAAAGTGAGTCAATCCTTATTCCTTACCTGCCCTGTCTGTTTACAATAAAATATCCCGTCAATTTTCCAAGTTTAGTTGAGTTTTGGTTTGAGTTACACACATTCACACAATAATTACACACAGTAGGTGATTCATTCATTCAAACATATTCATTCACACACATTCAATCATGGCTGAAAATGCTCAAGCATTATTAGCATCATTGCACAAGAAAAGAGGTGCTTTGAAACGAAAACTAAGCGATTTTTCCGCTTACATTGATGCAGTTAAACCACTGGGGAAAAACAACACTTACACACAAACACAAATCATAGAACTACAAGCACGAATTGAGCGGTTTAGTGCAACAATTGATCGGGTCGAGGAAATACAATCAGAACTTCTTGAGCTACCGAATTCGGATGAAGAGAGAGAATCAGATTGGGTTTCAGAGTTTGAGGGAAACTATTTTGCAGTACTCTCTAAAGCCAAGGCCATTGTTGTTGATGCGGAGTCAGGGATCGGCGCAGTTTTGGGCGCCCCCTCTGCTGGGTCTGTTTCTGGTGTTTCGTCGAATAATTCCGTCAATTCGCGTTCAGGCTTGAAAAATTTGAGACTGCCAACAATTGCGTTGCCGAAATTCGAGGGTCAATATACCAAATGGTTAGAATTTCACGACATTTTCGTGTCGCTAATTCACGAGAATGAGTCGTTGTCTGATGTAGGTACAGCGATTCCATTATTTGAAAGCTTCGCTTGAAAAAGAAGCTGCCGATATAATAAAGAGCTTGCCTGTGACATCGTCAAATTATGCCATCGCTTGGAATTTGGTTTGTGAAAGGTACACGAATAAAAAGCTTTTGATACAAAACCACATTCGCGGCTTGTTTGATTTAAAGGAATGTTCAAAGGAGTCTGCCGGTGAATTGCGCGCAATGCTAGACACTGTGATAAGACACTTGCGATCCCTGGAGGCTTTGGGGTTGGCAGTTGAACATTGGGATCCGGTTGTCATTTATTTGGTCACAAGTAAATTTGACAAGGTCACTGCGCGAAGTTGGGAACAAGAGAAATTCCAAGCTGAATTGCCAACTCTTGAAGAGCTCAAGACATTCTCAAGACAAAAGGCGGATATGTTGGATAATTTGGGTTTACATGATGCCAAGGAAATCAAAGCGGTAGGTAAATTTGTACCTAAGCCACAAAGAGTTTTTACAAGCTCAACATTGTCTTGTTACCATTGCAAGAAAACGCATGCTCTGTACAACTGCCCAGAGTTTCTGGCAATGCCCGTTTCCAATCGCATTACAACAGTAAACAAACTTGGGTTGTGCTCAAACTGTTTTCGCAGTAATCACACTGTTGATAAGTGTGAAGCACGTTCACGTGGCTGCAGGAAATGCAAGAAAAATCACAATACATTGTTGCATTCTGGTGACGCATCCGAGGCTGGTAGTCGGATCACAGAACCAGTGCAAACTCTTGTTTCGAGGCAATTCTCTGTCACAGCGGGAAATGTCCTTTTAGCAACTGCCCTAATACTAGTTAAAGACATTAATGGTCAATGGCATGAATGTCGAGCCCTATTAGACTCAGCTGCGCAGTCAAATTTCATCACAAAAGAAATGATGGAAAAGTTGGGCCTTAACGAAGTTAGGGTCGACGTGTCGGTTCAGGGCATTAATCAAGTGATTTCGCCTATCAATTCCCAGTGTGCTGTACACATTCAATCAAGGGTCAACAACTTCAGTATGAGTTTGAATTGTCTAATTCTAAACAGGATTTGTGAGGAGTTGCCCAGTACAGCGCTCAATACGGATTTGCTCAAGTTTCCCACGAATTTGGAACTTGCTGATCCAAACTTTGACACACCCGACAAAATTGATGTACTGATTGGTGCGCAACTCTTCTGGACCCTTCTAGTCGAAGGCCAGATCAAATTGGGTAAAAATCTGCCTGTACTGCAGAACTCCCAGTTGGGATGGATTTTGTCTGGTCCAATGCAGATGATGCCTACAAAGTCGTCCAATTGTTTTTTCACGCAGTCTCTCGATTGCAAGTGTCAATTGCAAAAATTCTGGGATCTTGAGGAGGTACCTCAGATTCCTTCCTGGTCAAAAGATCAGCACGAGGCTGAATCACATTTCAGTGAAACCATCAAAAGGGATGAGAGTGGAAGGTGTGTGGTGTCGGTGCCATTCAAGGGTTCTTTGAACCAATTGGGAGACTCCAAAAGCAACGCCGAGCGGCGATTGAGAAGTCTTGAAAAAAGATTGAAGGCAAATCCGAAACTGAGGGAGTCATACACTCAGTTTATGACAGAATATGAGTCATTGGGTCATATGACCAAACTCGAAAATCCAGACAGCACACGACCACATTACTATCTGCCGCATCACGGCGTCATAAACGAAGGTAGTAAAACTACTAAACTGCGAGTAGTGTTTGATGGGTCTTGCCCTACTACGACGGGAACCTCGATCAATGAATTGCAATTGATAGGCCCTCCAATACAAGACTTACTGTTTAACATTCTTGTTCGATTCCGATTTCACGCGGTTGCATTGTCTGGCGATGTCCAAAAAATGTACCGTCAGGTGCTGGTCGCAACCAAAGACAGAGCATTTCAAAGGATTCTTTGGCGTAGTGATGAATCACGTGCAGTGCAGACATTCGAATTGAATACAGTGACATACGGCACTGCAAGTGCACCATTCCTTGCGACCAGGTGCCTAGTGTACATCGCGGATCTCAATGAGCAGCAGTTTCCAGAGGCTTGCAAGGTCATCAAATCGGATTTTTATGTTGATGATCTGTTGTCAGGGGCAGAAACTCCTGAAAAAGCCGCAAGGTTATGCAGCCAGATCATGGAAATTCTTGGGTCGATTCATTTTCCATTACATAAATGGATATCCAATGTTCCTCAAGTGTTGCCAAATGCCAAGGATTCATCCGAAAATACAGCAGACGTCTGTATCGGATCAGGAGACATGACCAAGACACTGGGCCTTTATTGGTCACCGACTGAGGACACATTGAATTACAAAATTTCAACTTCCGAAACGTCAGCGGAGGTGATCACAAAAAGAACCTTGCTGTCTGAACTCAGCCAAACCTTCGATCCATTGGGTCTTTTGAGCCCATGCCTAATAATCGGCAAAACAATGCTTCAGCAACTGTGGCAACAAGGTATTGGCTGGGATGACGACGTTCCACAATCAATTGCGACTAAATGGATGAAATTACGAGAAGATTTCGTTAATCTGAACAATTCACATATCCCACGGCATGTGGTATGTAAGATGCCTATCAGAATCGAACTGCATTGTTTTTCGGATGCATCAGAAATAGCATATGCGTCGTGCATTTATGTCAAATCAATCAATGCCCAGGGTGAAGTGGTTGTGAACCTTTTGTGCGCGAAAGCAAAGGTAGCGCCATTAAGGCCAATCACGATTCCACGATTGGAATTGTGTGGGGCTCACCTCTCTGCCAAATTGATGACAGTTGTAACTAACGCACTCCGCATCAAGATTGATGCTATCTACATGTGGTCAGATTCCACTATTGTTCTTGGGTGGTTGAATGCGTCACCTAACGTTCTAAAAGTTTTTGTAAGCCACCGAGTGGCAGACATTCAGACGAAATGTGCATCTGCGAGTTGGTCTCATGTGCCAACAAGAGACAATCCTGCTGACCTTGCGTCTCGGGGAGTGTCTCCGGCTGTTTTGAACGACTCAAAAATGTGGTGGCACGGCCCTGTATGGCTGGCCATGGAGAAGGCTCATTGGCCCAATAAACTGCCTGGGATTTCTTTTGAATCTCTACCTGAAGTAAAACGGGTGGAAGGTACATTTTTGGTGAGAAATCTCGAAAATCCCATTGAAGTCAAAAGATTTTCAACATACAAAAGGTTGATTAGAACCACTGCATTCTGTTTTCGGTTCATTCACAATTGTAAATCCAAGATTCATGTTACTGGACCAATAACTCCAGCGGAGCTTTCCAAGGCAGAGTTGTTTATGGTAAAAATGATCCAGGGTGAAGGTTGGAGTCAAGAAATCCATTGTCTGGAGTCAGGGAAACCATTACCAGAAAACTCGAAGTTGACGTGTTTATCACCATTCCTTGACAGGGATAAGTTGTTGAGAGTTGGAGGACGGCTCCAAGAGTCCACTTTACCATATGATCAAAAGCATCAATTGCTGCTTCCTAAGCATGACTTCACTGCCCTATTGTTTGTTCACGAACATCATAGGTTGTGTCATGTTGGTCCTCAGCAGCTGCTGTTCTCATTGCGAGAAAGATTCTGGCCATTGAATGGCAGAAATTACGCAAGAATGACAACCCACAATTGTATGCGTTGTTTCAGGTGTAAGCCAGTCAACGAAACACCGTTAATGGGCAATTTACCCGCTGAGCGAATTCAGCCAGCTTTCCCATTTCAGATAACCGGCGTCGATTTTGCTGGCCCGTTTCAAATCAAAGATCGTCAAGGGCGAGGTTGTAAAATTACCAAGGGTTGGGTTGCTGTCTTTGTGTGTTTTGTCGTCAAGGCAATCCATATTGAACTTGTGTCCAGTTTAAGCACGGAAGCATTTTTGGCATCATTGCGCCGCTTCATTGCTAAACGAGGAAAACCAACAAAGATCTTCTCGGATAATGGTAGCAATTTTGTTGGCACGTCAAACGAATTGTCTAAGTTTGTAAATAATTTACGGTCATCTAGTGAGATGGCAGGGGCATTCACAGCGGAGGGTATTGTTTGGGACTTCATCCCACCACATGCGCCAAACTTCGGTGGCTTATGGGAGGCTGGTGTCAAAAGTTTTAAATTTCATTTCAAAAGGGTAGCTGGCAATTCACTTTTCACATTCGAACAATTTTACACCTTGATAAATCAAATCGAAGCTGTTCTAAATTCAAGACCAATCTCCTCAATGTCTTCTAATCCAAATGACCTGGAACCTATTACTCCGGCTCATTTTTTGATTGGTCGTCGACTGACATCACTGCCAGAGCCAACGGTCCTCGACATACCAACGAATCGCCTTCGAATCTACGAGCACATCCAACGCATGGTTCAAGAGTTTTGGGGCGTTGGAAAAAAAATTACCTTCACACTCTTCAAGTACGAAAGAAGTGGCTTCACAAGACAACGAACCTTACTGTGGGTACCTTGGTGTTGCTTCACGAAGATAATATTCCACCACTGTCGTGGCCACTTGGGCGGATCATCGAGGTTTCCAAGGGAAGGGACGACCAGATCAGGGTCGTCAAAGTTCGAACGGCGCGAGGTGTCGTCACACGGGCCAGTCAGAAGGTTTTCCCTCTTCCAATTGAAAAGACTTCCTCAGTGGATGAAGAAAGTGCAGAATAGTGACATTTTTGACCATGAACTTTCTGTGATGTTCTTTCACTTAATGTTTTGTTTTGTTGTTTGGTTTAAGTCATTGGCTTGTTAACACATTTACGTGTATGTCATTGAATTTATTTTTTGTTGAAAGCAAACCTTTCAAGGCCGGGGCTATGTTCCGTTTAAATTTCAAATGTTTGCCGCCGCAAAGCGCCATCTCGGGAATGAAGTGAAAAAGGAGGACAAGCATGAGGGCGAAGAAGATGGACGCGGAGAAAATCGTTTTGTTGTTACGTTCGCAATAAATAATGTTCCAAAAGTAATAGCCGTGTTCATTCATTACTGGGAAAGTAGCCGTCCATTGTCCAAGAATCTACATAGAGCACTCAATTCTGAACAGAATATCAAATTTTCATGACGTCCATATTTATTCCGAGGTTTTGCCGATTTTTTTACTATTTTTCCTGTACTATAAGATGGATTGGGAAAATTGAAAAAATGCTGTTAAAACTGGGCAGTGAAAATTGCTGACTTTTTTGCTCGGCATTCTCTCGAAAATAGGCCTCACGCATTTTCAACTTCATAAATGGAATAAGCTGATGCGGAAATGTGGGAGAAGACATGAACCGCCCTAATTTTTCATGTTCTTGTAGGTAAAAAAAAAGAAAACAAAAACAAACAAGAGTCATAAGTTTCCTTTTCATTGAGTATAGCGATATTAAAAAGTGGTTCCGTAGGGGTTCCAGCCCTTTCAAATTTCAAGGCCCCCCTGGGCCCCCCTAAGAAAAAATCTGCGTGGCGCTTCGACTCAATCGAAAGAGCACGGTCTTTTGTGCCATCCTACCAATTTTCGTGCTTTTGTCAAAAAGTGCAAGGTTCATGTCACTAACTTCCGGACTATACAGGTGTCCCGAAAATATACCGACAACGTTCTAAGGCAGCTTCCTCTCATTAAAACAAGAAAAAAAAGTTCCCATGAACATGGGCCCGAAAACGTTTTCTAAGGGAGCTACAGGCCTCTAAAGGTGGGACCCTGAAGATGGTTTTTATTCAATATCTCTGAAACCGTTCAAGGGAAATTAATTACTACGTTTCCATGGAGAATTGAAATCGATTTGAAAACGGTATTGGGATTGAAAACTGCATGCAAACGCTTGCAACACCGTATTCAAATCGATTTGAGTCTCAAGGTCGATTCGGCAAATTCTGGGATCGTATCGGGATCGGATCGGAATAATACTCATAGAAACCCAATCGGATTGGATCGAGATATCAACAAACAGAAACTGATGAATAGCAATGAATGAAACCGATGTTCTGGTCGCATCGAGGGTCGCATTCATACTTGCACCTGTTGCACACTTGCAGTTTGCAGAGTACTTGCACTTTCTTTGATACGTTTAGGTTGGGATAATTTTAGGTTAGGGTTCGACTTACATGACAGATGTAAACAGAATTCAAATCATGTTCAATCATGTTCATGGGAACTTTTCTTATTATTTTGATAAAAGGAAGCTGCCCTACAAGGTTGTCGGTGTATTTTTGGGACACCTGTATAGAAGAAAGAAGAAATACCTATGTTATGTTACATTTTCAATAGTCACGTTATCTTGCAACAGCAACGGAACTGAAGTGCAATTCACTTGACTTCCAAAAATAGTCTAGGAAGCAAGGAATAATAATTAAAAACTAAAAAAAGGTTCATTGTGCCTGGCAGCTCTGATTCTCTACTTGTTGACTCCGCTATCTCAATATAAACAGCTTCGTGAAGTGGGGTGGCTCTGCTACATAGGAAGCAACCGCCAACCACGCAGGCAGGTACGGTGGCGGTGCTAGATAATCTGATGAATAATATCTAGGTGGATGAAAGCACCACCGGCATATTACCGGGCCCAACAATGAGTGCTAAAAAGCAACAACCATCAGAGCGCTTGAATTTTAAACCGCTTTAATGTAATATAATCCCTACATTGTTTAAGTTTTTAAGCCCTATTTCCGCAATTAAAGCTCCTCGCAACGCTCTCTTCAAAGATATTAAAGCCTTATTAAGTTTCTCCAACTTTACCGGCGCGGCGAAAGCAGATACATATTATAGTTTTCCTATACGCGGAACATCTTATTGTTATCGCATCCCCCATCATATTCCATAAATAATAATTATTTATATCTATATCCATATACAGGGTGTCCCGTTTTTCAACGCTCACTATGGGTATCTCGGAAACGGTAAGAGATACAAAGTCGGTTAAATTACAAAAAAGTTGCGCAATTTTATGACTATCTCAAATATGTCAAGATATCCAAGATATCTTCAGTAATTTTTGAAATATCCCAAAAAAACTGAAAAATGCCGAATTCGAAAATTTCAAATCACTTCTTTATCATGACAGCTATTAATTTGAAAATTGGTATTCTGACATTTTTGAAGGTCCTTGATCGACTGACGGTCATAATTTTTTCCCACGCCTACTAGTTTTTGAGATATGACAGTCAACTTAATTTTTTCTTATGGACACCATATTATTTCTCCACCCCATAAAACTCACTTTTTTTTTCTCTTTACAAAGATATAAAACACTTGTAGCATTTTTGTCAAAATAACCTATAAAGATTGGAAAAACCATTTCTGGGGCGAAAAAATCTAGTTACCGCTTCGGTTGCCATGCTCTTGTGGCATATAAACAATGGCATTTGATTGCTATGGTCTGTTGACTTTGGGAAAAGTTGAGTTACATTCCGTCTTTTTTTTTGTATTTGATAATGATAATAAATAACAATGAAACAAATACAAAACCAAGTATAACACAAAATAACATAGCAGTAGCAATGAACATTTATAATTTACAATTGCTCGAATTGGAGTTAATTTTGCTCTGTGCAGAGTTGTGTGCCTTTTAGCCATATTTTCAACGGCTGCGCTGATATCGTGCGGGTTAATTGGCTGGAACGCATCAGCAACTCCTTGCTTCCAGCTCTTGGTTGCTTTGGGATGTTCTGTCATGAACCATAAATGCGACCTTGGAGCGTTCTTCGCAAAATTGACACCATTTCGAGTAATTGTAAATTATAAATGTTCATTGCTATTGCGATGTTATTTTGTGTTATACTTGGCTTTGTATTTGTTTTATTTTTATTTATTATCATTATCAAATACATAAAAACGGAATGTAACCCAACTTTTTCCAAAATCAACCGACCATGGCAACCGAATGCCATTTTATTGTGTCACGAAAGCATGGCAACCGAACCGGTAACTAGATTTTTTCGCCCCAGAGATGGTTTTTCCAATTTTTATAGGTTATTTTGACAAAAATGCTACAAGTGTTTCATATCTTTGTGAAGAGAAAGAAAAGGTGAGTTTTATGGGGTGGAGAAATAATATGGTGTCCATAAGAAAAAATGAAGTTAACTGTCATATCTCAAAAACTAGTAGGCGTAGGAAAAAAATATGATCGTCAGTCGATCAAGGACCTTAAAAAATGTCAGATTATCAATTTTCAAATTGATAGCTGTCATAATAAAGAAGTGATTTGAAATTTTCGAATTCGGCATTTTTCAGTTTTTTTGGGATATTTCAGAAATGACTAAAGATATCCTGGATATCTTGACATATTTGAGATAGTCATAAAATTGCGCAACTTTTTTGTAATTTAACCGACTTTGTATCTCTTACCGTTTCTGAGATACCCATAGTGAGCGTTGAAAAACGGGACAGACCTGTATAGGTCGCGGGAACAAAAATGGAGGCCTAAAGATGGGTAAATGGTATAATGTTATTCTCACTATTTTCACTATTTTCACTACTATCACCTTATTTAGCTTCGTTATTGGAAAATGCCGATTAACACATTTGTTCATCATACCCACCCAAACAGGTTGGGATACCCAACTGCGTCAATTGTGCCGAAGCTTTATACAGGGTGGAAGAGAAAAATGTTTTTGTTCTTATTTATTTCGAAAACCAAAACAGGTAAAGTTGACAAAATTGAGGAGTTGATACTCCAGCATTCAATGCATGTGAAGATACAACAAACCGTTAACGCGGTTTTTCGGCGGTGGTTTTTTCAAAATTTAAAATATTACGTACGTGAATTTAAAACGAAGCTTAAAAAATGCAGTGCGAACTTTGACTTGCGGTAGCCTCACGAATTTTTTATTTTAGGTGCAGACTTGCTGTGTGTCGTAGTTGGAGAATAGATTGAATTAATTATTGGGGAAAAACAACTTTTTAAATTGGGTCAACTAGTTCCGAGTTTTCCTCCTTGGAAAAACTGCAAATTTCCAACTTCATGTCCCGTGGATAGATTTCCACCAATTAAACTTTTAAACAAGAGATTACTGGTTCTTGAACATTTTCCGACAGTTTCTCTTCCTCTCTCAAATTTTCTTTCTCAAAATTCTTCGAACTTTCCGAGAGTTTTTCACTTGAAAATGCGGACTTGAACAATGGAGCTTGAATTGGAGCCCTAATTAACGATTTTTACAATGAGATTGCCTGAGAAAAGCTTTGAGGTTTTTCCTGAAAATTTGTGCAATTTTTGTTCAATTACCTATTATGGAATATGGCATCAAAAAACCCCGCACGATTCTTATGAAAAATGGCTCCAGGTTAAATTCTCTGAATTTTGGTGTGTTGCAGCTATATGTGAACCCCAAATTTGAATAATGGACAGTTTTTTACCTACAGGAGGTTGAAACTGGAGATTCTGATGGATGGCTTAAAAATGATATTATGACGTAAATAGGTGAAAGTTTTGTCCATTTTGGTTATATTGTTACGAGCGGCGATTCTGGATAACACGCGATCTTTCTACACTCTTCCCATTAGGTCGCAGTGTGCAACTGCAGAGTTCTGGTGCGTTCCAGAGCGCGCGTGTAGGCTTTTGCCCGTGGAACTGAATGGGGAGATTTCAACGGTCCATCAAAAAACATCAGCTGAATTGGCGGAGGCGCCGACATTCCAGAACACACGGGAAGCACGCGAAAGGTGTGTGATTATTCGGGAGTCGTCTACAAACCATATGCCAAGTCACTGTAGAATTTTCTGGAGGACCCGTGGAAGGTTCGAGAACACTAGTCGAAGGCATATATAAACACCGTCCTCGGCCTACGCAGCAGTTATAAATGCGTGGTAGCGAGCGGAGTGAAAGCGTGTAGTAGTCACAGCGATATTTCCAAGCAATAATTGTTGGCGTGTATTTATTGTAGTACGCAGGAATAAACAGTGCGCGTTTGAAAACGATCGTCTCAATTATAAACGAACCCGTATGCGAAATACGTAACAATACTATGATTACTTTGTAGCACTGTTTTTTTACGAAACAGTGTCACAAAATTCTACTTTGTGCAAACTGAAAACAAAGAACTTTATGTACCATGGGCATAAAGTGCCACTTTTTTTCCCCGCTGTGCGAGATTGCGACCGAGGCCGTAGGCCGAGGGAAGCAAGCACAAGGGGAAAAAACGCACTTTAGCCCAAGGTGCATACAATGTTTTTTGCACTGGCTAGTGCAAGACTGAAAATTTCGAGTTATTGAGTCGTTGAAAAATTGTCATGGCAGCGCTGATTACTTGGTTGTACGTCGCACGATCTACCATGCGATCAACAAAATTCGGAATTGGGGTAGGCTGTGCCCTAAGAAAGCAGCTTGACATCCTGAAATTTAACCAGGTCATAGCCTACCAGATCGCATGGACAAGTGGCAGGTTACATATCACCTATCTTGAACACGTACCTAGCTGTCGGGGCCCCATCGCTTACTAGCATAAAACAGGTATTTATTGGTTTTGGTATGTAAACGTGCTAATTTTGTTGTTCTTGTAGTCTTTCGTGTTCCCTACAAATTAAAGTCCATTTTGCATCGCATCAAGTGGTTACGTCAAAATAGAAGGTGACGTCTCCTCTGACGGATCAAGAGCGCTCGTTGCCATTACGACTTTTTTGCCCAAGGGCTAAAAAGAGTCACTTTAGGCCCTGTTTTGAGGTCGTAAAATAACGCATTTAATATAGGTAGTGCAAAAATGACATTTGAATCGTGCTTATGTCATTATTGACAGCCAAAACAGTAGCACAAATAACTATTTTGTACATTTTCTTATTGTTATTAGGCAAATTGAGGCGAAAGAGACAAAGTAGTATTGAAGGATTTTCTCTTGGGGTAGATTTTTGGACACAAATAAGTAAAAACTCTAGGTACAGGTAAATAGCCTAGGGCAAATACCTAGAGTTTTTACTTATTTGTGTCCAAAAATCTACCCCAAGAGATAATCCTTCATTACTTAATCCAAATGGACAAGAATCAGAATAAAAAATAAATAAAAAAAAAGAATAAAAAAGTAGTATAAAAAACATGTGTTACAAATCCTTTTTGTAATACTCCTACATTGCCTAACTCGCCGCCTCGCTGCTTGTTGTGCAAACTTAGGTAGGTAGTCGTATAACAAAAATCGTCATTGTAACACTAGTTTACAATATAGTATGGGGGCCTAGGTCGTGCCGTGTTCAGCTTCGTGAAGATATGTAGAGTTATGTCTTAATCGATTCCTGGGGGATCAAGGACTATGAAAAATTAAGGTGGAATATTGGCATTTACTGCAGGCAAATATGGTGGAGGCGTCAAAATGGGCTTCATCTGGTAATAAAAAACTGGCTGTAGCTTGTTTGTTCTTCAACGGATTCCAACATCTGACACGTCATTTTGTAAACAAAAGAATTCTCTTCTTACTTCATACCTAAATTTACAAACGTCATTCCGTAAAACTGTCAAAATTGTCTTTATAAGATATGCGGAATTCCGCCATTTTTTGAAGGTTATCCGATATTTTTGAAACCTGGCAGTATCATAGATCTTGAGGTGCTCTTTCCGAATTTCTACTTTTCCACTTCGTATCTTTGCCGTTTTGGCTACCATATTGAAAAGATGGCGCCTAAAAAACAGTTTTTTGTCAATATCTTGAATTCAACTGACTCAAGATTAAAACGTGTTTATGCGACGGAAAGCCCATTCAAATCTCTACAATTTGACATATCAGTCATTCATGTGCGATTTATGGTTCTTGAGTTAGAGCTTTCAGTACTTCCGGAAGCATCAACTTTCGGCATTCAATCACCATGGTTAATTGATACCACCGTCATGTAGTAAGCAAATTAACCATTAATAGCTCTTGGCCATTAATCATAGATGATAAAAAAATTTGAGAATCGATCATGGTGTTGTTATTTGTGTAATTACAGGGTGAACTGTGGAAGTAAATTGACTTTAGAAAGAAATAAAGGTAATATAGCATCTGAAGGATATGAGATACACTCGAAACTCATTATCATGATGTAATTTGGGGTCATTATTTAGAATATCCACTTTACCACTTCGTATCTCTGCTGTTCTGGCCATAATTTTTAAAAGATGGCGTCCAAAATACATATTTTCGGAAAATTTGTCATAAAATTCCAGGATTCATATCAAAAGTGAAGATCTATTAAATTTTCTAGAATTTGACATCTGAATCGCTCATGTGCGAGTTACGGTTTTCAAGCTATACTTCTAGCTACTACAAAGTCAATTTTCCCTTAGAGTTCACTCTGTAGTTGCATAACAACCGTTACCATGATTAATTTTCTGGATATTAATGGTCTGTGGTTGACAACGTATCATTATTTATGGTCAATTTGACTGCCACGTCGAGCTAAGATCAACTTGATTATGCTGATTGGATGACAAAAGTTGATGCTTCAGGGAGTTCTAGAAGCCATAACACAAGAACCAGAAGTAGCACGTACACGAGTAAGGTGTCAAATTGTAGAGAATTGGATGAGCTTCCATTCGCATATAAACGCTTCCACCTCACATTGACCTAAAATGAAGATAGTGACAAAAAACTGTTGTTTGGCCGCCATCTTTTTAATATGACGACCAAGATGGCAAATATACGAAGTGGAAAAGTGGGAATTCGGAAAGGGCACCTCAAGATCTATAATACTGCCAAGTTTCAAAAATATCAGACAACCTTCAAAAAAAGCCGGAATTTAGCATATCTTATAGAGACAATTTTGACAGTTTCCCGGAATGACATTTGTAAATTCAGCTATGAAATAAAAAGAGAATTTTTTTGTCTACAAAATGACGTTCCAGGTGAAATCCGTTAAAAAACAAACAAGCTACAGCCAGTTTATTATTACCAGATGAAGCCCATTTTGGCGCCTCCACCATATTTGTCTACAGCAGATGTCAATATTTCACCATAATTTTTCATCGTCCTTGATCGCCCAAGAGTCGATTAAAACAGATCTCTATACATATATCTTCACGGAGTTGCCACGGCCAAGCCTTTTTTGACCCTATGCCCCCAGACTAATAAAGGTACTATTTCATTTGGTTTCTCGTGAAGTTATGTTTCATGTCAATCATATTTATTTGAAACTATATATCAACCCTCTCCTTCACCCCAACCCCTATCTATCATCAATAACTCGAGATTACTCTCAAAGGATTTAAATTATGAATTTTGTTATGAAAATTATTTTCTATCCCTAAAATGTTGGGGTGACGATTTTCTGATTTTCCTTGGTTGATTTGGCTGAATTTTTGGTATTTGTGTACTTCTAGTTCTGCTGAACAAAAGGTTATGATACTGAAATTTGTTCCTATGAACAGTTCTCGTTCTACAGAGGACTAAAGTGTTCTCAAATACTCAACCGAGAGTCATTTTCCTTAAGAAAAGTGCTGGGTCCTTTGTTCCAAAGTATCTATCAAATTTCAACTTCCCACCCGACGGGACTTCTCGTACTTGAAAATTTTATCCGTTCCTTGCTAACCACTATTCGGGGAAGTTTTGGGACGACAATGGTGATATAACCAATTTTGTTCAGTGTTCAGTATAACACCCCATTTTCCAAGAAACTCTAGGTAGGTATTAATAGATATTTCGATGACGATGATTTGGGTGGATTCTTATTGGCACTATAAATCTACCAATGACTCTAAAAACGCACGTCGCGTCGTCCTTGGTTCGTGATTCAGTGGTTGTAGACAGCGAGACAGTAGTTCCATTCGACCGTGGCGTGGTAGCGGTGGCGGAAACTAACATTAGCCAGTTGAAAAGTTCCTTTACAAGTCAACCGTGCTTTTAAATTAGTTGAATTGAAAGCGCACGGTGAAGCAATCGCTTGGGCCCCTTGAGCCTTATCCCACTATAGAGCCGTTGGTTGCGTCGGCTTCGATACGTGCACTTAATGATGCATTATATTTTAATGGGTCACAGAAAATGTGAGCCGAAAGACATTGCCTCATAAATTATTTAAAGGGCCACGCACACCACCCATATCGTCATCGCCGAAGAAAATCGTTCTGTACTGTTTAGGTATATCGGAAAGAGGCCGGGCTAGACCGGAAAACCTACATTTTTTTTTTACGAAACTATAAGTACAACCGAATGACTAGGTATGCCATCGAAATCATCGAATTCCAATACGAATACTTAGGTACACAAGTCCCTGTTTCTGTAGCGGAGGAGCCCACCCCGATGCATTCCAATAAGTCACCGTCCATCCACACCTTGTGGGGCAATAGGTTTTTTTTTCTGGTAAAAAATCCGATAAGAGCCACCCTGATTCATCACTGCCACTCGTGGATAACAGACTTCATTAACAACCAAAATATGATATCGCGCGCGCCCCAATAATAGCCCCACTTCGCGGTAGGTCCAGCTAAAGACCCAGGATTTATCTTATCCTCGTATTAAGTGCTACGTAGAATGGCCATATTGTCAAAAAACCGGACACATTTTATAAATCTCCCGGACACTGCGTCTCCTTCCAGCTGCTCTTCCGCCGCGCTCCGTCCTTGTTCGCATTGCCGTTTTTCGGTCGTGTCAGCGAAAACACAGACATGTTTTTGCGAAAATAAAAACAACGGAAACGAAAACCGCTTACCGAACATGCATCAAAGAATGCGCCGGAATCGTCGGGGAGAGGTTGTGTATCGAATAAATCTAGAATGCGCGCGGATTTGTTTACATTCTATTGTTCGGATGCACTTAACTATAATTTAGTTAAAGAGTGCGCTGCGCGCTTCTGCTGGGTGGTGCTTCTTGCGGTGCTGGCGCTGGCAGCTCTCCTTCTTTGATGCAATTAACTCGGAAGTTTATTATCGGCGCGAAGTAGACCACATGACTCGAAGAGCCAGATGGCCGTGTGGTCATTCTGATCTTATCGAAACATGTCGCACCTAACTGGACCTTATCTGACAAGCGCAAGGGTGAACGAGCTGAACAAGGGGCGCGAGAGGGAAATATTGGCACATGGACGGGCTTCTTTGCTTTCGTGCCGATGCGATCAGTTGATTGGCATTGAAGTTCAATTATTCTGTGACAGTGACCTTATCTAATATCTGCAACATCTTTGTTGTGGTTTGTATGAAAGCAGCGCCAAAAGTTTCCCTTTGTGGTGGCTCCTCCAACTTGGGGAAGTTGCTGGGTGTGTGACAATTATCTGTAGCATTCTTTCCAGTGCTAACGGTAGATAGACGTAATTAATTACTATACCGTCGTTTTGCTTAGTATAGTGTTCCTCTTGCAAACTTTGAAGCAAGTTATTTGCCTTTCGTGCTTCTCTCATTTCTTAGCGAGTTCGAATACACCTGAGTTAAAAACATTCATTGAAAATTTGTACATAGGTTTAATATGTATACAGGAGTGATACAGGGTTATTCAAAAGTCCGGAATAAAATTCATAATTTTTGACCATAGTTTTTTCGGGAAAAACGCTCGAACAGGAGGCTCTCTGTGCCCTCAGCAGTAATGATGTATTTCCCGTCTCGGTATGTAATATACTATTCTAGTCACCTGTTTTTTATTTTGATTTTGTTTTTGAATTGTATCATTAAGTATCCATTACCATTATGATGTTCCATTCCTTTTTATTTCAGCGGTTTTTTTTCATTTTTCAAATTTTATGAGTTTTAAATAGGACCATCATGAATAGGACTCAAATAAATAACAAAAAAGGGAGGGAGGACAATTTTTCGAAAAAATAGAACTTTCAAACATCTTTGATAATTTCACACTTGCCTCCCCCAGGAAAATTCCGACAACATCTTGAATAAATACAGTCAATATTTATATCAGAGAGATCTGGATGAATTCCAAAGTCTTTATTATTCAACGTTCAATAACTAATATGAACGAATGGATCATGAACGACTCAACTACCTACACTTGCCAGTGCCAATTAAAACAACCAGAACACTTTGTCAGCTACGCCTTTCCGGGGAAAGATTCCTTGAATTTTCTTGCTTTGGGTCCTCCCACCAAATCAATTCCTCCGAGCCCAAGATTTGTATTATTTGCAACTTACAGAAGCCTAAAACCCTATATCATGTTTTTTTTTCGAATGTCCACTGTACACTCCACCAAGGGGTAACCTCTTGAAAAGCTTCGCAAGCTTTGGCAGTATATCCAAATCAATTCTGTATGCTGTACGTGAAAGCGAGAGACTCCAAAATTGTTTGTAACTACCTGTCAAGTGTCTTGAGTTTGCGTTCTTCTCTTTGCAATGAGTAAAGTTTTTCTTTTTTAATTTTTGTAATAAAACGGGTCTTGTTTCTTTTCTTTCTCATTTATCCACTTCTTCTATTATTATATGCATGCTCCAGTGACCTTGCATAAAATTTCGGGAGGTGATTTCTTTCAAAAAAATAAGTCGAAAAGTAAGCGTAACACTTTTTTCCTGAATTGCTTCCTAAGGGAGTTACAGCCCCTCAAAGGTACGAAGTGAAACAGAGTTTTTAATTATTTGCACAAGAACCGTCATAGGGAACAACTTCTAATTTGATGTAGGACGGTTCCTCAACAATGCAAATGCACATGCAAAATTTTAAACAAATCTGGCCAGTGACGGCGAAGTAAGCGGGAGTTGGGGTAGGTCGAACTGTCAGAAAACAAAATTTTGCAGTCCGTTCATATAAAATCATATAATATGCCGATCACGTTTTAAATTCAGTAGAAATTGAAACGCGGTTGGCCATGTTCCCTAGGGTGTAACGGACGCTGACCTGACAGACCAAGTTACGTGAAAACGGGCTTTTTGTGGCGAAGTCCAGTGAGGTTAAGAAATTTTGACATGAAATGCCAATTCTGGCGTCTCCTTGCATCATATTCCGCTACAGTGTTGCCTTGGCTGTTATGACTGTTATCTTATCAGAATGGCAGGTAAGTGACAGAGTGCCGAGCCGTTCTAGGTTTTAGACACTAGGCCTTCATTTCTGATCATACATTAGAACAGTTTTCTCAACCTAGTATGTAATATGATGGTATATTATGATTCACTATTTTATTCAAAAAAAACTGTTCACCAGTCGCTCATTTAAACTGGAGAAAGTCTACCAAAATCAAGACGTCTTGAGTGTTCATACAATCTTGCAACAGCGCTGTACTCGATTGACAATACGAATTCAAGGTCATCTGAGGAAATATTGATCCAACATTACAAATTTGAGCATCCCCAAATATCGCAGAATTGCCAACTTGGCGTGCAAAAATTACCGTTCTAGTGCTGAATTTAAAAGCTGATCGGCATATATTTTTGTTTACACATTTGGATAGACTCGTTTATGCCCCTTGCATTTTCACGAGTAGGTAAAAGTGAGAAAATCAGGAACGTGTTGAATAATTTTCTTCTGGTAGTTAACCTACCCCAACCCCCAACTCCACTGATAATGGTTGAATTTGTTTTAAATTCTCACACATGTTTTGCACTGTGAAAAAAACCTCCCTGTGCCAAAAAACACGTTCCTGGTTTTTTCACTTTTACTCGTGAACGGTGCATCCTACAAAAAATCATCCAAGGGGCATAAAAACTTACTCTTGAACAAGTTTATCTAATTGTGCAATGAAAAATACGAACGGATTGCAGACTTTTTTTTTCTGACAGTTCAACCTACTCCAACTCCCTCTAACTTCGCCGCCACTAGCCAGATTTATTTGAAATTTTCCATGAACATTTGCAATGTTGAGAAGCCTTTCTACACCAAATTTGAAGTTCTTCACTATTAACGGTTCTTGAGCAAATAATTGAAAACTCTGTTTCACTTCGTACCTTTGAGGGGCTGGGACTCCCTTAGGAAACAATTTAGGAAAAATGTTACTCCCACTTTTTGATCTCTTCTTTTGAGAGGAATCACTCCCTGAAGTTTTTTGCAAGGTCACTGAAACACTTTGTATTCCTTAGGACTTGAAGATACAATTTCGACTGAAGAATCAGAATTTTTCCTATAATTGGACTTTCACATCCCTAAAGCTCGTGCTTTCATGATGTTTTCAACTCGGTTTGTACGGGGTGTTTATAAGAATCTGTGATCGCGGCAGGCATGGGTCAGGCCGAAAAACGCAGTAACAGGCGCAATTGTAGTGATCAAAAGCGGATTCCAAAGGCGATGCGATTACAGACATTTATAAACACCCGGTAGTTCATCAAATATCCCGGGAAATGGAGCGTTTAATAATTTTCTCATGATAACTTTTCTGGAAGATCAAACCCCGAATTCAAATATACTATCCATTGGCTGACAATAACCATCAATTCACGTGATGGACCCAATTGTCATCATTTCCCGTAATAATGTACTCGTATTTGAATGTGTGTTGTTTGCTGCAAAAAATATCGACCTGTTCGCAAATGCCCCACACTTCCACGATAAAAAAAACAAACTTATTATGGTAATTATTATACCTGTATCTCAAAAGAAAGCAGCCTGTAGGAAAATTGAAAACTATACCGTGACACATAGTATGCATGCTGTTAGAGAATGCGTAATATAAATATTATGTTTGAGGAGTTTTTGTGTGACTCGGGTTTTAGGTCACAGTCTTTTGCTCATGTTTTATGTGAACCGTCTTGAGATTTTGTATGATAATTGAACTCTTTCTTTTTTGTTACCTATATTCTATGTACTCGTATAACTTTATGTCTGACAAGTTCACGGCTTAAGGGCATATTACCTATGTACAAAATGTAATGAACAAATAAAGATTCTATCTATCTATTCATCTATCTATCTACCTAGATCTACAAATATGATTAGCTTTTGCAAATAAACATTTTCTGATCCAATTTCTGCACGAATAATCCAAAATAATTACTTCATTATTAGCGCATCCACCATTCGATCAAGTTCATCGCTTGATCGGCTATTGAAGTCTTTAACCTGCGAGCGTAGTTACCAATTTTTCACTAGAGACAGGTGTCCGTAAGTTTAGATACGAGAATTAAACAAGCGAATATGCCTCATGGGCATGAGGCTCAGTAGCGCACTTCCTTTTTGAAGGGTTAGTGAACGCAAGATGTTAATTAGGGTTATACCGTTATTTGTGCAGAAATTGCAATATGGCGGCCAAAATAACGCCAGATTCATGAAATTTGGCTTAAAAATCAAAATGATCGTACTATAGACAAGAGTGAGTTCCAAGTTTCATGAAAATTGTTCCACTAATAAGAGATTTCGATATGGCGGTCAAGATGGCAGCAGAATGTTGGAATTTGGCTGGAGAATAAGAATGATCATACGAAACAAAGGTGAGTCCCAAGCTCCATGAAAATCGTTGAGTGATAAGAAATTTCAATATGGCGGCCAAGATGGCAGGCGGCAGAGCATTATTTGTCCAAAATCGGATGTATTTTGATGAAGTTCACATCGCCTGTGAATTTCACTCAAATCGGACCACTTTCAGAGAAATTCAAAATGGCGGATCAAAGATGGCGGCCAAGTGACAAAAATCATTGGTCCATTTTATATGGTGGTCAGGTACGCATTCGATTGGCGTTTGCACCACATTGATATCTCTTTTTGTTGAGGCATAATTTTCCTAGTTCTATCACTTTGAAACATGTTCAATATGGAAAATACAAGATAGCGGCAGGGCATTAATTGTTGAAAATTGGATGTATCTAATTAAAATTCACATCGCCTGCGAATTTCACTCGAATCAGACAACTTTCAGAGAAAGTCATAATGGCGAATCAAGATGGCAGCCAAATGACAACAATCATTGGTCAACTTTATATGGTAGACACGTACGCATTTCATTGGCGTTTGCACCACATCGATATCTCTTTTCGTTGAGGCATAATTCTCCTAGTTCTGTCACTGTAAAACATGTTCAATATGGAGAATACAAGATGGCGGCGGGGCATCAATTGTCGAAAATTGGTTGTATCTAATTGAAGTTCACATCGCCTGTGAATTTCATTCAAATCGAACCACTTTCAGAGAAATTCAAAATGGCGGATCAAAGATGGCGGCCAAGTGACAAAAGTCATTGGTCAACTTTATATGGTGGTCACGTACGCATTCGATTGGCGTTTGTATCACATCGATATCTCTTTTCGTTTAGGCATAATTCTCCTAGTTCTATCACTTCGAAACACGTTCAATATGGAGAATACAAGATGACAGCGGGACATCAATTGTCAAAAATTGGATAGATCTTGATGTGGTTTACATTGCCTGCAAATTTCATTTCAATCGGATCACTTTTAGAGAAGTTCAAAATGGCGGATCAAAGATGGCGGCAGAATAACAAAAAACTAAAAGTCAACTTGACATTCTGGACTATGTACTATTGATCAGCGTTTACACCATATCGATATCTTTCTTCCCCGAGGAGTTATCCCGGGTACGGACGGACGGACAGATGGACAGACGGACGGACAGACGGACGGGCAAAGTGAAGCTGAAAGCGCCTTTTTCTAATTTTTTGGGAAAGTGCGCTAAAAACAACTAGACTGCACTCAGGAAACATAAACTAGGCCAAAATTGAAGTGGACCACCCCGGAAATTTTTTCTCGGTAAAAAAGATGATATCTCGAGAAAAAATTGCCCGATTCTGCAAATATTTGTGGTGTTCGATAGAGCAGTCTTTTGACCACAAGATATCATCTTCAATCACCTGATTCTTGACCTTACGTAGGATATACAGGGTGACAATGAAATAAGTGCAAAAGAGACCTGACTTTGGCAAAATCCCGTCCGAAGCACCGTCCCCCGAAGCAAGGTCCCCCCTCAGAAGCACCGACAAACTGGTGCATGATTATGGCAATCCTAATGCAACGAATACTTGCCATTTATGCATTTTGAACCATTTTGGGCCATCTAATATGTAATGCAGTGTCACAACATGCTTGATTTGCGATGGTCTCACAAGAGGTCTAGGTCCTCACTACTTCTGAGGGTCAGTCGGTAGTATCAAATTGCTTAATTGTACATTTGATACAGCTATTATGTACGTTCCTGTCAAATTTCAAGGATGAGCAACAGCTCTGGCAGAGTCCATACTAAAAAAATCCAAAAACCGCGAAAAATGATTAACTCTTTGGAAAAACAAAATACGATCAAAAGTCCAAAAAGTTTCGAGATATTGATGTACGCTTCTCGAAAATATGACGAAAAAAATTCTGCGACTTGTTTTCTTGAAATGACACCTTGCTGAAGTTAGGTCATTTTTGCACTCCTCCCATTGCCACCCTGTATATATTGTATATAAGGTCGACAATCAAACGATCTCAGATGAGGTATTGTAGTCGTAAACTACTCTGTGGTACAACCGAAATAGGGAATATAAGTTTCAAATGATGATAAAGGCAAACCACTTGGCAGAGTTACAACTGAGACCTAAATAAACGATTTGACCCGCAGTGCTTTTCTTTTCGTCCCTTAGGATTTGAATAACGCCCCTTTTTCAAAATGGTGGATATTATCTAGGGGCAGAAGGTATCGAATAGCCTGGTGATGTTCAGCTTAGTAGAAATATAGGGGGCTATGTCTCAATCGGTTTCTGGGACATCAAACACTAATTGAAAAAATGGTGGAACATTGACATCTACAGCAGGCAAATTTGGTGGAGGCGCCGAAAGGAATTTAGTACTGTCATAAGAAAATTGCTGTAACATTTTTATTTTCCAACGGATTTTAACACAAGACATTTCATTTTGTGAAAAAGTGAATTCTTCATGTTACCTTGTACTTTTCATTGGAAAAAGACGTTGAGGAATGTTGAAAAAAAAATAAAAAATAATTCGAAAAAAAAAAAGATTTTTTACATTTTTGAAATTTGATGCAATTTGCCCTATTTGTAGACTTTGATGTGCCCTTTCTAAATTTGCACTTTTCCGATTTATATCTTTGCAGTACGCGCTGCCATATTGAAATAATGATGTCTGAAAAGAAGTTTTTGACAATACCTATCTGAATTTTGGTTTATGTGACATTAAAATGTTTATATACATATGAAAGCACATTCAATCCTCCACAGTTTGACATCTGAACCAGCTTTGTGCGAACCACGGTTCTTGAGCTAGACCTTCTGGAAGTATCAATTTTTGGTTCTAAAAGAAATAAAAATCACCTCTTGGGGCTGTGCCAGGTCCACCAATGTTCATGATTTGAGATAAATGACGACGCGTTATTGATGGGTGACTTGATTGAGACATGGTGGTGATCCAGTGGTAAAATCCGGTAGGCACGGTCACTATTTAACACCGAAAATTGATACTTCCGGAAGCTCTAGCTCAAGAACCCCGAGTCGCACAGAAATGGTTCAGGTGTCTAATCGTGGAAAATTGAATTTACTTTCATACGTATATAAACATTTCAATCTCGCATGAACTTAAATTTAGATATTGTCAAAAACTTCTCTTCAGATTTCATTTTTTCAACATGGCGGTGTGCACTGCAAAGATATAAATCGGAAAAGTGCAAATTTAGAAAGGACACAACAAAATCTACAAATACGGCAATTTTCATGAAAATAAAAAAATTGAAAAAATCTTTTTTTTTTTTCAAAATTATTTTCTATTTTGTTCTCCAGCATTCCTCAATGTCTTTTTTTATGGAAGGTATAAGATAACAAGAAGAATTTACTTTTTCACAAAATGAGATACCTTGTGTTGAAATCGGTTGAAAAATAAAAAAGTTACAGCAATTTTCTTATGACCGTACAAAATTCATTTTGGCACCTCCACCAAATTTGCCTGCGACAGATGTCAATGTTCCATCATTTTTTTTTAAGTGCTTGATGTCCCAGAAATCGATCGAGACATAGCTTCATATATTTTAACGAAGCTGGACATCACCAGGCTATTCGATACCTTCTGTCCCTAGATAAAATCCGCCATTTTGAAAAAAGGGCGCCATTCAAATCCTAAGGGACGAAAATGAAAACACTGCGGGTCAAGTCGTTTATTTAAGTCTTACTTACAATTCTGCCAAGTGGTTTGCCTTTATCATCATTTGCAACTAGTTTTTTCCTACCACGTCCACTACTCGATCGAGCATCACAAAGAATTCCAAAATCGGTCGATCTTTTCTCCAGGTATCCTCATTGTAACCGAGGCAAAATTTTGGGGTGGCCTATCGGTAGTTTATATCGAAAATGCAAAATCATGGAGATTCGAGAGACGCCTTTTTGAAGGTGAGCTATTTCAGTACCTGTCTTTCCTTAGAAAACATTCAGCAACAGAAAACAAAAATAGCTTTTCGACTAGTCACTCCAATTTCAGATGGAGTTTGTCCCTTTTGTCCCGATTTTCTTTGGAACCAAAGCACCAGTACCAGGACCACCTTCAAAATATATATTTCCGAAATAGCCCACTATGCTTATAGCGTTTTCTACTGGGAAAAAAAGTGCGCGTTTCTTGCTCCCGTTGTCATTGTAACTCGCCAGGAAGCCTTGCTATTGGTCCATGCGCAAGGTCAGAACAGTCAGTGCGTACCTACTTTTTTCCCTGTAAAAAAACGCTATCAGAAACTGAATTCGCTTGGAGAAAACCAGTGGCGTTAAAGGATCGGTTGAGGGATCGGCCCTTTTTACATCTCCCAACTTCTACGCCACTGGCAACTTTCTGGTTTAAGCGCACTTTCCTAAAAAATGGGAGAAAGGCGCTCTTAGCTTCACTTTGTCCATCCGTCCGTTCGTACCCGGGATAACTTCTCAGGAAAAAAAGATATCGATGTGGTGTAAACACTGATCAATAGGACCTACATTATGTCCAGAATGTCAAGTTGACTTTTGGTTTTTTGTTACTTTGCCGCCATCTTTGATCCGCCATTTTGAATTTCACTGAAAGTGATCCGATTGGAATGAAATTTGCAGGCGATGTGAGATGTGAGCCACATCAAAATACGTACCATCCAATATCCAATTTTTGACAATTGATGCTTTGTCGCCATCTTGCTTTGTCCATATTGAACATGTTTCAAAGTGATAGAATTAGGAGGATTATGTCTCACTGAAAAGAGATAATAAATCGTTGTGGTGCGAAGCCATCAATCGAGATGTCCCAGAGATTCCATGCTGAAGCAGCTTATAGCTGAATGTCGCCTCAAAAAGACAATTAAGGAGAAGAAAGTACTTGATGGGCTATTTTTTACATCTAAAATGGTTCTACTGGTATTGCTGCACCACGATGTAATAGTCAAACCCATAGTTGAATTATCACTTCATCATTCACGCATCGGATATTGTTGATGCCACTGGAATTACACGCCCGATGACCGAAGACACCACAAGTAATTACCAAGCACACGCCAAACCCTCTACTCGAATTGGTTTTAATTATAATATGTCGACGCCGGCTTAAACAATGGCCGGCCTGATTAAACAAAATCCCCACGCCGAAATTATAAACCAAATAACGAGGGCTTTGTGCCGCCACCACCATCATCCACACGCACACATACATAGATGAGAGACATCATCAGCGGCGCACAGAACTCTGTAATTATGGCATATTTAGAGAGAGGAGGAAGCGAAAGACCTCCCAATCGGATAGCTATCTTGTCATTATCCATTGTGAATTCCTATAAATGCGAATTGAAATACCGCAATCACGGCTCTTGTGCCGAAGAGGCGCTTGGGATGATGCGTGGATCAAGTGGTTTTTCGTTGCGGTCCCATTCAAATCTTCCCGTGACATCGGTCTGGATGTTTGGAAGCCGTCGACATCCCAGGGAACACCGAAGAGGGAACTTTTCGGAGGGAGTATAACAATTATGTTTGCGTCGTTAGATATAGAGAATCCGGTACCTATTGAAATCTCTGGATGTGGTCATCCGACGCGACAAGATGCGACCGAGTGGAAAAGGCTGTATAAGGAGGGGGAAGGGAGTGGGTCCTGTTTAAGGGAAGAAGTTAATCCGGGCGGGACGGAGGCGCCTTTGTTCGCGGAGAAGATGACGACAGCCAATTTGTACGAGTGCTGGAGAAAGAGCACACTGCCGGCGACCGGACGAAAAAAGCGAGTCAAATTGGCCACATCATGTAACAAGGTCTGTTTTGGGGAACTTTGAAGCTAACTGTAACTCCGCGCAAAGACATTTCATCTTTCGCTTGACAATGGATATATTCTAATATTCATGTCTTCTAGCAAGCGCCATCTGAATCGATTTGTCATTGCGTGTATGCCCGGAGCTTATGCTTGGAATTTATTATTCCATTATTTTCGGATTTTATCGAGGGATCTCATCAGTTCACAATTCACATCAGGAACTAGTGGTAACCCACACGTAAGAACATTCTCCATTCATGTATAGATAATGTCAACACAATCATGGTCAATTTTTCAATACTGAGTGAGTGGTGACTTCATTTATTGCTTGGGGTGAATGATATAAGCACTAAAAGTAAGTTGATTTCGCTGCGAATGTATGTACCTAGGTATACTGTTGGAATAAAGCTATAACCTGAATTGTGAATAACAGCGTTTTGTGTGTCTCTGCATGGGTTAAGAATTCACGTTATTTATAATTTATTTATTTTTGATCGTGGATTTGTTTGAGTGGTCGTTAATTGGTGTGATGGTTGTGGTTTTAAAGGCGATAGTAAATTATCTCGGTATAAAACATTAGGATGTGGGTGGCTGTAACTTATCTCAAACTGATTGGATGGAGTACTGAATGTCAGGTACTTACCAGTGATGTCTCACAGGCGAGCTCAAGCTGAATATATTTTGAAGAAAGATAGGTAGGTACCTGCAAATTGGCATGCAACAGGCAACTGGACATGGATTTTTGTTGTCGTTTCAAAAACCATAACTGCAAGTAATAGTATACTATTAAACGAGTGCAATATACTATTTTTTCTATTTTGTCTAGAATATTTGAAAGAGATTGAAGAATTCTTCTAGAGGTGGCATAGCAATGCCTTTCAGTGTCATAAAAGTCAAGCGCTAGTACAACACGCGTTTGCTTGTCGAAAAGTGGCCAGTACGATACGGGAGTAGAAAATAGTATATTATTATACGAGTTTAATAAGACGAAGTTTGTCGCAAAACTGCTTTTGGGGTCCGACGAACGCAGTGAGGAGGGTCCCAAAGGAAGGAGTGTGACGAAACGTCTTGTCAAATGAGTGCAATATACTATTTTATCTATTTTGCCTCAAATATTTGGAGAAAAATTGGAAAATTCTAGGGGTAGCAACGCCGTTCAGTGTCATAAAAGTCGAGCGCCAGTACGACACGCGTTAGCGTGTCAAAAAGTGGCCAGTACGATACGGGAGTAGATAATAGTACCTTTGTTATTATACGAGTTTCATAAGACATGGTATTGTCAAACGACTAGTTTTGGAGCACGACGAGCTTGCGATGGCTGTTCCAAAGGAAGGAGTGTGACAATACGTCTTATTAATTAAACAAGTGTAGTATACTATTTTATCTACTTTACTTTGATAAACGCCCAGAAATCGTAAATTCTGGCTGCTAAAAATAGAAACGTTTGACAGGTGACACCTTTAGGGGAAGAGAGGCGAATATCGACCGGCAGTCTAATATCGACCGCACCACTGTGGCCCATCCTGTAAGTTTTTTGGAATCATGACACAGGGTGCCATCTAGCATTTTGCAAGTGAACTCCAGCACAGCTGTCGGTCAGCCATTTATTTGAAACGCTTGACTGACAGAAACGAATTATTGTTTTCAGCCGGTATGATTTAAGTTCAGTAGTGTTTATGATAACGTATTGCAGACTTTTCATTGTAGTTAGATTTAGGTCTCCTGGTGTAATGTACCAAGGATCATTGATAGTTACTTTGTGTAGTAGGCCTAGTTCCATAATCTAACCTGGTTCTTCATCGTCAAAGAATTGTTTTTTGCTTTTGTTGTCGGCCAATATCGACCAGGTTGGTCGATATTGTACAAATGGAGTTTAATAACATCATTTCAGATGCCTCGCGGAAAATATTGGCGAAAAACGAATCGCGCCTCGTGTGGTGCGAAAATGACCTGATGAGGTTCCTGAGAGTACTTACCTAAGAATTATTTTTAATTTTATCTGTTAATCTTATAGGTTCCTATCATGGGAATCGTTCTTGGTTGATGTTAGGAAAAGGGGGGCAAAATCAAAATCAAAAACTAGATTTTTTTCGAAAAGGGATGTTTAGACTTGTATTTTTGCGCTTTTGCTAAGCATGCAGACTGCAAAATGGCTAAGAAAACGTGCGATCGATATTATCCGACCTGGTGGTCGATTTTACCCCACTGGTCGATATTACCCGCTGAAATTTTCACTTTACTTTCGAATTTTTTTCACAAAAATGTTTCTACTTAGTGAGTGACTATTCAAGGTTTTGGGTAGTTAAATAGTTGGGGAATATGGTACAAAACGTACAGCCTTGACAATGCACATGGCGACTGGTTTTGAATTTTTTGCCTTAAGTGGTCGATATTCACCTGCTCTCCCCTACACTGACGTTCGCCTAACTTCTATTGACAATAAATTGTTGCTATTGGTTTAAAAGCTGTTAATTAACATTCTCCATCAAAGCACCGCTTTCGATGTAATAATGAATCCATTAGTAACGCAAAGTAGATATAAAACTATTCGAAGTTAGTTAGTTTTTATTTGTAAACTTAGCTTTCACACTAACCTCACAACACAATTTGTTGATCAGTTCGCAAATTTTTTTGCTCAATTGTTCTGTAATAGCTCGTCTGTTTGAACAGACTATAGTTACTTTTATAGAAGTCTTACTTAAATAAGGAAATATTTTTTTTATGATTTTTACTGAAAGAAAATGATTTTTTTTCAAATAAATCAAATATCTTTGTCTTTTAATACATATTACGTTCAATTTCATTAGATTTTTGCTTGTTAACACACGTTAGGTATCATTTCTCTCAGTTTCAAAACACTCTAAAAAGTAGACAATGCCAATATGAAGGAATTTGACGTTTTTGTATAATAATATTCAAACGTACAAATCATCATTCAAATAAATATTCTCCTGCTGTCAATATTGACTTGTCTGTGAAATTCTTGAAAAAGATCTGTCATAAACTCTATTTTTCTTGCTCCGCTCCCGTTTCGGACGCAAAAACTCACTTACACCCTTGATACACAAGTAACTAAATATATTGTTTTTTTTTTGTTGCTTGTTTGGATGTTATTTTGCCTTAATTTGCAATTTTTTCAGATAAATAAACAATGATACCTATGCTGATCTTGTCACTGTTATCGCTGTTATCAACTTTTCAGTCAGGTTGGCATAGTCATATGAACGCGACAGAAAAGTGTTGTAAATAAATGGAGTCCGTTATATTAGTTAATGGACAATGGAGAGAAGGGTAGTTGGGTGATAAAGCGGAAATCAGATGAGAAAGTCAATACGTCACAAGCCAGTGTCACAATAGTCAATAAGTATTCTGATAACTAGAGAGCGGATTTATATGCGGTAAAAAAGTTCAAAATATGCAGTTTATATGCGCTTAAAAAGTATTAAAATATGCGGTAAAAATGTTCAAATAGAGCAATATATGCGAGTAAATATGTGATATAAGCTAAAAAATAGTTAAAATTTCAACATTCTCATGTAAAACCAATCAACCAACTTCAACCATCAAAGTGAAAAAATATTTTCTTCAAAAATTTTCAATTTTTTTTTCTTTGGAATCAAAATATTGTGATTTTCTAGCACATACAGAGGGGTGCATAAAAAACGGCCACCGCTGTGGCATCGTTATTCCTTATCCGATCTTCAAAATTCAAAAACCTGTTTAAATGGTGTAATGTCTCCTATAACTCGACAGTAAAAAATATTTTCTCTATCATGATGCTTCTGAGCACTGACAGTCAACTTTTGTTTTTTAAATGACAACTCTATTTTTTTAATTTATTTTTGGATTCCTTACGCTTATCTGAATATAATGATGCATCAACATCACCCTTTTTGTTATCAAACACGAAGAAAAAAAAATTAAACTGCGAAATTTTTACACATCACAGTAGCATCAAAACACCCACGATATGCACACAATCCGGTAGGCTGAGTGCAAAATAATGTTCAAAAGCATAAAGTAGGTCAGGCGTTTGGTATTTGGAAACGTAAATGTCAAAATGTTTTCTATTTAGTTAAAAAAAGCCCGTCTCTAAGACGTCTTTATTCTCTATTTTCAGCTCACTGTTTTATATCTTCCTGAGTATGTATTGTGACCCGTCAGGAAAAAATGTCATTGATTCTTCATTTTAACAACACATACCCACCTAAAAGATATAAAATAATAAACTAGAAATATAGAATAAACAAGTCTTAGAGACGGACAGCTTTTTTTGAGCTAGAAAACATTTTGACATTTACGTTTTCAAATACCAAACGCCTGACCTACTTTATGCTTTTGAACATCATTTTGCACGCAGCCAACCGGATTGCGTGCATATCGTGAGTGTTTTGATGCTACTGTGATGTGTAAAAATTTCGCAGTTCAATTTTTTATCTTCGTGTTTGATAACAAAAAGGGTGATATTGATGCATCATTATATTCAGATAAGCGTAAGGAATCCAAAAATAAATTAAAAAAATATAGTTGTCATTTGAAAAACAAAAGTTGACTATCAGTGCTCAAAAGCATCATGATAGAAAAAATATTTTTTACTGTCGAGTCATAGATGACATTACACCATTTGAACTGGTTTTTGAATTTTGAAGATCGGATGAGGAGTAACGATGCTACAGCGGTGGCCGTTTTTTATGCACCCCTCTGTATATAGATAAATTAGCCAAAATAGTGACAAATATTCCGTTATGTGCAAAAATATGGACTAAATATGCGGCTATATGCGATTATATGGACTATCAATTTGTATGCGGTAAAAAGTCAAAATAATAAATTATATGCGAAATAAAACTTGGTATTTAGGTTCTTTATAGATGGAAACGTCAAGTCAACAGTTGCATCCAACTTAGCGAATAGAACATGTAAAAAATTATTAATCCGCTCTTTACTGATAACTACGCAGAAAAGATGTTTTTTCAAGTTCTAGTTTGAAAATTACTGTAATTTTGGTTTTTCTATGTGAAAGTTGAAAACGTACTTGCTATTTCTGAAGTCAAATAATTGAGATTGCATGTGCCTTCAAAATCAAACCTCATCAGTGCAATTCAGTAAGCCGAGTTCTAGCTATTGAACCGTGACCCCGTTCGTCAAATCTGATACATTTTATTAAAATCACCTGCAAGTCGAATCCGTTTGAATCGATTATACAAGGTGTTCCAATGGAAACGATCCACCCTGCCTTAATAAATTTTTGCCAGGTGAAATTTAAAAAATTTAAAAAAAAAAAAAACCAAGACCCGTCGATTTTTGTTACGAGGGGGACATCTAAAGCATACCTACATTCTACATTGACAAATTTCTATCTTCGGCGACACAAACCCGTCGACCAGCCTTGCAACAAGCCAGCCTGCCAGTCAAAAAAAAATCACCTTGGGCTGGCCGTGCAGAGTCAACCACCACCTACCTTTTTTCCTCGCTTAATTCTAAAGATTTTCTGCTTGGACTTCAGCTGGAGATTTGCATTTTTCATTCTAATAAGCTCGCCGTAGCTACCTTTGTGTTCGGGACGTAAACGTTGTCTTATTTATCGCAATGTAGTGCATTGCTGGGGGCGTAGTCTTTCAACTGCGCACCTCTGGAGCTAGATCTACTACAAGCCTGCTAAATACGCTAACCATAACATGAAATAAGAAACACAAATGCAAACCCCTTTTCACATTATTTCTACCTACTTGTCAAATTTTCATGTCAATAATGTGGGTATTGCAGGTATCCACTAGTGCCCACCTAGGTTACTAGACGTCGGAGTATGTATTCCTCTGAAACAGTTCCTCTACGATCAAGTACCGAGCTCTACACCAGGTGGCGTTTTTCAAATTTAATCGCCTATACTTCTGCGATTTTGCGGATTTATGTCTGCGGGTGGGATTGATAAAATTCGTACCATGCCTAATTCGACCTTCTGAGGCTTATTATTGTGGTAATTAGGCTAAGCATGGGTATCTCGCTTATCTTTAGAGATACAGAGTCGGTTAAATTAAAAAAAAGTTGCGAATTTTCATGACGATCAATGATCCAAGAAGATATTTGACTTGTCAGTTTTAGTTTTCGAAATATCAAGAAAAAACAGAAATTTGTAATTTTTGTTTCTATTTTTTATTTGAAAAACGGTTGAAGGTAGCCTTTTCTAGTTAAGACATTGTGAAGGCACTCTTTCAAGGGGAATTCAATGTTGCCAAAATCATCATTCTAGCTTTCAAAACAACCGAGATATGACATCCAACTTTTTTTTCTCTTATGGGCGCCATATTGGATTTTGACATTTTTGAATACAATTTCATTTTCTCGTTACAACAGTGTGTCACATGCCACTGTTGAATTCATGCTTTAGAGCAAAAAAAAATTTTCTGTGTGCTTTGGAAACAAAATCAGCATCGACAATAGAAAAAACGTAAATGTCAAACATTTATTCAACAATGACATGTGGCACATCGTTCTAACCAGATAAGAATACCATCTTCAAAAATATCAAAATCCAATATGGCGCCCATTAGAGAAAAAAGTTGAATGTCGTATCTCGGTTGCTTTGAAAGCTAAAATAAAGATTTTGGCAGATTTGGATTCCCATTGAAAAAGTGCCCTGACAATGTCTAGATTAGAAAAGGCCACCTTCAACCGTTTTTTGAATAAAAAATAAAAACAAAAATCAAAATCCTGTTTTTTTACGATATCTCAAAAACGAAAATCGATACGTCAAATTTCATTTTGGATCATTGATCGTCATGAAAATGCGCAACTTTTTCCCAATTTAACCGACTTTGTATCTCTTAAGATAAGCGAGATACCCATGCTTAGCCTCGAAAAACAGACACCCTGTATAGGTGGTGTTTTGGTGAATTTTCAAGTTGGGGTGGGGAAGAGCAAAAGGGTGAATTTGGGCATCACTTTTCCCACCAAAAATTCTTTTCTTCGATGCTATGTTATTGGATGGAACTGTTCAAATTAGAAAGAATTTTCAGAAGGAGAATTTAATTCTTTTTAATTTGATGTATCGGAAAGTAGGTGGTGTCATTTGAAATTTTGAAACTGGGGTGGGTGGGGGTTGAAGATAAAAGTTTGCCAATGTATGCTTTAGATCTCCCCCTCGAAATAAAAATCAACGGATCTCGGGAAGTTTTCTAAATTTCACCAGGCAAGAGTTTATTTAGGTTGGCTCGTTTCCATTGAAACATTTTGTGTGTACTAACTAAGGGGGCTCAACAAAGACCTGCATGAGGGAGAATTTATAGATTGAAATTGTCTTCTTCAAGGTACATATTATCTTGTTTTTCAATAAAGGACTTGCGAAGCTAAATATTCTGTCCTTCACAAGAATCCTCCACATAATTACCTACCTATTGTTATTTTTTTGAATGTTAGGTCTTTGAATAGACGCTGGTAAAAGTTGTGAGACCTTAAAGTATAGTGAGCATGGAGACAGTCAATAACTTCTATAGGTGGAGAGAAACTTCAACAAGTTATTTGAAAAAAAAATTCTTCTACAATATTCTTCTAGAATAGGTGCTAAAAGTTATATAGGAAATATCTTTTGCGGCGTTGAAGTTACAGAGTGTACATTTTTCAGTCAAGTTGATACACATACTGTTACGAAACTCGCTGAAGTCACAACGAGCGAATAAGATCCAAACCTGCAAACCTGCACAATGATGCCGGAGGAGTCGGTATCAAAAGCTTGCGAGAACATTCGCAGAGCTCTAAAATTTTCTAGAGCTTTCGCAAACGGAGTGCCGGACAATGCCGGAACGACAATGGAAGCGACGAGAACCGTCGAGGTCTTCCAGGAAGTAGCTGGAATATTCTCGATTGTACAACTTATTGTACAATAAGCCTATCGATTTCTAGAATTTTTGATTCTACTATTCTACCTACCAACTTCTGGTAGAACGTCTTTGCTTTCCTTCAACGTATTTGTATGTAAAAAGAGTATACAGGTGTATCAGAATTGCTATCAAAAGAAGTAGGTATTTATAGAGCCCTTATGACGTTGGAAAATTGTTGTAGCCCAATTGCAACCCGAGTTGCAACCATTCTAAAATTAAGTTATCAATTATGCATTTGGCTGAAGCCTACGAGAGCTCGACGCGCGAGAAGTGATCTTGATGGAAAAATCAAACAGTTCTTCTGCATCATTTAAATCCCGCTTTCCCAGCCAAGCGCGCGATTTCCGGTGGCGTGCGGTTAAGAGTCCTCTGTACGCTCAGAGTGGCTCCAACTAAAATGCCTCTAAATCGAAGCCGGTGATTTTCTTTGAACTGGCATTTGGAGATTTCACTTCATATATCTATTTTAACATGTCAACGGAAAAAAATCCGAGAAAAACCGATCACAGCCGAAGATAGTTAAATCTTACGCGCGCCACCCTAGGGCCTTCATTTGACTTGGAACAAGAATCCTTTTTTCGGGGTGAACTCTCAACAGTATTCTGCACAATCGTACCGGGTGGTTTTTCAGTGAAAAAATTTCAGCTGAAGATATGAAACTCTAAATTTTTGAGTATTTTTTTGATAATTTTCACAGCCAAATAACTTTGGCTCCAGATATTTTATAAAAAAACCACCCGGTACGATGGTGCAGAATACTGTAGAGAGTCCTCCTTGGAAAAAAAAATTTTCTTTCAAGTCAAATAAAGGCCCTAGGATGGCGCTCGTGTAATTTCACTATCTTCGGCTGTGATCGGTTTTCCTCGGATTTTTTTCCTCTCACATGTTTTTATGGAGATATGAAGTGTAATCACCAAATACCAGTTGAAAAAAAATCACCGCCTTCGATTTAGAGGCCTTTTAGTCGGAGCTGCTTCGAGCGTACAGAGGACTCTTAAGTAGTACAGAAGTGCGAATAAAGCATCAGAAAAGAAGCTGCTGGCATCAATTTTGCTCCGGGCTGAAAAATTCATCCGCAATCTGGAGGTTTAATCTCGGCAGCTGTGAGCTGTCATTTGTCAGTGCTGCGAGATGAGCCGAATATAATTCACACCATCACCGGCAGCAAAAGAAGACAAAAGCAACGTCTCACTTGTATGTTTTTGTTCTCGAGTTTGTTCTCGCCACACTAGATTCGGTACGGTTCTCCGGTCCAGTTTTAATGGAAATTTGTCAAAAGTTGAGATGTTGAGCCGCGATAACAAACGATGACAAAGAGATCAAGATAATGCACGCGACTTGCTTGTGTGCGATGCTCTGGGCCTGGTGCCAAAACGTATTTGTTACCATCCTCTGTTGTAGGTACGTATGCCTTGTTCACGCATAAATGAGAAGATGGGAAGAGACGAACAGAGAGGCGTGCACCTCTCAATTTTTGAATGGAATCATCTAACATTAACCTTTATCCTTTAATACGACGTGCTTACAAAACATCCATTTGCATCTAAAATAGTCGACGAGTGATTCTGTGTTTTGAAAGTTGTAATTAGTGTGTGTTTTCTCTAATGATTTTAGGCCCCTGCCTTGGCTTTCTTGTTGCATGTTGCCAGGTTTGACATTGTAGGTATTTTTATGTTGTGTGAGAATGTATAGTATATAGTCCGGCGGCAAGCTGTAATAATTGTGCACAATGGGCTAAAAGCAATTTTATCATCTCAAGTTGATATTTGGACCTTAAAGAATATTTCCAGATAGAGACCCCAACCGATTAGGCCTTATTTAGCCCCCCTCAGCAACGCCAACTTCGACCATTATTTCATCCATTTTTGTACATTACTTTTATGATAATTGACGTATACCATCTATCAGGGTGTCGATTCTAATGTTTTCAAAGACGAGGAACTCAAATATGATGGTCTTGAAGCTTTTGAAGTTGAAGTTGCGAACCTGATGGATAGTTACTGGTACCTCATTGGTTAAAACATTCTAAAAAGTTGGCTGACAATCTTCGAGAATAATTGAAATGGGAAGTCTGTAATGAGAGATCTAGGGTCATGATTTGACGCTCTACAACTTACCTTCGAGCTCGCCTTCGAGCTTACCTTAGTTCATCGAGAATACGTGCATGGGTTTTTCTCTTCGCGAGATCGAAATCAAAGCAGTCGCAATTTTCCAACTAGTCACTATTCGCTACGATTATTCCAAAAATTTCTGTTGTTGATTTCAAGTAAAACAATGCGATCATCTTTATCAATATGCAAAGCACCAGTAACCCAATAGCATAGGTAGTGACAAAAGACACGTGATTGCATTCACTCGCCACGCCACCTTAGTTTTTATTGGTATTGGCGAGTTTCAAGATCGAATACGCCATCTGACGGCCAACGTGTAAACGACGTTTGTGCACGGATCAACCGCAGATTTGTGTGGGCTCTTATGAGCGTTGCGGTGTTTGGTGACTTCAATTGATTCCATCTCACTCAACGCGGCGTTGATTTTTTCCAACAAAGTACGTGAGCCACGCACGTTTCATTATCTTGAATATACTAGGTGTCGTCGGCTGCAAAAGCATTGCATTTCTAAAAAAGAGTGGCACGTGTTCGACGACTGGCAAGCAAAAGTGGCATCAGAATGGAAGGTGGTAAGATTTGTGATTTTGTCATAGTGACAAAAAGTGGCGGAGAATAATTTGTTGCGTTTCCGAGTGTGAGTCGCGCTGTGGAAACCGGAAAAAGGAAGAGTTACATTTTCACCGTTTCTCGTCGAAAGCGAAAGACGCAAGTTGGGTAGTCAAGATGACAAACAAACTTGGCACTGTGGAAAATATGACTACAAGAAAAGCCTGGGAAGTGTCGCTGAAAATAGGAACTTTAAATGGCTGCATCGAAGAAGCACAGCTGCGATATGTTTGCATGTCCCGGACTGGCCGGCTTTGCAAGTGCATTTAAACGTTCCAATTTCACAGAAACTCTCGCAGGAACTGCAACTACGATTTCTTTCGATTACAATCTCAGTTGCCTCGTGAGGAGACTCATACAATGCGCTTGTTTGTAAACACAATCCAAATATGTCTATGTTTGAAGCTTGATTCGGTTCGCTTTCGACCACACAACTTGACTTCAGAATTTTCTCTCCCATCAGTATCCCATCACGATACATCGCGAATCCGTTGAGGCTTGAGGCCATCCAGTGAATTAAAACCTTCATAACACTCAATTCGCTTCTGCCATTTTCGAGTTCCACCGCAATAAGTACTAATTAACCACGTTTCACGTCTGGAGGACATTAAAAACCGCTTACTACTGATAAGATTTTTGAACGCGCAGGCAACAATCCGTGCCCTATCCGACATGTTTGTTTACATGCGAAGCGCATCAGCAGCGCCACCATCGATCGGTAATGTTACTCGCCAATTAAGGACGGAGTCATATTGGTAAAAGAAGCGTTGCGAAATTAATCCATGTGGGTTTATTCCTTGACCGATTCTTACCATTTCGGTCTCTTTCGAAAGCTACAAGGATGTACTTTGGTTTGAGCCCAGTGTTTGAGCCCATTGGCATTTCCGAAATCCAATTTTTTTTTTATTTTGACATTTGAAAAAATTATTTTTGGATTTTGGAAATGCCAATAGGCTCAAACCAAAGTACATCCTTGTAGCTTTCAAAGGAGACCTAAATGGTAAGAATCGGTCAAGGAATAAACCCACAGGGATTGATTTCGTAACGCTTCTTTCACCAATATGACTCCGTCCTTAACAATAACTAATATGTAAGGTAGGTAGGCACAGTGGTGGACTTCAAAATGGGACCATCCTTACTTACTTTCCTATCGAGCTTAAGGCCAGTTTCACAATAGCGGTATGCGCTATTCCAAGTTTATGTTCCAGGATAAACACCATGCCGACAAAAGTGATACAGGAGAATATACCAAAAATAGTTCATACAGCTACTGTAAAATTAGCTTACTTATCCAAAATTAGTGATTTTTTAGCTTGTTCTGTGACTATTTCCAAGGGATCAATCGAGACGTAAATAATGTAAGCAGACTTTGACCATCTTTCCATCTTGTTCCTACCTCAAACAATAACTTACTTCCCTTTTTTCAGCGCTTCGAAGTTGAGACAAACATTCGGTGTGGTGCGTTTTCGGAAACGACGGAAACGGAAACTGACACAGACAACTTCTTTGTCTTTTGAGCATCTGTCATACTTGAGATCATGAGAATAACAAATTTCTTAAGCGCAGACATAGTCTGATCTACCTCTTCTACTGTTAATGTATTTTACAAATTGTAAAAAAACTCCATTGACAAAAGGCTTTTCCCCTAGCACTAAAGGTCGTACGTTTGCCTTTGGTCCTAAAACCCAAAGTTATATAGCTCCAAGTAACGCCATGGAAAAACAGGCCGAAGCATTTATCTAATCCTACAGCTTGCTGAATCCAAGCTACATCAAGCACACGATAGGGTTTTTTCACCACCAAAGCAATCCTCAGACTTTACACCCCGTAGAGTCCAAAAAAGCTGTTGCCAGAACGACCACGTCCAATCGTCCATATATCTACTGTGCGGATGATGAATAGCTTCAAGTCTTCAGCAAAGCACATCCGCCTACGCATGAAGTATCATTCCATTACCATAATCTGCTTCCTCGTGATTACAGGGCCTAAAGTTATTCAGATTCGCTGGAATAGAACAGAGTAGGTACCTGGGTACTGCATCATTTTGTGTAACAACAACTTTTTCTGGATAGGTCTCTGGTGCCAATTAGATCACTTAGGGATCGGAACATCTCCCGTTTATTGTCATCGTCCATCTCGGAGAACTCCAGAAGATTGGATTTTTTACCAAAACAAAGTTCACCAATACTTATCTGATAGAGCTGGTGGGAAAGGCTGGTTCTTGCGACGGAGAAAATTTCCCTGATCTCCTTTTCGCACTTGGTCAGAGACATTCAACTTCAAAAGCAAGTTTCCTTCTTTACGCCTTCAGAGACGCAACTTGAAGCTTCTGGTAGGATTTGAAGCATTTGACGACTCGATGCCAAATGGAAGATTTTTTTTTCCAAAAAAAGACTAAATTATTACCGGGAAAGGATTTACCCCACTTCGTTAATAGTCTCAATACTCTCAATTGGGAACTATAGGCAAGGTGGCCGGAATATTGGTCAAATAACACAGTTTTCTTGCGGTTCCAGGAACCTTATTCTCTGGAAGAATATTATTAGTCAGGTCTCTTTTGAAAGCTACAAGAATGGTTTTCAACTTAACAATCTGAAATTTAAAATTTTTGGGGAAAAAAACATTTGAAAATTATTTTTTAAAAAGTTAAAATTTGAGCTCGTTAAGTTGAAGACCATTTTTCTAGCTTTCAAAAGATTCGAAAGAATTTTCTTCTAGAGAATAAGGTTACTGGAACTGAAAGAAAACTGTTTTATGTTATCAATATTCCGGCCAACTTGCGGGACAGAAAAAGTCTCAACGAGTCAAGCCATTTTTTGTCTTGCTACCTGAAAAGCGCTGGGGGACCTTCGGTCAGGCTAATTGCGCTACAATCACCTTTTATCGTTTCATTATTGTGTTCAATGGCTTCATAGATCGGCATTCTCGAAATTGATCGACTCGTTGGTTATTGTTACTGCAATATTGCTAAAGGTCGCATTGTGTTAGTTGAGTTGACTCAAAAACAATGAGTGACTATTTGGAAAACTTCTTGGATTTTGAACTCGCGAAGAGAAAAACTCGAGCACGTATTTTTGATGAACTTATCAGTTGTAGAACGTCAGATCATGACCTTAGATCACTCATTAGACTTTCAATCTGAATTATTTTTGAAGATTGTCAGGCAGCTTTTTCAATCTTTTTAAACCAATAATGTACCAGTGACAATCTAAAAGCTCACTCTCACTGATCACTTTAAAAGCTTCAGGACAATCATATTTGTATTCCTCGTCCTCAAAAACATGGGAATCGACATCTCAACAGCTATAATACGTCAATTATCATAAAACTGGTGTACAAAAATGAATCAGATATTGGTCCAAGTTGGCGTCGCCTTGGGGGGCCAAATAAGGTCTAATCGGTTGGGGTCTCTATCTAGAAATACTCTTTAGGGTTCAAATAACAACTTAAAGAAATAAAATTACTTTTAGCCCATTTTGCACAATTGTTATAGAATTCTACATTAAGCCGCCGGACTAATAGGTGAGCAAGGAAAAACGATTGGGATGTGGGCGCGTGTGCGTTAGTGAGTCAGTGTAAAAGAAATTAGGATTGAAAACAGAAAAAACAGGAAAGTTCATTCTTGAGCTTGTGAAACTTCGCCGCCATCTTCAGTGACGTAACACTGAAGGGCCCATGTACACAAATCCTGCCGAGTCTTTCTCATAACAGTATCATAAACAGATAGCACAAAAGATCTATCTAGAAATTTCATCATATATCCTTAACATTGGTGGACCTGGCACAACCCGGAGAGGTGATTTTGTTTTGCACCCAGAACTGGTACTTCCAGGACCTTTAGCTCAAGAACCGCCAATCGCCAAATTCGTCGTCAAATTTTGGAGGATTGAATGTGTTTTTATACTTACATAAACATTTCAATCTCACATGGACTAAAATTTAGATATTGTGAAACTGTTTTTAAGACATAATTTTTTCAATGGTATGAAAAAGTATTTATGCGCGCTGCAAAAATATGAATAGGAAAAGTGCAAATTTACAAAAGGCACATCAAAATCTGCAAATGAGGCAAATTTCATAATAATTATGCAATTAAAAACACCGAAAAATCTGTTTTAAATTTTTTTTCTCAACATTCTAGTGTCTTTTTTACTGATAGGTACAAGAATAATTTGATTTGCTACCGAATGAGATGTCTTGAAACGCGGTAGGGCGGGTAGGTATCGCGTAATTTGAGTCAATTTTCAAACAAAGTGCAATTTGAGGACGGCGTATCTAAGTATCTACTAAGTATTCGTTACTATTTGAATTTAACCGTCCGTTGTATCAATGTGCGTCTTTTTTTAAAGGAAACTTCAAAGCTTCCTTTGATTATAATCTATATATTACCTACGTTCTCCATAAGATCAAGTAGAGTACTCGGAATACAAGAGGAACCTGTGGGCGGGGCCTAACTGCGCGAACTGAGTTCATCTAGTGGTGAACCTAGATTTGCAGTGGGATTTTAGGTTAGCCTGTGACCTGGTAACTGTTTACCTCTCCAGCTGATGGTGTTGCTTCCCTTATTTCAACACACGGACTCGTCCAAAATGATTTTTGTTTTTCTCTTTAGCCGCGCCCACAGGTCCCTCTGGTGTGCCGTCAACTCTACCTGTCCGCATGTAGAAAATTCCAAGTCATAAATTTACAAATTCGTGGTCCATGCGTTGCTGCTCTGAAATTATTATGATTGTAGTTGCTTATTGTTATATAGGCAAGATTTTTATTAACTTCCACATGTAAATGCAATGAGCTATCATGCTAATAACCTAGTAGTGGTAGTTGATGCAGGGCAGAAAAAAAAAACTATCAATGACTGCGTTTCATCGCAGCTTTTAGCCCAGGCATTTTAGGTTTTGACCTGGAAAAAAATAACGTAGGTCTGTGAATTGGTGGAACGCTTCCACTTCAACCCCTTAACCACAAACTGAAAGTCCAAGAAAATCCTATGTCCGCTTCATCGATTTTTGGCGGCAAAAAGGTGTAAGTGTGTAAGTGTGTAAGTGTTAGAAACTATTCATTGAAATACGCGTTGAAGTTTCAATACAGCTGAAAGCTTCTGAAAATGATCTTCTCGGTCAGTTGAACAACATATTGAAAGTCCTAAGATATCCTCTCTTCGTTTCATTGGTTTTTGGCGGCGAAAATGTTCAAATGACATTATTTTGGAAACTATCTATTAAAATACGAGTTGGAGTTTCAGTACAGCTGGAAATTGCTAAAACTGGTCTCCTTCGTTAGTTAAACAACATACTAAAAGTCCTAAGAAAACCCATGTCCGCTTCATTGTTTTTTGTCAGCAAAAAGGTGTAAGTGACATTGTTTTGGAAACTGTTCAATCAAGCAGGCGGTCAAGTTTCGATACAGCTGAAAATTGCTGAAAATGGTCTCCTTGATTGGTTGAGCAAAATATTGAAAGTCATGAAAAATCTTCATTCTTTTCTCTAGTTTCTGGCGGCAGAAAGGTATAAGTGAAATTTTCTTTTGTTACTATTTATTAAAATACTAGTGGGGGCACTAGGTGAATGAATCTTGCAAATGGTGATGAAAGCATGAAATTCGGTACACATACTCAAAATGAGCACCTCTCTTAGATAAGAGGTGGAGCCACGCCGAATTTTCACCGGAAGGGGGCTCGGGGGGCTCCTGATAGTTTAAGGTGCTAGGGCTCCCACCAAACCGCTTATCAGTTCTTTTTATCAATTAAAAAGGAAACTCATGAATATATCGTAAAAATTGACGATGTTTATCGCCTTGTCCCGGAAATTTTTCATGATGAAAAAAAATAAGTTCTTCAGCTGAACACACAAATTGGTTTTATTTTATTTTCACCTACAAAGAATCAATAAGGAGATGTGCAACACGTTGTTTCCCACAAATTAGTATCCTCTGAATTCGTTTGTGGAGTCAAAATTTTGATGGTGTATCTTCTTGAAGAGGGGCATTCCAAAGAGTAAGCTATTTTCAACACTAAGTTCAAACAGAATTTTTTCAATGTTCTGGATCGAAATTACTGAATTCCTTCCAGCAATGCATACCCTGAACCCTTCTTTGGAAGTACCGCGTGCGATTGAACGTGGAGTAAATCCTGAAACACTATCAGAATTTTTCTTCTGTGATGCTACTATCCACTCTCGACCGGGGCAATTAGGTTCCTACACAGCATGCGCTGAGTGTATACACGATGCAGGGTATTTTCTCGGTTCAGTCAAATTTTTCATGATTGAAAGTGTGTCATAATATTGAAATAACGTGTATACACTCCGCGCATGCTGTGTAGGAACCTAATTGCCCCGGTCGAGGGTGGATAGTAGCATCACAGAAAAAAAATTCTGATAGTGTTTCAGAACTTACTCCACGTTCAATCGCACGCGGTACTCTCAAAGAAGGGTTCAGGGTATGCATTGCTGGAAGGAATTCAGTAATTTCGATTCAGAACATTGAAAAAATTCTGTTTGAACTTAGTGTTGAAAATAGCTTACTCTTTGGAATGCTCCTCTTCAAGAAGATACACCATCAAAATTTTGACTCCACAAACGAATTCAGAGGATACTAATTTGTGGGAAACAACGTGTTGCACATCTCCTTATTGATTCTTTGTAGGTGAAAATAAAATAAAACCAATTTGTGTGTTCAGCTGAAGAACTTATTTTTTTTCATCATGAAAAATTCCCGGGACAAGGCGATAAACGTCGTCAATTTTCACGATATATTCATGAGTTTCCTCTTTAATTGATAAAACGAACTAATAAGCGGTTTGGTGGGAGCCCTAGCACCTTAAACTCTCAGGAGCCCCCCGAGCCCCCTTCCGGTGAAAATTCGGCGTGGCTCCACCTCTTATCTAAGAGAGGTGCTCATTCTGAGTACGTGTACCGAATTTCATGCTTTCATCACCATTTGCAAGGTTCATCCCGATTTTGGCTCTTAGCGCCCGCACTATACAGGTTGAAGTTTCGAGAGAGATAAAAATTGCTGAAAATGGTATCCTTGGTCAGTTGAACGACACACTAAAAATACTAGAAAAATCCCTGTTCGCTTGTCGCTTCATTGTTTTTTGGCGGAAAAAAGGTATACGTGACATTGTTTTTGACACTACTATTTATTGAAATAGGCGTTGAAGTTCCAATTCATCTGGAAATTGCTGGAACTGGTTCTGAGTTCTTCAGTGAGTGGCTTCAGTCAAGCGCGTTTTTATCGTCGCACGTTCGATCGTTCTTCACCCAATCCTGCGATAGAATAGCGTTTGCACCAGATCGATTCCAGATCGACACCAGATACTCCTCAGGTTTTCTTCCTGAGTAGTTCGCGTGTCGGACGGGCGGACGGACGGATGGACAGAGAAAGACAGACGGACGGACAAAATGCAGCTACGAGTGTCATTCCCTGTGAGAAAGTGCGCTAAAAAGATGAACAAGTAGAAGTCATTTCTCCTCGGATAGGACGGTCATACAATTTTTGTGGGGCCGGACACGACGGCGATCATTATATTACTAGGTATTAACGACACAGAAACTGGAACGACAGATGGATGTCATTTCCAAATTTTCGCTAAGTTCGCTTTCTAGAAAATTCATGGTGGGACTGGGTGCAGGTGAGCGAATGGATCATCCTCCAGCATCTGGATATCACTAGTTAAATCTATGTTTTTAGGAAACAATGTGAGATGTCATTCTCTGTCCTTTTTTTTTCGTTAAAGGGGACTGTGGGTGAAATTTTGTGTCAATTTTAAAATTTAAATAGCTGCGGGATGGCTTTAGTGGATTTTTAGTCAAAATCGCATAAAAAAATTCCAAGCCGTTACGAAGTTATCGTAAATTTTGTGGGCTGATTAGACGTCATACTGCGCACCGGAAAGGACAGGTCGGCAGGCCAAGGCACCACGCCAACAATTACTAGACCTTTATAAAATGAAACAAGTTTACCAACCGGTAGACGCAGGTCATTTGACTTTAATTTCAATGTACGGTGAACCAAATTTCAGCAGACATTTTTAAAAACATAATTAAAGTGCGACTCTATCTGTCAATGAAATAGAGCGGCAACATGGCGAAATCGCGAAGTCGCCATTTCTCAACCGATTTTCTCAAATTTGGTATCAGTGGCTAGCCAATTGGACAGGCTCTCTTTTGTCATATAAGAAAATGGCGTACATGTCAAAATCCAAGATGGCGGAAGCAATTGAAAATAGAATTTCTTCTGTCCTCATTGCTTTCCAATAAAAATCAGCAGAAAGTCAAAATCATTGATTATTATCAAGGAATAGACCTTCCTTGACAATTCAACACCGCAACCAATCAAATAGGGTCATCTGCTAAGGAGCTACGGTGAGATGAAACGAAGCCTACCGACCGGTTCCTTATTCCCGCATAAATGACCCAAATTTAGGAATCCGGTCCGCTATATCCTTATTTCCCAACCTTTTTTTTTCCATATTTGGTATCAATGGCTAGCCAATTAGACACGCTGCCATTTTCATGTAAGAAAATGGCCAACATGTCAAAATTCAGGATGGCAGAAACTATTGAAAATGGGCCTTATTCGTCCTTGTATAGAAAAATGGAATAGAAAAACGAAAAGTAGGCTCCGCTTCAACTAGCCGTAGCTCTTCAGCAGATGACCCGATTTGATTGGTTGCGATCTTGGATTGTCGAGGAAGGTCTATTCCTCCATAATAATTATTGGTTTTGACTTTCTGCTAATTTTTATTGTAAAGCAATGAGGACGAAATTTTATATTCAACTGCTTCCACCATCTTGGATTTTTGACAGGTCAAAAAGCTTATTCAATTGGCTATCCAGTGCTGAAAAGTTCTATAAAATCGGTGGAGGAATAAAAATTTTAGGAGGAAAAATTCAGAGCACGGTTTTATATGGCCCACCCGGTAGGTAGTCATCAATTCAACATATACTACCTTTATTCTTTATTGCTAAATAAATTAGAGGGCTAATATGAAGGCACTTGAACTTGCATGGTCGATATTTTGTTAGTCTGGCTTGGCTCATTCTCTGAGACTGCTTCTTATGACCATTTTGTGCATACTTATCTGAGTTGCTGTTATGCTCCAGGTCATGACGAAAGAACTCACTATTCACACCGATTCATAGATGAAATAAAATAAGAACGTTTGATTATATGTATACCCATTCATTAATTAAAAAGTATCTCCTTATAACTATTATGCATTTTATTCGACTAATGTAATTTTTTTATTTAAATTACTGCTGAAATATATTTTTTGTGACATTTTGACTTGTCCTTATATTTATTTACTTGTTATTGGCAATAGAATAGGTACATAGGTAGGTGCTACACTTTGATAGGGACTTATATGACTATTTTGTATCTCGTATATAATGCTCATGTTATGTGCATGCTACCTTTGTTTGCATCTATTATTCCCCTAGACCTCTCTGTGTGTCTGTCTCTGCGTTAACATGAAGTTACGAGATACAGAATAGCCCTGTTGGTCATAGTCATAACTTATTTTATATTGCGCATCTTATAAATCACAGAAGCAATTGAAAATAGGACCTTGGCACACTGAAATACAAATTTAGAGACCATTTCAGCTTTTGATATGATGTTAAAAACCACTTACAGAAACAAGTAGAGCATAATTAACAGCCACAGAGTCTGTAATTCGGGTTTTATAAATCGGCGTAGTGAAGGTCAAGAAATTCAACAGAATTATCTTATTTTCCCTGTTCCAACCATACCACTTTGTATCCAACAGTGGATTTCGCCGGTTTACCTGTGAGAAAATCTTGCCAATTCATTATAAAGCAGAAAAATATCGAAGCTTATTACAACGTCTTCCAGAGTTTGCCCTCCAAGAAATAGATTCATGATTGACCCCCAGAATAACGGGAATATGGCCCCGATACGACACCCCAACAGAATTGTAGGTTCTAGCGTTGCACCCTGAAAATATTATTTCTTTTTGATTGTAGGTACTGAATAAATGGTTGGTGTCGCATTCCTACAGATGTAAGAAGTATGACGTCACTAATTGCAATTAAAAATCCAAAAAATAACAGGAACGGAAAGTATTTTCTTATTTCGTAATTTTTCCTTGCTGCATAACTGAAAGTGAATAGGTTTGGCAAAAATAAAAATAAAAAAAAATGCATAGCTCAATTTCATTGAAAACACTTACCCGAAAAGTTCACTATGGCGTTTCATGCGTAACACCAGGCGGCGTTTCAGTTCCATTTGGCAATCGACATCGCTTTCGTCAATCTCAGCGGTAACATTTTCCAAACTTTTATAAAACATCATGATTTGAAACTTCAAATGTTGCGTAATGTACCCGAATTGAAAGCAATGTACAATCATGAAAGCACTGCTCAGCAGATATTGAATTATGTACAGGAGGCTCAATGAATTTCCGACGATACCAGGAGAAATGTCACGAAAAAATTTCAAACCAAGGATCATATTCGTATCGTTTACATCCGGCACACAAAAGAGAACCACCACCATCAAATAGGCACATATCACGTAAGCGGTGTGCAGGGAAATGATTGTACATTGCTTTTTGATTTTAGACGACATTTCTAGACCGACGCTATCGTCAGGCCATAGATCCAAATCGTAACGCAGCTCGTGGATCATGTTGTTCTTGAACACGATTCCTACCATACCAAGAATGGCCTGAAATCTCAAGTTCTGTAAAACCTTTTGCTTGTTCTAAAGAACAATTTCTAATCTAGATACATCACTGGTGGGCCGTGTCTGATGCATTTGAAAAGGCAAATCTTCACAGCAAACGGCAGTAAAAAAGGATATGAAAATTAATTCCACTGTCCGCAGCTGTGGGGATTCAAGCCTGTATATATCTCTTTCACTTTTTATTTTAAGTAGAATGACTTTTTAAAGCAAAAATTAGGTGACAAGCTGGGGGGGCTACGGCTACAGCTGATGTCACCTGCAAAGTTTTGTGGCGAAACTATCGGCGGCCATCAGCCGTATCCTCCGAGCGCTCCAGCTTGTCACTTCAGCTTGTCACTTTATTTTGGTTCCAAAAAGTCATTCTACTGAAAATAAAAATTGGACGGTATATATGTGTATACATTTTTGTTCTTACTTGATTGATCCAGCAAAAGACGGGGAAGTACTTGGCAAAAAATTCGAAATTGAAAAGTGAAAGGAAATAATATATGTGGACAAATACGAAAACTGTGTTGAAAATTATCAAACTGATCAGGAAATTTTTGACTGCTTTGAAGCGGAATATATCAGATGAGACGATTCGAACCACCCAAAGACAGTCACCTGCATTGAAAAATAAAAGTTAAGGTATTCCCCCTAGGTATAGAGCCCCCATAATACATACCTTTTACAAATTGCTCTGACTTGAGGTACATTCTGGTTCGTGTTCGGTCAAAAAATGATCTGTCCTAATTTCATCCATTATTTCAATATTTATCGTCTTTGCATTATAAAAGACACAAATCTGCCATTTAACATTCAGTTTGCTGGATTTCGGTTGCACTATGTACACCCGTGATCGATAACTATCATGTGATCGAATTAATTCCTAATTAATTTAGACAGGCTGTGGCCTGGTCGCATTCAGGGGTACAAAGCTGCGTTTCGCTAGGGCAGTCTGCTTGAACTAGGAATACATTTGATCACAAGATAGAAGTCTAGAACGTATTCTAAACGTATTCGTATTTGAACCTGATGCCCAAGTATTTCTAATGAGGGTGGCAGAGCAAAGCTTTTTGCAATCACTGATTACCTGAATTAGATCAGCTGTTGGTACGTATACATTCTAGTGGTTGACGTTGTTAGTTTTATGACTCACTATTAATTATTATAAGCGTTTCCCAAAATCCAAAACACGCAAAGACCATTATTTACTGGCACTACTGCCAAATCTCGCCTTTGGTTTCATTTAATCACAATCACTTGCCTGTAATGATGAATGCTTCATCATTTTCATCATCAGAGAGCATGCTAACTAGACCTAGTCACCTCCACATTATCCTTGGGCAATCTCAATCCTCGTTTTAGTCAAACGAACCAGACCATTTTTTAATCCGAAAGTTTCCATTATGTTTGCGCCTCAACGAAAATTACAAAGTGTAGAAGTCAAACCATGAATCAAGATTAAACACAATCAACTGAATAAACAATACCTCCTTATTATAATAAAATGACCTTCTTCAAATAAAACCGGAGTTCATCCACAGAGCGTTACATTTAAAAATAAGCTGCCGCGCATTAACACTCCACTTTTCCATTCCGGAACGAAGCGTCCCTGAAAAATTAATTGGGCTGGCTTAATTAAAAGACCTCACAAATACACCTTTTTGTGGTTTATCATAATTTCTTTCTTTCAAGAGATTGGGTCTAATCTCAACCGGCCCCAAGAAGTACTTTCCTAATTTGTTAATTAAAATTTCCTCCCTCCAGAGTACAAACTGTGCTTTGTGGTTTCTCATTAGCGCGAAGATTCCCAGATTGCACACCATTACCAGTATGCCTATCTGTTTTCCACCCGTTTCTGAAAATTCACAATTCGTTTCTGAATCACGAATCAGTCCATCCTCGGATAACTTATCCTTCCTGATTGCTAGCAAAATCGTATGTATACATAGGTACTCTTATGAATGTTCGTTGGGTTTTCATGGGTATAGAAATGTACTCAAGTATATTGCTACGAATTGCTTAGGGTGGTACATTTATAATCCAATGTAACAATATAATATACACAATATAATATAAAGAAAGGGACTCTAGGGAAGAGAGCCCCGCAGTTGGTATCGCAGGCAATTTTTTTTTTGAAATATCCGGGCGGCACTTACTATTCAAAAGTACGATCGTTTTATACTGAATTAAACTGCTCAACAATTGAAGTGGTCCACTCGAAAATTTTGCCCGATTTCAAATACAAATATCTTGGAAACAAATCGACCGATTCTCAAAAGGGCAGTGTTTTTCGATAGCTTATTCTTTTCACTATAAGGTGCGCTGATAGACCAAACAATTGATTACATAATGCATAATATACAGGGCGACAACAAAAACAGTGTTAAAATGTTTCATTTTAAAGCACGTCCCACTTTTGCAAAAAAGTTCGCTGAGTCTTTCTGAGTACATTTTCTAGAAGTGCACATCCATGGCTCGAAACGGTTTTTGAAATTTCCGCCTATCTTCTTTGGTTACAGGGTGATGTGAAAGAACCAACTTTTTGTTTTTGTAGTGGTAACTTTTTTATTTGTTGACCGATTTCTAAAATTTGGATCTTATGTTGAAGCGAAGACCTCAGGTAAGAGGAATCGATTAACATAATTGAATTGGCACATCATTTCAAAAAGGGGGGTTGCATCAAATGTGACCTAAGCATGAAATAAGGCCGAAATCCGATTTGGGGAAATTTTTCAAGAAGAATTAACTTGTCGTTAAAGAAATCACTCATTACGAACATTTTGAGATCAGTCTCGCTTGTTTGGGGCAACAATTAACGACGGAAAACCCGAATTAAGACTGCATGTTTTCACAGGAGAACCGATGCTCTTGCTCACCTGAAAATACACGTAACCTATGTTACGAGAATCACTGATCGAGTTTCCTTCGCGATTTGGACAGTCAACAGAAGGTCGACAGAAACAGTCGAAAGTAACAATAAGTACGTGTGTTTTCAGGTGAGCAAAGGCATCAGTTATCCTGTGAAAACATGCAGTCCCAATTTGGGTTTTCCGTAGTTAATTGTTGCCTTATATAAGCGAGACTGATCTCAAAATGCTCGCAATGAGTGGTTCCTTCAACGACAAGTTGGTTCTTGTTGAAAAATACCCCCAAATCGGATCTCGGCCTCATTTCATGCTCAGGTCAAATTTGATCCAACCTTTTTTTTGAAATGATAGTCCAGGAATTTTAGCTGTTTAAATCGCAAATAGCGAACAAAAATGAAAGCTAGTCGGATTTTTGTATATAAGCTCAGTTAAGCATGTAGTTCAACATAGTAAAAGTCCTCAAGAATCCGGTGTGAGCTTCGGCCGTTGTGGCCTCGAGAAGAAGTTGAGGATCAGTTTTTCGTGTTTATCTCGTAAACGATGGCACTTGGGGGAAAAGCGCTTGGAGCAAAATTGTTGGAAATTGTGTTGTCTACAAGAAAGGTCCTTACATATTTCATCATCAGTTCACTCTTTCTTCGTCAAAACACAAGAAAATCAAAATAGTCCAGATGCTCGATGCTGAAGACGGTATGGACCTTGAGTTTTATGATGGCGGAGTGCTACTTCGTAAAGGTGTTGTTTGATCCACTCTCTTTTGATTGAAACTTGAAGCCATCCATACGAACTATGCCGGCGGCATATACAGGGTGAAATAAAAATAAAAAGTTGAACATTTGTACCTCAAGAACCAAAATAAGTGAAGACATGTAAATCGCCATAAATAATTCTGATTTCATGGTCATGAAGTCGTCGCAAACTTGAATCAAATATCTTAAGCCGTTCTTGAAATATCTTTAAAAGACTGAAGTTGTTACCTAACAAAAAAAAAATATTGTCTACTTATCAGAAAAAAAGTTGACTGCGTTTTTACTAAAAGTAGTTGGCCCAGAGAGGGTTTTTCACTGTTATTTCATTTCAAATGTAATTGATCATTGTTTCGATTTAAAACACCAAGTTTCGATTCAATATTTAAAGAATTACTGATATACGGAAAACTATTTTTTTCTCGTAATGACCTCAGTCTTCCGAAGATATTTCAGAAACGGGTCAACATATTTGATCCAAGTTTACGACGACTTCATGATCATGAAATTAGAAATATTTTCGGTGATTAACATGTCTTCACCTATTTTGGTTCTTGAGGTACATTTATTCAACTTTTTATTTTTATTTCACCCTGTATATGCCACCGGCATAGTTGGTATTGATGACATTAAGTCTCAATCAAAAGAGAATGGATCGAACAACACCTCTACCAACTGGCACCCTGCCATCATAAAACTCAAGGTCCGTAAGGTCTTCGGCATCGAGCATCTGGACTATTTAGCTTTTCTTGTGTTTTGACGAAGAAGGAGTGGACTGATGGTGAAATATGTAAGGCCCTTTCTTATAGACAATAAAATTTTCAACATGTTCTTCCCGAGCACTTCCTTCCTAAGTGCCATTGTTCACGAGATATACGCGAAAAACTGATCCTCAACTTCTTCTCGAGGCCACAACGGCCGAAGCTCACACCGGATTCTTGAGGACTTTTACTATGTTGAACTACATGCTTAACTGAGCTTATATACAAAAATCCGGCTGGCTTTCATTTTTGTTCGCTATTTTTTCTATAATTCCTGGACTATGATGTGTTAATTCAATTCTGTGATTCGATTCCTCTTAACTGAGGTCTTCGCTTCAACATAAGCTCCAAATTGTGAAAATCGGTTAACAAACAAAAAAGTTACCACTATAAAAACAAAAAGTTGTTTCATTTTACATCACCCTGTAACCAAAGAAGATGAGCAAGAATTTCAAAAACCGTTCCGAGCCATGGATGTGCACTACTTGAAAATGTTATCAGAAAGACTCGGCGATTTTTTTGGAATAACTGGGACGTGCTTTAAAATGCCACATTTTAACACTTCTTTCGTTGTCACCCTGTATATCATGCATCATGTATTCAATTGTTTAGCCTATTATTGCACCTTATAGTGAAAAGAATAAGCTATCTAAAAACACTGCATTTTTGAAATCGGTAAATTTTTTCCGAGATATTCGTATTTGAAATGGGGCGAAATTTTCGAGTGGACCACTTCAATTGTTGAGCAGTTTAGTTAAAAATTGAACAAAAGAATTTTCGCCGAGGAAAATTCAAGCAGAAACAAACATATCAAAGTATGGCAAATAATTTACAAATCAAAATGTTCACGTTATTATTTAATTTTGAACTGTTTCAAAATACTGTTACGTGCGGCGATTCTGGAGAACACGCGATCTTTCTAGACTCTTCCCATTAGGTCGCAGTGTACAAATGCGGAGCTCTGGACATTTCCAAAATAAACGCGATGACTTGACGAATGGAACTTACGTGGAGACTTGAACATGCGAACAAGACACAATTGTCCATTTTGGCGGAGGTGCCGGCTTCATCGCACGTTGGTGATGCCTGCGAAATGTGTAGGATTTTTCGGGAGTCGTCTGAAAACCGTATGCCGGGTCATTGTGGAATTTGCTGGAGGACGATGGAAGGTTCGAGAACGCTAGTCAGAGGAATATATAAGTATCATGGATGGATCGCCCACAACACCAGTATTGAATTGGAAGTGATCGAGTGCGATAGAAGCGAAGTAGTACCAGCGATATACTCAAGTAAATAATTGTTGGCGTGTATTTATTGTAGTACGCAGTAACAAACAGTGAGTGTTTTAAAACGATCGTCTCAATTTTAAACGAACCCGTACGCAAAATATGTAACATACTCTTGAAAATATGTAGGTATACCGAATCGTCTCTTGTTTGACAAAACGACGTATGTCAGTTAATCATAGTTTCGAGAAAATGGAGGTTGAAGTTTTCAGTTTTTTTTTTATAATTCTCATGTAAGTACCTAAAGCTTCTATTTGTAATGTGCAGAGGTAATTTTTTCAAAGAACGTAAGGGAAAGCTTGTGTTCCAACTTAAATCAAATAAAATTCATAACATACGGCGTACATGTTATAATAGGGTAATTTATGAGCTACGTCATTCATGATCAATAGACATACGTCGTTTTGTCAAAACAGGGACGGTATGTTCATTGAAAAATTTCATAAAGGGCGGCTGTGGAAATTCAAACGTATTTCCATTACTTGATTTAGTTTCATAAGCATAACAATTGAATGAAAGTGTCAGTGATAATTTTTAGGTTATAATCATAATTACTGAAAACTCAAAAGTCAAAACAGACATGCAAGTGTTGAAGACTACAGAAATTGTCCAAAATGACCCCATTTTCTTGCAAACCTAACTGAACTCGTCGTTCCATGTTTTCGAACGTGTTCTGGGAGATTAAGGGCGTGATGTTGATGTTACCGCTGTTTTCAGTGATATGTTCCTCAGCTGTTCAAATTTTGGATAGGTGTGTTCGTAGTATTTTTCAAGTGAGGAAAAATGAAGTAGTCAGGCAGGGCCAAATCCATCTTTTTTTTTCAATCTACGCTGCCAGTTTGCCGGAACAAGTCTTCAGTTCTTTGAATCGTCGAGAAAACATTCACAAAGATTATAAAATCTGGGAAGTTTGCCGAAATTCGACCAATGCAATCTTGAGCACTCACTATACATCCACTGCCCATTTTGATTAATTTAATCACGGGAATATGACGCATTGACTCAATCATGAATGTTTTGTGTTCGGAAGTGAAAGACATATTTTTAAAATTGAAAACTCGATGACATTCCATTCGAATGTTATGGCTTTTTTTTATTCGTTTATTTAACGTGGCTTATTACCGCAACGAGGCCTGACACCGACGCCGGTGAATGCTTTCTTCCACTCTACCGGAAATTTTGCCGAACCCCTGTGTGTTTTAACACAGGGACGGGATTTTTAACGACCACCAACATCGCATGGGGTCGGCACCAACGTTCGTATTTTACGTGCTATGCAACACACTTACATTTAGGAGCCATTCTAACTAACTCAAAGAGCTTGTGAAAATCTGAGCGCCCACAGTGGGACTCGAACCCACGACCCCTGGAGTTGTAGTCGAACGCGGTGACCACCACACCACAAGCTCCTCTATACATTTTATTGGCATGAATCAACTCGCAGACATACGATTTACTCTCCCTCCACAACCATCCCTTATTGAATTTCTCAATGAACATACGGCAACTTCCGATTTCGATCAAAAACGGGCCGATTTTTCTATCGGAGAATTTCTATCTTTAACTCCTTCGCCCCCACTCACCCAAACTTTGAAATTTCAAAAGACACCACCTATCTCACGATACATCAGATTAAAGAGAATTAAATTCTTTGTCTGGAAATAATATTTTTTCAATTTCTTGCTCCAACCCCCTTCTTCATGAAATTCTCTGAATGTCCCATTCTATATTTTGGACCACTTAGCTCTCTTTAATTAAGTCAGCGTCATCGTAAATAGCATAAAAAAAGAAAATTTCTGGTGGGAAAAGTCCTATTCTAATTCACCCCTTGCTCTCCCCCCACTTCATCTTCGAAATTCAACGAAACACCACCTCCTTTGTGATACAGCAAATCAAAAAGAATTGAGTTCTTTTTCGAAAACAATTTTTTAGAAGATTTTCAGTCCCTCCCACAGTAAATTGGCCATTCTTGATATTTTAGGAGGGAAAAAGAGGCTTTTGAAACTTTTGAAAATATTCTGCCCAGAAAGAGAACTTATTTCTCTTCAATGTATCACAAAGTGGAAAGTGTCATTTCATATTTTGAAGCTGAGGTGGGGGAGCGAAGGAGTGATTTTGGGGGGCACCTTTTTCACAGAAAATGTTCTCTCTCGATGCTATGGAAAATGACGTTGACTGCATTTCATTTTGAAGTTGGAGTGGGTGGAGGCGAGGAGACTATAAATAGAAATTCGCCAATGTTTATTTTAGATGCCCTCCTCCATATGAAAATCGACCTGTTCTTTGCTTGAAATCATCTTCACTAGGAAACGGGAGTTATTGCAGGTGGATAGTTTTCAAATGATCACCCGGTATAATATACTATTTTATATTGCACTAGGCACTAAAATGTGTAAGCAACCAAAAACCTGACTAGTTCTTTGATGTTATTGCCAAACAAGAAATCAAACTCTTTCAGTAGACAAAACCAGATGCCTTTTGACTGTTGAACTGCGAAAATGAAACCATTGACTGGGTATGTGAAATCGCATCGGCTCCTTTCAATTCGGACTATGAAAGAGCGCGCAATGCGTCTCAGGACGTAATTAAATTTACGAATTGAGACATTTTCCAGCGCATAGTTCAATTTGCGCCTGAATTTCAATAAGACAATGGCACTTGGGTGTAAAGCAGAATGCCAGTTTAAATTACATCGTCAAAGAATTCATTTCGATCGAACAATCACCTGGAAATTAATCGGCGGGGATTTTAAACAAATCGAGTTGGGAGAACAACGATTCGAAATTAAATAAGTTCTCTTCAGTGTCGACGAGGGTTGGCGCCGGCATCAGAGACCGAATCTGATGGGACTGGGACTGCCAACAATGCCGCGCAGCAAACTTGCAACATCCCCTCAATGTTTGCTCTTTTTGGTTTTCAATTTGGGTGCCTGCTCGCAGATTTTGCGGCATGTGGGTAGGGTTACGCGTGCTTTATTTTGGCCCGCTGCACCGCCATAAACCTCGTGGTTAATCGCGGTTCGGTCAGTTTTATAATGGAAACAACTTCACCCTTGTGGTCTAATCTGCCTAAAACCGGCAGGCTCTTCTCTGCCACGCCGAAATTATACGAGCTGGCAGGTAGGTAAGAGGCAGTACGATGGTATAATTCCAGTAGTATTAGGTAACTAAATCTTGCCGGCAACAGTCAGTTTATGAAGTTCTGCCGGTGTGAGAGTTGTGTTTCTATACCAAGCGCCTGATACATTAGTATACCGAACGTAGGTACTCGCTACTAGATTACTTTGGATACAAAATAAAAAGTATTAGTTTGACGACGTTTTACTTCAGTACTTGAGTATTGGTATTCGTGATTTCACATTAATTTTCCCGCAACAAAATGGCTGCCAAAGACAGATTGTAATGACAACTACTAACAACGGCATTTAAATAACATGGTTTCACTTTAGCCTTATAGTAGATTAATCTTACTGTGAATAATTGCTTTCAGCTGCGGCAGTATTCACACTACTTTTCAAAAATGACTTGAATATGATTCAAAAACAAAAATTAAAAAATTGGGTGTATCATTTCAATGTAATTGACTAATTGTCAGTTGTCACTCACTACATCCACCTTTGGCAGCCAACTTAAAAATTAGTTTGAATCCGAATAGGTCGGGTTTTTCATTTAGCCAGACTTAAAGACATGACCGAACACTTACTTAGAGATGTTGATATTAAGCTTGTTGGAGCTACACTATGCACCATGCCGAGATGTTATTAAGCGCACTCTGAAAGCAGAGACAGTCCTCCTCCTCTTTTATAGGCCAGTATATTCTTAGGGCATCGGCGTAGATACATAAAAAATCAACACCCAACTTGAACCGAATCGTCGACAAAAAAATTAAAAAGCAAGGGTCCCAAAATCGCACCCTGAGGTACTCCAGAGCGGTTAATGTACCTATCGGTGTGATCTAAAGCCATTTACTGCACAAATGAGGATCTCCCGCGTAAATAGCTCTCAAGCAGTCGTATCAGAGTGTCAGAAAAGCCGAAGGAGTTGTGTCTATTGATGAGGATGGAAGGGTCAAGGGTGCCAAAGGCCTTGCTTAAGTCAGTGTAAATACTGTAAAAAACGTCCAATTGGGTTTGACTATCCAAGTTTTTGGAAATGTATTGCGTGATGAAGGCCAGATTAGTCACAGTAAATCTACCTCTCATAAAGCCGTGCTGATGTGATGTGAAATCAAGGAATGGAGGAGAGTCTCGAAAACCTTGATTAAGTTGCTGATCAAAGGAATAGGCCGATAGTCCTCGATGTTACTTCTGCTACCCTTCTTGAAAACAGGCGTTACTCTAAATGCCTCCCACTTACTGACTGGGAAATCGTGATGTCTTAAACATGATTGTGAACAACGAAGCTAGAGGTTTCGCAAAAATTGCCGAACAGTCACGAATGATGAATGCTGGAATAAAATCTGTTCCGGTTGTGTTGGTGGCCTTTAGACGTTCTAAGGCTCGTGCGACGTCCTGTTCTGGAACACTTTTCATGTTTAATGTGTTATTATTATTAACATGCGGAAAATCAGGGATTACAGATGAAGGCGCACACCGGAAGGACTCGACAAAAAAAAAGACAAAACAATTTACAACGTTCTGTGGGCTCCCAACAACCACACCGCGATACACCATTGATCTAGGAAAGTAATCACCCGATTTTTTGGACTTAAGGAAGGACCAGAAGAGTTTAGGATTAGACCTTTAGTATACGGACGTTAGCGGGACATATCAGGACCAACCTTGCATTTTATTCCGATGCAAAACGCTCTTACATGTGAGTAGTAGATACCTAGAGGTAACTTTCAAGCAGTGGTGCCCCGATGGGACTCGCTACTGGCGTGCTTCCTAAGAGGTCGAAGGTCCAAAAAATTAAATGCATTAAATGTTACTGAAAACTAATACTGTTCATTGAATACCTTATTCCACTACTGCGATAATTCATAAAATTTACCAAAATAATTTCATTACAACATTCTGAATGAACTTGAGACTTGGTCACACCTTCAGAACAAGCCTTGTATTCCGATAAATTGAAGTCTCCAAGATAAGAATAAAACATTTCTTGCCATACAAGTCATACATACAACATAAAAGCAATGCTGTCAAATAAAATAGCGTAATCATCCAGGAGGAATGTAAATGACAAAAAGGTGAATGGGAAGGTGACCAATCCAATCCCGACCCTGACACAAAAGAGATCAACAGTTGTATGGCGCGATGTGACGGAGAAAAAGTGTTCACCCTGACCGGGACTCGAACCCGGGTCTTCCATTTGCCGGATGGATACTCTGACCACTAAGCTATCGGGGAGACAACAGTTCCTCCGCCACATGCCCATATGAGAGCCTCAAAAATATCTCAGCCAATAATATCCCAGCCAAAAATATCCCAGCCAAAAATATCTCCGCGACCAAATATTCCAAGACAAAAATATTCCCGTCAATATAATTCCAGCCAAAAATATGCCAGCCTAAAATACCCCAGCCAAAAATATCCTTGACACACAATTTCTCAGGCCCAAAATATATTTTACCGTATTAAATGAGTCTAAAAAGAAGGATGATACTCTAGTCAATAAGAAACTTCTTATCTGGCTGGTCTGAAAAAAAAGAATGCTTGAGTTGAAAAAGACTATTAATCTATGTAGTAGGTATGTCTAAAATGAAGGACGATACTTGAGTGAAAAATGAGCTTCTCATCTGATGGGTGTAAATAGAAGGAGGATGCTCGAGTCAAGAATCAGTTCTTTATCTGGTGGATCTGAGAAGAAGGATGATACTTGAGACGAGAATCAACTCATCATCTGGTGGGCCCAATGCCTCTTGAATCAAAAATAGATTTTTATCTGGTGGATCTTGAAAGAACGAGAATGCTTGAGTGAAAAATCAGTTCTTTATCTGGTGGGTCCGAGAAAAAGGATGATACTTGAGACGAAAATAGACTTTTTATCGGCTATACAATTGAGTCAAAAATCGGTCTGTAAAATGTCTCGTCGGTGATTTGGTGAATCAGCAAGTCGGTGTAATACCCTGTCGGTCGATTGGTGAGTCCGTGAGTTGACCTGTCGGTGGATTCGCTAGTCGGTGATTTGATTGTCGGAGAAATGTCCACGTTGATTTTGAGTCAGAAAACAGTGTCACGGTCGGATGTTACAAACAGCCCCTTGTGCACCTAACAAAGTCCATGCACACAATTTCGCGTCCGAGAGTTGTTTTCGAGTCAAAAATGTATAGTGTAGCCGGAAATTACCGCTCTTCGGACGTACCTGACTGGGTCCATGTGCACAGGTTTGACGGGGATATTTTTGGCCTGGGATATTTTGTCGCGGGAATATTTTTGGCTGGGATATTATTGGCGGGGATATTTTTGGTCTGGGATATTATTGGTGGGGATATTTTTGGCCTGGGATAATTTGTCGCGCAGGAATATTTTTGGCTGAGATATTATTGCTGGGATATTTTTAGTTGGGATATTTTTGGTGGGGATATTTTGTCGCCGCACCGGTACTTATGCGCATATTGTCTTATCTAGTAGAACAGTTCAACTCCAGGAATTACTGTCCAACTGTCGATATTTCCATCTAAAAAATACGTTTCCTCTTGGGCAGTGGGTTTTTACTTTTTCATTCCATTTCTTCACGACATTACGAATTTTTGGCATCATTTTCTCAGTGACCAGCAAAAACCTAATAGCCTTGGAGAAGACCCACCAACCAGGAAAGACAATGTCCCTTATCGTCCACACTGCAACTCACCCCAAGAAAACTCACAATACCTCGCGTATTCTCGAAAATTTTCACTTTCGCGTACAGTCATGGTGACAAATGAAAAATGTCACATTGAAAATTGCACATGTAAGACAACTGGCTGCCAACAAGTCGTCAACGTACAATTCGTACTAACACAACACATATTTTCCATAACTTGCTCTAGTGAAGAAAGCGTGAAATTGATTAGTCGTCAATCTCCCCTTTTCACAGCGATTCAATAAAAGTATAATGGGTTGCCTACCCATTCACGGGTTCAAAATGATAACTGAAATCTCAGTTGACGAATTAATCAGAGTCAGCGATAATGATGCAAGGCGTAACGCGAAATTATTATTCTTCAAGTTTGATGCAGATTGCAGGTGTTTGTCAGTCTTAATTACAGATAATTGCGTTTAATTTCCTGGAGTGGTCTGGATCCTCATCAGGGCGACGTCACATTGCACTGGAGCTAGCCGCTGACCCTCAGAGAGGGAATGGAGAGGGTTTTATTCAATTTGTTCAACTGATATTTAACGGATTTCCACCATTCCACCACTATTCGGATGTGCCACTAATTGTGTTTACAAATACAGGCCACAAAGGGGATTAATTAAATTTTGACAGCCAGCAGCGGCGGCTCATTCGTTTAATGGATAACGTCTAATCCCGACGCTTGATTTTGTTCTCAATTTCATTTGAATTATAATACTTATCATCGAATTTACCTGAATCCAATGGAGTTAGTTATGCGAACGGATTGATTTATCATCATTCTAAAACGGCTCGGAATTTCCCCGAAGCTGTACAAATGGAAACCATTCCGAGAATAATCAAGATTGTACCCCTAGACCCTGTCCCGGCGCAACGTTTCGCGTCCCGGTCCAAGCGAATGTGTTAGAAATTAATTAAAAATGGGCTAAAAAGTCGACGGGCGGCGCTAATTAAAAAGATAACAAGTTCCTCGGGGAAAGAAGTTGGACAGGAACACAATTGACTCGTCTTGCGAGAAATCAGTGAATAAATTCGACTAATTTAAATTGCTCGAAAAGTTGTGAATTACCAGATTTCAGCATCGAGACGGGAGCGTTGTTTTTGTCGGGTTTATGTTGCCTTATGATGCTGGGTTTGGAATATTGTTAATTTACTTGTTTTGTCATTCCACCCGTGTTTCTCCTCCTCCACGGTGCGCTCGTTACGCCGTTGAGTGACAGCATATTTTGTAGTTTTGAGCGTGGTTTCACTGGTTTCAGCGGTTGGCTGTCAAAATGTCTCCGCACACGACTCCTTGACTTTAAGTATCCGAGAGTCGACTAAAAATATCACGCCTCGTGGATACGGCGCCGTATGTCCAGGTGTTTCTGATTAAAAATCTATAAATTTCGCTTTCAAGTCGGTTTGTGTTTCAATTAACGCTTTTCTCTCGACACTGCGGCGATGTAACCACACACATGACGGGGATACATTTCATTATGATGCGCGGAAGAATCTACGAATCCAATTAGTGGCCATGTTACTCGGACTTTTCTTAAAATGATATCAAAAATTGATAAATTTAAATCATGACATTAAATTTCTCAAAGTTCTTTGAACTTTTCAGGTGGCGCTGTATATAGACAATCTGTCTCAAAAGTATCTTTTCCCGACAGTAGCTAATATACATACAGTACCTACCTACCTATTTGGAAATCATGAAATCCTAATATGAAACCTATAGAAAAAGATGAAAAAATCTTCGGCACTCTCGCCGTTGTTCCCGAATGTATTAGCACCATTCGAAATTCTCGCAACTCGTTACAATATTATAATAAAAAAAAAAACACAGGTGAATTTTGAACTATTCCAATATTTTAAAGCACATTTGGACTGATTGAGAATGGAAGTTCAGAGAATTTTCGAACTACTTGCCAACTGGGTTTTTTCTCAAGACATTCGGCCAGTGTCAAACCATCAGATGAGTGCCGTGTTGTATCATTTTTCATGCAGAATCTGAACGTCAGTTTTTGGAAAATGTTGAAGTTCAACGGCAGACACTAGGTCACTCTTGTAGAAGTCCAAATGAAATCTTTCCCAATCATCTAAAGAAATTTCACTTCTGTTCCCAAATTTAGGTTTAAACTGTTTGACAGTTTCCCAGAAATTCTGCGGAGAATCGACATTCTTTAGATTACTTCTAACTTTAGTATGCTCTACTCTAACCCAATATGCTCTCTTTTTCGCAATTATGATGTTTTTATGTCTGCGCTTCATTTCGTGGTACTCTTTGTATTATCCATTCCAAGCTTAAAAAAACCACAGTTGCCTATGATATTTTTTCTTCAAGTTGGACAATCTGATAAGTTGATGGATTGAAAAAGTCAAGATGATTTAATCTTTGTCAAAGTGATGTTTGCTTTGCTGGATTGCCATTTTAATTCAATTGTTAGGTCAGATTGTGACACTAACACAATATTTTCATTAGTTTTTGTCTTGAAAATGTCGTTAGGCACGTTATTTCAATAGTGAAAGTGTTAAAAGGTGCAATAGTAAGAATATACAGTTTAAAAATCATCAAGGCGAACCCAGTTCCAGCGCCGTATAGTGTGTTTTCGTCGCAAGTAATCCCGCGACCTGAGCTCGTCGCGCCCTGTAAGACCCTAGGTATGTTAATTCACCCTCTGTTCCAGGATCATGATCTGTGATCCTGGCCGGAAGAAAGCGGCTGAGGTCAGTGAGCAAACCTGCGATGAGCCGGCGACGCAGTCCCCAGAATGACAATTTGACAACACAGCCTAGTTCAGGTGAAGGTTTCATGTCATATGGACACAAATTTTGATGTAACCTCTCCTGTATCAAGATGACATCAAACGTAAAAAATCAGGGACACCAACAAAACTCGAATTTTTCATAGCCAGCTGTGGTTTTTTTAAGCTTGGAATGGATTATAGTGTATCCTGGTCACGGCACAATTTTTGTAGTGTATCCTGGTCACGGCACCATTTCTGTAGTGTATCTTGGTCACGGCACCATTTCTGTGTCGTATCCTGGTCACGACACCATTTCTGTAGTGTAACCCTGTTTTCGATGTTTGGCAGCGATCGTCGTTGTCCCTTCCCTTCCCAACGTTGTTTACCTTTTACCTACGTTGTGTGAGTTCTTACTCTGGATGAGAATGGGTCCTTGGGGATGAGGTTTGATTCTTGGATGAAACGCGAATGAAATGCAAGCAAAATGAATGTTTATTGAAAATCAATTAGCAAAGTTTTAAATGAATTTGTTTCTTTTCTCAAAACACCTCACAACAAAAAATTGACAGTGATAAAATGACACAATATGAATAAAAAGCAACAAAACACATAACAAGAAATCATTACACATTATTAAGACAATGCAGGAATTTACAATAATGGAATGAACACAAAATCAGATTAACAAAAATCAATTAATAAATGATCGGTAAACGAGTAAAAATAAACAAGACACAAATGATAAGTAAACAAGTGTATAAATCAGCAAGAAACAAATGATAAGTAATGGGGTAGGTAAATTACCAAGAAATAAATAAGAGATAAAAAGGTAGATAAATAAACAAGAGATAGGTGAGAGATATATAGGTAGAGAAGTTTGGAGTTGGTCATACTCTTAGTAAGCAATTGGAAGGAAGGAGTATCTGTGACGCATTCGCCCGAAATTCCCCAGCAGTTACCCATCACAAACCCCACAGATACATACTTACATACAAAACAGAACAATGGTTAGTAAAGAGTAATCACATACAAGAAATAACAGTAAATACAAGAAAATCGACTCGAGCCAACCTGTGGCCCTCTCTTCGTTGTTATACATAATTTCTCCCCCAAATAAGAAAAGGTTAGTAGACTCAACAAGGCAGATTCATACGAGCAGGTGGAACCCCCCCCCCCAGGTCACGGAGAAGCGTGCAAGTCTCTCTTTCCTTCCTTTACTTCCATGTACAACCCTACGTTCTCTACTTAGCGGCTGATTTGGCGTAGCAGAGATTCTTTCCGTCGTCTTACTGTTTGTGACGTAACTTGTGGAAAAGAAGCATTTATGAAACCTCGAAATACGCGCAACAGCGCAATCCCGAGGCAAAGTCATGAGTGCGCTAAATGCACACCCACTAGATTACGGCCTTTGTCATCAATATTGAGATCATTTGAGGAGTGGATAAATTACACAAAATTCAAAGCAGTGCATAGCACCTTGATTTCAAAGGGGGAAAAACTGCGGGTTATGAAAGCCCGTCGAGAACAAAGAGAACAAAGAATTTCAGGCGATGTACAATAATTTTGCGGACAAAATAGGTATCGAAATGCATGATTTGGTGAGTGGGTGGAAGCCAAAATTACGGTACAATAATCAAAGAAAGACCGACCTTGAAATTGTAAAAACGACGCACTCCCGTTGCACTCAAAATCACGTGTTTTTCACCACAGCTGATTCTCTTCTCCCTGTGTACGCGACTACCGCTCGCGCGCCATCTCCCTCTCCCATCGGCCAACCAACGTCAACGACCGTACCTACTTCAGGTACCAACGTGTAAACAAAACAACGGGGGAATACCACATCTTTCAAATCACTATCTTTAAAGCCATAACATTTATATGTTTTTAAAGCTCCTCTCAAAATTTTCTTTGAAAACCTACAGGCAGAATCGAACCATACCCTATTAGGTCTCAGATCTCTGTCATTTCCCAATTTCACTTATCGTTTTAAATTTCAAAAGGTAGCCGTTTCAAATATTGCTTGGTAAAAGTTGTCGGATATTTCATCAAGCGTAGCACAAAATGCGCAAACTTTCAACCGGGTCTACCGGTGCTGATTAGTGGAAATTTAAAGTCACTAAACGCTTTTCTGCCTGACCTCGGCGATCCCGCATCTGTACCCCAGTGCATATAAAACACGCCCTCGGAACCCTTTATTACCCCTATTTGGAGTCGAGAAACACGACAATACAGCCGCCGATAATCGCCAATTATACATGGCACAATCGCTCTCGCATTGAAATTAATTCAAATAGGAAATTTGCCATAGATTCCGACGTCTCAGCGGCTGCAAAATTAATGCAATAAAAGCGAGGCGAATACCTCTCGCATTTCCATCGCCAGTTGTAGTCGTGGAAACGTGGATTTTAGCTAAAATCTAGAATACAGAGGCGGCTGTGCTGTACTTTGCTGTGATGCAGGCTGTGTGCCAACATTTTAGGCGGCGGAGGTCATCCGAAATGCCTGATTAAAAGGTCAACAGATATGCCGGGTTAATTAGAGTTTCAGCGTGGTATATATGCACGTCCTGTGATCGAAAGAGAGGGTGGTTTTAATTTAAAGGACGAAATTTCCTTTAATTTTGATCACTGAACGTGTATGGAGGGTATTCCGAAATTAGCCTACCAGCCTCTTCCATAAACATGGATGGAAAAATTATTCACAATCACACGGGGAGGAGACCATACCGCTCCGTAAAGATGAGCCTATGAAAATGGGTTTTCTTCATTATCTCCGAAACTGAGTAAACTGCGAATAGGACGCTTTTGGAAAATGAAAAATTGGCCCACCCCACCCTACAGTGAACAACTTTAATCTTGGCCCAGCGGCTCTTTGAATCCGATACGCAACGTCGTTGGTCCTTTTGGCCACGGTGTATGGTGCTTCCCACGCCAGATAGAGCTTTGAGATTTTCCCAAATTACGTTGGGGGAGTGTACTTGTACATGCAGCAACACAAAACACAAGGTAACCGCTACGAGCTTGATATCCGCCAGAGGGTCTTCAAGTCATATCGCGTTTTCATCAGGCCGGTCGCAATATGGGTCCGTGGTCGTACTATTCTGTGTACCTATACGGCTAATTCCTTGCCTTCATCAGATCCGTGACGTATCCTGGAACAGTTCTTGGTCTGCCAAACGCGAAGTCACAAGGAAGACGAAGACGAAGTTTGCGGTCAAATTACTTCGGAAAAGCGTGTGCATTACACAATTTTACTCGGCCGGTGTTGGATCTTGAAGTCCTTCTTCTTGGATCAGTTGTCCTTTCAAGTTCTTCACCTGAAGCAACCGCGTCAGTGAAGCATGACTTGTTCATACCAAAAATCTTAGGCCGTACAAGTACTGGAAGTGATCAACGTTTTTCACTACCGCTGGCCCAAAACCTTGCTGTGGTACTCCGCTACCTGTTCCTGTTTGTCCTGTCCCGTCCTGGAATTGTGACAGCACCGCTCCAGCTTCAGTGTTACTGGCGTCGGTATCCAAGATTAGCTGTATCTGTTGTCAAGGATATGCCCAATAGTATGGGGCTCAAACACAACGCTCTTTTTGGTGTCTTGAAGGCGTCTTAGCCTTATTTACTTAGACCGCGTGACCACGCAAGTACAAAGTCTTATTATCGGTCAGTTTGTGCAACGGTTTGAAGATGGCCAGCAGACTTCTTCACAAATCGTTTCTACTTGATAATTCTTTAGTTCTTTTTTCTTTTCTAGACGTTTTTTTGCAGTTCTCATTTCTCCGCTACGCGTTTTTCCCTGCTGCTGCATCATGCTATCTAAAGCGTCTTTGATTCTTGTCTTTGGCATGCTTTTCGTTTTCGGCGTTTACGAATTGATTCTGGAATTTTCAAAACTCGCTTTTGTCGCAGGCCAAATTATTTCCAATTATTTCGCTTCTGACGCCAATGCCAATGTTACGAATTTGCGTTTGGTACGTTGCTAATTAAGAGGCAAACGTTCATATACACTTGATTTATTACGGCGTACTAGTAATCCACAAGTCACATATATTGTTGCACTTGAATAATATCGCACTCCACTGTGTTCGTACTGTTCTGAATTGAACTCCGTTCTCTGAGGCTAAAACGTGCTTGTGTGATACAGAATACTCCGGACTTTTTTCCGGACCCTGGAAGGTTCTTGTCGTTTTCATCCTGGTATATTTCACTTGTAGTCACGGAAGCTCTGGAAAAGTCTAGTAATTTTAACAAGTATCGTAGGTTCACTTGTACTGTGACTCTAGTTGGCTGGGCAAATTTTCTACTCTAGCATTGTAGGCTTGCCGCCTTTTCACCTGGTGTGAAACTGACTTCTCTGGAAGTGAAGTTATATTTCTTATCAAATTGATATTAAAATCTTGGAAAACTGACCTGGTCATATGTGGAAGTGCGACTAGGGGGACGCAGAGCTGTGTTACCGTCATGTAGACACAAAGAGAGCACGGGGCGACCGCAAATCTAAGTCATCTTGACGGCGGCCCATTCAGGGTCGACAAAAACTCGTCCCGGAAAGCCCCAAAACGAAAGCAAATTGCAAACTGAAGGTACTAACATCAATTTCGGTCCAATACGCAATTTTGAGCGGCTGGGTTATTTGAAATTTGGTTTAATTCACTTTTTACACGTAAATTCTTTTGCCAATGACCGACTGCACGGCGATCCTTGTATCGCCTATAATTCTTCAGGGTTTGGCTTGTATTTTTGACTGGAAGAGGCGAAAGGGTTGATGATTGCATAGGGCCCTTTTTTTGAACGAAGGGCATTGTATACTCTTTCGAGTATACTCGGCTTCGAGAGGGGTTCACAACTGTCAAATGTCAAGGCTCTTTTGATTTATTTGTTCATTGGCGAAAATCAAAAACAGGTCGAAAAATTGCCACATTTTCCAATAAAATAGAAAAAAGCGTCAGACATCACGTCCCGCAAAAATGTTGCGGCTACCTGCAAAGGAAATACGCAAAAAATGTGTTTCAAAACTGGTCCGGCCAGAGCAGCCAACTGCAAAGTTTTGAAGATTTTCTATATTTCACATTTGGAAACTTAAAAACAAAATCTCACAGCCGACTAGAATCACAGTACATGTGAACATAGTATAGTACTTAATTAGAACAATGGAAAATTGTAGAGCCCTGGGCCAGGATTAATATACAAGGTGGTCTAACGAAAACACAACAGAGAGGTTTTCGGGCATTTCACTTTTTTTTTTGGAAAAAGCTCGGACAGGTCGATTTTTATATTGAGGGGACATCTGAAACATACATTGGCGAATTTTTATCTTTAGCCCCCTCACCCCCACCCACCCTAACTTTGAAGTTTCAAATGACACCACCCACTTTGCGATACATCAAATTACAAAGAATTAACTCTATAATATAATATAATATTTCTATAATTTTCATCTCCACCCCCCTTCTTCCTGAAATTGTCTGAGTTTCCAATGTAATATTCTTTACCTCTTGATTCTCTTAGTACAGTACAGTCAACGTCATCCTACACAGCAAAGAGGGAGAAGATTTTCTATGAAAAAAGCTATGAAAATTCACCTTTTCACTCCCTCACCCCAGCTTGAAAATCTAAAATGACACTACCTACTTTGCGATACATCAAATTGAAGGAAATTGAGCTTTCTTCATGGATAAAATATTTTCAGAATTGTCAAAAAGCCCCTTCCCTCTCTAAAATACTCCGAATGTTCAATTTATTAAGGAAGGGTTTGAAACTTTTGAAAAAATAGTTTTCAGAAAAATAATTCAATTCCCTTCATCAGTTCCATGTATCACAAAGTAGGTGGTGTCTGTTAAATTCTCAAGTTTGGGTGGGGTTGAGGAAAGTAGTGAATTTGGGTAGCACTTTTTTCCACCGAAAATTTTCTTCTTATAGCTGTATTACACTACACAATTTCTTGTACAATCTGTCAAATCAACAATCAAGCTCGTTGTTTTTTGACACTATTTTGGCAGATGGTTCAAGAAACAAGAAATTGTGTAGTGTAATACAGCTATTAGATGCATTTTGTAATGTTTGTACTCAATCTGATGGGATGAAGATTCAATAATAAAAACAAAAAAATATATCAGAAAATGTTGTTGGAGTCGTACTACTTCATGAAGCAGATTATTTGGACTGTTAACGTTGACGTAGAATACAGCAGTTGCAATTCCTCCTAAGTTGCAATAGACTATTTGAAAAGCGGAGCAAGAATATCGAGAACAGAACATATAAGGAATGAAGAAATAAGGAGAAGAGTGGAAACAGAGGGAGAAATAATCAATAATAGAATAGAAAGAAAAGGTTTGAGATGGTTGGGACATGTCAAAATAATTAATATGGAAGGTATGGCCACTAGAAATGATAATTAAGCGCCAGGAAGAAGATTAGTTGGACGTCCAAGAGCTACATGGATGAATGAAATAAACAAAGAGACGGAGAAGCGAAGATTGTGAGAAGATGTTGCATTGGAGGAAGGCTACTGGCGAACGAGCACGGGCATCCAATAATTTTTTTCAAGAAAACCAGAAATTATATACTCGAAGTCTATATATCGGTTGAGGGATATTTTTCAGCAAGCTCTCGATATACGGCTCCTCCGCCAATTGTGCAAGTGTGTGTCGTATTGACACATCGTGATCTCCAGCGATTTTTGAAAGAATAATAATTTACCTACTATTTTGATGATTAAAAAATTTTCCATACAGTTTTTTATTTATTCAAGAAGAACTGTGTTATTTCTAAAAATATAAAATGTCCTAACAAGTACCAAGGATGATAATTATTTTGTGAAGTCTCGCAATTCTCCTTCACTTATGTTAGCAGAACTTTTCTATATGATCCTAACAAACGGAAATACCTGATTGTCATGATGGACAGAATTGGCTGTCGCCCGCCTGAAGGGGAGGGATAATTATTTTCCATCAGGGTCCGGGATAGAATTTCACCTTAAACCTTGATTAAAAACTGAAGCCGTCGGTGTATAGCTGGTATGGGTGAGATGGTGAGAAAAGCCCATTCGAGATTATGTAAACTGGATGCAACGGAACTTGGAAAACTGACACCGCCCCCAAATAGTGAATAAAACCAAAGACGTGATGTAAGAAGGATAGTATACAATGGGGCTCCGGCTCTCGCACACACACGAGGCAAACACATGTTCTCCATTCACCCCAGGTAAAGTACGTCGTTATAGCCTTTATTTGTTAGAAAAACAGCCCGCCTTAGTATCCTTTGTTCCCGTACACAACTGCTTTGCTTTGCTCTCTTGCTCTTTTCTCGAATTACCTATGGCGTTGCTCCCGATGTCCGTAACCCATGGGTACCTTTTATTTCACTTTCTTTCCGATTCATATACTGTTTAAATTGCTTCTAATTTAATATCGTAGGATGTGTTAATTAAAAATTGTATTGGTCCATTGTCTGGACGGTAAATTGCGAGGTAAATATTGTCCATACAGAGTGTACCCATACAGCGTTTGGAAAGGTGTAATGTGCGGCTTTTTGTAATAGGTAATAATATTCATCTCCACAAACAGGATGTTTAGGTGTACACACGATAAATATTGTTTTTTCTTTCAATAAAATGCTTGAATAAAGGGTGAATGTACATTGTACAGGTGCTTTTTTCTCAATTGGGCTGACTTCCTATTTGAGCTTTCAGCTTACAAGCTTTCTAATAATCCTCGCCATCATGTTCGATATCAGAACGAAAATACACGGGATAGACCCTCCGTCGCGTCCCATATCTGATGTATTAACTCTGAAATTGTGAAGCTCGACTGGAGTACGGGGCTCTTATGCCGGAATTTAATTTACTAACGAGCTTTTGTTAAAAACGATCCGTCTGATCCTCTCTGAATGAGTTAGTTGCATGCAGTCTCGCAATCGAACCGAGCCGCGCCGAACTCCAGCAGCAACGCTTATCTAGAATGCGAGTTTAATTGGAAGATTTCATCATTGCAATTTTGATTTTGATATTCAATTAGAACGCAATGAGTTATTTTTTGGACGTTTATTCCGGAGAGTTATGAATGGCGTCTGGCTTCACGGCTCAATGCATGCCGCAGCTATAGCATCAGCCAGGTGAAACATGTTTGTACATCGATGGTATGTGGTATGAAATCGGTAATCGAAAATGTCTGTTGAAGTGGACAGATGATATTGGATCGTAACATTATTCTGTCAGGATGATGTCTAGTTTGCAAATCCGTCATGAATTAACTACTGTGCACTAACACGGTAAAATCTGGTATATTTGCATGTAAGTGGGAAAATATGATTTGATTTGGACATTAATAATTTGGGGGGTTGGCTGCAACTGCAAAACTGCAATGCGGAATAATATGTAGATTGTGATTTGGATCAAATGCCCGCTATGTGATGGACTGGACTGATGGCCAAAATTCAAACTAAATGGAAGCATCAGTCAGTATACTCCAGTTCCACGCTAGGCTTTTGCTTGATTATTTTGATATAGACGGTGTATTTTTTCTGTATAGCATTTGAATTTGGATATGATTTGGAATTTGGATAAGAAATGGAAAAGACGACATTATACGTTGTTGACCCCTATCAAATTATTGTCTAACGAAAATATCAAAATATTTAGATGCAGCTATTGATGACATGCAAACAAAGATCGATGATATTTATACTTCAATAACACTTTTTTTATTGATACTACTACCTAGAGCTACTCGTGCATGGTTAAACCTTTAGATAATAAATTGAAATTAAATTATAGAGACTGTTATCGGAAGCGGCGAACACTTTATTATACGTGATTTTATGAGTAGTGCACGTTGCTCTGTAAATACCGCGCCACCTTTCATAACTAAAATATTTGCTGTATAGGTATGGTGAACTTTACGGCATTAATAAAATAATGAAACATCAGTTTACCAGACGTGCACGAGTGCAGTTTTCGAACCTATACCATCACCATACAAATCGAACTTGAAACTAAAACGATAAGTTGACGTTTTACCACAACAAAACCAATCCAAAGTATCTACTTCAACTCCGCGAAGTGTTATCTTGTAAGTATTACAATGTTCGTGTGATTGAGAAAAGTTCCGTCCAAAGCTGCAATTACCGAACCAGCGCAGCCTATCCCGCCGGGAAAAACTTGCAATCGCTTTTCTCATAATGCGATTTCACTCCAAAGCTCCCAAGTTTCCAATTGAAGAGTGAAAAAAATGTATCAGTGCAACGAAGTCCCACTCAGCAATGTCATTCGAACTTTCAAAAGCGAGCGCGTGTGCGGTATCCAAGTATCGAATAATGCCTCACCTATATTCCAGTTCCTGAAATACTGGGAAGAAGAAAATTTAAACGAGGTGGTATCGAGTTACACGCGGACTAAAGCCATTTAAGTTCTTGTGAGTTATTGTATGCCACACCGTATCCAGGAGGCGGCCGAGAAACAGAACTCAATACAATTTTCTTTATGGGTGCAAATAAAAGGAACAAATTCGCCTTCAATAAGTTGGTATCTTTGTTAGATACCTATTCACTTTGTGTTCACTTCTTAACGTATAAGGGCCTGCGAACAATGCTGCCTACAGTTTCTTTATGTTTATTGCGATAACACACTCCTGCGGCAGCACTGGATGGTCTTTTAGTCTTTTACACAACGCGCTCACAGGGTAGCAAAGCGCTCTATAATGGCCTAAGTACACGGAACATGCCCGGGCCAGGTGATGCAACTGCAAATAATGAAAATTTGTGTGACGTCTTTTCAGAAATCCACCGCACAATGATCCCGCTGTTGCCGTCTCGGCGGGGGTGTAACATGAAATCCTCGTGTCGTACTAATGCAAAACCACTAGACTAGGTACCTCCCCTACCTGTCTACCTACCTTGAGTACCTTGGTAACACTTCACGGAACAGACCTCTATGACATCATCAGGCAATCTGAGACCAGACAAAAACAAAGTTTTCATTGTTTTTATCAATAGGAACGCATGATGTGGCTTGGTACAAGTTGAATTCAGGTTAACTTCTCTGTACCTACCTCGTTCTGTAGCTGCACATATTTAGCGCACTTTCACCTTGAAAATGACAACCCATTCCAGCTGAGATCATTCCACATTCCAGTTTCCTTGGATTTTAATTCCTTGGCCCTGGAAAGTGTTGGTTTCGAGATATTTCTTCAACATTGTGTTTCAAATTTCTCAAAAACAAAACCTCTCATTAAGATTTGCAAAAAAAAACTTTTTTTCTAAAAAAAATTGTTTTTCTCTTCATTGGTTCTCATTGGCCATAAGAGTTTTTGCCTTTATTTATTTGCCTCTACAACAATGAAAAATTGCAAATTTAGACAGCACAAACATCCAGACTTTGTCCGGGAATCGAACCCGGGGCTCCCGTGGCCGCAGACAGCCACACAACCACCTGCGCCACGGGGCCGTCCTTTTTTGTCTAAATTGAACATGGGATTCAAAAATATGACCAATAGACCAATTGAAAAAAAAAAGATAGGGGAATAACACATGGGATAAAAGGTGATGGGGTCCCCGTTATCTTCGCCCGTAAAAAAATTGATGGAACGCGTTATTATTGTTCGACAGAGATTTATTTTAGTAAACTTTGTTTCAAATTGATTGAAAAATCGGTTGAACGGTTGGAAAGTTACGGTAAAAAAAAAACAGTTTTTTACAGGCAATTTCAACACCCTGTATCATTTCAAGGAAGCATTTTCAGGACCATACGTTTATATGTTTTTCGACTTCATTTTTAATTATAAATCATCCCCCAAAGTTTGTTACAACCAGTATCTAACACCGTATATTTCAGTCTAACGGTCCATTTCACAAACTTGTCACCTCTGATATTTTCCAACTTTTTTTGATTTTCGATTCCGACGTCGATACCACTCGGACTCAAGCTAATAGACTCAAGGTGAAACTTTGACAGTAACCACAAGAAGTCTCACCAACTTTGGTGTCAGCTTGTCAGGAAAATACCGTCCCCCATCCATTTGAGGTAGGTCCCAATGATTTCATCGCCCTAGACAGTGCCGTCTTTAGGCATGGACCCGAAGGGCCTGTGTCCAGGGCCCCGGGTTATTTGGGGGGCCCCAAATCTTGTTACATAGAAAATTACCCAATAACAACACACAGTTTCTCCGGCTGGGACTCGTCTTTATTAATAATTTTCACTCTTCGCTTCACAATACTTTCTCTTTTCACTTTCCGCATTTTCTTCTAAATCTTCGTGGTCTACCTTCTTGGTTAGGGGTTTGTTTACCTTGATGACGTGAAGGCCCACGTGATCTCTGGAGGAATCTAGAGGAAGGGAAAAAAAGAGATAGTGATAACAGTTTTCTTCTTGGTAGCCATCTTACCATCCTAAGAAGTGGAAACGCTTTTCCAAGCCCAAGTACGGCAATTCGACATTTTCTTCGTTTCTCTAGTCGTCTGTGCTGGTGTGTAGTGCTCCACGTCTTCCGCGAAGACCAGCACTAATTCTTGAGGCAAGAAAGATTGTTCGTCCACCCACGTTTACGAAGCCCGCCAACATCAAGGGTATGTCCCATGCCGTTCTGTGTGTTGTTCCCCCTAATTTTTGTCCCTTCATATTTTGTTAGGCTTCTGGTTTTACCCTGGGGCCTATATTGCTAGTAATTGCGACCCACATTTTGAAGACTCGGCCACATCGACAACATTAGGTAGCCGAGCCAGGAAGTTGAGTCCCCAGGCTTGGATTTGGTTCTGTGTCGTCCGCCACACGAACCCAAACTCTACCACAATAGACAGCCGGGCTGGTGTCCTTTTTTACCCTCGTGACGGCAAGGAGTCCAAATCCACCACGACCACCTGAGGCTGACTCCTCCAACACCGGACGCGCCCACGGCTACGTTCCATCTCCGCCAACGCCGACACCATCTACGTAGCGACCCAGTGGACGGCAAGGGGCACCAGCTTGCATCGGAGGCGTGAGTTTTCCCCCGAATGCAACGGACGTTGCGGTGGTGTTGTTCCATGTTATTTTGTTGCGTGTTAATCGTCGTATCTAGGTTAATTGAGCTCAATTAGTTTAGGCCCTACGACCCGCTTTATTAACTCACCTGACACCTTGACATCGACGTCAAACCACCCCACTACCACAGCTCCTGGGTTATTCGACCAGGGGAAAATTACACGAGTAACCTCAGCGTCAAAAATTAGCGGTCCCCCCTGCAGTCTTATGTTGTTGTTTTACACACAGCGGCATAGTAGTATCCATTCGATTCGTATTGTTGAATACCTACAAACTATTGGCGAATAATACACCCTTCCAACAAAGCGTCTGTGGTTCTGTTACTTACTGCTTTCTTTTTGGTATAATCACATTACCCCTTCACCCCAATCACTGTCTTGCTGGGTCTAGTGTGACTGTCAAGGCCAACGAACAGCTGGTTGGTCTGGCCGCCACCAGCAGGATGAGCCGAAGCTAACAATCTTCATAAATTTACAAATCCCATTCATGTTCTCATATCTCATTCATTTATTCAGTTATGTCACTTTTTGAGCTGATCGTGCGCCTTCCCCCCCACCCATAGTGTTTTTTGACAACGCGTGATAAAAGAAATCAAAAACTCCCATAGGCACTCAGCGCAAAGGCAATTGGGAATTCAATCTACCTAATGAATAGGTAACCGCTATCTGCTGTTCAGGCGAATTCTTCAGGAATCTAAAAAATCACCATCAATATTTGGTTTTCGTGCTCATGATGATTTGCTCAAAGCAACAACAAAATCAAATCTGTCTATTTCTCTCCCAACTTCTGTATGCGGAAATGCGGGGCCTCTCATAGACCGAGTTTTGGGCCCCCTTTCGGTCAAAAGGCTTAGTACAATTGAGGGCCAGCGATCCTGACTAGTCCATTTTCTTTTTCGCGTACCTTTATAAGAGGGCTCCCATTACCTTGTGCCCGGGGCCCCATTTTCACAAGAGACGGCACCGGCCCTAGAAACTCACCTTCAACTTCCGATGGTGGTGTTCGACCATTATTTGCTTTCATCTGATGCCTATTGATCCAGTTGAACCGCTTCACCATTCCATCAGAACGTAGGTAACGAAGCGTCGTTCCCGCCTTTCATATTTCTAACAGAGTACAGGTGCCGTGAAGCACATTTAAATGGAAATAAATGGAAATTCCGCCCTTGGTGCAGCTATCTACAGTGGTCAATGGCATTCCGAATCGACTCATCAAGTTGTCGACCATACTCGTGCTACGGTTTGAGCTTCCTCGTTGAGCAGGGCGTATGCTTCAGGCCACTTGCTGAACTAGTTCGTAACATCTTTGTATTTTTTGCCATTGTCTGTCGTAGGCACGTCGATGGCAATAGCAACGCGTTTAAAGCGTGTCACTACGTTATAGGTCTTTAGTTCAGCTGTTCTTGGTTACGAGCTCTTGATACCAAGCTAGCGGCACATCAGACCACGCACTGTCGACACCAAGCTTCTAGGACGCTTGCACAGTTGACCCAAAAAGTCTCTAGCGTACCTTCACCAACGTCTTGTTGACTCCAAGATATCCTCCGGCAATGTCATCATGCACGTCTCTCAGGACCTCTTTCATTTGTTTCTTAGAAAGCACCAATGGCGATATTTCTCATCCGGGCCTCCCCATACATACTATTTTCCCGTTGTCCATCTTCATCGTGTTTCATTGCACCCAGACAGCCTTGAACACCGACCCTTTCCCTCAGATCTCTGTCCATTCCGTTCTATTCTGTCCGAGCTCTCTCATTTTCGCCAACAAGGCAATAGCAGAATCTTCTCATTGCTCCTTTTCCATCACAACTGGCGTCCAGATCTATGGAGTCTCAACGGAGATTGTTCGTGCCTATACTGCATTCTGCTAGTCCATCTTCCAGCAGAGCTTGCCATCTTCCTAACCTGGTCTGAGAAAAATAACATCTGCATTAATATGACTGGTCCTTGGTCCTTGTTCCAACCCTTCCACAATTAAAGCAGCGGGGTCTCCCTCCTGTGCTATTTGGCATTTCCACATGACGTCACGAGCTCGTCAGTGTTGCCAACCTAGTGGAATTTATAACCTCAAAAAAAGTATTCGGGAACAACCCGCGTTGTTATGATTGGAAAAAAGTACTTTTTTGAGATTTTGGATACAGTAGGAAGCAAGTTTGTGCGTGATAATTGTTTACGAAATTCTGGCGCTTCGATCAATACTGAGAGTTGGAGATGTGCTGCCCCGAATAGCTCAATAAACAAGAAAGTTTGGTGGAGTGCTTAAATCATTTTCGTCAAAAAAAAAAAGAAATCCGTGGCTTTTTCGGAAAACAAGATTCCTGGAAGAAAAGAGCATCTCATGAAGTATCTCAAAGTGCCAAGAAATGCGACTCAAAGACATCTGGGAAGGAGAAAATATGACAGTTTATTATCCTGCCGATAAGGTAAAAACCTGACTAAATTGTTGGAATACAGAATAAATGTGAGATGATTTCACAAATTATCCATTACTAAGCGCCCTTCTGATTTCAGAGAGTATGGCTTTGGCAAAAACTATGACCTGTGGCAATCTCGAAATGGGAAAATCCAGCGATCAAGGAATTTCTAAGTTGACCACAATTTCACCTCAAATCCTGCTTACAAGAAGAAATTTCAGGATTTTTTAAGCAATGTGTTTTGACGCGATGAAGCCATCAACTGAAAATTCAAGATTGTCAAGTCAGGTGTACGATTTTGGTCATCAGAAGATACTCGGATCCGATCCCATCTGGTTCACATGTGCTTATATCTCAGCGAATATTACAACTACAGTGAAGTAGAAAATGGAAACTATTGTCAATTCAAACATCTAGGCTTGTCAAAAGCAATGGAGAAAGCATGGCTAGAGATGTAGAGGGCTCAATGAACGTGAAAGTTGGGTTGGAGTTTGGAGTGGTTGAATCTTTTTTTGAGGAAAAAATGAGAAATTCATGGTTTTCTCGAAACGCTGGGCTCGTGGAAGTACAAGGCATCACAGAATGTATCCCAAAGCGCCAAGAAATGGAAAAGAGGAAGGAAGGAATACACTTGAAAAAATATACGAAGGTTGTACCGATAACAATTAGGATGGGTAGCTAAATTGCTGAAATACAGTTATGATGTTTGCACAAAATCATCTGTTGCTAAGCCTATTCAGTTTCAGGAAGTACCCGTGTCAAAAATTGTGGCCTTCGGCAATCTAAAAATGAGAAAATCTACGGACTGAGGAATTGCTGCGTCGACCACAATTTGGAGCCTAGAAGCCTCAATAGAATAATAAATAATTGTATTTTTAAGAAATGTATCTTGACACAATCAAGTTGTAGTTGAAAATTCAACATCATTAAATCAGGTGTAAAATCTGTCAATGAGGGCTCCGGTGACCGAATACATCTTCGGTGGCCGAACAGTTTTCGAGTTAAACTTCTATGTTTTGCCTCTGTACATATTCTACAACCGAAGTGAAGACATTCCTTCACTTTTAAAATATAAAATAGAAACAAGAACTATTCTTTGTTTCTTTAATCCAGCATTAAAAGCTGGGCCTTAAGTATTTGGGTGATTGAGAAGCACAAACCGAAGAGGTACATACCTAGCCCCACACAAGGCATATCACCCCAGCAATGCCGGGAATGTAAACCCCCAACATTCAGGTGAAGTTTGGTGGCAAAGTTCATGCCCAATTTTGTCGGAAAATATGAATTTTCACCACTACCCTGTGCAGTTAACCTAACATGTTTTGCTTGCTTTTTCACAACGAAACACACTTTTCCACGAGAACTTATTTTGCAGGCGCAATAAGAACATTGCTTTGAACTTGATACAAAAGTTTCAAACTCAAACTCAAAAAGGTAGCCGAGGAAAAAAATGCAGAAACTGGAACTCCATAAGCGCCCTGTAGTTCGGTTGTTCCCAAACATTATTTGGTTCAAATTTGGCGGGCAATTCTGGACAGTTGGCAACACTGCTGTGACGTCAATGGGAATGCCTCATTGCTTTCTTCTCGTTGGCGGCGTTTTCTATCGACAGCTTCTAAAGTTCCAGAATGAAACGGTCTGTTGAATAGTATCGTTGCCGGCAGTCGTGTTGCAGATGTCTGACCCTTCCACACTTGCAGCGGCCCAGTTTTCCCACAGCTCTTGACTCGTCTTGAGATTCGATTCAGGACATAGCACCGCGGAGTTCATCAAACATTTCCTTCAAAGATTTTTTAGGAGTAGTGGAGCTCTGGATATCTACCTCAAAGTTCACCCCTCCAAGTCGACAAGTGCGCAAGCATCTTTGGCTGCCTCAATGCCTATCGCTTGGTTTAGTGCATTGCTAATGTTCATCGGATTACTGATCATGACCATCTGAGGCAGGTTTGGGTCTTTTAATGAGCTGGTGAAAGTGCCTTCGACCAAAAGATCCGTTGGGCTAGGCTAGATGAGTCACACCGAGAAAAAAGAAGCGGAAGTAATACGCGATAAAGCGTTGGTCCTACTTGCTGTAGCAGTTAAATAGGCGCCAACTCATACATGGTGGTAATAATACTACTACAAAATAGTAAATGTGATATAGTTCCGTAATACACTACTTCTCGTATATATTCGCAGTGAATGGAGTAGTAGATTTTACCACTACAGTATAGAGGATTTCACCACTACAGCAAAGTAAATTTCAACATTCCCTGTCGTCAACAGAATGTTTTCGTAGTTGTAAGGAATACTGCATTATAGTAATAAGAGATACCATATTAGATGGTTTTACCTACCTTACGGAAAGATTGCTATTACATATCTGGTCGGTAACATTAACCGTTACGTTTCATTATTTATAAATATACTTGTAATATTGGGAATAAATAAAAAGAATCGGAATTTAATACAATAATATGTAATTTAAAAAAAAAACAACCATACAATTAAAATTCAATGAAATTTGAATAATTAACATACGTACGTAGATTACAAGACATCATAGGAACAGATAAATTTTCATAAAACAAAACAAAAATGGGAGAACGATAAAAAATACAGATTACAAAGAAAATTAAAAATGAGAAGGGGTTACATTCAATTTTAGATTGCGGATTTCATAAAATAAACTATAGTTATGTAACTTAGTAATTAATCAGTACAAATAACATGATAACTTGAAGCCTCGGAGGAAATTATGTATAAAGGTCCGTATTTAGGGACTCTGGTAGTCTGGTATCATCCGAGACTTCATAGTTTTAATTTTGCGAACTAAGATAATCCTCACTCTCGTTAGATACAAATTCTCTCCACTTCAGCTTTAGATCAGCCCTTAGCTTAGCCCTTAGCCCTCTTGAGGCACTAGTTGCATCAAATCTTCTTCCGTCAAAAGGAAAGCTCCGTCATCCAGAAAATTTGCTGTAAAATAAACCGTTTCAGATTAATTTATGCTAACAACCTAACCTTTTTATTTCAAAATAAAACCGGAAACTCCCAAGTCATGGATAGTCTAGCAACTTACAACAAATACCTAGCTAAAGCGCTAAAGCTGATAAATGCAAACCATTGATGGCAACAGAAACCATGCCGAAGCTGAATGGCAAATGCGTGCAGCTAAACTACCTACGTATCTACGACCACAACTACACTACAGTGCAACTAGGTAGCTACTTCACCACAATATAAAATTTAGTACCTACCTTCGAAGACTGATTTCAGTTCTTGTGGAATACCAGGCGTCTAGCTACTTTTCCATTGCCCTCGCAGAAACAGAAACACCACACACCGGAACCGCAAGAAAAATGGAGAACAAGCACCGACAAGAAAAATATGGCTTGGGCGCGTGGGGTGAGATGCTTCCTATCGAAAACCCGAATCAAATCACATGATCACAATTCGGAAATCTCATTGGCTGACCGACTCGATTATTACCGATCGTATCCGTGTAACAGAGCGTAACTTCAGTAGCAGTGATGGTAACATTTCTGTAGTGGTAATTTCTACCATTTGAACGTAGGACATATAACTATGGAGATATTTGACGGTGAATACTTCTACGAAGATGTTATTAACAACATATGTAGTGGTGGCTGCCACTGCACAGTTCAACTATTTTGAAGTAGTATCTCTCACAATTTGTAAAGCTGTCACTTAGTCTTAGAGCCGTTGTACGAACCGTTTTTTAAAGTATTGATAATCAGTTGATAAGAACTGCTAGGTACATTTAGTTAATGGGAAGTTCAATATTTTTCTGAGTGCAGCCTCAGGACGTTAGCTTCGAATTTCGCCGCTTCATTTTGTCCTCGTCTTCAGTTGAATCTGATGAATTTGTCGCACGTGATGATTGTCCCCATTTCGGAACGCCAGCACCCTGGTCAGCTTGATAAAGTACTTCTGTTTGCTCGCTGAAATCGTCTGCAGCAGTTCCAATGTCGGATAGCCGCGACTAGAGCTGTATAGCTTTGTTATCCTCGCTCAATCTATTTGCCTTGGCATCAGCAGCAGCGTCGTGATCTCCAGCGAATTTCGTTACACCATCAGTGACAGTCAATGACAAGATTTCATACCAAGTCAATGTGGACACTTTCGATAGGTCTATATCTTTCTGACCTTTATTGTCCTTAACCTTAACTTCTCACAGCATCTGCATTTTATTGAAATACGCCTAGCAGTAAGTATTTATACGCAAGATTAAACGAAGGGAGTCGTGATGCAAATGTAAAATTAATAAAACGAATGCAATTACACATCAAATGGGGAATAAAGCGTCCCATGAAGGCGCAAGTGCCCAACAACTCCACCGTCAAGCGAACTTGATGACATTAGTCCGTGCAGTTGTTTACGTCGAAATTATCCGCGATTTCCGAGCAATTTACCTCCGTTATGATTCCAAAACGACGTTAGGTCCATAACTCACTTAGGCAATGAGTCGAATCCACCTCACCAGTCGCAAGTACACCGGGGCTCGTATACACCCACACCGCGTCACCGTGTCTTGCGAGCTTGTGTTCGTTGACGTGAAGTTGTAATGGACTCTCTCGCTCACTGGTCGTGGACTCCCTTGCATTTAAATTTAGCCCGTAATTTTCACGGTCGCTAATGTGCCGTGACTGTACTTCCTCCGGCTGTTGTTTCGGTTTACGTGCATGCCACTTTGAATTCAAACGCCCATTTTTCTTATTAATTCGGAATGGTTTCGGCCCATCCTCTTCTTGTGTTTCTTGTCTACCAACTCATCCCCTCGACGATGCCCACTGTACAACACCATGTGTTGTTTGCATGTGACAATGTTTAGTCGGACGTCAGCCGATGATGCATTAGGCCGGCATGTTGATGGGGCTGATGCTGTGGCAAGGGAGAGCAAGTTGTAACGAAAACCGCCCGGAATCACAGCATTTGCATAAAGGAAAGATCATTTATTATGTGTGTTAGTGTTTCTCTTGTATGTAAATATTGATCGAAGCACATTGCAGTGGGTATCAAATCCCAAATCCCATTCCTGTAACCAATTATTATTTCACTAGAGCAGGTAGGGCAGGTAGGTACATATTTTTGATTCTGTACAAACTCTTTCTTGCTTCACGCAGCTCCCTGATATTTGAAAAGTTGCAACACGTGACCCATAGCTACCAACTTTGCATCAATCACGTGGCGCCAAGAATCTGGAGCTAATCGAGTAGGTACTTTCCTGTTCTTCGTTTTATACAGGATGTCCCAAAAGTGATGGCAAAAAAAGTAGTCGTATAGTCCTTTGTTGATTTTATATGACTCCCTATGGAACTTGCTTTTCGAAATTCGATTTTCTTATGGCCTTCTTATTTTCTTATTAAATAATGATGAAAAAACCTTTCGCGAACGTAACAAACGTGCTGTGAACCGGCACCTCCGCCAATTGGACAGATGGATCCTACTCGGCTGTTGGAGTCTCCACGTAAATTTCGGCGGTTCAGACCTTCGTGTATGTTCTGGAATACACTAGAGCTTTGCACTTGAACACTGCGATCTAATGCGAACAGTCTAGAAATACCGGGTCTGCTCCAGAATGCATGCGAGAATCGCCGCTCGTAACACTACTTTACACAGCCGAATTCCTTTGAATCGACTTGACAGAATGACAGGCAATCGCTAGATTAACTGGAATATATAGGTTACGTTTTCCGCTATCAATTTTGGCACACCCGCCCGCCACAGTGGTCCCGATGACCGAAAAAACGGAACTAATTAATTTTTTTTGCTTAATCGCCTCATCAGCGGTCCAAAATCATGAGAAAAATATTTTAAAAAATCTTGCCACAAAGGGGTGGTTTTTAGAAGGGGTGGTTGAGAAAATAATCAAATTAGAGCTCTTTTATTTGCGGAATAGCTTAAAAAAGTGACAAAAATCATAAGAAAAATACTAAAAAAAATCATGTCACGAAGGGTAGTTTTAAGGAGGGGTGATTCAACAAAAAATCCGTTTTTTTTTGTGGAATTGCTTTGAAAGCTGACGAGAATCATAGGAGAAATACCAAAGCAAATTTTATATGTTTATTTGATTCAATTTTGAGAGGTGGTCTCTAGAAGGGGTGGTTTAACAGAAAAAAAAAACTGATTTCAGCTTTTTATTTGCTATTTATTCACTGTCTGTTGAAGATTCGTCTGTCTCCGTTTCGCCGGTTCCTGTGGCAGCCGATTTGGAAGTCATAGGCCCTGCATCAGCTAGCTCTGTTGTGAATCACTTCAACTGGAATATTTGATTTTTTTTTCTTCGGCAGTTGCCTTCAAGTTGTAATCAGTGGATCTGACGAAATTAGAAGCCTTTGTAATAAATTTGTAGAAGTTGAATTTCTGCGGAGGTTTCTGTAACGGTGATGGCGTCTTCTGAAGGGTAGCACCTCCTCTTAATCTCCAAAACCTTATTGTATGAAGGTTAAATGTCACAATTTCTCTTTTTTGCTTCTTGTCGTATGAGAAAATATTGATGCTTCGACAATTTTGCCTCTACCACTAGAGAGACGTCTTCGTCTTCGGTAAACGGGAAAATATTTTTTTGCTGCTGACTTTTGATCCATGAAGATTTAATTTTGTCAGCCCGAGTAGGGGTTGTGAATACAGCTTCCGATATCAGCTTTAAAGCTGCTTCATGGCCCTCTTCCTTGAGACTCTTCTTCGCAGCAGAAGTTAGTTCTCTCATCTGTTAAATTGGCAACTCGTTTTCGCTTGACCCTTTTAGATATTTCTGGAAAGGATTGTTTTGGACGACCGGTAGTCCTTCCTCTGGCTGTTCTTGGCTCCGCCAATTTGAAAACAAAGCTTTCATCCAGCCAGGTTTTATTTTGGTACAGAAATCTATCAACAATTCTATAGAACATTTGTCAAGTTTTTGATGAACTTTGGCGCAAAAACGGGAGCAGTCCTTTCTGAGGACCATTAATGTATTTTCGTCTTTTACTTCAAAGTGTTTAACCAGGAATTTATATAAATGTTCGATTTGAACACTTCTGTTCTGTTTTTTTTTTTGTCGTAAAATGTCGAAGAGTTCCTTCTTCTCAACATTTTGTTCGGAACCTGATAATAATTAGAAAGCAAAATAGGTATCAGAAATCTTCTTAAAATATTGTCGATGATATAAACAGTCACAATCAAGCAAAAAGGTCGATTTTCTACAAAGTTATGGGGTGTTTGTTTGTTGTGGGTCAAATCCATATTTAATGCGTTTTTGATGTCACGCCTTTGCAGAGGAATATTTCAAAATAGTGCAAGTATGAGCAAGCAAATTTTTGATATGTTTTAGAAGAGATTTCAAGCTATCCATTGCACATTTTTTTAAAGCGGGGCTTCGCGGGGCTTTTTTTGTAAGTCTAATGGAACTTGAAACTGTACGCACGTTCATTCTAATAATACCACCGACAATAACTATCAATAACTAAGTAAATAATCGACCGATTCACTTAATCAAATATGAAATTGAAACTACATACCTTGGTTGATTTTTCACCAAAGTTTCACAATGATGAGTTGCGAGATGTTCTTTCTGGAGCTAATCGAACTTGGAACAAAAAATACACGTATGACGACGAGAAACGTACACGATATAATGGTCGTCTTTGAGAGGATGCAAAGCGCGAATGTTCCGCAATAGCCACCCGCAATTTTGGGAAAAGGTTGCCTGGCCTTTTGTTTACCCTCTCACAAAATTGGGGGAGCCTACAAAAACTTTTGCAAAATTCGAATTAGTTCCGCTTTTTCCGTCATCGGGACCACTGTGGCCCGGTGTAAAACTGAAGTGAATCAAGTGTAGATGTGGAGGATAGAAATTATTTCATTCATCCTCGCGATATAGCGAACAATCAACAATCGCGTATCCATTGATGCTGGTGCGCTCGTGAAACTCGAATTAATTTCATGAAAGGAGTGCTTTTAAAAAAACCTCTTTGCATTTTGTCGTCGACAATAAAGTCTTCAACTTCATGAATATTTAACAATGGATCGTAGGAGGTATATTGAGAGATATTTTCGAATTTATTCGTCAGCCTAATAATAATAATTGCGCTGCGTTCGAGAGACGTCGATTGTCCAGCTTGTACTCGAGCTTGAAGGTATAGTATGTTCACCTGTACCGTGATTCTAGTCGGCTGTGAGATTTTGTTTTCAAGTTTCCAAATCTGAAATATAGAAAATCCCCAAAACTTTGCGGTTGGCTGCTCTGGCTTCATTTAACGTTCGTCGTTCGGACCACTTTTGGAACGCATTTTTTACGCATATCCTCTGCAGATAGACGGAATATTTTTGCGGGACGTGATGTCCGACGCTTTTTTCCATCATATTGGAAAATGTAGTAATTTTTCGACCTGTTTTCAAGTTTCGCCAATGAACAAATAAATCAAAGCAGCTTTGACATTTGACAGGTGTCAAAAATATTTCTGACCTCTCGAAGCCGGTTCAATTTTAGGTATTCAATTGTTGTCGGTTGATTCAAACTAAAAAAGTACTGGGCTTCCGTCCAAAAAAGGGGTCCTATGGAATAATCAATCCTTTCACCTCTTGCAGTTGAAAAAACACGACGAATCATGAAGAGCTATTGGCAAGACAAGGAATATCCCAGCAGGTCTGCAGCTGCAGCAGGATTTACGTATAAAAAGTTTAATTAACCGAATTTCAAAAAACCCAGCCGCTCAAACTTGCGTATTGGACCGAGATTCAGGTGAGTACCTTCAGTTTGTAATTTGCTTCCGTTTTCGATCTTGGCGGAACGAGTTTTTGTCGGCCTTGAATGACCGCTGTCAAGATGACTTAAATTGAAGGCGACCCCGTAGGGTTTTGGTGTCTAAATGATGGTAATACAGCTCTGCGCCCCTCTAATGGCATTTCCACGTATGACAAGGTGAGTTTTCCAAGATTCCAATATCAATTTGATAAGAAATATAACTTTACTTCCAGAGAAGCCAGTTTCACACCAGGTAAAAAGGCGGCAAACCTACAATGCTGAAGTAGAAAATTTGCCCAGCCAACTAGAGTCACAGTACAAGTGAACCTACTATAATCAGTTATCACTTTTCCAGCGCTTTTTCAGATTCAAAATATATTGCTAGATTAAGGCTAGATTATCTAGGTATGCCAAATTTAAAAATCCGATTTGCCGCATTTTGCCGTCTGTCCGTCCGTCCGTGCATCCGGTAATGCATCTCATCAGCTGAAACACAGTCAAGTTACCTATTATAAGGTTTGTTTTGGCAGCGATACACAACTGTTTCCAACCGTTTGGATTCTGCGCGCTTCCGTTTAGCCGTTCGGGCAGTGTAAACTTCGAGCTGCCAACTGTTGGTAAGCTGTTTGGGCAGGTGCCTCCAACGATTTGAAAACAGTTTGTGGACGGTCAGAGGAGTTCGAGAATTGAAAAGAAACTGGTGATCCGACGCATGCGTACGCCTTTCTTCGCAATCGGGCGATCTTTGATTGATGGCGTGGCGCGTAATGTGACAGTGTGACAGTAAAGGTAAATAAAGACGCATTTTCGAGGTTAATTTAAAACAGTTTTACCTGCTGAAAGTTACATATTTACATTGATTCGGTAAATTTATTAAGGGGTTTCTGATGCGACTAAAAAAGTTGACGGGAATCGGTTTTTTTTTTCGTCAAGTAGAGACTCCTCCAAAAAGAAAATGTACGGATATTGCTATCAAATTTTGAAAATTTTTGATTTTTGAAAATTCAAAAACTAGATAGCGTTGACCATGTATCTTTCCTCAAGAAAGTCGCATGCCAAATATGAACTTTTAATTTTCAAAAAAGGCACCAAAAATGATTTCTCGTAGACATGAAAAAGTGGATTAGTAGAAGTCATTTTTGGTACCTTTTTTTTGAAAATAGAAAGTTCAAATTTGGCATGCGACTTTCTTGAGGAAAGATACATTGTCGATGCTATCTAGTTCTTGAATTTTCAAAAATCAAATTCAAATATTTTCAAAATATTTTGGAAATTTTCAAAATTTGATAGCAATGTCTGTACATTTTCTTTTTGGATGAGTTTGTACTTGACGAAAAAAATAAAATAAAACCGATTCCCGTCGACAACTTTTTTAGTCGCATCAGAAACCCCTTAAATAGGACCTCGGCTTGGCGGGGAAAACTTGACAAGTTGTTGTGTCCCTAGTTCCAACTGGAACCGCTCGCTACGCGTTCTTGCAGCAAAAACTTTCCAACCACTTGAAAACTGGTTGGAGTCGAGTATGCGCGCTGAATCACAGTTAGCAAACCGTCCGCAACTCGCTGCCAAAACAAACCTATAGTCAGTAGAATGACTTTTTGGAGCAAAAATGAAGTGACAAGGGACGGGGGAGCTTTCCATTTGAAACACTTTCTGTTGGTTTGTGTCAACACAAGTCGACTTTTGCCAGGAACATAAATGGGACACGTTTCGTACGCATGTGTTACGAATGTCATATTTTTGACCCGGTCATGCGCAGAAACAGCTGTCATAAGTCAAAAGATGGATAACTATAATTAATTAATCAAATAAGACGCTTGGAAGCCTTGGAAGTATCTACCAATTTCACGTTCACCTACATATAAATATCGCATAATATTTACGTGAATAAGAACTCAGGCATTTGGTGTCAATTCTGAGTCATCTTCAAGACAAAAACGCACCAGGTAAAAATCCCCAAGAGAGTTTGTCGGCCATTGCCCTAACTCCCACCTCCATGCGAATCGTCTTGTGTTATAGCTTGTGTCGATGATAGTGGAGTCGGTACGCTATAATTTTGTGCACTTTTGAGTGAAGCAATGCCGTTTGGTACAAATACTTTCCAGACCATTCAAAGAGATTGGACCCGTCGGGGCACGAAAATTTTTCCTTAGGGGGCACTCTAGGAGGGTTCAAAGTTGGGCCACAAAATGTTCAATATATAACTTGATTTGACACTGATTAAATTCTTCAGCGTCAAATGTGATCCTCTAAAGTTGATGATGTGGTTATTTGAAACAAAAACCAGAAAATGAGGATAATGGGAGGTGTTTCTTGAAAAGTGTCAAAAATGCCATGCACTCCCTTTTAGACCAATTTTGAGGTGCCACTTAGGATTCCAATTATCAAAAATCAATGTGAAATATTGAATCAAATTTGACAGATGCAACTGGCTTGTCGGGCCAATCAAAACTTCTATCTGGGGCTGATTCAAAAGTCCGCTTTTCACCACCCCGTTGATAGCTACTTTGAGTATCTGGACTCATGCCCTGACGATCAAACATCATGATGCTGCTCTTCGAAACGAATAGAGACCATTACTGAATGAAAAAGATGCCCTTAAGGGGGGAAATTACCAACTATTTTTGAAATAATCATTACCTGCAAGGTATCGCTTTTGACTTACTCCGGGATGCTCACCGCGATTCCAATAATGCCACATCTTTTCCATTGAATAATCACATCACGTTTATATTCATGAATGAGTCTGAATACTAGAGTAGCTATCAACGGGGTTCGGGGTAGTGAAAAGCGGACCTCTAAATCAGCCTCAGATGGAATTTTTGATTGGCCCGACCAGCCAGTTGCATCTATCAAATTTGATTCAATATTTTACATCGATTTTCGATCGTTGGAATCGTAAGCGGAACCTCAAAATTGGTCTGAAAGAGGGTGCATGGCATTTTTGAGGCTTTTCAAGAAACACCCTCCATCACCACCATTCTCTGGTTTTTGTTTCAAATAACCACATCATCAACTCCAGAGGACTCGACAAGATCACATTTGACGTTCAAAAATTGATTCCGTGCCAAATCAAGCTATTTATTGAATATTTTGGGGCTAAACTTTGACGCCCCCTAAAATACTCCCCAATAAAAATGTTGCGTGGTTTGGCACATCAAACAGCTCAGAACGGTCTGAGGAATGTGAGTGCCAAATAATGTTGCGTCACTCCAAGTTTCACGCAGTTTTTGTGTATCGACTCAAATACCGCTGAAGAAGTAGACCTCTACATCTGCTGAGCTCTCGATGGAAATTTTGGCTGGCCCGAAGGGCCAGTTTTACCCATTATATTTTATTCAGCAATTCACAATGTTGCTTCGTTGATGGAATTGTAACTGATACTTCAAAATTGAACAGAAAGAGAGTGCATGGTATTTTCCAAAAAAAACCTCCCCATCGCCCCTTCTCGGTTTTTTCTTTCAAACAACCCATTGTCAACTTCAAAAGACTCGACATGATCACATTTGATGTTTGAAAATTGGATTAGTTCAGACTAAGATCATTTGTTGAACATTTTAGGGCCCAATTTTGAACCCCCCTAGAGTGCCTCCTAAGGGAAATTTCTCGTGCCTCGACGGATCAAATCTCTTAGAATGCTCTGAAGAGTATTTGTACCTACCAAACAGCATTGCTTCACTCAAAAGTGCACAAAACTGGACCTATTTGTCGCGTACCAACTCCACTATGACACACCAAGACAAATCAAATGGAAAGCATTTGTGCCGATTTGTGTCGACACAAGTCGACTTTTGTCGGTGAATGGAAAGCGCCCAAGCTTGAGCGCTGGGAAAATGCATACGGCTGATGACCGACCGCTGATAGTTTCGCTTCAAAACTTTGCAAGTGCCATCACTGCCATCAGCCGTACCTGAAGCCCTCCAGCTTTTCACTTTATTTTTGCTCCAAAAAGTCGTTCTACTGAATTTAAAACGTGAACGGCACAGGGGTGTTTCTTGAATAAGGTTTATTTTATTAAACAGGTATGTGGTCACTTACAACCATCAAACCTCGTGTAAGGTATACGTTTTAATGGACAGAGTGACGTTTTAATGGTAATAGGTATCATCTTGTTGTCCTGTGCTGTCTGTGAGCTTAAGCAAGAGCTCAAGGAACCACCAAACTACTGAGAATGTTCATTCAGAAATCAGAATTGGCGATTCGAAGATACGGATAACCCCAGCCATGACCTTCTGATATCAACCAGGTGACGCCGCAGTATACCTACAAGCAGGTTTTGATTCCAGCTCAGCAGCCGGCACCGAAATGATTTTTCTGATATAAGTGGTAAACTACTCGAAGGCCCTTCTAGAGACATCTCGCCCTCGCCCTTTCCTTCTAAAAAATTCTTCAACATAAAGCCGCAGTGCTCACCTTATTCTGTGAAATGAAGCTGCCGAATTTGTTGCCAAAACCAATGTCAGTTTGATCACCGGTCCTGAACTGTTCAGTGTTCAGTCACTCAGTCAGCGGTAGTTGTTATAGTTAGGTATAACACAAAATGAAAATGTTCAGTTTTCGCTTCGAATAGGTACTGGTACACAATATACATACGTGAGAAAATATATGATTCTTGAGTACCTATGTGGAATACCTACGGTTGACATATTCGGCAAAATATTCACTCGGTAAAATTGCAAATGCACCACTTCTGCACATGCATTATGTAGATTTTCGTATCGCAGAAATTTCTCGTTGGAAATTCGCGCAAAACTGAGAAGTGCGAAATATGAAATTTTCCGAAGAAAAACCAACATACCTACGTGCTCCCATTGTATGCGCGAAGAGCGTCGCCATCCACCACCGCGAGTCAATTGATTGTCCCTTCCATTTGTAGCACTTTGTCTTCGGACTTGTAACGAGCCACAACAACACCGTAACTGCAAGTACCACATAAATATTCATTAGGTTTTTTTTTGTACCCCGGCGGAGCACGGTGTCGCTCTCTCCCACATCTAAAGCATTTTCCCATAGTTAGCATACACAGGCGAGTGGGGAGGAGGAGGTGGTGGAAGGCGGCGGGTCCTTAAATCGATTGTCCCCTCGTGAAGAAGGGGTTCGTAGCACAAAGGTTACCACAGAGGATGTATCGGGTTACGCGCGGGTCCTTTTCTTGCTCGCATACCATAATACACTACAACATTAATGTTCTTACATGGAGAGTAATCTTAGTCCCCCGATGAGGGTATAACACACTGAAATTTAAATTGGGAAATTATTGAGTATCGAATTACTCACACATTAGATTTTTTGCTTGCACAAGTGCCGCCCTCATGGGGGCGACGTGTAATTACAATCATCTCCATCTGTATGCATCGCACAAAATCACATTATAGATTCATATGGGGCTTCCAAAGTTGCTAGGACTAAGCAATGAATTCTATACCAGACAGAAACATTAATATGTAGTCAGTTCTTCCGCAGGACCACTTATCTCAAAGTGCGGCTTATTCCATTTAAAACATACCGGGTGATCATTTGAAAACTATCCACCTGCAATATCCCCGATTTCTAGTGCAAATGTCTTTGAGCAAAAACAGGTCGATTTTTAGATCGAGGGGGACATCTAAAACATACATTGGTGAATTTATATCTTAAGCCCCCTCGCCCACACTCACCTCAACTTTGAAATTTCAAATGACACCACCTACCTTGCGAAACATCAAACTGAAGAGAATTGAATTCTCTTTCTGAACAAAATATTTTGAATTTTCTTGACTCCCCCCCCCCGTTCTTCCTAAAATTCTCTGAGTGTCCAAGATATTGTTGATCTCCATTTTCCTTTAATACAGTCAACGTGATCCTGCACAGCAACGGAAGATAAAATTTCTTATAAAAAAGTGCCACCCAAATTCGTCTTATAGGTACTATCATCTTGACATGATTACTGTCAAAATTCCCAGAGCGGGGCGACTGGTGGGGGGAATGTTGACTGTGTAGATGATTCTTCTTTTCTCTTTTCTATCTAGTTTCATATTCTCAGTTCAATTATGGTGTCAAAAATTGCAATAGGAGCAAGTTTGAACACGTTTCAGATGATAAAACATGTTTTTTTGTCAATATTTTTTTACCACTTTGAACTGTGTTATTTATTGCAAATCGGCCTTTTTTCTCAAAATTCTTGCGTAGTTCGTTAGTCTGGTGTATTTCACACAATACAGTCATGTAATCAACTTTATTTTTTGCTATTATTTCATTGTATGATAAAAAACTGTAGTTCTCCACCTCATAATTATGAAGACCACCTTAGCTGAGATATTTTATAGTGTACTTTTTCAAAAAAAAAAAAAAGAGTTTTCCATGTCAGAACCTGATTCCCAGTGCCCAGTGGGCAAGAGTCCTCTCAGAGAGGCCAGAGGCCTGAGATGTTCTATTGAGCTCGAGAAACGGTTACCTTTCCCAAACGGCTTTGAGATGCCCTATCAAGATACAGAGAGGTTACCTTCTTCCAACTTTTTTGTGATGTTCTCTTGAGATCCAAAAATGTTACCACTTTTGCATTTCTTTGACATCACGTTTGAGATGTCCTATTTAGCTCCAAAGAGGTTACCTTTTTCCAACTTCCCTATGATGTTCTCTCAAGCTCCAAAGAAGGTTACCTTTTAGAACTTATTCAAAATGTTTTCTAAAATTATAAAGCTCCAAAGGTTACCCTTATTCAAAATGTTTTCTAAAATTATAAAGCTCCAAAGGTTACCCTTGAGGTTACCTTCCTCCAACTTCTCTGATCTCTAAAAACTTCTATTTCAGCTCCAAAAAAAAAATCATCCAATCTTCTTTGGTATGTTTGATTATGCCCGGTAGGCCAATCCCCAGTTTGGAGGCCAAATTGTCCACACTTGAAAAAATTGCACAAATTTGACATTTTTGAAATTTTGTATCGAAGTCAAGTCCACTTTGTTTGTGCATGCATGTATCATGCATTGATTATTTCTTAGTAAGTCACTAGTCGTGAAATGACATGATTCCGTCCGAGTTAACGTCATCACTGTTATCGTAACTGAAGAACCCCCACTGAAGAACCTGCTAATAACCTAGGGCCGTATTCATACCTCGCTTTTAAGCTAAAAGCGCTATTAGAGCGATGCGCATTTAGGGGCATTTCTCATATTTCAGTGTTCAAAAATACATTATTGCGATTGGGAGCGATTGTATGTACTTAATTGCAATTAATTTGCGAGTTAATTTGTATTTTTGAACACTGAAATATGAGAAATGCCCCTAAATGCGCATCGCTCTAATAGCGCTTTTAGCTTAAAAGCGAGATATGAATACGGCCCCGAGTATCTAGTTGATGCAGAGCAAAACAAAAATATGTAGCGCAAGTGTAGTGTTCGTGGTCTCGTCGGCCAATGTCGAGTGTGTGACGAGCTCTTCGCCCGAAATAGTGGTACCTAGATTCTCGCATGGCATAAGCCTGCGGCATTTGCCAGAGTTCCACTCCATTGTTGCTTTCCTTCATTTTTACTTATCACTTATCCGTAATTGTTCCACCAGTAGTAGTGAGTAGTGATTAAGGACATAAAAAAAACAACTGCAGGTTTGGCAAATCCCTACTTTTCACGTGAATATCAAGTTCTTAAGGGTACAAGACCGTTGAGATATTTAAGGTGCGTTCAGTCAGCTTATTTAGCCGCAAGTTCTAGTTTTATGCCCGCTCTATGAAAATTCGCAACGCAACCGCAACGCAGAGCGCAACGTTTCTGATTGGCTCGCAAGGTATTCGCAAAGCCATCGCAACGACGCGAAAAGCTTGCGAGCCAATCAGAAACCTGCGTTGCGGCTGCGGTTGCGTTGCGTAATTTCATAGAGCGGCCTTAAGTCGTAAGCGCAGCGATGCTCATTGGCTGTCATGAACCAGCCTCCTCAGATCAGCCAATAAGCGATGTTAGCGATGCTGCGCTTACGACTAAAATTAAAACTTGCGGCTAAATAAGCTGAGTGAACGCACCTTCACAATAATAATTTTTTTCTTTCCTCATTTCAAGCAAAAAATTTGAGTTTGAAGATCGACAATTCGGTCAGCAGCTCCCGTTTTTTTGCTTATTATTATTAGCCTTATTATTATATGTATGAAAATAATCACCTGCGGTGCTGACTGGGACGCGAACCCCCCAGACCCCTCTTCGGTTTCGAGGCCACTTCCATTCTTGGCCCGGTAGGCCAAAATTTGCCAGTCCGACGCTGAAAGTAGGGCCAAACAATTTCCACAATTTTTTTTTTTCCATATTTGAAAAAGTAAAGGCGAATCAATTAAATGCCTCTATCATGATAAATACATGAGACTAACGAACTACGCAAGAATTTTGAGAAAAAATGCCGATTTGCAGTAAAATAACACAGTCAAAAGACTTGAAAAAATATTGACAAAAAACATGTGTTATCATGTAAAACTTGTTCAAACTCGCTTCTATTGCAATTTGAACACCATGGTTGAACCGAGAATATGTAATTCAGTTGGAAACGACACCAAACATGTTTATATTAATTTACTCAAAATCGAGAGAAAAGAAGAATCATTTACACAGTCAACATTCCCCCCCACCAGTCTTTCCCCTCTGGAAATTTTGACAGTAATTATGTCAATATGGTAGTATAAGACCTCAGTGAATCAAGATATGATGTAATTCACTTCACGTTGATGACAGGTCGCAGTCCCGACATCAAAAATGGTGAAAAATAGTGATTTTTGGTCTTCCCTCCTCTTTACCTCCCCATTGCGAGCTTCCGGTGCAAAATTCGGCTTGGCAACAATGGTTTTCGTATTCAGCAGGGTCGACATACCCTTAAAACGTATGTTGCCAAACTTTAACATGACTTGCCTCTAGTATTGCTTTTTATCCGAAAAGATCCTAGACTAATTGACTATTGTTTCAATTCTGAGAAAATCCCAGTGGCGTAGAAAAGGGAGGGGAGGAATAGCGATTTTCCCATTATCTACGCCACTGGTCACCTGGGTTTGAATCACATACGTTTGAATAGAGAAAAGGCCACAGACCGGTTATGATCTGCGCACCACTAAAAGTCAACGTTCCAACCAATCAGAACATTACCTAAACAATGCCGATATTGACCCTAACTGTAACGGTAACTATACGTAGGTATTGGCACGAAAAAAAAGTGGACCTTTCTCTGTTCAATTTAGTAAACTTACCCTTCATTATCACGTAGGTATATGTTAAGCCGAGAGCATAGTCGGGTAACTTATTTACTCTTGGATAAAATCTATAAGCAACACTGTTATGGCCAAATTCATCATATTTCACTTGACTAAATTTCAGGCTTTAGCCTTTTTTATCTTCGGGAAGCGCATCGCTAGCCATGTATGCGCAGCATCCGGATGTTGATAAATGCGCAAAATTTCCATAAAAATGTACAGCCGGAGGTCTGGTGGTGATGTCGGTTCAGTCCATGTTATACACAAAGCCCGGGTCCCATTTTAATCCGTAAAGTGGATCCGAATCCATCAAGTAATTCCTCGCCGGCCGCATCTTGAGCGCGCGTTTTGTTCCTCTCTTCCTGCAAGGACCCCAAGCTTGCTGGCTCCCATGGAAGCTCAGCTCGAGACTAAAACAAATACCCGACAAGTGCGGAGTATAGCAAGTGGTGTTGCAGAGCAAGGGAAGAAAGGAAATCCTTGCATATGACGTGCAGACCAGTTTTGCAGCAAAAGGTATTAACTGCACAATTGATGCTAAGCCGATCTTTCACGGCAGGCGACTCTCCCGAGTGCATCAGACAAGGCACGGTCTCTTTGCCACTTCGGCAAAGTTCTTGAGCTTTTCCTTCGAGTGTGTGTGCTCACAGTACGACAGAAACATTGAAAAGTCGCCTTCCATGCTCATATTGATTAAGGACTTATCAGAAAGACGCATAGGTCGCTTTTGCGAATCGTTTCGATCCTCTACAGGACTGCAGGACACAAATAATAAATACAGGGTGGCCCAAAGAAAGTTTTTCACCTCATTTGAGAGAATGTTTGTAAGTTGTTTGAAATGGTCAACAAAGGCATCAAATCGAAAAGATTTTTTCCCCTTTTCCAGGCGCCTTCCTTCTTTTGGTCCCACACGAAAGCGCTTTTTTTAACAAGAGTACAAGAGCAACGCAACAAGAATAAAACTCGCTTGCATTATTTTTGGGTACACAAAATACTGAACAAATACAGGGTGATTCATGAGTGACCTTACATAAGCTAATGGGAGATAGAGGACTTCGAGGCGAGTCAGGATCCACTGAAGAAATTTTATTTTCTCCAATGGTTACGAAGATACAGGGTGTTTTGTGTGTTTCGTATGAAACTTTGATAAGCGATATTTCTGAAACGGCCAGAGGTATTTTGTTGAAGTTCACCAGTAATATTTCTCTATTCGAACCCATTCCGAAGCCATACCAAATAAGTCAAAATCCAGGGCCGGGCTAGAAAAAAGGTGCCCTTTTTTTGTTTCATCGAAAGGTACATTTTCTGACCGCTTTTTTGAAAAACTGCTATCGTATTCAAAAAGCTAAGGAGAAATGCTTCAAGAATCACTCTTGAATTCAGATGGCACACCTAAACCGTTTCGACAACAAAATTAAAAGTAAAATTTGTGGGTGAGTTCCCATTTTCAACCGGACATAATCGACTCATTGTTTGATTGAATTCATCAAAATTAATTTTTTCGCTTGTCTCTGTTGAATAGAAGAGCTTGGTTTAAAGAAAAATTCCAGAGCCGACCATTTTTTTTTATGACAAAATCGAGAGTGAAACCAAAATTAGACTTGATTTGGTCGTCAAAAAAAATCTTCGGCTATGGAATCTTTCTTCCTGCCAAGCTCTTCTATTCCACAGAGACAAGCTAAAAAATGAATTTGAATGAATTCAATCAAACAATCAGTCGATTATGTCCGGTCGAAAATGGGAACTCACCCACAAATTTTACTTTTAATTTTATTGTCGAAACGGTTTAGGCGTGCCATCTGAATTGAAGAGTGATTCCTTAAGCAATTTTCCTTAGCTTTTTGAATCCGATAGCAGTTTTTAAAAAAAGCGGTCAGAAAATGTACTTTTTGATTAAACAAAAAAGGGGCACCTTTTTTCTAGCCCGGCCCTGGATTTTGACTTACCCGGTATGGCTTCGGGATGAGTTCCAATAGAGAAATATTACTGGTGAATTTCAACAAAATACCTCTGGCCGTTTCAGAAATATTGCTTATCAAAGTTTCATTCAAAACACACAAAACACCCTGTATCTTCGAAACCATTGGAGAAAATAAAATTTCTTCAGTGGATCCTGACTCTCCTCGAAGTCTTCTATCTCCCATTAGCCTATGTAAGGTCACTCATGAATCACCCTGTAGTGTGCAAAACCTGCCACGACAGAATACAAATCAATTAGTCAAATTGAAAATAACTCATCTGTTTTCATTATTTTTTCCTTAGATTTTTTAACAATAGTCAGGGCCGATTCTGACTCGTCGGCCGCCCTCGTGCGAAAAATATTTGGCCGCCTATCAGCTGCTGTAACCTCGAAGCAGTTTTCTGATGAAGGCGCCCGGGGTCCCTGAAAATTGCGCCGCAGGCGATTTTTTTCCAATTTACGGGCCTAAAACCGCCAAGACCTCCCATTTTTAACAGAATTAGAAACAATTATAATCATATTGCGCTAAATGCTTACGTCCATGGCTACCTCACTTGAGCATACCCCATAAGATGAGTTCTTAGGTAGGTACCTAACAACTTGCAAAGTTCTGCAAACAAAAAAAACCTCAACAAACCTAATACATATAGAACTATAAGGTACTAGGTCTATGGGTAGTTAGTAGGTGCTAGGTACCTATACTAAGGAACCGGTATTTCCATCTCCTAAAAAAGTCTTGAATAGGCTATTTGACAAATAAACCTTGCGCAAAGCGTAGAGAGCGCAAAGTTCTACAGCCAAACAGACTATCCGAAATGTTATCAAGAGATGGAAATTCTGGCCCTTCCTTATAATATCAAAGTAGGTGATAAATACATATATGACATGTACTTATATGTATATCATAATGATTTCGATTTGATACTAACTAGAAGAAGATATAAACTATACAAGACGATATTGATCAAATAAAAGTCAATAACGAACAGAATTTAGATATTTATCTGAGAAAGGGCGTCCTCGAGCTCCATTCTTGACAACTCGTATTTTTTTGACACAAAAAATCCGCCGCCTTCAATTTTGAAAATCATATGAGTTTTCTTTCGACACTCAATTTTTCGTTTGAAAAAATTTCGCCGCCCTTAAATTTTGGCCGCTCTTGTGCAGGGGCACTCCCAGCACACCACTCAGAATCGGCCCTCAATAGACTCTCAATAAAGAGGACTAGGTAGTTATATTCAGTCAGAGAATTCAAAGACTTTCAAAATGAGGTATAGGTATCACTCGATCCCTTTTGCTATTTAAATTTTTTAGAAGGAAAGTAACCCCGACTATCAAGGGTGAAACATAATTACTGAATTTATGATATTCAAATGTTTCCCTCGAAAATAAAAGTGACCTGTCTCGGCTTTTTTCATCGCCCGTCTTCTCAAAAACTGCGCCGGGAACTTTTCGTTGGGCCACCCTGTATTCTTTTGGAGACGACATAATAATGCTGGTTTATAAGGTCACGACTTAGAACTAAGATACAACACGTGGAAGTTACCTGGTTACGAAGGGTTAGAAAAAAGGCAATTTCGAGCTCTTGAGAATTTTGGTCTTAATCTCCAGTGACGTAACGTAATACGCTGTGATGATGAATGGCATAACAAAAAGTTAAACATGCACTTAGTGTTTGGAATAAATCATAAGTGATTTATCGCATGCTGCATGTTTGAAGAAGAAAACTACATCGTACACTAGAGTTACTTTTCTTAATAATGATGACATTAAATAACCGACCAGATGCGAATGCCATAGTGTTACGAGTGCTTTTTTAAATTTCGAAAAATACATGGATATACATGATATACAGGGTGTCACAAAACTCGCGCCCCAGAGAACACTGACATGTGCCGACAACAATGGGTTCCCAAAAAAACGGAAGAAATTTTTGTATTGCTGCTTGCATGAAGAAGTCATGAGTCTTTTGAATCCACCAACCCCGGAGGGTCAATTCGAGGTAAATGTGCAAAATTTAACCGGTTGCTAAGTTTCGAAAGTAATACCAGCTGCCTGTCATTTTGCAACGAGAGTGTGACTCACTGTTTAATGACACATTTTAATAAAAACCTAGCAACTTAAAATTGAGTTAACACACCTCAAAGGTGCAGGTCTCTGATTGGTTAACTAACCTTTGTCTTTTCTCGAATACCATTTGAGGTAGATTATGTTTCCTCGGTATTACACATCCGACTGCCGTCCAGTTTTGCCTCATTTTCTCTGGGGCGCGAGTTTTAAGACACCTGTAGTTCAAGTATCTATACCTAGTTCAGTGCTGAGGGGAAAATCCCCTCCGATCACTCCGCAGAAACTAGAGGTTAGAAATAAACTACTCAACAATTGAAGTGACCCACCCAAAATTTTAATTGAAGTTTAAAGTGCCCTAGATCCCGAAAAAATAGGACTAATTCCAATTTTTTCTTTTCCCACATACCTGCGCTCCTTGTCTATCAGAAAACGGATACAGAATTGAGTTCACATCTTCCTTGTTGATTATACAGAGCGTCGCATAAAACCCTGCAAAAACTAAAAAGTTTGAGCAACTCCCAATTTTGAAAAACATGTGTTTGGATATTTTCAACTGGTCCAGAGAGGATGATACTCCCATATCTCGAAACAGTTTTTCAATTTTCCGATTATCTTTCTTCACTACAGGGTGATTCAAGAAAAACAACTTATTGGTTTTTTGGTCATAGCTTTTTCCCTTGTTGACCGATTTTCATAATCTGTAGCTCATTTTGAAGCTAAAGCTCCAGAAAACAAGAATATGTCTTTGAAATTGATGCACAAAAAAACTGAAAATTGAGACTCTGCATAAAAAATGACACAGATCTAAATAACCCCCAAAATCAGATCTGGAGATGGAACTCGTCCAAGCATCGTCGTAAAAGCATCAATTTGCTCTTAAGTCAACCATTCAAAATGATCATTTGAGGATATACACCTCTTTCTGTATATAAGAAGATTTCTTGACGAGGGAATTAAATTGTGGCTGCATGTTTTCAGAAGAAAATCAGTCTCCCTCTTACCTGAAAGCTAATGTAACCTACGACGAGCTACAAAGCTGGTAATTGAATTTAGAAACATTATTGGATTTTTCTCGGTTCAATAATAATTACCAGCTTTGATATTCCTAACCTAGGTAACATTAGTTTTCAGTAAGAGGGACACTGATTTTCTCCTGAGAACATGCAGTCATAATTTGATTCCCTCGTCAAGAAATCTTTTTCTACACAGGAAGAGGTATATATCAAAATGATCATTTTGAATGGTTCACTTTAAAGCAAATTGATTTCTAACGAGTTCCATCTCCTGATCTGATTTCGGGGGTTATTCTTATTCAGATATGCGTCATTTTTGATGCAAAGTCTTAATTTCAAGTTTTCTTCTGCATCAATTTCAAAGACATATTCTTGTTCCTTGAAGCTTTAGCTTTAACATGAGCTACAGATTATAAAAATCGGTCAATAAGGAAAAAAGCTATGACCAAAAAAGCAAAAAGTTGTTTTTTTCAAATCACCCTGTAGTGAGGGAAGAGAATCGGAAAATTGAAAAACCGTTTCGATATATGAGTGTACCAACCTCTCTGGACCAGTTAAAAATATTCAATAACTTTTTTTTCAAATTGGGAGTTGCTCAAACTTTTTAGTTTTTGCAGGGTTTCACGCGATGCCCTGTATAACCAGTACGGAAGATTTGAACTTGATTCTGCGAATCCATCCTCTGATAGACAAGGAGCGCAGGTATGTAAGAAAAGAAAAGATTTGGAATTAGTCCTATTTTTTTCGGGAGCTAGGGCACTTTGAACTCCATTGAAAATTTTGGGTGGGCCACTTCAATTTTTGAGTTGTTTCCTTATTCGAATCAGTATTCGAAAATTATTATCGAGAACACCTTAGATTTCGCACCTCACGGTATACAAAAACATATTGGTCTGGCTTTATGAGAGTTTTTACAATCTCATACTGTTTCGAGAACTTATATCATTGCATGATCATTGCATATGACATGATTACCTACCTAGTGCACAAGGGCAGAACAGGTTTGGGTACTACTTTGAAGCCACCCGCATTTGCCGGGTGCTTATGCGGGTCTGTTGGAGAAGAGTTTCGATCTACTTCGAGGAAGTTGACCCTAGATCCGTTGATGCTGCGTCGCGACTAACCTAGAGGCCGTGGAGTTGAAGTCTTTCAATGATGAGTCTCAACCCACTTGGACGATGCTGAGTCGAAGCCCTGGCTGATGCGTCCCAGCCCACCTGGAAAATATCGAGTTGGAATCCTTTGGAGATGTGTTTCGATCCTCTCGTTAAAGTTGAGTTGAGATCCTTTCAGGATGAGTTTCCAGTGAGATCCACTTAGAGGCCGATGAGTCGCTACTCTTTGTGTTCCAACCCCCCTCTAGGATGTGAGGTCAAACCCTTGGATGTTGAGTCCCGATCCGCTTTCAGGAGACGAGTTGAAACCTTTCGAGGACGAGTTCCAATCCATCTCCAGGTAGTTGTGCTGAGGCCCTTTCGGTGTTGAGTTTCGATCCATCTTCAAGCTGTAGAATTGAGATCCGTTGATTATGTGTTCCGATCCCCCGCCAAGATGCTAAGCTGCGATCATTCAACGAAGAGTTTTGACCAACCTCAAGGATGTACAGTTGAAACCCCAGATGATCCAGGCCTGATAGAAGCGAGTTCCTCGCTTCGGTATCTGAATGTAAATTTTGAGAATCACGTGAAAGATCAAGCAATTGGAATGAAATAGAGTTGCGTTTGTTTCGGGGTTCGGACCCCGCCGTAGAGTCGTGATTGTTAATCGAAACTAGTTAATGATGAAATTCCCCTCCTCCCCCCTCCTTGAAACTAATAACTTTGTTTTAGCGCCACAGCAATTATTGATCATATTTCCATGTTGGTTAGACTTTTGAGTACAAGAACCTAATGATACTATGAAAAGCCGTCGTCGGAAGTTATTAAGAATGTATAAGTTTGCTCTTTGAATAAAAACGTTCTTGTTTAAAATTGATGAAATCATTCCGGTACTCAACGACGCAACCTTTCAGATAGGGACTTTGAAAAATGAATTGTTATTAGGACTCGAGCAGGTATAGTGTACCTAGACGGCGGTTATTTAGTGTCAGGGTAAGGATAATTTCTCCGCATCGGCTTTTCGGCGTACACCCTGTATAGTCAATTATCTGCGTTTTGTTTCTCCTGACTGCGACATTTTCTCACGGACTAGTGAACAACATCGAACTAGCTTGTATACGGGGCGTGTTCAAAAAGTTCTCCACATTGGAATTAGTTCCTTGAGTTGAGTAATGGTTTCGCGCACACCATCGGTTCTAAAGTTTTTGGAAGGGTGAACAACCCTCCGACAACAACCCGGAATAACATAACCCTCTAACACTATCATAAATATTGGATTTGATTGAACCACAAAAAGAACTTTGAACCACGATGACCCGTCAGAAGTAATTGCAAGTCAAGGTGTAGAATCAGCTGTTCGTCGGAGGGTTGGGGTGTTGGGACTTCTGAAATAATTAGGGAAAACTCATCTGTCCGGGAACAGCTTAGATATTGTAGATATTTTAGCCTGTAATGTGAAGGTTGGACTAGGCATAAGAGCGAGCTATTATTAAACCATTTTGACTTATGCATGGTGGTCAATAGATTGATGTCATGTTAAAACTTATATTGTGTCTTATTGTATTCAAACTCGTAGTCAGATCGGTCTCAACAAGCTCGAGATCTTTATCCTCGAACAACAAGAAAAAAATGCACAACAGGATGTCATCCTGATACTAAATGATCATCGGCCAAGCGGTTCCAAAAGCGGAAAACGTGATTTAAGTCAAATAAGTTGAATTAAATTGGAGCATAATGGGTTGTCTACCCATTCAGGGGTCCAAGAAGATAGCTGGGGTCTTTTCAACGTCATGGGCCTTACAATTTAAACTCCACTCATTCCCGTGCAAATTGGCAACATTTTTTTCTCAAAAAGTAGGAGGAGCCTTTGAGTCGAAATATTTTTCTGCCTGTAGTGGTTTGCGTTTTGTTAGTGAACAAGTCAATAAGTTTTATTCTTGGGTCAAGGTGTCATCTGGTTCAATTTTAATTTTTAGAGTTTATATGTTCTTTTACATCACTACATTTGTACTTTTTTTTATATCAATAAATGCTGATTTCTATTTTAACTTTTACAGTCCTTCAAAAGTTAGGTGACCCGTTCCTTTCCGCCTTCCTACGCAGTAATAAATAGTGAGTGTTTAAACGTTTGTCTCTCAATTATCAAAGTAGCCAACGAATATTCGTAACAATGTATTGATCGTGAGTCAAAGTTCTTGCCCAGGTTTTGCTCTTCAATTTATTGTTATTCGACTGCAAAGCAAAGTAGGTAAACATATACTTCCCTACATACACTAGTCAAATTACATACTAGTCACAACAGAGTCCAGAGACCCGCATGTAAATGTACATAATAAAATAAGCTTCTTGTCATTTGAATGAAGTTGCATTTCCTCTTCTATGATGTATCCACAGCATGCTAAAATCGATGACTTTCTTGTAAATTTAAATAGAATTTCATCCTCTCAAAGTTAGAAGTAGGTACACAAATGCCTTTGTTGTCCTCTCCCCTCAACAAACCCTGAAGATCCTGTAGGCGACAGGCACCTGTAAAACTACCCGGAATAACGCTCCGCGCTTCCTGTCGTGTGCGATATACCGCAAGACTTTGCAGCACAAACTTGCCGAAATGCAATAAAATTTTATCGTCGCATTATTAAATACTTGCGGTACACTAGAAAAATTATTTAACATTTTATCCATCCTTAAAACTTAGTGGCGCCGTCGTTTCCTCGGATGCGACAAGAAATAAACCAAACCATAAAACTACCGCGAAAAACTTTCCAGCAGCAGTGTTAGCAGCAGTCGAACGGAACAGTCCGCTCCCTGTCCTTTAGGAAGTTCGACGAAGACGCAAGAATTTTTACCGTGTTTTCTACTTATCAGATTAAAACCGTCAACTATTTGCGGGAGTTTTACGCATGCGAATGTTAAAGTCGAGATTGCAGTTTTATGCTGTCGGCGTTTAAATGTCCCGCCCGTATAACATACGGAGACAGATTATTATTAGTTTCATATAGTGCAGGAGAGATCTAAATAAATTATTGACGTCGATATACAGTTTTACGGCATACTGTTCGCCTTTATATGCATATTTCATAAAGCGTTTTGTCTTCGCTTCTCATGATACGGTTGTTGTAAATGCCATTTCACATTTACGTTCCAGAGCAGCAGCGCAGGTTGTTCAAAACGAAAAGAATTATTCATAAAGGTAATACTGGTTCGGTTCTCTCTAAATTAACGTTAGTTTCAAATTTATGCCCAGGTAGGGAATTCGGAGTAAAGTGTAACAGGCATTTAACTTCCATTTATAAGTGAAGCAATAATGAATAAGTAAGTGATGGAAAATGTAGACCAAGCAGCAGAAGCATTGAAATCAGAGCCTAGAATTATTTTCGTAGCCTGAGTAAAAGCGCGCGGTTTTGAATTATTTACAGCGTTTGAGAAGGTACTATCGAACCAATAATAATTTACTAAGTAAACGCTACTGAACCGACATTTTCACCTGTGTTCCATTCCCATACATTACAGATCTCATGCACCCCAAGCCTGGTTCTTAAAACGCCCCATAGAAAAAAAGATACACCATAGATATGGCGCTGTTTTATGCAGCGGGGCGTAATCTTTATGTAAGTTGCAGCAAAGCGCCGGCTGCAAGCAACTCCGAAGGAAGCTTTACGTGCGATGACAAAACACAGATCAGCACTCGAGCACTATCTTGGCGGTGGTGCTGCACCGGGCCTAAAAGCATTTTTAAGTAACCAAAACACTTTTAGAGATATTTTGAGTCAAGTGCCGCACATTTGAAACATGTGGTCGTCACCATCGACGACGACGACTATTCAAAGGAAATGCCTAATGAGGGAGAGGTTGTAAGGTTGGGTTCATTCATAAATTCATGACGTGCCGTTAAGTGATGTGTTACATATTATTTAAATTGAATTAAAGCGAAGAGTGTTGAAGTGTTGAGGAAAAACAACAACGAAATAATTTAGATGTGTTATCTGGGGCTGGGGCATTGTTTTTGTTTTTGACGTTCGTCGCTTGTCGGAATTACAATTATGTTAATATAGAAAGGCGTTGCAACTGGAGGCGCGAAGCACTGATATGCACTCGGGGTCGAAGGGTTGAAATCCCCCGCAGAGGGTCTCTAGAAATTATAAATAGATTATAACATTCATAACTTATGACGTATGCAATAGTGATATAATAAACATTAAGTACTTGATTAAGTAGCAAGAGCAAGTAAATGTAAAATTCTTCGTTTTTTACTAACGTGGATTTTATTGTCAAATAAGTAAGCTGATTAAATCTGGTCAAGATCAGTCAAACGGGAAGGTTGTCGTCAAAAAATAACTGAAGCTATATCAGACGGAACTCAACTTGCGATATGACATTTGAAAGCCATCGAGAAGATCCCTGATCGAGAAATTATATTTTAAACAGTTGAAAGTATCACTCCAACTCTCATCTGTCAAAAATTTGAAAAATGACGGAGTTTGAAATTTTCAAACTTATCAACCCATAAACTACCCGAAGGATTCGAGCCAAATTCGGCCAAAAGTACACAACCAAAGAATAAAATTTGGTCCGAAGTCGGTCGGCTCATGAAAACAAAACATTCATTAGGAGTAAAGTGTGACAACAAACATCAGCTCAACATCATCCCACAACATTCTCATCTTCGAGTATCCTGGTCACGGCACCACTCTGTAATGTAACCCACTTTTCGACGTTTGGCCTCGATCGTCATTACCCCCTCCCCTTCCTACGTTGTCTACCTTTTCCCTACGTTGTGAATTTCTTACTCTAGATGAGAATGTGAATTTGGGGATGGTGCTGAAATTTCTCAATGAAACGCGAATGAAGGCAAGCAAAATGAGGTTTTTATTTGAATCGTTTGCAATGTTTTTAATGAATCTGTTTCTTTTCTCAAAACACCTCACAACAATAACTGACAGAGTGACAAAATGACATGGCATGGATCAAAACAAACAAAACACAAACACAAATGAAACAAGAAAGGCATTACAAATCATTTAGACAATGCAGGAATCAACAACAATAAAATGAACACATAATTTGATTAACAAAGCACAACAAGAAATCATAAAACGCATCAAACTGTCAGTAAACACAAAAGAATAGTGACGTATTCGCTGACAGGCACACATGGGAAGAACACGTCAAAGAAACCCCTGCGTATTGCCTGATTGAGTGCTGAAAATCCCTTCCCAAATGATCTTATGAAGATTGAGTGTAAATGAGTCATGGTGGAATGACAGAGGAAGTCACTCTAGTAATGCATTCATCAAGCCAGTGCAAATTGGTACTCAAACGTCTTTAAATGTTCGCTTAGTTTGCCATTTAGTTACGTAACAACAAAAGGAAACTCGCTCGCTTACGCTTTAGTGAGAACTTTACGCTCGGGATTCAATTTTACGCTTCACGCTCAAAAGCACACTCTTTCGCCACTCCGCATCTCTCTCAAGGCAGAAAGCAATTAGTAGACACATGCGACTTAACTAAATCAAGGCTCTGGGTTCCCACAGAGTAGGTTTTTGCGTGTAAAGGCTCAAGGGACCGCTGAAAAGACCTAAACCCAATAGCTAGGTGTCCCCCTAGAGTTGAGACCGATCTATTACTAACCTGAAACTGCTCCCCCAATTCCCGACCCTCCTTAATTCCCAAACAGGAATCAGAAAAACCCCAAAACATGAAACACACAAAAGTCACTAACATTTGAACAATTCCTGAGCAGCCAGGGAGTGTTGGCCCCTACACGACTTTCAAGGACACATCGGACATGATAAAAATAAATGTTAAAAGCTAGCTCACACACACATGTTCAGGTTCAACCAGGCTCTTTCAGATTTCGCTTTGCCGCTTGCAGAGAATGTAGTACCAACAAACACTGTCATGACAACGTACACCCCTGAGTAGGTGAATGAGTGAATGAATGAATGAATGAATGAGGTACCTATTTTGTATTGTAACCCAACGAGTAAACATCTTTGACTAATCAAGGAAATTGAATGTGTTCTGAATCCAGACCTGGCGAGAATTCCAGACAGCGCGGCGCTACCTACGTTGTAGCTACCTACCCGACAGGTAAGGTCCTTCTCCCAAAAAACGAACTGAACAAATCGTACGCGTAATGTTTTTCCCGTTCTCTACGCGGCTTGATTTCAACGAGGGCGAAAACCCCAAATCCTACATTTTCCTTGTTTACGTCGCCATTTGCAATGGCACCCGCCGAGACCAGGAAAACCTACTTGAAATTCGCAAAAATGGGACATGCTACATTGACCGGGCCACAGATTCACGTGCCAAGGCAAGCAACACCTTGAGGAATAAAATCAGCAAGGAAATCAAAATAGAACCCACCTGTATTCACGACTTTCCGGCCCAGAACTTCGAACACCGCTGCGTGTTGTCGGAAATTTTCTCGTTCCCCCCTTTCTCTACCCCGACCGTCTCCGCCTAATCTCAATGGTGACGTTTCTTGTCGATTTCTGGTCGTCTACTTAGGCAACCAACAAATCATTTCTCGCGCGAATTTAAAGAGGAATCTTTTTAAAACTAGGCGCAAAAGTGCGATCCCTTACAGTATTCAGCAGAGTGGAGGCGCCTTTAAGCATTGTCAAGTTGAGCCTTTAACGTCAAAAATATGTTATCCTGGTTTCGTCCCCAGACTCTTAAAACTGCTCATAAAGTCAAGAGGTCCGATTAGTGGGTGCAAAAAGCATGTCTGTAAAGATCACTCTGTTATCATGAGTCTGACTTGTTTGGAATCTTGTACGCGTGATATTTGGAGGAACCATATGTAATTACATGTGAAACTTGCAATTGCATTACAAAAAGAAGAAAATACAATTTATCCGCATTTTATTTTGGGGTCATCGTGACCCCACAATGCAGAGTTTGCCCTGGAAAGTAGGTATGCACTCCAAAGGTTAATTATTTTTGAATTGCTTGAGCCAACCTCTGCTGCTCATCAGACGAGGACCCAACTCTCAACTAGGCTAGAACATTTGAAAAGTTTATAAAGCACATCTTTTCAATGTTGCGTCATTGTTGCTGCAGCACAATTCTCTTCGCGCTACTCCTCGGCATAGTTTTAAGCAGCAGTGCAGCAATAAACATTAAGTACTCAAACATCCTGTCATAATTTGAGTTTACAGCGAGATTGTCACTTCATTGACTTAATGCACAGCACACTCGTACGCACAAACGAGATGTTTTTAACGCCTCAGCTTGTTAGTCCACCTCAGGGTGACATATGTCCCGTTCACTTTTTATTTTCAGTAAAATTACTTTTTGGAGCAAAAATAAAGTGACAAGCTGGAGCGCTGGGAGGATACGGCTTATGGCCGCTGATAGTTTCGCTCCAAAACTTTGCAAGTGCCATCAGCCGTAGCCGTAGCCCCCCAGCTTGTCACTGTATTTTTGATCCAAAAAGTCTTTCTACTGAAAATGAAAAGTGAACGAGATATATCTACCTACACCTTGTACAGGATCGGTCTGGCACGCTTTTCAGACATGCATGCTAGAATCTAATGGGACTATTTCGTTCAGCTTCTTTATAACAATATCATCACCTCCCATAATGTACATGTAAGATGTAAGTGATAAGCATATAGTATGCACATGAATGATGCTTATACAGGGTGTCCAAACAATTTATCCTTGTGGGTGGATGAAGGAAGAGCCATTTTAGAATGATATAAAACATAAAATAAGGCATAGTCGAACACTATTGTGTATAGCAAGGTGATGGATAAATGAGCATGGATTACACACTAAAACTTTTTCAACTAAGTTTCATTTAAAAACGAACTAGAGTGGAACTCCCAGACTTCACAGTTGAAAATTCATCAGTTTAAAATTTGAAACTAGATATCTAGTGGAGTGTTTCAAAAGAGCATGAGATGCAAAGAACTGAAAATAAGTAGGATTTCACCAGAAAATCTAGTTCTACCATAAAACTCTAGCTGAACTTTTCTAATTATTCTAAATGAAATCTAGTGGAAGCTCAGGTTATCTAGTTACCCGGTTACTACATTTCTCAGTTAAACTTCAAGGAAAAAGGATAGGAAATAAAACAAAATACATATGTAGATTCACTTAGTACTTATTATATAAATAATTGTATAGGTAATACAAAGTACTCAGCTATGATAATTAACCTATTCCTGTCGATGTTCGGCTGTCGATTTGGCAGCAACTGGCAATAAGCTCGCAAATGTTCTGAAATGAAAATAGCTACGTATTAACTTTTCCAAACTATCCAATCAATAAAGTAATATGCAGAATTCAAAATCAACAGCTCCAAAAATGTCTAGGTGTTCAAAATCTACCTCAATATATATCTAGAAATAATTAAAATGCCAATAATATGATTGGGATGTGTGTCACATACCATTTTTTCGTCTAAATCTGAAAGTCGTGGATAACATGAATCTGCGATTTGGAACCCTTTTCCTTTGTTGGTATTGCCTGGGTATGCAATATCCTTAGGAATATCCAGTGCTGAACCAAAGCGCCTAAAAAATTAACTTATAAAAAGGTCCATCGAAGCTTTGTCACTCACATACTTATATGCAAATAAATATCTGATCAGCTATATTGCCCGTTGTCCGTTTGTTAATTTAAGACTTATTCTTAATTATAAATTAAATTCTTACTTAATATCACTCAAATAACACGTAGGTACACAGTAATAATTTGTGAGTAGGAACACTGGTTTAATAAGAGATTACCACCCATCAGCACCTTATTCAGTACTTTATTGCAATATTGCAACAAAGTTATTCAAAATACCAAAAACATGGACAAAATGGAGTTTGAACTATGCCACATAAATAATGAAATCGACTAATCTTCTTTATGTCTCACTTTGTGCGCAGATGCAGCATCAACTGGAATCCCTCTAAAATTTACTGTTATCCAGCCAAATCGATTATAAATCTAGGTTTGTAGCAATAGTAAAATAACCTGATCGCTTGAATTCAAATGAATATCTAGCCACTTCATCTTTTAACTAGATCAAAATATTTAAATTTAGTCCAGCTACCGGTCGCATCTTTGACACTAATGGGAATTCATAATAGCTCGAAAACTAGGTGGAATCGCTGAAACTAGGCATATCTAGCTGACATCAACTAGAAAAATGTTTATTGTGTACGTTACGCTTGCGTCTCTGTTTACGCGTCTGTCGAATATATAAATCGGGCTTTTGCTCCATCCAGCCCTTCCTCTCCATGAATATGAGGAACCCTGTAGGTATATTGATGCGTGAAATCCAGGAACGAGGAAAATGTATAGCTTGCTGAAAAATGCATTTCGCTCCACCCTATCGAGGGATTAATTAGAGATCCTTTGGGAAATCGAACTTGTAATTAGATGTTGCTGTAATAAATTATTATCGCTATCGGTGCGTTATCCAATAATTATTATGCAATTGTACGTTAACAAGTAGTTGTACACGCGATACTGACTGATGTAGTGATAGGATTCTCCGGTACTGATGCATGCATTCATTTTTGATTGCGAAGGTGTTTGTTTGCCGCTTTTGACTCAGTTATTTTGCACTGTGCATCAACAAATCCGTTATTATTTCTGTACATTTTGTTACAAAAAATGTACAAAGAGAAATTGATTCCCTATCCCCGGACCACGATTTCCCACTTTTTTCAAGACCATGTCTACCGAGACCATATTGTGAAACCATTATTGTCAAGTGAGTTGCAAAATGCAAATTTTAGTTTGACTATAACAAAGAAAAGACTATTCCATGCGTTAGAGACTGGTGTGTTGATTGCTGTAAATAAGAAAGTTGCTTATTAATGAAGAGAAGGAGCAGCACGTCAAGTTATCTATAACAACTCAAGAAGTTACTCAGGACCTCAGGGAGTTTCTCTTTGGCACAGGCAAAGCCATCTTAGTGGAATCACTCGTTTTAGAGCTCGTTTTGATAACAATCGTACGAACTATTCTTTGAAACAAATCAAACGATTGTGAATAAAATAGTATACAAACCTCGTTGAAAATTCTTCTCTTTATTCCACCTGCGGGCGATAGCGTTCCCCGTCTCAAAAAACTGAAATGTACAAAAATAGAGACAAAAATAGTTGCTTCGAGGTTATTGTCGAAAAGGCTACTATACCCCGATTCCTCACTACTAATAAGCACAATTTCACGTCTATCGTATATACGAGTGTGAATTATCGCAATGCTGTCACTGTGAATTCTTAATTTGGATGAATTTTAACTTGCTAGGTGGATTTGACCTGAATAGTGGAGGCTCGGAACTCTCGTAAGAACCTACAATTACAAAAAGTCTCAAATAGAACACATGTGGAGAATTCCATCAATGCCTTATGAATGCCTAAAATGTAAATTACCACCGTGTGTGTTTATGTAAGTACAAAGTGGAAGTTTTGTTGCTTGTCTATAGCAGGGGATGTTGAAGTAAAGCTTTTATAATTTCAGGAATTCTGAAGTAGTGCTGAAATATTCAGCAGCAGACATGACGAGCCGGAGGTATAAATGCCGGAGAAACCACTACCTGTCGTTATTCTGGAAAGTGGGTAGATAGGTATGATACACAGGGTGTGTGAAATCTTGGGGTCAAAAACTGAACGGGTTATGAAGGGGAATGATGATTATACCGGCTGATCATTTCAAAACTATCCACCCGTGATAACTCTCAATCTCTCAATTCATAGTGATTATTAGGTACATACAACGCCCTTGAATAATAGACCTACAAGGATAATATTCACTTATCTAAATCCCACTGTCAATAGCAACGGAATAAAATGGATGTAAACAACAAAATCTGACAGCTGTCACTTCGGACTTCTTTTTTGTAATAATCATCAAAATATCACTCGTGCTCGAGATTTTCACAGATAATTTTGGCCAAGCATTTCCCTCGGGCTGGTTGTCCCAACATAAATGCCCTCCTCCTACGGAGTAAGGCATTTATCGCTACAACCAGCACTCGCGATGGCCTGGCCAAAATTATCGTGAAAATCTAAGCACTTGTGATACTACTGTTGATCATTTCTTTGAGCAAAAACAGATCTATTTTTATATGGAGGGGGAAATTTGTAACATACATTGGAGTATTCTCTCCTTCAACCCCCATCAAATTGAAGAGAATTGAAATCATCTCAAAGGTAGATGATAATCAGATCGACCAAACAACAACCATCGAAATCCTGGCCTCCATCCGGAATACTGGTCACATTATACACAATGCGGAAAGCCGCTAATAGATGGCGCCGTATGGGTGTCTCACTTATGAGGTGCTTATGAGTACCCTTAGAGTGTACATATAGGTTATCTCAATTTTGGATCGCAGAGCTGCCGCCGCAAATGCTCTGGCACTGGTATGGGACCCAAACAAGTCGAGACACGTGTCTGCTTGATTTCGATGATTGATGCTCGGTCGGTCTAATGTTCTGAAATTTAAAATAATTGCTTCCCTTATAAAATTCTCGATCTGAAAAAAATACTCTGAGTCTGAGTGTCCAATATTCTCGATCCCACAATTTTCTTAGATGGAGTCAACGTCACCCAAAATAGCATCAAGGGAGAAAATTTCCAGTGGAGAAATGCAAGGTACATAAAACCCATTCGCAATCGCTCTTGTCAAGTTCAAATACATATTTGAATAGCACTGCCTATATTTTGTGAGTGTGACATAGCACATTTAAGTGAACTGAATTCTCTTTCTGGAAAAATATCTTGAAAAACTTCAAAACGCCCCTTTCTCTCCTAGAATTCTCCAAATGTCCAGTTCAATTTGGATTTTGGACGTGGTTGGAAATTTTCGAGAACTAGTTTGTAGAAAAAAACTTCACTTCAAGCAATGTCCGTTGATTTGATGTACCAAAAAGTAGGTGGGGTATTTCTTTCTTAATTTTAAAACAGAAGTGGTGGAAGTGGAGAGTTGCATTTAAGAACATGATTTTGACCTTATCAAACAAAAATACGGGCCGAAAATGATAAAGTGATCACTCAGATACGTTCAAAAAAAGAAGGGTGGTCCCAAAGCAGGTGATGTCATTTGAGATTTGAAAGTTGGAGTGGATGGGGCCGAGTGGATTGAATAGAGAAATTCGCCAATGTATGTATTAGATGTCCCCTGAGATATGAAAATCAACCTGTTATATTTCAAAGGAATATTCACTAGGAATCGAGGTTTATGATGAGTTAAATGATCACCTGGGTACTAGAGGACGGCATAGCGTGTATAGTACACCGATCCACTTGGGTGATAACTCGACTGCAGCAACGCTCAGCGCGACCAAAAGCTGGATGGTAGACAGCTGGTAGGCCAAACATTACAATTTTTCAAAAAAATTTACTACATGCACATTCATTTATGATACTTATTTCATAAGTAATGCAAATATCTAATGAAACTGTGCGTGTGCACAAACAAAATTGATAGAAATTGGCCAACAAATTGGTGAGTACTTATCAATAAGGAACTGTTTGGTGTGAAAGTGAGAAAAAGCTAAACAGCAGCTTAAACCGGGGGAATTACAGAGAGGAACATCTGTCAATTCCTTCATAACTTATTCATCGTAATACCGGTTCACTGGAATTGAAGCTTTCACGGGATGCACCGGTGCGGGAAAGCACAACGACCCTTGAAACTAGAAACGTGTATGTCACACCGTATTGGCTTAGTTGAATTTTTTTGGTTGGGTAATTCGTGGCTTTCCCAGAGCGATCGAATAAAAACCGCACTTTGCAATGAAGCATATTATATGAAATTTTAACATGATTGTGTTTGTCCAAGTATTTGTACCAGCCAATAAAAGCTTTGGTTTTTTTTTCAACCGAAGCGAATGACTGATGCAAATTAGCTTTCCCAATAGCTTGATACAATATAAATAGCTTCGATTCGAACTTCCAAAAGTGCTTTCCTATGCATAATCTGGCTGTATCTACAAGTGTACTTGTATACTTAGGTAGGTACATATCGGGAAATACAGTCACGCAATACCAACTTTCAGTTACATGATAACATGAATGTCTATATCTAATTTGATGATAATTATGCTCAATTTTCCCCAAATAAAAAAGTCCTTGTATGGCTTCTCATTGAAACAATAACAATATCAGCGGGATCGATAAAGCATGAAAATTTTCCAATCAATTATTACGCTAATTCCTTCCAGGAAGTTCATTGGTTTGCAGCGTAACAAAGTCTGCACTAATTGAAAAATTAGCAGTCGGAAGCAAAAGACCGGAGTTGCATCAGAACCGACAAAAATAAGACGTGAGCATAGCATACAAGTCAATTAAGTGCGATTATGGGCTTCCAATTCGATAAAATTCATATTATTATTGTACTGTTGAATTTATAGGAGTTGCTTCTCAAAATTAAAAGTGCAATGGATCATTTGCTCATTAAATTGGAATAACGGCCACGTAACCTGTTTAAAATTCCGTTTCAGCCCGGATATCCCGTCCAGACGAGCAAGCAGCATTAAAGGACACAAAGCTCACTGTGATGGAGTTGTTTGTACAGTCTAATATGGAGGCAATTAAAATTTTCCTTAAATTAGATATTGTGATGATGTGGGCTTTAGTGTAAAAGCGACGCGTGCTTATTAGAAGAATGTAATTGGGATGTGGCGAGTTGGTGAATGAATGCTTGCCGAGGCAGAGCATGCATGCACGCAAATTATAGTGTGATTGCTGTTGTGATGTACTTCAAACGTTCTTGTTATTTTTTTGCAAATTATACCTACACATTTTGTTGTAGAAGTCTTACGACAAATGTGATACAGGTTACGAGTACTCAGGTACACTTAGATATTATACCATCAGCAGGGCCGTCTCTAGACATTTGGCCGCCCTCGTGCAAAAACTGCTAGGCCGTCCCTTTTTCCCTTTTTTTATGTCAAATCTTGTGTATAGTATAGCTTTTTTTAATGAAAGATTTGAGAATGTCAGGGGCGGCCGCGGAGGTAAAAAATAAAAAGCAAAATAAAATGGAAAAAACCGTCTGAGAAAACGCCCCTTGAATCTGGTCGCTCTTGTGAAATGCACGAGTTGCACGCCCGCTCAAGACGGCCCTGACTATCAGGAGGATCTTGTAGTGTGGTGATCAGTAGGTATGCTTGACTTCCACTCCAGTGGTGGTGAGTTCGAGTCCCAGTGGTGGGCGCTCAGATTTTCGTCCCCAAAACAAGCTCTTTGATTTAGTTGGAATGCTTGCTGAATGCAAGACGCGCCGCAAAGTATGTAAAATATGAACGATGGTGCCGACCCCATGCAATATTGGTGGTCGTTAAAAACTCCTACCCTGTGTTGAAACATTCTGCAAAATTTCCGGTATAGTGGACGAAAATATTCACCGGCGTCGGTGTTAGGGCTCGTTGCGGAAACAGGCCGTCGTTACATGAACGAATAAAAAAAAATACCTATAGGTAAGTACCTTATGGTGGCTATAGCAATCGGCGAACACTCTTATTATACGAAGTTGTATGACAAGTTTTGAGAGTTTATCCGTTCTCTTCTAGAATCCTGGTGATGCTGAAGCCAAAAATACTCTTCTATTTAGCTGGGCCAGACAGATACCAGATGGTCAAATAAATGATTATTTCTGAAAAACAAGTGACGCCTTCCCAAAAACAATGTGTTATTCTGAAATACAATTGACGCTTTCTGTGGAAATACATTTGACTAAGTTGAAATAAAATTGATACATCTAAACTATACAGGGTGGCCCAAAGAAAACAGAACAGAGGGGTTTTCAGGCATTTCACCTCATTTTTTTTTAAAAAGCTCGAACAGGTCGATTTTTATATTGAGGGGGACATCTGAAACATACATTGGCGGATTTCTATCTTTAGCCCCCTCACCCCCACCCGCCCAAACTTCGAAGTTTCAAATGACACCACCCACTTTGCGATACATTAAATTGAAGAGAATTAAATTCTCTTTTTGAAAAAATATTTCTATAATTTTCAACCCCACCCCCCTTCTTCCTAAAATTGTCAGAAATTCCTATGTAATATTTTTGATCTCTTAATTCTCTTTAGTTCAGTCAACGTCATCCTGCACAGCATCGAGGGAGAAGATTTTCTGTGTAAAAAGTGCCACCCAAATTCACCCCTTCACTCCTCCACCTCAACTTCAAAATCTAAAATGACACTACCTACTTTGTGATACATCAAATTGAAGGGATTTGAATTCGCTTCCTAGATAAAATATTTTAAGAATTTTCAAAAAGCCACCTTTCCCCCTAGAATACTCCGAATGTTCAATTTATCAGGAGAGGAGTTGAAAATTTCAAAAAAACTGTTTTCAGAAAGAGAAATCAATTTTCTTTCAATCGATGTATCACAAAGTAGGTGGTGTCTGTTAAGTTTTGAAATTGGGGTGGGGGAGAGGAAAGGGGTGAATTTGGGTAACACTTTTTTCCACCGAAAATTTTCTCCTTAGATGCTATTTAGGATGACGTTGATTAAATTGAAGAGAATTGAGGGGTCGAGGATATAAAATGGGACAGTCAGAGAAATTCAGGAAGATGGGGGGTGGGATTGAAAGTTTTGAAAATATTTTTTTCAGAAAAAGAATTTGATTCTCTTTGATTTGATGTATCGCAAAGTAGATGGTGTCATTTGAAATTCCAAAGTTGAGGTGGGTAGGGGTGAGGGGGCTGAAGATAGAAATTTGCCAATGTATGTTTCAGATGTCCCCCTCGATATAAAAATCGACCTGTCTGAGCTTTTTTCCAAAAAATTATGTGAAATGCCCGAAAGCCCCTCTGTTCTGTTTTCGTTGGGCCACCCTGTATGTATATTTTATTCAAAATTATGTAAAATTGACACAAGTACAATGTACATGGTGAGAAAGACCAAAGTATAGGTCAAACAAATCAGCTTAAATGAAAAATCTCTTCAAGAGAGGCCGAATTTGGGAGAGCTCGCAGAATGGCTGGTGGCGTCTCCTCTTTGCACAGCAAGGCTGATTCTTTGTTGAGTAAGAGAATACTTGGAGCGCCGATCACCTGATTCTAAATTTGACCCAATAGAATTGACGAAATTCAAGGCCTTCTTGCTTCACGGTCCCTGTCTCCACAGCGAATGCCACAAAATGATAAGTTTTTTGATATCTGAATATTTTGAATGTTTCCGTTTGGAAGCCAACTCCGTTGCTCCGCCAACATCTTTTAAACTTGATGAGAGGTTGGAAGGCGCCAATCAATGGGTCGACACATGTGTCGTCCCATACCAGTGGCAATCCTCTGGACTAGGAGACAATGGTCACACGATCTGGACGTTTACCATCGGAAGGTGACAGGCCGGGATGGCTCCAAGATAGAGGGAATCTTAAGGTGACCAACTTCAAATGAATGAAAATCAGGACATTGAAAAAAAATCGTTAGTATTTTTGTCCTATTGGATGATATTAAAGTTCGGCGAATTTTGAAGGTTCAAGGACGATGAGAAAAATTTTTTTTTCTTTGTTAACGCACAACGTTTCGCCCCTAATTTGGGGCTTCCTCGAGTGGGTTAGCGATGATTGTTATTTTATGAAAATTTTTAATAAATTTTCAAATAATCAAACATTTTTCTATTCCTTTCACTGTCATTTTTTCGCCTTTTGCATCAAAATTTTTTGAACGACATTCGAAATTGTGGACAAAGAAGTTCGATTTTTCATGTCAAAATTAAGATACAAATACGCAAATTAAAGCCGCATCCACATAGGATTAGTGCAGTGGCAACGGTATTGTAAAAAAGCTAAACTATAGGTTTTTGCATTGAGCGTTCACATAGACTAAAGCCGCACAGTGCTGGATCTAGGCTTTTCTTTAGGGGGTGCAAAATCCAATTTTGCCGCCCCCCATCAATATGAGAGAAGCGGCCTGGCACCAAAGAGGCCCCAGTAGTGCCGCAGATGAGAATTGTTCGGATTTTAGAAGGACTATTTGAGCAAAATACCCCTTGACCATCAATTTTTTGCAATATGAGAACATACAAATTGCTGGGTCGACTCGCGAATCTGTTTTGAGGTGTATTATCGTATGTAATACACCGATAGGTGAGGTGTATTATCGCTACATCGAGGATTTTCACGAGGGGATCCGAGTGTAAATCGAGATGTAAGCGATAATATATCGAACCTAGAGGTGTATTTGTTAAGACAATTAACCGAACGACACTGAAAATCTTCATGAAAAGTAAAAACTATTTGAATGTTTGAGGTTGTTAATTCTGGAGGGGTGTTTTCACCAATGACCTTGGTGGTAATACACTTGAACGGCCTACTATTTAAGGAGTGAGGTGAATTGTCGTATGTAATACACCGATAGGTGAGGTGTATTATCGCTACATCGAGGATTTTCACGAGGGGATCCGAGTGTAAATCGAGATGTAAGCGATAATATATCAAACCTAGAGGTGTATTTGTTAAGACAATTAACCGAACAACACTTGAAATGTTCCTAAAAAAGTGAAAACTATTTGAATGTTTGAGGTTGTTAATTCTGGAGGGGTGTTTTCACCAATGACCTTGGTGGTAATACACTTGAACGGCCTACTATTTTGAGGAGTGAGGTGGATTGTCGTTTTGAGAAACTCTACTTGGATATTTCCACAAAAAGATGGAGAGCACAATAATGCTTCCATCAATTTTTCTTAATTGTTATGGAATTAGACCTATTTTTGCCGCCCCTTCATTTTGCCGCCCGGTGCATATGCCCTGGTTTGCACCCCCCTAGATCCGGCGCTGAAGCCGCATCCACATAGGATTAGTGCAGTTGGACTGCAGGGGGACTGCGTAGGTAATAAACCAATCTTACCACGAGCGTTCACATAGAATTAGTGCAAAACTAGCAACTTGACACGTCAGCTGCCGATCTGACGCAATAACCGTCAAACGGCTCTTTCTTGTTAACGTCTAAATTTTGGCATTCGCATCTTACAGCAGCAGATTCGCATTATCAGTCAAATCATCACGCCGCAATAATAGCTTAGCAACGGAATCGTGGATTGAGATTAGCTATGGCAAGAAAATTGGAAAGGGCATTGCAGAATGCCAGAAAACTTCAGACTCCAATGCAAAAATCTATAGTTGAGCTTTTTTACCATACCGTTGCCACTGCACTAATCCTATGTGGATGCGGCTTTACGGTAAGAAACGAGTGGCAGTGGGAGTGCAGTTGGGATGGCAGAAGTTTGAAGTTTTCTGACATTCCGCACTGCCCTTGCCGATTTTCTTGCCATCGCCAATCACAATTCACGATTCCGTTGCTAAGCTATTATGACGGCGTGATGACTTGACTGATAATGCGAATCTGCTACTGTGAGATGCGAATGCCCAAATTTTAGACGTTACAAGAAAGAGCCGTTTGACGGTTGTTGCGTCAGGTCGGCAGCTGACGTGTTGAGTTGCTAGTTTCGCACTAATCCTATGTGGATGCGGCCTTCAGGAAGACATGCATATACTCCAAGATATAGACTAGTCTATATAGATATACATATATATATATATATATATATATACTCTATAGACAATAGAGTATTATACTTTTGAAAAAATATTTTGTTTTCGATGGAATCGGAAACTATATTGAAAAAAAGCTGACCCGTATTTTTTTATTTTGCCATAAATCGTATCGTTTGGCCGCAATAAATAAACGAAATTCGTATATTCTGCCTATTTGTGACGTCATTTACACAGACAGTATAGGCGGCGACTCGCTGTGACGTCAGAACTAGTTGATGTTATTTATTTATTGCGCCCAAACGATACGAGTTTTGACTAAATAAAAAAACACGGGTCAATTATTTTTCAATCTAGTTTCCATTTCAATCGAAAAAAAAATTCAGTATAATACTCCATTTTGTACACCTTTTTACTTCACAAAGAAATATCGCTTTGACTAAAAAAACTACTTCGACATCTGAGGCACCACAACAGATTTCCACGTTTTGAAAATAGCATGCTCTCCGACCCTGAAGGTTAACTGAAGGAAACTGATAATAATATTAGTCCGACATTTGAATTCAATTTTCAAGAATCATACCAAGCATCATTCATTCAAATGAAAGTAGACACCTAATTCACCTGCATGAAACGGCTACCTTTGCGAATATCAATTTCAAAGCTAATCGTTTATTAATGTAGTGTTGTGCATCCCCAAAGACAAGCGCGCACAAATTACATTTGAATTGATTGAATAGGTACAGCGGATGGTGGCCATTTATTCATAGGTATAAAAAAGCATACCTACAGAGCTATGACAATTAATCAATTAATTAAATTGATAAGAGGTACACAGTTACCGTACCACACCCCCCACAATTGATGCGAATTACATAGTACGAGGAATGAAAATTTTCCTCGTAAATAATTAATTCACACAATCGGTGGATATTTACATGATATGCAGCCTCTGCTCATCGGCGGGAATCAGTACTATCTACTATGCAGAATGTGCAGAAATAAAGCTTTAATTTTCTATCTGGCATAGCGGGACAGCGGGCGCAATTCTCTGTGTTTGTTTGTTTATTTATTTGTTTATATTTACGCTTGGATTTGTTATCATTCAAACATGTGTTCGTACGCTACTAAAACTAGTAGAGAGAATTCCGGCACCGGGCATACACAATAACAATAATGCTGCTGCGGGTGGATTTGATAAAATATTAAATTTCACGCAGTAAATAACCTGTCAGGTTTGTTTGGATTTTGAGACTCCATTAAAATAACTTGCGGGTGATAAAGAGGCTTCTTCTTACGCACACGGCGTTTGCTTTATTAATAAACATAATATGTACACAAAAGACATAAATCTGTCGTTCATGAAAGACTTTCTCTATTTTTTGTGGAATACCTACAAGGCCCCAACAGTGGTGGGTTTACGCGCCACTGGGTACTGAATCATTCAGACTGCTTTCAGGATTACATCATTACCTATTTTTCACGTTTAGGTAGGTTTCAACCAGATTTCAAAAATGGTTTTCTTTATCAGGAATTATTATAGTGCTAATGCCTTCACCATCTTGTATTCTTGTGGGGTGGGATAGCCGACAAGGCCTCTTTGCAATTTTTTTTGTCGAGTTCTTTAATGATGTGGGCGGTTTATGAGATATGCAAGCGCTGTCGCGACCGCCAGACGTGGATCCAAGGTGGATCAAGGAGGTCATGCCCGCCCCTCTCCCAAAACGGAAAACGGAAAAGGGATCAAATTGGAATATTGAAATAAAAAATTAAATGAAAAAAATTTAAATATAATAAGTCCAAGTCTTGTATGAAACAAACATGTCTATACACTCTACGTCTACAGTTACAGGGTTATTGAAAATCCATTTTTCGGAACAAACGGTGTCGATTTTTGAAAAGATCAAGCTCTTTTTCCAGGACATGTGTCATGATCTACCGTCAACCCCTTGACCCCTAGCCACCCCTAGTATTTTTTTCAATGGCACTCTATGGCTTGGGGGAACTCGTTGAAAAGCTTGTCGAAAACTATATATTCAGTTCTACCATTGAAAGTTAGATCGAAGGCTTCACCATGAAGTTTTAAGGAACCCCAGGGTTACTCAGAAGTCCGGAACAATATTCATTATTTCTTACGATTTAAAAAAAAAAAACAGCTCAGACAGGTTGATTTTTTTAAAATATCCGACTTCTCGTTCGGCTTCTCTAAGAAGGGTTGAAGTGCGGCTTAAGGAGTCCCACCACTCCCAACTCTATACATCTCGGAGAAGGGTTGCGGAACGCATCGCTAATAATAGAAGCTTCAGCTCGGCTTCTTTGGGAAGGGTCGAAGCGCAGTTTTGAGGAGTCTGAACGCTTCCCGAAAGAAGACTGAAACACATCGCTCAGGAGCTACAACTCAACTGTCAAATTTTACGTGCATGCTATGCAGGGCCGGATCAGGCCTTATTTGGGCCCTAGGCTATAACATTTTGAGGGCCCCCCACCAGCAACAAAGCTACATCTTCTTTTCGATATCATTGCTACTTTACTTTATTAACCAATTATCTTGGAAAAATTCTCATAAGACCAAGCTATTGATGAGAATCGTGCATGTGTTCGCCGATCTACCGATGAGCCGATGCAATGCTGTCTCCAATTTCCAACAACTATCCAATTCCTGAGAATAGGTCGATCGCATGTAGAGAGAGGTTATGGCAAAATGTCAATAGTGACATTGTTATCTGTCAAGTTTCATCCATGCGGAGTCAACGTCAACCGGAATAACCTTACTAAATACTGTAATTTTTACGTGTTTTGTTCACATGCTGGTTTGTTAGGCGTATACGAGATCAATATTGTGATTCAATCTAACATTCATTACATTTCTCTCATCTAATCATCTAACAATCCAACAATCATTCTAACAATGCCTTACATCTGTTATGTGCCCCAATCCTTGTCTGTGGCCCCATCAATTCCCTAACAAACGTCAAAACATAACTCGATCCTTGCGCTGCCTGCCGGTGATCAGGTGAACGAATTTCATGCTATCACCTGATAGCAAATTAAAGCTAATGAGTCCAAATGAAAATCTTAATGGAATCAAACACGCATTCATTTGGAATTTTCAACAGGAATGTAAACGACTAAAAAAAAAATTAGTACCATAATTCAAGGACCCCCAATGAGCTTCGGGCCCTAGGCTATAGCCTAATCAGCCTTACGGTTAATCCGGCCCTGATGCTATGCGACACACTACGCGTCCTTGTTCATTTAGCAAGCGTTACAATCATGAATCAAGGAAAGGGAAAGGGCCAAAACATTTTACACAAGTGTCCCGTGAAATCTGACCTGTCCTGTAACCAAAGGTAAACTCCGTAAATACAGGGAAAATTCCACGTTTCACTTTGCGTTATTCCGTTGCGTCGTACGGTTGCGAATATTATAAAGTGGATGACAGTGTCAACGAGTTGTCTTGCTGTCATGCGACGTTGAGGCCAAAATCCCAAAAAATTTGTCAACACTGTCGTCCACTTTATTTCGACCGCAATGGTATGTACGGAGAGAATGAAGAATGCCTAGTTTCATTGCAATAGGGTGATTGCATGTAGATAGAGTTTATGGCAAAATGTCAATAGTGTCATCGTCATCTGTCAAGTTTCATCCATGTTGGAGTCAACGTCAACCGGACTAACCTCACTTAATACTGTAATTTTTACGTGTTTTGTTCACATACTGTTTTTTTCGGCGTTTACGAGATCAAGATTGTGATTTCTAATCATTCTATCATTCTAACAATGCTTTACACCTGTTAAGGGCCCCAATCCCCAATGCAATTCCACAACAAACGTCAAAACATAACTATCGACCCTTGCGCTGCCTGCCAGTGATCAGGTGAACGAATTTCATGCAATTACCCTATTGCAAACGTAATTTTCACTGAAATTTCATAATATTGATTGTGTGATTCGATATGATATTAGCGCATCATACCGAGCCCTCTACTCTGCGGAATATCATTGTTTGACGTTATGCTTCAACTTCTGTTGGAGCACGATTGAACTGGTCCATCCGAAGAGTATACCTAATAGAATTCAATCACTGGTCGTATTATACGAGCCCCGCCCCACATCGCAGTTGGCCTAGATGCCAAGACTTCACTTTTCTAATCAAAATAAATACACGGAGCCTCGGAGTTCAAGTGTGGAAACTTGTCCATCGATGAAGAATAACAAAATAAATAGACTGATCCAAAAAATATATATTTCGGAAAAGTGAAATATCGGAGATACAGCTCTTCCAATTTGGGTTAGAAAATCGATTTTCTATCATAATTTTGAAACTGCTCCACCGATTTTGCTCAACTCAAGAAGAGACATTTCTGATATAACCTACTATGCCCAGCAACAGTAGCAACACTAGCAACTGAGTAAGCTGAGAAAAAACCATTTGGGAAGGAGGTTCCATTTCATCACCAATTTCTCTACTGCGCAGGCGCTGGAGATTCATTCCTAGAATATGTTCAAAGGTATCAACTGTAGTGAACATGAACAAAAAACAGTATTCCAAAATATTATAACATTCCCTTCATTAATTTTCTAGAAATTGCATTTTTACTGGTGGGCCAACTGATGTGGGACGGGGATCGTAGACGCCTGGCGTCTTACATTGACAATAGGTACAACTCACCCAACTCTGAACAATCAATAATCAATGCAGGTTGCAGACCAATGAAACGCACTTTAAACAAACTAAATAATTTACTACATTGCTCCCCCGTTCAGCCCTTCTCAAGATATATTCGGGATGTTATGTGCGAGGCTATGTAGGTACTATATGAAATGATGTTTGCTCTGAATGCTGATTCTAAGGAGGTGCGGTGGGGCGTTTGCTAAAACATCGCAATATTATCGTAGGAAAATTACTACTTGGTGCAGAAACCCGACGTAACTCATGCTATAGGTATTATTGATATGCAATGAATAGAATAATGGAATATTATATTCTACAAAATTACAAAAGCTTCAGTAGCACCTATGGCTATGGGTATATGGGAACGGTTACATATTATGTGTTCCAGCCAGCGTTCAAACAACCAATGTAACCGAAGCTGTGTGCCAAATGCGATTACAAAAGGAGAATTCGGTTGTTCCGTGTCTCTGTTGTGCCCCGTGACATCAAATGGAATTATTTCATTATGAATAACTCATTGGCCGTATAGAATTATGAGCCTATCAGAGTTTGGGCCCTGCAACGGCGATAAATAAAAAATCTCGTGATAGGATTATGCGAGAGCGTTTGGTAATTTGTACCTGGAGCGTAATATCAATTATTAATTGTTTTGCCACATTGTTTGGAACCCCCACAGCCCAATGTTCGCATTCCGCGCTGGCTCTGAATCTGGGGAGGGCTGGTGGTATGTTTACCCACAGGGTTGATGTCGGCTATACCTATACTATTTATAATAAGAATGCTATAGCACTAAAGTTACATACGAGTATAGGATCACCTATGCGAGATGCGAGAAACTGTGGTATTTGAAGATCGCAGGCTGAAAAAGAAGAATCTAGTTTGATAATTATTAGGTTTGTTTTGGCAGCGAGTTGCGGACGGTTTGCTAACTGTGATTCAGCGCGCATACTCGACTCCAACCAGTTTTCAAGTGGTTGGAAAGTTTTTGCTGCAAGAACGCGTAGCGAGCGGTTCCAGTTGAAACTAGGGACACAACAACTTGTCAAGTTTTCCCCGCCAAGCCGAGGTCTTATTTAAGGGGTTTCTGATGCGACTAAAAAAGTTGTCGACGGAAATCGGTTTTATTTTATTTTTTTCGTCAAGTACAAACTCATCCAAAAAGAAAATGTACAGACATTGCTATCAAATTTTGAAAATTTACAAAATATTTTGAAAATATTTGAATTTGATTTTTGAAAATTCAAGAACTAGATAGCATCGACAATGTATCTTTCCTCAAGAAAGTCGCATGCAATTTAAACTTTCTATTTTAAAAAAAAAGGTACCAAAAATGACTTCTACTAATTCACTTTTTCATGTCTACGAGAAATCATTTTTGGTGCCTTTTTTTGAAAATAAAAAGTTCATATTTGGCATGCGACTTTCTTGAGGAAAGACACATTGTCGATGCTATCTAGTTTTTGAATTTTCAAAAATCAAAATCAAAAATTTTCAAAAATTAGCAATATCCGTACATTTTCTATTTGGAGGAGTTTCTACTTGACGAAAAAAAAAAACCGATTCCCTTCAACAACTTTGTTAGTCGCATCAGAAACCCCTTAATAAATTTACCGAATTAATGTAAATATGTAACTTTCAGCGGGTAAAACTATTTTAAATTAACCTCGAAAATGCGTCTTTATTTACCTTTCTGTCACACTGTCACATTACGCGCCACGCCATCAATCAAAGATCGCCCGATTGCGAAGAAAGGCGTACGCATGCGTCTGATCACCAGTTTCTTTTTAATTCTCAAACTCCTCTGACCGTCCACAAACTGTTTTCGAACCGTTGGAGGCACCTGCCCAAACAGCTTACCAACAGTTGGCAACTCGAAGTTTACACTGCCCGAACGGCTTAACGGAAGCGCGCAGAATCCAAACGGTTGGAAACGGTTGTGTATCGCTGCCAAAACAAACCTATTGTTCCATGAAGCATGACACAACAAATTCCTAGAAATATTTTGATTTTGAAGATTCAGGTCATGTTCAACAGGCCTCCTTAATACTTTAAAAAATAATGCTGAACTTGAAGTTACCTAAAATTTTAATGATTGGTTTCCGCTATCATCTGCCGAAATTTTTACTATACCATTACTGTTTTCCATTTTTTTTAAATTCAATTTTGGGGTGTCAAAATATTTTTCCTCGCAGTAATGAATTAGGCAGGTACCTACATTTTCTTAGTTTTTTTCAGTTGTTTAAACAAACCCCAACAAATTTCAAATCCATATATTCCATAGGAAAAAATTATAGGCTAGTGCGGTTTTTGAAAAACACATGGTATATAGGGTGATTTTAATGTCCTCAGCTATTTTGATTTCTGACGATTTTTTATTCATTTGTTTTCTCGACGCGTTTGGTGTTACCGCTATTTAGCCTGAAAAAACTGCCACAATGCAAGAATTATTTGCACATCATGTTTTCACCAGTTTTCGATGAATTGTAAATGTAATTGCAGGGTAAATATCAGCTATATTCATGCAAGCGCCGTATACTGTATACAGCAGAAGTGCAAAATGAAAAAATTACCTCGCAGGAACCAAAACAGCTGGAGACATTAAAATCACTCTATACATATTCGTAATTTTATGCTTCGTTGTGAACGCTTCCTAAAATATATTCGACCGTTTTTGGAAATATTTTGAGAAAACTGGAGATTCTTCACAATTCAACATCAATTCCTCAATACATCAGTGATTTCTTGAGATATTGAAGTATAACTTGGTATTTTCATGATGAATTATGTCAAACATAAAATGTAATCATCATCAGACATTTTTTAGGTGTGCTCCACCTACTATTGGAAATAAGACATAAGACAGTCAACTCTTTTTGCTTCTTGGCCGCTATCTTAGATCCGCCACCTATGCAAAAGTGAAAATAGTGTATGGTGATTGTCAATATAGTAACAAGTAATCATTCAATTACAAAAAAGTCAATCTTGCAATAACAAAATTACTACTTTGCCGAAAAAACTACTTTTCCAACACTTGATGATACTTATCCACAGTTCCTGAGATCGGATTTTAGGAGACTTTTTATAGGCAATCCATGACAACCAAAGGAATGTGTGTACAAAATTTCAGCCCTTCACTGATTTTTCTGAAGTTGATACGATTTTTTAGACACAGTGACTGGACTAATAAGCGTATGTTGAATTAACTTTTTCCTGGCCGAATCCACCGGGGCTAGCCGTGGACCGGCCTTTGGCCCATTTCATTTCCTTGGTTACACCAGATAGAAGAGTGCCCCCTCTTGTATCTTTTTGTGCAGTTCAAGGCAACAGCAGGCCCCGATCCTTTGTTTTTCAGGTGTCGTTTAGGGCTCCGATAAGCCTCTTGTGTTTTTTGTAGCTTTTGGGACTCCAGTATCTTTTGGCGCGCGCGACTCTCTTGTGTAGCTCATCGGTACTAGGACCCCATGGTGCCTTCCAGTCTTCCCGTCGTTTGAAGCTCTGATGGAGCCTCCACTTTCCTCGTTTTTATAGCTTCAAAATATTAGTACAGGCCAGTTAGAATAAAAACTGGCTCAACCTGGAAATTTCAAATGACAAGCTGAAATTTTGAGGATATGTTTAGGAAGCTACTGTGAACAAACCCTGGAAAGTCCCAGAAAATCCCACTTGGGCAAACGCCGCCATCTTGATTTCTAACATGATCTCAATTTTTTCTCAGTTTTTACAGTTTTATTTCGATTTTTCGTTACAACTAAACTGAGTATACAAATTATAATCAAATAGGGTAAAAATATTCTTCTAAATCCCATACACTTTTTATTTCCAGTAGGTAGAATGACTTTTTGGAGCAAAAATAGAGTGATAAGCTGGAGCGTTGGGAAAATACGGCCGATGGCCGCTGATGAATAGTTTCGCTCCAAAACTTTGCAGGTGCCATCAGCTGAAGCTCCCCAGCTTGTCACCTTATTTCTGCTCCAAAAAGTCATTCTACAGAAAATAGAAAGTGTATATGGGATTTAGCTGATACGCCGGCGCCTCGCAATGGGAGAATCTGCATAGTGATGCGTATACTCCTCTCCATCTTCAGCACATAGGTGAATTTTGTCATCTTCGTCTACCTACACCGACCTTTTGCTGCAGCCATGGCCAGTGCAGAGACCACCCTCATTATCAAAGTGCAATGGCTTATTATGGGCCAATTATGGCCCCGGTTTTTGATTCGATGTTTTAGGCTTGTATTTCCCATCCGAGTTGTTACTGGTTTTACAGTAAGAGTTTCTTTGCTCATGATAGCTAATGCGGTTTTTAAAGGAATGAATTACATCAGGCATTCTTGTGCCCCATATTTTGTCAAATCAGTCCACCAAAATCATCATCATCAATGAATAAAGAGGTGCGTTCCTGGCAGCTGGTCAGACTAAGTTTGTACCATTTCAAAAATTATAAGGGGCTCGTTGCCATCAAATGCTTGGGAATAGTATATGGCCACAAGATTCACCTGGGAGTAATTTGATAGGATTTGGTGTTGACACTGTTTTATAGTTAGTCTCCGATAGTTCAACGCAGAAAGAACGATAAAGGCTCAACAAATTTTAGGTTAAAATTTTCGTGGTTGTTCCACTTCTTTTTCCTATATACAGGGGCTACAGGGTTGGCGCCGATGGCTACACTTCTAAATTGGAAGAGTATATTTCAAACATTCACTGTGCCAAGTGTCATGTTCCAACCATAAAATGCAGGGTGCTTTCGCCTACTGCCCTGATCGAGGTCCAAATATAGTTGGAATTCCCCTTTTCTACTCTAGAACGTCTTCCTCGTCTTTTATATCACAAGTGGACACATCTCACCCGTTTTTCTTACCATTCTTAGCATCACTGTTAACATCAAATTTCATCAAATTATTTCCATGCCAGTTCCCACCTTCCGTGGTAATAGATTTTTCTCAAAATGTATTCGATAACAATGAAACTTTATATAAATATTTTTGCAATTTTCACACTGGCATGGACAAATGTTTTCACTGATGATGATAAATTTTTGTTGATGACTTGAAAAAATGTGAGGCATAAAACTGCCTGACGTAATAATTCTCCCTTTCGAAAGCCATCTTAGCCATCATGAGCAAAGAAAGTCAAGACAATGTGTACTCTACAAGGAAGCAGTTCTCAATGTTGAGATTACTGTTTTTGTGAAAAAATGATTGTACTTTACCAACCTTATATGTACCAGCAATGTACCACTGGTACCTTATATGTACCACTTTCTTAATTATTTTGTGAACAGTGAACGCAAGATGGCCCTCGGGAGGAGAAAAAAAAGGAAAATGTCTTTTTTCTGGGGATAGGCCTAGGCACTGGCTACCGATCATTTTCAATTTGTTACATTACTGAATAAAGAACTATGAAGTTTCACTCCTATACTTTAATAATTCACTGATTTACTTGAAAATTAAATTTTTATGTAAAAGGCCAGTTTTTTCAAAATATTTCAGGAACGCTTCAGTACATCTGAAATGGTTTGATGGAGCTTCATGGGCATGAACAGCAGGCTATGTTTACGCGACTCTACCTCTTTTGGTTCATGAGTACATTTTTTTCTTCTTCCTTTTTCTTTTCCAGCCTGTATTCAGAGCTGCATGTCTGTCGCCGATGGCTACACTTCTGGTCCATGATTATGGTCCATACAACAACTATATGCCAAGTGGCATGTTTTAACGATGAAATACAGGGTGCCTTTGCCTAACATTCGGACTATTACAACAAGATCTCCATTTTTTATATTTTTTCATTTTTTTGTGTTCACATTGTGATTTTGAGTTGAATTAATGATTTATAAATTTTGAGTTACGCTTATCCACTCTTAAAAACCTCTGGAGAAGCAAAAATTTATAAAGAGCGAGTCGCTGTGATGTTTTGTTGATGAACAGGCGACTAAAAACAAAAAAAAATTGAAGTAGGATGAAAAATCAAGATATCGGCGTTTGCCCAAATGGGATTTCTGGGGACTTTTGAGGGTTTGTTTCTACTGAGTCTATGAAGATCCCCTCCAAATTTCAGCTCGTTATTTGGAATTTTCGGGTTGATATCTAACTGGCCTGTACTATATGTCGTGTGGGGTTTGGGTTTGTTTTTTCATCCGAATAGTCCTAGCGGTACACGTAAAAATGGCTCTAATTGTGACAAAAGTGTAAAATTTGATGTGTAGACTCCTAAAAGCATTTAAAAGGTTTTTAGAAGGGGAGCCAAGAAAAATTTTGATTCCAATTTTTTAATTTTTTGTGACGTCATTTTTTTATTTTTTTTCTTCATTTTTGCAACTATTCAAAAATTTTGACTTTTACTTTTGTATTATGGTGGGTTATTGCTTAATCCAAAAAACGAAAGAAAAAATTTGCGAAAAAAATCAATTGAACTGAAATGATGGCGTTTTTTGTAAAAATCAATTTTTTCCATTTTTTTCGAAAAATATTGTGAATATGTAAAAAATTAGAAAAAGCAATTATCCCTCAAAAGAAGCCCTATCAGAAGTTATGGAAGTGTTTCTCCAAATTCCAAGCCGTTTTCGAGATATTTAGAAATATGTTATTTCTTGCGACTGTTTTTTCGTATTAGCTCCTATTTCATCAAACACATAACAGGGTTCTTTTTTCTTAAAAATATACTTCAGAACGATCAGACCGAAGGATTCTAAGAAGTTCATTGTGAATTGTAATTTTTCCAGTGGCGTAGATCATAGAAATTCGAACCAGTTCTACCCTCTCGCCGTACTTTCTACACCACTCGATTATTTGGAAAATATATGACATTTTGGCATTATGATCATCCAAGATCACCTAACATGACACTTCATTTGAAAAGCACGCAATTTTTTGCTGATCAGATCGACTGCGAAACATTGCATCTTGTATCATCTCCTCGATCATCTCCATCATGACTGCTTTAGATAAATTTTAGTTGATTGTCCCCCCCAGAGTTTTTGAACAGGATTTCGTAACAGGTGGCTTGTGATGATCATCTTGTCGAATAAAATATAAATATTAACAAACAAATAGGTAGGTATGTTCGTATGTTCCAAACCGCAATAATTACAAAATAAACAGGTCAGCAATTGAAGTGGGCCACCCAAAATTTTTATTCCCTTTCAAATATAAATATCAGCTGAAAGACGCAACCGATTTCAAAACGGTTAACGACATCTAATAGAGTGATCCTTATTCTACAATGTTTGATGTTAGCTTTTTCTATTGTCGGCAATATACATGATATACAGGGTGAAAACGGGAGCTATACGGAAATGGTTAAGTTTAAATCATGGGTAACTATTGTAAAAATGACACCAGACTTTTTGTGACTTCATATTTAGAAAGCTCGACTCATTGTCTCGAAACGGTTTTTTGAATTCCCGTCTATCTCTTTCAGTTACAGGGTGGTCTGAAAAAATGTGGTTTTGCACTGATGATGAGATTCCTTGTTATCCAATTTTCAAAATATAGACGGCAAACTGAAGCTTATTCTTAGATGGAGCCTGAAAATCATATTCGACTCAAAAAAACATTCGAAACAATGGACTCTACCAAAGGTAACCCAAATATGGAGTAGGTACACTCGGGATCTGGTTTGGATGGAAACTATGTATATGACAAAATCAACCGCTTTTCAAACGAACGGTTCACTCCAAACATTTCGACGTAGTTTTCGCTTGTATCAGTCAAGAATGGTCGGTGATGGAACCGAATTCACAACCGCATGATTACGGAAAGGATACAAGCGAAAAGTACATCGAATGTTCAAGTGATCCCGAGCGTACTTCATATTTGGATTATCTTTGGTGAAGTCCATTGTTTCGAATGTTTGTTTTGAGTCGATTTTGACTTTCAGACTCCATTTCCCGAAGAATAAGTTTGAATTCGCTGTTCATATTTTGAAAATCGGAGAACAAGAAAGTCCATTATGAGTGCAAAACCAAAAAAAATATTCTAGAATCACCCTGTAATTGGAAGAGACAGACGGGAATTTGAAAAACCGTTCCGAGACATTGGTTCGAGCTTTCCAAATATGAAGTCACAAAAAGTCTGATATCATTTTTAGAATAGTTGCACATGATACAAAATTGACCATTTCAGTACATCTTCCGTTCTCACCCTGTATATCACATACATTGCCGACAATAGAAAAAGCTGACACCACACATCGTAATTGAACAAAGAATCACTTTATCAGACATTGTAAACCGTCTTGAAATCGGTTGGTTCTTTCCGCTGGATATTTATATTTGAAAAAGAACAAAATTTTTGGATGGCTCACTTCAATTGCTGACCTGTTTAGATGCGATGATATGTATGCCTTCGACGTCACTGATGGCCACTCAACCAACTTTACTGTTGATGAAGTGGATAATTTTCAGTTTGGGGGAACAATAAACTATAATGTATCTAAAACAGTTATGATGGAGATAATCGAGGAGGTGATACAAAATGTAATATTTAGCAGTCGATCTGATCAGCAGAAAAATTGTGTGCTCAAGATCGTCGCGTCGATCTCATCTTGTTTTCAAAAGAAGTGCCATACTAGGTGATCTTAGATGATCATGATGCCAAAATGTCATATATTTTTTAAATAATCGAGTGGTGTAGAAGTACGGTGGGAGGGTAGAAATGGTTCGGATTTTCATGATCTACGCCAATGGAAAAATTACAATTTACAATAAACCTCTAAGAAATTTTTGGTCTGATCATTCCTAAGTATATTTCCAAGAAAAAAAGAACCCTGTGATGTGTTTGATGTAATAGGAGCTAATACGAAGAAACAATTGCAAGAAATAACATTTTTCCAAATATCTTGGAAATGGCTTGAAATTTTAAGAAACACTTCCAAAACTTCTGATAGGGCTTTTCTTAAGGAATAATTGCCATCTTCTATTTTTTACATATTCACAATATTTTTCGAAAAAAATGGAAAAGTTTGATTTTTACAAAAAACGTCATCATTTCAGTTCAGTCAATTTTTTTCGCAAATTTTCCCTTTCGTTTCTTGGATTAAGCAATTACTCACCATAATGCAATAACAAAAGTAAAAATTTTTGGAAAGTGCCAAAAATAAAAAAAATATTTAAAAAAATGACGTCACAAAAAACTGAAAATTCAAAATCAAAATTTTTCTTGGCTCCCCTTCTAAAAACCTTTTAAATGCTTCTAGGAGTCCACACACAAAATTTCACACTTCTGTCACAATTAGAGCCATTTTTATGGAATTTTGCTTATACCGCTAGGACTAGAAGCCAAAGCGGGCTTATACCATTGTTTTTCTGTCGGTTATTTTTCTTGGAGGGCAAGAAAAAATTTGAGGTGTTACTATGGTGAGGTATATATATCTACACAGTAGATATAATCTGAAGCCCTATCGGTCCCTTGGTGTCTTCACCAAGGTATAATAAAAGTCTCAGTTTATCTCAGAGCCCCGTTGAGCCCACCCCTCGTTTTTTTTTCAGTTTTTGAAACTCTTGTGCCGTTAGGTGTGGTTCCGGTCCGAAACTTCGTACCTACCCTTCTGATAAGCTCAAAGGTTCATCAGTCATTTCACATGTCGCTCGAAGCCCGGACGTGCAAATATTTAGAACTTCGCTCCAGGTATTGAAACCTTTGGGCCGATTCATCACCAATTATTCTTTAAACAAAAGGTGATTGGTTTTTGAACATTTTCCTGTTTTTTTCCCAGTTGAAAAAAAATGAAAACTTTCCCATATGACACCGAATATTTTGACGGATGAGGTTCTGCAGCCATTTGAAACTTCTGAACCGCACTGTTTTTTTTTTCTCCAAGTGTACACGTACACGAAGTGAGTATAATTCAGGATAGTCACTCGACGATTTTTTCTCCAATTTCTCAATCAAGTCTCCCCTTCTCGAAGGGACGCTTAGTCAAAATCATTCCTGACGTCTCTGGATAAGGCCGAGAGAGTTTTGTGTAGGTAACAGATTATTTTAATTTTTTGTTTGTAAGGTTTCCCAAAAAAATCGGCATTTCAAAAAAAAACATAAAAAATAGCTAGGTACTGGCCAATTGAATTTTAGAAACACTTCTTATTCATTTTTGTATTTGGAGCATTGATGTTGATGACGCCGAAACTGAAGAAGAATTTCCAGCTCTTCGGAATTAATAGAAAGCTGTTCAGTAACTACCTATCAGTTCTCGAAAAGCTGAAAGAATATCAAATTTCAATTTTGGAAAATCGTGGAAAATCTCCGGCAGTTTTCCGATTGCCTACGCGCATCTGTTCTCGCAGGTCTTCCTTCGTATTTCTCTTGCGGCCCGCCGGCCGTCAGTCACTCCACTCTCCAGTTCGCGTTCAACCGCCGAAGAAGGAGGGTCCGTATCGCTCTTCCGCGCAACGTGCATCCAACGTGTTTGTGGAATCGAAAACTTTGAAAGTTTTCGGTGGAATTTCCAGTGTGCAATTTTTTGTGTGCCACACGTTCCCTTTGGATTTTTCTCATCGCGAAAATTCTTTCGCCACTCACCTCATACCATCGCACCCAAGGATAATTTCCGGCCTGCACAAGAGAAAAGGTCAGTGCCGGCAAAAGTTTCTGCGCCACCACCGCCATCATCAGGAGATTATGCATGATGAAAGTTTGCGATTGTCAACTTTCATTAGAAGTTTCATTACGCGCGTAATTAAAAATTTTAATCTTTCATAAGGTTGCGCTCCGGCGTTTCTTTGAGAGAGCTTTTGCCCATGGGGATGTTATCTCGCGGCTATCGTTTTCGTCCATTGACGAAGTGCCTGCTGAAAGTTCAATAGTTTTAATTAACTCACCGGCAGAAGTTCGGAATTAGCAACTGTACCGAAGTAAGTTTCGGAGGAGCTAGTGTAGGAGTAGACTGGAAACGAAGAGGAATGACCGACCACCAAGGGGCTTTTTACCGCGTGCCGCCCTTGTGTTTTCTTAATTGTATTTTGATTGGACTTAAAAAGACATGTTTTCTCCGTTGTCGCCGTCCTTTCCGGGAGCATCTCTCCGGTTTTCCACTCAGACCTACGGGCGGACCCTAATTGTATCTTTATTATTGAATCAAGCAATTATGGTCTAAATAAAGGACCCAACAATAAATTCATAGTGTAGCAATTGGTTAATTGAGTTTTTAATTAAATCCGGCGTAATTACTGCTCCCGGCTCTGTCGCGAAGCTCGTCCTTTTATTTCGTTACCGATGTTACATAGAAATGTCTATATTTCTCCAGGCGAACTGCAAAATTCTTCTGAGAAAAAAATCAATACTCAAAATACGATAGATATTAGATACGGTTAGGGCGGCTCGGCCGTAATAAGTTCTGTTGACTAGAATCCAGTCAACGTTTTTCCTTGTACTTAAATCCTACTTCAGTGTGAAAAAGTATAATAGCCGCCGGTATAGAATGATAGATGAAGTTTGCATATGCTGGTGGGGGGTGGCTATCAGAAAAGCCCATCACTGAGACATACATACATCTTTTGTATTCAGTTGTTGTTGTACCCCATATTTTTTTGTCTCAACCACCCGAGTGTTGAGATCGGTTTCTCCTAGGGTTTTTCATAAAAAATCTGGACCCAAAACCCAAAGATACGAAAATGGAGCTGTGAATATTGAACCAAAATTTTACTTTTCAGCAACTCTAATATATGTTTCGCTTTGGAAACCGAGCATGCGGGGACCCAAACTTTTATAGAGCCAAAACATTGACATGTTGGGGTATTTCATGCATCACGAAGTCGCAAACGAGTACCTATGTATAGTGTATACAGCTTATGATGCGAAATTTTGACGTAACGTAAATAAAACCCGCGTTTTATTAGCCTTGGTTATAAAACTTGAATCTTGGATTGGCTCTTCGTCATAATCAAAGAATTTCATCTGGACAAATGAGCAAAAACTCCAGTAGCATTCCCATGTTTATTCCTGTCGTAATTTCTGTTGTTAGCTTGCCATAAACGCAATATCATTTTATCTGCTTCTATATAATCTGCGGTTTTTATACTAGTAACAAGTGTCCAATAAAATTCACTTATGATGTAAATAAAAAAAGTCAGAAACAAAAACGACCGTTTCAGGGTGACTGATATCCAGGGTTTGATAGACACATGACACATTCTCAGTTGGTACTGGTACTTAACTACTTACTTATCAACAGCATCTTTCGTCATAACGTCATAAGTCAAGAATTAACCAAATCCTGGAAATAACTCGTTGTAGGCTGAATCTTCTTTCAAGTTCTAGATTATGTTATGTTGAAATAATAATACATCAAAACCTCGATCAAAACCTTCGGAAATTCACTCAATCAGAAAAATTTTTATGGAACCAAAAAGAAAAAGGACCACAATCTTCAAAATTCTTGGTTTATTCCTAATAACTCTGGAAATATTGCCTTCGCTATTGAACCTACAACAAAAACACCTCAAACAAATTTGTAGCCTAGTCAGCCGGTGTGCCTGTTGAAGTTTCTGGTAAGACAGTGTTGGTATATGAAACTCATAAGTTTGTGACGAATGGTTTCCGAGATACAAGCCTTCGGAAATACAAATACACCCTAAAAAATAACCCGACGTTCCTAGCCTTGGTGTATATTGTACATGTTCTGGAATGCAATTGAATTCATTGTTCTTCAAAACAATTTCCCCGTGATGTCATTTTAATGTATAAAAAGGTACTTTCAAGTTTTATCAGGTCGCAAAGTCAGTACCAATACAGGTGTTTCGGGCTTAATGATATTCATATTGCCAGTCGGCAAAGAATAAAAAAAAACTAAGGGCTTTCCAAGGAAAACATATCGAAACAGTGGAAATAACGGAGATACGGACCTGTTTGAAATTAAAAATTGATCGATTTGGGCTCGTATGTCACACAGATAGTTCAGAAATACTGACTCATGAACTGCTTCTAACAATTTTCTAGATTCCGGTGAGAGGTGTATATAGGTGAAGCGTGTGGTTAAGGTGTGTAGATCTCAATATCTACGCCACTGGATTGCCTTGGAAAAATTGTTGTAAGCAGTTCATGAGTCAGTGTTTCCAAACTATATGGTGTGAAACTTGAGCCAAATCGATCGAACGGTTCAGAAGACAAAACCGGTTTCAGTTTCAAACTTTGGAGGTCCTGCATCTCCGTAATTTTTGATTTTTCAATGCAATACATTCATGTTTTCCAGAGAGAACCTTTTGAAAATTACAAGACATATTCAAGGGTTAAAAAAATTTGCTTTTTGGTCTGATAAAAAAAGTGTTCTAAAATCTTTCAAAACAAAGAAAATAGAAGGGGTCGAACGACCACCTTTTGACCTTCCATATTCTCAAAAATTAAAATTATAAATTTTTCTCAACATTTGTCTGGCACTTTTGGAGCATTTCACTGACTGCGGTTCAATTTTCTACCCCAAGTTTGCAAACACTCTGTATGTATTCTAAGTGGAAAAGACGAAAAGAAAAACCAAGTTAATAAAAAAGACATGAACCAATGCAATTTCTTTCCAAATTGGTCGATTTCATCAATAATTCACCTCATCGTAATTCACTTTCTCAATGATGAGAATATAGTTTAGTTTAACTAAGACAAACCTTTTGCCACTGTTCTAGAACAACTACTAGGAAAAGTGTTTTTTTTCGAAAATTTTTGTTATAAAAATAGGTAATTATCTATCAAATTCCTTACGACGTTTTCATAACCGTTTGCGGTGGTACTTCGATGCACCCTAAATGTTCTAAACTTCACTTGACAATATGTATACGGACTAGGGGACCTAAATCCAACCTTAGTAGTCCAGCTCAACTTGGAAGTTCAGTCAGTATTAGGCGAAGGAAGGAGTGAGGGCTAGAAAAGAAACTGAAATTTGGCCAGACCTGATTTGCTTTCAGTCAGAGAACCAATTGAACATTTGTCTTTAAATTTCCAGTTCTTTGAACTACAAATATATTGAGATGTATTTCAACGAACCCCCCCCCCACACATACTGCACAGTAGCCTCGCACCACCTGTGTTTAATTATCTTCATATCACATCAGATGTTTTCTTGCTGAACGAGAAGCTCCATTTTTTTCGACTCTTTCATTTTCAATATTTTCTTGGAACTTTTCAATGATCATCAGCGAGATCATCAGACATTTGTATGTTGTATGTGCTTTGATCACCCACGAATTTGCGCCTCGTTAAATAAGAGGTATGAGGTGCAACCTCCCTCCTCCATGGCAAACATACACTCCAAAGCACAACAATTTTGTGAATCATTCCCATGACCGCTAACCAGACCTCCACCATCAGTCGTTCCGTACCTACTCGTACCAGCATACAGGTGTCCCAGAACTGATGCCGGAAAAGAATAATGCATTGTATAGTAAGGTGCGCTAGAAAAATATTTGAAAAAATTCTAGGTCTTTCAATTTAAAGTTATGGAGGATCAAAGGGTGTTCCTTCGAACCGTTCTATTTCATTATTTCCGAGATTATTTCCAAAGATTGTGAGAAACTGTTTATGGCAAAATAATGTGTACAAAATTACAAGCACGAATTGTAGGCCAAGTCCCGTAAAAAAAAATTATTATTTACCTAAAAGTGCCTGCAAAGAGTCCCAACGATCCCATACCAGTGATCCCATAATCGATGCAGAACACTTGTGACTATATGTATACAATTCATTCCCATGGGATTTTTTGCTTGTGGTTTTGTAGAAAAATTGTCGTTTTATAGTACAGTTTAGGTACTTACTAAAATTTGTTGAAATGACGAAAACAGAAGGGTTCGAAGAACCAACATTTGACCCCCCATAACTTCTGAATGGAAAGATCTAAAATTTTTCAGATACCTACTTTCCCAGCACTATCACGTTTCCATACAACGCACCTGTCTTTTCCGCCATGAGTTCTGGGACACCTGTGTGGTGATTATCATTGGGCCTAAATTTCTAGGTCATCGAGAGTTCGTCTGTTATGCAATGAGTCAGAGTGCGTCTAGAACTTCTAGAAGTGTATAGGTGCAAATTAGACGAAGCGACGATATTAGGTGCAGAATACAAAATGAATTACATTATCCGGAAATTTTAATCGAATGTTTAATGGATCCAATTTGTAGCTCATTATCACGTTGCTCTGATGCACTCAGTCCCATCATCCATATTCATAATTTATAAGCATCTAAATATATGCACGCTCTGGTGCTGTACTCAATCATCAAGCCAAACACACAATCGCTTATTAGTAAACAAGTGCTCAACAGTCGCTTGAACCGGGTTAACAATAAACAATCCGGCAATAATGAATATCTCCGGTGACACTTTAATTACGTATTTATTAATTATTTTTAATTTTCCACCGTGTTCGCTAATTGCATCATCATCCTTACAGAGTGTATACACTCTTCCAAGAACGATAATAATTTATCTCTTTCTGTTCTTTCTCCTCTCTCCGGGTGATGGAGGAGTCGAGAAATTCTCGGGACGGTTGTTAAATGTATATCATCCTGTACGGAAATTAGTTTGCTTTTTGCTCTGCTCCACTCTCAAGAAACCTCAACATCAAGGCGACCGGCGTGAACGAGAAAAAGAAGTGAATCACCCGACTTTTCTATCAAGTTTTTCTCTTGGGGGTTAGGTGGGTAGTTACATCAAGCAGAAATTGAATTTTTAATTATTTCCAAACCATACACAATCAATCCAACTCAGCGCTGATGCGCCAGCGGTGAAAAATGTCAATATACGAAACAATCATAAACCATCTGGAATTTTTGAAGCTAAATCTTTAGTTTCTTAGAAATTCGGAGAAAAGAGCCATCAGTTTGCGATAAGAACGATATGCTGAGGCAATAAACATACCTTTTTATGGGCGCCACTAATTAGTTGGAGATTCGAACCGCTGTGACTAACAATTAAATCATTATGCAAATTATTTTATATAAAAAATTAATTATGTATGCATATTATATTTTTTATTGTGGGAAGACATGAAACTTGAGATGTAAGAAAATTTATTTAACGATCTGAAAGCTTTCGAAACACTATCGAAACATTTCTGCACACTACGGGGCTGTCTGGAAGAAGATACTGCGGTCGTTATAAATAGAACGTCGCCTGGGGCATTTACCATACATACAGAACAAAACCGATAGAAGAGACTTTAAATTATAATTTATAATAATGCACACGGGTCAGTGTCATTGCGATTTGTTCGCTTCGCAGCGATAGAGGTCAGTGCATTTGCTAGAGATTTCAGTTTTTGTGTTTGCGGAAATGAAACTTTATTATAAGATGGGATTTATACAGCGTGTGAGTTCAAAAATCGCTTCTTCTCACGTCAGATTTACGACGAAATTTCAAGTTTAAAGCAGGGTCAAAGACTTTTTTCGCTATAAATTATTAAATTTTTAATTAATCGGGAGCAAGGTGCTTTATACATTTTTACTGGGTTAGATTTATGTTGTTATTAAAACATCTTGGTGCCCGTCCCACGTGACATGCAATGAATGATTACCCAATCAACTGATATTACTAATAATTAAAGACGCTCCTGGACAACCAATCTGTCAATGTTTGAATTCCATCATCACCATGCCGCCGTGGTGATTTTCTCTCTTTGCAAACGGCCAAGAAAACGTCGGATTGCGGATACAAATACTGCTCGTCTGTTTTTGATCCACGGAGGGTAAAACACTTCGCATTAAATCCACATTTCGCGAAATGTGTGCGCGCTCGTTCCATGATGCCATCCATACAGTCTCTGCGGAATATAAGCAGCTACATTTCGTGACCGAAATTTATTATGCCGGGAAATCTGGAAAGCTCTGTGTCCGAATTTAATCTTAGCCGGCGGTATTTTTCCCCCGATGGGAAATGCGAGAGAATTCCGTCGCGAGTTTAAAAGTGCAAACATGGAAACAATGTTTGCTGATAGACGCCTCCCTGCTCGCCCCTCCCCCCCACAAACATTTTATATCTAATTCGTCACGGAGAGCGCGCGGACATGGCAAATCCCCAAGTCAAACATTCCGGGCGGGCAAAGTGTTAAAACGAGGCGTCGTACACATTTTTCGATATCATGCGAACTAAATTTTATAAATTCTCACCAGAGCACCCCCGGAAAACTCCCCTTCAGACCACTTTCAAGCTTTTAATACAAAGAACGTTTGGTTTACCCTTAGAATAAATAAATAAATATGCTTTATTGTTCCTTCGGCCTTTTCGGCCATGGACAAGTAAATTAAAAATAAAAGAAATTACAAAAGTTATGGAATTCTCTGTTCCCGTTACCTACATCAAAAAAACAGAAATAAAGTACAGACCATATACCTACAAATAGCAAAACTCAACGCACAACGCTAAAAATAGCAAATCTCAACCTTATCATTTATCAAGGACCGTATCCTTACCACATGACTCAAAAAGGAGTGGACATAGCCCCAAACATGTAAACTTGTGGAGGAAAGGATAGAGTGGACGTCCATTAGGTTTTTTTATTTTTTTCTACATTCACCATAGATAGGACACTTAAACAACACATGTGAAAGAGTTTCATCCTTTCCCAGGCAGCAGTACGAACATTTCTCCCGAATTTTCAACTTGTGTACAGCTCGACCGACAAAGAAAGTACAGTATTCACTACTCCTGTTACGGAGTTGCAAAGCTAGCACTCTCAGATGGTGAGGAAAATCGTAGAGTTTACTTGTAGAGCTTAGACGTTCGTAAAATTTGAATTCAGGGAAGTGGACAGATAAAAGCATTGAATCTTCATCACTCGTTCTTTGCGCTTTCTGAATTTTGTTCAAGACGTGATCCACCGCTGCGTCATCCACCTCAATCACCGTGTCCAAATCCATACCCCACCCGTTCATCAACTCCTTCATCTGAGAGTACCAGTTCAGCCTAATATCGTTTGTCGGTGTCCCGTCTAGGTATTTCAGGTGACGTAAAGCCCTCGCTGGCAGCCTGTTGGATTTCATTTTGAGAATTCTATTCAGCAAACAGAGTGAATCCCTCACAACATAATAAGAAAGTTTAGTTGTATTGAATTCTAATCTCAAAATGTGATTTGCCGTGGTGCTTTGGAGAAAATTGCAGTTCTTGAGGAATTTACCTTGGACCACCTCCATATTTTCCAAATAACGAAGTCCCCAAATGCCTACACAGTAGTGTAAGGTTGGCATCACAACAGCCTGAAACAGTTTCCTGTAGCTCACCCAGCTATGAACCCTATTCCTCAGTAAAATTCTTCTTACAAGTCCCGAACTTTGATTCGCTTTGTTAATCTTATGTTTGCAGTTTTCATAAAAAAGGCCATTATATTTGAAACAGACTCCCAGGTATTTGAAAGAGTTTACAAGTCAGTACCATTGTACACAAATTTTGCTCTTGTATAGTTCGGGCTATTTCTAAATATCAGGACCTTACTCTTTGCTGTGTTCACTTCGAGCTTATTCATCACGTTATATTGATGTAAGGCGTTTAGACTACGTTGCAAAGAATTAGGGGAATCCGCGAACAAAATCAAGTCATCGGCATACAGCAATACAGTCACATCGTCTCGACTATCTATTGGAATTCCCTTGACACCCGCTCTCAGTAGGAACTTCTCTAGGTCTGCCAAAAACAACCCGAATAGCAAAGGACTAAGGCTATCACCTTGGAGAACGCCCCTTGTGATCGTTACTTCCGCGTACTGACCATCCCCCACGTTTAGTTTTATGGCAGCTTTGCTATACAGATTTTTCAAAATTCTAATAATTTTCGAACTTATTTACATATCGAATAATTTCTGCCATAAAATGTGATGGATAACATTATCGAAAGCTGCACGCTTGTAATCAATAAAAGCCGTGTAAACTTTCCTGTGCTTCAATCTAATGTTACTGCCAACAATGGAGCTCTACACAAACACATTGTCCTCACACCCCCGTCCCCGACGGAAACCCGCCTGGCATTCTAGAAGAAGTTCGAAATCTTTTGCGAATTTACCTAATCGGTGAGCTAGAAGGCCAGTGAACAGTTTCAAAGTGTGACTCAGCAGCGCGATACTTCTGTAATTGTTTGGATCAGCTTCATCCTCTGACTTGTAGATATGAATCATCTTCACTTTGGTCCACTGTTGAGGTACTTATCCACTGTCCATTATGTCATTAATCATTTTCAAAACATACCGCGCCCAGTCAATCGGTAAATTTTTGAGGAATTCATTTTTAATCGGATCGTGTCCCGATGCCTTTTCACTCTTCGCCCTGCTCAACAGCCTATAAAACTCTTGTTCTGTGAAGTTTTTATCCAGATAAGGATGCCTGGCGTCTAGTCCTGTGAAATTAGTGGTGCAGCTTGGACCGTAAAATTCCTCGTAATACTTAACGAGAACTGTATCACTGATCGTGTTTACATTACAATTAGGCTTAGATATGGAGTAAGTCCTCCAAAACTGGGCCACGTCATTCACACTCACTAGTTTTTCCCTAATTTGCCTATCAAATATCTGCCTTTTTTCTTTGATGGTTTTCAAATAGTAATTTTTCACTTTAGAGTATTCTTTTTGTTCTGCACTAGGCACAAAGTAACGAAAATAAGAAATCAAAGAGATTTCTTTCTCACCACCGATCTGATCTAATGATACCTAGTGCTCCGTCCTTCTTTCTAAACCCACCAAATAAGGAGTTGATTTTTGACTCAGGTTTCTTCCATTTGTTCAGACCCACCAGATAAGGTTTAGTTTTGAATTAAGGAGAATACTCGAGTCAAAAAATCATCTCCTTATATCTAGTGACTGTAAAAAGGAAGAGAAGATCTCAAAGGAGGTAGCCGGTGTTTGATTGCACTTTTTCCCGTTAGTCCCGCACTTTTTTCTGGACTGTTTTGTCTCTACGCTGTTTCATACGCATTGTTTTGTCCTGCGTGTATGTCACAGAGCCCGTTTTACGTTTTTACTCTTTCTGTCAAGTCTATAATACTTTAATTGAATCTGAAAGCCGTAAGTATTGGCTGTATGTTTCAGAGTGTTAGGTGTTCTTAGGTTTTTACTTCTGTAAGTTTGACATCTTCAGTATTCTCTTCTTAAGTCCCTGCCATGCACAAGGCATACGCATTGATGCAAGTTCTTGCACTACAGCAATCAGGCCGACTCTTCGTTCTTCTTTTACTCGAAGTTTCACTTTTCTATGCTATGGTACTTCATTATGACCTTGTCGAGGTCTTCGTTCTTCAAATACTCAAGTCGCTAGTAGCTCACTCCTTGGCTTGGGGACTGGATGACCGGCTTGAGGACCAACCATTGGAAGAGGTGGATGCAATGAGGTTTTCAGGATCGTCTTCTCTGTATCACTTCACCTTAGCTTCACAAATCTTCAATCCGAAATAAAGTAACTACATATAAGACAAAAAAAATTGGGAAAAAGGTTTCGAATTTCGGGTTTAGTAGGTACCTACCCACTTACATTGTATAGGTGAATCTTGAGGTGAATACTTTGGCTAGTTTTATATGAATTTTATAATCATTGTTGCGATGATTAATAATGGACGCATGACGCATGTCCATACAGGAAGTCAAAGGCTATCATTGTACTTTATCACTATACTTACATCTCGACTTACATATTGAAGAAATCTCAGACATACCAAACAATAAACAAGAAATCAACGATATGCTGATGCAAAAATAGCACATTGCAATTAAGTAGGTGCTCACCTACTTTTGTTGATTGAAATGGGAGAGTTGATGATAAGCATAACAGGTATCAGGTATTACTGTGCGAACATAAAAGTTTAGCCCGCTTTCGTTCTAAATAATGGTAATATGCGAAGAAAACCACACACTTTTCTAATTAATCACTATGGTAATGTTTTTCGTGCCGCACATGAAGGGTTAAAGTTTCGCACGGTAATTCATAACCATAAATCCCCCACCTTAAAAATACACACAGCCGCAACAATGCTAATCAGATCTTGGCTGATTCAACACCTCGATGCCTTACCCTACCCCCTGCGCTCTGCCCTGTCCCTCTTCGCCCCTACCCAGACAACATTAACCTTTCTGATGAATGCATGTCCGAGTGATTAATTTGCTTATATCCCAAGTCAATTTGTGTATGAATGGCATCGAGTTAAGGGCACGCGATTCCGGTGTTCCGGTGCGAAGAACTAGGGCGCGGCCTGGCGATGCTTCCCCACTGAGGAAGGTGTAGACATCGCAGACGCATTTCAAAGACGTAGCATAGGTAGTCTTGAATGCAAGAAGACGAGAAACGGCAGTGATATATAAACCAATTAAAAGTCAGCGGTGTTTAATGTAATACCTCGGCATCCGCCAAACACGCGTTACCGTGTTCAAATAATAGTTCACGAAAGATACCATCTACGGCCGACCTGGTGGCGTGCCTCCTGACCATTCGTATCGCGAGCCTGTCCACGCACCAACAGCACGGGATAATGCAGACTTTAGAATGCCCCGGCGCACTCTCATCAGCCATGCTCTTCGTGAGGTAAAAGAACTAATAAACCAATAAGACTTTATCTCTCGCATCCCGGCATATTGACGAGGGCAATTTATTCAGAAATTTCGCGTCCCGCAGGGTTGTGTTTTCGCATACGAATCCTATTAGGTGCCAGCGGCATTTATCATCAGCAGGCAAGATTTATCATCGCCGCAGCATTTTACAGAATATCATGAAGGGTGCTCATACCTATACATAATATAGAGTCTTTCACAAGTCAGTACAGAAACAGGGTGGCTGGTTATATCCAGGTAACAGATTGACCGCACCTTAAGTCACTTGCACTGGTGACGTTTGTATATCACTTCAAGTGACTGAATGTAAACACCCTTAAGCTGCTTTCAGTCAGCTCATTTAGCAGCAAGTTTTAATTTAAGCCGTAAGCACTGCATCGCTTATTGGCTGTTCCAAGGAGGCTGGTTCATAAGAGCCAATGGGCGTCGCTGCGCTTGCGACTAAAATTAAAACTTGCGGCTAAATAAGCTGACCGAACGCACCTTTAGTATCTTTAGTATCTTTATGAGAACTGATGGTAAAGCCGTAGGTATGCAACTATGCAAAACCTAAGAATAAATTATAGGTGCAAGTATATTCTGAAAATATCTTCTTTCCCTGTTCATATTTCCTTAATTAGTATATAGCAGTTATTGGTTGTTGACGTGCAAATCTTTTCGTCAACATACAAAGTCTTTTTCAGAAACAGGTAGAGAGGATACCTTAATTAAGCGTTAAATAAACAGAACACTTTGTTTTTTTATCCCCCTTGTTTATGTTTGAGCACTATTTTCAAACGGATTTAAAAGGCTTTGACTGAGACTGACGAGTACGCAGAGTCCGTGTTGACTTATCTGGAATTACGAGACGCGCCCGAGGGCCGCCAACTCTGTCTCGTTCTTGTTACGACAGGAATTCGGGATAACAGTAGTTGTTTAAAGTAAAAATAACGACCCGCACAAAAGTTTGTCTAGGCTCCGAAAAACGTGCCGTTTTGTAACTGTACCAGTTTTTCCATACAATGAGATATTAATCGAAATATGAGTAAAACCCGCTAAGCGGGGGGTATTACCTCAGCCGTTTCCCATCAAAAGCTCCCGGCATCCAAGAATATTAATAAGAAACGTCAGGTGTTTGTTGAACTTTTAGTGTAACAACAACAGTCAGCGAGCATGAAATTAGGGTATACGAAAGCGCTACTTGACTGGAACTATAAAGCTGCAATAAAATCTTGTGCAGTAATCTGTACAAAATACGCCAGAAATAATAAACAAGCTATGGTACAAGCAGACACACAAACGCACCATGCATATGCATCACTTTTTTATTGGCCGTGTCTTTATTTCCATTATTTATTTTCTATTATTATAATCATCTGGGTAGAACAATGCGAGACGCATCAAGAGTTCGTTATTGTTTATTTATACCAACACCCAAAAAACTTTCGCCTCCTTGTGTACAAAGCCATCGAAGATTATGATGCATTACACATTACACCGTTTATGGATGCTCTCCTCATGACCACCTATAACTCACATTATTTCGAAAAACACTTTACCACCGGTACTTTCACGCGAGAGGCATTATCATAATAACGAGCTGGTGCTGCTGTGCAATGCGTGTTTGTTTATAATTATTTTTCTCTCTATTTACGAATTCCTCTGTGCTGGATGAAGTTCGTTTACACTATTTTTACGTCCCACCGCTTCACGGATTATTCGCTTTGATGTTTTACAGTAATATAATGTTGAATTTTAAACGTGCCAGATGATGTAAGAATAGCCGTTTTGCATGCGTGATTGTAGAGAGCTGTCGAGAAAAAATGACATTCGCGCGGCTTTCGCCAAAGCGACTTCCCACGGTAGATTTATTGATATCGACAATGAGCGACCTATATTTTCTGTAAGATCGGCATTTCACAATAAGGATCGTCTCTCATTTATTTGGTTTACTCCGGATAGTTGTGTCTCAATCACGCTAATGGGCGTTTTTATGGTGTTGGTACAAATCGTGATATCCAATGAAATTGTGGCCCAATTTTTCCCTAGCTTCTAGCTAGCTTACTATATCTCACCTTCGTAGTGCTTGTATAAGGTCATTAATTGAGCCGCTCGATGACGAAGGCAAAGCTTTGACATCTATTCCGAGCTTGACATTGATACAATACCTACATGAATAATGATGTTTCTTTCATTCTAAAAACCCTTAGTGTGAGTATACCTACCTATTTCAGTTTTTGATCCGTGAAAAGCCAAAACAATAACTATCCTCCACCGCATGCAAGCCTGTGGAATTCTACTTTCGCTTGTAGATCATGTTTATTATCTTTGCTGTTTTCACTTTTTATATTAATTTTTACCATCAAAAATAATTTACACTTGTTTTTGTTACTGTGCATGGATAGTTCATGAAAGAATCATCCAAAGTGATAAGTGTAATTTGCGTTTTACTTTAGTTTCATCCTAAATGTTATGTGACAACCAACCTCGCAAACAATATTCGGAGACACAAGGTGGTCCTGTATAGGGGAGCTTACAATAACTCCAAAATCTAAGACGAGGTTATAGAGAGCTTGGCAGGGCTAAAATAATAATTATTGTCACATGAAGACACAAAGTGTCCTCATGAAATCGCTTATGGGCTCTGAAAAACCCAATAAGGCACAAGATGGCTTCCTAATGTTCCAGAAACTTGCAAAATGATAGGGAGGCTTATCCAAAGCTCCAAAGACATTCGAAGATACAAGGGGGGCTCGTAAGACTGAGCAGTACAGGAAGACACAACAGGGCTTATTGGAGTTATTGTGAGACGAGGGGTTGATTTCCCGAGAAAAAAGTGTACACAAGGATTCTGACTTCCGGAATTACGAAGATCTCCGGTGACTTCCGGGAATCTCGGTGATTTCCGAAAGAATTCCGGGATCTCCAGTGATTTCCAAGAAATTTCCGGGAGTTCCAGTGATTTCAAAGAGAATTCCGGTGACTTCCGAAAGATTTCCGGGAATTGCGGTGATTTCCGAAAGACTTCCGGGAATTCCGGCGATTTCCAAAAGTCTTTTGGGAATTTCGGTGATGTGATTTCCTAAAGACTTCCGGGAATGCCGGTGATTTCCAAAAGATTTACAGGAATTCCGGTGCTTTCCGAAAGAATTCCGAGACTTCCGATGACTTCCAAAAGATTTCCTGGTATTCCAGTGATTTCCGAAAGACTTCCGGGAATTCCGGTGCTGTGACTCCCGATAGAATTTCGGGAATTTCGGTGATTTCCGAGGGAATTTAGGTGATTTCCGAACGACTTCCGGGAATTCCGGTGATTTCCGAAAGAGTTCCGGGATTTCAGGTGATTTCCAAAAGACTTTCGGGATTTACGGTGATTTCCGAAAGAATTCCGGGAGTTCCGAAATAAAATGTACACTGAATTCCGGGGATATCAACCTCTCCTTGTAACAGCAGAACTTTGAACGACAATGTGGGCACAAAGGGGCTCAATATAGGCCTCTGAATAATACAAGAAGGCACAGGGTTTATCAGAAATTCAAAAGTAAACTTTTTTTCCTTGACTTGCTCTCTGTCAGTTTTGATTCAAATCCATAGGGCTCATTTTTTGCCAGTCACACTTGCGTTTGACAAATACAACTAAAAACTAACCAGCATATTGCAGACATATATGTACACATACAACAGCCAGACAGGCATTACTCTGTAAATTATCTAAATTGTCCTGGGAGACGTCAAACAGAAATATCCGTCGTCATCCGATTTTTTCTCTGCACGATCAAAATACTTTGCACGATTGTCTTCAAGATTGATTTTCCAATTGTGACGACTGTGATCAACTGGGACCAACTGTTTTGGACCGGACAGTTTTTCCCAAGGCTACCATCTCTTAATCTCTTGAAATCAAATATTCCCAGAGATAAATAATAAAATACGATATTACCTATAGGCTGTCTGATTTCTACATGATTCAAGTGGGCTTTGTTTCTGGTCGCCATCGGCCGATCGCGGCCTGAATCGCAGCCCACTAGAATCATGTAGAAATCAGACAGCCTATATAAATTAACAATAGAGAATATCAAAATTCGCCGTTTATTTAAAAAGAAATCTGAAGAAAGAAACGTCGTTTAGGGCTGATTTTTGTTCTAAATACGTTTTTAGAGTGTTTCCTGGTTATGATCTCGCAAATGTGTACACAAATTCCCATTATTTCTGGTGCCTCGCCGTGGCCTGAAATTTTCATGTCTTTTCATAGAAGTGTGAACATTTTCCACAATTATTTTTCCAGCTGTGGAAGCCGTGATCAAATGATGTATCAAGTTTTATCGAAACCTGTGGAAGTTTTGAAAGAGGTGAAAAAAGGGCGTTTTTATTTAATTATCTTTTGGTACGCGTCACTGACGTTTCGGAGCCAAAAGCCTATTTTCACGTCTGGCTACTATTGGACGCATGTCCACAAAGTTGTATTGCCATCGATTCAAAAACACGGAAAAAACGAAGGATAACCCATTTTTACCTGTTTTTCGCAGAAAATCAATTTAATTGTTTTCAAGTTGCATGCCCGATTTTTATGCAAACTGTAAACTATTTCAAGGTAATAAACCTCAAACTTCATGATTGCATCATGGAAACTCTTTCCTTTCAGACACGGGCACATGACGATGACGTGTAGAACCAGAACCTACGTTGATTTTGCACCGCTGTAACTTTTACCCTATAAAGAAAATAAAAGAAACTGAATTTTCGCACCAGATCGGACAGATTGCTAAAGGATTAGGCTAACGGACAGTGAGAATGGAATCAAAATCGATGTCATTAAAAAATATAGCGTTTCAAAGAAGGGTAACATTTTTGATACCGTCACATTCATTTATGCGCAGTTCAGATGACATCTAATTCATTTCGCAACCCTAGAAACTGATCATGATCAACATAATATGTTATCAACCGCTTATATCTCTTCCTCTTGTAACTATGGTTAACGACGTTAGTGTACGCCTACATTGCAGGGATGGTGGAAAAAGAATGGCAGCCAACAGATTACAGTGCTTGACCTAACCGCTCTTTAAAGTTTTTGTTATTAATTGCAACTTGGCATCAAAAAAAAGCACTAAATGCAGAGTCCAGGAAGGAGATAAATACGTGCATGAAAATATCAATTTTCTCAATAATGGCTTCAAGAACTTCCACAGGTAATTTAAAACAAATACGCAACATCAACATGGTTATTTAGTCTAAGCCCAATCAAAAAATTACCTTGAAATAATGACTGTGTTCAACCGGTTGATTGATGATGCTAATAATTGCTCAAGCCCCGTCTTGTATTTGTTGAAGCCTCACGATTTACATAACGCAGGGCAAGCTCGCGAGGTCCATTTTCAGCGATGATTGTTTAAACACTTTAATTTCAACGAAGTTGCAAAAAGCTTTGCGCACACAGACAGTCCATTAGGCGATGCATAAAAAGCACAAAAGCTCCGCCGGCAGGAAATGACAGTGCAACGGCAAAACTCTCTCTAGCCCCGTTCTGTATGGAAGTACACCAGGAAAAAAATGTAAACACGAAACGTTCGTTGGGTCAATTAACAGCCACGTTTAAGAGATGTTTTTTTTTTGCGTCGCACTGCTGTTCGTATACACACGAGGCCTGGAGGGAACAATTCCCGATTGTTTCAGGACTCTGGTAAGAAAAGTCGCACGACACAAAAATTCGAAATCGAAGAACTAAAATGGCTATGTAATGGAAAAAGCGACGCGCTCTAACCCCGAGCGACCTTTAAATGCCAGCGGGTCTAATCAACGACCGAGTTATTATGTCACGCTCCGGTTAAAGACAATGCACTTGCTGATAGATGTCATATGCCATATACCACGAATTCTGTTTGTATAGGTATTGTTCTATCGGCTACTAGCCCAGGCGCCAGGTAAAACAATAAGGAAATAATTGTTTCCTGGCTGGAAACTAGCTTAAAACGATCTGTGTAGCTTAGGTTTTGACATACTAGTTTCCCCCCTTTCGGAAATGTCGGCGTCATGTCGCCATCATCAACAAGAAGTGCACCAGCGTGGTTTTTGCCGAATATTTTAATTTTGGGTCATCTGACAGCAAAAGATATAAGGAGTCATTTTGAAGCCTATGAAATTCCCTACAGTTTGGTTTTCCAATAAATTTTCTGCGACCTATGGTCTTTGAGATAGAGCTTCTGGAAGCGAGAGTCATTGTGGTGAAAGCCCCATGGCGACTTGACTCGAAAAACTAAAATGTCGATGTGACAAAAAAAAAATTCAAAATGAGATTACTCGAGAACTCTTTATGCTATAGTTGCGGTGATAGTCTCAAACTCTTCCTCTTGAACCGTAAATTACGAATATCGAAAAGTCAAAAACGTCACATTGTACATATACAGGGTCTACTACGGGAATCAAATCAGAACAGAGAAATTCGACATATTTCTTCTATTTAGCCTATGCGAAACTCTAAGCACTTATCACGAGTCCAATATCAATATGCATTGCTCTGTAAGCTTCACTTGATACACTTAAGAAGTGTTCAGCTCACAGCCTTCCTGTAAAATGTTTTGAAGGCCCTCTGAAATCATCAAAATTTACAGTAGCAAGGAACGTATGTATAACAGTATATTATATACCAAGGAACCAAAGTGAATTTTTGATCCTTTGGGTGAAGTTTGTTGCTCGAAGGCCTTTTGGGTCCAAATCCCCAAATTAAAAATTCACTTTGGTCCCTTGGTATATAATATACTGTTATATACATACCTTGGTACTGTAAAGTTTCAATATTTTGATGATTTCAGAGGGCCTTCAAAACATTTTACAGTGAAGCTGTGAGCTGACCACTTCTTTCGTGTATTAAGTGAAGCTTATAGAGCAAATCCATTTTGATATTGGACTCGTGTTAGGTGCTTAGAGTGTCGCATATAGGCTAAATCGAAAAAATATGTAAAATTTCTCTGATCTGATTTGATTCCCTAAGTACACCCTGTATATGTACAATGTGACGTTTTTGACTTTTCTATATTCGTAATCAACGGTTCAAGAGAAAGAGTTTAAGACCATCACCGCAACTATAGCATAAAGGGTTCTCGAGAAATCTCATTCTAAAATTATTTTGTCACATCGACATTTTAGTTTTTCGAGTCAAGTGACCATGGAGCTTTTACGACAATGCCTCTCGCTTCCAGAAGCTCTATCTCAAAAACCATAGGTCGCAGAAAGGTCATTTAAAAACTATTCCGTAGGGAATTTCATTGGTTTCAAATTGACTTCTTACATCTTTTGCTGTCAGATGGCCCAAAATCAAGATATTCGGCAAAAACCACGCTGGTGCACTTCTTGTTGATGATGGCGACGTGACGCCGACATTTCCGAAAGCGGGGAAATTAGTATGTCGAAATCTAAGCTACACAGATCGTTTTAAGCTAGTTTCCAGCCAGGAAACAATTATTTCCTTATTGAGCTGATTTTTGCTCCCTGGCGCCTGGGCTATACATTCATGGGAATTTTTCTTAAAACAGGCAAATTGATTCTTAGTCTTAGGTGGCTTTGGAACCATTGGATAGGTGAAAGATTTGTTATTCAGGTGCTTCCAAATCTACGTTGAGAAGCTCATAGCGCAACGGTGACTTGCTGTGCTAATAGTCCAGGTTCGGTTTTTTTTATTCCGAGTTTCAAAAAAATGGGGTTGTATGATTGAAAGAAGCTTTGGATTTTTCTTTACTTTGCATAAGGTATTAATTAGTAAGTAAATTTTCCTCAGCAACTCATAAGAAAAAGGTAAAGTAGAATCAAATACCTCACTCATACGACTCGTAGACTTTAAAAAAAGAGATCCATGAGTTGGATAATTAAATACACCGGCCTTCTAAGCTTATATTGTAAGGGACGAGAAGACAACAATCAGCAGAAAAAATCTCACTCGTCATCAAGCAGCCGCCTGTGGTGTGGATGGCTCCGCAGGTTCGATTCCTGATGGTCTTGTCTGGGTGTTGTGTTTGTCCATGATTTGCGGTTGTTATGATTTTTCAGCTGTTTGTATGATCGATAATATAGCGCAAAAAATCTTATAGTGGGCGTAAGGAGCCGATAAAGAGGGAACCATTTATTTTATTGATTAATTCATTTATTCACACCTAAACTAGGTCCTCTTGCACTTCAATGGAGAGAATGCCAAGCCACAAAGTGAAAATTGGGAAACCTTCCCGAAGTTTTCTCGAAGATTGCAAATTTCATCAGGATTTGTTTCTAACATTCTTTTTGTCATGTTTTCAAAATTACAAATCGCATGTAAACTAAAAAAATCATTCTGAATGCCGAAAAATATATTTAAAAAAATTGTGACCTCTGAGACCATGCCCCCATCCCCACCTTGTCTTATGATACCTACGCCACTGATCATGAATCAATTAATTCAAGGATGCCATTTCACCCTTTCAACGAGTGCGACATTGAACTTTTCGTGACTCTTCTTTCTAAGAGGCTTTCGACTAGAAATTGGACAACAATTGGATTTTCTTCGTCACGGCCAGCCAGCGTGCGAATCTATCGCTTTGATTTGCTTTCCCAGTTGCTGACTGATGCCGGAGCCAATTCGTGTTCTCACGACGTCGCCTTGCTAGTGCGAGGAAAGGTAATTTTTAAGCCGTTGCTGGCTCGTTACCGACTGCATTGTCTCACACCTCGAGCTCGACGTAGCTCAGGTGTGAACTGTGCGAAGGCTTGAATATCGTTCAAGAGTGAATGTCACGGTAGTGTAGGTTTATATTTTGATTAACCAGATGACATGACGTGTTGGCTTTTTGTTTACACCAACAAGCAGCAAGCCGATGGGAACGAATTCAATTAGGATTATACGCCTTCTCTTGTTACGGGTTACGGTCAGCATTCTGTACACCGCCAAAACTCACACGGATTCATGGATGTCCTCTAGATGGGCACCGCCCCGCCAGATTATCACTTAAGTTGGAAATTGATCGATCATTCCTCGTGGGCATAGGGGAGAAACGAAAAAGCACCATACCCTAGCTCGAGCACCATCAGCCGTGAGTCCCACTCGGCCAAAGTTAATTAGAGTGCGGTTAAGTGGGTCAAAGCGAGAGATGATATTCTCGGAAGAAACTGGAGACGTTGGAGCTTGTGCATTCGAAGAGGATGACCATGTGTCCCTCAGCCTTTCGAGGAGGCTCAAGGGTCACCCCCTCTCGTTCGGTTATGCAAAGGGCGGTCGTGTCCATAAATCACCGCTTCGGACAGCTCAAATTATCTCGTCATTATAAGGAACGCTCCACTCGTTTTTCCCATGGATGGCCGTTTTCAAATCGACATTTTTCCAATTCAGTTTTGATAGCCGTACCGCAAGTATTTTCAATGTAAACCCGAGTCGTGTTATTCCAGAGCTGGAGCGGCGCGTGCATGGTTAGTTTCAATGTTGGCCGACCGAATTGGATTGTTGTTGTTCCCGTTTCGGCTCCGGCAGAAACGCTTCCGATTATTTAATTCCAAAAATATCAGTTGAGAGAGGCGAGCGGTTTCTTTGTTTGTTTGTCATAACTCCGATCTTTTGCAGCAATGACGACACAAGCCAGAGACTTTGCCCGTTCGTACCATCGGTCGTGATTATTTTTCCAGCGAGCGTTTGTTCGGCTTCGCGAGGCACTATTATGTGGCAATTTTCCGAATAAAATTGCTTTCTGTCGGTCATGGCGGTTCACGTCTCGGGCTGCCATGCAAGGTCAACATCCTTCCCCTAGTATGTTAGCGCTCCTGGTTCTGGACTTGACCATACCTTGTTTCACTTTTATTGCATGCATTTTTTTGCAAAGCTGTATTTAAAAACGAATCTGTTGTACCGTCGAACAAAACGCAGTTGCTCGCAGTCACTCGCAAATGTTGCCCTTCTTGAAGATGAGGTTGAAAGAAAGAATATAATATATTCTCATGCGATGAAATCACCTTTGTTTAGCGATCTAAAATTGTTTGAAATAGCAGTGTTAACTCCAGATTTCCGAATCACTATGTGAGGATGAAAACTAAAGGTAAAGAAGTCAGCCAAGGGCCTAAGTGGCTTGTAGAGCTAAGAGCAGTAGTAGTAGTACTTCTGCTATATGTTCACCACCACGAAGTTTCAGCAGTTTTAATATCAAAGTCTTTTTTGTTCCAGATTCCAAGTAAGTGATGGTCCAGTACCTACCTACTCCAGTAGATTCTTCCTCGCGTTATCCATCTATCAATAATTGTGAGTATGAGTTAAAGCCGTATAACACTGTACACTATTCAATTTCTTGTACAATCTAAATTGAATAAAACTTTGGGTTCAAACTGGTCTCGCAGTTCTAATTTGATATTCGCACAAATTCTTGTACAAGAATTTGTGTTAGACTTTGCGCATCAGGTCGCAATTAGCTATTTTATGACTAATGTCAGTATAATTATTGTCCGAAGTGCATCGCTACCAACATGGAGAAAAAATATCTTGCTGCACCTAAACCTATATCCCATACACTTTCTATTTTCAGTAGAATGACTTTTTGGAGCAAAAATAAAGTGACAAGCTGTGGAGCTAAGGACTACGGCTACGGGTGATGGAACCTGCAAAGTTTTGGAGCGAAACTATCAGCGGCCATCGGCCGTATTTTCCCAGCGCTCCAGCTTGTCACTTTATTTTTGCTCCGAAAAGTAATTCCACTGAAAATAGAAAGTGTATGGGATATAACAAGAATATTGACAAAACAACAGTATGAACCGAACTGAGCTTAACCAAGAAAAATAACTATATCCACATGTGAACCATGTGTTTCTATGGCAATAGGTTTTCTATTTAATAATTATTGATTAATTCAACCAGAAAACTGGCAGTATGTCAACTGTAATGTGAACTGTCAAAACTAACGTTTCAGTCTCAGTACGCCAACATCGCCAACACGATGCGCTGGCTTGCAGGCAAATTGGATTGGAAGTTGTATAGAAAATACAGCACGTTCTAATTTCAGTACACCATCTAAGAACTAATCAATATTGCATACAATTTGCTGTGTGGAACTATCGTCGATGACTTTGAAATTTAAAAATGTTTAAAAATCACCGAAACTCGTCAAATTAATTTAACGATTTTTACCCCACATCTTGCCATATCACGGTTATTGACTGCCCACAAGTCTTTTACCTCTCGAATAGAAATGAATGGGGTATAATGATAGGAATAAAGCCGTGACGAATTTTCTCCCGCCAGGCCAAGCGTTCTCTCAAAAGCGTCAGCGCTAGTATTTCGGAGATTGCCTCTGTAAAACCGCAGGAGGTAAAGTGTTCGGTACCATTTCACAAATGCACCTCTCAAAGACCCAACAATAATATACTGCACAAGGCAGGGACAGCTTAAATACCTGCTTAATTTATTGCGGTCGTCTAGCATTGTATACTTTATGGGTGATTATTGCAAATTCTCGAGTCAGTTTTGAGCCTATTATAGCATTTATGGTTTGCCCATAATCCACTACTGCCAGCTGAAACATTGTGCGCTCGTAAATTTGTCTTCGGGCATTAATTTGTCGCGAGAAGTGCCAATTAGAGGAGCATAAAATCACAATTGTTTGGCGTTTTTCTCGGTTGCTTCGGATTATTGTTAATATGAGTAATGTAAAATTCCCCCCCCCCCCTCTTTCTCTCTCCTCCTTTTCCTGTCAACCTTAGCTACCACCAGTCACACACACCTACATGAGAAAATTCTAGCGGCTCTCTTAGGAGCCTTAACCCTGCTGCTTCCACAGTTTTCCCATTTTCACATCCAAAACGACAATGCACCCACCAGATGTGTACGTGTTCCAATTTCTCGGATTCCCGCAAACTATTAGATCATTTATAATAGCTGGTTCGGTCGTTACGTGCAAACTAGATCTCTAGCGCCCTCTTCCAAGCCGCTTTAGACTTTGTTTTCCCATACGATTAGATTCTACTGAATCCATTGACTTATATCGTCTGTTCTTGATGCACCTTATTTGAAAACATATCCAGTAGGTTTCAGTGTGCTAGTGAACTCTAATTGTGACACCGTAAGGTTTATACTTACAACAATAATAAGCTTATTGTGTGTCAATCAATTTTTTTGCTGAATCCTAATTAAGTAATTAATACCGTACCTATATTGTCACGAATAGGAAAAGATGAGGCCCTTAGCCCTACCCGTGAACTGGGGTTTGCTCTTTATTGTTATTAAGCACAGCTGAAGTCGAGAGAGGCGAATGGGAACGCAAGCATTCTAGTAAGATAATGAGTTTATTAATTATTATAAAATGTTGTACACATGACCCTCGACACATTACGCTCGCAGATTAAGAAACTCTACTTACCTGAATTCAATGGCGATCAATTCCCATCGTAAACTGGCGTGGGGGCAGGGCTCCCCGGCTGAACTCATTGAACGACCAGGAGGACTGACCCCTTGTAGTAAAATAAGGAATTAACTTGGAACAAATTAGGGGCAGGATGAGAAAATTATGGCGATGTAGAGAATGAAAAACTGAATAAGAAAAACCAAAGTTTCATTTCCAGTCATGCCGGGAACCATGAAAAAAAATGGAGAAGATGGAAAAACATGCGCCGCAGTCTTTCTTCTGGAATGGTGAGAGAACGGTGAGAGATGTGTAAAAACCTAAAAACTGTCAGGGACAAAGTTGTAGGCAATTCAATAATCTACAAAAAAGTTCCTGGGGGGGCATATGTCTGACTTCTTCAGTTGGGCCGTTAATGGCAGTAAAAGTTGCGCGCCGGTCTAGTGAAGTGGAAAAACTGTCCGCGTGACCTTCTTTCTTGAATCCTGCGAGAACGACAAGAGATATCCGAAAATTGTGAGGGACAAAGTTGTAGAGAGTTGAATGCTCCACTATAAAATCATTAGGGCCAATTATTAGCTCTTCCAGTTTAGCCGTGAACCACGTTTGAAGTTGCGCTACAATCCTGTTGATGAAGTGGTTCTTCTGGAAAACTTACAAAAATTCCAGACTTGATGAAAAAAATATGAGAATGTAGAGGATGAAAAACTGGATCTTGAAAACCAAAGTTTCATTCCACACTGTTTTGGGGAACCTAGGAAAAAAGAAAAAGTTGGAAAATAGCGATTCGCACTCCCACCTTCCTCATTGAATACTGAAATTAACGTAATAAATATGGAAAATCTGAACAAACTAGCTTGTAGAGGATTGAATCATCTATAGAAAATCTTGTGATGTCATGTATGCATCACCTAAGGCCTTTTTGTCATTACTATGACAATATTCTGCAAATCTGGAGCATACCAACCATACGACATTGTATTGTGTATTTTCACATGATAACTAAAATCATGCAGTAATGCCAATAAAAGTGATACTTAATAACTTGGTCGTTGTTGAAATACCCTAAAAGCCAGTATATTCGCCAATTCTTTCGCTTTACCAACTGCGCTTCGCTGAAGTCTGCGCATCTGTTCAAGTTTAGCAATATCCTAAATTCAAGTCGATATTGCGAAACGTGAACGCCGCCGCACGGTTGATTTTTTAATTAACAGCATCAGCACCAAAGGCATACTGAACTGAGGTGAGGTGTACGCTCAACAATGCGGAGGGCGTAGGGGCGAAGGCGTGCACGTGTGTGAATCCCTCAAAAATACATAACGCATCTAAAGTGAGCCTAATTATGACACGAATCCCTTGCAAAAGCTAAAGTTGAATTTCATGCTCATTAAATGTTTTAATTATGTTAGCCGAGAAGCACAATGTAACGCTTGTGTAAAATACGGCGGGGTTATGTGCCACCGTGACGCTAGGCTTCATAATTAACTGAACGAGCGTTATTTTTCTAATTAAACGTTACTTTTTATGCGTGGCGCGCATGCACACACACATGATTGACATTATGTTACTAGTCGAATGCAACTCTCTCAAAAGCACACACAAAGACTTTTAGTCGCGCTTAATTAAAACAACAAGTTGGGCCCTGGTGCGTGTCATCCAGACCCAGACACACCAAAACTTTTAATTTATTATGTGGGATGGCAGGCAGTTCAGGGGGAGACAAAAAAGCCGAGTTTCCAAGACGTCTTCTCGTCAGTGGAGGCTCCTAATAATATGCCGTATCATGAAAAAACGTATACCTAACCGGGAAGTTGCAAAACTTTACCGGCGCCTCGTCACGAATAAGGAAATTCACTACCCGAGAGGATATAAATAAGTGTTTCGAATTCAAATAATGCGGTGCACGGTGATAAATTGTCGTGCATTGATAATGTCACTTCCAGCTTTCACGCAAAAGTTTTTCTATTCGCGGTCCGGTTTTTCAACAATAAAATACGGGAGTCATTGAATAATTTAATTATGTTGATTAATCGTTGTGTCACAACACTCGCTAACAAGGATGCAATAATGCCATGGCCAAGTTTTTCAACCTTCATTTACTTCAACTTCTTGTGTGCTCCGTTCAATACAATTTCTCTTCCAGTTGCCGTTGACTCTCAACTGCTTTTCGACCCCACTATACCACCATTACCACCTGGTTTCACCGGAATAAGATCCCTCAATGATGGGGATGGCGGGTTTTGATCTTTACTCCAGCCGCTTATTGATATAACTGGGCTACCCTTCAGTAAGCTAAGCTGAAGGTAAGCTCCAAGAGTCAAGACACCTGTCTAAATAACACTTGCTGATTCCAAAACAAAACCACTTCAAATTAAATAAATCCGTTCAGATTAGCTGGCTAAGGTACACTACTAAACTTTTTCTTGCCAGTGCTCTTTAGTCGTCCGTGAAAATTACCAAACGGCCTCAAGATTAGTTGTCATTGTAATGTGACGTTCTACAAAAGATCTTATAGGTCGCAGTGCAGAAAGGATCCTCCGAGACCAAACGACCACCTCGAATCCACAATGTGACATTCTAACTATTTACAATATTGAAAGTTATATAATTATTTTTGTTTCCAGCTTGGAAACTTGGAATTTATTGTTTATTCAAATTGAATCAAATTCATTTGTACGCAGGATACAAAATACCCATACCAAGGCAACAGAAAAAATTCGGACGTGTTAAATGGATTTTAAACAGCGCACACAAAAAAAATCGGTAGACCACACCAGAACCCATAACGGAAATTAAAATTCAACTCGCAAACGGACAGTAAACATACGGGCGTGAATTGGAAGTGAATAAATACCGCACATCCACTCCGCGTGGTGATGAATGTGGAAAGGCACATCAACAATCAAATTAATATAAATTACAGAAATCAGTTATAGCCTGGAAATTATTCTCCCACGGTGTATATGCACGGACTATGATGCCCCATCAACGCATTCAAAACATCATCAGAGAACGAACGAATACCACCATGTAATCTGTCTTGGTTTGTCCTAAACACCGAGAGGTGTTCTCCAACTCTGGGGCAATTGATTTCTATAATTAAGCGCCATTTTTTACGCTCGGTCACGATATTTTCATGTCTAAACAGATAAATATGCATCAGATACGGCGCGGATTATGATTATACGCCGCCTCGTTGGAGAGTCAAAAAGAAACGCCACAGCCGAGATTATTTCCTAAATCCCCGGCTATTATTGATTGATCTATCTGTCAATTTACATAATCACCGTTTGTATGGTGATTTTAATGGCAGACTTGCTTGCAATACTGCTCAAAGGGATATACACAATGGTATGTTTGCCAGCCTACAACAACCGCGCGTTTCGAGCTTATTGAAACACATAATAAAGTGAAAACTGGAAACACGTACGTACCTACTTTGAGCACTTTGAGCGTGCGACCTCCATGAACGCGGTGAAGAATTTTGAGTTTCATTAAAATTCTGAAACAGTCCACGATAACATCTTGCGCCAATTCCTCTCAAATATCAAAGCGCGACATTTTTAATTGGGCACGGCCAGAAAGTTATAATCGCAAAGAATTTTTTGGAATTCGGCCAAAAGCCATCATCCAGGAAGAAGTACCGCCTGCTGCGGCAAATATGACCAGACTCGTGGCATAAATCAGGTTTTTTTTTGGCTCCGACGGTGACCAAGCATCGGTTCGATTAGTATTCTAATCGTCATACTTAAGTCGATATCTTTCACATTGTGCATAAATCACGTCTCGCGCGTCCGAAATCCTTAATCAATAATAATGCTGCTGCTGCTCATCCTTACAACAATTGTTGGACAAAAAAAAAACGTATAACAAGTTGCATGTTGGTAGGTACGTTTGTCAACGAAACAGACAACTCATTGTCTGAATGGAAAGGCAGCAAGCAAACCGTATTTCATTTTGCCCACCCGTGACAGCTTGCGGATGGGATTCTCTTGGAATGTAAAAAACAATCAGATTCGCACAGGTAGAAATAAAGCTCCGCATGGGAGCCAGAGCGAGCGCGGGCCCGGATCAAAACCGAATCAATTTTAATTGATGTTTATACTAGGGACGTCAATTAAGGTCGACGTTTCGTGTCTTCATTACACCCAATTATATTCCGCTGCGAGCGCTGGAGGAAGTACATGAAAAACTTACAGCTATGGAGCAGCGAGCGCCTCTTGGAGTGATTTTGTTTACGCTTGTTTGCGATTTTCTTTCACCTCGAAGCACGATGATCGCTCATCTGTCACGACATTCATGTACTTATCTTTGGAAAATGAAAAATTAATTCTCCCGCAAATCTTTCCTTCTCTTGTTGAATACCATGTTAACATGCATATTCTATATCTCGTAACGCTGATGTTATACCTATATGTATGCTATCTTTGTATCTGTAAATCCTTTATACTTCCCTCTCTGTCAATCTGCGTTATAACATGCACGTACGAGATACAGAATAGCCCTTAAGCACGAAGTTAAATTGGTAAAATGACGCGTTGCGGAATCAATCGGTGTGGCTTTATTCCTTGATAGAAATTTACCTTCAGGTCTTTTTAGAAAAGCTACAAGGATGTACTTTGGTTAAAGCAAGAAATTTTCATAATCCAAAAAAATCAAGTTTTGAAAAAATAATGTTATAACTTATCAGTGGTTCATCATATATACGGGGTGTTTATAAGAATCTGTGATCGTGGCAACAGGTGCAATTGTAGTGATCGAAAGCAGATTCCAAAGGCGATGCGATCACAGACGTTTATAAACACTCGGTACCTTACTCAACTCAGCATTTGTTCAACTCAACATTTATTCTCCTCTCCCATACGCTCTCCTCCGACTTCTTTCCTCCAAACATTCTCCTCAACATTTTTCTTTCCTATGTTTCAAGGAAAGAAATGTTTTGTTCATCACCTAAGTCTCGCAGCCGTAAGTCATCGTTGGTTTCATTACCGTTCTGTATAGTCGGATTTTGGTCTGTCGTGATATATCTTTTGATCTTATAATTCTGTGAAAACTTCCCGCACATCTGTTGCTCTTCGCCATTCTCAACTCTACCTCAGCCTCCTCTTCACATCTGTTGTTAACCAGCACTCCAAGATACGTGACACTCTCAACCTCATCGAAAATCATTCGCTCCTCCCCATCCCCATCAACTTCGACTTCTAGTACTCCTCTTGTGTTGTCATTTTTTTGTTTGATTGTCATGAATTTACTTTTGCTCTTATTAATTCTCAATCCCATCCTTCTCGCCGCCATTATTAATCTCTCAACTATTTTTCTCAGTTCTCTCATTCTTCGGGCTACTAACACTACATCATCCGCGTATGCTAGGCATTGGTGACTTTCGTTGAATAACGTTCCTGTCCCGAAGCAGGACAACTTGACACCGGCCATCTTGACGCGGGACAACTTGCCGCGGGACAACTTGACGCCAGGACAACTTGATGCCAGGACATCTTGACGCGGGACAACTTGACGCCAGAACAACTTGACACTAGGAGTTATTTTGATTTCGGGACTCTATTTGGCCAGTTTGTGTCTTTTTGTCCCCCAATTGGCCCCCTTGTGTTTTCCTGTGGTTTTTCGGAACTAGCAAGCCCCTTATGCCTACTTGTGTCTTTGTTTTTGAGTCCCAATGACCTCAGTTGTGTCTTGCTGTATAACTCGAAGTCACAGCCCCCATGTATCTTTGTCTCATTTCAAGCCCTGATGAGCCCCCTACTTATGTCTTCGTGTTGTTTTCGAAACTGTACTGGAGCCACTTTGTTTTCCCATAGTGTTTTTAAGAACCCCGATAACCCCCTCGGTGACCTTCTTGTGTTTTCAGGTGAAGCTCTAAATTCTATCGGGCCCCCTTGTATCTTTGTGTGCTTTGAAACCCTGCCGGCCCCCATTCTTTTGTGCTGGTCAATCTGGGCCGTGTGTCTATGGTGACGCTTCCAGCCCGCAATTAGCTTTATTTTGTCTTCTTTATGTCTTGGAATCCTAGCGGCCCGCGTTGTGTCTTGCTATGTTTATCAGAGACCCGACGGCCCCGTGGCGCAGGCGGTCGAGTGGCTGCCTGCGACGCGGAAGTCCTGGGTTCGATTCCTGGTGAAAAGTCTGGGTGCCGTGTTGTCCGAACTTTGCACTTTTCCGAATATGTTAACTTGATAAATAAACGGGCAAACTCTTATGGCGAGAAGAAGCCGATAAGGAGCAAAACATTTTTTTTTCATCAGAGACCCAACGGACCCCCTTTTTCTGTATTTGTCGTTTGGAAACCCGAGAATCCCCCTCGTGTCTTCATGTTGTGGTGTTGTGTGAAGCCTTGATCAACCCCCTTGTATCGTCTTATGTTTCTAGTCCTATATGGCGCCCCCTTGGGTGCCCTCATTATGCCTTGCTTTGTCAATCGGAGCTCCAATAGGCCTTTTTGTGTCTATGTGTCATTTCGACAATGAGCCCCTTCATGTTTTCTGTGGTTTTCGGGAATAACAAGCCCCCTTATGCTCACTTTGCTCATGTTTTGGAGCTCTAGCGACCCATTATGTCTTTCTGTGTCAATCGGAGCCCCCCTTCGCTCTTTATGTACCGTATTGTGCCCCAATGACCTCCTCGTATTTTCTTGGCAGTTTAGGAACACCATCGAGCCCCTTTGTATCTTTTTTATTTTGAAGCCTTACCGGCCCCTATTGTGTTCTGTTGTGTAATTCGGAGCCCCAGTGAAAACCCTTCTGTCTTTATGTGTCGTTTCGACTCCCGATGAGTCCCTTATTGTCATTTTCTTCAAATGTTTCTTCACTCTGTTCTCACAAAATTGCTGGCGCAAATCGTCCGGCATCAAGTTGTTCCGGCGTCAAGTTGGTCGAAGGAGGACAGCTTGACGCCGGCCATTCTGACGCCAGGACAACTTGACGCGTGGACAATTTGATGTGTCGCTTCAATCCTTGACAAGCCCCCTTATTGTGTCTTCATGTTGCTTTTGGAACTCTATCGAGCCACAATCTACCTATCTCCTCAGATTTTGTAGTTCTAGAGTTCTTCTTTGTCAATCGGAGCCCCGATGAGCTCGCGTGTCTTTTTGTGTCGTTTCGAGCCCCGATGAACCCTCGTGTGTTTACTGGAGGTGTTCGGAGTTCTAAGGAGCCCCCTTATGTCTTCCTATGTTTTGGAGCTCAAGCGACTCCCATTTTGTTTTGCTGTGTTAAGTCGGAATTCCAGTGGATCCTTTTGTGTATTTATATGTCGTTTTGAGCCCTGATGATCCCCCTTGCGTGTTCATGATGCTTTCGGAATCGTAGTATCTATCCTTCATGTCCCCATATGGCGTTGTAAGCACCCTTATTCAGAGCCCAATTGGACACTGTTGTTTCAAGCTCCTCATGATTTTTCGCCCATCCAGAATTTCTGTAAGCCCCCTTGTGCCTTCTTTGATTGTAAAAAGCCCTACTGGCCCCCTTATTTCTTCAATGTCGATTGAAGCCCTGCTTAGTCCCCTTACGTTTTTCCGTCGCTTTCGAAGCTTTAGTAAACACCTTGGTGCCTTCGTGTAACATTTGTACCCCTATCGGGCGCCCCCGTGTGTTCTCAACTTCAAGTACCGTTTGCCGCCCTGGTGAGTCTCCCTATGTTTGTTCACGTGTTTAGAATTCCCGTGAGCCCCTTTTACCTTCTTGTGTAATCCAAAGCACTATTGAGCCCCCTTGGGCCTTCAATGTCTTTTGAAGTCCTGATGAGCCCCCTTGCAATTTTTCGTGTCTTCGGGAGTTTTCAAGCAATCTAAAGCACACTTGTGTTTTCATCTGGTATTCGAAGCTCTACTTGATACGCTTGTGTCCTCATATGCCCGAAAAGCCATCTTTTGCTTTCATGTGTTGTTCATAGCCTCAGTGGACTTCATTGTGTCTTCAATGATGGTGTTTGGACTCCTGCTGAGCCCCCTTGCATTTTTCACATTTAAATTTAGTAAGCACTCTTGTGCCTTCGTTTGGTATTCGAAGATCTATCGGGCCCCCTCGCATTTTTGTCCTGCCTTTCCTAACTTTAGTAAGCACCTTTGTGCCTTCATGTGATACTCGGGGTCCTCTAGCTGCAACTGATGGTGTTAAGTTGTCTCGATATTAAGTCGGGTAGCGGCTACTTAAGAATTCCTGGCGTCAAGTTGTCCGACGTCAAGTTGTCCCGGCGTCAAGTTGTCCTGGCGTCAAGTTGTCCCGGCGTCAAGTCGGCCACTTCAAAATTCCTGGCGTCAAGTTGTCCCGCGTCAAGTTGTCATGTACGCTTCCTGTCCTGTTTACCTCACTATCTCTTATTATCTTCTCTGGGACGATGTTAAAGATCATCGTAGATAGCGGATCGCCCTGTCGTAACCCTCGTCTCACTTCAAACTCCTCTGATCTTCCGCTGCCTACCTTGATCGCACAGGCCGTATTTCTCATGGTCATCTCCACCAATCTGATCAATTTATTTGGTATTCCAAAGTTGTCCCGGTGTCAAGTCGGCCACTCTTAAATTCCTGGCGTCAAGTTGTCCCGCGTCAAGTTGTCATGTACGTTTCCTGTCCTGTTTACCTCACTATCTCTTATTATCTTCTCTGGGACGATGTTAAACATCATCGTAGATAGCGGATCGCCCTGTCGTAACCTTCGTCTCACTTCAAACTCCTCTGATCTTCCGCTGCCTACCTTGATCGCACAGGCCGTATTTCTCATGGTCATCTTCACCAATCTGATCAATTTACTTGGTATTCCAAATTCTTAAAGCGTCTAAAACAATTTTTCTCTCTTAACTGTGTCGTATGCTACCTTGAAGTCAATGAACAACATGATGAACGTCGGTATCTCATATTTGTAGGAAGCTGTCATCATTTGCTCAAGCATGGAAATTTGGTCCGTTGTTGATCTATTTTTTCGGAAACCTCCCTGATACTCTCCCAGTAACGTCTCTGCATGTTTATTCAGTCTTTGTTTTATTAGTGTTGCGAGTATCTTGTAGGTTACATCCAGCAAAGCAATTCCTCGGTAATTATTGCATTCTGTTGCATCTCCTTTTTTATAAATTGGCGAAATATTCGCTCGGTTCCATGACTCAGGCATTGTTTCTGATTTCCATATTTCTCCGATCAGCTCTTTTATCTTCTCTTTCACAATTTACCCCCCGTACTTCAAGATTTCTGCAACAATACCGTTCTCTCCCGGGCTCTTGTTGTTCTTCATTGAATAGACATTCTTCTCTATTCTTCAATGCTCGGCTCATCAAGGTTCGCCATGGAACACTTCTTTACCGGCCCCGGTCTTCCCTTTTTCTGGCTCCTCACTTTCCAGTAATTCATGAAAATATTGTTTCCATCTTTGCGCTTTTTCTTTTTCTCCGCCTACAAGGATTCCACCTTTGTCCCTGACATATGATGCTTCTTGTCGGTAGCCGCTCCTTACTTTCTTCACGTCCTTATAGAAATTCCTGATCTCTTTCTTCTCGTACTTATGCTATGAGCTACGTTATGCCTATGATAATAAACATGGTAGCCTCCATGGGGGTGTCATTTGTGATTTAAAAATATAGTGATCAGCGGCAGCAGGGGCGTACTGGCCAAGGCCGCTAGGCCGCAATCCCGGCCTAGATTTTTGGCGAAGGGCCCCCAAAACTTCGGTCGATCAGGGGCCCCCGCAGACCAAAAGTAATTGGGTCAAAAAAATACAAAAAAAATTACACGTAAACAAAATGGACCCCGAGGCTCCCTTCCTGTTATCTCTTCTTCAATGAAGGGCAGTGATGTTCGGTTTGTTACATCAAGAGGTTTCAAACTAGTCAGAGCCAATAGGGATCGATAAATACAGTTTGCAAACTGATTTGGGCGCTTCTCATTGGCTCTGACTAGTTTGAGATTTATGATGGAACAAACCTATTATAGCGCAATAGATCTTTTTTTTGGCTCCAAGTTCTAGCTCGTTGGCCACGAAAGGGAACTATTTAATAAAAACTAAGCACAATAGATAGATGTAGTTCAGCAGTAAGAATTTATACAGTTTGTGACAATGAATATGGTTACAGTAGGTAGTTGCGTTTTTAAGCTGCTGAGTTCCTAGAAGATGTTTGAATGTTTCTTTTTATCAGGCCACCAGGTAGGTTGGTTTTACCAGGTAGTTACAAATACTTCCACCAATAATAATAATTTCAATTTAAAATTCAGAAAAAAAAAGCTTTAGCCTGTGACCCTCCTCCACGTCACAGGGGGGCCCCTGAATCACAACAGCGGCCTAACTTTTGGAATCCCAGTCCGCCCCTGAGCGGCAGTCCGGTTTGATTAACAGGTCAGTGCACGTTGCTCAAGTTACAGAAACGATAAAAACATGATGGAAAACTCGGCAGAAGTAAAGAATGTGTATACAAGGAGTCTCGTAAAACATACCATACGGATCTAACTCAAAGCAATTGGAGCGCTAGGGTCACCCCGTATTCCCAGCTCATCAGACGCCTCGCTTATTAGGAATTACAGAGAAGTAATAATGTTTGAACAAACTTTTCCACTATGGATAGACAGCAAAATATCCAGCTTCATCAACCGTCAAGGGTTCTTGTAGCAGCAATGCTCCTGATGCCCCCATCTCATCGCGTATTATTAATCATCCTGATGTTTACACGTGCGCGCTATCCTCCAAATATTAACAAAGCTTTCAAGGAATCCTGGATGCTGTACCGAAGAGCGGGCATATAATATCCCGCAGTCATCCGCACATCGTATACCGGCACGGCAGCAAAATTCCCGTTAATTACGGAAAAAACCCCATTGTCGGCCGATTTCAATTGATGGCGCGTTTCCGCTCTCTCTGTGATGCAAGAATCCTCTGGCAGGACGGCGAGGGCGCGCGTATATCCTTGTCAGGCTCCCCTGGATGCGAAACAATGCGCCCGGCCTTAATTTATCACCCAGTGGGACTATTTCCTTCCTCACAATCGAAGTCGCCTTAGATTGAACTCTCAGATACTTGTCATCGCTCTTCTTCTCCCGGAGCTCGCGCGTTCGCCTTGTATGAACGAACGAACCGCATCGGGACAATGATGAAAGCTTCCGGAGCAGAGCGGACTAGCTACACTTCATTTTCAGCGTGCACGCCACGTTCAGGTGTAAACGTGCGGTAAAGGGAACGGGAGGGTTAATTTTTCATTTTCCTTGGATATAAATGTCGCGACAGCTGAGCGATTATCGTGCTTTGAAGCGAGAGAAAATCGAAACAGGCGTGTATGCAAAATTATTCCCACAGGCATTTTTCTCGTTCAAGCCTCCTTCAAGCTAGCCGACTGCCCAGGTGCATGGATATTATTTTGTTCGTAGCCTGATTAAAAAGTGGTCGGTCGGTAAATATGTCAAAATCGCAGTATCGCCTGCGAGGATGCATATCCAGTTCTGGTGAGGATCCAGTTCTGGAAAGGAACTGGAACTACATATAATTAATTAATTAATAATCTTTCGGATCCAAGTTGTGCTGTGTAGCAGGAAAGAGAAAGGAAAAAGAGTGACAATTTCCCGAAGAAAGCGCACTGGGGGTGACATGGAAAGTTGACAAAAGCTACCACCATGATAAAGGTGTCGTCAACCTTGTGAATTCCCGGCAATGAATAGAGGCGAAAACTTGAGAATAAAATTAATATCTCAGCAAAGAATGATCTGCGCTTTTCCAATCAGAACTATTTTGTCGTATTAGGCCAACCTCTCAATTCTGGGTGATGTTATTCGAGTAATATGTATCTCATATCGCTAATTTTGGAGGTTGCCACTCTAGGGGCTGCGAAAGTTCGACAATTGATTCCTTCCACCTTCAACAACGCTTGCGAATGAGATATACTTATTGAATGATAGATTCATTATTTGACGCCGGACGCCGCTTATTTGGTTCCGATGCTTCAAGATTAATATTATTGTTACGAATTGCAAGGCTCCCGTGCATTTGAGAACACACGCGATCCTTTCAGACCGTTCAAAATCAGTGTTACGAGTTGCGAAGATATAGTACATTCGAGAACATACTAGTCGGTTTACGACCATTTGATTCAACTGGAGATCTTATGCAATGACCGGGTACAACACATCTGCCCAATTGACGGAGGCGCCGCTTCCGAAACACGCGTAATACACGCGAAAGTATTGAATTATTCGAGAACCGCAGCGAAGCCACATGCCGCGATCAATGTGGAATTTGCCAGAGAACTGTAGTCGAATTGTCTCAACGAATACATCTTTAGGTTCGTGTATGTATTATCTCTTTATCTCGATTACACTCGGATCCCTTCTTGAAAATCCTCGATGTGGCGATATTACACCTCACCTATCGGTGTATTACATACGATAAGCAACAGCCCCGGCAGAGTCTACACCAAAAAAATCCGAAAATTGCAAAAAATTATAGCTCTTCGGGAAAACATAATACATACGATCAAAAGTTCAAAATTGTTTCAAGATACTAATGTACGCTTTTCTGGTGGAAAGTTTCAGAATAACAGTCGGAAGTATATAAGCAACGGTGGGCTGACCGAAATGAGCAGTGTTGAACTCAGAGCGACAACAGCGAATCTTCGAAGCTGATCAAAGCGATTTACCCAAGCGGATATTATAACTGCAGATCATTTTTGGTAATACGTAGTAATAAACAATACTTATGTTTTGAACGACCTTTCCATTCACTCTTGTCACCATTCGGGACACAAGTTTGCTGCCTTCAACAGTTTTTTTTAATCGCTTATTTAAGGTCCCACTTTCTGACGATAACTCCGAGAGAGAATTCGATACGATACTACATGTCGCAAAACCCAACGGTTACCCCCATAATGCAGTGTCCAGGATTTTCCACAAATTTCGCAATAGGGCCCTTTCCTTCAATGTATATTCGACCCATAACTTGGTAAACTACAGAGGATTAACCTTTTTGGCACCCCTTCTTTGATCGTAAGAAGGGGTGCCAGTATCGTTTTGCGCCATTTTGGCGTTAGTGTCGCTTTCCGAACCTCGTCTAATTTACACTCCTACTTAGTGCACACCAAAGATAACATTTCTTCTCCATTTCCAATTTACAGAAAAATGGAAAAGTGGCAATACAACATTCGAAAATATACATTAGAAAATAGGATATCAGTGAGTAGTATCAGTAAGTGACGTCTTCTGACATAAGTATTTTGTTATTTCGATCGTTAATAAGCAGACAAGGAAAATAGGTCGGTCGAAGGAAAAATAGTGTACACAACTCGCAGGAAAGTGTCTTTTCTTGCATTCGTGCATGTGATTACTGCACTCGCTCGTGCGCAATTTCTCGCACTCATGCGAAAAGTATCACTTTCGTTGCTTGTTATGTAATACATATACTATTTCCACGCGTGCCAAGCCGTTGCCAGTTGGTGCCAATGTTTGCAAACTTCAAACTTTTGGCACGGCGCTGGCACGCACCCAAATAGCACGCCAATAGGCGCGCGTGTCTGTGATATTCGACAGTTGACATCAGTGACGTCACACGTCATAATTAAGCGAACGATAACATAACCTAAATCAAAATTCAAAATCAATCAAAGTTTTGACAAAAAGTTGACCAAGAGTCGTCTTTTTTGCTTTTCAGTTTTATTCGAGGTTTTATTAATATAAGCAGTGCTGCCGCTACTGCTTCATTAGCCTAACTAACTGTAGCTGGGCTCTTATTTCTACATATTCCATTTTTATTTTTTACTTTTAGGTAGATTCATACAGAGGGTCGCGCGCTGTTGAAAAATTTTGCTGTGTTGACAGTATGGACACTAGACAGCTGACATTGATGTCATAGTCACCAACTCACCAATTACTCCAATAGACCATTTCCACTGACGTCACGCAGCTCCGTCTTGAACAGCTGATTCGAGGCAACGTCAGTCAGATCTGCGTTATCTGTCACGGGGCACGTGGGCTACGTCAGTCATGTGCGTCAGTCAGATTGGTAGTATGTCAATCTGTCAGTCGGTGTATAACCTCCTTGGTCGGTGTTGGTGTGTGGAAGTCACTGGTGTCACAAAGTTTTGACAAGCTGCCACGTATAGTTGACATCATGTTTGACGTTGCCCCGAATCAGCCGTTCGACACGTGCGTGTGACGTCATGTGGAAATGGTCTATACTACGAAACAAAAATAACCAGAAAATTTTTTGGGTTCTAAACTTCAAGAAGTCTATCTGAATGATCCCCTACTCAATGCTGCAAGGCAACGGCACGGCAAAGCTTCAGCACTACACAACCCCTTATGTTAATGTAGCTTTAAGGACGGAGTCATATTGGTGAAATATGCGTTGCAAAATCAATCCGTCTGGTTTTATTCCTTGACGGATTCTCACCATTTTGGTCTCTTTTGAAAGCTGCAAGGATGTACTTTAGTTTGAGCCCATTGGCATTTCCAAAATTAAAAAAATATATTTCATTTTGACATTTGAAAAAATGATTCTTGGATTTTGGAAATGCCAATGGGCTCAAACCAAAGTACATCCTTTCGAATTGTACCGAGCGTTCATTAATTAAATGGGTCAAGGGTGCCTGTGACTCTGAAAACATCTGTCGAAACTAGCATCGTTCATTTGATGTCTGTAATTTTTTGGTTATCGTAATTTGTCAAACCAGTCGCAGTTTTCGTTTTTGGAACATTTTAAATGTGGTTTTCACGGCAGGGCACAAAACCCACATGATCGAGGACTATTTTCGAACTTGAAGTATTCTCGTGCACTCATGGCAGATCAGAGATCAATAAAATGGGACGTAGTTTGTCAAAGTTTGACAAATATATTACAAAAGGATTACGCTAGTTTCGACAGACGTTTTTGAATTCATAGGCACCCTTGACCCATTTAATTTATGAACGCTCGGTATCTTTCGAAAGAGACCAAAATGGTGAAAATCCGTCAAGGAATAAACCCAGACGGATTGATTTTGCAACGCTTATTTTACCAATTGAACTCTGTCCTTAACCTACCAACACAATGCTCTGAACCGAGATCCGAACACTCTTTCGGAACAAACTCTCTCTTCAGTAAAAATCCCATGCCTTTCAGAACTCACTGGTCTTTCCAGAGACGATGGGAAGCGTCCAGATGGTATGTCTCTGATTACATGCGAGAGGCAGAACATTGGTGTGATGGTGTGTAACGTCAGTTGTGTTGATATGGTTGTCGCCAACTCCCCAACCCCAACAAACACACTTGCATGGAAGCTGTATGGAAGCTGGGTTACGCGGCACAGTTAGCGGAGCACTTTAAATATAAGAAGTGCAAAAAAATTGAGGAAGAACATGAATTTGCTTGTATTGCTTCCGAAACATTTGGACCTTGGAGTTCTGACGCGAAAGCATCCCCTTTCCTTTTACATTTAGTGGATAATTTGGACGAGATCTTTCTTTCTCTTGCCTTTAAAACGCGTTTTTCCCCATCATTTTAATTTTTTTGTTGATCTTCTAAAACTTGTTTTTGAATTTAAGTACCCACATTGTATTATAGAGGCGTAATTTCAAAACTTGAATAAAAGTACTTTTGGTGGTCCAAAAAATTAAAATAAAAATACTTAATTTTCTCCAAATCCGACGAATCCCTGAAAACTAGATTTACGAGGGCTGGAGCCATCAGTGGCGCCCAGTTTGGGCACCATAGGTGACTTTCCCAACCTGACATGCTCCAGCCTCACGAAATGATGGATACTTAATCATTTTATAAATATTTACTTACACGCGCTGCTGTGTTTATCGAGTGTGAGCTTTCTCTTGGAATTTTTCATGAGGAGCTGAAATACCAACGGGGTAATGTGTGAACGGATAGCAGCGTAATTTATGAAATCATTAATTTTTATGAGCGCCCATAAAAAAATAGCTTTTCGTTATAAAGTGTAGATTCCTCGGCTTGTGTGGAACACGAAACTCCGAAATTCCGCGCACATCGACATTCGTCATCATCACCGCATAAAATGTGCCAGCGCCTTCTCACACACACACACAAGCACATCCAGTGCACATCCACACCATAGCCAACTTTGCGATTGTTATCTCTCAACATCTCGGCGGGTGAAGACTGAAGTGTGCGGCTCAATACTAGTTGCAAATTCCGCGCGTCTGTGCCCGCAAGCGAGCGACTTGATCGATGTAACAATTTAACTTCCCGCCAGGTATAAGTTCTCGCTCAACCTCCACTATTCCTTAATTAAATCAAGTCTTGGAACTTAAAATGAACAAATTTGCAACGCCTCACACGCGAACCAGAAGCGCACACAGGCGCGTCATCGATGGAATAGATAGATGTATAGGTACTAGGTGGGATACGTCCCTGGATCCTGGAACCAAAACGACCTACATCACACAAGAAACTTTGGAACTTTGCGCAACTTATATTCCCATCAAGATGTACCCATACAAGGGGCTGCTCCTATATTCTCTCCCTGGCGTAATTATTTCATAAATCAAATCTTCCGCTCATACAAGGTGGGCGCGGCTAATTCGATCTGGGAACTTTGATTTGATTTGGATTTTGGATTCATGCATGGGCGGCAGCAAGGTCTAGGGAAAAACAACAGCGTAGGTATAGCGAAAAGTCTTAGAGGGCTGCGGATGCTCTCAGCACGTTTTTCCAAATAGTCGCTCAAGGATCTAGACCTATAATAGCCCAGGCATTTTAGGGTTTGACGCTGAAATAAATATGTCCCTTTTGAATTTTGCACAAACGGCCTTTGACCAATGCTAAACAACATACTAAAAGCTTCGGTCCAACAAGTGTAGGGAGCGGATGCGGAACATAGTTTTTCTGGGCCCTCAAGCAATGCTGATCAACGTACTAAAAGCTCCAGTCCTTGAAATGTGAGCGTCATAGTTTTTGATGAGCAAGAAGGGAGGAAGTTCCGCAACAGTGGTGACTCTGTAAAATCTGATCTCCTTGATATTTTGAAGGACTCTGGTTGGTCTGAATGCCTTTCAAGTAATGTTGATCCACATTTTAAAAAAGAATTCAAAGACAGAATTCTTCGATTTCCCTTCTCCCGACCCACCAAGCAAGCCTACCCCAATTCGGAATGGTTTGGATCACACGGTATAATTATACTTTCTGTAGTAATTTACCAAAAATCTAATAGTGGGGTCGCGTCGGTACGCATTGGAAAACGTTACTATACGGCATTTAATGATACAGAAAATTCCTTTTGCATGAGTGTTCTTCAAGATCTATCGAACGATATTAAAGGCCGATATTAGGGAGGCCGCAGGGGGCCCTGTCAAGTTGACGGTCCAAGAGCTCCCACCAAACCATCTTTCAATTTCGTTGTATCACTAAAATGGGGATGATGTGGACTCCATTGTGAATCTCGATGGCATTGGTCGCCATGTCTCTCTCATCCTTCAATCCTTCATGCGTGGAAAAATAATTTTTTCGGGAGGTCAGAGAAATAACTTTTTATTTTTTTATACATACAAGAGGATGCAAAGTTGGCATGTTTTGTGTCTTAACTTGTTACCTGGCATTCCCAAAATCCTATTATGAAGTCAATTCCTCAAATTTCTCAATTTTGGGTTGATTGGTAGGCTAAGAAGTAGGTATTTTTCAACATCCAGTTCAGACGTACTTTTTTCAGTGTCCAACTGGAGGTTATTGAAATCATCATCAGGGGTGGATACACTGAATTATTTTCTAAATATTATGCCGAGAAAATCAATTTTAAACCGTGCATAGATTATTTTACACAAATTATTTTTCTTTCGGTCGGTCGGTCGAATTGCGATGCCTACTACGCCCGTTAGGGAGAACGCTGAGCATCGCCAGCCTGAACTAGTATGAAAGAAGCCTAAACAAATTCAAAACTGACTAAAACTCTCGAGTGCTGACTCAGAATTGAATGTCGAACCACATGAGTGCTTCAGGCAGTTTTGAATTCGTTTAGACTGTTTTCATACAAGTTTAGTCTAGCGTTGCTCAGTGTTGTTTCTGACGGGCGTAGTGGGCATCGCAATTCGACCGACCGAAAAACAAATAATGTGTACTCTCCATGTGCGGTTTAGGATTGATTTACTCGACATAATGTATAGAAAATAGTTCAGTCCATCCACCCCTGCAATTATTCCAATAACATCTTGTTGGACATTGAAAAAAGTACGTCTGAACTGGATGTTAAAAAATACCTAATACTCAGCCTACCAATCAGCCCAAAATTAAGAATTTGAAAAATTGACTTCATAATAAGATTTTGGGAATGCCATATAACAGGTTAAGATACAAAACATGCCACCTTTGCGTCTTCTTATATATATAAAAAAATAAAAAATAATTTCTCTGACCTCACGAAGAAATTATTTTTTCAAGCATGAAGGATGGGAGAGAAATGGCGACCAATGCCATCAAGATTTACAATGGAGTCACATCATCCTCATTTGAGTGATACAACGAAATTGAAAGATGGTTTGGTAGGAGTTCTTGGACCGTCAACCTGACAGGGCCCCCTGCGGCTCCCCTAAGGGGAAGCTTTTGTTCTTCCCCTTCTAATATCGTTCGTTAGGCCTTGTAGAACACTCATGCAGAAGGAATTTTCTGAACAAGGCTTCCTATTAAACACATCGCAAGGTGGGAAGATGAACTGGTTTATATTTGTAGCTTCTATAAGAGAGACTCATTAATGGTGAATTTCTGTTGAAGAATAAGCTCTCGGGGATTGCCTGCATTACGTCTTTGACCAGAGTATTGGCGGCCAACTTAACTGTGATAGTTTTTGTCTGTTTTCTGGTTTTGGGTGAAATTTATGGCAACTTTCCACTTTGAAACAGAAGCTCCATCAGGAGTTAAATTATGAATATCGCGCGACATCAAAGCGATTATCCTCGAGTTTTAATGCTTAACGGTTAAAATGATACTGCTGCTGCTGCTGGTGCTTGTGCAGCCGTGGTTAAAGCTGATAAAATCAAAACGAAAGGCCTCTGAGCGTTCGGTAAATTTAATCAAGAAATGCAAAGTTAACTCTCGGCTTTTCATGTACGTACATGATGTTCGTGTATGGCAGGGTATGCCCTCTCGGAAAATGATTATTACATGATGTACCGGGTGAACGGTAACAATGTTATCTAGCGCCGGCAATAATTTCATACAAATCCACCGTGACTTCGCTCTCCGTCTCTCTCGCTCTTTGTGTACATACATATTAATGTGCAATCGACGCAGAGCTAGATGAATCGGCACGGATGGCCAGAAGGGGTGGGTGGTTGGCTGCGGTGGGTTGCATATTCCATCCAAATCCCTATGGATTACCCGCATCCCTAATTGGTCTATTATCTTTTTTTAAGCTTGAGGCATCTTTGAAAGTGAAATGCACCCTTCAGCTCCCCCTTAATTTTTTCCAATAATTAATCCACCAGCCTGAAATATGACTAGTATACTCATAATAGTGCATGGAAACAGTTGTGGTTGTATATTTTCTATTCAAAATGATTGCAATAATAGTTCCCAAGGGGGATAAATAAAGGATATCTTCCGTAATGATCCCTTGCGTATTGCGTACAGAAATAATACAGTTGAGGAAGACTATGATAATTCATGTAGAATTGCATGTCGCAGTTTTATCAAGGATTCGTTATTTTTTCAGTATTGACCGATTTAAAAACACAGTAGCTAGCGAAATTGGCCCTCGAATCAAACTAATGGACAGTGGAAAGAGGCCAATTTAACAATTTAAAATCCCCGAGACGTAAACTTCTCTCGCGCTAGTTAATGACGAGACATAAAGGCAGGCGCACACGAGAGGTCTATGTTATTATTTTAATTATAATCCTACGCTCGCGAGAACAGGTTTTAGCGCCAGGTATGAGGACGGCGTAATTTTTTCCTTCGTCGAAAATTTTATAGTCGCATTTAAGATGTTTTCTCTCCCATCATCGTCATGGTGGATGATGGGGCACCGTAATTATTTTTAATGCACTAATCGTAAAATTTCCTGTGAGCTTGCTAGCCTGGCAATAATTGTGCAATAAGGTAACAAAGTGCTGTGAATTTTGAAATGTATACTTACACGCCGACCATCAGAGTCGCCCGCGCGGCATTCTTTTTAATGTCTTTTTGACGTTGTTCCAGAAAGGTCCGCGTGGATGTACGCGCTGATGCTGACTGATGTCAGCAAAGTTGTAAAAAGCTAGAGGATAAACACTCAAAGTGTCGTTAACTGGGAGTTAACGGCAAGTTATGCCCGCGCTAAACTCGGTGGCATAAAAATTAAGTCAATTTATTATCTCCCGGTCGGGGGCTTCCGGTCTTGCACTCTTTTATTGTGAAAAGGTTTACTGGAATTGGAAGTCTCAATTCAGCTCGGGATTTGTTGATTTCATTTATACCATTTACAATCTGGAATTCGACTCCATTCTCTCAATTTTACTAATTTATTCTGGCTCTTGGGCTTTCGTGCGCCAAAGATTTTTTCCAAATAAGTATACCTGTACCACCTGGCATTAGACGCAATTCCAACACTTTCATCAGTAGTGAATTCCTTTAGGGCGTTTGAATTCGAAAGACTGCAAGAGGTTCAAGTGAAACAACTGATGCCAGAGTTGTTATGGCGATTATGCAAATTTCAGAGAACATTCGTATGGTACGAGGTATGCCAATAGGTATGTTAGTAGTTTGTGCACCAAAGAAAGTGAGACCAAAGAAAGTGAGACCAAAAAAAGTGAGACTCCACCGAAGACTTCACGCCTGTCAAGAGACGCCAAAAACAATGTAAATATTTCTGCGATAGTCACCCATAGACCTATATCTCAGCTGGACTGATATTGGCATACATAAATCCGCATTGGTAGCTATTAAACAAGGCATCAACGGGCACTATACACAGATTTTGAACTCACTTAATCGTAGGTCAACTAAGTAACTAGTAAGTTATTAGAGCTTTCAGAGAACAGATAATGATCCAGATGGCAATATCTTGTTGAAGAGCTTTTTGACTAACTAACTGTTAACTCTGTAATCAAATTCAAACTAGATTCTCTACTGGGGGAGGTAAGCACGTACAGGAATCCAAAAACCTGCAATTGGACCCTCTTCAGGAAGAGACTGAAGCAGGGGCTAGATGAATGTCCGTCAAAACTTCAAACCCCAGTGGACGTAGAACTGATGAATGATACTATCAAATCAGCCATATTGAATGCCTACGAAGGCAGCTGCCCAATAAAAGTGAGAAGGTTCAAACGAGAAACCCTATGGTGGAATCCGGAACTTTCCTCACTGAGGGCAGCAACTCGGGAGAGCTTCAACAGGGCCAAAAGGACTGGCGGATGGGAAGGATACAAATTCACCCGTCTGAAATATGTATGTCAATGCCATCAAAAAGGCAAAACAAGAATCTTGGAAGAGGCACTGTGAAGAGATTGAGAAGTCTCCAAAATGTGCAAGACTCCAAAAGGCCTTACAAAAAGAAAACCAGGGCAAACTGGGCTCATTGCAAAAACCACGCAGGGAGACTATTATACTGCATCTGGGGAGGAGACTCTGGACTTGTTACATACGCATACGATGCGTACTGATTTCGATGTAAAGGTGTTTTGCTTAGCACATCGTCTCTGATATACTTGTCTACCAGTTTCTCTTTTGTCTTCAGCATAAAAGATGTCAAGCTTATTGGACGGAAGGCTTTTCCCTGGGCGTATGAGTCTTGCCCTGGCTTTGATATAAAAACTACCTTTACTTTCAATTTTGTGGCACATAGCTCAGGGCCAAGCTGGCCCTGGTTTGAGAGCCACTGACTAGCAGGACTCCGATCACGGCTAATATTTAATTCGAGTAAAAGTTATAACAGTTCATTATTATTATTTTTATTTCTTGGGTTTGGGTTTGTACCTCTTGCACTGAAACAACAGCTTATTGTGCCCCTTGGATGTTTACTTCATAAGCCCCGTTGCCTCGAAGAAGTTAAGCACGAGACTTATGGGTTTGGTTGTTATCTTCTTTGGTTCTATATACATTATACATAGCCCCAAAGTACGAATGTCTGACTGCTCCAAGAGCAGGGCACTGACATAGTATGTGGAGAGGAGTTTCCTCCTCTTCGCTACATAGCCTACAGTCAGGGTCGTCTTTTACTTTTATGGTGGTAAGATGTTTCATGAGCGAACAGTGTCCCGTGAATAGTCCAACTGCCCATCTTAGCTGGTTTTTGTAAAAATTTATTAGTTCTTTCGCTCTTTACCTGGAATGTCCTGGTTTTGCTCTTCACCTCGTCAAAATAATCAGTTCCTATCTTTCTCTTCATGGAAAACCATTTTGTATTTTTCTTATTTGGGTGTAAAGGGCCGCATCAAGTGTCTACTAGCTAATTAGCGCCCTTTCTTTGGTGACTTCTTCCATTTTACTCTTTTTCCCTTGACGTGATCGCTCGGTTAATACACGCGAGAGTACTAGAGAGCGCATAGAGAAAAGCCACCTCCCACGGCGGGATTTGAACTCCGCACCTCTGAGCCCACCGAGCCACCCTCCGGGATCCATTTTGTATTGGCATGTTTTGTATCATTTTCCCATCAATTCGCAGTCGCTTCGTCTATATATGAAGTCAAAATTGCGATAGTGGCATTTCACGAAGGATAGCTCACAAAGAAATGCACCATTTTGTAATGTTCAATTCAACGTGTTTGTATTTTGCAATCTGATTTTCTCGGTTTCTATTGGCTTTCACTAGTTTCAAACCTCTTGATGGAACAAACCTATTATGACGTTTGTCAAAAAAAGTGAACGCCACAAATAGTCTCAGACAATTAAAAAAGATTATCAAACACGCCTGTTGAATTTTGGAAAAAATACCCACTAGTTTTTTAGTATTTATTTATTTATTTGCGAAGAACAAAAATTATTCTGTAGCTCTGTTGGCCCCTCTTTTTTACTACCTTGTTTTATCTACGCACCGTATCTACGACACTGAATGATGTTGACAAAAGTTATTATTATTGAAATGAGAGTAGGTAGGTATGTAATTATCTGAGAACTACGTTGTGAGAAAGGACCCCGCACGTTTTCTATGAAAAAGTGGTTTCGGTGAATTTGGCTAAATTTTTTATATGTTGTAGATCTTGATTCAAGAAATATATTCCTGAAAAATTGGACCCCTCCTATGAACAGTTTTTCCCCTACACCCCTAATAAGGCCAAAATTAGGAATAGTCTCAAATTGTTTGAAATTCATGAAACTGGTTCAAATCAAGCTCGTGATCATGGGAAAAATATTTAAAAAAATCCAAGTTGTGAATTGGGGTAGTTATCAAGGGGGTTGGGGGTCGAAATTGAAAAAATAAATTAAAATTCCGATTTTTTTTATTCTTATATAATCTGAACAGAATAATAATCGAGAAATAATTTTGGAAAATCTGAATCAATTGATTGGGGGTTATTCTAAAGGGGGATGGGGGTCGAAATCAAGAAAACGCAGTGAAATTCCGGAATTTGCGGTTCCCATAATATGTATATGATTTTACAAGCAATGGGGAAATTGCTCAAAAAAATCTGAACCAACGAATTCGGGTGTTGTTGAGGGAGTAGAGGGTCGAAATTGAGAAAACAGTGGAGTTCTGGAACTTCCAGTTTATCTAGAAAGCTCTGGGCGGATTCAAAATGATAATACAACCAATGTGAATAAGGACTGAGTCAATCGAGACTTGCAACAGCATTATTAATTAGTTTTCGAGAAGCTCTCCACGGTTCTGTGTGCTGTCCATCATATAACTTGTGTCAAAAAAAAATTGACTGGTCTATCTTTTTTTAAATAGACATAAATCCTGCTTTTGGTCATTGGTTGATTTAATGGGATTTCAAAAATAGATCGATATTGGAAGTTAGGCTCAATTTTTTAAATCTGAATTTTCAGTTCTCTAAAGGGTCTTTCAACAAGGGTGGTAGAACTTTGATAAGATTTGACTATCATTTTTTGACATGAATACTCAGTATAATATACAAACAGAAGATAACAAAATCATCTTGTTTCAACAAGACGGGGCTGCGTGCCACACAGCAGGAAAAACTTTGGGACCTGTTGGGCGAAAACTTCCAAGGAAGAACAATTTCGCGGAACGGCGATTTCAATTGACCAGCGAGATCTTGCGATATAACGTCCCTCGATTTTTTTCTGTGGGGGTAAGGGAAGTCCCTGATGGTATACAAGAACAAGCCTGATACCATTGAAGCCCTGAGGGACAATATTGTGCGTGTAATCACTGAAATATAGCCCGATATCTGCCAGAAAGTTATTACAAATTGGACTTCCCGTCTGCACGCCGTCAGACAAAGTCGAGGAGGCCATTTACCAGATGTTATTTTCTACACATAATGTTAAAAACTGTTCTTTCACATAGAGTCAATTAGATATCGTTAACCCCGACATAATTTGTTCAATTCCAGTTTGAAGTTCTATCACTCTTATTGAAAGACCCTATATATGAATTTGAAGTTTTGGAATTTCTTCCTTTTTCTAGATTTTGACCACTGTCCCCTCAGTAGGTAACCATTTCAATTTATTGATTCAGATTTTTTTAAATTATTTCTCCATCACCCTTTTTCTGGAATGCAAATTCCTTCACTCGATTTCGACCCCCGCCCCCTCGGTAATCACTTCAATTCACAACTTATATTTTTTATTCTTCAACTTAATTTGAGCCAGTTTCATGAATTTTAAAATGCTTGAGACAAATTTTTATTTGGACTAACTAGGACATGGTTGAAGGCAGTTATTATGGTGGATGGTAAAAGGGATGGTCGAGAATCCTTATGCAGATTGGTTTTATTATCGTTTTGTCATTCACCCAGATCAATTTCTAGATGAACTGTAGGGTCCAGAATTTCATTATTGTCTTGATTTCGACCCTCTACTTCCTCAATAACACCAGAATTCATTGGTTCAGATTTTTTTGGATTATTTTCCCAATAACGGGAATCACAAGTAATGGAATGTTACTCCGTTCCCTTGATTTTGACCCCCAGCCCCCTTTAGAATAACCCCCAATTAATTGATTTAGATTTTCCAAATTTTTTCTCGATTATTATTCTGTTTAGATTTTATAAGAATAAAAAAATTCGGAATTCCAATTTATTTCCTCAATTTCGACCCCCCAACCCCCTTGATAACTACCCCAATTCACAACTTGGATTTTTTGAATTATTTTTTCCATGATCACGAGGTTGATTCGAACCAGTTTCATGAATTTCAAAAAATTTGAGACTATTCCTAATTTTGGCCTTATTAGGGGTGTAGGGGAAAAACTGTTCATAGGGGGGGTCCAATTTTTCAGAAATCTATTTCTTGAATCAAGATCTACAACATATAAAAAATTTAGCCAAATTCACCGAAACCACTTTTTCATAGAAAACGTGCGGGGTCCTTTGGGTGAAATCGGTTGAGTGGTTCAAAAGTTGACGATTAAAAAAATATCAAAAAACTCCAACATTGAATGGCTATAACTCGGTGATGAATCTCCAATTTGAGAAACGTCATAGATAGCACTTCATCGAAAACATTACAAAAACAAGGTTTAGATTTTATTCTCATCCATCCCGTAGTACATGTATGTTCGTTCACTCTTGCATTATTGCTTGTCTCTTGAAGCTTGATATTTGTTGCGATAACGTGCATGTATTGTGACTGTTACATGGATGGGCAACTAGGGTCTTTGTGGACGAAAGTGATTTTATTCACGTCGTCGTAGGTACAGCTTTTTTTTTAAATCCTATTATCTTCAGTGGGACACGGAGGGTCCTTCGTTCTTCTCGTAGATAAAGAGAATACGAGGAAAGGGGAAATGGCTGAAAATAAACCTATTCGAACACGGTTTTTAGCGCACTTCTCAAACGAGAAGGCACTGATGTCTTTGCTTAGGCCTTATGTGCATCTGTTGTGTCTCTCCATCACAGCATTTAGCCCGAAACGGAAATATTTCTGCGGAAATATCGACTACAATGGATAACTATGATGGTCTTAGGACCTGAATCAAGCAAAATGTTGTTGAAATAGCGATAAACAATTACAATAATAATAATTCCAATAATAAATCCATTGAAGGAGCTTGTGGTGTGGTGGTCAGCGCGTTCGAGTACCACTCCAGGGGTTATGGGTTCGACTCTTACTGTGGGCGCTCGGATTCTCGTCCTCAGAACAAGCTCTTGATGAAGTTGGGATGCTTGCTAAATGCAAGCACATAAAAAACAAATAAAAAAATGTTATTGTGGCGCGGCGGTAAGCAGAAGCACAATAACAGCAGCAGAACTTTCTGGTTTTCAACTAGATCATGTTCTGGATTCTGGATTTATTGGGGGGAGTTGATGGAACATTGTTTCACCTGGCATGTAGGCCTCGCTATTGGGTCCATTGTATCCCTTCCCAGACCAGCCAGACTCACTGAGCCACAATGTGATGCTTGGATGTTTGATGGGAGGTCCATCCAAGCAATGGGATCGTCAAGCGCACGGTTGACCTATGCAGACAACGCTAATTCTGGCCACTCGACGAAATATCACCCAAATTGTCTATAGGAGATGGCAGCGTGTCAGAGCTCATGTAGCTAAACCTGGTGGCATTTATGAATAAAACTAAATAAATGTTTCCCAAGTATTCAATAGTAAAGTTCCATTTCTTCTTGTTACAGATCCTCCCAGGTGGCAGAGTTTCAGGTTTGTACACTTTTAATCAGCCATTATCAATGAAAGGCCAGAGAGAGATATTCGTCGGAATTTATCAGAACCCGTAAAAATTAACGAACCAATTTTAAAAGAGCGCCATTCGCTGTAAAGCAAAACCACATATAAAAGCACTTTCTGGTGGAATCTCTGGCGCTATCCGGGCACCATAATAATATGGCACTGTTGGAAAAAAGGTGAAAATTTCCCATCATTAAATCATTCAGACGGGGATTAGATAAGAACCGGAGGGGACCATCAACAACAGAGCACCAGCACCACCGCCACTACTACCGCCGATGAAAAACACCCGAAACCCACTTATCTCCTTCTGGGAGAATAGATACAAAGGTCGTTATGTGCGGAGGTCTAATAATTGTAAGTTTTCAGCGTACCCCCGACCATCCATCTTTATGAAGTTAACAACTCGAGGGGACCCCTGAAATCCATTTAAAAACTACCTGCTCCCTGCCTGCGCGCCTCTCTGCTTATCACATTATCTTGCGGGACCCCGCCGTGGAACTTGGCTTTTTAGCTCGCTTAAATATTTCAGGGCTTCTTATAGCTTTTTAATGTCACACGGCTTTATACGTACCTACCCAAAGACTTGGCTCTGAAAAACGCGAACACGCTTGTCGCGTTTGGAAGAACAAAAAAAAATCAACGGCAAAAACGTAATACCTGTACGGTGCAACGCACGAAACAATGGCGCTGCACTTTTTAAACCGCTTTACGGATTAGCTAATTGGCAGGTCTAATCGGATTTACGGCAATCAATGATTTTGTTTTGTGAAAGCTCGCGCGAGCGATCAAATTGCTTTTATGCAATTGATTTTAATCCATCAGAAATGTAACTTTGTATTTTATAGGCTTGTAGAGCTATCCGCGATTTTGAGTAACTCGCAGCCACATAGGGGGAAGAAATGAACTACTAGAAGTCATACACGGATGGGACGATAATACCTTCTCCGTGAGACCGCGGGAGCATTAAGCCATTTCTCCATCTGCGATATATAACATTGTTCTTGCGATATATCGCAAGAATCTTCATCGCCGTTTTTGCTAGTTTCCATGTACGAAATAAATGTTGCGATGAAGTTTGGTGTCATAGTTTTCTTCCAAAATGTCAATGTCAATCAATTATGGTTAAATTGTCCAAGCTGTTGGACATTTTTCATATTTTTAGCAGAGTTGTGAGTTTGACCAGTCAAAATCTCGGCCTATACTTGAAATCAAAGAATTATTATACATAATACAAACACCTATAATCCATTTCAAACTTGAAGAAACCACAAGCTTGCTGTGAAAAATTCGAGTTTTGTCGGTGTCCCTGATTTTTGATGTCAATGTTATCTTGATACAAGGAAGGTTACGTTAAAATTTGTGTCAGTGCGACATGAAAACTTTACTTGAACTAGGTTTGTTCTCAAATTGTCATTCTGGGAATGCGTCGCCGGCTGGTCGCAGGTTTGCTCACTGACCTCAGCCGCTTTCTTACAGCCAGAATCACAGATCATGATCCTGGAACAGAGAGTGGAATCACATACCTAGTTCTTACAGAGTGCGACGAGATCAGGTCGCGGGATCACTTGCGACAAAATCACACCCCGCCGCTGGACCTGTGTCCTCCACGGTCATTTTTTAACTGTATAATCTTCTATTGCAGCTCTCAACACTTTTCACTATCGAAATAACTCACCTAACAGCGTTTTCAAGACAAAACAGAATAAGAATAATGTGTCAGTGTCAAAATCTGACCTAACAATCAAATTTAAACAGCAATCCAGCAGAGCAAACATCACTTTGACAAATGTGATTGATATCATCTTGACTTTTCTCAATCTATCAATTCATCAGATTATCCAACCTAAAGGAAAAATATCATAGGTCACTGTGGTTTTTTTAAGCTTGGAATGGATAATACCCTACTGAAAGCTAAGCGAGAATCAATTCCACCGGTTTTCACCGGTTTGCAATGTTCGCACCATACTATATCGTTGTTTATTACCGAAACATATTTTGAATTTGTGTTGTGTCGATTAAAATGGAGATAAGAAAGAACGACATACTGACAAAATAATTATCAATTTTGTTTCGAAGTCAACCTGATGGCTGATTGGTATAGTTGCCAAGCGGCCGGACTGTTCGGTAATCAATTACAATTTATTGTTCATATCCGAAACAGAAAAAAAATCGAATGTACCTATCATGTTCATGTGTGTTTTCCCCCTTAATTCCGTATTTTTATCTTTGCGGATTCGGTATAATCAGATGCTTGCAATTTGTTTATTCACTCCATATTCAATATCCAACAGATGCATACTTAATGTTCGTATCATGTTGGTACTGTGTGATTCGTTATGGTTTTGTTGCACTTTGTAGGCGAGAAATAGGAAGAGAAAAATAAAATAGCCTAAATATGATACGTTAACAGCCAGTTCCACCACAAAGACGCTGTGCCTCAATTAGCTAACACTGCAATCAAATTTATTCCTTAATTAAATTTGATTGCGTTCCATTAGGCTCAATTAGGGGTTCAATTAGTTATTGCCGCGATTAACTTTTATTTGCTTTTTTCGTGGTTAGGTTGGTAACGAGTCGGTAACAAAACCTGTAATTTCGCCGGGTATTACGTCAAATGTGTCAATGACCAATGTCAAGTGTCAATCTTCAATTAAACTTTGATTTTTGGTTTTGGTGCGATTTGTGAATTTCTTGTGAACGATGAAGGGGGAATTCTGAAATGCAGGTCAGCTAAGCCTGCAGGTTTTTGTGAAATACATACCCACCCCACCATATACCTTCTAGATCGGCAAAAATTCTTGCGGGTCGGCATACAGGCCGTTGCTGTCACCTTCCCCGAGCACTTCCAGACAAATTTCGTGATCCCCCAGGTCCTTGGGCCTTTGCTGTTGGCGAATAAAGTACTAAATTTTTGCAGGTAGGCAGAAATTCATGCAGGTCGGTATACAGGCCGTTGCTGTCACCTTCCCCGAGCACTTCCAGACAAATTTCGTGATCCCCCAGGTCCTTGGGCCTTTGCTGTTGGCGAATAAAGTACTAAATTTTTGCAGGTAGGCAGAAATTCATGCAGGTCGGTATACAGGCCGTTGCTGTCATCTTCCTCGAGCACTTCCAGACCATATTCGTGGTCCTCCAGGTCCTTGGACCTTTGCTGCGGACGAACAAAGTACGAAATTTTTGCAGGTCATAAGGGTTTGTTTCCCAATTATTCAACCATATTTCCTATCTGGCAAAAATTTTGCACTTTGGTCGTCGACAGCAAAGGTCCAAGGACCTGGAGGACCAAGAAAATTATCTGGGAAGGTGACAGCGACGGCACGTATGCCGACCTGCAAGAATTTTTGCCGATCTAGAAGGGTGGGTATGTATTTCCAAAAAAAAAAAACGCTAAATAAATGCCAGGAATGTCAACAATTTGCCGCAATTAGCGAGTTAATTGAACTCCCTGGCTAAATTAATTTATTATCGCATTTAATTCGCAATTATTGTTTAATTGAGGCTGGTGGAACGCAAATTCGCGCTATTTCGGGGTTTGATTTTGGTTTAGTACTCAATTAGGGAAAAGGGGCGGAGCCAACTTTAATTAAGGTATAAGCTATTTTGGTGGAACACAAAATCAAAGTTAATCATAATCAATTCGCTAATTCACTCATAAGTACTCTAATTGAGGCTGGTCTTTTTTTGGTGGAACCGGCTATAAGTCAAATAAGACAAACTAATGCTGATGTTATGAGCAAAAATTAAAACTAAACTTTCACTCCAAGTAAGAATATTGGCACTGGATTGGTTGATTCAAAACAGCAATGGACAGGAAGCTGCTGCCTCAAACTTACGTCATAAGGTACATGATTTTAACCCTGTAGGTCTAATGTGCGTTGATAAGGTTGTTAAAAATTGCTTTGTCTCACATGTCAGACCGGGGGCTCTGGGCTGGTATGAGCTTGTCAGTTTCCAAAAAAATGGCCAAAAATTTACGTCACAAGGTACATAAATGAAACCAACTGGATTTTATGTGGGAACATCCCCTTAGTCGAAAATCTGGTCGTGAGGCAAAAAATTTGGGGGCTTTCTATCCATAAGACAAGTTTGAAATTTTCAAAAAAGGACCAAAATTTATCAATTTTTTCACAGGCGTTTTGTAGACTAATCCACTAAGTGTGATATATATTTGAAATCACGATGAAAGGTGGAATCGATTTTCATGTTAAAATACAGGGTGTACGATTTGAGAAAAAGTTGTTTATTTTGCACCCTGTAAGCGATTCACCATTAAAAAAAATTTGTGGACAGATTCGAAACCTACGTGAAAAATCATGTAAGAATCGTTTTTTATTCCTGAAATTATGCCAAAGGAGAAGTCTTCGAGAGGAGGTGAATTTTGGCCTTTTTTGAAAATTTCAAACTTGTCTTATGGACCAAGAGCCCCCAAAAATTTTGTCTTATGACCCGATTTTTGACTAAGGGGATGTTCCCACATAAAAGCCCGTTGGTTTTATTTATGTACTTAAAATAAATAAATAAATGTTTTTCTCCTTATCGGCTTTTTCTCACCATAGGAGTTTGCCCGTTTTCCACCCAGACTTTTCGCCGGGAATCGAACCCGGGACTTCCGTGTCGCAGGCAGCCACTCGACCGCCTGCGCCGTGGGGCCGTCAATTCATGTATTTTGTGACGTGAATTTTTGACATTTTTCAAAAAATGACAAGCCTATACCAGCCTAAAGCTCCCGGTCTGACATGTAAGACAAAAAAAATTTCAACAACCTTATCAACGCGCATTAGACCTACAGGGTTAAAATCATGTACCTTATGACGTAAGTTTTGAGGCACCAGCTCCCTGCCCACAAGTCAAAATTTACCAATCAAATGGCTGAATTCTTAGTTGGAGTGGAAGTTTAGTTATAATTTGTGTTGCATAAATCCAGCATAAAACAGTGCATGACGCCAAACCATGCAGAGTGTGTTTGCAGTGTTCGTATCAAAGGTTTGATAATCTCCAGGTTCGATCGTAGGTATCACACGGGAAGAAACGCATACATGGTCATTATGTAAAACTAGGAGTTTATTGTTAAATTCTTCATACGTGGTGTTTACCTTCGACCTATGAGTAGTACGAAAAAACCGCGAAAGATCCCTAAATATTGAATAGGACTGATATTTCAAAGACGACATGAATAATGGGGTGCATACTGCATATAGCGTATCTCGTAATTATGACAAGAGATGCTGTTGAAAAAAAAACTAGTTCCTCCATTCTCGACACCCGTGTCTGAAAATGGATGCTAAAATGACAAACTTGTACTCCATGACAGATGACAGATCTTGCGACTAGTCGCCACATACTTAAATAGCTATACCGCGCAAGAGAGACGTCCGACACTTGTGATAATGGGTGCCGCCATCTTGATGGTTATTTGGGGATTTTGAGTGCTGTGAACTGGCACCACTAAGCTACTTGGCCACTTGACTAAGCACGACATTATTTTGCTCCTCCCTCAAAGTACGTGGAATCAACACTAATAACATCAAGTGGGAATCAACAGGTGAAGAAAAGGTGTGCGATCATTCCAGCGGCCAAAAGTTCGGTTGACTACGTGATGTTTATTTACACTGTCAAAAAGCTGTCACTTGACGTTTCGTTCACTCAGAGTACAGTGGCTCCCAACCATCCAACTTGATGTGATTATTTCGTAATTTCAAGAAAACTAAATACACTTACGTGATGGTACTTGAGAAAACTGGATCGCTATTGTAAAATTGCAGAAGGTTTCATCAGTTTCACGGCCCTTAAGATATTTTGTGGTGGCTATACAGCTCGGTATTTTGAGATACACTGGAAATTAACCATCAAGATGGCGTCATTCTCTAACTCCTTCTGTTGCGCGGCGCGGCAGAATGCGCAATAGGTTCATGAGCGGTATAGCTATTTAATAGCGTTTTCCACTGGTAAAAAAAGTGCGCACTTTTTGCTCTCGTTGTCATAGAAACTCACCAGGAAGCCCTGCGATTGGTCCATGCGCAAGGTCAGAGCAGTTAGTGCGCACTTTTTTTCCCAGTGGAAAACGCCATAAGTATGTGCTAGTCGCAGAAAGTTGAAAATAATGGCGGGAAATAGTTTTATTTGAATTTTGCAATATATCGCAGATGGGGGCTAGCCTTTATCAGAGTTGTCGATGTCATAACCAACAAGCGTTGGAAATAGGTAGTTTACGAGGTCATTTCGTGAATACAAAAGTGTAGGTACCGTAAAATAACCACATGGTTTTTTTTGTCATTTCGTTCTGGACTGCAATGTTGTAACTACTATTGTTGTTATAGAGATAGCGTATGGTTTTTGCCAATTTGCGGGATTCGGAAAGACTGGGGATAGTTGATGAGAGCTTAGACTTCGCGGGGCGCTTCATGTAGGGGGAGCGTTGAACTTGTTGGAATAAAAATGGTAACCCTTAAAGTTTCTCAAGAACTTACACGTACCTAGGTATTTAGGTAGGGATAGAGGAATTGAAATTTTAAGAATAAAGACGAAACATGAGATTTCAAGTCAAAATTGTGAGGAAAATCCTTCGACTCTTTCGCAAAGGCCAGCAACCGTCAATCATCATCAAGATGAATTTTACACGAGAAATTTTGATGAGCGTGCTGCCGTATGAACGAACATGCAAGAATTGGGAACCCGTCTCGTGGTAAATTAAAACAACTTGAAAATTAATTCGATAACTTTCACATCAAATAATTGACTCGTGCCATGGATGGAATACCGATTGCCGTGTAGATTCCAATCGACACGCCCCAAACTTTTCAAGTGCTCGAACAATAATAAAGCCCAAGTTGAATGTAAGTAAAAAAGCTAAAGAATTAAATGCTCGTAAGGCTCTTGTTGGACCACTTCTACAACAGAGCTCGGAAAACATCCCAGTCATCCCACGCCCGAAAAAAAATCTCCGCTTGCAAGAATGATTCCTCGTTTTGTTTTTACCTGGCGCGCTTTTCGGTCTTCAAGAGTCTTCAGCTCTACAATAACAGGATAAAGTTTCTTGGGGTGATGGTCGGGATATCGCGTTACTCCCTTTATTTCTGCTGGCTTTTATCTCCGGGAAAACACAAAAATGAGTCAAGTTTGGCGTTATCGACCCGAGTTGTTTGGTTATGTGTTCAGATTTATGGCATCGCTAGAGGATAATTAATTTGACGTTGTCCTCCCGGCGATGCCTTATTAAGAATAATTAATATTTCGTTGAACAATTGTTAAACATCCTAATGAGGTGTAATTAAATGCGTGATAACACTTGAACTGCAATGACCTATTTATGTTTAGTTCTTGGAACAAACAAATCGAAGGCGATTTTTCTTGGGGTATTTCAGAGGTTAGGTAATTAATTTTTCACTCCAGACTCTTTATGAGTATGTATTAGGTAGGTACAGTTGGGAGCGAAATGATTCATACGGCACCGCTAGGAAGTCGGCTGGATTTCAGAAATGTAAGCTGCTTGGATCATTCTTGAATGCCAGTTTTGATTACGATCAATCTGTTAACAAAACTGGCATTCAAGGTCAATCCTAGCAGCTAACATTTCTGAAATCCAGCCGACTTCCTGGCGGTGCCGTATGAATCATTTCGCTCCCAACTGTACCTACATAATTTTTTATTCTATAAAGGGGAAAACCTTTACAAACAAATCCTTTCCATCATAAAAGCTTGAACTAACTGTGTACCGTTGCACCTGATAATCGAGTCAATGTGAAATAAACAAGCGGGATAACCCTCATAAAAAGTCAACTTTTTCCCACCTCCAACGAACTAAAATGAAGCATCCGGTCGTAGACATGGTGAAAGAACTTATAGCAAAAGATACAACGAAAGTTGTAAAATTGGAAATACTTAATTCCGAAATGCCGAAAGCTTAGAGGAAGTCGAAGAAGCATGAACTGGAATAAAAATAATAAAGTCAAAAGCTATGGAGTGCAATAAAACCGTGTGGACCACCACCGTCATAAAATTACAGTCAATGTTTTGTACGCTTCAACCATGGTGGCTTCAACCCAAGATAGATGCAATCAAACCAAAACAGCACGCTGATCTCCACGCTAATGGACCCAAAACCGATAAGGTCGCCAGGTAGAGCTCCCATCGACTGACATCGAGGCTCCCATGCGGGGGTTGCTTTGCCAGCCCGCATTTATAATTAGGTAACCATCTATCCTGCTCTTACCTGTGTTTCAGCTGTTGTTGTCTGTAATTCGGGGAGGATACGCATGTGTGTGAGTGTGTGTTTATCTCCAATGGTAGTTTAAGAGCGCAGTTTAGGAAAGGAAGACGTCTGGGCTACATTAAAAAGCACTTAACAGTACAAGGTTCTAAAAGGTTTCTGTTTCTGGTATGGTGCGGTAATAAATATATGATGGGTTAGTTCGGAACATGTGCGTTTCTCAAGATGATGCACTTTTCCATCGACTACATGCCCCATTTAAACCGAAGCTGTGCGGCTCTCGTTTCATTATTTACTTTGAACGTGGTGTTAATTGGCTGAAAATGGACGGTTTTTGTACTTATGACGGACAAAAGCGGTGTTCATTGAAAAACACCCAAGAGCCGGAATGCTACCAAGGAAGCTCCTTCACGGTCTTTTAACGAGGCAACTTCGTCACGCTCACTGGCTACATAAACTTTGCGATGGGTGGAAGGAACCTGACCTAACACAAAAATCATAGCGTTGTCACTATATACAACGCGATAAGATATCAATAATACAAAATATCAAACTATTCTAATAACAAGCGTGTTTATTTGCGCTTACGTCACATCCTAGACTGAGATTTCTTATCATCGACTACCGTCTTCGACAATTTTGTCACTTGTTGATGGATTAATAACAGCCCGGGTAGCTCAGTCGGTAGAGCATTGGACTTTTAATCCAAGGGTCCAGGGTTCAAGTCCCTGCTCGGGCGGCTCTTTTTTTTCACGCTGGTGAGCAGCAAAAACTCCGTTAGTGTTAGTTCCCATGGCAGGTGTATTATACGGATCTGTTATTATACCCTTACCCCTGTATAGCATGAATAAATCATGTTATTTACGTTACCGCCCACATGAACAATATACGTTCCGGCATCCTTTCATGCCGCGGCTCCCCTACCTGATGCGTCCCAGAAAAAATTCTTTTATGTGAATTAGCACCACCCATCAACAACGTAATAAAATTATTAGTCTACAAAGAGTCGAGATTCATTATTTGTAAATAAATGCCAGATCTTTTATACAAATGACTCCCATTAAAAATTTAATTTTAGTGTGCCGTCTATTGTGCTGGCTTTGTTTGCGTTCCACCATTATTGTGACATGGGTAGTTTATATTTGTTATAATATTACACTTTTACTGCCTGGACAGAACGACAAATTCGCTTAGAATTCGAGAAATGTACTTAGAGCAGGGACTTAAAGATTCACTGACATGATATTGAAAACCAGCTGTTAGATAACACCAATGAAATTGTGCATGCAGGGTGTTTAGGTGATGATGCCAAAAACCAGTACTGCGATGGGTAGTTGTGCTATGGACAGTCTTTCATGAAGCCCACAAAAAAATAACGAAAAAATACCCATCCCGATGAATAGTAAATAGTTTCGTTATTCCGAAAGATTTTAGTAAACTGTTATTCTATGGTGAGAGAATTATAAATGAAGCATAATAATCAACAACTGGGTGTGCTCTAGCCCGCCAATAACTATACTGGATGAGTCCTTGAAACATTCCCGCTAACCTCCTTCATTCAACTCCTGGATGGCTAGGCAACCCATTATACTGATGGGTTGCCTACCCATACCCATGGTTAATTTTACTGAAGTAAAATTAAATAATTTTCCCTGCTTCTAAAATCACATGGCATGGCCGATGTCTATCTAGGGTCAGGACACTATTTTACTGTACTTCACTTCTTTTTGTTCGACGATTGAACTTTGAGATAGACGTAACCATGGATAGACGTAACCAAGAATTTGAACGTGATAAGACACAGTGTAAGTTTTTATGTAACATCAGTCTATTGACTTTTATGTACTTCATGTCAGAGTAGTGAAATAATAACTCCATTCTCCTATATGTGGTCCTACCTCCACCCTGCAAGCTGAAATACTTAGCTGAATCATCTAAGCTTCCCCCTGAAAGATGACTTTTTCCCTGATTATTTAAAAGCCACAACACTCCAACTCTCCGACGAGGACGTGATTCAACACCTTGACCAACATTTAATTTTAACTGGGTATCGTGGTTTGGACTTTTTTTTTGGCTCGTGGACTCGTGGATAGAAAAAAGAGAGCAAAGTGACTTCACTTTGAAGAAGTGGGACCTTCTCAATTTGTTTGTTTCTTCTTTCCCTTACAGTTTGAGATTTAAGAGAAATTTTCAAAAGCGAATGAAGCCGTTCATCTTTTTGGGCTATAATTCTTTTGTCCATTTGGAAAAGGACTGGATATGTCTCGCCAGTGAATTTCGTTTAATCTGTTTTCACCGTGAATTGCCCTCAACGCTTAAAAATATATCGTGATCGCGAATGTCTATCACCGGAAATGTTGAACCAAATTTAGCTTTTCCAAAGAGTCTAGAGATGGAGCCGGATCTGGATCCGGTTCCGGATATACGGCAAATCCGACCGTTTTGCCGGAACCGGACCCAGATCCGGTTTTGCCAGATTTCGATGTAGATCTGGCCAGATCTCAAAAAATTACAATGTTTTCAGCTCCACTAACTTTTGAAGTCAAAAAGCACACATATACGAATATGTTTATACATTTTCATCGAAATAGGTACACACAGTTGACATTTATTTATAAATTTTTCAAAATTATGCCTTCAATTTAAAGTAGTAGTTACACAAGTGCTATAATAGCTACATACTTTTCATAAACTTGTCGCTAATTGGTCATTCGTGTAAAAAAGCCTGCACAAAATTTTCATTGAGATCCGGCGATTCGGTCCGATTCCGGCCGCTGAGATTAGGTTCCGGTCCCGGTATCCGGTCTTTTGAAATTGCCGAAACTTCTCCATCTCTGGAGAGGAAGCCCGTGATGTTTGGTCACGAACCGGCTATTAAACAGCTACTACTCTATCGAAGAGTCTGAACCCTTCCAAAGCCATCGCCTAAAGAGCCCGCAAGGGCACGACTACCTTTCGAGGTTTCGTATTTGTCTCTTGGTAGTTTTTCTTACTCTACACACAAGGGGAGTCAGACAGAACTCATCCCCAAAAAGTCGCAACTCACAGACAAGACGTGACATCTGCGAAAGTTACCCAACAAAGCGATAACTGTGACTTGTTGGTAGCACATATATATCACAAGTCAAAATCCTTACTCCTTACATAAGAATATTCTGGCATTTTCTTGTGGTGGTACCTACCTTGAGGGATTTCTGACGTGACTAAAAATTTGTGGACGGGAATAGGTTTTTGTTCATTTTTTCTAAGTACAAAGTTCTTAAAATAAAAATATAGGAGCAATACTATTATTGCATTTTCAAAATTTTTGAGAATTTTTGAAATTTTGATTTTTTTTCAATTTGGAAACCAGATAGCAACTCCTATACATCTTCACCTAAGAAATACTAAATTTGAACTTTCTATTAAAAAAAAAGTTCCAAAAATGGTTTCCCGTGAACATGAAAAGTGAATCAGTTGAAACCATTTTTGGTATTTACCCTTTCCTTTGAAAATAGAAAGTTCAAATTTGGCATGCGATACACCTACCCTGGGTTGCACCCACGAAACGCTCAATTAATATAATACGAGATTAGTGAATTTTTTTTTAGTCAGTACTCGTTGGTGAATAATAGAAATTCTGGTCAAAAGAGAATGATCTAGTGATTGATTAGCTACAGATTTTATGTATTTCCCATGGTCAACCTACTAGGATTGACCAGATTGAAATCCATTTATTCTCGTATTAACTTTAATTGCGTATTATTTTTTTGGTGCAACCCAGGGCTAAATGACTGAGGAAAGGAAGGCCTCAATTAACTCACTATTATAGCACTAGTACTAAGACATCTACAGATTTCTACAGATATCTTCAGTTCCGTTTTTAAGTTTACTGTGCAATATAACATCAATTGAAGCAACAGAAGTGTTATCCGAAGTCATAGACAGACATCATGACGTACATCATCAGTATATCAGTTTTGGTAAGTTCTGTGCTGGCGCGAAGTGTTTTCACCCCGCGAGCCAGAAAAATAAAACTAAGACAATTCAGCGATATTTTGCTTGATTTGATGTTCCCACTTCAACCGCTTCCCCTAGGCCCGCTGCTGGGTTGTTGTGTGCGCTGCTGACAGAGGAAGGATCGGGATAAATCAGTTAAAAGGAAAAAAGACATGCATGGACTGGCTGCCGCTGTTGCTCCTGCCGCCGCCGCCAAATCCGCGGCATGATTGATGGACCGTTTTGAATAAAAAAAAAACGCACGAATAAAGCAGAATGGGTATACCAGTTTGGGGTGGGAATTGAGATGCTCTACGACTCCTCGCCCAGCCATTCGCAAAGACCAAATTGAATTATTTATTTACGCATTCGTCGACCCGGATCTGCAAATCCCTCTCTGCCTCCGCTCTTTTCTTTTTATTTCGTCCCCCAAGAAAGCTGCCTGCACCTCGGGCTGTGAATTAACTCGGTCGTGTTTGAGGTACAAACAGTATCACAAACCATAGGTCACTTGGGGTATCTAGGATGAGGATAGGCTGAGGAGAAGAAGAAAATTTTCTAGGCTTAGGAATCCACTTCAAGTAGATGGGTATCTATCGAGCTAGTTCTTCTGCGGAACGAAAAATTGAAAATGTTCATATCTGAATAGAGTGACGACAAAGGGATATCTTTCTTTTCTAAGTGGACTCTCGTAGTGCGACTTTATCAGCAGCAAAGAGACGATCAAAAACTTGGTACTTCAAAAGTTTTTGTATGGAAGTAAAAATCTCTGTACTTAGCAATAATTCTTGTAGCTTGTAGATATTATCGTAACTGTTGAATCTGCACCTCAATCTATTGTACGCTAAATAGTATAATAGTTCCCAATAATAAACGCCAAGATGTTGGAACATTCGATAAGCCGAATGACAGATATGTACTTGAAGTTATATTGTTACAAGCGGCGATTCTGTTGTGCATTCTGGAGCATGCGCAGTCCGTCCAGACTGTTCGCAGCAGATTGCTGTGTTACGAGTGCAAAGCTCTAGGCATTCGAGAACATATGCGAAAATTTGAATCATTTGATCAACATGGGAGATATGAATAGGTGGATAAGACACATCTGGCCAATTGGCGGAGGTGCCGGGTGCCGCCGCTCCAGAACAAGCGGTAATGCACGCGAACGGTGCAGGATTGATTGTTCGAGAGTCTCTGAACATTGCAAAAATCAGAATGATCAGTAACAAACACCGACAGACAACAAGAAGATGTCAGATATGCGAGCAAATCAAAGAGAAAAATCAGACAAAGCTAGAATAAAGTGATGACCAGGGTCCTGCAAGGATCAGATTTTGGTCCACTTTGGAACCTGTTCTGTGGTGATGTAAGGGGCCGCCATCCCACGGCGGAATACCAGCTTATGCCTAATATATACTTAGTATGCTGATGACCTGGGGGTCTATTTCCAACAGGGAGAAGATGCTCGCCTCCCTGAAAATCCCGCTGTCGTCACGTGGCAACTGGCGGGATTTCCAAAGAGGCAAGCGTCTGCAGCCTGCTAAAAATAGGGCTTCTGGCGATTCTAATGAAGAGCTTGAGATTCGATTATGAAAGCGACAAACAAAGTATCAAGAGGTTTCCAGAATCTCACCTCAACCTAGATTTACCTACCCGACTTATTTTGAATAAGTGATGATCACCTTTAGTATATTAGGTACCGCTACCTGAAGCTCTCATCAGGAGCTTGTGCTAATTAACATCGGAATCACGATAGTGATGATGATAGTGTTTGTGCGTGTCGGTACGGAATTATCACCTACACGTAATTAGCAAAGATGATTCCGAACATTACAATAATTACGGATGTAATTACGGCATCGATGGTCCTATTGTATTCGCTTACACAGCGAACGTCTATGAGCCAATTGGATCCGTCTGAAGACTTCGACTCGAGCTATAATAGCTCGTCGCTCAATTAAGATTCCGCGAAATGCAAGCTGCATTATTCACCATCATTATCATCATCAAACAATAATGCACTCTCGCATAATGTACGGCGAGTGGAGTATACATGCCCGTGCGCGAATCGGCCGCGGCAGATTATTAATAAACAAATTTACATATAAAAACTTCGGAATAGAATTGTAAATTATACATTGTTTCTCATATAAAAACATTATACGAGAACGTTCAACGTACTGATTAACTATTGTTTGTTGTTGAAAACCAGTCCCCGCCGTCGCCCCCACGCGCCTCTCGTGCTTTATGGCATGACCGTGTGCCCGGCCTGGTGGCGGTGAGATTATGGAAATAATCATAAAGCAAGCGCGCATTATTCAAATTTATGATTTTTAAAATATCCAAATTGAATCGACACGATTTCGATGTTTAATCGACCTCTTTGTGTTGCCTCTTTGTGCGAGTGGCGGTGCGTATAGAGTTCATTGTTGTGTTATTGTTATATTTTTATCAAAAAATGTACGCCTGGCAAAAAGCTTTCTGCTCACCATCAAAAAAAGATTTTTTCGCTAGGCAATATTCAACGATAACTGCGAGTGAGTTTTTATTTACCACAACAACAGGCGTCGCGACCCCATTTACAGGAGGCATGGACTGGCATCGGCCGTTTTGTTGGAGGAAATTGCCCGCTGAACAATGAAAGTGACCGCGCGATAACCCGCATGCGATAAACCCAAGTGTCGCTTTGTGCTAATGATTTTGCCCAACAAATTCCTAATTAGAACAAATTATAACTAAGTATCATTAATTATTACATGAGCACGATAACATTTGAAACTATACCTAACATAACACGACTTCAGACTTATTAAAAAACCCATGAATCAATAAGGACCATTTCACTCTTTGTAAAGTCTGAATACCAAATCATAGTACGTCCAACTCAAGTGTAGTTGTAGTAAGCTATGATTACCCGAATTTCACCTCTCCAAGGACGTCGCCTGGCGAGACTCCCCCGGATAACTCGAATAATACCTGAGCTGAACGTATATATACTTGACCAAATTGATAAGCAAAAACCGAAGTTTGATTTTTTACGAACGCTGAACGCTCCAAACCCGAAACAAAGGTATTTGCTTATACCTTATTCTAGTGTACCCTACTTTCCCCTATGCAGTTTTCTATACTAATTAGCCCTAATTTTTCAAAAATATGTTGTTTTGATCTCTGATACAGGATGTTTTTAGTGATGATACGGAACACCAGTGCTACCGTTCATGTGAAAAATCTTTCATACGAACTCCACAGAAAATGAGAAAATAGGATGATGGTCAAAAAGTGGTCCTTCGATACCTTTCTTCTTTGTACATGTTCATTTCAGATCTCGACATTTATTGGCCTCTTCTTCCCAGTCGGCTTTTTCTCCTTGTTGCTCCCTTCCCCTTGATTACTATTTTTATTAGCTTTTTTTTCAAGTCTCTTACCCACCCAGCACACCAATTCGCTTTGTTGTCTCGTATTTTTGTTTACTTACTGAGAATTTTCACACATTTTTGCTTCTTTTCTGTACATTTCCAGCTTGGTTCTTCAAATTTCCTTCTCACTCAGCACTCCAATTTGCTTGCTGGTCCCAAAGTTCATCAATTTCCTTGATTTTCAACCCTTTTTATACTTCTCATCCCAATAGGGTCCTTGCACGAATTTTTTTATTGCCTCCAATGATGCTTTGGTAGCCAAATATAGCAACACAGACTGAACGGTTTTTCGAATATCTTAATGTATCATTTTATTTTGTGAATTCAAAACACAAAAACTGTTAGGCATGCAACTTCCATGCACCGATGTGTCAGCTGCGGAATGACCTCATCGTGCCCCGGGCTGGGGCTACTTGATTCTACACTACACAGATTGCGACTACGAATTTTAAATGTTTGACATATCTCACTGTCACTGTCTCAGACGTCTGTGGGACTGACGCTCAATTCAGGTTGGAAAGCGCGCAGCACGAGCTTGGGGATGGCCCTGACACGTGAGCAAGGGCGACGGCGCTGTTCACGGCTCCAAAATTGAAATAGGTCTGTAAAATAATGACGATTTGAATTTTCGCGGGGTTTCAGGGCGAAGGGCTGCAACCTCGCTAAGAAAAAACTTGCAAACGAAAGATAGAACTTTCGGGTTGACGTCATCGTGGTCATACAAGGTCATTGTAGAAGCGACCGCGTTTTTGGCGCGAAAAAAACATTCAAATTTTTGATGTTCATTTAAAGGATGGACCAATTTTTTTGAATTTTTTTTGGCGGAAATTATTGTGGATAACGTTTTGATTGATTTTATGAAGTAATGGTCCCAATATAAAATTCATGCAAGGATCCTATGCAATATCCGCTGCCAGCACTCCAATTCCCGTAACTTGAATAATAGGTGCTTTCCTTTTACCACAAAACTCACTGATCTGATCTAAGTTAGAGAGAGAAAGAGCGAGAAATCACATGCGCGCAAGTGAGATACCACTAACAACTTAGGTGAGAATACTTAGTTCAGCTTGTAAAAGGGAAGCACCTATTGTTTTTCTCAAAAAATACTGGATAATCCAAAAATATTTTGTTATCTCCATTTTCAACAGCGTCGTGAGTCCATTTCTATTTTTGGAATTTTTGAATTTAACTCAACCTCTCCCACCGGACACGAACTCCCAATGGATGCATTGCAATCCTCTTCATAAGCTTATATAGTTGTGACTCCCTGGAGATGCGTTCTGATCTATTTGAGGTGTTGTGTTGGAGAGTTAGAGCCAACAATTGACAGAGATGAGTCCTCGGAAAAGAGGCCCCATTATTAATGATTGCTATTATCGCGACGAGCGGAAAGTAACACCGGGTGAGTTGGGACTGGTGTTTTTGATTGAGCCTTGCCGTTGAAGATATTTGATGGAGTTCCTAGTTCCTGCGCGTTGTTTCTGTATGGGGCCTACATGTGCTGATGTCTGTGATCGTATGAGAGCTTTCGAAAAACTGTATGCAAAATAATTTAAAATAATTCTCCCATCTGTAATCTGTCAAAACAAAAATAAGTTGTCAGAGTTTAAACTCTCATATTTAGTTCAAGAAGTTTATACACCAACAGATTTGAGCAAAATTTGGGTTTTCATTTCGTTCCAAAGACATGAGTTTTTGAAAAATAACTAATATCTCTGATGCAAATCGCATTTATCCAATATTTATAAGTTATTTAATTATAATGTATTACAAATTGAAGTTCAACAGATAAGATAACAGAAAAGTATTGTGGTCCTACACGCCTGCCACGAAAGGTCCCACTACAGAAATGTCGACAATTATCATTGTAATGGCAACTTGGAACCTGCACGATCAAGAAAGCACTCCCAGCTACGCGGGAGAAAGATGATCCCGTTGTTCGTTGCAGCCTGTTGCGAAAATGCGCGCTACATCTCTTTTACACAATTTTGCCGAGTCCCGTGAATCATTTCACAAAGTAATGGCTTTGCCACTTGAGAGAGCATCGCTCTCGGGCATCAAGTGGTATAGTTCTCACGTACACTATGAACGGAGTAAGTCGTCATCCCTCTCCATTTTGGAATTTTATTTAACTCTTTACGACCTCACATGAGCTGCACATAAGAAATTTTACGTTTCGTATCCATTTTCACTAACTTGTGTTCGCCGTGCATTTCTCAGTTTGCGTGCGAGAGTGCTGGACTCTGCTAAATTCCAATGTTCTCTGCTCATTTCGCCCAGTCGTAGTAAGCAAGAAATAGCTTTCTTGGAACTTGGCATTCGCATGCACACTAACACGTGACTATTATATGGAGAACATTTTGTTCCCATACAAATATGATGTTCAGTTACTTATTCTTTGGTTTACCATATGTGCGTTTCCTGAAGAAGAAAAAACCATTTGAATAGGCAAAGGTCTCCGGCGTAGGTCGCGTGGAACGCAAATATCAAGTGAACACAGCGAAGAGTGAGACTTAATGAACATTCCTCTGATTCACTAGCGGCTCCAGCATTTTCGAATAGGGGGTACGATTCACCGACCGGGCGCCCTCAAGGTGACGCGCGAAATGGGGTACAGGCAAAATTTATTTGGAGAATAGGAGGGCTACGATCAAAATGAGCCCCATGCTTCTATCTATGACTATCTCGAACTCCATATCCTATATGTAGTTTATTCAGAAGCAGTTTTCAAAGAAAAACGATCATGACAACAACTTGGTTTTAATAGTTAAACTCTTCTCTACGTATCTATTCTACCTACAAAACTAGACTTCACGATGCAATCTTCGATCGTTATGGATTTTAACCCATCTGCCTCTACTGTCATTACTCATTAACAGGGATTTAGTCGTTTTTCAGTGACCGTACACTAATTTTTCGTTCTAGCAGAGCCTGGAGGTTATAGCCCTCAGCAGTAATGATTAGTCTGCTTAGTCTGTTCACCGATAGAACGGGCTTTTTTGAATTTCAATGATGTAACCTATAGCAAACAAAAGCACCAAAGACTGTAACAACATAGGCGCGTTTGGAACTAATAATAGTTTTGTTCGGTTGGTAGTCTTACCCGGGCAAATTATTCCTACACCAAGCCAATGGCATTACATTCAGCGAGTTTGACATTACGTATACGATTTCTAACCTCCATTTCTTTATGTTTGTTATTTTACTCACAACCACTATGGTAATTGATTCATTACATACCTAGTAGGAGGTCGGGAAGTGACCCATTGCCGACCTCCCGAGAAAGTGAAGAAATGGTAGCTTTAGTAGGGAAATTTCAAAATATGCATCCAACCTAACAATAAGTGTGTTAATCAGTATTTCCTGAACTACGTTTCAGAAAAATCAATCGGCCTATCTAGAAGTTATGACAAAAAGTTATTTTTCAGATTTCAACTTTTGAACGCCTGTAATCCTGCAAGCTGAGTACATGGTTGTGAGTAAAATAGTATACATACTCTCGACGGTAAATACATCATTCCAGCTTCGGGCTAGAAGGGCTCTCTCTGCCCTCAGCAGTAATGATGTATTCCCCGTCTCGGTATGTAATATACTATTTAGTCAGCTCGGCTGTTGTGAGTGTTGTGTAATAAAATCAGCTTTATTCAAAAAAATTATTTTCTCATTCATTAAAATTGGTATTAAACTGGTGTCATATAAAATTACCATAGCACTTAGCTGCGATTAGCGGAAGTAAGCACCTCTTTCTAACTGGAATTTTAAATTTCGCAGGTAACGCTCGAGACTACTTTTCAAGCGGAGGAATCTGGTGGTCCTTTCTATCAGTGTATAGAGTATAGGAAACGTATACTATTTTACTCACAACCATGTACAACCTAGCTTATAGATTGGGGCGTTCGAAAGTTGAGACTAGAATTTTTTTTGCCATAATTTTCAGATCGGCTGATCAATTTTTCTGGAACTTGGCTCAGGTAATACGGATTGACCCACTTATTGTTTGGTTGGATGCGTAATTCTAGAACTTATCTTCTGAAGCTACCATTTCTTCTTTTTCCCGCGGAGTAGGTAATGAGGGAATGGTTACTTCCCGCCCTCTTACATAGTATGTAATGAATCAATTACCATAGTGGTTGTGAGGAATAAATATAACATTACATACCGAGGCGGAAGAAGGTTCAATACAGACAAGGATCAAGGTAGCTGCAGAGCGTGCCGCGGGCCAATAGTTTGTAATGGTTTATTTTCCAACTTTCTTAAAAGTCAGTAATGATCAATTACTATGGTGGTTGTGAGTAGAAGTTCTTTCCACCTCCACAAATGTTACGAGAATAGTTCCAAAATTTTATCGCGCGACGCCTAAAGCGAATTTCCACAGGTAACCTTGACTTATTTTTTACAAAAAGTAATCCATCGATACTACTTGTGGATTTTTTTCTCAAAATTATAAGCTTGAGTCTGGCGCCCCTGATTTGCGACAGGGGGTACGGCCGTACCGTCGTACCCCCCGTGGAGCCGCCAGTGCTCTGATTATTTTTAGTTTTTTTCTGTGTAATGCTTTTTCAATACTACCAAACCTTACCCTCCTTATAGTTACTAATTATATTTCATAACATAACAGTCATTGCATGAATGTATTGACAACTAACTAGAACTAGAATTGCCATGAAGCGTTTCCATCGTCAAGGATCTTTAGATAATAAATAAATCTGATGGATGTTACATTAACAACCGATTAAATATGATGTACGCCGCGCTGTGGTATTTCCTGATGCGCATAAAGCATCACAGAGAGGTGTTAATTTGAGCGGATTATAATGCGGCCATTATATCAGAATCAATTTTCGAACGGACCAGTTGAACCAAATGGATAGTTACAGGTAGGTATAACGCACGTTAACGACGATAAATCACAGTAAATATAATTGGTTAATAAAGTGCTGTTTTGAAGCGACCATAACAATCAAACGTTAAAATGAAATACAGAGCGACGTGATAAATATACACCGGGTGGTGATAAAATAATGGCCCAGTATTCGACCCACGTAGAGCCATACTTTTGAATTGATGTTCTGGAGTCGCTGGTGCTCTACGACCGATTCGTTATCTCGACATTGTAGCTACAAGTTCACAGCGCCATTACTTACTCTTCACCACATTGAAAATTGAGGGAACAATACTATCGTGTGTAGGTACAATGTTGTTGTTAGGATCGAACACACACCAGTTCATTGCTTTTTGTTAGTTTCGAGCTATTCATCTGCCTGAGGTAGTGAGAGCATGAAACATTGAAACTTGCAACAAATTGTTATTGGTAATACTCGTTCTTAGAGCGCCCAATAGAGCAATTCGACATAAATGATTAGTCTAAATATGATTTGCTCATTTGATACAGCTAAACTGTCAACCGAATTCAAAATTTGGCCTTATTCAGCACTAGGTATAGGTATTAAACTAGGGTAAATAATTTACCCTAGTTATAGTCTTGTATTCCCAGACCAACGGAGAAAAGAAGGTATGTTTGGAGAAGCACAGGGCGAGGGCTGCGGGGCAGTGGAGCAGGAGCAGGGGCATCAGGATAATATGCCTCAACGACTTTTTCCAGTCTAGGAATCACCCGGAATGAAGGCGGTTAGATTCCTTTGTTTATATAAAAAAGTTAGGTTTCAGCCCACAAAACAAACTATCGAGTTCTCAAGATTAATTGAATAAAGAGCCTGACAGTTATGGTACATAATCTCGACAGAATTCGATTAGGGTGTCACTTTTCCATGGCTGGCTTTGCGCCCTTATAACCCTCGGCACGCCACTGTGCTCCCCCAGCACATCAGACGCCAATCAGAACAACATCTCAACTGCATCTTTTCTGGTTTTTTGTTACAGATCCAACACAGAGAAGAGAAGAAGCAGGAGACGTACCCATACACGCCATCCAATAAGTGAAGTGTCAGATGCGATGTGACAGACGGGACAGACAGTAGACTGCTTGCTACGCGCGCGTGTGGTGTCAGCAGTGTAGTGATGTGCAACAACAGCGGGAGCACCACCGCCACTACCCCCTAGAGCTCCTCCGCGAAACCGCCTCGTTACCATGGCGTACCACCACCATCACCCAGAAGCCACCACCACCACCCCCAATGGCCTGTCAGTCTCACTCCTGATATTGGCATTTTTTCTCGGCGGAGCTAGCACTAATCAAGGTTGGTTGGGTATATCAGATTATGAAATATGTATAGGAGTATGACTATGCCGGGGGAGGAAGAGGATAAGACGGAGGACGAGGACGACACGCGATGCGTCGTCCATGTCGCTCGCATTCATCCTTTATTAATGACGCTTGACTTGCCGGAAATAATCGCTGCTTTGGCTCCTCGTTCCTGGGCGATGCTCGCCGTCGAGGCTGCTTTCAATATCTTTTTTAATCTTCGGCAGGCAAACCCGCCAAATTTGTTATTCACGTTTGAGGAGTCATAATGCGAAATTCTTGAGATCATCCACTCGAAATGTTGAGTATAGTATAGAAACTCGACGCAAGAAGAGTATGATGAGCGAGAAAAGCTTTGAAATTTCTGTTGAAGTAATATGCGTGTAAAAGTAGAACTAAATACGTTTTGTTCTCATTTTATCATTCATATCGATAGAAGTTCATCTAGAATTATTGCAATCATCGAGCTTATCGCGGAACTTGTTTTTGAATCACAGTCATCACTCACCCGATTTGTTGAACAAGACGAGCTCTGCATCTTTCATGAGATTACAAAAAGCTCTCCTTAACCGGTCGTTCTAAAGCTGAAACTTTTTATGCGTATATGTAAATTAAGTATCATTCTGAGTTCTGGGTTTTATTTCGAACAATTTTCGTAATTTATGTGAATTTCTTTTGAAAATCCTTGCTTAAATATAAGTTTAGGAGAGTGTAATGATCTTGTTTTGCGGATTTGTTTAACTTGAGGGGTGATAATGTCACTGAATAACTGGATGAGTAGAAATCACGTCTCGTACCCCTATTTTAGAACTACGAGTAGAAAATTCAATGTTGGCATGCGACTTTCTTGAAAGGAAATGTAGGGGCGATACTATTCAGTTTTAAAATTATTCAAAATTCTTGATTTTTTTTTGTTGGTACAATTTGGAAATAAATATACTGAAGCAGTGCCCTTACATTTCCCTTCAAGTAAGTCGCATGTCAAAATTGAAACTTCAGAACAGGTAGGCCTCCGAAGTTTTTGGCACCAGACCATTCGTCCCCGCACATTAAACATGGTGGACAGTTCGTCTCCAGACAGTTAAACCATGGACCAATCGTCCCCTTACTAAACATGGTGGTTTGTCCCCGGACAATTTGCCTCTGTATAAATTAGTCCCCGCACAATTTTTTATTTCTCTCTTGCTCAAAACACAAGGTAGGGCTCTAGGGTTCCTAGACATCCAAATAAATACAGTTCCGAAAGGCACAAAAAAACCTTAAAAGGCCTATTCGAGCCCTGGGCATTACCTACTTTTACAAAGACATTGAGGTACTTACATGATATTTGCGAAATGCATGAAAAAAGACCAGAGGCTCAGTAGTGCTTCAAATACAAAGGGGCTTGCTTAGGGTCCAAACAATACAAAAACAACATAGGGGGCTCATTGTCCCACGTACCGGATGACAACATTCCGTGACTCCCGGCATTTGGCTCAAGAAACAAGGGGGCTTAGTAGGGCTCTGAACAACGGCTCATTGCCCCACGTACCGGATGACACAACATTCCGTGACTCCCGGCATTTGGCTCAAGAAACAAGGGGGCTCAGTAGGGCTCTGAACAACAAAGACACAAGGAAGCTCAATAATAATGGGCCTCCGAACAGAATGTATAAGAATACATAGTCGAGCTAACTGAGTTCCGATGGACACAAAAAAGATTGAGGGGCTTAGTAAGACTCCATGGACTAGGTATAGGGTTCCAAAGCCAAGCGGCATATGAAGACACGATGAGACAACACTTGGATTTCAAAATACCTCTTGAAGTGGTCGTTACCTCTAGCAATCAACTAAACTATGAAAATACGTAGGGAGGCTCATAGACCGTGAGCTAGCGGCCTTTGAGATCATGTCATTTCTGACCGCACCATACTTCTGGTGGTGATAGCCACCTAAGTGGTAGTTGCTGAAACGCCAGTCTGCCATCCCAAAGCGAGTCGTCTTGGGGGCTGCCAGTTGTCAAAATTCCCCCAAAAAAAAAACGAATTTCGCACCGTTAATCCGATTGACTTGAAATTTGGTATACAGACAAGGTCTTGCTGTCAAATGAGCTGATTAGTTTTGGCTGTCATCTGTCAAGTGGAAGTGTCATTATCAAAAAATGACAGAAGTTTTATTTCGCAAAACTTGACTTGCAATATGTTATTCGAAACCCCTAAAAAAACTGTATCCAGAACAGTTTGAAGTAGTCTTCTAACTGTTATTTGTGAGTTAGAACAATATGAGAAAACACACAAAAGCTCACTAGACTTGTTAAAAGTACAAGAAAAACAAGACGGCTAAGTAGGGCTCTAAATGAGAGAAGACATGAAGGCCCCACTGAAGCCCTGAACAATACAAGAGTGCGGGGGGTCATTATTATTTCAGAAAAAGCAAAAGAAAAAGCATATTGTCGGGCGCACTACTAAATAGATTTACAAAAGACACAAAAAATATTAGTTGGCCTAATACAGCTCCAGATGACACACAAGGATATGATGAAGGTCAGTTGGATTCCGAATAATACGAAATGACATCGGGGCTCACTAGATTACCGAAAGGCACAAGAAAAGACAATGTGGCTAAGTAGGGCTGCAAACAACACATCAAGACACGAAGAGGCATACTTGAAGTCGAAACAATATGGGGCGATATTGATTGGCTCCTATACTAGAGTTCTTGAAGGCACAAGAGACTGAATGACACAATACATAAATACACTACGGGCCTTCTAGGGCCTTGCTTGAAGAATACAAGAAGACGATGGGGCTTACTCGAGGGCTTACTACATTTTACAAAGATGAAGGGAAGACAAGAAGTCTAGTAATTCACCAAAGGGCGCATGGAGACATGAAGAAACGATGGAGTCCACTTGGGCTCCGAACCATACAAGAAGACACAAGGGGCTTATCGGGTTTTCGAAAGACACGAGTAAAGACAAGAGAGCTTAGTAGGGCTTCAAAGGACACCATGAAGACCCGAGGAGGCTGACTTGGGCTCATATAACCACATAAAAAGAAAGAGAAGGGCCAACTGAAGTTTTTAATAGCACAAAAAGATACAAAGAAGGTCATGAGGAACCAATCCAAAAGAAAAGAGAGGGTTCTTCAGGGCTCTGGACAATACACATGAAGTAATACGGGGGTTTGCTAGGGCTATGAGCAACACAGTAAGATCTAAGGCGCTTACTAGGGTTTTCACCGGCAAAGCATGACAAAATTTTCAAATTTTTATAAAGCTTATATATCAACACAACAAACACGTAAACTTTATAAAAATAGCTTCAGTGAATAATGGTTTCCTTGACATTTGACCTCTGGTTGGATACCTTTTGGGACACGAAGGACTAGTTTGATATATACTCGAGACGGTGGTGGAAATTAACAGACACAGAGGGAGACCCCAGGCTAGATTTCTGTTCCCAGATAGTTAGGGATCGATGCAGGATGTTCGGAAATTGTAGTTTAGCGCAGGATAACCAGTCTTAGGTTAAGACTGAGAACTTTTTGATGATAACGTTAACCAACCACAGATGGAAAAACTGGCAAAAAAGTTTTGTCTTCGGTTTCGGTCTAGTTGCATTAAGTGACTATTTACTGCATACTTGCGAAACTTTGGAAGAAGGGTGTCAAATTTACGATTTAGTGTTCGATGGTTTGCATGTATCGTAATTCGTAATAATATGCCGGGCTGGTTCGAGCCGGATCTGAATCTCCTCTCCTCCAAAATACCTCATTAGTTTCATTAAGCTGTAACGAGCGGGTTTACGTACAAATTATCAATAAATAACCAATCAAATTGCCGGTCGCTTGTAAGAGCAACAATTACATGGCGATATTTTACAATTAGGCGGCGTCGGAAGGCCGCTATCCCTCGCAAAAATCAGCAAAAGAAATGAAAAGTGCCTCATCCACGTTGGATGCGACCGACCGACCGTGCATACACTCTTACAACGGCATGTAAATAAATTAATAAACCGGAGGGGCGGAGGAACAACCGGCGAGATAGAGAGAGCAAAATGAAAGAAAACAAGACCAAGATGAAGGAGTAATTAATTACGCGGCGGAACGTGGTTCAGACAAAGAACGGGGCTATATTCGATTATTCGACGATAATGCCACCATACACGGGTTTTCAGACTGCACTACAGATCAGCCAAAGCTGGGAAGGAAACAAACAAAACGACTCACTAAAACGAACAATGCACACCGCATAATCCCGAATGCACCTCAAAATGCAGTGCGCTTATATCCCAGGGTTTGCAGCCTTTGCTCCGGTATCCACCTATCATTCCCACACACACGCGCTGGCACTGCGGCCGGGATAAGACGTAGCGTTCGCATTTGCATCCAGAGCAAAGATATTACGTTTTTTGCGATCTTAAAAGTGTGCTCTCGTGGGAATTTTGGATGTAAAGTGATTTAAAAATACCGCGCTTCGCTAGGAAAAGGATACGCATCTTCCAAATATCTTTATAATGTACCTACTTTCATCTTTAAAAATTCAAACTCTCGCTAGAGCGAACTCCGTTAAACTCCGAATAATTTGCTGCCAGGTTTATGTGCAAGTTTGCATCCAGCACGTGAATGCAGGCGCGCACCACCGGAGAATCTCAAAGTTCATTTACTTCAAAGGTGACATCAATGTGCAGCATATTACCCGCACGGCTCGTATAATTTATTTAGTTGCGGGATATCCTTCGGTAGCTCTGCTTTATGGCTGAATAATGCCTCGCCGCACGCCACCATTCCGAGAAACGTATGCATACATTTCCGTCTTGCCATTGGTATCACAAAGCGTATGTACGGCATAGTATCTAGGTAGAGAGTAACCAAAGAGCAAGCACACATGTCGGAAGACCTAGAGTATGGTGTGGACAATGTCGGGGAGCCGTATCACGGACGAAGTAACATATGGCACGACATGCCCAGGCGCTATGGTGCTACTGCATTCACGCCATCCATGAATTTAATTGTTTACGACTTCATGATGTGTGTGTACGTATGTTATACCAATAATCTACGAGTCGGAGAGTGCATGTATACGAGAAAGGATATAGCGTTGATCGACGAGGGTGCACACTGGATACACAAAAAATCACAAGGCTATCAGACGTTTGGGAAGATGTTTTATCATTCTGTTGCTTTGAAACCAAAGTTGAAAGGATGAAGGAAAAATAGTGAAAACACGGTTTGATTCTCGAGATTAGAATGGTCGATGAAGCAGTTATACTGATTTACTTCTTCGTTCTTGCTTCATCCAATCAACGACATGGAAAACGCTATCACTTACTGGGTGGACTTGGACGGATTTGGAAACATGCTATATGTATATGCAAAGATTCGGAGACGCACCTGAATGGACACCTCGGTTACTTTGGTCACTGTAGACCCTGATATAATTATAATTAGTATTGGACGATGGTAGACTGAGCGAAAGCAAAAGTCTCACTATAACATATAAGTGCCATTTACATAGACCTTAACTCTAAAAAGGAACAGCAACACTAAGCTTAGTGTAGAACTTGGAACCAGGTCAACAGGTCCAACTTCTACACTAAGGTTAGTGTTGCTGTTACGGTTGAGGTCTAAATGATCTGTAATTCCTGACACTGAGGAAAATACAAATGTATCTAAGGGGCGGGGGTGGGAATAGAGAGAAGCAGAGGTAGACCCAGGTTAAATTACTGCTCCCAAACAAGTTATTAGGGATGCAGGATATTTGATATTTGACCTTTAGGGGAATAGAGTGTAGGTTAGCACAAGATAGGAAGGATGGAGGTACGCATCCAACAAGTCTTTGAAATGAGAACTTTGTGATTATGGTAATGACGCCTGTCTTGATTTCCTCACGCTATAAAACGAGCGTTTAGTTCCAATCATTCGTTCTTTGGTTGAAGACGTTGTTCACTTCTAGCTGATTATAATGATTATTTCATTCTTGTTCACCCATGACAAGAAAGATCTGACTTACGAGACTTCAATTCTATGTACATGGCGTATGAGCCGAGATAGTCTAGTTATAGTTATTTCCATTTCCGACATTGATGCATGGCATGCGGTTATTGCCGAAGGAATAAGGAAGAACGCTGCAAGTATTGGAAACCAGTCCATCTCCCCACCTCGCGGTGTGTCTAATAGGAAGCCTCGCGCAAAAAAAGGTCTTCGCAGCAATAAATCATTTTGGTACATTATTACAAAAAGTATACATAAAACACGTACACACAATCATACAAAAAGTATCGTTATTGTTTTGTTGTTAGCTTATTGGAAACTGTTTAAAACTTGCTTGGCAAAAAATTGATAATAATAGTACCTCCTCTAAAACTTCAATGAAGTGATATCGGAACATATTTGCCAAATGTGACATGGGATAAAATAAGTTAGTAGTCATTAATGCAAAAAAAAGGGAATGGAAGAAAAAGAGAAACCGTATGTGACACGTAAGAATACCTCTCATCTGCGATTTGCGGTAAAAATGGGAGATTATTCAACTAATTTGAAAGTTTGAAAGACACGAGCAGAGCAAATGTTTGGAATAGGCCCTTTTCGATGTAGAAATTAAGGGTGAATAGTTCTATCTCCATCATACCTATTTTACGTTGATACCATTGTACCGTTGAGGGCGGTCTTATGCCCGTATTCATAGTCGTGACTTGAGGTCTACCTTGACGAAGTACCACTTGAAAACAAGGTGGACCTCAAGTACCACTTCTGTTTCATAGACAAATGTTCGGCTTTTCTCGTAATAGAGTCTTTCTTGAGGGCCACTTTTAATGATCACCACCCTAGCGGAAATAATCACTAGATTTACTTTGAGGTTTGACAGATTTTCGACATCCGCCCTGGACATACATGTTACTTAGAAATAATCGGATCCATGCGCATGAATGTTGTTGTATTGTAGAGTTTATTGTGTCTTAAAAAATAAGCCTAGAAGTACCTATGTAGGAGATGCAAGTCCATTTTGAAAGTCTCTGTATAAATAGCATAAAAAGCTCGATGTCGCAAATTTGGTGGATTGCATTTTTAAATAAACATTATCGAAAACAAACGAAAGCTGCGGGATAATTTAAAACAAGAGTATGTACAGGGTGATCACCCAGAACACCGGAGGAAAATTTTTTTTCATCCCTTGTTATATAGTTGCTGAAAACAACTTTTTGTTTTTACGACATCCTGTATTTTTTTATTTCAACTGATGTAGTTTTCCATCGTGGACACAAACATGCATGAATGATTGTATTTCTCAATTGTTTTTTTTTTTTTTTTTTTTTTTCAAAAATTACCACAAAAATACATCAGTCTGCTTTACTTTATCCGACCTGAGCTCAAAAATAAATCAAGTTATAGGTGTAAATAATATTATGTCAACTTTGTATGAAAATAAATTCTTTTCAATTTTTTCTGTAGAATTCTAAAATATTTTTGAATTCCGCACGCACATTGACGTAAAATTGAATTTAAGTCAAAATAATGCTACTTTTTGAATTTGTTGACATTTTCTTCTTAGAAAAAGCGAAAAAGCCTGCCCTACTCAAGCCATACATAGGGTGTTTCGGTGTTTCACTTTTTTAATCAATATTTTAGGAGATGGCAGAACATCAAAAAATAAGTGGATTTTCTCAAAAAAATATATTGGAAACTTACTATAATGGAAATGGAGGCTTTCAAAATTGAGTTTTGAAAATGGCTTTTTCATTATAATTCCAAATCTATTTATTTTGATCAAATTTGGTACACAAAGTGATTTGATGCATATCTACACGCGGTCATATTGACTTTTGTCACATTAATTTGTAAAAGTTGTGATTTTTATTTTTTCAATTTTTTCCCATTTTTTTATTTTTTTTTTGACGAAAGTACTTATATCTCGATGCTCTACCATCTCAAAATATTGAAGAGAAAAATAATCACCCTGTATTTACATTTTTGTTCAGGATGAAAAACCACATCAGATTAAATGATTAATCCAGGCGTCGCATAAATTATTTTTTGTCACACCCTGTATATGACCGGCGATAGAAAATTATACTTTTCAATTGCGAAAGCTACGAAAAAAAATCGTTCACGAAAGTTTCTTCCCTTTCAAATTATTGCAAAAAAAAGGAAAGCAAATATTTCTCAAGTGATACTTGAGGCAGAGAAGGATCTACCGCATCGTCAAGTTTTACTTGAGTAGAACTTTAACGTCTATGAAACGCGTTTCTAGTCGAAGTTACACTCAAGTATCAAGGTGGACCTTCAAGTCACGACTATGAATACGGGCATTAGTCTCTTAACTCGGCTAGCCTAAACGGGTGCCTTGTTTTTTTTGTAAAGAGCAAATATCTGATTATTTCCGTAAAAGCTCAGCTTTATACGAAAAATGCCCACCTCAGTTAGGAATGTAGTGCATTTTGCCTAGTAAATATGAGTGACATGCGCGCACAACTTCCTCACAGTTGTTAGTTGCGTCAGAAAAAAAAATCATATCTACAAAAAACTGTAAGTCCTAGATCAAAATTTTTTGTTTTAAAAATTTCTGCAATACTTTGACCCCAATTGCTTCGCTGGTTGTATATATTCAGAAAACTGTGAAAACAAAAATTTCCCGCGCTGACTGAAAATCTGGATGCGTTCATAGCCGATGAAAATGTTTATAAACTTTATAAATAAATAATGAACAATTGTTCCTCAATCGCTGTCACACTGTAAGAGAGGTCTGGATATGTACTTCAATTTGAAAAAAAATTAAGCACATAGCTTCATTGGATCAAAGGATATGATGGTGTATACGTTGGTAATTATGCGTTTCTTCTATTTTAGATGAGTGCCGCGACTTGTGCATTCTTTATTGTTGTTAAAGATTGTTTACATTTGACCGATCATCTTCAACCCTCGTCAGTTATCAACCCGCAATAGTTGAGATTCGATTAACGAATGAACTGGATTATGTTGAACCGTTCGGAAGATATGGGATATTTAGGTGAATTTTGTTAAAAGAGGAGTTGAAAATAAAAAAAAAACGAGGAAAATAATCACGAAAAAAAAAGCGGCCAGAAATAGCTTCCGCCACTACGTTTGGCGAGGCTCAAAAAAAGCGGAATGCGATTATTTACTGGTGCTGTTATTCTACATCCAGATTTTGAAATTACCTTCAGTAATCATATGCAAGAGATGAAACAATGAATAATCGTTTTAATTTTATTCGTAGGTCGAATATAAGCCGACTTGACACTTGACTATAATCCGATAGTTTTGACCGCGCCATCTTGTGTTTGGGATCCTGCAGAGAACTTCCCGGAGACTCAATGTGGCCACCCTACGCAGAACAGAGATACATGAGGTGCAGTCACTGCAATAGAGAGAAAAATAAAACGTTGCAAAATATTGGGAAAAAATGTAGAGCTTCCTCACTAACTGGTGCTGTCACCCTACAATATTTCTTTCAAATTATCTATGTTCTTCAACAAAAGTGCGTTGATGGTCGTTAAAAATCCGTACCCTGTGTTGAAACACAGAGGAGTTAGGCAAAGTTTCCGGTATACAGGGTGGTGAAAGTTTCGATGCTCACCATTGGTATCTTGGAAACGGTAAGAGATACGAGGTCGGTTGAATTAGAAAAAAGTTGCGCATTTTTGTGGGGATTGCGAATCTGAAAAGAGACTTTGAATATTTTTATTGGTTCCCAATTTATCACGAAAAAACTGAAAATTCTGATTTCAGAAATTATTTTTTATCTTTCCAACCATTCAAGCTATTTTGATCAAACTTAGTAGTTTTAAGTTTTTGACCACTCCGAGTCGAATAATGTTGACAAAAATTTTTCAGGCCTTCTAGATTTCAAATTATGATAGTCAACTTTTCTTTTTCTTATGGCCGCCATATTGGATTTTTGCACTAATAGATAGAGAAAAAAATTAGTTTTCCGAATTAGTATCCAACATGTTTTTTTTATGACATTTTCAGCGTCTAATTTTGATTTTTTCGTAAATTATTGACAAAATCGGGAATGCTTTGAAAAACAATTGAAATATTGTCTATAGCAACAACAAAAAAATGACAGATGGTGTGCAATTGACGTATCTAACTTCTTAATCGTGTTTTGTGCTTGTTTGTACAGAGAGTTCATAAATTAAATGGGTCAAGAGTGTCTGTTAGTTTAAAAACGTCTGTCGGAACTAGCATCGTTCTTGTTAAAGTTTTACAAATTCATTACAAAAGGAGTAAGGATTACCCTAGTTTCGACAGACGTTTTTGAATTCACAGGCACCCTTGACTCATAACTCTCGGTACAAACAAGCACAAAACACGATTAATGGCGGCTTTACAGAACTTTGTTTGTCGCCGGCGACAGTGTCGCTGGCCAATAGGATTCGATCTGCCTGTACTTCCCTACCTCCCCCCATAATTTTCGCGACACGAGTTTCTGTCGTCGTGTCGTTCAAATTATTCAACTACAGTGGAGTGGGGGACTGTCGCCGGCGAGAACCGAAGTTCTGTAAAGCCGTCATAAGAAGTTAGATACGTCAATTCACACAATCTGTCACTTTTTATTGTTGCTATTGATAATATTTCAATTGTTTTCCAAAGCATTCCCGATTTTGTCAATAATTTACAAAAATTTTAGACTTTGACGCTAAAAATGTTATGAAAAGAACATGTTTAGTACTAATTCGGAAAGCTAATTTTTTTCTCTATCTATTAGTGCAAAAATACAATATGGCGGCCATAAGAAAAAAAAAGTTGACTATCATAATTTGAAATCTAGAAGGCCTGAAAAATTTCTGTCAACGTTATTCGACTCGGAGTGGTCAAAAACCTAAAACTACTAAGTTTGATCAAAATAGCTTCAATGGTTGGAAAGATGAAAAATAATTTCTGAAATCAGAATTTCCAGTTTTTCCGTGATAAATCGGGAACCAATCAAAATATTCGAAGTCTCTTTTCAGATTCGCAATCCCCACAAAAATGCGCAACTTTTTCCTAATTTAACCGACCTCGTATCTCTTACCGTTTCGAAGATACCAATGGTGAGCATCGAAATTTTCACCACCCTGTATAGTGGAGGACAGCATTCACCGACGTCGGTGTTAGGCCCCGTTGGGCCTAAAATAGGCCTACGTTAAAAAGACAAGAAAAAATTATTTCTCTTGAAATTCAAGTTTATGAATCCTTGATTCTTTAAAGTGCCCTCAGCACCAATTTCAAGTTACAGGTTTAAATATTTGAACAAATTTCAAAGTTGTTAATTGGGTTTGAATGTTGTGAAGCCTCAGAGAGATGAATTATTTTCCACATTGTGAAGTGGATTTGAAAGTTGTCAAGTTAGTTAGTTGAAAAATGAGACTTCAAGGTCTCAAGTCAGTTGTGGTTGTAACTGTAAAAGTTGCATGCGTATAAGTAACCACGGTGCCAAATCGCTGTAATTGCCAGTTGAGTGGAGTTTGAGATGTGTAAGGTGAGCTTTGCATATTCGAGTTAGTGATCTGTGGAGCCAGGGTTGAAGTTTGCCTCGGGCGCAAAATTTTCTAGCTACGGCACTGGTCCGATTGAAAAGCAGCGGCCGTCGCGTTTATTTATTTTCGTTTATCTCGTTTATGCAAAAGTTATTGGGATTAAAATTCCGTTTTCCGTACTTCAATTTCAGGCTCTGGCTCTGAAACAGAAAAAAAAACAACAAAATTCTGAATTGATGAAACACATTTTCTCATCCGAACCCCGCGCGCGCGTTATTGACATTAATACCTGCGGGAAATCCGGCCGGTCGGTCGAGAAAAAACTCCCCTGAATTATGGACAATTCACGGTCTGAGATTTTAATAAATCCATGCATATTTGAATGTAATTATGGTCGCTTTTGCATGGTTCTTTTTCGGTCTCTTTTTCTTTTTCCTCTTCCCACGCGCTACTCTTGCTAGAAACAAACAACATCCCCCAAACTGGTGCTAAAGTGTTTCCATGTTGCTCGGCAAGCCATTTTTTAAGTGAGAGAGGGCCCAGAGCTCGTATTTTTCGCACTCGTGATCATCTGTTTAATAAATAGCAGGGCGCATATTTATCGCCCCCTGTCGGCCAACATTTCCATTAACACAAAAACTGGAGCATGGCACGAGAAAAAAAAAGCCCAACGACCACTCGGTTTTAATTCGAAAACCGTTCTCGCCGGCATTTATACCAAACAAATAACTCATTCGAAATACTGCGTTAAATGGGCGGAGGCGTGCTCGGGAGGTTTAGGGACGATCCTCGATCCGCATGCGGCGGTGTGTGTTTCGGAACGCGCTTTGTTTCAAAACATTCAATTATCTATCGTATTGCATAATTTAGAGCAAATGACAAAATTATCAGCAAAATCAGAAATGACGGACATTCCCGCCCCTATTTATGGCATTCATAAATTAAAACATAAAACGCTGGGGGTCGTAAATCATACCTATATACCGGGCGTACGCAGCGACGCATGCATCATGGCCTTTCGAAATATAAATTCCCGAAATTGTTTTATAAATTTTTTGAAATGTGACCACTCTAATCGTGTTGAATAAAACTCTTCAACAATGGAGCAGAGAGGAGTGGGAGCGCCGGATTCGTAAAACTGGATTATCGCTCGTCCAAACAAAATCGGGCGGGACGGTAACTGTGTTTGATTTGGTGCAAAAATAGCCCCCACGTCAAAAACGCCGGCGCCTCTTCCTCTTCCCTCTTGATTATTCAAAATCGGCCCCCTGACGAACCGTCTGAAAAAATTACCGTTCCGAGTGATGAAACAGCACGGCCGTATAGCGAGAGGCACAACGTTTTTCATTGAATTATTATAGGATTCTTCTCGAACAAGTTACGCGAGTGACGTCCCGTTAAAGGGATTACATGACATAAATTTAATACGCGTTATTAGTTCTGTCGGCGAATAAGTAACCTGTAAAGAATGAAGAGCATCCGCAGAGACATCACGAGACGAAAGAGAAAAATAATCACAATTTGTACTCGCACAGCAGTAAAGGTACGAGGTGGCAACTTCGCTCTTGTTCTTGCTCGCACTCTGTCAGACCACGCGAAATCCTAGAGCGCCGGTTCCGCAAATCGTTAGCGATGACATTTCTTGTGTTTTGTTATTTATTTCCCATGCCACGTTGAAATATTATTATAAATAATTGCTTGGTCGCCTCGGCTGTCTGGTGGTGCTTGCATCGTTTCCCTCCTTGCACTCTGTCGGTTTGATCTTCATACTAAACGTTGTTGCAAACTGGAAACAAATAGATATATACCGCATTGTGGCATTAGCACGCATCCAAGAGGCGAGTTCTTACCATGGGAGCCCAGCTATACAGGAGGTTGTTTTGCCTTTTTGTTGCCGTAAAACTATTTTTCTCATATAGCAGCTAGCAGCAGAACTTTCCTGATGCCACTGCTCTTTCGTCGTACAATAAAACACTCTCTGGCAAAGAGTTATTTTCACTGTGCAGGAGTTTCTTGCAACGAGCATTCCAGGTGATGAGTGTTGGAACTTTCAGGAGCATTCAGCAAGATTCTGCTCGATCGTTATTTAGTAGTTTTGCCTTTGAATCGCTGGCAGTTTATGGAGTTTTTGTGCTGTTCATGAAGTTGCGAAAGCATAATGGAATCGTCAAGTTTAACCAAGCCGCGCGGCTTGGATTGCCTCCATACTATAACTTGGTTTTGTTTCGTTTTCGTCTCCATTTCTTATATTCACAAAGTGATTCGTGAAAAGCAGGACAAATTTGATGAAACTATAGTCCTTCCACAGCCTTGTAGATTTGACTGTCGAGTGACCCGCGAGATTTTTTTCCAAGTTCTCAAATCTGAATCACATGAATCCCCAAAACTTTGCGCCGGTTGGTTGAATTGGCGATATTTGGGACAATAATTGACGACGATCACACGCACACGATGTCGTTCCGGGCCACGTTTGAAACGCATTTTTTGCGAGTTTCCGCTACTCGATGAACGAAGAATTTTACAGGACGTGATGTTTGACTCTTTTCTCCATTTTATTGGAAAATAACGTAATTTTCCGTTCTGTTTTCAATTTCCCTCAATGAATCAAGAAATCAAAGCAGCGTGTGACCATTAACCATTTAAGAAAAATATTCCTATAATAGACAGTGAGCTAGCGGCCTTTGAGATCATGTCATTTCTGACCGCACCATACTTCTTGTGGTAACAGCCACCCACATGGTAGTTGCTGAAACGCCAGTCTGCCTTCCCAAAGCGAGTCGTCTTGGGGGCTGCCAGTTGTCAGAAGTCCCCCAAAAAACCCAATTTTGCACCGTTAATCTGATCGACTTGAAATTTGGTATACAGACAAGGTCTTGCTGTCAAATGAGCTGATTAGTTTTTGGCTGTCATCTGTCAAGTGGAAGTGTCATTATCAAAAAATGACAGAAGTTTTATTTCACAAAACTTGACTCGAAATATGTTATTTGAAAGCTCTAAAAAAACTGTATTTAGGACAGTTGAAACTGTTGAGAGTACCCCTCCAACTTTCATTCGTCAGTAATTAAAGAATACCAAAGTTCAAAACTTTGACATTTTATTGTTCAAAATCTATCCGATAGACTGACATCAAATTCAACAAACTAAAATAATCTAATTAAATCTGCAGTTGGAGTTTTCCATCATTTCTCAACAAGGCGTTACGAATTTGTAAATTTTCTCTTGGCCGTTGCCACCCGAGAGGGCCGCTCAACCGGATTCTGACCAGGACGACACACGTTTGGGGTAGAACTCAACTCAGATGGTCTTTTCTGCTCGAGGATTGACTTTTGCCGACAAATTTCAACTGATATCAAAATTAGATTGGATTGGGTGTAATGTAGGCTTATTTTCAAACGTGACGTGGTTTTCCGGCGGCTTTTTTTCAAAAAGCAATTGCACATGCCGTAATTAATATCCGCCGGAAGACCGGAGACGCGTCGCAGTTAAAAATAGGCATACATGACGCCCAATCCAATCTGCTATTGACATCAGTTGAAATTTTCAGAAAAAAGTCAATCCCCGAGCAGGAAAGACCGTCTGAGTTGAGTTCTACACTAAACGTGTGTCGTCCTCGTCAAAATCCGGGTGAGCGGCCCTCTTGGGAAATGGTGGGAAACTCCAACTGCAGATTCGATTAGATCATTTTGGTTTGCTGCTTTATGACGGATTTGATGCCAGTCCATCCGATAGATTTTGAAGAAATGAATGTCAAACTTTTAAACTTTGATATTTTTTATTAACTCACAAATGACAGAAAAGTACTTCAAACTGTTCTGGATACAGTTTTTCTAGGGATGTCGAATAACATATTGCAAGTCAAGTTTTGTGAAATAAAACTTCTGTCATTTTTTGATTATGACACTCCCACTTGACAGATGACAGCCAAAAACTAATCAGCTCATTTCACAGCAAGACCCTGTCTGTATACCAAATTTCAAGTCGATCGGATGAACGGTGAAAAATTGTTGTTTTTTTTGGGGACTTTTGACAACTGGCAGCCTCCAAGACGACTCGCTTTGGGGAGGCAGACTGGCGTTTTAGCAACTACCATGTAGCTATCACCACAAGAATTATGGTGCGGTCAGAAATGACATGATCTCAAAGGCCAATCTCGATGTTGCTTGCAAGCTGCGAACATCTGGTTTGTGTAAAAGACGTAGGTACTAACCAATACCTACTTGGATTGAAAAAACTTCATATGCAGTTCTACTTCCACGCTGCCTATGTAGGTTATAGACAAGCACCAAGAGTTGAGACGATATCAATCTTCATCGGACGTTTTCATGCCCATGTGAAAAGCGAGTTGACAGACGCGACGTGTGACCGAGGTCTTCGGTGTGCTGGTATTATGCAGTCTCTATCTAATCTCCCGTCAAGTTTCAGTATGTCGGGGGTCATCGGTCACACACATCTCGGATAATACGAGCGATAAGCCAGCAGAGCGGTCCGATGCGCTCCTGGTTCAGTTCTGGGATACGCCAAGAGGTCTGATGTCCTGTGGGATGGTCCAGGACTTTTATATGGGGTATATACAAGTGGGTTCGATTTACACGCTCCGGTCGGAAAAATCGAGGATCGTTGAGACGCCGCCGGCTCGCCGCCTCCACAACCCCGTTTTAACCCCCATCCGCTCCTCCTGCACAACCCAAGACTTTGAGATATTGTTACATGCGTCCGGCTAGGTTGCACACACTCCGAAACGGGACATGACACTGCCATGTACTTGTCACATAAACGACAAGAGCTTCGAAGCGAGCTTTGCGTATAACTTACACCAAACAATGCCGATGTCAAGTCAAGAAGAAGGAGCATAAGGGTAGGGGACGGGGTAGAACTTAAGTAGTACGATAGCAAAAAATTTAAAAGGTGCATAATTCTTCTTTCCAAGAGAGCTGCATAATGAACATGGGGGCAACAACTCAAGAAGAGAACAAAACCGCCGGAGTGAGAGAGAGAGCGCGCCCGCTCACTTGCATTGTACGCTACTCGTCTCAATTTTTTTTATTTCCAAATTAAAATTCAAGTCTGCTAATGTTGTGTTTTTCTTTTGTTCCGTACACGGGCTTTTGTTTGTTAGGCCGCGTTTTAATGTACAGTCGTTGGGTTTCGTAATAAAAATGCAAATCCAGATGAACTAAGCGATGGGTGTGCATGGCTCAAAAATCTAGTAGCCAGCCGCACGGCCCCTCATCCGAGCTCAAGTACCATATTTACGTTAAACACGCACTTAGCTTGCATAATTCGTGAATTCGTGTGCCTGTAGGCCAATTGTTTCAAGGTGAGAAATTAGAGTGGCGCGCACAGGGTGGCGTTGAAAGCTTTGACAGGATGAATTAAGGCCTCCTTTCCAAGCAAGCGACGTTTTACATTTATCGATCCGAATTCTATTGGCTAGACAACAGAAGTGTCAATTCGGCTTTGCGGTTGTTGGCGGTGTGATGGAAACTCAGCACGTGTCGTTCTCGGCACGTACATTCAAAATATAACCCGAGTCTTGCGTTGTTGAGTGGGAAGGGATCTTAACGCCCCCCTGCGAACAAAATCCGCGTTGCCGTCGCCTCAACTACAATAAACCCATCCGAGGGCATTACTTCCATAATTTTAACTCACACCGTCACCCTGCTATAGTAGTACAAGTGTCATATGGAAAACTGATACACACCATAACCGTCACGCACACAACAAACAATCCGAAATTGTTATTGAATCAATAAATCCTTGTGACAAGCGAATGATTCGAATCTGCTTATTGTAAAATTAAACGTAAACAGTCATAACCGTAAATATTATATTATTATAAATTGAATTTGGTAGAAATTGAAGTCTAGTATTGTATGGGGTGTGGGATGCAAACAGCGAACTTTAATTAACTAATGTGTCACGTCTTGTATGCGAAAACCACTTCTGTTTCTGTTTTGGTGATGATGCACTTCTATAATCAATAGTTATAAGTTTAAGTGCAGCTAGACAACTTTTCACCATTTCACCCCGTTTTTACTTCAACCTAAATCAGTTTAATTGGCGTAACGCAGCAGGATTCCGTGCTATACAGAACTAATAATCAATTGCAAATTAATCTATTATAACTGCCGAACCGTTGATGCGATCAACTTGAAATTTGGTATGTCAGACATGGTTGTACATTGATTTACGTACATTTTTAAGAGAGCAGTCTTTCTCTTCTAAAAACATGCAGTTGTAATTTGGTTTTTTTATCGACCATTCTCAAATATTAACTTACACATGCGAAAAGTACGAGAAAATATTCGGAATAAACGGTTCGTTCGAGAAGAGTCGTTTTTGTTTTGAATTTTCCCCTTATTCAAGCTGGTTCTCGACTTCACAAAGGTTACTCCACCTTTGGATCATGTTTGATGCAGATTACAGACTCTTGTCTCGGATGTTTGTTTTGAGTCAATTCTGATTGTTGAGCTTTCCTTCCCGAAGAATTAGCTACAATTCAACGTCCATATTTTACAAATCGGATAATAGTCCGGCTGGTAAGAGAGACCACTTTGCATTTTAGAGACAAGCGATGAAATTTAGCACACTTGTTCACTAGATCCTACTCTTCGATTTGAGAAATGTTGCCACCATCTGCGGAAATCGTGCAGACACTTTATACAGGGTTCAGTAGAAAAAATTCGTTGAGAAATCTTAAATCTTGAACCATAACCGGTGGACGTATGTAAATCAGGATATTGATGACTGATTCTATGCCCATGAAGATGCTGCAAACAGTTTCGAAATATCTTGAGGCGTTTCCGAAATTCGTTGGAAGAAGTGAAATTTCTTCAACTTTTTTCTTTTTTCAATAAATCAGTTGTTTTTGGAGATATTGAGCTGCAACTTGATATTCCGGCAAATAAATATGTTTTCAATAAAACGCGATGTGGAGCCATCGACAAAGCTTGCTCGATTCGAAACTAAGATCTTCAACTTTTTTTTCATCGTGAGCGCCATCTTCAAATTGCCCTTCGTGAAATTGCTGAAAAAACAACAGGTAACGCGACTTTATTGGACACACACGATGTTTTATCATGGAAAACTAAGTACTGAATTGTGGCAATGACCTTTTAGCCCAAGAAACGTTATCAAGTTCGTTTTTCCTGTTTTTCATCAACTTACGTGACAATCATGACCAAATAAAACTTTGGATCAATTGAATGTTTGCGATATTTCAATCAACATCGTTTTGCAACGTCAGTCACCAAATTTCATCATCATCAGTCAAGTGGTGTTCTTTTGGCAAACAGTTGAACAAAAAGTCTGCTTAAATATTTGTGAAAAGGGCAAAAAATGCAGGGTCACCTTCTGCCCTCAAACCCGATTAAAGAAAATATATACCCTAAAGTGCTACCAACTAATACTGAAATGATTCGGAGGATTGTGCTCCATAGTTTAAAGCCAATCTCAAACTGATTGTTACATTTTAGTTCGCAGGAGGGACACGAAAAGTGTTGCTACAGCTTATATTTGAAGCGTTTCTGCATGGCGATATTCAACAAAAAACGTTTCAAATAATTAAGCTGTAGTAACACTTTCGACGTCCCTTCTGCAGAAGTAGGATGGGAAAATTCATTTCGGTTCAACTTGAAACTACAGTAGACATTCCTCCAAACTCTTTCAGTATCACTGATAGCATTTTTGGTAACAGATTTTCTTCAATCGGGTTTGAAGGGACGACGTGACCCTGCCGTTTTTGCTTTTTTCACAAAAATCGAAGCAAACTTTTTGTTCAACTGCTTGCCAAAAAAACACCACTTGGCTGATGATGATGGAATTCAGTGACTGGCTGCACAAAATTATGTGGATTATAATGTCGTCAACATCTAATCAATCCAAAGTTCCATTTGGTGATGGTTATCACTTAAGTTCAGGAAAAGCAACAAAAACTAACTTGATAACGTTTTTTGGCCGAAGAGGTCATTGCTGCAATTCAAGACCTGGTTTTTCATAATAAAATAAACGCGTGTGTCCAATTAAGTCGTTACGTGTTGTTTTTTCAACAATTTCACAAAGGGCAATTTGAAGATGGCGCTCACGATGGAAAAAAAGTTGAAGATCTTAGTTTCGAATCTAGCAGGCTTTGTCGATGGCTCCATATCGCCTTACATTAAAAACATATTTGTTTGCCGGAATATCAAGTTGCAGCTCAATATCTTTAAAAGCAACTGATCTATTGAAAAAAGAAAAAAGTTGAAGAAATTCCACTTTTCCAACGTATTCCGGAAACGCCTCAGGACATTTCAAAACTGTTTGCAGCATCTTCATGGGCATGGAATCAGTCATCAATATCCTGATTTACATACGTCCACCGGTTATGGTTCACAATTTACGATTTTTCAACAAATTTTTTCTACTGAACCCTGTATAAAGTGTCTGCACGATTTCCGCAGATGGTGGCAACATTTCTCAAATCGAAGAGTAGGGTCTAGTGAACAAGTGTGCCAAATTTCGTCGCTTGTCTCTAAAATGCAAGGTGAGTTTCATACATGTAGCGAAACGTCCGGACTATAAAAAGGAAACCCATCCAGTGCAAAATCAAAACATTTTCTGAAGATCACCCTGTGACAAAACAGATTTGAAAAACTGTACTCGATCTTTCCAAAAATGAAATCGGAAACAGTCTGGATTTTATTTTGCCAAAGTTACGCATGATTCACAATTGGCCAATTAACCATTTTTAGCACATCTTCAGTTTTCACCTTGTATATTACTTATGCTGCCGACAATGCTAAAGGCTAATATGACATCTCGTGGACGAAGGCAGGAACGCCTCACCAGACATCATAATCCGTTTTGACATAAGTTTTTTCTTGTAGATATTTCAGTCAAATTTTTGTGTGGCCCACTTCATTATTGCTGATGTCCATTTATTGAAGGCTGTATACGCAGGGTATCAATATTTCTCCCTCAAAAATAAAGATAAAGTGATATAGAGATTTTGATGGGATTCCATTGAATGTTTGTCCACCTTGTTTCCGTTTGGATTACCCCGATTACCCCACATTTTTTCAGAGGCCCAGTAGCCCTAAAACACTAGAAAAGTTTCTAAAAGATTGCTGGGACATTTTTTGGCAAACGAACAAACTATCAACTGTTTTATAATTTTGAGAGACGTAAAAAATTAAGAACAGAGCCTTTTTTTTTTAAAGTGGTCAACAAATGGCAACAAATTTATTGGGTGTAAATTATGCATAATCCGAGTAGTTACGTTACCAGTGATACCATCACTAGATAGTCCAAATCGCGAAAATAAAAGACCATAGTGAACATAGACCACGCGATGCGATATTCATGCGGACATGGTGTGAACAAGATACTCATGAGATCATATGATTGAGAAACTTATGGAAAACTATAAAGGCCAGTACTCACCCTCTTTATATTAGCTTGACTAGTTTTTTTTTGTCATTTGAAATACGAGAACAGCAACAGAAAAATGCAACAGAGACTAGCGCATCCATAATTTGTGCCAGTGTGAGAGGTTCGTTGTCTATCGGCTGTCGGAGTCTCCACGATTTTCACTACTTTCATATAAGTCAGACGTTCCATAGCTACGTTTGGTTCAATAAACTACCAGTACTCCCACTGATCCGCATCTGGCTCAAAGCATCAGCCCTGGGTGCGATTGAAAAAATGCTTGCAAGTTCTCACTTCGCACTTTGTCAAAATTGTGATGGAAAACTGCTCCATTCGGACGCTTTTGACCCGAAAAACGTCAAAATCATGAGAAAAAAATCGCTTCGCGAGACAATCGGCAACAGGGCTTTTAAGCTCACTGGTCGTTCTGGTCACCAGAACTTCGTTAGAATTTCTGAAAAGTAGCCGCCACGTAGTCCGCAGACTCCGTAACGACTCCGCAGAACTGCAACGCGTTATGATTATTACGGTCCAAGTATAAATGCGGGGTGCAGTAAACCGGAGGAGAGAGAATGAGCCGTTCGTGCCGAAAACTTTCCAGGGGTCTTTGGGGCCTGCCAGTGATGCCGTCCCTGAGCGTACACGGCGGCAGAGCGTCCCGTCCTTAAGTGACGGATCGCTCCCGACAGGCCGTGCCGATTGTTTACAGAGAAATACCATTAGGGAAATTTCAATTATTCGGCGTCAAGTCTGCGCGCGTGTCATGTCCTCGGGATTGGACGGAAGCGCACCCTTTATATGCGGGGGTGCATGCATTTTATACCGAAGTCACAAATCAAGCTCAAGTGCGAGCTTTCAAAGTACAACACTGATTTGAGTTTAGCGCGCCCCGATGGCCTAATCACTTCGAAGCGCGAGCTTTTTGAAAGCTATCAAACTTTTCCGTTTTGTCGCCGGTGCACGCCTAATGCTTGGCGGAGAGAGAACCTGATTGAGTCGTGCGGTGTACAGTAGCCGATCGCCTGACTGTTGAAATGGGGGTCCCCTATTCTTACCGTAATTTTTCAATTTACGAACCTGGAATTGTTCGGAATAAATTCGAATGTTTTGATGGCTTTTACGAGCCATCATTGCAACAAGACGATAAATTGGGAATAATTGTCGACCATAAATTCAAAGAGTAATGATGTCGGCGGCCGATGATCGCTGTCAATATGGGACGGGGGCTTAGTGACGTCTGATTTTTGAATAAAATTTCAATAAAATTCTCGTTGCAGTCGCGCTCGGCTGAGACTCGACGACGTTGCTTAAGAGATTAACCCGAGTTTAAACTATTAAAGAAGCAGTTTAAACAGGGATCTTCGAGTTTATAATGTTCCTGCCGCCAAGAACAAGAAAACCTCGGCTTGCGCGCCCACGGCCGAGTAAGACTGGTAAAACACTTAAAGAAAACCGAACAATAAACAAGTCGCCAATGTATAAATACTTCATCTGGGAAAAATGCTTATGCGCGAGAAGATAACGCACGCAAGCTTAGAGAGCTTCTCAGCCAGAAAGTCGGTGGTAAGCAGAAAGAGGAGTCGCTGATTTATCGACGTAGATCTAGGAGTACCATACAACCGGCCGACCACGGCGCGATTGCCAGAGGGCCCAAACGTATAAACAAGTTTATACTGAACCGACGACGACGACGACGACGACGACGACGTAGGACTATACGACGGCTCCGGCCGGCCACTACTAACTACTAACATATTCACAAACGTTCAAGTTGTTAGCTAGGATATCTGCCTAGCGATCTCGTAAAATAAATTAAGGTAATTAAGAGAATCATGTCACTAGATTCCACTTTAATGATATGTTGGACCAGATGAATCTTACTCGTTAATTATTCACTTGCAGCAGGAGCAGCGCTGGCACTGCTATCCCGAGCTCGCGAATTAACTCGCTAAATTCGGGTCTTCGCGGAGCTGATCTACGACGTTTCGCTGGCGCACAAAAACTGAAAGAAGTAACAGAGATTTAAGCTTTTGCATGGCTTTCGGTTAGCCTGCCTGAATTACAGTCGAATGCTTTATCTTCGACAGTATGATTTTCAAGTGGGAGCAAAGTCAACATTTCGATACAAACTAATAGTCGAGCTAATAGTGCTATATAGTAAGGGAGACGGACGCGGTTTTAGTACCCCTATCGAGTTATGTGTAGAGACTATCATCTATGTATCGAGAAAATTTGTGTAACCATGGAGGCAATCCTGCCCAAATGAATCCTGCCGGAAATGCAATTAATCAAATAATAATTGTAGAATACAATTTTCAAAATTCTTGTTGACAAATGTCAGTCACATTGTTGATGGCACACAACAATCACCCCTTTCACGGGCCACTGCGAGAAACTCATCTAGTTTTTCGTATGCGTAACGATAGTTGCTTAGCAGCACCATGTAAGTTCTGACAGTGGCGCGTCAAAGGGGTGATTGTTGTGTGCCATCAACAATGTGACTGACATTTGTTGACATTGATAGTCTCAAAACATAACTCGATCGGGGTACCTACTGAACATGCGTCCGTCTCCCGGACTAATACATGTATTCTGTAAAAAAATAACATTCAGCATAAACGCTCTGTTATGCAAAAATTCGCGTCGGTCATTGGCTCTTGTCTAGGTAATAACAGCGTAACAGAGCCTTTATGGAATGTTTCAGAGAATTGCACCATAATAATATAAATATGAGTATACAAGATGATTCACATTAACTTGTGGCCCCCTTGTATCTTCAATATCGTTTGGAACCCTGTTGAGCCCCCTTGCATTTTTGCGTGACTTCGGAGTTCCATCGCACCCCCTTGTATTTGCTAATGGTTTTAAGAGCCCTCCATTGAGCCCGAATGAAGCTTGCGACGGATTGTCTGCGGAACGCATTCCCCTAGCATACCCTCCAAAAGGCGAAGGTTCGTTAGGGCTTCAAGATAAAAAGATAAAATTGTCGTAGGAGAACTTGGAAAGGCCGGGAGGGCCTCTGCAGTTCCTGACAAGAAAGCTAATGTTGAACTATTACAATCTACAAGAGACGGGGAGACTGAGGCTCCTAAGTATCAAGATAAGTGACTCGGGGAGACTTCAAGGGGGCTTCTGCAGTTTCAGCCAAATTAACTAAATAGTTGGAATTGATGTATGAAAAGTGCAGACAGCATAAGGGTCTTTTCTTGACCGCCTTATCGGCTATATTAACAAGATTGACTGAAGGCACTAGTTTTCCCAGGTACATGATTCAATGCTTCATAGGAGTTTCAGGGAGGGTACTGGCTCACTGAAGTGACAAGATCAAAGAGCCTCTGCCGTCGCAAGAAATCAAATGAAAATTGACGCTTCAAGGTTAAAAAATGCAAGGAGACACAAGGACCTTCAAACTGTTTTGCATTTTAGATTGCCAGTAAACTTTTAAAATATTTCAAGGAGACACTGGGGCTTTAAAGTGACAAGACTAGGTTAAGATTGAAAAACGTCAAGGGTGATTTTCAGGTTAATTTGTCCTGCAAACCCTCATTCTGTCGTGGATATACCTTTTTTTGCCGTGTACCTATTTGCCCCGTGCAAAATATAGAGTGGGGGTAACGAAACCGATCACAGCGCTTCATGTGGACAAAAAAAAAGCAACATTGATGGCTCGACGCTGCGTGATTGGGCTGTCAATTTTCTGATGTTTGATGTTATTGATGTCAATTTGACAAAAGAAAGAATTGAAATAATTGACAACCATGGGTCACAACAGATGCCACGTGGTTGACTGACAATTTGTCAATGACAAAGTCATGAGCTTTTACACGAAATCTCAGATAATTTCACCTCAGTTAGAGAGAGAAAAAGCGAGAATTGCATGAGAGGGAAAGACACACAACTAGCAATTAAAGTGAGAATTCTCAGTTCAGATGATAAAAGGAACGCAGCTTATGTTGACAAAGCACTTATCCACAAAATATTGATAGTCCAGGCCAGCGATCTGTCATTTATGACAGTTCAGCCATCTGTAATTTATGACATGAGTGACGTTTTGCGACTACAAAGTTGCGTACGCTAGGTGACGCTGGGCGTCGAGCACGGGGCGAAAATAGTATGTCGTGGAAAATATCATGCAGCCGTTAGTTTCACATGTTTTGTCGTTTTCGTTCTGGCGTGACGTGTCTTTATTTTATCGTGCAGTAAACATTTCCCCGTTTGAAACAACCTCATTGAAAATTTAAAAAAAAATCTTGTCTAAGAGTAAGTCAAGAGATCTACGCTCAACAAGAAAATCATAAGTTGTGACTCACTTTGTATAAGTATACTTTTATCTTACGTTCCTCCGTAGATTTGTGGTTGAGTGGCTGGATGGTGAAAAAGATCATTTCTCTGGCTTGCAGTATTCATTTGAATACACTTTTGTTTTCGAAACAAATTTATTCAAGTCATGCTGCAATTCAGCTGGCTAGAGGTAAACATCCAGGTCCAGTTACAATAACTGCAGGATTTAGCTCTACTGCGTGACTCCAATTAAGACCTGAATCAAGAAACGTCCTTAATTAAATTCAGGACGTTTTGGGCTTCCGTCATAACACAAACAATTAGTGGAGACCATTCAATTAATCAACGCAAACAGTTGCAGCACCAGCCGGCCACTACACAAAGATGATATTACAACAAGGCGGTCTTATATAATAATTAAAGTGACCCGTTCTCGTGACACGAGCATCTAGCCCTCAAACATAACTTCATTTTGTGACTTTATTCTTATGTAATTGGATTTGATAAGATTTTTATGCACCTGAACGTAAGAGGCTTTAAAATTATTACCCAAACTTCATTTTGTGACTTTATTCTCATGTAATTGGATTTGATTGGAATTTTTATGCACGTGAACGTAAGAGGCTTTAAAATTATTACCCATAATCCTACTAATAGTCTGGACGTTAGTGGGAAATACGCACTTTTATACCAAGCATTGTCACTTTTCATGGCTGTTGCTGAGACCACCATCGACTATTCTGGAAGTGGACGTATTGGCGCAAACCGTGCACTTTATACAGGGTGAAGTAGAATTTCTGATTTGCCCCTCTGTGTTATTCTATTATCGGGAGTCCTTGTGTGCTTCTTTTCGCTCTCTTCAGTTCTTCAAAGCTCTACTGAGCCCCACTTTTTGTCTTCTTGTATCCTTCGGATCTGGAATGTACCTCATTGTGTTTTCTGCTGTTGCCATTTGAGACCATCATAGCGGGCCTGATGATCCTTTGGCCTTCACGTATCATTTTGAGCCCGACTAATAAGCCTTTTTCTATCCTTCGGTATCACTCGTGACCCCTTATTGTGTCTTCATTTGTTGTTTGAAGTCCTGATGAGCCCTGATAATCATAATTATTTCTGGGGACGTAACTTCTAGGAGACATTACTTCCGGGAGCGTAATTTTTTGGAGAAGTTTTTTTGGGAGACTTCAGGGTAAGACATTTGCGGATACCTTTATACTCTCGGTATTCGGTTATTGAGTAATCGGGGCACTTCTCCCATCGAAAAGCTGTCTTTTAAGGAGTCTAACTGGTGATAACTCAAAGGAAGAGGCAATAGATGGCAATATAAACGAAACGCGCGTTCTCATCTTAATTTCACAGCAAAAGTGGCTGTGTCATACGCATGAGGATTGTGTAGCAACTTGAACATGTTTTGTCTTCTGTTTTGACGTTTCGTTTTGATGCATTTTTATGTTCCTTAGCTTTGTTCACCGATTTGGAAATTCCTATTACTTCTTCTTATTTTGTTTTCGGTCAAGTGGTAACATTTTCCGTTTATTATATAGACATGTTTTTTTCCAGACAAAGCTCGCTTTAAACTGTTCTACGAGTATAACCGTGCCAAACGAAACTTCTTGCAATGTTTATTCAAAGCATTCAACCGGGATGCGGGTAGGGCAGAATAAACAGTTCGACGTTGGTGGGTGATGAACAAAGAGTCTGATTGATACGATTCAATTATTCCGAGAATGGACCAAAAATAAAAAGTTTCCGATGGTGTCGCAAAATAACCGATTTCACTGCCCATAAATTAGACGAGGGACTATGCCGCATGATAATTTGAGCCCCCGAATTTCGGTCATGTGATGTAAATAACCCCGCTTGCAATAATCGCCTCTTTTTGGGAATCGTCCGCGGCGAACCCCTTCGATAAATGTATAAATCCACTGAACGAGGGTTTGCGGTATGCCATCGCTCTGGATTAGGGCTTTGTTTACGATCTTGACTCCCGAAATCTGTATTTGTTGGCTTCTAAATTAATTTGGACCGGGCGCGCCACAGTCGGGATTGTACATTTCACTGGCTCTGCGGATGAAACTGATGTTGTCCGGGGGCCCTCGCAACTAATATGCACCGTTGTGCCAGGGTTTGTGACTAAAAGCCTCGGAATCGCCATTCGCAGTGTCGGCCACGTATAAATAAATCCGGTGGCGTTGCTGCTGCTGCTGCTGTGCTGCTATACTCTCCAGGAATATATAACAATTAAGTTACAGCTCGCATTACAAAAAGCGAGCCATTTTACATAAATTTACATTCTGAATAACCGGTGCACATGAAACATTTTGACAACGTACATGCATAATATCCATTTAGCATTTTGCTTTGGTTTTATTGCGTTTTAACATACGTTTTATTGGTGCGGACACTGATTTTATGCCCGGTTTGGCATTCGCCCTCGCGACTAAAAACCGGCAGCCCATGAGGCAAAGAAAGAACACCATTATTATACATGAGTCAGGTTTTAATTATTGTTGTTGGTACATGGCAGAAAGGGCGAGCCCCATATATACGAAAATTATTGTTCTATGCAAATCAAACTGCATCATGCAGAGACCATAAACACGACGAGCTGTTTATTTTCCGCACGGCGTTTGACGTCCAATGCCGGGAATTTGATGTTGGTGTGCGCCGGGGCATCTCTCATGGGTGCACGGCACTATCGGGCTTCACAACATTAAATCGAGCTATTAGTTGTGCATGGCGTGAAATTTATAATAATTGTGGTTGGCCGGGGTATCATTTCTCATCAACCGGAATTTTTCTCGCGCCAAGTAATCTTATCCGGCCCTATTCCGTCATGCACCATCGGGTTTATGGCTTAATCGCACGTTGGAGTCTCCTCTGGCTTTTCTATGAATGAACGTGAATCCATTCATTTTTTTTCAATCTCAATCAAAATGATCAATTGAGCAATTTTAAGTCAACAAAGTCATGAACTCGTTTCATTATGAGGGCAAAATGTCTATTCTCCAGTAAAGTCTAGGGAGAAAGTTGAAAAGAAAGGTACATAGTCTCGCTGCTGAGAAAAACTGAAATTAGTGATACCTTTCAGGCGAGAGGCGAGAACCATTGAGACAGCCAAGGAGCTCTGTTGAATCGAAGGCCTATTATTATAGCAAAAGTAAGCCCTTTCTGTTGAGCACAATCACCCTAATCACCCTAAACTAATCGGTGAGAGAACCAAACGACGTCTGGTTGAAATTTGTGAAAACCAGACGACGGATTTTGGCAGGGTATTTTTTTTTTTAATTTCGCAAACAAACCGCAATGCAAGTTGATGATGGGAAATTTCCAAAATGTCTGCCGAATTTGAGAGGATTTTTCGAAAATTCATAGTTCATTCCAATTTTTCCCAAGGAATCGTCATTTTAAATAATTCGTCCGAGATTCTTGATACTTTTTGCGGCGAAAACTCGGCTTTTCGGGCAGAATTTCGAAAAATTTGGTGTGAAATGCCAATCGGGGGGTTTCGGGGACTTACTGTCGTGTGATGCGGGCCATTCGGCGTGCCTTTTCTTGAAATTTTGCCGAAAAATGTTGAAAAATCGAAACACGGTCCGGCCATCTGACAGGAACGGCAATTGATGCTCTCGGTTTTGGGAAACTCAAGACCTCGGACCTCGGGGCATTTGAACAGTGTTTTTGGAAAAAAATGTACCGTGTCAGCGTGCGAGATTGAGCCGTGGTTTAGAGGGGACTTTGGAGCGTCCATCAGACACCAAAAACCTAAGGATTCTTCAAATTCAACGGCACTTTGATGAAATTTCGCAGGCCGGCTCTGGTATTGGCGGAGTAATTTCACGAAACAGGAAATTTGGAGGGGCAAAACACGTCTGGTAGGTACTCACAGTATATTTGCACTAGGGCCCGATTTTTACCGGCTTCACATTTCGAGAAAGGCCCCTTTTTTCCATTTCCAGACACATCTCGTGGCGGCGTCAATGTCTTGTTGTCACGTCTTGTTTTCTACGAAATCCTAGATAATTCCATCGGACCTTCTGGCCGGACCTTCAGAAAGGGTCCATGCTTCGATCCATATGCGTTCTATTACGTCTTTGTAGTCAATTTCATCGAAATCTGTGTGGAACTTTTCGCATCGATACGGTCGACCTAGCGTCGGACTGGTACTGTCACTTTTGCCAACAGACCGCGCGGCTGTGTTCACTTGATGCTAACGCAAATCGCAAATCTGTCAAAGTCGCGCCACCGATCGCCGAATGCTGACGCTTAAATGAACAGGATCTCGAATATGCGTGACGTGAGTTGTTGCGTAATTTAAAGGTAAAGGTAAAGGTAAGTCACTACAATCAAGTTTTGATTTTTTTTCCTGTCCAGCTAGGTATAGTGAAAATCTGTGAGAATTTGTTCAAATAATGGCCTGAGCCTAATTGTGATACCTACGTCACAGTTAGTTCATCGTGTCTGCGGTGTTTTTTTTTGCGTGATCTGAACCAAACATAGACGACCGTCGCGTCGACCAGATCCAATCTGTTGCTTTTTTATCCGAAATTTCATGGCATTTCCCCTTTTGTGAGCGTTCGCTATTTAGTTTTTCAATTTCAAACACAACCAGTTTGCCATTGTCAGATTCCGATTTTTGACGTCTCCAGAGGCCTGTACTTGCATTGAGTAGGCACTCGAAATGCCTCTGTCGAATTTTGATCTTTGACATTTCAAAAGGCCGCCATATTGAACTCTTGCATTTTTCAACCGATACAATTGAGATTTTCAAGTCATACTACTTGTTTAGGGTAGGCAATCAAGAGGCATCTGTCAACCTTCGATTTTTGACGTTCCAAAAAGACTGCCATATTAAACTTTTGCGATTTTCAGCCGATCCGATTTGGATTTCTAACTTATACCTGCTTTGGGTAGGCAGTCGAGATGCATCTATCAAATTTCGATTTATGACGTTTCAAAAGGCCGCCACATTGAGCTTTCGCATTTTTCAACCTACCCGATTAGGATTTTCAACCTGTACTCTGGTTTGAGGTAGGCAATCGAGATGCATCTGTCAACCTTTGATTTTTGACGTTCCAAAAGATCTCCATATTGAACTTTTGCATTTTCAACCGATCCGATTGGGATGTTTAACCTATACCCACTTGAGGTGGACAATCGAGGTGTATCCATCAAATTTGACGTTTTGACAGTTCCAAGGCAGAGCCACCATATCGAACTTCTGCATTTTTCAACCGATCCAATTGGGATTCAAAACCTATAAATCACTTGAGGCGGACAACCAAAATACATCTGCCAAATTCTGATTTTTGACGTTTCAAGAGGCCGCCATATTGAACTTTTCAATTTCCAACCTATCCGATTGAGATTTTGAATCTATGACAACTTGAAATAGGCAATCTGGATATATCTGTCAAATTTGTCATTTTGACAGTTCTAATTCCGCCGCCATATTGAACGTCGCATTTTTCAACCTATCTGATTTTAGAACCTCTACATGCTTTGGTTAGGCAGTCGAGATGCATCTGTCAAATTCCGATTTTTGACGTTCCTAGGTTTAGAGGTCGCCATATTGAACTTAAGCATTTTTCAACCGATCTAATTGAAATTTTGAACCTATACCTACGTCGCGCGTTTCAAGGCTTCTGTCAGCTATAAGTATTGAACGTTCAAAATTGAATGTTCATATAGAACACTTGAGGTTCAACGTTTCCAAAACGCCCTTAAAAGAAGAAACGTGAAATCAGACCTTTTGGGGACACTAGAGTGAATACGGAATTTAACGTTCGAACCATGACGTTGATTGAACGTCTGATGTCGGTCGTTGAAACGTTTCTGTTAACGCCTTGTCCAACGTCTTTTGAACGTCATCTTCAGCGGTTTCAAAGCGTTGAACGAAACAATTCACCAAAGTCCAATCTGTAGAACACGAAGTGAAGGAATTGAGTCATTGTCATCAAAACACATCAAGTCAAGAACAACAGCAGGTATTTAGCCTCGATAGCTTCGAGTTATTCGATGAGATCAGGTTATATTGCAGTATATAAACATGAATTAGCCTTCGTCAAATGGATGAGTTTGAACTGAGTCAGAAGCTAGGGCAGTGTGGCTCTAACTTACTGAGAAAAGTGGACATTTCAGGACTCGCGCACGCGTTTATTCAACGATCATTTCCTCACAATAATATTAGCCCAGTGAATCTAGACTTGATACCGGGAACAAATTCGCCCAAAGCTGATTTTTGGACAGTAAGTCCTTAGACCAAGAGAACTCACAAGTCAACTTTCTCGGACTTTCTCGCGTGTGCTTCATGGTCTTCAACGGGAAGGCGCTTTTGTCCTCGCTTTGTCCGTCTGTCCGTCACAGCATCTAGTCCTAGACGGAAAGGTTTTTGCGAAAAAATTTCACTCCAATAGGTAGCTCATGACCTTGTATCCCGAACCAAGAAAAATCTCGACAAAATAATGATAAACAAATACAATAATAACAATTAAGTGTGGCGCGGCATCGCCGTTGAATGTTGCATTTCAGGAGGATCTCGAAAGTTATCACATGCAAACAAGTACCCGATCTTATCATTTTACAGTAATACATATGTTCGAGTTATATTTAAAGGAGGATTTGAACTTCATTTCAACAAAAATTCCACATCGGTGCGAGGTACAGGTCAATACTTACGAATTTTTGAAAATGACTCCGAAGCTGCGGCTCGGCCGCAAATGATTATTCGTTGTTTGCTGCCGCTTGGAATCTTCTTCTCTGAACGGGACGGAATGCTTGACAAGAAAATTTCAACTCAAATATGAGTAATTCATCGTCTTGGTACACGAACCAAGAAAAATCTTACCGAAATAAAGATAAACAATTACAGTAATAACATTTGAGTGTACGGCGGCATCGCGGATTAATTGCTGAATTGCACATTTGAATGTAAGAAATTGAGACATGCGGAGAAGTACATATTTTCATGGAAATACATTACCACATGTGCGGGGTTATATTTAGAAAAGAATTTAAACTTTCTTTTGGCAAAAACTCCACTTCGATACGACGCACACAGGCGGAATTTCAAAAAATCGTGGACAAAAACCAAAAATAAAAATATTGAGTTGATCAGGAACTATCCACTTTAAAATATTCTTGGATAATCTAGCTATAATTATCAGGTACCCTCAGCTTAACAGGTGCAAGGATAAAAAAGATACAGCGATATGAAGTTCAAGCTGAAAAAAAGCTGTCTCCAGTTATCAGTTTTGGACTTTTTCTTACTCGTTTCGAATGGCCCTTGACACATTGCCATGTGAATTTATCCAATCCAAATATATGGAGTCTATAGCAGGAGGTCTGTATTACATTTACATATAGATATTCCATTGGAAAATATCCACTGGTCATCCCCAAAAAATAATATTTTAAGTAGAGTTTTCAATCTTCGAAAAAAGTGAATTTTTGTTTACCTGTAGACAAAAAGTATCCTATCGAGCACGATCGAGCAGCGATTTTTATATTTTTATAAGCCAAAAGGTATACTGTACATGTTCCAGGTAACATATTTTGCTATAACTTGCTATATTACGAGAAACTAATTTTTTTGTTGACTTTGGAGTACATAAAATCGCAAAATAACGCACCACTCGAATTTTAACCAAATTTGAAAACTTGGTTCTATTGAACCGCTTCTCCTATACAGAGTGTTCCACTTTTTTTTTCTTTCAACATTTGAGAATATGGTAGAGCATCGAAAAATAAGTAGTTTCGCAAATAAAAGAAAAATAATAAAAAATAAAAAGTTACAATTTTCGAGATGTGACAAAAACCAATATGATCATCTTGTACGCATACATCAACTTATGATGTGTACCAAATTTTATCAAAAATTCATTGATTGAACTCGAAGTAATAAAAAAAAATCATTTAAAAAACTCAACTTTGAAAACCTTTATCTCCGTTATAATGCGTTTCCGATGTTTTTTTTTTTTTTTTAAGAAAGTCCACATATTTTTTGATACTCTACTACCTCCTGAATTATTGACAAAAAAAGTGTAACACCCTGTATGTGTACCTTAATTCTTAATTATCAAGACAAAAATTTAGTTTTTTTCAACCAATACTTTAATTTTAGATTCCCGATCAGAGTTTATTACCGTAGGCGTAGCAAAAAAATAAGCAAGTTCGTATCTTACAATTTTGTCAAGCTCCTAACTTCATGGATAAGTGCAAGCCATTTGCTAAGCCAAATCAAACAAGTTACCGGATGTGACGACCGGGACTTGTCATCGAAAACCAAAAAAATGAATGATTCTCAAAAATAGTGAAACTTGTCCAATACAAGCTGTAAAGGAGGTATAGGAAATATAGTGAGAAAATCTTTCAATAATTTTGACAGAGCTGTTTTGAAGGATGTAAAGTCAATAAATTTTGAAACCTCACTAACTACCCTCATCAACCCAAGGCGACTTTTTTCCACTATTTTTCCTGTAATCTGGAGCTTGGTATTGGACCAGTTACGTAAATTACAAAATTTTCGCCGAATAACTGGAAATATACCTTCTCTCCGCCCTACTCGCTAAACTCGAAATCAATTAAATGGAATTTAGCTATAGGATCATCTGATACTTTATTGAATATCTACAATATACTGGATTTTCAACCAAATCTACGTGTCATTTTATACGAAATAATTTTTTTTTTTTGTGATTTTTGAAGAATTACATTCAATCTAGCTATTTTTGAGCGAATTCCTGCAAAAAATGTCAAAAAAAATCAAAATTTGATTTTGTCCACGATTTTTTGAATTTCCGCCTGTGTGCGACGCCCGGATCATAGGTTAAATTTTTTTGAAAACGACCGCAAAGCTACGGCTCGGCGCAATTGGAAAGCTGTACGGCTCACTATACGGGTCGGTTTCTTTCTTTTATTTTATTTTTATCCGTTGTGCTATTTTCAAATTTCAGATGAAAAGGGCACTATATGGCAAATTTCTAATATCCATATAAAACCGATACGGAGGTACATGCACATGAAGCACGATTTGAATGCAACATGCAGTCCAGCCATAGATTCCAATTGGCTTGTTCGTATAGCAAAGCAATGACATGCAGCTGTTGCGACATTACCGCAATTGAAATAACATCAGCGGAAAAACAATGAAAGTGGCAATGAAACTCCCAGCTTTCATAAACACCCGCGAGAGTACTTTGCAACTTATTTGAAACCGCACAACTGAAATGAAATATGTAGTTATTGGAATCTTGCGAGTAAAAAAGTGCTTAGCTAATACTCTTCAACACTTTGTACAATCATCGTCGTGATTGCGCAACACACATGGCGAATTAATTTCGTTCATTATTGACCAATTTACTCTCGCACGACAGGTGGGTGATTCGTGGAATTTTCGGAGAAGCGTTGATGGCCATTAGCTCACCATGGGCCAACCATCTCATCCGCAATAACAATAATTGTTCACTTGATGCGTTCGAAAGTGTTTGCGAAGCTCTCGATGATCGCACTAATTGAACCAGGACCGTTTGGTAAATTGAGCGCGCTCTTGGTGGAGGGTACAAATAATTTCATCGGAGGAATAATTGGACGAAGAAGCAGTGAGCTGAGTGTGACAACTTTTCGCTTCTGGTTCTTTTATTCCCCCATAAAGCGTTCGTCTGGAGCAGCATATTATCCGCACACCAGCCACCGTATCAATCATGCTAAATGCACGTGAAATCGAAGGCATTTTACGGCAGCGCCAGAGCAATTAGGCCGTGAAAGAAGAGGAGGAGAAAAAGAAAAGTGCACGTATACAGTATACTCGACTTGCCTTACAAGCCAAAACATCCATGCGAAATGGCTTGTCGTCTGATTCATTAATAATTTTGGACGTTTAGCGAAAAAGTTTCAGAGTTGCACGGAGATAATTCAACCAAAGACAACTCAATTCTGCTTCGACGCTCTTCAATTTATTTATTTCGTTTTGTTGCTGTATAGCCCTCCGCGGCGAAAGAGCGATAATTACTTTTCGCGGGGCGTAGTTCGCATGATTTATAATGCTGGAGCGTGGCGTCATCATCGTCAGCGTATAATGCTCAATGCTTTACTATTAGGGTGCCCAGAACATTTTGCTTTAAATCTTTGGATTCCTTACAACCAAAGCTATCATCTTAGTTGTACTTGAAATTTAAGTGGTGAGTAAATATAATATGTCTGCAATCAGGATTAGGGTATTCAGGATTTTTATGTAGAAAGAAGTGTGACCGTAAGTTTGCGATAGTGATAGTATGTAGAACAGTTTTTATTATTTTTTTATTTTTATTTTGCATCAACCGCTTTGGGTTATTAGCAATTTGGCCGTGCAATTTGGCATTTATTTGCACCTTTGAATTTGTTTGTGGATGGTGGAATTGTTTCTCAGCTTTGGAGGGTTAGAACAGTTTTTGTTAAATAAACTGATGGAAAAAAGTAGTCGTCTTGTTTATTTCATGCAATATCCTTTAGTGACTTCCACACACCTGCCACTCTGCAATTTGTTCAACAAACGACGCTGTTTGTCTAGCAATCTAGAGGACTGTCTTTGTATTCAGCAAGACTTTAGCAGGTTTGGCAAATTGATTTCGATTTTGTATTATTTTCGTAAGCGCGGAGCATTCAGAGAAACATCCACACAGAATGCATACGTCTCTGTTATCCTGTGCTCATCGCTGATGCGTCGATAATAGCCGGCATAATTTAAAATTCAATTCCGCTTAGACTTTGTTCCGAAAATGAAATACAAACATTTACTCAGTGCGCCATTCAATGCATTTAAAACGGTTTTAAAAAGTTATCGACTCATTATTACACATCCGAGCCCGAGCATGCGGCCACTAGGGCGAACCAAATATTATGATCCACCTACATCCAGCAAGAAAGTAATTACTTAATTTTTTTGATCGCCTGCACTCTCTCACCTCCTTGTCTTTGTGAAATATAGAGAAACTGAACCAGTCTATAATACGCTATCGCGGCTAGATTTATGTGCTGCTGCAACTATTAACCTCATACTCTTCCTTGTTGGTCGTGATGATTAATCTAAACTGCCCCATAAACCTTTTGTTTTTGATAAAAATTGTTTTCAGCACCATTAACTTGTGCAGTTATACCTGTACTTGATAAAAATTCGCTTTTAATATGCTAAGACTTACATCAGGAACAAAACAGGAAAAACAACATCATGATTCATGTTTGAACACTAACTCAGAAATCCAGTGTTTGTGACCGTTCAGCTTAGCCTCCCCAAAAGTTGCAGGAGAAAGTTTGCGCCATCAGACAGATTTATGTGCCGCAGGAACCAAACGACATTGTCTTGCCTCGATGATTAATCCGAACTTATGATCTTTTTCGCAAACGCACCCCTCGATGCTTCCCTCTTAGTAACAGCTAAAACTAGCGTTTTTCTTAAAGCATAACGCGGTTTGTTTTTCAGAAATGCCTGTCTTGGATTTTTATTATTTATGTAGTTTAAGCTGAGGGTGAATCACTTGTATTGAGCTTTTGGTGGACGTGGATTTGCTCTTCTGCAAAACTTCATCTTTTGTGTAAGACACCTATTTTTTTACAACATTTAACCACAACCGTCGATTGTGTTTTGTTAACCTTTGTATGTAAAATAATGCATAGCTACTGATGACAAAGTGCATTTCTCTTTGTGACAAATTACGAAGCTGTCAGCATCCAAACGGTGATTCCTTCTCGCAGAGCATATACCTACTTATTTACTGTGATTGATTATGCTTGTGCAAATGATTAAACATGAGAACCTCAGCATTTATTGTACAGAGTAGACGGTTGAGGTTTTGTCTGAGCTAATACACAGGGGCCATGTGCGAGTATCCCCTGGCTTCACTGTACGAATTAGGCCTGGGCGATATTGAAATTCCAATATCGAATATCGATATCAAAAATATATCGAAAGTATCGATATATCGATAAGTATCGATATATCGATAAATATCGATAAATATCGATATATCAAAAAATCGATAAATCGATATATCGATATATCGATAAATCGATATACATATTGATACATTAAAATATCGATATATCGATAATTCGATATATTGATACATTAGAATATCGATATATCGATATATTGTTTTTAACATTAAAATATCGATATATCGATTAATGCTGTGGGTAGATCTCGTGAAAATATGACGATAACCTATAGGTAAAGGGTCATTCAAAAAAGATGTCCACCCCTTTTTTCTAAAGATGGGTTGACGATGGCGAGTTGCAGGAAAAACTGTTGTGTTCAGCTGTTTTTTCTGTTCAAGCTTAATATGTCAACAAAACTACTTCACCAAAACTCTGAGTACGACGGCTAAGGCACCTCAAAATTTGAGATACAATTCTTTTACACTGCACAATTGTGCAGTGTAAAAAAATTTGTCTCAAATTTTGAGGTCCCCTCGTACTCAGAGTTTTGGTGGAATAGTTTTGTTGACATATTAAACTTGAACAGAAAACGCAGTTGAACACAACAGTTTTTGCCGTAACTCGCTAAGTCGCTATCGTTAACTAATCGAATCGATAAATAATCGATAAATCGAAATATCGAAATGTCGATAAATCGAAATATCGAAATGTCGATAAATCGAAATATCGAAATGTCGATATATCGAAATATCAAAATATCGATATATCGATATATTGAAATATCGAAATATTGTGATATATCGATATATCGATAACTTGATATATCGATATATCGATATCTGGAAATATCAATATCGTATATCGATATTCAGCCCAGGCCTAGTACGAATCGGCACAGGGTCAGGTTATTTGTATCGGAGGTGATCTCCCGGCTAGACAAACCGAGAATGAATTATAATCACGCTTGGTATACGTGGTGTGGTATTTGGAATAGGTGCCATTGCACCGTTGAAGGCAAATCGCACTTTTCATTAACACGGAGATGTGGTTTTTCGAATAGGTACCGTTGCACTGTTTGGGGGTACATTGCACTTTTTATTATCACGGTGTTTACTGACTTTGGCTCGACCAAGTCGCGTATTAAGTCAATCTGAGTGTGATTGTTTTAAAGTCATATTGATTCAAGACTGAGTTGAAGTTGAATTCAACACTGAATTGAAGTTGAATTCAACACTGAATTGATCTGAGTCAATTCATGAGTAGCGTGATGCTCACACCCGTTTTCATCTTCACAGAACCAGATGCCCATGACCAAACCGCCGCCTCCCACTTGCTTTCAAGATTGTCAGTTGGATTGTTACATTAATTTGTGAAGTTGATTGTTTATGAAACCAGACGTTAATTAATTCATTGTTTAACTTTTCGTTTTGAGTATATAGCGATGTTAAATCACGTTATTTTCTGTTTTCCAGACGGACCCCTCCTCGAGGACAATGCGCCCGTTACGAAACCCACGCCGCCGGAGCACGACGAGTCCCTGCTGCTCAACTCGGACTCGCTGCCCATCTTCCTCGAGGAGCCCCAGGACTCGTACGTGGTGAAAAACCGTCCGGCTTTGCTGCAATGCAGGGCGGCCCACGCCCTGCGTCTTTACTTCAAGTGCAACGGGGCGCGGAACGTGGACACGGTCCAGTCGGAATTCGTGGATCCTCACACCGGCGTGAGGATAGTGGAGGCCGAGACGAATGTGACCAGGGACATGGTCGAGGAGTTCTTCGGCAACGAAAAGTTCAAGTGCGACTGTTACGCGTGGAGCGGCCGGGGCAGCATCAAGAGTCAACCGGCCACCGTGGACGTTGCCTGTGAGTATCATTATTTCCATTACCATTGCATAATAATTTATGGTTCGCTGTGTAGTTGTCGGTAGGAGGAAGTCTTGTGCGACCCATTTGGCGGGATGCTCGGGCTTTGGTAGCTTGGCGAGCGCAATTACCATCGTCGAGTAATAATTTCGCGTTATTGTGTTGTATAGTGTGTGCCGGGTACGATAACGAACGTGGGCGATGAACAAGACTATGTGCTATGCACTACACGCGAGCGATTATCGGTCATAAATACCGACCAGAAACCAGGATAAAGATAACTTATTTTTTCAATTCATATTTTCCAAACAAATGTTTACATTCACTATTGGAGGTTTTGTTTGATCTGTCACTACTGATTACAATCCGGGTGAGTAGAAGTTGACCGGCTGTCAAATGCCTTGTCAAAATAAATCTACAAGCTACATTGTGATGGAGGTCACTTCAGCTTGCATTGTCTTACATACAAGGGCTACGGTTTCCTGATCTGTCTTCCTTTATAGACTTTTTTCTTGGGTGGAACTACAAAACGTCCCTCTGCAAAAGATGTCCCACAGAAAACGTCCCTGGGAAAAAACTTTGCCCTAGTGGCTTCATAATATGTGATTTTAAACCCTGATTAGCACCTTTGTGTCTTCATGGTGCTGCAAGATCTTCATCTCTAGTGGACAGGCCCTTGTCTCAATCACAAGTGTGTGTGCCGCTGTGCCTTTTTGTGACTTTGAGAGCTCCATGTGTGTCCTTATAACCCCCTTGTATTTTTTGAAAATTTTATGTGCCCACTTGTGTTGTGCTGGGCCATTCGAAGCCCTGGCGAGTCCCTCAAGCTTATGGCTTTCGAAACTGTTATTCAGCGGCTTTTCTCTATATTTTCTGTCACTCTTGTCCCGCGGCGTGTCGAATCCCAGTTTTCCAATAAATGATATATAATGATGAATAATCTAATAAATGATAATGATATAATCATATCATGTAGGTATTTGGGCACCAACAAAGTCCATGTAAGTGTATGTCAACCTTTTTCGTGTCAAAAATGTTCGAATAAAAAATTATGCGTTAGGGCCGAAGGTACGACTGTCTTCTCTGTAAGTTGCCTTGTTGGCAAGTTGTCCTGCCGGCGAGTTGTCTTGTCGGCGAATTATCTTGTCGATGAGTTGTTCTGTCGGCGAGTTGTCCTGATGTTGATGAATAGTTATTGGTTGTCAGTAAGTTGTCTTCTTTTGTCATTTGGAGCTCTGATTAGCCCCTTTTGTATTTTTGTAGTTTTCGGAAATCCTTAGTTGCCCTTTGGCTCTTCCTGTTTGAGGCGTTCTTGTTGACACAGCTCTCTGTGTCATTTGGAGCCATGATGAGTTCCGATCAGAGTTCCGATATCATAGTTTTTCACCTGGGAACCTCATAGTTTTTCCAGATGACGTACATTCCTGGAAACTTGATTTTCAGGGGACGTAATTTTTAGCAGACGTTCTGTGGGAGGCGGTTATTCCGTGGGTGTTTTCTCCAGGGACGTTTTTTCTCAAGGACGGTTTTTCTCGGGGACGGTATTTTCTGGGGACATTTTGTGGGGATATTTTTTCTGGGGACATTTTGTGGGAGACGCTTTTTCCTCATCACCAGGATCAAACTTGGCAAAAACAACATGAAAGACGTTTTTGCGTAAAAAAAATGCAAGTACCCGGACCTCCATCTTAACATTAGAATGAGAGCTAAAAGAGTACTTTTCATTTTGTGACTAGTGCTTGCCACAACTGTGCAGAGTGGGATATTTGGGTTTGAAACCTTGGAAAACATCTCGAAATCGCCACTTTCAATGAGCCCATATTTTTGTTCCCTGAAAAATTCTCGTTTCTTAGAAAAATTGGTGAATTATGAACTTAAAAATTCTTGAGAACCTATTTCTGCTGAGAAATCATGAGTTTTTTAATTCTAATTTTTAGGCCTTTGAAAGTGGCAATTTCGAGGTGTTTTCCAAAGTTTTAAACCCAAATATCTTGAAAACGAAGCCTTCAATCAAAATTTTGCAAGAGTAACTTTTTCTTCTAAATTGAACGTAGAATTGGAAAATGTCAACAATTTTCAAAAATAATTAGGGAGAATAAAAATAGGGGTGAAAACAGGGGACAGTCCCCAATTATCTACGCCCCCAGAAATTTTTTTATGAATTGGGCGGTATATTATTCGATGAAGACTCATTTGACTAAACTTTGGTTCCACTTTGACTTGAATCGGTTCAACGGTTCAAAAGTTACGGTGAAAAATTATCTAAAAAAGTCAACTTCCACACCCTGTATCTTTTCAAGGAAGCATTTCAGAACCATGAATTTTTTATTCTTTCGGCTTTATTTTTGATGGAGAATCATCATTCAAAGTTTGTAATAACCAGACCCGAACACCCTGTATAGACCATACTCTTCCGACTCAGAAGTATAGTCATCGGTGACAACCGTAAAGACCCTGTATATACAGTACGGTGTGAAGAAGTATAAGGAATTAAAAAAAAACACGAGAAGTTGTAATAAACCGTCAAAAGCCGGGCCCATCTCGTTCTTTCCGCCCTCTTAAGCAAAGTGAACTTATATGAAATTAATAAGTAAAGAAGCTGGAAATGCTTCGATTATCTCCCCTTTTGGCGTGACTTTCACACCAAAATTCACCTCAATTATTTTATTTACATACGCCTACTGCACTCAGTGATTTTGATATCGATCTTTTCCGAGTAATTTGCATTATATCTATTAAATGCATGCCAAACAATTGTACATATGAGTGGGTAGATGAGTACTATTGGAATAAACAAAGCTGTTTTGGTTTAGAACTACCTACTTAGCTTGAAGAATATAAGCACTTAATTAAAAGTGCAAAATGTTGATGAATTTCTATTATTCCTCTTTTTTTATCGTAAATCGAATGGACGATACTACAACTACCATAAGTATAGGTACCTACTGTTATGTTGTTCAGCAATTCAGTAATAATCCGAAGTGTCGCCAATGTGTTGATTTAGTCGCAGTCGTTAACTGATAACTTATTACCCGACCACTTATTTATTTGAGCAAGTGCAAGGTTGGAAGCCCTGCGGATGGTTAATAGCTATATAAATAATTATTGAAGCGTCCGTGATATTCTACTAGCGAATAGTGGCGCCACTGTTGTACTCATATCGTGGTCAAATACCGTAATACGCTGATTGAATTGAATTATGCGCAAGGGGCGGGTGTAGATGTGGAAATCGACGTGGAAATCGACATGATTATAATATCATGTCGTTATGCCTTGACTCTATCCATGTAAATGATATTCAGCTGTCGTCGCTATCATCAGTAGGTATCAGTATGAAAATTTTCTTTGCCACTGTTTATCAGAAAATTATTTGTTTACGTACCAATTATTAAAAGACAACAAACACGCAGATATAAATAACGTTTCGTGCCAATTATTAATAAGTAGGTATGAGCACCTTACGTCTTTAGGTACCAATCATAAAGATAATACTTTCACCAACATACTCTGGGTGAGAAACTTCAACGTCATATTATATAGATAACAATTTGATACTTCGCCCTTTGCGAATATAATTATTATTATCATCCTTGAATGTCACTCCGCCACCTCGTCTAAAGTGGAGGCACTTCTAGTGGCATTTGACGTTCCTGTCAGTTTGAGTGGTCGACAGTTGCCCTTAGCGATCCTGATGCACGTTCAGCGTTTAACGTTAAAATCAGCCAAGCCAAGATTTTCGGTCAGTTTATCTGTAATCTTTTCTGGAGAAGATCAGCGTAGTTTTCAAAAAAAAACTCCCACAAGATAGCATGCTTTCGAATCTTTTGATCAAATTCATTATACGTTTGGCTCAATTTGACACGCGGAAATTCATTCTCATTTCCTTATGAAGTTCTGAATAGGCTACTCAGCAAATGAATGTTGCGCACTATGCTCTGCGCAGGGCTTAAGATAGAAATGCCGGTCCTAAATTCATTAACCGTGTACGTATACAAATTAACACCGAGACATAGAAGTCAAAGAACCATTTTTCATTCATTAGGCAACCCCCAGGTAGGTAGGTATGTTAGAACCATTACGCAACAACGAATAACTTCTGCTGCCTGTTTTGTGGGTGCCTTTCCGACACCCGACCGACCTGGCGTTGATTTATGCCCCGAATGCATGGGTGTATTCCGTACAGAGGCGTTATAATAATTTCTGATCGGACGCGGACGGACGACGGCAATGTAACAGTAAAACTAATCCCGCGGAGCCAGCCGGGAGGGAGCAGAGAGCTTATCTCGATAGAAAACTCAATTTACCTCTCCGACAGTCATTTGTCATTTTATTTATACGTCAGCCGCATTCTAAAGTTAATTGCGGATTGTCTAGCAGCAGGCTATGATGTTCTATATGTGTAGCCGTGGTTCGAGTTCCTGATGTTTTAAAATTGCCGCCCGGCCACGCCCACTTGCCATCAAACCGTGACGGTTTATTAATTTTTCAATCTGCGCCACTCTCAAGTCCAAGTCGTGGGCTCAACTTAATAATTGAAATGAATAATTAAAGCTGGCGATTATGAATTTATTGAGGTATCTAAATGTAATACCGGTGATTTGTTTATTCAAATCGATTTAATCGGAACAGTTTTGCTGGGTTGTTTTGTTGTTGCTTACACCTACAAACACCACACGTCAAAGCTGTGCTGTGAGGCCTTAAGGTTGTCATTGCAAAATGTTGTTTTCTTCTTACGGTTTCATTACTAATAATAATGCTTCGGAAAAAAGGAAGAACGAAGAAAACAAGTACCTATCCGAAATTAAGTTGTCTAGTCTAATAATTATTATTGTTTGTTGTTGCTTTTGTTGTTTTTTCAAAAAATATAAGGCATAGGCCTAGTTATGGGACTATTGGACTTCAAAAATAAATTTTTCTTTCTTAAATGCTAACCGTATCTTGGAAATGTTAGTTCAGTTCTATAAAAAGCTCGATAAAAAGTATAAGTGGTGTTCCATCCAGGACTTTTGAATAACCCTGTATGAGCAATGGCTTCAGGGATTTTTTCAGGATAAGAATTTTCTGTCGCGTTTAAAACTGCTGCATGCAGTTGTAGTTTTCTCTGGAACGTACTGTTCTCGCAGTGTTTCACTTGAAAAACTTTGGTGCAGTCCCATTTTGCCGCACGTCGCCGAGCGTTGAGCTTTGATCGGATTTGGCCAGCGAAACAACAAAAAACGCGTCACCGTTTGCCCTACCATGTGGGCCCATCGTAAAGTTGGAATTACTGAACACTGACAACGTGACATGGTACGCTGTTTTATGTTCATCACTGATTTTGTCGACCGTTTTGTTGCTTGCGAACTATAGATATTTTAGACTTTTACAACAATTACCGTTTCGAAACTATTGTCCAATTGAATGAAAATGTCAAATTATAGTGTCTTCTGTTCTGTTAAAGACCTCTCCATAATGCATATAAATAACATAATTATAGGAAATTCCGTGTCTTGAACACGTACCTATTATTGATGTATATGAGAGGCAGTTTGTTGGCCTGTAATTTCTAGCATATCGGAGTTTGTCGTGAAATTGGAAATTTATCGGACACGAATTTTTACGTTTACGAGCTAAATAACACGAATTTGCCTATGGACATACAGCCGGCCGTAATCACGCGAATTTAAAACACCATCAATAACGCCGCGGCATTAAAATTGAAAACGTGATTATTAAAGAGAATTGCCCTCGTAATTGCCCATTGTCATAAAAATTACCATCTGGGAAAAACTCTGATTTATCGCGTATTCCTTGCCGAGACCAGAACGGCCTGTGTGTTGTGCAGAATGTGCAATATATCAAAAATAATGTACGAGGTCTGAGAGCTTGCTCTCTGTATGCTTGCTCTTTGCTTCACAATTCTCGGTATTTAAAATAATGGGAGGTTAATTTGTTTCATCTTTGCCGATTAAACGGGGAATTAACGAACGCATTCCTCGGGGGCTTTCAAATGAACTTCTCCAAAGTGATGTTCAAGAGAGAGGAGCAGCAGGAGGAGCATCGGCATCGGGAAAGCTGATGAGGGCATATAGTACCTGTTTTGGGCGCACGCGGGGGATCGGAATTGGATTAAAACGATAATAGGGAATAATAGTGTTATCAAAATACGAGAGCTGTATTACATAATATACCTGGAAATGTGCGCTGCGAGGGAGAGAGAAGACAAAGTGCACGTTTCCGGTTTTGTATAATGAGGGCTTAAATTGTGTTATGCCAATTGCAACGGCAAGTCTGAATGAATTAGGTTAGACATTAAAAGTTTTAACTCGAAAGTAATTTGGTTTATCCTGAGAAAATTGCATCGCTGTTTTGGGGTAGACAAACTTTGTTTCAAAATTTACATTCCTAGTGTACCTGAAGTGGTTATTTGTATTTGGAGAAATTTTACTTTTTTGTCTTCATTGTCAAAAGTTTGGGAAGCAGTTTATTGATGTGAGTATTTATTAAAAAAAGCAAATATTAGCAAATTGTGAAGCTAGTGTTATACGATGATGACTATTGTAATACGAGTGAGTTTTTGATTTACAAGCCACGAGGCGATAAGTTGAACAATATACGAGTATTATAAAAATTGCAACAGGTGATTTACATACTACTTTGTTTATTGCACCAATCCATTTTTGAAAAATGGAGAATCACAGGACGCAGATATTTTTGATATGCTTATGTCAGCGATAACACTTATATTATGACACCCATTTATTGCCATTTTGGATGAGTCAAGCAAGAACGATTCATTTTTAAGCTTGATTAGTAGTAAAAGTTATCCACTGTCAGCTCTGAATACGAACAAAAACAGTTGCACAAAGTAACATTTTGTGACATTGTTTTCCTAAAAAAATAAAATAAAACGGTGCTACTATGGTTCTGGAAAATAATAATTTGTAACCATCACCATAAAAAACTATAAGCGAGACGTCCCCGCGACGAGACAGAAAGAGCATGCCTTTCTGAATTCTTGGCTATTAGAAAATTCGACACGAAAGATGGGATATCGACTGCTGATTGGTGATTGTTTGGTGACTATAGATTTTCAGCGACTATTCACAAGTTGAAAAAATCTGTCAGTATTTGTTCATAATAGATATATCGTTAAGTATCTTGCTTTCAGATCAAGTGTACCTATAATTCGAAACTTCATTAGAAGCAAAACTTTTTGAATCTCTATTTTACCGTACCTATAAATACCGTTGAGACCCAACCTTTTAGCATATTAATTCCATCAATCGCCCCTGACTCGCCATTTAGCACTGTTGCACTCGCTCGTTGATGATGATGGTCGGTTGTTGTAATTTTCTCGGCGGCGTTTTTCGAATGAATTTAATTCGTCTTATTAATTTGGTGTGGAAGAAGTGGGAAGCGGTTTACGAGGCCGTTGGCCGGTTTATTGTTAATAATTAACTCTATGGGAGTGTTATCGTAGTGTTTTACACCGAGTTCTCAGATTATTAAGGTTGTTATTACCTGATCATAAATTAGTTATCTGTTGTTAGGTACCTCTGCAAATGGGAACGTTCAGATATGAGAGAGTGGCGTTTGAATGGAGCTTGCATAAAAGCGCATCCACCATCGCGCTTGACAGCTCGTGTTTCTCGGAAATTAGATTGGCTGAAACGCCTTTGGATGCATGCCTATATGCATGTACATTCTTATACACACCTTTCGTGCATCAAGAATTTTTTCCTTGCATTTATTTAACGTTGGGACTGTAGCGAGTGTCAACAACAATAGTCGCACCCCTATAATTATTTATGTTTATTGATTGATATAAACATATTAAAGAGTATGAACAAGTATATTGGTTCATGTGACGAGCTTCTTGAGATGAGGATTGACATTTTTGTCACTTCCGGGTTCGCCGAAAAAAAAAATGTAGGGGCCTATTTTTTTTTTCTGGCCTATGCACTCCTATAGACGTTTGGCTACTTTATTCTGGGACATCCTGTGTAAGAATAAGTCCTGTTCAAGTCATCAGGTTGTTGTCAGGGTCTGAATCTTGTCGAGAGGTCTTGTGGCTTGCAGCACTTGAAGATGGTCCTTCGTTTACGAATAGTTTATTTGCCAGTTTATTTGAATGATGTGTCAGCCGGTATTGGTATTTGGAACTGTGATGTTGGATCACCGTCTTCACTTGAGGTACTTTTAGGTCGTTGTGGATTATTTTATTTGGTACATACCATGGCGCGCCAGTGATTGTTCTCAACGTCTTCGACTGGAATCTTTGTAAAATGTTTACGTTTGAACTCCAAGCGGTGCCCCAGAGTGGGATTCCATGGGTCCAAATAGGTTTAAGGATTGTTTTGTATATGAGCCGTTTATTTTCCAGCGACAATTTCGAGTTTCTACCCAGCAACCATTGAAGTTTGGTGAATTTCAGTCCCAGCTGCTTTCTCTTGGTCCATATATGTTTTTTGACATGTTAGACGTCTATCAAGATGACGATTTGAACAGACTTTGTTTCGTTGGCTTTTATCCGCCATTTTATTTGCCAGTCCTGCACCTGGTGCAGAGTGAGTTGCAGCATCTGAGAAGCCACGTTAGGATTTGAGTGGGAAGATTAAATTGCGGTGTCGTCAGCCAACGTTGCTACTGTAGATCGTCTATCTAGTGGTGTATGCCGTTCACGTTTTAAATTCAGTACAATGACTTTTTGGACCAAAAATGAAGTGACAAGCTAGGGGGCTACGGCTACGGCTAAGCTGGTGGCACCTGCAAAGTTTTGAAGCGAAACTATCAGCGGCCATCAGCTGTATTCTCTTAGCGCTTCAGCTTGTCACTTAATTGCTTGCTTCAAAAAGTCATTATACTGAGAATAAAAATTGTACACCATATAGGTCAGCAGTGAACAGGAGATTCAATAGTGGACCAAGTACGCTTCCCTGGGGGCACTCCAGATGAGATTGGGAAAAGTGATGTTTGCTCTCCGTTTAAGCTTACTTGGTAGTATCTGTTACTGAGATACGATTTGATGATCTGATGAGCTTCTTCTTCATTTTATACAATAGTCCGTCGTGCCAGACTTTGTCGAATGCTTGGGTTATGTCGAGGAAGGCAGCAGAACAGTATTTGTCTTCTTCTAGGGCGTTGTTGATTTTGTTTACAACTCGATGGACTCCAAACTGGTGGTCAGGTATTAGGTTCCGTGCCATCAAGAGAGGTTGAATTCTTGCCAGGAGAAGCCTGTCAAACATCTTGGAAAATATAGGCAGCAAAACTGATAGAGCTGTAGTATGAGACCTCTTCTGGGCGCTTGCCTGGTTTCAGTACAAGAATGACCTGGGCGACCTTCCATTGCTACGGAAAACAACCTGTGCGGAGAATGCCATTGTAGATGTAGGAAATCAACTTGAGTATCTCGCTGACAGTGATAGGCATGATAGGTGGAGGAAGACATCTGGGGCCCTATTTTCGGAACCGGGGAACAGCTCATCAGGTGATGTTGCCTAGGTGAGGGGCCCTATTTTCGGGAAACGTGTGATCCCTTTTTATGCGAAGTTGCTAGGCAGCCAGGGCTGTGATTGGCTGTCACCTAGGCAACGTCACCTGATGATCTGTTCCCCGGTTCTGAAAATAGGGCCCCTGGTGGGTTGAGTCCAAGAGCTGGCGAATTTGGTGGTTTTTTCCTGGTGCAATTTGTGAAGGAAATGGCCGGAATACTTTGGATACATGTTCCGCAAAGAGTTCAGCGTTCTCAAGGTCACTTCTTGCCCAATTTCCACCTGACTCCTTTCATTGGTGGGACTGGTTGCGTTGGTCTTTTTATTCGTTTCGTGACTTTCCATAGTAAATAGTCACTAATGTCGGAGGGTGATAAACCAGTGTTAAGTGTAACTGGAAGTTTTATTCCGGAAGTTTTGGAGCAGTGACTTGAGTCTTCTGGTGGCGCAGTTCAAGTGGTTTTTATCATACGGGTTGCGCGAGTTATGCCAGATTCCTCGGAGTCTCTTTTTTTATATTCCTTTTTTGATGTGGTTGAGGGGATATCGTCGACAGCTTCTTCTGTTTGCAGTGTTGTACTTGCCTCCCAGGCCGCTTTCTGAATCAAGCGAGTGAGATATTCGACTGCGCCATCCACCTCTTCTTCTGTTTGGAGGCGTATTTGTAGAGAAAGTCCGTTTAGCTGGTCTCTGAACTGATCTCAATCGGTTTTTGCGTTGCTTAGGGATGGTGGTTTTGGTCGTTTCACAACACATGCGCTCAGAGGCGAATGGTATGATAACAAATCAAGGCAGCTGTCTAGTGTCAGGTAGTTGTTGGCAGTACCCTGCGCTACGCAAAAGTTTATCACATCTGGTATTTTGTTGCGGTCGGTTGGTCAATATGTTGGTTCTCCATTTGAAAGACTGCCCAAGTGGTTTGCGGTTAAGAATTTCACAAGCTCTCTACTTCTTGGTAGAATCGACATGAAAAAACTTTTTTTCTTTGAATCAAAATTAGTTTTATTTCTCAACATAGTCTCATTCTAGCTCCATACACTTGGTCCAGCAATGTTCAAGTCTTTTCATCTCTTCGCTATATGATCTGATTTTTCGAGATCCTCAAAATATCCGTTTTCGGCACCGATTCCTTCATCATTCTATGTGATTTTTTTTTCACCGCGCCAAGTTTTCAGTTTTGGAAGTAGAAAAAAGTCACATGGGGCAAAATCTGGAGAACACGGTGGGTGAAGAACCAATTCAAAACTTAATTCGTGTATGTACCCATTGCGCCGACAGCTTCTTCTTCTTCTGCAAATGTTCATACAGATGTTGAACACACGCTCAGTTGAGATGCCCACAGCTTTACCAATTCCGCTCACCTTCACTTCACGGTCGTCTAACACAATACCATGGATTTTGTGGACCATTTCTGCTCTTGTGACCTCATTTGGCCTCCCAGATCGTGGTTCATCAATCGGGCTCGTACGACTTGGTTCAATTTTTTTGTAACAATTGAAACGGTTGAGTTCGATGGAGCAGATCCTCCCTAAGTTCTCATGAAGTCTTCAATTATTTGTGAAGACTTTAGGCCTCTCAAAAAATAATATTTGATTACGGCGCGAATGTCATTTTACTCCATTTTCGCAAAATACCAGGACTCGTTCATCTCAAAAGGCTCCCAAAGATAAACTATTTGACGTATATGTGAAAAATTTTATACTTGGGTAATCTAAGCTTGCTATATTTCAGTAATCACGGGAACTCATAGTTATTCTAAAGATATGTCAAACGACCCTCGTAAATGATTCTCAAAAATACTCTGGAACAGATTCAAAAGAATGTTGTTCGAACCGCTGATTGTCTTTTGAATTTTTTATTCATCATAATGTACGACAAGGGTAAGTCATACATTTTGAAAATCCTGTTTTTGAAAAAATGCATGCATAAAGCTTTTTGTTGGAACGAATCGTGATATTTGTTGCTCTGCCTAAGTACATCAGTTCAAGAAACTCTGGAACTTTTTACAAGGTTTTTTTTCAAGAACTATGACTCTTCCTGTGTCAACGGTTAAGAACAAAAAATCGTTAGTGAGATAGCCACCAAACAATCGACAAACAGAATAGGACTCACTAACCCTCCATCTAATTGGACTAATTACTGTTGAATGTTGATGCAAAAAGCAATTTTTTTCAAATTGCTTTTGTTGCCATGGCGCCACTTTTAATCGAAGGTCCACTAATAGTCTACACAATTAGCAAAGGCATTTTTGCGAGAGAGGGAAAAGAAGTCTTTCGTACGCGGGGGGCGGCAAGTTTTGCAATCTTTGATGGCGCGCCAGAGACTTTTCTCCGCAGGGGGGGTGTGTCACGGTATAAACAACAATAACGGCGTTGTGAGTTTCGAGGGGAACATTCTAATCCCGGTGGGCGCGGAAGGATTTATGACGTAATTCAATAAAATGTCTGCTTTTTTGCGTGAGGCTGCACACAGAGAGCGCGCGCAAAAAAAAGTTGGAGCGTTGGGAAAGTCGGCGGCTGATTCTGAAGGTATTATGCAAAAATGTGCGGGCGCGGCATTGCGCGCAAAGAAAAATAAAAGTGACAAATGCATTCGTACATCCGTAAAAAGCCCTATTTATTATCCAAACAAACCGACCGGGAAGAATAATAATTCATCTACGGCACACGATAAAACCTTTGTTTGGACCGCAAAGCGCGCTGTGATTCCATCATATTATTTTCACGGGAGATTCGTTTTTCACTAGATCCAAAGCATTATTCAAGTTGTAGGTCTAGCTCAAAGCGTATACGATGCTTCAAAATTTCATGGTGAATCCCGAATGGATTGCAATTTCTAATTCTGAAACATATCGTTCTGGGACACTCTCTGTTAGGATCTGTCAAAATTTATATCTAAAACAATTTACTACTTAGTTTGAAGCTTGTGGGAGTAAATATTGACCCGGCTTCTCCCTGCTTGGCTGTCTCATAAATAATTCACGAGAGCGTAACGCAATCATAACAATTCAGCGAAAATCGTCGAAAATCTAGCTTTTAACCCCTTCGCCCCCAACAGGTTTGTCCGTCCCAGCGCATTCGGTAATTTCCACGCGAGAGAATGCACAACACAAAAACTTCTTCCGCTTGGGCGCGCGTTCTTTATAAAATGCGCATAAATATCGTGAACTAAACACGACGATAAAGTAGCTTTTATGAATGCGTAGTCTAACTAGTCCCATAGGGAAGAGGCTATTCAATATTCCACCCAGGATATCCATCCAGCTGCATTGACGATTCATCAGATTCCATATGCGTTTCCCGGCGCTTTAGTTTTTTTCGCTTATTTTTTGTATGCTCCGCAGCGATGCCCTGTGGGTGGTGTATTTTTGTACCCTGTCGACACGACAAGACCTGGCGGAAACACGGCGTTGCACTTAAAACTCTCTTGGAGTACAAAACGATCATCGGGGTTCGGTGCGAGATTCAACCGGGCTTTACTAAATGCCCGGGAGCTATTTTTAAGTGAGGCAATAACGCAGAAAGTCATAGGGGCGTCCAATTAAATTCTACAACACCCCGTGAGCGATCGATCAAACAACCCGCCGGAAAATAATTGAGAGAACAAACCCGTGGAACAAACGGCGGAGGAAATAGGCAAACTATCCGATTAGATTGGGCATTGCATTGATTTCCTTGGGTTTTGGGGCGGAAGTGTTCGCTGACCTAAAACGTTTCTCGTGTGATGTTTTGGTTGTCGTAAATTAGACCTAATTGACAGAGTAAACAGGTTGCGTGCGAGAGGTTGATGACCAATTCGCTGAAGATCAATTCTTGCGGCGCCCCAAACGCATATCCAGAACTGCGAGCAGAGCCGCGTCAAAACATAATTGCATTGATCTGTAATAATTTTACGAGCCCTGAAGGTCTAGTTCCCAAGTTCCAGCTGTAGAGTGCAATCATACCAGAGGTTCAACGCCTCTTGTCATCACGCAAATTTCGTGGTCCAAGGCGTTTTCTTTTGAAATCCTTTTTTTGTTCATTTCTACCACCCCGCACCTTGGTCCTCCGTGCGAAAGTAATTCGTCGAGAGGCTCTTTCTTGATTCCGCATGTGGGCGACTAAATTGGAAGAATGAGTTGAATTGTCGGGGCGCACCAAATGGAATATGAGATGATGAGCGCGCGGCGCAGAACCTGCCTCTGGCGCTTCGGATATTAAGCAATTTTTAAATATTACTAGCGAGCCATCGTTTAACGATGAAGATTAACGACGTTGGTACGTCAACATCTATACACATACACGCGCTTTCTTTGGGGCTAATTAAAAAAGATTTCCTCGTCCAGCAGTTGTTTTTTCTTTCTAATTGCAACGTTTACCATACGAAGTGGATGGGCGATGATCATTTGTAACTGGCTAGTCTGCTAGTCATCCCTGAGAAATTACAGTGGACAATCACGAGAGAAAAATAACTCTCTCAGCTCTCTTCTCTCTTTTATACGCAGAAATAATTACGGAGACATTAAAACTGTAATCTATAATTACTGGAGAGTGCAGGCCATTATCTCAGATATCCATCATGCAATTAACGTTCTGCCAAGCGCACACACGTACGTAACACACACATCCAGATGCGTCATGTTGCGTTCCCCGCATGCAGGATACATCAGGGTGCGATGCAGTGAAGCCGGTATTTGCCTAATTAAGCCGCTAGTTGGGTGGTGATTTAGAAAAGCTCGGAACAAGCTGCATAATTGCTTATGGGCGGATGATGGTCCGATGGCTATTAAAATTTTTCTGGTTTAGAGGATTCCCGAGACATTTGAGTATTAATGGGCGAAAGAACGCGATCACATTCTCAGCAACAGCACACCTTATGCCTATAGACCAAGCAGAAGAATTTCTATAAATCTTCGCCTTGCTTAACACTCAACCACCTGGAACCGCGCTCGTAATAGTCACACTTTTCCAGGTGCTTATGTCCAATTAGAAGACGCAATATTCAGTTTAATGGCTTAAGCTTTTTTCTATCGAACTGTTGTCGGTTCATAGCTTCGAAAGCCATTTTGGTTTTCTCATTCAGCCATAACCGTTAGTGCTATCTCGGAATTAGAATAGTGTATTTCATGAAACGTTTTATCACAGCTATGACCTGAAGCTGGAATGAAGTTTTTCGCCGAGGTATGTATACTGTTTCATTTACAGTCAATTCATTTTCTAACATGGTCATTAGCAAATTGAGATTTTTTCAACAATATATACCTACGCCTTACAACACCACTTTCATAACTCGTGAGGAAAGCATCAGTCATACTTTGCCACCATAACTTGTTGCATGCATAACTAGTACCTATAAGCTTGATTATTTTAGAAATGATTTTTTATCGAAAGATACTTTGGGTACTCGAAAGAGTGTTGACCCCTCCACTGACCCTAATACCTAATCCGCCGCTGTACATCGATGCAGTTTGAACATCGTCATCAAATCTTATAACGAAGGGGAAGCAAGCTCTTGAAAAAGCAGTCGTTCCGCTAAAAAGAATTCGAATCGCCCCAGACCTCATGATGTTTACCCATTCAAATCGAGCGCTCCAGTCCGATGTTAAATTTTTAAATTTTAAAACACGACGCCAGCTGCAGCACCACTAGAGCACTGCATCTTCATTAGCATATTTTTAAATTATGCAAACTTCAGACACTACTACTGAGCTCTAACTGATGTCGATCCCCTAATCTGAATTGTACTGCGCTACTCCTCAACTCAACCCCATGTGTCCAGATCGGAGAGGGTGATCCATCACCTTCACTCCAGAAGTCAAACACAAAATACCGATATACGCTGGCGCCTTTAGTAATGTAAATCATTTTGAATAATGAAACGTATGGCTATTTTTATACACCCATAATCAAGGCCGGTATTGTTATTGCATTTCGTCAAGGATCGTTAGGTATATAATTTCGTGACACTTGTCATTGTGTGCGATTTTTTTCCGATAATAATCAACATATGCTTTGAATTGAATGCCAAATTCTACACCCAAGAAAGATCCCACGCTTGCCTCAAGCTTTATAATATATCAGTTGGAGTTGTATTACATTGCACAGTTTATTTTGTTTGGGTAGTGTATAAATTCTCAACCCCAACTGCTTTCCAATTGCTTCGTGTTTACTGGAAGCAAAGGAATTAGATACGGTATCTTTAAATGTTAACGAGTGTAAAATCTAAATATTTAAACCATCCAAAACTCGGGTGGCGCAAACTCTTGCTGTATTGTCTGTCAACTTGCGTTTGCGAAGCGTATCATGGCCCAGTCTCGCCAGCAAACTCTTGAATTGTGTATAATGACGCTCAAATTTACTAATAACCTCAATTGCTGTTAAATTTGCCAAAAACTTCGGGATGGAGCAGGAGGAGGTGCGGAGGAGTAAGAGACATGATAACGACACAACATCAGGCACTCTCGCCGTACAGCTCGCGCCAGGCCTCAATTTTGCATGCAAAGTTAGTGTTCTAGACATTAATAATTCGCCGCAATTTTCTATAATAAACAGAATGAGTGTGAGAAATGAGGAGGAGGCGTGAAAGACCAGGATGAGATGAAAGGAACGGGTGGAGTAGCGATGCTTGTCAGGCAAATTGGGAGAAGCGCTGAAATACAAAACCTCGTGAAATATGAACATCAAGCCGGCGCGCGGCGGGGCGCTCCCGCTCGCTCGCTCCCAAGAATTCCTGCCGGAGAGTAGGTATCGGTATACGGCGTTGAGGTGCATCCAAATCAATCGAAATTTCAATGGAGGCACGTAATAAATTTAAATCGAGTGGAACTTTAACGTGTTTACCAATCTTACGGAGTACCCCATCGGAAATGGATATAGGTATTTTACGATTAGGCGTATACCTTATACTACAGATCTTTACCTATATACCTGGCGAGTTTTAAAACTTTCACCATTTTTACCAAAATGGGACTAGGCGCTATCTTTGTCTAAAATCTGAGGTAGGCAACTGTTTCATCTTCATCTACATAAAACAACTTTGGATCATTATGAATATAAAAATTTCGAGTAGTCTCAAAGTTTCATCAAAATCGTTCAATTAATAAGAAGTGCAATATATGCCAAGATGGCCTCACATTTTCCGGCGATGTTACTTCATTCCACGAGGAAGGTTCAACTGCGTACATTTTTAAGCCAGATGGGCAGACAGACAGGCAGACTGACAGATCTGGGGCTTGTTTTATAAAGCTACTTCGCAACTTTTCATTTCTCACTTACTAAAATTCAGAGGAGTTTTCAAGAAAATACTGCTCAGCAACTCCTCGAGTTTTGGCAAAGAGCAAAGTAAAAAGTTGCGAAGTATAACTTGATGAAATTGGCTCCAAATCTTGAAACTTATAACTGATCATACAGGTGCCCCGTTTGGAGTTTTCAATTGTAATTATTTATTCTGACCTTCGCCTGTGGGACTTCTGGTGGTATAGTTAATGATGGGGTTGTGTACAGGCGATTCATTTGGTTTCTGTTTCTGAGAGTTTTTTTACATTCATTCAAGTTCTTAAAATTGTGGTTTGAGCTGATGATGGGGCGCCCTGATTTATTGACTTTATTTTGTTGCTGTTCGTTTATATTTCAGATGCTGAGACGCCTAATAAGCGCTGGGACAGGGTAAAAAACGATCGAGAGTCTTTTGATAATTTTAAGGAAAAGAGCTTTTAGATTGCTACAATACCGGACCACCAGGTCAGAGCGTCAAAACATGTGTTTTGCCCTTATCGGGGGCTCATCCGTGCGGAGACATCCAGGTGAGGTGGGCCGATGACTTAACAGTCCAAGGTGCTCAATAAATAAATAAATGAATAAATAAATAAACAAATAAATAAACTTTATTCGTACTCACAAAGACAGTACTTGTTAAAAAAGACAATTTACATATACTTAGTACATAATTACACATCACACATAGTACAATTACACAAAAGTACACTATTGAAAAACTGATAAAATGTAACTTCTGAATGCGGCGTCATTTGTCCAAGGTATTCCGCGATTATTGTAGTGTAGCCTGAGACATCTACGCATTCATTTGCCTTTGTTTTGCATTCTGAGGAGATGATACAAGGTAGTGAACTCTCATGGATTTGGGTGTATGCAGGACCAGTTTTGGATTAACTCGCAATGTTTTACATGTTGCCTCCTTTCAGTTCATTTCTCTGGGAAATTCTGAATTTGACTTTCTGATTGAAAAAAACAGCAAAATAGCGCATGGATGGGGGGGGGAGCACGTTGTCACTCGAGTGCTTTCGTACCACAGCTCAAGTTGGCACTGCGCACTGGATAATAATTATTGTGTGGACGATATTCCGTATGAAATAGATTTTCATTACGCTAGTGATTTCCTTGGCAATAAATCGCTTTATTGCGAGCGGGGATCCGGTGTATAACATGAATTCCTCTGCATTATCACTGTTCTAGAATTGAGTAGTCCCAGTTTTATGATTTTATTGCGGATTATTCAAAGTTATTGGTCTGTTTTGGCTGCTCTCCAGCTAACCCGATTTCGCTGATATTGTTTTCTATATGTTATTTCCAACATTCTACTTGTAATGGGTTTATAGTGTTGGGAATTTGCGTTGGGTTCTTTGAAAGTGCGCGGTATCGGTACTGTGCTGGTAAGTGTACTTGCTGTAAGTTGTTGAGGCCTAAAGAAAAGTGGGTTGTATACAGGATGATTCATGAGTGACCTTACATAGGCTGATGGGAGATAGAAAACTTCGAGGCAAGTCAGGATCCACTGAAGAAATTTTATTTTCTCCAATGGTTACGAAGATACAGGGTGTTTTGTGTGTTCCGTATGAAACTTTGATAAGCGATATTTTTGAATCGATCAGAGGTATTTTGTTGAAATTCACCAGTAATATTTCTCTGTTGGAAATTATCCCAAAACCATACCAGGTAAGTCAAAATCCAGGGCCGGGCTAGAAAAAAAGTGCCCCTTTTTTTGTTCCATCAAAAAGTACATTTTTTGACCGCTTTTCAAAAAAACTGCTATCGGATTCAAAAAGCTAAGGAAAAATGCTTCAAGAATCACTCTTCAATCTAGATGCCACACCTAAACCGTTTCGACAATAAAATTAAAAGTAAAATTTGTGGGTGAGTTCCCATTTTCGACCGGACATAATCGACTCATTGTTTGATTGAATTCATCAAAATTCATTTTTTGGCTTGTCTCTGTTGAATAGAAAAGCTTGGTTGAAAGAAAAATTCCAGAGCCGACAATGTTTTTTATGACAAAATCGAGAGTGAAACCAAAGTTAGACTCGATTTGGTCGTCAAAAAAAAATCTTCGGCTATGGAATTTTTCTTCCTACTTAGCCCTTCTCTTCCACAGAGACAAGCTAAAAAATGAGTTTGAATGAATTCAATCAAACAGTGAGTCGATTATGTCCGGTCAAAAATGGAAACTTACCCATAAATTTCACTTTCAATTTTTATGTCGAAACGGTTTAGGTGTGCCATCTAAATTAGAGAGTGATTTTTGAATCATTTTTCTTCAGCTTTTCGAATCCGATAGCAGTTTTTTAGAAAAGCGGTCAGAAAATATACTTTTTGATCAAATAAAAAAAGGGCACATTTTTTCGATCCCGGCCCTGGATTTTGACTCACTAAGTATGGCTTCAGGGTAAGTTCGAATAGAGAAATATTACTGGTGAATTTCAAGAAAATATCTCTAGCTGTTTCAGAAATATCGCTTATCAAAGATTCATACAAAACACACAAAATACCCTGTATCTTTGTAACCAATGGAGAAAACAAAATTTCTTCAGTGGATCCTGACTCGCCTCGAAGTCCTCTATCTCCCATCAGCCTTTGTAAGGTCACTCATGAATCACCCTGTATTGTTACGAATGCCGATTCTCGCGTGCAATCTAGAACACCTGATCTTTCTAGACTGTTCCTTCCGCCTTTGAGGTTGCAGTGTACAAGTGCGGACATTCCAAAACATACGAGATGGCTTGGCTATTGAAATTACATGAGAGACTTCAACAGCCGAGTAGAGAACATCAGCCGAAATGGCGGAGGTGCCGCTGTTCCGGGGCACGCGGAATACACTCGAAATGTGTAGGATTTTTCCGGAGTCGCCGCGAAACCGTATCCAGGGTCATTGTGAAATTTATTGCTGGAGGACCGATGGAATATTCCAGAACAATAGTCGGAGCTATATAGAGCACTGATCCTCGGCCTACGGACCAGTATTCAATCGAAATGTGTAGGATTTTTCGGGAGTCGCCGCGAAACCGTATTTCGGGTCATTGTGAAATTTGCTGGAGGACCAATGAAAGATTCCAGAACAATAGTCGAGCTATATAAAGTACTGATCTTCGGCCTACGGACCTGTATTCAATCGACAGCGGTAGCGAGCGGATAAAAGCGAGAAGTATCAGCGATATTCCCAAGCGTAAATAATTGTTGGCGTGTATTTATTGTAGTATGAGCAGTAATAAACAGTTTGAGTTTTAAAACGATCGTCTTAATCATGAAGGAACCTGAAAGCGAAATCCGTAACAATATTATAAAAAAATCGTCTTACCTGGAGTGCAGTCTTGAGTGCGAAATAGTATTTTGCATTTGAGCAACCGTTTAGCAGGAAATTAAGAACGACTAGTTGGAGGTCACAATAAAGGCGGTTCGCTCCTTGAAACTATGGCTAGCGTAAGAAGGACGGCCGGGAACTTTTTCTCTTTGACTAAGAATATATCACTGATGACCCGATCGGCCTTATAGGGACAAAGACGATACGAAATTTCAATTTATTTGAAATTTTTGCTTTGCATATAACACTGTTTTCCGTAATATCACCCTTTTTTTCCCAAAAGCGACTTGCAGTTCAGCATCATATGCAAAACATGTGAATGAATTATTTCTACCCCCAACAATTCTTTTTTGTCAGATCAGCCACTTACATGACCTTGAAACACGACGTTACCTAGATTTTTTGCTGCGCGCTTGAAGCTGCCGTCCACTTCAACCGCGGTTAACGCGAATAGGGTGGGACCTAGAGATACGAGGGTCGTTTGATAAGTCTTTAGAATGGACATGAAGGAACATTTTTCTGGGTCAAAATTAGTTTTATTTCTCAACTTAGTTTCATTTCAGCTCTATACACTTGGTCCAACGATGTTCGAGTCTTTTCATTCCTTGGCTTTGGTATGATATTTTGAGATCCTCAAAATATCCGTTTTCGGAGTCGATTTCTTCATAATTCGATGTGAATTTCTTTCCACCGAGCCAAGTTTTCAGTATTGGAAATAGGGAAAAGTCACATGGGGCTAAATCTGGAGAATACGATGGGTGGGGAACCAATTCGAAGTTTAATTCGTGTATTTTGGCCATTGCAACGGAATGTCCATTCGAGTGCGCTTTTGGTCGATTTTTGGCAATCGCGGCACCCATCGCGTCGACAGCTTCTTCTTTTGCAAATGTTCGTGCAGATGTTGAACACACATTCAGTTGAGATGCCCACAGCTTTAGCAATCTCGCGCACCTCCACTTTACGATCGTCTAACACAATACCATGGATTTTGTACCTTTGATACCTTCCAGATCATGGTTCATCACTTGGGCTCGTACGACCTTGTTTAAATTCGCTGTACCAATTATAAACGATCGCGTTCGATGGAGCAGATTCCTCCAAAGTTCTCGTGAAGTCTTCAATTATTTGTAAAGACTATAAGCCTTTCAAAAAATAATATTTGATAACAGCGTGAATCTCGTTTTTCTCCATTTTCGCTAAATACCAGGAGTCATTTATTTTAAAAGGCTGCCAAAGATGAACTATTCGACGTATCTGTCAAAAATTTTATACTTAGGCCATCTAAGGTTGCTGGATTACAGAAATCATAGGAACTCCGTAATAGTGCTACTATTTCAGTGTTATTCTAGAAATATGTCAAACGATCCTCGTATGTGATGACCTTGGACTGGCCAACGGGACACTTGGGGACTTTTTTCGGTGATTGGAAACATTCTTCCGGATATCTCTGCAAAAGCTCAGCTTTATATCAAATTACAACTCCACCCTATAAAATTATGAAATGGTCCTGGGCTGTTGGCGAATCGCGCGAATGATCCGATAAGCTCTCGAACAGCTCCTCTGCCAATCGTTTCGGTTTGTGGCTTATCCCCGAGTCGAAGTCTTCAGTAGATACCGTAATAGTTTGGTATAAGTAGCTACTTACCAGCGTATCTCTCTAAGTCAAGTGTTGAAACCAATTTTAAATTGTTATTGCCAATTTCATATCGCATACTTAACGGGTAGTTACAGGACACAGGCTACAAATTTGCAAACCCAATATATTATCCGGAAACCGGACACAACAGTAATCATCGGATGCGTCTGACCATTCAAAATCCGAAACAGAAACACACACAAGCCCCTAATAATAGTGCCAAACTATTATTAATGGTGGGGGTACCAGCGCGTTAATACAATTCCGCTTTATTATTTCCGTTTGGCGGCAACAAATCAGGCTCTCTCATTTACATTAAAATTTAAATGCCAGTAATTGATAGTGAGCGCGAGCCGAACAATTAGTTGCAAACAATTAATTAACATTATAACGTACCGTTAAATCCTGCGTCACTAGATTCGCCATACCACCACCACCCCATATTATGCCGTAATAGTCGCATAACCGAGTCGCGCTGTGTACGAGGATGGATAAAACTTGCCGGCAGGAAAACTCCCTGGTATGCTGTTTGCCAGAAATCACGGTAGAATAATTATCCTTTGTAATGATTTCTGGCGCTGAAAATTTAACGGCGTGAAAGCGCTTCGGAACAATAGAAATTCATGTGTTTCGGCCCTCCCCGTGGCTTCAAACCGGAAGCGCCACTGGGTATGAGTGACATGAATTACGACAGGAGGAGGAGAGAGCTCTGGCTCTCTGGATTAATAACGTCGACGTACTATATAACCGTCCTGGATTAAGGATATTCTCTCGGTCCGCTGGTCCGCAGGATGCCCGTTTACCTGCCAAACCCCGCGCGCGGTGTTTGTCTTCGCCCCGTTGTTATACCCCCGGCTAATTAAAACTCTTGGGCGCGCGATTTTATTAACTGTTTAATTTATAGTTTGCCAAACAAATATTTTCGCAATTAATCAGAACGCCATCAACTCTGATGGGAGTTGTGTGCGGTGCGGCTGCGGGGCGAGTTTGAAAAGGGTGTGGGTTGTATGTGCGGCGGGAAACGGCATCAACTTCTTCTTCGGTGTCGGGACGCCACGGCGTTTTTAATCCCCAGATGTCTGATATCAAAATGATGAATTACTGTATCTTCATTATTCCTTTATTCTGGTCGTGAACTTCGCGACAACAATAGAAGACGTTCTTATTATTATAGTGTCGTTATTATGTTGTTACCAGCGGCGAGACTCTCGTGCATTCTAGAGCACACCTGATCTTTCTGGACTGTTCGCATCAGATCGCAGTGTTGCAAGTGCGAAGCTCTGGACATTCGGAACATATGCGATGGTTTGGCGATTTAAATAGCATGAGAGATCCAATAGCCAAGTAAGACACATCTTGCCAATTGGCGGAGGTGCCGCCGGTCCAGAGCACGCGGCTATGCACGCGAAAAGTATAGGATTATTCCAGAGTCGCCTCGAATCAAAACCATATGCAGCGATCAATATAGAATTTGCCGGAGAACCGGTAAAATATTCCAGAAGAACAGTTACAGGTATATAAACACCGATACTATGACCCTATAGAAGGCGCGCAATATTAGCATGTTTGTTGTTTTCCAATGTAATATGTAATAATCATGTGATATTTGAAGTATTTACAGGGCTCAATAAGGTCTTCACTTTGAAAATATTCGTGACATTGACTTCCCAAATTACGAGTATGGTTTCGACTTAAAGCAGTTACGGCTAAAACGTTATATGTAGGACAATTCACCTCACTCCTTAAATAGTAGGCCGTTCAAGTGTATTACCACCAAGGTCATTGGTGAAAACACCCCTCCAGAATGACCAACCTCAAACATTCAAATAGTTTCCACTTTTTATGAAGATTTTCAGTGTCGTTCGGTTAATTGTCTTAACAAATACACCTCTAGGTTCGATATATTATCGCTTACATCTCGATTTACACTCGGATCCCCTCGTGAAAATCCTCGATGTAGCGATAATACACCTCACCTATCGGTGTATTACATACGACAATTCACCTTACTTCTTAAAATGGTAGGCCGTATGAGTGTATTACCACCAAGGTCATTGGTGAAAGCACCCTTCCAGTATGACCAACTTCAAACATTCAAACAGTTGTCACTTTTTCAGGAAGATTTTCAGTGTTGGTTGGTTAATTGTCTTAACGAATGCACATCTAGGTTGGATATATGTATTATCGCTTACATCTCGATTTGCACTGGTGATCCCCTCGTGAAAATCCTTGATGGAGCGATAATACACCTCATTTATCGGTGTATTACATACGATAATACCTCTCTATTGGTGTACTTATTACATACGACAATACGCTATAGGAAGTGTCTTCACAGAACTCGTAGGCTTCCAGGACTCACTAACGCTTGTCTTGACACGTACCTACTCATCTTGTAAAGATTGACTTTCCTGACTAATGTCGTCCTCTGCACTATTATTATGATTATTCAAATCAGATACATCAGATATTTTCCTATGATATTGAAAACTGAGATAACCTGGAACTAACTAGGTATACAAGCATTTTCTGTTAACTGCTTACTAGACTAATTGACAAGTCACATAAATTGTCGCACGTGATTATCGCACTCCACTGTGCTGACACTGTCACTCTGAATAGGGTAGTGACCACAATCGAAAAATTTAAAAAAAATCATACTTATCGAATGTAGAGCCTCGATAACAAGACTACGCTACGTGAAAATTCGAAAAAAAAAGTTCCAAGTGTCTCAAAATCTGCCTTAAAAGTGGCTACTTTTGCGAACGATTCCAAATCTACCGAGCTGTAAGGCGGGCTGTGACGTTTCAATCTTTTGACAGTAGTGGGGATGACCCCACCTCCGTTGCCTGTGTTAGTGTTGACGTTGACGTTTGCCAGCATAACATAACCATTGAAGTCTGATGTAGTTTTGAAATATTCATAAATCATGAAAGATTTTACCAACTTTCCATATTTTCAAGCAAAACAACTAAAACAACACGAATCACCGCACAGATACACAAAGCGTTAACAATATAACAATCAGCTGTTATGAGCGTTGACGGGTTGACGCTAGTGCTTTTTGTAGTGAGATCTGTAGTGTTGTCAAGTGAGTAGTGTAGTGTTGTCTTCTCCGCCTATGAAAGATTGTGACGTCATCGGTCATCGCGCCAAATTTGAAATGATCGAAAACTTTCATCGATCATCTTTCATCGATTTTTTTTTACCAAGAAAACTTACGAAAAAAAATCTGTTAACTATATAGCGTCACTCATCAAGAGGTGAACTTTGAAAAATAATAAAAAAAAATCGGTCACTACCCTATTCAACTACATATAACCTATATATAACCTGCTCCATTAAAAAAAAATAAAAAAAAAGGTCACTGCCCTATTCAACTATAACCTATATACAGGGTGTCCCAGAAATGGCGCATAAACTCTCCACTACGTTGTAGCGGAACTTCCAGGAAACTTTAGAAAAATTGTAAAAAAATTCCTCCTTGACCACTCTTCGAGATATAAGAGTTTGAAGTTGAAAACTCAACTTCTCCATTTCTGTGATTTTTTTAAAACAGCAATATTTATTCCATGGAGACAAAGCCTTTTTATCATTTTCTGGTGAAATAATCCTCAACAACTTTTGATTAACGGCTACAGCCAAATTTAAATTTTGCAAATTTTCAATCAAATTACCCAGAAAATGGATCTGGCATCATCGGTGAAAAACAAATGAGTAGGTATACCTACAATCTGACATTGGATAAATAAAAAATCGAATGAAGTCATTTTCTGACAATAAGATCAGTCAGTGTCATTTTGCATCATTCCTGCCTCACTTTTCCGCGAATAATGTATGCGGCTAGCGAATACACTGATATGTTACTGATTTTGGGCGAACGTCGCGTCAATCACTTGCAGGCGGAACGCATTATTTACCCCCAGCAATACCCTCAAAGAAAGCATCCCGATCGTATGTGATAAGAGAACAGAAGAGAGAGCCAGAAGGACCGGACAGGAAGTATCAGTATTATTACAAGCAGATCGCGGCCGCCCTCGTCATGTGAGTGTACCTGATGATGCCTGATGCTGAAAAGGACGTTTTTGAACTGCTTCAGAATCAACCAAATCGAAAGGCTCACAAAGTTTCACCGGGACTGCATGCTCTTACTTTTTCCTCGAATACGAGTAGTCCCAACGTCTATCGTCAAAGGAGCCTGACGGATATTGATATTCACACATGATTTGCAAGGATTCTTCCTTGGATTGTTAGTTCAAAACAAGTTAAATAAGTGAAAAGGGTATGGCGTTTTTTAAAGTGAATTTCTTCTGGGACAGCCTTAGTAACTCCTAAATAGAAATGGGAGAAACGCAGTTTTACAAGTTTATTTTCTGAATGCGCGAAAGTTGTTGAAATTACGAAGAGGTGCGATCGGTAGCTATCAAAGCCAGTAGCTGTGTCAGTAGGCACCAGTATCAGTACCTACAAGGAAATGTCTAAATTGGCCCTAACAATGACCGTTTCTATGATGACCATGTTTATATTGGATTAATTGTATTCCTACCTAGCGGTACGTATGTAGGTGAGCACGTGCAGTCGTGCACGTTTGCCAAATCGACCATTTAGTTTTTTGACGATAACTTAATAAATAAAAGCCAAAGAATTTTTCTACTATTTTCCCCCGACTTGATGATGAGTTCCCAGCAACGTACTGGAGAGTTTATGCGCCATTTCTGGGACACCCTGTATAACCTGCTCCATGGCCATGCCGCTCCTTATATGCTTGTATCTTTCTTTCGAAAATAGGCTAGCCTTCTTCCTGGGAGGCTTCTAAGGTTCTCCTCGCTTGCTTAGTCATCAGCACGGTTGCTATAGTCTGTTCGCGAGGGTTCTACAAAAGTCTATTGGCTTCGCGTTTTTTTCACGATAAGCACTGCTCCCCCGCCAGTCCTGCAGTTGTGTGCTACATTCGGACACCGTGGTCTCCAGCGAGCTTCGTAATATTATACTGAGTCTTGGGAGTGGGACATATAGACGGAAAACGTGCTCCACAGCTCTATTTTGAAACGAGAGCTGCTACGTGAAACACAAATAAAAACGTGCATATGGCGACAACTTCAATTATTTAAAACAATACCATACTCGTTTCAAAGTTCAGAACGAAAAGAATATGGCAACATTCATGTATATGGGGTATATGTAAATGTATACACCATTTATGCCTCTTCTGATAACTAGGTACTGAGCGTCCTCGTAACTTTTTTGAAAAGCCATTCGCCAGTGGCTTTCTAAAGATTACTTCGTGAATGAAGTACGGGCAGGTGAACTTCGCATCGTATGCACAAAACAATCCTTTTAGGGCTTATCTACCTCCGCCCCTAGTCTGCGCCGCATTCCCCCCATCAATTGAAATATCCGCCTATCATTTGGTAATCTGAAAAAGTAATTCCGGTCCCATATTTCATTCCTCTCTTTGTGAAAGAATCAATCGGCTTATGCGCGCTGCCCCGGCTGGATTCAATAGAGAAAGCACGAGTCTCTTTCGGTTCAGAGGAACTCTTTGGAAGAACATCCATATCTCCATAGATTTTAATTTTTGGTAAAATTCGTATACCAGCGGCACGCATCATCAGCAAGGTTTTTGCTGTTCGCATAACTATGCACACAGACCTCCGCTGGTGTAGCCCTCCTTGATGCTTTCCCCTCTGATGAGGAAGCGTTTCACGTTGATGGAGATGCAAAATTAATGGAGCATCAGCATAGCATCTCATCATCATCATCATCCACTGTGGCATCGGAAAAGTCTTTGACATGGCGGGCGACCGGTGCTCCGGAATTGCCTTTTCAATCAATTTGCATTGATTGAGGCATTTTAATGGGGTTTTTGTTCCTATATGATCGGATGTATTTATTGACGGCTGTAATGACTTGCACCGACGGACGACAACGGCCGGAATTCATAATTGCAGTGGCATAGGGGGGCGGTGGACATAAACAACGCACATTCTCAGCGATGGCGCATTATAATTTCCATTCATTTCCATACGGGATTGCACACTGCGCTGCGCGAAAATGTCACATAATGAATGGAGACTTATCGGCGATAAAGTTATTTTAATCCGCCGTTATATCCTCGAAGAAGCCATGAATGTACAATGTGCGTGGATTTATTAAACCCTGGCGTGTTTCTGTCTCTTTGCATGAATATTTGCAAATTACATCTAAGTAGGGTAAGGTTGCCGATATGGCACCAGCTCCAAAGCGTATTAGTGGTATCCAAAAGATACTTTATGCCGAGCTTATATGTGCCACCTGTTGAATTTTGCAAAAATTTCACAACAGAATGTTACTGAAGTGGCTAATGGGGAAGCCAATACGTGGCAATAAGCTTATGAAGTCTTCCTTGAGTGCAACTATGGTGCAATTTTAGAGGGGGTGCGATATCGGCAACTTTACCCTACTTACAACAGTTACAAAGTATTTCTAGGTACTTATGGCTGTTGAACATGATCCCCTGTATAAGCATTTTGGCTAGAAATAGCAGAACTTCTTTGTTTTTATCTCGGTTATGTTCGATTATTCAATGAGACCGTAATTATCTAGAGAATTTTTTGTATATTGATGACAGACAGACAAATTACAACATCATCAATAATTGAACAATTGAATAAGTGTAGATAGATTACCCAACCCATGACCATTTTAGGTAAGTTGATTCAATTTCCAACCCGTCCTCTCGACGTGATTATTCCGCTAATTATTTCCAAGTAACTTCTAATATAAATAAACAATCGGTACCTACTAGGCCAGGCGGTATGTTGGTAAAATCACTACAATCTAGCAACAATTCCCACCAAAGCTTTAATGGTGTCAAACTCTTCGTTATAGGTCGGTATAGGTATCTACCACTGAGTTCCCGCCCCAAAAACGAATTGTGCTGATTCCTCCACATCTGCGCAAAGCTAAAGGATGTCTTGGAGGTGCAAAAAGACCGAGAAAAAGACCTGTTAAGCCCTCGAACTTTCCCGTTATATTCACCTTAATGCAAACTTACATTTCTTACGCAAACATTGGAAGCATTTGTCATCATCTCTGTGTCAGTCTTAGTCTTATTAGAATTAGCTGAAATATCTCTATGGAAGATTGAAATTTGCCAGAACGGCATATAAAAGTAAACTGACCAAAGTCGGCCGGTGGCTAAAAAGTTCCGGTGGCAATGCCTCTAACACCAACCTGCAAGAAAACACTGAGAAAGTTCAAATCTAGCCGGAGGAAACCTTTTGTCAGAACGCTTCATTAGCCGAAATTAATTTAATTTCATTTAAAATTAGAAAAGCTTCCCATAGATCATTATTTGTGGAATCAATTTAGTAAAGAGTTTCACATATCGTTATTGATAGCCGAGGAATATTTGCGGGATAAGCTTTGAGCTGATGATGGTGTCTGGGTAATGTTCACTCCACTCCAAGACTAATGATGTGGAATTTCGACCTTCCTGTAACATTCTCCTTGATCTTGATTTGTTCGACAAAGCCTCAAGATCGTAAGAGGTGTGTCAGGTTGTTTCGAGAAACTGATGTTGTTGATTGAAACGAAAGTGAAAAAACACATCTGAATTAGGACATAAAAACACAGCATATGACAAAGAAAATACAGAACAGAGCTCGGAAGAGACAGTACATTGTTTTTTTTTATCTAGGCCCGTCCGCAGCATCTCCTAGTCGGAGTGCTGATGAAGAAATGAAATACTCAACTTACGAAATCTTGAATTGCAAGTTAGTCTTGAACTTGAAACCGTAACAATTTAGAATTTACAACAATAATTATTATAACTTTGATATTGCATGAACAGCTAAACAGTAACAGTGACTCAATTAGGGGGGGGGGGATATTTGGCCACAACGGTGCCTTTTCAACCCTTACAATTCACACGAAAACTCGTTGATTACGTCCATTTTCCCGAAAAAATTTCACCTGCGGCGCCTTTCCAGTTTGTAGGTGCCTACTTGATAACAATAAAACTGATGAAACCACGCGTGATACTGTCTTCCACTATCAGTCATCTCATCCACCTCCCAGAGACTTTTTCTTGTTTTTCATCGATTTGGACGACTATAACGGCGTCGCATGTTTGGCGTTAATTTGTTGATGTCCTGATCTAATAGAGTTGATATTCAAATGCAGTGCCTCTTATCTGAAACGCCAGTTTAAAATAAACGGTTATTAAATTAACGACGCGACCGCAAAGTGGTTTGATTAACTTAATTAAATAAAGGTAGTCGCTTTAATTGTTTTATTATGCAAGTTGGTCAATTGTAATCGTCCACAATCATTCTATGTCGAATCGAATGTGCACTTGTCGAGAAAAAGTGTACATAAAAGGAGCAGATATATATTTTTATTTTTTCTCGACTTCATCCAGGCGCATCTTAAAAATGCGGAACACGTATAGCAAACTTGAGAATAGCAGCCGACGAGCGTTTGCTGGTGTTTGTGTATAGGTAAGTATATACCTCGCGGAGCATTTTCTGCATTTCCAATCAATATTGATGGTATGGCGCTTGGACAGTAAAATTGTTGATTTTTTCAACGGTGCCATTGACATCGCCGTCTGCATAAATGATGCATAGACTCGGAATCTGCATCGAAGGAAACACAAATCACAAAAGTGCAACCCGAGTGACTTCCGCCAAGACGAAATGAATATCAACTACTACTTTCGATGAGTTTTATGCGTTTCTGATGATAATTTACGGGGAGAACGTCTGAGCTTCGTACAGGGTGGCACAGAAAGATGTTTGCGGTAAAGTCAGCGCATTTGCTGTCTATTTGATTTCGGCATAATAATGCTTTTCAGGTTTATATAAGTGGAAAGGTGCAATTAACAAAGTCTCTGAATCTATACCTGGGGGTGCGTTGAGAATGTTGAGATACTTTGCAGATGCAAGCACGCTAATGACCACTTAACTATGTCATGCTGAAGAGATATGACTGCCTCGTCAGAATATTGTCAATGATATTGTTAGGATTTTGTAGATTTAGTCACGTGTCAATAATAATGAAACTTGAAAACTCGCGTCAAAAGTGGGCGGTCTATATCATTTTACTCCAAAACTGCTCCGACATGACCTAGATTTGTGTTGTGCTTGTATCCATAAAAAGCAGCATAGATATCATTATCTATCAATATTTCATTACCATTACCGGTATCACTATACTCTTGAATTTTGTCATTCATTGGAGGATGTCAAGGGCGATGCTGTAAATCCCAGAACTTCTGGGGTTTATTATCAACATTGGCATTACCATTACCATGATTGTTTGTTGAAGCTTCTATGTTTCTTCTGGCTCTTAACACTTACGTTAACAATAACATTTTAATTATTCCATTAACATCAAGATTAGCATTTACAATAACAGTATATTCTAACGGGGCAGTACTTCGCTTTGGCATGGTAATAGCGGAAAACTTATTGGAGTAGGCCACCACATGTCACATGTGCTCTGGCGCATCTGTGAGGTGGTATACGAGCACCCCTGATAATTTTGTTTACTCAATATTCGGTCCAGTGACAACTCGCCACAAAATTCAGCTGATACGATAGAAATATCTAGCAGTAACGGTCTTACCGACTTTAATCCTTAATTGAGCTTTGGTTCGACTGGCTATGTTGTGCGGCCGAATACAGAGGCTTATTTGTTTTTAGAAAGCACCCAAACAACGGTTTATTGTGTGACAATTGTGATACACAATAATGGTTACGTAATGGAATCGCAAACAGACTGTAACTGTCTGTCAGTATCTCTCACTTGTGTATGGGTATATACACAGCTTTCCATGCCGAAGCCCGGTCTAGAACTTTGGAAACGCATATCAGTCAACCCACCCGGCAAACCGCTGTTTGTCAACGCAGTGTTGGTAACAGTGCAGCAAACTATGTGACAATAGACGGTGACTGCCCTTGACAATTGATAGGAGAAGACTTGATGGTTGAAACGTATCAGTAAAGATGAAACGCAAACTTTATTGACCGCTCTGTACATATACCTCCACTGAATTGCATTCGCTGTTATCTGTCCGGTTATTAATTGCTCTAGTATTCTTTACATAAATTACGACGACCAACCGCTCTCGGTCTCGCCAATCTCCACGAGTGTACGGCAATAATAATGGCCGGCACGCGACGGCTAATCGGGTTTGATGTTCAGCCACGTGTAATTTCAATGTAACACTTTAGGAAGTCAATTTCAGTTCTGTAAACTGGTTGCACGATCTAAAACGCAGTTCTAATGTCGTGCAATTCATCATAATGTTATCAAGCCGAGAGAGAAAGAGAAAGAGAGAGCGCGCTCCGCACATACATCGCTCTGGATGTCGGGTTTTAGTGGGGTACAGTCCCCGTGCAAACTTCGAAACAATGGGGGCTGCGCCGATGATATAACCGATCATATAAAAGCCGATTTTTCACAGTAATACCTGGTGGTGGAGAGAGAGGATCACCAGGATTACCTTACCGAGCAGATGTGTCCTCTGGTCGTGGCACACAAGGCGCTTTTTCATGAAATATAAGTACTGGAATGCATTTTGTTAATGAGCGATAAATCATTGCTTCTTCACGGTTGTCATGCTGGGTGGGACGAATTCAAGATGACAATTACCAGATTACCTAGAGACATTGTCTGTGAGAAATCGTTTGAACAGCTCCAAATCAAAAAAGTTCAAAAGGTTTGATCGATTAGCCCTGGCGAACATCTTGTGTGCGTTTCTTGAAATTATTTCTTATCTCTTAGTGGAGAAAACTTCGGCTGACAAGTTTCCCAGAGTGTGTTAGTTTCTCGGCAGACGGTCTGGTGCACATTTTTCTCGCCACGTCCGATACAATTTCAGCAAAACACGAAGACAGACACACCTGAAGCGTGGGGGTTAAGGCTGCAGATGGCAATAAACTTCTACTCCGCACGCTGGTGATTTAATGCCGGCTTTGAGAAAAACTGTTTGATTTCCAAAGTGCACGGTCGTAAAGCGATAAATAATCAATAAAAGAAAGCCCGGTAATTACCCGCCTTCAAGTCTGGCGCTACTTGGTCTACTGCGGTCGTAAACCTGCCAAAAATAAGTCACGTATCTCGGAACTAGGTGCAACAGGAGGTTAATTTGTGGCCGAGCTTTTCTAATAAAGTTAATTTTATGCATCGGCGAATGCAGCGTAAGTTCCGTAGGCACGTTGACAGTTGGAATTATACTGTTTAGAATATTAAAGTGCATAAACCTGGAGCCGACAATTTTTCAATTTTACCGGGTGGGGCGTACGGAGACATAGTAAACACGCAGTTCAAATACAGCAGCCTCATTTTCAACTCCGCCGAACTGACACCGACAGTGATTGGTTTAGGTTTAGATCAGTAAGGTGTATGGTTCAGGCATCGGCATTTTTGGTAGAATTCTGCTTCCCAGGGTGGACAGACATTCGTTCATTCAACTCTTCAGAAACTTGTCAACCGACTATTTCGCCATTCTGTAGTATTCTTCCAATTTTTTACTATGTCTTCTTCTCTCGGTTCTTTCTATCCTGTTTCATTTGGCCTTCCATCGTTTTAGCGTTACATCGTTTTAGCGCACTTTTCTCAGAGGAAGTGGCTCTTTCAGCTACACTTTGTTTCTTTGTCCACCTTTATGTCTGTGTCTTTCCGTGGCTTATTTCTCTTGCATGTCAACTTGATCAAATTGTTCTATCTAGGTTTCATTTTTGATCCGGACTTAGTTGGTCTGCAGCGCCGCATCCAGTTATTCACTTTTCTCTTGGGGACAATAACAAAGGAGCATCAAGCAACAACAAATTTACGAACCGAGTTCGGAGCATTCACTAACAAACCAGTAAAGAAGATTGTCGCATCAGATGCTTTTGTGATGCTGTGGCTTTAGCCAAGTCATTAATTCATCTCCAGTTTGGTCCTGCTGTAGAAGTATCGCTCGCTACTCAAGCTAATCAGTCGTAAACTTGATCACGAAACTACAAAAATCTGTTGTTCAACAGTTAGATTAGCACTTGAAGCAAGTTCAACAGTGTCGCTGAATCTTTCCAATGAAGCTTCATCTTCTGACGATATGATGAATTTCTCAAACAGAACTCGTATGCTGAGAACCATAGTAAGCAAAGATCAATGAAAACTAGCCTGTCAGTCGAAATCATTTGTATAGATATCACGTCATTTCATAACAAGTCGATGTAACGACTAATGATGGACGGTGGCAGGTCATGGTGTTCTTCGCGGTTGAGAATGTTTGTAACTCAGGAGTCAGTTATACAGGGTGTTTCCAAAATGGTGTTACAAACTTCTAGGGGAGATTCCCCATCAAAAATGGACAAGGAAAATATATACCTTTGATGTCCTAAAATGCTCAGTTGAAAAGTTACAGGGTGTTCAAGTTGACTTTTCAAAGCTGATTTTTTGACATAAGTTTTGAACCGTTCAACCGATTTTGTTCAAGTTCTCACCAAAGTTAACTGAAATAAGTCTCTATCGAATAATAGTAACGTGTTGGAGAAAAAAGTTCAGGGGCGTAGATAATGGGGGCTGTCCTCATATTTCCCCCCCTATTTTTTACACCCCTAGCTATTTTCCCAAATTGTTCTTATTTTTTTATTCTACGTTCAATTTAGAGAAAAAAGTTACTTCTGCAAAATTTTGATTGGAGGCTTCGTTTTTGAGATATCTGAGTTTGAAACTTTGGAAAACATCTCGAAATCGCCACTTTCAATGAGCCCAATTTTTTTTCCCTGAAAAGCTCTCGTTTCTCAGAGGAAATAGTGGTTTATCAACTTAGAAAATTGAAGAGAACCTATTTCTGCTGAAAAATCAGGGGTTTATTTTATTCTAATTTTTTGGCCTTGGAAAGTGGCAATTTCGAAATGTTTTCCAAAGTTTCAAACTCAGATATCTCAAAAACGAAGCCTCTAATCAAAATTTTGCAAGAGTAACTTTTTTCTCTAAATTAAACGTAGAATAAAAAAATTAGAACAATTTGGGAAAATAGGTAGGGGTGTAAAAAATAGGGGGGGAAATATGAGGACAGCCCCCATTATCTACGCCCCTGAACTTTTTTCTCCAACACGTTACTATTATTCGATAGAGACTTATTTCAGTTAACTTTGGTGAGAACTTGAACAAAATCGGTTAAACGGTTCAAAACTTATGTCAAAAAATCAGTTTTAAAAAGTCAACTTGAACACCCTGTAACTTTTCAACTGAGCATTTTAGGACATCAAAGGTGTATATTTTCCTTGTCCATTTTTGATGGGGAATCTCCCCTAGAAGTTTGTAACACCATTTTGGAAACACCCTGTAGGTAAAGATGAGAATGTCATTGAGTGAGGCCTGATCAGTTGAAGTTTTGCGAACGACGGAGCTGTCTGATGGCGTGAAGGTTACAATCGAAATCGGTCAGGTGCATGATGGTAACACCACACATTGTTATCTACACCAACACACATTGTTATCTACACCAAGATCAGTCTCTGTCCGGTAAGCAAATTATAGAGTGAGCATAGGTCTGAAAACTTGACGCTTTGCAAACGAGGGACTGGTTCTTTGATGCGTTTCTGTACCATGCAAGTCGCTAATGAGACACTATGAGAATTGACATTCGTTTGCAAAGCCGTTTGGTTAAGTTGACAATGACATTTTTGTTGGTTGTGGCTTCCGCCAGTGTAAAAGCCTGAATTATTTTGTCCACATCATCCTGGTCCAGCGTCACCAGGGATGCGCTATCCGGGTCTGAGAGATCTAGTCTAACAATATCGAAATCGGCAATCGACGGCAGGTATTACCTTCTGGAGCCATGATTGTAGCTTCAGCTGACGGCGTCCGGTGGTCGCATTTTCAAAACATAATGAGAGGCTCCGTCCCGTATTGAAATCAAATTCAATTTTGATTTCGAACATTACACTGTAGAAGACCCGATGACATCTCGATGACGTTAGTACGATCTCAAGTGTGCAACGACCGAATTTTGCCCAAATTTATTACAGTGTTATCAAACTCGAAAATGAATTTTTCTTTCTCCCTTGCTTCACGTATAGCGGTTTCTGTCTCTCACAGGTTTGTGTAGCCAGTTTTGGCCCCGCAATGTCGTCTGTGATCCAGTGACATCATTAGCAAGGTTTGTGGCACGGCAGCTCTTGGTATGCAAAGAAACAGACCAGCATCAGGGGGATTCATACGCACGCAAGAATACCGCTCGCTTTTTGTGTTTTTTTGACGGCGCGTTTTCTCTTTTTATTAGTGCCGGCGGGCAATTTCCTCGACAAACCGTCATTTTTCACGGCATTTCCTTGTCGTGTCCCGAAAGCGGAGGCGCAGGGCTCCGGCCGGGACGCCCCCACCTGTGGTAGCGTCGCGGGTCGTCGTCGGTCGTGTTCCGGGTCCTGGAGGCGGGCGTCGGCGGCGGCAATTTTCGCCACATAAAGCTCTGTTCGCCATTATGCGAGAGGGATAACGTGGATGGCGCACAGATAGGGTTGGATATATCGGTTGAGGGATAACCCACCACCGAGCTATGCCGGCGTTAGCACTGCACACATTTGGATACCCGAACCCCGCGCGCTAACTTTGTCATAGATGTATGTTAAATGGTTTATGCAACAGTAAACTCCATCTAACCGCCGGCTCCGCTCCAGAGCAGGAGTAGCAGTACATTCCCAACGCCAAGTTGTCGCCGCCGATCCTCCGCAACTCCCGGTCGTACCGCCGCCTGATGCTGCCGGTATGTATACCGGTTCCGCCGATAAGGAAGTCCACGGGAAACTTTACGAAGTTCTTTGCATCTCGTCGCGCGATGGTTCGTTCGTATTCTCAAGTTGGCGTGTTTACCGATGCAATGTCAAAATAAAAAGTACAGCGGATGTAGTTTTCGAAGTTGGTTTGGAGTTGAGTATACAGAAATTGGTTTTATTGCTTTTTGAAGAGTCCATGAAATTCACTTAAGAGGACGAACTATATGGCTACTACTGATCTCGACTGAATAAATAATCTGTCGTGGCGGCATGCCGCGTAATGATTGCGTCCACCCTTATTCTTATGAACGTGAGTGAAATTGCTGAAATCACGAGGTACTCCGTATGACGACGATTAAAAACAACGATCTAGCTTTGTGCTTTGAAAAAAATGATCTATCTTGAAAACTATATTCATTTCTGATAAGAGACTTTTTGGAAAGAAGTAGCTTATCAACATGGAATTGGGCTTTGTTCCATCAAAATTGAAATTTCAAGCTTCAATTTATTACTAATTTCTATTAAAATAATACAGATATGGATGAGAACTTTGAATATCGAAATATTCAAACAAAAATCTGTAACTTTCACGCTTTGTGGCACCGTACACGCAAAGTTGATGACTGACAACCATTGTTGTGATGTCAAACAAAACTTGAAACTTTAAGCTGCAAGAGGCTGCCATGTGACTGTCGAATAGGTTGCTAACTGTGTCTATCAGAAGCCACTGAAATTATGACATCACTGAAGAACCATCATGGTATAATACATTATGATAATCGCTTATTATAATGTTTCGGTGTTACAGGAAAATTATTTAAAATGCCAGATGACTTGTATTTAACACACGAAACGTTACAAAAAAAATAAAAATATGTTAACGAACAACAACGGAACGTGCAAACATAGCTGAACTGCCAAAGGCAGCATCTATTCTCCAGCGTTTGCAATGTTCAAGAGACGTTCAAGTTTGAATTTAACGACGCAAAGGTGAACCGTTTGTTATACATCCTCCCCCTTTCTGAAATCTCAGGTACAGTTATAGTATACGGAAATAGTGCCGAAAGATGGCACTTCACGAGTTCTTCATCTGGTTAACATGGGCGGCGGAGGTACTTCGTAGTTGGTGGTCGATAATTGTCGCTTGATAAAGTACGGAGCATCACTTTGTATAGTTTGGATTCATAAGTAATGCTCTTGAATGCATTACTGTAAGTCGTTAGGTCACCAAGCTTGTAGATTGGATCTTGTTGATGGTATACTACTACTTTTGTTGGTCCTGTGACACGTCACGAGTGTCCGCATTTCGGTTCTGACGCTGTTGGGGGCCGACTGGTGGCGTATGCAACTGGGCTTTGTTGACCTAGACTTCCTTCTGGATTGAATATACGCTGACGCCGATGGCATATGAGGCTGCTGCCAATCCAAACTTAGACATGTTCAGTCACGCTGGACAGGACAGACTTGTCTGGGTGCAAAGCTGCGACTTCTGGCTTGTGCACGAAAAGCAAAATGGTTTCCGCAGTGGCTGGCTCAGAAGTTAGCTCGGAAAGATCATCAAGTCTGTCTGTCCATAAAGTATAATAGAGTATCAGAGGCACGTTTAATTTTATACACATCTTGACAGGGAAATCAACGTAGAGAAACTTTTCAGCTCTAATGTGTTCAGGTACCGCGATACATTTAGTAGAAATGATGTGTCTGTTCAACTGCGCAACTGCGCTGTCTTGCGCAGTTGAAATAGGTATATCTGAAGGAAGTCCCGGGGCTAAAAAATGCATATAAATACAACCTTCTTGATCACTCGAAGCTCTTTTCGGCGATCGCAAGTCCGGTTTATCCCTGCACATCCATGTAGAGCATGGGTTGTGTGGTAGGGGTAGGACTACCTTTATTGTTGACGAGAATCTCAAGCAAAGAAGAGCCGGTCGCTGTAGTTGGCCCTCTGTTTTACCTCGGGCACTGGGACTGTATTATATACCTTAGATTACTACATCAATCTGCGTGGACGTCAGAGCATCTGATTTGATTTGACCGGTTGATGAGCAAGGGTTTATTCTGTTATTGTCTCACCCTGTGACCGTAAGAATTGTCGACACACCTATTTATCGTGACCAAATTGATGACAAAATTCAAACGTGCTGGCTTGAATTTGTGTGGTCTCGCTCTATATTCACGTTCTTATGGACCCATATTTGCTTTATGGCACCGTCTTCAAGGAAATTCTCAACTGAACGACCCTTCTCCAGCAGGGTCTTCTCCTCCCTTCCCCTCGTAGTCATCGAAGCTCTCTCCTGGCATCCGCTTCTGCGACCAAAAAAAAAACCTCTAAAGCGATGAGGATGACTGATGCTTCTGCTTGCAACAAAATGATGCAAAATGAACGCAAACAGCCGATTCTTTGAGATCAAACTTCCAACTTTACTTTCATCTGCGGTTCAGACCGCGAAGTCGGTGTCAAGATAGCGTCTCGTCTCGATGTTGTAGGAAAACTACTTTGAAATGCCGAATGACTTCAAAACGTTACAAAATTTGAAAATCATATGACGAGCAACAACACGCATAAAAAGGTAATCTTGAGTTAAGACAAAGCGTTTAATGTCAAGTATATGTTAAGTTTGTATATACGCAAAGAGATGATATTCTCACTCCAAGAGTTTTAGTTTCTCCAAAAGAAGACTGTCATAGTATCAGCTGAAAGCTGTGGCACGTTGAATTTGAATATAATACTTATAAAACTGAGTATTTCCAGTGTTTCACAAAAAGTATACGATAGTCTTGCAATTAGATTAGATAAGTCTTGCAACAATACAGCATGTAATTTTGTTATGAGAACAATCGGCTTGACTACCGCATATTAGCTTTTTGGTAGAAGAAAATTATTCTTGAGATGAAATTATAACTAAATTGGACTAATACTGCTCCTGGTTAAAGCAAATATATTGAATGTTTACAGGAAGAGTTCGTTGCTTTCATATGGATAAATTCATCGTTTCAGTTCAACTATAGGATTATTTTATATCGAAAATATTCGAATCTTGATTCTGTTTATCAAGAGCATACAGGATGCCCCAGTACTCGCGCCCCAGAGTCAAAGGCAGTTTAGGAAAATGCTTCAAATGTGTCAGAAAAATGTTAAAAATGGGTGGTTTTTTTTTATATGGGGCGTCAAAGGGGTCACTTTGCCCCTTTCAATTTTTATTATCTGAAGAATTTCCAGTAAATTTTTGTCTTTCTAAAAACAATTGCAAAAAGTTCCAGACGTCCCCAATGCGATGTAAGACAGGAAGTAAAATAATTCGTTTCCATAGAATTCTTTTACAGGCCATTTTTATAAAATCTGTATTTTTAAAATTTCTGAGTCGCCGGTGGGCGTCGCCCTGTACAGTAAGTGAATAAATTTGTTGCACACACACTGAAAAGTTCAATTTTCTTGAAATCTCATCAGATAATAAAATAAGAGGGGGCATATCTCCAAAAATGAAAATCCAATTTATTTAAACATTTTTCTGACACATTTGTAGCATTTCCCTGAACTGGCTTTGACTCTGAGGCACGAGTCTTGGGACACCCCGTATACCTAAACAAGCTTATGGATAAAGGCTGAAATTACAACAATTAAGTATAGTATATTAAAAAAAAATGTATTTCGCAGAAGTTCAAATACAAACATCGATAGAAATCCAAATCCAGATGGGTATACATTTCAAACAAAAACGAATTCTTTGTATTCTTCTTATTCTTCTTCTTTCTTTTTATTCAAAAACAAAAAGGCGTCATTTTACTGTCGCGCCGGGTGCCACAGCACCCAACCGGCACTGCAACATCACTATGTGGACAACTTGCGTGAATTCAACTGAAATTTGCACAAAAATAGAATCTCGCATAATTATTTAGGTATACATACACAAAATTTTATGTAGTAATGCCTCCTTTATCAAATGATACCATGTAATCCACAAAATTCGAAGTTGGGGTTGGCTTTGGAAACAAAATATTGATGGATTGGAGCCATGGATAGACTGAATTGGCTGAATGGCCGAATTTCTTGACTTCAAAGCCACCTCCGATGTCGAATTTTGTGGATCGCACGGTTTGAACAAGTGAGTAAAAGAAACTTACATCTGAATTCTTCAATAATTTTTGGATTGCAACCCCAAAGTTGGAGATACGGCTCCATGTTGCACACGCGGTAGGTATAACTTTTTTTGCAGGAGCAGAAGTAGCTCACATTGGCGTGTTTGTGCGCGTGCTAGTGTTGTTGCCGGAAGATGACGCAATACAATGAAACTTCGAGCGGATTGATAATATATATTCTTGATCCAAGAGTCTCAGTTCTCAGACCAAAAATATACAATCATTTCAAGAATAATTGAATATTTGGGGGAACTGATCATCGTCTTAGTTCAAGCATTATGGCATTTGAGCTCAGTAAGTTAAAATGTTGTTTCAAATATTGCATTTTCAGATTGAAATCACAATTATGTTCTAAACTGTGAAGTTTTCAATATTCTCAGTTGGAGATCTTGAAATGCTTGAGAGGAAATTTTCATTTGTTCTGAACAAGTTTACCTAAAGATTTGTTTCAAAAACAAAGTTTATTACATCTAAGATATTCGATAATATCAGTTCAAAAGAATAGTCTCATTTTGAGAATGTCTGACAAAACTATTAAATTTTTCGAACAAATACTGGCTTCGTATTGAACTGAAAAAACTATTTCAATTTGAATGTATTAAATCATCAAACCAAGTCAATGAATCAAGTAAATATGATACTATTGGATTGAAATTACGTTTTTATGCGTGAATGAAGCGTGCAAACCATACCGAAGGCGAAGCGGATCTCTTCTTCAGTCCAACTTCCGCAATGTCGGAAGTGAGCCGCCGCGCGCCGAGCAATGGAAGTTTGAACTGACCGCCGCAAATGTCTGCCGTTTGTTACACGCTCAATTTTTTTCCACCTGTGCGGAATGTTGATCAAAATTGCAAATCAACAGAACGGTCAAGTACACTCAACGGCTGGCTAAATTTTAAACACTTTTTACAACCACGAAACAAACTCTGTTGCCTTCTACTCATGATAATTAGTCCCCACCGAGGGGGTAATTACGATCACACTACTTATAGTTTCTTTGCAGTTGAATTGTTTACGTCCTATTACTCTTCTTTGCGGTGCCCATCTCAGGCTCATGCACAACATTGCCCAACATTATTTTAATATCGATGTTCTTCTGTCTATACACTTCTTAATAAAATCGTTGTCTATTTTCTGACCAATATATATTTCGAGCTGATGGCGCTCATCTTCAGGGTTTTTTTGTTTTTAGATTTTTGAAAAAAGTTTTGTCAGGATGGAAAATTGATGAAAAAAAAATCTAAAAACAAAAAAACCCTGAAGATGAGCGCCATCAGCTCGAAATATATATTGGTCAGAAAATAGACAACGATTTTATTAAGTAGTGTATAGACAGAAGAACATCGATATTGATTAAAAACACACTACAGACATGGAAGAATTCCTATGGAAAATCAACCTTATTTTGTTGGTAAGTCATGAGTCACTGTGACCCGTACCTGCTCTAATTTTCCACTGAAGTGATGTAGACAACCAACAATATAACAACATCCAGAAACTTGATCCGTTCTTTAGCGTTGCTCTTTCTTTAGTTTTTTTTTGCAGAAATATCTTGATCATCCGCATATTTTATTCTAGATTATCATTCCACACGCCATTCTGAGTGATTTGTCTATTTTTTCGTTTGGATTTGCGTGTGACCGTTATCTGTACTGGACCCCAACGAAACTAGTATAGTTCTCATTTCCAAGCTACGAGCAGCTGGAACTTATCAGTGATCACAATTGCCAGCAGGTTGAAAACCTGAGCCCCAATAAGAGCGACTCGTAAAAAAGTCGCGTGAGTGGCTTGTTTTCCAAACGCATGTCTCCAGATAAGTCAAAAATTCGAAAACACGTATTAAGATGTTAACGGATATGTATAATGAAGCTGCGCGCTAACGACTTACATTTATACGCTTAATTGAAAACGAGTCTTCATCGGTGACGTTATCGTAAAGTCGCATTTTTATCGCCGATGCACGCATAAGTCATTGATTTTTATTGGCGCACGGGGCCAGCACCGGCCGGTTACAACAATATTATTGAAATTCTACAATATGGGGGATCATAACCTCATGAATATTCAACGTGGGATTAAATTTTTTTCCCATAAGCGCAAAGTTCACAATTATACTGGCGCAACTTTTAATTGCCGTGTCCTATAGTTTATTCCAAATAAATTTAATCTGATGCCGTACTTTCAACAAGCCAAGATCGATAAAACGCGCCTTTGAAAATCTCGCGAGAAACAATGTAATAACGGAGTTCCCTCTCCCCATTTGTATAAATCATCGGAATTATTATTAATGTAGTTATTAATTGAAATTCTCGCGGCGCCTCCGCCATCATCGATCGGCGGCTTTTGTTCTACACGCCGGTGACATCAGGTGCTGATAAATATTCAATAGGTGCGCTTGGAAATTGAGATCTGAAATCTGGAACATTTCAATTTTTAATTGTTTTCTGCTTTCTTCAATACAAAACGATCATATACACTTCTGCCGGATGATGGTGCAAAAAGCGTAAAAGGTCATTTCTGATGATTGCCGTATACATACACCCAATCAACGTGCACAGCGTGATGTATACGGTTTCAATGGAAAGCGATCACATGTCAGTCACGCAACTTCATTCATTTCGCCTCAGGTCGTGATAAATTCTGGAACTCCGGAAAATGTTCCGTTATCAATAGACTCGAGAGATGCCGAGGAGTTACAACTCGAAGACGATTACCGTCCCTCCGCTTAACTGGCCGTGAAAATAAATCGAGCGAAGTTCTTGCGGGGGTGAATCGGCAGAAGATATTAATACATTCGGTAAACGTTTACACAAGGAAACCTTTCTTGAGGACCTGAAATATGACACTCTCTACCTTTGGACCCATGCGGCATTTCAATTTCAGCACCCCTCGTGAAAAAACTAAAATCAATAGCTTGGAGATAAGGCGAACTCGGGGCATATCAAAATGTCATCTTCGAAAAACAAATCTCGTACAAAGTGCACAAAAGTTTGCCATAGGCACGCAGGCATTGTGATGCTAGCTGGGGTGGACGCGCGACAACTTTGGCAACCCCCTCTTTGCAGGGGACGGTTGTCTTGCGCGCCACCCCCGCACTATTTGTCATTGCTAGTGATGTCTGATATATTTATGTCGGTCGGATTGTCTGCAGCAAAGTGCTTGGGTTCTGTTATTAATCGCAATACCACTGCGTGATATGTTACAGCCTTGCCCTTGCGCCCTATTGATTCCAGGACTCCAGGGCTTGTCGTATAATGGTGTTTGCAATTTCCATGGATAAGTTTCTTTGTAAGCTCTTCGAGACATCATCGTACTTATTCGGTACCTGATGTTTGCAATTTTTCAGTAAATCTCATTTCGTGTTCCTTACCATATAACAAACAGTCAAAGAGATAACCAAACTGTCGACCAAAATTTCTTGCTTTGGTTGTCCTTGGGCCCTATTCCTAGGTAGGATGTGATCACGTGTGACATAAAGTGACAACAGCGGTATTTCTGATCACATTCTTTTGAGAGGGCCAAAAATACATGAAGACCAACCCTGAATCTGGAGCTCTGATTTCCGATTGCACAACGATGTGTTAAATAGTTCGATACCAAGCATTGGGATAAAATATTTAGAATTGAAATAAAATGCAAACCCGATTGATCATTCCAATGCAAGAGGATAAAATGGGAGTACAAAATGGCGCTGCAATTATGTTGGTATCTGAAAAAAAAAGTTGAATAACAAATCTTTGTCGCTTATTTTTCTGATACCGTACTAAAACTTGATAGGTACCACGTTTGTGCAATCAGGCATAGTTGACACTCGCGTTTACATAAAGTTCGTACTCTAAAAATGAATGTTGCTTTGGTGATTGTTCAGGCTTTTGTGTTTTCGCGTGACCGATGAGCATTATTTGCATGGGACTTTGAGATTAAGCTGAAAAGACAAACACGTCCGCGCGCGGTATCCTGGGCATTCTGTATACCAGTATACACTATACAGCCACCTCTAGTAGATACAGTGTGCGCAATTTTTAACTTGTAACCCTCCATAATTCACTTTGACGTTATTAGCGGCTGATAGTTTGTGCACAGCTTTAGCAAGTAACCATCATATATTATTTGGATATATATTTCCTTGTGGGCTGTGTTGTGGTGTGTAGTATGTACTGGTCCGTATACAGTGCGGTTGTATCATTATGGTTGAGGTGCGTGGTCGTAGATATATAGGGCGGCAAGTCAAATACATCATTGTCCGTTTACACCTTGATACCGAACTAATGCGATCAAGCCATACCCGTGTGTTATTGCATAAGGAATATGATCGAGAGGATCTCGCTGTAACCAAACGATGCGTGTTTCATGTATACTTAAGGGATCAGTGCCACACCACACCAATCCAAAATTTCAAATTCATCATGACCTTGTGAGATTGAAAAATGTTGTTTAAACTGACCAGTTTTTTAAATTATTCTTTTTGTTTCAGGTGAGTAGACATGCAGACCATCATCCTTGTCATATGCGGTTATTGGTGAGAAAAGTATCTAATAAGTGCTATTTATAAGAAATGATCCAATTAAAAAAAAATTCAAGTAAGCAATCAGGCAAATTTCAATATCAATCCAATTCTCATATTGATGGTGTCCACGAAACTGAACCTCTGCAGCTACACACTTAGGCAGCAGTCGCACTGGAGCCACTATACCACCCACCACCACCTACTCCTACTACCACCAAGCAAAATAATTGGATATGGTATCACTGAGACACCGTCGACCACCGTTTCCCCCTCCTGAATTTGACATATCAATTGTCACTTCTCATGTTGCCAACCTTATAGCGCTCCACTCATGACACTAGTGCTTATTACGGGTTGAAATAATCGTAATTGAAAGTGATTGAATCCGAGGTGGAGATAGTTGGGATGTGTAGAATTAAAAATACAGAATAAACTACAAAAATCAGATTCATGATCGGGAAGAAAAGGTTCAAGAATATTTACAGTTCAACTTGACCTGGCGTGTTGACAAAAATAAAAGGGGCGTTGCGCAGAGGACGTCAATAGAAAGGGTGAGCAACCACGAGATTTGGCTTACAAACTATAACGTAGGTGCCTAACTTTTCGATGACGCTGCGAGAACTCGAAGGGCCCAACGAAGCTCCAGCGACGACACTGAAACAGAGTACCTACACGAAAAACAACATACTGTCGTCCTACCCCAAGGGAAATTGGTGTAGTAAACCGGTATAGCTACCCGCTAATAACGTCTCTTACTTCACGCAGAGACAATAATAATACATATAACAACAACACGCTAAATGTCAAATAGATAACTTATTCTAAAACAGTAAAATAAAAGATAAGAGGCAACACTTGGTTTGCCCATTAACGAGTCTTGAACGCATGAGCTTCGGGACAACCGCAACGATTAGCAGGATCTTAATAATCTGGACCAACTGACAACGTTGGTGAAGACGCCGATTGGACGGTGAGGTAGTGAACTGATTTGGTACCTTTGAACATTCCAGAAGCTCACCATACGCTCTGGCATCTGGACAGACGAGAGAAATAGGACCGAGATGGTCACTTCAACAAAGTTGGCGATTACTGACAGTTGCTGTCAACCAAAGGCGGCGCGGCGTTCTAGGAGTGGCGTTCAGCGCCGCTTTCTTAAATTTTGGTTCTCGAAGCACATCACATGACTGGTGGTACTGCTTGCCATCAACAGGAACAGCAGAGGAACACTGAATCGCTACTCGGCCGATAGTTATTGGATCTTTCTTTGCAGAATCAGCCGGAGCCTCCGAAAACAACAACCAACTCTCTTTTTGTTTTTTGGTTCCCCTGGTTTCATTATTCTGTATTGCCAAGTCGATTTTTTGAAACCGTAACATGCTGTGTTCGCTCTATTTGTTTGTGCAAATATCACACAGTACACACCTAGAGAGAAGGGCCTATGGAAGCAGTATGGAGAAGAGAGATACACACATCGGTTTGTGCACACACACCAGTCGGTCACGGCCACGGCAACGAAAATCAATAATCATCATGTAGCCATTATACAGAACAAAAAATCCCCTAGACAAAAAATGTAACTAGTTTGGCATCGCGAAAGATTGTTTGTGCAAGCGTATTGAACCACCGACCACCACGTTGGAAATTCCAAACACGTGGTCGCCGGTGACCACAAGGGGTGGTTGCAGTATGACCAGCGCCATTACATTGCGTGCGTTTGATTTTTGGTTGATGGTATTCGGTAACAGTGGGTGGTAGTGGTTGGCTCCAGTGTGACTGCTGCCTTACACACTTCACTTAACCAGATCACCAGTAGGTTCATGGAAGTTGAGCCATCAAGGAAAATAATCGGTGAATGTCGTGAAGTGACTTCTTGTGACGCTTCTTGATGTTCTAGAATACCGAGAAATGTTCTTTTTCTGTGGCGCTATACTTCCATTCGATCTTGTTGAAAAAGCGGTTGGTGTAGAAAGGGATCACGATATCTTCGTATTTGACACACTGGGCGGTGCTGGGAGGGTCTTGCAAAATCAGAACAAGTTCATAGTTTGGAGAAATGCCTACCGTCAAGAGATTTGCCATGAAGCCTGATATACCATGCTGCTATTTCCAGAATCTTCCGAACCTTCTGCGTCTTGGCTTGGCGGAAAGCGGTTTGTTTTCTCTGGCCTTCATGCCCTTTGGGATCTACGTAGATGAATTAGGCGATGGCCGTAACTTATATTTTTCTGAAAGTCCAGCCAAAGATGTGTTGAAAGAAACTTGATCCAATGAATTACTTCATGTCTGAAAATCGTCCAATTCAAAAAGTGATATTACTGAAGTTACAACGTAAATGGGATGTAGGTCAACTTCTTTTAAGATTCCCGTTCTTTCGTTTTTGTAATGCATCCATAAAGATCATCCAGTCCATTTGTTAGCAGGTGATGTTTTTCTTCTTTTTGAGGTTTCTCGCACCGTTGCCATGCCCGACAACGGGAAGCAGTTTGTATCCAGCGAGTTTTATCGCTTAGCCGACAAATATCTCCTAAATTGCACCACTTTGTGAAGATGGAAGAGAAACATTGAAAAGTCTATGTGAAAATTCCACCTCTGCTCTCTACGTCTGTACTTTTTTGAACTAACCAATGCTTTTGCCACTGTTCACCAATAATTATAATTTTTATTTTGACCAAAATATAGTAATGCTTCGAGCCATTCTGACTTTTCTGGAAACTTCTTGAATTGTCTGTACTTTCTTCCGATGTATCCTAAATCTAAATATATATGTATAAAATAATTTGCTGGTGGACTATCTCCTATCTCATGTGACCTATTGCATACCTCGTTTGCACCAATAATATACATAGTAGAAACACTCCATATCAAATACACGAACTATAGACAGTGTTTATGAATTATGCCCACAATAATTATCAACTAGGTAGGAATGATGCCTGCAGTAGTGGAGGTCCGTGAAACTTTAATGATCAGACCTAACAAAACGGACTTGTTAAACGGACAGCTTAAAATATTTTCCAATGTGTGCAACCACAAAGACCTACCTGAAATGTTTGCGCATCTTTTTAACACGATCCAATCGAAAGTAACACCATAATTTGGCTCAGAAAAAAGGTGGCCACAGCTTTGAGCTTACAACTCAACTGATGTACCTCCATCTAATGGGATATTTAATACTAATGGATCCGGTAGGGTGAACTTTGAAATCCGATACAAAATTAACGCATCCAAAGAAGTAAAGCTCGATGAAGTATTTTCTAGAGAGAGAAAAGTGATGAAACTTATAATTAGTGATGCTTGAGTCTAGTCCTCTGCGCTTGTGAAACTTCAAACTCGAAAGGTTCTTCCATAATTACTACTGCTTCTTTTAAAACAAAGCGTCGAGCGATGAGTTGTTTTCAAACGATTTCTCATTATTTCTCGAGTACTTCCGAACGCGCACTTTTTGAGATTTACGAAGTCTTGAGTGCTAATTACCGATCAAGTTGAAATTAAATTGCAGTAAGTAATCCTTTATGTGGAGGCGCTCGCTCGCGCGTGCAAGTGCAGCTGTGTCCTGGTGCTATTTGTTCTTAGCGTGTTTGTCGGCTTGAGCCCTCTGGTCATCATCATTGGGAAATGGGACCGTCCCCGCTAAACGTACCCCTATTTATTTTATGACTCTCTCCATGTGTTCGAGTCGTATCTATTAGCTGCGGAAAGAGGACGCGGGGAATCGCCGAGGCCCACATTAGAAGAGGCCATGGAGGAGAACACAGTAAGTGAAATCCCTTGTGGGTGTTAGTGCAGTCCAATGAACATGTCCGAGCTGATCCTCCAGCATTTAGCCGGCGATTTTCCAAATCTCTTAACGATTCCGTAATCCCGCGTCTTAGTACATCGTTATAGACGGGGGCCTGCTGGCTGGCATTGCCCGGTCCCTAACAAGGATCAATACCCATGACAGTCCTGCTCGTACTGTATACGATCCAGCCGAAGGATCTTTAATTGAATCGGTTTTATTGCTTTCGCAAGTACAGCCAGAGCAAGCCGAGGCTATAAATTGGAAACAGAATCCGAGCTGCAGCGAACGAAAGGCGCGCGAAAGATCTTTGAACTTGATTATGACAAAGTGTTATTGTTCCGGAAAGACATCGACACATGTGCGACAACAAGTATAGATGCCCAATTAAAAATCCATTAAAACAAACCGCGCGGTGAATCTGGTGGAACGCATCATATATTCCACATCACGTTTCCTTTGTCCTCTTATGAGGTTTCTTCCTTCGACTGGTGGGTCCCTTCCTAACCACACATGATAAATTTCAGGTCTTCTTTGCTATCACATCTTACAGCGTCATGTCCCACATTTACCGCGAATAGTTTGTGTGCGCAAAGCGGTCGGATATCGACGATGGATTTGGCGAAAGATGGATGACGGGTCACGCGGCCCGACGGGATAAAGACGCAATTTTCCAAATAGTTTTCCATAAATTTACACAAGCATAAAAGAAGCGTGCCTGCGGCTGTCGGTTCGGCTTAAACTGAACCACAAACAGTTGTGGCTCAAAGACAGGGTTGATGACCATGACGGAGTGAAACCACTTTTCGGAAAGTATACCTATACTGATGCGTATTTATTGCAGCAACAGTTGCAATCACAGCTTCTTGCAATTATCGCTACATTTGGCAGTTATGCATATTCTGTCAAGCTCACGTCAGTGTTGCTACAACCATACTGTAACAAGTAGAGGAGAGATCGAAGCGCGCTCTAATAATGCGAGGATGATGAATTGATGAATGAATAATAATAATTGGAAGGTGGACTAGAGAGTGGTTTTGTTGTACAGGATGATCACACGAGAATTCACCCCCCTATTATCTTCGCTCCTAAAAATGTTTGATGAAATGCGTTATCATTGTTCGATAAAGACCTATTTCAGTAAACTTTGGTTCAAATTTGAAATCGACCCAACGGATCAAAAGTTATGCAAAAAAAAACTGTTTTGAAAATCAACTTTGAAGGCCTGGTATCTCCGTTATTACGTTTGCGAGAGTATTTTTATTAAGGGAGTCCCCTCATTTTTCAATTTTCTACCACCCTGTAAATTTTGTTGCATTAATTTCGGGACACCTGTACAGACTGATCACGCGAGAATTCACCCCCCTACTGGAGGCTTCCCCTTTGAGATAATTTGAAAGGAAAAAAAATTTTCTTGGACAATTTTTTCTGTACATTTCAGAATTGGGACCTTTAATATTTCACAAGCTATAATATACAGGGTGTCGCAAAAAACTTTTTTTGTTGAGTCGACACCCGTATATTCGAATTGCAATCGATGTAATTTTTCATCCTGGATACAAATATACAGGGTGTCCGAGGTTTAAATCCGGAAACTTGAGCAATCGATAGAGAATCAAAAAAATCAATGTTTTTGAATAACTTTTACACCGTTCAACCGATTTTGTCCAAATTTGACACAAGTGATCCTACAATACATTGATATCAACAACTTAGGATAACTTTTTCCAAATGATTTCAGTGGCGTAGATCTTGGGGGGTTCACCCCTATTACTCCCCTATTTTCTACGTCAATGAACATTTTGAGAAAACGAAATACGAATCAAAATCATTTTTGTTACTAAAAATTCACTTTTCTACGTCACTTGAGATATTGCTTCCAAAATTGATATCGGTGATGGTTAAAAGCTCAACTCCATGAGAAAAATTATGACTTTGATCAAAATAGTTCAGTGGCGTAGATATTGGGGAAGCCACTGATATTATCCAGTGGCGAATTCTCAGTGAAAAAAGTGATTTTGATTCGTAATTGTGTTTGGAATTTTAAACTCAAATGTCTCAGAAACAAAGGAGGCTCCCTCAATATCTACGCCACTGGACTGTTTTGATAGAAGTTATAATTTTTCTCATGGAGCTAATCATTTAAACATCACTGATACCAATTTTAGAAGCAATATCTCAAGTGACATAGGAAATAGAATTCTTAGTAACAATAATGATTCTAATCCATAATTGTGTTTGGAATTTTTCAACTCAAATATCTCAAAAACGAAGCCTCCAATCAAAATTTACCAAAAGTATTTTTTTCTTTTAAATTGGAGGCAGGATGAATAATTCTAATCGTTTTCTCAAAATATTCATTGGCGTAGAAAATAGGGGGCCTGATATCAGTGGCTCCCCCAAAATCTAAGCCACTGGAATCATTTTCAAAAAGTTATCATAAGCTTTTGATGTAAATGTACTGTAGGATCACCTGTGTCAAATTTGGACAGAATCGGTTGAACGATGTGAAAATTATTTTAAAAAAAACCGGTTTTTTTGAAACTAGCTTTGAAGGGCTCTTTCTCCGTTATTTTCCATTTTTGAAAATATTTTTTTGGACAAAGTCGTCTTATTATTAATTTCTCTATGGTTTGTTGAAGTTTCCGGATTTAAACCTCGGACAGCCTGTATACCACAGTGTTGAGCTATTTTCAAAGGCAAATTGTCAAGAAATTGTCAAAAATCCTGTAAACCTGAATTTACGTTTATTTGGCTAAAAAAGTTCTAAAATTTGACCCCACAATTGTTTTTCTAGTGCTAGGCTAACACTTAAATTATAAAAGAAGGTAGGTATATCTTTCTAAAAAACAAAATCAAATTTGAAAAAAAAATTCTATTGAAATAAACGTAAATTTAGGCCAGGATTACAGGATTTTTGAGAATTTTTTGACAATTTGTCTTTGAAAATAACTCATCACTGTGGTATATACTTGTATTCAGAATAAAAAACTACATCGATTGCAATTCGAATATACAGGGTGTCGCAGGAACATTAAGATTTAAAAGGGGAAAATAAACTCAAAACGCTCGAGACGAAACTTTACTGTTCCACGCTATTCGCATCGGTACTTTATTGACAAAATAATGAAATTTCCGAAGGGGGGCCTGCTCCGTCCAACTGGGCAACGGGGCACTGTAATGACACAAATTGACAAACACTGCGTCGCCCAACAAACGGAAACGAAGGAAGGAGGCAAGAAAGGTACTCACATGAGGCCAAAATGAACAGCGCCCGAAGCGAGGTGGCCTGGAGCTTCCAATGTGGAGTTTGGTCGAAGACGACGACGCAAAACCCTTTCTTGAGGCCTCCAAGGCACCGCTGAATTCTGACGTGGTGCGGAATGCGGCTGCTAGGTGCTGCGGAGCGTCTCGACACAATCTCTCACCGATTCGGCGAACAGCTAACAGTATCGGGAGACTGGCACTATCGACAGCAGCGAAAATGGCAACGGAAAAATGGTTATTTTTTTCAAGACCTCGTCGTGCACTCGCCGTTGTCGACCACCATCTTGCTTGAGCTTTTTTTTTGCTTGCGGAAACGGAACTTAACTTGCGGCGGACCGCACAAGCTCTCGCGCTGGGAGCGTTTTTCCCTCTCAAAGCGCTGCGGGCCTCCTGAAGGTCAAACAGGAGGGGGACACGGAAAGCAAGGATGTATTGTTGGTTGCCCACAGTGTTTGTCAATAAGTGTCCTAAATTCAAGAGTGAACGCGCAGCCGGAACACAGGGTGTCGCATCAACAAAAAAAGTTTTTTGCGACACTCTGTATCTTATAGCCTGTAAAATATTATAGGCCCCAATTTTGAAATCTACAGCAAAAATTGCGCAAAAAAAGTGTTTTACCTTTTAAAAGTAGGGGGGTAAATTCTCGTGTGATCATCCTGTAACAAGTCCACTCTCTAGTCCACCTTCCAAAGTTCACAAGATGGAAAATTGAAAAATAAAGCGACGTTCTTAACGAAAATACCCTCGAAAACCTAATAACGGAGATACAGACCTTCAAAGTTGGTTTTTTAAAACAGTTTTTTTTGCATAAGTCTTGAACCGTTGAGCCGATTTTATCCAAATTCAAACCAAAGTTTACTGAAATAGGTCTCTATCAAACAATGATAACGCATTCCATTAAACATTCTTAGGGTCGAAGATAATAGAACCTTCTTCCTTTTTCCCCTATTTTTCAAAAACCTAAATATTTTTGGAAATGGTTTCAATTTTTAAATTCTACGTTTAATTTAGAGAAAAGATTAATTTTGATTGAAGTCTCCATCTTTGAGATATTTGGGTTTGAAACTTCGGAAAACGTATCGAAAACACCACTTTCAAAGGCCTTAAAAATTTAAATTCAAGAAAACTCAAGATTCCTGAAGTGGAAGAAGAATTCCAGGTGTTTTAGGCTGATGAACCACAGTTTTTGCTTAGAAACACGAAGTTTTTCAGAAAAAAATTTTTAAGGCTTCGTTTTCGAGATATCTGGGTTACATCTCGTATTGCCACTTTCAAAGGCCTAAAAATTAGATTCCAAAAAAAACTCACGATTTCTCAGCATAAATAGGTTCTCCAGAATTCCTAAGTTGATAACCACTATTTGTTCTGAGAAACGAGAAGTTTTCAGGAAAAAAAAATTAGGCTCATTGAAAGTGGCGATTTCGAGATGTTTTCCAAAGTTGCAAACCCAAATACCTCAAAAATGAAGCGTCCTATCAAAATTTTGCAAGGGTAACTTTTTTTCTAAATTGGACGTAGAATTCAAAAATAATAACAATTCGAGTAAATAGCTAGGAGGTAAAAAATAGAGAGGGGGGGGGAATTATGACCACACTCCTCATTATCTACGCCCCTGAATTTTTTCTAAACAGATAAAGACCTATTCTGGTTGACTTTGTTTCAAATTTGAACAAAATCAGTTAAATGGTTTAAAAGTGATGTCAAAAAAATCGAATTATAAGATTCAACTTGAACACCCTGTAACTTTTCAACGGAGCATTTTAGGACATCAAAGGTATATTTTTTCCTGGCCAATTTTTGATGGGGAATCTCCCCCAGAAGTTTATATTTTTTCCTGGCCAATTTTTGATGGGGAATCTCCCCCAGAAGTTTGTATCACCATTTTGGAAACACCCTGTATAGCTACGAGAGAGTGCGATCCCGATCAGTGTTACCAGCTGTCCAGAATCGGTAGAGATATCACACATAAAGGCCGTTCTATGGAAATACGCAACGCAGCCGCAACGCAGGTTTCTGATTGGCTCGCAGCCTTTCGCGTCGTTGCCATGGCTTTGCTAATACCTTGCGAGCCAATCAGAAACGTAGCGCTCTGCGTTGCGGCTGCGCTGCGAATTTTCGAATTTTAATTTAAAAAAATTATACAATCGATATTTGTCTCGATATTTGTAGATTCAGTGCTCATTCAATAAAAGATTCTGTCACCAATATCCTGTTTCTTACCTCGAAAGTTACCATCAGGTTTGTTTGGCTTCGAAAAACGCATTGTTAGTATGAGCAGTATTGACAGTTGCCATGTGTTTCGGTGTGTTTATAAATCATTTAATATCAGTATTTCAGTATATCATGACCAAATTTAAGTATCGTTGCTTCGAGTGAGCTAGAGGAAACAGTCCTGCGACCTGCAGCATTCGGTAAGCAAATTATTGCAGTTAAAAAAATATGTCATTTCAATAGCAACATTGTCATTCACGCCGGGCAAGGCGGCAAGAAATAGCAACATTAGCAGGACGGTCAATATTATTTGTATAGGAAACGATAGCTCCTACTTAGCTACCATGCATGTCCGCTCTCTAATCAGTTCAGGTGCATGCTGCATGATGTGACTTGAGGAAGCATTGTTGACCTGTTTGTATGAAAATTCGGATAAAGCTTTAGCGGCGGCGGCATGGTACCCGGAGGAGGTTGTTTAAAAATTAAATTTAAGGTTTTTCATGTTGAACTTGCGCGCTTTCAGTGTGTTTGCACTGAAAGTTGGTAATTATGTTGTAAGTAAACGGGCTCGTAAAACCGTGCCTAAAACGTTTACCGAGGAAGCATCATCGTCGCTGAGGAGTTGTACGGAAGAGAGCGCTGCTGGAGTGGCGCCCTACGCCGCCTTAAACACACCGATGAATCACTTAGGTAGAATATGCTTATGCCTGAAACCCTACCTGAAACACTTGCAGTTAAATTATAATGCATTTCACTTAGTCACACAATACTGAGTCAACATCATGAAGTAGCGCCGTGACGAGCAAGACGCGCGCGAGGTGAGGCGAGGTTCAAAGCTCTGTGGGTGCTGCGCAATTACGCAACACTTTATTGGTGTTTTATCGTAATGAATGCGAACATGAAAGCACTATTCCATACCTCGTACCGTAAACCCACGGAGGTTTGAGCATGAGCCGAGCCGAGACTGACGTGAGAAATCCGCAGACATGTCGCTCGGAGCGCCCAACTCCAACTCCCATCGCATCGTACTCCCCGGTGATTGTTATTGCCAATTACGCGCAAACGAACTGGGCTGGCCCCATTGTTTTGAGCATATAAAAGCTGCTCAAGATCAATTTTGCAAGAAAAGTTGCGATTAGTCATCGACCCTTCAATCAGTCCGAATTTTTATAGACCCACCCAGTATACGAGGGGCAGAATGCGTGGGAGTTCGGAACTTGATGAGGGCTGATGCTCCGGGAGGGGGAGGCGGCTATTTGCAAGTGTACTTAAGATAAGGTTACTGTTTGTGTTTAGTTTGTGACTAACCTTGTGAGAATGGGGCTTTATGTGCGGACCGCCATTAAAGCAGATGCATCCTGAAAGCCCTGCGACAACACGAACCTCCCAAAACTGGATATTGAGGGGGGTTTTGTTTGTTGCACGAGCGAGGACGCAGAGAAGAAAAAAGCCAGCAGCAGCAGCAGCAGCAATCTCGAGCTGCTGTAATACAATATTGATAACCTGATAACTCGGCCACGATTTTCAAGATCGCGCGCTTAGGATAGAAAGCTCGGCCGAACGGTATATTGTGGGTCGTTAGATTACATGTCTGAGAAGCCGGATTGGGGTTGCAGGGTTGGTAACCCCTGATCCACAGTGAAACTCACCGGGCTTGCCTTGCTATAATTGGATGACGGACGTCTTTTTCTTAAGACTTGTATCGAGTGTCATCTATTAAGCTCCCTTATATCTTATTAACGCGGAGTTAATAAGATATAAGGACGTAAATTGGGCTTTTTCCAGAAAGAGACACGAAGTGGATGTGTGTCAAAGGAGACGGCGTGAAATTCCCGGGAGATGATGAGGGAGAGCCCCGTGATCATCTTCGGCGGAGCCAGCCAGTACCGTATATTTCAATTTGAAAGAAACGACCACATGGCTGACAAAAAATCATGTGTGGAAAGCGACAGCTTTTCATTAGGTATACAGGGGTGTCTCCAAATTTGCGCTCACGGAGTCAAGGTCAGTTTATAGGCAGTTTGCGCATTTTAAATTCCGCGCCTGTTTTCACGCCTCTAGCGGTAGAAAAGCACTCCTTTGGAGGGTAGACATGCGCATGTCACGTTGACAAGCGCTTTGAAAGTCCGTGCGGCGAGATTTTTGAGTGACTGATTGTGAGGTGTGATGGATAAATCTATATCTTTCGAGCTCAGGCCGGTCTCCTTCCGGCATAAAACAGCCGGCAATGCCGGTAAAGGGAAGATGCTGAAGGAAGCAAGCCATATTTTCAATCTTGTGGAGGTAGTAGGCCAAATAAAGGCGAAGGTAATTCGCCAGACCTCAGTCAACTTGCCTCGAAGCAGTATCGCTCTTTTTTTCCCAACAAAATCCCGTCAATCAACTTGCCATCTTCCAGGGAATCTATAAAATACCACAGATCTTTTTCCTGCATTATAATAGGTGTTACGGCATCCAATAACACAACAGCCACCACACCATCTTACAACTCTGTAGTTTGGTTTCTTACTTTCTTGAAAGGGGAGACAATTTGTTAATGAATGCAAGGTACTCACCGTAGGTACTTACCTAGTAATAATAAGGCTAAAACCTACCTCGAGTCACATACAGATAGCGAACTGAAGTTTCGCGACACCACGGTGTGACAAAACCGTCATCAATTGACTTTTTTTATGACAATGATATTAATAATACCTAATCTTTTTGATTCTGAGCAATTATGCATTTTAGTTCATCCCTCCACAATGGCGCTGGGGGCATATCTGCTAATCGCCTATAGAAATGCTTGAGAAGTGTAATGGAATACTGAAAAAAAATTGCTCTTTTATTTTTGAAGTTATGTTGAATAGTAGGGCCGCTACGTGAAAAGTTACTGCACTTCATGTTAGAGCTATGAAATATGGTACACTTCATAAGGGAACTATTGGGAACAATTCTGTCCGAGGTGCCCACGAAAATTATCCCTGCATCCAAAATGGCGGCCGTTTTCCAAAATGGCGACTTGAATACGTAAAAATATCATATTCGCCCCATTGTACACCGCAGTATGTCGATTTCCACACTACCATATCTTAAGTTGATGGTAACCATAATAATCGTGACAGATGTTCATTTTTCTGTATATAGGGTGTACGCGCAAGGTAAAACAATTCCCTTCGCAAAACGGTTCCCCCTGGAGGTATTTTGAAAACACAAAAACTAGTCCTTCATAATTTGTCCCGTAGCTCTCGAATTTGCTCATCATATATTTATTTAACTCATAATATACAAGGTGTTCAAAAAAAAATTGCAATTTTTGCGACACCCTGTAACTAATGATTGTAATCTCTGAAGCTTTGTATGCTGATTACAGAATTGTTGGACAGGGAGCTGGTGCCTCAAAACTTACGTCATAAGGTACATGATTTTAATCCTGTAGGTCTAATGTGCGTTGATGAGGTTGTTAAAAATTGCTTTGTCTTACATGTCAGACCGGGGGTTTTGGGCTGGTATAAGGCTGTCAGTTTTCGAAAAAATTGCCAAGAATTTACGTCATAAGGTGCATGAATGAAACCAACTGGATTTTGTGTGGGAACATCCCCTTGATCGGAAATCTGGTCGTAAGACAAAATTTTTGGTGGCTTCCGGTCCATAAGACAAGTTTGAAATTTTCAAAAAAGGACCAAAATTTATCAATTTTTTTCACAGGCGTTTTGTTGACTAACCCACCAAGTGTGATATATATTTGTAATCAGGATGAAAAACGGAATTGATTTCCATGTTAAAATACAGGGTGTACGATTTGAGAAGTTTTTTTCGATGTTGCACCCTGTAAGCGATGTACCATTAAAAAAATTTGTGGACAGATTCGAAACCTGCGTGAAAAATCATGTGAGAATTGATTTTCATTCCTAAAATTATGCCAAAGGAGAATTCTCCAGAAGGAGGTAAATTTTGGCCTTTTTTGAAAATTTCAAACTTGTCTTATGGACCGAGAGCCCCCCCAAAAATTTTGTCTCATGACCCGATTTTTGATTGAGGGAATGTTCCCACACAAAAGCCCGTTGGTTTCATTCATGTACCTTATGACATAAATTTTTGACATTTTTCGAAAATTGACAAGCCTATACCTAAAGCCCCCGGTCTGACATGTAAGACAAAGAAATTTTCAACAACCTTATCAACGCCCATTACACCCACAGGGTTAAAATCATGTACCTTATGACGTAAGTTTTGAGGCACCAGCTCCCTGTCCACGTATGACGGTTATGGGTTTCTTTCCAAATAATCTCTATAAAGTCAATTAATCTCACTTGCGAAGATTATATTCTAGGCAGCCAGGAGATACACAAACATGTTAGAGGTATGAAACTTGCTACACTCCTTTTGGGGAACCATTTGAAACAGTTCTGCCCGAGGTGCCAATCAAAATTATGGCTGCGTCCAAAATGGCGGTCGTTTTCAAATATGGCAGCTTACATATACCTATAGGAATCCCGTATTCGTGCGATTATAACCCGCAGGATGTCGATTCTCATATTTTCAACTATTCTGAGACTAATGATCAACACAACAATCTTGACAGATGGCTTATTTTCCGTGTACAGTCATTTCAAATTAAAAAAAGGACCCAACTATCAAACCCTTGAGACGGCGTTACTTTCCTGTGGCATCTCGCGTGAACACCCTGTACATAGAAGAATAAGCATCTGTCACGATTGTTCTGGTCACAGTCAGTTTCAGAATAGCTGAATCTATGGGAGTCAACATTCTGCGGGATTAATTCGGACAAATACGAGATTCTAACAATATGTAGGCCGCCATATTGGAAAACGACCGCCATTTTGAACCCAGCCATCATTTTGATTGGCACTTCAGACCGAATTATTCCAAACAGTTCCTCAAAAATAGTGTAGCAAGTTTCATACTTCTAACATGAAGTGTAGTGTACACTCCTGGCTGACCAAAATACGGTCTTCGCAATTTAGATTTATTCATGTTTGAGAAATTATTTGGGAAGAAACCCGTATGTGTCACTAATTTTTGTAATTATCATAGAAAGCTACATAAACTACAATATAAAATTACAGGCTGTCGACAAAATTTCAAAAAAATATCTGAACACCCTGTATATTATGAGATATAGAAATTCATAATGAACAAATTCGACAACTACGGAGAAAAATATGGATGATTAGTTTTTTTTTTATTCAAAATATCTCCAAGGAGAAGTGTTTGGTGGAGGGGAGGGTTTCACCTCGCGCGAACACCCTGTATGAAGAAAATTGAGCATCTGCCACAATAATTACTGTGATTACCGACAGTATAAGAATAGCTAGTGTGGAAATCGACATCCTGCGGTATACAATGGGGCCAATATGACATTTTCACATATTTAAGTCGCCATTTTGGAAAACGGCCGCCATTTTATATGCAGCGAGAATTTTCGTAGGCACCTCGGACAGAATTGTTTCACATAGTTCCCTGAATAAGTCTACCAAATTTTATAGCTCTAATATGAAGTGCAGTACATCACTTTGTTTTGTCGCGTAGCGGCTCTATTAGAAGTGGGGTCCTTTGAGCCTTTTTAGTTTCAATATACAAAAAGACTTGAGCAAACTGTTTGAGGCAGAATAATGTGTAAAGAATTTTAACTGCATGATTGTGTATTGTATGTTGGTTTTCTATACAGGATAAGTCAGAAAATCCACAAGCAATTTTTTCAAAAATGCATCCAAACCAATAATATCTTCAATCGATGCCAAGTAGAAGATGGGAGAATTTTGTAACAGGATTTTTCAAAGGGAGTTTTTTTAGAGAAAAAAAATTAGGTTGGATAGAAGGACTCGAAGACATTGCAATGAAAGTCATTTTTCTGGCACTTTTAAAGCATTCTCGTGAACTGCCTTGAACTCCGTCGGCGCCGTCAATATTAGGCTTGAGCGCAAGGTAAGATGTGTACCAACTTCTGATTGTTTCAAACTCCAGTTGGATGACCGTCTATGAAGCGAGGGCGCAAGTTTTTATTTTGTAGAATTAGCGTGGTGTTTAGTGTCAACCAAACAATGCCGTTGGAAAATGTTATGAGTCTCGCGGGAAATCTGGCATTAAGGATAAACCTGTCGCTTGCCATAACTAAGGACGAGAAATCTCCGCACGGCGATATTGTTTCTGGTGGATGCTCCTGGGATTATCCCCAAATAGGTCGATTGTGTGTCATTCCGTCTGCTGGAGCCCGCAAAGCGAAGTGTACACAGACACAAAACATCAGAGCACATGAAAACGCAGAAGCTCGCAACAACTCGGAAAACAATAACAAAACTGGAACGACGACGCATATAATTTTCCAGAATGCGGTTCGAAAACGCAAACACCCATATATTTCCACTAGGATAATCCCGGAGCCCCGTTCCATCCCCCTTGCAAATTCTGTCTTTGTCCTCTGGTGTGTACGTTATGTATATATGTGGGTTAAGCTTAAATATTTCAGGGCACTTGTTTAAATTTACATATAACAGCGAGTCGCCGGGATTTATGCCGCTGATATTGCTGCAAGTCCTTCCCTGGTGCAATATTAAACGACTTGAACCGACGGCACTAAATATTGCAAAATCTAAAGAAATAGCGCAACTGTGGGAAATTATTGCACACCACCACTCTCTGGAAAGAAAGACGCGCAGATTCGGCATTATTTATTGCCGGTGCTTCAAGGAATATGACGTTGTTTCGCAAGCGAAACTCACGAAACATCTGGTTGTTGGTTGATGCGGGCGGATTTTTGCTCTGCTTCCGACGTATCGAGGAATTCAAATGAGGAAGAGTACAGACTGCACAACAACGCCAGCTTCACTCTGAATTTATAAAGACTTGCATACTTCTTTCTGATGTATACAAGTTTGCCACATAAGACGTGAACAGAATTATAGTTTTCGACTTTCATAGTCATTGTCGAAAGTGTGAACCGAGCTTTGGCTTGTTGTTATTAGGTCCCTGTCGAAAGTGACACAGCGAGCCTTACGCTAGACTGTTTTCGTTGTCATTTATCCATATACTTGTGTTTATGTCATCCTGCGCTGATACGCAACTTATCGTTTCTGTTTTCTGAGTTTGGACTTGACCTGTGTCCTGTGTGGAGGATCTGTCGACCAGAAAGAGCCATCTGTTCACTTCGCTTTTTATTCTTGGTATTGAATAAGTTTATGTCAAACCGACGGGGGCTATTTCATTTGGGTTAACTCCACCTTACTATCCAACCCCCATATCCCACCATCACACACATTTTAGTCCTTTGAGCTTGAGCCAATCCTTGGTCTCCTTAACATACACATTGAGACCAAAGAAGCTAGTCAGATTGATCGATGAGAGTAGAGGAAATGATAGACAGAAAACGAGAAAAACAAAACGAGCAAAGTTGTCACCCCTGGTTTCTCGCCGCCAAAATTTTTCACAGGAAAACGCCGAAACAGGTCGATTTTGGTTTCAAGGGGACATCTAAGACACATACTGCCTAAATTTTAATCACTTGAAATTTCAAATAGCATTACGTATCTTGTGACACATCAAATTGATGGCAATACCATTCTCTTTCCGCCAAACATAGTTCCAATTTTTTTGATAACCACGTTGTGAAAATCCTCTTTTTGTTATTGAAAGGAAAATTGTCCCCCTATAAACTCCTGTTCTTTGAAAAATGGACTTTCCAGCTCCAGCAGAAAAAGGTCGATTTTTATTTCAATGGGGTCATCCAAGACGCGTATGTCCAAATTTTCATCTTCCCCTTCGCCCCTGCCCTGCTTTACTTCGAAGGGGTGGTTTAGAAAAATTGGAAATATGTTTGACGGAAAGAGAATATTGTTGCCTTCAATTTGATGTATCACAACATAGGTGCTATAGGAAATTTTGAAGTAGGTAGAGTGGGGACGAAGAGGGTTAAAGGTGAAAATCTGACCATATGTGTCTTGGATGATCCCCTTGGAATAAAAATCGACATGTTTTTGCTGGAATGTCTATTTCTCAAGAATCGGGAGTTTATAGGGGGAAAAGTTTCTTTTCATTAACAAAGAGAGGATTTTCACAAGAGTTGGGGGGTGATTTAAAAAAATATGTTGAAAATAAGTTTGACAGAAAAAAAAATTGTACTTTCAATTTGATGTATCACAAGATAGGTAATGCCTGATTAAAATTTTGAAGTAGGGTGAAGTGAGAGCGGAGGGGTTGAAGATAAAAATTTGGCAGTAGGTATGTGTTGTAGATGTCGATCGATCTATCGATCTATCGAACACAAATCGATCTATTCAGGCGTTCTTTTGAAAAATTTTGGCAGCGAGAAATCAGGGGTGACATTTCTTTAAATGAACACCCTATATGGGCCTTAGTAGACAATAGGGTCTACTTTGTAACGTTTTAACGGGCCAGTGAAATTTTGAAAGGCGCTGGTTACCTAAGAACGATCATAAATCGGCTTTACGATTGGCTGCATTTTTTTAACGGCCTTTGAATTTTAACGAGTTTGCAGCCCAGGAAAGAAATGCAAAATTCCATGAAACTCGGAATAAATTCAGGAAAATCTGAAAATTTTGGGTTCCCTTCAGAATTTGATGGGGAACAACATACTAAAAGTCCTCATCTGTCCGATGCTTGGCATTTTTTCTGTGAGAGGTCGAAGGTACAAGAAGTTGCCATTTTCAAAGTTGGTGCTTTTTTAGTGATTTTTTCATTGAACTTCATATTTTAAAGGTCGAGGAACCCCATACAATAGTTCCCAGGAAGTGTAATGCACCAGTGGCGTACCAGACGGCTGCGAAGTGGCCGAAGTGCGATTTTTCATCAAGTCGTATAGTAAACCGTGACTAACACCTTTTTTGACATATTTGGTATCATTTCTAATCAAACCGCACATTCTGATTTTATAAATAGGTGTGAAATTCTGATAGAGACGTGTTTGAACCGGTTTTATCAGAAATAAGTGGCAATTCTGTAAAATTTAAAGGCCCCTTAAAATTTTTAAAGGCGTCGGTCACCTAGGAACGATCAGAAATGGGCTTCACGATTGGCTGATTTCCTTTTAACGGCCTTTAAATTTAAACGGGTTTGATACAGAATTGGCCCTATAGACCTGATTTTTTTTATGCTCAAATTTGATATTTTGTAGCTCTAGTTCCATCAGTGTCTATGTATTTCTAACTATGATTTTGATTTAGACAGTTGGTTTGGGCTATTTCACACACAAATATCATTCGCCGAATTTTTTTCCTGTTTTTACAAAGTCACGGTGACAAAGTGATTTTGTTTATTGAAATGTATCATGTCAAAGCTTGATTTGACGAAACGTGCTATTTCACTAGAAAATTTGGGCTACGATCAGAATGTAGCTTTGCATTGGTACTTTAATCATTTAAAGGCATGGAAGTAGTTTTTCTCTGTCAAACAAAATTGAGGAAACCAAAATCGGAGCCGTATTTTATTCATGACATCTTTTTTTTTCCGACCAATGCGGAATAAATTTCGCAAAAAGTACGAAGTCTCGATCAAAAAATTATGTTTTTTTCCTCGATAAAACTGGTTTGAACACGTCTCTATCAGAATTATATCCTTATTTTTGGAATCAGAGAGTGCGATTTGTTGGAAATGATACCAAACATGTCAAGAAAGATGTTTGTCATGGTTCATGGTTTACCATATGACTTTGCGAAAAATCGCACCTCGGCCCCTTCACGGTCGTCTGGTACGCCACTGGTGCATTACACTTTCTGGGAACTCATTGCATTATGTTCCTTGACCTTGAAAATATAAGGTCCAATGAAAAAAGTATGAAAAAGCACCGGCAACCTTGGTAATCTCTTATACCTTCGAACTCTCACAGAAAAAATGCCAAGACTCGGACTCTTTCATAGTATGTTGTTTCCCGTCAAATTCTGAAGGAATCCTCAAATTTTCAGATTTTCTTCAATTTATTCCGTGTTGAAACCTGTTTTGCCTGGGCTGAAAAACATCTAGCAAGTACCTAATGGGATCACAGGGAGTAACTTGCTGAGCATCAGGCTTGTTGAAAACCAACTGAGAGACTGAGAAGAGGCAGATCAAGGAAACGATGATGAATGCAGAAGCCGTAGAAGAGAGGTGAACAACTGGACAATGGTATGATGACAGAATGGCGGAAGTCCGTTGACCAGAATATTTTCAAGCAAGCCAAGGCCTGATTATAAGGTTATGGGAAGAAGAAATACCATTGTAAAAATACCATACGCTGTTTCCTGTTTCGCAAGGATCATGACATGGAGGCCATCTGGGAAGCGACCGATTACTCACTTAGAAGCAGATAAAAGAATGAAATTGGTGAAAGACGTGGATAAGGTGCACGGGTGATATGAAGAAAGAATGCTGAAGGATCTTTAATACGTGTGAAATGAATTGAAGAAAGTTGTCGAGCAGGTCCTGATAAGCCAGGATAGAGGAAGCTGAGCGGGTATAGATTAAAGAAACGATCGACACCCGAAGATGTGGAAAAAGGTTTGTAATGGTGACAAAGAATCGTTGGCAAGAAAATCGTCGAGCACGAGCAGGTTGAAGTCAAATGAACACGGTAACGTCATGAGAAGAAGACAAGAAAGGCTAGATTCACCATCTTGTATATCTCTAAGGCTTCAAAGGACTCGACGTTGTTTCGTACTCGTACCAGTCTAAACTCCGGGGAACATCTGGCTGTTGGTTAGTGTTGGTGGTCGAATTTTTGCTTCGCTCGGCCAAAGACGCATCGAGGAATGCAAATGAGAAGAGCATACAGCAGCGCGCCGCAGCTTCACTCCGAATTAATGAATAGCATAAAAGTTCTTATTGCGCGGCGCGCGAAATTTCATTGCTGGAAATTATAAAAATGCAATTTATCCATTTTATAATGGGCTCCGCCCTTACGATCTTGAATAATTCATGCGAATTAAGAGAGGACAAAGTTCCGGAAGAATTTGGTTAATGAAATATTAAAATGGTTTTGCGTGGCAAAACACACTAAAACGACAAGAATTAAAACGGTAATCTGCGGGACCCGGCCCAGCATGCAGTCAATCTGGGGAGAGATGTGTGGTGCCGTTATACGTTGGCGGCACTGTGGATGCCGCCGGGAGCAGCAGCAGCGCGGGATGCACCGCATTAATTAAATTCAATGTGAAACGCGCTAAAATTTTAATAATATTCGGAAAATGACGCGCGCGACGCGCTAGTATGGCGACGGGAGAAGAGGAAAGAGAAAATCCTGGGAGCATCGCCATGCATCATTCAAGAAACCATTATAAAACTTAAGCACTGATGAAGCCCGAGGGGTTCCAGGCAAGCCCTTTCAAATAACCTATAAATTATAAAGGAACGTGTGGAAGGAAAAACACGCACTATACAAGGGAAAGCTCTGAGAGAATGGAAAACCGCTGCTGCTACTGATGCTGGTAGGGCGTACGCGAGCATTAGCAGAAATTTCGAGACTATACACACGATTTTTATGGGATGCCCCAGGACTCGCCCCAGGAATGATTTACTCGGTTAATTTTAATTTTTTATTTGCGTATCCCTCCATATTTCAACTTTATGCGTTTTTAGTTTGTAGAACTTTGAGTAAACCTAAGTTCAGCCACGTTGGAAAAATAAATAAATTCCGAGTTATTGCAATTTAGTGGAAAGTTTAAACCGTTCCGCACATAGGAGGTATTATGTGGATTTCTGTGTAGTTATAGTGCGCGTTTTTTGCAACAGGTGTTCCTTTGTCGAACGCCAATTTTCTTCGTCTTGTAAGCTCTTTTTCCTGATATACACATACACGCGCGCACACATTGATTGGAGTAGCAGCAGTCTGTGCTGCGGGAAGAATTTATGGCAAAATTGCCTGTGCCGGGGTCTTTGATGAGAACCATTGAAAATAATTTGTGCCGGAGCACAAAGCTGGTGGAAGAGAAATTCCGCAAACGTTTGAACATCTTTCTCCGGAAATTGTTTTAAAACAATGAAAGTCACGGCGTGCACTACTCAGACACTTACCACTTAATTGTTTATAGTTTGTGCACCATAGTTCACCTTTAACGTCATTTGTTGTTGTATTCCATCATAGTGGTCGTAGCGTAATGACTAGCCCATATAATACCAGGAATATTAGGTTTTAACCTGTAACAAATTCCCACAAGTTCTGAAATTCTCCCTCTGAAATTTGGTATCCGGGCCTTGAAAGACCTAAGGAATAATATATAAAAATACTCGGTGGCACACTCTTGTGCGTCATTGGTTGTGGAGGAGGGGGCTAAATATTGCTACTTATTTCAGATGCGTAAATGGCACCCTGTAGCTTATGCATGTGTATTGTTACGTGCGGCGATCCCATTTATATTGGTAAACACTCGATCTTTCTGGATCCTTCCATCCATAATGCCCGCTCTACGAAAATTCGCAACGCAGCCGCAACGCAGAGCGCAACGTTTCTGATTGGCTCGCAAGGTATTCGCAAGGCCATCGCAACGGCGCGAAAGGCTTGCGAGCCAATCAGAAACCTGCGTTGCGGCTGCGGCTGCCTTGCGTAATTTCATAGAGCGGCCTTTAGATCGCAGTGTAGAAGTCTGGAGCGATCTGGTGCATTCCAGAGCGTTCGTGCACGTGAAACTGAAGGGAGACTCTAATGCTCGATCTAGAAAGATCTGTCCATTTTGGCGGAGGCGCCGCTCCAGAACCCGCCAGAATTATACGGGTAACGTGTGTGATTATTCAGGAATGGTCTAGAAATCGCATTGCCGGGCCTCTATGGAATTTGCTGGAAGTGGACAGAAAGTTCGGGAACATTATTCGGAGGCCTTATATAAGGCATCAGCCGGCAGCTCGCGGCAGTATTGAATTGGAATGCGAAGTGGTAACGAGTGCGAAACAAGCGAAGTACCTGCGATATAATTCCAAGTAGATAATTGTTGGCGTGTAGTTATTGTAGTAGTACGCAGTAATGAAAAGTATATGTTTTAAATTGATCGTCTCAATTATATTCGAACCCGTACGCGAGATATCGTAATAGTATAAATGAAAAAATCATATTTTTTTTACTTTTAATACATAATAGTTTATTCAATCATCTACAGGAAATATCCTATGTACAAGATGATGAACAAAAAATAGTACAGTAATGTATGGATAATCCCAAGCCTCTATAATCTGAAGTACCCTATAATCCGAAAACCCCAATAGAGTAAAATTATACAGGTGTCCCGGAATTAGTGTTACGAAATTCACAGAGCGATAGAAAATTGAAAATTGATTTTTTTTTCTGAATTTCTGAAAAACCCCATGTTTATCAGCGAAAATGATGGCTTATCAACTTAAAACACCCAGCTTTGTGTCCTGATTAACATACTGAGTTTTCGAATTCGGCAAGCCGCCGCTCGCTCCTCCACATTGGAAAGATGGTGCCGAAGGACCAAAAAAGAACCCATTTTTACCAATTCACTGTTTATCGTCGTCTCACCTACCACAATGGAACCCTATGACTTTGTTGAAACTATTGATGCATTTGCTGCTACCCCAGTCCCATTTTTCGCGGTTAAAGACAAATAATTCCTCCGGAAAACATCACGTTTTTCTTGATTTTGAAAAGATTTTTTTCTCACGCGGAAATATGACCAGTTGACCTACCCATTGCCTGGACTATTTATAATCCAGACGTTTTCGTGATCCGAATGGGGTCTGGCAACTTTCTGTTCGGATAATCCAGACAATCATTACTGTATACAATATGCAGGGTGGCCCACTGAAAACGAAACAGACGGGATTGTGGCCAGCAGAATTTTTTTTTTCAAAAAAGGCAAAAACAGGTCAATTTCATCATTGAGGGGGACATTTTTTATGACCAATCTCACTCCCGTATTGTTCCATCCCTTCGCGCTATGATGACAACCCCTGAAATGTTAACAGGGATGATAGGGCAAGTGTCACTTTATTTGAAAGGTCTCGCTTCCCTGAATCCAGTGCGATAATTGTTTTTAAGTTTCATCAACTAATCAACAAAAAAACTAAGCTTCAGACATGCGAAATAAATCTGATATTTCATGACATTTAGGAATGAAAAATTGAAAAACGCTTGAACAGGTTAATTTTAATTCCAAGGGGGCTACTTTTATTGCCATTTGTTGATATTGTCACTTCAACCCTTGAGGTGAAGGGCAAACCACCCTTGGAATTTTGAAAACAAAAGATGGGTCTGATGAAAAGATCAGTTCCATCAAATTGGATGTTCAAATTGTTCACCACCAGCAGAAATGTTCCAATTCCTTATTGCATTGAAGACTGTAAGGGTGGTTCACCCTCCACTCAATGGGTTGAACTGTCAATGTTTATGGATAGCAATGAAAGTAGCCCCCTTGAAATTAAAATTAACTTGTCCAAGCGTTTTTCTTTTTTTCATTCCTGAATGTCTTGAAATATCGGATTTATTTCGCATGTTTGAAGCTATGATTTTTTGTCGATTAATTGATGAAACTTCAAAAAAATTATTGCACTGAATTTAGGGAAGCAAGACCTTTCAAATGAGGTGTCACTAGCCTTTTCATCCCTATCAACAATTCAGGGGTTGTCATCACAGCGCGAAGGGATTAAACAATACAGGAGTGAGATTGGTCATAAGAGATGTCCCCCTCGATATAAATTGACGTGTTTTTGCATTTTTTGAAAAAAAAATTCTGCTGGCCACAATCCCGTCTGTTTCGTTTTCAATGGGCCACTCTGTATGTATAATGTACAAAGCAATGAAACAGTACAAAAACTGGAAGACTTCACAATTAAAAACACAAAGATCTATGGGCTAGCGATACCGTCAGTTGAGAATCTCTCAGATAGGTGGTATAGTCGCGTTGAAAATGTCACATCTTTCCGATGTCGGAGTAATTGCGGATCATATTATAAAGAGAGAAGGATCTTAGCACATTTGTTCTTGCGTGTGGCAGGTGAAAAAGTTGACAACAGCGAGAACCCTGCCTAGGAACATGCAGGTTCAAGCAGGACGGTATCTCCGGACAGTCGATGATGGAGATGACTACCTTGAACAGAAATACAAAACACCTTGTGCGCACTATTCACGCCACTTTCCAACAGTTTGTTTCATGGCTACTTCATAGGTAACAACATACCGTGTTTCATTTGAGATCCATACCCAGACCCATACATTATATTGTTGAAATGTTTGGTTTGTCCACAGAAACAGTTTTAGAGAAAAGTTTTTGGGTGAATTTTTTTGACTAGATATCCAAAACCCCAAAATCGTAGGAGGCACAGAGGTGTAAGTCCAAATATTATGATATGTTCTTCTCTAGGGATCATACCAGTTATATATGGATATTCAACTTTGTGCGACATTGCTTTAGGCCTAAGATTTTCACATGTTTTCTCCTGAAATATCCGGGCGACAAATTCACACTCGACCGCCTTTCCCGCAAAACCTACCAATCGGAGAACTACAAGGGTTCCCTCACACACTTAAGCACTAACAACAAGTCTCTCTCGTTCGCTTGAAACATAATCTTATATCGATCGGATACTCCGTTCACCTGCAGGGACAGCTTGGAGGTAGGTATCTGAGTAATACTTAGAACTTGACCTTTGAGGATGCAAATCAAAAGACGCACAAAGGTGTAAGTCCGAGTATTTTGATATGTTGTTCCGTAGGTTTAATAGAACATATATACCAAAACGCCTGAGGCTATTAGTAATGAGTCACGGACAAGATGAGTTTGGTGCCTTTGATTGCAGTGTTTTAGGGATGGTTATAATGGTCCCCTATCTCTCAGAACTTCATCTCCATTCGACAACGATTGCAAGGACCAAGGATCAGAATAAGCAGCAAATGTTCTGCGTTATTCAAAATAACATGGCAAGTACGTCTTGCCGATGTTGCGATATTATTCCACAAAGCCCGCATGGATGCTCTCTAACGAAAACAGAGATTCTCATCTCACATATTCTCACACCACTACCACCACCATTGCCAGACATGCAGAGGTATAAACCGCTAGAAGATGCCACCACAAATAATAAATACACTTTGTGTATAAGGTGTATAAATGCATTGAAATATTTCTTGTCATGAACTCATTCAGGAGCTACCTGAGCGTGACGGGCTTAAACGACAATATGTTTGAATAAATGTATTCGCATTCATTTCCCTCCCACAAGCACAATGGCTCCAGATATGATCCGATATATTCTCTTGGTGGAGCGAAACGTAGGTACTTCCAGCCTCCACCACTGCCATGCAGATTACAACCAGTGATTGTTCCCGCTTTTTGCGCTCCGCACCGGAATTAATCACGAATTCTCCCATATATACCACCACACCACCACCACCACCAGAGCTTTGAAAATTAATTCCGTGCTTCTTGTAAGAAGGCCCTTTGTCCACAAACAACACCGTCCCCGGTGACTTTAATTACTCCCCGTGCCTAATTTATCGTATTGTCTTTGGCATGCGCGCGTGTAGGTATAGGTGCATAAAAATAGGCAAAGACGACCCAGCGACAATGGAAAGATCCGTGGCGTAGCATTCAACACGTCTTTGCTGAGCCAAACGTTCGCCACGCTCCTGCTCCACTATATCCTTTGAAATGTATTTTTGGAAAGGGAAGCAGAAAAAAAGCAAGAGTCTGCACTGTCAACGCGGAATTGCCTGCCTCTGAACCCGCCTCGGCATGCCTCTTCTGGCACACAACACATGACAAATGTGCAACTTACCATTTGCAAATTGGCGCCCGTCTTTTGACAAACGCACACGCGAGTTGAAAACACCAACCGACCCTGTGTGATGCCATAGAAATAAGGGAGCGCAGCTAGCAGCAGCCAGGTCGGTTCGCTTTTCATGCGAGATGCGAGGGAGTGTATAAAAAGGCAAATTGGTATCGGATTCAGGCAGCCAACCGTCATTATGGAGAGGCATAAAATTAGTCTTCTCAGCGCGTTCAATTGGGACTTGCTGACTTTGATGAATTGATTAGAAAAGTGCTTGGATAAAGGTGCTTGAAGTACCTTATAAAGCACAGTAGCTATTTATCAACAAAAACTATGTTACAATCAAGAATTGCAAAGAGAAAATCACCTATAAAAGATCGATACCGTATCTTCAGTTTTGGCTTTTGTTCCAATATGTATGTATTATAGTGGTTCCTATCTCGAATAAATTTCTAATGGAAAGACGTCTTGCAGCACCGCAAGGGATCTTTCGGATAAGTAAAGCTGCCTATCGAAGGTCGTTACGTTTGATTTCAGTTGGATTCTAAATTGAATGGGAATTACTTATAAACTTAACCACAATAACTTGCTTAACCAACATGAGTTCACTGACATTTTACTCGGCTGTTTTCAACAGCGTTTTCGGGTCACTAGAACCGAGCTAGTTCAGCTTGAAAATCGCTATCACTGACTGGCCAGGGGTTTTCGAGAACCAATCGAACCCCCCTGACTTTTCTAGTGACTAGAAAACTCTATAAAACACCTTGACTTGGATTATATTGAACGTAGCTGGGTAGCTATTCTTGAAAGTGTGGAAGAAACTCCCTGGAAATAGAATACATTCCGCAGTACACTGATGTAGCGAATGTTGCTTAAAATTGTGTTTTTCAGGCAACTTTTGCTACAACAGTGTAGTACGGATTATATAAAACTCCCAAGGAGTTTCTCCCACACTTTCAAGAATAGCTACCCTGGGCCGATATTCTTGAATCGTGTGAGAAAAGTTCCTGGGAGTAAAATACATTCCGCAGTATACACTGATGTAGCGAATGTTGCCTAAAATCGTGATTTTTAGGCAACTTTCGCTACAGAAGTGTAGTACGGATTATATAAAACTCCCAGGGACTTTTCTCACACGATTCAATAATAGCGGCCCCTGGTCTTCTACATAAAGGTAGGCGAGAACCAATCTCACTCAGTATTAGGCAACTTTTGCTACATCGATGTACCGCGGATTGCATAAGACTCCGAGGAAATTTCTTCTACACAGTTTCAAGAACAGGGACTCTGGGCGGAAACAGGATTGTTCATGGACGGTGAAGCGATGGATGTGTTGTCTCTTAACCGATAAACGTCGTTTTGTTTCACTCGTAACAACCGCACGGAATTTGAAGTTTTAATCAGATGAATGGGGGACACTACCGGGACCTGGTGATGGCGAACATTGTTGTGTTGTTGCTTGAAAACCATGACATGGACATCAATGACATAATACTGGTGAATGACGATGCTCGCCCGCGTAGGGTTCGAATGGTCAAGGTCAATGAGATGATCTTGGACCATAACATCGTTTTGATGGATCGGTTTTTACTGGTCGGTGGCTCTTCGCCAAGGCTGATGATTTTTTAGGAGCCACTGAGAAAATTGACAGATTCTAAGACTGATATGGGACAAATGAACCTTCCTCTTACTTCACAGAGTACTAAGAGTCAAATCGGTCGATTCACTGTGGAGATACAGTGAACGGAAAACAGGCCTTCTTGCCAATTTTTTATCGGAAAAAAATGACTAAATTTTGGGTATTGTCTCAATGAAAGTTTTGCTTATCAACCGATTCAATCGAATAAAATATCAACAGCCAGCTGATGAAAAAGGTTGTTAAGAGCAAAATGTCAAGTTTTATAAATGTGAAAGTCAAAATGGAGGATAGAATTGAATTTTCCGGCTGGTATCCATGAACTGTGGAAATGTTTGCTGGAGACTCCCCTTTGGGTGGGAAGTTGGAGTGTGGGAGAAAGATTAAAACAAATTTGCAGGAAATTTGAAACAAATTTCAAGAAAATGTAAATTTCTCATCATCTCATCATCATTTTCTCAATCATCTCATTGTAAAAATCGTCGAATTTGGCGTCATTTAGGAATCCTTTATTTGAGTCCACTTTCAATAGGCAGGTTTTGTTTTTCCAACTAGGACACTCTCGGAAAATTGGAAGAAGAAATTTTGAGAAAATGTTCAAGAACCAGTAACCTTTGCTTTAAAAAAAATCGATGCGAATCTGTTCGAAAAATGATAAGTTGGCAATTTGCAGTTTTTCCAGGTTGGAGAATTCGAAAACCGTTGGTCCAATTCAAGAAATTTTCTTCTCAAAAATTGATTTTAATCTTTCTCCAACTATGGCTTGCACCTGAAATGAAGATTTCGTGAGGCTTACCGCAATTTTGTCCAAAATTACGGGATGTGCAAGTTCCATTTTGAACAAATCACCGCCGAAAAACCGGAATCGCGTTGCATTTGAAAAAATGGGCCTACTAAAATGCCCAATGCATTCTACTTTTGATATCAATTAGAATTTTTTAGAACAAGTCGATCTCCGAACAGGAAAGAGCGTCTGAGTTGAATTCTGTACCAAAAGCGGGCCGTCCTGGTCAAAACCCGAGTAACCAGCCCTCTCGGGTGATAACGGCCAGGAGGAAATTTGAAAATTCGTAATGTCCAACTGGAAAATGGTGGAAAACTCCGACTGCAGGCTTCATTTGATTCTCTTGTTGTGTTTGTTTTTGCCAGATTTGGTTCATTCATTCAATTCATCGGTCGGTTTTGAATAATTAGGTAAATGCTAAATTTTAAACTTTGGCATTTTTTAATTATCGACAAGTGACTGTTGGAGAAATGCTTCCAACGGCTCTGAATACAGCTCTTCAAGGGCTTTTAAATAACTTATTGCAAGTCAAGTTTTGTGAGATATAGCTTCAATCATTTTTGATAATGACAGTTGCGTTTGACAGATGACAGCCAAAAACTAATCAGCTCATTTGACAGCAAGACCTTGTCTGTATACCGAATCTCAAGTGGATCGGATTAACGGCTCGGCAGCTAGGCGGCGGCTTGGTTTCCGATGAAAAATTGACAAGAAGGTCTTTTTTCTGTCCACTGTATCTCCACAGTGGATGGACCGATTTGACTCATAGTACCTTGTGAAGTAGGAGAAAGGTCCATTCATCTCATATCAGTCATAAAATCTCTCAATGTGATAATTTTAAAAAAAACGAGACAAGAAAATGCTCATTTTCAAATACGTCCGCCATCTCAAACTTTTGCCAATTTGGCTATCCTCGTATTTAGTCTTGTAGCTTATTCCCTTGGTCATCCGCTCATAGAAAGTATGTGAAAAACGGTTGAGAAACAGATATTTTTAAAGGAAAATAAAACAGTGTGGTTTTTTTGGACCACCCGGTATGATGCATACAAGATAGTCAGTGATAGAACCATCCCTGTGCCAAGATAAAAAAAATTTAACTCATTTTTTGAGGCTCATGAAGAGGAAACAAATCATACGAATTCAAGATGCTTATTGGTGAAATAAGAAAATATGTAAAAATTGGCAAATTCCTGTGCCAGGATAAAGAGAGCAGAAAGTTGCAGGCCTTTTTCCACCATCACCCTGTACGAGGCATTTCTTCGCTTTGAATGACTTGTGGATATGTATGGGTTCACGAAAATATGTATCTCCAAAATAGTGAAAACTGTTTAGATCCTTATAATTTAAAACAGTTAAACCGCCGGACTTTATTCTCGGCGAGGTTCTTCTAGCTAATCATTTTCAAAAAAGTTGGAGAGTACTGAAAAAAAAGTCATTTCATTGATGCGCATTTTAGTATGCGGAGAGAATACCTAAGCTGACTTCGGGTTTCACCAAACTTTTATCAGCGCGATAACTTTATCACTCTCATAGTAACTAAGCAACCGGCCATCCTATTGGCTGGTGCATAGCAACTATCAGCGTGATAGATTTAATCTCCTAAAATTTTGGTGGAACCCGAGGTTATTGCTTCAAATATTTCAGTTTTTTTGAAAATAAACATATTTATCATTTAGACAAGGAAGTGAGTTTGTACAAGAGGATCATGTACATATTGCTTGCACAATCATGTTGAAGCACCCCAACACCCAACTGCAATAAAACTGCACAGAAGAGGTGCCTTCAAAAGAATGAGCTTGAAAGTCTATTTCAGCAGATTGGCTAAACCTGATGTCTCGACAAGTTGTTTGTATCCTACTGATGTTCGTTAAATATCTTGTGATTGAGACAAGGGTGATAACTTGAAAAGTAAAAAGTCTCAGAAGAGGTCTTTTGGAGTCTTTCCATATGAGTTAAGTGGAACTAACATCAAATTTAATCTAGAGAAATATAGTAGGTTCATTTCGCCTTCTTACACTATACCTATGCCAGGAACCATTATGAAGGTTTATTGCTTAATAATATCCCATCCAAAGGTAGATCGTTAATTGTCCACAGCGATTCCAATCGCTATCCGCCGCTCTATTACGGGCGATATAAATGTTTTAAGAGAAGGTAAAATGAGATCGTTTGGTCGATACACCTCCAGACCGGTACACGTAGATTTATCACTCTTCTTGGTTGCATTATAACAGAAGGAATGGTTCACAGGAACGTAGACCTTGATGAGTGATTAGTGAAGCTCGATGATTCTTCGCTGCGGAGCACATCATAAAAGGTGATTGTCTTACATGATCGCCCCTGCTCGACGTGCCGTCGTAATCTTGATTAAATCAAGATATTTATCTCTGAAATGGTATAACTTGTGTCGGTGAATCTGTGTTTACGGTACGGTAAAGCCGCGTAATAGAGGTCGATCGATGAACACAAGAACGCACTTAGGAGCCTTTATAACCCGACAAAATTTTAAATTGACACATCAGCTCGATTTGGCCCGTCTCCAGGCCGAAAAATGGGTTAATCGGGTCGCGCGCCCGTTCGGTTCGACATATTGATTTCTGACGATAGCGATTTACTTAATCTCGAATACTTAATGGCAGTGGCAATCAACGTCTTTATATTTTACTTGCAGACATGAAGAAGCTGTTCGAAGTCAGCCCGCTGTCGACGCGCGTGGAGATTGGTCACCAGATGGAGATGCGCTGCGTACCACCGGTGGGGGTGCCACCCCCGCGGGTGTACTGGCTGCAAGGCGGACAACCCCTGCAGTCCGACACTGCGGTTCTGGTCTCCAGCGAAGGGCATCTGCTCCTGGGCCAGGCCCGGACCCAGGACACCAACAACTACACGTGCGTGGCCGAGAACATCGCCGCCAAACGCATGGCCACTCCTGCCCAGATCACTGTCTACAGTAAGTTCCTGATATATTCTTGTTTCACTTTTACGAAAGCGTGGAGTTGACATGCTTTTTTATTTTGACTTTATTCCGACAATGTCGACTTCCTTCTCCCCGTAGCTTTGCTCTTCTTTGTGGCCAATTTCTGCTGCAGCAGTTTTAACAGTAGCCCTTGTATTGGAGACCTAAAAATACAACACGGACTGAGGGCTGCTGCCTTGTTGTGTGGGTGGCTGGAGTGCAACCAGTCTGTCTTGTATCTCTGTGCATGCGATGCAACGGGTTCTAGAACGCATGCATCTTTCAATGCAGAAGATAGTCAAAATGATAAAAGAGAATAAAATTGCATGTCCATTGTACGGCTTCGTGTACGATTTACCACTGAACGCTGGAAGTGAAAGGAAGTTTTCGAATTTGCCGCGATGGCTTATCAATTTCCGGTGCGGACACTTCCGGACCGGAATTTTTACGGCCTCCGGATTTAATGGGGCGCGATTAAGTCGCGCGCAGTTTACGCGGCACTTATCAACGTCTTAAAGCGGATCCTCTGCACAACTCTCCGTCGCGTCGTTGGCGTAATTTACAAGGGAACGCTTGCCAGGGATTATTTTATGATTAATTATTCAAGTATTGCCACGAGTTTATGGCCCACGCACAACACGCCATCCGTCCAGGGGCCGAAATCTTAAGTGATTGCCTGTGGCCTCTCTTTGTGACGGTGCCGTTTTTCAAATTAATTTCTGCGTATACGCACACACGAGTCCAAATGTTCGTGTTGTACTACAACTCTCTCTGCAACCAGATGATTTGTCTTAATAGGTAAAGTGTCAAGTGGCATAAAAATAGTGAATATGCCTATTTGTAGGACTTGGTAGGAGCACGCATCAGACCTGCCGAACTACCACTCTCGTATAAAGTTGTTTATGAATCGAAATGCTGTCTATCATCGTAAACCGTTAATTGATAGAAGGCTTTTTGTATACATATTAGTCTTTTCAAGCTAAGCTTTTTTCCAGGTTAATACCATTAATTACTAATAAAATCCATTGGTTCTTTGATGCCTCTCCATTAGCATCAAGAGCTACGTTGAATGGAACTTCCTCGTGTACTTCCCATGAAACGAATTCAGTTCAATATTCTTAAGCGCGGATAATTTAAGTATGCGCTGCAGCAAAGCGGAAACAAATAAGAGAAGGTTAACGTTTAGTCTTATATACATCATTTCCAGCAGCTCTAATCTTATTTCAGAAATCACCAATTGCATTTCAGTCATTTGTAGTTCAGATGTCACATATCGTCAATTGTAAGTAGTTTATAGACACGAAGCGAAGATTGCAGAAACGAGATTCATTTTTATTGCGACCGATTTTGATTTTAAGTTTGATATGTTGAATAGGCAAAGATTGGGCTACGAACAATTCAAACAGGATCAAAATCGGTAGCGGTGAAGTCATCTCGTTCCAAAGTCAGAGCTGCTGTTGTCAAGTGTCGTCAAGAAACCCTGGTTGCTGCTCTCGAAAAGTTCACTGATGGGCCATATCTATCAGTTCACACCACGACTTTTCAAAAAAGTCTTGCAAACAGGCTCATTTTTCAATTAACGAAGAATGAAGAAGCAGTGATAGAACTAAGCTTTACTAAACGGAAATTCAACTTCAACTTGAATACTGGGCCCAAGTGAAAAGATACGCTCCAGCTGAGGTTCTTTTTAGTTGCCCATAGGAAGGGAAAGGAACGAGGAATGCCCAAATTGAGCAAAAGACTCAAATTCTAACTGCGATACGACCAATAACGTCATAAGAAGCATACCGAGGCTTTTTCAGAGAGTTCTAGAGGGGGTCTTACTCATCACTATATTCAAATAAGCTCTTAGGTTGTTCATTGTTATTTCTTGCGAACCGCTTCGTATCAAAAGTTCATCACGGTGGCAGGGGCAGACTGGGGTTATAAAAGTTAGGCCGCTGGCGCTGGTGTGATTTGGGCCCCCCCCTGTGACGTTGAGGGGGGGGTCACAGGCTAAAACTTTGTTTTTAAATAAATTAAAATCATTATTATGGGTAGAAATATTTGTAACTACCTGCTAAAACCTACCTGGTGGCCTGGTAAAAAAAACATTCAAACATCTTCTAGGAACTCTGCAGCTTAAAAGCGCAACGACGTACTGTGATCATATTAATTGTCACAAACTGTAAATTCTTACTGCTGAACTACATCTATCTATTATTGCGCTATAATATCACTGCGCCTTATTGAAGAAAAAATAACAGGAAGAGGGCCTCGGGGCCCATTTTGTTTTCGTGTAATTTTTTGTGTTTTTTCAACCCAATTACCTACTTTTGGTCTGCGGGGGCCCCTAATCGACCGAAGTTTTGGGGGCCCTTCGCCAAAAATCTAGGCCGGGATTGCGGCCTAGCGGCCTTGGCCAGTCCGCCCCTGCACGGTGGCAACAAATTATACCTTTCGTGTTACCTTATTTCATTACCTTCCATCCGGGCTCTAGTCTAAACCAACATTGTTGGATCCTGCTGGAGATTTCGTGAGCACTAATGTATCACCAAAAAAGTTCGCAGCTGGAAACTAGACAATTTGTCCGACGAAAAAGGGCCAAACCAGGGAATTCTTTATTTTCTTGAAGAAATAGATTAAATTAAAAAATCCTTGAAATTCGAGCTAAGAGCAAAATTCAAACGTACATGGATAGTACGCTTCAAGGTGAACCGATTTTCGAAATGGTACTAAAATAAGCTGTTTTTTTTTTGGGTACAAAAGAAATTTGGCCAGATTATCCACAATTTATAAAATTTCATAAATGTATACTGAATTCGAAAAAAGTGAAAATCTCAAAGTGATGATCAAGGCATAGCATATATTTATATAACAATATACTTGTTTTTCTTCCTTTTCGGTGATGGGTCCAGGTCCATGCACTAACGAAAATACGCCAAAACCCAAAAATTTGAACTTCATCCACCCCCGCAAAATTGCACGCTATCAAAACGGTAAATTGTGATTTAGATTTACATTAAGCTTCAAATCTTCAGCATATACGGGGAAGGTTCCACTCCCATTTTGATCCTGCCTTTCCCATGGATCTTTTTAAGGTTCAGAGTTGGGAGGGGCTGCAAATCGACGTGAATGTTTCACATTTTTTCAACGTTTGATGGGGCAATTTCGGTTACAATAGTAGTTTTCAACAGTAATATCACAAGTGCTTAGATTTTTACGATAATTTTGGCCTAGCGATCGCGAGTGCTGGTTGTAGCGATAAATGCCCGACTTCGTAGGAGGAGGGCATTTATCCAGGGACAATCGGCCCGAGGGAAACGCTTGGCCAAAATTATCTGGGAAAATCTCGAGCACGAGTGATATTTTGATGATTATTGCAACAAAGAAATCAGAAGTGACAGCTGTCAGATTTTGTTGTTTACATCAATTTTATTCCGTTGTCATTGACAGTGGGATTTAGATAAGTGAATATTATCCTTGTAGGTCTAATAATCAAGGGCGTTGTGTGTAATAATCAACAGTAATATCACAAGTGCTTAGATTTTCACGATAATTTTGGTCAGGCGATCGCGAGTGCTGATTGTAGCGATAAATGCCCGACTCCGTAGGAGGAGGGCATTTATCCAGGGACAATCGGCCCGAGGAAAACGCCTGGCCAAAATTATCTGGGAAAATCTCGAGCACGAGTGATATTTTGAAGATTATTACATAAAAGAAGTTTGAAGTGACAGCTGTCAGATTTTGTTGTTTACATGAATTTTATTCCGTTGCTATTGACAGTGGGATTTAGATAAGTGAATATTATCCTTGTAGGTCTAATAATCAAGGGCGTTGTATGTAATAATCACGAAAATTTTGGGTTTCAGTGGGCATGCTCAAGATTTGACAGTTCGGGTCGGCTAGCACCAGAGGTATAGAGTGGAGAGAATGATTACAGAGCTGTGCGAGTCTGGCAAGCACGCCAAGGTCGAATTTTTGCCAACTGGCAAGGAACGTGAGCATGCGCTCTAGACTTGATGAAAATTACTATTCGAACGTGGAATTGAACTCTTAGACTTGATCATCTTCGTCTTGGCCTTGCCTCTCAGTCCTGGTTCTTCATTATCTGCACCTCCGCAACCCATTTGAAGGTATCTCCTGAATTATAACATTTCTCGTTCTATTATGAACATCAAATCGGAATAAAACATGTCACGCCTATTTTACTATCGCTTTCGAGTCATAAATCCATTCCGAAATATTTTCTTTAAAATACCTGAAGTGCTCGACATATTTAGGTCATTCTTAAAGCCCAACTCCAAACCACAAGCTGATACCCACCTCATTGTCTTGCTTTCATAGCCGTACTATTTATGCAAGGTCATGAGCATCATTTACTTTGTGGTCATCACTCAATTTGTGGTCATCAGTTAATAGCCAACTTTTGATAAATTGAGTTTGGAAAAAATGGCCAATTCCTAATTAGACAGACATGTGCAACAGGATTTTCGTCCTCGTCCGTGTGTTTGAGTTTGTGCCCCCTTCGATAAATTATTCATAGACGAGAGCGGTGTCGTCCAAAGTCAGATGCATCTGATTAATGCCCAGCACTTTTGACCAGTTAACATGACTTGTGTTAAACAAAATTAATCCTACCGAGCATGAGAATCAATTTGAGTGTAATTTATTTTGTGATCCGGACTCGTGATGACCTCGATGCCAATGCCAGAGAGCATGCCTCTAACAGAACACCTCTGAAAACCTGACACAGGTTAATTAGGTAACGTTTAATTAAAATTCAATGATGGGCATGGGAAAGTGATTTACCGGGTTCGAAACTAATTAGATAAATTATTCAGCAACGATCCGCATCACCAAGTCGCGCGGAGTTTCCAATTCGTTTCTGTTTGTTCGAACTAATAAAGTGCCTCGTAAATTGGTGGCCTGTTAATTATCCCTAAACAGTATGTGTTAACACTCAGTGCATTCTTCAATTCCAATGCCGTATTTTATCACTCACACATTCGGCACTTTTTTTTTAATTATCAAAATCATCCGCATCGCCACTGTTAGAGTCAAATTTATTGGAATCCTTTTCATCGCGTCCAGTCATCGGGCGACCTTTCAGTTTGATTAATGAATCGCCGAAAAAAGCCAATTCTTGTGATGTCGAAGGCCTCTGAATTCCGTTATTTGTTTCGAAGTCAAGCGCGAACCTGCAAGATGTAATTGGTTGTGACGCGTAACCATCGCAATGCCTGTCAGTTTTATCACTTTCGATTAATCAGTTTGTTGTGCAAAAATGTCATCCTGTTATTTGCTTTGAAAGTCTGGCTACCTATACAAAATGTTTAGTTGGTTAAACAAGGAGCCGGTCGTTCACCATGACTGCTACGAGAACGTAGCCGAAGGGCTGAAGAGCATCTACAAGAACAAGATGCTACCTCTGGAGCAGCACTACCTCTTCAACGAGTTCCATTCGCCACCTCTGAACGACGCCGACTTCGACTCGAAACCTCTCATTCTGCTGGTGGGTCAATACTCCACCGGCAAGACGACGTTCATCAAATACCTTTTGGAAAGAGAGTTCCCCGGCATGAGAATAGGGCCGGAACCGACGACGGACAGATTTATCGCGGTGATGTACGCCGACAAAGAAGGCGTAATACCGGGGAATGCCCTCGTCGTCGACCCCAAGAAACAATTCCGGCCTCTTTCGGCCTTTGGAAATTCCTTCCTCAACAGATTTCAATGCTCGCTGGTGAAATCTCCTGTGCTCAAGGGGATGTCCATTATTGATACGCCGGGAATACTTGCAGGTAGATAACGCACGCGGGGGTAGTATGCTGCATGAGTGAGGGGGAGAGAGGTCTCTTTGTGTGCGCAATTGAATATTTATCGGGAGTGACGGGGGTGTCGCATGCATAAGGTTCTTCTTGATGCGTTGCGCCTCTGCTGTTCCCCAGGTCTCCCTCTCCTCATTCGGCTTCATTGATAACGCATACCGATACATTGTTTCTAAAACTTGAAGGAATGAACTATCAAGATCTCCCCGCAGGTGAAAAGCAGCGCATAGACCGTGGCTACGACTTCACCGGGATCTTGGAGTGGTTCGGCGAACGCGTCGACCGTATCATTTTACTCTTCGACGCACACAAGCTGGACATATCCGACGAATTCCGCCGGTCCATCGAGGCGCTGCGCGGCCACGACGACAAGATCCGCATCGTGTTGAACAAAGCGGACATGATCGACCACCAGCAGCTCATGAGGGTATACGGCGCTCTGATGTGGTCATTGGGGAAAGTTCTTCAGATGCCCGAAGTCGTCCGCGTGTACATCGGTTCGTTCTGGGATCAACCGTTGCGGTTCGACATCAATAGGCGACTGTTCGAAGATGAAGCCCAGGACCTGTTCAAGGACCTGCAAAGTTTACCCAAGAATTCCGCCCTGAGGAAATTGAATGATCTGATTAAGCGAGCGCGGTTGGCCAAAGTTCATGCCTTCATCATAGCCGAACTGCGCAAAGAGATGCCGAACGTTTTCGGCAAGGACGGCAAGAAGCGGGATCTGATCAAGAACTTGCAGGACATTTACACGAAAATACAGAAAGAGCACAACATTTCGCCCGGCGATTTCCCCGACATCACTAAAATGCAGGCGACGCTGGCCAATCACGATTTCACGAAGTTCCACGCTCTGAAGCCTAAGCTGCTGGAGGCCGTTGATAAGATGCTGGGCGACGACATAGCCCAGCTGATGTCGATGGTATCGCATGAAGTCACCGAAATCAATAAAGTGGATATTAAAGGTGGTGCGTTCGAAAACGTTCAAGATCAAATCTCGCCGTTTGGGTACAGGAGAGGTGAAGGGGTGAACGCCGGGATCGGAGAACCGGATTGGATAGTCAACAGGTATACCTGAGTTTTTTTTTCACGTCACTTTAGAGAACATTTATTTGTAATAAATGAGGGAAAGTTGAGGATCGTTTAAAATAATTAAACGACATTCAATATTTTCCAAACATAGTAAAACCGCAGGTGTCCAAACATGAATATCAAACAGAGAGCACCGAAAGGTTTCGGGGACAAACCAGGTGTCCTGTTGTTTGAGGTATACACAGCACAATATTGTTGACTCGTTCTTTTGACGACTAATAAAACAATTATCGAAGTATGGTATTATTCCAATTATTTTTTATGATTCAATGCCTATGTGCAGATACAGAGCCGGATACGACACCATCTTCGACCAGCTTTGCTCTGGTGGCACGAAACTCTCTGGAGCCACTGCAAAGCAGGAGTTGGTGAAATCCAAGCTGCCTAACTCAGTGCTGGGTAAGATTTGGAAGTTGGCCGATGTCGACAGAGACGGCTTCCTGGATCGAGACGAATTTGCCCTCGCAATGCACCTGATCACCATCAAATTGGAAGGAAACGATTTGCCGGCAGACTTGCCGGATCACCTGCGACCGCCAAAGAAATTCTTGTTGACCACAGCATAATTTGTTACATACTTTTTGATTCTATAGTGCATTCTCCTTCTATAAATCTTTGTTCTATAACGAATAACTTGTCCATTTTGTTGTAGGTAGGTACCAATAAAATCACCCCTAGTGTTCCATTTTATGGTTGGACAGTGTGTTTGAGGGTAGATGGGACTGATAAAGGAAATCAAACAACAGTAAACTGATCTAATATAACGCCGCATCCAAGACGTTGCCATATAGATGCGTCCGCGATAAGGGATTATTTCTTGTTCCGTTTCAGAGCCGTATCGGTTTTGCGCGCGCCATGCTGGAAATGTTCTTGGGAATGATTTAGCATAGATAAAAACTCACTTCCATGAAGGCATATACACGATTTATGATTTGCAGACGTTGAAAAAACGCGAATCCGTAAAAGTGCAGCGCCAAACTGCCCGACGTGGTGGTGCAAGCCAAACCGCTGCTGCTGCACCATTATAATATTGAGGTCCTGAATTGCAGGGATTATTACCTCGTGCCTGGTCTTTTGTTCGAAGGCTTGTGGTACACAGAATGGGTCATTTGACGATGTATATTATAGTATTATTATACAGCAAGCTGGTGTGTGCGTTCACCTACCACTGATTCTGCACCGGTTTTTAATCAACGTACAGGAAGGGTGAGAACATTTAATTGAAACGAACCACTCTGAAAAGGCGCACCAGCAGAAACTGAAACATCACAGAGAGAGGCTGCTGGGCCGGCTATATGGTCGTCTCGCCACAGTTTGCCTCCCGGTTCAGAATTCGAGAATCGGAAAATGGCCTCTTTTAGACAGCTGCACGCCGCACTAAACCAATTAAAACAAAGAACGAGGCTTTTGTCCTAATTGTATCCGTATTAGCCGGCTTTAATGGCCCTTTTTACACGGATTACTGCAAAAATTCGGAAGCCGGCAGTCGGCAGCAGAATTGTGATTGCAAACAGCTCACGCACTCGAGCATCTGTCTCAATTATCATATGGCGCAGGCGCCGGAGCTATTAGCATAAATTTAGTCACTTTTTACACGGTTAATTATTCTTGCCCTGATGGTAAACATATTGTTTACTTTGTTCAGTAGATGCCTTTGTTAACTCCTGTACTTGTTATACGTCCACATTCAGCGCTTGAATGCGTGCTCAAGCAAATCGGACAATTCGTTTCGGCGATATGGTAAACTAATGGAGTACGTTATTCTAATCAACGTTTCTAACTCACATCTTTATATAGCTTTGGTATAGTTCCTCCATTTTGTCTTTAGCTCTTCAGGCCATTTGGGCCCTTGTTTTGGCCTCATCCGTGGCTGAGTTCCCGCATAAGAAATAGGAGACCTACGGTGTTCCAAAGCACAAGTGACCAATGAGAAGTAGCATTTATTCCAGAGAAGTTTCCTTGGTCTGCATGCTCGAAAATCTTGACAAGAGTCTCTGACCAGTCCCACCACAGCACCCTGTTCGATTGCCTACCTTAGGCAGGCAGATTTGATAGAATGAAAACATTTTTTCAGACTAGGAGCATGTACATGTCGAGTCAAATTCTTGTTCTTATTCTAATCAAGTACCAACCGCCTTCATGTTTTATAAGTAAACTTTATAGAGTAGGTTTGGTACATTTCACCGTCAACCAACTCACCGACTGGACATTTCACCGACAGCCATTTCACCGTAGGGACATTTCACCGACTCACTGATTGGCCGACAGGACATTTCACCGACTCGCCGATCCACCGACTTGACATTTCACCGACTTGCCGATTCACCGACATGACATTTCACCGACTCGCCGATTCACGGACTCGCCGATTGGCCGACAGAACATTTTACCAACTCGCCGATTCACTGACTGGACATTTCACCGACAAGACAATTCACCGACAGCCATTTCACCGACTTGCTGACAGAACATTCCACCGACTCGCCGATTCACCGACTGGACATTTCACCGACAAGACAATTCACTGACAGGACATTTTACCGACTCGCCGATTCACCGACAGAACATTTCACCGACAAGACATTTCACCAACTTGCCAACGGGACATTTCACCGACACGCCAAGTCACCGACAAGCCATTTTACCGACTCGCCAAATCAACGACAGGACATATCACCGACTCGCCGATTCACCGACAGGACATTCCACCGACAAGACAATTCACCGACAGGCAATTCCACCGACTCGCCGATTTTGCAACTTTTGCGTGGAAATGAGCTGCCGGAAAATGCTGCAAAATGTAGCCATATCGTGTTTGGTATTGGCGAATGCGGAAAAAAATACTGTGTTTTGGTTTAGGATTCATGTTTCCACATTGACCCTAATCAGTTTCTTATCTGAGGTACGGAATCGAGCATATCAATCTTTCAAATGTAGGTACCTATGCTCCAAAAGTCCAAAACTCAAATTACACTACAGTCCTGTCGGTGAATCGGCGATTCGTTGAAATGTCCTGTCGGCGAAATGTCCTATCGGTCAAATGACAAATCGGTGAAATGTCTTGTCGGTCAAATGTTCAGTTGGTGAGTTGGTTGTCGGTGAGCTGGTTGTCGGTAAAATGTCTGTATTCCGGCTCATTCCATGGCTGTACGCAAAGGACTGCTTTTGGAGGTTCCAAATATATAGGTTCAACGGTTATTTTTATGCTAAAATTAAATAAGGAATAAGAAAAAACACGTAAATGTTACCTTAAGTTTATTTTAGTACCAAAACCATCTTTGGTTGGAAGTGGTCATTAGGTCAGTGTAGCACAATTCGACAATGTGTCCAATTGGATTTTTGCTTCAGCTGAGCGTTTTCGCACCACCGACCGGCCGGCCGGATCGATTCAAATTCAGCTGCAGCCGTATAATGCGACTAGCGAAAGTGACTTAATGCACTAACACTGTCATTTCCTGTGCCCTGTTTACGCTCCTCGTTTCTTCTTACTTTTTTCGTTGCTTTTGCGCTCTTGTATAAAAGATATGAATAAATTATTTTGATGGTCTGGATCCTGAGTAATTGCAGACGCATTTGCGTCGTTGTTTCAATCTTAATTTGTCGAAAGTGACTGAATGGAGAGGCTTGTGTTAATGCGTCTGACACTCAAAATACACCACCACCATCATCATCAACGGAGCACTACTCTTGATGTATTCTTCTCTTCTATGCGCTCTCCGCATCACCGAGCTGTTCCGCTCCTGGAACCGAGTCTGAGCTTCCGAAACTAATTATTTTTAAAAATAACTCCGTGCGCTCTCCGAAACACCGAAGGGCGTTCGCATGTCACTCTTCCCATCCCGCATCTCGAAAGGTGCACACAATTAAGGTTTCCAAGAGAGCAAGAGTTTTCCTGAAAACGTTAATCATTTGGTGCCTACATACTTGTGTATAAAGTATGCCGTAAGAAGCGAGGAAATTTACCTAATTACGGCAGAGTAGCTGTCACTGCACACCATTTAAGAGACACAAATACATAAAAAAGGAGCTCACATATACCTTTGAGCTTTTAAATATTTGAATAGTCCATTTTTGGCCGTGCAAATCCGCGGAAGGGGATTTTCTCCTCACACGCACTACATTACCAAATAAAACGGATTCGCGGCAGAGCAAAGATGAAAGAATACGCAAACACACATGACACCGCGCGGCGGTTGCGTGAAGAAACCCATTGATGTTCTCGTCCGATAAATGCGTACAAATATTTACCTATTCCCATGTTAATCTTCACGTGTGCTCGCCGAAACTAAAATAACATAAACGTGTCGAAAACAAAATCAACACTGCACGAATCGTGACCGCATTATTGGCTCTTCTGTGTTCCGTCAAATAATGTTTTGCTTTGACTTGTGTCTTGTTGTTCAACAGCAACAACAATAGTAATACGATACGACTTAGGGCCGTTTTAAATTTCACCTGCTGTCCGCGCTGGGTTTCCGCAGGTGTTCCATGGAGAGACGTCAAAAGTTATTTATCGCCGGAGTGATACCACCTTTCGCAATAATAAGGCACCTGTCTGAAGACGCGACGGGACAAGAGGAACACCCGCGAGAACGGTAAGGTAGGTTGGTAGCCGAGAGCCGGGCAGTCGGGCCCTATTAAGTCTGCAAGGATGCGTTCTTAATTTGGTCAACCATATATCGCGCGCTTGATGCCGCCTGTCATAAAAGCGAAACGGCTTTTTCGAGGGTTCACAAATCAACCTCGATCAGTTCCACGACGTTGGACGGTATGAGGTGTTCATCAAACGCTTCAAGCTGTCAACGTAATCTTTTTCAATCTTCAACACAATTCGACCGAATTTTTATTGACTTTCTCAAAAGAAGCACATGAACGATTGTGCCACCAAGATTTTTAACACTTGCTAGAGCCAGAACGATAAAAATATCCAAAACTTTATGCGAGCTAGGTGTAAAGTGAACCTTCACACTGACCAGATCTCACTCACTAACAGTGGATCGTTACCTGTCCAATTCATGATGAATATCTGTAGACCATTGCCGCAATGGGCATTGCCCGAGACACAACATCATTGTTAGTAAAAGCATGTAGTCACTCGTCCACGACCCAGTCGTCCCATTCGTTTGACAATATTCTTTGCGTTCTGCGCCCTTGGCGCAACGGATAACACAATTCAAGAATAACTCAAGTAACACATGATTTAAGAATAGTGGCACTGGTCCTAGTGTTTGAGTTCTGGCCTGGTGGAAGCTAATCGTACGTATACTATCGTGGCTTGATAAAACGGAACAGTTCATTTTACCTTTGTAGCTATGGCTCTACTGAGTGGTTAACATAATACATTTTAATTTATCATCGCTGTCATAAGTAGGTATTAAGAGTTGTTGAAATGCACAAGCGTAAAGAGGGTTTGTCATTGCAAAATTGGAGGAAGCCTGGTCATTGCAACGGGGAGGGGGGATGTAACAGGCTGCTCTGAAACAACAATTTTCACGTCAAAACGTGAGTAGGACGGAACGCACGATTTATTTACATAGGCGGCTTGCCACCGATGCTGCAACGCAGCACGCAAGCGGTCGATGTGCAGTTAGTGTTTCACTGTGGACCATTCGTTTGGCACATAAAAAACTGCTGTAGAAAAAATGACTCCCTTGCAACCCTGTGAACTGCAAGGAAGGCAACTTTCCATCAAATCTGTCTCACTGTCAACATTGACACTAGAAGCCATGCTGGACGCACTGCAATTTCTCAGATATCCTGGTAATGCCATGAATAAAAAGGCTCCGATTTAGGAGACCACGATAGTGCGTCCCTATATATATGCACGCTCAACAGTCCTTTCGTCTAGTATGGCCGTCTTTCAACAAGACATTTCAAGAAATTCGACAATGGAAGTTTGCTTCTGAAATTGAACAAGCAGTCAAACATCTGAACACAGTTGTTCACAAGCGGCGTGAAACTCTACTCCATGCGAGTCAAAAATACGAAATACAAGAACCATCCAAGCATGCAACAGTCGAACAAGTGCACAGAATCACCAACAAGATTCGCAGAACGTTGGAAGACAAAAGCTACTGCTCAGCTGCATTTCTTGACATCAGCCAGGATTTCGACAAGGTCTGGCACAAGGGGCTGTAATACAAAATTAGAAATGTCTCTCCAGATAATTTGTTCGTCATCCTCAAGTTGTATCGCCAAGACCGGCACTTCTTCGTCAAATTCCAAGAGGAACACTCATCTCTCTTTTCGATGAAATCTGGGGTACCACAAGGCAGCATCTTGGGTCCACTACTGTATCTGCTGGACACATCAGACCTACCTATGAACAGCAACATCACAACAGCTGCCTTTGCCGACGATACGGCTATACATATACTAGCTTCACACAAAGTGGCTAAAGAGCAAGCCCTCAAAGCCAACCAATTAACAAAAAAAAAAGCTTCACACAAAATGAAGTGGGTTCACTTGTACAGTATGTTAATTAAAAAATTCAATAATGGGAGGCTGTGGACCGATGATAACCTGGCCGTTTTTGGATCGAATGGCCTGCGTCACAGCCTCCCTCTATTGAAGTTTTTGATGAACATACGGTATATGCCGATCAGCTTTTAAATTCAGCACTAGAACGGTAATTTTTGCACGCCAAGTTGGCAATTCTGCGATATTTGGGGATGCTCAAATTTGTAATGTTGGATCAATATTTCCCCAGATGACCTTGAATTCGTATTGTCAATCGAGTACACCGCTGTTGCAAGATTGTATATGAACGCTCAAGACGTCTTGATTTTGATAGACTTTCTCCAGTTTAAATGGGCGACTGGTGAACAGTTTTTTTGAATAAAATAGTGAATCATAATATACCATCATATCATATACTAGGTTGAGAAAACTGTTGTGATGTATGGTCAGAAATGACGGCCTAGTGTCTAAAACCTAGAACGGCTCGGCACTCTGTCACTTACCTGCCATTCTGACAAGATAACAGTCATAACAGCCAAGGCAACACTGTAGCGGAATATGATGCAAGGAGACGCCAGAATTGGCATTTCATGTCAAAATTTTCTAACCTCATTGGACACAAAAAGCCCGTTTTCACGTGACTTGGTCTGTCAGTGTCCGTTACACCCTAGGGAACATGGCCAACCGTGTTTTAATTTCTACTGAATTTAAAACGTGATCGGCATACCTATACTGTGACTCTAGTTGGCTGGGGCAAATTTTCTACTTTAGCATTGTAGGCTTGCCGCCTTTTCACCTGGTGTGAAACTGACTTCTCTGACTTTTTTTCTTCTTGATTTGTACATACAGGGTGATTCATGAGTGACCTTACATAGGCTAATGGGAGATAGAGGACTTCGAGGCGAGTCTGGATCCACTGAAAAAATTTTGTTTTCTCCATTGGTTACGAAGATACAGGGTGTTTTGTGTGTTTTTTTAACAGGCCTTGTCAGCTACCTACCTATATAACTTCGGAATTCTAATTAATTGGGCACGTGTATCTACAAATCATTGGTGACATTAATGTTTCGGAAGCCGAATTAGGTTACAAAACTATTACCCTTGACTGCACCAATAGTGCAGTAAAGATAGTCAAAAAAGACCTCAAACCTTGAAAAAATTAATTCATGAAATTTTATAGCAGATATCGATTCAGAATTTCATCCTCCACCACATACTCAAAATCCCCGAAAATCCCAGTTGAGCGTTTTTCTTGCGGCGCTGTCAAAGTATATCATGTTTGTTGCAACTAGTCCGAAAATTGTATTCTCGTTTTTGTCACACTAGACCTACATTGTTGGCTCAGAGCTGTTGATGTACACTGCAGGGCATGACCAGACCTTCGTTTGAACTTCTAACTCGTATTTCCCGAAAAAAAAACACGTAAGTCGCTTTAATTCCCAATTAACAGTGTTGATTAAAGATAATCCGAGGGTTAATGACCAAGTTAATTGAAATCTGTTTGATTTGTGATAGAGGCATGAAATTTGGTATGAGTGGTCTTCATGGTCTTCTATTCAAAATGTAAACACGATGACTCGCCATATTTTAGTTAGGGGGGCCCAAGGACCCCCTTAAAAATTTGAAGTTGCAGGAACTCCTACAAACCACCGGTAAATATCGTCACACATTTCAAAAAGTAATCATTTTACTCCACATCAAATCTTGACAAGAGACACAACAGTTGTCGACATGTACGCATTGTTCTTTGGGTTGAAAAAAATTTCTTCGGAGTGTCAAAAAAAAACACAGTTTTAAATGTTTTTTCCATCTAAGAAAATGTGAATTGATCTGCCGTGTAGCATTATTCACTAATTTGTATTTTCTGAAGCTGTTCATGAAGTCTGTTTTTTGATACTGTCATTCTAGGAATGACAGCTCCCGAAGAAATAAGCCAATTCAAGTGTGAAGTTCAACAGCGTTTTTTTATTGTTCCCAATCGATATGATTGACAATTTATGAATGGATGATTAGCTGAAACTGTTCTGTAACTTAATTTCTTTTGACTACACGCGAAACCAAGCGCAAAAGCCTAGAAAAAAATATTTTTCACGTCGCCCACCATCATAAAATTTGTGACCCTAGGGTGTGTTGAAAATATTTTTATACCGTGTATTAACTCGATCTCAAAGCTTTGAAGTATTTTACGCCTCAATCTTAATTCTTTGTGTCTTCTACTTGACAATTGCAGATCGTATTGACGTTTGTCTATACTCATTAGTCTGTATTTGCTGTTGTTTCGCCAAAGTAGCATGAAATTTGGTGCAATTCTAAAAGTGACAGGTGGCGGTTAAAAAATTTTCTTTCGGGGCTTTCGCGCATCACTTCTCATAAAGTTATACTCATTAAAATTATGAAACAGTTGAAGCTATCCACCCAATAATGAATTGTCATCATATTGATTGGTAAAATTGGAAAAAAACGCTGCTGAACTGAGCACTTGAATTGGCTGGTTTCATCTAGGATTTTTGCTTTTAAGATGTCAATATCAAGAAATTGACTTCATCATCAGCTTCGACAGATACAAATTAGTGGATAATGATATGCGGAAGATAAATTTACTCTTCTATTACATGAAAAAATTATAAAAACCTGATTTTTTTTTGACATTCCGAAGAATTATTTTTTCATTATGAAGAACAGTGCGTACATGGCGACAACTGGTCTGCCTCTTGTTGAGATTTAACGTAGAGTCAAATGACTACTTTTTGAGATCCGTGACGATTATTAATGGTGGTTTGTATGAGTATCTGCAACTTCAATTTTCAAGGGGGCCCCTAAGACCCCCTAACCAAAATATGGCAAGGCGTCATGCCTACATTTGAAAAGGGGACCATGAAGACCACTCATACCAAATTTTATGCCTTTATTACAAAAAGAACAGATTTTATTAAATTTGGTCACTAATCCCCGAACTACACTTGATTACCACTGGTAATTGCAGATTAAGCAAGTTACGTGTTTTCTTTTGCAGGAAATAGGATATCGACGGTTCAAATGACGTTCTGGTCATGCCCTGGAGTATATACCAACAGCTCTAAACTAACAATATAGCTCTAACGTGACAAAAGCGAGGATACAATTTTCGGACTTGTTGCAGCAAACATGATATACTTTGACAGCGCCGCAAGAAAAATGCTCAAGTGGGATTTTCGGGGATTTTGAGTACATGGTAGAGGATGAAATTCTGAATCGATCACAGCTTTAAAATTTCATGAAATAATTATTTCAACCTCAAAACCTATCTTTACTGCACTACAAGCTCTGTTAAATTTTCTCCACGTACTTAATAAATTCCAATTCTTATACCCTCTTGGCCAGATTCAGAGTTTCACCAAGTAGGAACACGAACTAAATTTTTATAAGTAAGTATAATAGACCTATTTCTTTTGTGGAAAAGAGATGTTCGCAGGACAAGAATAGATTGCCTAGAACCAGTCCCCATTCCGACGGCAAATTTGAAAAACAGATGACATTGGGTCATATGCATAAAATCGGAGTATGTGCTCATGCTCCAGTTTTAGAGGAGTTGCAAAGGAGAATTTGCTTTTGCAACCCCTGCAAAATCGGAGCATGAGCAGATACTCCGTTTTTATGCATATGACCCATTGTCCATATTGTTCCTTGAACTCAGTTCACAATCTATGTCATATATATCTATACCTTTTGCCATTCACCATACCATGATGCACGTATTTGCGGTAGAACCTAGTGGCAAGTGTGGGAGCAATTCCAAGAAAGGAAGCCAAAATCTCACTCTCTAGGCGTGAAGATTAAAAAAGCTAGGAATAGCTGTCACCCCAAAGAATGAAGTACTTGTGTTCCATTCGTGTGTATTCGCATCACTTTTGAATCACTGACTGCATTGGTTAAACTCAAAATCATAGTCGTTTCGTTCGTTTTAAAAAGAAGAAAAAAAGTCTTTCGTGATTATTTCCGAAAAGCAACATTTCAGTGTACGATCCAAAGAAATTGATTTGAGGCACTTTTCCATCTTTACACGGTTAAGTGATAAACGCTCGGATTAACGCAATTCCAATAAATCATGTAAAAAATACCTACCGTAAGTTTTCGCATTTCCTTTCGCTGATTGAAGAAAGCTTTTTTCTTCTGTCGCACCGGATATAAGACGCACTTCGAATTATACCCACCCAATTCTTTTCCGAATAATTCCAAAGGCTTGCGCCATTTTTATGGCCCAATAAACGTCGCCAAATTATAAAACACCCTTTTTAATATTCATTTATTAAAGAAAAAAATCGACCCTCCACCTCTTGTAAGTATAACGACGCAAGAAGCTGATTAATTTTTAAAATCCGAATGGAAAGGGCGCGCGGAGAGTTTCCGGGCTTTCCCATCGAAATTCATTTGTTCGAAACTCTCCTCGGCGCTCAGAGAATTTAATTCGCACAGGTGGAAGATTTGATCAACGCAAGGATGCGTCCCGCCGGGTTAATGAAAAATAGCGCCGTCATTATATTTTCCGAGTATCCTTGAAACTATATAGCGCACGGCTCTAGGATTACTTTGTACGGTCGAGTTTCGGATCTATAATAATTGTACTCGTCATACATATCGGATTATACTTCGCCATCATCCAGAGAGAGCGCAATTTCCCCTGTTTAAAAAACCTCTCTGGAGCCTGCGGAGTCAAAACCCAGAGAGGCTGAGCCTAGCGAAATTAAACTTCTGAACTCGTCCTTTTTTCGCCGCCATCATCCTTTGTATTTGTCAGTCGTTTCGGTCGGTAATCTAGAAACTTGGGGTGGAGATGTTGTTAGTTGTTTTATACCCCCCGTACAGTTAACAACCCGCCGGAATCTTGGCCGGAATGTGTATAAACTTTTTCCATTGCCGATTTGATTGTTTTATTTCGTGAAAACGGGACGTGCCCCCCCGGTGCACCATCGATGTAGTTTCTTTGGCAATTTTCCGCGGAAACGATCGGACGAAAATTAATTCAAAGGACATAGTCACCGACAGCGAAATTAATTTCGTCGCTCTCTTTGTCGCAGCACAAAGGCATATCTTTAAGGCAGATCGGATTAAGCTTATATAAAATGTATATAAAAGTCGAATGAGACGCGCGCAACTCTCAAGTTTTGTATTAATTAAAATCGCGCGCAAGCACTTAATTAAAACTAGGTGTTTATTGTGGTGGCCATGCTGGTATTCCATAGCCGGCAGATCTCACGAAATATTTTGATAAGTATCCCATCTCTTTCGAGTTTACATAAGAATTTCCACGGACGCGGCACATAACTCGAAATGGGGAATGCAGAAGCCGCAGCAGCATAGTCTGTTCTTTTGATCTCGAGATTAAACGCCACTAATCTGTTCAGTGTTGAACGCTCGCTTCTTGTTTTTATGTAAATTTTATGTTACAAGAGTTTATTTTTTCGTGCACTCCGGAGTCTCTGCACGCAGGTATTTCGGCTAGTTTCTGACCTCCTGCAGAGTGACATGTATCAAAATGCGGAGAGTCTATTAAGACAATATCTATCTAATCTCAGACTATTGACGCGACGGACATGTCGGAGCCGAACCCTGCATCATTTATCATCTTCAAGCCTCAAGCTCAAAGTTCGCAACACTTGACATTCCTCAAAAACTATTTGTCCCGCGCGCGTGTTAAAATATTCATTACGTTCTTTCGTGAAAAAAACTCTTATTAAATTCACGAGTTTCCGTCGCAACCCGGCCGAAATTCCTTCCACGTCGTAAGACAATGGTATATCCGAACCCCCGCTGGTGTTCGAAAAAACTATATCCCAGAATATTATGACAGGCATATTTAACGGGCGCGCAGGTTTTTAAAAAAGGAAGCATGCTTGTGTCGGTATATTTATATTTAATGATCCGGTCGCATTTTATTTATTATCCTTTTGTATTTATGCTTTGCGGGGCGTAGGTGTGTGTGGGGCCGAAGAGGGGCATACTTGGAACTTCAAATATATTGCTTCGGGCGCAGCCATTGCAAGTTAACTAACGTTTAGCCGGGGCCTAGGTCAAAGGACCGGCATACTGGCAAGCCTTATTAGGTATACGGTGTAATTCAACTGCCAAGTGCTAAAATTTAATTTCGATTTCAGTTAACGGAGGATGGTCCCAGTGGTCCCCGTGGACCGACTGCCGTTGCCCAGGTGCCACGCTGTCGTCTGGAAAAATGAGCACGAGGACATGCACGAACCCTCCGCCGAGCAACGGAGGCGCACCCTGTCAAGGATCAAGCGTTCGCAGGACCAAAGATTGCGTGCCTTGCCCTCAAGGTATGTGTTTGGTTTCTTCTCAAAGGTACACTATCGCAAAATACTTTTATTTCCCTCAGACGAAGTCTCGAAAAGATACATACATATTTTGAGTTCCAAAGCCATAGACTTTAAATTGGCGGTTAGTTTTGCAAGTATACTGCCCTTCAAAATTAAGGGAAACTTTTTCAAAGTTATCACAACGACAAACTATAGTTGGCAGATTTCCTTTTTTTCAAGATAGTTCAATACATATTCTAAAATCTCTCAAACATCAAGAACACGTCGGTTTCTTATAACGCTACAGGTTGACAAGGTTTTTTTTTAATTCATCTGACTACTTTGTGGCCGCAAGAAGTTGAATCACGGTTCAACAGGTTTAAATTGATGGCCTAAACTATCTGTAGTGAGCCTGCACCTGTATAGATTTTGTGCCAATTTCTTTACTCTTTGCCAATATAAGTTCTGCCTTCAGAACTTTGCAAAATCAGATGTACCATCAACAAGTAAGATTTATCTTCGAGGCCAATCGACTTTTATCATTACAAAACAAGCCATGGAACTATCAGTCTAACAGTTGAGTCTAAAAGTTAACAGTTCATCTTCTGCAACCTCTCCATTTGGTGAGGTGTTGTCAATACTAAACAGCTGATCAATTGAACTGGCCCCAGGTCCACTCAAAAATTTTAGGCTAACTCAAGATCGAAAATCGCGTGGAAAAACCAACTGATCCCAAAGAATGTAGTCATGCCGGATAGGTCATTCTTCTGGTTACAAAATGTTATGCTGAGTCACGTGGTCGTTGACATTGTTTACCATGTACAGGCAGTATCTTCCGAACGATGAAACATAAAATAGTATATTACATACCGAGGCGGGAAGTGCTTCATTACAGCTGAGAGCAAGATAGCTGCGAGCATTTGCTCGCAGCTATGCTTGAAGCAGGAATGAAACAATTACCGCCGAGAGTATGTATACTATTTTATTCACAACCATTTAGAATGGTTAGAATGAAGATTCGGAGTTTAAATAATCAATTAAGCTTGAGAATCATCAATAATTATTATATCATAAACACCATACCATAATAATAACAGGCACCATTAACCTTACAAAACTGCGTTTGACGCTTAAATTCGAGCCTGTCATTCCATCACCCATCTGTCAGTTGTCAATAAATCAAGGAGGCCATGCACTTTCCACCCTCTAACCGGGGCGGAAAGTGATTCCGGAGGCGGAAAAAAAAATCATCAACAAAGCGTCTTTTTCCAACTTTTTAAAAGTCAGTAATGAGTCTATCACCATAGTGGTTGTGAATAAAATAATAAATAAGACAAAATAATAAATAATAAATAGGGGTGGACAAAGAAAAATCGACTAATCACACGTTTCATCGTTCGGGAGATACAGCCTTCGAACTTTGTAAGTATAACAACCCTTGTCCCTTGACAAAAATGGGAGAAACGGGGTTGTAATAAGAGGTCTTATTATGCAATGGATTGGTACCGATGGTTCATTCGAACCGCCCTGTCCTGTGATGATGAGGAAGCAAAGTATCAATAGAAGTTTGGAACAGATTGCGATGGGGGTTGCAGACGTTCACATGAGGTAGCGTTCCTGATGGTCAGTGGGATCAAATTCGATTAGGGTCACTTTGTAGAGAACAGTTATGCACTTCTACCACATTTGAACCAAGAACATGACCTTGGAGAGAACTGGTATAATAGAACATGAATTTGTCGAAAATTGACATAACTCCCTTGAAAACTCAGATGGGGAGATGAATCAAAACCGTTTTGAGGTATTGTAATAAGCTTTTTAAAAATTCATTGGGAAAGAATCTACGATTTTTTCCGTAAAGTTGTGCACTGTAGAAAATTGGCCATTTTGTTCTGATTTGATACTGGTTTTTTTATCACCCTGTACATGGTAAATAATTTTAACGTCCACGTGACTCAGCATGACATTTTGTAGACAGCAGAATGACCTATCCGGCATGACCACACTCTTTCAAATTTGAAATCTTGAATCTCTTTGGTTGATTTTTCCACAAGATATTTGATCTTGAAGTAGCGTGAAATTTTTGGGTGGACCAGTTCAGTTGATCACCTGTTTAGTTCGTTTTGGTAACCATCAGCTCCGTGGTTGGAGAGAGCTGATTCAAACTTGTTGAACCGTGACAGTGAAGTTGATTTTCGTACATAAAGGTGCATTCTAAACCATGTCACCCTATATCGTTACGGTACAGAAACCTGCGAGTTTGATGGACTTGAAAATGCGTATTGCACTTTCTTGAGAATAAAGCAAATCTGCCAATTGGCTTGTCGTTGAGGGAACTAACTATACAAAATGTGCTCCCTTTATTTTGACGGGTAGCATATTTTTTCTTTGAGGTTTCAGAAGAAATATTCAAATAAATTGCGATAGTGCTCTTTTAATAACCTATAATAATGCTGGAAGTTTCTTGACTAACACACTAAAACGCTTGCTTTCCCTTGCTATCGTAGAGGAATTGGTGCTGGACACTGCTTACGACTACGAAAATTTCGATACTGGCTACGGTAATTTGCTAGAATTCACAAGTCGCACGAACGCACATTTAATTCTGGAATTTTTAGTGGAACCAGCTCGATGGTCGGCATGGTCCGAATGGTCGGACTGCAATTCCGACTGCATGAAGACGAGAAAGAGGCAATGCATTCCCGGGGGCGGTCAAGGCAGGAAAACTTGCAACGGCCGCGACACGCAAACTTCGGCCTGCAGCTCGGACCAGTGTCACTCCATGGAACTCACCAAAGTCCGAGAAGGTGAGTGTTGATATAAGCTCTGATCCGAAGAGCGCTCTCTCGCCTCGTATTAGAACTGGTAATCCTCGAATGATTGCTTCTCCTTCGAAAATCAATTAGAAGCGAACGTTGGAAGCAAGAAGTAGGGGAGCGCTGTGTGTACACCGCGGGAAAAAATGCACTTGGTGCTGAGCTGCTGGCTGGTAGCTGCAGTCGCAGCACAGTTAGTTTAGTAACACGGGCGTATGTGGGCGGAAAACTAGTTAACACAAATGAATAAAAACGCAATTTATCTGACGGTTGGGAATAAATTGGAAAACGAAAGGCTTAAATAAGCGTGAAAGTTTCAATGTAAATAACAATTAGAGGGGGCGGCTAATTGGGTTGTTGTGTGCGGTGGCGAGACCATAGCGATTGTTATCAACACTTTGAGAGTTACTACATAATTTTTGAGGATTGTGGCTACAGAAGCTGCCGAAATGTATGAAAGAAGGAATCTGTAACAGCAATTCGGATAATCCAAGGGTCGCTTGAATATGCCGATACGGTCACCGGGAATCGATACGGTTTTAGCTGTGGCCTTTCGTCGACCGCAGTGGACATAACTCGGGATTAACGCGGACATTTGGCAGCCGGTTATGACGCCTAGAAATGTTAATATTGACTGTCACTGGGAAGGATTACGGTCCCCTTCTATGGCACACGAGAACTAATGAACGCGTGCATAACACTTCCCGTAATTACAGACCATCATCCTCTCTCGATATAAAGGCGTATTATATGAGATGCGAAGAGCGTGGGCGAAAAGAATTTTTCTTGGATTTCGAGGATTCGAGGGTATAACTTTGGAAAAAGCGTCGACCTTCCCATTTTCATTGTTGTCATGTTCACTTCTTGATTTCTAGTCATGTTTAGTAGATAGTTCACTTTCATAACCACATAGGAGGAATTGACCAATTCTGATGGAAACCTACTCACCAATATTTGACAATTCATAGCCCGACGTGTTTCGACTTAAGTAGTCATCGTCGGGCGAGCAGAGGCAGATACTTGCAAGTAGATGCAGAATTTGAAAAAAAAAACAATTTTTCATCCTGACAACATTTGAGTTTTCATAACCGGTGGTAGATGTATGCGGTAGCCCACTTGATGCGTATACCTAATATTTGTTTCTGCTGGGGTGAGGATTCGATGTGATGCACGGTTCATTTTTCTCCTGCTGTGGTGGCTGTAATGTTATGCAAATTTTCCTTTGATGAATTCCGGTCCTCTCTTAATACGCAATATGCATATAATTCCACACGGCTTACGAAGTTATTACACTTGGCACCGGCGCACAGGAAGAAAAGAGTCGAGTAGAGAGGCTTAAATAAGAGAGCTCGAGCAAAATGAAAGTGTCGTGGTGGTCCGTTCAGTCAGTGTCAGCATTAGCACGGGATTTTCCAGGAAACGGTTCGAATTAGAATGTTTGACGTTCCATGTCTTCTGCAAGGGTGATCCATGTTTACTAAATGCAGAGAAATGAGTCAGTCGTATTAGTCATGGATATTGATCAGCGGTTTATATGCAAAATGCGAGTTGTCTAAACGATCTCGACTTAGCGATGGTGATGCTGATTTTCACACAATAATATTGCAGCTTGCAGCAAAAAGATTTTGTTGTTTCTCTCTTCACCTTGTTCACCTATATACTTTATAGTCCGTTGCTGGTTAAAAGTAACTTGCATTTTTTCATGAAACAATGTATCTTGGTGGAAATGTTCTTTGCATCATACTCTTCTAGAAGGGTGGCCATCAGCGTCAATCATGCCGGCCGCATAAACTGGGTGAACAAGAAAAAAGATAAAAAGGATGCCAAGCAGTTGTCTCGAATAAAAGTCGATAGACCGAATCTCACCTTCAGTTCCACAAAAAAGATGATCAGAGATCAAGGCTGATTGCAGATTAACTGAACTTTTTTTTGCTGAATGCTAGGCGATTAACCACAGAAAATGCCTGGAATCTGTACTTTTTTTTTTATTTCGTTTATTTAAGGTCGGCTTATTTCCGCAACGAGGCCTAATACCGACGCCGGTGAATGCTTACCTACACTATACCGGAAATTTTGCCGAACCCCTGTGTGTTCCAACACAGGGTAGGGATTTTTAACGACCACCAACATCGCATGGGGTCGGCACCATCGTTCGTATTTTACGTGCTATGCGACACACGGCGCGTCTTGCATTTAGCAAGCATTCCAACTAAACCAAGGAGCTTGTTTTCGAGGCCGAAAATCCGTCCCCGGCGGAGATCGAACCCGCGACCTCTGGAGTGGTGGTCGAACGCGCTAACTAACCACACCACAAGCTCCTCGAATCTGTACTTGACCCATCATCTTTTCACTATTGAGGGATAAACCAGCATTTTCATTGATCAGTCAGCTACAAATTGACAAACAAAAATCGCGAATCCACTAATCTCGTATTATTTGTTCTGTGGAATCCACGGTTAGTAATGAATCGACACTTTGCGTCACCGAGATGGCTTCCTGCCAGGTTGTCAAAATTTGACATGTTTGTCAGAGACTGCGTTTTTCTTTGTCAATGAGCTGCTTTCTTTCGGCCAGGATCACGGATCATGATTCAGGAATCCGCTGACTGCATTGGTTGGATTGGTTGCAGGTGACACAGCCAATCAACCCCGTGAGCGGATTTCCGGATCGTCATCCGTGATCCTGACCGAAAGAAAGCGGCTAATATCTTGAAAAACAACTAACAAGAGCATGTGCCGGGAGCTTCGGTATGGTCAATGAAATGTGGTGTTTTCATTAAAATTATGGTGATATTTGCCAAACAGCGGAATCACCAAAGTTACTAAAACCGTTGAGTGAGCTATCAAAAACAGGCGCAACCGATAAAAAATTTGTTTCAATACATTCGAATTCACAAATGTCACATTCATATCATGGAACTCTTGATTGTCCTGAATCAGTCGATTAGATTTGAGAGCAACCGACAAAACCAAAACGTTGTAATAGAAACGTAACGTAGGTGACGAGCCATACACATTTTTACGGTCGCGCACTAAAAACAATTGAAACGGGTACTTAAAGCGGACTTTAACGCGTCATTTGCGGATGGCCGTTCTGGATGCGGAGAAATACATCGCGAAAATTTCACACTTCCAGCGTAAATCAACGATACTACATCTAATAACAGTGTGCCTGGGTGTAAAACAAATGCGCATAAAGAAACCTTTATATGACTTTTATGACCCTTCGAATGAATCTGCAATAAAACACCGGCTAATGCTAGGGGTAAATCACTCTGTATAACTCCAGTCAATGAACGATTCTTGCCAGAGTTAATATCAATATATACAGCTGCAACAATATAATACACGGGCATAAAAATAATGTCGGTATCGATGCACGTCCACGTAAAAGCCACGAAGGTATTTACTGCGTGCATACGCAGTTGTTTGATTTACAACTTCTCATTGCATTCATTTGGAACACGTGAACGATCTCGGGCGTCTGGACAAAATCTTTCAAAATTTATAGCGACCGTTACAGTGCCTCTTTTAAACAAAACTCAATTTAAGATATACTTATAGGCGTAGTTTATTCTGTATTTGCCCGCACCATCAACAATTCAACATCGTTATGCTGTAATACCTACTTTGTTTATCTTCGCAAATCAAATATTCTGACAGTTCTTCTATGTGTCTAGATATAGCAGTATTGTACCTTCGAGGATCTGTAACTTTCTTAGGAAGCACTCGATACTCTTACTTTTCAACCTATTTTTGACAATAATCACCTCACGAAGTTTTCTGCAAACGGAAAATCTCTCAAGTTTGGCTGTGAAATGTGATCGTAGTATGTAGTTTCGACATGATAAGCCTTCTGAGCAGCTATTCTTGAATCGTGTGAGAAAAGTCCCTGGGAGTAAAATACATTCCGCAGTACACTGATGTAGCGAATGTTGCCTAAAATCGTGGTTTTCAGGCAACTTTCGCTGCAGAAGTGTAGTACGGATTATATAAAACTCCCAGGGACTTTTCTCACACGATTCAAGAATAGCGGCCCAGGAGTATAATATGGAGTATACGAGTAGGTATTGTAACGATCGGGACCCTGCCCCCCCCCCCTCCACGTTGCGTAAGTTAACCCTTTTTTGTTCCCAAATAATTAGTTCACCCCTTTCTCTTGTTGACAAACTAGGTTCTATCTACGAGAGGACCAAATCAATCCATTTTTCACATAGAATAACAATTGAAATCACAATGACCTTTCATTTAATTTGAATAAAGATGGATAAACATGGGTGTTTCGCTGTTGGTGAATCTTATTGTCTGATTATTCATTTCACCGCTTACCGCCTCAACTTGATTCGTAACCAATACAATTTGATCTCTGTAATAAGTTATTGCCCTCTTCAGCAATAGTTTACACAAATCCAGTTACACTTCTAACAGCATGGCAAATTCATAATTGATGGAGTTCCCTGTTGAAGGGTTATTCATCGATAGAGTTAGCATTAAAATGTTCACAATTATTGCAGTGATTCCCAGTTTTGTCGGTTCCCAATTATCGTCATATTGTCGTCAGTTTTACACCATAGCTTTCAACTAGATCATAGGTTGGTGGTCTGTTCACAGGTATTATTAGCATGAATTAACCCTTTGGGTCTTTGTTTGTTAAAGCCCTTTCAATCAATCAATCTTTATGACTTACCCAGAATACCAATTCTCATAGCAATGCTCTTAGTGTTATCGCGTCGCGTGGGTTTGGTAGCCAGGTTCTGGACTCGTTCTTTGACGAGCGATCATCTTTTCAGACAGGCCGCGTCAAGCTCGTCCTGTCGACGGCAACTGCCTGTCGATTACCCCTTTTGGTCGGGTAATTGTTGCTTTTGTTTAGCCCCAGCTCATGGTGTCATCCTTCTGCGTTCTTTGTGAAGAACGCGTTTGTTTCGTGCGCTCCTGGCATCACGCGGGGGTGCTGGTTCGTTCCACAATACCGCACCTGATTCAACCATTTCTTTGCGGGTCTAAATCTCACTTCTAATTCTTTTAAGCTTATGATTTTGACGCACTGACTAATGCTTCGTTGATCTGAAAGGGTTACCTTATAGAGCAGAAAAGCAAAGCTAACTTGAATCACCTTCACAAGTAAGAAAAACCTATGTACCTGTTTTCGTGAAATTGGAATTAATCTGACATTAGACTGTTATTGGGTTACAACATCTGACCATTCATAATGAAGATCGTACACCATTTAATTGGAGTTCGACTCAAATTTCACAATAATTTGTGCCAATAAATTTCTGAACACATGCCACCTCAAGTGATGGTATCAAATCGGTGATTTACTTGCCTTTGACTTCAAAAGAGAAAAGAGAGCTTCACACTAAATCTAAAATCACTAACCGTCAGTTCCACAAAAAAGATAATCAGCGATCAAGGCTGATTGCAGATTAAGTGAACTTTTTTCTGCTGAATGCTAGGTGTTTACTAACAAAAAATGCCTGAAATCTATACTAGACCCATCATCTTTCCATTATTGAGGGATAAACCAGCATTTCCATTGATCAGTCAGCTACAAATTGACAAACAAAAATCGTAAATCAACTAATCTCGTATTATCTGTTTTGTGGAACCGACGGTAAATCATAAACAACTTCATCAACAAAATATAACAATAAAAACAGAAATGCTAAATAAGGCGTCGTCTCTTTATGGCATTTTCACACCAACCACCCTCGCGTCTCCTGCACTCTTCGCTCGTGTCCTGCATCCCCATTTTTCAACTCTCACCGGATGCGGACCCTCTCGATTCCATGCTTAAATACCTATTCTAATTTTGAACTAGGCCAATCGCCACAGTATATTACCGGAGAAATTTTGGGGAATGAATAATTTTGCAGAATTCTCATTATGCTCGTTCACGTACACTTTAGAGCTCCCGATTTTATGAGGCTATCTTGAAGACCACGTTTACCGCAATAAACCAGGAACAATCTAGCCGCCAAAGGCCACCATTGAGGTAGTAGTTGGGGCGTTGCAACTAGAAACATTACGAGTTGTTATGGCTATTGTTCCTAGAGGCCATATGTACTAGAGGGAAACATTTATGTTGTAAGAAATATGACAGCAGATTCATTTGATTCATTTGACGCAAGTTTTGTGGCGGAGATGCAGCTTGAGTTGGCCAAGTTGTCAAGGCATTTCAAATCTGCCATTAATGGTGCTATGCTGTAAAAAATAACATTCCATAAACGCTCTGTTATGTAAAAATTCGTGTCGGCCATTGGCTGTTGCCTAATAACAACGTAACAGAGCCTTTATGGAATGTAATTTTTTAGAGAATCGCACCATAAATCTCACAACAGTTCCCGTCTAATACGGGCTCAAGGAACCAAAAATTCGAAAGTTGTCCTCCATTCACTTCCATCTTCTATTATTAAGATGTACCTACGTTTCGAGAAGAGTTGTTTGATTGGTCGAACTCTAGCGCACCCTCGACAAGTGCAAAAAGCAAAAGATGCTTTAGAGCGTGTGCGTTTCATAAAGGTGCAAGAGAAATGTTATCAATGGTTGGTTTCGTGTATAGGGCCCTCGAGTTTCCCGCTGTTACCATGAGAGGCGCTTGTTGCTGTTTGCTGGTCTGCTACTCTGTCGTTGTCATCATTTAACGATGCGGGTTGCGTTTAATCGAACTGTGAGGGCCGATCTCATCTTATACGGCAAACAACCCAGCAACACCACACACACACACAGCAGTGAAACCTGGCGCGTGCTCGAAACTCTCATGTTAATTGCAGGACTCGCTTCCGGTTTGAAACCCCTGATGATGCTCTCGCTGGAAAGAAGAGGCTTCTGCTACACTCAATCTATCCGCACACTCGGAGCCTTTTAACATTACCTACTACTTATACACACACGTACACGGCGGGCATCTTCCATGCATTCTAATGTTTGATTCCTCCTTTTATCTCCGATGTCTAACTACCCAATTAGACAATCATCTGGAGCTATAACCGGCACTGGGATTCATATTTATCTTTGGATGTGAGAGAAGCAGACACTACATAAACGCGAAGTTTAGGGCTTCTTTGATTATTTGCTAAACAGAAACACGTTTATACTTGAGTATCCTGCGTTTTAGAGCCTCGGTTAATGAAGCAAACTTTCAGTAAGAGCGATTCGAGTTTTCAACGTGTTGCCGCATACATGCGTACAGTGCCGGGCATTTTAATTAGCGAGCGAGCGTTTTCTCTGCTGATGGCGAGTTTTGGCACGGTTTCAGCCCTTTCGCTGTTTCAGCACTCCAGGTGATCACGGTTGAAATGATTTAAACTGCAAAAATTCAAGCTGGAAATTTAAGCACTGGCCATTATTCACTACGGTCTGGAATTGCATGTATTAATTATAAATCTGAACTTTCTTTGAAGTGTCGTAGACGCGTCAAGTGTCTTTCCGTCCCTGGAATGGCTCCAAAACACGTCGTTCTTCAAGCGCGACAAAATCACAAAATCAGGTAATAAAATACAAACGCCTTTTGAATTCGGATCGAATCTTGGAGTTGAGCCGGTGCGTTTAAACGCCACACAACACACATCTGAATTTATTTTCCGTCCCGTATCAATTATTTATACTTACGTTTTGCCGTGCAATTTAACGAATGATAATGTCCCGGACGTGCGCTGTTATTAGCCGTTCAACATGTGTGAATCTCGCGAAAAACATGCATGCGAACAAACATTTTCAAGTCAATTTGGAACGACATCAGAGAAAGATGTTTTCACAACATCAAGGCACAAATAGCAAATCTTCTGGGGTTCGCACATCAGGCATCAGGCATATTAAAAAGATATAGGAGGGTCGTCGCCTGCTTTTGTGACAATAACACCCCCGGTGTGGTAATTTTACAGCGCAGGATATCTTTGAGATGTCACTTTCAGGTTGACTTATTTTCTCACTTCCTTGTCGCTGATGCCGAGGTTTTGATCGTTTTCACAAAGAATATGCGCTCTTTTTGGCGCGGTGCGCTGGTGCCGGAGGAGCAGCAGGATTTTCAGGCTCGTTTGGTTTTATGCCTTCAACGTGCGTAGAAATGGAATTATCGAGATTTTTTGCTTTATTGTGCGCGACCGGAAGAATAAAAAGTCGTCGTTCGTTTAAATTTTATGATGGCGCAAGATGGTGGTGGTATTGGAAAGCTGCTATGGCCCTACTGGCCCTATATTACATTGACCCATTGAATTGCCTTGAACATACCCGCGCTATACAAACACTAATCATTGAAATAAATGACTCCGACTCTACTCAATTACTCATATGTAATTAGTGGCTACACTGGCGTTCTTTGAATTTGAACCAATCGAACCAATGAAATGAAACACCCTACGTGGTTCATTGCTTTGCACCCGTTATTATTGAGGACTGGGGAGTGTGAATGTCCTTCAGTCAATACCTCCACTAGTAGCGAAACCCCACAATCGATGCGAAAATGATTGACTAATGCACAATTACATCATCATTGACTTAAAGGCATTTATCAGAATTCCGAGGGCGTGAGTTCCCAGCACGCGTTGGAATTTCGTTAAGATTTAAATAAAGCCTCCCCGGTGTACGGTTGTTGGCGAGAAGGGTGAGAGGACGGTTTCGACGGCGGCGGCAGCTTTTGTCGCTTTGAGGGTGAAAGCCCCTGAATATTTCCATATGTGACAAGGGTGAATACTTATGGAATACCATTACATTTCTATACCTACCCTATACCCTATACCCTTATACCCATGCCCATATTTCGAGCACATATTATAAAGCTCGCGCGATATAGATACCGCGATGAAAGACGTGCACGCAGGGAAAAAGCCGGCTTAAGCTGTCTTCTTATTGCTGAGGCATTGTCATCGCCGCATATAATCCCGCCGAGGTTATCAACGACAAATTGTGTATTCCACGCGTTGATGATGGATTCGGTACAGCACGGCGATACAAATATCCTTCCTCGCATTTAACTCGAGAACAATAAATGAGTTTCGGCACTGATGGAAGAGGCCTCTTGAAGCATGTTAGTTGTTGCGAAATTGTAGGATAAAGAGCACTTGGTGTCCTTCAGACAACTCCAATTATAAATGCACCCTCCAAACTCCGACGTCGCACTCAGAGCTACACCCGCCAAAACCTCTTCGTGACAATTTCACACCGAGTTCCGAGTCGGGAGTCGATATATTATCGTCCCTGGGCTTTTTTCCTCTGGTGGCTGAGCTCTCTAACTAAATTTGCATTTTGCTCGACAAATTTTGATGACCACATTGAAGCTCTCTCGTAGGTACCTAGCCATATGTCGCATTGAAATGGTATTTTCCTTTTTGCCGCGTGTGTTGAAAGGGAGAAGTCATTATAAATCCCGACGGCCAAATCGGATAAAATCCATTCGCGTATTTCTTGTTCTGCGACCTGGCATCGCAACGCGGCCCACATTTTGCGGTTATGGTCCTTTTATCAGTTTATCCGCAAATCCTGTAGAGTATTTCGATGGAAAAAGGCTCAGTTTGATAAGTCTGCTCTGGACCAGCTCTGTGCAATCTGAGTCTGCGACGAGCAATTCGTAATAGATTTTTCCCAGAAAGCTTTATTTTCTCGTCGTTCGTATAAATTGATCAAAATCAGGGATGCATGTAGAAATCTGAATCTGAGTGGTAAGTAGAGGTTAGACGTATCAAATAAAGAAGAATCAAATAGCCCATTTGTATTATAGGCGTGACGACGCTAGGCTATGTGCGGCGGTTACTGGACGATTTTGAGACCTACCTTGCATTTTATTCTAGAGCGTTCAAACTTGGCAGTGTTGTAGTAAATACTCCAAGCTTACTTTTAAGGGTGACGCCCCAAAATGTTGTTTTTCTTCTTACGGTTTAATTGTTACCAGTGCTTCGAGAGAAAAACTGAGAAGGAAACTGGGATCTGAAATTGGATTGTCTAGTCGGATAGCCAATTTTGTTTTTTGTTGCTAAAAATTTTCCAAAAAAATTTCCACATTTTTTGGAAAAAATAAATAAAAAATAGCTATTGGACTGGCCAATTCAATTTTAGAAATACCTGTTTTTTCCTTTTTGTATTTGGAGCATTGGCAGAGCCAAAACCGCAGAAGGAAAACTCTATCTCTATCTCTTCCTCACTCATGGTATGTCACGGTCTTTCCTTCATTGTGAATCGTCACCCTTAAGAAGTGGAAACAAGCTTGCAAACCCGGGTGAGCAGCAGTATAGCGAGTTGTCTACCTAACAGGGGTAGATTTCAAAACCTCAACAAATCGTTCGTTTCGGTGACTTTCATGGGCCGAGATCGGTCCTCCACTTGACATTTACTAGTTATTGGCATATATCGACCTTGACGATGAGTTGTGGCAGCGGGTTGCCTATCTTTCAGGGGCACAAACAGAAATCACCAAAATCACAGTTAGTCCGGACGCTACAACCTTGCAAAGAATGATCAAGCGATGAGACTTGTCACACAATGTTCATTAAGCCCCTAAGCAACTTTTAAGAGGTGATGTCACGGTAGATCTCCTTGTAGACGTCGTATACAGGGTGTTCGATAATTCAAAAATTCCAACCCCTGAACCAAAAAAGTTAGGAATCATGAAAGTCACGACATAAATTCACAATTCGATGTTTGTAAGGATAAAATGAACCGCGTCTTCATATCTTCAGCCGTTTCTAAGAAATTCCGAAATTAGTGGTTGGTTTCATGGAAATTCACATTTTTCAAAAAAACAGTAATTTCAAAGGTGATTTCCTAAGATATTTCAGTGAAATTCGGTAGTCCCTTGAAGAGTAAACTCAAGAATGAAATGCCGTTTGTTGCTATTGTCTCTGTTCACTGCACTATCTTCGAAAATATAACAGTCAACTCTTTTTCTTCTCATGGCCGCCATTCTGAAGTCACCCATTATTGAATAAGTGAGGAATTAATCTGTACTAATGATAATGGTCATAGGCAATAATCTTAGTGCAAAAATAATCATTCCCAGTGAGTATATCCTTTCAAATTGACTATAATCCCGGCTATTTAAAAGTATGAAATTTTATAGTAAACTACCCATTTTTTCAGAATATTTTCAGGCTATTTCAGGAAAGACTGAACTTGAATCAAAATGGCTTTGTATCCCTTTTCGACAAAGATAGAGGATAATTTTAAAGACCCTCCTTCATCTATCAAATGGTCATTTTGACCATGATGAGCGCCAAAGCTCTGTGAAACTCGTGAAAATGTGTCCAACGGTCCTACAGCTCTTTTTGATCAATTGAAAAGAAGTTGCTCACTGGGTATAGTTATTTTTGCATCTGTATAATTCCTTAAGACCATGATTAGTATTGTCAATTGATTTTCCAGTTATTCAATAATGGGTGGATTCAAGACGGCGGTCATGAGGAGGAAAACAGTTGACTGTCGTATTTTTGAATATAGCAGGCAAGGACGGTGGCAGCGCACGGCATTCTCTTCCTGACTTTACTCTCTAAGGTTTTACCGAATTTCATCCGATCATCTTGAAAAATAACTGAGTAATTGAAAATGGTGATAAAAACACTATGATTCCGGTATTACTTGTTTGTACCCCTGGAAGGTAGACAAGCCGCTTCCACGACCCATCGCCAAGGTCGACATATGCCTTGAACTAGTAAATGTCAAGTGGGGACCGATCCTCGTCCGTAGAAGTCACCAAAACGGACGATTTGTTGAGGTTTTGAAATCTACCCCTGTTAGGTAGGCAACCCGCTGCTCTTCCGGGGTTACAACATTGTTTCCACTTCTTAAAAAAAAGATGGAGGTATGTACTGCAACTGTGCCAAGTCTGAATGCTCTAGAATGAAATGCAAGGTAGGTTTGACTAACCGCCGCACTACCAGAGCCAGGGCGATTGTTCTCCCTAGTTCCAGAGTTCCAGGCAATCCAGATTACATATTTGCTCAAAGAATAGTTGTGCTATTAGTAGGCTGTAGGGAGAATCTTTCCAAGCAGATTAATCATACCTTTGCGGTCGTATGCAGGTTAGCTCAGGATGAAACCAAAATTAAGTCCCATGTCCAACCATTGAGTCGGTGGATAACAAGTGAATGACAAAGCGAAGGAATGACAAAGCGAAGAAATTCGACCTTCAGAAGCCAACCAGAAGCCATAGTAGGTATAAGGTGGTGAAATGTTCCGGAAACGGCGTCAGGTTTGAATTTCAGAAAAAAGGAACTGCAGACGCCCGCAGGGTAAGATTAAAATTTTAATATTAAAGTCGCGGCATTTCACAATAATAAAAACTTCCAAACCTTAACCAGAAATAAACACGGCGGGCGGGTGCCGCCGGAAGTAGCGAAGACTGCAGCAGACACAGGAAACACACAGCCCTGTCTCCCTGATTATTTATTATTATGGCGTTTATTGTGAGAGAGGGAGAGGATAGCCTCATTGTATTCCCTAATTCTCCTTCTTTTTTATTACTTTTTTATTACTGCGAGAGCTTTTTGTACTCGCTCTGCTCTACGATGGGTAGTATGTCGCTAAAACCTTTTTAATAACCGATTCCCGCGGACGACCCTATAGAGACGCCTCTATATCGGAATCCGTATCGCTGCAAATAACGACGCAATTAATCCCCGGGAAGTTTGATTATTGCCGGAGTCCCCATTTAGAATTTCGCGTGCTGCTATATCTACCGATGAAATCCAAGACGCAATTCTTTGTTCATTGGATTTTTTTGATAAAACCAGCTTTATGCTCCGCTTCGTCCATCGGAAGAAGCGAAAGTATATTGAAATTCGTAAAGGGTAGGTATATAAAAATGTTTTCATGGCCCACTCCAGATAGAGATGCTTTTGGTAACCAAGCCATCATCTCATTTCGCCAGGGAAATTTCAATATAAAATCGAACGAGTGGCCTGTGAAGACCCGCAATAAAAAATACGGGCCTTTGTTTTCAATATTCGATTCACTAAATTCGGGCATGCAAAATCGTTGTCAATCAGTGGAAATTCCGTTATTGTGACTCCTTGATCGTCCGCGTGCTCGCGTTCTGCGCCCAGCCCAGGAACAATGTTGTTTTTCCGCGTCCGTGCATCCCAAAATGTTGGAGATACGTTTTTCAGCAACCTCGAGTGACTGTTATTTTCAGCTCACATTAAAACTGATTGAATTAAGGACGACTGGTACGACTGGTATCACAGTCTCCCCAGGACTCCGTCGATGCTTTCGTAAATCTTTCAGAGTCTCTACCCGATATAGCGCGCGCGGACGACAGTATAAAAATCCGTGATCTACAGAATAATAATAACAATAAAAAATATTCGGTTCATTTCTTCTGTAGTAGTTGAGGCAGTATTATAGTATAGCAGTGCAAGCGGGAGGAGAATAAAATTACTATTAGAGTTTACGACGTGCTGAAGTGCCGCACAATGATAAAGGGGGAGAGCCCTGGAAAGATATTGAATCACTGAAAGAAAAAGCATCTAAGCGTTTCCCAGAATAGAAAACAGGCTAACGCTATGTGTGTACGAGTGGAAAGCGCTAACAAAGTGATTAAGCCGTTGGATTTATTCAAGTAGTTTTCCGCCAGAAGTGATCGTGAATCATGGCCCCAGCCAGCAGCTATCATGGGCAGAGCAGATAGCCCTCCCTCTCTGACAATTGACGGTCTCTTGAAACAATTGACGCGGCACGGGTATTGAAAAGACCATTGCAAATGGCTCGTAAATTGTCAAATTAAAAGGTCCCAGCCACAGCAAATGACACCGCAATTGAACAATGGAAATGGACAAGGACAGAAGGCGTTCGTTACTGGTTAGTTTTTTGGGTATTTATACAAGGTGATTTGAAAGTATCGGACTGGTATGTTGAATACAGATGTAGTAGAGTGCTGAAAAATGGTTAAAAAATTCTGTCTTTTAATTTTGAAGCTATGGAGGAACAACGGTTGGTCTTTCGAGCCCTACTATTTTCGTCAATTCAAAAGATTTTCGATTGCTTATGGCAAAATAATGACTAAAACGACTAAGTTCTCCTTAAAAATAACAGAAGCATAAGATCATATGGGAAGGAGGCACTTTTAGGAACGGAGAAACAGAAATTCAATACAGATTCAGTGGTTCATTTTTTTGTACTCGGTATTTTGCCATAACACATATTCTGAAATCTTTTAAAATAAGAAAAATAGAAACTATCGAAGTATTGACTTTTCCCGTTCCATAACTTTTCCTAAAATTGAAATTTTCCAGCCCTCGACTACATCCCTATATAACAGACCTTCAAGGTGACCCAACACCTTTGAATCACCCTCTGAATTTTTCTATACATATAGATAATACGTAGTGGTATAGTAAATGTAATTGAAGTCCATACTGTGCATGATGTAATTACTATTCAATAGAAGTCGTATGTTTATACCAAAGACCACTGGGTGATTATTTTTGGAAGTACGAGATTTATTTGAAGGTAGAAAATTTTGCTGACTTGATTTCGGTCAAGAATAAATAAGTGAATGGATGATTTATTTGTTTATTTGCTTCTTAAGTCGTTTGCCTTTCGGTCGTGATATGGGGTAATTTGATTAGCGGCAACATTTATAGTTTACCGTGAAGTACGTCGGGTTACGAAAAACCATAATTTCCCACAATTTCTAAACGGATTCACGTAAACGGGGAAGCCTGACCTGTGACATGCGAAAAAATTAGGCCGCTGATTGTCGATTCCTACATATATAGTACAAAGTTTAAGTTGCTGTGTTTTTCCGCGTCTTATAGGGCTAGATTTCAAGTCGGAGATTTGCCCGCGCAAATGTAGCGTAAGTCCGGTCACTATGGCAACATAACACAATCCGACGCGATGATTGGCTTATCGATGCTGTAAATAAGTGGCGTAAGTTGCCTTAGTCATAGCCCTTAGTCATCATCACTGGTCCAACTGGAGTTTATTTCTTGTCTCTGGATAAAGCAGACGGACAAATAGGTATATAATTATATCCGCACGTCCACGTCCAACAGAAGGTGTAGCGACCTTTTGGGGCGATAAGAAGTGTCCACGTTTCGCATCACGGAAACAAGTAGACACGTATCTCTGTTGCATTTTTTATGCCCCTCATCGTGGCACACCGTGAATTGCCCAATTGAAAGTCCACGCGCCTTGTATACTCATTCAAAAACAGCCCCCTTTTCGAATGACTGAAACACTGCATGAAAGGCGGGCGATGGCTTCTAATTAATAGCCACTCCGACCTAATCGATACATAATCACCCTATTGACCCTGGGACCAATAAAAGAGTTCCCGCTGTCTCCTGTGCTCATTCGTGTGATTAAACGAACGTGTGCATGGCACGATATCTGCCCTGGCGCGGTTATGTGGGGGGGGGGAGGGTGGAAGTATTGTGTGTGAGAGGAGATAGACATAGAATGGGTTTTTCCAGCCACCAACACGGCGTTTTGTTTCAAAGGCAGTCAGGAAGCACCACACCAAACCACCCCAGTTCAGGTCACAATAAAGCAATCAATCCCGAACAGGTATTCAGTGTGTTGTACCTTTTTCTAGTTCGCAGTCTCGTGGCCGATGCATCAAGCCACCCCTGCAGTGTTCCTGGCACACAAACACCGTGCTGCTGCGCCCGAAAAATGCTCCGCCGCCCCCCGCCTCCATCCCGGTCCAATTCTCCGGGTCATTTAAAACAATGGACATTCTTCCCTGGAACGTGGTATAAAATAATATTGTCTCGGTTCTAATTTAGACCCGCATCGCTCTTCTTGTAGTACGTTACACCGGCCCCCAGTAGCAACACGTGCTGTTCAGTTTACCACAGTTTTGGCTTGTCCAGTTTCCACACTTCTGCGAGGTGGGTTTAAGCATTTTAGACATTTGACATCACTAGAGTTTTCAACTGAATTGAAACTTCGGCGCCGTCTTGTATAATAATTTGTCACTTTGCCCTTTGCTAATGTCGAAAAGAGAATTCAATTGCCGAAGAGGGAGAACCGCTGGTATAGCTGACAGAGTCTTACTAATTTTTTATTGTCAAAAGTTGAAAAGCAATCAATAACCAAACCCTTGTTGTTATGAAGTGACATTGACAACTGATAATACTCTCGGTCCCACGAAAATAGCATTATCGTCTTATCCGGTATCCGGGTATAACTTCTACTGGTTCATCTTTTTCCCGCTATATGACTGCATGTTTCTCGAAATCACCAATCCAAAGAGGCACAGTTCTAACTTTTTAATATCGACTGGTCAGATGACGCCACAGTACAAGTAGCTTTCGATTACATCTTGGTAGCAGACCATTTTCTAATATAAATAATAATTGTTGAATTACTAGAAGACCTTCGTTCTCATGTTGTTTTTTGAATCTTATCTCCAAATGTCATACCGCCTCTTGCTTATGGTATTATACTTCAAACATATACAGTGCCATCTGTAGTGACATTTGGTCGTCCTCGTGCCAAAATTCTTAGGCAGCCTCTTTGTTATTAATGAGGGTGGTTCCATCATTTCCATCATCAGTTACTGTAGTGGTGTATTATTGTTACGTACGAGGTAGCGTACTTGTTACACCTCGTGTATTTTCCGACGTTACTGTCACGGCGACAGTTTGCTTTTCGGTAACGTCGCAAATCTCGCGTTCAGCTGCTCGCGTCCAAAATGCCTGAATTCCTTCAAAGTTTCACTACCTTTTTAGGTCATTCCAGCTGCCTGATAGTAACTGTAGTTATTCCTTCAGTTTATTATTACTCACCATACCTATGTTTTTAGAGCAAACACTGGAGACACTAGCGCCACATGTTACAGAACCTCTCAACTTCTACCAGCGTGCCTGTCACCTGCACTCTCTTATTTTTTCACATCATCATCGAATAAATATTTCAACGCACATTTCCATTTCTTGTTTTTCACTTTTATAGAGCTCATTATTGACCGTCCGTTGTTTTTCACCGGTATGTAAATAAGATATCGGCGCATAATGCGATGTTCTCCGACGAGGGAAACGTGTGCAAGGTTGGCGCTGGCAGACATGATTTTTCCTCGATAAGGATGAATTTCGTGCTTCCTGTGATGCTGGAAAAGATTAAAGCGTCCCGTGAGAATCCCCGCACAGCTTGTTAAATAAGCATGGATATTTCAGAACCGGCTAATATATTTCAACGTATGTAGCCTTTATTCTAACAAAATACGACTTCTCGACAGTGGCACCGTCCCATGGTGAATCGTAAACTTTAAGCCGGAGTGGAAATGGCATATACGGGGGTCTTGGCGTAAGTCGTGCCATCATGTCGTTTGAGGTGCCTTCTGTTGTTACCTCCTTGCCCTTGCAACACCAACGCATTACCTATATTTAGAACTTTGCAACAGAGTCGGATTTGGAAAGTGAAATACGGATCCAAACAAGGATTTCCTTGTATTTGCAGGCACTGCAGCGGTAATCGAAGACTTCATAGCCTTGCAGCATTCGGCAAAATTTATACTTGGCTACGTAGCTTATCGATCACTAAAATCAATTTATTTCATGCTATTGAGGCCGATAACAAGCCGATAGGCCACCTAGCGATGAAAATTTTGTAAGCAATCGCAAGCAGGAAAACAGCTGTCACCCAGTGTAACTAAGCACGGTGAGCTCGGCCCCGCTTTCGAAGGCGAAGGTCCCGGGTTCAAATCCGCACTGGGCCAGATGGACTTTTTCATGCGTTTCTTAGTACTGGGGCATCTACTATCGTGCGGTGATGCCCCGAGAGAAGGGATGAAACGAAAAAGCCATCCAAACAAACCCCCACTGATCTAAACATGTCTTCGTTGTGTTATCGTCATCATTGTTCTCAATTTTTGACTCGATCAAGCGTCAAAGCGGCAAAAAGTGGAGTGACGGATTTTTCTATGCTCGTATCGGGAACACCTGAAGCCGATGCTCCAAAAAAAGTGTTGCAAACGAAGCAGTGGCGGTTGGTGAGGGAGGGCCAGGGCCCAAGGGCGGCGCTTCCCCCAACGCCAAAAGATTTTCATCGGTAGAAAGACATGGAATGCATTTTATTAATAAGGTTTAGTGCAAAAACGTCCAGTCAAATGAATCAATATTGTAATAAAATAATTCTAAGCCACCGCACGGTCAAAGAAATTCGTTTTGGGCTCAGCATTCAGCGCCCACCGTCGATGCGGTGATGCCGGGGTGCACCCGCGCAAAACACGTGCCGTAACCATGGCAACGCGAGACGCGACTCCCGCTCTATATTGCAGTGATGGGCTCGGTCGCTCGAGCCGCTAGCCGATTAAAACATCGATATAATTATTTATGCACTCTTCGATTAGTTCACAGTTCGCAAACATGAAGATGGCTGACCTAAAAAGAAGTACATTTAGGTCGTAAAGCCTAAAAAAAAATGCAAAAAACAACGGACGTCCGATTACAGCACTGAATTACTGAATATGAAGCAAATCGAACCCAAGTACCCTATGTTCGTTGAAATCATGCATTAGGGCAGGCTGTGGACTTGGAAACGTATGTCCAAAACGTATTACATGACGACGGTTCATCATGTTGACATCAAATTTGAGTGATTATTGAGAAATTCACGACATACGTTTCCACTTCCATAGCCTTCATGATTTACGAACATACGGTATAATAAAAGTCGTTATGCATTCACACGTGAACTTGACAGAACAGTAAATGCTAAAACTCCATGGTTGTGCGGATATGACGAAAAAAAGTTTTTTGTCTCGAGTTTCGTCATTTTGTTATTAACTTGAGAGCCCCTCTTTGCAAAAAGAACTCACGAGCCGCCACTGAAACGAAGCAACGACTTTTTGCCCTGTTCCAGCCAAAAATCCACGAGAAGTCACTGTTCATTTATTCGTTAACATGAACGTCGCGTCACCAGCTGCGCTGTCACTTGAATTTTCATTTATTTTGAGTTTTCATTCAAATTCAAAAAACCCATCAGAAACCAAAATCTGTGTATTTGTGTGTAACAGTCAAGTGAGTGCCTTCAATTTGCCACTTTTCAGGGGCCGGGACCGGGCGGTTTTACTTTCCAGACGACGCACTTTTTACACTTCCACCGACACTCAAAACGGATTTAGACCCTTTCCATGTTCAATGTTTCATAAAAACAGTGCCCAATTGCCGGCAAAATTTTACACGTCTGACTTTTACTTTTTCCCTGAAGACGTGTAGGTGGCGCCCTCTCATGATTAGTCTCGACTTCAGTGCCGCATTTCTTATGAAGTGATTTCTTTACATAACAATAATGTTCAATTAGGTAGGACGAGAAACTAAACCAATAATACAATGAAATGGCAGGATAATTCTAAGTATTATAGACATCCAATATCATTTCGAATAACTCAAGCAGGTGAACTTCCAAGTTTTAAGCTTGATTAGCAGCCAAAGCTACTTACCACCTGCTCTAAATGCAAATAAAAACCGGTTGCACAAAGCAACACTTAGTGACACTGTTTTTTGCAAAACATAGTTGCTGTATATTATGTGAAATAGAAAAACCAAATTATAATTATGTATATATTACAGCCACCAAATTTTCAGCAAGGCGCTAGTGATCCAAGACCAAAACGTTTGTTTGACAATTTTATTGCTTTTGATCCTCAATTTTATTTGTTGAAATGAGTAGAATAGTATACATACCTTGACGGTAAAAACTTCATTCTCGTTTCAAAAATGACATTTCAGCGGTAATTAAGTACTTCCTGTTGTAGTATGTATTTAAAATCCAAATACATACTACCAAGTAAGTATGAAAATCCAAGTATTTTAGATGTATTTCCATCTGCTTGAGTCATGGTACTGTACTTGAACAGGACTTATAATACCGTATATTGTCATGACTCCAGTGGGAGGCCGACATGTTCGTTATCACTAGGGACTTCCATTTTGCACAAATAATACTGACCGTCCTAGAATAATGGCTTTTCTTCGATGGTGGCATGATATGGGTGCTTTCCACCTCGACGGTACGAATACCACCAGACGGCACATGTTCCATAATATGGCTCACAATTTTAGGTGGTCCAATGAACGGCACAGAACCGGGTAAGAACACGCAGGTGGAAAGCACCGTTTGGCACCCGCACATGAGTAAATGACAGGGGTACCAAACTTGGAGCTAGGTGGAAAGCACCCAATGAGTAGGTTAGGTTGTCAGAATAACATTTTTGCTATTGCTGCTGAGGCGGGCCGTTTCCTTACGTTCGCTTGCAGCACTTACCATCTACTCAATGTTGAGTACAGAAATTCGATTCTATTGCTATTGGAAGTTCGGCTTCTTGCTTGCTTTTTCCAATAGCTTGCAACCACCGTTCGCTGCCGGTTTTTTGGTATTCTGTAATATGGTATTCTGAAATGAGATCAGGGTCAATAATGATTGATTGACACACTCACCTATGAAAAGAAACACTCTCAAGGCCCGAGTATAAACAACAAATTTGACAAAAACCCAAAAACTGCGACGTATAAATTATCAAAATGTTATTTTTCTGGTGAAAAGCAGGCAGATCGCGATTGCGGTGATTTAAAAGCAACCTGTCGGAGCTGAAATGATAGAACAGCGATTCTCAAACTGTCTCAAATCTTCAAGACCGTTTCAACTCACGATGAGGTGTTCGAAACGAAACAAACCTGATGGCTACTTTCGAGGTAAAAAACATATTATTGCTAGCGGAATCTTTTCTTTATGAAAAGTATAATATATCGATACAATCAATAGCACAAATAATTTAAATGGAACTTCCTTATTCTCCATAATGTTTTGAGAACTTCTGTTACGATAACGAATATGGTAGCGCCTCTATGGCGTCATTAACTGTTCGGTCTCATACCGCGGTCAGCAGCCCATTTTAAATAGAGGTCCGGTCCATGGCTTATGTTGAACCAAGCAGCAGATTCCATAGCAACGATTGAGTATTGGAACAGTGTTATCTATGGCTTTTACCCGTAAGTGAACCTCATGGTAGAGTTGTTACCTCAAGATGGAAATACTGGTGTCTTTGAGAGGAGTTGATTGGGATTATACAAATGTCAAATGTCCAACCGACTGATCGAACGACCTGAAACATGGTTGGCCCCTATCTACTTTTCACGAAATAATAAGAATCATACAAAGACCTTATTGAGTTGCTATTGACTTCACCTGAACGAAAAGCTGGTGCTGTAAATTGGCTTACTCCGTGGCCCTCGTACGAAGACTGCGGGCCTATTTCACGGCCACATGTGTCGGTTCAGCACGTGAGGGGTGCCGTAGATGGGGCCATTATGCAGCGCGGAGGCCGAGGCGGGGTCAGGGGTCAACATGCTGCTCCACGGGGTGCAAATATTGGTACTAACCGAGAGAAAACCGTGAGATCGACGCCTCAGGTCTATCGCATAACAGCTTTGTGCCAATTTCCTCATATGGAAGCGGGCTGAGAGGAGCGTAATAATGAAAATCATTTCCACCACAGCGCCAGGCGTGTGAGCTGAGCTCACTTGTGGACATAGTACGCGCGTTCGCCAGAAACGTGTCTCTGTTCAAACAGTCTCAAAGGCGTAGGCAACCGGTTAAACTGGAAATTCGGAGGCCCCGCACCGGAGTCCATACATTCGAGATTTCCCCATTTATTTCTCTAGCATTGTGTGCGCTTGTCAGCTTCGCTCCTGTTTCACTGAAATTCAAAACAAATGAACAGTTCTTTTCCCTATAAATACTTCAATAACAGGAACTAGTGTTGGTCCTGTGGTGCCGTGCGTTCGCGGGGTGAAAAAGCACCTTCGACGCACCGAAATAAAACTACTAAAACGTATTAGTTGTTGTTGGGGACGAACACGTTTTGCGATTTGTCTCCTTCGAGGGCGCGGCGTCTCCTCTCGAAAAATAACCTTGTAATCTGTCCTCATGACACGGGAAGACGACGAAAAACAAACAATAAATGAACACCGCGTGAACTGTGATCTCACACGAGTTTCAAATACAAATGATCCCGAACACTTGTTCTTTCAGAGAGTGGTGTTTTCTGCTTTGTTTTTCGAACAATCCATAACACCACCAGTGTCTGATTTCACGTCTTATTATAGGCGTAATACAAAAACAGAATCTTCACATTTGTACCGCGAGCGCGCTCAAGGATCAAGGTATATGGTAGGTATATGACATTATAGAATTTCGATCAAAACACGCGTCTCGCGATTGTTGTGAGGCGAACAATGACAGCACGACACAAAGGCCCGCGGAGCTTGATTTAGTGCCATAAGGAAGAGATAATTGGTTTCAGGTGGAGGAAAGTAACAAGCGAAAAACGCTTTTTTATCTCCGTGTCCCATTGAAAACTGTCATGCTGAAGGTTCTCCAACGGCAGGAGGAGGCAGCCCCACAATGTCTGCTTCTGATGCTGCTGCTGCCTGCCTGCCACTGCCGAGTGCCGACTTCTAAATATAAAACGCCGCAGCGTATAGTATTGTACTCTTCATTGTGTGAAAGGGGAAAAAATCACCAGGCAGGTCGTCGCGAGGAGCTTCTCCTTCAAGTGTCGCAAGGAAAAAGTGACATCATAGAAGCCTGTTCTTGACGTTCTTTTAAGCGTCTTATACAAGTCTGCGGTATAGGTTTTGTTAATTGTGCTTTGTCTCTCGATCTTTACACGCAGGCCATGTCAGCTTAATTAACAGACTTTTTGCTTTTCCGCTCGGTGCTCACTTCTGACGCTCCTTTACTCCCGATTTCCGCAGCCAGACGCTGTCAATTATAATATTGTGAGGTTTTAAGAGTTATCGGCTCTGTGTACGTTTTCCAGGTCTTCAAGCTTACAGGACCATCATGTCATTAGTGGGAATTATCTTTTGGTGTCCTCTGGAAGTTATTTTCGAGTTTGGTTATGCTGTACGATGTGCGGTGATTTCCATCAAAATGCTCATAATCCGAAGCAAGTCAACCATCTCAATCCTCACTTGAAAGATGGGCACGCACGTTTAATTAAATCACGTCCCGTCCATCTCATTGTGGATATAATGGTCCGACGAAATTGGAAAGGGTTAACTCCCATTGTGCATATTTCAAAGTTTCCGTGTACATTATCAAATTAGCAGGAAAATCGCATTTGCCGGAAATAATTGCATAAGCTCTTGACGTTGTTGGTGGATGCTGTTGGTGCCTATGTGCATACCTGCCTACCTTGAGCCAACACAACACAACGTAATACCGCAAGCGCTCTGTGCTGTGCAAATTCGCACACACAGGATCCTCGCTATTCGACCACCGTTAAATTCGCATTATCCAGTTTATTATGACAGGGGATTTACGATTCACCACGCAGTTTAGTGAATAAAACGCAGACTTAATATATTTATCCGGTGTCGTATTTATAGAAAGGTGTAAACAAGCTCAACGGTCCTGTACACGAAGAGAGAGAGTAGTGCATAAAGTTGCGGGTCACCGACTACTGGCGACCGGCCGCAAATGCTACCGGGGAGGACTGAAGGAGTATGCATGCATGCAAATACATTATAACGAAAAACAAAACCGGAATAAAAAGAACGCGGGTCGGTTGGGACAATCCCAAGCCTGTCAAAGCCGAAGGAAGTCGCTGTCATCTCCTCTAAAAGGACTACACACCACCATATCGGACTTGCACAACAAGATGCGGATTAAGCTCTAAAGTTGTACGGCACGTGTGTGGCGACCGCCATCAGCGCTTTTTTTTTCTCGTGGCAGTTTCTTTCTGGTGCGTTTTTTGATTCTTATCAAACTCGAGGATTCGCTCCCGCAGACTCTTCTCCATTGCGATTGCGACAATCATGATCTTGGGGAATTGGTGTACCTTGAGATTCTCATTCAGGCAGCCGACAGCTGCGCTTTTTCTTCCTCATTAACTTGGTGCTTCGTAGCCATGTGTTCACTCCCCATTTTTGAAATCAAAATGAACACTCGTTTCTCAGCGCCTGCAATCAAAATAATTTCCAGGACTCTTATCATTCTGTAATTGCTAGCGTGTAGAACATACTTACTAGTAAGTCGACTTTTATCTTTGCGTTTACTCGCTATTTTTCGGTAACATTCTGTTAGTCTGATTGTTCAATATTTTCCGTGTTTTCTGCAACATAGACAAAATTATTGTTTGCCATTGCGATTACCTTTGGCATCATCAAAGCCACATCACTGGTACTCCGCTTTCGCTACAAAAGCCACATTCGTTGGTGGCCTGCATCATTAATCTTGGATCATTCCAATGAAGTATCAATTTTTTCAAGTTTTCAACACCAGCAATTGATTTGTTGCGCAGTTTATTTCAAGTTGATATTTGAACAACTTTGTACTCATATTTAGTTCTTTGTATTGTTGCAAACTTGGCGCCCGACGTGGGATACTAATGGCATTTTAGTAAATGATGCCCTACTGACGATGGGTCACATAATACTATTGAAATGCTACCAGGGGCAAATTCTTGAAAATCCACTATTGTTCCTAGCATTTACTGCAGCTTTCACATTCATTTCTTGTGGTATTCATCTTATCTAATCTCCAAATCTACTACACTTGCTCGTTTTGCTTATGTCATGCTTATCACCTCGAAGTATCGTCTTCCTATAGTCCAGGAAAAAAATGCAAAATTTTGATGAAACCCGAATAAATTAAGGAAAATCTGACAATTTGAGGATCCCTTCAGAATTTGATGGGGAACTACGTACTAAAAGTCCCCATCTGTCCGAGGCTTGGCATTTTTTCTGTGGGAGGTCGAAGGTACAAGAAGTTACCATTTTCAAAGTTGGTAATTTTTTGATGATTTTTCCATTGAACTTCATATTTTCAAGGTCAAGGAACTCAGTGCAATGGTTTCCAGAAAGTGTAATGTATCAGTGGCGTACCAGACGGCTGCGAAGTGGCCGAGGTGCGATTTTTCATAAAGTCGTATGGTAAACCGTGACTAACAGCTTTTTGACATGTTTGGTATCATTTCTTATCAAATCGCACATTCCGATTCCACAACTAGGTGTGAAATTCTGATAGAGACGTGTTAAAACCAGTTATATCAGAAAGAAACATGTTTTTTGTACCCTCAAATTTGATGCTTTGTAGATCTAGTTCTATCAGTGTCCAATGTATTTCTAACTATGATTTTGATTTGAACAGTTGGTTTGGGCTATTTCACACACAAAATATCATTCGCTGATTTTTTTCCTGTTTTTAAAAAGTCATGGAATGATTTTATTTCTTGAGATGTATCATGCCAAAGCTTGATTTGACGAAACGTGCTTTTTCACAAGAAAAATTAGGCTACGATCAGAATGTAGCTTTGAATTGATACTTTAATATTTTATGGCATGAACATAGTTTCCTCTATCAAACAAAATGAGGGAAACAAAAATCGGAGCCGTATTATAGTCATGACATCATTTTTCTTCCGAGAATACGGAATAAATTTCGCAAAGAAACGCGAAGTTTCGATCTAGAAACTTGTCGTTTTGTAGCTCCATTTCCATTGTGGTTCAAAACACCCATGATTACAATTTTGAGATAGATTGTTCAATTGAACAATTAAATGGATGAATTCCATAACTAAAAGTTCCTATCGCTGTTACAAAGTCACGCGGTGATTTTGTTCCAAAACGTGCATCATGTAGAAATTTAATTTCGAAAGCTCACATTGTCGGAGGAAAAATGATGTCATGACTAAAATACGGCTTCGATTTCAGTTTTTTCCGTTTTGTTTGATAGAGAAAACTATTTTCTTGCCTTGAAATGGATAAAGAACCAATTAAAAGCTACATTCTGGTCGAAGCCTAGTTTTTCATGTAAAATAGCACGTTTCATCAAGTCAAGCTTTGACATGATTCATCTCAAGAAACAAAATAACTCCGTGACTTTGTAAAAGCGGTAAAAGAAATCAGAAAATGATGTTTGTGTGTGAAATAGTCCAAATCAAAATCATGGTTGGGAATACATTGGACACTGATAGAACTGAAGCTACAAAACATCAAATTTGAGAGTTGAAAAAATAATGTTTTTTTTCTGATGAAACCGGTTTAAACACGTCGCTATCAAAATTCTATACCTACTTATTTTCCGACTTAGTTAAAAATGATACCAAATATGTCAAAAAAGGTGTTAGTCACGGTTTACCATAAGACTTTGTCAAAAATTGCACCTCGGCCCCTTCGCAGTCGTCTGGTACGCCACTGGTGCATTACACTTTCTAAAAACTTATTGGGTTCCTCGACCTTGAAAATCTAAGGTCCAATGAAAAAAGTATAAAAAAGCAACGATTTCAAAAATGGTAACTTCTTGTACCTTCGACCTCCAACAGAATGAATGCCAAGCCTCGGACAGATGGGGGCTTTTAGTATGTTGTTCCTAGTGTTGCCGTCTAGACAAGACAAGACAAGAGTTGCCCTACTCTTGTCTTGTCTTGAAATATCAAGATAATTTCAAAATTTCAAGACAAGACTCTAACTCTTGATGGAAATTTTTCAAGAGTCTAGATAGACTCTTGAAATTAAATTACTATAAAACCCCTTCTTCCAAGAAAAACACGTGACAGAAATATAAACATCTCTTAGCAAGAAAAACCGAGAAACTGTGAGGAGCAAGGAGCACCCTTCGAATAGAGACTGCGCTTCAATAAAATATTCTACTTGGGTATAATTGAGTTCAAAGTTCAAAACAAAGACCTACTTTTATTGACACTGAAATTTATTATTGGTGTGAATACTGTGAATGCTGAACAAAAAGGTTGCCACCGCCACCCTCGACCTGTTGGTAGACGTATTTCTGCAATGGGGGTCTAATATAAAATGACAAGATAGGATTTTATAGCCATAGGTTGATGCCTGAATCTGAATGAATATAGTCAACTACTGTTTATTTAAAAAAGTACTCAAAAAAATTGGCACCGGGAAAGGATATAGAAATTCAACCCACCGCAGTCCATCGGTTCGAATCGAATGAATAAGCAAGCCAAGAACAATACGAGGCTGCCATGAACGTCAAGAAACAGTCAACGAAAGAGTCACAATCAAGAAAAAGTTAAACAATCAACCTCAATATTATTTGGCTGTTTGGTGTTCGAAACATTGCTGCTGGACAAAGAAATGTAAATAATTGGGTTCAAGCACGACCCAGAGTTCTCAGATGTCGTGGTACAGACGTGGTCCAATATTTTTGTCGAAAATATACCGATTATTTGCGGACCTGTGTCAGGTTCCTGCTTGTGTCAATCTTACGCGGGCAAAAAGACTAACTTCACTTAAGTTTTAGGAAGAACACCGGCCTTATCGGTATTTTTTCTTGGTACATTGGAAGGATATCTGGCGGCAGCATGTTGTCTAAATAATTCTCCTTTTATTGGCAAGAAGCACTTTGTTTCGCAGCTATTGACCAAAAGCCTCATCGAGCTACCTAATTTCTTAGAAGTTCGATCTGAGAAGGCGCAGCTATTTTTTGGAAAAGTAGAAATGGAGATGTTGGAGCAGCCCTTGAAACAAAAATCACTAGGACGAAACCTGCGTATGAGAACCAGAAAAAACAGTAGATACATACAGAGTCTGAAGGAGATGTCATGTGAATATATAATCATAAGACATCAATATAATTCGACATGGCATCTCTCTGGCCACGCTTTTCCGTTCTCTGATGCAAAATTGATATATTCATAGTGAACTGCCACCACAAACCCAAAATCAAATTGTCTTCTGACATATAAAATTCATAATATACAGAAAGATGCTTCTATGTGCTGTTTTGTTTTTCCTAATTTTCAAAATATTTATGGACTGTAAACTGCCTATCAGACACAGCCTGACAACAACGGTCAATGCATAATGACATGATGGCCTGCCTGGTGCGCAAGCGCAGAACAGGTTTATTGCTTCATTATTCCCCCAATTTGAACTCCCAAATTCCCAGACTTTTTTCTGAAAAAAGTCGGGACTTTTGAGACGAGATATTTTATATCGTCTGTAGTGTACTCGGTACTTTGATTTCAACAAATAAAAGAAAAATAGTATGAGAACCCTTTGCAATCATTTCCATTTCAAGTAGATATAGTTTTGAATAGCATATTGTCATACCGTTCACCCTTATTTATGTTATTTTATGTTGTCAATAAACTCGGTAATAATTCTCCAAGCTAATCACACATTCAGTAGAAAATGAAAACCATCAACGGAGAGGAATATTATCTGATTTTTCTCATTTTTCCTTTTCAAGAGTCTAATCAAGACTCTTGATCTTGACAGCCCTACTCTTGTCTTGTCTAGAAATTTCAAGACAAGAGTTTCTAGAGGTCTTGTCTAAGTCTTGACGCCCTTTCAAGACAAGAGTCTAGAAAGTCTAACTCTAGACGGCAACACTAGTTGTTCCCCATCAAATTCGGAAGGGATCCTCAAATTTTCAGATTTTCCTTAATTTATTCCGGGTTGAAACCTGTTTTGCATGGGCTACTAGCCATACCTCTAAAGTACCATGAAGTTCATTCCATTATTTCCATTATCGATCAATTTTGTTGCCTATAATTTTATTGCACTTTGATATAAATGCATAATAGTATATTACACACCGAGACGGGAAATACATTATTACTGCAAGCCTGGAGGCTCTAGCCCGGAGCTGGAATGATGTATTTACCGTCAAAAGTATGTATACTATTTTACTCACAACCATGTACTCAGCTTGCAGGATTACAGGCGTTCAAAAGTTGAAATCTGCAAATTAACTTTTTCTCATAACTTCCAGATAGGCCGATTAATTTTGCTAAAAACGTGCTCCAGGAAATACTGATTAACACACTTATTGTTTGGTTGGATGCATATTTTGAAATTTCCCTTCTAAAGCTACCATTTCTTCACTTTCTCGGGAGGTCGGCTAGGGGTCACTTCCCGACCTCCTGCTAGGTATGTAATGAATCAATTACCACAGTGGTTGTGAGTAAACCTTCGTTCACCTACTGGTCCATACACTTTTTTTTCAATACCTTTCTTTCGGAGGTCTCTTTTTCTTAAAGCTCACGTTTCCGAACCATACAGCCATCATTGGTTTTGTAATGATTTTTAGATTTCAAGTTAAACGCATGGTGAAGTGCCCTGCCACAATAAAGAGTATAGTACCGAACTTGGGGATAAGCGACAAACCCGTACAATTGGCGGAGGAGCCGTTCGAGAGCTTTTTGGATTCATAAGCAAAGCTGGTGGACTAGAGCGCTCCCATTCCAACACTCCCGTGCGCGTGTGAAGTTCCAAAACCTGTATTTTTTATCCATATGAATAATTGTCAAAAAACGCCCGGACAGGTCAAATTGATTTGTTTTGAGACATGTTTTGAGACCATTTTCTTTTTTCTGCCTCTCTCAAAGTTGTAACGGTGGATGGAAGGTATTTTCTGAAGAGGGTAGCTGAACTCAGGTTTGTAAACAAAACTATGCACAACTTTTTTGATCGTATCCAACTGTTTTGCTCCAACTTTTGAGTATTTTGCCTCCGCAAAGTCAATCGCTCGTGAACCGTTCTCAGTTGTTTCATCATGGAAGCTTTGACTTCTGATTAGCTTTGTATGAACCGCTCTTTCAAGCCTAGTTTGCGTTAAAGTTTTCTAAAAAAAAAATTTATCCCATACTTCGGCCTACTGTCATGCACTCTTTTATCTTGGTTTATCAATCCGGATTTAGGCATGTTGAGGAGTGGCTATACAGGCTAGAGGTTTCCCCTCGCGACGAAGAAGCCGCGTTCGGGTCGAAAATTGATAAAATTTCACCGGCAAACGTTCAAAATATGTTATTATATGGAGGCGTTTGTCTGATGCTCTCCCCCAAAATGGCATGGGTGGAGCACGGCACAGGAGAAAAGCCACCACCGCACTTCGGCTAAACCTTCACTGAGTAGCTGTGACAGTGCACGGCAGCATTTCCGCCGGAATTCCCAGCATTCCCCACGGCCCCGCTAATTGCGCCCCCTAAACGACCTGTCGCACCCTCTCTTCCTCCCGGTCCCCGCTTCTTCTCGTCGTCTCCATCCCTGTATGCCCACGCAGCCACCCTCGTCGCACGCCACATGTGTGCACGCTCAAATTTCTAATTCTTGATGTGTATCAGATTTAGGATTATTTATGGCGCTTCCGTGGGTAATTATTTGGGGATTTTGATTTTGCCAAAATCACTTTTTTAATTGGCCCGGAGCGCGCGTGCTGGCGACGTAAATCACCGCATCCACCAACTGTGGGCCCGGTTTGGCCGTTGGTTAAAAATTAATTTGGCTTCGCCCATTTTGTGCATGCATACGGCGGTTTTTCTAGGTTAACAGGTTTGCTTTTGTTATTGTTGCTAATTGCTGGGGCATTAACAACTAGTTGGTCAACAGTTGTCCGTGAATTATGGTGAAATAAAGCGGTCTTTGTGTGGCACCGACAAAGATCATTATATTTATTTTTTCAACGCATGAGAGCTGATAGAGGTATTATGGTTGATGCCAAGTGCGGGTGTGAAAGTCTTTATTCGTTACATTTGAGTAATGTGTTATTCAAAGCCTGCACGCAATAATTGCTTAGCTGAAATATCATTTCAGTTAACCTTTGTTTTGTACTTCCCTAAAAGCACTTTAAAGCTATCCTATTCTTATTGAATGACTGGGTACGACCTGCAGCTGAAATCTGGATCCAGTTTGATAGTTGGAAATCTTGACTGATGGAAAACTTATAATATACCTTGTTCACTCTTGAATGATCGGTATATTAAACATATAAAACAAAATTCGAGATGAGCGGCCTTTAAAGGGTCAAGAATAATCGGAAAGAACATAATATTCTGATGTGTTCGCACTATTTGGCTCTGAACTCAACTCTAACCTGCTCCCTGGCCATCCATGCTGCTTCTTATACTCTCGCGTCTTGTATTCGAGAATATCCCAGATTTCTTTCGAAGAGGATTGGAAGGTTTTCGTTCCATCTAAATATTATCGCTTCGGTATATTATAGCATCGCTTGTTAATTTATACGCAAGGACAGAAGAATTGACAGTAGATTTAGCCAAAGATTGTTGAAACCTACTCCTGAAACGATTGAACAATGAACTGCCTTAGGATTTTTTTTGGTCACCATGGCGTTCCAAGGCATCTGAACGCTTTAGTTACAGGGCAGGACCTCATGTCATGAACCAGCAGCCGTTCTTTCAGGACGACTTGCAATGTTCGAAAATGACAGACGTACACCGAATTGACTTTGATCTCATATATCACAATAAAAATTGGGTTCATAATCTACGGTATACAAAACCAAGCTCAAAAACTACGCTCAGGCTTGAGGTCTGGGCAAACAGTATAAGTTATATCATTATAACACTACGTGAAGATTACTCCGTTACGCTGTCCGAGGTGACGTTTCAAAGTACGGTGATGCAGAAGACTACTCAAGTGGGGGTGGGTGTCCATAGCCTCGTGGACGGCGTCCTTACAGTCTGCATGCATCTTCCAGGGGATCCTCGACTTGGCCAATCGTCCGACAGTCAGCTAACAGGTTATTGCTAGATCAAACTCAAACATTTTGATCCATGCGAACTGGAGGAGTCCGCTCCGTGCAACAACCGTATTCAAACTTGAATACTGTGCGGAGAGAACTTACAAGTGAACGAGAACAAGTGCAATGTACAAATCGTGTCATTTACACACGGAAAATAAATAAACTGGAAACACAATCACAATAACGCCCGCTAGGCCAGGTACAATAAGATACGAGAAGTGAAGCTTCTCGTTTCGAAACACAAGCAATACTGGCAGAGGGCCGCTTATAAACTAAACTGGAAAGAGTTGAAAACTCTCCCAAGTGAAGACGGGGCATGAAGCCACCGCAATGTAACAATTCAATTCAAAACGCAACGTGCCGCATCTACATAACTTCTAGCTTTTTTGCAAGTAGAACAAAAAATGGAAAAGGACTTCCTTGTGGCCGACGTGCGTTGCCGAAGTCCTGGCGTCTCCATTCCTGCCACCCCCACCAGGCCCCTGGACCTCCGACGGACGTTTCTGGCGTCGGACCGTGGTTCCCGGAAGTTCTGCTAGCTCAGCCGGAAAGTTGTCGGTAATTCAAAAAAAACAGGGCGCCCAGGCCTGACGTAGCTTCGGACGACGCCTGGTGCTGTTGGCCTGTGGAACTTTCCAACTGTCGGGGCCGTGGGCCTGGGGGACAGACAACAGAAACGGATAAGCACATACACAATGCGTGGCAAAATGGAGGATAAATAACATTGACGGTATTCAAGGCGCCGATCCGGCACATTTTAGTAGCGAGGCTAGACAATTATACATGAATTAAACACTAGAACACGCAAGAAAATTCCAATCGCGTGTCAGGTTTTTCTAGGTTATGGCATTGACAGTCCGTCGAGATGACGTTTTGGTGGCGGTTACGATTCTCGCCTCTATTGACACGAGCGCTCACCAGCTCTTTGAATTCTCGCCGAGATGGGAAGTTTGGCTCATCGATACATAATAAAACCACTTACTTTGATTCGGTAGCCGACGATGCAAGTGGCGGCGTAAGTTCGGCAGCGAGCACGACTGGCGGTGGAAACTCCAGCGGCGGTCGAACGTGGAGAATAGCGATAGCCGGCGGCGGTGGAACGTGAAAAATAGCGATAACCGGCGGTGGAAACTCCAGCGGCGGTTGAACGTGGAAATATAGCGATAGCCGGCGGCGATGGAAACTCCAGCGGCGGTGAATCGTAGAAAATAGCAAGGGAAAAATAAACAATAGCGCCAGAAAAGGGCCCCCAAGGACGAATTCACCATGGTTTGCCATTCCACAGCACAAGCAGTGCTTTATTTACCTGTAGAAGATGAGCCGAGGCGGTCGGCGGCCGTTTTATACTCGTGCAGCATTGTCGGTTCGAATTCGGCGACAGAAAAGAACGAGTTTTCCATACTCGAAACGATTTATACAGCTTGCGCTTATCGCCGAAAAACTTCACTGAAAAAACACGAGCCTGCATGTCACGTGAAACGGGTGGTGGCAGCACCAAAATTCCTAGATCTCACCAGAAGTAACCAGGAAATGGCCACGGATTTCTGAATATAGAGCTGGATAGCTAATACAACACATGCGTGTTGTCCGAACCCAGCTGGCCGCCATACTGTGCTAAAATGTTATTGGCTGACGGGCAACAAATCGGATTCAAAATATAAACCGCCGTCTTTTGTGCATTGGTGTTTACATTTGTTTCAAATATTAATTGTGAAATAATAATTACCTGAAACTGGACGAGTCCTACAGGGAGAAAGCTAAGATGCCTGTACTTTTGTTTCGTAGAATGATTCTTGGTTCTTGAATCTTCCTATTATTCATTTTTTAATTATTGGTTAGTGGTTATGATTTCATTAATGTTGTTCATTACAAATTGCAACTCATTTTATTTCGGAATAGTTAACTACATACATGTTGGAAACGTAAGGTATTTAATGAATTGTTTCGAAGACAAAACGTAGAAACTCAAGCAAAAAAACTAATGGCGTCTTCGACTGGCCAGAACGGAGCCAGTTCAGCTCGAAAATCGCTATCACTGATTGGGCAAGGATTTTCGAGAACCTATCGGATCCCCTGATTTTAGAGCCGAACTGGATCGGTTCTAGTGATTTTGAAACGCTACAAAACAACACAAACACGAACCTGATTTATATCACAAAAATAAAATGAAAACAATTATTGAAGTATAACATAATTGTTTATTTGTGCTTAATAATAATTCCGACATAGCTTGGCTTGTTGATGCTTTCGGCATAGCTTGATCTGGTCATGATTCCGGCATAACTTGGCTTGTGGTTGTTGGAGCTTCCTGGATAGCTTGACTGCTTTCTGAAGCTACTGGAATGGGTCTCAGGTAAACCGTGGTCTCAGGGTAGGCAAATCAAGTGAAGGAATTACATTGGGTTTCAGTTTCTTGAGCAATCCAATTCGCTCGAAGGCTTCATCCAAGAAATGATCTGAACAAACACGCTCTCATTGTTACGCTGCTGAATAAATGTTTGTTGATCCCTACTGATGGCCTGGAGCCACTCCACTTTGATCGTTTCGGAAACCTGAAATAATTCTTTTGTAATAAATGAACAATCGGATAAAAACATCGAACTTACACATGATAGGTTATGCCGGTTTTGTTTTGTTTGTCGCTATTTTTGCAACTAGGCACAAAACAGGACGACATCAAGTCTTTTTCTTCAACAAATCACTGAAAAACGCCGAGAAAACTTCGCACAAAGAAACGGATAAACAAGAAAAACGTCAAAAAATGACAATAGATTGACATTTGGGTGACATTTGGCAATCAAAGTGACACTCAGGGATGACAATTATTCGCAGCTTTGCCAACCCACAAGCATTAAAGTTACTAAAAATTAGCACAGTATGGCGGCCAACACGCGTTCGACAAAAATTGTGGTGGGGGTATATTGTGATTGGCTATCCAGCTCTATATTCAGAAATCCGTGGAAATGGCACACGCGCAACTGGTGGTGTGCATTGAAGCGAACCACCGTTCGTGCGAAAATCCGAACGTAACAAGCTGCAAAAGGAACCAAGCAATTATTTATCACAACAGAAAATAATATGTTAGGTTATGTTGTCCTGTCAACGTCAGTTGTTGCTTATAAAGGCCCGCCTAAATTAATTAGACGGATACTGGGAACATACTACATGCCGAATGCCGATGCTTAATAGTGGCCCTACGTTGAGCATCAAATTTAATGCTGCAGCTTTCTTTGCAGCATCAGAACTCTGATTGGATGGGCAAAATTCAAAAAGTTTTACCCATCCAATCAGAATTCTGCTGCAAAGAAAGCTGCAGCATTTGATGCCTAATGTAGGGCTACCCATAAGGGCTGAGTTTCAAGTTAGCGGCGCAACTTATGCCACTCATTACGGCATCGATCGTTCGATAAGCCAATCATCGCGTCGGATTTTGTTATGTTGCCATTAGTGACTGGATTTACGCTACACTTGCGCGGGCGGATCTCCGACTTGAAGTCTAGTCCTTAGGGTGACCGGAATATTGGTCAAATGACACAGTTTCCCTCAAGTTCCAATAACTTAATTCTCTGGAAGAAAATTACCATTCAGGTCTCTTTTGAAAGCTACATGAATGGTCTTTAACTGAACGAGCTCAAATGTTGAATATTTTTCAAAAATTCAAAATTTTAGCTCGTTAAGCTGAAGACCATTTTTGTGGCTTTCAAAAGAGACCTAAATGGTAATTTTCTTTCAGGAAATAAGGTTACTGGAACTGAAGGAAAACTGTGTTATTGACCAATATTCCCGCCACCTCAACCACGCTATCCGAGAGAAATAGGACTCGTGAAATTGAAGCACACTTCCAATACTTCCATACTATGAAGATTATGTTCGAGTCCGAAACTACAATGTCCCCAAGTTGTAGACCTGTATCTGGCAAAAATAAACGAAACACTCACGTGAGCAAGTAGTAAAACCACTGTAACCAGTTCATCTAGAAATCGGTTTTTCTTGCGATAACACGCAAACGTACGGAAGGAGCGCGTATCGTACATAAATTCCCCATTGATATCAATTGAACCTTTTTCGACTGCCCTCCACGCAATTCCTTTCTTGAGCTGGTGAACTCCGCTGGGCAGCACCAACCTTGTTAAGTGTATTCCTCCCGGTAAATGCGTGTATACGCGATAAAAATCCCCGCCAGGCAATAAATTGCGTGTTGTGGTTGTGGCGTACCTCTCGCTCTCTCTATACTTTTTGCAAATATATTCCAGTGAAGCAGACAATAAGATCGATTGGACGGATTGATCTATGGTACAGAGAGTGGAAACCCCGCTGCGGCTTATTATAGAGCAGCTGTTTAAGTGATTCGAGGGATTTATGCGGCAAGATCGAGATTGTGCGGTTGGAAGACGTGAATTACATTTTATGGTAACAGCAGCAGCAGCAGAAGCAGCGTGGATTTTGCTACAAGAAGATGGAAATAAGGGGTGAAGGAAGTATAAGTAAAGACGCTTGTTTGTTCCCTCTTCATTCGTAACTGCTGCATCGCTAATTTTATTTAGCAATTAAACTATGCGCGCTCTCGTCGCTTCAGAGGCCTTAAGCTCCGTGTACTGTAGTTGGAAGAAGATTTATGTGGTCATCAGAATTTCAGTATATCTACCTTCGGTCCTTGTGGAGAGTTATAGTAATTGCGAATGGAAACTCGCTGCTTTGATGCCAGTCAGTCAGTGTTTGAATAGTCTTGTACTTTGCCCCGGCCGGGACTGTGTGTATAGAGAGATTGGTATATAGCCCCGGTGCTTGGAATATACATGGCGGTTATTAGCAGATAATGGACATCCGATACAGGGCGGTTCGCCTCGCGCATTACCGAAACCTTAATTAGGGAAGCGAGGGTTGGAACCTCAATCCGAAATTGAGTAGGTATTTCAGAGGTTGCGCTCGGAATTTGATCGCGTCTGCATATGGGTTAGAGGAAACTGCAATGTTGTTGCTTTTTCTCAGCATTCGCTTTAGATGTGCAATCTAGATAAGGACTCTGTTCCGCATAGAATAGACTTCCTCGTGCCTTTTGTGAAATTGCTGTTGGAAATCACCTTTTTCCTAAAATATGGTCAGAATTCACTTGACTAAGCAATGCCAAATTAAGCACGATTCTCTCATCTAGGTTTGAAATTTATACGGTGTACTTACTCATCCACCAGCGCAAACTTTCGTATACGGTGGATGTAGCGCGCCGTTTCCTGGATATCGGAATCGAATGCGAAATTTCGGAAATGTTCATTACGTGACCGAAACGTAAGGAGCAGGGCGCAAGATTCACGTCAAATACCGCCTCGGCATACGTAATGTTTCTGTGTTGTCGCTCTGATGTGATGCTTTGAAAATTAACCCCTTTTCTGCTAAAGCAGTTGGTGTTATGTAACTTTTTTATTTTTATGCATAATTTTACGCCTCTCCCGCACTCTCGCTCTCGCCAGCTCTTGATGTAGCATAATTAAATCAGGAGCAAACTTGGCGTAATAACCGTGAAGTTTCGTGTGTACTTAATCCCGCTTTGGTGGAGATTGCAGCCCTGGCAGTTTCTACATTTAAATTACGCATCCTCCGTAACTGTATGTCATCACCGGAGCGCAAACGGAGCTATTAGTTAACCTCTCCTAAAAGGCACAGGCCCTTTCGCCAAAACTAGCGAGCATCTAGAAGCTTTCTAGCATAACCGGCTGGATATGCATGCATAAAGTGCCGCTATTCATTTTGCTAACTTTGAAAATACCGTAATCGTAGTATGATTCCATTCGATTTTTAGCGCACTTCTTCAAACAGAAAGGCGCTTATGTCCTCGCTCTGTCTGTTCGTCCGTCCGTCTGTCTGTCTGTCTGTCTGTCTGTCCGTTCGACACAGCATCATTCCAGTCATAGACGAAAGGATTTTTGCGAAAAATTTCAACTTCAATGAGTAGCTTATGATCTTGGAACCCGAACCAAGAAGAATCTTGACAAAATAATCATGAACAATTACAATAATAACAGTTTACTATAGCGCGGCATCAGCGATGAAGTGCTGCATTTCAGAAGCCGGCTGGATCTATCTATGAATGTATGAAATTATGACATGCGAACAAGCACCTGTTCTTATCAAAATACATCATTCCATATCGGAAGCTATAATTTTAAGGAGAATTTGAACTTCCTTTCAAAGAAATTCCACATCTGGTACGACCCACGGGTTGTTGCGAATTTTTGAAAATGTCTCCGAAGCTACGGCTTGGCAGCAATGGATTATTCATTGCTTGCTGACGCTTGGAATCTTTCCCTTCGAATAGGACGAAATCCCAGACAAGAAAGATTTCAACTCAAATAGGTAGCTCACGTCCTTGGTACCTGAACCAAGAAAAATCTTGGCGAAATAACGATGAATAATCACAATAATATCATTTTAGTCAGGAGCGGCGTCACCCATCAAGTACTGAAGTTCACAATTTTATTTAAAAAGTTATGGCATGCGGACAAGTACATTTGGACAACGATGTACGCATTTCTTTTGGAAATACGTATACACGCATATACGGGGTTATACACTCTTGAGCAAAAGTTAAGGACCACTTTTTCAAATCTCCATAACTTCCAAACGCGTTTTTCGATTTTACCGAATTTTTGCACAGAGGTGTTCTAATGTATTGTTAAGCGTAATGTAAGACAAGCGTGAAGTGGCGCACTCATCAATGCATAGGTTTGCGGCAGAAAGGTCTTCAACTGTTGCTTTGCAGAAATGCATAATTTTTACTGGAACCAAATCATTGAATTTTGGACTGAATGAGAGTTCATCTAATAAAAAACTTCTGGTTTGCTTTGTTACAATGTGCTTAAGCAAGTACCATGCTTGATTTGTTCAGTGACATCTTTCGTCTTCAAATCTTGATCATCAATCAGTTAGCTGAAAGATCACTGAAAGTTAGCAATCCCATCACATGCCGATAAAACCCCTCTGCAGTGACCAAAAAAAGGAATGGTCAGTTTCTTCAGCTATTTTCAGGAAAAGACAGTTGCGGAGTATTGCCAAGAGACCAAGCGCACAAGCGACGAGAAACAACCTTTACTAATTATTTGTCATCAATATGCAAGAGTTTCAATCACTCTGACGCCATCAGGCCCTTTCGGATGCGAAGAAGTTGAGAAACTTACTTCAAGTTTGTTGCGCTGTACTGAGTGAACCCGAGGACGGAAATGGATGATGGCCATACTCAGAGATGTGTATAAGCCTTGTGTTTAAGTGTAGAAACCACCAAAAGGGTCTGACGAAGCAAAAAAATGAGAATCGGGCTTTGTTTGAATCTCTGCAGTGCGGGAAACAGCTCAAATCAAATGACGTTCTCAATCCGGACTGTCGTCTCTCGTAATTGTACAGGAACTGATCAAAAAGATTCCTGCCCACACCATGATGAAGCCACCCCCAAACGGAATCCTGAGTGAAATGCAATCTGCATAAAACCGCTGTCCACGACGACATCATAGACGACCCAGCTAGTCGTTTCCTGTCAGCTCAGATACGTGTTTTACCTTTGTCGTTTTTGACCAGTCCTTGTACAATTACGAAAAACGAACAATCCCGATTGAGAACTTATTCGATTTTAGCTGTTTTTCACACTGCAGAGGTTCAAACAAACACCTATTTTCAAATCTTCGCGTCGTCAGATGCTTTTGGTGGTTCCTACACTTAAACATGAGGCTTATGCATATCTCTGAGTATTGCCATCATCCATTTCCGTCCTTGGGTTCACTCAGTGCAGCGCAACAAACTTGAAGTTATTTATTCAACTTCTTCGCATTCGAGAGAGCCTGATGGCGTTAGAGGGATTTTAACTCTCGAATATCGATGACAAATGATTAATAAAGGTTGTTACTTATCGCTTATGCGTTTGGTCTTTTGGCGACACTTCGCAAATGTCTTTTCCTAAAAAGAACTGGAGAAATTGACCATTTCTTCTTTGATCACTGCAGAGGTGTTTCATCGGCATGTGATGGAATTGATTACTTCTTTCTTGTCAATGCTCAAGGTTTTGACATCTTTATGAGCTTTTTCTCTTGTTTTTGTTCTTTAGTAACAGTCTGCATAAAGAAGTTCTTGTTTTTGAGACTCAAGAGTGGCCACCATTACAAAGTTTTGACGCAGAATCACAATAAATACACGAATGAACTGTTTACAACCAAAATCCAGGCAAAGTGATGCCTCATACATTGTTTAGGCTATAAGAAGAGATTGATGGTCAAGATTTGAAGAAGGAAGTCTTCAATGAACAAACTAAGCATGGTATTTGCCTAAGCACATTGTAACACAGTAAACTAGACGTTTTTCATTGGATGAATCTCCATTTAGTCCAAAATTCAATGCTTTGATGTTAGTAAAAATTATGCATTTCTGCAAAGCAACAGTCGAAGACCTCTCTACCGCAAACCTATGCATTGATGAGTGCGCCTCTTTACGCTTGTCTTTACGTGACATTAGACCACCTCTATGCAAATGTTCGTCAAAACCAAAAAACGCGTTTGGAAGCTCTGGACATTTAAAAAAGTGGTCCCTAACTTTTGCTCAGAAGTGAAGAATTTGAACTTTTTGAATAACGGTAGAATCCTAGTTATCGTATTGCGTTCACTGATCCTTCAAAACAGAAGTTCGCTATTCTCACAGCCTCACACCCAAAGAGGCATATTCACTTGTTTTTTTTTTGTGTAAACGTCGTTACATTGGACTGAAGGGATATGCTAGCCAAATATATGACGTTTTATGAAAAATTGTGAAAATGGCATTTGAGGGACCATAGGTAAGTATACCTTTAGTTCTATTGATATTTCGAATGGCTCCACTTGAGAAAACATACTTAGGTACTCCAGGGCAAGCAAAAACTTCTCGATCATGAGTTGGCACTGGTTTTGGTTCATCACGTGATCCTTTAGAAATAAAAGTCGTACGTCTCCACTGTTGGACATCGTTAGAGGAATGAGGCTTAGCTCGCGGTGGACACTTCGTTATGCAAACTGAACGCTTAGGATTGTCCCAAATGTGCCACGCGAGAACATTTGTTCTCAACCGCACCACCACCGGTCAGTAATCGGACGACAACCCCGAAAGCACCACGCCGAATTCAAATCCAAACACGACGACCAGCAGCACCGCAAAGCTTGGAAAATTCGATTGAGATGTTTATGTCTAAATAAGCGACGGACAGGACCCCGGGCTCGTCTTTTCAGGTCTCGGCTTTTATCCTTGCCGTTCGGATCCTTTATGGCAACAAGTCGAACCAGATTGTTTGGCGTTTTCTATTTTTATATGCGACGTTTCCCCGTCACTTTCCGCACGCGAAGTTCTTTCGATATAGAGCAGCCTTACTTATACCTACTCCCTAAATTGGAAATCGAATATGATTGTGTTTTATTCAGTTTGGAGTTTACGTTGCCTGAGTTATCTTTTGATGTGTGTTCTTGATGGTACGCGAATTTATTTTCGTTGCTTTATGCCAGCTGCTTTATTCTTTTTTGACTCAAGACTATTATAATAAGCAAACAATTGGCAACTAGGACATTGCCTAGGTACATTTTGATGAATATCATATTTCTTGAGTACCAAAGAAATAGTATTTTTAGAAAACCGGGCATAGCATAACGAACGTGAATGCAGCTCGAGGCCCTAGGCCGAGAGCTGCATGTAAGAGAGTTATGCTATGCCGTTTTCAGCGCGAGTAGCATACATCGTTTTTCGTGCTGCTTTCAATAAAATTACAAATAAATAAGATCATATCGCAATAATCATTTCAAGTTGGTACTTCTGCCATCCATCACCAAGGCACGAGGCATGTACCTACTAGATGCAGATTATTGTGTGTCAAATGTCGATTTGAAAAATTGCGTCCTATGTTTGAATTCTCTTGCTTAAAACCGCCCTTCCCCTCCCCAATTAGAAGGGCCATCCCCCAAAAATCCCGAAATCACTGAGCTCTAGTGTCTTGTGTGACGACGAAACACAGGAAATGGCATAAATTAATCACTTTTAAACCTTCGCGCCACAAAACGTCAAAAATCATTCTGCAATTGTACCAACAGATATTCGAAAAATGACCCTAAATTGTTAATTTTCAAAGTGATTATTTATAATTTTAACTGATTTAAACCGAAAATTTCAAGCTATAACATTGGAAACGTGATCTCTCTTGAATTGTGAATGATTTTGCGAGGTTAGTTTATTTTTCACGTCTACTTTTTACTTTGCCGCTCTAGATCTTTTTCTGAATATTACAGTGCAGGACACCGAGCGTATATTGTCATTTTCGGTTATGGCAGCACGAAAAATTCTTTGTAGATCTTCGCCAGTGATGCCAGATTGTCAGCGTAGTAACAAACGTGATTTATGATCAATAGAATTCTAATTTTTCGAAAATAAAAGTGACAGATCTAATGTTTGCGTTAACACTCGACAGAACTCTTAGTTTTGTTCGACATCGATAACACTGACAGTTGAAGCATAACCTAATCGCCCTATACACTCAATGTTTTGACTTTCCTTGTATTTATGCATTCAGCTTTCATTTTCAACACAACAGGCGAGCATAGTGTGAGAGAATCTACCCTGTAAATGCGAAATTTCCTAGGGTTATCACTTTACTTCAAATTCCACGCGACAGTGTTGCAAGTTCATTTTTGATTGATAAAATGTCTGAATGGCATATGGTATCAACCGCTTGTCATTCTTCAAACGTAGGCATAGAAGTTTCTTGGTAATTTTATAGACGGAACCAACAGAGAAAAGACATTTCAAATTTAGCTGTATTCAACAAGGTGGAAGCTGTGTTTATTTTGGTCGATAAAGATCGATCTGATACTGGCACCTGTTTATAATGATAGGTGAAAAATTAAAGAAAACTAGACTGGGAAAGAGATTCAGGAGAGACACCCTACCTCTGTGAACTGTTTTAAATCTCAAGGATCTTCACAGCATCTGTGAGATCTCTCACATCTGGCAAGGCTCGATAATTAGAAGGAGGAGCAACAATAATTATAGTCAGGTACCATTTGGTTCAAAAACTGATCCCGTAGGTTCCTTCGTGAAGGGAGCAAGAGACCTTTTATTTCTTATAGTCCTATATGTGAAGATACCGAAATGTTTTGGTGCCACTTTCAAAATGGCGTCATTTCAAAATGGCGGTCATTTGTTCCCGGTGACATTTATTCGGACCTAACTTGCTTCATTCTCACCCGATTTGAATTTTTTTTTAGAAATATGTGAATTCATATTCTCTATCCGCTGCTGTCATCGGTTATCATTTATATCAATCTGTTTGACCGGAATCAGAAAAAAACTGGAAATTATAATGACTATTAGTCCTATAGGTTTCTTGACTGTTTCTCAACCTAATTCCAGTTGTATTGATTTTAATAGCATCTACAATAAACGAAGTTCACTAAAAACTCAGCTTGCTGGAAAAATAATGGCCACAAGTGATACAGTAGGGAATAAAAGAGCGATATTCACGAAACGTGGTAAAATTAAGAAGAAAAGTGCCATGTATTTTTTCAGGAAGTAGGTATACGTGTGATTTTTTAGTTACTACTTCTCTGGTCTCTGAGACACCACAATGCTCTGGTACAAATTTCAAAATAGCGTCGTTCCGACATGGCGACCATTTGATTTTGGTAACATGGATTCACACTTAACTTACGCCTATTTTCGCTCGACTCAAACCGATTTTGATGATTTTCCTTTTGATCAGGTATGGATTGATGTTCTTTATTTGCTATTGTCCGAAATTTGGATGTGTGCCAAATAGTTTTTCCGAAAAGTGAAAAAAAAATCTAGAAAATCAGTGATTTTTACGATCCCTATTGCCTCAGGTGCTGTGTGCTTCCCCGTGAGAGGCATGTCTGGCAAGTATTTTTTTATTATTCTCATATATATGAAGTTACCGAAATGCTTTGGTGCCACTTTCAAAATGGCAGCGTACCGATTTGGCGGTCACCTGGATTTTGATAGGTGATCAATAATGCTAAAATTCCAACTCGGTAACCAAAAGAGTTATAGTTATGAAAGTCACAAGGTAGATTAACAATTCAATGCTTCTTAAGATAAAACAAATCGCATCTCCATATCTTGAGCCGTTCCTGAAAAATCCTGATATTAGTGGTCAGTTGCATGAAAATTGTAATTGTCTTATGAATCAGTGGATTTTATTTAATTTTTCAAATCGGGTGAGAATGAAGCAAGTTAGGTCCGAATAAATGTCATCGGAAACAAATGGCCGTCATTTTGGAATGACGCCATTTTGAAAGTGGCACCAAAACATTTCGGTATCTCCACATATTAGGACTATAAGAAATGAAAGGTCTCTTGGCCCCTTCACGAACGAGCCCACGGGATACCGGATGACCCCTGACTATTAGACCGACCAAAATTAATAAACGGCTGTTATGTCCTGAGCCTGGTCATGTTCACAATCGTGGTTGAAACATGCAAAAAAAAGGGATGACCGTCTAATGTTGTAGAAAGAGGAACTATGTACAGTGTGTTCTTGCTTTGAAAGTCCCATATATTCACCGGTTTTATTCTAGGGAAGTATTCACTAATAATCACTTACAGGTCAAGGGTGGAATGTATATCAGAGCAGTCTCAAGTCAAGAAAGCCTTTGGATGAGTGATATGAAAACATTAGGGGCCTGCATTCGAATACGGTTGTGCGCTAATTTCTGGAAGATACACATTTATTTGCCGGTGTTTGAGTAGTAGTGTTCCTATAGTTCTTGTGAAGGTTCGTACTTATTATAAATACTGTTAACATTATATTGATGACTGGAATGTTCTGATAAAGTCGGTCCCCTAAATGTTGGGATGCCCTGTATAACTTCACGAGTTGTTAGATAATATAGTGAAATAAATAGGGCAGGCGAATTTTGCTCCATCATACTGCATAATAGATGACCGAAGCTTTGTCAAAGTTGACGCCATGGCGGCTCGGTGATGAAAATTGATTGGGGTGTTTTTTCCGGGGAAAATTTCATCCACGTGATACCTTGAAATATTTCCGATCGCTTACGCCAACGAACAGTTCAATGACGAATCGGGCTTTGTTAGGAAAGGACAAAGAAAAAATACCCTCCCAAGGCTTTACACGGCGGTTGCGCCGCCACAAAACTCAGCCCTTGGGTCCTTGCACGCCGCGAGACGTCTGGACAGACTAAAAAGTGCCTACATTTGATTACCATCAAATGTTCACAGCATTGCTTTGAACTTACTCACAATTTATTTCGTGGTTCAATGTCAAAGACATGCTCACTTCGTCATCGTGTATTTTTAAAAATAAAAACTTCGGTAGGCGAGAGTCTTCCTTAATGAATTGATATTTATATGCGAGCAGATAGATCCTTAGTGCCCATGTAAATGCGAGTAAATCACACTGTCTTTCATCCAGCCGGCCTCCTCCTACTTCGCCGGGCCAAAGAGGATCGATTAAAACCACATTAAAACCATGGCACGACCGCCTTATTTTCCGGATTAATTAAAAGAGTAATCAGCCCAGTGACGACTTCCTCGGCGTGTAATGCAGCGGCTCATTAATTAACAGAGCATCTGTTTTTCAGCCTGCTTTAAATTTGAGGAGGTCCTCTTCTCAAAGAGCCTTCAACCCCTGCCTAGTCAGCCCGGTTTTGCTGACCTAAAACTTATTGATAACCGCTCGAGAACTCTCTGGTAATCCGCATCGCAATAACATGCAATAAACTGATGCACTAAGCGTCGTCTTTTTGATATGCATAACTTGTAGTTTGAGTTGGGAACGTTGTATTGTTTATGACATGGGCATAGAATCAGGATTATTACGGCGACTTTCATATGTCCGACTGTTTCGGTTCTTGAGAATTTTGAGATACAAATATTAAACTTTTTCTCTTTCACCCTTCATACAGGGTGTTCCAGCGATGATAGCACGAAAATTAACTGTGGGTAGATCTCGTCAAAATATGACGGAAACCTATATACCATTTTGCAAAGTTCGGCCAAATAACGAAGATACAGCCCTTCAAAAAATGGTAGTTCAGTGACATTTTGACGAAAATAACTCAAATTCAGCATTTCCTGATTTGCGACAACTATCTACCGACCTGCCAGATTTTGAAAGAATTCAACTATAGTGGTGTGGGAGTTATGAGGGTCAATAATTTAGAAGCATCCGACGAAACGTTGACTCAAGTTGACCCCTTATAATTTCTACGCCACTGATTGGATTTTTTTTAAATTTGGCAGGTTGATAGATAACTATGACAAACCAGCTTATGCTAAATTAAAACTTAATATTCGTCATTGGGCCGAACTTTGCAAAATGCCATCAGTGGTGGTTGGTGCGGGAGCGGCTCCCGCTCTATATTGGAGATATGGGGTTCGGTCGCTCGAGCCCCCGGCCGATTGAAACATCGATATAATTATTTATGTACTCTTCGATTAGTTCACAGTTCGCAAATATGAAGATAGCTGACCTAAAGAGAGAGAGGTACATTTAGGTCATCAAGCCTACAAGAAAAAATAAAGGCAAAAAAACACCGGACGTACGATTATAGCACTGATTTACTGAATATAAAGCAAATCGAGCCCAAGTATAAAAGTCGTGGTGCATTCACACGTAAACTCAACAAAACAGTAAATGCTAAAACTCCATGATTGTGCGGATACGACGAAAGAAAGTTTTTGTCTCGAGTTTCGTCATTTGTTATTAACTTCAGTCCTCCTTGCAAAAAACTCACGAGCCGCCACTTAATGCCATAATGCCGTTTTCGTCATATTTTGACGAGATCTACTCGCAGTTAAATGTTTTGCTATCATCGCTAAAACACTCTGTATATGCCACCGACATGGTTGTTGGCGACGGCTACAAGTAATTGTGGCCATATCTACCTGTAATTGTGTTGTCGAGCGGCCGCAAATCTAACATTTAAAGTGGAAATGAAATTTGCTTTTGATAAGCCAAATCGAGCTCAGCATGAAAGGTGATAATCAATTTAAGAATGTTTGATAGTAATCTTTGATGTCTTTGATGTTGTACTACTTGTTTTGGCTTATCAAAAGCATAACTATGTAAGATGTATGGACATTTTTCTTTCTTGAAATGAAAAACAAATTCTTTCATGACTTTTTCAAAGTCCCATCGTTCAGAAAATGAACGTGAAAAACTGATCATCCAGTCCTTTCAAGGCCACAACTGCAAAAGCACACACTTTATCCTTGAGGACTTTTACTATGTTGAACCACATGCATAACTCAGCTTATAAATAAGTACAGGGTTGCTTAACGACAACATAACACACTAGTTTTTGGGCCCTGATAACGTCTTTTTCCCAAAAAAAAGCTCGAACAGGTCGATGCTTCCCAGGGTGACGTTCAAGTGCTATTAATTCACCTGTCCTTTTTCATTTCCGCATGGTCGGGGTAGCAACCCTTGGAAAAATTTCAAATGGCAATAATTGAGGTTGATAAGTGACACATCATTATCAAGCTCTTCCAATCATATTTACAGCAGGCTATGTTATTTTTTCCCAGTTCGAGTCTCTTTCTCCAAAATATGGCCAAAATATTGTTTGCAGAGGCTTTTTGCCCGTTCTTCACCCTTTTATTTTAACGTCCAAATTCTTTGACTAAAAGTTTATATAATTTTATTGGTTTATACCAAGATAAATTTCGATGGTGTACCTTTTTTGGTTTATAATACCGAATATTTCTTTTGCAGCCAATCTCGAGAGCACGAAGAATGACATAGCGCTGTACATCGGAGTAACGGTGGCGATCTTCTTGGTGTGCTTGCTGTCGTTGCTGCTGACCCGGCGGTTCTGGAAAAAGGGCCAGCATCAAAGCCTGTACAACATGACTTCGAACGGTGAGTTTCACAAATCCCACGCATCAGCGCAATCAAAAAACTCAAAAGATAAATTCCACGACATGTGTCTCCCCGTTTCCGAATAACTCCATAAATAACGAACGAACGGTGTAAATGATTTAATCGTGCGCCATCATGAGTGCATTAAAAATATAAATAACAACGACATGGAATGCATGTCGCTCGAAGCTCGGTTAATTAAAAAAAAATATGATAAATAAGTGGTTGGTCAATTAAAGAAATGCTTAAAATTTTATGTGCTTTTTAACGACCCTCCAAATGAAAACCACATGTGCACAAAGCGCACTTTCGAAAAAAACCGTTTTCGTCTTTTTACAAAGTCCTCCCATTGGACTCTGTCGCACTGTGCCGTCTGATAAAATGGGGACTGGGGAATAATGGGGTTTAAAATAAAATAACAGTTTCTGGGGTGGTGTGCAATCATTAAACCCGAAAGGTGAGTTTATGGAGGCATTCAGTGTCACACTTCGTTTCGAGTTTGGCGCTACACACAGCTACGCACGGCCCATCTGTTTGTAATTATTATGTTGTTGTTATCTGATCCTGTTTATTATGGCTTTTAGTTGAATTTTAATTAAGTCAAATTTCACAACGCCGTCCAAAAGCGGCACCGCTGTTTCACAATCTAAGCTCTGCTGCTTGCATTCAAAATTCCTTTTTGATTCTTTGAAAACCATAAGCGATCACTAATTCAAATCCGATCCGTTTTGTTCGCTAATTTCCATTGATGCGCGGGCTGGAATTGACGCGCCCGAAAGAGTGATTGATTTTCTGGAATTCAGAGCCTGGCAAATTAATTTCTTGTCACCGTTCATTGGGGTGTTCACTGTTCATCCATTCATACAGAATTTAGCATACAATAGGGCTGAAACCTTATTGCTCGCCGCACCTTCAAGCTCGGTTTTTTTTATTTCATACACGAGAGCTGGTAGCAGCATGTGGTATTCCATTTTTCCACTCGACGTGTAGATTTTAGATTCAAACCTCGATTCGAACCTTCAATTACCTGTATTAGCACGGTTTACGACCGACTGGTGTGGCATGACGGTGGTAGTAAACTCAGTACTCCTAATTAGTTGGAGTGCCGGGTACAATTCGAGTCGAACCAGTCGTCGTAAGTGGTGAGTTATTAATATTATTATCGGAGAAAGGGGTTCCAAGGGAATCGAGAGATGGTTTCATTTGGTTGTCCTCGGGCGCACACGAGTCCGTATTAGAATCGATTACGCAAACACTTGTGTTTGTTTCGCCCTGTTATTTGATTTTCATCTGTTTTCTTATTTCACTTCACTCTCTATGTCGAAGGAAAAAGGTCAATCGAGTTATTTTATTTGGTTTGGCATGGTGTACCTACGTGCCGTGACCCCGACCGCGAGTCTATATTTGCGAAGCTGTCGCCGCTCTTTCGATATCTTGAAGCTGGCTTGAAAGAAAAATCGCTTCACGCTACAAAGTACAAAATATGCTGGTTATCCACTTCTTGTTGATCACATTCAGAATTATTAAATGTGGATGTCTTGAGAATATTATCAGAAAACTGGTGATTTTTCTGCTATAACAATAGAGCTATTAAACTTTATTAAAAAAGGTAATTCAATTATTTCTATGAGAAGTACCTACAAGAAAAAACAGTTGATACGTTTTTTTTCGTTTCGGAAATAAGTATACCGCCTCCCAGAAAAAGTTCAACAACGCAACAACGTTCCGACCGATTTAGATTAAATTTTCAGTAAGTCTGGATGGGGTGTTATATTGAAAAAAATGTAGTGATTTTTATTGAGTATTCCGATTGTGTCTAATCTAATTAACCATTGCATGTAATACGCACGATTATTTCTCCTCTAATGTTGTAGAAAAAAATTATTTCTTATAAATTCATGACGTCATTTGGTGAACCTCGCGCGCAAACCTATCGTGACCCACTTTGCCGACATTTTAGCGTCTTCAAATCTGAATCACGTTATGTCAATTTTGACGTGCAATTCAAAACTTCAAATCACATGACATTTGTTGTCTGAATTAGAAACGACTGCACTAGCAAGAACAATTTCGAAAAAACGTCCTTTGAGTGGCTTTGAGGAAGGCAACCATGACGGCCACCAAGCTAGGTTAGCGCCGCAGATCAGTGAGAGAGCTTCTGGTAGCATTCCTGAATTTTTCTGTGGGCATCCCAGCAGGGTCTGTCTCTTGATAAATCGGTTTTCTTGGATCAAATCTTGTTTTCTTGATATTGGTCTAAGGGAACTTCATCCGGTGTAAATAAATAAAAGGTCAGTAGTTATTTCTTTCAATACATTACTCACTTATTTTCATAACAGCGAAGTCGGCCAGGCCGCTGTAAAACGGCCCTTAGCGGTAAACTCTCGGGTGATATGAATTTGTTTTTGATTAATGCAAACACTTCAGTCTTTCTAACTCCACCTCCTGCTCCAGGGGTACACGATAGGGGGGTATTGGGAATATTCGAATGCTTTTCAAGTAATTTTAACGTGATTGTAATCAGAAAATTGCACTCACATTCCAACAAAAACACTCCAAAATTGACACAGAGGTTCCCTTATTTTCGCAAATTTTATTTTTATCATCACCATCTGTGACGGGCTAACCCTAGCCCCAGCGTGGCTGATGTTGCTGAATGCTGCTGATGCTTGCTTGCGGTAACACTTCACTTTTTTCTTGGGATCAGCTGTTTGTCAGGTTGACAGGCTGACACGCTGGGATGTTCGGAGTTCACCGCGTTCCCGATTCCGTGCGATATCTAGCGAGAAATTGTACCGCGTCATTTGGCGCCATCTGTTACGCACTCTGGTACCAGTAAGCGAGTGACGTCACGCGAAATTTTCTTTATTTTTTTTTTGGGGCCTAAATGAACGCAAAAAATCTAGGGCTCTAGTATTTGAATTCATTTTTTCTCAAAATCTGTGGAACACCCATTGTTTGTTATACCGTATGTTCATTAAAAACTTCAATAAAGGGAGGCTGTGACGCAGGCCATTCGATCCGAAAACGGCCAGGTTATCATCGGTCCACGGCCTCCCATTATTGAATTTTTTAATGAACATACTGCATATTGTTACGATATAAACTAATGATTAAATTTGATAAACTGTAACGTCAGTTTCACGAAGAAAAATTATTAATGTGTTGGGCCATTTCGATTTTTTTTTGTGCTCGTTAATTTTGCGACGCATGGTTTTTATCAAGTTGTTGTTAGCGGTTTATGGGAGGTCATCCCGTGCTTCTTGTATCCCCAGACGGAGACCCTCAAGTTCGTTAGAGGGAGGGAATAATTGCCTACCTTTTTCACGTCATATCCCATACCGTGTTCAATGGGTGACATGTGCGGTAATCGCGCAGATCATAGAATCAAGTCAGCATGGGCATCTTCTTAAAACTGTGTTGATTTCCTTGTCGTATGGGGTATGGGGACGTTCAGCCTGGCATTTCCGAGGTTCCAGGCCTCAAGGACGGAGTCATATTGGTGAAATAAGCGTTTCGAAATCAATCCGTCTGGGTTTATTCCTTGACGGATTCTTACCATTTTGGTCTCCTTTGAAAGCTACAAGGATGTACTTTGGTTTGAGCCCATTGGCATTTCCGAAATCAAAAAAAAAAAAATTGACATTTGAAAACATTATTTCTTGATTTTGGAAATGCCAATGGGCTCAAACCAAAGTACATCCTTGTAGCTTTCGAAAGAGATCAAAATGGTGAAAATCCGTCAAGGAATAAACCCAGACGGATTGATTTCGCAACGCTTATTTTACCAATTGAACTCCGTCCTTTGGCTGGTTTGGTGCTGGTTTGTGAATAAATTCTCATCTAACTTATTGGAACCACGAGCTCCTGATGGATCTCTAATGAAAACTCCTTGAAATTTGACTTCTTTCAATCGAATTTCTCTGCACGTCTGCCTTCTGCCCGGTTAAGCAAACATTTGTATCATGTTGGCAGAGCAAGTGCACTTCTCGCCCAGTTTGTGGCATCGTGGTCCTTATTGCGACCGGGTGCGCGGTCCGTCAGACCACGGCGGTATTTATAGAAAACTTTGATGGTTAGCTGACAAGTTCCGGTCGGACCGGCAGACCTCAAACAACTTCGATTCGCCTCCTCGATATATTTTCGGAGGAGTTGCGCCTCATGATAGCACAATCCATTAGCTGCGCAGACCGCGTGTGTTTGTTTTGAATAAATAGTGACATTTTGAAAACACGTGGGGGCACTTTCGGAGCACTATAGTCGTAAAATCGACGATTTGGAAACATCGTTAATCTTGCGCGCGTCCGAATTGTAACTCTAGACCTATTTTAACATTTCCGACCTCCTCCCTCGTCCCTCATTTAAATTCTTCTTTCTGATGCGGCATTCGTTCTTCCTGATTTTTTTTTGCTCCGGCATTAGGCATGCATCATCTATTTTCGGTATGATGGAGAGTTGGTCTCTTGAGTGCGCGGATTAGCGCAAACTGCGTGGCTTGCTGGTGAGAAATGGGCGCATCTGCAATGATGAATTGTTTAGTCCGATGACTTATCGTATTTTAACCTCATTCATCATAATGGTTTTGTGCTCGTCGTTGTTATTAATGATACACAAGTCCCCAGTCCGCTAATTGTACGGGCCCGCATTTAATGTCTTCCTCTCGTCTTGCAGGATAATGTATTGCAAACCGAATTGTTGTTCTCTCTGAAAAGGGATGAGAAATTGCACGGAATACTCGATTATAACTACAATCGAAAGATCTTGACGAGAAATAGCAATTGTTATGGAAAAGGTAACAGGTGTAGTGGTATAAAAGCATCGAAATGTTGTCATCGTAAAGCGGTCCAAACGGCCTCTGGGGGCGATAAGAAAAACGGTGCGAGAGGAGGTTTCATGAATATTAATAAAATCCCACGCGCGGGGAGCTTTCACCGTGGTTAACAAAACCATGATTGTGAGTTGCCCATTTATGATTATCACTGTACTAAAGTTGCTTTTAAGCCCGCAATAAAAGCCGATACAAAGTAGTTTTGCTTCCAATCCTTGGTCTTCTCTCGCGACAGTCCTCTGCTCTTCTGATACGCAATTATCTTGCAAGAACGCCGTAAATTATACGTAAAAATATCTCACGGTTTTATAGCCGTTACCAAGAGAATAAAGTGGTGCTGCCGAATGCTACTGCCACTCCGCTCCTTCTGCTCTTTATTTTTCTGGCTTGATAGCAGAGCAAATGGATGTTGGTACTTACACTATACTTCTCTTTGTTTGTTTCAGAATACCACCCGGAATTCTTCCCGGAGCACGACAAGAAATCCCTGAGCCTGCAGCCGGATCTGACCCAGACTGTGCCGCCTTGCTACGAGTATCCCTACACGACCCCGGCTACGTCGGTCACCAGGTCCGTCTCGGAACACCACTACGATGTGCCCCATTTGGCTTCCGGGAGCGACATCCAAATGTCGCCGGCCACCAGCTCAACATTGGAATCCTCCAGCGGCAAGCGCAGCCAATTAAGCGGCTTTACAAACAACTGTGAGTATTACGACGGCCCGCTCTACTCGGTAGTAACGCAATCATCGGGAATATCAGTGGCGTTCCCCGCACAAACTCCATTAGCGGCGGCAATTAGGTCATCAAATTAAATACCTAGGCTGCATTAGACAGCGGTAATGACGCGTCGTGCAAGGTGCGAGAAATTGGAAAGTGGCAGTGGGGGGAAGTCTTATACCGCGTGATGGGAGTAAAAGCCTTAAATCTGACGTGTTCGTGGGGGAGAGCGCGCTGAGGGAAACAACGGGATTTTGTTCGAGGCCGCTGAATGGCATCGGGTGTGATTGACACGGGACTCACGGGAGGTGCAGGAGCACCAGGCCCGAGCTTTGCAGGGTTGTGGCCAAAACTCGAGATTCAGAGCTTTTAGACTTGTTTCGTCTCCTTTTATTTCTCACGTTAAGTCCTTCTCCGGCAGCAAGCACTACATGGTAACTTGCGCTAAGTTCAAGGCGGCTAGCTGGAGATTTGTTTTTTTTTTTCATGGTGAGGTTGAGTAAGGCAAGTTGATCCACCGAACGGAACGACTGGTGGTGGAAAGGTGGACATGGACTTATGACATGTTATGTTGATTCTCGAGTTTTGGGAATAGGTATAATTTCTTTTGTGGGAATTGAAAGGGTGAAATTGTTGCGCATGTTAGGCAGTATTGGTCTGGTCAGTCCAAATTGGATAGAAAAGAAGGAGAAAGCAATCTAACAACATATAGGCTGCATTCAGATCGATCTCAGGATCGAAAAGATTTCCGATTTGAAAGAGCGTGGTCATGCCGGATAGGTCATTTTTCTGATTACAAAATGCCGTGCTGAGTTACGTGGGCACGTTGGGGAGAACCGGCATCATAAAACGTAAATTTATCAAAAATTGACAGTACTTCCTTGAATGACAGTACTTCCCTTCCGATGAATCAAAACCACTTTCAAAATATTGTGAGGAGCTTTTCAAAAATACATCGGAAAACATCTATCATTTTCGTAACAGGAACGAATTTCCCCTGAAAGAATTTTGCCGAAACCAATTTTCCGGAAATAATTTCCCCTGGAAGGAATTTTCCTGGAATGAATTCCACCGGAATAAACTTCCCTTGATGATAATTTCCCCTGGAAGGAATTTCACCAGAATGAATTCTACCGGAATGAACTTTCTTCGAAAATCATTTCCCCTGGAGGGAACAGTATCTCAAAACACAATATCGAATATCCTTCTTCTTTTAGGACGTGACCGGACAATTTATCTCGCGGACACTTCGTCGCAAAATAATATAGCAAGCCCCCTTATGTCTAATTGTATTATTTTGAGCCCTACTGTGCACCTGGTGCCTTCATGTCTTTGAAACTCTGGGACTTATTACTCCGCTTCCGAGCTTTATTGGGTCCCCTTGTGTCTTCAATACCGTTTGAAGTTCTGCTGAGCCCGCTTGTACTTTTTGAGGCTTTCGGAGCACTAGCATGCCTCTTGTGCCTGTATGCGATATTCGGTCCCAAAACGGACCCCCATGTGTCTTCAAGGATAATTGCAGCCCTAATGAGCTCCCTTATGTACTTCATGGCTTCCAAAATTCCACTAGGCCCTATTTTTCCATCTTATGTTATCCAGGTTTCAATGGCCCCCTTATTGTGTTTTCAATTTGATTTGAAGCCCTGCTGAGCCCCCTTACATGTTCCGTTACTGTCAGAGGATGGTAATAACCCTTGTGCCATCATATCATTCAGAGTCCTTTCCGGCCTCCTTGGGTCTTCAATTGTAGTTGGAGCCCTGATGAGCCCCCTTACGTGTTTTCGTGGCATTTAGGATTCCAGTGGTGGAACCACGAGCACTCGACAGTTGTTGTCGATCTCGACAATTTCTCTTTTCCCCTCTGCACCTCTCACCCTGATTTCCCCTTTCCCCTCTACACCTTTCACCCTTCAGAAAAGGGAAAATTGTCGAGATCAACAACTGTCGAGTGCTTGTGGTTCCACCACAGGTAGCCCTTTTTTGCCTTCTTTTATTTTACACATCTTCTTTAGGCCCCCTTGTCGTTTTTCCATGCCTTTCGGAGCTCTATCGAACCACTTGTTTCTTCTCCAACCCAAATGTGTAGTTTTGAGGTCTGAACAGGTCACTTGATGTTTTTATTAGCTTTCAGAGTACCAGTGAGGCCCGTTTTGCCTTCTTTTGTTATATAGAGCTCCTTGGGCCTCCTTGCATTTTTCCGTACCTTTCGGAATCCTGTTGAGCCCCCTTATGCCACAATGTGTTGTTTGGAGCCTTAATGAGCCCCCTTATATTTTTCGTGGCTTTCAGAGTTCCAGTAACCCCCTCTTTTGCCTACTTTTATTATACCAGGGCCTTCATTGGTCAGCTTGTGGTTTTTCCATGGCTGTCGAAGCTCTATCTGGTTCAATGAAATTAACTCTATGGAAATTCTTCCCGAGGGAATTTCATTCCGATGGAATTTATTTTGGGAAAATTCCTCCCAGGGGAAATAGTTTCCAAGGAAAGTTTATTCTAGCGGAATTGCTTTTGGGGGAATTCCCTGCAAAGGAAATTATTTCCTAAGGAAGTTTATTCCGGTGGAATTACTTCTGGGAAAATTTCTTCCAGGGAAAATTACTTCCGGGAAATTAATTCCGGGAAAATTCGTTCCTGGATTCGTGATTTTTTTTCGAAAAGTTGTGCCCTGTTGAAAATTGATAATTTTGACACCCCTTCCGTTGTCATCCTGTACATGGTTAACAGCGTCAATGCCCACGTGACTCAGAATGGCATTTTATACTTTTGTAGCCGGAAGAATGATCTATCCGGCATGACCATACCGCACCGCGCTCTTTGAAATCGGTTGACTTTTCTTCGAGATTTCCGATCTCAAGATTTACTCAATAATTATATCTAAGAAGAATTCCAAAAGTGAGGAATGTGAAAACAGCACGAGCCTCGAACCCCAAATCAGTTCAGACTCCCGGCAGTGCTGTCACTCTGTCGCCTCGTCACAAATTGACCCCCTAACGACTTGACATTTGGTGCTTTCCTTTTACCACAAAACTAAAACTCACTGATCTGATCTAAGTTAGAGAGAGAAAAAAAGAAATCACATGTACGAAAGTGAGATACCACTAACAACTTAGGTCGGAATACTTAGTCTAGGTTGTTGAAGAAAAGCACCTATTGTTGTTACTTGTGTTCCTGACATTATTTCTTAAATTTTTATAACCGTCTTCTTGTACCCGTCTCCGAAGAAAACGAATGATGAAAACACACTGTTTCGATCATTTTATGCAACTTTTTATGCATATGATACCTACCTAAGCCGCTATATCCATGTAATCCGATGTTGTTCTTGTTCTTTGGCGCAAACAGAATTTCAAGCTAAAACTTCAAATGCGTAATAAAACCTAACCTAGGTATCTGCTAAGTAGGTCTTGATAAAAATTTAAACTGTTAATTCTAGCGACTCTGATGGTCTGATCTACTACTGGACATTGTAACAAGCCACATTCAGTTGCGGCTGAGTTTCACAATAATAAAATACTGGATGTGGTTTCCAGCAATAAATTTTAACACATTTTCAAGTCTCTTTACATGTTGCCACGACGGATTGTAGTGTATTTGTGGAATTATTTCAGAAAATTTATTAAGCCATACATTTTAACCTAGCACTTCAGTTTTTGTGGAATTTATACGAATCCAGCACGTGTTTAAATTTGTACAAATTGTCCCGCTAACTCAATCTGTGTATTTGCAGCCGACTCTACATACGAAGTGGCGACGGAATCTGTAACCCTGCCGCTGCCTTCCCTGCCGACGGCCTACGCCGTGACGCCGACCACCAGCGGCAATTACACCAGCGCCACGGTGACGCACAGCGGCGCGTTCCTGAACCTGGCCGAATCCGGGGTCAGCTTGCTGGTGCCAGAGGGCGCCATTTCGCGCTCCCGGAAACAAGAACTTTTCCTGTCCATCCTCAACGAGGACTGCTTCCGGCCGAAGCTCGCCGAAAACTTGACTCAGCTGAGTCCCGTCGTGTCCTGTGGACCCAACGTTTCGCTCAACAAGGCCACCGTGCTTAAGATGCCCCACTGCGCCGAAGTCACCAGGAACAACTGGTCCATTTCGATATTGCAAAGCGACTGCAGCGATTCCCAATGGCAAACGGCCGTTACTTTGGGCCAGGAGACCATCAACACCACGGTGTTCTGCCAGCTAGACAAGGACTCCGCGTATTTGGTCACCGACTGCTTGTCCAGATTTGTTATGGTAATTATCCTGGTGATTATGTTCAGATTAAATGCTTCTCAAGATGAACAAAATCCCAGCTTTTGATTTTGTTGAACACCCGATACTGTGATCTGTTTCTTTGCATATTACGTATAATAGATACTGTATGATCAAAAACTTTCCTCCTCTAGGCAGGTCATTGGCAGGCAAACGTGGCCGATTTTGGCCAGGCCACAGCCTGCCTAGAGGAGAAAAGTTTTTGATTATACGGTACTTGGTTCTAAAAAAAAAACAATTATTATCCATTCGCGTTGCAAATGCAGATCTAAGATTTTTAGCATCAACAATAAAGTGGCAAACTGGAGCGCTGGGGAGCTACGGCTTACGGCCGCTGCTGTTTGGTTGCTGTTGCAGGTGTCATCACCCGTAGCCGTAGCCCCCCAGCTTGTCACTTTATTTTTGACCCAAAAGTTTTAGTTCTGCACTTCTGCATTTGGAATGTAATTATTGGAAAGTGGCCTTGAAACCTGGCCTAACTTCAGTACTTGAAATCTTCTAATTTCTTGCAGGTGGGCCATTCTACTGCTAACGGAAACGCCATCAAGAGACTGAAACTGGCTGTGTTCGCGCCAAAACTGAACTTCCAGAGCTCGGTGGACTACAGCGTCCGCGTGTACGTCTTGGAAGACACCGACAGCTCCATGGAAACCGTCTTCGGACAAGAAAAACGCCTTGGCGGCTACTTACTCGACGAACCCCGTTCCATCACCTTCCAAGACGGCGGAAGCAACCTCTGCTTGACGCTGGAGTGCATCAGCGAAGGCTGGAAGTCGAAACCCTGCTCCAACTATCAGGAAATCCCGTTCCGGCACCTGTGGCAGGCCAACAGCAACAGTCTTCACTGCTCCTTCACGCTGGAGTGCTACGAAATCAACAGGAATCTCAGCTTCAAGATACGCATCAACCAAAAAGGCTTCGACTACACGCAACTTTTCGATCTCACTTGCAAGGACGACAGCACCCCCCCAGCGCAGCCGCCAGTGTCCAACAAGCTGTATCACAACGAGCTGGTGCCAAAAATTACGATACAGAGCGAGACGAGCCGGTCGAGCGACTCGAAAAAGTCGGTCGAATTCGCGCATTCCCCCAAAAGTGCCAAAAGCTTAAAGCTTCAGGAAGACGCTAAAACGGCCAAGAACTTGATCGTGACCGACAGGGGTGTTTCTACTTGTGATGATTTTACGTTTAGATTAGGTAAGCAGATTAGGAAGCAGCTCTGCCACTGCCTGGATCCTCCGACGCCCAGGGGCAACGACTGGAGGATGCTGGCGCACGCTTTAAACGTGGATAGGTACATCAATTTCTTTGCGACCAAGCCGTCGCCCACCGACTGCATTCTGGATCTTTGGGAGGCGAGAAATAGGCAGAGCAACGCTCTGACCGAGCTCAAGCAAATCTTCAACGATATGGAGCGTTTTGATGCCGCGACCGTCTTGGATAATTGCTTAGGCCCTAACTGGTTGTAAGACTATCCACCGCTTTTGAGTTGTGTGTATTTTTGTCGTTAAATGCTGTGTTCAAGTGAAAATCGAATCTATTTATTATTGTAAAAATGGCGATCGGAATGTGTCTTTGACTAGACGAATTTTAAACGCTTATTCAGTAAATTGTAGTTTCAAGCTGATTCACGGTCATCGAACACATTTCCAACTTTCGTTACCTTTCCCAGCGTATATTTTTTTCAAGTACCTAATGATACATCGTTGAATTATTGTTGCAAGAGTTTTGTAGATATAAAAAAGTTGTCTTTAGCCAACAAAAAGGACCATTGTTTGAATTGTGCAATTTATTTAGATTCCATAAAAATATACGAAAAAATAAGAATTATAATCAACGAATATTTTCAACAACGTAAATGTAAATACTAATGTGACGTAAGTTATTGAACTGCCTGTAAATATTGAAGCATACTCAAGTTTGCAATCGATTTTTGTTTTGTGTATAACAGTTCCTAATTTGTATTGAAAAGACTAGTTTGTTATAGACTTCTATACAATCTGTACAGACATGAGAGTGTGGAGAAGGCCTACGCGATGCCTTTACTGCATTCCGACTCACTGACTTCTTTTAATTATTAAAATGTGTCGAGTTGGAAATATTCGTTCACTTGTTACGTAAGCACCAGATAATCGACTTATTTGTCTAATGTAGTACGACTATAAGAATGTAACACTGGATATAAACAAAGTATAATGTGTAAAAGAATCGAAAAATATGATGTAGAGTTTTATACAGAAAATCAAAAGTAGTTTTCTAGATATTTTAGAATGTTTTGTACAAAGTAATATTCATGTAATTAGAGGCAGATATACGTTGATATGTACTATGTACTCTAGATATTATATGATGCTGTATATAGTCAATATATTGACATTTTTTCAAAAGTCATCGCTTCATTTCTATGCTTAGTTCCTTTTTATATTTTGGGTAGGTGCTTGTTTCTCTTCAATATAGGTCTGCTCTCATTTCCATAGCGTTTTTTCAAAACTCTGGATTCAAGCCAGATTTTTAATATTCATAAACTTCAATATTAATTGTTAAAACATAATTTTAAAAATCAACGTTTTATCCTCAACCTTTAACCAGACTATTTTTGCAACATAACTAGACTCGCAAAGCACTTCATGCACCTTCTTCAGAAAGGACCTTACACTGTTGATCATCCCAACTGTGGACCCAGTTTATTTAAAAATCAGATTCACTAGATTGAAATAAAATTGATTTACTATAAAAAAAATATGTAACGAAAATCAGATGCATTCGCCGTCAAAAAGTAGGCGAGCTAAAAAAATATAGGTCTTGAAGCTTGGAATAAGTTCTCGTTTCTTCACCTTTTTGAAACAATAACTCGCTCAAAAATAGGATTGTCTTCACGAGACAAAGAGTGACCCCCAAATATCATGAGAATCGTCCGGCTAATAAACGACTTAGAATGGTTAAATCTATACTTGAATAAATAAATAAATACATTTATTCTCCAACAGGAAACTTGAAGCTGTATACGACGTTATTTTTGTTGCTAAGAAATGTTCATAGTATACCGATTGCCCTCAAATAATGCAATAGGTGACGAGCTGAAATAGTTAACATAGAACTCGGTCAAATCATTCGAAATACCTATAAGGAAGATCGTTACATTTGTTGGAGACTTCGACTCGAGAATAAGACAAAAAGCCGTAATACCATTGGCGGAGGAACCGTTCAAGAGCTTGCTAAATTCATAAGCGGAGCTGCATGGACTCGCATATAAATTCTTCAACAAAATAAACGTTACACGATCAAATGTGCTTTCGGTTTGAAACTGCGTAGCTTTAGATATTGTTTAAAATGATTTTAATTCAGTCCGTATTTTTTCAAAAATTGAGGTAGTTCACATAAAGTTTTTACAGGGTACCCAGTGGTTAAGTCAGTGCGAAACGTCTTAAAGTTGACCATGATCCCGTTTGGCCCAGAATGAATTTTCCCGTATTTCAACACCAAAGGCATAAAGATGGGTCTCATTTCTCGAAACGGTTTATAGTTTTCCTCTGATTGTATTTGTTAACAGGATGATCTAAAAATAACAAATTTTTGGTCTTACAGTGATGAGTTGATGACTTTCTTTCTCACTTGTACCAATTTTCAAAATCTAAAGCTTATGTTGAATCTGAAACTTTAGGTGAGAAGCAGAAGAACTTCAGGCTAGGTGATAATTGACTTGAGAGAAACATTTAAAATACAGGGTTGCAATAAAAGAGACACGAAGCTTGATCGCTCCAGAAATCTGACTTTCAACTTGTCTTCGAAACGAACCATTTATTCCGAACACTTCAAGACATTTCCTACTAAATAGTATAGCAGGAACACTGGCTGATAAGTCAGTGATTCCGTTCTTCTAACGATAGAAACGAAGAGTTCCGCAGGTGCACTGAGGCGATGACTCTCCAGTTTTGTAATGTAGTTTTTTTCAAAAATTAATATTTTTCCATACGAGCAAAACATCTTGAAGTGTTTAGAATAAATAATTTATTTTCAAGACAAGGTGATTTTCATTCAATTCTCCTCCAAAGCCCGATTTCTGAAGCGATTACGTTTTTGTGTCAATTTTAATGTAACTCTGCATGTTGAATGTTTGTCTTGTGTCGATTATATTCCTCGCCTCTTCGTATCTCAAGTTTCAGCTTCAACATGAGGCCTGGATATTCAAAATTGGGTCACGAGTAAAAAATAATCACGGCTAGACAAAAAAATTGTTTTGTTGAGATCACCCTGAGGAAATGAATAGAAAATTTAGAAATCGTTCCAAGATATGTATGATGTACATCTTCATGCCTTTGGTGCTTAACTCCGGAATGATCCATTTTTGTTCAAACGGGAGCACACTCAACTTTCAGAAGTTATGCAACTGTTTTATTCACCACCCTGTGTAAACTTCACGTGAAGTATCTAATTTTTGCAAAAATACGGACTGATAGACTAACGATCAGACTGATCAGACTTGGCAAAAGGTTCAAACAGATTTGAAATCTTTTTCACAATCCAAATTTAGGTACTCATTTCCAAAGGTAGGGCAAAATTTGCCGTATAATGTTCATTTTGTTGATCAGTTCAGATGATAGACGAAAATTGTAGATGTAAGTAGGTACATAAGGGTCCTAAAACATTTATAGATGTCCAATCCTTCTCAAATGCAATAGGTATCGATCTGATTCAATAAGTGAAAAAACGAACTCATAAAAAGTTATTCGCCATTTGAAAGTAATCTAAAAATTGAGCACTCGGTACCCTCCCCATTTTCAAGAAATACGACAGAGATATCCATCCCGAGACCCGAATGAGGAATTCTCCTGAGATTTCTCTGCTTGAATTCAGCTAGCAGATACCTACCTTCACTTCTTATTTAAAAAGAAGTAAAATAATTAAGTAAGTACGACAGGAAACTGGGTATGTACTTTATTAACTAATTGTTTAGCTAACCTACTTCTAACACAATCACGATCTGCATCACTAGTTTTATTAATCACAATATTCAAAATTCAAATTTGACATCAAAATATTCTATTATTGTCATAATATTTAATTAGGTATATGACAATAAAGTAATCACAATCTTATCAACTGAAAATCATCATTTAATAAAATTCACATATCTAATTCAAAATTTATGTTTCAAGAAAATACCCTACGAGGTAGATTTCTGCAAATATGTATAGGTGTATGATGAGTATTTGGGTAAGTATCCATGTTATTTTTCTACAAGAATTCTACCCCTCCCTGTAGTCGAATAAAATGAATGATTCTTGTATGGTATAGATTTCTGCATGTGGGGTGCATAATATACGTTCCAACCCCTCTAACATCTAACTATAGTATACAACCAAGCTTCAGCTAGGTCCCTTTCCTCGTTTCAACTTCGTGAGTCTGTAGTCGTGCGAGCCGAATGCGCCAGATGGCACATCTTTCTACTTGAATCAATATACGAGTAATGCCGCAACTTTCATTCATTTACTACTCTCAGACTACCGTTGAGTGAGAATGTACAAAAATGAAAAAAAGGCGCAATTGTACAATGTACGTATAACCTTTTGGCATAGGAAGCTAGATGACGCCACGCTGCAAGCAAACTTTCGAAACCAGTTTCGTGTCGGAATGTGTTCTAATATAAATAATGAAGTACTGGAACGACTTTATACTGGTGTCATTTGTCGCTAGTTTTAAAAAAGTTCTTCAGCATAAAGACGCAGTTGTCACCTCGCCATGTGGGTCACAGCAATCGGATGTCTTGTTAAAACCATCATCACTGTCAAAATGTCACCGGTGGCGGATATTATAATTTTTCACTCAACTGTATCACTTCTTACAATGTTTTTTACTTCGGCTTACACAAAATCTATAGATAGGTAGGTAGGTATCTACTAGTGCGATCATTATTTATTATTTATTTATTTATTTATTTATTCATTTATTTATTTTTTAAGAAAAGTGACAGGGCATTTAAAACAAAGAAGTTTTAGCGAATTATTATAATTCATAATATGAATAGGTTGTCTCAAAAGTATTGTATTGTATTGTTGTAAATTATGATCCATACGTTGACAAAAATTCGATGCACACCAACTAGTTGAAAATTTTTCGGAAATAGTAAGGAGCGAAGTCCCAATCCAACCTTTTATCCTCATTTTTTTCAAAAATTAACGTCATTATTTCTTTACATTTTCCGATGTCCTAAAACGCTCAGTTGGAAAGTTACAGGGCGTTCAAGTTTAACTTTCAAAATCGATTTTTGCTCCATCAAAAAACTGCATCAGGGGCGTAGAATGTAGATGTCTGCATTCCCCACTCTGTTTTTTTACCCCCTAGTTATTTGAAAAAAATTCAAACATTATTCATGTTTTTGGATTCTATACGTTCCATTCACAAGAATAAGAAGTTGCTCTTGTGGAATTTTGATTACAAGGTTCGTTTGAGGTTTGAAAAATGAAAATCATCTTTAAAATAATACGAATTTCAAGAGCATAAAAAAAATCGAAAAAAATATTTTCTAAAAACGTAGGTACTTGTTTTGCAACTAAAATGGTGGCCTCTTCAACTAAAAACGCATTGAAAACCTTTATTTCAGTTAAGAAATCATGAGTTTCTTGAATTTCATTTTTTTATGCTCTTTAAAATTCGTATTTTTGAGATGCTTCCCAAACCTTAAAACCTAAATATCTCCGGAACGAAGTTTCTGATCTAAATTTCACAACAGCAATTTTTTTTTTGAATTGAACGTAGAACTCAAAAACATGGATAATTTTTAAAATAGCTTGTAGTCCAGGAATTATAGAAAAAATAGCGAACAAAAATGAAAGCCAGCCGGATTTTTGTATATAAGCTCAGTTAAGCATGTAGTTCAACATAGTAAAAGTCCTCAAGAATCCGGTGTGAGCTTCGGCCGTTGTGGCCTCGAGAAGAAGTTGAGGATCAGTTTTTCGCGTATATCTCGTGAACAATGGCACTTGGGAAGAAAGTGCTTGGGAAGAAATTGTTGAAAATTTTATTGTCTATAAGAAAGGCCCTTACATATTTTACCATCAGTCCACTCCTTCTTCGTCAAAACAGAAGAAAAGCTAAATAGTCCAGATGCTCGATGCCGAAGACCTTACGGACCTTGAGTTTTATGATGGCAGGGTGCCACTTGGTAGAGGTGTTGTTCGATCCATTCTCTTTTGATTGAGACTTAATGCCATCAATACCAACTATGCCGGTGGCATATACAGGGTGAAATAAAAATAAAAAGTTGAACAAATGTACCTCAAGAACCAAAATAGGTGAAGACATGTAAATCGCCAAAAATATTCCTAATTTCATGATCATGAAGTCGTCGTAAACTTGGATCAAATATGTTGACCCGTTTCTGAAATATCTTCAGAAGACTGAGGTCATTACGAGAAAAAAATAGTTTTCCGTATATCAGTAATTTTTTAGATATTGAATCGAAACTTGGTGTTTTGAATCGAAACAATGATCAATTACATTTGAAATGAAATAACCGTGAGAAACCCTCTCTAGGCCAACTACTTTTAGAAAAAACACAGTCAACTTTTTTTCTGATGAGTAGACAAAAAATTTTTTTTGTTAGGTAACAACTTCAGTTTTTTGAAGATATTTCAAGAACAGCTCAAGATATTTAATCCAAGTTTGCGACGACTTCATGACCATGAAATCAAAATTATTTATGGCGATTTACATGTCTTCACCTATTTTGGTTCTTGAGGTACAAATGTTCAACTTTTTATTTTTATTTCACCCTGTATATGCCGCCGGCATAGTTCGTATTGATGGCTTCAAGTTTCAATCAAAAGAGAGTGGATCAAACAACACCTCTACGAAGTGGCACTCCGCCATCATAAAACTCAAGGTCCATACTGTCTTCAGCATCGAGCATCTGGACTATTTTGATTTTCTTGTGTTTTGACGAAGAAGGAGTGGACTGATGATGAAATATGTAAGGACCTTTCTTGTAGACAATACAATTTCCAACAATTTTGCTCCAAGTGCTTTTCCCCCAAGTGCCATCGTTTACGAGATAAACACGAAAAACTGATCCTCAACTTCTTCTCGAGGCCACAACGGCCGAAGCTCACACCAGATTCTTGAGGACTTTTACTATGTTGAACTACATGCTTAACTGAGCTTATATACAAAAATCCGGCTAGCTTTCATTTTTGTTCGCTATTTGCGATTTAAACAGCTAAAATTCCTGGACTATTGAGAAAAATGAGCGTTTTGGGACATCACAGTTATATTTTTTTTAATCCCCATTCCCCACGGGATCTCCCCTAGAATTTTGTAGCCCTGATTGCGAAACACCCTGTATTTGTATCATATTTTTTTGACCGTGCGTACTACATCCAAAAAAGCAGCAATTTCCATTGAAAAATGACAAGAGGTAAACATTTTAGAATGGAGGGACCCATGCTGGTATAGAGATATTTTAGCTTTTTCTCGGCTCTTTAGTATTCACGAACGTTAATTCTAATATTTTATTCGCATTATTCCTAGCAAATAATGCTGGACTGATGCGAACCTAAAGGTAGTGAGCTCGACACCAAGCCGCAGCACTAATGAATAATTTACTGTTGACGTCAACCTTCCCGGCAAGCGACCAACCCAGTCGCTATAAATAATTGGGTACCTGCGTTATGTGTGAACAAGGGGTAATAGGGCGGTTGTCTGAGACGTGATGCTTACCCTATCACTTCGAGCATCCAGGGGTCAACGACAACCAGGTAGTGAACACAAAGAACTCGCGGAAGCTCTAATCTTCCGCTTTGTGGGCTAAGTCCCACAATGGAATGTAGAGCCATACTATCATTATTGTAATTCCAACATTCTATTCGCATTATTTTTAGCAAATAATGCTGGATAATTCAGTAAAACCTAGATGCGTTACCTTCGGATTTTTAGTTCTAACAGAACCTTGATTTCTTTCAACCGAAACGTAGCTTTCACTTGAGCAATTGAGTTAAAGCGCCTTATCTTGAAGACCCTCGAAGATTCTCGTCATTTCCATTTATTCTTCGCGGATACTCCACCTGTATTCACGAGAGCTCTGGAAAATTCGATTGAAGGCTCTTCTGCCCATTGTACAGGTGAATGTGTCTTATTCGCGCGTTGCGGTCTCCAGCTCAATTCATATCACAGTATTATAAAACTTTTCGGACTATCCTAGCGTCCTGCCAAAGCTGTGTTATTTGCGGAGAAGGTAAAGTGTAAGGAAGGAGCATTATGTAAAATTGCGTGCGACCGGGATGGCTCTTGTGCCCATGGAAACGGCTCTAACATTATGACACGGCTGATATAGACACTTCCTGGAAACTGTCAAACAAATCAGTGACGTGCCGTCAATAAGAAAAGATGGGGGCAAAACTAAACCAAAAATTGGTTTTTATATCAGATAGGTTCTATAGGTCACAGCTATAGGTATAGTATAGTACTATAGTATTATAGGTATTTACAGGCATACTTCATCACCATAAAATAAGTAAAAGATCAAAGAAACGACAGTAAAATAAATTGTTCACATTTTGTATTGTTCTTCGAACAAAATCAATTTTGTATACTTGTTTTCCTCCTTGACAAAATTTTTGCGAATGAAATGAATTCGAGTTTTAAGGTGAACGTCACAAATACTTTCAAGTATAGTAACATTTTATGGTTTCAATAAGAATTGCGTCAAGCGAAAGCGAATCCTCATTTTCTCCATACTGTTCTAAAATTATACTCTCATGCTCTTTCTGTACAATTTTTTCTTTCTTCAACTCCTTTATGATTACGTTGGAGTGACAAAATTTTCTTTTGCCACCAAACCTTTTTTTTCAGTGCTCGAATTCTCTTTTTAATGAGAACATATTTCACTTGCAATTGGCAGATTTTCTTATTTGACTGTCTTCCGAAGTTGAAGGTCGAGGATCACATTCGGTGTGAGGAAGACTGAACAACGAAGAGGGCCCACCACCTGTCAATAAAGTTCAGCCATTAATTTCTCAAGTGTTTAGTTCGTTTAGCAAAAAACGGTTGATTCTGTAAAAAAAACTGAATAGATTACTATAGCTTGAAACAGCTGCTGAGACTTCCAGTAGAAGTTTAGGTAACTATAGTCACTTGAAGGTACCACTAGTAACACCGTACAGTTCACCAATGTTCGCTGAACATTCTGAACGTTCTTGGAGCATCGATGGAAGGAATCCAATTTTTCACCATATTATTACAGTATTCTTTGCATATCAAAGAGACACCCACCAAGTGAACCTGGTTTGCAATGACCACCAACTGAATCCAATCTCTGTTTTTTTTTTAGACACCGCTCTCCCAAAATTTCTTATTTATTAGCTATGGACTTGTTAGCCAGTGGTACATGAGCAGGATTGAATGTCCTCACCTACAACAGTTTTCACGAAAGTCACTCAGGAATGTTAATATCAGTTTTGAAATCTGAAGACAGAATACGTACATATTTCAGTCGTTGTATTTGTGTCTACTGGTTCTACAGCACCTTTCAGAAGGATTTCGTTGAGTGATTCAGCTACCCATTTCTAAAGTGTTCTGAGCACAAGACACTCGTGTGCGTTGGAGTCCACCCTGTTCTGTTCGTAAAAGTGATCCACTTCATACATGGTGATTCCTTAGGAAAGCTAGCGTTGGAGTCCACCCTGTTCTGTTTATAAAAGTGATCCACTCCTTACATGGTGATTCCTCAGGAAAGCTAAAACATGTATAATTAGAACTTCACCTATAGCTGCATTGCTGCATTAATATTTATTACGATAACTCCAAAAATGGTTTAAAACATCCCACTCTACGCCTATGCAAATGTGACAAAACACGTCAAAATTGAAATCCAAAACTTCAATTCAACTCAATAGGAATAAAATCATATAAAATGTACTTACTGGTGCAAAAGTTCTTTGTCACATGGGGTTCTCGAGTACCCGCAGGCTGAGCAGGTGACCATTCGACCATTTAAACACTTTTGAACGCAGTTCTGTTCAAATTTCGAAATTTGTGCTGACTTTTGTGTCAGATTTGAGTACTTTGACACTTCCAAACACATTCGGGTTGCTATTGGCAATTTGGCTCTTAAAAGGAGCGACTTCCGTCGCACTTTTTTTGGCTAGCCAGAGCCTAATGCTCCTTCCTGACACTTTACCTTCTCCGGTTATTTGACTACTTGTAAGTGAAATTTCGTTTGGTCAGCTCCAGCTGGTTGGCGACAGAGATCCCATCAGTTTAGGAAAACAGAATGAAGGAATAATTTTTTTTCTCCATATTTTACGAATTCTTCGCGGTCAAACAAGTGTAGCATTGATCAGAACAAAATACTGTTACGATATCTCGCGTACGGGTTCGAATATAATTGAGATGATCGATTTAAAACACACACCGTTTATTGATGCGTACTACTACAATAAATACACGCCAACAATTATCTACTTCGAATTATATCGCAGGTACTTCGCTTGTTTCGCACTTGTGACCACTTCGCATTCCAATTCAATACTCCCTGAGCAGCCGGCTGATGCCTTATATAAGGCCTCCGAATAGTGTTCCCAAACTTTCTGTCTACTTCCAGCAAATTCCATAGTGGTCCGGCATATGCGGTTTCTAGACCATTCCTGAATAATCACACATTACCCGTATAATTCTGCCGGGTTCTGGAACGGCGCCTCCGCCAAAATGAACAGATGTGCCCTGATCAGGCATTCGAGTCTCCATTCAGTTTCACGTACACGAACACTCTGGAATGCACCCGATCGCTCCACACTTCTACACTGCGATCTAATGGATGGAAGAATCCAGAAAGATCGAGTGTTTACCAATATGTACAGGATCGCCGCTCGTAACAATACATTGGACAGTGTGTTAGCGTTAACACTGGTGTTATTTTTTCATGAAGTCCGCGGAATATTCAATGTATTTCAACAAACTGCCTTAAAAAATGTGATCTTTCAAATTTTTGAGATATCAAGTGCAAATACCGCAATACCTACATACAAATGTCATTTTGCTGTCATAACAATACTTGAACACTTTGAAACTTATATTTAAAATTTTCCTACCTCCTGTCTCCACTGCAAAGTTCCAAATTTCAATCAGTTTGGCAGAGGATGTAAAACCCAGCGTTGAAGAAGTTAGCTTGCCTCTTTTGTCTCTGATGATCCGGAAGGGAGATCATCTACAATGTGAACAAACCCTATAAGAACCAAGCGCCGTATTATACGCACAAATAGTGAAAATAGCGGAAAATAAAAAAAAAAACACAAAGACGGCGAAAGTGAGAGTGGAAGGATCCCTTTATTATGGCGTCGATATGGGTCCCGATTCGCATACGTCATCTCAAGATGGCGTCTTCGTCTGCAACCGTCGTTGCGATTTGCATAGAGCGTCGTTTTATGCTAATGTTCTCTTGATATATGATTATTTTTATTTGATTCTCGGAATTATTATATGGACTGTATCCGTATGGATGAAAATCATATTTTATACGTTGTGGAGAAGCTTTCTGCGGCCGGAATCGATTTCAGAGTGCGAGAATTATTTTTCTCCTCCGCTTTGGCTTTTATTGCCCCTTTATATGTTTGTATATGTTTTTATGTGTAAATATTTTGTATTGTGCTCCGGCTATTATCTGCTCCATGCTGCAACATGGAAGAAAACAGAATGTGACGCAAATATTGACGGATAGCAGCAAGTGGATGGGAAGCAAGGCGACCCGCAAGTTAATTAATTGGTTGCCCATAGTGCCGCTGCAACTTAATCGAAGATTAGGGTTGTCCGTGAAATACCTACCCAACTTGAAATAACTCTTTCTTTATGTGTTTGATTTTGTTTTTGCGAAACCGTGAGAGATTTTTTTTGTGTTTAGGTAAATATCTCAATTGATGTAGTTAGAAGACAGGGAGCTGGTGCCTCAAAACTTACGTCATAAGGTACATGATTTTAACCCTTAGGTGTAATGTGCGTTGATAAGATTGTTTAAAATTTGTTTGTCTCATACATGTCAGACCGGGGGCTTTAGGCTGGTATAAGCTTGTTAATTTTCGAGAGAGGGCTAAAGTTTACATGAATGAAACCGACGGGCTTTTGTGTGAGAACATCCGCTCGAAACCAAATTTTTGGGGGCTTTCGGTCCATGAGAGAAGTATGAAATTTTCAAAAATGCCCAAAATTTACCTTCTCCTGAAGACTTCCCCTTCGACAGAATTTCAATAACGAAAAACGATTCTCACATTTCGTTTTTACGTAGGTTTCGAATTTGTCCACGAAAATTATCAATGGTACATTGCTTACAAGGTGCAACATCGAAAATTTTTTCTTAAATGGTACACCATGAACACCATGTACATAAGACCATGGCAATCGATTGCGTTTTTTATCCTGATTTCAAATATATATCACACTTAATGGGTTAGTCAACAGAACACCTGTGAAAAAATTGATGAATTTTGTTTTTTTTTTAAATTCCAAACTTGTATTGTCTTATGGACCTAAAGTCCTCAAAAATTTTGTTTTGCGACCAAATTTTCGATTGAGAGGATTCCCACAAAAAATCCTGTTGGTTTCATCCATGTACCTGTTGACATGAATTTTTGGCCTTTTTTTTCGAAAATTGACAAGCTCATATTAGCCTAGAGCCCCGGTCTGACATGTGAGACAAAGCAATTTTGAACAACCTTATCAACGCACATTAGACCTTCAGGGTTGAAATCATGTACCGGGTGTTCACGATAAAATTCACCCCCCCTCTAGGAGGTTCCCCTTTGAGATATATGCCGATCACGTTTCAAATTCAGCAGAATTTAAAACGCGGTTGGCCATGTTGCCTAGAGTGTAACGGACGCTCATAGACCAAGTTGCGCGAAAACGGGCTGAGCTCAAAGAGGTTAGAAAATTTTGACAAGAAATGCCAGTTTTGGCGTCTCCTTGCATCATATCCGCTGCCCTGTTGCCTTGGCCGTTGTTTGTCATGATGTCAGGTGAGTGTCATAGTTGTTTACATTCCTCCATGTTTACATTCCTGGAGAAATTTCATTAAAGTGTTCTGCCCCCGGTTCTGCCATTGCTATATTCATGGTTCTGCTTGTACATTTATAAGGTAAGTACGAGTAACACTCTTTGTCTGAGTACTTAGGTGCATGTAAATTTTTTCTTTCATTCAAAGTTGACTTCAGATGCAAATGACCAAGGGGTGAATCCTGGGGTGAATTACTGGGACATCAGAACGTTCAACGGATTGTGATGGATTGCCACGGGATTACCACGGGATTTCCACCGGATACGATTTCTTCAAATTAAATGAATAGCCACGGGAACAGTTTGGGGCCACGCCTGAATCGCCACCAGAGAAAGGCGCTCTTGCTTTGCGGTGCTTATTATCACCTGAGGTCTCCACGCTATAAGGTTATTCATTAACGTTACATAGACCAATGGCAGATAGAGGACTTCAATTTTGTTTAGATTTACCAGCAATATTCCCCTGTTAAAACTTGTCAAGAATTACTGGGTAAATCCAAGTCCTGGGCCGCAGATTCCGAAAAATGTATCCCTGTGTTATTTGGTCCAATTTACATTTTTGGGAATACTGTTATCGGGTTCGAGCTATATTGAGGCAAATTTAATGGTTGACTCGCGATGTGGCTCGATTCTTTCTTGAAAAAAGTTGGCTTCTGTAATTTTAGCTTTTTAGGCCAGCCCTTCTGTCAACAGAGACAAGCCATGAAATGAATTTGAACCAATTCAGTCGAACAGTGAGTAGATTATGACCAGCCAAAAATGAAAACTTGATCCAAAGTTTTACCTTGTATTTTTTTGTCAAAACTGAAAACGAACTTTTTGGACAAATAACACAGATGTGCAAAATAAAAACCCGCCAATTCTGTGATTTTTCACTGATATTTCTGCACAAAATAAATATGTATTACGATTTTCCAACAGAATTTTGTCATCTTTCAGAAATGAGGATTGAATCCGAACTCTCGGGAGATAGAGACTAGAACCATTCATCTGAACAACAGAGGAGCAGATCGTCACCTCAATGTCAGCTTTGATGGCTGGACTTCATCTGCAGCACATTCCCACTCCCAAGTACCTCGGTGTGACCTTCGACCAAACATTGTCCTTCAAACTCAACTTGGAGAAACTCAGTGCCAAGACGAAGACACGAATGAACCTGGTTCAGAGACTTGCGAGAACTACATGGAGTGTCGACGCCACTACTCTTCGGATATCCACCTTTGTCTTGGTCTAGTCGACAGCGGAATACTGCGCTCCTGTTTGGATGAATAGCACACACACACAACATCATTGACGTCATTCTTAACCAAGCATTGAGAATCATTGCTGGAGTTGTCAAATCTACCAGACTTTCTGGCTGCCAATTTTGAACATCGCAGCCATGTGGAACTGAGAACCAGACCATGAACCACATCGTCACGGAGTAGGTGTCTGCGGACAATGGCTATCAAAAACTGCATCTGAGCTAGACCTGTAGTTCCTCAACATCTCCATCGGCAACTTCGCACTCGCCCACTTGCTGCATCTACTCTACCCTCTGTTTCCTAAGATGGCCACTGATATCAGCCTCACTGACATCTTTTCCTTTTTTTTTGCATTAAAGCTACGTCGAGCAGTTTCTCTGTGGTTTGCCTATAGATCTTCGAGCGAATGCTGTAGCTGAAGTTAATTCATCTCACAGGTTTTCAAGAATTGTTGTATATATTTAGTTATAGTATCAATGTATCTTAAGTACCTACCTACATATAGTGATACTAGGTATTATTGCACTATATAAGTTGATTTACGTTGTCACTAATATTGTATCCTTAATACAGGCATAGCAATAAATTCAGAAAAATTGTGAAATTTTCGATTATTACCTTCGAGAGCTTGTAAAATCTATTGCCTAGTGTTAAATTTGAAGGGCACAGATTAATTTTAGATATCAGCTATTGACCTTTATTTTTGACTGAAAACTAGAACAGTTTCCTCAACGTAATTTATTATTTTATTTGAAAAAACATTCTACCAGTCGCCTATTTGAACTGGCGAAAATCTACCAAAATCAAGACGCCTTGAATGTTCATACAATCTTGCAACAGCGCTGTACTCGATTGACAATACAAATTCAAGGTCATCTAGGGAAAAAGTGATCCAACATTACAAATTTGAGCATCCCCAATTATCGCAGAATGGCCAACTTGGCGTGAGAAAATTACCGTTCTAGTGCTGAATTTAAAAGCTGATCGGCATATATTTTGGAAAACTAAAAACTTTTTCCCAACGATTTTTCCCAGGGATCTTGAGTCAATCGTCTGAAAGTTTCTAATTGATACCGTATACAGGGTGTGATATGTAACTTTTTTATTTCAAATACGACACCCTATATTTTATCACGTCATTCGATGAAACCTTTCTTTCTGATTACAAAGATATATAACATTAATGATTTGTTTCGACAAGGAAGCTGTCAAAAAAATTATAAAATAGGTAGTGAAATGAGTTGAAAATTATAAGTCACGCGACACCATGTATTAGGGACGAATTAGACCATTTATCCATGCAGAGTTGAATTCTGCAGACAAAATGCTGCGAGAATAACTTTTTTTCAGGGAACTGTAGAAACCGAAGCCATCTTGCCGCAAAACAAAGTTATTTGACTACCTATTTTATCGTTTTTTTGACAAATTACTTGTCAAAATAAATCATAAGTGTCATATATATATTTGTAATCAGAAAAAAGGCTCCACCAAATCACGGAATAAAATATAGGGTGTTGGATTTAAAATAAAAAAGTTACATATCACACCCTGTATACGGTACCAATTAGAAACTTTTAGACGATTGACTCAAGATCCCTGGGAAAAATCGTTGGGAAAAAGTTTTTAGTTTTCCAAAATATCTCAAAGTGGAACCTCCTAGAAAATTACGAAGGTAAGTGCAATAAACTTTCAAAATCACCCTTTGATTTGAGGAGCGCATAGTGTGCAGTACACCGCTCCAGTCGGGAGCTGCAGCAACGCTAGGTCAGTTCAGAACTTGGATGGGAAGTCGTCGGGAGGTGGTGCCAGTGTGCGAAGCACTGGTCGAGTCTCATCTGATTCTGGGCTGGGCGATAACTCCTCCTCGGGTAGCCCTGGGCAAACCCCCGAGTATCACGCCTGAAACCGGCAGTATCGCAATGTGTATAGGAAAACAGACAGCGTAGTCAGGGAGACAGACGAAGTCAGGAACGTCTGTGAAGGGCGTGAGGTGTGGTTATCAAAACCGCAGCTGCCTTAGGATTACCTCCTTTCATGGTTAGCGAGAAAAACTGTGTCGAGGCTATAACTTGAGCCATAAATAATAGTGTACCTACCTACTGAAAATTGAAATATCTGCGTGCTTAATAACAGTTTTGATGTAGGTACTTAAGTGATATAGGTACAGATGCTATATCGATGGTACTTAGGTACCTATCTGAATATGATTATAGAATAGGAAAGTAGCGATAGGTACCACTGAAAATTTAAAACTGAAGAGACGACGTGAATAAAACATCACCGTGATTTCAGTATACCTACTTCACTACTTTACAGCTCTCCTCTCTTAAATGAAAATAAAATCTCTTTTACAGGGACAATATACTGACCCGAGTCGTTCCAGTCGCATTTATCACATGTGCGTCGCCCTCGGGGCAGTTTTGCCAATATGACAGCCCATAAAGTAACTGAACGTCTATCCGTGTCAGTAATAGGATTGTGATCGCCACCTTCGATATTTAACTCCCCCGGGAGATCGTATCCGAGCAGGTTTGCTGCACCAAGACTGCCTTTTTTGCTTGGGCGTGAAAAAGCCAGGAATAATAAGCGTGCGCCATCATCATCATCATTGACATTTCGGTGCGAATCCCGAATCCTCACAGTGGCCGTTCCAGAAAAAAAACTTTTACGAGCAATTAAAGGCGCGAAGCTGTAAAGTGGCGTGATGAAAAGCCCTCTATCTCTCATTTTTCAGAAGCTCAGTTCGGCCATCAGCGGGCTGTTTGTGTGGCGCTATCCCGAGCACCGCGGGGATGAGGGGTAGTAAAGTAATAAATTGCGCCGTGCAAGTCTGACTTAACTTGCGGTTGAAATCAACTTGAAGTTGGCGAGTAATTTATGGGTGACCGGGGGAGCCGCCATAATCACGAATGGCAAAAAAGATAACAGAATCGGATTTTCTTCAACGCCTCTCGGTTCAGTTTCAGTATGCTCGACAGTATCGGCACCACAGGCACCGAGCAGCCGATGGCTGTGATCCAACAAGGCGGAGTTTTCCGCCGGCTCCTTTTCCTTGAGGCGAAAATTAAGATTCTGTTCTCGAACTCTTGCAGAATTATCGGATCTTCACGACCAAGCGACATAACAGAACATAGCACACCTTTTGATAGAATTCTAAGTCATTTTTGAAGAATAATATGAATACTGCCGCAGCTAAGGGCAATTTACAGTATCAAAAAACTATAGGTACTAATTGCGGTATTCGAATGCAAGTGTCACTTGTCATTACAATTCGCTTTTGACAGCCATCTTGTGGAGGAAAAATCAACTTGAATTGAGAATGCGAGAATATTGAAATATGGAATAATTTGATTGAAATCAGATAATATCATATAAGTAGAGTATATTACCTACAGGGTATTTCACTTTTTTGTCAATATTTTACGATATAATAGAGCATTGAAAAATAAGTGGATCTTCTCGAGAAAACAACTATCGGGAACGGTAATGCATGATAATAACGAAAAAGAGGCTTCCAAAGTTGAGTTTTAAAAATAGTTTTTTGGATAATACTCTAAATTCAATTGATAGATTGACTCATTTTGGAACATAATTGTGGTAACTGATGCATTGCATACAGCTGGTCATGTTGACTTTTGTCACATTCATACAGTCAAACTACTTATACTAAACCATGCTCACTACGTTAAATCATGAGTTCATGGTTCAGCTCACAGCAGAAGATCAGTTATCAAAATGGAATGTTAGATATATTATTACTGATTAATTTACGATTCAGGTTCATTTTTCCCGCCATAAGATGCCTCCAAAAATTGGCATGCGATGACAATAATTATTTGTTGCTATTGCTATGCTACCATGATGTTATGGTTATGGGCAGTTCGGTTGTCACATCTCATGAGTTTATTACAATTCGTTTTGAGCAGCCATCTTGTAGCGGAAAAAATGAAATCGAATCGCGAATAAAATAAAGACGTTTCTGGTTCCCATTATTCTGGAATTTTAAGAAATGACTGGCCCTCCAAATTCTCCGACATATCAATTTTAGATTCCTTTTGTTATGTCTGCATGAGGTTAATGTATTTTAATTGAAGTATAGGCAGATGTGACTACCTATGTTTCAGAAGAAATAGAAAAGTTTGGAAGTATATCCCATACACTTTCTATTTTCAGTAGAATGACTTTTTGGAGCCAAAATAAAGTGACAAGCTGGAATAAAGCTACAGCTACGGCTGATGGCATCTGATGCAAAGTTTTGGAGCAAAACTATCAGCGTCCATCGGCCGTAGGAATTCTTCCAGCTTGTCACTTTAGTTTTGCTCCAAAAAGTCATTCTACTGAAAATAGAAAGTGTATGGGATATACTTATGTACCGAACATTGCGTTAGTGCACAGAAAAAAATGTTGTTCATAATATTGATGAACGGTTGTTATTGACTTTTTTCCATTGGCTCAATGAAGTTTTCCATTGACTCGATGAATCTTTGTTCATAGAATAAAGACCTTCTTCATCAATATTATGAACTCATATTCATTTATTTGATGAAGTTTGTTCATCAAATCAATGAGCATTTTTCTTCTTTTTGAAGAAGTTGTGATTCACTGCAATGAAAAGTTGATCATTCAAGTAAACATTTACTTTACATGGTATTAATGATTATCATTTATTGATTGAATGTTTCACGGTGATGAAAGTTTTAAAGATTTTCATTTAACACAGCTACTCATAGATGGGCCTACGCCCTAAAGGGTATTTTGACCTGGGCGCAAGACGGGCCGGAGCTTTCTCTAGGAGCGACATGAAAAAGGGCACGCGGTTTCTTTTTGGTGTCTATGTCCGTGCTATACAGAGGTCCAGAGAAACGCTCTTGAATTGTTTTGTGTTTGTTAGGACGTGTTACCAGTAGATCAAGTGAGTTTAAACAATTAACTTTATCTAAATCATCCGCTAAAGATGCAATTTTCAACTAAGCCCTTCCATAACATTCGACAAATTCTCAGTTTTTACGAGCGAAAGACGCTACCTGAAGCAAGTGAACTTGAGCACGGCAGGAGAAGCCAAGACCAGCGAGACCTGCCTACCTGAGCAGTAAGCAGGAAATCTACCTTCCACTTCCCTATTCATCGCTAACAAGGTACCTGCCCTAAACACCTGAGCACCTCGGTTAGCGTCATCGAGTCATCAAGAGAGCGACGTAGCTGGCGTGCCCAAGCTATCGCTATCGGCCATTTTAACGCGTGAGTATGGATTGAGGTCGAAAGTGAGATGTTTTTTTGTTTCCTGGAAACTTATTTCTATAAATTCAAAACCACATGTGAGTGCCCAAATGTACAATTTCTGAACGATTTCTTTGAAATAAATGATGCAGACTAAAACTGATTTTCATTGTGTATTCTTTTCTTCAATTATATGTATTAAAAGAAGTTACATCATATTAAAATATTTGCACTTTTTGGCACTAAAAATTGTAGGATCTGGCTTTGAATTATAATTTGATCACCTCCACCACCGCAACAAGAAAAAAATAAGTTTCAAAAACTTTTGGCATTTGGCATTTTTGATATTTAAGTAAGTATAATGTAAGATTACTATAAAAGGTAAGTATAGAAAAGTTTTGGAGCTTGAGGTAAACGTACTAGAAGTCACAAACAGTTGGCACTTAGGTCTAATAATCCCATTCTGTAAAAAATAACATCCTATAAACGCTCTGTTATGTAAAAAATATCCTGTCGGCCATTGGCTGGTTGCCTACGTAATAACAGCGTCGTAACAGAGCGTTTATGGCATGTTATCTTTTAGAGAATCGCACCATGAATGAAACCCAGTCACAGTTTACATAGTGTCTCATTTTGTTATGGTTTTGAAGATTTCACCTATCTCCTGTCAACTGATATTCTCAAAATGCAATTCTGACTACCGACGTGAGCTAGTCATATCGGCGAGAAATGTCAAAATCAGCACCTGGATCTCGACCTGCATGGAGCATGGTATCAGAATCAGATATCAAGCAAGATGCGAGTTTCGTCTAATGGCTTGGATAAGAAATGAGGAGAACCCTCCAAAACCTGGAAGCTGTCCCTTTGCAATACTTTGAAGAGGAAAAACCGATTTTTTCCGTGAATTCCAAAATTGAAAAGCACAATTTTTCTACCACTGGTCATATACGTACAGGGTGGGACAAAAAAAATTATCCGAGCAACACTCTGTATCTTTCATTAAATCTGTTGTGGTTTTTATCCTAAACACAAATATATTACCTATGACATAGCAGGCTTTTTTCTAAGGAAAAAAAGTTTTAATTTTACTCATTTAATTGTACGTCGATGTGTTGGACATATTTTTTAATTGAATAGGAAAAATCGAGGGAAAATTAAAAAAAAACACTTTTTAATCAAAACTTGACAAACATGCAGATATAACTTTTATTCAATTTTTGAGTTCAGATTAGATCAAATGCAAACTTGACAATTTTTCGGTTATTTTTCGAAAAAAAAAGCATTGAAAAAAATTCCACTTATCAGATATTTGTGTGCAGGATGAAAAACTATATCAGTTGTTATGAAAAATACAGGGTGTTTGATAGAGAGTTGTACTTTTCAATTATGAAATCTACGGAAAAAATCGTTCAAGGGAGGTTTTTCCCGTTCAAATTATTGCAAATGGGGAGCTTCCAAGAAAGGAGGGGGAATTCTTGCGTGATCATCCTGTACATTGTATTGATAAATGCAAATGGGGACAGTAAAGCACCCTTATCAATCAACAATAAATGGTTTCTTTGAGTCAATGAAGACATGCCTTGAGTGGAAGATTTGTGATCATGAGGACAAAAATTCATGTTCATTCAAGAAATGAAAATCTTCATTGAGTTCATGAATTTATTCTTCAATTTGAAGAATTATGTTCATTGATATGATGAAAAAAATCATTGATTTGATGAGGTACGCTTCTTTCGTGTAATGAATTTCTTCTTTGAGTCAATGAAGGCATGGTTTGATCGAAATATTGGTGATCATGAGGACAAGGACTCCTTTTCATTCAACAAAAGAAAAGCTTCGTTGAGTTGATGAATACATTCTTCAATTTGAAGAACTATGATTGTTGATGTGAAAAGATCGATTTCATTCATTCAATGAAGTACGCTTCATTCGTGTAATGAACTTGTTCATCGGCTGAAAAACGATAACCGAATTCATAGTCTCAATGTAGCTTTTTATTGTATTTATGTACACTTTTGGTTCAGTGTGGTATAAGGTGACAGCATGGTACTCACCTAAAATGTATAGGAGTGGCTTTGAAACTGTAACATCTTGTATCTTATTTCATTTTTCGAGGAAAAAAAAAACAGGAAGGTAAAAATTGTAGAACTTTGCAGAGTCACTGTGTTGGTTGGGTATCTACTGGTCAACTATTACCTATTATTATTTCATCAGTCAAATGTTCCAGGGATACAAATTGGCAAAACCCTACGAATACGAATAATACTCTATCTAGAATAAGTTCTGCCCAACTTCAGGCGAATTAGCACACAGCCCATGATGGGTAATAATTTGGTCGGGCCGTAGAAGAGCCAAAGCCAAGACACTGGCAGCCATATTCTGGGGTGGCGAATGGCTATATGCTCGCTGACGTCATTTATCGAGAGTTATTTAAAAAGTATAGGCGGGCGGGCATCATCGCATCTCGTCCTGTGCCACCCAGACCTCTTATTCCAAAGCTCTTCTCTCGCTTTATAACTAAAATCGGTTAAATCAGCTTAGCGCCGACCCTCGAACTAATCAAATATTAGAAGGATATATCGCCGCTTCACCACCGTGCTGTCCGCTTCCTCTGTGTGACGTTTTCCACATAGTTTTCAGAATTGTATTTTCGCCTATCAGCTTTCCTGCGAGTGATATAATCTAGTTGGCTGGCGCTGGAAGTGCAAGAAAAATCTAGTCTCTTATTGTTCTCCCGGCGGGTGTCTGATGCGAGCTTTTGACGGAACGCAATTACTTTTGGTGACCTTTCAGAAGTGAGATTTTAGACTTCTCATATTCCACAAAGTTTTACTTACAGTAAAGTCGACACTGTAAGATAAAACTGTCTTTAATTTCTAATTCAATTTAAATTGCTATTTTTAAATTGAATACTTGGCCTCTAATAGTACGCCGGATAGCGACATTTTACCTAAGTCATTTCATCACGCGACAGACTCGGTTAAATCGGTAGTTTTTGTGATGGCAAACAAGAACAACAACGGTTTTTCGACGGCTGCGTCGGTTGCTTCAGAAGTTACAGGGTGTCAAACATGTCAATAAAAAAACTTGGCTAAGTCATTTCATCACGAGACAGAAACAGGTTAATCGATAGTTTTTGTGATCCCAAACAAGAAAAACAACTTATGTCACTCATGCGTCGGTTGCTTTAAGTTAGAGGGTGTCAAACATGTCAGTAGATAGAGATGGTTACTTCAAACACATTTTGAGGAGGTGGAGGTGGAGGAGAAGGAGGAGGAAGAGGAGGAGGAGGAGGAGGAGGAAGAGGAGGAGGAGGGGGAGGAGCAGAAGAAGAAGGAGGAGGAGGAGGAGGAGGAGGAGGAGGAGGAGGAGGAGGAGGAGGAGGAGGAGGAGGAGGAGGAGGAGGAGGAGGAGGAGGAGGAGGAGGAGGAGGAGGAGGAGGAGGAGGAGGAGGAGGAGGAGGAGGAGGAGGAGGAGGAGGAGGAGGAGGAGGAGGAGGAGGAGGACACCCTGTAACTTCTGAAGCAACCTTTTGGCTGCAAGCCATGAAGAAGCCCTCTCTAGCGCATTTTCATGAAGCCAGCAACGAAGTCTTTATTCTGTCACTCTGTTGGTCATAATTACAATGAAGCAAGAACTTGTCGCTTTTTCATGTCAAAATTTTTTGAAAAATCAAAATGGCTTTTCTCTACAACTGTTGAATGTCACAGGCTCCTTAGATTTATTTGTTTACTGGAGAAAATTGAAGTCCGGTCGTAAAGTTACGGCATTTTCTAGTAAAATGAATAAAAGCGGCAGACATCATGCTCTACAAAAAATTTCGTCCGTCATCGAATGCGCAAACACTGTTTCAAAAGTGGCCCGGACGACATCGTGTCTCGTCATGAGTTATTATTGTGCCGAATATCGCCAATGCAGCCAACCGCAAAAGTTTTGTGGATTTTTTATATTTCACATTTGGAAACAAGAAGAAAACAAAATTTCTCAGCTAACAAGAATCACAGTAGAGTTGAACGTACTGTAGTTTACATGCTCTGGTTTGAATTAAATGGGGTGAAAAATATGTTACAAAATTGTTGTCATCATTAAAAGTACCTAATCACATGATATTAAGAACAGCTCACACAATACTGCCTGCTCAGGAACATTCGATTTCGCGCCGTCTGGAACGAAGAAGGTCCGAGTTGTAAGTTTCAGCAAGTGGTCACCGCATACGTAGATTCGCACGCATTTGATTGCATTAGTATTCCAACCGCAAAGATCTAGATCTGTCCCTGTCCACTCAACTTACCGCAAATGTGTCGACTGCTCGTTTGTTATTCTGGACGACGTCGCGATTACTTAGTTGAACTTAGGGTCGAACTGCCGGACTGCAATAATATTCAACTTCCCAACGAAAAGCGATCCGGGAACGATTCTGATGGCATTTTCTCATATTTTTGTCTGCCAGTTCGCTTACTCTCGTCCTGAAGTAAATATATCCGAATTAACCAGTGATGTGATGAAGTCATTACGTAAATCATTTGGCTAGTGAACATAGTATAGTAAATAAAATGTATATTTTCTGCTAGGTCCAGTTTTACATAAGCTGTGGAAGTTGCGGTACAGGCTATTCTCGGTAGGTATATTCTACTAAGCATAGGTTACTTTTGTCGGCATGTTGTTTATACAGAAATATATACTTGACATACGACTACATAGGTATCGCTATTGTAAAATTGTTCCTTGTTCAATTTATTATTGGGAAAAGTGACAAAGTTTAAGAAGTTTTTAAAAAAATCTCTAGTACCACAATATAGGTACGCACAAAAGATCTTATAGGTCGCAGTGCAGAAATGATCCTCCAAGACCAAGTACCACAATACTTTCCCGACTATACCGAATACCTATCCAGGAAACTACGGGAATTTTTGTTCGAGACGTTCCTTCGGGTGGACAAATGGAATTTAAAAGCAAGACTCAGGAAAATTTGCGACCGTCTTCATACTCAAACGAAAATTTGAAACATTGTGCAGGTAAATTTTGCACCAGGAGAAAAGTTGCTGGAAATGCATTTCCTCAAATCAAGAAAACCCTAAAACCCCACGTCTGATTTCAAAAATTCTTTCACCAAATAGTATCTAGTGCAATTTTTTCTCCAAATATGAGAGTCACCTAAAATGGATATTTCTGAAGTCTCGTCACACGATGAAAATTCCGCTGCAATTTTTTGTTATTGTCCAATGGGGTACCTACTTGCCAATAAAACAGATTGGACTGGAAATACGTTTAATCATCAACAAGAGTAATAAACAGTATTTCCTGAAAATTTCCGGCAAATCTAACAGTTTTTTGAGTTTTCAACCCAACAGTGCTGTTTGTTCAGTTTTTAGTATATTTGTGACGTCACTTATATATTTTTGGAACAGGCACTAAGGCCGCAATTTTGGGGATTCAGAAAAAAGAAAAAATACGCGTACAATGTTTTTACCCATTCCATCGATTAAGCCAATAAAAAAAATTGGGCAAGTACCCCATTGTTGAGTGTAATTCTCGAAAAATCGCAGCAAAGCAATGCAAAAATTAAGAAATTGAAAATTGGCCTGTAACTTGTGGAATGATTGTATCCTCTACTTATATCTTCGAAAGAAAACTGCAATAATAATTGCATGCGATTTGCCGCTTGAACGCATCAAGTTCGCCCCTTTGACTTGGTCGAAATTTTCCCATCAAATGCACGTCTTCTTCAGCCGCTCCCGGCCAAGTGTAGATCGGAGCAAAACTTTGAAAATTCGTAGCGGTCGAATGGGAAATGGTGGTCGCGATTTATATTATTGAGCTCCAATATTTGAATCCGGTGTTGATATGTAACGCCGGTTTTGCATTTTTCACTGTAAAATTCTGAATACATATGCGAAAAAAATTGTTTCAACTCTTCCGAGTCTAATTTTGTTTTACAAAATTCAACGAATTTGGACGTTTCGGCATACCATTGGTGGAACCACGAACACTTGACAGTTGTCGATCTCGACAATTTCCTCTTTTCTAAAGGGTGAAGGGTGCAGAGGGGAAAGGGGAAATTAGAATGGAGGGTGTAGACTGTAGATGTAGAGGGGAAAGGAGAAATTGTCGAGCTCGACAACTGTCGAGTGTCCGTGGTTTCACCACAGGACGCAAACAATAGTTTTTGAAATAAAAGGTGTCTCAAAGTCAAGAGTAGCTTCTATTTTCTATTCAAATTTACATACTTTTGAGAAAAATGCGAAAGTTCTTCCACGGAAACAAAAATAATCATAATCTTATTCTAAATTATGTTAGAGACCAATGAATGATTTTACAGGGATTAATGAGGAAAACTGAGTTTTTTTTATGATTTATGACTTACCCTGTATCGTTAACAGAGATTTAGTGCATATTTTGTACTACTTGATATTTTTTCCTGAATATTCTACCAAAAATAATTCTCCAAAGTCACTTCAAATAAGGCAAATAGTGAGGGGTGAAGTCTCAACTTTTGAACCTCCCATATCTTCAAAAATAAACGGCATTAATCTTTTTAATATTCTTCTCGTTGCCATATACCGCTCTGGACTCGAAATGCGATACTTTTGAGACACCCTGTATAATGTGACAGTTGTCACCGTCACAGCACCATGATGTACGCGTAAGTGAACATTTTTGAGACTGCGTAGCGAAAATAGGAAAACGTGAGATTTCTTGATGTGAAAATTGTTGCGGCAAGCGAGGAGCATCATCTCGCTGGCTGGTGGCTTTTCGATAATGCTGTTGGGTATGTGGTGGCCACTGAAGAGAATGATGTCCAAGCGCGGCATTGCTCAAGAAAATGGAATGAAAATGTCTACTGTCTAGTGGCAGTCAGCTTGAGAAAGCTTCCTTAGATGGACAACATTTCATGGAGTTGGATTGCACGAGGCGAGACACGCGCATGAGTGCACTGTATTGGAAGATTTTTTCGACATGGAATTAAGGCATTGCCTGATTTCTGTATATAACTCTTCCTCCACATCTACTTACTGTTCAAGTATTAGCTAGAGTGGGTAGCACGTTCTATTCAGTGCTCAGTGTTGAGCATCAAAAGATGGAGCCTTTGGGCAGTGAATATTTTCAATCCAGTCTCTTGAGTGCTGCTGTGCTTGAGCATCTTTCTTTTCAGTGATCATCACCAAAATAACAGCATTGGCGATGAGCCGCCAACCAGTAGAGACGATGTTCTTTATCGACCGCAGCAAATTTTCACTCCAAGGAACCTAAGGTAATCTCGAGTTAGCATCGTATCATTCGTACCAACATTACAAATTTTTTCCATAGCACTATCACATACCTATCACTCTATAATGAAGAAAGTCGTCAAACTGATTATAGTTACATTACAATAATTACCTATTCATCTTATCTGATATTCAAATTCTAGCGACTGGGAACAAAGATAAAATTCATCCTGTGTACTTCGGTATTTTTTTTATAGTGTCTCTATCTACAGTATTAAAATCTTCATCACACATCCGCCCAGAGCACGCGGAGCTTAAAATTTAAATTTACTTAATGCGATCTGAAATAAATCGCCGAATGGGAGAGAGATAGAGGCATTCGCTCTCCCGCACACATCGGCAATAAATTTCGGCGTTTTTGCCTGCGCCCTGCCGTTCGTCGGGAGCAGTATCCAGAGGAAGCTTCAATGGTCTAGGGTAGATAAATTGAAATTAGCACGTCGTCATATTGGGTAGCCATTAATCAGCAAAACAGGGCCACTTGATCCGCTTTGTGGCGAAACGATTATTACGATTATGCATCCGGGATAGCAGCGAGCTGACAGTGTGTTGTGAATGTAAAGCTGCTCTTCCCTAATCACCATCAGCATCGGTGCTATAACAGTGTACACAGACCCAACAGCAGCAGAGCAGCGCGACGATCCTGCTGCAGTGTCCTGTCACGGCCACCTTGCCATTCTCATCGAAGCCTGAAAGCTCCGCCCCAGGAGCTTATACTCTCAGACCACCGGAATTCTACACACATCCAGGTTGCCAATAATGCCACTCGGTGTATAACTAGGATGGGTGGTGATAAATATTCATTTGACTTGGGAGCTGATGGAACACGGGAAACGATATCGTGCATATCTAAATATTCCCACACTAAAGGAAGTCCAGGAATCCAGGATAAACTCTCGAACTGAAGACCAACAAAACATGAAGGATGGTAATAGTACATTACGTAACAAGCACGGAAAGTGATACATTACGCATGAGTGTGTAAGTTAATGCACGAGACGCAGCCGAGTGCAGAAATCACACGAACGAAAGTAAGACACTTTACGGCGAGTTACGTACACTATTTTTCCTACGACCCGGAGAAAATTACATTCAAATTGAGACGTCATTTTCGTGTTTTTCTGTAAACGTAGATTATATTAAAACCAGTGAATAGATAATAATTGCAGAAATAAGGGTGATTTTAAATGGGTTTGTTTATAAAGAAAATGTGTATGTATTTCAATTTTCAAAAAATTCAAATTTTCGAAAATTCATTTTTTTCCACAATTTTCAATTTTTTCTTGAAAAACACCGCTTCTCTGACCACCCAGATTCAACAATACTAATATTTTTTCATATATTTCCATTTTTTCTCGAAAAACACCGCTATTTTCTAACCAAGCAGCTGTTGTTATGCTTGAGCATCTTATAAGCGAGCGGTACACCGAATTATCGCAAAAAAATTGAGAATCCCATCAATAGCCAGTATTTCAAATTTAGATTGCTTTTAAAATATGAAAAAATTATCTTTTTCATCAAAAAAAAGCGGGGAATCGCAGGAATCCAACTCGCGCCCTCTGGATACACGCCTCGCGCCTGTTGCAGCAGGTAGGATCGAAGGTGGCGTCTTTCACCATCAAACTATCAGGGTATTCAAGTCAGCCGGCCAAAACCGTTATAATAAAGGACACGAACAATTTTTTTATCCTTTGAAGAGCGGTAGCGGCCTAAGGCTAGTGTTGCCGTCTAGAGTTAGACTTTCTAGACTCTTGTCTTGAAAGGGCGTCAAGACTTAGACAAGACCTCTAGAAACTCTTGTCTTGAAATTTCTAGTAGGGCTATCAAGATCAAGAGTCTTGATTAGACTCTTGAAAATAAAAATAAAATAAAAATCAGATATGTTTCTCTCTGTTAACGGTTCTAATGCCCGTATTCATAGTCGTTGTCAAGTGCACCTTGTCCAAGTACCACTTTAAATCAAGCTGTAACTCAAGTACGAATTCTGTTTCATAGACATAACTTCGGGTTTCCTCGAGGAATAGGTACCATTCCACGGAAATAGCCAAAAATATGTCCATGAAACAGAAATCGTACTCGAGTTACAGCTTGATTAAACGTGATACTTGAACAAGGTGCACTTGACAACGACTACAAGCATTATTGTCTACTCAATTTGTGATTTGCTTGGAGATTTCTTACAGAGTTTATTGACAACATAAAATAAGATAAATAATGGTAAACGGTATGACAAAATACTATTCAAAACTATAATTATCTACTTGAAACTCGACTTGAGATGAAAATGATTGCAATGAGTTCTTATACTATTTTTAGCGCCGCTTATATGGCCAGTTTGTCTGTCTGTCCGCCTGTTTGTCTGCCCGCCTGTCTGTCTGTCCGCCTGTCTGTCTGTCCGTGTAGAAATTAAGAAGTTGTACTCCTCCTCGGGGAATGAAGTTAGAGCCTTGGAACTTTTTTTTATGAATAGCTGATGTACCTAGTTATTATTATTATTATTATTATTATTCCGAAAAAATTTCGCCCGCGGCGCTAACTGCATAAGAAGCTCTTATGCCCACCGGTCCGAACGTAGCGTGGCAATAAGGGGGGGAGGTCTAAAAGTTTCTTCGCCATAGTAACTCTTTATGAGTTCGGCGCCACTGCTCACAGGTCAGTGGTGGTGGAAGCAATGCTACCTTTTCTTTCAGCACTCACACCAATGATAAATTTCAGTGCTAATATAAGTGGCCCTTTCTTCTAAAATTTGAACGTATGTGTACCCTTGTAAAATATATATTTTATTGGAGCCTAGTGTCTCTTCGAAGGGTGCTGCTTGCTCCTCACAGTTTCTCTGTTTATCTTGCCAAAAGATGTTCATATTTCTGTCACGTATTTTTATTGGAAGAGGGGGTTTTATAATAATTTTATTTCAAGAGTCTATCTAGACTCTTGAAAAATTTCCATCAAAAGTTAGAGTCTTGTCTTGAAATTTTGAAATGATCTTGATATTTCAAGACAAGACAAGAGTAGGGCAATTCTTGTCTTGTCTAGACGGCAACACTACCTAAGGCCCCGGCTACCAGCCGGGAAAGGTACGTTTTGGTCATCAGCAGGTGTATGGGACTTCATTTATCAACAACGTCTCCTTGTGAAAAAATTGAAAATCCAGCAATGAAATTAGTGCGACATTTCAACCGTCATTTTAACATTTTAGTATGTTAACTTATTGATCATTTTGTGAAAGTTCTTGAATCTTGAAATTTGGAGGGCCCCCATTGGGCCCCTAAGGGACAAAATATCGAGTGCTGCGGGTAAAATCGCTTGTCTCGGTATAAAGTACGCCCATGCAAAATCTCGTTACTCCACTCCTAAATGCAGCTTATCCTTCTGCGTACCGCTCCCACTAGGGGGGTTACGGCTAAGGCTGATAGCACCTGCAAAGTTTTGGAGCAAAACTATCAGTGGCCATCGGCCGTATTCTCCCAGCGCTCTAGCTTACCACTTTATTATTGCTCCAAAAAGTCATTCTACTGAAAATAGAAAGTGTATGGGATATAGAAACAATATTTAGTACTTTTTTTAAATAGAGAATTCAAATTTGGCAAGCGATTTTCTTGAAGAAAGATGAATGCGCGTTACTATAGGTATAGTTTTTGAATAATCAAAAATCAAAATAAAAAAAAATATTTTTTTTGTGTAGAAATTTTAAAAGTTTGATAGCAATGCCCGTACATTTTCTCTTTGGAGGAGTTTCTTCTTGAAGAAAAAAAAATAAAACCGATTCCCGCCAACAACTTTTTTAGTCGCATCAGAAACTCCTTGATATTTACATAATTTTGTGGACGATATACAACTCTTGACGACCATCAAGACGAACATCCTTATTTCTTTAGAAATGGCGGACTGCATTGGCAAAAAATTCCAAGTCTTATTTCTGAAAAAAAAAAACTGGGCACTGTACTGCATGGCCTGTAACTGCTGTGTATAGTGTGTAGCCTGGCAGCGGATAACTGAAGGAGGTGTAAACGGCTCCTCCGCCAATTGTGCGAGTGTGTGCCATTTTCGTGTCGTAATCTTCAGCGAATTTCGAGATCTTTAACTACTGAAAAATATAGACTACGCATTGTCTATACTTAACTACACATTATTGACATGCCAACAAGTACGAGGACAAGAAGAGAGTGGGAGGAAGCGGGGGGGGCTGTGCTAACAGAAGATGGCGGACTGGCGGGAGCCACTGGCTGCCGGTAATCTAGCTTATTCACATGTTTCTTACTTGTGAAATGTCATTTCCGGGTTAATATAATCCAGGCTTTTGCACACGAAGCACTGGTTTACCATAGTTTCTTGGGATAGTTGCCCTTTGGGCGTCATGAGTTTTGACATCAGCCGCTATCTTCTGCCTGATGTAGTCCTTAGAATGTTGCTAGTTGTTGGATCGTGGAAATATGTAAACAAATGTATCTATATCTTTTAGTAGTCGAAGTTCGAGATACAATCAAAAAGGTGGCTGTGACTAGCGGTGAAGCATCGTCGTAGTAATGTCTTCATTACTACTAGGATGAAAAAGTATTACGCCGTTATGGAAATGGATGAGAGCCTGGTGGTTCTTGAGCAACAGTAATACTTGATGTGTTTATAAACGCAAAGTTTTTTTTTCAGGATGCTCGCTCAACCTGATAGGCGTTTTTCTTCGATTTCCCGAATAGAAAATTGAACGAGATGCTTCGACAAAATCATTACCTATGTCATTGAATTATTGTGTCGCCCACATCAATTTTTTTTATTTGAAAAATAAAGTGATCAGTACTTTTTACCGGACCCTCTATTATACTCAATTGAAGGACTCTGCAGTCTGCACATGCATCCGCACATATTTTTCCTCTTGTACCTCATCCTTCATAGTCAGACAGCACCAGCACCCCTTCTTCTAGATGGGACGGGAAGGACTTTTATTAAAATATCTAGTTAGCTCGACGACGAAACAAATGAATATACGTTTGAACGAGACGATAAATCATAACTTGCCGTTCGTGCATCTTTGTCGTTACCGCGCTGCTCCCCATGTAAGGTTGTCTCTGTTGAAGAAAAGGGTTCAGTAATTAACTTAATGGTCCCGAAACAAGATTGCGTTTGGTTAGCAGTTCAACTGTTTTACTGATAAAATTGTTCCTTTATCTTACAAAGTGGTGAATAATAGTCGCCGTTTAACTCTGGTGCTCCGGAATAAGAAATGTACCTCGTACCCTTCTATGAGCAGTAGAAAGGGGTGAATGCCGCGCCGAAAAATTTATTAAAGGTAGGTACTTACTCGAGAAATTAATTATTTGCGATGAATTTGTGCAAAGCGAATTTATTCATTTCGTTATTTTTACACAACCAAAACACTTTCAGCGAATGCAATGTAATAAAAAAAAAAGGAATCGTGGAAGCGTTCGCATCAGTATCATCGTTGATAAAATCTTTTTACGACCCCATCATAAATATAATTCGACTAATCTGAGACAAGTGTTGAATTTCCAGGCACATTTCGAGAGCACAAAGTAGACCCTTGCGACAGATTCGCGTTAATATTTTTTAACTCTATAATCTGATATTGTGTTCCTTGTCCGCGCGCATCGGCTCAGTTCACCACCCGGAAAATTAAGTTTGCCCTACTGCAAAAAAATCCGAGCAAGAGTGTTACAGCGAGAGACCTGGTCTTGCGGAACTTTACACGTTTATAATTTTACACCCCATCGTTCTACACACTTCCACGGAACAGTTTTTTCTTTGCTTCGCCCATGTTACAGAAATCATCAAACCAATTTAATTTATGCCTCTACACAGAGTGATCACGGACGGTCTTTAAACAAAACTCAAAGAACCAGCAAAAAATAATAACCAGTCCATCTCCTCATTGGAAACCTTGCTCATAACATTGGCGGACTTCGCAGCAATCATTCAGTTTTATACAATAAGTATTACAAAAAATAGCGAGAAAAGTATATACACGGTATATCACAATACCTATCATTAATGTTTCGTTGTTATCTTGGGAACTCCGCAATAACTGTTTGGTAAAAAAATCATCAACCAATATAATGCATAGAAACGTCAATGGAAGGATAGTGAAACATATACTTGCTGTCTCGGCCCCGTTCATTGAAAACTGCATTCGTGTGCACTGAGGGTATGCAACCCAAAATATCCCTGTGTTGTCCAAGTCCTCACCCCTCACCCCCTGTTCGGTGTGCCTGGCACTTGGCTGTCAGGCGCAAGCGTAAACGAGCTCCAGCACTTTCTTCGGCCGTCCTCGGCATTCTTCGGCTTTCTTTCCGCTCGTGCCTTTGCCGCTTCGTTCGAAGCGGTGTCGATCTCCGTACGTCGAGCGGGAAGCCACGCCGTCTTTTTTTTGGTCATCGTTCTCGCGGCCATCTTGTCGTGCCATCGGCGTACATTCGTACTCGACCAGAAGCCCATCCAAGGCCCATCGCGTCCGATAGTGACTCCTGGAGGATCTCTGCAGCATCTCCAAGTCCAGAAAGCGGCTCTCGCGGCCATCTTGTCGTGCCATCGGCGTACATTCGTACTCGACCAGAAGCCCATCCAAGGCCCATCGCGTCCGATAGTGACTCCTGGAGGATCTCTGCAGCATCTCCAAGTCCAGAAAGCGGCAGTTTTCACCGCTTTCACCGGGGAGCGGCTTGGACCAGCCAGCCGCACACAAAGCTCCAGTTTCGGACGGGATCGAGTCGTTCGTCCGCCATTTTGGTGACGAACACGGGCACTCGTGCATTTCAAAAGGAAATCCACCACCAGAACGGCCATCCACCACGACGCCGCCTTCGGACTCCGCCAGGACGACGCCGCCACCGAATAAGATCCCGTAAGTTCCATATTTTCCATTGTTTTTACCATTTACCGTTTATTCCCGTTTGCCGGGGTGTATACCTTCAGTGCAGTTCGTCTCGTTTTCAGGACGCCACTCGGCGCCAGCGAATCTGCCCCCGATCAGAACCACTCGGATTTTTCATTTCATTTAATTCACATTGTTTTTTTATTGTTTTGTAATTCTGTCTGTTTGTGTTTTTTTTTCTTTTGTTTTGCATTAAAGTTTTTGATTGTTGTTGTGAATTTTATTTCTGACTGTCGCTTGCTGCTTTCCTAATCCAAGAGTTATTGTTTTAATGCAGCCTTCATCGGAAGGCTGCCGTCTTTATGTGTACCGCGCTAACACTTGCCATATTGTAATCTTTGAGGTAAACGAGCCATCTACGAATGTAAAGGAAAAATTGTATGTAACATAGGAGAAAACCGGGTAATTATTTGACCAATTTGAAAATCTGCAACACGAGCAGAGCAAATGTTCAAATTTGGGCCCTTTAATGTATAAATAACGGAGAGCGGAGAGTATTTTTATCTCCATACCTATTTGGCGTACAAGTAACCACCTGACAAAATCAAAAAATCTGTTGGGGCACCACAATACGAGTACTTTCCCGACAGTAGGTAACCAGGCATCTATGGAAATTTTTGTTCGAGTCCTGTTTGAGACTAACGTCCCTCCGGGTGGGAAGCTGAAATTTGGGAGAAGAATTGAAATGAACTTGCAGCATATTCATAGTAATCGAACAAAAAATTTATATAAAATTTACAGAAAAATTTGAATTACCGTAACCCGATTTAAAAAAATGTTCCTCAAAAATAATGATTTCAATCATTTCTTCACCTATATCTCGCAGCAAGACTATACACCTGAAATTAATATATCGTGGAGCTTACCGCAGGATCACATCCACACTGCAGCTTGTTTGAGCCCACGTAATGTGCAATTTCATTTGAATATAAACAATCACTGCCGGAAAACCGAAACCGTGTCACATTTGAAGATGGGCCTACACGACACTCAGTGCATCTACTTTTGCTATCAAAAAGAAAGTTTGAATAAAAGACGATCCGTCAGCAGAAGAAGAAAACATCTGAGTTGAGTCCTGCATACCAAAAACGGGGATCGTCCTGATCAAAATTCAAGACCCGGGTGAGCGGCCGTCTCGAGTGGTAACGGTCAGAAAGAAAATAAAAAATTCTTAGCGCCAGACTGAGAGATGGGGAAAAACTCCAACTGGAGACTTGATTTTATTCTTCAGTTGTGCTGTTGCCTGTCGAATTTGGTTCTAATCAGTCGGATAGATTTTGAATAATGAAATGGCAAAGTTTCGAAATTTGACATTTTTTAATATTTATTTTGTTAGATAACACATGGAAAAATATTTGAACTGTCATGGATACAATTTTTCAATGGCTCTCAAATCACATATTGCAAAATGAAACCATGTCTACATATCAGATTTCAAGTCGATCGGATCAACGGTTTGGCAGTTATCGTGAAAGATTACAGACACACACACATACACACAGACAGACAGACAGACAGACATCATTCTGGAAATGGTCCTAATCGTCTTGAGGGACTTGAAAATGGATATATCCGACGAAATCTCAATTTTCTTGCACAAATTTAATACTTTCCATTCCATGTTGGTGGTGGCCCCGGAAAATGCAACTAGCATACTGTCACCGTTTGGGCAGTTTCCAGTAACTTCAGCATCCTGCAGAAGCCCAAGTTGACATCTATCCACTGTCGAATTGATGTGGTTTGTTTCCAGAGGATTAAGGTCTCAAATGCTTTTAGCCGGATTAGAATTACTGTTTCGGCCAGTCAGCAATTTTCTTGTATTAAAATAGTGAAATATGAGCGAAATAGAACATGACATCTATTTTGTTGCGTAGTTTAGATAAAATAAACTGCTCGACAGATATGTTGTCGCGAGGGAAAAATTGGTCCGACTTTGTACCACAATAACTTTTGATTGACACATACAATTTTAATTCTGTTCTCACAGTTAGTAAGCTGAATCTTTTCGTCATCAATCTTCAGGAAACGAAGATCAGGAGGCTGCATGTAAAATATCTACAGGGTGAAATGCAAAACAGTAAAAAATTGCAGAAAAATTCAACGGACCCCCATTTTCAAAATAATTTTCTTTCTCGAATGCCAATAGAAGAATTAGTTTAGCTTGTGCTCAGTTCTGAATTTTTTGGAATCGGAAGTTTGGCCCTGATTTTATTAATTTTTTTTTATCTTGAATGATGCTGATTTATCCTATCTCTACACGCAATATTATGTTACTATGATGATAGGAGGTTGCAATTTACAAATATTGTTTCTTGAATGGTTCTCAGTAACTTGACTCAAAGACCATCTCGAAAATTTTGATCAAGGCCCCAAAAAGGAGCCCATTTAAATTATCGGCCGACACATGTTTTTTCTTCTTAAAAATTGAATTTGACCAGATTCTCATCTTTGAACCAAGTTTTTTTTGTAAATTTGACCTCCTAAATGTAATATTGATGTTGAATTTCAGTTATTATTGATAATAGGCTCCCTAGAGGTCATTTTGTGGAAAAAGCCTGAAGGCACGGTCACGAACAATTTCATTCACTCAAATCTTTATGTGTTGGTAGTGTCATTCCCATCCAGAGATGACCATGTAATTGTATTAGCTGCACTTTGTCTGTCTGTCCGTCCGTCCGTCTGTTAGCCATCAGGAAAAAGAGGTATCGATCTGGTGTAAACGCTAATCAACAACTTTTCAATTTGCCTTGTATATAATACCAATTTGACCTTCACACAGATCTCATTTGGAAAAGTTAATTTTCATATCATGAAGAAATTATCCTGAAAAATGACATGGGAAACGTTCGAACACTTCCTTATTTTTCGAACGAAACCAAATACAACTTTCTCAGGTAACTCAATTTTTAATCGCTAACAATAAGACAAAATGAAAATTTTGAATGCTCAATATTTGATAAACCACCTCTTTCCTCCTGCTTGACTAAGAACAAGCACTCGTCTGGACGTGGATCCTACCTATCCCTATATCCTTATTGTGGTCCAAAATCGGTCTAATTTTTCCCTCGCGACAACATATTTGTTGAGCAGTATAGTATATTACGCTCGTTTAAGAAACGTGTAAGTAGAGTTGACGGCACACCACAGGGACCTGTGGACGGGGCTGAACAGAAGAACAAAAATCGTTTTGGACGGGTCCGTGTGTTAAAATAGGGGAAGCAACACCGTCAGCTGGAGTGGTGGACCATTACCAGGTCACAGGCGAGCCTAAAATCCCACTGCAAATCTAGGTACACCACTAAATGAACTCAGTTCGCGCAGTTAGGCTCCGCCCACAGGTCCCTCTGGTATTCCGAGTACTCTAATAAGATGAAACGTCCCAAATCCCTTTCTGACTCACTTTATGTAGAAAAGGGAAATCCAATGCACATTCATTAGTTGATATTTCTTCCTCGCAGTTATTCCACCATTTGATTTGATTTTTTTATTTGATTTTTTTTTCTCCTTATCGGCTTTTTGTCATAGGAGTTTTGCCCGTTCATTCATTTCACAATTGTTCACATAGAAAAGTGCCATTTTGGACAACACAACACCCAGACTTTCCACCGGGAATCGAACCCGGGGCCTCCAGCACCGCAGGCAGTCAGAGAACCGTCTGCGCCACGGGGCCACGGGGTTGGCTGGGTGGCTCAGAAGCACAAACCAACGCGCTCTCAACCCATATTATTTCAACGCTACCTCTCAGACCGAGGTTCGATTCCAGCCGGCGGAAGAAACTTTTCTGGGCCAAACACTGCTAAAAACGTTGAAATAATGGTATTGTAGGAAATATTATAATTGTGGTAAAATAAAACTGTTATGTAACGAAAATTTGACATAAAAGTGTCAAAACTCCTAAGGCCGAATGGTCGAAAAGGGGAAAACAGTTATTCCACCAACCGTTTACATTTTCTTGAATAAGTAAAGAAACTAGATACATATCTATTATAGGAAGTTTCGATGAATTAAATTTTGACCCTTCAGCAGTTCGAAAATGAAAGTTGCAGTTTTTTTGGTACTGAAAAGTACTGTTTTGGTCCAACTTTTCATGATTAGATAGTCTATATACATACAATAATATAGAAGAGGTATTGGATAAAGTGAAATGTTCGAGAGTTTCTGCAGGAATCATTTAAATACGAACTTTTCTTCTACAACGTCACCCATCACATTAAAAAGTTTGTTGTCCTCGTTGATTTGCAGTAAATCCACTGAATAATGTTGATATTTACTGATCCCCCAGATTTTTTACGAGCCCGCTGGTGCACCCGCATGATAATTTATGTAAATCCAGATCCGGACATTTTTCTTATTTGAAACGGCCGTGCTATTCATAATAAGAACATTAGTTTAATGTAGTTGTAACAGACGTCACCAACTGTGCAATAACATGGGGACTTTTTGGCGCAGAGGAAGAGAGGTTGGTATAAATGACGGGAAGCCGGAAGCGGCGTTATTCTTTTAGGCGAATATTTTTGCAGTGCTGCTGCTATTTTACATTTTATATGCCATTCCGATGAATGGTGCATGCCGGCGCCTGCCCTGCACAATGGGCGGAAGACGAACAGTACGAATAGGAATTTCTAGGAAAAAGAATCCACTGGCTTTGCGAAGTGTAGGCAGCTATACTGGTATCTGATAAAATCTCACTGATGCCTGGAGTCCCTGATTAGCAGTTTTCTTCTATTTATCAGCGATATTGACCATAATAATAAACTGACTTTCAAGAAAGTGTAACACCTTCGTTCCCCAAGAAGCGCCTTATTCGCCTGTACTACTGCGATAAACTCCACATCAAAAGAGGAGTTCGTCCCTGGGAACACCATTATACTATCATTCTTCAACTTTAGTGACTCTGTCCTTAGCTTGGTTCAAGTCTTCAGAATGTACTGGGTGGGCGCATGATCGCTTTTTTTTTCAAAAAATCTTTTTTCCCTCACCGATTTTATCCAGCAATACAACAATGGGCTACTTGCCCAAATTTTTTTTATTGGCTTAATCGAAAGTATGGGCAAAAATATTGTACCCGTATTTTTTCTTTTTCCTAAATTCCCAAAATTGCGGCCGTAGTGTCTGTTTGAAAAATATATTTGTGACGTCACAAATATACTAAAAACTAAACAAACAGCACTGTTGGGTTGAAAACTCAAAAAACAGTTAGAGTGGCTTAACAATATTTGAAAAATACAGACAAAAAAATTTCACTAAAGATTCCCGACTTTTACCAACCTTTTGAAAAAAAAAATCGAAAAAAAAATCTTTTTAATCAATGGATATATTTTCCGGAAATTTTCAGAAAATACTATTTATTACTCTTGTTGATGATTGAAAGTGTTTCCAGTCAAATCTGTTTCATTGGCAAGTACCCCATTGGCTAGCCAACTGAATAGGCTACCTTTTCCGTATTTCAAAATTGCCGACATATAAAAATTCAAGTGTTATAAGTGGTTATACTCGCTGAAATGAGACTTTCATCTTTGAAAAATTTAGAAGCACAATTCCAGGTCTTGCTGTGTTGCAAATTAGTACAAGAAAGATAGATTTCAACCTCGGAAAAAATATGGGCGTCCTGGCTATTTTATATTCTGTTCAGAATTGAGTGCTCTACTACATATCCAAAATCGCCAAAAATCGCACTCGGTGGTTTTGAGATTTTAAAGAGGAGGGGGGGGGGGTAAAAAATTCCAGCTAAGAATGGAGGGGATGAAATCCGTCAATCCATTGGATGCAAATACGTTATAGTTCGACGCATCACATCCCGTTGATACTATTTCGGCAAAAAAGTGTCGATCATTGTTGAAGGGAATCGTGGAGGGGGGGCTGAAGCTCTGCTGGGTGGTTCATAATGGTTTTCTGGCCATGTAGAACCGATAACGACAAGTTTGGTATCTTTTCCGACTAAATCCAATCTCCTGAACTCGAATCCGATGTGTAAATTTGGATGAAAACAAGTTTAAACAAGTCACTTGGAAAAACTTGTTTTTTCTTTGATTTTCCGTTCTGAAAAGAGTCATGGCAATGGCAACATGAATAATCTTTTCCGAAGACCACGCAACGAGGACTGCAGACACGGCACGAGGGTGTACCAGCAGAGTGGAAACGTCGAGGTCAAAGCACTTGTCGTTGAAACATGAAATTGGACTACGGCAAAGCTCAAGAAGGAGCAGCGCGAAGACCCAGCCATCGGTTCACTTGCTGAAAGAAAGGAACTTGGCCAAGACAGATCAGACTGGGCCGAGATCTCTGGTGAAGGGCCCACAGTGGAATTCTCTGAGGATAAAGAAAGGGCTGCTGAAGATAGTCTGGGAAAGTCCTGATGGGGAGAAGAAGATGGTTCAATTGGTGATTTCCAAGAAGAGAGTGAAAGAGATCCTGAAGGAAATGCACGATGGCGTCACTGGAGGGCACCTTGGGGTTAACAAGACGTTGGCCAAGGTGTGCGAATGGTTCTACTGGGTGAACTGTCGGAACGACGCGACGTGGAGACATGGTGTCACCAGTGTACATCCTGGTTGCCATGGATTACTTCAGCAAGTGGCCGGAAGCGTATACCCTACCCAACCAAGAGGCTTCTACAGTGAAGAGGGTGCTTGTGGACAATTTGATTAGCCGTTTCGGAGTACCTTTGGAATTACACTCAGATCAGGGACGAAACTTCGAATCCAACGTGTTACAAGGTATCTGTACTCTACTCAAGATACAGAAGAGCAAGAGGACGCCCCTTCATCCACGGTCCGACGGAATGGTTGACCGGTTCAACAGGACGATGGAGCAGTACCTGTCGAAAGTCGTTGACGAGGATCAGCGAGACTGGGATCGTCATCTGCCAATATTCCCAATGGCGTATCGCGCTGCCATCCACGACACTTCGGGGGACACACCGACACGTGTTCCTTTTGGCTGAGAGCTTCGCCTCCCCTGCGATTTACAATTTGGCACGCCAGAGAATGATCCCAAAGACATCCCCGAATACGTCGACGACCTGAGGCAAAGAATTTGCGACATGAGTTGGTTCTGGAACGGATTCGAATCGCCACCGACTGAATGAAGACGCGCTACGACTTGAAGGCTAACTCCACGGAATTAAAAGCAGGTGAACTGGTCTGGTAAGGACGATAAATGACGTCGTGTACAGAATCCAGCGAGCCCCGACAGCCAAGATGAAAGTTGTCCTCCTTGATCGCCTTGCACATTACTCGGGGAGTAACGATAAGGCTATTCGGGACGAACAGATTTAAGAGGAGGCAGTGTTAAAGCGGTGATTCTGAAGAACCCGTGATCTTTCTAGACTCTTCCCATCAGGTCGCAGTGTATAAGTGCAGAGCTCTGGTGCATTTCAAAACACGCGTGCAGGCTTTTGCCCATGGAACTGAATGGAGCCTTCAACAGTGGCTGAGGACACATTTGTCCATTTTAGCGGAGGTGCCGGATTCATCGCACGTTGGGATTGCACGCGAAAGGTGTGGGATTATTCGAGAGTCGCCTAGAAGCCATATGCCGGGTCACTGTGGAATTTGCTGAAGAACCTATGGAACATTCGAGATTAATTAGTCGGACCTATATAAGACACCGATCCTCGGCCTGCACCAGTATTAAATTGGAAGTGATCGAGTGCGATAGACGAAGTAGTTGCAGCGATATTGTAATGTAATCCTGGTCACGGCACCAAATCTGTAGTGTATCCTGGTCACGGCGCCATTCTGTAGTGTAACCCCGTTTTTTTGATGCTGGCAGTGATCGTCGTTGTTTCTGCCCTTCCCTACGTCGTTTACATTTTACCTACGTTGTGTTGAGTTCTTACTCGAAATAAGAATGTGTCGTTGGGGATGAGGTTTGATTCTTGAATGAAACGCGAATGAAATGCAAGCAAAATGAATGTTTATTGAAAATCAATTAGCAAAGTTTTTAAATGAATTTGTTTCTTTTCTCAAAACACCTCACAACAAGAAATTGACAGTGATAAAATGACACAACATGGATAAAGAACAACAACACACAAAACAAGAAACATCATTATAAATTATTTGGACAATGAATGAGTTTACAACAATGAAATGAGCACAAAATCAGATTAACAAAACAAAACGAGGAATCATGAACATGTTCAACTGTCAATTTAATCGCAAAAGAAAAGTGACGTATTCGCTGACAGGCACGCATGGGAAGAACACGTCAAAGAAACTCCTGCGTATTGCCTGGTTGATTGCTGAAAAATCCCTTTCCAAATGATCCGAACAAAAGTCAAGTGTGAATGAGTCATGATGAAATGACAGAGAAATCACTCCAGTGATGCATTGATCAAGTCAGCGTGAAGCGGTGCTTGAACCTTATTTGAAAGTTTGTTTCGTTTACAAGTTATTTACGCAACAACAAAAGGAAACTTCACGCTTAGCAATAATTAATGTTACACTTTACAATCAAAATAAGTCAAATTGATAGATAAGTAAACAATAAAGAAACGATCGGTGAACAAGTACATCGAACAAGAAATCAGCAAGAAACAAATGATCAGTAATGGTGTAGGTAAATAAACAAGAAACAAATGATAGCTGATAAACAGGTAGATAAATAAACAAGAAACAGTTGAGAGATAAATAAGTAGAGAAGTTGGAGTTGGTCATACTTTTAGTAAGCAATTGGAAGGAAGAAGTATTTATAACGCATTCGCCCGAAATTCCCCAGAAGTTACCCATCACAAACCCTACAGATACATACATACATACCAAAACAGAACAATGGTTAGTAAACAGTAATCACATACAGTGAATAACAGTATATACAAGAACATCGATTCGAGCCAACTTGTGGCCCTCTCTTCGTCGTTATACATAATTTCCCCCCAAATGAGGGAAGGTTAGTAGACTCAACAAGGCAGATTCATACAAGTAGTGGACCCCCCCCCAGGACACGGAGAAGCGTGCAAGTCTCTTTTTCCTTCCTTTACTCTCATGTATAACCCGACAATGAACAATGAAATGTGAATGAACCATAAAAAGTACTGTTCTCTACTTAGCGTCTTACTGTTTGGGACGTAACTTGTGGAAAGAAACAATTGATGAAACCTTGAAAAACGCGCGACAGCGCAATCCCGAGGTAAAGTTTTGAGGTGAGTGCGCCAAGTGCACACCCACTAGATTACGGCCTGTGCCATCAATATTGAGATCATTTGGGGAGTAGATAAATTACACAAAATTCAAAGCACCTTGATTCCAAAGGGGGAAAACTGCGGGTTATGCAAGCCCGTTGAGAACAAAGAGAACAAAGAATTTCGTGTTATGTACAATAATTTCGCGGACAAAATAGGTATTGAAATGCATGATTTGGTGAGTGGGCGGAAGCCAGAATTATTACGATACAAAAACCAAAGAAAGACCGACCTTAAATTAGGAGAAACCGACGTACACTCGTTGCACTCAAAAATTACGTGTTCTTTACCACAGCTGATTCTGTTCTCTCTGTCTGCCCGCGGCTGCCGCTCGCCCGGCTCGCCTATCGCAGCGCCATCTCCCTCTCCCATCGGCAAACGCTACCAACGTCAACGACCGTATACCTAATTCAGGTACCAACGTACAAACAAAACAAAGGGGGAGTACCACAATACTCCCAAGTAGTAACTGTTGGCGTGTATTTATTGTAGTACGCAGTAATAAACAGTGTGTGTTTTAAAACGATCGTCCCAATTATAATCGAACCTGAACGCGAAATACGCAACACTATTTTAGAAATCTATGACTGTCCCCATAACTTTCTATTCATTGGTTTTGATGAAACGAGGAGTACAACAAAGTTTTCGCTAATTTGTAGGTCAGGAAAACTACTTTAAGAAATAATTTCCCTGCGATTTTCAGGAAAACGAGTTTCCACCTTCTATGGACTGTTGAAATTATGTTATCTTAGTACAATAATGCATACGCGGAAATAATCAAATTTCTTCGCTCAAGAAACAATCCAGCAAGCTTCCCGTTCACTAAATTAACTCAAGCTCAATGTGCAGCGGAGTATAGAAAGCTCTGTTGCGACAATATCTCAGCCTTCTTCGATTAGCACTTCTCCGGGGATTTAACCGGATTACCGGTTTTTACACCATCTGAGCTAAAAACAGCCAATTGACTCGAGATTTGTAACTGTCGTTTACGGTTCGTCACACACTCCTACAGATTACACACCGTCGATTTTTGTGCAGCTTAGCTACATCATTTATTTTAATTCCTTTATCGGGAAAGCGCGAGGAACCCTCCGGCCTCCGGCGATATCTTGTTATCATCGCATACAGATTTTTGGTTTTGTTGCGAGCACGGTCAATTTACGCTTATTTTTATGCGCTTGATGAGCACGTGCATCCAGCACAAAGGACAATGGCCATCCCCTCTAAACTTTAATGCCAGTGAATAGTTTTCAATGCGAATCGTATAACTTGCACATATGTTCACATGTACCCAATATAGAAGTTATTATCGAGTCTGAAATGGAGATGCGGGGTATGTGAGGTCGCATGGGGGCTAAATCAAAACTAACCACCATTCATTCGGTTTGTATGTGAAGAAGTGAGGGATTGTTAATTCCACTAAAGCCGTATGAGCGCGTATTTATTCATTTTCATCCAGTGCATCTTTGCGAGTATACAGCATGGGGGAGTTTTAATGAGGGGAGGATAAGCCAAAAGGGGGGCACTATTTAGATATTCTTCATGAACATCTACCTATAGATAATTATTTCTTACGTTTTCTTGTTTTTCCAGCCTCGTCTGGAAGAGTATTTTGATACGATCATTCTACGAAATAGTATATTTTCCAATGAGCAGTAAAGAATGAACCCAATTTCTTCACAAGCATAATCTCTAAACACGAGCCAAGTGTGAATGTTGCAAATCATGCGGGTGAAGAAATGGGCATTCCATCGGAGGTGTGCACTATACGCTTTTCCTACAACTACGTTCGTTCAGTGAAAACGTTTAAACCTGTACTACTTCCCGCTTTGACTGTTTGGTTAGAGATTACGAATACGACAGTAGTTCGGTATGAGAGAATATCAAGGTCGTAGGAAAATATAATAAGTTTGAAGGAATTACCTTAGTACTCAGCTTTAATATCTAACTATGCTTACTGAAAATCTGGTGAAAAAACTTGGCAGCTACTGAGAGACCAAGACAACTTTGAATACATATTTTTGATCATTCATATCAAATCTGGTAATACTTAGCCTCCTACTTAGCCAATGTTGAAAGAAATTGTTTTTGACTGACAGGAACTGACAGGTCATGGATAGTTTACCAGGCGTCTTTTGAAATCGGAAAGTGAGACTTTTCCTACAGAACGGTGAAATTTTCACAGGACTCGACAAAATAGACAGTTTATGCCAACATGATGACCGTGCCCAATTTTATTCCATTGACTTTCCAAATTACGAGTATGGAGTAGAGGCAAGGCTTCGATTTAAGGCAGATGCGGGTATAAAATCATACTTTATTTTGCCAGGAGCTTCACAGGACTCAAAGACTTTCAGGATGCGCTCATGCTAATTTGGAACGCACCCATTTATCCTGTAAAAATTTACTTTTAGTCCAATGACGTGAACTACTGTTATACCTGACGTTCCATGCAGTGAGAAATAGTTATTTACATAAAAAGGCAGGAAAGTGAATCTTTACAGGGCTATTAGGCTATAGACATATTCAAGGACGAGTGTAATCGAGGCCTGGAAGCCTACGTGCCCTGTAAAGACACTTTATCTACGACCACTATCGTAAGTTACCAATAGCACATGACTAACAATTCTAGTAAGTTGATCTTTACACACGGATAGCCGTGTGTAAAGTGAGGCGATCGCACGGTTAGGGAATTTATGGTTAAAATTTGGTTCCAAAACTGTCAATGTAAAGTTAACGGCAAAGCAAATTTACGAATGCCTATATGAAAAACGCCTACTTCTCCCTACACTTAAAAACCTTCCTATAGGCGATAGAAAATAAGGACTACGCACCCTGGTGTGAGATCTGTGAACCAACATAAACCCGCCTGGCGCCCGGAACGCACGGTGGTCACGATGGCTGTGGCGCGAAATTGATGCTTATTTGACATAAGTACGTCAAAAGTTGAAAAAAGTTCTTAAGTTTTTCCATACTCCGGAACATCGCTTTCCAGTAATTTCCTGAGATGACTACACAGCCACAGTAAAGAAATTGTCACTGGCACTCGGAAATGTAATCAAGAGGATTTTGAAATGGAAGCGAGTGCTAGTGATCCGCCCCAAAATTCGAAATTGTGTTGAGAAATGTGCGGGTACACCTCTACACCCTCTTGAAAAATTCATTCGAGAAAGAGAAGCCGTTTTAAATTAAAAAGTTTATTATTGTAGTTCACATTTTTGTATTGTAACATTGTAGTAACATCCATGTACCATGTAGATGCTTTAAAGAAGCCCTAATAAATTTGGGCGAAATATATCAGCCGATTAAGGAAAGGACGTTTTTCATTCTGATGAGGACGAAGGGGGGAAACCAGAAGGAAACAGGGAACATTTCGGGGAGCGGGAACAGGATACGGGCTACAACGCTCTCTGAACCCAGAAATTTTCCTGAAAGCAAAACAAGATCAAAACATAACCTCACACCTTGGGTTCCTTTTACCATCATCGACAAACACACAGCACCCTTGTGGGTGGCAAAAGCTTTTATTTTTATGCCATTTTCGGGGAGGATGCTGCTTCGAAGGACATTCGCCAGCTAAGGACGATGTCCTAGACAAGAAATCCATCAAATCCATGAGGTATTTTCCAACCGGTCGGTGCCGGTCGTTTCAGCGCCCACATTATATTATTGACACCGACACCCTGGGCCTGGGACGTCCGCATTAGCTGTTAGATCCTTTAGGCAGAATCTCCTCGAGAACAGGGATTCTGGTTGATATTTCATCACGATGAAAACGAAGCGCGAGTTTTAAACTTGAAAAGTGTCAGTCGAGGTGACAGTTCATTTGAAGTATAAATCCGAACCGTCAAGTTCAAGGTCAAATTGTCATCTGTAAAGTTGTTTCGGACAGTTCCGTAATTGGCCACCTGGCGCTGGGATCTTAAATTCAATCGCCTATTGCGAAAATTCGCACTTGCAGGGCCGGCCGCAACTCCATGGAGGTGAGATGTAAGAACGACAAAATCTTGTATTACTTTCGTTTGAAGACGGTTATTGTAAACTTATGAGTTATTTTATGATTTGCACTTACAGAGCTTCATTATTCCTTAATTTTACTAATGTGAATGGCGCCAGCAATTTACAAATTTAATCCTGTTCGAATTCATCAGCTGCACCCCGATATGTGCTGATATCAAGTTGGTAGGCAAGCAGCATGACGTGTCGCCTATAGGCGATTGACCTTATTGGGGAAAATGGCCGTTTCGTCGAGGAAGTTTTAGGGCATTAATTTTTAGAACTGGTGTAAGTTGCCGTCCGGCAACGGCGGAGGTTACGTCAATTGGTGGCATGTCAAAACTGTCACTTTGCTGTCTTGTGCAGTACGCTACAAGCAAACTTTCGTTCCTGTGAACCCTTGGGACCCCATAGGCTCGTTATTGGGCCCCATGTTGATGACCAGCGTCGTCGCAGACCTTTCTCTAAATCATCCATAGCTTCCGCCCAAGGAAGAGCAACAGACTCTGTCACACCCGCACGGAGGGAAACACACAAGCCCGTCGACCAGCCTGCCAGCCAAGAAAAAATCACCTCGGGCTGGCCGTGCAGAGTCAACCACCACCTACCTTTTTTCCTCGCTTTTTTCTAAAGATTTCCTGCTCCGACTTCAGCTGGAGATCCGCATTTTTCATTCTAACAAGCTCGCCGTAGCTACCTCTGTGTTCGCGACGTAAACGTTGTCTTTTTTTATCGCAATAATGTAGTGCATTGCTGGGGGCGTAGTCTTTCAGCTGCGCACCTCTGGAGCTAGATCTACAAACCTGCTAAATATGCCAACCATAACATGAAATAAGAGACACAAATGCAAACCCCTTTTTCAGATTATTTCTACTTGTCAAATTTCCATGTCAATATGTGGGTATTACAGGTATCCACTAGTGCCCACCTAGGCTACTAGACGTCGGAGTATGTTTTCCTCGTAAAAACGTCCTCGACGATCAAGTACCGAGCTCTACACCAGGTGGCGTTTTTCTAATGTAAATCGCCTATAGCACCATACAATTTTTAATTGTACTTGACAAAGTGCGGATTTTGTAGCATCGTGTGAAACTGGTTTCTGGTGGCTTTGACTTTTGGTTGTGACGGCCTGCGAGAAACGACATTTGGGGTGACATAACCTCCAAAAATATTCCCAGATATAACAACAAAGTATGGATTTGTTTGTTCCGAGTACTAATTCACAGTTTTGCGAAACATTTGGCATACCTGCCGATTACGCTTCATACATAATTAAATCAATTTACTGCGGCACACATTGAGACAGAGGCAAACGAAATATTCACGGCTATGCAGGTAATTTAAACACAGAGCACTCATAATATGCCTCTTCCTATTGTGCTTCTATTCTAGGTTTTCAACTTGCTAAGTTATTGCACATTGCACCGTTGAATTGCGCCAGGAAAAGGATCATCACCTGACTCGAAACTTTGGAAATATCTTCACGCGGCTTGCCAGGTGCTAGAGTCAAGACAATATTAAACAACTACGGCTTTGTTAAAGGTGATTCTTATTCCAGGATCTCAATTCGTGAAGAAGTTATTGGTACATTCTACATTTTACAAAAACAACTGCACCAGACACGAAACTTTGGGATAAGATGAGGCTTTCGAAGCCTAACCGAGCAAATTTGAAATCGAAGTAATGCAACTGTATTTTGACTGATCATTGTAGGTTGTTCTAGTATACCATCTGTGTAATACTCAAGTGAATAGAATTCAGAAATACCATCAATTGTGCTGTTTCATTCCAATATGCAATATGAATCATGTTATTAGGCACCTGAGGGTGGGTATTTGGAAGAGATTTTCAATTCTATGCTCCATAATCTTCGTGAATGATAGGGCTTGGTAGGTTGACTTTATAACGAAATTACAATAAGTATTCTGTACAATCACTGTGAATAGGTAGTAAGTAGTAGTGTTTAAGGTAAGTAAAAGTTTGAGAAACATACTATATACTTGATGGCATCAAGTAGGTGAGTAGGCACCTGAGCGCATATTAGACAAGTTTAGTGTCAAATTATTTTGCCATTGCCATAATTCACACAAATTGACACCCACAAAATAGTGGGCATCAAATCATTTCATTTGGTGTATCAATGAAGCAAATCTGACAATAAATAAGGGAGCTATATTGCAGCTAATTTTTTTCAACACTCGGCAAAGAAAAAGGTGAAGGGGGGTCGTAGGTAAAGTACGGTACGTAATACGAGTAGTAAAGCAATTACGCACTCCGGGAATACTGCACTCGCTCGCTTTGCTCGCTCGTGCGCAACATTTCCCTGCGTGCGTAATATGCTACTTACTACTCTTATTACGTAATGTACTATTGCAGGCGTATTATATGAAACGTTTTACCCGAAACTATCTCGATAAACCAAAAGGTAAGAAATTGGTACCAGAATTCTGAAATGTCATTCTGACACATTTTGGCGGATATCACGTTGCTGGGTCCGGTTTCCAACAGTTTCCATTAAACAAAACGTCTTTTGACGCGGAAAAGTAAGATTTTCCTGCCTAGGCAGGTGAAGACTTTAAGTACATACCTGTTTAGGCATCTATAGTGGAGTCGGTACGCTATAATTTCGTGCACTTTTGAGTGAAGCAATGCCGTTTGGTACAGATACTCTTCAGAGAATTCTAAGAGATTTGACCCGTCGGGGCACGGAAAATTTCCTTTAGGGGGCACTCTAGGGGAGTTCAAAGTTGGGCCCCAAAACCTTCAAAAAATGAACTTATTCGACACTGATCCAATTTTTAGGCGTCAAATGGGATCAGGTCGAGTCTTCCGAAGCTGATGATGGTTGTTTAAAAGAAAAACCCAACTAGGGGGGCGAAGAGGAGGGAACTCTCTTTCTGTTCAGTTTTGAGGTGTCGGTTATAATTCAATCGACGGAACAACGTTTTGGATTGTTAAATAAAAGATGATAGGTGAAACTGGCCCGTTGGGACAATCAAAATTTCCATCAGGGGCAGATGTAGAGGTTTACTTCTTAAGCGGTATTTTAGTCTATACCTACACAAAAAAAGCGTGAAACTTGGAGTAACGCAATCTTATTTGACATACATATTCTTTAGACCATTCAGAGACAATAAGTCTCCCGGGCCATATGAATTTTCCAACGGGGGGCATTTTAGGGGGGGTCAAAGATTCGCTTCAAAATATTCAATAAATGATTTATTTCGATCCTGATTTGATTCCTGAACGTTAAATGTGATCATGTCAAGTCCTCTGAAGTTAATGATGCGTCTATTTGAAACGAAAAGTCCGAATAGGGGGATTGAGGGAGAATTTTTCTAGAAAAGTGTCTAACATTCAATGCATTCCCTTTCAGACCAATTTTGAGGTGATAATTGTGATTCCAACGAACAGAAATCGATGTGAAATGTTGAATCAAATTTGACAGGTGCAATGGCCTTGTCGGGTCAATCGAAATTTCGATCAAGGTCAGATTTAGAGATCTTCTCCGTGAAGCCGTATTTTGGTCGATACACAAAAACGCAACGTAATTTAGCACAAATATTTTTCAGGCCATTCTGAGATAACTGAAACGCTGGGCCATGAAGAATCCTTAACAGGGGGCAATTCAGGGGGGGGGCAAAGTTTGGTCCCAAAATGTTCGGTACAAAATTTATTTCGACATTGATTCAATTCCTGGACGTCAAATGTGATAATATCGGGTCCTCTGGAGTTGACGATGTGATTATTTGAGACAAAAAAAACCGAACAGGGAGGTTATTGGGGAATATTTCTTGAAAAGTGTCAAAAATGTCATGCACTCTCTTTCAGACCAATTTTAAGGTGCCGCTTACGATTCCATCGATCCAAAGACGATCTGAAATGTTGAATTCATATCAAGAGGTGCAATGGACTCATTGGTCCAGTTAAAATTTTCATCTAGTGTTGATTTAAAGGTCCGTTTTTCACCATTCCATTAATAGCTCCTTTCAATATTTGAGCTCATGGTCATTGTCCGTACCTAAGCAAACATGAAAGTGTTCAGCTCGTACGATCAAACCTTGATTTGATGTTTGGATCGATGGAATCGTAAGCGGCACCTTAAAATTAGTCTGAAAGAGAGTGCATGACATTTTTGACACTTTTCAAGAAATATTCCCCAATAACCCCCCTGTTCGGTTTTTTTGTCTCAAATAATTACATCGTCAACTAGTGTAATAAAAATTCAGTCTTTTCCAACAAGTTCCTTTACTATTCGAACCGGTTTCGGACTAGTTGCAGTCCATCATCAGCTGTGGAACTAATATTTAAAGATGACTAGAAATAATTAAGATTAACTTTGTCACGTGTATACAGTCCATTTTCATTGCGCCAGGAGGTTAGACAGGATTCCTGGCGCAATGAAAATGGACTGTATACACGTGACAAAGTTAATCTTAATTATTTCTAGTCATCTTTAAATATTAGTTCCACAGCTGATGATGGACTGCAACTAGTCCGAAACCGGTTCGAATAGTAAAGGAACTTGTTGGAAAAGACTGAATTTTTATTACACTAATAACGTATACCCAACAATAGGATTCAAACATTAATAATTACATCGTCAACTCCAGAGGACCCGACATTATCACATTTGACGTCCAGGAATTGAATCAATGTCGAAATAAATTTTTTGCTGAACATTTTGGGACCAAACTTAGACCCCCCCCTAAATTGCCCCCTGTTGAAAATTTTTCATGGCCCAGCGACCCAGCGTTTCAGTTATCTCAGAATGGCCTGAAAAATATTTGTGCCAAATTGCGTTGCGTCACTCCGACTTCCACGCTATTTTTGTGTATCGGCCAAAATACAGCTTCACGAAGAAGACCTCTACATCTGACCCTGATCGAAATTTTAATTGACCCGACAAGCCCATTGCACCTTCAAAATTTGATTCAACATTTTACATCGATTTCTGTTCGTTGGAATCATAATTAGCACCTCAAAATTGGTCGGAAAGGGAATGCATAGAATTTTTGACACTTTTCAAGAAAAATTCTCCCTCAACCCCCCTATTCGGACTTTTCGTTCCGAATAAACGCATCATCAACTCCAGAGGACTTGACATGATCACATTTGACGTTCAGGAATTAAATAATAAATCATTTATTGAATATTTTGGGGCAAGACTTTGACCCCCCCCCCCCCTAAAATGCCCCCCGTTAGAAAATTTTCATGGCCCGAGAAACTAATCATCACAGAATGGTCTAAAGAATATGTATGTCAAATAAGATTGCGTCACTCCAAGTTTCACGCTATTTTTGTGTACAGACTAAAATACCGCTTAAGAAGCAGACCTCTACATCTGCCCCTAAAGGAAATTTTGTTTGTCCCGACGGGCCAGTTTCACCTATCATCTTTTATTTAACAATTCAAAACGTGGTTTCGTCGATTGAATTATAACTGACATCTCAAAACTGAACAGAAAGAGAGTGCATGGTATTTTTCGAAAATCCCCTCCTCTTCGCCCCCCTAATTGGGTTTTTCTTTCAAACAACCATCATCAGCTTCGGAAGACTCGATAATCGACATGATCCCATTTGACGCTTCAAAATTGGATCAGTGTCGAATAAGTTCATTTTTTGAAGGTTTTGGGGCCCAACTTTGAGCCCTCCTAGAATGCCCCCTAGGGAAAATTTTTCGTGCCCCGACGGGTCAAATCTCTTAGAATTGTCTGAAAAGTATCTCTACCAAACGACATTGCTTCACTCAAAAGTGCACGAAATTATAGCGTACCGACTCCACTAATCAGGGAAGAAATTAACCTGCCTAGGCAGGGAAATATCTTTTCTACGTCAAAAGACGTTTATAATGGACACTTCACCTGTCAGTTTCGGGTAATAGTTATTGCAATACAGCAGTTCTAGTCCCAATAAATAGAACATTAGAACATTATACTCATTGTAGAATGAAAAGAAGAATGAATATTATTAACAAAAAAGGACATTTTTATACGATCTATAGGTATATCAATGGCCAAAGTGAAAATAATGAGTAAGTATATCCAAGTGATTTAAATTCCAGTCTGCTCGTGATCGTAACTATTGAATTTTCAGTTCCATCTCTCTGAATCCTTTTCGAACAAAAACTAAGACTTGACGATAGGCAAAAATGAGCCGGGCAGTTGTATCGTTGCAGCAGAATAATGTAATGTAATTCAGACGTCCACAATCCTCATCCCTCTCCCAATGTGCTCGCAGGACCAAAATAAATCCATGAATGGTCTTGTGTGTGTGTATACGCAGCCCCAGTTTTACCATATGTTGGTCTTGGCCGCGAACATTTGAACAGATGGGCCTTGTGCGCCAAAAAGTCATTAGCTAACATTGTCCTCGATCGGCAAGTGCCTTCCATTCAACTCAGCACTCTTCATTACGACGCGGGTTATTTTAAAATTGAATTATACGAAATTCGCAATCAGATTTTATCGATCACAAAACAACGGTACAGTATATACGTTCTCATGTTGTTTTTTTTTCCTACCTTCGATTCCCCAAGAGTTTGTAAGCAATTATAAGCACATGCGACCTCATCCGCGATCTCTCATCGATCAACTTGTCATGTCACCGAATCACTTTCTGCGTGTTCCTACACTCGGGTGCGATCCCTCCGGAATTTTAAACTTATCCACTTTTCTTGCACTGGCTACATTCGAGAAAATACGATTCGGGAAAATTTGAGCCCTCCAAGGATGTAATGACTGGGTTGTTTTTGCCGGCAGTCACGCTCAGGGCCAAAAGCATCAGCAAGGGATGAGGGTCGCGGACTTGGCCAGCTCATATATGCGCTTTGTATAGCGTATAAATAGGTTTTGACAGGTCTCCAGGGTTATACATAATACCACTTGTCCATATGTTGCTCAAATAGGCAGCCACCCCACTAACAACCTGCTTTTTGTCTGCTCCGGGATTTTCATCATCATCGCCTTCGCCAAGTACAAACTTATTTTGCGAATTTATATCCAGAAAAAATATACTAAAAATTTGTCTTTTATGTAGGTAGGTACTCACTCATTCTTCACATCGATACCTTCAGAGCTCTTTATAAATAATAGGTTACTTCTGAATCGCGTAATGATATCCCATACACGTTCTATTTTCAGTAGAATGACTTTTTGGAGCAAAAATAAAGTGACAAGCTGGGGGGCTACGACTACGGCTGATGGCACCTGCAAAGTTTTAGAGCGAAACTATCAGCGGCCATCGGCCGTATCCTCCCAGTGCCCCAGCTTGTCACTTTATTTTTGCTCCAAAAAGTCATTCTACTGAAAATAGAAAGTGTATGGGATATAGGTGCAGGTATACATTATTATATCATGTTGATTCTTCAAACGAGAAGGCGCTTATCATGGCTTCGTTCATCTGTGTGCTTGGCTGCCTGTCTCTATGTCTGTCCGCCACAGCATCTAGTCCTGAGGGAAAAAATTGTCGCGGAAAATTTCAACTTTAATGGGTAGCTCGGGGTCTTGAGACACGAAAAAAAAAGCTCCGACATATGATTATAATAATAATAATAATAATATAGTTTATTTGCCTACCAAAAATTGATACAAGATGTGAATTTGAACTGAAAATTCCGTAGCAAGCAAATGGGCTGCCGTTCAACTTTCCTGTGTATCAGGAAGTTGATCTTCCACGGCAGCCCTTGGTTTATTCTTAGAATAAATAAGAGTACAAAAATTCTTGATAGAGCCCCAATTTCTCCTGATTCAAACAAATAACAATACTTAAACAAAATTTACGTCATTGATCCACACTTTTTACAGTACATACAATACGCCCACTGACAAGTTAATATTTACGTCTCAGCGCTAAAATATCATATTATGAGTTTAGAATTGTATGGTCTCTCAAGTCACCATTATGATAGATAATGACAATAATAACAGTCAATATTAGTGTGACGATGCGATGAATTAACAAGAGCAATTGAAGAGAGCAAAGGAAAAATTTATATTGTAGGCGATTTCAATGGAAGAGTGGGAAGAAAAGATAACGCGTACAATACCATGATAGGCAAATACGGAGAAGACGTCAGAAACAACAATGGAAGACGAATGCTGGATTTTTGTCAAATGCACAATCTCATTGTAACAAATACATATTATGAACACAAAAATATTCACAGATATACTAGAGAGGCACCAAGTAGAGGAGAAAGGTCCATAATAGATTACATACTTGTGGAAAAAGAGCATAGACAAACCATTTGCGATGTAAGAGTAAGAAGAGGCCCAGAAATTAACAGCGATCACTATCTAGTTGTGGCAAGCATAAAACAGGAAGAAAAAACAAGGAATGAGAACAACGACTTGAAAATGGACAAGAAAATAGAGTTTGAAAGTATAAGATCCTACAAATTGACAGACAGCAGCGTGAAAGCGAAATACGAAGAAATGATAAACAAAGAAATAGAAGAACTAACAACCAGCGGAGAAAAACCAGATATAGAACAACTATGGAAAGTCTTCAAAGAGATAATCATCAAAGCGGCAAAGGAAGTATGTGGAGTATGCAGAACAACCAATCACAGGAAGCAAACAGCATGGTGGAATGAGAAAATAAAGCAACAAGTAAAAACAAAGAAAAGGACATGGAAAGCGTACTTAACAAACAAAACAACGGAAAATTATGAAAAGTATAAGGAACAAAGGATAATGGTGAAAAAGATGGTATTGACGGCAAAAGAAAACTCATGGAAAGACTTCGGAGAAAAATTAGAAAGAGATAGCAAGGGTAACCAGAAACTGTTTTACAAAGTTATTAAAAATTTGAGAAGGGGTAGAAGAGAATATACGACAACAATTAAAAACGCAGAAGGAGACACACTGACAGACGAAGAAAAGATAATGCGAAGATGGAAGGAATATTTTCAACAACTACTATGTCCAAGGGAAATACAAACAGAAAAGTACAACACCACTAACACTCACATGGGGGAGCCGGACGAATCAGAAGAGAACGGAACAATAACAATGGAAGAGCTACAGCAAGCATTGAGAAGGTTGAAGAATGGAAAATCACCAGGACATGACAGAATAACAACGGAAATGATCAAGAACATGGGAGAAAAAGCAACCGATGTACTATTGGGTATACTGAACAAAGTATGGAAAGACGAAACAATACCGAAAGATTGGGAGATAGGCATGATAGTGCCAATATACAAGAAAGGAGATAAGAAAGAGTGTAACAAGTATAGAGGGATAATGTTACTTAGCGCCGCTATGAAACTGTACGAGCAGATATTAAACGAAAAACTGAGAAAGGAACTAGAACCAACGCTATCAGAATCTCAAAGTGGCTTTCGGAAAGGGAGAAGCGTACAATACCATATAGGCGAGCGGCCGTTCCCTATTTTTCGAGCTATAGTGACCACGGGCGTACAACAACGATTTTTGATTTTCAATAGTAAGTACTAGATGAGGGTGTGCCGCTTGTGAATTTTTTTCGAAATCGCCCCATGGGAACTCTTGTCAGGGCCCCATTTCCATCTTTTTTTCAAAGTAATCTTTTCTTCATTTTTTACATTCGGCAGCTCATAACTCAGCGAGTATTGATGATGAAGCGAAGATTCTTTCACCAATACGATGTCTGGATATTACTAATAACCTCCACATCACTTTTGTGTTGCATTTCGTGATAATAACCTTTCAGGACCATAAAAACATAAGAGGTGCAGAAATACGTCACAAGAACTTTGATATGCGGAAAGCCATATCAATTTCTCAAAATATGTGCACATATATGCGAGAACATATGTAGAGAATACTCCAAAGATGTTTTTGGGAAAAGGGCGTTGCAGCAGGATTCTTGGTTTTTGAATTATGATTTTTTCAAAATCCGACACTGATATATGCGAGCGGCCGAGCGGCCAAATTGGCGCGAAACGAGGATTTTCATCAATGTCGTTGAAAAAACATCACAGTATGAGCCACAACAGCGGTCTTTTTTGTGCTTCACCTAGTAGTAGGTAGCTCAAGGTTCAACTAGACTTCAACCAAAGGGTCAACTTGAACTACCGTTTCCGTTAAACCGTTCTAAGGAGTCGTCTACTCCACTGCAACATTTTGGAACAAAAACTTGTATTAGTGATTTTGATGTGGATTTTTTATGTATAAACTTCGATTCCTTTTTGAGACTCAATGTCAGTTACCTTCTACCTCCTCATAACCTTCCATAGGTAGGCACCCTTATCACACTTTGTGTCTTTTTAATGATTATTATTATTACCTACATAAATTACGAGCAGCACAGGACTGCAGACTTCAGAGCATAACATTCCAAGCCTCGCATGGGCAAAGGGAGATGGTTTTACAAGGTTTCTTCCCATGGAAATTGCAAAGATAATCGCTTCTGAAGAAACTCCAACTCTATGCTGGTTTGACCTTTGAAATTTTGATCATCTAACCGCAGTTTTTCACTGGTTAGGAGGGTTCCATACTATTTTCGGGTGACGAAGCTTTTCCTTCATCGAGTCCTTCATGCATGATTGTGCTTGTCATGAAGCTCATATGCCACATTTTGCTTTAATTTAATGCAGGTTCCGAGAGTGGCACTCTGTCAATGTTGTTTCCGCTATTTACAGCCAGTTGTGCCGGGAGATCATTTACGGATCCATGATCGGTGGCATGTTTTCTGCTTGCATCTTAGACAAAAACAATAAATTTTCCTGCTTCCAAAACTTTATTGGCCATTGATATATATGTTGGGTGCATGATGATAGGAGTGATAGGACGCTAAGAAGTGAGGTGAAAGATCCAACAGATATTTCCATTCTCCTTGTCGCTTGAAAGGCTTATTTCTTGCCCACGCCATACATTGCTGACACTGTATTGCACTCTGTTGAAGGATAAAACGACCTGCAATCCTGCAAAGCTTTCCAAAAGTTTTCTCCAAGGTGGCAGAGTGGAGTGTTTCTACCCACAAACTAGGTCTATTGCACATTGTTTGGCAATACATCAGTAAGAGCACAAGAACGTCGGTGTCGGGCGATTCAACAAAAATTCGATGTGAGGAGCTTGTGGTGTGGTGGTCAGCACGTTCGACTGCTGTGCCAGAGGTTGCGGGTTCTATCTTCGCCGAGGACGGTCGGATTTTTGTCTCGAGAAAAAGCTTCTCGATTTGATTGAAATGTCTTGCTAAATGCTAATGTGTGTCGCATAGCACGTAAACTACGAACGATGGTGCGACCCCATGCGATGTTGGTGGTCGTTGAAAATTTCTACCATGTGTTGGAATACACATAACACAGGGAAGAGTTCGGCATAATTTCCGGTATAGTGGAGGAAAGCATTCACCGGCGTCGGAACACGATTCCGTTTCATTTGTACCTGAACCAAGAACCTTGATTGTTTTTGTAAGAGTTCTTTTGTTGTAACCACCAGCCAAAATAATTGATTCATTTGTTTTCCATGTCTGCCGAGATGTCTGCTAACTGTTTTTGGCGCATTATCCTACTCTATTCATTGAGACAAGAAGTCACACGAATCGCTCTTGTTCTTTCTCACGACAAAAAATAATCTCCAGTTTGGTGTTGACTGAATTCTCTGGATTTCATAGACCTGCTTTCCTTTGGTAGCATAGCAGCGTATTTGTTCTAGAATCATGCGAATTTTATGTCACGAATCGTCGCCGTCGTACCGATCAAAAATTAAGTGAACTTAGCTGGCATTAGGAAACCTTGTTATTTTTCCAAGACAGTGTCGACTTCAGTCGTCAAATGTCTGCAACGCTTTTTAGTAATAATTATTTTGAGGCATTTCAGCCATCTACCAAACACACGGTCGTTGTATGTACTTATCTCAGACAAAGAGCCTGGTCATGCACGACTTCAGTCGCTCCAAAACAATTTGGATTTTGCTGCTGTTATTGGGCGCTTTCCATTTACCGACACAAGTCGACTTGTGTCGACACAAATCGGCACAAATGCGTTCCATTTGATTTGAGTTGCTGTGTGTCATCGACACAAGCTAACACAAGCCGACTTCAGTTGACACAAACCAACACAAAGTGTTGTAAATGGAACGGATGTGGTCAGATAACTTGAGACTTTTTTTAAATCGACATCATTTTGATTTTTTGACAAAGCCAGCGCTCATCGATGAAATAGGACTTCGAGCGACGAGCGAGACAATTTTCTGAACATTTAATCCACCTTGGCGAATGGTAATTAGTAATCTCCTCATCCATCATGTCGGCAAAAACGTCTTCGGGCTTGAGTTTCTTATAGGTGCATAGAAGTTTCGATCATTATTTCTCGATTCAAGGCGATCTATTATGAAGCTTTGAAGCTGTTATTGACCTTTGTGTGTAGTGTCTAGCCATTTTATTTGACAAGTACGGCCAGCATTCGGAAGAGAGGTCACCATGTTGAAATAGGTACACAATAGAATAATAATCAAAAGCTGAGGTTTACATAAAATCCATACAGAAATCGCTGCAATACAAGTTTTTGTTCCAAAATGTTGCAGTGGAGTAGACGACTCCTTAGAACGGTTTAACGGAAACGGTAGTTCAGGTTGAACCTTTGGTTGAAGTCTAGTTGAACCTTGAGCTACCTACTACTAGGTGAAGCACAAAAAAGACCGCTGTTGTGGCTCATACTGTGATGTTTTTTCAATGACATTGATGAAAATCCTCGTTTCGCGCCAATTTGGCCGCTCGGCCGCTCGCATATATCAGTGTCAGATTTTGAAAAAATCATAATTCAAAAACCAAGAATCCTGCTGCAACGCCCTTTTCCCAAAAACATCTTTGGAGTATTCTCTACATATGTTTTCGCATATATGTGCACATATTTTGAGAAATTGATATAGCTTCCCGCATATCAAAGTTCTTGTGACGTGTTTCTGCACCTCTTATGTTTTTATGGTCCAGGAAGGTTATTATCACGAAATGCAACACAAAAGTCATGTGGAGGGTATTAGTAATATCCAGACATCGTATTGGTGAAAGAATCTTCGCTTTATCATCAATAGTCGCTGAGTTATGAGCTGCCGAATGCAAAAAATGAAGAAAAGATGACTTTGAAAAAAAGATAGAAATGGGGCCCTGACAAGAGTTCCCATGGGGCGATTTCGAAAAAAAATTCACAGGCGGCACACCCCCATTTAGTACTTACTATTGAAAATCAAAAATTGTTGTTGTACGCCCGTGGTCACTCAACCCCTTAAAATGCACGTTTTTCGCTAACGGCCGCTCGCCTAATATATTTACTCTTAAAGAAATAATAGATAAAAGTCGTTTACAAAGAAAGAAAGCCTATTTCGCATTTATAGACTTAGAGAAAGCTTTTGATAGAGTACCTCGAGGGAAAATATGGAATATCTTACAAGAAAGGAAAATTAACAACAAGCTAATCAGGACAATACAAAGTATGTACAAAAACACAATCAACTATGTCATCACACAGAACAGAAAGTCAGGAACGTTTGCAACAAAAGAAGGGCTAAGACAAGGCGGAGGAATGAGTCCATTATTATTTATAACATTCATGGATGACATAATCAAAACATGCAACCGACGAACAAAAAATTTACAAGTGGGACACAAAAATTCACAACAAGTCACAATATCGGACTGTGCATTCGCGGACGACGTGGTCATTATGGCTGGAAGTGAGAAGGACCTACAAACAAATTTGAACGTATGGAACGAAGTACTGCAGGAAAACGGGATGAGAATAAACAAGATCAAGACAAAGGTGATGATGGTTGCAGAAGAACAAAAAGAATTGAACATACAAATAGAAGATGAGAGGATAGAGCAAGTACAACAATTCGAATATCTTGGAGTAACAATTGAAGAGACAGGACGACAAGAAGTGGAAATCAACAAAAGAATAGAAAAAGCAGTCAATGTATACTACGCAATGAACAAATGTTTAATAAACAAAAAAGAAATAACAAAAAAGACCAAAGTGAACGTATACAAAGCAATATACAGACCGATTCTAACATACGGATGCGAAACATGGAACTTGACACGACAACAGAAAAGTAAAATACAAGCCACCGAAATGAAATACCTTAGAAGAGTACGCGGAGTCACAAGAAGAGACAAGGTCAGAAATGAACAAGTACGAGGCGATCTAGAAGTGGAAAGTCTTTTGGAGTTCATAGAAAAGAGAAATCTGAGTTGGTGGGGACATCTGCAAAGAATGAGCGAAGAGAGACCGGTCAAGAAGATATGGGAGGCCAGGATAGTAACAAAAAGGAAAAGAGGAAGACCAAGACAGACATGGGAAGATACCGTGGAGAAGATTTTGGAAAGCAAAGGAAAGACGTGCAGCGAAGCAAAGACGATGGCAACGAACAAGAATATGTGGTGCAAATTTGTACCTGATTTGTAAATATTTATGTGTATCCCAACACCTTTTCGAGGGTAGAAGGGAAATTTGATTATATATATACAAAAATTTTTGATAGAGCCCCAATTTCTCCTGATTCAAACAAATAACAATACTTAAACAAAATTTACGTCATTGATCCACACTTTTTACAGTACATACAATACGCCCACTGACAAGTTAATATTTACGTCTCAGCGCTAAAATATCATATTATGAGTTTAGAATTGTATGGTCTCTCAAGTCACCATTATGATAGATAATTACAATAATAACAGTCAATATTAGTGTGACGATGCGTTGGTGTAGGGAGCCTGGAAAATAAAATAGCTATAGGCGATTTACATTTAAAAAACGCCAACCTGGTGTAGGGCTCGGTACTTGATCGTAGATAAATTTTTTGAGAGGAACACATACTCCGACGTCTAGTAGCCTAGGTGGGCACTAGTGGATACCTGCAATACCCACATTATTGACATGGAAATTTGACGAGTAGAAATAATGTGAAAAGGGGTTTGCATTTGTGTCTCTTATTTTATGTTATGGTTAGCGTATTTAGCAGGGTTGTAGTAGATCTAGCTCCAGAGGTGCGCAGCTGAAAGACTACGCCCCCAGCAATGCATTACATTGCGGTAAAAAAAAGACAACGTTTACGTCCCGGACACAAAGGTAGCTACGGGGAGCTTATTAGAATGAAAAATGCGGATCTCCAGCTGAAGTTTGAGCAGAAAATCTTTAGAAAAAAGCGAGGAAGAAAGGTAGGTGGTGGTTGACTCTGCACGGCCAGCCCGAGGTGATTTTTTCTTGGCTGGCAGGCTGGCTTGTTGCAAGGCTGGTCGACGGGCTTGTGCATGTATTTCCCTCCGTGCGGATGTAACAGTCTGTTGCTCTTCCTTCCTTCCTTCCGGGCGGAAGCACGCGGAAGCTATGGATGATTCAGAGAAAGGTCTGCGACGACGCTGGTCATCAACATGGGGTCCAATAAAGAGCCTACGGGGTCCCAAGGGTTCACAGGAACAAAAGTTTGCTTGTAGTAGACTGCACAAAACAACAAAGTGACAGTTTTGACGTGCCACCAATTGACGTAACAGCCGACGTTGCCTGCGGCAACTTACACCTCTTCTTAAAATCAATCCCCTAAAACTTCCTCTACGAAACGGCCATTTTCCCCAATAAGGTCAATCGCCTATAAAAAAAGTAGGTTCACTTGTACCGTGATTCTATTGGGCTGTGAGATTTTATTTCTAAGTTCCCAAATTTGAAATTTGAGAACTCCCTAGAGCTTGGCAATTGCTTACACTGATGTTATGTTTGAAAGCTCAAGCTTGACGCTGTCATAATAATTGATAATGAGAAAATTATTGTTACGTATTTCGCGTACGGGTTCGAATATAATTGAGACGACCGTTTTAAAACACACACTGTTTATTTCTGCGTACTACAATAAAACACGCCAACAATTATCTACTTGGAATTATATCGCAGGTACTTTGCTTTTATTCGCTCGCTACCACTTCGCATTCCAATTCAATACTGACTGTCGCATTTGAGGACGGTGCTTTTATATGCCTCCGATTAGCGTTCCCAAACTTTCTATCATCTTCCAGCAATTTCCATAGTGGCCCGGCATATGCGGTTTCTAGACGACACTCCTGAATAATCACACACACTTTTCGTCTACTTTCCGTGTGTTCTGGAATCTGCACCTCCGCCAAAATGGACAGATGTGCCTTGGTCAGGCGTTGGAGTCTCCATGTATTTCAATGCCATCGAGTTTACTTTGGAAATGTCCAGAGCTCCGCGCATTTGTACACTGCGATCTAATGGATGGAAGAATTCAGAAAGATCCCGTGTTTATCAGTATGCACGGAATAGCCGCTCGTAACATTATCTAAATGGGATGTGAAAACAGTGCTTGTGCCGCGGTTTGTGCCTTGAACAATAATGTCCAGTCAGTGCTTATTTTGAAGCCCTTTAAGTGTCATAAGAACTCGCTTCTAGGAGAAAATGGGCAGAGTAGGTGCTGCGGGGATGTACCCCATAACGTTCAGCTTTGCGGAGAAGACGTGAATTTAATTTCAAAAACCACATAATATGGAAGCACTGTGAACTATTCCTGGTTTTTGAAAGAAGTATCCACACTCTGGAAGACTGGGGACTGTATTCTAATTTTTGTGTGGATGGGATTTATCGGCGTTAATATACTTGATTTCACTGCTCAGGACATCGTAATGGAATAAGAAATTGGCGGAACTTGTGAAAGGTGAACTACAGCCACTCCATACTTGCAATTTGCAAAGTTGATTTTGGTATTTTTTTCATTTTTGACAGTAACAGTCAACAAACCAACATAACCTATCTTGACAAAAACGCACCAACATAACCTCTCTTTTGAAGCCAGACGCTCAGGCGCACACTAGGCAGTTGGACGTGAAGTCTAAAATGCCAAACTGTTGTTGCCCTGCCTACTAGAATCACGGTACAAGTGAACTCACTATATTTGAGTAGCCAGCTCAATTTCAGACCTGTTTTCTTCAGTTTTCCTTCTAAAACACTTTGCAAAGGGGAAATGCAACCTCGATCATAGGCATACTTCCTGCGGGTAGAGAGCTAGAAGAAATTTTCTTTTTATAGTTGATTTTACAATGTAAATATTCTGAATAAAATTTGTTTGCTGAACCTTAGAGAAATAAAACTGTGAGAAGGAAAACAACATTTCGAAAGGGCAACCTGTAAGATGCAAGAAATGCATTTTTTCCCACAACCATCCACGAAAACGTTTTTTTCTGTACGGTATGCCTAGTAGGCGCCAAACTTGCCAATTGCAAATACTGTGCGCGAAAGTGAAAATATTGTCACTCGTGCCTTTTGCTTTCACTTTTCAATACCAAACATAGTTCCATGGCAAACAATCTTTCATTATCCAGCATTTGGGGGACGTCCCTGGGCCATATACTTCCCTGGACATGACATTGATGTTTCTTCGCCCTCAGTAGGTGCGGTCGTTGTTCAAAGTCGAGAGCTCCCAGTAATCAATAATTACAGAGATGGAACAAATCGTGTGAGAATGTTGGCTGAATCCGATTGAAATAATTTAGCTTTAGTAACTAGGTAAATCTGAACAAAATATCTGAAAATCCCTAGCAACTCAGTAACTGCCAATGTCGAGCAGCGTTGCCGGTTGTTGTGAAATTCCTCAAAATTGGAGGAACTTTATCTGGTTTTTGATAGTTTCATTTAATTTAGGTACATAAAAATGGAAAAGTGGCAATCCAACATTCGAAAATATACAGTAGAAAGTAGGATATCATTGAGTAGTATCGGTAGGTAAGTGACGCCTTCTAACATAAGTATTTTGATATATCGATCGTCAATGAGCAGACTTCGGACAGGGAAAATAGGTCGGTCGAAGGAAAAATAGTGTACACAACTCGCAAGAAAGTGCTTTTTCTTGCATTCGTGTGATTACTACACTCGCTAGCACTCGTACGCAATTTTTCACAGTCATGCGAAAAGTATCATTTTCGTTGCTTGTTATGTAATATACTAATTTCCAACGTTAGAAAGTACTGCATTTTTATTTACCACACCGCACCTTCATGGGCTCGTAAGGAAAGAAAATGCACTTCACCGGCGTCGGAAAGTGGGCCTGCAGACCCCTGCCCTCCGCCTAACCATAGTACTTATGAATATAACATATCTATTTGGCACCCTCAAAGTGTTACATATCAGTATAATGATTTTCACGGTTACGACTTCAATAGGTTCCACAAAGAGTCGTTCTCGGTAATTTGTGGCTGTTTCAATGTGTTGAAATAAGAAAACCGCCAGTGGATGCGGTGGATGAGAAAGGGACGGAAAGGCCTTTGAGAATCCGGCGAAAATATGATTCGTTTCGCGTTCAAAATCATAATTCACAATCGGAATACGCTCACTGAGTCTTTTGACCAATAATGTATGCCGATATATGGATGTGGCGTTCTTTCGGGCTCTTTGGCTCTTTCTAGCCGGGAGTCGCCGTCTATCCGGGTGCATCCGACTAGGCGGAAATACATAGGGAAACTCGCATAGATTATTTTCTTGTTTGTCATCAATCATCATACACACCATAGTGGATTTGAATTTTGGCTGCATCGAGAACATTATTTTTACATAAACTATCACTCTCAAGTCCCAAGTTTTCCGTCCGAAATGGGCTATTCTTCAAACAATTTTCATCAGCAAATACCTAACCTCTCATGCATGCTAAACCGCAATGTGAGTCAAGTGAGTTTTTGAAAAGCCGAGATTTTTGTCTTGCGATTCAAAAATCGCATGGAAAATATCATGATGGACGAGAGCCCATGTAATCTGGTGACTTTTGTGCTAGTTTATATTTAATACCACCTCATATGCCAAACAAAACATCCCAGTCACACATTTAATTCCTATTTAGGGGACTCGGGTTCAAAAGACACCTGCTATGTGGTGGATTCGCATATGGTCCAAGAGTGTCAATAGATCCGACCCCCTATAAAGTGCCAAGCCCAAGCTGCACCGTTTTCGAACATATTGCAAAGTATTTATCAGTGCCGTGGCTCGTTTTTTTTTCGATACTTGCACTGCTGTTGTGCATGTGAACTGATCCGAAAAACTTGCGCGAAGTGCTCGAAATTAATGAAGACGATGACGATTTTTGAGCGACTCTTAAAACTTCTCCGTTTCCACCATTAGCGATGAAATCTGCAATCAATTTATTTTTCGCCATCAAGTGGACTGCAAATTGCGTTTTCATTACTGGAAAATGATTGATGGTGCGCGGGCCACTATATGCTACTAAACTCCCACCATAAGTTAATCGACCAAAAGAATCCCAGTTTACTGGCACCGCGATTTTTTCACTTCGTTTTGGCGCTTTGTTCTTTTGGATGGGTCGCTCATTAATTTACGAAAGATAAGCGGCCACTCACCACCACCACCGCCGCCGTTTACAAAGCACGCGTGAAACAAAGACGTAGAGGCTTTTGTGTTTTTATTTTGGATGTTTGAGAGAGCTGATGTAATTAATTAGTTTAAAAAGCAAGTGAGATGTTCTCTGTGGCCATCATGACTTGTGATTGTACAAATCATTGATTAGTAAATATCTCTTACGCCACGCAGTTTAGATATGGAGCACATTGTGGCATGCAGGTAAGTATAACTAGAACCTTTCCGTGCAAGTTACTAAAACATGGAAAAGCAATTTCACTAGCTCATCCGCTATTATTGGTTATAGCTCGGCATTGGGTAGTATGGTACATACATATAGCGACTCCAATAGACGATCGAACGACGAACTTGCTCGGATGGTGGATGCGCTGTGCGCTCGATTCAATGTTGGAGTACCAAGTATGTCAGTTGCGGGTTCATAAAAATTCACACCAACAAGCGAGTGGTCATGCTTATTCAAAATGACTACGTCAACACTGAACTCGTATTCTTCAGATATTGAATCGAAACTTGCTGTTTTTATAATAAATAACATAAGAAGAGATATATGAGTGAGCAGCTCCCTTTAAGCTAAAGCCAATTATTGAAGTGAAACTTCTATTCTCGCGCCAAGATCACAACACACAACTAACGCAGAACCACACATGGGAGTGAATTCGCGGTACATGTAACAAGGGTGTGTAACGCGGAGGTGTAACGTTATAGTGTCAGGCCCTTAGGGTGACCAGTGTCTCGTCCGAGAAAATGGGAGTAAGCTGTTGCCGCGTTCGATTCTATTCTTTACAGTTAGTATTCTTTTACCGCTTGCATTGTGTTTCAAGGACAACAGCTTCCATTATAAACTAAAATTAATTTTATCGATGAATTCTAACTCAACGGAAGTGTCAATTACAACCGAAAATGATAAATTTATTTTCGAAATGCGTATCGCCAACCTGTCGCCGACACTGGACTCCTCTACTTGGTGTTGCGCAGGGATGTTGTGCTGGTGACCCGACAGGAATGGTCTCGACTTGGCTAAAAGTTATCATTGTGACCATTGCGTGGCGCTCTCATTCGCCGTCATTTTTCTTTTCTGTCATTTGCCTGCTTCATGACAATTCATGTTCACATGTGCAGACGATTACCGTTACATTTTCGAATCGAATCGAAGTAGAGTTCCGAGCTGTTTTCTTGTTAATTTTTGCGCTTTGTTGATTGGTTTATGTTATTTTTGTTTTGTTTTTGTTAAATTATTGTGGTTTTGTTTTTGTTATTTCAATTAAAATTAATACCAGATCGAGTTTTCCAAACGACATTCTTATACGGGGTGTTTATAAAAAACTGTGATCGCGGCAGGCATGGGTCGGGCCGAAAAACGCAGTAACAGGCGTAATTGTAGTGATCGAAAGCGGATTCCAAAGGCGATGCGATCACAAACGTTTATAAACACCCGGTACTTTGTGGAGATTATTAGATTTCCATGCTGTGCCTGCCAGAACACAGTTTTCACCGTGCTGTAATATAACGGGGAAAATCGTATAGTAAGAAAATCCGTCACGATGTCACATTCGCATAATTATTTGTGGAGAATATTATTGATGAAAATAGATATTTATTGTATTGGGGGTATGAGTGAGACTTCTAGTGAAAGCGGTACACACCTAAAAACACATCGATACTGCATTTTGGAGTGCAGTTACGAGATTTTGCATGGGCATACTTTATACCGAGACAAGCGATTTGACCCGCAGCACTCGATATTTTGTCCCTTAAAGGGGCCAATGGGGGCCCTCCAAATTTTCAAGATGCAAGAACTTTCGCATAACGATCATTGAGTATGTCGTCATGTATGTCATAAGTGGAGCTTACGGGTCTATTGAAAATGTTTTCATCAATTGTCGTCGTGTCCGATTCATTCTTCACACTTAAAAAAAATTCTTTGGCAGAGGTCAAAAAAAACTCTTTTTATTTTTTCTTCTATGCAAGAAGACGATACATTCATATGTTCTGCTGCGTTCCCAACTAAATCGCAATCCCTAAACCTGATTATGAAGAAATTTTTCTTGTAATAGTATTCTTCAAAGAAGTGGTGACCTCTTATTCAGTACCTCTTTTCCAAGAGCATTTCTTTCTATGTCCCCAGTGGATATCACTCGTAATTTTTGCAGGAATGGAGACCTCGAACTCTTTTCTTGGTAGTTGCGAAGCAACATGACTATAAAACGCCCAAGGGAGCCCAAAAAGAATTCTTTTCTGCTGGGCCGTCCAACTTACGATATTTTGATTCAATAGTAGGAGAGACGCGAACCAATATTCAATCCAGGCTGCAGGCGCAGGCGAATTGGTTTCAACAGAAAATATTCTTCCATGCCGTGTTTTATTGTATTACAACAAAACGCAAAGTCGTTAGGTATAAGTAGGTATATTTTCCGGTAGAACTTATTCGCCTGGACTAGATCTCATTTATTTGCGCGTCTCCCCTACTACAAAATCAACATGCCAAAAATTTGACGGCCCAGCAGAAAAAAAGTTTTAGGGCTCTCTTGTGCGTTTTGAAGCCATGTAGCATGCAAAATACTAAGAAAAGAGTTCAAGCTTCTCATATCTGCGAAAATTGACAGTCTTATCCAGTAGGAACATTGAAAAAAATGCAGTTGAAAAAGGTGTACTGAAGAGGTCACCTCTTCTTTAGAAAATTATGCTGCGAAAAAATTGTCGTCATATTTGGGCTTACGGAACGCGATTTAGGGAACGCAACAAAACATGAATTTATCGTTTCCTTGCACAGCAGAAAAAATAAAACAGTTTTTTTGACCTCTGCGAAAGAATTTTTTTTTCAAATGTGAAGAATGAATTGGACACGACGACATTTGATGAAAACATTTTCAATAGACCCGTAAGCTTCACTTATGACATACATGACGATACTCAATGATCATTTTGTGAAAGTTCTTGCATCTTGAAAATTTGGAGGGCCCCCATTGGCCCCCTAAGGGCCAAATATCGAGTGCTGCGGGTCAAATCGCTTGTTTCGGTATAAAGTACGCCCCTTGCAAAATCTCGTTACTGCACTCCAAAATGCGGTATGCTTTTGCGTACCGCTCCCACTATTCATGTGACGGAGAATGAGAGTTAAGGCGCCGAGCGCAGCGAGAAAAGAAACAAAAGAAGTCTAATCGTGAAAAAAATCTTGTCGAAAGTATTCTGCCCTTTGAGTGACTCATAATAATAAGATTAATAATAATAAGATTGATAATAAGAAAAACAAGATGATACAAACCGTTAGGGAGCGGGTATACGAAAAGAACACCTCTTCGAACGTTGTTTGCTGATTGATTCATATCTATAGAAGTTTCACTTCTTCCGAGGGTGACTATGGTCACGCACCCACGTTTTTCAATAAACAACATATAGGTACTTAGTCAACTTTTCTCCGGTACGAAAAAACCATTTTTTTTTTTTTTTGGTAACAACTTTAGTCGTGAAGATATTTCAAGAACGGCTCAAGATATTTGATTAGAAGTTACGACGACTCCAAGACCATGAAAGTAGGATTATTTATGGCGATGACATGTCTTCGCCTATTTTGGTTCTTGTGTTCCCTTGAGATAGGTACAAATAATGTTCAACTTTTTTTTTCTTCCACTCTGTATTTGCCGCCAGCATCGGCATAGATGGTATTGATGGCTTCAAGTTTTGATTGAAAGAATTGGATCAAACAACACTTCTACCAAGTGACATCCCGCCATTATAAAACTCAATTTTCATACAGTCCTCATCATCGAGAATCTGGGCTATTTTAGTTTTCTTGTGTGAGTACAGTGGTCGAAATGAAAATTTTCACGAACCGGAACGCTCTGACTCTCGATGCGAGCGAAGCGAGCAAGAATTGCAGGCGACAACTCCCCCTCCCTTCCGAGAAAGGGAGAAGTCCTTCCGAGAAGGGGAGAAGTTGCTGAGACATTCCCATTTCTGTTGCATTAAAAAAAAGTTCAGGCAGTTTTTTTCTTCAGATAGTTCCAATGCGTGCTCCAGATAGGTGCTAATGAGTAGACAATTAATATCCCATTTGTTATTTATATAAATTCAGTAATGTTGGGTACTCCTTGTGTTGACCGGGAAATATTGTAAGATGAAGTATTGGATTAAGCCTGGTTTCCTCCAACAAATGTTTTGCTGGACTTCCAGAAGAAAATCAGTTGCGGTCATTCCATCACTCTACGTTAAAGTTCACAAACAGCTCAAAAAGTTACATTACTGAATTTTTTTCGTGAATGGATAGATATACCTACAATAATAATGTATGATTATAATTTCTTGGAAGAATAAATGTTATGACGAGACAATGAAATCAAAATAATTCAACAAAAGACAAAATTATATTAAAAGACAAAATTATATTGAAAGACAAATCTAATACGCTATAAACGTCTCATCGGCACATTTTCCACGAAACGGAACGGCTTTCGACAAAATTTCACGAGACGGAACGGTTTTTGAAAATATTTCACGAACCGGAACGCCGTTCCGGTCTGTTCCGGTACATTTCGACCACTGGTGAGTAATAACAAGAAAGGAGTGAATTGGCGATGAAATAAGTAAGGACCTTTCTTGTAAACAATAAAACTTCCAATATTGTCTCTTCAAGTACTTGTTTTCTCAAAGAGCTGTTACGCCCCGAATTGCGTAACCCGGTTGAGATTCTTTAGGGGTTCGTGAGGTCCGGTTGCTGGCATATCATGGATCCAGAATAGAACGAAAAAAAAAAATAAAAAAAAATAAAAATAGTTGAGAGGTACTGAAGTATATTTGAAGCCAATTAAATGAAATAGAAATAACAAGTTTTAAATAGTGAGAAAGTAACAATTAGATAGATTGAGAAATATGAAAGTTAGTTAAGTTCAAGGAAAAATAGCCATACTGTTAAGCGGGCGTCCAAAAGAAAAGAAACAATCAAGCAAAACAAATAAGAAACAAAAGAGAGGGATCTGATGGATCAACGCGAGCGGCCAGAACGCAGCAAGGAAAAGGATGGTATTCTAGCCTAGCTACCTACCCAACTATCCGTGCACAGAGAAATGGGGGGTCGCTAACAATGGGCCCTATTCACCCCAAACCCGGTCCTGTCCCGCACGATCTAACCAGGCACACGCAATCTCCACAAAAATCCACAGGTAGTGAATCACTACTCTGCCTGAGAACTTGTGTGCGTTGCTTTTCCTGGACATAAGCTTATTTGACAAAATAAAGAAAAAAAAAACTAACAAATGGAGATAATGAATGATAAAGAATTTGGTATTTGAATTACTGAAGAAAAATAATAATGAAAATTGAGAAGGCTGAAGGCTTTTAGAGCTGAAGGCTATGAAATTCACAATAATAATAAGTTTCACAATTCACAATTATAAGTTTGCGACGTGCTGTAGTTTGGCAATTTCCATAATCTGGACATCAACCGACAACTTATTCTATCACCTAACTTTCGCCTCGGGTTCCCATCGAGGGTTCTTCCAGACTGGACAGACAGACACTGGGTGTGGCTGTACCAGAAACACAAGACTGGGCACTTCTCTCCAGACAACACGAGGTTTGATGAAAGCACAAAAAGTGGCGGTGAAGTCACAGATGCAGCTATTGATGGATTTACGGAGCAGCTGAGGAATCCACACCAGTGAAGAAGCACCCCAATTTATCCGATGAAGAAGATGTTGGGACGGACAAAGAAAAACATTCAAAGCATCCGAAATGGATAACTGGACGGATGAAGAAATGGAGGCCCTGAAGAAAATAATCATGAGAGGCTATCCAGAGAAATCATCAAAAACAAACTTACGACGGTTGTTGTGTGGCCTCAAAGAATAATAAATAAATCTGCGATCGAGTCTGCGATGATCTTTTAATCGGAAAGTGGTGGCTGATTAAATCCGCGATTAGCGCTTTTCCAAAATCTCCAGCACACACCACTCGATTACTCGACAGAAATAATAATGTTTCTCTTATCAAATTCCCCTCTCCAACGTCCATTTCAAATCAAAGACAATGCCCACCTCCAGAAATATCCAAAAATGGACGGACTAAACAACAAAAATATACGAGGCAACACACAGTAAACGAGAGAAAACGATACGACCAACCGTTTCAGGGGGATGAAAAACCCCGATCAACCCTGGATGACTCTGGATTACCGATATTTTCCAATTACACGTGGTAATTACGAGAGGGGAAGTCCATCGCCGCTCAAACGAAGAGGTGCGGAAGTTGGTACCTACCGACTATTGTAGGAGAAGGCATGATAGCACACTCGCACCTATTTCTTGCCGCATACGGTTCTCTTCGTTCCGCCTAAAGGGCCAGCGTCGAAGACGAATAAGATGCGTGGTCATCGCTCCCAGGTATTGTTCGATCAGCTGTTTGAACGCCAATTTTAATCGCTGAGAACACCAAAGGTCACCCAGAAGTAAACAAACCCCAAATGAAACTTCAGCCGTAACATTCCCCCGTTTACCTCCACGAAGATCTTTCCTAGGGAGGAAAATCTTCCAACAAACTTGACAGACACATACAAAAAAACAATAGGAACAGGAGCTACCTCAAGTGTTCGGTAGAGCTCCTTTAAGGTCACTAGCATGGTAAACTCCAATTCGGCGTCCATCCTCAGTGGAAAGCTCGTATGTCCAAGGAGAAATTGTCGCTGAGATCACAAATGGACCGACGAATTTTGGAGCAAGTTTGGCCGAGTAGTAGCGAGCTGCGTCCGACTGTGCAAAATGCCTATGCCAGACCCGGTCTCCAACTGAAAATGACTCTGGTCTCCTTCGTAGGTTGTAACGTTCCCTAGACTGTCGACAAGCCTTGTTGAGTCTTGCGTGCACCTGATCGAAAATCTGGCGAAACACCGCTTCTCTCGGTCTCAGGGCGTCGTCGTTCTGTACATCTTCCGATGGATCGAAGTCTTCACCATTGAGGCACATCCGACGGCCAAAATTGACGTAGTAGGGAGTAAGTCCAATCGTCTCATTCCGTGAGGATCTCATCGCGCAAGCCGCTTTTTGTAGATGTTCTTCCCAACTACGGTGATTGTCTTTCACATATGATGCAAGAATCACCTTGAGAGTACGATGATATCTCTCAACAGCATTTGCCTCCGGGTGATGTACAGCGGTATGAGAGATTTTGACACCATATTTTCTGGCCAAGGTTTCGAGTTCTTGGCTGACAAACTGTCTGCCATTGTCACAAACCATGGTCTTAGGGGCGCCAAACAATAGAAAAACATTGTCCTCCAAAAGACGACAAACATTTTTGGCTGAGGCCGTTCGAAGAGGCAGAAAAATCGAGAATTTACTGAAATGATCTAGTATCGAGAAAATGTAGATGTTCCCCGATTTTGATTTTGGCAATGGTCCAACAAGATCGATGTAGATCAGTTCCCATGGACGAGTGACATTTGCTCTACCACTCATCAGTCCTCTCGGAGGTCTCTGTTCCGGCTTTTGAGCATGGCAGATTTCGCACTTCTTGACAAATTTCGCCACATCATGCCGCATCTTTGGCCAATAGTAAGTCTCAGCCAGTCGAAAGAATGTTTTCGTTATGCCTCCATGACCAGATGTCGGTGAGTCGTGAGCAGAAGACAATACTTCCTGTCGGTGATCCTGTGGAACGACCAATCTCCAAGATCGAGTAGCACCAAAACCCGTAGACATGTCTCGGCAGTTCTTCATTAGCTGTTCTCCATCCAGCCTCCAAACTGGGTACGATAGGGGATGCTCACGAACTTGATTCCGCATCCGCCGATACCACGGATCCCGAACAGCGGTGAAGTCCAATGCGTCGACATGGCCACTGGCCTGCGCCTCAGTCTTAGGGACGGATCGGCTGAGGAAGTCTGGAACCACATTATCCTTCCCCCGACGGTGGACAACAGAAAAATCATATTGCTGGAGCCTCACACTCCAGCGGGCCAGTCTTCCATTTGGATCACGCAAGTTGTGAAGCCACTGCAAGGCGAAGTGGTCCGTGATGACGACAAACCTGCTGCCCTCCACGTATGCCCGGAACTTCTCAATTGCCCACAAGACCGCTAAACATTCCTTCTCGGTCGCACTGAACTTGCGCTCGCTGCTTGTCAGCGAACGACTAATGTAGCTGATCACACACTCAGTGCCATCAAACGTCTGCGTGAGAACTGCGCCGAGTCCGTAGTCGCTCGCATCAGTTTGAACCGAGAAGGGTTGTGAGAAGTCCGGACATCTGACCACTGGAGCCGTCACAAGATGCTGCTTCAAGGCCATGAAGGAGAGTTTGCAAGCCGGTGTCCACTCAAACTTAACACCCTTCCGCAACAGTCCGTTCATGGGGGCTACCAGTGTAGAAAAATTCGGCACGAAGCGGCGGTACCAGCCCGCCATTCCAAGGACACGACGAACCTCTTTGACCTTGGTCGGTGCTGACACTTCCAAAATGGCCTGAATCTTTTCTGGGTCGACCCGTAATCCATGACCATCCACCACGTAACCCAGATAGCGAAGTTCCGGCCGACAAAAGTTACATTTGTCACGACCGACAACCAATCCCGCGTGACGCAGCCGACGAAAAACCTCAGCCAGAACCTCCAGATGCCCATCGAAGTCAGGAGTCGCAACGATTATATCGTCCAAATAAACAAAGACGCACGGTTCCAAAGTTGGGCCCAGGACACGGTCGACCAATCTCTGCCACGTCGCCGGGGCGTTATGCAACCCGAATGGCATGCGTGTGAATTGGAAGAGCCCACGCATTGGAACCGTAAACGCCGTCAGGGCTTTTGAATTCTGCTCCATGGGAATCTGCCAATAAGCGCTCTTTATATCCAGAGATGACAAAAAGCGTGCCTGGCCAAGCCTATCCAAGATGTTCGAAATAAAAGGTAGTGGATAAGCGTCCTTTTCGGTAACTTGATTCACCTTGCGGAAGTCCACACAAAAGCGATATTGGTCGGGTCCCTTCTTGACCATCACAATTGGGGAGGCCCAAGGGGACGTCGAAGGCTCCACCACTCCCATCTCCAACATCTTCTCAAGCTCGGCGTTGACATGTTGCTGTAGCACTGGTGACAAGGGATAATATCGTTGTTTAATGGGCTCTGTGCCCGGTTTTAGTTTGATACGGTGCTCAACCAGGTTGGTTTTCCCCAAACCGGAGTCGGAGTGGCTGAGAGCCTCATTCAACAACGATTCCAAACGCTGGTGTTGATAAGCGGTCAAATCCGATCGAACAGTTACACTGGAGACATCAAGTTGGGCAGAAGAAAAAGTCAGACATCCACGGGACAGGTCCAAGGTGAGTCGCATACGTCTGAAGAAGTCGGCGCCGAGGATCATTGTATTCGTCAGTGATGGTATTGCTAGAACTTCGAAAAGCTTTTCCACCTTTCCCAACCGGATGGGGACGGAGAAGGCACCGATAGTCTCCAGTCTGCTGCCGTTAGCTACGCGACAGCTTTCGAAGCGCGTTCCACCAATATGGTACCCCATGTCCTCAAAAAGTCGTATTCCTTCTTCTCCGATACATGTGCGCGATGCTCCAGTGTCCAGCAAGGCAACTATCTCCCTTCCCAGAATCTCCACCTTAAGGTGTGGCCGGTTGTCTCCTTTCGTACGCGCCAGCTGGCGCCATCCTAGAATTTTGGTCGACTGAGAAGGGTTTGAATCGAGGTGTCGACCTACTCCTGATTCATCCTTCCGTTTCCCGCATTCGATCCACCACGACCTCGATTTCCAGGGTTGGTGCGACAGCGTGGACATGTCTTCAGGGAAACGCCTTCCTTTCCACACCTGGAGCAGAAATTCGCCTGGCCATCCGGGCACGTCGACGCGCAGTGGCCTGTCCCGCCACAAATCCAGCAAAGTCCCCTAGGCCGGCTGCGACTTTCGTTTCTTTCTGCCTGCTTCTGATCAGCAGCTTCCACCACACTTGTTCGGGCCATTTTTCCTTCGGGGAATCCTGTGAACACCGATAATGGTGGCCGAGTGCGCTGTTTCGAAGGTGCAAGATTTGGACACGACAGGTCTGGCTCCAGCATAGAAGAGGTGTCGGTTGTGGGAGGTTGATAACGAGCGGCCATTATCCTAGTCTCCTCGAACATCCTTCCTACGTACATTAAATCGGCGACCGTGTGACACGGCGTTCGGGTCAGCTCAAATTGTAAATAGGGCAGAAGATTTGCTCGGATCACGCTCAGACGAACCTCTTCCGGTGGAGTCACCGCAAGTCTCGAAAATAAATTTTCCATGGCCGAAACATATGCCACTATTCCCTCCGAGGGATGCTGCGTGCGCCGTTCTATCTCGCTCCAAAGTCGCTTCGCATAGTCCATCGGCTCGAAAGCACCTCGAAGTCCCCGCACCAGATCCGTCCAACTCCGATAGTGAACTCGGTTCGCTCGCCAAAAATTTAGGGCATCTCCCTCGAGTAGGTCCACTGCCGCGACGAAAAGTTGGTCCTGCGATACTCCTCTCGCTACCGCTAACTCTTCGACTCGCTGGATAAATGAAGCCAGACTCGTACATCCGCTGTACTTCACGTTCCACTTCGCAATGGATCCCTGTCCCATGTGGTGAGACGCCTGGAACGGCTGAGTAGAGGTCAGTCCGCTCGGGAATCCGAAATACGCAGGTTGCTGAGCGAATGGTAGTGGTGGTTGTTGTTGTGTTAGTAGTGGTTGAAGATTGCATTGCTGTTGTTGCTGGTATTGTGGTTGTCGATGATATTGTTGTGGTTGTTGTTGTTGATGATAGTATCGTTGTGGTTGCTGGTGTTGCGGTTGTTGACGATAAGGACCGTAATAAGGTTGGTATGGTGCAGCGTTAGTGGTTGGTGGAAACAGAATACCCTGTTGTGCCATGTTCTGAACACCTGAAGTACCAACTGTAACCGATGAAATCGGCCCTCCTCCCGAAAACGTTGCGCATGTGCCAGTAGAAATGATTTGCTGGGGCTGTGAACTTGATAGTCCTGAAGTTGTGCTAGAGGTTACGAATGGTAGCAAAGTTGGTGCAGTCGAATTGACCGCTATGGATATTTTATCCAAAAGGGAATAGAGACTTGCCTGATTCTCCGTCACCGGGGGTCCCTCCTCGTCTACGCTCGATGAGTCAATGTTGATACGCGATAGCATTCCCACCACGGTTTCTGCCGTTTGTATGAGAGCATCTCGAGACCGATTCTGTTCTTCCTCCACCTCTGGACCGTCATCGCCCCCACCAGAAGCTTCGCCTTCAAACACGGCCAACAACAGTGCGTTCAATCGAATACATTTCGACTTGAGTTCCACATGAAGTCTTTCCATCATCTCAGAGTCCGACCAGAGACGATCCAGTCGACCTGTCAAATGTCTCAGGCGAGTGGAAATGCTTTCATGTTCATTATCTCTATTTTCGAAGTTGAAATTGCGAATTCGTAGGGCGAGCTCATTCAACTTCTGCCGAATGATCTCGAACTCTTCTTCTGGATCCAGTCTCAATCGTCTAACCTCCAGGCCTGAGCGATATGCTTCACGAAGAAGAACCCTGTCTTCCTCGACCAATCCAGAAGACGCCACACCACGAATCTGGAGTTCATGAGCAAGTTCATCCTTCAACAAACGGTTTGGCTTCAATTGTTCCACCATATTTGAGGTCACCCTGTATAGTTCTTAAATAAAAAACGACCAAGTGTCCGAATAAATGCGTTGGTATTACACTTTGTTTACTACAAGCAATAAAACCAAGTGAAAGACCGCCAAAAAAACGTTGATATACCCTGTATTTATATAGGAACTATATATGCACACTCTGTAGGTTAGGTATACACCCTGTATATAAAAACCACAAATTTGTTTATTATTGTTAAACAACACAATTGTGGGTATTCACTACGCTTCGTTGTGCGTAAAATAACCCAATAAATAAACCCAAAAGGTTTCAAGATTTATCGAAAAAAACTTGATAAGAAGGAATAGTCCTTCTTCAAATGAGACTGCACGGTCCACTCTCCGGAAAATTCCAGGAAAACTTGAGGTTTGTCCGAAACCGAACTCCCCCCGTACCTGCACAATTTTTCGCAAGAAAAATTAAAACCAATCACGCGAAGCACCACTACTAGGGAGGACGTCTCCAACCTAGCACTGCCAGCGGAAACCCAATAAATCTTAATACTAATCCTAAAGTAATAACTAATACCTAATAAACCCTCTATATACAGCGTAGGTAGTATCGAAACAGGTAATGCGCGCTCTAGCGTACACTCTGTATACTACAACCACGAAAATTCTCCAGGCCGGATTATTTTTCGTCACCCTAGACCAGAAAAAATATTACAAAAGCGCTGCTGCTGCTGCAAAAAAAAAAATTAACCGCTATGGTTAACGTTCACCCAAAGAAATTTCTCCAGTTCGAAAGTCTAACATTATCCTTTACCAACATCGGCCAAAATAATTACAAAGTATTTTCAGTAAAGTGCTAGATGTCAGATGCCAATGGTGAATTTCTTTTTCCAGCCTTCTCAAAAACAACACAAACAAAAATCGCGTTGGATGCCAAATAGTAGGTACCTACTAACTTATTTACGTTGCAAACTCAAAAAAACCGTTGGGCGCCAAATGTTACGCCCCGAATTGCGTAACCCGGTTGAGATTCTTTAGGGGTTCGTGAGGTCCGGTTGCTGGCATATCATGGATCCAGAATAGAACGAAAAAAAAAAATAAAAAAAAATAAAAATAGTTGAGAGGTACTGAAGTATATTTGAAGCCAATTAAATGAAATAGAAATAACAAGTTTTAAATAGTGAGAAAGTAACAATTAGATAGATTGAGAAATATGAAAGTTAGTTAAGTTCAAGGAAAAATAGCCATACTGTTAAGCGGGCGTCCAAAAGAAAAGAAACAATCAAGCAAAACAAATAAGAAACAAAAGAGAGGGATCTGATGGATCAACGCGAGCGGCCAGAACGCAGCAAGGAAAAGGATGGTATTCTAGCCTAGCTACCTACCCAACTATCCGTGCACAGAGAAATGGGGGGTCGCTAACAATGGGCCCTATTCACCCCAAACCCGGTCCTGTCCCGCACGATCTAACCAGGCACACGCAATCTCCACAAAAATCCACAGGTAGTGAATCACTACTCTGCCTGAGAACTTGTGTGCGTTGCTTTTCCTGGACATAAGCTTATTTGACAAAATAAAGAAAAAAAAAACTAACAAATGGAGATAATGAATGATAAAGAATTTGGTATTTGAATTACTGAAGAAAAATAATAATGAAAATTGAGAAGGCTGAAGGCTTTTAGAGCTGAAGGCTATGAAATTCACAATAATAATAAGTTTCACAATTCACAATTATAAGTTTGCGACGTGCTGTAGTTTGGCAATTTCCATAATCTGGACATCAACCGACAACTTATTCTATCACCTAACTTTCGCCTCGGGTTCCCATCGAGGGTTCTTCCAGACTGGACAGACAGACACTGGGTGTGGCTGTACCAGAAACACAAGACTGGGCACTTCTCTCCAGACAACACGAGGTTTGATGAAAGCACAAAAAGTGGCGGTGAAGTCACAGATGCAGCTATTGATGGATTTACGGAGCAGCTGAGGAATCCACACCAGTGAAGAAGCACCCCAATTTATCCGATGAAGAAGATGTTAGGACGGACAAAGAAAAACATTCAAAGCATCCGAAATGGATAACTGGACGGATGAAGAAATGGAGGCCCTGAAGAAAATAATCATGAGAGGCTATCCAGAGAAATCATCAAAAACAAACTTACGACGGTTGTTGTGTGGCCTCAAAGAATAATAAATAAATCTGCGATCGAGTCTGCGATGATCTTTTAATCGGAAAGTGGTGGCTGATTAAATCCGCGATTAGCGCTTTTCCAAAATCTCCAGCACACACCACTCGATTACTCGACAGAAATAATAATGTTTCTCTTATCAAATTCCCCTCTCCAACGTCCATTTCAAATCAAAGACAATGCCCACCTCCAGAAATATCCAAAAATGGACGGACTAAACAACAAAAATATACGAGGCAACACACAGTAAACGAGAGAAAACGATACGACCAACCGTTTCAGGGGGATGAAAAACCCCGATCAACCCTGGATGACTCTGGATTACCGATATTTTCCAATTACACGTGGTAATTACGAGAGGGGAAGTCCATCGCCGCTCAAACGAAGAGGTGCGGAAGTTGGTACCTACCGACTATTGTAGGAGAAGGCATGATAGCACACTCGCACCTATTTCTTGCCGCATACGGTTCTCTTCGTTCCGCCTAAAGGGCCAGCGTCGAAGACGAATAAGATGCGTGGTCATCGCTCCCAGGTATTGTTCGATCAGCTGTTTGAACGCCAATTTTAATCGCTGAGAACACCAAAGGTCACCCAGAAGTAAACAAACCCCAAATGAAACTTCAGCCGTAACAGAGCCATTGTTCACGAGATAAACGCAAAAAACTGATCCTCAAGTTCTTTCCGAGGCAAGAGCCGGAGCTCACACTGGATCTTTTGAGACTTCTAGTATGTTAAACTGAATACATGCTTGAGTGACCTTGTATACAAAAAATCCAGCGGGGTTTTTATTTTGCTCTTGTTTATTCTCAAAAGAAAACAAAAAGGTGGAATAAATTCACGGTGTAAAGAGTTGGAAATTTGCAGCTTTTCCAGCGGAATAACGCCCGAAAACTGTTGGTCCGATTCCAACTTTCCTCCCCCCTCCAACTTTTTTTCTAATTTGCAATGAAGTTTCTATGAATGCAAAGGAATGTGCATTGTGCATTCAGCAATGTGCCATTTTATTCAAAAAAAAAAATCACCGCCGAAAAACCGAAGCTGTGTTGCATCTGCATCTGAGCACATCCAATGCTATAACTTTCAACATTACTTTTAATTTTTGGAAACAGAATCGATCCCATAGCAGGAAAGGACGAGTTGAGTTCTGATGCACCAAACGCGAGTCGACCTGATCAAAACCCAGATAAGCGGCTGGTAATGGCAAGGGAAAAATTCAAAAATTCATAGCTGCCGCTGCCGACTGGAGAATGGCAGAAGACTCCAACTGCACATTTAATTTGGTTCTTTTGTTGCGATGCTTCCTGCCGAATTTGGTTCCAATCCATTGGATAGATTTGCAATAAATTAATCACAGAGTTTTGAAATTTTATATCATTCTAATATTTGAAAGAAGATGGAGAAATACTTCCATCTGTTCTGGATGCAGTTTTCAAAGGCTTCCAAATGACAAAATGCAAGTCAAGTTTTGTTAGATATAGTAATAATAATAATGATAACAATAATAATAAAAAAGGACTTTATTCTCGGCAAGGTTTAGCTTACAGCCTAAACGTAGATGCTTACAGCACCTATAGCTTCTGTCGTTCTCTGAAAAAGACACTTCCGTTTGACAAATGACAGCCAAAAACCATTGGGTTCACCACGAAGTGGAACTATGGCACGTATTCATCATAGTCGAATCTTATATATAAGGTGGTCTTAAGACCATGTTTATTCAAACACAGGTTTGAACCAACATATGGTTTTATACATACCTACTACAGTTATCATCTTGTGAACATTTTATAACATAATAAAATACCCCTACATCTTCTCAAGGTTGTGTTAGGGAGAAATCAGCGTATTAAAATTGAATAAGGTCGTCTTCTTGAGACATAAGATCTGACTATGAATACGGGCCTATGTCTATTTGTCTAGACACCAAATTCCATTTTAATCAGATCAAGTTTTGCAGTTATGTCGTCAGTTACTGTCACTGTAAAAATGTTCCTGATCGTCTTGGGGGGACCTTGAAACGGATATATCCGTCGTTGTCTGAATTTGTCCGCATGATCACAATACTTCCCTTCCATTAGTGGAGAGTCGGGAAAGCAGAATTAGTGTTACGAGTCCGACAGCACTAAACTCGAACTTCAACGCGACCGACAGTAGAACACCAATTCGACTTGTGCATAGCGGAAATATCAATCTAATCATCAAACCAAGACAAATCGTGTTTTCTTTCAATTTTAAAAATTATTTGTCAAAATTTGACCGACCTTCCTGTATCCATCGAAAGAGACCTGAATGGTAAATTTCTAACCAGGAATAAGCCAATTATATTATAATTATATTATACATACAGGTGACAAAAACTTGGTACCAGTACCGGAAAAAACTTGCAATGAGATGCTCGGAACGAAGCATAGACAAGGACAAAAGTAGAAGAGGCAAGATACCTGCGCGGCTGTGAAATTTGTAGGCCGGCCATTTTGATTACATAACGGTTTTTCCTGGCTGCAATTTCAATTATGACAGGTGGGTGACAGTACTGACAGTGTACTTGATGACAGCTACGAAGTTTTAGGTTAGATTGATTTGTTGTGATCGAACTTTTTTCGGCGCCGATATTTGGTTTTGTGTAAAACATAACAATAGAATTGAATGTTGAGTGTTATTCAATGTTCGTTTCCACGAATTCTACTTTATGACCGGATATTATTTATATTCCTGGGATGCATTGCATTATTAATGCATTGTCGAGTGCATTGTACTTTTTGTTAAGAAAGTGAAGCAAGAAAGCCGCTATGGAAGTATGGAGAATGGGGTCCGCAGTTCAATATCCACTTAGAAGCTGTGAAACAGATATCGAGGCATCTGTGTGAAGTGTTCGTTTGGCGATTTTCCCTGTGTAATAAGTTTGATCGAACCTGATCGAACTTAGCAAATGCATCAATACAGGATGTCTTGTTATACCTATCGAAATTTGCAAGAATATCAAGCGATTGATGAACCAAGAGATGAGAAGATATCCTTTCATACGTAACACTGAATTTAAATAATCAAATTTCACTCCGGTAACTAAGTTTTGTTTTTAGTTTTTGTGATTTTGCGAGGGGACACTTTGGGTGGCACTTTTTTCACCAAAAATTCTCTTCTTCGATGTTTTTCACGATGAAGTTGACTGACACTCAGACAATTTTCAGGGAAAAGGGGGGTGGGGTTGAAAATACAATAAATTTTTTTTTCAGACAGAAAATTCAATTCCCTCCAATTTGTTATATCGCAAGGTAGGTGGTGTCATTTGAAATTTCAAAGTTGGGGTGAGTGAGGGCGAGGGGGCTGAAGATAGAAATTGGCCAATGTATGTTTCAGGTGTCCCCCTCGATATAAAAATCGACCTATTTTTGCTCAAAGAAATATTGACTAGGAATCGGGAGTTATCGCAGGTGGACAGTTTTCAAATGATCACCCGGTATACGATCCCATTTATCTTTTGAATTCAAAATTGGAACTTTTTGGAACGTAAACAAAATGACAAGCAGGGGGGCTACAGCTACAGCTACGGCTGAATGACCGCTGACGTTCGGGTGGTGTTGCAGGTGGCATCAGTGGCAGCCATGGCCGTCGAGCAACATTATACAGGGTGTTTTATTTATTTTGTCAATATTTCATGAGATGGTAGGTACAGCATCAAAAAATTAGTGGACTTGAAAAAAAAAATGTCGGAAACGAATTATAACCGAAATAGAGGCCTGTGTTATGAAAAATGTACTTGACGCCTATTTGAAGGTGGATACTTTTTCGGGTGTCTCACTTCAAATTGTGACCAGTATAATATATTCATGCTATTTTCTGTATTTTTCAAACCAATTTATTTTTCCATGCTCTCGCATCTCCTGAAATGTTGAAAAAAAAGTGAAATACCCTGTATACAATACACTACATATACAGTGATATCAACCGCTGTTGAACTGAGCAAGAAAAATTGCTAACTTCTTCGCCTGGCATTCTCTTGAAAATAGGACCACCGCGATTTCGACTTGATAAATGGAATTAGCGGATGCGAAATTCTGAGAAACGACATCAAACGCGCCAAATTGTTCATGTTTTGCGTTTGAAAAAAAAATGAAAAATTTTTTTTCGCACTAGCCGAATGCTTGAATTTTTTTAATCAACACTGAAGAATAATAGACAAATGGTGACTACCAAGATGGCGACTGATGTGTTAAGGTATATGATAGTCATAAGTTTCCTCTTTATCAGGTAAAACTAGCCTAATGCTTGGATTTTTTTAATCAACACTGAAGAATAATAGACATATGGCGACTACCAAGATGGCGACTGATCTGTTAAGGTATATGATTGTCATAAGTTTCCTCTTTATTAGGTAAAACGATATCAAAAAGTGGTTTCGGAGAAGCTCCAGCACTTTAAATTTCAAGAACCATTAAACATTGAACGTATTCTGAATCCTTGAGCCCATTTATGGCGTTGAAATTTCAATAACAGCATTTTTGAAGATGTTGCTAGCTAAGAAGAGTATATTTTTTATTGCCTATTCAGCAACAATTTTTTCAGTTTTTCCGGACGGAGTCGAATTGGTAAAATGAGGCGTTGCGGAATCAATCCGTCTGAGTTTATAGTCCAGAAATTTTAGCTGTTTAAATCGCAAATAGCGAACAAAAATGATAACTAGTTGCATTTTTGTATACAGGGTGTTTTAGGGATGATAGCAAAAAATTCAACTGTGGGTGGATCTCGTCAAAATATGACGAAAACCTATATACCATTTTGCAAAGTTCGGCCTAATGACGAAGATACAGCCCTCCAAAGTTCACTTTTTTCGAGTTTCAAAAATTTGTAACTCAGAAACGTTTTGACAAATTTAGCTTTAATTCAGCAAGAGCTGCTTTGTCATAATTATCCATCAACCTGCCAAATTTGGAACACATCCAACCAGTAATTTAGGAGTTATGAGGGTCAATAATTTAGAAGCATCCGAAGAAAAGTTGACTTAAGGTGACCCCTCATAACTTCTACGCTACTGATTCGATTTTTTACAAATTTGGCAGCTTGGTAGGTAATTATGACAAACCAGCTTCTGCTAAATTAAGGCTAAGTTTGTGGAAACGTTTCTAAGTTACAAATTTTTGAAATCCGAAAAAAGTGAACTTTGGGGGCTGTATCTTCGTCATTAGTCCGAACTTTACAAAATGGTATATAGGTTTTCATCATATTTTGACGAGATCTACCCACAGTTGAATTTTTTGCTATCATCCCTGAAACACCTGTATAAGCTCAGTCAAGGATGAAGTTCAACATAGTAAAAGTCCTCAAGAATCCGAGGTGAGCTTCGGCCGTTGTGGCCTCGAGAAGAACTTGAGGGTCAGTTTTTCGCGTATATCTCATGAACAATAGCACTTGGGAAAAAAGTTCCCGGGAAGAATTGTTGGCAATTTTATTGTCTACAAGAAAGGTCCTTACACTTTTCATCGTCAGCCATCTCCTTCTTCGTCAAAACACAAGAAAATAAAAATAGTCCAGATGCTCGATGCTGAAGACTGGTATGGACCTTGAGTTTTATGATGGCGGAGTGCCACTTTGTAGAGTTGTTGTTTGATCCACTCTCTTTTGGTTGAAACTTGAATCCATCAAGACGAACTATGCCGGCGGCATATACAGGGTGAAATAAAAATAAAAAGTTAAACATTTGTACCTCGAGAACCAAAATAGGTGAATACGTGTAAATCGCCATAAATAATTCTGATTTCATGGTCATGAAGTCGTCGTAAACTTGAATTGAATATCTTGAGCCGTTCTTGAGATATCTTCAGAAGACTGAAGTTGTTACAAAAAAATATATATTTTCGTCGACTTATCAGAAAAAAGTTGACTGTGTTTTTTTCTAAAATTAGTTGGCCTAGAGAGGGCTTTTCACTGTAATTTCATTTTAAATGTAATTTATCATTGTTTCGATTCAAAACACCAAGTGTCGATTCAAGATCTGAAGAATCACTGATATACGGAAAACTATTTTTTTTTTCGTAACGACTTCAGTCTTCTGAAGATATTTCAGAAACGGCTCAACATATTTGATTCAAGTTTACGACGACTTCATGGTCATGAAATTAGAAATATTTTTGGCGGTTTACATGTCTTCGCCTATTTTGGCTCTTGAGGTACATTTGTTCAACTTTTTATTTTTATGTCACGCTGTATATGCCGTCGGCATAGTTGGTATTGATGGCATTAAGTTTCAATCGAAAAAAAATGGATCGAACAACACCTCTACCAAGTGGCACCCTGCCATTATAAAACTCAAGGTCCGTACAGTCTTCGGCATCGAGCATCTGGACTATTTAGCTTTTCTTGTGTTTTGACGACGAAGGAGTGGACTGATGATGGAATATTATGTAAGGACCTTTCTTGTAGACAACACAATTTCCAACAATTTTGCTCCAAGTGCTTTTCCTCCAAGTGCCATCGTTTACGAGATGAACACGAAAAACTGATCCTCAAGTTCTTCTCGAGGCCACAACGGCCGAAGCTCACACCGGATTCTTAAGGACTTTTACTATGTTGAACTACATGCTTAACTGAGCTTATATACAAAAATCCGGCTAGTTATCATTTTTGTTCGCTATTTCTTCTATAATTCCTGGACTATTATTTCTTGACAGAAATCTATCATTCAGGTCTTTTTGGGAAGCTACAAGGATGTACATTAGTTTGAGTCTATAGATAATTTCTAAATCAAAAAAAAAATCAAGTTTAGAAAAAATAATTTTTGGACTTCGAAAATATCTATAGGCTCAAACCAAAGTACATCCTTGTAGCTTGTAGCTTTCCAAAAAGACCAGAATGGTAAATTTCTGTCAAGGAATAAACTCACACTGATTGATTCCGCGACGCCGTATTCCACCAATATAACTCTGTTCTTGAGCCAGACATAATATCGTTGGCAAACAGTATCAGCTTGTCATTCCTTATAATATTTCCGCAAAGAGTGGTTGGTGAAATTGAAAAAATTGCTACTGAGGAGGCAATAAAAAATATTCATTTCTTAGCGGGCAACATCTTCAAAAATGCTTATATTGAAATTTTAACGCCATAAATGGGTTCAATGGATACAAGTTATTAGAAAACAACCAAAATATGTTGCCCGATGATTTTCTTGTATGGAAAAACAATAAAATGTGATTTATCTGACCCGCACAAATATTTTTTTCCAACAGTAAGAATGGCACAGAGATGATGAAAAATGCTTCCAATGTTTGCGGAAGAGATGCAAGTTTGCATTGAGGCAAATATAATGAGAAAGTACAGGGATTCAAGAGGTCTTTTTGCACCTTGAAGACATCCTTCACCTTTACGCAGAAGTGGAGGAATCAGCACAACTCGTTTTTTGACGGAAACTCAGTGGTAGGTACCTACCGAAGAGTTTGACACCATAAAAGCTTTAGTCGGACTTTTTTCCAGATTGTAGTGATATTACCGACATACCGCCTGGGCTTATAGGTTGTGGAGCGTCCGTTTTACTTTATCATTACGGACTAGTTTATGAAGAGCCCCTTTATGGCCGTCACTCACAACTCATTATTATTTTTCACAAACCATCTGAATATGTAGGTACAACTGAGCAATAATCAGTTATTATCGAAAAAAGTGTTTTGAAAATTATAATAATGAAAACGCATAAATTGCAATACAAAATTTAGTGTTTTTAAATATAGAAATCATCAAAATAGAAATATTAGTCAGGATTTAGAAGCAAAAAAAACTTGGTTCATGTTTGACTTTTTACATAGCCATAAATTGTAAAATTTTCCAGTCCGGTCCTGGCTATTAAATTCCACAAGGGCGTAATCCGGCCGAATTCGAAGCGACCCATTAAAATAATGTACAAATCGATCGCCTATTTAAATGGACCCATCGAACGGTGACGAAAAAATCCAAAATTTAATTAGCGACCACGCAATCTGCATGTTCGATGAACACGCTTCCGAACACCACCACCCGGACTCCCACAACTTCACAGTCTAAGGGTGCAAACATTGAAAACCGTATTGGATGAACGTATTTGAAAGCTCCGCCTATCCCTAAAACTTCATTGGTCTGGCTGTTCCGCGAAACTTACGTTCACCCCCTATAGGAAGGTTTGAGTATCACATAGGAAATACGCTTTTCTAAATGTCCATGCGGCATCCCCTTCGTCCTCTCGCGCGCCGGATCGAGGCGTCCTTGTCGCCCGAGCAGGGAGGGGTGCACTTTTAACCCAGCTGCTTTTAAGGGTAGGTTGTAAAATCTGACAATATTTGGACGTAGGGAGTATGTTTTTCCACATTATGCATCGCGCCGTCAAACGGAGCGCATTGTGGTGTACATGGTCGTAGTTTCCATCCAGCAACAAAGTGTTGAGTGTGAAAAAATGACAATGGATGTTGGCAGTGGTGCGGCGAGAAAAATCGAACTAAAAAGTGACAGCGTACAAATTTGTGAGGAGCAAACGAACATCATGCCAATCAAAGTTGCCAAGCGGCCCTTTGACGTGGCATTCCTCATGCTGCCGGACGACAAACTCAAGCAGAAACAATTAAAAAAATTGACGCAAGAAATTACGTACGTCAACAACGACGACGATGAGGACGAAGAAATCGAGGTGGGCACCAACAGTCAGGACTTCAAACCCCGCTTTTTCCAAACGCAGAAGCAGCAAATCTTCGACGACCCCAACTTGATCAAAGCGAAAAATCTAGAAGATCTTCGAGGCAATAAATCGTCGTCTTCTGAACAAAAAAGCGCCTTCACCAAGGTAAATCTAGCATCTAAAGACATGAGGCTCTCCCCGAACTTATCGATAAGCCCCGATTTATCGTATCAAAACTCACTGAGCCCTTCGCCGCCCATCATCAACCGCAACTTCAACCCGAACATGCTCTCGCCAAATCAGCTGTTCAAGAACCACCACCATCACCAACAACAAGCATATCAAAACACCTTTTTACACCAGCCGGAGAACTTCAATCCGGCCCTGGAAAATCCCTTCCTCCTCAAAGCGCAAACTGCCGGTAACGAAATGGGTTTTCCGAAAATCCGACCGTCAGCAATGTACCGCCCGGAAATGTACAACTACCAACAATTTCCCAACCACCAGGAAATGCTGAAAATGTCCAACTCGAATTCGAATCACCCAGCTGCGGCGATTCTCACGTCCCTCCTGCCGCCGTCCCTGGCCGCTTTATCATTGCCGGCGCAAAACGTGTGTGCCAAATGCAACATCTCCTTCAGGATGACTTCGGATTTGGTCTACCACATGAGGTCCCATCACAAAAACGACTCGGTGGATATGCACAAGAGGAGGCGGGAAGAAAAGCTCAAATGTCCAGTCTGTGCAGAGTCCTTCCGCGAACGGCATCATTTGACAAGACACATGACGGCGCATCAAGATAAGGAAGAGGACGAGGCGACCGTCAAAAAAAAGTGCGTTTAAGTTTTGTGTAATTTTTCCGAATTTATATTCGACTTCGTGTATTAAAAGCAATAAAGACAACGGGAATCCTTGCATGAATAGAATTGTTATGATCGATATTGTAAGGACCTGTTGTTGTTATAAATGTGGAAGATAGTCCCCGCTCTGATGTTCACACTACTTCCTCTGTATTTATAGGATTGAATTTGAGTCTATATTTTTTTGTAAATATGTATAAAGATGGCCGTGTTTCTATTATATGATTGTACTATATCTACAATGTTGTTGATTTTGTTGAAATTTTTGTGCAATTCTTGGTTATTAATAAAATATTATAAATTATTGTTTATACTCACTTACTCAATCCGATAGGCACTCAGCGATAGGCACACAGAGAAAAGATACCGTAAAAAATCATTATTATCTTTTCAAGTTCCACCAAGCTGATATTCAGTCAAATTTGAGTAAACATTTGACCAACAGGAGAGCGAGTTGAAATTGATAATTATGAAAAAATGGAACTTTGCTGTAAAATGAACTATTCATATGACTATTCAAATGAAAAATAGATCCAATTGAAAAAATGATCCAAAAACTTACGGTTCTTTAGATTCGCTTTGGTCTTTGGTCTAATAAAAAAAATTAACAAACAAGGTCCTCGAACAAAAATATGAATAACTGACCTTCAAGTAGTCGCATTGCATCATACATAATATTCCTTTTATCTTTTTTCCTTAGGGGCCCTTATCTCACAATCCCGCAGAGCCTTCAATTCCCTTGGTCCGCCACTGTGATTCACCCTGTATAGTATTTGAAGATCTAGCACATACCCAATAGTTCTGGCTCCGGCTAAAATCTTTTGGAATGAAGAAACTAGAAGAGTAATAATATAGTTATAATACATTATAATAATTACAGCCAGTTCCACCAGCGAATTTAATCATTGTTAGCTAATTGAGATATTTTCTCTGGTGAATACTGGCTGGGTGACCAGAGAAAACACAAGTTTCACGGAAGATTATGGAAAAATGTTTAGGTCACAACAGCTTGTATGCATTTTCCGTGGTCATTCAACCAGCACTGAGCTAGAATCAATCAGAGAAAATGTCTCAATGGGGTACTTGCCAATGAAACAGATTTGACTGGGAATACTTTCAATCATCAACAAGAGTATCGTCAACATCAACATCAACATCGTTTTGGAAAATATATCCATCCATTGGTTAAAAAGATTATTTTTCGATTTTTTCTTCAAAGGGTTGGTAACAGTAGGGGAACTTCAGTGAAATTTTTATGTCTGTATTTTTCAAAAATTGTGATGCCACTCTAACAGTTTTTTGAGTTTTCAACCCAACAGTGCTGTTTGTTTAGTTTTTGGTATATTTGTGACGTCACAAATATATATTTAAAACAGCCACTACGGCCGCAATTTTGGGTATTTAGGAAAAAAAAATACGGGTACAAGATTTTTACACATACTATTAATTAAGCCAAATGAAAAAACTGGGCAAGTACCCCATCAGCTAACAATAAATAAATTCGCTGGTGCGTGGAGCTGGATGTTACCCATTTAATTTTTTATTTTTTCGAGAATATACTTGAAGTCGAACAATTTTTAAAAAATTTCTTGTGGACTTCATGATACATTCTTGTTAAACTATTTGGAAAATATAGGGAATTCTAGATATTTGCTGATGGACACTCCACATCAAAAATAAGCCACAAACTCCAACAATTGGCGAAAGAGCCATTTGGTGGCTTGCCGGATTCGTATGCGAAGCTGCTGGACTCTTTAGAGCTATTTCAAGTGGACGAAATTTGAAAATGTGCATATTTGTGGTCAAAAATGTTCACAACCTGCGGACAAATGACTGTATTAAAATTTTTCAGCTTTTTGAAAAGGCTATATTTTTTGAAAGACAACCGATTTTGTAAAAAGTGAATCAAAATCGAGATATAGCTCTAAAAAGTCTTCTTGGCAAGCTATCGCTGCTCCTCCGCCAGCTGTACGGGTTTGTGGCTTATTCTCGAGGCGGAGCCTCCAACATCAAAAAATATAGCGAATATCAAAAGCTTTCCATATATTTTCCAAATGGTTTAACATAATGAGTTCAATTTTTCGCTAATCGAATCTTATCAATTTCGGCTCTACATTTATCAAATCTAAGAACGATCGGTCAACTATGAACAGTTTTTAGCTACAGTACCTAAGTTGAACGATTTTTATAAAATTTTGAGCTAACTTTTGTCTGGTATATATATTCTTATTTTCGAGTTGGATTCCGTGGTTTCACAGTCATCTTAGCCGCCGCAAATTGAAATCTTTCATCCGTTTAACAATTTTTGAGGTGAAACTTCTATTCTCGCGCCTAGATCACAACACACAACTAACGCAGAACCACACATGGAGGTGAAATAGGTTCATGGCATCAGAGGCTGTAACGAACGCCTGTAACGTTGTCTGACCTTGGGGCGACCAGCGTCGTCCCAGGAAATAGAATAATAAGCTGTTGCGGCGTGCGGCGTCGGTTCTATTTTATATTTTTTACAATTAGTATTCTTTTACCGCTTGCATTGTGTTTTAAGTACAACAGCTTCCATCATGAACAAAAATTTGATTTGATCGATGAATTCTGATTCACGGTAGTGTCATTTGCAATCGAAAATGAATAATTTATTTTCGTAATGCGTATCGCCGACACTGAATTGCTTTTCTTGGTGTTGTGGTGCTAGTGGCCCGACAGAAATGGTTCTCGACTTGGCGTGAATAGATTCGAGCGGATGTATTTTATTATAGGGATAGGGAGGTATATTCAGGGCAGGGCCTAGCAGGCGTGCAGTGTGTGCCGGCACGCAGGCGGGTATGGCAGGCGGCAAGTCATACGAGCGGCAATATGTATAATAATAAAGTTGAATTTCAAAAGATTCTTTTCATTCCCGCATTTGGTGGGGCTCTCCACTGCCGGTGAGGGGCGCGGCAATTTTTCGGTGGCACGCAGGCGGCAAATAGATCAAGCCCGGCCCTGGGTACATTCTTCAACGGACGTTTACTATTTAAAAATAAAATCGAATGCCGCATACCCAAATGTAGACACAACTATTGAACAGGGGTGGATGAGTCAAGCCCAAGAGGGAAAACAGAATTTTCGACAATTAAGGCTGAAACAGTTGCTTAATGTTCTAGATGTCAGCTGATTGTAGTGATGATATCCTGGTTTGATAATAAAATTTTCATGTTTGGAAATTGATTTTTGCATTATTCTTAGTTAATTTTCTGAATGGTTTGGTTTCACCTCAATTAAATGTGACATTCTAAATATAAGTACGGTGCCGAGCACATGAATGGAAATACTCATCAATTCTGTCAATATTTCAATTTAACCTACGGCCTTATTGTGATTGGAGTAGATGATATCGTAGGAACTCTAGAACCACGTAGTTACCTCAAATCACATCCACGATAGGTACATACCTATATAAACTCCTATGTATTTTATATTTTTCCATCAAAAATTAATACCGGAGTTCCCCAAACGACATTTTTATACTTTGTGAAGATTATTAGATTGTCATGCTGTGCCTGCCTGACAGTTTCCACCGTGCTGAATTATAACGGGGAAAATCGTTCAGTAAGAAAATCCGTCACGATGTCATATTTGCATAATAGAGTATTATACTAAAAAAAAATTTTGATTGAAATGGAAACCACATTGAAAAATAATTGACCCGTGTTTTTTTATTCAGTCAAAAACCGTATCGTTTGGGCGCAATAAATAAATAACATCAACTGGTTCTGACGTCACCGCGAGTCCCGTCTATACTGCCTGTGTAAATGACGTCAGAAATAGGCAGAATATAGAAATTTCGTTTATTTATTGCGGCCAAACGATACGATTCTTGGCCAAATAAAAAAATACGGGTCAGTTATTTTTCAATATAGTTTCTAATCCCATCGAAAAAAATATATTTTTTTTAAAGTATAATACTCCATTATAATGTGTACCTTGGACGAATGGACTTTGTCGGCTCACCGGCACCGCAGGAAGATAAAATAAAATAATAATAAAAATTAATATTATATTATAGGTACTTTGTGGAGAATATTATTGATTAAAATAGATATTTATTGTATTAGGGGTATGGATGAGACTTCATGTGACGGAGAATGGGAGTTTTAGCGCCGAGCGCAGCGAGAAAAGAAACAAAAAAAGTCTAATCATGGAAAAATCATGTCGAAAGTATTCTGCCCTTCAAGTGACTCATAATAATGGTAATAGTAATAAAATTGATAATCAAAAAACAAAATGATACAAACCGTTAGGGAGCGGAGCGGAAATACGGAAAAAACAACTTTTCAAACGTTGCTTGCTGATTGATTCATACCTATAGAAGTTCCACTTTTTCCGAGGGTGACTATGGTCACGCACCCACGTTTTTTTATTGATGGCCAAATACGGGCTGATTCAAAAAGGTCGGACCAAAATAATAAATGCGGTATAATGGAATGTTATCATGAAGCCCACAAAAAAATTTTGAAAAATTCTTCGACTTCTAGGTATTTTTGAAATAATCAGAGTAAATGGTGGGTTCTTTGAATAACCCTTCTAAATAGTTTCTCCACTTCACAAAACTTAGTCAGCTGATGGTGGTAGAATTGAATAAAAAATATCAACTACTGGGTGTGTGCTAGATTTTCACATATTACAGTGTAGGGTCATGAAGTGATAGAAAATACGTGTAAAAATAGTGAAATAGTAAATAAAATAGTGAATAGGTTGCCCATTCACTACACTAGACTGATCGCTCAAATGAGACTTGCTAGCGACAAATACATAAAGCTATCGTTCAAGGGCACATGTTACAGAATAGCTGCTGATGAGATATGCTCCATTTGCAATCTCAACCAAAATGAAGATCTGAATCATTGTTTGTTCAAATGTCTTCTCTACTCTAACATAAGATCTGCATACATATCCAAAAATCTTAGAAACACCGATGATTTGTTTGTATTTTTAGATGAAAATGTGCGGGAATGAAATGAAATGAAATGAAAGATATTTGTAATTTTGTTTTGAATGCACTAAGGATCCGAGCTTTTTGTAGGAACGAATGACATTGATACACTTGGTCATATTTTTAATTGTATTTCCATATTTTATTATCTATGTTGTATGTCTTGCTTTTGTTCTTCTGTCATAAATTTGTTAAAAGTTTGAAAGACAATAAATTATTTGTATTTGTATTTGTACAACTTTTGTGAAAAATTCCTTTCACAAACATTCAAACTTTTTAGCTTGTGAACAAATTTATACTAACGTTTTTCAAACAAGCAGGGGTGATAATTGATTCTTGAACATTTTCAGGCGATTTCTTTAAAAATTCTTCAAGTTTTCCGAGAGTTTTTCACTTTAAAATGAGTAACCGGTCCAGCTTATCGTGACCAAACTCAAATGATTGAGCTCAAAATGAATCCCTCATTAGAAAAAATATCTCAATCCTTCAATCTTTTTTTCAAATTCTAACTTCCTGCCCGAAAGGACGTCTCATAATAAAATTTCCATTAATCTCTTGCTACTCGTCAGGGAAGTTTTGGGGTGACAACCGATTTTTTAATTTTCACTGGGTGGGAAAATCCTGAACAACGTTCTTCCTGGCTCCAGGGACGTATTCCGCCCCTCCCCCCCTCTTGGCAGTCCTAGATGAGCAGATTTCTAGTTAATATGTGGTTATATCCTGGAATAAAGAACTAAAGAAGTGAGATGCAAACCCATTAACTGAGTTTTTGCATGAATAGCTAGTAGCCTGTATGTGTCTATAACGCCATCCTTCAGATTTATTTTTATAAATCACTGCGCATGGAAAATTTGCCATAAAAGAAATTCATAGGGCACCCTCTGTAATAGTCCGCGTCCGATTGAAGTGTAAAAACTGCGCAAATGGCCATAAGTATCTTTTAAAAATGATTATCTCGCATAACCAGATTCCAGTTAAGAAAGATGATTTAATAAATCTACTAAATGACGTTTTATGATAATATATGACCGGTCCATATTTGCCGATTTATTGCTGCGAATTTTCGTCTTTATGGCCTTCAATATTATGGACGAATCGGTCCGCGGATCGACACCAGTGCTGAAATATTGGCATCGTTCGGATAGCACATAGGATCTATTAGATTGATTAAAATGGTAAGTCTTCGTGCGCTCATGAGCACGAATATGACTGCTATGCTGTGACTAAAAGGAGGGTGACACCCTGGTTTTAGAAATAATTTATTGAGAGAGAGCAATAACAATTTAGAGGGTAAGGCATATTGGATAGTTCATTTTAGCCCGCGAGTCTATGATACTTATATTTATTAATCAAGGTAGATATACCCATACTTATAACTTAGGTAGGTACCTAGTGTGAAAACTGGTGTTCTGACAAAAACGCAAGGGAAAATGGGAAAATTGAAAAAAAAGTTTATCTTCCCAGTGTAAAATGTAAAAGTGCATGTTAAATATTTACGGTACACGCGGTACGGCTGTCGGCGGCGACGGCGATCGGGGGTGGTTGCGGGTTGGGGCGAGTATCGCCGAATGCAACTCGCTTATCACAGCATTCGCAGACCATTAATTCCAAATCATGTTACCGGGATTCAAACATTATAAAATGATCACTTCATTTCACAGCCACCTATTGTTTAAGAGAGGGTTAAATAATTGAATCAAGCGTTTCCGGTCTGGCTGAAGTGAAGTCGTTGTCGCCGGTTTTCACCCGCACCCCGAGCCCTGCTCCTCATTAGCAACACGACATTTAAGTTATTGAGTGAACAGCACAACGCGCAAAGCCAACCTCAATATGCCTTGACCAGGTTGTCAGGGCCAAAAAAAAGTAGGGTAAAAATATTAAAGTACTCAAGTACTAATTTAAGTATATACTCAAATTAACCTGATTGCGTATACCTTTAATATACCTACATAAGAATTAGGAAGATTTTAATTTCTATTCGAACATAGATAGGTACCTACTTCCTACCATAGAGTAATTGAGTAGCCCAAGTCTTCACAGACCTATATTTTCGAAAGCAATCTGGAACTAAATAGACCTGGGTTGGGGTGACAGTTATGTATTAGAGAAAGCATTAGAACGCTAGAGCATCTGGTCTTTGAGGAGTTAGAATAACGTACAGACAGACGGACGGACAAAGTGGATACAGTGGCGATTTTCACAAAGGTGGAAAATACGATAAAAAGTTCAAGTATAAATTTATGGACAGAAAAACTGTTGAACTTTTGATAATCAATATGAATTTCCATCATCCAGCTTTAGTTCGCTAAAGGGTGATTAGCCCGCTTTAAACGTCGCACCCTTTTCATCCTCTTGCTTGCTTGTTCTAATAAATCAGTAATTACACTTATCTAATCTTCTTGTTCCAATGCGCTCGTCGCGATATTCATTTAAATTCGATTTACAGACGACAAAAGTTTTAGGTGTAATCGCGTTTTAAAATCCACCTATTGTGTTTTGTGTATCTGGATAGGTACCACCGCTTTTTATGGTCGATGAATCACGGCAACGACACTTTGGAAGAGACATTAAAATTAAAAGTTCTTCTTAGATCCGCTGGATATTAATTAGAATAAACTGAATGAAGCTTAGCATGCACTCGTTCGCTTTTCTCTTCAATCAACGTCTTAAGCTACATTTGAGTTTTTCTTCGGGGTGAAAAATACTACTGACTACTGCGCTCGGTCTACTTTGGACCGTTTTTATAGTTCAACTACGCAAGCCAGCTCCCGTACTTCTGCAAACCCAAGCAATGACTTCCTTTCTGAAACATATCTCACTACCAGAGCATACCGCCAACTTTGAAATGTATAAGTACATCTGGCCAGGATTTTGGCGATTCCGACCACTATGCCCTGTGGCGGTGGTAATTTGATGAATTGTATAATGGAATAAATTGGCTTAATTTTGAAGTTCTTGGGTGATTCGGTTCACGGGTAAAACAGAATTGGCTCAATTTTGAAGTTCTTGGGTGATTCGGTTCACGGGTAAAACAGTTGCTGGGAAAGTATTGCAATCGTTTCTCTGAATACTGTTACGAGCGGCGATTCTGGAGAACACGCGATCTTTCTAGACTCTTTCCATTATAGGTCGCAGCGTACAATACAAGTGCGGAGCTCTGAATAGTTCCAAAATATTCGCAATGGCTTGGCGATTGAAATAGATGGGAAGACTTCAACTCTCGATTAGAAAATATCAGACAAATTGGCGGAGGTGCCGTCTTCACGACACGTTGGTAATGCCCGCGGAATGTGTAGAACTTTTCGGGAGTCGAGTCGCACAGTGGTCCATTTCATCAATCTAGCGGGACAAAAATAAGAAGTACATACTTTCTCATGAAGATACCCATAAAGAGCTCGACAATACAAAAAAAATTATTTATAAAAATCCATCACTTACAAAATATGTTTGGGGGGGGGGGGGTGAAAATTGGAATAGCCTGGTAAACTTTTGAAAATTTTGATTCGGATAGTATTCAATCACAAGATTATTGGAAAAATGATAAAAAAAGTCCTCATAATGGAAGGGTCCTTATTAAAGGATGGAAATTGAAATAACCCATCGTAAAATTCTGCGAATTAAGATTCGGGATATTCAACCGTAAGATTATGGGAAAAATATTAGGAAAAATCCTCAAATAATAAAGGTCTTTATTGAGGAGTGGAAATCAAAACAGAGTCTAGTAAATTTTGGAAAATTTGGTTGTTATTATATGCACTAGATTATTAAAAAAAAAAGATAAAATCCTTCCACCGAAATGAACTTCACTGCAAATAATTGAAAAGAAAACATAATTTCTCACCATCATAATGCGTAACTTACAGGTGATTCACATATGAATAATAGTAGAGAAAAAGTTATATCTAGTCTTCGTCCGAGGACTCGTCCGACGCCGAAGACGAGCTCTTCTCTATCTCACTTTATGGAACAACTTTGAATGTAGGGTTTTTCAAGATTTTTCAACTTCTGGTGGCAGTTTTTCCTGGATTTCAAGTTTTTTGCGCTGAAGCTATTGATGACTGGATCAGAAGATAATAGAAGAGTTTGAAGGAGGTCTTCCATCCCTTCAGAATCTTCATTTTGGCTGATTCAAATTTCAAAAAATATATTTTTGTCAAATTACACACATATCTGAAAATTGAAATAAAGACCTCAGCTGCAAGTGGCTGCATCCAAATTTCATGAGATTCGATAGAAATCAATAAGAGCTACATAATGGTACAAAAATTATAACGAAGTTCCACAGCGTTCGAGTTGTAGGTCCAGCTATAAGTGAATGTTAGGCCATTCTTGCACGGTTGAATTGAAACCACTGCTGAGTCTAAACTGACGTCAATTAAACCAAATATGCAAGCAGAAGCACATACCTATATGTACTTGAGTATTAGTGGAATACTAGATTTTTTGGAAATCTGTGGGTTTTATTTTAAATCGTTGAAAGAAGGTAACGCGAGAGGGATTTTTTCTTGCGTGTAGTCATGTCAACTTCAAACCTGGAGAATAACCATACTATGGCCTACAGGGTAGTATAAAAAACGAAACTGGGTTCTTTGATATGTCTACTTTATCGAATACTAAGTTAAACAAGTGTAAAAAAATGTCAATGTTTCCTATTTTTGTCCCGCTAGATTCGTAAAATGGACCACTGTGAGTCGCCTGGAAACCGTATGCCGGGTCATTACATTTTGGAATTTGCTGGAGGACTGAAGGAAGATTCGAGACTAATAGTCGGAGCTATATAAAACACCATGGATCGCCCACAGATTCAGTATTGACTTGGAAGTGATCGAGAGCGATAGAAAGCGAGTAGTAATCTGCGATATTCCCAAGTAAATGATTGTTGGCGTGTGTTTATTGTAGTAGGCAGTAATTAACTGTGTGTGTTTTAAAACGATCGTCTCTATTATAAACGAACCCGTACGCGAAATACGTAACAATATGTTCGTTTGGGAATCGGTCCCTCACATTCGATATCCGACATTATTAATCTGAGTTTGGTATCGATACGCCAGGTCGGTTTTATGCATTCTCAACTTAAAAATTTTGCGAAATTGGGACAAAAAGTTAGAAAATGTCCATGAATTAGTTACTCATTGTTCAAAATAATATCTGTTGTGGCACCACAATACTTTCTCGACTAGTATCCAGGAACCTATAATGTAATTTTTTGTTCCGAACATGTGGGAAGTTGGATGAACTTGATTGCAAGATGAAAAAAGTTGCAATCCTCTTACTCGATATAAATCGATTGAGATTTTGATAGAAAAAAATGTTACAAAATGTTGTACGTAAGTACCATGTTGTAAGTACCATCTCTTGTTTAAAAAAATTGGTAAAATTCGGTTCACTATTAGAGATCTGCAGTTTTTCAAGAACGAAAATCTCGAAAACCATTATAAAAAAGTCTTTCAATCTTTTCTCGAAATGACTCGCAGCATGTCTACACCCGAAATAATATTTTCCTATTTTGCGTTCATAAGAAAGTCGTTACGATACGCAAATGACGTCATTCACGTATCGTAAGAAGCTCCATTTCGATACGCATTTTTTTACCCCCAAATGTTGGCAATATCAGCGGGCATGACATCGACATGACAGCACTCACTAACAGAAGAGACAGCTTAGGTCCTATTGTCACACTCGTCAATTGAATCACTCGTCGCTTCGCTCCTCATGCTACAAAATGACGCGTGTGACAATGCGATGTCTTATAAAACTTATATCATAATATACTATTATCTATTCCCGTATCGTACTGGCCACTTTTCGACACGCAAATGCGTGTCGTACTCGTACTGGCGCTTGACTTCTATGACACTGAAAGGCATTTCTACCTCTGGAATTTCCCAATTTCTTCCAAATATTTGCGGCAAAATATTTAGATAAAATAGTATAATTACACTCGTTTAATAAGACGTTTCGTCACACTCCTTCCTTTGGGATCCTCCTCACTGCGTTCGTCGGGCCCCAAAAACAGTCGTGTGACAAAATTCGTCTTGTTGAACTCGTATAATAATATACTATCATCTATTCCCGTATCGTACTGGCCAGTTTTCGACACGCAAATGCGTGTCGTACTAGCGCTTGACTTTTATGACACTGAAAGGCATTTCCACCTCTAGAATTTTCCAATTTCTTCCAAATATTTGCGGCAAAATAGATAAAATAGTATATTACACTCGTTCAATAAGACGTTTCGTCACACTCCTTTCTCGAAAAAACAGTCGTGTGACCAAGTTCGTCTTATTAAACTCGTATAATAATATACTATTTCGGGGCTTATCACAGATGAAAGTTTGCACCTTAGTTTTTTCTAGATTTATAAGATGTGTAAAATTCGTTTTGGAAAAACTCACCGCCAGAAAACCAAAACCGCTTTTCAATCTACTTTCAATGTCAGTGTCAGTAAAATTTTTCCGATAAAATTGATCTCCCGGCGACAGGAGATATCGCCTGAGATGAGTCATACACAGAACGCGCATTTTCCTAGCAAAAAGCCGAGTACTCACAGCAGTTCCGGTTAGATCGGCCAGGAAAAAGTTCAAAAATTCACAGTGCCCGACTAGAAGATGTTATCCTTTTATTCAGTTTCTTGCCAACTGTTGAATTTGGTTTGAATTCATCAGCTAATTTCCGAGTTATTTAATTTCAAAGTTTCAAACCTTGACATTTTTTTATTTTTGACAGATGACAGCTAGATGGAGAAATACTTTCAACTTTCTGACTACATATTTCAAGGGCTTTATATCGCAAATCAAGTTCCGTGACATATAAGTTTTGTCATTTTTCGACAGTGACACTTTCGTTTGACAAATGACAGACAAAAACTTTTTCTAGCAAAAGGCCGGGCGAACAGTCATCTCAGTTGGATCGGTCCGGGAAAAGTTTGAAAATTCACAACGCCCGAATGAGAAATGATAGAAAACTTCGACTGCACACAAAATTTCACTCGTCTATTTTGTGTATTTCCTTCGAATTTGGTTCGAATGAATTGGATGGGAGTTTTCTGAATTTCAAATTTTGAAATTTCTTATTTTTCGGCAAATGACAGTTGGAGAAATACTCCCAACTGTTCGGAATATACAGTTTTTCACGGGCCTTCAAATGACATATTGCATGCAAGTCAAGTTCCAGAAGATATACTAGCTTCTATAATTTTTTGACATCCAGGGTAGAACTGTTGTTTTTTTTCACTTGGCTGCTCTAGTGCAGCCAGTGCTGCTCCAATTTAAAAAAAAATTCTTCTTTTTTCTGGATTCTAACATTGGAGATATGAGAGATAACCTCATACCTCGCCGTCTTACTCGATTCATTTCCCTAGCCTCTTTATTTACAGGGTGGTATCAAAAAAACAATTTCTTGGTTTTTTGGTGATATCATTTTTTATTCTTGATCCATTTTCAAAATCTAGGGCTCAAATTGAAGCTGAAACCTAAAGTAAAAAGATCTCGTAATCAGAATCGACTGGAAATAGACAGTAAAAATGTATGGCTCCCTCAACAGTGACCCGACGTTTCATCGGTCCCGGGATCTGGCTTGGGATGAGAATGAACTGATTATAAACGTTGCCCTTGAGCAAAGCGTTTATTCTGAACATCTTTCGATGTTCAGAGCTTGAATTAGACAAGAACTGTTGATAAAAGGACAACTGCGTGTTATCAAGGAAAAATTATCTATCTTGCTTGTATGAAATCGCTTGTAACTAACGTTACCAAAATTATAACAATGAGCATTGTTGTAATTTCCGTATCGTTGGTTAGAAAAGCCGCAGGTGAGCGATGCGTTCTCGTAACGTTAGTTACAGGCTATTCCATACGAGCAAGGAAGATGATTTTGCCTTGATAACATGCAGTTGTACCTTCTGTTTCTGTATCAACAGTTCTGGTCTCATTCAAGCTCTAAACTCGGAAGATGTTCAGAATGAATGCTTTGCTCAAGGTTGATTATTGATTATGATTACTGGGCTGCGCTCATTGTCATGCCGAGCCAGATTCCGGGACCGATGAAACGTCGGATCACTCATGAGGGAACCACACATTTTTAGTATCTATTTCCAGTCGATTCTGATCATAGGATCTTCTTACTTGAGGTCTTGAGCTTCAATCTGAGCCCTGGATTTTGAAAATCGGTCAAGAATGGAAAATGGTAGATACCACCGAAAAACCAAGAAATTGTTTTTTTGATACCACCTTGTAAATAAAGAGCCTATAGGAATAAATCAAGTAATGGGGCGAGGTATGAGGTTATCTTTTATGCCTCCAACATTAGAATCCAGAAAAAAGAAAATTTATTCAAATGGGAGCATGTTGAACGCTTGAAAGTTTTGCACCGCTTTACATGACACCCTGTATAAACTTCACATAAGTTACATTAGGTTTCTTATCCACAGTTATGGATTATCAGAGGATTTGGCTAAGCAACGGCACGAACAGATTCCAAATCGTTCAAGACAATCAGGTGTTACCCCAATTCGAAAAGGGGCAAAATTTTTGGTGTGTCCGGTGTCGTATTCAATGTTGCGTAGTTTAGGTACATTTTTACACTCATACACGTTAATATGCACAATTTGAATTCAATTCATTTCTTTCAATATTTGGTAGGTATGAACAATTTGAAAATGAGAGCTATAACAAAATCATGCAAGTATTGCAGGTACCTATTTATCATCCTGTAGATAGATAGATAGATAGATAGAATTCTTTATTTGTTCAAGATGAAGACAGGCTTACATCATAAAATGCCTTTGTGGAGGCGTTGAACGTGTCAGTAAAGATAATTAAATTAATAAATTAACAAATATAGGCAACATCACAAACAGTACATATTAAAATAGTTAACAGAAAAAAAATCGTCGACATCATAATAGGCATTTGCAACTAGCGTTCTATATAGGTATACAATTTCTGAAACTATGCTCAGGCAGGTCACGAATAACAGCTGGTACGTGATTTAAAATTTTTGTGGCCATGAATTCAAAATTTTTTTGTAGGTAGGCATAAGTATATTTACAAATAACAGGTAGGTATCTAATGTGGAAGTACCAGTACGGTATGGTATCTAATCACGATAAGAATAAGTATAGGTGTAGTTGGTAAAGTACCCAGTCTTTTTCCAGACGAGAATTTGTAAGATCTTCGATATACAATAAGTAGTTATGCATAGTACTTTTACATGATATTAGCCTTCTCTCTGGTGACAACTTTTCCCCACAAGCCGGCATGACGATTTCAAGAAAATAAAAATAGGGGAAAACAACAAGTTTTCGCCGGACGGTCAATGGGACGAGACTGAAGATGAATTCGTGCTTCCGCCGAGTGGCGATGCGGGTCAGAGATGAATGGCTGATGACAAGTTTGAGGTTATGGGATGATGACGTATGTGCTGGGCAATATGGCCGGGTTTGGATGTATGCTGGATGCTGGCGGCTGTTAAGAGCGCTCCGCAACTGAGAAATGCGGTCTGAATCCATTTGTGAGATTAAATTTGTGATTCATTGTAGCGGAATGGAGAGTTGTCACATATGTCGGCTCGGTCTCTGGCTAAGTGGATAGTTACGTTATGTAGAAAATATTTTAAAGCAAAAAGCACCACCACCACGCTCTGTATGCTTGCTTGATTTACGTCCGGCGCGAGCAAAACCAGAACCGCCACGCTAATGCAGACAAGCGGATGCATTTTCTTTACGAAACAGGAGCATGCCAGGGCAGGAGGATTACCCGTGCTGCTGTTTGTTGTTGTTCGGGTGAAATGCGGTACTTTGCGCCAAAAGTAATTTCCAGTAGAAAATTGGTTACATAACCAGTTTTCAGGAAAATCGAAAACGAAAACGTGTGGTTTTCGACCCTGATATGAGAAATGTCAATGTGTCAGTGGTTATTAATTCTTTCCGTACTTTATAAGCATGAAGTTCCAAGCTTTCCCACGTCACGTCAATGGACTGAACATCATAATTATCATCGCAACGTAGAGGACCTTGTGTGCCAACACTGCGCCAAAAGGCTCCCATGTAATCTTGTGTCACGCTGTGTATTCAAGCAGGCTATGCTTACAAGGCATGCCGAATCGATTACGATTGGCTCAGTAGCCGAACTGAATGAAGGGTGATTGGTCACACTCAGCCACGTGACACTATACTTTGATTCACTGATCTGCCGTTAGCGAACGCTTCAAATTAGGTTATAGGTTCTGAAAAGTCATGAGACTATATTTCAATTTCGAACTATTTCACATATGCATAACATAACGCTTAGGTATACTTACACTTTGTATACCATAGCTATGTAGCTATCTAAAAATGGTATAAGTAAATGGTGGACTTTATTTTACCCACTTATTATAAATTAGATATAGAGGTCTCGTCTCGATATAAAGTAAACTAAATTTAATATTAGATCGGGAAACAAACTTTTCCTGTTTGTACAGGAAAAGCGTGCGACAGAAAACGATTGCCAGACATCAATCAAATCCCATATAACGGCATCAGAACAGCGATATAATAAATTGACGTCGGCGAGATTTACGAAGCATTTTTGCAATTGCCTTATTGAAAATAAAACTAAAAATATGTTGCTCGCTCTTGTGACAAATACTGACAGGAGTTCGATTCCCGTTCAACGAATTGCTTTTTTTATCGCGCGCCGCCAGACTGAATTATTTTTTCCTCTGGTGTACACTTGGATATTTTTAAGTAAGTTCCACAAAGAAACGTAACATACGAATACATTTAATTTTTCTTTACAGATAATTTAATTGCCCAAATCAGTATCTCCAAAATACTTTAAGCCCCGATGATGCCCCAAACACCCCTGCTCCTGCAGTGTTCTGTGGTGGCGCACTTCTCGTATTAGGGATGTTTTGGACTAGGGTGAATACATTAAGACTTATATACATATGTATATCTTCAAATTGATTTGTCACAGGCGAATAAAGTTGCGGTAGTAATGTTTTTGGTGATAAGTATCAATCAATCCAGCGGTTCTTAAAGGCTCAAAACTTCAAGTCAACGTCCATAATTTCAAAACAGAATACTAACTTGATAAGTAGGTATGTTCGTAGGTATAATGGTGAGAAAAACTTTCTTCAAGTAATAATACCTACCCACAATAGGTACGTTTCGTTTGAGATATACCTATCCTATGTTATCTACCAGACCAGATATCCGTATGATCAAAAACTTTCTTACTCAAGGGAGGCCGTGGTCCTGGTCATTGGCAGGCAAACGAGGCTGATTTAGGCCAGGCCACAGCCTCCCTTGAGTAAGAAAGTTTTTGATCATACGGTATATGCGCGATAGGTATACCTTTTCATAAATTATTGTTCTCAAGATTTCACCTGGACGTCCTCGTCTCCAGTGCAAACAAGTTTAAGGGACAAATTTTTTTAACTAAAATAATTCAAAAGTATGCAGTTCCAACATTTTGAGGACTTCTCGCTGCCATAAGCGCCCTAAAAAATATCGGCGGGACGCATTTAGCGATACGAAGAGTTATCAGCGCCATACATTCCGCTAATAAATTCGCGATACAAATCGTATTTAAGTTTTTATTTTACTATTTTGTTGTTTCGTCCCCCTCGGCTCCTTCCATCCCATATCCATTTCGTTTTGCTGGGGTAATAATTTTTGTCCAACTGGCTGATGCCGCCGGCAGAGTGCTGATCCGGGCGGTTCTGTGCCGTTTGTCGCCCCGCGCCATCCAACCCGACATTTTCGATAAATCCGTCAGGTGCCATAAATTTTTGCAGCGCAACAATGAAGTGATGAGTTAAAAGATTGAATTTTTGAGTTATGACACACGATGACGATAAAATCGTGTCCGCGTGAAATATGTATTGTGCATTGTCCGATATTCTCACTACCACCATCACCACCAACCACCACCATACCACTACCAACAGTGGCGCCGAACTCATAAAAAGTTACTATGGCGAAGAAAGTTTCAGACCCCCCCCCCCTATTGCCACGCTACAGTCGGGCCGGAGGGCCTAAAACCCACTTATGCAACTAGCGCCGCAGGCGAAATTTTCAGAAATAATAATAATAATAATATTAACAATGATAAGCAAAAAAAGGGAAACCGCTGACCAAATTGTCCATATAGATTTCATTATCTTTTCAAAGTGAGAAATTTTCGAAAACTCTTGAATATACCCCTTCAAGTACCTACCTAGATGACATGGGCTGAATTCCAAGTTTAGGAACTCTAACAGAAGATATTGCTGTGTAGTTTGTGGGTAAAACCGGGTAAGACACTCGGAATGAGTGGGTAAGACACTCTTAAAGAGTGTCTTACCCACTCATTCCGAATTGGGGTAGACTGTGACATGGCCAAATTCTGGCATGCAAAACTGCTTTTCGCTAGGGCATAGTCTAGTCTACCCCAATTCGGAATGGTTTGGATCACACGGTATATCAAAGGTTGACCATCATAATCGCGACCATAATGAGTGAGTAAACTGTTGAATGCCAATGTCCGTATCTGAAAATGTTTGAAATTGAATAAAAAGCTCGATAAAAAGCTTTCATTAAAAGTTATTTTTGAAATGGCTCAAAATTGGGAAACGGAGAGTGGTCGTATTCCTCACCGACATGCATTGAAGATTTTCAAATAACATGCAGATGTCACTCTGAAGTAAATTGCAGGACATACTACCAACAATCGAAAAAGACAAAAAAAAGAAAAAGTCATAGCACTCTTGAGGTAAAATGGTTTTGATCATACGTTATCTATTACCTAGGTACATCGTAAATAACTGTCATTCAGATTCAATGTACCTAATAATCCTAATAACCAATGATTTGCTGGGTTTCTCTCTTCCTCTTCTTTCTCTCCCTTCTTCTCCTCCCTTCTTCTCTCCCCTTCTTTTCCATTTTTTCTTCTTTCCCTCCAGACCCCCCCCCTATTTTGAGGTATGGCGAGCGCCACAAATAAAGGTCTATTCGGCGCCACTGACTACCAACACCAAGCGAGGCTTAGGCACCCAACTAAAGCAGATTTCCATCGTGTAAAAAGCATCATTTTATTTTTCTGCTATGCTGGTACAACAAATAAGCAGTTTAGTATTTAGTGTTGGGTAAAAGAGGGAGGACAGTCGTTGTTGAACCTATAATATAGGAGAAACTGGGCCACTAGCAATGGGTCTTATGACGGTGGCTCTTGCAATTGAAACAAGATTGTAATTTTGTTGATTTTGCTATCATTACGATTGTCACAGCAATAATTTCTTGTGAAAAATACAATTTTGTTTCAATGACAAGAGCTACCGTAATAAGACCCAATAAATCTCATGAATAATGGCAACAGTGCCAACAGTGGAGCTGTGATGTCAAACGCATTGTCATTAGTTGTGTATTGAAGCAGGAACTTTCCTCAAAATTTTCATTTCAATCATTTTTAGTAAATTACTTACTTACCTACTGAGTTTTTCACCGGGATCGAAGGAAGAAATGGACACTGTACTGCCCTGATTGTAAACATACATACACCTATATTACGCATTTCCATACTATAAGTACGTCCTAAGCTCAGCGTTGTCATAAATGCCACTTCAACCTAATTTTATTGCTCGAGGGACAGCTGTCAGGCGTCAATAGAGCAGGGGCAGTAATCTGCCAAAAATACTGTCAAAGTCTTGTAGAAAGGAGCACTACATCACTTTTTCCATAACGTTAAGGATTGAGTTAAATTGGTGAAAACAGCCGTTGCGAAATCAAGTAGGTATACTATGGGTTTATTCCTTGACAGAAATTATATCATTCAGGCTTCTTTTGAGAGCTACAAGGATGTACTTTGAGCATTGGTACTTGAGCTCATTGGCATTTCCAAAATTGAAAAAATTGAAAATTTTGACATTTGAAAAATATATTTTTGAGTTTTGGAAATGCCAATGAGCTCAAACCAAAGTACATCCTTGTAGCTTTCCAAAGAGACATGACTGATAAATTTCTGTCAAGAAATAAGCCCGTATAGCACTTGATTTCGCAACGGCTGATTTCACCAATTTAACTCCTTGAGAAGTTTGTGGTGTGGTCAGCGCGTTCGACTGCCACATCAGGAGTCATGGGTTCGAGTCCCACTGTGGGCGCTCGGATTTTCGTCTCTTAATAAGCTCTTTGATTCAGTTGGAATGCTTGTAACATACAGTGCTATTTACAGTGAACATTTCTCCGATTATATTCGTCCTTATCCTAAACTGACTTTGGTGAACTTGCCGTCCGCGACGATCGGCGATCCCCATATCGGTGTTCCAGTACTTTAATAAGCTTCAGTGCTTCACAAAGTACTTTCGATCATTCTCTGGAACCGTCTACAGCAGCTTCAACACTGAGCTTCATTGTGTAGCTTAATCTTCGTCCATCACCTTCGGCATCGGCGTCAAATTGTTTTTTGTAGGTTGTCCAAGAGTTCTGTCTTCACACGATGAATACCGGCCGAAGTGGCCATCGTAGTACTACCGGTAGTTCTCTGGGCCCGTTGTTCGAACTTCATCATATCTGCTCCAATCGCTAGGTACTTACCAATTTTCTTCCAGTCTTCTCACATTTGCCGTCGAAGTATCGCGTTCGTTGTTTACAATAGTCGTTATCAGTTCTCCTGGACTTTTCTTTTCTCTTTATTTTATACACTACTCTTTCTGTTCCTTTGGAAGTTTCTCAACTCCATTATGATAGTTGGAAGTGTCTTCGACTTCTCAATTGAGGACGGCGGGTATTCCCGAACAAAGGGTAATTCCGAACATCATCTTATACCAGACAGTGACCTATATTGGAACCCAGAAAAAATACAGGGTGAAAGCAACGTTCACCACTAGATATCCGCTCTAGTCCATCGGAATCCAAGTGACATGTTGTAGAAAATATGGCGGTTCTGTAGTCTCAACAGCGTCTTACTATACCGCTGTATTCACAAATTTTGCTTGGGATCACCCGCATCCTTCGAGTAATACCGAACGTTCAATTGTTTTTTTAATTCTGTACTGTTTTTGCATTCAAGTGGATTGTTTCTATTACAAGAAATAACTTCCTTGATCTTCCCTTCACTGATTGCGCCAAACAGCATGATCGGCATGAATATTTTGAAAATTATGAATTTTTTCCTCAAGTGTTCGTTCGTCATTACCCTTCGCTCCCCTACTCTGCATCTGACACTAATGTTACAAATTTGCATTGAGTACTTCAATAATTGTGAGACAAATGTTTCAACACATACCTACTTTTTATTACTGATGCGTAAATACTGCTAATTTACACGTACCTACCTAATAAAATATCAGTTAGAAAATATTCCAGCTTCTTCCGAAAAGACCTCGAAGGTTCTCGTCGCATCCATTACCGTTCCAGTGTAAGTAATACAGCATTGACCTCTTCCCCAAGCACGGCTCCTCCGCCAATTGTGCAGGTTTGCGTCATATTCACATGTCATGGTCTCCAGTGACTTTCCCAATACTTATATGAAAAATGCCATCCAACCTTACATCGTAACAGTTTTCGACACAATCTCCGTTTTTTTTTGTTGGAAACTCTTTTGCACATCTTCAGAGTTGGCTTTCGAGTAATTGACCACATTATCAAGGCAAATCTGACATATATTGATAGTTCCACTTGAGAAACTGCCTTCAGAAAACATTTCCGTTACTTGCCAATAAAAAGGTTATCTCCGAATTACAAAAAAGTTTAGTTTCTACTTCGCCCGCTATATTAAAAAATGGCGTAAGTATATTTTATTTTCAAATCAGATTAGGGAGACTACATCGAAAACCGTTCTCGCAGGAAAGAAATTTTCCATATTTTGGTGTTGGCATCCTAAAAAAACTTGGCTAAATGGGGGATGGTCAAACCTTTAGTAGATTTGCACTGTTTCATTTGACACCTTGTAGAAACTATTCGATTTTCCCCATATTCTTGAAAACCTGAGTCTTGTTATATCGACCGGTTCAAATATTTGAATACAAAATCGCCCAAGGAGTCCAAAGCTATCCAGTTTTAAAAACAGCGAAAAAACGAACTCAATATGTCAAACCAATATAGTCCGGTGAATTAGCGCCTATTTGCATTTTGTGATAAAGCAAAGGGCTTCTGAATTTACATTCTTGAGACTGAACTTGAGAATTCCAGAAATGGCGCCAACGAGTTTGGTGTGGCAGGTGACCTCATGCAGGAGCCATCCATCATAAAAGAACCAAAATCTTCCATGTTCCTCGAAGGCACCCAAATACATCATACTTCGATGCGCTGATACCCTATGGGGAGGAATTGGCAAAATATGTCGATGCTTATCACGTAAGGGGGCTGAGGAGAAGGCATTTTTGTCTTTGAAGGCGATTTATGGATTTCATCAATCCTGAATCAATATGAAGAAGTTGGGTATCGTTTTTGACTAAAATCGACGTTCTAAGTTCGAATAAAGTGTTCAAATTACGTTAGAAACATGTTTGAACAAGTTTGTCTGAAAAACACGCTTTTTTGGTGTTCAACTTTAACCTCATGGTTTTCACTCCTCACCATGGGCATTCCATTTATTCTTGCATATTCAGTTACTTTCAACTTCTCTTCGACTAAAAAAGATGCATTGGATATGCTTCTTATCTTTACAAGCTCATAGAAGTGTCTGGTCGCGAAGGCGGTTTTGCGTCAACACGGCACCTGAGAAGTGACGCATGCTTCAATTCACAAATAGGCCAGGCGGTATGTCGGTAAAATCACTACAATCTGGAAAAAACTCCGACCAAAGCTTTTATGGTGTCAAACTCTTCGTAAGGTCAGTAGTTATCTACCACTGAGTTTCCGCCCAAAAACGAGTTGTGCTGATTCCTCCACATCTGCGCGAAGGTAAAGGATGCCTCGAAAGTGCAAAAAGACCTGTTAAACCTTCCTACTTTTTTGTTATATTTGCCTAAATGCAAACGTACAACTCTTACGCAAACATTGGAAGCATCTGTCATCATCTCTGTGCCAGTATTACTGTTGAAAAAAAAGATTTCTTTGTGCGGATCAGATAAATCACATTTAATTGTTTTTTTACACAAGAAAACGATGGAGCAACATGTATTTTGGATGTTTTCCAATAACTTGTACTCACTGAGCCCATCTATGGCACTAAAATTTCAATAACAGCATTTTTGAAGATGTTGCCAGCAAAAAAGTTAATAATTTTCACCCGCCTGTTCAGCAGCAATTTTTCCAATTTTACCAAACACCGTTTCTGGAAGTTTTATAAGGAATGAAAAGCTCAAACTCTTCTCTAACGATATCGTGTCTGGCTTAACCGCGGCACGTACTTGAAAGTCTAAAAAACTGTTTTCTTTTCGAGAGGTCCTGTTTCACCCGTGTGCGGCCGTGCCTACTTGACATAGACCGGACTGATTACACGAGCTTGGAAATGTACTCTTTTCCAGCTTTAAAACGCGACCATTATTATTGAGACTTTGTACATTGATTCATGAAGAAATCATACATTATTTCATCATTAATGGTCGTGTTTCAAAGCTGGAAGAGAGTACATTTCCAAGCTTGTGTAATCAGTCCGGTCTATGTCAAGTAGGCATGGCCGCACGCGGGTAAAATAGTACCGCTCGAAAGAAATCAGTTTCCTCCACTTTCAAAAAGCGTGCCGCAGATAAGCCAGATATAATATCATTAGAAAACAGTTCCAGCTTGTCATTCCCTATAAAATTTTCGAGAACGGTGTTTGGTAAAATTGAAAAAACTGCTGCTGAACAGGCGGGTAAAAATTATTCACTTCTTAGCGGGCAACATCTTCAAAAATGCTGTTATTGAAACTTTAACGCCATGAATGAGTTCAGTAAGTACAAGTTATTAGAAAACATCCAAAATACATGTTGCTCCATCGTTTTCTTGTGTGGAAAAACAATTAAATGTGATTTATCTGACCCGCACAAAGAAATCTTTTTTTTCAACAGTAAGACTGGCACAGAGATGACGACAAATGCTTCCAATGTTTGCGTTAGAGTTGTACGTTTGCATTGAGGTAAATAAAATTAAAAAGTACGGGGGTTTAACAGGTCTTTTTGCACCTTAAAGACATCTTTTACCTTTGGGCAGATGTGGAGGAATCAGCACAACTCGTTTTTGGGCGGAAACTCAGTGGTAGATACCTACTGACCTTACGAAGAGTTTGACACCATAAAAGCTTTGGTCGGAATTTTTTCTATCCAGAATGACCTACCGCCTGGCCTAAAACGTGTTGCGTCATAAATAAAAGCTCTATTGTACGGTTTTCAACTTTGTCTTGCAGAGGAAGAGTTTTTCCTCCTTGTGGAAGCAACAAACGTGATATCGGAGCTGTATCGTATGCACAATATGACTTTTTCTGTGAGGGTGCGCCAATTACAGTGTTCAAAGTTGACATAAAATAACTTTCGGACCAAATCCTTCTAATCATCTTGTTATAGTAGTTTACCTACGACCACTACCGTAAGTGCCGTATACCGCACAACTCGGAACCTTAGTAAGTGAGCCCTTACGCACATCGTGACGTATTCTATAAAGTAAATCGCACAGCGTGCGGTAATGGTAAAGTAAATCGCACAGTTGGGGAATTTATGTTTCTGATGTTGGGGGAATTTTTATCGCAAGACATTTTCAAATAATTCACATTAAAAAATGGGAGCATTTCACGGGAATCTGACGCGTGCCCCGGCAGCACCTTTCACACCGAAATCACAGGCGAGACTAGCTGTATATATTCGTAGCGAAGGCATGGCCATAGAAGTGAGATGTATCAACAACAAAATCGTCCAGATTTTTTTTCCAAGTGAGGGATTTGAGAATTTCTTGATTAAATTTTAGCTTGCATTTGTAGGGCTTAGTTTTCACCTGATCACAATAATTTTGCTAGACTTATTAAAAAAGATTCAAAATATCAATGCAAAGACTATCCGCAGTCAACAACAACTTGGGATCAAGTAGGTGTAAAAATTAGACAGTTACAACAGGCATCAAAAATGTCTGATGACAGGTACTCTGCTGCCTGCCTACCTAAGTTCGATAATTTTCAAATAATACTATTTATTGCTGTCCAGTATTCATGTCCCAGTGATGTTATCCAATTATATCACCACGCCGAACGAATAATTGAAAGGCTATAGGTAGGTACGCTTCTAAATACACCTCAGGCCTCGCTTTAGGCACAGTAAGTGAACACTCAATTTTCAAAAATCGATTTTTGGGTGCTTTTCTTTCAGGTCTCGACGGAAAGCGTTGTACAACAGACAACCACCGAGCCAGCAGACACCAGAGTTTGAAAATGCTATCCGTCTTTGACATTGGATTGATCTGATAGCCGTAAACACCAATCAAAGTACCTCCCCCTTCTCCGATTTACTGTAGTTTTAGTTTTCAAAAGTGTATAATATGCGATAGATAATACTATTATTCTTATTTAAATACAATAAAAGTAATCTTAGTAATCAACTCGCTCTAACTTGCTCTACTTGCTCTAAATTTAGCAAAACCTAGTATCCTATGAACACGGATATTAATATTATGAACACGGATGACGACCGCTGACACTGTTATGCGGTGCGTGCTCCTCCTGTCAAGAGTGTCAAGGCACACTTCGCACCGACCAATCAACACAATCTGCATACGGCGGGATTTTATTCGAATTTTGAATCAGGGGAGAGCTTAAATCGGAGGTATTTCATGAAATACGTGGCTTTTTTACCTGTAATTTTTGCCGTTTACAATACCACTGGCTGCATTTCACGTTAATTATAGCTTTTAAGTCAATATCTACTGTTATTGTTGATGTAGGACTGTTTTATTACCTTGGATTTCTGAAAATTATTCTGGACCCCTCACAAAGTTACAATACCGCTTTGGATTGGGGTCGTAGGTAAAGTACTGTACATGACACGAGTAGTAAAGCAATTACGCACTGAGGGAGTACTGCACTCGCTCGCTACGCTCGCTCGTGCGCAACTTTTCCCAGCGTGCGTAATATGCTACTTACTACTCTTGTTACGTAATGTACTATTACAATACGAGTTGGCTGTTACATAAGGGATTTTCAGACACGAAGCCGAAATTTGGAGAACAATGGCGCAGCCCGAGTTCTGTAAGAGGCTGAGTGTCGGAAGGCATCTTGTGTTACAAGCCACGAGTGCTGTACAACATTTTACGTGTTTGTTCCATTCCAAATTGTGAACTTTTTGTAATTTTTGAGGTTATTTTGACAAGTGTCAACTTAAATACATAAACTGTAATATCCATATACAACTTATATAAAAGTCATTACATCTTATGTATTAACACAACAAACACTTGAAAACAAAAGACATATCCAGTGTATGTTTTTCATCATTAAGAGACCTGCTGAGACTCATACAATATAAATATAGCAATTTCGATTCCAGTTAGATGTCTTCGAAAATTAATAAATATGCAGTAAAAACTTTGATATTTTCTCTGACTTTTTTCTGAATCGAAATACCGAGTAATGCGATACAAGGATACATCGATACTACATTTTGGGTTAGGGCAACGAATTTTTTCATGAGCGAACCTTATACCAATAGGCATGATTTGACCCGCAGCACTTGAAATTTCGTCAATAAGGAGGCGAATGGGGGCTCTTCAAACTTTAAAGATGGAAAAATCTTCACAAAACGATCATTGAGTATCGTCATGTGTCATAAAGGAAGCTTATGAGTCTATTAGGAATGTTGGCAGCAAATGTCGTCATGTTCGTTCCATTCTTCAGCCTTAAAAAAATATATATTCTTCTGTTGAGGTTAAGAAACCTCTTTTTTAACTCGCGAAATGTGTAAAATGCTCACTGCTCTATCAAACTAAAAGAAAAATCAATTCTTCCTCAAGAATAGCAGGCCATCAACGCATGCTTGATTTCTATACTAACTCGACAAACAACACAAATAAGACTGCTTCCAACAAGAAAGGCCGCAACACGATACAAATCAATAGTTTGTGATCGTTTTCGAGCTTTTAAATAACGGCAACGAAATTTTTGATTTTCCATACTTACGGATGGCTCCTGAGGTCTGAGGTCGCCTGCCACACTAAACTCGTTGGCGCCAATTCTGGAATTGTCAAGTTGAATCTCAAGGACGTAAATTCAGAAGCCCTTTGCTTTATCACAAAATGCATAGTTTAGGTATTTTTTGGCGCTAATCCACCGGACTAATACCATGCGATCAACAAAATTCGGAATTGGGGATAGCTGTGACCTGGTCAAATTTCAGGATGTCAAGTTGCTTTCGGCCAGGGCACAGCCTACCCCAATTCCGAATTTTGTTGATCGCATGGTAGAAACATACTATGAAACGTTGCTACGGTATTCGCTGGAGAATTCGACTCGGGGATAAGTCACAAACCCGGAGACTCCGACTCGGAGATAGACTACCAAACCGTAACCACCCGTAACTATTATCGGAGAAGAGCAGCCCGTTAGCGTACTGGATGCTGGACTTTTAAAGCTCTCCCACTTAGACAAAGCTTGGAGATACAGTACAGGGTGTTCACTTTAAGATTGACCCCCCCACTAGCCGCCTCTATCTTTGAACCAATTTCAAAAATAAAAACTAATTCATCAAGGATTTCTGCTGAATTTCTCAAATTTGACTCTGAAAATTTTCTGGATGCTTAATTCACAGGGTGTTTCAAAAAACTATCTTGTATTAAATCCCACATTTTCAAAACAATGCAATCGATGCAGACCTTTGTCCTGATTGCAAACATATAAGTACAACACTTACGGGTTCATTTGGTAAAAGATCAATAGGTTTTTCGAATAAAATTCTCAAAATCGTCTTGATTGTGATTTTTTAAATTTTTAAACAATTGCATTGATATATTTTGATAGTTCGTTTGTCAAATGAGTCCGTAAGTGTTATATTTAGTGGGGGGGTCAATCTTAACGTAAACACCCTGTACAAGCAGTACACGTTTTTACACTGCACTTGTGATACAAACACTTGTGGCACAAATATTCAACACAGCAGTAGCTATTATTCCAGAAGGGGAGGAACCCTAGAGAAATTTTCCTTCGGTTATTTTCTTCGGGAGCTCGAAGATCAAAGAAGTTATTATTTTTGAAGTTTTTGATTGTTTGTAATTTGTCTACTGACTCTTGAGTTTTCGAGGTTGAGGAACACGATGGGATAAGTTTCAATGATATGTGACGAACTAGTGGCCTAGCAGACGGCTGAGAAGAGAATGGGATGCGATTTTCACAAACTAGAAATAACACCTTCAGGGGCCCTATTTCATGCGATGTTGTTGTGCAAGGAGAGCCATGATTAGTTCTTTCCTAGCCACACCGCATGAGAACTTTGTTCCCTGTTTCAAGAATAAGGCCCCCATGGGCTCTATTCCCCTGGTCTGGTGGAATAAGGCCCCTGGTGTGTTGTACGCTAGTGCCAAACGGTATACTTGTTCCACCTATTGAATTGCATTCATGGCGGTGCTGCTGACCACCAGCATACGTAGTCTGTTCACCCTATAACTATATTCCATACACGGATAGCATGTGAAAGCAAAGACCATAAGAAATTTATATCAAAAAGTGTACCTGTCAATTTTGAATAAGAACTTTCTTACTTCAAAATCAATAATACTCAAGGAAAAGACAATATTTCCATAATAAGATCATTATTATTTTGAAAACGCAGATGGAATTAATCTTTATAGATATCAAATTTCCAAGTACATTTCCTTTAGTTTTTTTTTTCAATCAAACATATATCTCCATCAAAATTTCATGGCCATCATTAGTCGCAGAAGACACAATTTAGTTGAAAATTTGGAAAATGTAATTTCTTGGTCCTTCGACCTCCCGAAGAAAAGGTCGCAAAAGAAATTTGTCTGTCCCCTTCTGAAATAATACCTACTGTGCAGTGGATTTTTGATAGTTGCTGCCCAATGCCGATACAATAAGTGGTTGTTATTGAAAACTGCGTTTACCAGTTGACCGATCGTACCCAAATGCAACTGTGCCAGTGAGGCTCTTGAATCTCCTTACCCCTCCTAACGACACACAATTGAATTCAGAAAAGCCTTACGGCACGTTTTATTGGGTATTTTTCATCAGAGATATTGAACCAGTCGAAGCCAATAGGAATCCAGAAAAACATCAATTTGCAAGCTGATTTGGATGATTCTCATTGGCTCTGACTAGTTTGAGATTTTCGATGAAAAAAAAAACAAGTGTGTGACGTCAAGGATCGTATACCTGTTCGCCCAAGTCATGCTTATTGATGGAACAAACAAAAACAAAATATAGCTAGTATTTCAAGAAGCACACAATGTTCAAAACTAACCATCAACAGCCGAATCAAGAATCACGCGCGCGCAAACTTTGTTAATTAAGTTTTTGCTCGCACGTTATTTACTTGCGCGTGAACCATGTCTTATAGCGCAGCAAAGCTATCCTCACAGATTGAAACTGGAACCTTATAAAATAAATCAAAAGAATTGACCAAGACCAGTGGGTCCCCCGGGAGCAGACTTATAGGCTTGCATGTAAATGGAAGAGCGTTTTGAATATTGCGACGGACGGTTGCTTCTCAAGCCAGAAGCCAATATGTGTGGCCAGAAAATAGCTTTCAGGAAAATATGGACCTGTAAATATTGGGTTGACGCCTCCAAATATTGCATATTGACCATCACTATCGAAAGCATAGTCTGAACAAAGAATCTAGTGCTATTGAAAACTCCACCGTGATTTTTCAAGGGAGCATTATTCAAGGCATTATTTTCCCAATGCGTTACCTACATTTAGAGCTTATAGAATATAGAAGAACTATAACAAGCACTTTGATTATAATTTGTAATACCTACCTACTATGTACTTACGAAGAGCTTGAAAAAGGATTGCTAATTATTGCTAGGACAACTGGGAAGAATTAGTCGTTTCATAATGAGATTGGCGCTGCTGAGTAATCGGCTTGCAAAGACTGAGCTGGTTCAAGTGGTCTCTCGAAAAATCACTTTTCCGCCGAATGTACCCTAAAACGGCAGTCTATACTGAATTGATTGTCAAGTGTTTCGCAGCAATCTTAGCATCGTCCCCGACCGTCTTGGAATTGCACGGCGGGCACGCTGATCGCGGAAAAACTCGGCATTTCCCGGCGCGCCAGACAAGGACGGAAAGTCCTATACGTTTCTGGAAAAACAGGAAGGGCGGTTGTTTCAGTTCATTATCCGGTTGCCTCGAGCTGCATCGAGGTTGCTTTCCGCTGTGTATTACAGCGCGTCACATAACCCCAAATCGCTAAACGATTTATAATGGAAAAATACATTTTCGATGCTTCTGCGGATCCATTTTCTTTTGTCTCACCAGAAACGATGGAAGTTTCGTGACATTGCTTTTGTTGGTCGTGTATGCCACACAGTCGCTTTTTAATCGATGCATGTTTGTTAATTCGTCGTTTTCCCTTCTCATTAACTTTGAGCTTTGAGCAACTCTTCAAGTCTCCTCTGTCACACGGTCATTGAAATCGAACCTGTCATTGAAAATCTGGGACGAGATCTAGGATCTGGGACGTGATCAATGATGGAAACGGAGTACAGGTACCTGATGTAATTATACCAGAAGACTACGATGAAAATGCACCCTATTTTACATTTTTGATTTCATCTTGATTCAGTCAGGCTGCTTCTTTCACCCTGTAGATACACTACAGAATCCAGGATCGATGACCGTGTGAAAGCTTTCAAGCCAGATTTCTGGCATACTTGCAAGTACCTATACTCGTTTCCATTCTCGTTTGTCTCGTCCCAGATTTTGAAAATACGAATTCATACCACAAAATCCGTTGTTTACTTTCAAAAAATCATATTTGAATAACGAAACGTTATTTTGGACTGATTTTTGTTCTAAACGCTTTTTCAGAACGTTCCCTGAAATCAAAGAAATAGGTTCCCTGAATATGATCTCGCAGATTCGTAGACAAATTTCCATTATTTCTGGTAACAATAATACGTATAACGTATAGGGAGTTATATATAGATTTTAGGAGAGAATTTGAACTTTATTTCAACAAAAAATTCACATCGGTACGACCCACGAGTCAATGTATCCCATACACTTTCTATTTTCAGTAGAATGACTTTTTGGAGCAAAAATCAAGTGACAAGCTGGGGCGCTGGGAGAATACGGCCGATGGCCGCTGATAGTTTCGCTCCAAAACTTTGCAGGTGCCATCAGCCGTAGCTGTAGCCCCCAGCTTGTCACTTTATTTTTGCTCCAAAAAGTCATTCTACTGAAAATAGAAAGTGTATGGGATATAGTCACGAATTTACGGAAATGACCTTGAGGCTCGGTGGCAAAAGAATATTTGTTGCTTGCTTGTGCTTAAAAATATCTTTTTCGAACGGGACGAAATCCTAGACAAGAAATATTCCAACTGAAATGGGTAGCTCATGGCCTTGAAGCCTTGGTACCCAAACCAAGAAAAATCTTGCCGAAATAACGATGAACAAGTACAATAATAACATTTCAGTGTAAGGCGGCGTCGCCGATCAAGTGATGAAGTTCACAGTTTGATGTAGAAAACTACGATATGCGAACAAGTATTTCATGTTTCATCAACATTATTTTTCATAAACAAGTATTTTCATGTTCTCATGAAAATACATTACTACGTGTACGAGGTTATATTTAGAAAAGAATTTGAACTTTCTTTTGACAAAAAACTCCTCTCCCATGCAACCCTCGGGTCAATAGTACGAATTTTTTTAAACGGCCGCAGAACTTTGGCTCGGCGCATACGCCCCTGCAAATTGAAAATTTGCACGGGCTTGTGTATATGGTGACAGATGAATAATTCAACATATTTTATTTCTACAAGAAAAATTGTTCAGGAATGGCTTTTGGCTTTCCAAATTATTGCTAAGGGGAAGCTTCTAGCAAAGGGATGATCAGAAGGTGAAAAATCATGGAATTACTCTTGAGATTGAATTCAAATTCAAGGAGCATGTTAAGCAGCTAGTGAAAAGAGCTTACTCGGCACTGAGGCTGATATACTCAAGTAAGCACTTTCTGACATTGCCCTTGAAAAAGATACTTTGCTATTCGTTGGTGCTGTCGCATTTGATTTACTGTGACTTTCTTGACGGGCCCTGTTTGAATGTCAGCATTCAGAACAGAGTCCAGAAGGTTCAAAATTTCCGCTGTAGGGTAGGTATGTTTTTGGTCTCGGACGTTATGATCATGTGATGTGTCACATAAAATGAATGAACTGCTCTGGCTCAGAATTGTGATCGTAGAAATCTTCATTTGGCCACCTTTGGTCATAAAATTCTCACAACAACAAACTCCTGCAAGGCTTATTTGAAAAACAAGTTGATACCCAGGACCGCAATTCATGATGTTAACTTCGACGTTAACATTCGGAATTTTTAAATGCTGAAAATTCCTAAGCACCGAACGGCGTTATTTAGGCGGTCTTCCAGTTTGCTACAGTTCAGTTGTTCAATATACAGGGTGTCCGTTTTTCGAGGCTAAGCATGGGTATCTCGCTTATCTTTAGAGATACAGAGTCGATTAAATTAAAAAAAAGTTGCTAATTTTCATGACGATCAATGATCCAAGAAGATATTTGACTTGTCAGTTTTAGTTTTCGAGATATCGAGAAAAAACAGAAATTTGTAATTTTTGTTTTTATTTTTTATTTGAAAAACGGTTGAAGGTAGCCTTTTCTAATTAAGACATTGTGTAGGCACTTTTTCAAGGGGAATTCAATATTGCCAAAATCCTCATTCTAGCTTTCCAAACAACCGAGATATAACATTCAACTTTTTTTTCTCTTATGGGCGTCATATTGGATTTTGACATTTTTTAATACAATTTTATTTTCTGGTTACAACGATGTGTCACATGTCACATGCCACTGTTGAATTCATGCTTTAGAGCAGAAAATTTATTTTTATTTTTCAAAGAGTGCTTTGGAAACAAAATCAGCACCGACAATAAAAAAACGTAAATGTCAAACATTTATTCAACATGCGGCACATCGTTCTAACCAGAAAAAAATACCGTATTCAAAAATATCAAAATCCAATATGGCGCCCATTAGAGAAAAAAGTTGAATGTCGTATCTCGGTTGCTTTAAAAGCTAAAATAAAGATTTTGGCAGCTTAGGATTCCCCTTGAAAAAGTGCACTGACAATGTCTAGATTAGACAAGGCCACCTTCAACCGTTTTTTGAATAAAAAATAAAAACAAAAATTCAAATTCCTGTTTTTTCACGATATCTCAAAAACGAAAATCGATACGTCAAATTTCTTTCTGGATTATTGATCGTCATGAAAATGCGCAACTTTTTCCTAATTTAATCGACTTTGTATCTCTCAAGATAAGCGAGATACCCATGCATAGCCTCGAAAAACGGACACCCTGTAGTTCTATCCCGTTTGGTCACCACGCAGAATCACAAAACCATTTTAAAACCAAATTTAAAAATATGTTATTTGCGTCACAGTATTCCTCTTAACTTTTTGTTTTATTCAATTCTTCTTCTCCTTCACCTTTGATTTTTTCCTTTCTTTGTGTTTTATTCCATGCAACTAACTATTGTTACGATATCTCGCGTACGGGTTCGAATATAATTGAGACGATCGATTTAAAACACGCACTGTTTATTTCTGCGTACTACAATCAATACACGCCAACAATTATCCACTTGGAATTATGGCGCAGGTACTTCGCTTGTTTCGCTCGCGTTACCACTTCGCATTCCAATTCAATAATGCTGCGAGCTGCCGGCTGATGCCTTATATAGGGCCTCCGAATAGTGTTCCCGAACTTTCTGTCTACTTCCAACAAATTCCATGATGGTCCGGCATATGCGGTTTCTAGACCATTCCTGAATAATCGTACACATTACCCGTATAATTCTGCCGGGTTCTGGAGAGGCGCCTCCGCCAAAATGGACAGATCTTTCTCGATCGAGCATTGAAGTCTCCCCATTAGGTGCCACGTAAATGCGCGCTCTGGAATGCACCAGGACATTCCACACTTCCACACTGCGATCTAATGGCTGGAAGAATCCAGAAAGATCGAGTGTTTACCAATATGTATGGGATCGTCGCTCGTAACACTATGTACACCTTCAATTCCATGAGATATAATATTACAAATAGGTATATGGATTTCATATCCATTTTATTGTCGTATGCCTGTGAAATACAACTGCGGTTGGTATCCAATTTAACTGCTTTCTATATTCAATTTTAATTTTTGTAAATATTTATCTTCACCTTCTTAGAATATGAATTGATTTATCTTACTATCACTGTATCATAATTTTTATGTTGTATATTCGTGGTTTAGTGGAACAGCCTCGCGGCTAGACTTCACCACACAAAAAAAAATTGGAATAAAAACCATTTATTATCATCATTATTATATTCTTACGTGAACATCCTGTATACACATCACAATAAACATTATTAATTTCACTCAAAATATGTTGAAATGCCTCTAATCATAAATTCTTAAATCCTAGACAGACTATACCTAAATGATCATTAGGTGTAATGAATGATCATTAACGTTAAATGACGATTGCGAATTTGTGGCGATCAATTTTTCCCCAAAATGTCTATGTCAAATTGTCCGAAGTATTGGGCTATTATTGCCATTATTATGTATAATTATAATAATTACTCCATATTTTAGGTGAGGTATGTGGTATTCAGCTTAGATTCCCAAGCAAGAAAGCAATTATTGTTGCTTGCAATGTTATTCACACCATACTAAGTAGGTACACAAGTACCTATATCTATATTTGTTGCCAAAATATATGTTGAATTTTTGTTGAATGTTGAAAATTGAGTCGACAGTGATGGAGGACAGGAATAATAGGAGACTGATGATTTATCTTTTTTTCCAAAGTCAAACTGATCAAAATCGCATAGTCCCATAGTTTTTTCTCTTGCTGTCGCCAAGACAGCAAGGGAAGTTAAATGACGATCCGTTAGTGATCATTAGGCTTTCTAGTGTGTCCAGGGTATAACCAACTTTCAACTTCGTGCGGCTCTGATTTACGTGCGTGGCTGACAAGGCGATAACCGACAGATGCATGTTATAGTTTATAATGTTCGTATCTATCGTGTGGTTCATTCGAGAGTTCATTGTAACTTTTTTTGCAATTTTCCAATGCTTTTGCGATGAGTACCTTCTATTTCACTTGCTTTTACAAAATTTCATATTTTTTACGACGGAAGTTTTGAAATTTACCTAATGTAGGTAGCATGTTGAAAAGCTATCAGCATAGTCTCAGCTTATTCATGAAACATTCATGGAAATAAACACTTATATAGGTATCTCACGGATACTTATGGAAGAACCGATCTCCTCATCAATAAATTCGACTTGGCCAAAAATAAAATGCCGCCAACCGATATTGTGCTACGAGTTCGCAATGTTCGTATTATCCTAATTTCACGAATAGGCGGTGATCTTTTATGTAAAGCGAAGAGTTTTTAATTTTTTGTACGTGCTTACTTGCACGCTACGGACATTATCTCACAATCTGGTACAAGAGATGCTATTGCAAGAAGCAAGACACAAAATTCAGCTTCTCCATTCCAGAAATATGTGTCTAAAAGGCGTACCAAAACGCTAGACTTAATGACAGATGACAGATATCGCGATTCATTGCAGAAACATTGGACAATAGTATTTGAAAATCGCGACGATTATACACGACCACCGGCGATTATTCAGCGATTATAGTAGGTACTTCTATGTATATAGTTAATTATCATTAAGGTCCTAAATGACGTTCTAAATGATCATTTAGTAAATTACGACGTGACACACTAGTAATTTATACTTGTCGTATAATTCACGCTTAATGGTCATTAAGCTTGAAGGTGCGTTCAGTCAGCTTATTTAGCCGCAAGTTTTAGTTTTAGTCGTAAGCGCAGCGATGCTCATTGGCTGTCATGAACCAGCCTCCTCAGATCAGCCAATAAGCGATGCTGCGCTTACGACTAAAATTAAAACTTGCGGCTGAATAAGCTGACTGAACGCACCTTTACAGTCTGTCTAGGATATTAGCCACTTTTGTTGGTCAAATCCGGTGATCGGAATATTTTTGGCTCGCTTCTTATGTCATATACCCCTACGTGCGTCTGTTCGTTACAGCATCTAGTCCTAGACGGAGAATTTTTGTGAAGCAATGTTTTTCTTGTTATAGTAGCTAATGAGAATCACTCCAACTATGAATGTTAACTGAAGCATTTATTATGAGTATGTGTTTCACCTCCTGTTTTCCAGCATACTCTTGATAGTCCTGATGGATAACTCGTAGTTTTGAAAACCGAATAAGGCGAAACCATGTCTAATAAATAACGGTAGGACCCTAATTAACACCTTGCGTACGCTGTTCCTTCATAAAGGAAGTGCGCTACTGAGCCTCACGCCCGTGTGGGCATATTCACTTGTTATTAGTTTTGTTCACAATGGTGCAGGTACTTCAAGTCCAGTGGGTTAAGAAATAAATACTACTAGAGCTCCCCAGTGACTAACACTAGGCAAAGGAAAGCATAAAATGCGAGCAAGACTTGTCACCAGACTCCCCCACATGAAGCGGTACCAGTACCTTCGTAACTTCCTCGAGTATATAGAAATTGGGCACCATGGTAGAATAGATCGATCTAGTTTTTTTTTTATTGACTCACTGGACTCCAAAGTGGCTCCACACCATTGTGAGCAAAAAGTTGCCAAGGGGGCTCGAAAGTAATTCAATTTCTCAGAAGTAATTAAATTAATTTTTTGAGAAGTAATTGAAAAAGTGAATAATTACCTTCCCAGAAGTTGGAAAGTTGGGTGAGTCTTTTGCCGTTGGATATGTTTGATGGGGCCCTTGGACGTTCTCTCTGGAACCTGTCTATATGTGCTAAAATATCTGTTCAAAGACTGAACTGCCATCGTCCACTGTTCAGTGCTTCTGGAAGAAGTCTCGCACTATGCGTGGTTGAGTTGCGACCTTCTTTGCGAGTTGAGTTGTAATCCCTTCAGGCTCCGTTCTAATCCCCCGCCGAGTGACAGAAGTGATGCCCTCAGAATTTTGACTCAGAGTTATTCAGTTGACTCACTCTATCTCACAGTGAGGTATCAGAGAGGTCACACGGTCTTGGTGGGGCGAAGTCCTTCAGAATTCGATGCATTTCAAACAACGTAAGATTTTGTATTTTATTAACCAAAAGAAATTTCTGAAATTCGTGCTTGATTCTAATCAGGATACGATATTCTAAGGTGCAACTGTTGATAATACATATTATATAGAAATTTCTCCCCATTTCTAAGTCCCACCTACGTGCATTTTCAATTATTGTTCCAATGGCCCGTAATAAGAGAAATTAAACGCAAGAAGTAAATCAAAGACTTCCGCGACGGATGCACGTACGCGAGATGTTCACGTCCGCGTTCAGAGGCAGCAGGATGTAATAAAGTAAGAGACCAATTAGCATGTTAATGTTTAGATATGAGCAATTAGTGTAAGGAGACGAGCCACTTCCACTTGAGAGAGTCGCGAAACAGAGCAGCTAAGCCCCGCACAAGCTTGGAATATTCAAACAGGCCCGAACAGACACTCACATCACGTCTACACTGTTAAGATAAGGGAGACATGCACTATTTTAAGCCAAAATGCAACTCTGGTTATCAGAAATACGCATACATTTTTCGAGAATCAGTTATCAAGCATACCTAGCCTCGGAATAGACTTGCACATCTCATGGAGGTCCCCTTATGCGACAATTAGGCCTGGATTTAGATACAAAGGAAGTGTCCTTACGACTAATACTCCTTGCAATAAGCTTGATAAGTCATTGTAAATTATCTTGATGATATCTTTTGGTCAATTATAGTTTCATTATCCGTTATATACGCTGGTTCACCAACAAAAATAGTATACACGTGCAAGCATGACCACTGTAAGACGGGTCTACCTGAAAGGCTGGCAGTTAGCTAGGAAAATTTCAAATGGCAAGTTGAGCAATAAAGACGAAAATAAAAAGAAAGTGGAAAGTGCACGAAAAAGACAGGAAATTTTCCAGGGTAGAAATAAACATTCCAAGGTATGAGAAGACGGCGGCACGTTGATCTTGGTGTGTAAAGTAATTAAGCATCTCATCGTGATTAAGGCCAGAATGGCGTATCTTAATGCTAAGAACCGTCGCGGTATCACTTGGAGGAGGAAAGATATCATCTCGCGTTATGGTTAATATTTAAACAGGGCCCGCATTGAATTCAGAATTAAGAATTCCAAATCTCGATCCCATTACTTCAGCCATTTGAGTTTAAAATATTACCCCCAAGGATAATGCTTACGCGTAGGTTAATGTCACCGAGCATCAGGATATAATATTTAATTTAAAAAAGCTTTGATATTACTTCAGCGTTCGCAAAATCATCCAACATGTTAGGTTTCCGATTTGCATTTCACAGCATAGTCGAGAGATTGTTAGCGGTGATAGCATACAAAAGAATCATAAATAACTTCGGCGTACGTGGTTGTTGTCGCGGTGGCATATTCCTCTGCAAAATTGAAATTTAAACAGGAATGAGCAGAAATCATATATCAAATACAATAAGATATATGAATCAGTGAGACACATTTTATGCAAATTAACGAAAATCTCATACATAGAGATTGCGGTTCTGTGCGAAAATTGGTCTTTATGCAGCCTGGATGTTAGGGTGCAAGTTTGGAGCTGTGGTGGGTCAACACTGGGACTGCTTACAGTTCGCTTTCGAGCATATATCCATATTAATGTTACCATATTTCATTATCTCATTCATATGGAAATCTCCTAACAATTAGTCAAAATTCCGCTATGCCGACTCTGCGCCGCGCTCTCTTATTTAGTATTATTCGCCAAACAAAACGCTACTCCCCTGGATGCGATTGCCCCTTTTAATTTCTTGATAATGGTTTTGCTCCGTGCCCCCGAAGATTTTTTTGCAGAACATTCAATTTCACCAAAATGACTTTTGGCACAAAATGCATAAATACCTAAGTAGGTATAGGTACAATCAATCCACGGCTTTTTTCATTAGAGTGAGCTATATGGAAAGAATGTGTTGTGTTGGTACGAATGGTACGATGACGACTTGATGGCAGTTAGTTGTCTACATAAGTGCAATTGTTAATGTGACACTTTTCATCGTGTCAAGACGTCATGTACAGTCATTGCCCATTAAAACCGCGTACAAGATTTTGAGACGCAGTGTACTGATTTGATTGATTTTGGTTACCTCGTCACTGTGACACCAGACCAAAATTAATCAAATCAGTACACTCCGTGTCAAAAGCTTGTACGCGCTTTTAATGGACAATGACTGTACCATTACGGACAAAAAAAAGTAGGGCAGAGCCTGTAATGAAGTGTACCAAATTTGGCCTTGTGTCACAATGACACCAGTAGTGGGGGCACTAGGTGAATGAACCTTGCAAATGGTGATGAAAGCATGAAATTTGGTACACATACTTAGAATGAGCACCTCTCTTAGATAAGAGGTGAAGCCACGCCGAATTTTCACCGGAAGGGGGCTCGGGGGGCTCCTGAAAGTTGAAGGTGCTAGGGCTCCCACCAAACCGCTTATCAGTTCGTTTTATCAATTAAAAAAGAAACTCATGAATATATCGTGAAAATTGACGACGTTTATCGCCTTGTCTCGGGAATTTTTCATGATGAAAAAAAATAAGTTCTTCGGCAGAACACACAAATTGGTTTTATTTTATTTTCACCTACAAAGAATTAATAAGGAGATGTGAAACACGTTGATTCCCACAAAATCGTGTCATCTGAATTCGTTTGTGGAGTCAAAATTTTGATAGTGTATCTTCTTGAAGAGGGGCATTCCAAAGAGTAAGCTATTTTTAACACTAAGTTCAAACAGAATCTTGAGTTTCTTTTTTAATTGATAAAACGAACTGATAAGCGGTTTGGTGGGAGCCCTAGCACCTTCAACTTTCAAGAGCCCCCCGAGCCCCCTTCCGGTGAAAATTCGGCGTGGCTCCACCTCTTATCTAAGAGAGGTGCTCATTCTGAGTATGTGTACCAAATTTCATGCTTTCATCACCATTTGCAAGGTTCATCCCGATTTTGGCTCTTAGTGCCCGCACTACAGGGCAAAATCAGTACACTCTGTGTCCGTCTCTGTCCTACTTTTTTTTGTCCGTAATGGTACGGTCACTGTCCATTAAAAGCGCGTACAAGCAAGCGCGTTCGGCAAAATTTCCGGTATAGTGGAGGAAAGCATTCACCGGCGTCGGGTTAGGCCTCGTTTCGGAAATAGGCCGACGTTGAATAAACGAATAAAAAAAAATCATTCAAAACGTTATCGACAATAATTTCCGACAAAAAAAAAATTCAAAACATTGGTCCATCCTTTAAAATGAAGATTAAAGTTTGAATTTTTTCTTCGCGCCAAAAACGCGGTCGCTTCTACCTTGTATGACCACGATGACGTCAACCCGAGAGTTTCATTTTTCGTTTGCAAGTTTTTATTTTGCGAGGTTGCAGCCCTGCGCCCTGAAACCCCGCGAAAGCTCAAATCTTCAATATTTTACAGACCTATTTCAATTTTGGAGCCGCGAACAGCGCCGTCGCCCTTGCTCACGCGTCAGGGCCATCCCCAAGCTCGTGCTGCGCGCTTTTCAACCTGAATTGAGCGTCAGCCCCACAGACGTCTGAGACGGTGACAGTGAGATTATGTCAAACATTCAAAATTCGTCGTCGCAATCTGTTAGTGTAGAATCAAGTAGCTCCAGCCCGGGGCACGATGACGTTATCCCGCAGTTGACACATCGGTGCATGGAAGGTGCATGCCTAACAGTTTTTTTGTGCTGCCATAACCGAAAATGACAATATACGCTCGGTGTCCTGCACTGTAATGTTACGAGCGGCGATGTCGTACATAGGTAAACACTCGATGTTTCTGGATCTTTCCACCATTAGGTCGCAGTGTAGAAGTCTGGAGCGATCACGTGCATTCCAGAGCGTTCGTGTATGTGAACCCGATGGAGACTCGAACGTTCGATCAAGGCACATCAGTCCACTTTGGCGGAGGCGCAGATTCCAGAACACATGGAAAGCATACGGGTAACGTGTGCGATTATTCAGGAATGATCTAGAAACCGCATATGCCAGACCACCATGGAATTTTCTGGAAGCAGACAGAGGGTTCGGGAACACCATTCGGAGGCCTTATATAAGGCACCAGCCGGCAGCTCGCGACAGTATTGAATTAGATAGCGAGTGTTAACAAGCGAAGTATCTGCGATATAATTCCAAGCGTGAATAATTGTTGGTGTATTTATTGTAGTAGTACGCAGAAATAAACAGTGTGTTGCTTGAAACAATCGTCTCAATTATATTCGAACCCGTACGCGAGATATCGTAACAGTTGAAAAGTACACGTAAAAAATAAGCTAACCTCGCAAAATCATTCACAATTCAAGAGAGATCACGTTTCCAGTGTTATAGCTTGAAATTTTTTGTTTAAATCAGTTAAAATTATAAATAATTACTTTGAAAATTGACAATTTAGGGTCATTTTTCTAATATCTGTTGGTACAATTGCAGAATGATTTTTGACGTTTTGTGGCGCGAAGGTTTAAAAGTGATTAATTTATGCCATTTCCTGTGTTTCGTCGTCACACAAGACACTAGAGCTCAGTGATTTCGGGATTTTTGGGGGATGGCCCTTCTAATTGGGGAGGGGAAGGGCGGTTTTAAGCAAGAAAATTCAATCATAGGACGCAATTTTTCAAATCGACATTTGACACACAAAAAATCTGCATCTAGTAGGTATATGCCTCGTGCTTTGGTGATGAATGGCAGAAGTACCAACTTGAAATGATTATTGCGATATGATCTTATTTATTTGTAATTTTATTAAAAGCAGCACAAAAAACAATGTATGATACTCGCGCTGAAAACGGCATAGCATAACTCTCTTACATGCAGCTCTCGGCCTAAATAAGAGCAGTCTGTATTAAAAACATCCTCTAATAAAGTATCCTTCGATTTGATTTGAAAAGTGAGCTATTGGAGAGCGATCAGGCTTCGCGTCCTTTATTTAGGGAGGTAAACAACTTCCCGCAACAAAATCACATCGTCCGAAAACACAAAGCTCACACGACTTTTCTTCTCGCAAGCCATATTCATTCATCACAAGAGTAGACCATACCAGAGGGCGACCATACAGGCACCCCACATCACGCTTACCTGACCACAAAGTTGTTCATTAATTGTCAAACGTCATAAAAGTGACCTTTTTGGCAATATGGAATATCCTAAATACAGGACGGATTAGCCATTATTTGGATAAAATAAGGGAAGCCCGTATTTCATTGAAAAAATACCTTTTCACCTTTGGAAAAAAAGGTGGTCCGGACCTACACTAGCTGCTAATACTGTACGGACCTTGCATTTGATGATACAACATGGCACTTAGCAGACGTGTTGAATATACCTACTTATGTACTTTCCACATCTGCCAAGGCATCTTACACCTCAAATGCAAGGTCCGTACTTGGGTCATTCTCCGAGATTGTGCAAAAGGATGTCTTATCTCAATTTTTTCTAAAATAATCGATCGAACCTTGAACGGGACTTTTCATTATTAGGGTTTGTGGAAGAATGTTTATAATAGTGGGGGGGTTAGCGGAATGGTCTGTGCATTTTGTGATCAAAGCATGAAATTTGGCAGACTTGTTCAGAAGACCCTCCTTCGCAATTCCAGATGTGGCGCCACACGAGATTTTGCACCAGAGACACTGTATTGCAGTTAATATACCTGCTAGGGGTAAATTCTGCAAAAATGGTTTCCGGCCGGTCTCTGGTGCCGCAGTCGGAATTTTTTAGTTCTGTTTAGTTGAAACTACATATAGAAATGAGTGGGGAGTACATTTTTACAAGCAAAGTTCCGAATGCTGCCTTTATACGTTGTTTCAGTACATTTTAAGGCCAACTTTGTTTTAGTACAGGAAACATGGTAAAAAAATTGCCAAAACCTCGGCAAAGATATGAACGTCCTGGAAATTTGATATTCTGTTCAGAATTAAGTGCCCTACTACATATCTAAAATTGACAAAAATCGCACCCCGAGGCTTCGAGTTATTGGAGGGGGGCTGAAAAATTGCAACTCAAAATAAAAGGTATAGAACCCGATGGAACCGGTCAATCCAATGGATGCAAATACGTCGTAGTTCGACGCATCACAACCAGTTGATACAATTTTGGCACAAAAAGTGTCGATCATTGTTGAAGGGGGGTCGTGGGGAAGGGCGAAACTCGGCTGGGTGGCTCTTTTTCTTCCTGGGCCATGAAGAATCGATCACGACAAGATTGGTATCTTTTCCGACTATATTCAATGTCCTGAACTTGAATCCGATGTGTAAATTTGGATAAAAACAAGTTCGAACAAGTCAACTTGAGAAAACCTGTTTTTTCTCTGACAATTTTCACAAAACTTTTTTTTTACTGTTAGAGGTATTCATCTTTGAAAATATCTCAAAGGCCATTGGACTAAACTGTATTCTTCACGAAAATCATCTATTCGATCTGTAACTTTGTTTTTCGAGGTAGGAAAAATCGATTTGAACTTTAGTCGGCACTGCCCGGCGTCTACTAATGACCAGAACACTACAGCATGCACATTCAAGTAATAACTCAATACCCTGCATTGCGATTTATGACGATTTTGTTTATGTTATAGGGAATTCAGTTCTGCACAGATCCTCGAACTTTCAAAGATGAGTTATAATTTTTCAGATAGTTTGGGCTATTTTTATTTAAAGATGCATGGTGTAGTGTTCTGGTCAGTAGTAGACGACGGGCTGTGCCGACTAAAGTTTAAATCGATTTTTTCGGTCTCTAAAAACAAAGTTACAGATCGAATGGATGATTTTCGTGAAGAATACAGTTCAATCTAATGGCCTCTGAAATATTTTCAAAGATGAATGCCTCTAACAGTAAAAAAAAGTTTTGTGAAAATTGTCAAAGAAAAAACAGGTTTTCTCAAGTTAACTTGTTTGAACTTGTTTTTGTTCAAATTTATACATCGGATTCAAGTTCAGGACATTGGATTTAGTCGGAAAAGATACCAATCTTGTCGTGATCGATTCTTCATGACCCAGGAAGAAAAAGAGCCACCCAGCCGAGTTTCGCCCTCCCCCGCGACCCCCCTTCCACAATGATCGACACTTTTTGTGTCAAAATTGTATCAACGGGATGTGATGCGTCGAACTACGACGTATTTGCATCTATTGGATTGACGTGTTCCATCGGGTTCCATACTTTTAATTTTGAGATGAAATTTTTTACCTCCCCTCCAATAACTCGAAGCCTCGGGGTGCGATTTTTGTCAATTTTAGATATTTAGTAGGGCACTTAATTCTGAACAGAATATCAAATTTCCAGGACGTCCATATTTTTGCCAAGGTTTTGGCAATTTTTTTACCATGTTTCCTGTACTAAAACAAAGTTGGCCTTAAAATGAATCAAAACAACGAATGAAGGCATCATTTGGAACTTTGCTCATGAGAATGCACTCCTCACTCATTTCTACATGTAGTTTTAGCTAAACAGAACTAAAAAATACCGACTGCGGTACCAGAGACCAACCAGGAACCATTTTTGCAGAATTTACCCCTAGCAGGTATATTAACCGCAATACAGTGCCTCTGGTGCGAAATCTTGCGTGGCGCCACATCTGGAATTGCAAAGAAGGGTCTTCTGAACACGTATGCCAAATTTCATGCTTTGATCACAAAATGCACAGATCATTCCATTTTTGGCCGTTAACCCCGCCACTATAAGTATTAATTTGTACCAATAGAAAGAGAAATCATGCCAAAAAAATGGTAGAGGTATCAAAGTTACGCATTAAAATAATTGCAGAAGTTTGGTCCCGGTTCTTAATATCAACTCCGTTACTCATTTTGTAATTTGAAACAATAAAAAAAATAAATGACCGGCGCAGCTGTGGATGTCTAATTTACCTTCAGGATTGTCAAACAGGAGCACAAAGCTCGATAGGTAAACCGGCATGAATGTAAACATGTCAGATTTTTTCAGATATTTTGCTAAAGGTAGGGAACTTGTTATCAACCACATCACGTTCTCAATACTCCGTGCATTCATCTCCGGTTAATGGAATACCACTTTTGGGCCAACTAACACGTACGTATTAGCTTATTGCATCTACAAAAGCCATGTGTGCTTCCTGAAGCTCCAACTTCGAATTCTAACGGTTGGAGCCCCGCAAAGTTCGAAAATTCTCAACTCCGTTACCATTTGATGTCACGGAGTTGAGGACTAGTCACGGAATTGAGGTTTCGCCCATTTTTCTTCAAATAAATCATCAGAAACCCATGAGCGTCTTCAAAATATCTTGGAATTTTCAAAATTATCACGTATTTTTCAATTAAAAAAGGGGGGAAACCAAGAATTTGGATGTAGGGTGGAAAAGAATAGAGAGAAGAGAAAACTTCTGGTAAGAAGGCTATACGCGAAGCTCTAATCATTCAGTCAGGTAGGAAGAAGCGAAACAGTGCTTGTCTTTAACGTTTTTGCATTCAAAGCTATTTTTTAGCGCACTTCTCCAAACGGGAAGGCGCTTTTGTCCTCGCTTTGTCCGTCCGTCCGTCCGTCACAGCATCTAGTCCTAGACGAAAAAGTTTTTGCAAAAAATTTTCACTCCAATGGGTAGCTCATGACCTTGTATCCCGAACCAAGAAAAATCTCGACAAAATAATGATAAACAATTACAATAATAACAAATTAGTGTGACGCGGCATCGCCGTTGGATGCTGCATTTCAGAAGCCGGCCTGTTCTCGAAAGTTATCACATGCGATCAAGTACCCGTTCTTATCATTTCACAATAATACATATGCGGAGTTATATTTAGAGGAGAATTCGAACTTAATTTTGATGAAAATTCCACATCGGTGCGAGGTACCAGTCAATAGTTATAAATTTTTGAAAATGACTCCGAAGCTACGGCTCGGCCGCAAAAGATTATTCGTTGCTTGCTGGTGCTTGATATCCTTTTCTCCGAACAAAACGGAATCTAATAGAGAAAATATTTCAACTTGAACAGGTAGCTCATGGCCTTGGTACGCGAACCAAAAAAAATCTTCCCGAAATAATCATAAACAATTACAATAATAACATTTTGCTGTAAGGCGGCTTCGCCGATTAAGTGCTGGAATTCGCAGTTAGATGTTGTAAGTTACGATATGCGGGTAGCTACATGTTTTTATGAAGATACATTACTACATGTGCGGGATTACATTTAGAGAACAATTTGAACTTTCTTTTGACAAAAACTTCACTTCGATACGACCTTCGGGTCAATTGTTATGAATTTTTGAAAACGACCGCAAAACTACAGCTCGGCGCATATACGCGTCCCTACAAATTTAAAATCAGACGTGCCATCAACACTATTTAACATTTTGAAAATAGGCATTACTAGGTACCTGAAGGATAATGGCACTCAAACTATGAAACATGTTCGCCCAATAACAAAAAAAGTAGGTATAGGTATCACTAAAAATCATGTGACAGACTACCATTTTTTCGGTTTTTAGATAAAAAAGAATTGTTCCGATTCAAAAATAAACCTGATATTCGTGTTCAGGAGGTCGAAATCAGTTGGAAAACATTCTTTTATAAGTAACAGAATGACGCTTATGTGGCCGGTTTGTCTGTCTGTCCGTGTAGAAACTAGGATGCTGTACTCCTTTTCGAGAATTGAAGCAAGAGCCTTGGAACTTTTTCCGATGGATAGCTGATGTCCCCAAGGGTGACCAGTGGGCACTATTTTTGTTATCCATACATCATTATTATCATTATTATCAAAAAATAAAGATCTCCTGTGCACTTCGAAGAAGTTGAACTTCTCTTCGGGAAATAAAGCTACAGCCCTTAAAAACTGAACTTTATCCGATGGATAGCTTAGGTCCTCAAGGACCAAATAGGCAGATTGGCTTTCATAATTCCGCCACCATCTTGGCTGCCATATTGAAATCTCTTATTAGTGTAACGATTTTCATGAAACTTGGAACTTACCTTTGTCGAGTAGGTGCCATCATTCTGATTTTCAAGCCGAATTTCATGATTCTGTCGAAATTTCGGCCACCATATTGAAATTTTATGCCCAAGTAACGGTAGAGAACCCTTATTACTTAACATCTTGCGTTCACTGATCCTTCAAAAAGGAAGTGCGCTACTGAGCCTCATGCCCATGAGGCATATTAACTTGTTTTTATTTTAAATGGAGAAAACTGCGATTTTTCATATGATTTATGGTGAAAACCGCAGAGCAATATTTCAATTTTAAGTGCTTTAAAAAAATACGTCACTGCTATGCTTCATATCTCCATCCCTAGTCCTCTCACCGCGACACTCGCATGTTGTGTTAGTGTTCGTTCCACGCGCAGTACCTATAGCCCAGGCTTTTTAGCATTTAACATGAAACAAATTAATCCACGTGCAATCTTCACGGTATCGTACCCACTTAACCTTACTAAACAACATACTAAAAGTCCCCAACTTTCCTCCGTGTGCGTCATAATTTTTGAGGGGAGGGGGGCAAAATTGTCATTAAAAAATTCTAGGACAAAAGTAAGCTAGGCAGTGGCTTCAAATTTATCATATTTGGATACATTGGGGTATAAGTGAAACTTAATGACAAACTAGATGTCTATGGTCCCCGTGAGGGGAGCTCGGGAGGGGGGCAATTGGTGATCTATGCAAGATATCTGATTTTTATCAATATTGAGACAATACTGACATGTTGAGTATCGTTTCCCATTAAATATGACCTTGCAAATCCGATTATGATCTTTAAATTCTGATAAAAAGATGTTTTGCGCAATTTTCGGCAGAAAAACGTGATTTTGGGACCAGAATAAAGCCGGTTTTTCAATTTGGGTTATTTTTGCGTTTAAAGCCTCAATCATTTGGATTTGAGATTGGATAGATTATATGAACGTTTCTGCATAAGACTATCATACCATAAACGCCACGTAAGTGGTTACAAGGTGAGAAAAATAATTTATTGAAAAAAATGTCGAAGTCCTAAATGTCACTTAAAAATATCTCCGCGCTCTTGGAAAAAATTATATTGTAGCTGTAATATCGCTTTGATTTCATCCTTCAAGGTTTCTTCTTGTAGCCAAAACAATTCTCTAGCTTCCGAAGAAAGGACACTCTACATTAAAATAATAGTAACATAACAACAGCAACTTTCCCGCGGGTATAGCCACATTTTTCAGTTTCAAGCTGGCTTACACCGAAAGTCAAGCCAGCTCGATTTTATAGTATTCAAGAAATGATAATTATGTCGAATGCCTGATATAAATGCGTGAAATAGTTGCAGTTATCGGTCCTATTCGTAATTTCGAACATTGATGTATTCAACGTGAAAATATCGTAAATTGAAAATCCACAATTTTTAAGAGCAAATTATCATTTTTTTCATTAAAAAATGCTCACAATCTTTTCAAATCAGAGATTCAACATTGTATTTACATTCAAATAATGTATTCGAAGTCTAGCACAGCACAGGAAAATTTTTATAGTCATGCTCTGCAGAAAATATCAGATTATTATTATAATTTCAAGTTCACTAGTAGGTAGTCAAGAAAATCACATCTAGCTCACCATCAGTACTTATTTTGTCCAATATGAGCTTCGTTAAAAAGTCGTCTATTGATATCCAAACAATAAATCGATGGTTACCTCGAATACCAACCGATAGTACTTATACTCATCTAAAATACCTAATAGCAAAATTACTTAGCACCTAAATACATAACTTTATAAAAATAACAGATCATCCTCAGAATCATACTCAACAAGGTGGGGTAGATTCTCACATGTTGTTACCCCTGCAGCACCTATACATCCTAGAACAAGACAAGGAAGATCGCCTGCATCTACATTTTAAACCGCAGTTCTTCTTGCAGTTGCAAGACACTATCTACAAAATAGTCTTCGGAGCTGGAGGAAGATGCGTCTTGACGGGGACCAACTACACGTGGGTGCTACCGCGTAGCCCACCGTGTTGTTTTTTTACACCTGGAGTACCTTATATAGCTTTATCTACGACCACTATCGTAAGTTACCAATAGCACATGACTAACAATTCTAGTAAGTTGATCTTTACACACGGATAGCCGTGTGTAAAGTGAGGCGATCGCACGGTTAGGGAATTTCTGGTTAAAATTTGGTTCCAAAACTGTCAATGTGACATTAAAGGCAAAGCAAATTTTTGAACGCCTACCTGAAAAACGCCTACTCCTCCCTACACTTAAAAACCTTCATATTGCGAAAATTCACACTTGCAGGGCCGACCGCAGTCATGTCCTACGCACCAAGAACATCTGTGAGGCAACTCTCTTATATCTTTACGGGCCGCAACTCCATGGAGGTGAGATGTAAGAACGACAGAATCTTGTATAACTTTCGTTTGAAAACGGTTATTGTAAACTTATGAATTATTTTATGATTTGCACCTACAGAGCTTCATTATTCCTTAATTTTACTAATGTGAATAGCGCCAGCAATTTACAAATTGAATCCTGTTCGAATTCGTCAGCTGCACCCCGATATGTGCTGATATCAAGTGGGTAGGCAAGCAGCATGACGTGTCATTTTGACGGGTCGTCGTCAGGTCAACAACTGTCAACTACAAAAGTGCCCCCTTCGACTTTTGTTAGTTACAATTTTCATCAGGTTTGTGAAGTCTTACCCATTTACTTACTTTCTACGTTACTAATTTACTGTTTAGGGTGGGCAACAATCGCAGCCACAACGAGGAACCTTGATAATGTAAAATCGACCACCTGTCCCAGCGCTTCTGCTTGTGATCTATCGCCCAGTGTCCAGCTAAGCCATGGAGGCCTGCGAATTTTAGATTTTTGCCAGGTATGCACCTAGGTATACACTGTCGATACCCACCTAAACATTTGTGAGCAATGGGTCATTCTTATTTTTAGATTCTCAAAGAACAAACTTAGCATGAACTGAACCGGAGGAAGAAAACGTCCAGCCGATTGCAGAGCAAGAAGTTTCGGGAAAGCTACCGGAGCCGCCAAAGTTACCCCAGCCATCAAAACAACATGAACATCAATAATTTATTGTGCTTCAACTATTATTATTCGATGCCTTATGAATAGTTTTGACATTAGCATAAATTGTATCGTCTGAGGTTCCATAAAGTTTCAAGTGTAGTACCTAGTTGGATGTTCGAATAAAGTGTTACAAAAATCGACTTCCTCCAGTTTTATTCAATACAACATCTCAACATCCATTTATTCTTAGAATGTGATGGGTTCGATTTAGGTATTTTATAATTCAAAAGTTTTTAAGATCAGTAAATTCCTGCACCGCTGCACTCCTCTTTAATTTATTATGAGTATTTCGTAGTAGATTAGTTGAGTAACATCTATTTAAAATTTGAGCGGAATCGGTGGGATACTTTCAAAGTTATGACCCTAGTTATGACAAAAGAACAATTTTTAATTCCAACTTTGGAGGGCTGTATCTCCGTCATTATGCATTCCTGAAAATGTTCTGTGAATGCAGACTACTTATTTTCCGATTCTCTATTGATTGCCAAAGTTTTCGCACATAAACTCTGATCACCCTATATTTTTTTCAAATTGAACTATTGTTGCTCAGAAGCTTCATTATCTGGATATTGAAGTAACCTACGCCAAAATATAGTGAGCATCAAACCATTCAATTTGACGCATCAATTATCAAAATTGGACAACAAATAACGGAGCTATGGGACTTTTTGCTTGGAATAGTAGCCAGGGGAGGGGAGGGGGGTCGAAGATAAAGTATAGTACGGAACACGAGTAGTAAAGCAATTACGCACTCAGGGAATTACTACACTCGCTCGCTACGCTCGCTCGTGTGCAACTTTTCCCTGCGTGCGTAATATGCTACTTACTACTCTTGTTACGTAATATACTATTATCTAGCGAAAACCCGAGGTTAATCCGAGGTCAAGGAGCCGCAATATTGCGTGTTGCGTGGAATGACAGACACACAGACGGACGGACGGACGAGTAATGAAATAAAATATCTTTGTTTTTTGTACATCTAGAGTACCTAAGCTATTATCTGGCAAAAACCCAAGATATTGCCGGAGACTGCAGACGGCAATAACAAGAACAAACTATAAGCGCTACAAGCTATAAGTAGTAGCGCTAAAAACATGATGCACAAAGAGCAAAATTGAGAAACTGTACCTAGTACCATATACTAGATGCTAGTACCCACTCATACGAGTATCACCAGACCAGATTTACTGAGTAGATACTGTGCATATTGAACGTAGAATCAATTATAACAGATCAAAGTCTAGGTTAATAATTTTGAAGTGATTTTCCCGATATAATGCGTTTGACGTAACTTCATAGAATCCTTATTGGAATTGCTGGACAATTTACAATGGAGCTAAAATATACGTCATTTTGAAGCTAGAACTATAAGGAATCTGCTGCATATAATAATACCAAGTGATATTTAGTGGTCGATGCAGAAGTAAAATGTTAACTGAAGCATAAGAAAAAAAACACGAAAAAAGTGACATTATCAAGAAATTAAGTTTGTTAGTGTTAAATTTTGGACAAAAGCTATTCCATATTATTCACTTTGATTCATTATCTTTCATTCAAGACCAAAATAAAAGAAATCGATTAAGTGGTTGAGAACTAGGAGCATTTTTAAGCGGAAAGTGCACTTTGAGGTGTCTTCATCTTTGCCTGTCACAAAAACAATGACGCACATTAATTTGTTTCATGTTTTGCCGTTTTTTCGACTAAAAAGCCTGGGCTACTATGGAACAGCTTATCACGTCCGCGAATTTTTAAAATAACTGTTACAAATAGTCGCGTGAAAAAAGTTTGATTTTTCTTCTCAAAATGGGCTTACTGATGTGTAGGTACTTGATATCCTATGGTAAAATCTCAAAATGGCACCTCTGTCCGGTAGTCTATTCAGCGCTTTATCGACGACGCCGCGCCACATTACGAGGGTCGTTTGATAAGTCTTTAGAATGGACATGAAGAAACATTTTTTTGGGTCAAAATTAGTTTTATTTCTCAACATAGTCTCATTTTAGCTCTATACACTTGGTCCAACGATGTTCAAGTCTTTTTATTCCTTTGCTATGGTATGATTTTTCGAGACACTCAAAATATCCGTTTTCGGCGTCGATTTCTTAATAATTCGATGTGAATTTCTTTCCACCGAACCAAGTTTCCAGTATTGGAAGTAGGGAAAAGTCACATAGGGCTAAATCTGGAGAATACGATGGGTGGGGAACAAATTCGAAGTTTAATTCGTGTATTTTGGCCATTGCAACGAAATGTCCATTCGAGTGCGCTTTTGGTCGATTTTCAGCAATCGCGGCACCCATCGCGCCGGGCCTAGTACGTAGCTTAGAAAGTCCATAGCTTAGAATGTCCATAGCTTAGAAAATCCTTAGCTTAGAATGGTCCGTAGCTTAGAAAGTCTATAGCTTAGAATGTTCTTAGCTTAGAAAGTTCTTAGCTTAGAATGGTCCGTAGCTTAGAAAGCTCACAGCTTAGAATGGCTCGTAGCTTAGAATGTCCATAGCTTGGAAAGTTCATAGTTTAGAAAATTCATAGGTAAGAATGTTCTTAGCTTAGAAGGTTCTTAGCTTAGAATGGTTCGTAGCTTAGAATGTCCATAGCGTCCAGACTACTGAAGATGACGTTTCATCTAGACAGATTGGTGTGCAAAATTGTTGAGAAAGTAAACAATCTCATTGCTAGGTATTCCGATTGCGGGTCTACAAAAAAAAAACTACTGAACCTGACGACATCCATGTACACAGCTCGGTGTGCCAAATTGCTGAGAACTTTTGAGAATTTCAGTTTCTAGTATACCCACTCTGTGCGCGCAAGTTTCCATCGGATTCTAAGCTATGAACTTTTTAGCTACGGATCATTCGAAGATATGATCTTTCTAAACAGACATATCCACGCAGTCAACATTTTAAGCTACGAACTAATCTGAGGTGCGAATTTCCCAGGCTGCGACCCATTCTAAGCTATGGACCATTCTAAGCTAAGAACCTTCTAAGCTAAGAACATTCTAACCTATGCATTTTCTAAGCTATGAACTTTCTAAGCAGTGAACATTCTAAGCTACGAACCATTCTAAGCTGTGAGCTTTCTAAACTATGGACCACTCTAAGCTAAGAACTTTCTAAGCTACGAACATTCTAAGCTATGGACTTTCTAAGCAACGGATCGTCCCCATCGCGCCGATAGCTTCTTCTTTTACAAATATTCTTGCAGATGTTGAATACACGTTCAGTTGAGATGCCCACAGCTTTAGCAATCTCGCGCACCTTCACTTCACTTCTAAAGTTCTCGTGGAGTCTTCAATTATTTGTAAAGACTTCAGGCCTTTCAAAAAATAATATTTGATCACAGAGCGAATCTCATTTTTCACCATTTTCGCAAAATACCAGGAGTCGTGTATCTCAAATGGGCCCCAAAGATGAACTATTTGACGTATATGTCTAAAATTTTATATTTAGGCAATCTAAGCTTGCTAGATTTCAGTAAACATAGGAACTCCGTGCTAGTGCCGCTATTTCAGTGTTATTCTAAGGATATGTCAAACGACCCTTAAATTGTTATTATTGTGACAGTTTATCTTTATTTCGGTAAGATTTGTATTGGTTCTGGTTCCAAGACTATAAGCTACCCATAATTGGAGTTGAAATTTTTCGCAGAAATCTTTCTGTCTAGTATTATTAGATACTGTGACGGAAAGACACAGAGACAGACACAGAGACAGACACACAGACGGACAAAGGAAGGACATAAACGCCTTCCCATTTGGAGAGGTGCCAGAAATAGCCTATGCTACTTCATACGGCAAGGCTTAAAAAGTAACATGTCACACCCTGTATATGAGCTATTAGAGAGTACCTACCTGCTTACCTACTAATGGAATCATTTTACAAGTAACATTTAGTCCAAGATTAAGGATTGATCGCGCAAGATTGAACAAAATTCAAGGAGTGCGTCGGGCTCACGTGGGGTAGAAATGTATATCTTGATTTCAGTTTGAACAGCAGCGATTCTGAACAGCGTTTGCAAAATGATTTTCGCCGGCCCAAAAAATTTACAATTTAATTAGCGAAGCTGGGAACAATGTTGTTAAGTACTAAGTTGAATTAGGGGAACAGTATTTTAATTGTGTATTAAAAGGCGGGGTTGGTGCGATGATGGTGTCGTGTATATTCAGCGCGTTGAGTTAGTGAATCTACCTAAACGAGTTAGACGCGTGTCGTATCGCACATTGGAGGTTTACTACGGCGAAGGCGACGGTGGCGGAGTACCACCACCACCACTGCCACCGCCAACAGCCGCCCGGGGACACTATAAATAGCTTCCATTTCAACCCAATAAACATGCAAAACACCTTATTATTAGCGGCTTCATGTTGCAAGAGCCACCACCTAGCTCGACAACCGAAAACGCCACCCTTGCCTCCCTCCCTATGGAGGCCAAATTGCGTGTGCTGCGACTGCTGCGAGCGCTCAGTTCAGATTTATGTAGCTACGTAGATGTCTAGGTACCTACATGCCGAATGGTAGGATAGGATACAACTTTTTCTCACGGACGGCCATAACACAACATTTATTTATACATACATGACACGTTCAACGCCTCAAGTGGGGCAGCAAGATGTACCTAGGTAGGATCATCCGACCAAATTAGCCATTAATCGCATGTCTGATTGTCCGTCAAAGTAATAAAGAAATCTAGTGCATTCTACGCTTTCTTTCATTCTACGCGCCTTCTGTTTCCATACTGACAGTTCTGCGAGGGAATATAGTTATTCTCTCACAGAACTCTCAATTGAAGCACGAAGTAGGGTAATATCCTAGAAAGACTGTAAAGCTCGTTGATCATTGAGCGTAAATTACGAGGGGTCGACCACGGTCAAAAATCTGGTACAAAAAACCTCCAAATAGAGTAAAACCTCCAATACCTCCACAATATCTCCACATATCTCCACGGATCCCCACGGATCTCCACGGATCTCCACGGATCCCCACAGATCTCCACGGATCTCCATAAGATCTCCACGGATCTCCACAAAACCTCCACGGATCTCCACAAAATCTCCATGAATCTCCACAGTCTAGCGCATGCGCAGTTTTCGCATACATTCATACACACATACTGCATATAGGGTTGTCTCAAGTGGGAATCAAATCCAATTGTTTTCTGATAAGTTTGTGATTGTGACCGTGTCATAAAGACGACTTCGATTTCGATTATTCCATAAGTAGGAATGGACTACAAACAGTGGCTAAGAAGGTTTTCTGAAAGGAATTTTGCGGAAGATACACACATTTTGAAAAAAAAATTCATGAAAAGTAGGAAACAACGCAGTCTATTTTTAGCGCCGGGCGGATATGCAACCTCCCGAACGAAGTGGAAATGGTACTTAACGAAAGAATAAACACACTAATGGGACTGGGGAGTGAAAAAGAGTTGTTGAGCCGGGAAAAGCTTAAAATAACGCGTCATAAAACAAGACAGGGCAGGAAATGGCAAGAAATCTTGAGAAAACCAGGAAAAGACCTTGTTTAGTGGTAATACGCTATCAAAAGGCACAAACGGGACCGTGGAGTGGAATAGAGGTGTTGGGCGAGGACAATCTGAAAAGAACGCGTCATAAAACAAGAAGCAGGGCTGAAAATTGCTAACAATCGTAAAAAAACATTAAAAAGTAAGAATAACTCACACGAAACGGGAAGAAAGTCGCAAGATAAGGTAGTCGACGCGTGTAAAGAAAGAATGAAATGCAGGGAAAAAACAGAAAGAGCTCAAGAAAAGGATAACAACGCATCAAAATCATCGCGCAAAAGCATAAAAAGGCGTAAAGTACTTGGAAAAAAAGGAATAAAACACAGCTCCTATACGCAACATACGAGTAACAATACAACTGTACAATTTTCGTAGCGTGCTTTTATTTTCCGCTCAAGTGATATAGGCAATCAACAATACAGCCGTTTTCACTGTTGCCTAAGTTGAGCCCGTGGGGTCCCATCAAGAGTTCTGTATTGACCCTGCATGACACAAAAGCTGAAATATCTGGCACGTATTCTGTTTTTCTTCTTTACAGCATACACTTTGAAAGGCACAATAACAATAACCTGCAATGAGCGATGTCGCACCCAGCTGTCGGCTAGCTGTCAAACGTTGACCATTAATTGTGAATGAAACGTCAATTGTCAAAAAAAAAACAGCAAGAATAGAGTGTGGTTATCATGGCGATAAGCAAGGAAAGTTAACAATAGGGGCTTGCCCTGAGCAATCATTTCAGGGACATGCGCTGAATTTTAGGCGGGCTTTTTGAAACAACTGGACAAAAACCTTTGAATCCTACTCTAATGCACCTGTAATGTAATACAGCGCGGAAGATTTCCAGCGCTAGTCTATTTTTGAGATAAAATAGCTATAATATTTCATCTGTGCAAAAACTTTGTTCATGACAAAAAGTGCGTTCAGTCAGCTTATTTAGCCGCAAGTTTTAATTTTAGTCGTAAGCGCTGCATCGCTCATTGGCTGTTCTGAGGAGGCTGGTTCATAAGAGCCAATGGGCGTCTCTGCGCTTGCGACTAAAACTAAAACTTGCGGCTAAATAAGCTGACTGAACGCAGCTAAATCTGCGTGAATACATTGGTTTGTCCGGTTGTTTTCAATATCCCGCCATTATTTGCACCTCGGACATGTGCAGGATGCGGCCAGGAAAATGCCCTGTTCAAGTGCGAAAACTGAATAGTTAACGTAAGTAAATTGTATTCTCCCGTATCTAGATCGACTCAAAATGATTGCATAAGGAAGAGAATGGTGGTTAAATTGTTATTGTGAAATGTACGGCTTCAGGTCCCCTTTATGACAGGGCCACCTACTTTTTCCTTGTAATCTCCTGGGTTAAACTTTCGCCGGCGTGCAGTTTACTGCATCCAAGATTTATTCTCGAAAAGTGCTATTTCGCTTATTTCAAACTGGCCTTAAAAAAAAAAAACTGGCACTTACCTTGATTTTCTCATTCGCAACGATTTGCAACAAACACGAACATTTCGACTCGACGAGCACGAAAGTTACGTGTTTGGCTTAAACGTCAATAACTTGAAAACAAGAAAAAGAAAACAGGAGTGATATCCGTTACAGGTCGTCTTGAATTTGAATGGGATAGTACAGAATTATGTATTAACGATATCAAAAATTTGCCGTTCTATCAATACGAAGTATTTCTTTACTATTTTTAACTAGAGCAGGCCAACGAATCAAACTTATCAAAATATTGATTCAAAGATATCATGACTTCAAATATCGAGAAAATGTCCAAATTGAGCAAAAATCTCCACAAATCTTCACGGATCTCCATAAAACCTCCATGGATCTCCACGAAACCTCCATGGATCTCCACGAAACCTCCATGGATCTCCACGAATCCCCAAAAACCCCCACGGATCTCCACGGATCCCCACGGATCTCCACCAAACCTCCACGGATCTCCAAGGCAAGAGACAGAAAACCTCCACGGTAGTTAACCCCTCGGTAAATTACGACATAAATTACTAGTCTGTCACGTCGTCATTTACTAAATGATCATTTCCCAACAAACACGGGTGCAACGGGCCAGCATCGTACAAATGCACTTATTCCATCACAGTAGTGTTGGCCCAGCGCTTTGAAGTTGTACAGGACCTGTGCGCTGATGAAATGGCGGCCGACGTGCGGTATTCCACCGGCGGCTAGCTAGCTTTACCGTCGTTGACAAACAACAATCAACCTTCGTAATCAATGGCCCAGCATCTTACAGACACTTACCTGATTACCTGATTCTGGCAAGCACTTCTTGTACTCTGGTAAAATGCTGGCACGCCATAGCCATCACTTCGCCATCATTGCCATCATTAAACCGCGAGTCGGCCTCTCGGAGTCGGATACTTGCGTGTTTGCTGGGTTAGAACGTCATTCAAGACCTTGATGATCATTAACTAGGAGTACGATGATCGCCGAATAATCGCCGGTGGTCATGTACCATCGCCGCGATTTTTGAATACTATTGGCTATCATTTCTACAATGAATCGCGATATCTGTCATCTGTCATCAAGTCTATCGTTTCGGTACGCCTTCAGACACGTATTCCTGGAATGGAGGAACTGGATTTCGTAGGTATTTGTGAGATACCCATATAAGTGTTTATTTCCATTAATATTTCATGAATAAGCTGGGACTATGCTGATTGCCGATAGCTTCTCAAAATGCTACCTAGATTAGGTATATTTCGAGGTATATTTCAAAACGTCCGTCGTGGAAAATGTAAAATTTCGCAAAAGCAAGCGAAATAGAAGGTACTAATAGCAAAAGCAATTGAAAAATTGCAGAAACAAGTTATAATGAACCACCCGATAGATATACGAACATTATGAACGATAACATGCATCTGTCGGTTATCTTGCCAGTCGCGCACATAAACCAGGGCCACGCGAAATTAAAAAATGGTTGGACTATTATGGAACTATGCGATTCAGGTTGACTTTGGAAAAAAAGATAAATCATCAGTCTTTTATTCTTCCTTTCCTCCATTTCTGTCGACTCAATACAAATCCAACATATATTTTGGCAACAAAGATGTACTTAGGTACTATGGTGTGATGTGAACCTTGCAAGCAATACCTGGATAATAATTATTGCTTTCTTGCTTAAATGGAATCTAAGCTAAATACCACACCACACACTCATCTAAAATATGAAATAATTATTAAAATTATACATAATAATGGAAATAATAGCCAATACTTCGGACAATTCGACAATTTGACATTGACCTCGACATTGACATTTTGGGGGGGAATTGATTAATCAGATTAATTGCGATTGATAATGAATAATCAATCAGGCCGTTTACGGTATGCTGTTGAAAAAGGTGAATCGAACCTACGGACACCAATGATTCGACGCTCATACGTCTCGTCAGCGTGGTTAAAGGTAAAGGTAGTGAACAGGAAAATTGATTGCCATAGTTTTACGATTTCGACGGATAGGTATATCTATTTTGAGGTCGCCTTAATGTGTGTGCCTGTTTGTCTTAAGGTGCGTACAGACCTGAGCACTTTTTCGCGGACGAACAGTGCTCGCGGACACGTGCGTGCGTGTGGACGGGACACACGCACGCATGATGTTCGCGGACGCACAGTTTCAACGCACAGAGCCCGTTCCGAGGCACGGATTCGTGTTCGCGACGCACAATGCCGTCCGCACATAAAAAACGCTCAAAATTCATGATGGACTAGGAAACCCAAAACATACTCATTCGATAGGTATTCATAATGGGCTTGTACCATCTTCTTATCTTTCACTCACCTTACGGATTTCCGTTGGAATTACCGTTTTTAGGTTCTTCTAGGAAATATCACGAAATCCCGTGAATTTGAACTAAACTCGTCGAATCTCAAGAACTAAAAGCAATATCAGAAAAATTTCTTCGCTGGCGCTTAGAGCCAAGTTCTGCGGTGCTCACGTTGAGAATATTTTCAGGTTCACCTTAATAGGTGGCCCCACAAAAATTGGAAATCATAGAATTGCACAACAAAAAAATGAAAAAGACGCGAAATCTTCGACCAGCGATGGACTATGTTAAATTTTCAAAATAGAAGGGTATATATGCGACGTTATATTTAAAAAAGACATTGAAAAAGTTTTATCCTTGAAGAAAATGCCAATTTGGTGTGTCCTCTGGAAGGTACTGATTTTCAAAGGTAGATCTCGGATGCGTAATTTTAGGTTTTGAAATTTTCCTTGTTTCTTGGATCAATATTCAAAGTAGTTTACACCTAAAGATGCCAACACGTTTTCTGAAGAATAGAATAAATGGTGGAATAAGTGAGCAGTGGTTCTCTGATCCAAAGATGGCTGGTGGCGTGTGTCTTCATGTTAAATAATTCTTCGATAAAGAATTAATCCTTCCGCCAAAGTTAGAATTATGAGCAATTTTTTTTTCCAATGCCGAAAGTGTTATTGCCTACAGAGTTGAAACGTCCATTGTCCCTCAGGCTCTTTTGTATTTTCTTGTGTCATTACTAGTGTTATCAATATTTTGTGCTTTTGCGTTCCATTTTGCTCTCCTGAATTTCTTTCAAATACATATTTATGCAGTGGAGACATAATTATTGGAACTTGACTGCTGAATCATTATCATAAGTATCAAGGCTGACTCTTTGTCAAATGGACTTGGCAGAGTCCTGAAAAATTTCAACACTACAATTGAACTTAAAGGTCATCGATGGTATTTCATTGTACAAGCTAAGCGCCACAAATTTCCGGTCAGGCACAAATTTTGGTCATTACTCGTTACTGAAACGATTTTGATCTGCTTGATTTGCCTCTGTGCAGTGTTAGACAATGTGGTGTACTTGAATTTTAGAACAAATGAGGTTACGTGAAATTGTTTCGAAATAGGACAATGCAGCTTTTAATCAAAAACACCATGCGATACAGGCCCTACTAAGGTTTGCAAATATTAGGCCTCATACATCACATAGCTTCGATAGATTATATTATTATATAGAAAAAAGCTTCTTGAGTACAACAATGTAAGTAAAAAGTCTTCATTCAGTGCCGCAAATGAGTACTGACGCTGTAATAAAAATTTTCACGAAGAAATGGGCGGCTCTGCACCAGATCAAGCAAATAATGTTATTGGATGTTATTGTGTCGATCCTTCTCTCAGGTATTATGTTGTGAAGGAAGGTGAAGGATTAAGGCTCTTTCGCAAGGAACACTGAACATGAGTCCCATGAAAATACGCAAGAGGCAAAAAAAAATATATTATCACCATAATTTTTGAGTCTGTGAGAGAATCTTTCATATATAAACTTTGAAGGGAACTGGGGCATAAGTTAATCTCACATCACACAACTTAAACGACCTAGACAACTTATTCCAGTTGAGGAATCATGAGTTGTCTTGGATTTTAATTTTTAGGCATTTGAAAGTCGCGATTTCGAGGCATTTTCCAAAGTTTCAAACCCAAATATCTCGGAAATGATATTTGGCGCCTCTGATCAACATTTTACAGAAGTTACTTTTTCTTCCAAACTGAACAAGGAATTAAAAAAAAAAGTATAATTTCTCAAAAATATCCAGTGGCGTAGAAAATGGGGTGGGAGAAGTTGAACAATTCCTCCGTATCTACGCCACTGGACAATTTTTACAAAAGTTATCTACGTCAAGTGATGAATATCTATTCCGTGAGCATTTGTACTAAATTTGGTTGAAATCGCTCTATTGACTTGAGAGTTATTGTAAAAAAACGATTTTAAAAACAGAACTTTGAAGGGCTCTATCTTCCTTAGGACGCGTTTTGGAGCAAAATTAAATTATGCATGTCGACCTAGTTTTTGACGGACCATCGAATGGTGAATTATTGCTACTATAACCTGGACCGCCCTGTATAGCGTCTTGTAATCGAGAATATTCCATCTTTACTCAGAAAGGTTCTCGTCGCTCCCAATGTCGTTGCTGTGTTCTCCAGCATTAAGCGGCAATCCATTCGCAATAGCCCTGGAAAAGTCGATCGGCTTCGCGAATATTCTGGCAAGTTTCAGATGCCAGATGCTCCGCCATTTATAATTGTGTAGGTACGTGTCTTATTCGCGCGTCGTGGTCTCCAAGAAGTTTCGTATCAATATTAACATTGTTGTCATGTCCGCTTGTCTTCGGATGTATACCTACTTTTAAATGACATTTCCTATTTCCATAACCATAATATCGATACATGGCCGTTTGGGAAAAGGTGATCAAAGACCTTATCTTTTTTTTCTACAGACCCGTTGGTTGGCGTCATTGGGTTGTCGAAATAATTGCCAATGACTTATTATTGGCCTATTAGGAGATCACAAAATATTGTTTCTCAAGGTACTTATTCTTCAGATGGTCTAGGAGGATACGAAATACCGTTTCTGATGTTCTTCTCCAGATGGTCTTTCAATCATTTGAAATTTTCGGGAACATAGTTTTCTGAGCCATTGGGTGTTCTTGACAAGTTTAACCACTCGCTGATAACTAACTTGCAAGTCCATTTCATGGCTCCGCAACCGCAATGCGTTCCACCGCCATCATATATTATGGTTTACTGGAGATGTTCAAAATTAGATTTTCAGGGCCGTTGGTATCTTCCGATGCTCAGTCATTTTACCTCCAATAGCCTTCTTCAGATGGTCATTCTCTCCATTGACAACTTCTCCATCCTCTCCAGGATCGCTAGTTTTTTGGACGGCACTCGTGTAATATTTTCAAGTAAGGTACATACGCGTCGAACACCCAATTTTAAGTTCTGCATGTCCCATTTCTTCGGTCTTCCGCAGATGGCTTTTTTTATGGTTACTTTTTCTTCTTCACAGCCATTGGCTTTTTCGAAAGGTTCAATTATTGGGGAAACCACTCTGGTTCTTCTGCTTTCCTTTGTTACCTACATACACTGACTCGTTGAAAATCTGGATGACGCCAAGTATCAAGTATCACTCCACATGACCTTAGCTCTGCCTTCTCTTATTTTATAAGCTTCATTTTTTTCTCTTCAGTAAGGTTTTGAACTTTTTGAGAAAATTATCATGCGCTCAATATATCGGAAAAAGCCTCGCACTGAACCTATACTGGGCATCTTTATTGAGGCAACGGAATCAATATTAAGACCCATCAATAACACCAGACCTCTCACAGTTGAGTTGAATCGAAATAATTACTGAAATTCGGCATCAATTTTTGCACGCACATAACAGCGTTCGCACGCACACAAAATGTGTGTTTGTTGTTTCCACTCCACGGAATGTCCGCCGCGAACAGTGTTCGTGCGCGTTGAAATTCCGTATTTACACGTCCAGACCTGAGCATTTGTGCGCGCACGAACACTGTTCGCACGGACGTTCGTCCGCGAAAAAGTGCTCAGGTCTGTACGCACCTTTAAGGGGTTTCTGATGCGACTAAAAAAGTTGTTGACGGGAATTGGTTTTATTTTATTTTTTTCGTCAAGTAGAAATTTTTCCAAAAAGAAAATGTACGGGCATTGCTACCAAATTTTGAAAATTTCCAAAAAAATTCAAAATCTCAGATTTTGATTTTTGGAAATTCAAAAACCAGATAGAATCGACAATGTATCTTCCTTCAAGGAAGTCGCATGCCAAATTTGAACTTTCCATTTCCAAAAAAAAGGTACCAAAAATTATTTCTACTAATTCACTTTTTCATGTCTACGAGAAAATTGGTACCTTTTTTTTGAAAATAAAAAGTTCAAATTTGGCATGCGACTTCCTTGAGGAAAGAGACATTGTCGATGCTATCTGGTTTCTAAATTTTTGAAAATCAAAATCAAAAATTTTCAAAAATTATTGGAAATTTTCAAAGTTTGATAGCAATGCCCGTACATTTTCTTTTTGGAAGAGTTTCTACTTGACGAAAAAAACAAAATAGAACCGATTCCCATCAACAACTTTTTTAGTTGCATCAGAAACCCCTCAAGATCTTAAGATTTCTATGACCTACAGTGACAATTTTTTGAGAGTAGGTAGCCTGGAGCTCTCACCGGAGCTCTCACCGGAGCTATTTGCGGGGCGCTTTGAGGTAGTTGGCGGTTGCTTGCTTGCTAATAATGCGTTGTTGCTCATTTAGTACCTACCCACAGCACAAGCTAATAAATACTGAGCAATAATATCGATCGATTTATTTTCTTGAGAGAGGGAGATGACTTGAGGAGGGCGGAATGCCTTTCTTTCCTTACTCCGATTTCCCATCCCCCTTCTGCCATAGCATGCTGCGACGCGCTGTTATCCGCGAAACCGCAAAACAAATCCTGCAAAAGCGACGATCTTGTTTTTATGCGAATATCTACATAATCGGATGATCTCGGCGAATATTTAAAATAACTGCCGTTCCCAACAAATATTTTCATAAATCTGTCATCGGTGATTGCCGTTCCGGAACTGATTTCGAATAAAGTTGTAACCAAAAACGTCACAGTCTATGCGAATTGCCTACGCTGAATTACCATCCGAATTGCTCCGGCTGGCTTGCAAATCGTCCATCACTTTCGGAATAGTAACGCTTCAATTTTATTTAAATCATCATATGCCCTGCTATTGCTGCGCTTGTACCTATGTACTAGCACTATACGTACCTATACCTATTAGCAATTGCAAGTGGAGATTCGGGACCACTTCGGGACCTAGAGAAAAATGGGTAAGTATCAATTCTTGGTACTCATCTACATACAGGTGTTCATGTATAAATTCTACCCCTTTAGGCCAAGACAACATAGTAATCACCAAGGCAGGCAAGGGTAGATAACTGATGGTCTGGTGATAATGGTCAGACCCTGCCATGTAAATAAGACCGAGCTTTTCCTGCTCGGTCCACAGGACTTCGAGGTTTGGCCTAAGAATCTCATCAATATACCTAAAGAGTGATCGAATAAATTTCTCCTCAAAGTAGGCCTCGGTCTCCTTGGTGGGCATGTTTTTCCGCCAGATTTTCAGGAATCATGGGACACTTGAGGAGAAATTTATTCGATCACTCGTTACCTACTTAGTTATTCCTCTCTCATCAAAAGCTCTTTGAAGGATCACTCATCAAATTAATTATCATGTATCGCAATCACGCGATTGGTCGAAAATCACATTTGTCGATTCGACTCAATCGAATTCGACTCAATCGAATTCGACTCAATCGAATTCGACTCAAAACTCAATCGTACGGCCGTGATTCGAATTCAAGAAATGACAAGTATGACAGAATGTTTCCATTGTATTGTCCGCCACTGTACCTACTGGTGATAGCTAGGTTCAGTATACGGGGAGCACGCCGTCTAGTTTACGAATTTCGTATACGAAGCTTGCGTATTATCTATTGTATAAACTTGCGTATTGTCATTCGTCTATGCAGTCGAAAACGATCGTAAAGAGTCGTTCCCGTGGATGAAGGCGGCCATATTGTTGAAATTTCAGCGACGAAGGGGGAAGATGCAGATACCGGGTGGCCCACCGAAAACGAAACAAAGTTTCAGGCACTTGACCTCACTTGTTTTTTTTTTTATTGGGTGTTCAGGGGCGCATCAAGTACTAGCTTATTAGCGCCCTTTCGGTGACTCCCTCCGTTTCACCCTTTTTCCCTTGACGTGACCGCACGGTTAGTACACGCCAAAGTACTAGAGAGCGCATAGAGAAAAGCCACCTGCCCCAGCGGGATTTGAACTCCGGACCTCTGAGTTTGAAGCCAGAGACGGAGCCCACCGAGCTACCGCCGGGATCACTTGTTTGTATACTGTAATATGTTTACTGAACGGACATAAGCCCCGTCATGGGTTCGGCAACTACTAGCCAGCCTCCTAGAAGGGGCTGTAACCCTCCGAAAACACTAAAATTAGCATTATCTTGAAGAATTTTCATCAAATCGAAAAAAAAAAAATAACACCGCTATAAAGACAATTGAACCAGCTTTGAAATGATGTTTCACTCAACCCTATTTGTCTTTCAAAATTTTCGAAGGGGCTGCCACGCACCCTGACTACGGGGGTGAAACTCCACGGTTAAATCAATAGCAGTTGAACGTCCCCCTTGAAAACAAAGTTGACCTGTCCGGGCTTATTCCGAAAAAATGAGGGCGAATGCCCGAAAATCTGTCTGTTTCGTTTTCACCGGGCCACCCTGTATATATACTAGACAAAGACAAGGAAGATACGACACTTTACGCAAGCCTAGAGTTGTCGTATTTATACGAAGCGAATGTTATTAGCTTGCGGGCTGTGCATAGGCACGGCTGTGGGTAAGATACGCAAGGGGCTGGTCGATTTTTACGAAATACGAAAGTGGCGTGCTCGCAAAATTCGGATACGAACAGGAACTTCGTAACAGATTCAACGCATGCTCTGCACGGGGCAGGAGACGCAAGGCATTGGGCGATATTTACTATTACGAAACATGAAAGTGGCGTGCTAGCAAAATTCGTATATGAACACGAACTTCGTAACCGATTGACGGCGTGCTTCCACCACATTTTACTAATTGGAAAATTAGATATCAATAATAGATACTTATCGTGTAGGTACCTACTACAGCGAAAAACAAGGGCAATGAATAAAATGGAATGCATGCTACACGTACACAGTCTACGCTACTTTACCGAATTAGTGTTAGGCGAGTGTTTATTAATTCATGTCTAATTATTGTGATTTCCTTCACTCAAATCCCCTTTGTTCGACAACAATTATTCCGGAACATATTACATTATAATTAAGTTTTATTGCTAAGGTGCTGTCAAACCATCTTATAGACACATGGCACAGCACAGTCTTGTTGAATTTGATCATTGTTTAAATATATCAAGTAGGTATACAGGGTAATTTTTTGAAAAAAACCCACCCCAGATTTCTCGTTGCCAAATTTTTTCCCAGGGAAACGAAACAAGTCGATTTTTATTTTGAGGGGGATATCTACGACACATATTGTCAAATTCTCATCTTTAATCTCTTTGCCACCACCCTACACCCTACCCTACTTTAGAATTTCAAATAGCACTATCTATGTTGTGATCTAGGTTGTGATACATCAAATTAAAGATAATAAAATTATCTTTCTGTCAAACATACTTTGAATTCTTTCAAATCACCCTCAACCCTTCCCAAAATTTTTTCATTGTCAAATAAAACGAAGTTCTCGCCCTATTATTTACCGATCCTTGAGAAATAGATTTTCCAGCAAAAACAGGTCGATTTTCATTTTGAAGGAGACATCTAAGACACGTATTGCCAAATTTTCATCTTCAACTCCTTCGCCTCCCAATTAAGAGAATTTTTGAGAAGGCTTGGATGGATGTTCAGAAAACTTGAAATTATTTTATTCTATTACCTTCAGTCTGATGTATCTCAAAGTGGATGTTGCTATTAGAAGTTTTCAAGAAGGGTGAGGTGGGGGCAAAGGGATCGAAGATAAGAATTTGAGTGTCTTAGATGCCTCCTTCGAAATAAAAATCGACCTGTTTTCGCCGGAAAATCTATTTTCCAAGAATCGGGAGTTGGCGGGGAAAAGCTTTCTTTAATTTGATAATGAGAGAATTTTGAGAAGGGTTGAGGGGTGATTTAAGAAAACTAAAATATGTATAACTACGCAGAAATAGAGTTTTCTGAACTTAGATTTAATGTTTCACAACATATGTAGTGCTATTTGAAATTCTCAAGTAGGGTAGGGTGGAGGCGGAGGAGTTGGAGATGAAAATTTGACAATGTGTATCCTAGATGTCCCTCTCAAAATGAAAATCGACCTGTTTCGGCGTTTTGCTGGTAATAGATTTGGAGACGAGAAATCTGGGGTGGGTCTTTTTCAAAAAATCACCCTGTATGGTATATCTATTTGTGGTTTGTTTGGAGCTTCAACATCTTCATATTTCTCGTGGAAAGTCATGCCCTTCGCTATCACATCCTTCCGCCCAACGTGAGTGTTCTCCAGCGTTTTATGCTCTAAGCTATACCCGGCTGCAAGCTGATGCTTGGCTTGAGATTTAATTAATGAATTTGCCATTCCATTCTCGCCAGGTCCAAATATGAAAACTTTGGTTGATCGCAATAAGTTTTTAAAGTAGGTATGTGCCTAAATGTAATGAATACTTTTCATGTCTCAGACTCAGAATAACTCAGACATATCTTAATAATTTTGTGGTGGAGTTCACCACATAACGTTGCAAAACAACGATCGGCTTTTCCTGGCGACAATCTGCGAAACGCTAGAAGTTTTGCAGTACAGCGATAAGTAACCGGAGGCATTCTGGTGCGGTTTTGGTGTGTGGCGTTGTTGGCGGTTTTGATAAGAAGAGGCACCGGGAGAGGGAGAGGTCCCGGCTATTATGAGGGGGTCGCATGCAAAAACCGAAAACCTGGCAGCCGAGCCTCGGTGGTGGATGGTGGATGATGGAGGCGGCAACGGGCGAGACTTTGAAACAGGGCATACCAACGAGCGGCACATTTCCGGGAGCGGTTGGCGCGGAAGCGCCGCCATTGTGTGTGACGTCGTAATTAACAAACTAAACTTAACATGTGCTTTCCTGTCGCCATTGTGCTCTTTAAATTAATGAGCCGGTTTCCTTTCAATACAGCCCCTATATCAAGTGACCCGTGCCGGCCGCACCGCCGCTCGTGAAAGGCGTGCAGATTTTCATTTGCATACCTCCACGCCGCCGTCGGCCGTGCCAGCGGATGGGCCGCGCCGTTATGGTCGTCGGGAATGACCCTACACCCCGACCAGACCCTGGCCACGCACAATGCACATTTCCAACACAATCGTGTTATGGTGGGGTTTTCCGGGACTTTTTTCGCATTATTTGTTCTGAATTACCTAAGTACCTAGATGGACAGCTATTTGTAAGCTGAACTGTGGAACTGTGAGGTTTAAGAATCCTGTTCAGTAGAATTACCGCCTATCGGGCTGCCTATTTTATAAGCAACAAATTAGAGCTTTCTGATTCGAGTTAGTTCATACAGGTCCTCGTACAGGTCCGGCATTGACCAGTGATATATTCTTAGAGATCTGACATAATGGCTATATGCATGGTACCTATACAGGGCTTCCATTTCGAAGACCCCACCCCGATTTTTACTCTAAAAAATAATTTTCACACTAATAGGCCATCCACAATGATGTTAATGTTAACGTAATGTTATCGGCAATGGCGAGGGCAATGGTAATGTTTAGCATTCGAAGCAACGAGTTAGTGAACGTCACCATTTGAAACTCGTTGCTTATTTGAATGCTAACATTACCATTGCCAATAACATTACGTTAACATTAACATCACTGTGGATGGTGTTAATGTTAATGACAAGTGCACAGCAAGTGCACAAGACAAGTAAGTGCACAAGGCAAGTGCACAAGACAAGTGCGGAGCGTTCTGGTGTGTTTCGGAGCGCGCGTGTAGGCTTTTTCCCGTACAACTGTATGGAGACTTCAGCAGTGGGTCAAGCTACATCTGTCCATTTTGGCGGAGGCGCCGGTTCTAGAGCACGGCAGAATAGGGTGTTGCATGTAGAGGGCGTTTATGGCAAAATGTCAATAGTGTCATTGTCATCTGTCAAGTTTCATCCATGTCGGAGTCAACGTCAACCGGACTAACCTGCTAACCTCATACTATCATTTTCACGTGTTTTGTTCACATATTGATTTATTCGGCGTTTACGAGATCGAGATTGTGATTTCTAATCATTTCTAACAATGCCTTACCCCTGGGTTGCTATGTTTGAATCGTGTGAGTAAAGTGCCTGGGAGTTTTATATAATCCGTACTACACTTCTGTAGCGAAAGTTGCCTAAAAACCACGATTTTAGGCAACATTCGCTACATCAGTGTACTGCGGAATGTATTTTACTCCCAGAGACTTTTCTCACACGATTCAAGAATAGCGGCCCTGTTATGTACCCCAATGAGTAGCTATACCCCAATGCAGTTCTCTAACAAACGTCAAAACATAACTGTCGATCCTTGCGCTGCCTGCCGGTGATCATGTGAACGCATTTCATGCAATCACCCTATTATACGGGTAATGTGCAAGATTTTTCGAGAGTCGTATGGAAACCGTATGTCGGGTCACTGTAGAGACTGCTAGAGAATGCATGAAATTTTTTTCGAACAAATGGCAATGGCAAGATGGCGGCCAATGACAACGTGCCTTCGGGCGACGCTGCAAAGATATGCAGATTGTGCAATAGACCGGCAGTATCGAGGTTCGTGAAGTGCGTCAAGTGTGACCGGAACGTCCATAGATATTGTTGCGAAACACGAAACATCGACATTTTTGTCGACAACACGACTAATTGCTGTTCGGACCCTGCCAAGGTCAACGGAGGACAACGTGCGGAGTGTGGGAACGTGGTGGAGGAGTCGGACGACGACGAGGACGAGCCGGGCGAGAGTGTGGTCTCGCTGATGCGCAAGATAATAGCCGACAAGGAAACAATCATTGGTGCCAAAGATGAACTAATTGCCTCATTATATAGTCAAATTTCTCTACTGCAAGAAAGATTGAAGACCATCGCGCCATCTATCGAGCCAGGTAAATCACGAGAAGAAAAACCTGAAGCCAAAAATGTAAACACGAGCGATAAGAAACTAGATGACAAAGAAGAAGTTCGGCAGATAGTAACGCAAAAAAAAAAAGCCATGATAAGGGCACCGCCGAGAGAAGAAATGTAAATAAACAACTAAAAGTGAACCTTGATGTGGCGAAAGTTTCTGAGGTCAGACAAGACGTATCGCTGCGGCAGCTTAGTGGTGGTGCTGCTGTGCGCGAGTCTGTGAATGAATGGAAGACAGTTAATCGGAAGAAGGGACAACGCAAAGGAGGAGTTGTTGGCTGTTCCAAGGCCAACAGTGACATCCTGAAGGCTGTGCCTAGGAATAATTACGTATATGTTTCTAGACTCAATCCATCAACTACCAGTGATCAGGTGCACAAGTACCTGCAGCCAATACTGACCGCAGTCAGTATAGAGAAGATGACACCCTGATATTTACTCATCATTTAAAGTCGGGGTTGGCGGGGGGGACTTCGGGGCCGCAATGGATCCAAGCAACTGGCCCCCTGGATCCATGATCAGCAGGTTTTTTCATCCAAGAGCGAGCAGGATGAAGACCGCATAGAACATTCGGACCAAACTGAGGACATGTCCAGCATAATGACTGTTTTCCACATAAACATACAGTGCCTGTCAAACAAGATTGGTCTGGTTGAAATGTTGGCTTGCAAACACAGACCATAGCTGCTGTGTTTTGATGAGCACTGGATGAGTAACTCTCAAATTAATAATACTACCTTGAGAGGCTTTGTACTGATTGATAGTTTTTGCAGGTCTGATCATGTCCGCGGTGGCACGGCAATATACGCGGACTGTGGGGTGGCCCCCCATTTCAGGCCCCTTCCCGGAATTAAGAGTTTCGCTGAGGAAATGCACATTGAGTGTTCGGCGGTGGTGTTCCGCAGATTCTCATGTGTCTTAACTATCTACCGACCTCCAATGGGTGACTGCGACATATTTTTCGAGAAGCTGACTCAGCTTTTGTCCTTGGTTTTTAATGTCTATGAGATTGTGATTTTGTGCGGGGATTTGAATATTGACCGGTCGACAGATTCGATGAAATTTAAAGTTTTGTCGGATCTCTTTGGGTCTTTTGGCATGACGTCGATCCTTGTCGGGCATACGCGAGTTTTCAGAACGCGATCTTACACCTCTTATTCGGCTATTGACTATGTGGTCTCGAGTGGTCCGGAGTACATTGATTGTCTCAATTATGACCCGGGCCTGTCGGATCATCATGGTCAATTTGTCCGCTGCAGCTTGCCTCCCTCTCGCTTGGAGACTAGAGATAACGATATCGGCACGCCTGATGGTAACATTTCTTTTGCCCGTAGGTTCAATGAACGTACGAAAAATGATTTTCTTTGTTTGGTGTCATCACATTTTGACAATGTGTTGCCCGATGGCGATGTGGACGTTGTCTTTGAAAGTTTTTTGAGCGGCTTTATGTGGTGCTTTGAGGTGGCTTTTCCAAAGTATAGAAAAAAGTTCAAATCTAGGAATAAAAATAAAAAAATTGTTTTCTCCGACCGTCTAATACAAGAATTGCGGGATTTGAAGGAACTCAATTGGTTGCGCAAATGTTTGGACGATCCTGATTTAAACAAAAAATATAGGGAAAACAAAAAGAGACTGAACTCAGCTATTGCAAGCGAGAAAAAGCGTTACTATGATGGTAGAATTCTAAGCTTGGGTAGTGGGGGTCGGGGAGTCTGGGCTGTTGTCCGTGAGTTGACTGGGAGGTCTGCAGGGCCTGGGGACCTACGAATTAGGCATGATGACGCTATCGTTACTGACCCGGACTGTGTTGCTGGTCTCTTTGGAGAGTATTTATCGACGATTGTCGATCAGACAATTGCTAATGCCTTTGGTAGCGGCACACCGATTGCAGACTGCACGACCGGACCGACAGCTGACCGCTCGATGTTTTTTGACCCGGTAACGGAAGTTGACATAGAAAGAATCATAAAGGAGATGCCCAATAAAAAATCCACAGGGCTGGATGAAGTCCCTGTTGAAGTCGTGAAATTGTGTGCATCGCGGATATCCTCTGCTCTGGCGGACATTGTTAATAAATCGGTGGCATCTGGGAAGTTTCCGTCCTGCTTGAGGACGGCGGCTGTCGTGCCTGTTCTCAAGAGGGGGGATCCGACCTGTATTAGCAACTACCGACCTATATCCTTACTCAGCGTGTTTTCAAAAATATTCGAAAAGATCATGAGCCAAAAAATCTATCAATTTTTAAATAAATTTAGTTTACTTACGGATTGTCAGCACGGATTTCGGGCGGGTTGCTCTGTCACCTCTGCCACGATCGACCTTTCACAATACATAGGCGAACGAATGGATCGCAATGAGTACGTGGTTGCTGTTCTGTTTGATCTGACCAGGGCATTTGACACGATTAACACTGACTTCGTATGCAAAAAGATAAACAGTTTGGGACTTCGGGGTCCTATTCTTGAATGGATTAAATCCTATCTAAGTGACCGGAAGTTTGTGGTCCGGGTGAGAGGAAGTGTGTCCGGTGAATTCTCCTTGAGTGGAGGCACTCCTCAGGGGGGAAATATCGGGCCGCTTATTTTTTTACTGTTCGCCAATGATATTCCCAATCATCTACCCGTGGGAAAGGTGTTTATGTATGCAGATGACACGACCGTCGTCATCTCCGATCCCGATAGTGACACTTTACGAGCCAAAGTGGATGGGATGTTGCAGTGCTTCAGTGCCTGGTGTCACTCGAATCGATTGATTGTTAATGCGGGAAAGACAGAAGTTATCGAGTTCCACAACAAGTACAGACAACCATCACATAGCGTTTTCACATTTAATGGTCATGTTTTGGACACCAAACATGAAGTCAAATTTCTGGTAACATGGCTGGATACTTCTCTTGACTGGAGGGCACAAGTGGGAGCGGTTTGTGATAGGCTTGGGAGGAGTTATTACATAATCCGCTCTCTCAAAGAAAGCGTAAACAGACCCGTTTTGTTGAGTGTATACTACGCTCACGTATACTCGGCAATCAAATTTAACATTGAGGTCTGGGGCCAGTCAAGTGAGGTTGATCGTGTATTTATTTTACAGAAGAGAATTCTGCGACTCATATTCGGTCTTCAGTGTCGGTCATCCTGTAGGGAGATATTTAAGGAGGAGAAAATTCTTACAGTAACCTCTATTTACATCTTGAACTTATTGTGCTATATCCATTCAAATAAGCAGAAATTCCCACTGAACTGCCACAACCACCACTACAGTACTAGATGGGGGGATCGATTCAGCCTGGCGAGGGCGAGGCATGCCTTTTTTCAGAAGTCGCCTGTTTTTTCGGGATGTAAGTTGTACAATATATTGCCGGATTCTCTAAGGTCATGCCCGACGACTGTTGGCTTCAGGAAGATGTTGAAGTCTTTGTTGGTTGGTGGTTGCTTCTACAGCTTGCCTGAGTTTGTTGAATGGATTCAGGTGGGGGGTGGAAGCGACCGGCGACCGGCGACCGGCGGACCGTTAGAGCTTTCTGTGGGGGTCGAGTAGTTGGTCACTCTCTGGAGGTCTGTGGACCTTCGCGTTCTTTTTTTTGTGTGTAGTTTTGTCGTTGTCTTGCCGCGTGAGCGTGATTGTTTTTGTGTATTATTTTCAACTGTTGTTTTTGTGTATTATTTTCAACTGTTACTTATATGGATAATGGACTTGCCCTATTGTGCAATGTACAGAAAAAGGGTTAATAAATGAATATGAATATATATGAATGCTAAAAAATGGCGTGAAAAACAGCCACAAACTTGAAAAATATGCGCCGCAGCGAACAGACTAATAGGCTAGAGGTTAATACACACTAAGTAGTGTGATAACTTATTTTTCATCAAAAAGCCCGCGTTGTTTATTTGATCAATATTTAAATCAAATAACTGCGTTTTACATTGATCGGACATGCGTATGCAACCCATAATGCAACCCTCATATTCAGTTTGACAGGCAACTATTTTTATTTGCAATTTTCAAGTCCACTCCGGATGTCGTACGTTCACTGTGTTATTCCAAGTATAAAAATCTGTTATGGGGCGACACAAAACTTTCCCGGCGGTATCCAGAGACGTCAGTGATGATTTTGATCGAAGTGTCCCTTCCAAATCAAAATCATCACTGACGTCTCTGGATACCGCCAGGGAAGTTTTGTGTCGCCCCACAACAGATTTTTATACTTGGAATAACAACAGTAAACGTACGACATTCGGAGTGGACTTGAAAATTGCAAATAAAAATAGTTGCCTGTCAAACTAAAAAATGAGGGTTGCATTATAGGTTGCATACGCATGTCCGATCAATGTAAAACGCAGTTATTTTAATCAAATATAGATCAAATGAACAACGCGGGCTTTTTTATGAAAAATAATTTATCACACTACTTACCGTGGGTTCCACAAAACACATAATACGAGATTAGTTGATTTGCGATTTTTGTTTGTCAATTTGTAGCTGACTGATCAATGGAAATGCTGGTTTTTCCCTCAATAATGGAAAGATGATGGATCTAGTACAGATTTCAGGCATTTTTTGTGAGTAATCACCTAGCATTCAGCAGAAAAAAGCTTAGTTAATCTGCAAACAGGCTTGATCGCTGATCATCTTTTTTGTGGGACTGACGGTTCGTGTGTATTAACCTCTAGCCTGTTAGTCTGTTCGCTGCGGCGCGTATTTTTCAACTTTGTGGCTGTTTTTCACGCCATTTTCTAGGCCTTGGGGAGTCTATTCAGGGTTGTTTCCACGATTTTCATTCTTTGCTAAATTAGAGCGTAGGTGGGTATATTGACGTTGTGCTTGTGCTTGATATCGTTTTTCACTAAATCCCCGCCTTCTAAAATATGTAGACTAGACTATGCGACAACATGTGCTTTATTATTACGGAGATACAAAGCCATTCATAGTTCGAAAAAAAAAGGATGTTTGGTAACATATCTTTTAAACCACTCCCTCTGAACCACTCAACAAATTTTGACCAAATTTGGGGTATTTAGTTGAAAAAATCTCCTTTAAAGATATTTAGCTTGAATTCAATCCAGAATTGTCAAGTGGCGAAAATATCAAAGGGCCCGAAATGGGGAAGAATATGTCAAAGAAGAGCCCACCAATATCTCCGCTACTCTGGACGATTCTGGATTGAAATCAATCTACGAAGTATACAACGGTATATAGTATACCTCGTGGTATACCTAAGCGTTGTGAGTTCGGTTGTAAGCTTCTACCTTCCACCTCGCTTCCACCAGTCACCAGTCTACCGCGTCTACCACTACCATACCATGCACCTACCACCACACCCTCGACCATCCATACCACACTCACCACACACCACATACCACAGTAGTTATTATTTTTTTTTGATAACCCCCACCAAGTAATAAATTACTTAGTCCACCTCGGCTATGACAAGGTAGGTTAGTATTCACTTATTATTACTAGGTACTTACTTAGTCACCAGTCAGAAACTCGAAAAATAAATAAATAGTTCATCACCACTGCACTTTCTGTCACTATCACTATGTAAGAAAAAGTCGAGAAAAAAGTCTAATAAAGTCCAAAAGGAAAGCATAATTAAATGCTTTGTCCGAAAGGTGACAATGACAAACCGATGAGTAGGTACCTAAATAACTTATCCTTGGTTGTTAACGACATCTTCGCATAACCGTCTACCTCATCGCGTCTACTTGAGCAAATCCGTGACTTGAGCCCACTACTCACTTCAATATAATACGAATGGGGTCGAAGGTCGAAGGTTCGAAGACGAAGAGCTCGACGACGAGAGTGAAGACGGCGAGGACGCCAATAATGACGCCATATTGTATTGTTATTGTCTCTTTTATCATGTTACAAGTTGCAAGTTGCAAGTTGCCAGTAGAATGTTGATCAGCTGACCAGCACTCAGAGAGTCAAGCCGTACTTATAGTCAGTGACGGATTAGAAAGCAGTAGCGCCCTAGGCTGATACATTGCGGTGCCCCCTCATTCACTTTTAGAACTAGGTACAACAATAAATAATGAAAAAAATCCACCTCGATTTTTTCGTCAATTTTCAAAGATTAAATAAAAAAATGTATAGGCTGTTTAATAAACAGAACAAAACTAATAAAATCATAGTGGCACACTGTACGTAGGTATGTGAGTGTTAAACACTAGTGACCCAACTATAGTGACTGAATAGACCCTTTCAGCCTCTGTGGGCAGGTGATTTTCATTTCTATATATTGGTGAAGGTGTCAAGTCTGTCTTCTTGATAAAAGTTATTTTTTGTTATTTCAAAGATAGTGGGTGACATTCATCCGCTTCGTCGCTTGAGCGATAAACGAAAATACAACCTTTTTATCGGTGTCTAACGCCGGCGCCGTGGGGCAAAGACCTTACAGCTTTTCAACGGTTCACTTTCGAGTACTGGTTTACCAATTTTTCATAAGAATAGGTGCGTAGATAGTCACCCTATCACGAGATTTATTTATTTTATTCATAATTTATTAGTTGCCAGCATTTCGATTCATTTTTTCTTTTTTCCATAGCATTTATTCACTTGGGAGTGGATGCCGGAAAGTACCTTTCCAACTTTTCTAGCTGGCCTGAAATCATTGCAACAATATGGAACATAAAACTACAACATTTTATTGTGAATTCATGCTTTTTTTCAATTTCGCCTCGGTCGGCGCCCCCTTTTATCGAGGCATCCTAGGCTGCAGCCTACTTAGCCTATTGGTTAATCCGTCACTGCTTATAGTCAAGCGTATAGTATTACTAGTTACAGGAAAAATAGTAAAAAGATCGGCAAAACCTCGGAAAAAGATGTCCTGAAAATTTGATATTCTGTCCAGAATTCAATGCTCTACTATACACATCCAAAGTCGCCAAAAATCGCACCTCCTGAGGGGGGTTTGAGTTATTGGAGGGAGGGTACAGGGTAAAAAACAATTGCAACTTGAAATGGAGAATGGAGGGGATGAGACCCTTCAGTCCATTGGATGCAATGATGCAAATACATCGTAATTCGACGCATTCTATCATTTCTATCACGTTCATATCAAGTGGAGCGAATATTAAAGAAATAATCAACATCCTCAGTGTGTATTTTAGAACTTTTTTGGGCATGATTTCAACATCCAGTGGATATCAGGCGAGCTGTTACAATTTTTTCATTTTCGAAAGTCCCTAAATTTCAGAATTGAGGGCCATTTCAAAAAAATGCCCGAGGTACATGACCTTTTCCTAACAGGTCTTTATCGTCGCCGAGTCACATTTCCGCGCATGACAGGGGTAATATTTCAATATTTATTTGATGTCAGTTTGACAGACAACATAACTTTTGGACAGGCTAGTTTCACATCAGGCAGAGGTAAGAACTAGGGTAAGAACGTGACGCCTACTACAACGCCAAACTACTAATCAGGTGATTCGAATCACAAAATGTGGCGTGCTGGACGCACCTACTATAGTGTGAGTATGATTCTACTTCTCTACCTGGTAGTCGTCTGTCTAGGGTAAATAATTGGCCACGGTGTCCTGTGTGCCCCTAATTCTTCTTATGCCACCGCGTTCGAGAAAGAAATCCTAAAATTAAAATTAATGAGAAAACTGCAACAACCGCGACGGATCCAGAAAACAATTACATTTTATTGGATAAGTTGGGTGGCAACATCCGCTAACATTTTATGTGGCTCCAATCGTTTTATGACGCTACTCCCCAGAGACCAATCATGTTTAAACTAGACCAGTCGCCATATTGAGTCATAAACCAATGACAATTAACCATAAAACGTTTATTGCGTCACGAAAGCTCTCAAAAACATCTTTGTCGTATTAAAATTGCTTCACATTCGCCACATTACATTTTGTGTGCTTTCGCAAGTCAAGCTAAAGTAGCTCAGAGTTCTCCAACAATGTAGGGAAAAATTTATTCGGAATTTGATGATGGTGCTAGACTGCTAGTCTTCGAAGATGTTACGATCTCGGCGAGTTATTTTAATTTAGTGCGGAACAAACAAAATTTTGGCAAATAGCAAAAGTTTGATTGGATAAAATCTAGTTTTTCTGCAAACGAAAATAGTAACAATGCTTATTGCTTAGCTTATTGTAATAAAGTGCTTGTTCTACTTTTTTGAAGGTGGATGTATGTTGTATACATCTAATATTTTTGTGCCTAAATTACAACTTTTTGTTAAGTATTAAAAAACAGGAAAACAGGGGGAATAACTTTCAACTTTGATTTATAAGCGACCCCTATGATATCGAGGTAGTAGTACAACAGAAAAAGAAGGGTTAATGTGGCTAAGAGATGGGTTTATAACACCATAACTGTAGATGGCGCTTTTAAAAATCAATACAGGGGAGCACAGACAAACAAGGAAATCTCAATACATGGTAGGTACACTCATGGTGATTGAAACTCAACTGTGAACAATAATAACTTCCCACAATTTTACGATATTCCTTTTAATAATACGTCATATTATAGATTATATTATATGTTTGTCTTCAATCACTAGTAGGTATAATCTAATAAAAAATAAAAAATACATCATAAAGGTCATAGAACATTAACAGTACATCATAAAACATCTACATATATTCTTTTACAATTAAAATTTCTCAGCATAAAAAACCGATAAAAATACAACAACATACAAGCTACTTTTTAAATGCTTTTATAATATGCAGCTATTCAAAATTGCTTCCCGACAAGAGCATCGAGCAGTTTGAGCTTTGCCTTTATCTTCTTGTACCCCACGTAGACGTGTTCGATTAGGAGCTTGTCTTCTTTCTGCACCATCCTGCCGTAGTTTTGCTGGAATTCCGCTTCAAACGTTTTGATTTCGCGTCGATACTCTTTTTTCTCTTCGGAAGCCATTCTGTGCTGTTCAATCAATTCCGCCTTGGACAAGGCGTGCAGGTTTTCGCTGATGGAGGTGTCGGTGTCGCTGCTATCTGTGCTTGTCAGCACCGAAGACTTTTCTGAATCCATTTCGGTCACCTGCGACGGGAACGTCGTTATAAAGTGCATCGTCTCGTCCTCGTGGATGGTGGCCAGTTCGTTGCCGACGCTATTTGCTTGGACTTTGCTGATCGTCCTCTTCAAATTTCGGTAGCGGTCGTAAATCGAACGGACCATGTCTCGATCTTCCTTGCTGTCTGGCCTGCCGTGGATCGACTCCAAATATAGCAGGGCTTTTTGCACGGCGATTTTTTCTTGAGCCAGCTCATCATTCGACATCTGTTCAATAATGCTTGTTCGCTTTCCAACGTCTCGTTTTAATGCCAATTTCTGAAAGAAAAAAAAAGTTGATCACATAAAGTCTAGGAACTATCAGCTTTTCTGTATAGAGATAGTAGGGTATCGATTGGCCCAGGTAAAAAAAAATCGCTCCGCTCCGCCGCGAAAAACCGCTTGTCCTGAACTAAGCTTCATACTCAAGTAACAAGGATGACGATGCGTAACACAGGTTTTATTCAAGAACATGATAAATATGAGCGAAGTTTTTTGACTCCCCTGGAAAACGTTTTGTGGCATATGACCTACTGCCATATTCATGATGACTGACATCTTGAAATACTGGGGATGACATTTTATTCACTAAACGTGCCATCCCGAGCCAAAACAAGAGAATATAATTTTTGCTTATTCAGCGATTTATTCAAAAAGCAGAAAAGAAAATGATAAAAGAAATGTCATCCATTGGAGAATGCCGTGTCTGTGTCAAATTGTTTTGCCTTAATTCAAGAAATACGGCTGTGGTCAACATAGGAAAAATATGAATGCCACTTGTATGTCTTAATGCAATCCCTACCATTTTCAAAAACCTGAAAATATAGAGTTTAGGGTAGAACTTTAGGCATTCATAGCTGGAAGAATTTGCGGCGATTTTTTTTTCATAATCTTTTCCTGACACCGACCGTGATGATGGTGGCTCCCTTACAACATACTGAAGTCTGCGTCCACCAATTTTGAATCACCCTGTATCTCTAAAATTTCCTGAATCAAGAAAATCAGGCATAGTCCTATGACCGCTAATATTAATCCTGGTGAGTTATAGGAATTTACACTATGCTCTGGTCCACCAACAGGAAGTATAATCAATGAGCGTGATAGGCACGTGATTTCTGGATGCGGCGTTTTGATTCGCTCGATAAAATATGGTGTTTTCTGGTGTAACCTTTAACACGTTCACTGCCACGCTGATCCCATGGGACCAGCAGCGTGAAGCTCCAACAGGCCGCGCTGGTCCCATGGGACCAGCAGGGAATTTTCATTTTTCCAGGTTCCTGGCTCAAGTAGGCTGCATATCGACAAAGGCAGCGGTCCATCACGGCCTAGGAGGTTACAAGTGCATGGACATCTTTTTGATTTTTGATATATGCGAAATTTGGCCTTCAAAAAATTAATATGTTGGGCTCAATTTTTTGTAATTTTTCGAAAAACCAAGGTGTATTTCGAACTTTGACCTATGCTAGAGGACTTAGTTTTCACTGCACTATAACATGACATAAATGGCCTGGTAAGAAAAATCGCAAAATTTCGGTGGCAGTGAACGTGTTCAATGTAAGTGCCGACAGGGACCGGACCGGACTCATCATTACTTAGAATCTAGGTCAGGACTTAAGAACTGTTGTGGAGCATTTTCATTTTTCAGTAATTAAGTATGCCCGTTGCAACCTAAACAAAAAATTACTCATTTAATTGGCGATCCCATGGTACAAAAAGCACAAAAGGCCGTCGATCCAACATCCGGTTTGTTTACTCAGTCTTCTCAAGAGAAGCATTGCTTCATTCATCTCGAGTACCTACCCACCTACTACGGTAGAGCAGACCAAGCAAATAGTCGTCTTCGTCGTAAATCATGTGGGGGGCTATTTTTGCTGCCGAGTGTACCTGACTCGCAACAGTCTTGAATTTGTTACGTGATTACTTAGATGTATTTCTGTTGGTGGACCAGATTACAGTCGTCACAATTGCATCATAACGCCAAATATATACTGCGTGGCAAAATAATACAACAGGAATGTGCAAAGTACTTATTGAAAACTGAAGGTTCTAAAATTAAAAATAATTCAACTTTATTTCTTTTCCAAATATGCCAATAAGATAGATTTTTTAAAAACATGCAGACGGCTGGTTATTTGGCCAGGAATGTTTTTTTCTCACCTTTCAGAAGAGAACCTCCTCCCATATGTGAAATATGCTTAGACCATGCATATTCAGCGCTACTCGCTTATGGACAAGTAAATCCCTATGCTTCCAGTGTGCGAAAAACACAACAACGTTAAAACGAGAGGGCAATACTTTTTTTCGCTCTCCGAGGAACGGAAATGTATCCATTACACGTGCCAAACTTAATACGAATGGGTGGGCCGGCGTTGCCGTAGCCCCTGAATTTCCTTACCGAGCAACTGTTTCAAGCAAATTTCATTAACAACTTTGTATAAAAATGCTCCATGACTTATTAGTGTATAGGCGATTTACATTTAAAAAACTCCACCTGGTGTAGAGCTCGGTACTTGATCGTAGAGGACGTTTTTGAGAGGAACACACACTCGAAAGTTTAGTAGCCTAGGTGGGCACTAGTAGATACCTGCAATACCCACATCAATGACATGAAATTTGACAAGTAGGAATAATGTAAAACGGGGTTTGCTGTTGTGTCCCGTATTTGATCTTGTGGTTGGCGTATTTAGCAGGCTAGTAGTAGGATCTAGTTCCAGAGGTGAGAGGCTGGAAGATTGCGCTACCAGCAATGCATTACATGGCAGGTGCGGTGGAAAAATTGCGACTGGTGACTGTTACATTACACCTTCCGCAGGCAGATGCAAGCATGGTATGCTGCTTTGCCAGTAGCGCAGTAGCTCTCGCCTCTGCCATTCCTGCCATTTATTGCCTGCTGATTGATCCCCCAATCTCAAATGGGTCACAAAGCGAGCCTAAACCTTGATCATGTCAGTGCGGGGACACAACACACGTTTCCGTTCCAATTACAATGGTAGCGAACTGTAAAATATAGAATGCGGATCTCCATGTGGGGTCTAAGCAGAAAATCTTGAGAAAAAGGAGACTGACGACGCAGCCAGCCCAAGTGGTGGTCTTTTCTGGCGTGCTAATAGTTGGTGTGTGCGGAGGACTCAATCCACAGTCGGTCGTTGTTGCTGTTCCTTGGGTGAAAGCTAGGGATAATGCAGAGAAAGGTCTGTCTGCGACGACGGCGACGACGCTGGTCATCGATGTAAGGCCCAATAAAGAGCCTGCTGGGTCCCAAGGGTTCACAGGAACAAAAGTTTGCTGGTAGTCGACTGCACAAGACAGCAAAGTGACAGTTTTGACGTGCCTCCAATTGACGTAACAGCCGACGTTGCCGGGCGGCAACTTACACCTCTTCTAACAATTAACTCCCTAAATCGTCCTCTACGAATCAGCCATTTTCCCCAATAAGGTCAATCCCTATAGCCGACATTTATTCGAGGATTGGTTTTTTTTTTGTCTTTACAAGCTATGTGGATGTTAACCGTTTACATAACTCAAGTGAACTAAATTGAACTCTTCATGATCTCTGAAGATTTATGCAAGATGCAACGTTGGAATTGTCTACCAGAGACTCCAGAGAGAACCGTACTACTTTTGTTTTGCAGGCTCGAGTGCTCGGAGTATGCACTAGTGCACTAGATCCAATTGGGATGTGACTGCTGTAGAATGTAAATACCGTTCTTTTAACGCGTTGTTCCTTCTTTATTTTTTTTGCAAATATTTCTGGATAATCCGCAAAATTTTATTTTAGAATATTACACACCGTTCTGAGTGGTTTGCCAATTTTTTTGTTTAGATTTGCGTGGGGCCGTTATCCGTACCGTAACCGAAAACAGCTTCAAGTAGGATTTGTTTAGTTTTGACCGATTTTTGATGCAGGAGCAGATGTAAATCAACAAGAAGAACCCAAAACCATTTTTAGTGGACGTGGTAGGAAAAAACAAGTTGCAAATGATGATAAAGGCAAACCACTTTGCAGGATCGTAACTAAGACCTAAATGAACGATTCTACCCGCAGTGCTTTTTCTTTCGTCCCTTGGGATTTAAATGGCGCCCCTTTTTCAAAATGGCGGATTTTATCTAGGGGCAGAAGGTATCGAATAGCCTGGTGATGTCCAGCTTTGTTGAAATATAGGGAGCTATGTCTCGATCGGTTTCTGAGACATCAAACACTATTTAAAAAGATGGTGTAACATTGACATCTGTCGCAGGCACATTTGGTGGAGGCGCCAAAGTGAATTTAGTACGGTCATAAGCAAATCGCTGTAATATTTTTATTTTTCGACCGATTTCAACACAAAACATCTAATTTTGTAGAAAAGTAAGTTCTTCTTGTTACCTAACCCCTTCCATGAGAAAAAAAACTTGAGGAACGTTGAAAAAAAAAGAAAAACAATTATTTGAAAAAAAAGATTTTTTGAATTTTTTTATTTTCATGAAAATTGCCTTATTTGTAGATTCCGATGTGTCCTTTCTAAATTTGCACTTTTCCGATTTATATCTTCGCAGTGCGCACCGCCATCTTGAAAAAATGATATCTGAAAAGAAGTTTTTGATAATATCTAAATTTAAGTCCTTGCAAAATTAAAATGTTTATATACGTTTGAAAGTACATTCAATTCTCCACGATTTGACACCTGAACCATCCCTGTGCAACTCGGGGTTCTTGAGCTAGAGCTTCCGGAAGTATCAATTTTCGGTGTTAAATAGTGACCGCGCCTACCGGATTTCACCACTGGATCACCACCATGTCTTAATCAAGTTACCCATCAATAACGCGTCGTCATTCATCATAAATCATGAACATTGGTGGACCTGGCACAGCCCCAAGAGGTGATTTTTAATTATTTTGGAACCGAAAATTGATACTTCCAGAAGGTCTAGCTCAAGAACCGCGGGTCGCACAGAGCTGGTTCAGATGTCAAACTGTGGAGGATTGAATGTGCTTTCATATGTATATAAACATTTTAATGTCACAAGAGCCAAAATCCAGATATTGTCAAAAACTTCTTTTCAGACATAATTTTTTCAATACGGCGGCGCGTGCGGCAAAGATAGAAATCGGAAAAGTGCAAATTTAGAAAGGGCACATCAAAATCTACAAATAAAGCAATTTTCATTATAATAAAAAATGAAAAAAATCTTTTTCTTTTCAAATCATTTTTTAATTTTTTCTTCAATATTCCTCAATGTCTTTTTTCATGGAAGGTACAAGGTAACAAGAAAAATTCACTTTTCTACATAATGAGGTGTCTTGTGTTAAAATCGGTTGAAAAATGAAAATGTTACAGCAATTTTCTTATGACAGTACCAAATTCCTTCTGGCGCCTCCACCAAATTTGCCTGTGGTAGATGGCAATGTTCCACCATTTTTTTAAATAGTGTTTGATGTCCCAGAAACCGATTGAGACACAGCCCCATATATTTCTACTGAGCTGGACATCACTAGGCTATGCGATACCTCCTGCCCCTAGATAATATCCGCCATTTTGAAAAAGGGGCGCTATTCAAATCCTAAGGGACGAAAAGAAAAGCACTGCGGGTCAAATAGTTTATTTAGATCTCAGTTGTGACCCTGCAAAGTGGTTTGCCTTTATCATCATTGGCAACTTATATTCCCTATTTCGGTTGTACCACGTCCACTATTTAAACGGAATTTTCATAAAATGTGGATACGTTCAGTTTTGCACGATCACTCCTCATTTTATCCCCCGCAAAATCCTTGAAAATAGAACGATGTTGATATTTGAAGATCTAATAAAAAGTGTTATGATTTTAGGTGATGTTTACGACCCACGAATAGCTCTGGAGACATTATGAAATGAGTATTAGGTCACGTAATTGCCAGCAACATGTCAATTTGCACATCACTAATTGAATGTTTGTCAATATTGAGGTGCGAACTGCGCCACCCAGTCAAGGTCAAGGTTGATTAAAAATTAAAAGCAAAAGTGGATAAACAATAATTCCATTATTAAATTCAGGATGAATGCACTCCAGGGAATAATTAATCAAATTCGCCCTTCCTTAAATTCAAACGAAAACATAAACGAACACCTATAGTTTTCCTTTCAAATTAATTAAATACTCTTGTGTAAAGTTGGAAAGCCAGCAATTTTCCACTAATGGCAATTCATGTTCCGCGCTCAGCGAAGTTATTTTTATAATTGGAACAGAATATCAATATTTTCGGATGCGCTGCCGGTGAGATGAATTTAAATGGAAAACACCTGTTGGCAGTAAAGTATGTACCGGAAAATTCCAATAAAATCTCTTGGTGGAGCTCAACTTTGGGCGACCTTGATCAAATCGATCTGGTTATCGCGACGTAAATGTTTGATCAAATATTATCTCAATAACGTGCAGTGTTCGCCTAGCTCACAGGAATGGCGCCAAAGCTTCCAAACAAAAATAAAATATCAAAAATACATAATAGGTATTCTAGGAATAGGTTCCAATAAGGTAGAAGAAATAAAATCGACAAGAAATGGGCATGATAACGCCAATTGTAGGCGCTTGATAAGAAATATAGAGGTTCCCGTTGTTGGTTTCCTTCAAAGAGTACCTTTTCGCCGCTAGGGGTGTCATCTACAATAATTTTTCAAAAGTTTCCCAAAGGATGCGGTTGAAAATTCAAACACGTCAGATAGAGGATGAGATATTCTGGCACGAGTTTCTTCGGGGTGCGATATTTTAGAATTAGAATGCTTTGGGAAGGAAAATTTTGGCGAGACTTTTTTGAGTGGGATCTTCAGGCGCCCAACAGAGCTCACAAACTCACCCGTTCGATTTCATTCAACGTGTCCTGTAAATTCTTGGCAGTTTTTGGAGAAGCCGTGACGTCACCTTCGACGGCCGTCGTTCCCGGACAGACGTCCACCAGCTGCTTCTGTTCCTTCTTCAGTTTCGTCAGTTCCATATATAACCGTCGGATGTTTTTGTCGTTCAGCTTGTCTGCATGGGACACCTTGTACCCGTGCTGGGTCTCGAATTCCGTTTCGTACTTCTTGATTTTCTTCTTGACCGAATTGATCTGTTTGGTGATCTTTTGCAGACGCATTTCGAGCGGATTCTGAGCTTGGCCGTCCAGGAAATTGCCGTGCGGCACCAGGTCCGGGTCCAAGTAGATGCGATGGCTGGCGATGATAGAGTTTCGCGGTGACGACAGTAGACGCTGGGACGCCACAGAGAGTCCCGGCATGGTTTCGGTGTTCTCATTGATGGTGTGGTTGGCGCAGCTGAGGAGCGGCTCCGAGCAGTCGACTTGCTCGTGCAAAGTGGTCAGGTCCAGATCTGGCGAGATATTGCTGCTGCGCACCGGACTAGGGGAGCGTTCTTTTTCTGAATCCGCGTGTAATTCCAGGAATTTTGCTTCTGCGGGTTCCACGGCACTGGTGGTTTCGCCCTTCTTGCAGATTGTTGAACCGTCTTCGATTTGAGCGTCTTGGTTTTTCATTTCATGCTTAGCAGTCGCGGCTGGATTGTCGTGCGCTGCTCCCCCCATTTCCGGCTTGAACTTTGGCTTGGGCAGGCAACGGGCTTTCGGCCTGCGGCTCTTGTGGGCCTTTTTGTTTTTGAGCGTCAGCGGTTTGGAGAAGCGCTCGTTGCAGCGCCTCCTTTCGTGTTCGAAATCCTCGTAGATGAGGATGATGTCGGTGGAAGATTGCCTCTGTTTGGGGGACAAGCCGTCGATCTTGTCGAAGAGCAGAGTCTTGGCGGCGTCGCCTGAAGATTTCTGGAAGTCTTCGCTGCTGGAAACGCGGCGCATGGAAGCTTTGCTGTCGATGTGTTTTCTCTGACTGGGTCTCTCCTCAGAGTTGGATCGGATCACCTTTATAGAGAAAAAAATATATTCAAGAGGTGCCAGTAATTAGTGGAGTCGTCACGTTTGGAGAAAGTCCTATACGCTGCATTTTTGAATAATGCAATGCCCTTTGGCACACATGCTCTTAAAACCTGTCTGAACAACTCTGTCTATCGCCGCAAGCAAAATTTTAGTTGAGATCCTGTATACAGGGTGAAGAAGAAAAACATTTTTTATGAAATGCATCTTTTGAACGGACAAAAGGTAGAGAGTATTGCAGGCATGTCATATGATGCGCAATTTGATGGTTGTTGAGGTACATCAAACCATGTTGAAACATTGCTAACCGTTTTCGAGATATTTGTGTTTTGTGAAAGCACTGAGATCTGTCAAAAAAAAAACATTATCTCCATTAAATCGCCTATTTTTAAATATATCGGAGTGGAATTTGATATTTGCCTAACAAGAGACGTCAGAAATGGATAACAGTTGCAGTTATTGTCTAGGTGTACTATTTTCTTAAATAAGACAGTCAACTTTTTTTGAGGAGCCGCCATCTTTGTTCGTGATTATAAAGCTGATGACCAAAAAAGTGACTGATAGTCATTAGGCGAGTACCTTGCCATCACTCCATCATGTAAAAGATCACCTTGGATGAACCATCATACCGTTTTTGCTGAAAGAAAGATGACGGCAGACGGCACTGATTTTATCGGGTTCCTCAGAACTAGAGGACCAAATGCTAGCCATCGAGCCACTGCAAGTAACTGAACACCGCGATTATGATCCTTGATCATTTTTCAGGTTGTTTACCAAGATCCATAGCCATAAGTTCAGCGGTTCGGTTTTAGCAGCTGTTCAAATAAAAAAGTGTCGCTTTTTCGTGAAAAAAACAGAAAATTACGAGGTCTCTGGGTCATATCTCAGGTCACTGGAAAAAGATTCTCCGTGGAATTTTGATAAATTTATGCTGAATTATTAGAAAAAAAAAAGTGCATTCTTTAGTATAGGTTTGACAAAACTGGCACAGGATGTACTCATGTGATGTAGGAAGAACACGAAAGACCATCCTTCAGTAGGTAGAGAGCGAACAGATTGTGCGGTAGGGAAACAATAATAATGGATGGAACCTAATAAATTTTGATACCACAATATATTTTGGAATAATAACTATTCAGATTTCTCCTTCAACTTTTGGAAATGTTGGCATGATTGCGATCTATGCAGATGACATCACAGGGTGATGAGAAATGAAGAATTTCATCCCATCATCTAAATGGGTGAAGGCATGAAAGTCACCAAAAGATCCATAATTCAACATTCAACAAGACAAAAGAAACCGTTCTGAACTATTTTCCGCCGTTCCTTCGAACCTATGCTATAGAATGCACTTTTTTCTAATAATTTAGTTGAAATTTATCAGAATTCCATGGAGGATCTTTTTTTAATGTCCCAAGAAATAACCTTCTTTAAAGTTTTCTTACTTTAACACGAAAAAGCGGTACTTTTTTGTTTAAACAGCATCCAAAACTGAACCGCTCCACTTATGACTATGAATCATGGTAACCAACCTAAAAAACGATCAAGGATCATAATCGCGGTGTTCAATTATTTGCAATGGCTCGATGGCTAGCAGTGGGTCCTCTAGTTCTGAGGAACCCGATAAAATCAGTGCGTCATCTTTCTTACAGCAAAGATGGTATGATGGTTCATCCAAGATGATATTTTACATGATGAAGTAATGGCATGGTACTCGCCTAATGACTACCAACTACTTATTTGGTCATCAGCTTGATGATAACAAACCTTAATCGATATAATGGTTCATCTGGAATATATCAGTTTTTTTCAGAATATCTCGAAAACGGTTGGCAAGGTTTCAAAACGGTTTAAGGTACCTCGGCAAATATCAAATTGGGCATTATGTGACATGCCCTGCAATACTCTACTTTTGTCCGTTCAAAATATGCATTTTTTTCAATTTTTCACTTCTTCACCCTCTATACAGGATCTCAACTAAAATTTCGCTTGCGGCGATGACAAAATTGTTCAGACAGGTGCTAAGAACATGTGTGCCAGAGGACATTGCATTACTCAAAAAAGCAGCGTATAATACTGTACCGACCCCACTAAATGACATTCTAAGCAGTCCATTTAGCGTTGTTGTGGGGTCTGATCCAAATAGTACCAACGCGGAATTACATAACAAGAGAAGGGGTCACGGTGTTTGAAAATTGTCTATCGAACAATTTTCGAGTTTTGGAACAATTATGGAAGCAATAAAAGAAAGTTGTGTAAGAACTAAGACCCTAACATACTGTAAAAACCTCAGTTGATGACTGAATCAAACATATCGAAATGTACCTTGCGGATAAACCATGATAACTTGATGATTAAAAATTTCCAGACTGAAATTCGTCAACATTTTTCTGTTTTTTATTATTATTAGAATATATGCTCAAGTACCATTGAAACTGAATAAGTAATAAAAACTTATCGCGTAATGTCTCGGGGATTATATAAACTAGAAGAAACTGCATCAAACTCAACAGCAGCAACTCGGTAAAGCAAGTTGTTAGTGTTCGTTTCGAAAAACATCCCGTCTTACGTAAATCCGAGCGTAAATCTTATTTCACTAGTCAAGTTTTCGGACGGCCTTACCTTGCGTTCTTGGCAAAGCGAACTGATGCTCTCTTGCCGTTCCTTCCTCTTCCGGGCCTTGCAGCACGCCTTCGCTTCATCGTAAGTGCTAGGCAGCGGATTGTTCTTGCACTTGATCTTGCAAATCTCTTTGCCGTTGTAATCGTGGCGGATCACGGGCTTTTGCTGTACCACGTCTTCCTTTCGAGAAGGACCTTTCATTTTGGGACTTTTCGAGCGCTGTAGCGCCTGCGACAGAGAAAAAAAATAGAAATCGCAAGGTCAATTTTCAAATGAAATAATAACAGAGAGAGATAAAAAGAGGTGGTGGTGGTGGTGGTGTATCGTGGTATAAACCAAAAACCCACGCATTTCTGCCGAAAATAACGCGCCCGACCGGCCGGCCCACCTATCTCATGCTGAGAGCATGGCCAAATTATTTTGAATTGGAACAAATCGATCAAACATCTCACGATAAATGAACACAACGCGGTCTCTCGCATAGTTTTCAATTTTTAACTTTTCCATTAAGAATGCATGGGTTTATAGTACCTACGGCGAAGAGAAAACGGTGGCGTTTTCTTGTAAATTATGGACCGGTAACTGAATGAATTATACCTTATTGGAGAAAAGCTGCTGGTAGTCGGTAAAAAAGTTTTTCAAAAATTACATACCGCAAAAGCAGTTCCTAAAACTTTTGCCATAACTTCACTATCACTCCGAGGAACATTAATGGAAACTAAGGCTTGATAGTTCAAGTTTATGCTTTATTAATAAAAAAAGAAATGTGCATACAATTCTAAGCATAATAAGCTCATAAATGAGCCGAGTCAAAATATTTTTAATAACATAAGGCTTTGTTTGCATTCCATGATAAGGTTTAATCATTTATAGTGACGTTCCATATTTATGAATATATTTTGGTGGGTAGGTACATATTTTAATGCATCATTAATGGATATGAGTGATTTACTATCAAGTGTTGACAGTGATTGAGATCTCGTTTCAACTTTTGACTGAACCGATTTTCAAGCATACTAAAAATAATATAATATACAAGGTGTTTCAGAAATAATGTTATAAATGTACCTAGCTATACAGGATGTTTCAAAAGTATCGCATTTCGAGTCCAGAACGATATGTGGAATCCACTTGAGAACACGTAAAAAATTGAAAAAAAAAAATTCTTCAAATTTATTTTCGAACATATGGAAGGTCGAGTTATGGGACTTTGCTGCCCTCTAATTTCGTTATTCGGAGTGATTTTGGGAGCTGTAGGTGATGAAGTAATCAGTAAAAATTATCAACTACCGGGTGTGCAACTTCCACCCAATTTATGGGTGATTCATTAAGTTTCAAACATTTATTTCCCTTTAAAAACGCCACTGAATTTTTTTCTATGGGAACAAGAACAGTCATATCTTGCTCTAAATTATTTTAAGAACCGATGGAATATTTTACAGGCATAAATAAAGAAAACTCGATATTTGTAATTCATGGCTCACCCTGTATCGTAAACAAAAATTCAGTGCAGATCCCCTGGTCGATAATTTTCACTGATTAGTCTATCACAAACAGCAACAAAAACACTTTGAATGACAAAAATGGAGGTAGGGAAGGGGGGGGGGGGGTGAAGTTCCATCCTTAGACCTTCCATATCTTAAAAAGTAAACGTCATCAATTTTTTTCATATATTTCATTTTTCTCGTGTTCTTGAGTGGATTCTGCATGCAGCTCTGGACTCGGAATGCGTAACTTTTGAGACAGCCTGTATATCCTCGGATTCAGCATTCGAAAATATATGGAGTTTGCAAGTTTGCGGTAAGGACAAATTGCACTAGGTCCCCCATAAGAAAGTTACGGGCCCTCAAAGTTCAATTTTGAAAATCTCATCTTTAGCTTAAATTTTTTACCGTTCAACCGATCAGCTTCCAATTTTATTTTGGTCAATTCAAAAAATTTTGGTGAAGTGCTTGCAAAAAAATGAGTACAAAATCAAAATATCGACCACTGAATATGTATTGAATTTGGTTTCTACATATACAGGGTGAGTCATAAACTACAAAAATACAGTTTCCCCTTAAAAAACACGAAGATTGATTTTCAGGATTCACAACTTACTCTGTACAGAAAAGAGAAATCCAATGCAGATTCAGTGGTTCATTTTTTTGTACTCATTATTTGCCACAAACAGTTCACTAAAATCTTTAGAAACAACGAAAATAGAAGCGATCGAACGACCAATCTTTGTCCCTCCGTAACTTCAAAATTATTACACATAGAATTCATTTTTTTGTAAAAATTTCCAGCACTCTGCTGCATCTCTATACAAGGTGTTTCAGCGGTGATAGCAAAAAATTTAGATGTGAGTAGATTTCGTCAGAATATGACGAAAACCTATAAACCACTTAGCAAAGTTCGGCCTAATGACGAAGATACAGCCTTTCAAAGTTCACTTTTTTCGGATTCCAAAAATTTGTAACTCAGGAAAGTTTTGACAAAATTACGCTAAATTCAATATGAGCTGGTTTGTCGAATTGCAAAAGGTGCCCCCTAGGAAAGTTTCGGCCCCTCAAAGTTCAGTTTTGAAAATAGTTGTTTCAACCTAACTTTTTTACCGTTCATCCAATCAGCTTCACATTTGGTATACGATATCATACAGGGGGCACAACGAGAACACAACAGGGGGGTTTTTGGGCATTTCACAATTTTTTTTTTAAACTTAGACAGATCGATTTTTATATCGAGGGAGACCTGAAACATACATTGGCGAATTTATATCTTTAGCCCCTTCACCCCCACCTACTTCAACTTTAAATTTTCGAATGACACTATCTACTTTGTGATACATCAAATCAAAGAGAATCAAATCCTCTTTCTGAAAAAATATTCTTTAAATTTATAACCCTACCCCTTCTTCCTAAAATTCTCTGGCTGTCCCATTTTGTATTCTCGACCCTTCAATTTTTCTCAATTTATTCAGCGTCATCCTAGATAGCATCAAAGGAGAAAATTTTCGGTGAAAAAAAGTGCTACCTAAATTCACCCCTTCGCTCTCCCCCACCCCAACTTTAAAATTTAACAAGACACCACCTGCTTTGTGATACATCGAATTGAAGGGAATTGAATTCTCTTTCTGAAAACATTTTTTTGCGGAATCAATCCCTGTGAGTTTATTCCTTGACAGAATCTTACCATTCAGGTCTCTTTCGAAAGCTACAAGGATGTACTTTGGTTTGAGCCTATTGGCATTCCAAAATCAAAAAACTATTTTTTGGATTTTGGAATGCCAATAGGCTCAAACCAAAGTACATCCTTGTAGCTTTCGAAACAGACCTGAATGGTAAGATTCTGTCAAGGAATAAACTCACAGGGATTGATTCCGCAACGCTTATTTTACCAATATAACTCCGCCCTTAAGTGGTCAAGTTTATTAAATTGGAAACTCAGAGAATTTTAAGGGGGGGATGGGGTCAAAAATTATAGAAATATTTGAGAATTTTATTCTCTTCAATTTGATGTATCGCAAGGTGGATGGTGTCGTTTGAAATTTCGAAGTTGTGGTGGGTGGGGGTGAGGGGGCTAAAGATAGAAATTCGCCAACGTATGTTTCCGATGTCCCCCTTGATATAAAAATCGACCTGTCCGAGCTTAACTGAAAAAAAATTAGGTGAAATGCCCAAAAACCCCTCTGTTGTGTTTTCGTTGGGACACTCTGTATAATGCATGGCAATAAAGTGAAAGCCGCGATTTTTATGAGATCCATCTAGTGACAGAGATAAAATCGAGTTAGAGATAAAAACCATTTCCGGCTCTGTTACAAACCTATAATAATCTCTCATTCACCATACATGGTTAGAGCACCCTTCTCTTCTTTTCTGGGTGATATTAATTCGGATGATAATCTTATCTATTTCACTGGAGAGCCTACAGTTTTCAGCAAAACATACGAAAAGTTTACATTTCTGCAAAGCATTTATGCGATTTTGGTTGTGCGAGGAGTTGCTAAGGAGAATTCCCCTAGCAACTCTTACACAAAAAAGTGGAAGCAAAATATGATTCATCCTATACAGGGTGTTACACTTTTTTCTGTCAATATTTTAGGAGATGGTAGAGCATCAAAAAATAAGTTGACTTTCTCGAAAAAATGTATATCGGAAACGCATTATAACGGAGATAGAGGTGTTCAAAGTTGAGAATCAAAAATGGTTTTTGTGTTATAATTCCAAATTTAATTACTGGATTTTGACCAAATTTGGTACACAAAGTAAGTTGATGCATACCTACAAGCTGGTCACATTGACTTCTGTCTTCTCTCAAATGTGTAGAAAGATTTTTTTTTATTTTTCATTAATTTTTTTAAAACTATTTTTTCGCTTTTTTTCGGCGAAAATACTAATTTTTTGATGCTCTACCATCTCCTAGAATATTGACAAAAAAGTGGAACACCCTGTATATCAAGTCGGAGTGATTGCAGAAATGTAAATTTTAAATATGCCTTGCGGAAAACCCTGAGCCTTCCATGGAACCAGATAAGATTATTATCTGAATTAATTTCACCCAGAAAAAATAAAACAAATAGGGTATTTTCCCCTATACCTACTTATCTTGTGTTTTAGCAGTTTGATGTAGAAGGAAAATCTTGAGGTTTAGCACGAATCAGTGGTCTCAAATTTCTTTTCTGACAACGTTTCGACGTAATTTACGACTTCGTCGGGCCAAAAAAAGTTAAAAGTAATATAAAAGCATATAAAATGTATAAAACAGGAAAAATGATTGTAAATCGATATTAATGTCAGTAAATATTTTTTTGTGAGTGTACCAATAAAAATTTATTAATAAATTATTAATTATTTATTATTTATTCATTTAATTAATATTATTGACTGACATTAATATCGATTTACAATCATTTTTCCTGTTTTATACATTTTATATGCTTTTATATTACTTTTAACTTTTTTGGCCCGACGAAGACGTAAATTGCGTCGAAACGTTGCCAGAAAAGAAATTTGAGACCACTGATTCGTCCTAAACCTCAAGATTTTCCTTCTACATCAATCCAAACAAGGACAGAAATAAAACAACAAATTTAGCAGTTTGAGGAATGAAATTTTTATATCTTGAATTTAATTTAAGAGAATATAACGGAGGCGGAAATGGTTTTTGTCTGAATTCTGAATTGATTCGATCAAGATAAAAAATATTGAAAAAAAAAGATTGCACCCTGTACGAGCGGCTCAAGAGGGATACACTTTTCACGTGTTCAATAAGGAGACCAAAAGGTTGCTAATTTAATTAACAAAATATCATTTTTTTTTTAGATTTTCATAAATGGGACATTGGCTATGGCAAAATATTTTCGAACTAAGTCCAAAAAGAACAAAAAAAATATTGAGTTTATTAATGACTGGTTTTCAAAGTTTTATTGGCTCTGCTCTGACTAGAGGACATAAACATTCGTGCTAACGCATGAATTGACGTAATTATGTAGGTAGGTATAGGCAGTTCTTTGTTGACTCATATTTTTTTAACAGAAATAAATGAAAAAAATTAAATTGATGCAATAAGGTGCCAAATAGGAAAATTTTTCGAAAGATTGATGGGGTCACATAACTCAATTTCATCATCTACTTTTTGGACAGTGTCTATAACATAAAGACTATTTTTGAACATTTGGCATCTTCATTATCATAATGAATAAAGAATGAAGTGCAGCAATGGAATTCACACATCTTATTAATTCAGCTCTGTTGTCATTTTGTTACATAACAGTTGTTTAGGTATATTTTCAAGTGAGAGTAGTGGAAATTTTCCATGGCCGCACTACCATGTCTATTTAAAGTAGGTATTTCAATACACTCACCTAGCTCTTGGAGATGATAACACAAGGTTCCGCAACAACAGAAATGTCTTAAAAAGTATTATCCTCTAACGACAAATAAACAATAAGACTTGTGATTTGAACTACAGATGTAAAATGGATATTTGTGTGTTATGTTATGTGAGTATTTAAGAAAAAATACAATATATGCACTAGAGAGTGGCAATGATCTGTAGACTTAAGGGTTCATATCCCTATCTCGACACATTGCAAATCTATGGTTGCTTCAGGAAATGTGTGGAAACTAGCCGCAGTTTTAGCATGTGGTTGTTGATACCACTTGACGCAGGACTGCCGCTAGGACTGCTCGGGTAGGTCGTGCAGTTAGAGATCTGAAACAGAAGAGCGAAAGTCGTAAAATATGGTACAAGCACATGCAAATGGACATTCCCGCTGCCAAATGCGTCAAGGGACGGCAAAAATAGCCGGATGGGGTGAAATTACGCATTTGTGGGATCTGGGCCAGTTCCATTATTTCGGAATTTCAGCAGCCCGCGGCCCCGCCGGGTGGGCCATTGGGTGATTTTTCGAGTTCCACGCCCGTTTTTAGGGTAAACACGTAAATTTACCTGAAATTAATCCCATCATAGACACACTGCAAACTGCGTTGAAAAAACTGTGTATTTCGGAAGTATCTGCGAAATTATCGATCGGTCGAGTTCAACACAATGAACTGGAGTCGGCGAATCCGGCTCTGGGGCGCAACTCAACGTGTCACACGGCTTTGATCGTTTTGAACCATCTTTTAGATTAGCGGCGCAGTAGAGGTGAAACCGTACAAGAACTCGCCCACAACCCCACCGGAGATGCCGATTACGGAAAACGTAAATAATGTAAACGTCTTCTCCTACAAAATTAGAACGTTCACCCGGCCTTGCGTAATTGCTCCGCGCTCCGCCTGGTTGGATTCCATTAATGACATTTATTTTGGGGAAAATTGAAAGTGATCATAATCGCAAATTTATCAATGAAGTCGGAAATTTCTCATTAGATAAACAGATTCGTATACTTACGTTTTCTTTACGGTTACTTATAATATAAGTTACAACACAAGGCTTGTTGCAAAACATCACTGACCTAAGACATTTCGAGGTTATGGATGGTTCTGTTTTCTGTTTCTGTTGACAATTGACATCATTCTGTCATCCAATAAAAACAACCAAAAACAACAAACACAAACCAAACAAGCCTACTTCCCGCTTGAAGATTTGATATTCTGTTCAGCATGTGTTCATGTTCAGCCCAAGGAGTTGTTCAGCCGCAGTGGCTGCTGGTGCGGGAGGGCTCAAGGCTCAAGGGCGGCGCCCCTCCAACGCCAAAAGCGGCAAGAGATTTTTATCCTCGTTTTTATCGGTAGAAAGCACGTAGAAAGACATGGAATGCATTTTATTATAGGGTCTTGTCCTAGGTCTTGTCCTTGTGTCATAAAGGGCAACGCGATTTCGATAATTCCAAAAGAAGGAATGGACTAAGAACAGTATCCTCTAGAAGATTGTCTAAAAGAAAATTTGCGGATTATCCACAAATTTTTTTGAAAAAAAAAATCAAAGTTACGGAGCCCACATGGTGTATTTTTGGCGGTCGACTGGATTTGAAAAATTTGAAAGAAGGCAGAATAGACTAGAAACGGTGTTCAAGAAGGTAATGCGAAAGAAAATTTGCTGATTATCCACTGGTTCTTGAGAAAAAAATTACTGAAATTTGGAAACCACACATAATATACCTATACGTTGTTTCAGAAATATTGCTATCCCAGTAGGTCATGAAAATCTAAATGCAGCTTTAGATTTAGTTACAAAAAACGTCAAATCAAAAGTGTAAATCTCATGGAAACTTCATTATTTATTTTCAGGTTATAAGTCAGATCTTTCACTCCTTTCAGTCAGAAAGTATTTCTTCAGTTTTTTATCGAGTACCACGTGCGGCACGGCACCCCATTCAAGGTGCACTTGAAGAAAGATACATGCAGTTTTGATGTCGAACCGTCTGTTTCTGATCTCGGGACTAAAAAAAATAGGCACCTGGGGAGTCAGCAGATTTCGTTCTTGCCAGTCTCAATCAACATTGTGCACATATCACACAGGTAGATAGTAAAGCAGTAAAGCAAACTCCATAGCCTTGAGAGGAATCAGATACCAAGGAAGATCTGCTTCTAAAGTCGAGTTACGCTGTTCTACTTCAACTGAGCCTTTTAGTGAAGACAAAAGCACGAAATCTGGTAGGATATGGCACAACAGACTGTACTGTACCTACTCTTTTGATTGAGAACGGGCGCCTGGCTGTTTTTTTCCTCGACTGGGCTCGGGATCTACGGCCACTTTTTGGTTGTAAGTAGTGACCATGGAGGTAGTGACAAACCTTGGCTTCTTTTTGCCAGTATGCGTTTGAAAGTGCAGTACGTTATTAAAGATCAAAGCAACGCGCTGAATGCTGGCAGCTGCATTGTTGGAATCTCTGAAGAATTCTTCGTAACAGCGTCAAAGTGTTTCACGTTCTCTCGCAGATAAACGAACTGGATCCCCACACATGGCGTGAAAATTATCAGGTAATCAAAACCAATGAAGAAACAACACAACAGTAACAGTAGGTATAACGTAACAGGAACAACAGTAACTGTATAAGTAACACGTACAGGTTCTTAAAACTTGCGTCGATAGGTGCTTATTACGATTTTCTTTCCAAAAGCCATCTAGGTGGACAGAAACATGACAGTTTGGACGACAGTAAAAAACTTTCCAGTTGATTTTGATTGACATGTCACACTGACTTGGGACTAAAACAATAAACGTTTAAGAACTAGACAAAGCTAAAGCGACTTTTACCATATACTTCCAATGCCTACTGAGATAGCAATCAATCTGAAACAACGTATACATATATTTTCTACGCCGGGCGGGTATGCAACTCAACAAACAATTAAAGAAAGCGGGTTAGGAAGGTGGTAGCATTGTTGTGGTAGTCATCCCGAGGAGGAACAATCCCATCTCCGTGAAAACGTTAAGTTCAAGTGGCTAAACTTAATATTTATTGTAAGTCATGGATTGTAAGTACCTACTGTAAAATGTGCGGTTTCCGTTGCCCTTTATGAGACAAGCATCTTTATTATATGTATGTATAATATACTTATTCCAAAAATTTGGTTTAGTGCAAAAAACGTGGGTGCGTGACCATAGTCACCCTCGGAAGAAGTGAAACTTCTATAGATATGAATCAATCAGCAAACAACGTTCGAAGAGGTGTTCTTTTCGTACTCCCGCTCCGCTCCCTAATGGTCTGTATCATCTTGTTTCTCTTATTATCAATCTTATTAATCTTATTATTATTATTATTATTATTATCATTATTATTATTATGAATCACTCAAAGGGCAGAATACTTTCGACATGATTTTTTCACGATTAGACTTCTTTTGTTTCTTTTCTCGCTGCGCTCGGCTCTTAAACTCCCATTTTCCGTCAAATGAAGTCTCACTCATACCCCTAATACAATAAATATCTATTTTCATCAATAATATTCTCCACAAATAATTATGCGAATGTGACATCGTGACGGATTTTCTTACTGTACGATTTTCCCCGTTATATTACAGCACGGTGGAAACTGTGTTCTGACAGGCACAGGCATGGCAATCTAATAATCTCCACAAAGTATAAGAATGTCGTTTGGAAAACTCGATCCGGTATTAATTTCAATTGAAAAAATATAAAATACATAGGTATTTACATAGCAGGTAAGTATGTAGGTACCTCGTGAATGTGATTTGAGGTAACTACGTGGTTATCCAGAGTTCCTACGATATTATCTTCTCCAATCAAAATAAGGCCGTAAGTTAAATTGAAATATTGACAGAATTGATATGAGTATTTCCAGTTATGTGCTCGCAACCGTACTTATATTTAGAACTCGATTTAGAATGTCACATTTAATGGGGCCTTGCAATTGGAAAACTCAACGTGAGGTCGCCACTACTGTAGGGGGCGCCTACTTTGATGAAGCGGCCGTAACGACGAGAAAAACATGGGAGTTTGAGTAGTTTGACCAGTAACTGACAGTGACTGGACTGACTGGAGATGTCAAGCAAGAAACAGAGGTTATCCAAATTTCAAATCAAGACATAAAATGACGGACGTCGGTCGCTGAAGCGTCAACGCCGTCAAAATTGTAGAATTTGCCCCCAACGGTCGTGGCGCCCTCGGTGTGTGAAAGTGGCAGTGCAAGGCCCCATTGAGGTGAAATCAAACCATTCAAAAAATTAACGAAGAATAATAATGTCAAAAATCAATTTCCAAACATGAAAATTTGATTATCAAAGCAGTATAATATCATCGCTATACAATCAGCTGATATCTAGAACATTAGGCAACTGTTTCAGTCTCAATTGTCCAAAATTCTTTTTCCCCTCTGGGCTTTAATCATCCACCCCTGCTTTCCTGCTTAATAGGTCCATAGGTACATGGAAGTTGGGTCTACATTTGGGTGTGCGGCATTCGATTTCATTTTTCAATTGTAAACGTCCATTGAAGAATATACCCAGGGCCAGGCCTGGCCTATTTACCGCCTGCGTGCCACCGAAAAATTGCCGCCCCCCTCACCGGCAGTGGAGAGCCCCACCAAATGCGGCAATGAAAAGAATCCTTCGAAATTCAACTTTATTATATGACTTGCCGCCTGCCCTACCCGCGTGCGCGCCGTGAAGCACTGCACGCCTGCTAGGCCTGGCCGCCCGGCCCTGGATATACCTCTCTATCCCTATAATAAATCACATCCGCTCGAATCTATTCAAGCCAAGTCGAGAACCATTCCTGTCGGACCAACAGTAAGACAACACAAAGAGCAGTCCAGTGTCGGCGATTAGTGAAAAATAGAACCGAACGCGGCAAATGCCGCAACAGCTTAAGGTGGGTTCAGTCAGCTTATTTAGTCGCTGTTTTAGTTTTAGTCGTTGTCGTAACAGAGAAGAGCGTTCAAAGAGCAAGATTTAGTCGTAAGAATTGACCAATAGAGGAGCTCGAAGGATACTGCGCGAACCTTCATCTTAATACGGTCTGTGTTCATAATGGGTAGTATTAATATAAAAACTCGTAAAAAAATAAGCATAAATAAGTATTTGCTTACATTTATGAGGAGTACAACTCCTCTGGAATGGAAGCAAATGCTTATGCTATTTTTTTATTAATACATACAACCCATTACCATCACCATTCATGCTCATACCTTATACCGGTAATTATGCAACCTGCAAGTCGGTATCTTACGACAAAGTTCGGAATTCTTACGACTAAAATTAAAACTAAAACTCTGTATGAACGCCGCGCATATGACGCGTGCTTTCTACTTTCAAATTTACGACAACGACTACGACTAAAACTAAAACCAAGCTGACTGAACCCACCTTTATTCTTTCATTTCCTGCGACGACGGCTGGTCGCCCCAAGGTCAGACAAGACAACGTTACAGGCGTTCGTTACAACCACTGATGCTATGAACCAATTTCACTCCCATGTGTGGTTCTGCGTTAGTTGTGTGTTGTGATCTAGGCGCGAGAATAGAAGTTTCACTTCAAAACGTTCAGTCATTAGTCAATACACCCATTCAGTTTTACCTGGTCTGCGCGCGCATCTGCACGACTCGGTGCCATGATAACGGTGCAGGTGAAGTGGTGAAAATGACATCCTTGGAAAAATCAAAGTCAAAGTGTCAAACAGTTGAATTGATGAGTGTACGGTACATACGCGTGATCCCTGGTACATACCATGTATGCTCCCTGCAAACATCACCTTGAAAGAAGAGTGGTTAAAAGCAACAAGATGTGGTTGGAAGTCCCCGATCGCGGAAAACACGGACAGTAGCTAGTAGCTCCCAGACCCCAGTTCATCTGAGTGTTTCTGTCCGCGATAGTGTGACAAATTCTTACAGGTCGGCCTGTCTTCGGCTACTGTCACCTTCTGGGAGCATTCATAGGTCATAGTCGTAGTTCTCTAGGCCCTCGAAGAGTTGCTGTCGGTGACAAAGGATGCAAAGCTTCTTCCATGAGGTTGACCCGGAATACATGTTCGGTAATAGGTGAGAATGCTGCTGACCTGTATGTTTTGCGGTTACACGGTCTCTGTCTCTCATTCCTTTAAAGGGGTAGCTTCCTGGCACACATCTTGTTCCATGTTGAGTGGAGGTCACCTCATCATTGAGCAGTGACTTCTCACTAGCGTAAACGTCAAAATGACGGACGGCAGTTGAAGTCTTAATCCACATGCTCCGTCAAAATTGAAACATACAGGGAATATCAGGAGCGCAAACCTCATGCTGAATTTCCCTAGATGGTCGTTCAGATGCGCGCGCAACTCACTTTGTGTCTCTTTTCTCACACAGATTTCTGTATAAGTCTGTCTCCCTCGTTTCCACCGAATAGGTCTATTGATGTTGTAACAAAATAATTACAAGTAGTCCGGATGTTAAGGTATACTACCCTTCACTTCTATAACAAGCGATGCCACTTGGCACACCTGTTGCCAAGACCATGTTTGACCGACTAAGATCAGGAGCCAAAGTCGCAAGCAATGCAGGCGTCGTATACAGGGTGTCGTATAGAAAAAAAGTAAAAAATTCGTATATCATCAACCTAACCAGATGAATTTACGTGAATAGGCACATAGATTTACAATATATTACTCATCAAGGAACAGTCAACGGTTTTGGAAAATCTTGAGCAGCTCTTGAATAATTCAGGAAAAACCAAATTTTCCTCTGAATATTTTATTTCTCGGTAAATCAGTGAATTTTCAAGATATCGAAGTGCAACTTGGTAGTTTTATGGCCAGTATTGTCATGAATTGAAGACGATCAGGAGCCAAATGCAAGGCCTGCTATTTTCAGAAATAAGACAGTCAACTTTTTTTTCTTCGCGACCCTCCATCTTGAATCTCCATTTTACTCAAAAGTTAAAAAAGTGACAGCCGAATGTGAGATAGTTGACATCCAGTCGTCCCATTATAAAAAAAATAGCCTTGAAGCAAGGTGAGGGCCTCTTCGTCGAGAAAACAATGTTACCCAAGGTTCTCATGGTAAGACGCATTTGCAGCGCCTGTGATGGTTAATCAGAGATTTGAAAGAGCACTGTGAGTCCTTTGTCTCAATTCTACATTCATTTTGAGATTGATTACCAGAATTCATGATGATCGGTTCAAAGGTAAACTTTTGATGGCTCGCTGAACAAAATAGGTGGCGCTTTTTGGTGAGAAATGCAAAAAAAAAATCGTGCAATCATTTTCATGTTAGCCTCACTGAGAGAAGGCTATTGGAAAAACTGAAACTAATCAACGCTGAAATGTTTTAAGAGAGTCAACCCTATATTCTTGTGCCATAAAATGTTGGACACATGTGTCCCGTTGTTAGAGAGAAGACATGGAAGACTTGCATGCAGAAAGTTTTTTTCAAATTCTGAGCCACGTATTATTTTTAAAAAGCTACCAAAATTTTGTCTCTGGGCCGATGATGATGAATTTTGGTACTAAATCTCAAAATGGATGTAATATTGTTAGTCATCAAGTTTTGGTGGGTTTCTGAATAAGAAATGTGAATAAGAACTTTGAATTTTTTTTCTGCATGCACGCCTTCCATGTCTTCTCTCTGGCAACCGGACCCATGTGTCCAACGTCTATTGGCTCAAGAATATAGGCCTCAATCTCACAAAATATTTCACCGTTGATTGGTTGCAGTTTTTGCAATGGCCTTGTCTTAGCGAGAGATAACATGATAATGATTGCCCGATTTTTTTTGCATTTTCCACCAAAAAGCGCCACATATTTGGTTCAGCGAACCACCAAAAGTTTACCTTTGGACCGATGATGATGAAATTTGTTATTTCATTTCAAAATTAATGTAGTATTGGGCCAAGGAACTCACTTTGCTTTTCCATATATCTCATTAGACATCAGAGGCACTGAAAATGCTTATCATCATAAAAATCTTGGGTGACAATGTTTTGTCGATGAAGACACCCTTACCTTGCTTCAAGGCTATCTTTCCCGTAATAGGGTGACTGGATGCCAACATTCTCACATTCGACTGTCACTTCTCCAACTGTTAAGTAAAACGGAGATTCAAGATGGCGGTCGCGAAGAAAAAAAAAGTTGACTGTCTCACTTATGGAAATATCAGGTTTTGCATTTGGCTCCTGATCGTTTTTGATTATTGACAGTACTCGCCGTAAACCTACCAAGTTGCACTTTGATATCTTGAAAATTCACTGATTTACCAAAACATGAAATATTCTGAAAAAAATTCAGTTTTTCCAGAATATTTCAGGAACCGCTCAAGATTTTCTAAAACTGTTGGCTTTTCCTTGATGTTCAATATATTGTGGATAAATGTGCCAATTTACGTGGATCCATCTTGTTCGGGTAATGATATACGAATTTTTTACTTTTTTTTCTATACGACACCCTGTATACGACACCTGCATCACTTACGACTTTGGCTCCTGATCTCAATCGGTCAAACATGGTCTCGGTAACAGGTATGCCAAGTTGCATTGCTTGTTATGAAAGTGAAGGGTACCCCCTAAATTTTGACCTTAGCGTCCGGACTAAAGCCACCGCATGGTCGAAGAAGTTCGTTTTGGGCTCCGCATTCAGCGCCCACCGTCGAAGCGGTGATGCCGGGGTGCTCCCGCGCAAAACATGTGCCGTAACCATGGCAACGCGAGACGCGGCTCCCGCTCTATATTGCAGTGATGGGCTCGATCGCTTGAGCCCCCAGCCGATTGAAACATCGATATAATTATTTATGTACTCTTCAATTAGTTCACAGTTCGCAAATATGAAGATAGCTGAACCAAAAAGAGGTACATTTTTAGGTCATCAAGCCTGCTACAAGAGAAAATGATCCCATATATTGACTCATGATAAATTAAAAATTGGTTGTAAAAGTTCATATTTTCAGTAGGTACTCACCTATACCCTATACCTATACTTACGTAGTCAGTCATAGTTGTAAAGTAGGTATGTACCTAGTTACTGAAATTATGAAGTTTTACAACCAATTTTCAGTTTCTTGTGAGCCAATAATCTTTGATTTGAAAAAAAGAAGTTCAAAGTTAATGGACCAAAAGCTTGCATGCTCGAATTTTGAAGCATTTGCGTCGTAATTTGGTGTTTTTGAACCTCTTTGAACACAAATATCTCCGAAACCGCTGCTCCAAATGCAGGAATGCCGAATGACACACGCTAATTTTTCCTTCAGAATTGAACGCGGAATCCATACTTTCATCGGTTTTCCAAAATATCCAGTGGCATAGAAAGTAGGGGAGTAAGGTAAAAGGGTGAGCATCCCCTATATCTACGGCACTGCGTTATTCTGACAGATATTTTTTTCAAGAAATCACTGGAGACGTGTTTCTCAACCATCTGCAAAATTTGAGCGCAATCAGTCAAGCTGTTCAAAAGTTACCAAGAAAAAAAAAACATTTTTTTCTGCAACTTTGAAGGCCTGTAACTTTAGGTTAATATGCATTTTTAGATGTGTACTTTTGGGGTGAGTCGACTTGTTTTCTCATCCTTTATCAGCCTGCAAAGTTTGCCGATTAAAACCTGGACCACCTGTTATACCCATCAGAACATCAGATGCACAAAGAACAGTATTCAGAATACCTTTTTCGTTAAAGCTATGGATGATGCAAAAAAAGGTCTGCGACGACACTTGTCAGCGACGTAGAGCCCAATGAAGAGCCTGCTGGGCTCACAAGAACAAAAAAATTGCGACAGCTGTGCACGTCATCTACTTTACTCTTAAATGAAATAGACTATAGCAATATGGACTTATATAATAGGGAGTTTGCGATCTCACTGAACATACGACGTGACGCAACGTAGAACGTGAAAACTCCCCTGTAACTAACGAATTGCAAAAAATTAACTTGTCAATTTTCACGTTGAAAGTTACGTTACGTCGTACGCACGTGTGCACGCAAACTCCCCAATATTCAAGTAAACACAAACAAAAATTACTTACCATAATGATATATTTATGATTCGTGAAATCATTTAGTATATATTATTAACAATTTCATTGGCCAACAAGAGTAGTAATTGCTATTTACATTATAGATACAATCATTATGTATATAAAAGAGGTTGGCATGATTTGATAATCTGAACTAAGTAATTACAAATTGTCAATCAGTCTATATGGTTCATAGTTATGCATAATCATACAAACGATAAGAATAATGAGGCACTACAACTATAAAATATACAAGTAGGTCCTATCAACAGTCATACAATTCATATACTTTTTAATATTGTTATAGTTATGCATCAAATAGTAGTGCTACTACTAAATGGAAGAGTAAGAAACATTCCTGTAGTACTCACTACTTCAACCAAGAAAACGAAGTATTGTGCAAAACTGAAAATATATTATTATTATATCAACTTAACAATATCTCAGAAATAGTGAGTAGAGCAAGAACATGTGTGTGTTCACATTGAAGGGTATACATACACAGTGACAAAGAAAACCAAAACAGCCAACCAATCATGGCAAAATATCATGAATAACAACAAATTTAGTTTAATTCAGTATCGTTTAGCACCTTGCAAGAGTCTTCTTCAAAATAACCAACTTTAATAACACTACTTCCTTAAATTAAGCTAAAAACTACAGACTAGATTTATATTTAACACGTAGGTATTCTTACTTAATGAAGAAACGTAAAAAATGAAGTAACCAAAAAACATACTTCATAGTAATCACAATCCAAGAGAATTGGGCACTTAACAAAATGTATATCATGTGAATAGATTTGCCTAAAAAAAACTGTGCTTGATTAGAACAAAATTTACAGAAAATTTTCTACAGTGACCTCTTTCTGAACATCACCACAAAAGGAAAGGATATAATAATTATAGGGATGGGAGTGAAACCAAGTAGGTATTTACACGAAAGGAAAGTTAAAAATCCAACTCGGCACCTAAAAAACCTTTAACTAGGACTTTCGTTCATGTCATGATCGTTCTTTGACACAATCATAGGTTCTGGGGGCATTGCACGACTCGGAGATGGGCTATCTACATTCCTAAAATTAAAGTTATTGGGCGAATCTGCGCTAGAAAGTGATTCTGGCGTGCCCACCGAGCTGAGTGATCCAGGCAAGGAGGTCGAAGTGGTTGTCAACAAGCCACCTCGGTCCACAGCCGAGTAACTGTGAAATCTCTTGGCTCTGGGGCTCATGTGGAATTCGCACTTGTCATCGTCCAATTTTCGCTTGACGCCCAGTGGACTGGGTCGCAGAACGGGACTGGCACTGCGTCTGATGAAGGTCTTTGCCCTATAAAAAAAAAATAAGTACCTATATAAAATCATGATTCGTGCCATACAGAGTGACCTGAAGCCTATTACATTAATTTCAAAGGGCAGTTCACTTCAAGACGAAAATCATTGGAAAAAATAATTTAGATTTCTTTTTTCCAGCTCATGTTTTCTTGTAGCAACAATGAAAGAAAATACCTTTGCCCCAGCACATATAGGTATGGGGTACTCAACTACCTCAAGTTTTGAGTTGGTATTGTCATTTGTTTGACTTTTATTGAAAAAAAAAAGTAAAAAAGGTAATTTTTACCACCAACTTCAACACCCTGTATCTTGAAAACTGAATCCTTTAGAACAAATTTGCTTACACAGTCATGAAAAAGATCAACGAATCTTCTCTTCAATGACAAAAGGTTTGAGGTCACCCAGTATGTGTGCAAAATATAGAATGGGCAGGAAGTTGTTGAAGAGCTTTGGTCAGTTGATCACAACGGTTCGGGTTCGTACCTTGTAGGACTCTGGAATCCTGGCGAGCTAAGTCGCGTGGGTGACGGTGAACTGCAATTTAGGCCTGAGTAAGGAGGCAGGCTGACGTGTAAGGGTCCCATCTTGTTTGGTTTCGTGTCCCCGTGAGATTCGTTGAATAAACTCAGGTCCTCCCAGGACTGCGACATCTGCATGGCATGATGGATTTCGCGTTCGTGGGCCAACTCTCGCAGGTTGCTGACGTCGGCTTGTTCCTCTTGGCGCAACTGATTTATCCTCGGTGTCAATCGCAAGCCAGAGACCTAACAATGCATAAAGATACTGAATTGAATCACCTTCTATATTCGTAATTTTATGCTTAAAAAGATGTTTTGAGCGGTTGTGGAATATCTTTTCACCATTTTTGAAATATTTTGAAAAAAAAACTGAAAAATCTTCATAATTCGTTTTGTTCACAATAAATCAGTAATTTTTTGAGAGATTGAAGTAAAACTTGGTTTTTCTAAAATAAATAAGGAAATAAAATGCAATCATCAGACATTTTTCAGGTCTGCAATAGGGTGATTGCATGAAATTCGTTCACCTGATCACCGGCATGCAGCGCAAGGATTGAGTTATGTTTTGACGTTTGTTAGAGGGAATTGCATTGGGGCACATACACATAACAGGTATAAGGCATTGTTAGAAATATTATAATGATTAGAAATCACAATAATCAGTACAATCTCGATCACGTAAACGCCGAACAAAACAGTATGTGAACAAAACACGTAGAAGATGACAGTATTTAGTGAGGTTAGACCGGTTGACGTTGCTCCGACATGGATGAAACCAAGGAGGTTATAATTATAGCAGGAGGGAACATGAGCTCAAAAAAGTGAAGCCGTGTGACGTCACGTTCTGGGTATGCAACCCGTAAGTTATGAACCACACGAAGGCACACGACCACGAGTCACAGAGGTCCATCCCACAGAATCATGAATCTGTCACTGCGAATAGCGTAGTGACAGAAGCAGTCAGTTTTTGTGTTTGTGTTTTTCCTTTGCCAATTTCTCATTTTCATAATGGCGGAATCAGTAGCTTTCATGGCTTTTGGATGCCGAGACCACTAGCGGTCACCGCCCAGAAAGAAATGTTTTGAGCAGAAAAAGCAAAAGGGCATAGCGTATCAGAAATGGAAAGCAGAACAGAAGGAACAGAGACGAACAGAAGCAGGTGCAGATAAACAAGCTACAAGACTCTAGATATGCCAAACCAAGAATACAAAGAGCTACAAGGCAAAGTGCCTAGATGCACGCTTAATCCAAACGTGAAGGCTGGAAGCAGCGATTTGCAAGGTTGTGGTGTGGTGATGGGGTACAGACGAGTAGCTACTGGAAGCTACCAGGGTATATCATGTTGTGGAAAGGAGTGAGACGATGGAGCACTTGGGGTCATGTCAGGAATCGCTGAAGGAGGGCAGAACTCTGGGGCAATTGTTGGGAGATGACGAAAAGAGGCTGAAATGGATGACAAAGATTGAAAGAAAACAGAAGAGGTGCAACACTGATGATGACAAGATGTGGCAGTCGAATTTTGTTTTATATTTATCAACATCCTTTTATTTTGCGGCGTATAGTGTGAATAATTCAAATAAAAATGTAACATTCTCATAAAATATCAACAATAAAACTCAGTTCTTTCTCGACATTGAGTATCAAATTTTTCTTGATGTATGAACTTCTCATCGTCTCTTGTCTTCAGCGAGCGTTCTTCCTTTATTCCAGCTCAGTCAATTTTCGGTTATTTATCTTACTGTTGCGTCCTATGCTTCTTTTTGTCTTTCCTGATTTCTTATTCCTGTCATTCTCGCTTATCGTTCTACTGGTCTATCCTCGTTCAAGCTCTCTAGGCGTCCTCAGCAACTCAGTTGTCTCTTATCTACAAATTTTGTTCCATGCCTCATCTTAGATCTTTTCTTACTCGGGGTTACGGATTGTGTCTCCTCAGTATTTTTTTTACTCCGCAGACGCATACTTCATCCCTGTTGCTTCACGCTCTTTCTGCATTCTCTTAGATAAGACCTCCATGTCTCACCTGTGGGTCATTAGTCAGTACTGATCTGAAAATCGTATTATAGGTACTTTCAGCTTGGTCTTCTTTGTTACTTCTTTTTTATTTATCAGTGTCTTAGTACTACATATTACTGGTGGTATTCTTGTACAGACTTTTTATAGCACTAGTTAGTTTTTTTTTCACTCCTCGTTGCTCTCTGAATTTTTTGATGCATTGTGAAGATGAGGCTTTGCACGCTACGTTTCTATCGGAGTCCACTTTGAGTGTTCAGCAACGTTGGCTCTATTGTCTTTTTCAGTTTCTCTCCCAGTAGTTGTATATTTTCATTGGCATGTTCAGCAAGGTAATGCATTTATGGTTTGCACACTCGTTAAGAACCCCCTTTTTTTTCTATGCTTTATATTGCAGATTTCCAGCAGCAATCTTTTTCCCTCTTCTCCGAAAGCTATTTATTATCTCTGATGTGAATTTATTATGTCCAGGAGCTTTGTCGTTTTTCAGTTTCAGGAATGCTTTTGTTCTTTCAGGTCTTCTGTTAGCGTCCCTTCATTTCTGTCTTCGATCGTCTTCATCAGTCTACCTTGGTTGTGCACTCAGTAACTCTTGGAAATATTCACTCCATCTTTCCATTACTTCTTCAGAGACCAGCAATAGTGCTCGATCCTTCCTCATTGATTATGGAATGTTCTGGTGAGGTTCAGAGATCTTGAATATGGAAAAGTTATTTTCAATTGTAAATTTTCAAAGAGATTTCCTCAAGTTTCAATAATAATTCTTGGGCCAAGCAGTATCGTTTTGCTAATTCATCATTATTATGTGGTTTTTTAATGCCTTTCATCATGGTGCTCTAAACTAAGATCTAGGCCTCCTAAAGCTAAGCCTCACATCATATCCATTTCATCAAATCATCACCTATGCACAAAAGAACTTGAAGGTTGACTGGGTCGAGGCGGTCATACTTCAAGTGACTTTTTTCTTTGTTCACTTTCTTCTTGAGTAAAAGGCAGTATCTTCTCTTCGATCGTGCATGTGAAATCCAAAAATAGGCATCCTTGAATTTGGAAAGATAAAACCAATATTATCAAAATTTTGTGGCATTTTTGACTCTCAATTACCTAATTGACTTGCTTCCATTTTATACGTATGAATTATCCAGTGTAGGTGCACACTGGTACAACACACACGTAGGTCCGTACGCACAATATTGGTAACTGTATTAGGTTAAATAGGTAGGTAACACAGCAGCTGTGCACTGGGCAGTGCAGGAGGCATACTTTGGCTTGCTCGAGCTTTTCATTTGTTTGGTCTTCCATGAGTTTGCAAGGCGGTTATGTCCTTTTCAATTCGGCACTGGACAAGGGCACACGTCGTAGAGGATACAATCAAATCATTTGGAGCTGCAAATCTTGGATTGGGCATATTCGTAACTTCAAAATTTATTGTTCCAGGTTCACTTACTTGTGCAACAGTATTTTCTAGTTTGGATTGTCTTCTGCTTGGAAAAACTGTCTCTGAACGGCGATCGCTGTGGTTTTCACATTCAAAAACCTCAAAAGCGATTGAAAATGCCACATTGAAGAGCGAAACTGACAAATGAAAAAATTTAACCACAAAAACGAATGATATGCTGTCACTTTGCTGTATAATTCTGTGGGATAGACCTCTGTGATTCGTGTGCCTTCGGGTGGTTCATAACTTACGGGTTGCATACTCAAATACATGATTTCCCCTCACCCCGTTCCGCATCAAATTTCCTCGCCTACAAGCTGGGTTACGTTCCCTCCTTATATTCTAACCTCCTTGGATGAAACTTAACAGATGACAATGACACTATTGACATTTTGCCATAAACTCCCTCTACATGCAATCACCCTATTATTGGAAATAAGACAGTAAACTCTTTTAAATTGTTGAGCGCCATCTTGGATCCGCAATCTATGCAAAAGTGGAACTAATAGTGTATGGTGGTAAAACGCAATCAATCAATTACATAAAATTAAAAAAAAGTAAAAACTATCTTGATATGAAGCAATAACTTGTTCGCCGAAAAAACGACTTTTTAATACTTGATGGCGATTATCCGCAGTTTCCAAGCTCTGATTTTAGCGGACTCTTGTAATTTATGACAATCAAAGGAATGTGTATGTACAAAATTTCAGCCCTCTACTAATTTTTCCGAAGACAAAAGACAGTGGCTGGACTAAGCCCCCACAAACAATTCAGTGAATGCACAGCTGTATTGTCAACATCCAGCTTCCTCTCACTGCTGTACTTGACCATTTTGTCTCTGGTTTAGATTTGATTGGCGCAGTTCCGACAGTGAAGCCGAATTTTTCGTTTTATTGAAAGATAACGTCGTTGAGCGATTTCTATCATTTACCGAATTCAAGTCGTGGTCAGTGTAGTTGTCCTGAGAGATATGGCTCCCCCCATGACATGTGGGGTGATTGACATAGTGATACATGACAATAACGTTGCGCATATAACTTTTTCACTCAAATAAGTAATAATAATATTCATTGGCTATGATTGATATTAGTTGCAGCGGTACGCTTTTTGATTCTGCATTTTGTGATACTGCAATGAAATTTGGCATATGCAAACTACATGAAATTCCAAGTGATTTGACCCGCAGCACTCAAAAATTTGTCCATTAGGGGGCGACTGGGGGCCCCTCAAAATTTCAAGATGTCAGAACTTTTACCATGCACCATTCAGTACCGCCCTATCTACCGTATACAGTACCAAAACAACTTTGTTCTTGACCATCATAACAGTTTTCGTCATGTCAATCCCATTCTTCTCATAGAGAAAAAAAATTATTTGCCTGGTCAACAAAGTATAGAATAATTTTTTTTTCAACCACAAATAGGTTGTTGTGTCGTTTTTGTGTGATAATCGATAAATCCGCATCCCCTTGACTCATTTATATAAACAGAACTTTTGCAGTGCTATTTTTCAACAGAGGAGTGACCTCAACTTACCATTATTTTCAACATTACCTTTTTCAGTGTTTTATCCCGGTAAGTATGATTATTTTTATACTAATATATAGCTTGAAGTTTTCTTCAACGATGTTGATGATGAAACAGCCTCAGATTCCACCTGGAAGCCGTACATAATAATTTTTCTGCAAGGCCGTCAAATTTGGCATTTTTTGATTTTCTAGCGGGAGCAGCCAAAATGCCAATACACATCTCTCCGCCCCAGAGCACCGGTTTGCTCTAGCGGGAAACGATATTCACGCCTGACAATTTTGCATTTTGTGATACTGAAATGAAAGTTGGTGCGAAAGTACCGAAACCGGTGCTCTTGGGCGGAGTGGTGTGTATTGATATTTTGGTCGCTCCCGGTAGAAAATCAAAAATGCCAAATTTGACGGCTTTGCAGAATAGCTATTTACGATATGAGTGTTAAAAGTGACAGGTATTATTTTGTGAGCGGGGACGCTTGCGAAACGAGCATTAGCGAGTAGAGCAACCCCGCGAACAAAATAAGACACTTTTAACGCGTGTATCGTACAGGATTTTATCTACAATGGTCTTTGAAATGTTTGGTAAATGTCAGAATTTATTGAAAATATGACAGGAATGCGCAGAATCATCATTTTTTCACGTTGCCCATGACGACGTGCTAAAAGTGACGGGTATTATTTAACGCTTGTAGATAAAAATTAGTATGCACGGCTTCCAGGTGGAATCTGAGGCCGTTTTATCATCCAGACCGTTGAATGAAACTTCAAGCTATATACATATTAGTACAACAATAATCATATTTATACTGCAAAAGTTCTGTTTTCATAAATGAGTCAAGGGGATGCGGATTTATCGATTATTACACAAAAACGACTCAACAATCTATTTGTGGTCCAAAAAACAATTATTCCATAATTTGTTGACCAGACAAAGAATTTTTTTTTCTATAAGAAGAATGGAATTGACATGACGAAAAATGTTATGATGGTCAAGAACAAAGTTGTTCAGGTCCTGTACGGTAGATTGAGCGGTATTGAATGGTGCATGGTAAAAGTTCTGACATCTTGAAATTTTGAGGGGCCCCCAGTCGCCTCCTAATGGACAAATTTCTGAGTGCTGCGGGTCAAATCACTTGAAATTCTACGTAGTTTGCATATGCCAAATTTCATTGCAGTATTACAAAATGCAGAATCAGGGTCATTTCGTTAGCGTACCGCTGCAACTACACACATGGTATTTATCTAGGGATATTTTTTCAACTTTGAAAATTTTAGAGCATTTTTATGGCGATTTTTTCCAAATTGAATAGTATGATTCCTGGAATGACCCACTTCCCTAAAAATAGTTGAAAATGACCTTGACAACGGGAATAAATCCGAAACCACAAACACATCAAGTTTTTAAAATTTTTCAACAATTTTCAAAGTTTCGAATTCAGGTGAGAACTAATTTTCCTTTCAAGCGTCGCGTCGCCTCAAATATGCGATATTCAGCGGCACGAGTTGCGCTGTAGGTTCGCAAAGCTAGGGGATGGAACTCATGCGTCTGCGCGAGCTAGGAAAAGTCAAAACCTGCAGATTTTCAGCCATCGATTTAACAAAGGAAAATAGATGACAAGAAACTCTTGACTTCCATGCTAGATTATGTGGAATGATGTTGTCCATGTGCATTGCTCTCGAAAAAATGAATTCCGCGCGTAGTGTTCCGAAAAGAGCGAAAAAGCCGTTTTCAGTGTATAACTGGTTGCCTAGAAGGTGATGTTTTTTGGGAACACACATGAAATGGAACTGTAATGTTCTTTTCGTACGGTTTTTGCAGCCAGGCACTCAACAAACTGCCCGTCATTTTTGAAAAAAAAGCAGAAAACACAAAACCTCTGATATATTATACTTATAACCCGATAAAATTTTAGTTACCATTTTTTTACATGCAGTTTCATGCCACTGACAGACAGGACGGCAACCGTAAGGCAGAGAAGAATACCAGAAGTAGGGCGGTATTTTCAAAAACACACCAACTGATAAACACGTTACCATATTTTCGCTCATTGTGTATCTAGAACTGATCCATCATTGCTGATCTTGAACACAATGAAAGATCAAGAAACACTCTTTTTTCCATAGCTTATTTGAAAGTTTCATTTCCAGCCATTTCAATAATAGACGATGTTGAAATTACGCTTTTTACATGTGTTAGCATACGGCACTATTCTCAAATCCCCTAGCATGGTTGCGCCAGCGCAGAAATAGCACTGAATTTCGCCTATTGACGGCCCGGAGAGCGACTACTTCAACGGCATCACAACTGTAAAGTCGGCTGGCACAGGTGCATGGAGTGATGGTTTCAAGGCGAACCATTGTTAACAGGTCATACTAGGTCCAATGGGAGGCATTCTCGCAAACGCATTCCAGAGGGCGCGACATAGGCTTGGGACCAAATGTCAACGTCATGTCAACGTCAAGTCCAAGGTCAAGCTTGCAGTTGTCATCGCTTGTCAGAGCGTAACCTAACCTATCTTTATTGTTTATTGTCGTCGCATGACTCGCATGGTGTTAGTGTCACCGGTACCGGGTGCTTGTCGTTTGAAAGGCAGGGCAAATGCGAGCGAAGCAGCGCGGGGCCGTCTGGCGGTTCGTGCGAGACAAAATCCCGGCCGGTGAGACGATAAATGCAACCCACTGTGGTCCCAAGCTATCATGTTTAAGCAGGGCTCCATTTAACTTCGGGTAAGTTCAGTTTGACTGCCCAAGGCAAAAATTCATTTTTGTTTACTACTATAGACCCGAGGGGCTCCATATGGTATCTACTGAAGAGGCAAAGGGATGCTCTGAATAAGCCACTCCTGCTTCATCCTAGCACATGGATAACGGAGAGAAAAATTAGACTGTACTATACGAGAACAGGAGGACATTTCGTTATCACCAATACAAGAGTCGCCCTTCCTTCAAAATTTTGTAGCAGCGTGGAAAACTCTCTGTAAAGATGGTTTGAATTATTGTAATAAAGTGAAATGCCCTGACTGATTAAAGAACTGTATTTCATGTGTATAATTTTCATACACTACGCACAACGCTGTGAACATAATAACTTAACTGAACAAGTTCAAAACTTCAACATAGAACCAACATAACCTAGATCCCTTCATGCAGCTCAGCTATGTCAATGTTTTTCGATGATTCCTGTCTCCATCTGTCTGGTAGAATGGAGCAGGAAGGGCTAATTCAGAGCATCATCCACCTCTCCAGAGTACCATACCGGGCCCGGGTCTACGATAAAAGTGAATAAAAATGTATTTTTGTCTTCGGTAGTCAAACTGAGCTTACCCGGAGTTTAGGGCCGCGTCCTGACCCTCGTCGCAAGAGCCTACGGCATCCTCATAAACGATTCAACGATACGACTCAAAAATCCCAATTTATGTTCACGGTGACATTTCTAAATATTTGACGTTTATTGATTTGACGATTTCGCGCTTGTTTATGCAACCTAGCCGAGATAAAATCCCTAGAGGTCCCAACCAACTGCAGCGCCTCCTGGCGGGAGCAAAATCGTCCATGCCTCCCATTGCGGTCCCGACGGTCGCTAAGATGTTAGCCCCTAACACGAGGCAATCGCGCAAACAGATTGGACTGGGCGCGGGCAGATCAAAATTGGCAGAATGAAGAATGGGGTCAGGTCCTCTCCACAGATGAATCTCGGTTTGGGATTCGTCCGGATTCCAGACAAGTTCATGTGTGGAGGCGACCTGGCAACATCAATCAGTTGAGGAATGTCCAGGAGGTGCACAGTTTCCGGGGTGGCACCGTCATGATATGGGCCGAGATGGCGCTAGACATAAGGACCCCACGGGTTTTGGTGGAAGACATTATGACGGGAATTCAGTATCGTGACCAGATTTTACAAGGTTTTGTCCTTCCGGTTGCAGCAGAAGCTGGCGGAAATTTTGTCCTCCAAGAAGACAGGGCACGGTCTCATATAGCGAGAGTCGTTGGGGATTTTCTCGATGAACATGAAAAAACCGTTCTGCTATGGCCCGCGCAAAGTCCTGACATAAACCCCATTACGCATGCATGAGACATGCTCCAGTGAAGGGTTCTGCGGGGGTGATGCCGAATATCATGACCATCACCAACTGTTTGAGGCTTTACGACAAGTTTGGGAAAAGATCCCTCAAGAAGATTTCGACCATTTGACATTAAGTATGCCAAATCGATGCAAAGCGTTGGTGACTAATTGAGGGGGCCACACTTTGCATTGAACCGTCCATTTGAGTTGAGTGAAGTAAAAAATGTTGAATGTTAAATTTTTGTCCTGAGCTGTTTTCGACTTTACTTCAACCGTCATCCACTTAAATTACATATATCATCCCTACTATTTGACTTATCATGGAAAAAGTACTTGAAGAAGTCTTTTTGACTGCCAATTTCGTTCAATTCGGAGAAAAAAATCAATATCCATAGATAAATGCCATGTGTGTATATGCTAAAAACGTAATTTTCGTGCTGCCATAACCGAAAATGACCATATACGCTCGGTGTCCTGCACTGTAATATTCAGAAAAAGATCTAGAGCGGCAAAGTAAAAAGTACACGTGAAAAATAAACTAGCCAAATTTTGCTTTGCAGCAAACGTCTTCAACTTGATAATTCACTAAAAACGCTCGGGGTTTTAATATGTGAATTATCAAGTCTCAGACATTTTCTAAGCAAAACTTTTGCAAAAACCAGCTAGCCGCAGTTTACCTGGTAAAATTCATAGCTCTTGGGATATAACCTATGATTAAATACCTTCACAACACTTAATTGAGCTTCTGCCATTTTCAAGTTCCACCACAACAAACATCTACCACGTTTCACGTCTGGAGAGCACTTGATTGCACTTGATACCGCTTAAGACTGATTTGATTTTTGAAGACGCAAGCACAAGCCGTGCGCAGTCGCCAATACACAATATTGCGCGGAAGTGGCGCTCCGGCACAGATGTCTTGCGAACTAAGAAAACGGTGACAAGTTATCATCGCGCATGTTCAGGGCCGCTATTCTTGAATCGTGTGAGAGAAGTCCCTGGGAGTAATAGTATTTTATGTTACTAGCGCCGAAAACCGGGCATAGCATAACGAACGTGAATGCAGCTCGAGGCCCTAGGCCGAGAGCTGCATGTAAGAGAGTTATGCTATGCTGTTTTCAGCGCGAGTATCATACATCGTTTTTCGTGCTGCTTTTAATAAAATTACAAATAAATAAGATCATATCGCAATTCGCGATTTAAATTAATTTTTCCCGCCACAAAATGGCTGCGAAAGGCGGAATTCAACTGACTGCCCGAGGTGACATGAGACGTCACACTCACAACTTACAACCTCACTTTTATTGTATCAGTCACCCACCACTTAGTCTTTACTGTTTACTCCAGTTTACTCTTGGCTTGGCTTCCTAGTGTGGTCCCAGTTAGTGTAGTGCGTCTGTTTGCTGTATTCTAGTTTTGCGAGTGAATTTAAAGTGATTGTTGTCAATTGATCCCATCGTCAGTCACAGAACGTGAACTAGGAAACTTTGATGGACAAGAGAAATGGAGAGAAGACTGGGCTCAACAAACTGTACCCAAATGACACCAGCTCCTAAACGTCCATGAAGAACCTTTTGGAACTTCAACAGGGTTCGCACAGGTCCCGGACGATGTGCTGATTCGTTTTACCAGTGGGAGCTTACCAAATTCCCCGAATGTGATTGTCGCGTCGCTTGAAAAACCAGACAGTACAACACGTCACATTTGCGTGGCCTTCACGCACATATACCAGGGTTCTCCAGAGGTCTTCGTGAAGGTGACACCTGAAGCTGCCGATTGCCGACCTAAAGCTGCCGAGAACAAATAACACAACAATTACTTCAAATTTACTCGCAAAACTAGAATACAGCAAACAGACGCACTATCTCTAACTGGGATCACATAGGAAGTCAAGCAGAGAGTAAACTGGAGTAAACAGTAAGCACTGAATGGTGAGTGATTGATACCATAAAAGTGAGGTTGTGAGTTGTGAGTGTGACATCTCATGTCACTTCGAACTGTCAGTTGAATTCCGCCTTTCGCAGCCATTTTGTGGCGGGAAAAATTAATTTAAATCGCGAATAATCATTGTAATAAATTTCAAGTTGGTACTTCTGCCATTTATCACCAAGCCACGAAGCATATACCTACTACATGCAAATTTTTGTGTGTCAAATGTCGATTTGAAAAATTGCGTCGTATGTTTGAATTTTCTTGCTTAAAACCGCCCTCCCCCTCCCCAATTAAAAGGGCCATCCTCCAATAATCCCGAAATCACTGAGCTCTAGTGTCTTGTGTGACGACGAAACACAGAAAATGGCATACATTAATCACTTTTAAACCTTGGCGCCACAAAACGTCAAAAATCATTCTGCAATTGTACCAATAGGCCAGTCAAATAAGGAAAGCTGGAGGGAAAAAACTGTTGGAGTTTTGGAAATTTGACAGTAATGTCCGGTAAGGTGTACTGTTAAACATACTAAAAGTCCCCAACTCTACCTATTGAGCTCGAGCCGCCATCTTGGAAAAATGGTCCTTCGATCCAGTTTTCTGTTCATATTCCGCTAATCATCAGAGATATCCAATTCAGTTTAATAAAAAATCAAGGCTATAAAAATGTCTACAAAAATTGTTTCATACCGATTTTTTTCTCGAATCTGTTGAAATTAATTAAATTAAATTAACAAAAAAAAATCAAAAAATAAGCGATTTTTGCCTATGGCTAGAGATATTGTCTTCAAAATTTGTGAAGATGTTGGCAGTCTACATCAAAGCTAAACGTGACAGTTGAGATAGAAAAAAAAATTGCGAAAATATTTTTTTATTTTTTTTTTAAATTAAGCAAAATTTTGGTTTTCGAGTTTCACATTTACAACAGGGCGGAGTGAAGGTTTCAATCGAACATCAATCAGTTTTGATATTTACATATTGTAAGACAAGATTTCATAAGTATTGTGCCTTCACGAGCTTCTGGAATGCTCGATATGAATTAAACTGAAAGAAAAATAGCTAAGTCCAAAAAGTGTTGTCGATTGGTTCTGAAGGTAACATTTCAAAACAAAAGACATCAGCAAAGGATATACAGGAGGTCCAAAGGTTATTCAACTGTATATAAGCCCCATATTGATGTGCCTTGTCCAAAATAGTACAAAAGAATCAATCAAAATGTTAAAATCCACCCTGTATAACAAAAAGTAACGATACAAAATGGAAGTAGTAGATCATACCTGGTGCCAAAAATACAGCCTTCACATTTCTGAAAAAAAGAACAAAATTGATTGATTTATTTGAAAGTTATTAGTCCTCAAACTTGACTTTACAAATTTCAGCCAGTCAAATGGGGAAAAGTAGAGAGAAGTAACTGTCGGAGTTTCAGAAATTTGACAGGGATGTTCGCTAAGGTATACTAATAAACATACTAAAAGTCCCCGCCTCTACCTGTTGTGCTCGAGCCGCCATCTTGGAAAAATGGTCCTTCGATCAAGTTTATTACCATTTTTCCAAGATGGCGGCTCGAGCACAACAGGTAGAGGCGGGGACTTTTAGTATGTTTATTAGTATACCTTAGCGAACATCCCTGTCAAATTTCTGAAACTCCGACAGTTACTTCTCTCTACTTTTCTCCATTGGACTGGCTGAAATTTGTAAAGTCAAGTTTGAGGACTAATAACTTTCAAATAAATCAATCAATTTTGTTCTTTTTTTCAGAAATGTGAAGGCTGTATTTTTGGCACCAGGTATGATCTACTACTCCCATTTTGTATCGTTACTTTTTGTTATACAGGGTGGATTTTAACATTTTGATTGATTCTTTTGTACTATTTTGGACAAGGCACATCAATATGGGGCTTATATACAGTTGAATAACCTTTGGACCTCCTGTATATCCTTTGCTGATGTCTTTTGTTTTGAAATGTTACCTTCAGAACCAATCGACAACACTTTTTGGACTTAGCTATTATTCTTTCAGTTTAATTCATATCGAGCATTCCAGAAGCTCGTGAAGGCACAATACTGATGAAATCTTGTCTTGCAATATGTAAATATCAAAACTGATTGATGTTCGATTGAAATTTTCACTCCGCCGTGTTGGAAATGTCAAACTCAAAAACCAAATTTTTGCTTAATTTAAAAAAAAAAATAGAAAAATATTTTCGCAATTTTTTTTTCTATCTCAACTGTCACGTTTAGCGTTGATGTAGACTGCCAACATCTTCACAAATTTTGAAGACAATATCTCTAGCCATAGGCAAAAAATCGCTTATTTTTTGATTTTTTTTTTGTTAATTTAATTTAATTAATTTCAACAGATACGAGAAAAAATCGGTATAAAACAATTTTTGTAGACAATTTTATAGCCTTGATTTTGTATTAAACTTAATTGAATATCTCTGATGATTAGCGGAATATGAGCAGAAAACTGGATCGAAGGACCATTTTTCCAAGATGGCGGCTCGAGCTCAATAGGTAGAGTTGGGGACTTTTAGTATGTTCAACAGTACACCTTATCGGACATTACTGTCAAATTTCCAAAACTCCAACAGTTTTTTCCCTCAAACGGAAAAATTTGTTCTAATTTGACTGGCCTACAACAGCTAATAGAAAAATGACCCTAAAATATCAATTTTGAAAATGATTATTTATGATTTTAACTGATTTAAACCGAAAATTTCTAGCTATAACATTGGAAACGTGATCTCTCTTGAATTCTGCATGGTTTTGCAAGGTTAGTTTATTTTCTACGTGTACTTTTTACTTTGCCGCTCTAGATCTTTTTCTGAATATTACAGTGCAGGACACCGAGCGCATATTGTCATTTTTGGTTATGGCAGCACGAAAAATACATTCCGCAGTACACTGATGTAGCGAATGTTGCCTAAAATCGTGGTTTTTAGGCAACTTTCGATACAGAAGTGTAGTACGGATTATATAAAACTCCCAGGGACTCTTTTCACACGATTCAAGAATAGCGGCCCAGAATTCGACAATGACATTGATTTCTGTGTTTGACGTTGACATTTTGTTGTTTTATCAGCAACTTGTGAAGCCTTTGGATTTAAAATGGATATTCGGCGGTCGAAAAAATGTGTGCCCCTCAGAGGAGTGACTGTCGCCACACCATGCTGTCGGAGTCGCCAATACAATACAATGCAGCACTGATTGAATGAAATATCCCCAGACAATTTTGCGGTAAATTTGAATGTTATGGTTGAAGTGTTCCATGTTTTTTTTATTTCGTGATTTGGGCATTTGGGAATGATCCCTCACATTATGTGCTTTCATGAAGAGGTCGCGATGGTTACACCGATTTTTGTATGTAGGTAACCACTTCTACTTGAAAACGACGCATAATCCATTGAGCTTAGTTAGAGAATCACCTATTTTACAGCGTAACATATGGAAGACTTAGAACGAATCACCTCGTTTTTTAGCGCATGCGCTAAGCGGTGACGCAATATTGTGTATTGAAAATTAGCATTTCTGACCACGTTTTCATTCATTCAGACTCAAATATCTCGTAAACGGTGCGTCTATCGAGGTTGAACAGAGGGACCTTTTTTGGGTAGAAAACTCCAATATACCATAGTTTCTTGTTTTTAGAAACAATTCACATTCAAAAAAGTTAGGATTATTTTTACCCCCACACCTCAGTCTGACCCACCCCTGGTAAATTATTGTGGAAATTATCTTGCCTCATTTTGTTGGGCATAAGAAAGTTAGTGGATTTGTCAAGTTTGATTGATTTCCCTTGAACGGTTTCGGAGATATTGAATAAAAACCATCTTCAGGGTCCCACCTTTAGGGGCCTGTAGCTCCCTTAGGAAGCGTTTCCGGAACCATGTTCATAGCAACTTTTTTTCTTGTTTTGATGGGAGAAAGCTGCCATAGAACGTTGTCGGTATATTTTCGGGACACCCTGTATATTTATTACAACTTTACAACTAAAGAAAATTGTATTAACAAGCAGGTACTAGTGAAAACAGCATTATACATACATATACCCATCTTTAGGACGCCATTTTTGTTCCCACGACCTATAGGGGGGTATGCATCTCGCGTGAACATCCTGTACTTATTGTGTGAATTGACAAAAAAAAAAGTAGAATTTATATTCTATGACCTTTTTTCTAGATTTTGCGGGATATGTCAAAGAAATGTCAAAGACAAAGAGTGTTGTGACCAATCGCTTGAGATGAAATTGATAAATCAATTTTTGTTGAAAATCGACGAGTTGAAGAACTTGTTTAAATCATTTGAATAAAATTTGTAATATTCGTGTTTTTTTTAATGCACTGTCAGACGTTTGTAATCAAAATCAAACTGACGAGAAATTGCGACACCTTGTATATGGTGACAGATAAATAATTATGGGCAACATATTTGAATTCTACGGGAAAAATTGTACAGGAATGGTTTTTGGCTTTCCAAATTATTGCTAAGGGGTAGCAAAGGGGTGATATTCTTATGTGAACACCCTGTATCTACATCACAATAAAAAATGGTCATTTCACTCAAAATATAATACCTCTAACCATAGATTCTTAGTCACTTTTGGTCAAATCCAGTAATCGAAATATTTTTGGCCAGCTTTTTACACTCACCATTTTTTATGAGCCCCTGCGCTACCAGCCGGCTCAAGTGACATCTTGGCATCATACAATGCAAGGTTCATACACTTTCAATCAGCTAGCATCCTGATCCCTTCAATCTTTGTGGAGAGTTGACTGAATTTTCCTATTTTCCAAGACAATCATGCAACTGGTGACATTTTTTAAGCTAACATTGATTTTGGCAAATGATTCGCTATCTGTGAGCCACACGGCCAAGATCCAACTGCGACTATATCCAGAAGAATTCTTCATAAGTAAAGGGCAAGCTGACACAAGAAAAAGCCCTTGCAAACGTACCTACTTCACCATTTATATTAGAAAAATGTTGCAGTCACTTGGTTGGCCCGTATCAATACCGGCCAATAGTCAATCAACAGGTGAAGTAAAATAAGTCCGCAATTACAGGAAATTCAGGAAATTAAATACAGCATACAGCAGCAGAGGTTTCTCAACTGAAGCAAGAATCAGGACTACAAGAGGTCATCTGGTTCTTGTGATGTTGATGTAGTATACTTATACCCAGTTCCATTAATTTCAACTTTCAAGGTTCCGGATTTGTACTTGATAGTTTCAAATAGAGTAAAAAGTTAAAATAAACGGGCACTCACTGGTGATCCAGGTACGGGGCTGAAGCTGGCGCTGAACCTCCTCGTTCTGGTCTGCGACGAATTTCCAAAGAGGTTGAAGGACTGCTGTTCCCTAGAAAAACACGCACTTTAGGAGGTCACATTCAAGAGGGATCGACCCACTCACCTGGAAGTGGAACTGGATGGCGTAGCGGTGGTCATAACGGGGGCAATCTCATTAATCATGGGAGCACTGGAGCACCTCTTGAGAGTTCCGCCGGATCCGTTGACTGGAGCGTCAACGTCCATGTCCACCACACAAGAATTTATTGACGATGACATTCAGCTTCTCTGTCACCTCCTGATTTTTATTTGTAGCGGACATTTGATTCTCCACACCGGCAAAGGGCAGCACGAAATCTGCGTTCCTCACCTTTGCCTCCAGTTCGACCGGAACGCGCTCGCAGCTTCCTGGGGCTCCGAAATCAGAGGTTTTCCTTCCCGACTGTTGAGAGTTGAAAACACTTCTGTCCTGTCAAAGCTGAAAGCTCCAAGGAGGCCATTGGTGCGCATGTCTCATCTCTTCAAATCATATCATCAAGGAGCGAGTTCTACCTGTCGCAAGATGGCGCGTCGATCGAAAGCGCGCGAAAATATCGCAGTTCTCAAAATTATGATATTCAGCCACCAAGATTTCATTCATCACCAAGTTGTATTTCAATGGTTTCAGCTTACAATATGCGATATTCAGCAACATGACATGTGCTGTAGGTTCGCAAAGCTTGGGGATGGAACTCATGTGTCTGCGCGAGCTAGGAAAAGTCAAAACCTGCAGATTTTCAGCCACCGATTCAACAAAGGAAAATAGATTACAAAAAACTCCCGATTTCCATGCTAGACAATGGGAAATAATGTTGTCCATGTGCATTGCTGTCGAAAAAATGAATTCCGCTCGTAGTTTTCCGAAAAGAACGAAGAAGCCGTTTTCAGTGTATAACTGGTTGCCTAGAAGGTGGTGTTTTATGGGAACACACATGGATTGACACCGCAGTGCTTTTGCAGCCAGACACCTAACAAACTGCCCGTCATTTTTGAAGAAGGGGAAAAAAAAAAGGTAATTGTTGACGACCACTACTTCTCGACGTCAGCCACCAACTTTTCACGGTAGGTAGACACCACCACAACATCACGTACGTCGACCGTAGTTTCCTGGGGAAACTACTATTTCCACTGTAAAATGCCCCTTCTTTCCATTACTTGTCCTACGACGTAAGTACATGCAAGAAGGAGACGTCCTATATAGCTGTTTAAGTGGTTGCCTAACTCTTAGAAAATGCTAGTCGAGAAGTAGTCGTCGTCAACAATTACCAAAAAAAAAAAAAAATGGCGATTGACCTTATTGGGGAAAATGGCTGATTCGTAGAGGACGATTTAGGGAATTAATTGTTAGAAGAGGTGTAAGTTGCCGCCCTATCCTATCCTATCACGAAAAATGGTAAAAATTAAGAAGGAAAGTGCCGTGTGTTTTTTTAGGGAGTAGGTATACGTGTGATTCTTTAGCTACTACTTCTATGGCCTCTGTAGACACCGAAATGCTCTGGTACCAATTTCAAAATGGCGTCGTTCCAAAATAGCGACCATTTGATTTTGGCAACATGGATTCATACTCAACTTACGCCTATTTTCGCTAGACTTAAACCAATTTTCATGATTTTTCTTTTGATCAGGTATGGATTGATGTTCTCTATTTGCTATTGTCCGAAATTTGCATGTGTGCCAAGTAGTTTATCCAAAAAGTGAAAATAACTAGAAAATCAGTGATTTTTACGATATATCCCTATTGCCTCAGGTGCTATGTGCTTCCCTATGAGAGGCATCTCTGGCAAATATTTTTTTATTATTCTCATAATGTATGAAGTTACCGAAATGCTTTGGTGCCACTTTCAAAATGGCAGCATACCGATTTGGCGGCCACCTGGATTTTAATAATTCAAAAATTCCAACTCGGTAATCGGAAGAGTTAAAGTGTGAGAAGTCACAAGCAGTGGCGGCTGGTGAGGGAGGGCTCAAGGGCGGCGCCCCCCCAACGCTAAAGGCGGCAAGAGATTTTTATCGGTAGGAAGACATGGAATGCATTTTATTAATTATACTTATTCCAAAGATTTGGTTTAGTGCAAAAACGTCCAGTCATTGGTCAATTAATATTTTAACAAAATAATTCTAAGCGATCGCACGGTCGAAGAAGTTCGTCTTGGGCTCCGCATTCGGCGCCCACCGCCGATGCGGTGATACCGGCGTGCACCCGCGCAAAACATGTGCCGTAACCATGGCAACGCAAGACGTGGCTCCCGCTCTATATTCCGGTAATGGGCTCCGTCACCCGAGCCCCCAGCCGATTGAAATAATCGATATAATTATTTATGTACTCTTCGATTAGTCAACAGTTTGCAAACATGAAGATAGCTGACCTAAAAAAGTTACATTTAGGTCATTAAGCCTACAAGAAGAAATAAATGCAAAAAAACAACGGACGTCCGATTACAGCATTGATTTACTGAATATAAAACAAATCGAACCCGCAAGAATAAATTCGTGGTGCATTAACTCACACGTAATTTTGACAAAACAGTAAATGCTAAAACTCCATAATATGGTTGTGATGCGGATCAGTGGCGCCGAATAGACCTTTTTTTGTGGCGCTCGCCATACCTCAAAATGAGGGGGGGGGGTACTGGAGAGGAAAAAAAGGAAAAGAAGAAACGAAAAAATAAAAGAGGAAAGAGGGAGAAAAAGAAGAGGAAGAGAGATTTACCCAGCAAATCATTAGATATTAGGATTATTAGGTACACTGAATCCGAATGAATGTTTGTAGGTATAGACAATACAAATAGAGAAGACCATATGTTATCACCACCGTCGTCACGGATATTGGGGCATCAAAAATCAGCCAACCTTTTTTTGAATGATGGACTCGCCTGGTTCCTACGCAACCGTAAAAATCCGTGACGACTATGGTCTTTTCTATTTGTATTGTCTATATGCATCAACTTATGCTGGAAACATGCAGCAAAAATTAAAACTAAACTCCAACTCCAAGTAAGAATCCAGCCATCTGATTGGTAAATTTTGACTTGCTGTTCCGAATCAACCAATCTGGTGCCAAACTTCTTAGTTGGAGTTAGAGTTTAGTTTTAATTTTTGCTGCATGTTTCCAGCATTACTCTGTGTAGTGAATTTGGTCAAAATTCCGTGTTTGAAATTGGAGTTATAACCAAAAAACCATTTCCAAAACTCAACTTTGAAAGCCTCTATCTCCGTTATAGTGCGTTTCCGATATCAATTTTCTCCAGAAAGTCAATTTATTTTTTGATGCTCTACCATCTCCTAGAATATTGACGAAAAAAGTGTAACACCCTTAGGGGCGGCGGAACCGGGGGGGGGGGGGGGGGGGGCAAGGGGGGTCATGGCCTCCCCCAATCCTAGTCTTGAGGGGGCCTGGCCCCTTCAATTCTCTCGATAAAGAATTTTTCTGCATGTTAAAAAAGATGATCACGCCTCTTTTCTGAAAAAATTTCGGCTGCGGCGCCACTCGCTTCGCTCGCACTTCTTTCTTCTTACTTGTGCCTCCCAATAGTTATATTCTTCCGCCGCCCCTGAGCACCCTGTATAAAATAATAATTCCTCAGCACTCTAGACTAGAGGCAAAAGAGTTTTGATCATACGGACTTCAACAGGCAACTAACTGGACTAGGAAAATCTCACGATCTTATGATCCCACAAAAACTTTTGATTCTTCTGCCTAGCTACATTGCGCTGCACTGTACACTACACCCTATTTATTAGTTCATTACTCTTGATAGAACTGGGACCCAATTTAACAAGAGGGTCTTACCTACTTCTTCCCACAAACTACGCAGCAATATTTTCTGCCACAGTTCTTAAACTTGAAATTTAGCCCATGTCATCTAGGTGGGTTGTACATGAATTATTTATTTCGCTCCCAACTGCTCCTAGAAGGGGTATTTTTAAGAATTTCGAAAATTTCTAAATTTGAAAATATAATGAAATCTATGGACAATTTGGTCAGCAGCTTCCCTTTTTTGGCTTATTATTGTTAATATTATAATTATTATTCCGATTTTTTTTTGCCTTCGGCGCTAACTGCATAAGGGGCTCTTGGACCCACCGGCCCGACCGTAGCGTGGCAATAGGGGGGGGGGGGGGGGGTCTAAAATTTTCTTCGCCATAGTAACTTTTTATGAGTTCGGCGCCACTGATGCGGATACGACAAAAAAGTTTTTGTCTCGAGTTTCGTCATTTCGCGAACTGAGAACTGTTCTATATGCACTCTTTGTAGAAAATGTTTTTCGAACTTCGAACCAACAAAACATGGACGAAATGTTCCATGATTTGAACAATTAGATCAGAAACGGGAAAGGAATAAAAGCCTCTTTCTCTAGTTTCTGATCTGATATTGTTTATATCAGGAAACATTTTGTCCATGTTTTGCTCGTTCGAAGTTCGAAAAACATTTTCTACAAGAAGTGCAGATAGAACAATATAGTTCTCAGCTCGCGAATTTGTTATTAACTTGAGCCCTCCTTGCAAAAAACTCACGAGCCGCTACTGGTCACAAGGTAGATTAACAATTCAATGCTTGTTGAGATAAAACGAACCGCATCTCCATTTCTTGAGTCGTTCCTGAAAAATCCACTGATTTCTTCAAAAATATCAATTTTTATGCAACTGACCACTAATATCAGAGTTTTTCAGGAACGGCTCAAGATATAGAGATGCAATTTATTTTATCTTAACAAGCATTGAATTGTAAATCTACCTTTGTGACTTTCATCACTATATAACTTTTTTGGTTATCGAGTTGTAATTTTTGCATTATTGAACACCTTACCAAAATCCAGGTGGCCGCCAAATCGGTACGCTGCCATTCTGAAAGTGGCACCAAAGCATTTCGGTAACTTCATACATATGAGAATAATACAAAAATATTTGCCAAACATGCCTCTCACGGGGAAGCACACAGCACCTGAGGCAATAGGAATCGTAAAAATCACTGATTTTTTAGTTTTGTTTCTTTTTTTTTTGGAAAAACTATTTGGCACAAATGCAAATTTTGGACGATAGCATAAAGAGAACATCAATCTATACCAGATCAAAAGAAAAATCATTAATATCGGTTTGAGTCGAGCGAAGATAGGAGTAAGTTGAGTGTGAATCCATGTTACCAAAATCAAATGGTCGCCATTTTGGAACGACGTCATTTTGAAATGGGTACCAGAGCATTTCGGTGTCTTCAGAGGCCAGATAAGTAGTAACTAAAAAATAACACGTATACATACTTCCTGAAGAAACACACGGCACTTTCCTTCTTTTTTCACCATTTTTTGTGAATATCGCTCTTTTTTTTACCTACTGTATCACTTGTGGCCATTATTGTTCCAGCAAGCTGAGTTTTTAGTTAACTTAATTCATTGTAGATGCTGTTAGGATCGATACAACTTGAATTAGGTTGAGAATCAGTCGAGAAACCTATAGGAATAAAAATCATCATAATTTCCAGTTTTTTTTCAATTGCGGTCAAACAGATTGATATAAATGATGACCGATGATAGCAGCGGACAGAGAATATGGATTCACGTATTTCTGGAAAAAAAATCAAATCGGGTGAGGATGAAGCAAGTTAGGTCCGAATAAATGTCACCGGAACCAAACGGCCGCCATTTTGAAATGACGCAATTTTGAAAGTGGCACCAAAACATTTCGGTATCTCCACATATAGGACTATAACAAATTAAAGGTTTCTTGCCCCCTTCACGAAGGAGCCCACGGAATACCGGATGACCCCTGACTATTACTTCAAGTGAACTTCGGTATAAATTTAATTAAAATCAGTCCAACGGTTCCAAAGTTACGGTGGAAAATCGATTGAAAAAATCAACTTCAACACCTTACTTTCCAAGGAAGCATTTCAGGAACCATGAGTTTTGCTTCCATTCGACCTTATTTTTGATGGGGAATCATCTCTCAAAGTTTGTACCGTTGCCGGACTTTTTAAAGTGGACGACAGTTGACAGATTTCTCAGGATTCTGGCCTGAACGTCGCATGACAGCAAGCCAACTCGTTGACATTGTCGTCCACTTTATTTTGGCCGCAATCGTAATAACCCAGTACCTAACACCCTGTGTACATTTTTTTGTTCCTTTGAATATACAGGTGTCCAGAAAATGGCGGAAAAGCTCTGCAGCACGTTGTGCAGGACCCTTCAGGGAATTCCAAAAAAAAAAATGTTGAAAAAAAACTCGACTTTCATTTTTGAAAAATTTTTGGGTCAAAAACTGGTCCTTCGAATATTGATTTTCTTAGTTCCTGACTCACCCTGTGAATGAAAAAAATCAATATACATCCAGTGTTAGATATTTCTTTCTCATAATTCTGCCGTCAACAGAGTAAGGTAAAACCGAGGCTAAAACTGAAATCTTTTAAATTAACAAAACTAGAAGGGTTCAAAGAGCCGTCCCTTGAATCATATTAATAACCCCAAAAATGAAAGTCGAAGAATTTTTTATATATTTTTTTGGAGTTCCCTGAACTTAAAGGGTCCTCTACAACGTAGGTACTGGGGAGCTTTTTCGCCACTTACCGTCGGTACAGTATACATACAGGAGCCGTATTCTCGCACTCGAACCGACAGATATCGCTATCGGTAGCTAGGCAAGCACCATTTTGATTGGCTTTTGCCTGACTGCCTGACTACCGATAGCGATATCTGTCGGTTCGAGTGCATGCCGAGGTGCATGCCGAGTTAGAGAATACGGCTCCAGGCAGGGTGATTAAAAAATGGCGGATTTCCTCCCGTGTACGTTGTGGGAAACTTTGGCGGAGCACGGAACAAATAGTAAAAAAAATAACCAGAGAAATTCACGCAGCGATCAAAGCGTCAACTCCGGAGGCCTTCTACTTCACTCTCGCAGGAGAACTCTGACATACTGTAGTACCTACCTACGCTCTTTTGAGCTAGTCGAAGCCAGTTCAGTTCGCCAGTTCGGTGAAAGTTGTGCCTAGCTGTCAGTGCCGCCCGCCGCGCGCCGTCCGCCGTCTTGATTTCTGCGAGCTTGACGCTGCGCCACTCTGACTGACGCTGACAGATGTTTTTGTTGTTGTGGATGTTCGCGATCATAGCCGCTTTCTTTCGGCCAGGATCACGGATCATGATCCGGAAATCCGCTCTCGGGGTTGGTTGGCTGTGTCACGTGCAACCAATCCAACCAATCCAGTCAGCGGATTTCCGAATCATGATCCGTAATTTTGACCGGAAGAAAAGCCTAGTCTAGAATGTCTTTAGTTGCAAGTTGCAAGTCTCTAGTCGCAAGAGTTGGACTAGAACCAACTATAACTGCGACTAGCGACTGCAATTCCAACCTCACTTCCACCTTGCGACTTGCAGCTTGCAACTAAAGACCATATTGTAGACTAGGCTGAAGCAGCTCATGTGATGATCATTGGCCGTGTTCGTAAGTCACAACAGTTGTGGAGCACTTCAACGCCATTGGTCAAAATTAAAATTTTGACTAATCGCGTGGAAGTGCTCCACAACTGTTGTGACTTACGAATGCGGCCATTCGCGTCAAATTTGATAAAGTAAAAGTTACATCAATTAGAAATATTTCATATCGTAAATAACGCAAATGTTTATTTATTCAGGAATAACATGGAAAAAGGGCAACCGCGGCGCATCCGTGGGGGCGCTTATTGTTTTGTGCCGGGATGCCACAACAAGTTTTATGGTGCAAATCCGGGAGTCTCCTTCCACGGGTAAGAATTCTACACCCCAAGGTGTGTACCCCATTGAAGTATATGCGATATTTTTCCAGAATTCCTATAAGCAACAATAGAGGCCACTGGCTAGCCGCAGACTAGCCGCTTTTCACAGCAAAGAATATAAACGTATAGACGAGCAAGAAGCGACACTCTTGACAGTTCTATTGTTCTTCGTGTAATGGTGGTCTTACATTGAGCATCAAAAGCTGCAGCTTCTTTAGCTGCCGAGCTCTCATTGGTCAAATGTTGGTCGCTGACAGCAATAACAGGCGTCAGTTCCAATCAGAACTCTGCAGCAAAAAAAGCTGCAGCATTTGATGCTCAATGTAAGGCTAGCATAACACGTCGCCATTTTGGCAGTGCGCCTAAAATAGCGGCAATTCAAACTTAACACCCAGGTACAACCTACAAGCACTCTACAAGTAGTGGCAACGGCATGTCGTGGGACTCGCAGGTCAAATGAGTAAAAGCCGTGAGCCGATTCGCCGAAAATGGCAATTATTATGCAAAAGAAAACGTTGTGCACTTATGCTATTGCACAAATGTGACAATTTGTCCACAATACCTGAGAAAATTGCCAAATTTTCGAAAAGGTTTTCCCAAAAGTTTTGCTTACTAGCAGTTTCGTACGCTTTGAAATCGCAGAATATGTTGGGAGGCGTCAATTTATTGACCGCTTTACTCTCAGCTAAGCATAGATTGCAATTTTGATGTATAGATCAACTTTTTCTGAATAAATAACCACAAACATACGTCGGGCATTCTCTGTTATAGTAGAATAGAATAGAATAGAATAGAATAGAATTTATTTGTACTCAAGCCAGGATATTTGGATGTACACGTCAACGTAAATATATAATAAATAACAAATAAATAAATAAATAAATAAATAAATACTTAAAACATTAAGCACAACAATACAATATATACAATCACAAGTTACAAGCTACATAACATATATTCATTGACCGAATAAAAGCAGTGTGATAGTAAGAGTGTTTTGACATGTTTCGAGAATTGTTTAAAAGTCATCACTTTATATTCTTGTGGCAATTTCTTAAAAAACAATATTCCTTTATAATTTGGACTTTTTTCATACTGACTGGAGGTATGACTAGCTACTGTTAATGAATTACGGTGTCTTGTTTGATAATTATGGTGATCACAATTTTTTTCTAAAGTGTGTAAATTTTTTTTGACTAATAATAAGCATTTATAAATATATATACATGGCAGTGGTAGAATACCGTATTTTTTAAATATTGGTCTGCATGACTCTCTGTGAGGTAGATTGAATATCAGTCTTATAATTCTTTTCTGACCTACAAAAGCTCTGTTGACAGTAGAAGCTCCTCCCCAAAAAACAACATGGTAACTCAAGTGACAATAAGCCAATGCATAGTATGTATTCAAGAGACCGGGGGAATTTAACATGGTTCTAAGTTTTAAAACGGCATAAAAAGCCGAATTCAACTTCTTACAGACCGCATCAACATGCTGGGCCCAGCCAAGAGAACTATCAACATGAAGCCCAAGAAATCGGGTAGCCGCAGCAGCATCTACATGGCAACCGTCAATCAAGAACCTCAAGTCATTATCTACCTTTCGGTTATGGAATTTTATGACAACGGTTTTACCCAAGTTGACAACCAGCTTATTACTGTAGCACCATTGGTGGAATCGACGGGACACGTCAGAAACCAAAGCCCTGAGCTCCTCCGAGCTCCGTCCCGAGACCGCTATCGAGCTGTCATCGGCAAATATCACTAAGAGACCCTGTTTTATGTGGTCTGGCAAATCATTTATGAAAAGTATAAACAGTAGCGGTCCAAGGACGGAGCCCTGAGGAACTCCCACGTCGACATCATAATCATCCGACGCCTCACCATCAACCCCAACCCGCATTGATCTGTTTGAGAGATAAGATCTGAGGCACAAAAGGATGTTGCCCCTCAGCCCAAGCGCATACAATTTGTCACACAAAAAGTCTACATCAAGACTGTCAAATGCCTTCGTCAAGTCGAAGAAAACCGCTGCCACGTGACAGCCTTCGTCCAAGCTCTTGTAAATATAATTTAAGAAACCATGTGCAGCTGTTTCTGTCGATCTACCAGCACGAAAGCCGTGCTGTGCATCGTTCAGTAAGTAAATCTGTTACTCCAAAATCCGTGCAACCGCGTGTAATTAAACTGGCATCTGAATTATTTACTTCAACATGCCTGATGGTGTAACGACGATCAGTAGGTACCTACCTTCTACCTTTCAATAAATTAATCTCATTCATGAAAGTACCATGCGATCAACAAAATTCGGAATTGGGGTAGGCTGTGCCCTGGCCGAGAGCAGCTTGACATCCTGAAATTTGACCAGGTCACAGCCTACCTAATACTGTATCTACTTTCACTGCCTGGAAGAACACCTCCGACCTCCGCATAACCAGCCACTGTCACTCAGACTGTCACTGGTGACGTCCAGAGAATAGCTGTGACGTCTATCCTACACGCTACCCTAACAAAAATTTTAGGTTAAAATGACAAATTGACACTGTGCCAACCCTTGAAAACCAAAACCCAACGTCAACATAAATGTCTGATGGCAGCGCCCGCTTGGCCAAATGATTACAGGTTCGTGGGTGAGTCCCACGAAATATACATTTTAGGTGCAGACATGCTGGGAATGAAAGTTGGGGAAAAGATTGAATCAATTTTTGGAGGAAAAACTTTTGAAATCGGATTCACGGTTTTCGAGTTCTACTCTCTGGAAAAACTGCAAATTTTCCAACTTTTTATCCCGTGAACAGATTTTCACATTTTTTTTTTAAACAAGAGGTAACCGGTTCTTGAACATCTTGCAACAATTTTTTTCCAATTTCCCGGGAATTTTCCGGTTGGAAATGTAAAACTGGCTTGGGTTTTCGAGACCGAACTCAGATGATGGAGCTTAAAGTGAAGCTTTAATTGACGATTTTTACAATAAGATGATTTGGAATAAGATTTGAGGTTTTACTAGACAATCTCAATTTCCTGCAAACTATTTCCAATCTTTCTCTATAATTCCAACTTCCCACCCGAAGAGACGTTTCAAACAAAAATTTTCATAGGATCCTGGATACTAGTCGGGAAAGTTTTGGGGTGACATAACAGATTTTTTTAAAACACCTGTATTTCATCACCATAATCGATGCACATTGTTATCCTAATTACAAAAATGCATGAGACTTCAAATGATCGATTCTCGAATGGATAAAAAACAAATCAAATGAATAACTCGAGGAATAACTCTATGAAAATACAAAGTACAATCATAAGTCCAAAACAGTTTGTGTCGAGATATTGATGTACCTTACTATGCTTTCCAAAAATGTGACCAAGGAAATTGTACAATATGTTTTCTTAAACCTTGCTAAAATCAGGTCTTTTTTCAATCCTTTCCTTGTCACCCTGTATATCGTACATAAGGTCATCAAGTGATCTAGGATGATACCTTCTGGTCAAAGATTTACCCTATGAGGCACCACAGAAAAAAAATCGAAAATCAGTCAATTTTTTCCAAGATATCTTCATTTTAACGGAAGCTAAATTTTCAGAATGGTCCACTTCATTTTTGGCCCAGTTTATTTTAATAGGTACCCATCAATGTGGTAATGTGAACCAAAACCGCAAGATATTTATATTGAAAAAAATGAGAACCTATTAAGTAGGTATAAGGGTATGAAAAAATCTCAAGATCAAAACTGCAGCAGTTTACTTATTATTCAGAATTCTTCTGAAAATGTATGATTATCATAAAGTTATAATTAATGTAAAATCAACTGCTTCGTCAAATTACATGCCCTCTCTGAGTCTCCTATCATTTTGGCTTCTGCTTTTGGAAAGGTGGGTTCCTTCCTCCTCCTCCACCACCGCCACCACCACCACCTCCTCCTCCTTGTCCAGGCTTATTTCCTTGTCGGCCACCGAAATTACCTGAAGGAATTCAATGTTAAGAACAATATCAAAAAAAAAATTTACAAGCCAACCTCTTGCAGCTGGCCGAGTCCTTTGGTTCTGTCCTCCTCTACCACCTTTCATGTCTCCTCTTCCTCTGTTCTTAACAACAGCTTCTTCCTTGACCATATCTATAACTTCATCAGGGATACGCAAGTATTTGATGGTACTGCCTCGAATATAGCATTCCGGCATTCTCCAGAACTTGTCACCATCCTGAAAGCATGAATTTTTTATTAATCTCAAACACGTAATTTTTTTGTACACATTACCCTTGAAGTGCAAATTACTTCACGCAGATTAATGTTCATCCAGTTATCACAACTAACTAAATGACCATTGTATGTTTCACCATTCTTCAATTCCACCAGCTGAAAAATGAGCAAATGTAAGGTTAAATGCTTTTTGGATTTGTCTCTTGATTGCTTACCATTGGGTGGTTTTGAGCGGTGCGTAGTAAAGAGAGTGGCAACTGAAACAATGAAACTGAACATTAATAGGCACATTTTTGGAGTTCTGGAATATTTACCATTTTTTGGTTGTTCGATTACTGAAATCGGTAATCTGACGTTTCTTGGTTAACTAAACTTCAACTATCAACATCAACTACTGTCAATGTCAAAGTCAAATAAAATCTCACCATAATATGAAATATGGGGAAATTTAACTTTCACATTCACACCAAACCAACAGTACCAACACACATTTGGTGCTTCCTTTTACCACAAAACTCACATCAGGAGCGCGATTCTGTACTTGCCTACCGACAACTATCGGATCGGTTGCTAGGGTGAGAACCAATCAAATTCGCTCCTGCCTAGCTACCGACACCGACAAGTGTCGGTAGGAGAGTACAGAATCGCGGCCCTGGGAAGTTTCTACGCAGGCGGTCTGCAAATTGCAGGCAGGGGGCAAGAGCACCCCCGACGGGGTAGTTTTTTTGCACAGAGGTGCTGCTAAAGTTGCAGCACCCCCTCTCCAAAAATCAACCTCCTACTGCCAGCCCGAGGGGCAAACCGCTGGGGAAGTCTGGTGTACATGCCGGAGGAAGTCCAGGGGAAGTCCGGGGGAAGTCCGGGGGAAACCCTACAGAATTTGACCAGCGGTTTGTCCCTCGTGCCAGCCGAAGGGTAGTTCTGGAGAATTTATCTGAATTTCGCCTAATGATGCAGGCAAATACCGAGCGTTCATAAATTAAATGGGTCAAGGGTGCCTGTGACTTTGAAAACATCTGTCGGAACTAGCATCGTTCATTTGATGTCTGTAATTTTTTGGTTATCGTAATTTGTCAAACCAGTCGCAGTTTACGTTTTCGGGACATTTTAAATGTGATTTTACGGCAGGGCACAAAACCTACATGATCGAGGAGTATTTTCGAACTTGAAGTATTCTCGTAAACTTACGGCAGATCAGAGATCAATAATATGGGACGTAACTTGTCAAAGTTTGACAAATTTAATACAAAAGGATTACGCTAGTTACGACAGACGTTTTTGAATTCACAGGCACCCTTGACCCATTTAATTAATGAACTCTCGGTATAAGGATACCTACCGACACCCTACACCAGACAAAAAATTGGACGGTGAGGTATATGATATGGGACCACTGGTGTATTATATCGATTTATTCAATTTTCATCCCGACACAGCTTCTCCTGGGCTGTATTGAGAAACTGCATGACCCCCTAACTGACCCAGTCCTCACCCAGTCACCCCTCGCCTTCCTTCTTTTTTACCTATTCCTTCTATTCCTATCCTATACCCTATACCTACCCCTGCAAGTGAGATACCTATATATTCACCTGACTGAGATTGTCGAGGAGTTGTGTTTAGTAAAGTTTGAAGTTGTAAAATAAAAACTTGAATCTCAAACAGGGTTCCTAACAATTAACAACGGTGAAGAATGAGGATTCTCTGAATGATGATGTACCTATACCAACCTACCTAATGGGCTTTTAGGAGGGTATAAGTACGGAGTTATCGAACAAATTTCTCCTCTCATGGTAGAGAGGCCTTGATCTCCTCGCGTGCCATGTTTTTTCGCCAGATTTTGAGGAACCAAACACAGACACGCGACTTGAGGAGAAATTTATTCGATTAATCGTTAGTTTGGATTTGCTGAGGGATTTGCTAAATGCTGAATAAACAAGAATTGAAAGATTCTATTTGACATTATTGTTCTTTGGTATTATTATTAGCATTATTATTATTATCTCAATGAATTTCCGCCTGCGGCGCCATTTTGCTCGCTTCGCTCGCACCTTCAATTAATTTTTCACTATTATTTTTTTTGGAATTTTCATGTCCCGATTGTGATTAAAAAATCTGACAACTCTAATTAGTAGTGGGTGGTGGGCCTACAAAGAATCAACTCCTCAGTCCTCAGGTCTCTTGCAACAGGAGCAGCAGACGAAATTAAATCCAATCCCGCTACCTAATATGCAGACGCGGACTCTTATCTTTGAAACGAAAGGCATTATAGCGCCTCCAAAATCTGCTATAAGATGTTCAAGAGATAGAGGCCGAGTTAGCAGCACCAAAATTATTTCGTTGGCACCTCGGTTATTGGCACCACCCGAGGCACCACCCCTTCGAGGGGGTGGTTTTCTTGAATTATCCGTGACATCGTCAGGGGTGAACGTAGGAAGATGAACTCATCCTTAGGATATATAATTAAGCTATAGCCTTGAAACTCAAAGTATAAGTAGATTCCTCGAATGCTGACCAATGGAAAATTATCTTTTTTCACTCTCCCCGTGAGGAGAAGACAACAACCCCCATGCGACGTAAAGAGTGAGCATTATATAAATGCTTAACGGTCACCATCTGCGCTGCCCTCTCACTTCTTACGGATTTTCAGGCGGCCTCTCCCCCCCCCCCCAAGGGGAGAGTGAAATGAAAATAACTTTTCCATATTGGTCAGCATTTAAGTACCTAAGGAATCTTGCTTTGAGTTTCAAGGCTATAGCTCAATATATCCTATGGATGAGTTCAACTTCTTACGTTCTGGTCCATACAGACTGACAGACTGACAGACAGAGACAAACCGGCCTCAACAAAGCACTTTCTTTGGTTGTGGTGCTATGAAAAGTTGTGTCAAATTTGTACAGGGAATTGTATAAAAGTATAGTCCCGAGTATAGTCCCATTAACAATTTATTCAAATAAATATAATATACCTACCTGTTTCCCGAAACACCCCATATAGCCTCTCAGCCGGGACGTCCTACGTCCTCAAATCTACCAGCAGAATCCGATTTTCATATACCTACACCACAATAACTCATTAGCCCATCGCGAGGCCCATCGTATTGTTTCATGGTAACCTCGATGGTAACATCATACATGAAGCTGGACATAGAAGACTGACCAGCCGCCTAACCAAGAGGCGAGTCGAGAGTTCTCAGTCTTAGGCTCATAACGTGTTATACCTACCATAATTATTGTAATAGTCGGAGAGCTGGCGAGAAAAAAAAGTCCAACAGTTTTCTAAAGGCTGAAACTCTGGAATATGTTAGATTACTCAATAACATTCATGAAATAAACAGTCAGACACCGGTTCATTAGAACCTGCTCAATCGGCAGCCAAAAGAAGTGCGAAGTGCCTGAACGGACAGTTCTGACAACGCACAGCTTTGTTGTCTGACGCACAGCTCTGTTGTCTGACCCACAGCTGTCAGCTGTTGTCTGAGTTACAGCTATGATCACACCTAGGTACTTACCTCTCTTCATTAGATGGTTCCATTACGCAAGGCTTCTCTGATTTTTCCCCCAAATCTGTATGTCGCTACGGGCGATTCATTTGAACCGTAACTCGGACAACAGCTACAACTGTCTGTGCGTCAGACAATAATGCTGTGCGTTGTCATAACTGTCCGTTCGGGCATTTCGGACTTCTTTTGGCTGCCGATTGAGCAGGTTCTAATGAACCGGTGTCTGACTGTTTATTTCATGAATTTTATTGAGTAATCTAACATATTCCAGAGTTTCAGCCTTTAGAAAACTGTTGCACCTTTTTTTTGTCGCCAGCTCTTGGACTATAAGCATGATATTCTATGGAGCTCCACATGACAGCCGAAGTCAAAATACAAACTGAAAATCATCATAGCAATAGACCCATTTCTTATGGGGAACAGAGACGTTCAGACAAAGATGAATAATTTTAAGCCACACCCCTGGCCAATTAAACGCCTTTAATTATTAGGCGCGAAATTCGAGGAAGGCGATACTGTCACAATAAATTAGAATTGTCACTGTCACTATGACAGTAACACGTGTCATGTAGCTACACTGATCGAACAATTCGAAAAATGCGCGTATGTTGCGTGAAAAGTTGACCGCACAAAGTCTAAGACAGCATTTCCTCCACATGTTGCATTCCACGGTTTTCCTGCCGACGAAAATAAGCGAAATAAATGGATGGCCGCCACTGTAAGACACGATGCCAGCTGTTTTACAAGTTGTACTTGCAAGGCCAAAAAGGGGGCGTCCAAATCACCGTTCAAAGTGCTGGGAATGCTACCTCACCTTCCTATTTGACGATTACTGTAGTTTCACAACAAAACCTCAATATTTTGCTTCAATCTTAGGTGTCTCACGGGGCACTTCAGAGCGGAAGATTTCTATTCATCAGTGATTGATTGGTACAAAGAAGACACTGAAAACAAGTGCTGTTCCGAACATTTTCTTGAGGAGCTTGTTCCTTTTTCTGGCTCCTGTAGCACTTCACTTCTACCTCTACCTTCAGGTTATTCACAAGTACGTCTTCAAAATATCCTTCCACACTGTACTTCAACACCTTATCACGCTGGTTCTCCGTCATTTGATGCTTACACTTATAAACAAGTGAAGCGTTGTCGAGTCTGTAGGTTTGCATCGTGACAAGACTTTTGCTCCACATTTTGGTTCTGCTCTACTGACAACTGATGACAAATTGTAACATATCGTTGTCAGGGGTAATGAGAAGTAGAAAGTCACTGACACTGACACAGTTGCTACGAGAGAATGTGAGGCAAATCCCGCCAATGAGCGGAGATAGGAGGCAAAATGGGCGTGAAAAAGAAATAGGTTCATTAGGTATCTCCATATTGGCCGTGTCGTTGCATACAAAACTGGATTTCATAAGTCAGAAATTGATTTTCATAATGATGAAATTGATTTTCATTTGTGTGAACTCTGATTTCGTAAGTGCGAAAATGGTGTTCATATAAGTTGAAATTGAATTTCATAAGTTAGTGTGAAATGAGCTTTCGTTATTACCAATTCTGTTTCCATGAGGTTGAAATCTGATTTTTTTTATTCGTTTATTTAACGTCGGCCTATTTCCGCAACGAGGCCTAACACCGACGCCGGTGAATGCTTTCCTCCACCATACCGGAAATTTTGCCGAACCCCTGTGTGTTCCAACACAGGGTAGGGATTTTTAACGACCACCAACATCGCATGGGGTCGGCACCATCGTTCGTATTTTACGTGCTATGCGACACACGGCGCGTCTTGCATTTAGCAAGCATTCCAACTAAACCAAGGAGCTTGTTTTCGAGGCCGAAAATCCGTCCCCGGCGGAGATCGAACCCGCGACCTTTGGAGTGGTAGTCGAATTAACGCGCTAACTAACCACACCACAAGCTCCACGGCGCCTCCGCCAAAATGGACAGATGTTTCTCGATCGAGCATTGAAGTTACCCATTCGGTTTCACGTAAACGCGCCCTCTGGAATGCACCAGAACATACCGCACTTCTACACTACGATCTAATGTATGAAAGAATCCAGAAAGATCGCGTGTTTACCGCTGCTCGGGATCGCCGCTCGTAACAATATGTATACAGGTGTCCCAAAAATACACCGACAATGTTCTAGGGCAGCTTCCTCTCATCGAAACAAGAAAAAAAGTTCCCATGAACATCGGTCCGTAAACGCTTCCTAAGGGAGCTACAGGCCCCTAAAGGTGGGACCCTGAAGATGGTTTTTATTCAATATCTCCGAAACCGTTGAAGAGAAATCAATCAAACTTGACACATTCACTAACCTTCTTGTGCCCAACAAAATGAGGCAAGATCATTTCCAAAATAATTCACTAGGGGTGAGTCAGGCTGAAGTGTAGAGGTAAAAATAACCCTAACTTTTTTGATTGTAGATTGATTTCAAAGGCCATAGCAGAGGATAAGGGGCCAAAAAGTGCCCCCGCTCGGATTCAACTGAAATTCACATCACACGTCCTTCTTGGTACTAGAATACATCATACCAAATATTAGCCCGATAGCTCCACCGGGGGGACCCCCTCCCGGGAGTATGCAAAAATTCGAAAAAAATTATTATTTTCTCAAAAATTAGGGATAGGAAAAATTTGAAAAAACGTACAGGATACATATTGATAGTGGGCTTCTAAACTCATCAAAACATCAAGATTGCTAATCAAAAAATATATGAATCCACCTTTCCCACGGGAGTTTCACGCATACCTGTGAACCCAAAACTAGCGGTCTGTAGTAGCTGTTTGTACTAGCGGGAGTATGCGCTCACAGGTGTGCGCGCAAGTGATTTCTATCATAGGAAAGGTGGATTCCAATTTTTTAGTTTTTTCTCCATGAAGGAATTTTTTGACCAGGATTGTACATACATACCCTCTGATATTACTACCTACTAATCTGATGTATACAGGCGTCCCGAAAATACACCGACAACGTTCTGGGGCAGCTTCCTCTCATCAAAACAAGAAAAAAAGTTCCGATAAACATATGGGACCGGAAACGCTTCCTAAGGGAGCTACAGGTCCCTAAAGGTGGGACCCTGAAGACGGTGACGTTCATTTACTATTTCCGAAACCGTTCGAGAAAAATCAATCAAACTTGACACATTTAATGACCTTCTTATGCCCAACAAAGTTCTAGAACAGAAATGAAGTTGCTTTGAAATGGTTTTTCCGAGAGTTTTTCTTTCGCCTGAATATCGTAATTGAAAAATCAGCATTTCTGACTACGTTTTCATACATTCAAACTCAAATATCTTGTAAACGGTGCGTCGTGCGTCTATCGAGATTGGACAAGTGACCTTTTTTTTGGTAGAAAATACCAATATTCCATAATTTTTTGTTAAATTTGGAAACAATTCACATTAAAAAAAGTATGGGTTATTTTTACCCCCACACCTCAGCCTGACCCACCCCTGGTGAACTATTTTGGAATAACTCTTGCCTCATTTTGTTGGGCTAAAGAAGGCATTAGCGGATGTGTCAAGTTTGACTGATTTCCCTTGAACGGTTTCGGAGATATTGGATAAAAACGAGGATGAAAACCATCTCTAGGCTCCCACCTTTAGGGGCTTGTAGCTCCCTTAGGAAGTGCTTCCGGATCCATGTTCATAGGAACTTTTTTTTTGTTTTGATGAAAGGAAGCTACCCTAGAACGTTTTCGGTACTTATATTTTTGCGACATTCTGTATATGTAACGCGAAAAAATACCTATAGGTCTATTTTTAATGTAGGAAAAATAAAATTCAAGGAATATTTGCAACCGCGTTAAAAACTATACTCCAATGTATAACTAATAAAAATGCTCTCAGGGCCAGGAGGTGAAGTATAGAGTCAAAAAGAGCAGTTTATTAGTTCAACATTATTGTCATTCATACTTATACGTTGTTTCAGATTGATTGCTATCTCAGTAGGCAGTGGAAGTATATGGTAAAAGTCGCTTTAGCTTTGTCTAGTTCTAAAACGTTTATTGTTTTAGTTCCAAGTCAGTGTGACATGTCAATCAAAATCAACGCGAAGTTTTTTACTGTCGTCCAAACTGTCATGTTTCTGTCCACCTAGATAGCTTTTGGAAAGAAAATCGTAATAAGCACCTATCGAAGCTAGTTTCAAGAATCTGTACGTGTTACTTATACAGTTACTGTTGTTCCTGTTACGTTATACCTACTGTTACTGTTGTGTTGTTCCTTCATTGGTTTTGATTACCTGATAGTTTTCACGCCATGTGTGGGGATCCAGTTCGTTTATCTGCGAGAGAACGTGAAACACTTTGACGCTGTTACGAAGAATTCTTCAGAGATTCCAACAATGCAGCTGCCAGCATTGCTTTGATCTTCAGGAACGTACTGCACGGTCAAACGCATACTGGCAAAAAGAAGCCAGATTTGTCACTACTTACAACTAAAAAGTGGCCGTGGATCCCTGAGCCCAGTCAAGAGAAAAATCAGCCAGGCGCCCGTTCTCAATCAAAAGAGTAGGTACAGTACAGTCTGTTGTGCCATATCCTACCAGATTTCGTGCTTCTGTCTTCACTAAAGGGCTCAGTTGAAGTAGAACAGCGTAACTCGGCTTCAGAAGCAGATCTACTTTGATATCTGATCCCTCTCAAGGCCATGGAGTTTGCTTTACTGCTTTACTATCTACCTGTGTGATATGTGCACAATGTTGATTGAGACTGTGGCAAGAACGAAATCTGCTGACTCCCCGGGTGCCTATTTTTTTTTAGTCCTGAGACTGGAAACAGAGACGGTTCGACATCAAAACTGCATGTATCTTTCTTCAAGTGCACCTTGAATGGGGTGCCGCACGTGATACTCAATAAAAAACTGAAGAAATACTTTCTGACTGAAAGGAGTGAAAGATCTGACTTATAACCTGAAAATAAATAATGAAGTTTCCATGATATTTACACTTTTGATTTGACGTTTTTTGTAACTAAATCTAAAGCTGCATTTAGATTTTCATGACCTACTGGGATAGCAATATTTCTGAAACAACGTATACCTACCGTTCAAAAACTGCTCTACTCTGGTACAAAAGTACAGCATATGAATTTTGGTTCGTAATTTTAAACATTGGATCAATGCAAAAACGTACCAGAAGCTTAACTCAATGCAGCTGGGTCCATAAAGTATCAAAATTGAAAGATCGTCGGTGAGCTTACGTGCTAAGATTTAAAACAAGTGAGTATGCCTTCACGGCGTTAGTCTCAGTAGCGCATTTTCTCAAAGAGGCATATTATGAACGTAAAGAAATTTGGTTGAAGGAGAAACACCATTCCTTGTCCACTTTCTTCATTCGAAACTAATTGTGATATTTTGTTATCAGAAAGGGGTACTTGCCAATATGAAATAGATTTGAATAAAAATTCTTTCACTCATCAATATTTTTTTGTTTGAGAGCGGGAGCTGGGAGCGGCGACTAATCAACAGTAGTCTATTCTTTCCCATTTTTAGTCGGCTATCCATATAGCGAAAGAATTAGATCGCTATGTCTTCGGGTTTATGTTTTCCATTTATCTCTTACTTTGAGGGCAGCGTATGGGGGTGACAGCATTCGGCAAAGTAACTGTTGCACAGTTTGAGTTAGGAGTTTCTAAATGTTTAAGGAAATATGACAATCAGTGAAAACTGTGAAAGTTGAATTTTTTTGTTTGGAGGCGGGAGCTGGAGGCGGCGACTAATCAAAAGTGGCCTATCTCTTCCCATTTTTAGTCAGCTATCTATATAACGGAACAATTAGATCGTTGTGTCTTCAGGGTTATGTTTTACATTTATCTCTTACTTTGGGGGCGGCGTGTGGGAGCGGCAGAATTTGGCAAAGAAATTCTTCCACAGTTTGAGTTTGGAGTTTTTGAATGTTTGAGTTAACATTAAAATGTAAATCAGTGGAAATTATTGAAAGTTGCACTTTTTTTCTTTTGGGGGTGGAAGTTGGAGGCGGCGCCATATCAAAAGTAGCCTATTCTTTCCCATTTTTAGTTAGCTATCCATATAGCGAGAGAATTAGATCGTGATGTTTTCGGGTTTATGTTTTTCATGCATCTCTCACTTTGAGGGCAGCGTGTGGGGGCGGCAGCATTCGGCAAAGTAACTGTTGCACAGTTTGAGTTGGGAGTTTCTAAATGTAAGAGAAATATGACAATCAGTGAAAATTGTGAAAGTTGCATTTTTTTTGTTTGGAGGCGGCAGCTGGAGGCGGCGGCTAATTGAAAGTGGCCTATATTTTTCCAATTTCAGTCAGCTATCAATATAGTGAAAGAATTAGATCGCTATGTCGTCAGGTTCGTGTTTTACATTTATCTCTCACTTTGGGGGCGGCGTGTGGGAGCGGCAGAGTTTGCAAAGAAATTGTTGCACAGTTTGAGTCAAGAGTTTCTAAATGTTCGAGGTAACATTATCAGCTAAATCAGTGAAAATTGTTGAAAGTTGCACTTTTTTCTTTTGGGGGCGGAAGCTGGAGGCGGCGCCATATCAAAAGTAGCCTATCCTTTTCCATTTTTAGTCAGCTATCCATATAGCGAAAAACTTAGATCGCTATGTGTTCGGGTTCATGCTTTTCATTTATCTCTTACTTTGGGGGCGGCGTGTGGGAGCGGCAGCGTTCGGCTGAGCAAATGTTGCACAATTTGAGTTGGCAGTTCCTAAATGTTCAAGGGAACATCTCAATCTGTAACATTTATGAAAGTTGCACTTTTTATCGTTTGGGGGCAGAATTTGGGGGCGGCGACTAACAAAAAGTAGCCTATCCTTACCTATTTTTTAGTCAGCTATTTATATACCGAAAGAATCAGATCGCTATGTCTTCGGGTTTATGTTTTTCATTTTAAAGTGATTGGGGGCGGTTTTTAGCAGTTTTTTCATGTCGGCGGTGCATATTGAAGACGGAATGTTTCTTGGCTTACGTTTATAAGTGGCAACTATGTATTATTCAAAGAATGAGAACACCAGAGCATCAGGTCTGGTACAAAGTGCAATATTATGTTATTTCAAGTTAATCGGGGGCGGTTTACTCTATGTTGGCGGCGCAATATGGACATCCAATATAGCCTAGCCCTCCTTTGGGAGTGGCAGCTATGTAACAGTGAAAAAATTAGAAAGCTAGGTCGTCTAGTTTGGGAGGAGTTCGAGGAACGGACGGACAGACGGACGGACGGACGGACGGACAAAGCGGTTGCAATAGCGATTTTCATCGAGATGGAAAATGCGCTAAAAACTCACATTCAAGTCAGCATACATATACCTACTGACATTGTAAAGCACTCAGCACACAGAAGAAGTGTATGGTTTGATTTTGGATGTTTTAAACTGCTTTCTTATGTGCTACTTTATGTGAATTATTATTGCTAAATTTCGCTAAATTTCGAGTCCGACTTGCAACCCACATTAAGCTCTGCGTCACCGACGCAAGCCATCGATATGCTCTGGCCATTGGCTGAAAGGGATCAGGTATCACGTATCAATGGGCTCAAACCGAAATACATCCTTGTAGCTTTCGAGAGACACCTAAATGGTAAGATTCTGTCAAGGAATAAACCCACAGTGATTGATTCTGCAACGCTTATTTTATAGTCCAGTCAAATTAAGCAAAAATCGGGCCAAACCGGAAATAAATTCGGAAGTCGACAAAATTTGGTGGATCGATGCAGAATTCAACGTAGAATAACATACTGAAATTCCCGAAAATTCGAAGGCTTGTATTTTTTTTAGGACCAATAAAAGAGCACCATCCTTGAAAGTTTTCGATTTTTTCTGATTAACTTGTAAACTATTACCTTTAGAACACCAATACTCGCAAGGCAAATGTAGTCCGTTGAATTCCCAAGAGATCAGTACTAAACTCATTACTTTCTGATCAATAGCCTTTGAGATACAGCGTCTGCCGGAACGCAGTGAAAATTGCTCAAAAATTATTTCCGGATTTTACGTAACAATTTGCATAGTGTCAGTTCACGGGTTGTAACGTGGACAGCAAATGTGCGGATTTCAATCTGTTTTACGTGTTTGGAAAGCCAATTCATCATTCGGTATCACACTTTTGTCTAGAAGTCGCCAACTTCAAAATGGTACTTTTCCTCGACCTTTGAAATCGATACTTGATGTCCCGAAGAATCCCCAAAAATCAATTTTTTTCATACCATGCCATTTGCCTAATTTTCTAAGTAGGGCAAAACCATCCAGGGAATATATGAAGAATTGAATATCAAAAAAATAACATGTAATGGGATCTTTTTCCCAGTGATGGTTCCTGAGTTATATGGATTGAAAGACTACAACGATCTATTTGGAAGAAAGATAGGTAGTTCGGACACTAACTGCTAAATACTGTACGGACCTTGCATTTGATGATGCAAAATGTCACTTAGCAGACATATTGAATATACTTATGTACTTTTCACGTCTGCCAAGTGACATCTTACACCTCAAATGCAAGGTCCGTACAGTATTCAGCAGTTACTGTTGGACCACCCAGTTTTTTGTCCAAATAGGTCGTTTTAGTCTTTCAACTCGTAAAACTCTGGAACCATCACTGGGAAAAAGATTCCGGAACACGTTGTTTTTTTGGTATTCAATTCTTCATATATTTCCTGGATGGTTTTACTTCACTTGAAAAATTAGGCAAATGGCATGGTATGAAAAAAAAAACGATTTTTGGGGGTTCTTCGAGAAATCAAGTATCAATTTCAGAGGTCGAGGAAAAGTACCATTTTGGAGTTGGCGACTTCTAGACAAAAGTGTGATACCAATGGTTGAATAGACCATATTAATTATTCTCACTTTCCCCTTCCACTAGTCATTTGTAAGTTAGGTATGTGCCTGTGACCATGCGCACTGCAGTAGAATATCTTGCGCGCCACAGCATGCATAGAAAACGGAACTTTGCTGTCGCTGTCAGAATTTACGATTTCAAGGTGTTTTCTTGATTTTTGGGACGTTTTAACATTTTTAACCATACTATTACGTGACGGCTGACGCTCGGTTCGCTTTCAAGCGCTGTCAAAATTCTCGTTAGCGGAAGTTGTGCAATAAAATATGGCGGGTAATTTGAAATTGTTTTGGATTCAAAAACCCCATTCTAAATGGACCTATTTCTTTTTCACGCCCATTTTGGGTCCTATCGCCGCTCATTGGCGAGATTTGCCTCACAATCTCTCGTAGCAACTCTGTCAGTGTCATTTATTACCCCTGACAACGATATGTTACAATTTGTCATCAGTTGTCAGTAGAGCAGAACCAAAATGTGGAGCAAAAGTCTTGCCACGATGCAAACCTACAGACTCGACAACGCTCTACTTGTTTATAAGTGTAGGCATCAAATGACGGGGAATCAGCGTGATAAGAGGTTTAAGTATAGTGCAGAAGGATATTTTGAAGACGTACTTGTGAATAACCTGGAGGTAGAAGCGAAGTGCTACAGGAGCCAGAAAAAGGAACAAGCTCCTCAAGAAAATGTTCGAAACAGCATTTGTTCTCAGCGTCTTCTTTGTACCAATCACTGATGGATAGAAATCTTCCGCTCTGAAGTGCCGTAAGCACACCTAAGATTGAAGCAAAATATTGAGGTTTTGTTGTGAAATTACAGTAGTAATTGCCAAATAGGAAGCTGAGGTAGCATTCCCAGCACTTTGAACGGTAATTTGGACGCCCCCGCTTTTGGCCTTGCAAGTACAACTTGTAAAACAGCTGAAGTTGTTTCGTTGGCGTTTGATGCCGGCATCGTGTCTTCCAGTGGCGGCCATCCATTTATTTCGCTTATTTTTGTCGGCAGGAAGACCGTGGAATGAAACATTTGGGGGAAATACTCTCTTGGACTTTGTGCGGACAACTTTTCACACAGCAAAAGCGCATTTTTCGAATTGTTCGATCAGTGTAGCGACACGACACATGTTGCAGTCATAGTGACAGTGACAATCCTAATTTATTGTGACAGTATCGTCTTCCTCGAATTTCGCGCCTAATAATTAGAGGCGTTTGATTGGCCAGGGGTGTGGCTTGGAATTATTCATCCTTGTCTGAACGTCTCTGTTCCCCATAAGAAATAGGTCTATTGCTTCGCATAAACTTCACAGCAAGATTTTCCATTTCATTATGGTGAAAAGTAGATCAGGTGTTTCTTTTTACACACTTGCTATGTTATACATTCGTTGAAATTGTCAATTTGCACCTTGAATTGATCATTTTACAAAGTCATTCAACATGCATATTCTTATGGGAGTTTCAACCCAGCACATGTGGTTGTCTCTCTCCCCGATCTGCGACTGCGCTCTGAATAAATAATATGGTCAATTGGCTTTCCAAAAATGTAAAACACAATAAAATCCGCACATCTGCTGTCCACGTTACAGCCCCTGAACTGACATTATGCAAATTGTTACGTAAAATCCGGCAATAAATTTTGAGTAATTTTCACTGCGTCTTAGCAGACGCTGTATCTCAGAGGCTGTTGACCATAGGCGATAGAAATAGGGTTGCTAGATTATCGACAGCTTTGGCTGTACAAGGGTTACGCAATCATCCGTTGCTAAGGGCCGATGGGAGGGGCTAAAATTCAGCTATGTGTCAAAATTTATCATGAGCGGAGAGAAAAGGAAATTTGCGGGGTCCGGTGCTGTTGCTTGATGTCCACAACCGAACATACATGAAAATTTCATTCATATAGCAGCATAAAAGACGTGTTTTGAAACTCATCGGGCAAGTCATATCCACCTCTCACACGAATTTGTACACCTAAATCCAAAATAAACACGCTCTTGACAGCCAGAGCCCGTTGAGACGGACGCCTATGGCCTTCCGTGATGCCGACAGCTGTCACTCCCTAACTCCGTGAGGCCATATAGTAAACAAACGCTCAGCCAGAATGCGGTACCCTTACGCCGGCCGACCGGTCGCGTGATAATTAGGTTCCCTAGATAGAAAATAAGGACTACGCACCCTGGTGTGAGATCTGTGAACCAACATAAACCCGCCTGGCGCCCGGAACGCACGGTGGTCACGATGGCTGTGGCGCGAAATTGATGCTTATTTGACATAAGTACCTACGTCAAAAGTTGAAAAAAGTTCTGAAGTTTTTCCATACTCCGGAACATCGCTTTCCAGTAATTTCCTGAGATGACTACACAGCCACAGTAAAGAAATTGTCACTGGCACTCGGAAATGTAATCAAGAGGATTTTGAAATGGAAGCGAGTGCTAGTGATCCGCCCCAAAATTCGAAATTGTGTTGAGAAATGTGCGGGTACACCTCTACACCCTCTTGAAAAATTCATTCGAGAAAGAGAAGCCGTTTTAAATTAAAAAGTTTATTATTGTAGTTCACATTTTTGTATTGTAACATTGTAGTAACATCCATGTACCATGTAGATGCTTTAAAGGAGCCCTAATAAATTGGGGCGAAATATATCAGCCGATTAACGAAAGGAGGTTTTTCATTCTGATGAGGACGAAGGGGGGAAACCAGAAGGAAACAGGGAACATTTCGGGGAGCCACTTGGGAACAGGATACGGGCTACAACGCTCTCTGAACCCAGAAATTTCCCTGAAAGCAAAACAAGATCAAAACATAACCTCACACCTTGGGTTCCTTTTACCATCATCGACAAGCACACAGCACCCTTGTGGGTGGCAAAAGCTTTGTTTTTTATGCCATTTTCGGGGAGGATGCTGCTTCGAAGGACATTCGCCAGCTAAGGACGATGTCCTAGACAAGAAATCCATCAAATCCAAGAGGTATTTTCCAACGTGCCGGTCGTTTTAGCGCCCACATTATATTATTGACACCGACACCCTGGGCCTGGGACGTCCGCATTAGCTGTTAGATCCTTTAGGCAGAATCTCTTCGAGAACAGGAATTCTGGTTGATATTTCATCACGATGGAAACGAAGCGCGAGTTTTAAACTTGAAAAGTGTCAGTCGAGGTGACAGTTCATTTGAAGTATAAATCCGAACCGTCAAGTTCAAGGTCAAATTGTCATCTGTAAAGTTGTTTCGGACAGTTCCGTAATTGGCCACCTGGCGCTGGGATCTTAAATTCAATCGCCTATAGAGTAATAAATTTAGTACTGATCTCTTGAGAATTTAACGGGCTACATTTGCGTCGCTGGTCTTTGTGTTCTAAAGGTGATAAATTACAAGTTATTTAGAAAAAACCGAAAATTTCCAAGGATGGCGCTCTTTTATTGGCCCTAGAAAAAAAGCCAACCCTTGGAATTTCTGGGAATTTCAGTATGTCATTCCACGTTAAATTCCGCATCGATCCACCAAATTTTGTCAACTTCCGAATTTATTTCCGGTTAAAACCTATTTTGACTGGACTATCACCAATATAACTTCGTCCTTAAAGTAGGAGCTGTCAAAGGGGCAATGAAATAAGCTAAGTAAATAATAGTTTAAGCATTATAGACTAGTAGCCCAGGCATTTTAGGGTTTGACCTTGAAATAAATATGTCTCTCCTGAAATTTTGCACAAACGGCCTTTGACCAATGTTGAACAACATACTAGAACCTCCGGCCCGACAAGTGTGCGGAACATAGTTTTTTGGAGCAAGAAAGGAGTAAGTGCCACCAAATTAGATAAACTCTTGCTGTAGCTCAGAAGAGGGTACTGTAAGTCTTAACGTTGAACAACGTGTCCCTCAAGCTATGCTGATCCACGTACTGGAAGTTCCAGTCCTTGAAATGTGAGCGTCATAGTTTTTGATGAGCAACAAGGGTGTAAGTGCCGCGACAGTGGTAACTCGGTAAAATTTGATTTCCTTCAAATTTTGAAGGACCCTGGTTGCCCTAAATGCCTTTAAATCAAGCTAATCCACATTTCAAAACAGAATTCTGTGATTTTCCTTCTCCCGACCTACCAACCAAAAAGAAGGGAAAGTATTGTGAAGGCGCTAAAAAACATTTTTTTGAGATAAACCCAGAAATGTCCATTTTGAACCCCCCTGAGACGATCAGGACCATTTCCAGATGAAAGTTTGTCTGTCTGTGTGTCTGACTTTGTGTGTGCTTAGCTGTGTGTGTGTGTCTGTCTTGAATATTCCACGATAACTACCAAACGGTCAATTTGATCGAATTGAAATTTGGTATGCGAACATAGTTTTGCTGTCGAATGAGTCCATCAATTTTCGGTTCTCATCTGTCAGACATGAAAGTCACTGTCAAAAAATGACAGGATGTTCAATTCACAGAACTTGAAATGCTATATGTCGATCGAAAGCCTTTGAAAAACCGTTTTCAGAACAGCTAAAAGCACTTCTTCATCTGTCATATGTCAAATATTAAAAAATATCCAAATACGAAACTTTGCGATTTAATTATTCAAAATCTATTGGATGGATTTGAACCAAATTCAGCAAAGAGCAACAGAATAAAAGAGTCAAATCAAGTCTGTAGTTAGGGTTTTCCATCATCTCTCAGTCAGGCGCTACGAGATTTGGCGGCACTTATTCCTTTCTTGCTTGAAACATCTATGTTCCGCACACTTGCTGGACGGGAGCTTTTGGTATGTTGTTCAGCATTGCTTGGGAGCCATTTGTGCAAATTTTCAGAAGGGACATATTTATTTCAGGGTTTGACTAAAATTTCACCTAAAATTCCTGGGCTATAGGTTTAATAATATTATTATGAATGCAATATTTTATAGGCACTTTTCTGATAAAAAAGATCACACTAAAGCAAACAAATCTTGCTTGGTCCTCGTAAGTGTATTTTGATTGACATCAGTTTGTAACAAAAGTCTTGAAGGAATTATCGACAATTTAACAAAACTAGAAATTATTCAACAGCGCTTAAATGAACACGCTCGATAAAGTTCACAGTTTTTCATAAGCTGTTCATGCGAAGGAAACCTGAGTGAGTATAAGACGATAGTGTGCACACTTGATTGGAGGCTCGAACGTTCTACACCATGCAGTATCACGTGCCCTTTTGCGCCCACTTCATGTCGTCAGCGCGGGGCTTGCATCCGGTGAAGGCTTCTATCAAGATTTCCAAAATGTTCCAAAAGTGCAGCTTTTCCAAGGGCCAGTTCAGCCAACCCGTCGTGATGCAGAAGTAAGTCTCGTGGGGGGCCACATGGTGAATGCGGTGGTGGCGGCGTGGCAGAATCACGTGGTGCTCCTGAAGCCACACGACCCAAGACGGCAGCCCGAAGTAAGTATGTGACCACTTGTGGATCTGGAATGCACGATATAAATATATATTCAGAAATAATACAGATGTGATAATTATTATAATATTTTATTACTCGTTTTGTGATAATTATTATAATATTTTATTACTCGTTTTATTACCTATTGTTTCTCATCGACTTATTAAAAAAAATGAGATGATTTTTATTCGTTTTTTGGACTCCCCGTATGCTAAAACGTCGAGATCTCTCGAAAAAAAAATCGTCGTTATGTCTGTCGTGGGACTTCTTATCGTAGCATTCTCCCTAGAACGTTCTTGAAGATAATTATTTCATTTCTATGAAATTATCGAATCAAATTAATTATCCAGCTGTGGTGACAGTGATCAACTGGTAACAACTAATTTTGGACTGGACATTTTTTTTTCAAGGCTCCCACCCCTATACTGAATTACATCAAAATCGGTTCAATATTTCCGATTAGGTATACCGTCCGTTTTTTTTTCTAGGCCCCAGCGCGTAGCGCCTCCATTATGGGTTCCACATCCAACATGTTATATATTTTTGAAATCAGAAGAACAAAATCTTTCGATTGATGGTATGTCAAATTATTTTTGACAGATGTCATTTTTTGACAATTGACAGAATAGTATTTGTGATACATCATTTTGAAGCCCATTGAATTCTGAGGAAAACTGTGTTTTCATTATTGGAATAGGATGCCTTTCACAGCTTCTAGAGGTCTATCTGAAAGATAAGGTGTTTATAGAGTCTCCCACTAATTTGGACGATTTAAAATCAGAATATTAATATCAGTTGATATTAAAAATACCTTTTATTTATTGAGTAGGTATTTCTTAATTTTAATAATTTTTCCTTTTCAAAGACCTCCAGAAGCTGTAAAAGACATCCTATTCTAGAAATGAAAACACAGTTCTCCTAAGAATTTTATGGGCTTAACAATGGTGTGTCACAAGTACTATTCCGTCAATTGTCAAAAAATGACATCTGTCAAAAATAATTTGACATATCATCAATCGAAAGATTTTGTTCTTCTGACTTCAAAAATATATAATATGTTGGGTGTAAAACCAATAATAAAGGCGCTATAAGCTGGGGCCTAGAAAAAAAAACGGACGGTATAAGATAAAATACGAGTTTACCGAGAAACCTACAGTACAAAATTCGTCGTTTATTTTACAAAAATCATATCTGAAGCACGAAACGTCCTGCTGACCTGACTTTCATCTCAAACACTTTTGCGCTGCAGCGGAAGCATTCAAGTGGAAAACGCTATGAGTGACTAAAAACAAATAAAACCACCAGGCTTAGCACTGATGCTAACAACAATGTTAGCGTTTGTTGACGTTGTCATCTAGGATCAATTAAATCCCAAATTCATTCTTGACGAATTTTTGTTAGCATCAGTGCTAAACCTCGCATAAACGAGGCCAGAAACACCTAATGGCGGTCCAAGGCCTGCTTTCTGAGGGCCATTGGGAATCATTCACATATAGCGGCAACTACTAGCAGTCCAGCTTGATTAGAGGTCCGTGGCCCTTCCTATAATGACTTATCAAGCTGTCCTTCACGGCACAGCAGGAGAATATCCGTCACGCGTGATTTTTGGACGTGAACGTCGTCTTTCGTCTTTCCTTGTAACTTGCAGTTTGACAGACAGGAGGATGATCCAGGAACTGTTCCGAAGTATGCCGATAATCTTAGGGAACAAATAGGAAATGTGAACGAGATAGTTCGACGACACGACGATAGATCTATATTGCAACTGACCGGATGAAAACGCGATACGACTTGGAACACCAACTTTGGAGCATCTCAAGCCCAACCTTCATGTGGCTGTACAATCCCAAACGCAATAAGAATAATAAGGGAAGATCCTCGAGGCTTCATCCGTCGTGGGAGGGACCATACATCGTGCAGTGCCGTCTCTCGTACAAATGGAGCCCCGGGCACAAGATAATGAGGGGGGGTCCTGTTATAAAAATACGCGAAAAAAAAACGCGGGTGAAGCGAGTAGCACCACAGGGCCGTAGCGCAGGCTAAAACCCCTGGGAAAAGGGGCGTGGCCACCCAATTTTTTAGTAGTGTAATACCTTAAATTTGAAAATTTGAAGTTTGAATAAACAGAGCGAAAGTTTTTGTACATATTTGTCATCATAATTCAGTTCGACTGGGTATACTGGGATGAACTGGTCAGGATCGCTGGGCCGCAATTGTGGCTTGGTTTTTGATCAAAGGGGCCCTAAAACTTGGTCTATGAAGGGGCCGCACTCCAGCATCCAAAAGTCTAGAGAGAAATAGATAGTTTCACTTTTGTTTTTGCTTTGAGCAAATTGGCAGGAACACGAAACCAAATATTGGTAATGAGTAGAGAGCGGATTTATATGCGGTAAAAAAGTTCAAAATATGCAGTTTATATGCGCTTAAAAAGTATCAAAATATGCGGTAAAAATGTCCAAATACAGCAATATATGTGAGTAAATATGTGATATAAGCTGCAAGAATAGTGAAAAATACAACATTTACATGTAAAACCAACCAACCAACTTTGACCATCTAAGTAAAAAAAAAAAATTTCTTCGAAAAATTAAAATTATTTTTTCCTTGAAATAAAAATACCGTGATTTTCTCGCACATATAGATAAAATGGCCAAAATAGTGACAAATATTCAGTTATGTGCAAAAATATGGACTAAATATGCGGCTATATGGGATTATATGGACTATCAATTTGTATGCGGTAAAAAGTCAAAATAATAAATTATATGCGAAATAAAACTTGGTATTTAGGTTCCTTATAGATGGAAACGTCGAGCTGCAAGTCGACAGTTGCATCCAACTTAGCGAATAGAACATGTAAAAAATTATAAATCCGCTCTGTAGTAATGAGGTTCCTTCCAGTTAATTTTTCAGTAATGACGGGTAGTGTCAGTGCCAGCCGCCAAAACAACGGATAGCAGCTGTTTCTTTGATCAGAATTTCCAGTTACGGACAGAGGGAGCTGGTGCCTCAAAACTTACGTCATAAGCACGATAAGGTATATGATTTTAACCCTATAGGTCTAATGTGCGTCGATGAAGTTGTTAAAAATTGCTTTGTCTATCATGTCAGACCGCAGACCAGGGGGTTTAGGCTGGTATATGAGCTTGTCAATTTTCGAAAAATGGCCAAAAATTTACGTCATAAGGTACATAAATGAAACCAACGGGATTTTGTGTGGGAACATCCCCTTAATCGAAAATCTGGTCGTATGACAAAATTTTTGGGGGCTTTCGGTCCATAAGACAAGTTTGAAATTTTCAAAAAAGGACCAAAATTCATCAATTTTTTCACAGGCGTTTTGTTGACTAACCCCCAAAGTGTGATGTATACAGGGTGTCCGTTTTCGAGGCTAAGCATGGGTATCTCGCTTATCTTGAGAGATACAGAGTCGGTTAAATTGAGAAAAAGTTGCGCATTTTCATGACGATCAATGATCTAAAAAGAAATTTGACGTATCAATTTTAGTTTTTGAGATATCGTGAAAAAACAGAAATTTGAATTTTTGTTTTCATTTTTTTTTTCAAAAAACGGTTGAAGGTGGCCTTTTCTAATCTAGACATTGTCAGAGCACTTTTTCAAGGGGAATTCAAAGCTGCAAAAATCTTTATTCTAACTTTTAAAGCAACCGAGATACGACATTCAACTTTTTTCTCTAATGGGCGCCATATTGGATTTTGATATTTTTGAATACGGTATTCTTTTCTGGTTACAACGATGTGCCACATGTCACTGTTGAATAAATGTTCAACAATCACGTTTTTTTTATAGTCGGTGCTGATTTTGTTTCCAAAGCACTCTTTAAAAAATGAAAAATTTTTTTGCTCAAAAGCATGAATTCAGCAGTGGCATGTGACACATTGTTGTAACCAGAAAAAAAATTGTATTTAAAATGTCAAAATCCAATATGGCGCCCATAAGAGAAAACAAAGTTGAATGTCATATCTCGGTTGTTTTGGAAGCTAGAATGAAGATTTTGGCAACACTGAAAATTCCCCTTGGAAAAGTGCCTTCACAATGTCTTGGTTAGAGAAGGCTATTTTCAACTGTTTTTAAAATAAAAAATCAAAACAAAAATTACAAACTGTTTTTTTTCTCGATATCTCGAAAACTAAGACTGACAAGTCAAATATCTCTTTGGATCATTGATCGTCATGAAAATTTGCAACTTTTTTCTAATTTAACCGACTCCGTACCTCTAAAGATAAGCGAGATACCCATGCTTAGCCTCGAAAAACGGACACCCTGTATTTGTAACTAGAATAAAAACGGAATCGATTTCCATGTTAAAATACAGGGTGTACGAGGAAATACAGGGTGTGTTTGAGGGAAAATGTTCAATGTTGCACCCTGTAAGCGATGTACCATTAAAAATTGTTGTGGACAGATTCGAAACCTACGTAAAAAATCATGGGAGAATCGTTTTTTATTCTTAAAATTATGTCAAAGGAGAGGTCTCTAGGAGGAGGTGAATTTTGGCCCTTTTGACCCTAAAAATTTTGTCTTATGACCCGATTTTTGATCGAGGAGATGTTCCCACACAAAAGCCCGTTGGTTTCATTCATGTGCCTTATGACGTAAATTTTGGTAATTTTTTGAAAATTGGCAAGCCTTTCACAGCCTGAAGCTCCCGGTCTGACATGTAAGACAAAGGAATTCTCAACAACCTTATCAACGCACATTAGACCTACAGGGTTAAAATCATGTACCTTATGACGTAAGTTTTGAGGCACCAGCTCCCTGTCCATTATACCTTTGCGCTGAGTTTCTAGAAGATGTTTTGTCTTTTACCACGCGCGTTGTCAAAAAACCACGGGAAGGGGTAGGACGCACAATCAGCTCAAAAGTGACACAATTGAATAAACGCTCCTAAAAAACCCGGGGCCCTTAGGCATGGACCCTTGATGGCACTGACACCGTGGTCAAGAGGATCAACGACGACGTCGTGTCCCAGATCCCAAGCACCCATCTCTATAGAGTCAAGATGCAAATTGTTCGCCTGGGCCGACTCGTATAGTAATGAGGAAATAACGAAGTGCCTGATCAGGACGAACATGCTTAGGAGGGGGATGATGTTGAAAGCTCGCTGGAGACCACGACGCGCGAGTAAGATACACACCTGCACAAATGGCGGGGGAGCCGTACATCGAGAATTTGCTGAAATTCTGCGCACGGCAAGGTCTTGCTTCTTTGATCCTATGCCCCCGTGCCTCCGGACTATTATTATCATCTTAAATCCTTCATTGTCGTCTACCTGAATATCATAATATCTACCAACCGAGCTCTACCAAGGTAACACCTAGGTATATTCGAGCCTATATTCCTTCTAAAAATGAAATTGGGCAGGAGCAAATACCACTGGCATTGTGGATTATCCGATAGCCACAGCTATACAGGTGTCTGTATCGTTACAAATTATTTTGGATCTAGTAATAAAATCTTAAGAAAAACTTCGAGAGTGCTCTAAAACCATGCGGATCATTTCTAAAATTATGTCTACTTCTTTATTTCTTCATCTTCCAATGTAATTCTTGAGAGGTTCATTTAATAATCATCCTGGAATTTCGAATGAAGACGCCCTTTTGTTACTGAATACGACCATCTTGAAAATCATCGATCTTTGAAACAATTCACCATTTATTATGATTTCTACGTAACCGCTGATTAGCATTTGAGTTCTGATGGAATACGAAACTGATGGATTCCGCCTGGAGGTTGGCCAAAAACGTCTGAGTACCTAGGTAAATTTCCATAAGAGTAATCTTATCGTTGGCTGCTGCGGTTCGGATCCTAGATGAAGACTGGGGCACTTTCTAGACACTAGACATACAAGAATGAATAATAAAAATATTGTAAAAGCGTTTCCGAATTTTCGTGAACCTATAAAGTTGTATGGACGACGATAATGACTGGTCTAGTTGGAGCATACACACAAAACACCACCACGATTAAACTTAGATATCATAACTACACAAAAAACCTTTAAGTACCTACTCACCTACGTATGTACCCCTACACACTTTTTTACCCTCTTCCCCTCCAATTACCCACATATTTACTTTTCGTCGGTCGAAACAATTTTTACGATTCCATTAATAGCAGAAGACAAACGCATCAATTAAAATCGATATTATTACTCGCGGGCTTCGTTTGGTGTCCTTTGAATCGAGGTGACGTTCCACGGCAAGTACAAACAAAAGTGAGTACGTCATAATGCACCTTCAAGAAACATACACACAAGGACCAACGACCACACCGTAATCATATTGTATTCAGGTCACGACCCGTACCCTCTCGTCCAGATATATTCGAGGATATATAAGTATAGGATTCGTCTATCTATCTATTTACCTACCTGATTGGTCATGGCGACAAAAAGTGCCAGAAGAAACACGTAACAATTCCACGTGAACTTCCTTTCGACGTCTTCTTCGGACAACGTCACAAAGTCCCACACCATGCGACCCAGGAATGGTATGGTAGCCATGAAGTTGTCACCGTTGGTTTCGATGAAATCATGTCTGGTGATGGACGTGGGGTCGATATGGTGCTCGCGGAAAGGTCGCACAAAGTTCTGAAAAAAATCGCACACGTTAGCAAAGTACCACGTTAGCATTTCTCTAATTTACTATTTTCTATTTTGATGAATTTTCAGTTTTGTCGAAGTTCTGTTTGAGCACATCTTCCATTCTCTAACTGGGTCTCCCAAAATTCAATGTACGGAGGAAAAATAACCCCAGGCTTGACTGGCCTTTGGTTCTTGGGCGCACTGCAGTAGATCCAAGAGCAGATCTCACTTACACGACTAATGCCCATACTCAAGTTCAGTGATGCAAATCATGCTAGTGAAGAAATGGACATTCCATCAGAGTAATACTGACCAGTGGCAACCGATCATGGAAGTGGATGAATGTCTTTCAGTTAATGCAACTGTTACAAAATCCATTAATTTTCTCTTATTTCACAATAATTTTTATTCCACATCCACTCATAGTGTTCCATTTCACGGTTGACCAGTATATCTCAAATTTCGCTAGAAAATCTAAGCATCAAAATTGAATCCAGAATTCAAAGTTATGGTCAATTTGGAAAATTTACAGCAGCTTAAAAATTGGAACAAGAAGAAAAGTCGGCCAACCTGTATCTACGCCACTGGATTTTTTTGTTGAAGTTCTTCTTCATCAAATCATGGACACGTACCTAAGAACTATCCGTATACAATTTGCGTTTAATCGGTGAAGCGGTTAAGAAGATACGGCAGAAAACAATCCGTTTCGCCAATCATTGGACGCCATCTTCAACTATCGTGGGTGTATCTTACTTCCGGTCAATATTTCGCCTTGGTAACAGGCATTTTCAGATTCAGAAGAGTGTATTCAGTCTAGAAACACTTGTTACCAAAATGTTATATGAAATGCCTCTAGGAGGTGATTTAAGGCGTTTTTCAAATTTTTGTACCAGTCTATATGCCTAATAGTAGCAGAATCAAGTGAAAAACCTGCGTGTATCAATTTATTCGGGGTTAGATTATTTCTTTTATAATTACCCGAATATAAGCTTCGCGTAAACGTGGTGATTATTGCTCAACAGTCATTATCTGGCGTCAAAGTTATAATGAAATTGCTCAATTCCAAGCTCAATTCTTATCATAAAAGATTTAATTTGAGCTAGAACTCACGTTCGTCACGTAGAAACAAGGTATACGTGTCTATGTATGTAGTGTGTACATAAGTACTGAGCTTAAACCCGCAAAAAAATAGTTACCTACCTAAAGATAACGATGATGATAATAATAATAATGATGCATTTTTTCTACATTTACACATTTTTATAGTAAAACTTGCTGAATGCAACCGCTTTGTTGTATTCTAAGTAGGTAGTTAGGTATACCTATCAGACCTTGTTTTTTTCGAAATATATATATAAAAAAAAACGTCAAATAAGTTTCTACAGGTACAGGGTGACACATCAAACAGTGCAAAGTTGCTGAAAGTTCCGCAATCCTTCATTTTCCAAACATTTTATCTCAATTCCAAAACCAAATTAATGAATAGTGGTGTTTCATCTTGGGACTGTTTTCGACGAGGTTTTCGAAAACAGTTCGCCTCATTTTTTTTTTTTTTTGACTAACGAAACAAGAAGCGATCGAAAGGTGGTTCTTCGACCTTCCACATCTTCAAAAATTAAAGAAAAGTTTGCCAATACTTTTCTGACACTTTTTACGCATTTCCGTAAACTGCCCTGGACTCCGAAGACGCGAATTTCAAGACACTCCGTATAATGTGCTATTATTTTCTTGATATAATTTCTTTAGCTTTTCATCTGATAGCCTGTATAGTAGGGCAATTAGTTAGTGAGACTCCAGACTCACTTAGAAGAGGGCCTTTCTACATTTGTTTTAATTACATGGAGGAAACAGAGACAATTCTAAGTTTGGAATTCTGGAACAGTTGTGCCCTGACCGAGATGCAACTAATCATGAGCTTAAATCAAGCCTAGCAGCATTTCTATTCTAGCGACATGGAACTAATGCAACAATGCTCAAATCATGACCCACACTAGTCTGGAGAAATTAATTAATCAAAATCTTACTACAGGTAGGCACAGAGTGAAGTTTACAGAAAAAACGGAAAATATGAACGAACTCTTACTTGCCTTGCCCAATATGGGGAGTTCCACCGAGCCCCAAGTGTCTGCAGCCCAATGCACCAGGCCGGAACCAAAATCGGCGGTCACGATTCCGCACAGCGCCGCCACCAAAATGGGCCTCAGATTGTCCATTCGCACGTGGAACATAATAAAAAAGAAGTTCACAATTATGAGTGTTATGCAGATTCCCACGCATATGCATTCCTGAGTCCTTTTGCCTGAAATTCAAGAAAAAAGTTTTGTAGGTAACAGCATCAATTAAGGATAGATAGGTATCTAAGATGATTTAGGTCGCTAATGCCCATTCCCAGTTAAACTAAAGTGATAATTCATAGTTATACTGAAGTTAGTGGAGTTATAAGTCTGGTGAGAGCGCAAGCAATTTTCTTGGCCAATAATAATTTAAAACACAAGTCGGGTCATTCGGGTCACTCGCGTCGAAGTATTTAAGAATATCACTTTTGTTTTATTCAACCGCATTTCTCCCCAGTAACACGCAAAAGCAGCCGGGTGATTTTCTCATCGCTTCCAACTTTTAACAATTCCATCTGATTCAAAGTCGTCTTATAGACTCGTGTGATTTTCGCAATATCAAGAAACTCGATAATCCATGCGGTAAATTTCCGCAAATGTAAATCCTCTTTTGGTTAGATTTTATAACATAAAGTGGGTAGGTACTCAACGTATTCAAACTCAGTGCTTGAAGTGGCGCACCCACAATTTTGAATGGCATTCAAAGAGCCCCAGCTCCCAAAAGAAAATGTCCAATCCGAAAGTTTTTTCCCCGTCTTCGTATTTCTTATACAGGGCGTCACGTCTGTATAGGTCCTGCAAAAGATTCAAGGTCTGAATGACTCCCAATTCAGGGAAAAAAACTTTCGAATTAGTATATTCCTTTGGGAGCTAATGGACTTAGACACTAATGGACACCTTGAACTTCATTCAAAATTTTAGGTGAGCCCCAGTATTTTAAACGTCATTCAAATTCATTCCCTATGTGGAAATGGTGCGGCTTCTAAGGCACTGGCCAATCACAGCGGAAACAGGCGATTGCCATAGCAATCCTATTTATGTAAATTCATCTTTGCCAGAGTTTTTGCCATGCACCATTCAGTACCGCCCTATCTACCGTACGGACCTAAACAACTTGGTTCTTGACCATCATAACATTTTTCGTCATGTCAATTTCATTCTTTTTACAGAAAAAAATTATTTCTTTGTCTGGTCAACAAGTCGAGAAATATATATTTTTTTGGACCACAAATAGATAGTTGAGTCGTTTTTGTGTGATCATCGATAAATCCGCATCCCCTTGATTCATTTATGAAAACAAAAGTTTTGCTGTTCTATTCTTCAACGAAGGGGTGACCTCAACTTACCATTATTTTCAACATTACCTATTTCAATGTTGTATCCCCAAAAATATGATTATTATTGTACTAATATATAGCTTGAAGTTTTCTTCAACGGTGTGGATGATAAAACGGCCTCAGATTCCACCTGGAAGCCGTGCATATTAATTTTTCTGCAAGGCCGTCAAATTTGTCATTTTTGTTTTTCTACCGGGAGCGGCCAAAATGTCAATACACACCACACCGCCCAAGAGCACCGGTTGCGGTACTTTCGCACCAACTCTCATTTCAGTATCACAAAATGCAAAATTGTTAGGCGTGAATATCGTTTTCCGCTAGAGCAAACCGGTGCTCTTGGCCGGAGTGGTGTGTATTGACATTTTGGCCGCTCCCGCTAGAAAATCAAAAATGCCAAATTTGACGGCCTTGCAGAAAAATTATTATGTACGGCTTCCAGGTGGAATCTGAGGCAGTTTCATCATCCACATCGTTAAAGAGAACTTGAAGTTGTATATTAGTATAACAATAATCATACTTGCCGGAGTAAAACATTGAAAAAGGTAATTAAGTTGAAGTCACTCCTTTGTTTAAAAATAGCACTGCAAAAGTTTTCTTTTCATAAATGAATCAAGGGGATGCGGATTAATCGATGATCGCACAAAAACTACTCAACAATCTATTGGTGGTCCAAAAAAATAATTATTTTTCAATTTGTTGACCAGGCAAAGAATTTTTTTTTTCTATAAGAAGAATGGAATTGACATGAGGAAAAATGTTATGATGGTCAAGAACAAAGTTGTTTAGGTCCTGTACGGTAGAAAGGGTTGTACTGAATGGCGCATGGGAAAAATTCAGACATCTTGAAATTTTGAGGGGTCCCCAGTCGCCCCCTAATGGACAAATTTTCGAGCGCTGCGGGTCAAATCACTTGAAATTTTATGTAGTTTGCATATGCCAAATTTCATTGCAGTATCATAAAATGCAGAATCAAAAAGCGTACTGCTGCAACTATAATATTAATTGATGAATACGCATGCTCCTGGGCAATTTTTGAACGACATTCGATGCCTTGCGTGACAGGGTGGAAATTCAACGTAGGTACCAAAGTTCAGGTTTTGCAGTGATTCTCTATGATGGACCTTTCCAAAAATAAGGATTGAGAATGGTTTTGACAGTTGTCCCAAATCAAAAAACATTTCGCTTATGACATCAGTTTATGTCAGATTCCATGGTCATGAGCAGGTTCTCAAAATAGCTACAGTGCTCAACAATTGAAGTGGAACACCTGAAAATTATGGTCAAATTGAAATGGTCGTATTTTCTCAAGAAAAAACCAAATTGCAATGAGTTTTTTTTCCTGGACAGCTAATGTCTTAAACTTCAGCATGATATAATTGTTTCTTGATACTAGCCCAGGTACTATCGAGTTTCAGCATGAACTAATTTATGGTCGGCCAAATTTTTCATAAAACGACAATAAAGAGTGTCTGCTATAACATACCAAAAGTCCCCTAAGATCCCGTGTCGGCGTCCCCCTTTTTGGGGCGTTTTTCTGAAATATGACAGTTACGTTATAAGTATAATGGCGGCTTTACAGAACTTCGTATGTCGCCGGCGACAATCCCCCACTCCACTGTAGTTGAATCATTTGAACGACACGAGGACAGGAACTCGTGTCGCGGGAAGGATATGGAGGGGGGTAGGGGAGTACAGGCAGATTGAATCCTATTGGCCAGCGACACTGTCGCCGGCGACAAACGAAGTTCTGTAAAGCCGCCATAACACACAGATATTGGGACGCGCGCCTGTCACCCGGAATAGCTCAGTGGCAAAGGCTTTGATTTCCGATCGATGGATCGCTGGTTTGAATCTCGTTCAAGACACAATTTTTTTTTTCGTGGAAGTGATTTTTTCCTTTTCCTAAAAATAATCCAAGGGATGAGAGTGCTTATTCTGAAGCATTTTCGACTTTTTTCTCGAGAAAATAAATCTACTAATACGAGTTCTGGACACATAATAAACAATAAACTGTGATGCCATCATGGCTTTTTCATCACATTTTTCAAGTCATGAAATGTAGTTACCTGTCCATTGCGAAATTGTATTTAGTATTTAGGTATTTTCAATAAATGCTGGACGAGCATTTCCACTTGTCCTCTAGCTTGTTATACTGTCCCATTTCTTTGAACCACTCCACACAAGGTGGATTTCCTGGGACATTAAATAGAAGCATGGTCACGCAGAAAAAATCTTATAGGTCGCAGTGCAGAAAGGATCCTCCAAAACCAAACAACCACCTCTAATCTACAATCTACAATCTGAACCACTTCCTTTTTTTACATACGGGTCATTCAAAAAAGATGTCCACACCCATTTTTCTCAATATCCGTTGAAGCTAGCGAGTTGCGGTGAAGACCGTTGGATTCAGCTGGTTTTTCTGATCAAATTTGATATGTCAACAAAACTACTTCACCAAAACTCTAATTTTTGGCGAACGAACGAATGAAGACGAGGATGACTTCTTCAATTAATTCTTGTTATTTACCTATGGGCACAAAAATGTTTCTACAAAGTTTATTTTTGGTTCAAAACTGGCTTTTATTTTTTTAGGCCTTCCTTTCAAAAGGTCTGTTTTTGTTACTCTTCTTTAATCATTATTGTACATTTCGGATATCGCGAAAATAGAATATTTTGCACATTTGTACTCGAACGGGTGCCCTTTAGCAACACCTTAGCGATAACCCGACAGTTTGGAATCACCTGTATTTTAAAGTGATAATGATAATTGATAATTGATTGACAAGGACAAGTGGAAATGCTCGTCCAGCATTATTATTGAAAATACCTAAATACAATTTCGCAATGGACAGGTAACTACATTTTATGAGCTGAAAAATGTGACGAAAAAGCCATGATGGCATCACAGCTTATTGTTTATTATGTGTCCAGAACTCGTATTAATAGATTTATTTTCTCGCGAAAAAAGTCGAAAATGCTTCAGAATAAGCACTCTCATCCCTTGGATAATTTTTGGGAGAAGGAAAAAGTCACTTCCACGAAAAAAAAAATTGTGTCTTCAACGAGATTCCAACCAGCGATCCATCAAACGGAAATCAAAGCCTTTACCACTGAGCTATTCCGGGTGACAGGCGCGCGTCCCAATATCTGTGTGTTATACTTATAACGTAACTGTCATATTTCAGAAAAACGCCCCAAAAAGGGGGACGCCGACACGGGATCTTAGGGGACTTTTAGTATGTTATAGCAGACACTCTTTACTGTCGTTTTATAAAAAATTTGGCCGACCATAAATTAGTTCACGCTTTGACTTGAATAGCACCTAAAATACCTGGGCTATACTGGCTTGACATATTTTTCATACAGGGTGAAGTAGTGAGGTACTGTAAAAAATGTAAAGTTTGCACCCCTCCCGATCCGCGAAAACATTTTTTCGAACTTTTTCAACTCGTTCTGGAAAATCATTGAACCCATACCTCGAAACGGTTTTTTGATTTTCCGTCTATCTTTGTTAGTTACAGGGTGATTTCAAAAAAGTGATATTTTAGGCTTTCAATGATTACTTCTCTCATTGTTATCCGATTTTAAACATTTTTGGCTCATATTGAAGCTGAAACTTGAGGCGAGAACGTTGCAAGGTCAAAACTTATTGAAGACAACATTTCAGTATAAGGGGGCCTATCAAAAATGACCCGAATGCGAAACAGCTTCTGAATATCTGTTTGATGGAAGACAAAAACAAATTGAAACTTATCCTCGAAGGATGCGCTGATTTGGACCATTTCAATCCGATTTTTGCTTCAGTTGTCTGAAAAATGTCTGTGGTAGAATCAAAACTCAACTGCGTGTTTTCGCGAAAAAATCGCATCCTTCATTTACTTGTAGGCGGCCGTAACCCAAGTTACACAATTCTAAACAATTACAATAATTCTCCTTGGTGGTGGAACACGTATACCTACCAGTTTGAATTTTGTAACTTGGGTTACGGCCGCCTACAGGTGAATAAGGAATGCGATTTTTCGTATTTAATATCACAAGAGATAAAATTTTGTCGGCAAAATTTTTCGATTGTTATGAAAATTTGTTGCTTGGCAAAATTGCCAAAAAGCAACAAATTTGAATATTACAAGAGAAAAATTTTGCCTTCAAAATTTTATCTCGAGTGGTATTCGACATGACTATTTTACGAGAGAAAAGGAGGCTTTCTTTGAACAGCTTTTTCATCCAAAACCAAGATACCTATCTAGTTCTAAAATAACGCGAAGCCATAAAAAGGCTGAGAGAGTTTCGGAAGTCATGACTAACGGCGTATGGAGGTATAAGAGAGCCCGCTAGGATCTTGAGCATCCAAAGAAAGTATAGAAGAGCACAGAGTCTCGGGAGATGAAGAAAAGAGTTTCTACTAAAACCCTGACTGAAAAACCAAGAAAATACAAGACAACACATCAAAGTTTCGAAAGCCAGAAGAAGACTCAATGGGGCTTACAGTACGTCATAAGAAGGTGAGCTAGGTCTTTGAACGGCACATAGACATCCACATCAAAGGGGCCCGCAAGGGCTTCGAGCCACAGAAGAAGACACAAGGGGCAACAGACACAAGGGGCAACTCATTAGGGATATAAACGATGCATGAAAACACAAGGGGGCCCGCTGGGGCTTCGATTGATACAACAAGATGCAATGAAGCTTACTAGTTTGCTTGAATACTGTTTGTGACGACCGCCGATTCAAATTGATGCAAAAGTGTCAGTCTGACAAATATTATAGGTAACTCAATTTGAGCTTGCTTTGTTTTCCTGTGCTCATCTTTAGCTAGTTCCGGTCATTTACAAAAGGAATTTCATAACAAGGCGGACGGCTGACGGATTGGGACGGACAGGCGAATACAAAGTATAGTCGCGACTATTTCACTAGAGTGTATTGCACCGACAATAAAATCTAGTATTCAGATGACAAAACACGTACCTATACCTACCTGGGCAAAACCAACATGATGGTTTTGCAGCGGCAATTTTTTGACGTTTCAATCGTTTCATTACATTCAAACTGCTTTAGGTAGATGTAGCGCATTTTCCTACCGAAGACGCTATTTTTATACTTTGTATTCGCCTGTCCGTCCCAATCCGTCCAGCCGTCCGTCTTGTTATAAAATTCCTTTTGTAAATGACCGAAATTTACCTAAAGATGAGCACAGGAAAACAAAGCAAGCTCAAATTGAGTTACCTATAATATTTGTCAGACTGACACTTTTGCATCAATTTGAATCGGCGGTCGTCACAAACAGTATTCAAGCAAACTAGTAAGCTTCATTGCATCTTGTTGTATCAATCGAAGCCCCAGCGGGCCCCCTTGTGTTTTTATGCATCGTTTATATCCCTAATGAGTTGCCCCTTGTGTCTTCTTCTGTGGCTCGAAGCCCTTGCGGGCCCCTTTGATGTGGATGTCTATGTGCCGTTCAAAGACCTAGCTCACCTTCTTATGACGTACTGTAAGCCCCATTGCGTCTTCTTCTGGCTTTCGAAACTTTGGTGTGTTGTCTTGTATTTTCTTGGTTTTTCAGTCAGGGTTTTAGTAGAAACTCTTTTCTTCATCTCCCGAGACTCTGTGCTCTTCTATATTTTCTTTGGATGCTCAAGATCCTAGCGGGCTCTCTTATACCTCCATACGCCGTTATATGACTCCCGAAACTCTCTCGGCCTTTTTATGGCTTCACGTTATTTTAGAACTAGATAGGTATCTTGGTTTTGGATGAAAAAGCTGTTCAAAGAAAGCCTCCTTTTCTCTCGTAAAATAGTCATGTCGAATACCACTCGAGATAAAATTTTGAAGGCAAAATTTTTCTCTTGTAATATTCAAATTTGTTGCTTTTTGGCAATTTCGCTCATGACATTTAATCAAAACCACTCGCCTGACGGCTCGTGGTTTTGTTACAAATGTCATTCGCGAAATTGCCAAGCAACAAATTTGAATATTACAATCGAAAAATTTTGCCGACAAAATTTTATCTCTTGTGATATTAAATACGAAAACACGCAGTCAAGTTTTGATTCTCCCACAGACATTTCTTGGACAACTGAAGCAGAAAGCGGATCGAAATGGTCCAAATTAGCGGATCCTTTGAGGACAAGTTTCAATTTGTTTTCGTCTTTCATCAAACAGATACTCGAAAGCTGTTTCGCATTCCGGTCACTTTTGATACGCCCCCTTATATTGAAATGTTGTCTTTAATAAGTTTTGACCTCACAACGTTCTCGCCTCAAGTTTCAGCTTCACTATGGGCTAAAGATGTTTAAAATCGGATAACAATGAAAGAAGTAATCATTGAAAGCCTAAAATATCCCTTTTTTGCGATCACCTTGTAATTAATGAAGATAGATGGAAAATCGAAAAATCGTTTCGAGGTATGGGTCCAATGATTATCTAGAACGAGTTGAAAAAATTCGAAAAAATGTTTTCGTGGATCGGGAGGGGTGCAAACTTTACATTTTTTGCAGTACATCACTACTTCACCCTGTATAAAAAATATGACAAGCCTGTATCAAAAAACAATTACATCATGCTGTAGCTTAAGACATCAGCTGTCCAGGAAAAAAAACTCATTGCAATTCGGCTTTTTCTTGAGAAAATACGACCATTTTAACTTGACCAAAATTTTCAGGTGTTCCACTTCAATTGTTGAGCACTGTATTTGCTTTGGTCGAAAAAACGATGAAGAAACCATCTGTGAAGCAATGGAAGGAAATCCTTCCAGATGGTGCAATGAAGTACCAGAAGAAGCAATAACGAAAGGAAAGACAGATCCTTCTCAAATAGAGGCGGAAAAGCGTATTGATTTCGGCAAAGATGAGTCTCGACAATTATTTATTGCTGATCTACCTGGGGCCTCATTCTTGAAACGGGAAACAAGGTTCTTATGCGATGTTGCTATGCAGTGCAGAGAGAGCTATGATTGGTTCTTGCCGCTGCGGAGGATCGACTAGTTCATTATCCGTTAGAGTCAAGTTAGAGTGCTTTCTGTGCCCTGATTTATAAGAAGCGCCAAGCAAGAAGGACATAAATTTGACAGGCCCTGTCCATCAGAACTTCAGCAGATCCTAATTTTGAATGGTGCCACGAGAAATACCGCACATAGAACCAATCTTAACAGTTCTAGACGTATAGTTGCAGCGGTACGCTTGCAAAATGACCCTGATTCTGCATTTTGTGATACTGCAATGAAATTTGGCATATGCAAACTACGTAGAATTTCAAGTGATTTGACCCGCAGCACTCAAAAATTTGTCCATCAGAGGGCGACTGGGGGCCCCTCCAAATTTCAAGATGTCAGAGTTTTTACCATGCACCATTCAGTACCGCCCTATCTACCGTACATGACCTAAACAACTTTGTTCTTGACCATCATAACATTATTCGTCATGTCAATTCCATTCTTCTTACAGAAAAAAATTATTTCTTTGTCTGTTCAACAAGTCGAGAAATATATATTTTTTTGGACCACAAATAGACTGCTGAGTCGTTTTTGTGTGATCATCGATAAATCCGCATCCCCTTGATTCATTTATGAAAACAGAAGTTTTGCTGTTCTATTCTTCAACGAAGGGGTGACCTCAACTTATCATTATTTTCAACATTACCTATTTCAATGTTTTATCCCTAAAAATATGATTATTATTGTACTAATATATAGCTTGAAGTTTTCTTCATCGGTTTGGATGATGAAACGGCCTCAGATTCCACCTGGAAGCCGTGCATATTAATTTTTCTGTAAGGCCGTCAAATTTGGCATTTTTGATTTTCTACCGGGAGCGGCCAAAATGTCAATACACACCACTCCGCCCAAGAGCACCGGTTGCGGTAGTTTCGCACCAACTCTCATTTCAGTATCACAAAATGCAAAATTGTAAGGCGTGAATATCGTTTTCCGCTAGAGCAAACCGGTGCTCTTGGGCGGAGTGGTGTGTATTGACATTTTGGCCGCTCCCGCTAGAAAATCAAAAATGCCAAATTTGACGGCCTTGCAGAAAAATTAATATGCACGGCTTCCAGGTGGAATCTGAGGCCGTTTCATCATCCACATCGTTAAAGAGAACTTCTAGCTATATATTAGTATACCTAACAATAATCATGCTTACCGGGGTAAAACATTGAAAAAGGTAATGTTGAAAATAATGGTAAGTTGAAGGTCACTCCTTTGTTGAAAAATAGCACTACAAAAGTTTTCTTTCCATAAATGAATCAAGGGGATGCGGATTTATTGATGATCGCACACAAACTACTTAACAATCTATTGGTGGTCAAAAAAAAAATTATCTTTCAATTTGTTGACCAGGCAAAGAAATTATTTTTTTTCTATAAGAAGAATGGAATTGATATGACGAAAAAGTGTTATGATGGTCAAGAACAAAGTTGTTTAGGTCATGTACGGTAGATAGGGCGGTACTTAATGGTGCATGGTAAAAAGTCTGACATCTTGAAATTTGGAGGGGACCCCAGTCGCCCCCTAATGGACAAATTTTTGAGTGCTGCGGGTCAAATTCATTGAAATTTTATGTAGTTTGCAGATGCCAAATTTCATCGCAGTATCACAAAATGCAGAATCAAAAAGCGTACCGCTGCAACTAGTATAAAAACTTCGGCGCAGGAGAAGACAGATGCCAAATGATAAAAATGCAAACAGCTCTGGGATTCTCTTGCATAAAATGGGTCATGTCTTGTCTCGTTAAATTTTGTTCCTCATACTTTCTTTTCAAGCACCATAGTGTATTTCGTAAAATTGTACATGGACACATTCGGCCTCTTCGAATTATTTTCGCACAAGGAAATACAGCAATGATTAATCATTTTTGCAAGTCTTTTCTTACTACGCTCGGTGCTTTTCTAGGCTTCTGTCACTTCCACTATTAACGTGTCACAATAGAAAAGGACAAGCGCAAATTTAAAAAGGTCTATTGCAAAGAATCAAAATAAAGAAAATTCACTCGGTAAATGGGAAGGTTTTTTTCAAGGGAGCTTCTGTGTACAAATTTCAGCTGGACGCGCGGATAATAGCAATAGGTAGAGTTGACGGCACACCACAGCGACCTGTAGGCGGGGCTAAACAGAAAAACAAAAATCGTTTTGGACGAGTCCCTGTGTTGAAATAGGGGAAGCAACATCGTCGACTGGAGTGGTGAACCATTACCAGGTCACAGTTCAATTCAGGTCAATTCGCGCAATTAGGCTCCGCCCACAGGTCCCTCTGGTATTGCGAGTACTCTACCTACTCTTTTTCAGCCGATTTTGTGACACCCTGTGGGTAGATATAGAAATAGATATAGACAAATATGACTTTCAAAATGTTATAAGTACTTAAAAGCACACTATACTTGAAAACAACACCTATACAGGGTGGTCCAGGTTTTAGTCGACAAACTTTGCAGGCTGATAGAGGATAAAAAAAGAAGTCGACTCACCCCAAAAAGTACATATCTAAAATGCATATTAAAAAAGTTACAGGCCTTCAAAGTTGCAGAAGAAAATTGTTTTTTTCTTGATAACTTTTGAACAGCTTGACCGATTTCGCTCAAATTTTGGATATATGGTTAACAAACACGTCCTCGGTGATTTCTTGAAAAAAATTCTGTCAGAATGACGCAGTGCCGTAGATATGGGGGGGGTGCTAATCCTCTTACCCCCCTACTTTCTACGCCACTGGATATTTTGAAAAACCGTTAAAAGTATTGAATTCAGCGTTCAATTCTGAAGAGATAATTGATGTGTCATTGCTACATTTGGAGCAGCGGTTTCGGAGATATTTGTGTTTAAAGGTTCAAAAACACCGAATTACGCAAATGTTTCAAAATTCGAGCAAGCTTTGGTTCATCCACTTTCAACTTTTTTTTCAATCTAAAGTTCATTGATCCATAATTTAGCTCATGAGAAATTGAAAATTGGTTGTGAAAATTCATAATTTCAGTAACATGACCAACAAGAAACAATGGACTCTTGGTTCTTGTTCTTACTAAACTTCCCAACTATCAGTAAGTGAATAGGTACCTATTGAATATTTAATTGTTAGAGGGTTAGTACTCCCCCATATCTACGGCACTGCGTCATTCTGACAGAATTTTTTTCAAGAAATCACTGGGGACGTGTTTGTTAACCATATGTGCAAAATTTGAGCTAAATCGGTCAAGCTGTTCGAAAGTTATCAAGAAAAAAACAATTTTTTTCTGCAACTTGGAAGGCCTTTAACTCTTTTAATATGCATTTTAGATATGTACTTTTTGGGGTGAGTCAACTTCTTTTTTTATCCTCTATCAGCCTGCAAAGTTTGTCGACTAAAACCTGGACCACCCTGTATACTTGATATAGGTATCTACTTCCAAAGCCTATACATGAAAGATTATATGAAAATATTAGGATGGGTGAATGATTTACGGTGTTCGAGGCTTCCCAGGGACTATACATAAAACTCTATCAGAGCTAGTTACCTAATTAAATAATAAAATACTTGAAGAGAACAAAAAACGCAGCAGATCGTGAGTGATTAAAACTGTTCATTAGTGCCCATGGGGTTGGTTGCATGACTGTTTGGATGAAGTGCGCGTTTCAAAAAATGGGTTGTGGTGTGGTAGGTATGATGATCGACTGACGGGATAACGAAACACACGATAGCCAGTATAAGTGATAAAAAAAATCAAGAGTCGAATGAAAAATTGAAGAACCAGTTGTTAGATTTATTGTGCAAATTGTACATAATAAAAAATGAACAGTGCCCCAGAAACCCACACGAATATTATACATGCAGATAAGTCATGAAATAAAATTCAGCAAATGATAAACTTAATGCTCTTCCTTGCTTTTATTGTCATTACCGACGACCATATCGGTTTTTCTTTGTTCAAGAGAAAAGCGGTCATCAGTGCATATTAAACCTCACTAAACAGCAGGAACGGACGACTTGAACCAATGCGGAATAACCGACGTGGCTAATGATTATGACTGCATCGATTTTCATCTTGAAAGTTTAATGAAATCGAAGTATTTTCTCATATTTCACTTATTACGTGAAATGGGGCCAGACCATCAATAGAAGTTTAGCAGAGGATCAGAGACGAGTTATGAGTTAAAAACCGCTCAATAACTAGGTATATTGATGTGTACAAAAAATACATCATTTAAGCAATATTCTTATTGGGATTATAAAACGCTGTCCCTTTGCCTCAGAAAGAACATGAAGCCGTTGATTCATCTGGGTTAGCTAGCTACGTCGCCAACTACTTGAAACCCACCTACTACATCAAGGAGGAATAGAATGTTGGGTTACCTACCAACCGACTATAATTCGTATAATGAAGATGATAATCGCACGTGATCGGTGATATACAATAGGCCTACGCTGTTTTTTGCAGTTCTATGCGGAGATTCCGGGCTAAACTTTTCAACCTAAAATTGTATATACAAGTTTTATAAGATATCGTATTGTCACACGCGTCATTTTGGAGTACGAGGAGCGAAGCGACGAGTGATTCAATTGACGAGTGTGACAATAGGTCTTATAAAACGTGTGTTATGTACAATTTTTTCTATTTTGCAGCTATTCCATGCTTTTTTTTCGATAGAAAAATGTGAAATATGTGCCTCTGCTAACAAAAACTGTCGGGAATTACTCTTGATGGTGAAAGCACAGTTTGTCATCAGAAATAAGCCGTATTCTCTGAAATAAACCCCTTCTGTGAAGTGATGTCACCTAAGCAGGCTCTTCTGTCAGTGAGTGCTGTCATGTAGATGTCATGCCCGCTGATATTGCCAACATTTGGGGGGTAAAAAAATGCGTATCGAAATGGAGCTTATTACGATACGCGAATGACGTCATTTGCGTATCGTAATGACTTTCTTATGAACGCAAAATAGAAAAATGTGTTTTTTGTTTTAAAAAAGGTTTGACAATGCCGAAGTTGATAGAAAATTAGTGGAGTTATTGAGCCAACTCGTCTTAGTGTCAGTAGATATGTAGGTACCTACCAACACTTGAACCATCCTAATAATGTATTATGTATCCCAACATGATCATCACTACCCATCAGACAATTATCATATCGCGATTGTTGCGCCACTGCGGAGTGTGGCATTGGCCATCAAGCGAATATTTTTCTTCCCTCTTCTAAACTTCTAAAATTTGTTCTTGAACTCCCTGTTATAGTTTATCCTTGGACGTTTCAAATAGGAAAGTATCGCGTTATCTCACAAATACAGGTAGCTTAAAATATATCGGCCATCCCAAACTACCACCCTATCATTTAACAATGTTTCCGGATTGGTTTCGGTGAAAATTAATTAAGCTCTTCCGCCGCTTGCTAGAATTAAGTAACTACCTACTGCGTAAACGCATAAAAATTAACAGGGATATAAGTTGAAGATCCGCAATGCAATTCATGATATTTTTTCATCAAACCGGTAGCTGGCAGTTCAACCTTAGCTTTGAAAAATAAGTACATATAATAATATTTATTCAGATTATGTGTAAAGAAAACATCAATTCAAATAATTTGTTTGGGGCGTGCGCTGCTCCCTAATCGGATTTAAATTAGGGAATAAACACCACTTGTGATGTTTCATTAGTCGATGTGCACATTACTCATAATATCGGTCTCATATCTTTCACCTCTCAACACCCACACAACTAATTAGGTTTTAAGTGTATAATGAAGCTAAAATTAATTAACTTAATGCGATAGCGCGTTGGTGGCCAGGCTTGGCTAGAAAATTAATTTTTCACTATAGTAGGTTCACTTGTACCGTGATTCTAGTAGGCTGGGCAAATTTCACAGTTTGGCATTGTAGACTTCACGTCCAACTGCCTAGTGTGCGCCTGAGCGTCTGGCTTCAAAAGATAGGTTATGTTGGTGTGATGGTGTGTTGACTGTTGCTGCCAAAAATGAAAAATTTACCGAAATCAATTTTGCAAATTGCAAATATGGAGTGGATGTAGTTCACCTTTCACAAGTTCCGCAAATTTCTTGTTCCAGTAAGATGTCTTGAGCAGTGAAATCAAGTATTAACGCCGATGAATCCCATCCCCACACAAATTAGGAGGGTTCAGCTTCCCATCGTTTCCAGCCTTCCAGAGTGTGGGTACTTCTTTTAAAAACCAGGAATAGTTCACAATGCTTCCATATTATGTGGTTTTTGAAAATAGATTCACGTCTTCTCCGCAAAGCTGAACGTAATGGGGTACATGCCCAGCACCTAATCCGCCCGTTTTTTCTCCCAGAAGCGAGTTCTTGATGGCACTCTCGAGGACTTTAAAATGGGCACTGGACGTTATTGTTCAAGACACAAGCTGAGGCGCAAACACAGTTTTCACAGTAATGGGCATAATTTCACCACAATTTTCGTGAAACTCGTGATTTTCAGTCTATTTGACACTCGATTTGACAAACGGTAAAGTTGTTGATCTTGTCGTCAAGCAAACTTTCAAATATCAATGCAACCAACTGCCAAGTTCTAGGGAGTTTTCAAATATCAGATTTGAAAACTTAGAAACAAAATCTCACAGCCAACTAGAATCACGGTACAAGTGAACCTACTATATCAGATTTGGTATGGGATATGGATATAAGGATGAACCTTGTCCTATAGGATACTTACCTAGGTGCAAAGAGGGAATGTTGTGTCTATTTTTGCAACGCTGCCTCTCCAGAAAACATCTGATGAAATTACTTCCCCGACCCCCCCCCCACTAATAGAAAGGAAAGTGTTGTGATCGTGGGATTTTTTTTTTGATAACAACAGATACATTCGTTTTGGGGTCTCGGTTCCCTAAGACGATTGAGACCATTTTCAGAGTGATATGTCTGTTCTGTATGTGTATTATATAATCTTGGATTCTTGGAGGCCAAGTGTCATAGAAGAAGGAAGGATGCCATTAATTGAAATCAAACCTATTCGGGAACTAATCCCTCAATTTCAAGTTCTGGACCTTTTTTATTATTTGATATGGGTGAAAGTTCAGGTTACGCGCACACGAGAAACACTATTATTTTGAACAAATTTTTCGACACATTTTCTAGTGCTCCATTCCAATCGATTTACATGTAGTTATCTTGTTATCTAGGTACTTAGTATTCTTGTGGCAAAATTTTCCAAGCCTTTTCTTCCATATAAAAAAATCTGCTGTGAACGAAACAATAGGTACTTTCCCGGAGGTATCCAGCGACGGAAGCACTGATTTTTTATTGAAATCGAAGCGTCTCTTCGGGAGGATAGTTGGGATTGGATTACAGAATCAAAAAACAATTTTGTACCTTGCTTGTGGCGAAAACGTGGAAAACAATTTTGGTGTAGTTTTTTTCAAATTTATGAAATGTGCAAGTTTCGTATTAAAAAAATCACCATCAACCGAAACCATGTCGCATTTGAAAATTGACCTAACTACGCGACAGATTGTCTTATGCAATTTACTTTCGACATCTGTTGAAATTCTTCGATATAGAAGTCGATCCCCCAGAAGAAAATGTCGCTCGAAATAAGTGCAGCACCGAACAGCCGCCCAGAGTGATATCGGCCAGGGGGCCAGGAAAAAGTTTGGAAACTCGTAGCGCCCGACCGAGGAATGATGGAGAACTACGACTGTGGGCAACATTCCATTCCCTCCTTGTGCATTGCTTTTTATCGAATTTGGTTTGAATCCATCGGGTAGTTTCTGAGTTAGAGAATGTCAAACTTTTAAACTTTGTAATTTTTGAATTTCCGACTGACGACCTTTGGAGGAATACTTTCAACTGTTCTGAATACAGCTTTTACTCACAACTACTATGGTAATTGATTCATTACATACCTAGTAGGAGGTCGGGAAGTGACCCATTGCCGACCTCCCGAGAAAGTGAAGAAATGGTAGCTTTAGAAGGGAAATTTCAAAATATTTCAGTATTTCATATCATCAGTATTTCCTGAACCACGTTTCAGCAAAAGTAATCGGCCTGTCTGGAAGTTATGACAAAAAGTTAATTTTCATATTTCAACTTTTGAACGCCTGTAATCCTGCAAGCTGAGTACATGGTTGTGAGTAAAATAGTATACATACTTTCCACGGTAAATACATCATTCCAGCTTCGGGCTAGAGCCTCCAGGCATGCCCTCAACAGTAATGATGTATTTCCCGTCTCGGTATATAATATACTATTTCACGGCTTTTAAATGACGTACCGCACGTCGAATTCAGTCAGGCAGAGCTTCTGAAATTTTTGTCACACTTCCGTTCGACAGATGACAACCAAAAAACAATGAGCTCATTCCGCGATAAAACTAACCATGTCCGCATAACAAATTTCAAGTTGATCAGATAAACGGTTTGGCAGTTATCGTGAAAGATTACAGACACCTATGATTCTGGAAATTATTTTAATCGTCTTGGCGGACCTCAAAATCTCGTTTTTTTCTGCACGATCACAATACCTTCTCTTTCATGTTGGTGGGGGAAAGAGAAGTAAAAATCGTGATGATCTGACTAAAGTGGGTTCATTTGATGAATAGATAGATAGATAGATTTATTTTCATACCAACATACAAAATATGTACGTATTGTACACGTCAGAAAAAATCACATGGGTATAAATCACAGAAAGTAATCACAAATTGCAGTAATGGTAAGTCAATTAAAATGTTAATTACTTTTTATTTAAAAAATAAAATGGTAAGTACTTTTTGCTGGACGCTGTTACCTGAAACCTTTCTTTGTTTACACTAGAAACACGACTAAGTATAATCAATTTCACGGCTATCTGCATTAGAGCAAGCTATGGAAAAAATATTTTTTGTTGGTAGGAATGAGTAGGAATCCATAACCGTCGTCGCAGATAGTTTGTGTAAATGTGGTATGTGGAAAGGTTAGGTATTGTGGCAGATGTCACCCGTCGCGCGGTGTGATGCACATCAAGTCAAAATGTTTAGTTTTATTGGGGAAAACAGATAAACACGTGTTCCTCGGAGTGTAAATTTGCTACACACCGTCTTCACGGGTTGGTGGGTCTTTGCTTGTGCTCTGGTAGTGGCGGCCAGTGAGCCAGTGTATAAAATGACGCCAAAGGAAGTCAGCGGCAGCACTAAAGGAAAGAAAAATTAATGAAAATGCCTGTCCAGTGGCCCCAGTGAGGTTGAGAAAATTCGCTTCCATGGACATTGATTTATGGAGTTGCACTGTACAAGACAAGACAGTCGAGACACGACGCGTGAGTGCACTCTGTGTTGGAAGATCTTCTCAACATGAAATTATTGACCATTTCATGTATGTATTCCCTTCTTCCTCTTCTTCGGGCTTGTATGCTGTTTTAGTGTTGTAGAGCACGTGGTACTCCCTACTATCAGTCTTACTTCCCTTTAGTGCTAGCGCTGACTTCCTTTGGCGTCATCATCTGTGGGCGTCATTTAACACACTGGCTCACTGGCCGCCACTACCAAAGCACAAGTAAAGAGCCACCAACTAGGTGTCCAGCTAATTGACACTCCGAGGAACACGTGTTTATCTGTTTTTCCCAAATAAACTGAACATTTTGACTTGACGTGCATCACACCACGCGGCGGGTGACATCTGCCACAAATGCCACAAGACCTAACCTTTTCACATACCACATTTACACAAACCTTCTACGACGACGGTTATGGATTCCTACTCATTCCTACCAACAAAAAATAATTTTTCCATAGCTTGCTCTAATGCAGATAGCCGTGAAATTGATTATAACTGCATGGTGCAGGCTTATCTTAGATTTGTGATTTGTGGCTGTGATGTCATGTCGTGTGTGATTAAACATAACATTGCAAATTTTACGAGTTTGTAAGTAAATAAACCTCTATCTAATAATTTTGCCATATCATTTATCTCTGTGCTTTGGGGGAAAATTGATGCAAAAAGTCTAAAAATATGTTTGCTTCTATCCGAGCTTCTATCTATACACAGTTCACATCCAAAAAATGGTCTAGGGATCACCCCGAAATTTTGTTTAATCTAGAATGACCATTTCTCGAGAAAACATTGGCCGATTACGGAGTTTTTTGTGGTGATCGATAGAGTGATTGCCCGTATTCATAGTCGTTGTCAAGTGCACCTTGTTCAAGTATCACTGTTGATCAAGCTGTAAGTCAAGTACCTACGATTTCTGTTTTCAATGGACATATTTTTGGCTATTCCCGTGAAATAGTATATTCCTCGAGGAAAACCGAAGTTATGTCTATGAAACAGGATTCGTACTTGAGTTACAGCTTGATTTAAAGTTCGTGGTACTTGAATAAGGTGCACTTGACAACGACTATGAATACGGGCATTAGAGTGATCTTTTGACTACTTTATCGAACACCACAAAAATTTACAAAATTGCTTAATATTTCCTCGAGAAATTGTCATTTTAATCAAGACAAAATGGTGATTCCTAGACCATTTGGGTGTGTATACTTGTATACAAAATCCACGACGTGTTCTTTTTTCAAGGATGTCATAATTCGGGCTTGTTCCTTCTGACAGGTAAAATATAGGACAGGTAGGTTTTCCTTGTACATGCCGGCATATCTCGTCACAATTTTTTACGGAATAGCGCTTTCAGCTGCGCTTTGTCTGTCCGTCCGTCACGGGCGTCACGGGAACTACTTCTCAAGGAAAAGAGCTATATAAATCTATTACAAAATATATAAATCGATCTGTATAGATCCAATACAAACGCAACAACAGCCTATTTTTCTCGCATTCTCAAGTTGACAGAAATCAAGGCTCATGTCCCTCTCGCAAACACGTTTACAGTATACAGGGTGATTTATAACTCGCGGACACAAAGCACAGAGCAGTTTGCAGGAATGCTTAAAAAATACCGGACAAATGTGGGAAAAAGTCTTTAGTGGGCGACACAAAACTTCACCGGCAGTATCCAGGAACGGCAGTAATGATTTTGATCTAAGCGTCTCTTCGGAAGTTTAGATCGGAATGTCCACACGCACGACATGTGAAAAATGAGCCTTCGAGACCATCAGACGAAGGATAGGTACCGAAACACACCTGACGGCACAAGAGTTCTGAAAACTGAAAAAACAACGAGGGGTGGGACTCAACGGGCTCAAAAGGACACAAGAAGACACCAGGCGACCGATAGAGCTTCAATCAACCCAAGAAGACAAAGGGCGCCTGCTTTGGTCATAAATGGCAGAAGCAAATCCAAAATGCACATAGAATATCTAAATGCTGAAAAACGACACAAGCGAGGACACAAGTAAAGGTCCCATCAGGGCTTCAAACGACAGGGAGACGGTTTTGGTATAACTTATCGACACCCAACTCATCGACAGGATAACTTGCCGACACCCAACTCATCGACAAGACAACTCACCGACAAGACAACTAATCGACAAAACAACTCGCCGACAGGACAACTCACCGACAAGAAAACTCATCGACAAGACAACTCACCGACAGGACAACTCACCGACAAGACATATCGCCGACAAGACAACTCGCCGACAGGACAATTCATCGACAGGAAAACTTGCCGACACCCAACTCGCCGACAATTCTTCGCGCGGACAATTCTTTGCCGGAAACATTGGAGCTCTAATGAGGTCCAGTGTGAGTGTGAAATCCAGAGCCCTATTACCCACTGAGTTTTTACGTAGCGTTTTAAGCTTTGCTGACCCCCTGTATCTACAAGTATCGTTTGGGATCTTGATGAACCCCCTTGGGTATCTTCAAATTTTCTGGAGATTTGCTTCGCCCTTATGCCTTGGACGGTTCCTCAGAGCCCTATTAGGCCCCCTTGTCTTCATGTCGCATTTGTAGCCCTGCTGAGCTCCTTTGTACCTTGCATTAGTTTTCAAAGCTCTATAGTTAGCTCCTGTGTGTCTTCTTGTGTTGGTCGAAATCCTACTGCCCCCCCTTGTGTCTTCAAGTGTCGTTTGGAACCCTAGTGGGCCAGGCAGGCCTTCTTGCGATTTTCAAAGCTCTATCCTGCTTCAAGTATATATTGAAGCCTTTCAAGCCCTGTTAAGCCCCCTTTGTATCTTCAAATATCGTTTCGAGTCCTAATGAGCCCCATTCTGTCGTCGATCATTATCGTTGGCATCCTTGGTGACCCCCTTCTGATTTCTCTAAGGTTTCTGGAATTTTCGAAAGCTCCCTTGTGCCTTCTTAGACTTCTCGGAGCCCTATGTAGCCCCCTGGTGTCTTCATGTTGCATTTTGTAGCCCTGCTGAGCCCCTCTCTATAATGTGCTAGTTTTCCAAGCTCTAGTTAGCTCCTGTTAGTCTTGATGTGTTGGTCAAAGTTCTACGGGGCGCCTCCTCGTGTCCCCAAGTGTCATTAGGAGTCCCAGTGAGCCCCGCCAGGCGTTCGTCCGATTTTTAGACTCCTCTCCTCTCTTGTGTCTACAATGAAGCGTTTCAAGCCCTTATGAGCCCCCTTGTATCTTCAAGTATCGTTTGGAGCCCCATTGAGTCCCCTTGTGTCTTCAATCATCGTTGCAGACCAGGTGACCCACTTCTAACTTCTCGAAGTTTCTGGAATCTTAGATATCTCCTTTGTGCCTCATCAAGTTTTTCAGAGCCCTATGTGGCCCCCCTTTGTCTTTATGTTTCATTTGTAACCCTAATTCTGAGCCTTATTTTACAATGTGTTAGTTTTCCAAGCTTTAGTTAGCTCCTGTTAGTCTTAATGTGTTGGTAAAAGTTCTACGGGGCCCCCTCGTGTCCCCAAGTGTCATTTGGAGCCCCAGTGAACCCCCCCCCCCCAGGCCTTTGTCCGATTTTTAGAGGCCTCCCCTTTCTTGTGTCTATGGTGAAGCCCTACTGAGCCCCCTTGTATCTTCAAGTACCGTTTGGAGCCTATTGAGCCCCCTTGTGTCTTCAATTATCGTTTGCAGACCAGGTGACCCCACAGAATTGTCCGCGCGAAGAATTGTCCTAGCACCTTTATTTGATTGTCCTGTCGGCGAGTTGTCTCGTCGGTGAGTTTTCTGGTCGGCGAGTTGTCCTGTCGGTGACGTGTCTTGTCGGTGAGTTGTCCTGTCGGCAAGTTGTCCTGTCGGCGAGTTGTCCTGTCGAAGAGTTGTTCTGTCGAAGAGTTGTCCTGTCGGCGAGTTGTCTTGTCGATGAGTTGTCCTGTCGGCGAGTTGTCTTGTCGATGAGTTGGGGGTCGGCAAGTTATCCTGTCGATGAGTTGGGTGTCGACAAGTTGTCCGACTCCCCAGAGAGACACCATAAGGGCATGGGGTCCTGGGAGAGCCGCACGCAAAGGAGTTAGCGAGAATACGCCAAAGAGCGGGATCATACTGGAGTTCCGAAAGCTATACAGAAACACAAGGGGCTTATCGGAGCCTGAAACGACTCTAACTTGAGACACAATGAATCGGGGCCCACTGTTGCCCTAAACGACACAAAAAGACACAAAAGAAGACATTGATATCTGCATTAGTCACCAAATTGTCAGTTTGGCATAGATGCCTATAAAATTTGTCAGGCCGTAACAAAGCTCACAGGTTTGGTTGCCATGGATATGAAATGGGTCGAAGATCCGGTGAACAGCCAAGCCCGGTCAATATCGGTCAGGAAAAACTTTGAAAATTTATAGAGCCTGTCCGGAAAATGATACGAAACTCCAACTGCAGACTTGATTTTATTGTTTTGTTGCTTTCTGTCGAATTTGGTTCCAATCCATTGGTTGATTTTAAATAATTAAATGGCAAAGTTTTGAACTTTGACATTTTTTAATATTTTATACAGATGAAAAATAGGGAAATACTTTTAGCTGTTCCAATGCAGTTTTTCAAGGGCTTTCAAATGACATATTGCGAGTCGAATTCCGTGAGACTGAGGTTCTATCATTTTCTGAAAGTGGCACTTATATTTTATTTGACAATGACAGCTGAAAACTGATGGGCTCATTCGACAACAAAGCTATGTCTGCATACCGAAATTCAAGTTGATCAGATCAACGGTTCGGCAGTTATCGTACAATAAAATTTTGCCATAACTTTGAAGTCGGTTTTTTTTCAAACCATCCGTCTGATTTGAGAAATTCTTCTTTTGGGTGAAAGGTTGATTCCTCAAGAATAACACTGTGTAAGAAATAATCGAAAAAAGTCAATAATGGCTTTATACCGGGTGTAACATTAGTGTTGTGTTTTTTTCCCATTTCTTTGGAGCCTTGCATGGAGAGTACCAGCGACAGTAAAAGATCACGATTCATGGCCAACTGTACCTACCCTGGTCTTTTCCCAACTTTCCTGTTTTTGTTTCATTTCATAACGTCAATTTTTAAGGATGATACAATTTTTTTCTTCCCACATCATGCTTTTTCTCATTTTGTGGGTTAGTCGCTATTCAAGAGGAGAAATAGGAATGTGTCCATTGCTCTTATAATTCTTGTCACAAAGTTGCACCGGATGGTGCCCACTTACAAAAATCTTCATCCCCTCAATTTTAGGCTATGTACCGGGTGTGGCACCATTAGTGTGGATGCACAGCTACCCACTATGAAAAACGCCATACGAGAAATTTCTTTTAATTCAGAAATACCTCTTTATATCTCCCAAAATATGGATATTTGGGCAAAACAAAACAAAATATCAATAAAGGATAACGGTAGGTACAGTTTGCCATTCAATACTTTTGCCGGTACTCTCTACAGAGAGGGCTTCTAAGGCATCGAAAAGATCGACACTAATAATGCCACACCCGATACATAGCCTAAAAATGAAGGGATGAAGATTTTTGTGAGCGGGCACCATCCGGTGCAACTTTGTGACTAGAATTACAAGAGCAATGTACACATTCCTCCTCTTGAATAGTGACTAACCCTCAAAAAGAGAAAAAGCATGATGTGGAAAGGAAAAAATTGTATCTTCCTTAAAAATTGACGTAATGAAATAAAACAAAAACAGGAATGTTGAGAAAAAAACAGGGTACAGTTGGCCATGAACCGTGATCTTTTACTGTGAATGGTACTCTCCATGTGGGGCTTTAAAGATGAGGGAAAAAACACAACACCAATGTCACACCCGGTATACAGGGTGATTCAAAAATGGCGCATTTCCTCTCGTATACGTTATGGGAGACGTTGGCGGAGCACGGAAAAAATAGTAAAAAAAATTGGCTCGTTTCTCTTTCGAGTTATGAAGAGGTAAAGTTGAGAATTCAACTTCTTCAGTTTGCATGATTTTGAAGCAAGGCATTGTTGGTCGCGAAGAATCACATGCCTTTGGTAGTTCCCGAATAAAAATTTCTCTTGCAATTGAGATTTGAGTCGTATTTTTAAATTTTAAAATCCGTCTTCCACCTCAAAGGTGCCGTGAAAATACATTCGGCAAGTATGCTTGGTATGGTATGGCAGGTTCTACGGAGTTTCCAGGGTAACAATACATTTATGCTATTGTAATGTACCTCTTTGATCTGAAGGTGCCAGGTAGGTACTAATGCGATGCTGCCAGATTGAACAGATTAGTTTTTGTTAATAACCCGCAAATCAAAGCCGATTATTTTTTCTTATTATTTTTCCCATGCTCCGTTAACGTCCACTATAACGTGCCCGAAAGGAAATTCGCCATTTCTGAATCACCCTGTATAACCAAAAGTGGGGAGGAACAGATTTTTGTGAGCGGGTACAATCCAGTGCAATTTTGTTACGAGAATTACATGTGCAATGGACACATTACTCCTCTTGAATAGTGACTAACCCTCAAAATGAGAAATAGCATGATGTGGAAAGAAAGAAATTGTATCTTCCTTAAAAATGGACATAATGAAATGAAACAAAAACAGGAATGTAAAGAAAATACCAGGGTATAGTTGGCCATGAATCGTGATCTTTCACTATCGCTGGTACTCTCCATGCGAGGCTTCAAAAATATGGGAAAAAACACAACACCAATGTCACACCCGGTATACAGCCATTACTGACTTTTTTCGATTATTTCTTACACACTGTTATTCTTGAGGAATCAACCTTTCACTCGAAAGATGAATTTCTCAAATCAAACGAATGGTTTAGAAGAAAACCGACTTCAAAGTTATGACAAAATTTCAGTGCTGCGTTAATTTTGCACGCCAGTGTATTATTTACCTCTCCTAAAAGTCAGGGTAATAGGTTTTGAATGAAAAGGAGGACGTTAAAGAAAGATGAGGGTACAGTTGGCCATAAATTTAACTTTTTGCTGTTGGCGATGCTCTCCACAGGAGGGTCTCAAAGTTCCGGGAAAAACACCACATCAATGTCACACCCGGTGTAGGTATGGTATAACCATCAGAATTGATATTTTGGTTACAGCTCATCTACAGCTCAGAAAAAAATCATTCAAATCGGATAAATTGTTCTGGAATAATTTGACTTCAAACTTGGGTGAATTTGATGGTGCATTAATTTTATCCGTCACAGTATTTATTTCCGTCATGCCTTACTATTAGAAAATGTGTATTGTGTAGGTAACGCACAGATGACACAAGGGCAAGGAGAAGCAATCACGTACAGCAGAAGGTTGTTTTTGTTTTGGGAGTTGCCCCAGCATGACTGAGCAGATCGAGCTGAATAAATGAAGAGCCGGTTGAATGGGCAAGTGATTCTGCTGCTATCGATGCACAGGAATCCCCGGTCAATGATGACGATGCCGTGCTAGAATCAGAGTTTCTTGGTGTACTACCTACCTTGCAAGGCCAAGTCCAAGGAGAAAGAAATAAAGCTCCGCAAACCAACTACGACACCGATAAACGATAAGTAAAGAGACAGAGCAGGTACACACAGACTGCGGTATAATGTCATCTTGGTGTGTGTGTTTATGTGTGCGTAAGTAAATGAGTATGATGCGCGGCTCCATTGAGCTGTCCTCGATTCGTCTTGGGTTAAATTTAGTCCGGGGTCTAGAGTAGTGTCGCCAAAAATTATGTCATCAGAGTGGAATTTCATTCATTTGATTAGGCCCAGACTATGGGCTGCTTCGATAATCGACTTGAGTGGTGGAGGAGAGCTTTGTGGTGGAGTTGCGAGTACACACTCACCGTATTTATATTCTCAGCCGAGCATAGGTATGGTCTCACGAGTTTTTCACGTTTTGATAGTATTAGAATGGTATTGGATTGGAAGCTCGATTGGAAGTGAAGTATCAAAATGGGGTATTGAACATCGCATGACATCCGCCAGTGCTCCCTCAATATACCTTCGCATACCTGCCTATAAGTAGTCTACTTGTAGGGTAGGTAAACGATTGGTCATTTGAATTTACGATCAGTTACCTCGACCTAATCGAACGGTGAATTTCACGGTAGGTTTCTATAATTCTGTTTGATTCCTGGTTCGGAGCATAAAAAACACTTCAATTATCATCGTTCTTCGGTTCTAGTCAGTGATTACAGTACTTACATAATTTCCTCAACAATTTTTTCTGTACAGTGCTGATATCTTCGATCAGATCTGAAATTTATGGTGTAATGGTGCAAGGATTCAATAATTATCCACGGCACATTATAAAACAACGGTGTGGTGTAGGTATAGCAGTAAGGAGTAAGGACCTATAACTACTTATTTGCCACCTCGATCTTCTCGACTCTTGTTAGTTTGCAGAACCCCATAGCGTCGGACTAGCAAATTTTGGCCTACCGGGCAAAGAATGAAAGTGGCCTCAAATCCGAAGGGAGAGTCAGGGGGCCCTCCCGCTCCCCTCCAGTTAGCGCCGCAGGCGACTTTTTTAAATAATAATAATAATAATGCTAATAACAAAAAAAGACGCTGACCAAATTGTCTATAGATTTCTTCAAACTCAAAACTTTTGCTTGAAATACACTACGATGAAGAAAACAACAGAGGGAAGAAAAATATTTTATTGTTGTTAGGTACGTATTTCGCGTACGGGTTCGAATATGATTGAGACGATCGTTTTAAAACACCCACTATCACTATTCATTACCTCGTACTACAATAAATACACGCCAACAATTATTTACTTAGGAATATCGCTGTGATTACTACTCGCTTTTAATCCGCTCCCTACCACTTCGCATTTCAAAACATAACTGCTCGTGAGGCGACGATTGATGCCTTATCCGACTGATTCATCTCGAATGTTCCATGCATTCTCCAGCAGTCTCCACAGTGACCCGACATACGGTTTCTATACGACTCTCGAAAAAATCTTGCACATTACCCGGATAATTCTGCCGTGCTCTAAAACCGGCGCCTCCGCCAAAATAGACAGATGTAGCTTGACCCACTGCTGAAGTCTCTATACAGTTGTACGGGAAAAAGCCTACACGCGCGCTCCGAAACACACCAGAACACTCCTCCGCACTAGTACACTGTGATCTAACGGGAAGAGTCGCGTGTTTTCCAGAATCGCCGCTCGTAACAATATCCTAACATTGGTCCAGGAATCACAGAAAAAATAGCGAAAGAAAATGAAACCCAGCCGGATTTTTGCATGTACACACATCAAAAGAATCTAGGGGACAAGCAAATTCAGACGATTTCTAAAATCATCATAACTTTTGATTGCCGTCAGCGATTTCATATCTGTTTTCAATGTTCGATAGCCCAATCCTTCGTTTCCATCTCTTGATCACGTCGAATACAACCAATCTTTTATAAAGTTTCTACAGGGTGATCAATGGAACAGTGTAAAATTACCAAAAGTTCAGTACCAGCGCGATTTCCCAAAAAAATTATTTCATGCATTTCAATAGCACAGTTATGAAGACTGGTGTTTCAGCTTCGGTAGCGTTTTTGAATTTTGAAAATCGAAGGTAAAATGTCAAAGATATTGATCATTTTGTGCCGCCACGTTGAACTTCCAAGAACGTGATCCGATTTCATTGAAACTTGGATTACACTCATTATCTGGTTTCAGTTATTGGAATTCCAAGGTCAAATGTCTTTCTCGGTCACTTCCAAGCCGCCACATTACACTTTTATGCAAATGATTCGATTCTAGTGTGTTTCAAGTTTCATTCAAATTGAATCATTTATGTAAAAAGTTCAATATAGCGGCTCAAAAGTGATCGAAAGTGACATTTGACCTTGAAATACCAATTACTTGAACCAGACATGAGTGTGTTCCAAGTTTCAATGAAATCGGTTCACTTTCTTCTTTCTTGGAAGTTCAACATGGCGGCACAAAATGATCAACATCTTTGCCAATTCACCTTTGATTTTCAAAATTCAAAAACGTTACTGAAGCTGAAGCACCGATCTTCATAACTGTGCTATTGGAATGCATGAAATATTTTTTTTGGGAAATCGCGTTCGTACTGAACTTTCGGCAATTTTACACTGTTCCATTGATCACCCTGTAGCAACCCTATGAAACACTGTTTATGTTTGACGTGATCAAGGCATAAAGACGAAAGATTGGGCTATCGAACATCGAAGACCGATATGAAATCGCTTACAGAAATCAAAAGTTATGATGATTTTAGAAATCGTCTGAATTTGCTTGTCCCCTAGATTCTTTTGATGTGTGTAGTAACACATACAGGGTGATTCAAAAATGGCGCCTTTTTGAAATTTGGCCCGCATTAGACATGCCCCGCTTCAATGAAATTATTTTGGAACAGCGTAGTAACGAAATTGATGGACGTCACGTCACACTGACTGATGAAAAATCTGAGGTTAACAATGACGGCATTGACGGCTGATCCGTTCCCGTTCCGTCAGGTTGCTTGTTCACTATTTACCAGCAGTCAGAGCCGTCACTGTTAACCTAAAACTTGATATCAGTCAGTATGACGTGACGTCCATCAACTTCGTTACTACGGTATTGTGAAATGATTTTATTGAAGCGGCGCATGTCTAATGCGGGCCAAATTTCGAAAAGGCGGCAAGGACAATCATTGTTGAACACGCTGTACTTCTCCACTTGCTAATTTGTCGATAATTTCTGCATGTGGCTAAAGATGTAAATTTTACATAGACGCAGTAAAGAAAGAGCACGACTAGATGGCAGATAAAACAAACCAACTGCGGGAGCAGCGGGAGCCTCACACATACAATCTTGTCATTCCGAGACTAGTGACTACCAAGAAATAATCAATGCATGATTTGCACAAACTAAAGTGGACCAGACTTTGATGAAAAATTGAAAATTTGGATTAAAAAAAAAGCATCAAAGTGCAAATTTTTCCAAATGTGGACAATTTGGCCTACAAACTGGGGATTGGCCTACCGGGCATTTGGCCGGTTGCCCGGTGGACCAGTCCGACACTGTCCCATGTCAAATTAACTATGAAGGGAAATGTGAGTTCCGAAACTCTCGAATCAAAAGCCTTATTTTAACCTCTAGTTTCATACAAAGATTCGAGCAAAGTTTCATGTACGACTGCCAGTGACCGTCCCGCAAATCTTCCACAAAAATAATTTCATATCATACACTACTTGCAGACAGATGATAACACAGACCAACTGGTCGAATGGTACCATATTGTTACGTATTTTGCGTACGGGTTCGTTTATAATTAACACGATCGTTTTAAAACACACTGTTTTTTACTGCGTACTACAATAAATACACGTTTAACAATTATTTGCTTGGAAATATCGCTGGTAATAGGGAGTTTGCGATTTCAAAGAACATACGACGTAACGCAACGTAGAACGTGAAAATTCCCCTGTGACTGAGGAATAGACCTATTCGGTGAAAACGAGAGAGACAGACTTATACAGAAATCTGTGTGAGAAAAGAGACACTAAGTGAGTTGCGCGCGCATCTGAACGACCATCTAGGGAAATTCAGCATGAGGTTTGCGCTCCTGATATTCCCTGTATGTTTCATTTTTGACGGAGCATGGTGGATTAAGACTTCAACTGCCGTCATTTTGACGTTTACGCTAGTGAGAATTCACTGCTGAATGATGAGGTGACCTCCACTCAACATGGAACAAGATGTGTGCCAGGGCTACCCCTCTAAAGGAAAGAGAGGCAAAGACCGTGTAACTGCAAAACATACAGGTCAATAGCATTCCCACCTATTACAAAACATGTATTCCGGGTCAACCTCATGGAAGAAGCTTTGCATCCTTTGTCACCGACAGCAACTCTTCGAGGGCCTAGAGAACTACGACTGTGACCTATAAATGCTCCCAGAAGGTGACAGTAGCCAAAGACAGGCCGACCTGTAAGAATTTGTCACACTATCGCGGACAGAAACACTCAAAGGAACTGGGGGTCTGGGAGCTAGTTACTAGTTCGGTCCGTCTTTTCCGCGATCGGGGACTTCTAACCACATCTTGTTGCTTTTAACCACTCTTCTTTCAAGGTGATGTTTGCAGGGAGCATACATGGTATGTACCAGGGATCACGCGTATGTACCGTGTACACCTATCACTTTAACTGTTTGACACTTTGACTTTGATTTTTCAAAGGATGTCATTTTTCACCATTTCACCTGCACCGTTATCATGGCACCGAGTCGTGCAGATGCGCGCGCAGACCAGGTAAAACTGAATGGGTCTATTGCAAATAACAACCTCGCTAATTTTCACGTTGAAGTTACGTTACGTCGTACGTACGTGTGCACCCAAACTCTCCACTACTTCGCTTTTATCGCCCTCGATCCTTCGCATTAAATACTGCTGTCTAGGCCGAGGACGGTGCTTGATATATCCTTCCGACTAGCGTTCTCGAACTTTCCATCGTCCTCCAGCAAATTCCGCAGTATCCTGTCATACGATTTCTAGGCGACTCCCAAAAAATCACACACCTTTCGCGTGCTTCCCGTATGTTCTGGTATGTCGGCACCTCTGCCAATTCGGCTGATGTTTTCTGATCGGTCGTTGAAATCTCCCCATGTATTCCAATCGCCAAGCTATCGCGTATATTCTGGAAATGTCCAGAGCTCCGCATTTGTACACTGCGACTTAATAGGAAGAAACTAGAAAGATCGCGTGACCTCCAGAATCGCCGCTCGTAACAATATCGATGCCAAGAACACAAATATTGTAGGCACTTATGTCCAGTTTTGGTCATTTTAAGGACGGAGTTATATTGGTAAAATAAGCGTTGCGGAATCAATTCCTGTGGGTTTTCCTTGACAGAATCTTACCAGACACAACATAGGTCTCTTTCGAACGCTACAAGGATGTACTTTGGAAAATAGTTTTTTTGATTTTTGGATTCTGGAAATGCCAATGGGCTCAAACCAATCAATGTACATGTAGCTTTCGAAAGAGACTCAAATGGTGAGATTTTTCCAGGGATAAACCCATCGCTGTATTTATAGAGGAAGGTTTGGCGATGCCAACCGTGGCTCGAAGATTTCAGTTCGACGAAAAACAGCTACCTACTCCAAGTGGTAACAAGTTTGAAGCATTACGAATTTAGTTCCATTAGACCTATCGGAAAAAACCGGCCCGAAACAGCAGAGTGTAGCCTGATGTTTTTTGTATTCAGGTTTAAAATTGCAACAAAGTGTCACGACTGTAGACCACATGATAGATTTGACGGTGACGCAAGTTTTATGATTTCGTCAGTCAAATGCTACCCAAAGCTAACGAGCCACAACGGGACTATACACTGTCGTAATGATGGACTGCGACGCCACTCTAGCGAGTGCGTCTCATTTGTGGCAGAAGCTGACAATTCCAGGGAATTTCCCGAAAAGCTCGGTCGATCCTCATGCAATTTGTCCAGGTTCTGGTCAAAAAGAAGAGATCGATCGAGATTTCACAGTTGAAGCGCGTTGAAAGATGACTGCTTTCATGTGAAATGCAGCAAGAATGGTATCATTTAGATGAAACGTGAAAGAACCATTCTAGTAGGCAACAAAATATACAATCAAAAACGAAATAGAATTTCATCTTAAACATGTCAACAGATGAAGTGGTTTCATAGTTGGTCGCAATCTGAACATTCTGAACGAGTATATCTCAAGAAATTTCTCCTCGCAAGATCGTCGTACCCCAAAATCAGTCATGTGACAATATTACGTCTTAATAAACTCGTATAATAATATACTATTATCTAAGACAGATGTCATCCATCTGTTTGAAGTGGTTTCAAAGTTGGCGTCATTTTGAACGAGTATATCTCAAGAAATTTCTCCTCGTAAGCTCGTCGTACCTACCCCAAAACCAGTCGTGTGACAATATTACGTTTTATTGAACTCGTATAATAATATACTATTATCTAAGACGGATGTCATCCATCTGTCGTTCAGTGTTTCGTTTTGTTAACTGTACTTTTAGGAGAGTCGTCGTAGATGAACTTTTTTTTACCGTATGTTCCAAGGCATATTATACGTTTTACTATGTATTGACAATGACAATGTATAGTGAAGTATTTCCATTGTAAGCAGTTTGTTTAGTCAAGAGATTATCCAACTTGAGATAAGAATTTTCTGGTTATTTACCAAAGATTAACTTGAACAAAAATCGGTTCCCGGGAATATCCAGCTGAGTAAGTGAAAAACAATATGTATCATGCTCTTGGGCAATCTGCTAGCTCTATAGGTACCGATCAAAAAATTTCGCAGGGTTTCTTTTACAACGTAGCATAAATTTAGCCACCATCCTCAGAATAAACAAACTCGCATCTACCTTTACAATGGCGATCGACTTCTCAAATTCTAATTCACTCGCATACAAGTCAATTTAAAAACTTCCCACTCCATCTCGCCGCCAAAATGTTTTACAGAAAAACGTCGGAACAGGTCGATTTATGTTTCGAGGGGGACATCTAGGTCACATACTGTGAAATTTTTACATTCAACTCCTTCGCCCTCATCCCACCCTACTTTAAAATGTCAAACAGCATTACCTATCTTGTGATACATCAAATTGAGGACAATAAAATTCTCTTTCCGTCAAACATATTTCTAATTTTTTAAAACTACTCCCCAACCCTTGTCAGAATCCTCTCTTTGTTATTGAAAAGAAAATTTTTTCCCAATAAACTCCCGATTCTTGAATAATAGACTTCTCAGCAATAACAGGTCGATTTTTAATTCAAGGGGGTCATCTAAGACACGTATGGCCAAATTTTTATCTTCAACCCCTTAGCCTCGAATCTTTGAAAACCGATTTGAAAAGTGTTAGGGGATGGTTTGGAAAATTTGAAACCATTTTTTACAGAAAGAGAATTTTATTATTATGCCGTTCACGTTTCAAACTCAGTAGAATGACTTTTTGGAGCAAAAATAAAGTAACAAGCTTGGAGGCAAACGAGGCTAAAATCAGCCTCGTTTGCCTGATAGTGGCCAGACCACAGCCTACCTAGATGAGAAAAGTTTTTGATCATACGGTATTAGCAGCCATCAGCCGTATCATCCCAGCGCTACAGCTTGTCACTTTATTTTTGCTCCAAGAAGTCATTCTACTAAAAATAAAAAGTTATCGAGATATACCTTCAATTTGATGTATCTCAAGGTAAGTAATGCCATTTGAAATTTTGAAGTAGAGTAGGGTGGGGGCGAAGGGGTTGAAGATGAAAATTTGGCAATATGTGTCCTAGATGTCCCCCTCAAAACAAAAATCGCCCTGTTCCGGAGTTTTCCTGTGGAAAATTTTGGCGGCGGGAAATCAGGGGTGGGAAGTTCAAAGTAGGTAAAGCTGGAACACAGGCAAACGTCGAATTTATAAAGCTTGACATCCAAATTTTTGATACCAATCGTAAGAATTGCAAATTCATGCAAGAAAAACTGCGCTTTTGGAATCTGAACAGATTAATTCTGAAGAAATCTGGTTTTATTCATGAATTTCATTAGGTAAAGGGCTTCCCTTGACGATGTTCCAATCAAATTTCAATACCCATTATCATAACCAGATAATACCTACTGAACGGGAGACTGAGAAGAAATCATGGAACGATTTTTATACAGGGCAATCACTTCTATGTTAATTCAGAATGTTTGACATCTCGGGCATTTGCGAAATTTGACATTTAGCTAAAAATGAGGATTTTTTCGTGGGGGGAATTTTAAGAAAACTTTAATTATGGCTATTGAACATGGCTCACCTGCATAGTAAATGGAAATCTATATAGAACGCATCCAGTACATAGAGGTGAAGTTTTTTATCCATAATTCTGCCATCAACACTATCAACAGTTTACAAAAATCTTTTGAAAAAACAAGACTTGAAGGTTTCGAAGGACCCTTCATGATTTCGAAAACAAAAGTCAAACAATGTTTCTATAATTTTTTATAAGCTTCATACAAGATTCTATATACCGTACTACTGTTGTTTTGCTCAGACATTTTATGATCACCTGTATAACTCGACAAGGAAGCTCCAATTTGGAAAACGGCATGCATGATGGCACTTTGCACTTCATGATTTCGTAAAACTCCAGTAGGTATAACAACGATGAGGCACTTTATTCTGGGCTGGGTCACTCTGTAGGAGCCCTAACAACTATACAGGGTGATTCATGAGTGACCTTACATAGGCTAATGGGAGGATAGAGGAGTTTGAGGCGAGTCAGGATCCACAGAAGAAATTTTGTTTTCGTTGCAATTGTTGTTCTCTATTGGTTACGAAGATACAGGGTGTTTTGTGTGTTTCGTATAAAACTTTGAAAATCGATATTTCTGAAACGGCTAGAGATATATTGTTGGAATTCACCAGTAATATTTCTCTGTTGGAACTTATCCAGAAGCCGTACCAGGTAAGTCAAAATTCAGGGCCGGGTTAGAAAAAATGTGCCCCTTTGTTATTTGATCAAAAAATACATTTTCTGATCGCTTTTTCGAAAAACTGCTATTGGATTCAAAAAGCTAAGGGAAAATGCTCTAAGAATCACTTTTCAATTTAGATGGCACACATAGACCGGTTCCAAAATAAAATTAAAAGTGAAATTTGTGAGTAGGTTTCCATTTTCAACCGGACATAATCGATTCATTGTTTGATTGAATTCATTCAAATTCATTTTTTGGCTTGTCTGCTGAAATCAACAGTTTTTATTGAAAAGTTTGAAATCGATCATTTCTGGTACTTCTGCACAGTTTTACCTAACTTCAAGACACTTTGGCCGATTTAAACCATCAAATTTTCAGAACACACCAAGAAAAATACGCTCCACAGTATTATGATACCTGAACTAAGTAGGGTTACATCATGAGAAAATTAAACAGGGACAGTATACAGGGTGATTTATAAAACATGATCACCACCATTTTTCTCGAGAATCATTCGCCATTTTCACCGGAACTTTCTGTACGGGGGCGCCTTGAGAAATTGAGATTTTTTTTTCACTCTGAACAATGTTGAGTTATATGTCATCTAAAAAAGCTTTAAAAGTTCAGTGAACACGTGCAAGAAGTTTAGAGAAATTTTCAGCGGTTTTCATGTTATGTTCAGGATAAAAACAAAAACCTGGAAAAAACACGTTTCCACGTATAAAATGAGAATGTATGGGTATTTTTTCAAACTGCAAACGGAAACGGCATTCAATAGAACTTATCAAAACGGTTAGTACGGTGTATAACTCAATATGGAATGGTTGTTTTAAAATTTCGAGGCAATTCAATTTTACTCAATAAAATTTTGATTTTGGGAAAATCTCAAAACTTTAGAATAACCATACCATATTGAGTTATACACCGTAGTTACTGTTTTGATGGGGACTATCGAATGCCGTTCACAGTTTGAAAAATACCCATAGATTCTCATTTTATACGTGAAAACGTGTTTTTCCAGGTTTTTTGTTTTGCCATAAAATGAAAACCTTAAAAAAAATTTCGAAAGCTTTTGCACTTGTTCATTGAACTTTTAAAGCCCTTTTAGATTACGTATCATTCAACATTGTACACCGTAAATAAATGTTCAACACATTTCTGAGGTGCCCCCGTACAGAAAGTATTGGTGAAAAAATCTAGCAGCATATGAAATCGGACCTCAAAAATATGGTCAATTCAACAGCTTTTTTTTTGCGACTTGATATCGCAAAAGGTTCTCGAGGAAAATGGGGGTGATCGTGCTTTATGAATCACCCTGTAGGTACAACCTGAGATATTGTCAAAATCGTTTGAGTAACCTTATCATCACATTGAAAAATATTGACAATGTCAACCAACATCAAAGTTTTGACACTGTCATGACATTAGAATCTTGAGATGTATTTAATCTAGATTTGAAGCAGAGCAGATCCGCAGAACAAAACCAGATAGGAATCTAGAACAAGAACAAAACTGGTGAAAAGGGGACAGGTAGGAAGGTACCTAATGAAACAACAGGAAACAGGAGGGCGATTGCTTGCTTTATCGAAAATATCACCTACCTGACAAAAAACCGTCAAAGCTACTACAGAAAAATGGGCAAATTTGTATATCCCCGTTTATTTTGCTCATGATGGTAGGTACCTAATTAGATGAATACCTATTTACACTACCTACATTTTAAAAAATAAAATTATAAAATTGTTGGTATATCCCATACACTTTCTATTTTCAGTAGAATGACTTTTTGGAGCAAAAATAAAGTGACAAGCTGGCAGGCACGGAGCTAGACTTTCAATATCAGGTGGGCCAGGTCTGGGCCCAATAAATTTGTGGTGGGCACAACAGGTAATAGCGCCGCAGACGAAAATTCTCCACAATAATAATGCTAATAATATTAATAATAATGCTGACATTTTGATTTCTCAATTTTTCATTGAGAAAAACTATGTACGATCGCGCGCAAAATAAACGGAGACAGTGTTTCGCGCGGAGTGTACTGATTTAATGAATTTTAGCCTTCTTGTCACTGTGACACCAAGCCAAAATTCATAAAATCGGTACACTCCGCGTGAAACACTGTCTCCGTTTATTTTGCGTGCGATCGTACCTAAGCGAGTTTTTGTTTTAAATTTTTTAAGTGTGGATAGGTACCGATATTTCTTCTTTCAATTTTGTTCACCAATAATAGTAGGTACTCACCTACTTATTTATCGAGGTATTTATCTTCTCTATAAATCTAATCTACGCATAATTTTTGTTCTTAACTAAAGTCAAATGAGCTGCATCAATCGATATGACTTGTCACCGATAAGTGTGTCTGGGATTTGATTGTTGAAAAGTTGATACATTTAACATGACAATTTTTGTGTTTTCCAAACTTCCGGTTATGGTAAAACGAGACGTCGAAGATTTTGTAATATTTATTACACAAAATATACAATCATGCATATAACTTGGCGGCTTCGCGCTTGTAAATTGGTTTTTTTTTCAACTTATTATTTCATATTATTTATTTATTTTTGTGATAGGTACTGGTGTCGGCATAAAAATGTTTAAATGCTCTGGGCAAGCACCAGGGTGGGCACAAAAATTTTGGGGTGGGCATGACCCACCCAGGCCCCCCTTCGCTCCGTGCCTGCAAGCTGAGGGGCTACAACTACGGCTGATGGCACCTACAAAGTTTGGGAGCGAAACTATAAGCGGCCATCGGCCATCGGCCGTATTCTCCCAGCGCTCCAACTTGTCACTTTATTTTTGCTCCAAAAACTCATTCTACTGAAAATAGAAAGTGTATGGAATATAGGTACAGTGGCGGACGAGCTGACCTGACCTGACCTGACGGACAATACAGTATGATCAACAAAAAAAAACTGTAGGGTGGTTTTAGAAATAAAATAGGTATCCATCGACTGAAGTGATTGACTGGATAGGGAAAACACTTTCAAGAATAGTGTCAGTTTTCGAATTCAATTTGCCAGCTTTGTGGAAGAGATCTTATGAAACCATACTCCCTTCTGCACTTTGTGTGTTACGGCAGCAACTTATCTTTCCAAATAAACAACAACTAAAGAATTTCAACCAACATATTCCCGATGTTCAAGCTTTCCATGAATCCTTGATAAAACCTTATTGATGAGAATCTCGAATAAAATAAGGTAACGAGACATGCCGGTAGACACCTACCCGTGCTGTAAAGATTGGCCAACTCCTGAGCGCCCTTGTGCTGCGGTCCCCATCTCGGCTTGGTCTTCTCCTCCTGCGTGACCGCACAATTGGCGTTGGGGTCGTCCTCCAGCATCGAATTCTCCAAGATCTGCCGTTCGGTCTTGACAGGTGCCAGGATGATGTTGGCCATGCTGGTGGTCATCTCCAGCTGTTGCTCGGTGCCGACAAGAACCTCCTTGACGCGCTGCGAGCAAGTGAGCGGCATCGGAAGGGCCATCTCCGTGTTGTACGAAGGCACCTGGAGATGACGACGATGCTGCTGTTGGTGGTGGTGATGATGATGGTGAAGGATGGACCGGTGAAAAAACTATAGCGCGTTTGTCACATGTGACAACTGAAGGGACGGTAGTAAATCACGGACGTCTCGGTGGTTTTCATGTCGGTCGGCCGGTCGCTAGGCAGCACGACGTCAACGATGACGGTATGGGTGCCGCTGCTGTAGGTGGCTTTCCGCACGCGACGCTCGAGTCCGACTGACGACGACGCTTGGTGGTATCGCAGAATGCATCAGAGGAGGCGGTGGAAGTCCGTCGCGGCGGTGTCGTCCTAGGTGGTAGCGGCGGCGGCGTCGACGGCACGGTCAGCTTTGCAGTTTGCGGTGCCGATTTGCGTCCTGGGATGCACAGCAATCGGTCTGCTAAAAGCTAAAATATGCCCCTCAGGAGTGCACTTGCATGCTTACCTATAGGTCGTATCGACGTGACATCATGTTCCTGAGAATCGGCCATTTTGTAGAAGCTAATCAAACTGACTTTTGTCACATCAACTAGAGTGTCACAAACTCACAAAGTTCGTGTTTTCAATAATTCAGAAGATGGTTGTTTACGCAATGTACGGCTGTTCGACCACCTACTACCGCATGGGAGCATCGTTTTCACTGTTTTGGGCTACGCTACCTCCATCCCGTGGAGATCAAGCGCAGGAATTACCTATCTGAGCAGAGGAAATCCTGATGGCTTTGTCGGACCAATCGAAGAAATTTTTTCGACAGAAAGTTTACAAGATACTTCTGAGCTTGCGGGGGACACTCCCTGCGTGCGGTAGGTTGTGTGCTTCTCATGCTTTATGGACTATGAGTTGGTCGAACGAGAACGTTTCTGTTCCCAACACAAGCAGTCTACAAAGGTCCTCCCGCGTTGTGTTTTTGCGCCATATCCGAATTGTCACAGAGATTTTGAATCACCAGCTCAAATGGGTCACACTACAAACACAGCGCCGCAACTTTCTATTCGCCCCTGGGCAAATCATCGTCAGCAAGCGTCTGTTGTAATTGCTAATAACTTCGCCATGTCAGTCTGAAGTATATGACAGCATGTCGATCAGTTGTTTTTGATTAGCTTCTACGAAATGGCCGCCTCGTCGATACGACCTATACATTGATACATCACTTGTTGTGTCTAGTTTCATCTGCTACTTTGCTACTTATAACTGCTCAGCAATAATGGGGTACTTGCCTAATTTTTTTTTATTGGCTTCATCGATAGTATGGTTAAAAATAATGTACCCGTATTTTTTCTTTTTCTTAAATTCCCAAAATTGCGGCCTTAATGCGTGTTTTAAAAATATATTTGTGACGTCACAAATATATTAGATATAGAACATAGAAGGGCTCTTTTTTCTCGTTGGGTTGGCAATGATATAACGTCGTCAAGGTGCCGTTTTCAAACAACAACAAGATCTGAGTCTGACTGACAACGTCAAACCGCCGATCGTAATTTCTTCCTGTGCCCTTTTTTTGCCTTTGACTGGTTTGATCGAGGCTTTGATCTACGCGGTAAGTACCTACTCGTTTTGTTCATTTCTTGTTCAACCTAACTAGTCTCTCTCTTTAGTCTTCAGTGCTGTCCACCTAAAAGCCTTTCGCATGTTTGTCACCCGTGCTCTGACCTGGCTGACCCTCGGCTTCATTTCGGACATCAGTGTTCCTGCTCCCCACATTTTATTTGGAGATCCACCGCGTCCTCCTCACATGGATCTCTTGTAGCTCTAAAGTATTACCTATCCGGAATTGTATGCTAATGATGAACCTATAAAAGCTCACTGTTCATTTTCGGCCTCTTATTTCTGTGCTATTTGGTGATCCTCCAGATTTTCCCCTGGAAATAAATTATCTCGACTGAGACAGTGTTATAAGAGGTTTCTGGAGTCAGTTTCTACGAAACATTGTTCGATTTTATTGTCTAAATGCTCACGGTAAGAGAATTCGATAGGAAACCGGTTTTGCGATAGCATGTTCAAAATGACAGTGTCACAGTGACATCCCTGACATTCTTGATTATTCCATTGTCACACAGTCAGACCAACCCCACTCAAAATCCCTGTCCTGGCGCGAAGCTTTTAGGAGGATTTTTAAAATTCGTTTTTTTTTTGTAGAAAACGACGGGATTTTTGTGAAATTCTCAGTAGAGTCCCCTTATCACTTATACTAGCAATCTAAAGTATTTCCAGCTGAATCTATTCCATTGGCAAGTACCCCAATGTCCGGAGGTTAGTGACCAAAAATCAAGTGAACCTTGCACTTCGACTTCGTGACAAAAGCACGAAAATTGGTGGTATGGCCCACAAGACCATGCTCTTTCGATTGAGACAAAGCGCCTCGCAGATTTTTTCCCAGGAGAGAGACCCAGGGGACCCTTGAAATTTGAAAATGCTGGGGCTTCTACGAAACAACATTTTGATATCGTTATACCTAATATAGCGAGGAAACGTATGACTCTATAAAAAACCTTAACAGCATCAGTCGCCATGTCGCTATCATTCTTTACAGTTGAAAAAATAAATCTTCGGCTACTGCGAAAAATATACATAGACTGTACCGAATTTCAAGTCGTTCGGATCAACGTTGCGGCTGTTATCGTGTAAGATTATAGACACGGACACACACAGCTCCGTAATATTCTCTAAAAACTTTGCCATTCAATAATTCATTCAAAATCTATCCAATGGATTGGAATCAAACTTAGCAGGAATTCCCAGTTGGACATTGAGTTTTTAAATTTTCTCCTGGCTGTTATAACCGGAGACGGTCGTTCTCTCGGATTTTGACCAGGATGATCCGTGTTTGGTGTAGGACTCAACTTGGACGTCCTTTCCTGGTGAGAGATATTGGAGAGAATAAAATATTAAATAAAATGGGCGTCGTGTAGGCCCATTTTCAAATCCGATAAAGTTTCGATTTTTTTGGCGGTTTTTCAAAATGATAAATTAAATTTTAAAGTTTTTTGTTCTTCACCATACTTACTTATCACGAATGTCAATTTTTCAAGCAAAACCTTCAAAAGCATAAAGTCGGGCATCCACAATCCACATGTTGGTTTGTATTAGGTATCCACCTTCTATAGTTCACGGTATTTTTTTTCTGTTACACCCCGTATCAATCCCCTGCAAGAAACTCAAGCAAAACACGCGGTGAGGTGTGATTGCTGACCATTTAAGTAATGTATTTCTTTGTGTATTTCACATGGTCACTATGCTCTTTCATTTAAAATCGCACGGAATGCTTTTTTTGATTACATACGCCCCTGGATTAATCAAAAAATATCCTGTATGTATGTACCTAGTACCTACCTAGATGACTCTTGTATGGAAGTTTCCTTCAATAAGTGTAATAACACATGTAATCTTCAAGTAAAACGGACCCGTATTCCGTATTTATAAAGGGTTCGTCCGAGTATCTATATACTATAATATGTATACATTGCGACGCTGAATAGTGCGCAATAAACATTTGAATATGCCTACACGTGAATGGTGGTGATTCATAGATACATATAATTGAAACTTGAAATACATCAGAATATAGGTATGTACAGGTGTTCACGATAAAATTCACCCCCCCCCCCCCTCTAGGAGATTCCGCCCCTTGGGGATATTTTGAAAAACTTAAAACTTTTTCTCAACGATTTTTCCCAGGGATCTTGAATGTCTAGAAGTTTTGAATTGGTACCGTATACAGGGTATGGCATGTAACTTTTTTTTTCAAATGCAACATCCTATATTTTATTACGTCATTTGAAGCCTTTCTTTCTGATTACAAAGATATATAACATTTATGATTTATTTTGACAAGGAAGCTGTCAAAAAAATAATAAAATAGGTAGTTAAATAAATTAAAAATTAAAAATTACGCGACACCCTGTATAAGGAACGAATTAGATCATTTATCTATGCAGAGTTGAATTCTGCAGATAAAATGCTGCGAGAATAGCTTTTTCTTAAGTGAACTGTAGAAACCAAAGCCATCTTGCCGCGAAACAAAATTATTTGACTACCTATTTTATTATTTTTCCGACAACCTACCTACTTGTCAAAATAAATCATAAGTGTCATATATATTTGTAATCAGAAAAAAGGGCTCCACCAAATAACGGAATAAAATATAGGGTGTTGCATTTAAAATAAAAAAGTTACATATCACACCCTGTATACGGTACCAATGAGAAACTTTTAGAGGATCGATTTAAGGTTCCTGGGAAAAATCGTGGAGAGAAAGTTCTTAGTTCTTCGAAATATCTTGAAGGGGAATCTATTGGAGGCGAGGGGGGTGAATTGTATCGTGAACACCCTGTACATACCCTACACGTAGTGTCAATCAAATGATTCAAATCACGCAGAATTGAACTAAATAGAAACTACTAGAATCCATATAGTAAAATAATAATGATTGAGGATCAGGCGCTGGCGAATAAAATCTAGTCTAAGCTGGCATGGAAAAAATTCCCAAAAAATATTGTTATGTAAATCGCTTGAGACCACAACATGCGAATAAGACAGAAAAACCTGTACAATTGGCGAAGGAGTGTGCATCGAGATCTTGGGAAATTGTTTATCCCCGAGTTTATCCCCAATCAGAAGTTGTTGATTTTCAAACAGTAGTTGTAGGTATGTTTATCTGTTTCATTCTGAAATCGAGTATGCTCTATTTCAAATCGGTTAGTTCCAATTTGAAGTTAAGTATGGGGTCGTATGATTAGATTAGAAGAGGGGTGTTATTTGCTTCCACTTCACCTTTTACTTAGGAATCGCTAAGGAAAATGTTCTTAGCAACACCTTGTAAAATGGGAAGGAAAAGCAGAGGCTTCTTTTAATCATACGACCCGTTGTTTTGTTATTCAGAAAGATTCAAGCAAACTATTTGGGCCAGAATAATGCGTAAAAAATATCAACAAAATGGGTCAGAAACCTCGAAAGTTTCTTTTCTTTAAAAATGCATCCAAACTATTCGGTTGGTTTTTCAATCGACGTCGGGGAGAAATCGAGGCAGAAATATTCACACAGTTTTGTACTAAGACATTTTATTGGGAAAAAGTTTTCAGAGAAATAGAATTTTGTCACTTCATGAGTATAGTGCTTTTCTTATCTTAGTCTAACATGTACAGTGAATGCGTATGTGGCGGCTCTCATATGGGCATGTGACGGAGAAAAAGTGTCTGCCCTGAGCAGGATTCGAACCTGCGTCTTCCATTTGCCGGATGGATACTCTAACCACTAAGCTATCAAGGGAGACAACAGTCTCTCCGTCACATGCCCATATGAGACCGCCACATGTACAACAACCAGACTTGAGGGATACAGAACCAGTGGGTGCGACGATTCCTGGGAATAACCCACTTGTGATTTATCATTATAACTTTCTGCGGAGTGTAGAAAAAACCCAGTTTTTAATGATTTTTTCATCTCAAAAATGTGAATTCATCTGCTGTGTATCATTATTTACTAATTTGTATTTGCCAAAGCTATTCATGAAGTCTGTTTTTTGATATTGTCATTCTAGGAATGACAGCTCTCGAAGAAATAAGCCTATTAAAGTGTTAAGTTCAACAGCGTTTTTTTATTGTTCCCAATCAATACGATCGTCAATTTATGAATGCATGGATAGCTCGAACTGTTCTGTAACTTAATTTCTTTCCACTACACGCGGAACCAAGCGCAAAAGCCTTGGAAAAAATGTTTTTCACGTCGCCCACCATCATAAAATTTGTGCCCCTAGCCCTAGGATGTGTTGAAAATATTTCTATACCGTGTCCTATTCACTCGAACTCAGTGCTTTGAAGTATTTCACGCCTCAATATTGAATCTTCGTGCCTTCTACTTGACAACTGCAGATCGTATTGACGTTTGTCCATACTCATTAGTCTGTATTTTCTGTTGTTTCGCCACAGTAGCATGAAATTTGGTGCAATTCTAACAGTGACAGGTGACCGTTAAAAAAATTTCTTTCGGGGCTTTCGCGCATCACTCCTTATTTAGTTGAACTCATCAAAATTATAAAATTGAAGCTATCCACCCAGCAATGAATTGTCATCATATTAATTGGTAACATTGAAAAAACGCTGCTGAACTGAGCACTTGAATTGGCTGGTTTCATCTGGAATTGTTGCTTCTAAGATGTCAATATATTGCCATATTCATCAACGGGTTCGGCAGATACGAATTAGTGGATAATGATATGCGGAAGATAAATTTATTCTTCTAATTCATGAAAAAATTATAAAAACCTGATTTTTTTTTGACATTCCGAAGAATTTTTCTACATTATGGAGAATAGTGCATACATGGCGACAACTGGTCTGTCTCTTGTTTAGATTCAACGTAGATTCGAATGATTACTTTTTGAGATGCGTGACGATTATTAATGGTGGTTTGTATGAGTCTCTGCAACTGCAATTTTCAAGGGGGTCCCTAAGCCCCCCTAAGCAAAATATGGCAAGGCGCCACGCCTAAATTTGAAAAGGGAACCATGAGGACCATTCATAAAAAATCTCATGCGTTTGTCACAAAAAGAACAGATTTTATGAAATTTGGTCTCTAATCCCCGAACTCCACTTGATTAGGTACCACTGGTAATTGCAAATTAAGCAAGTTACGTGTTTTCTTTTGCGGTAAACAGAATGTCGACGGTTCAGATGACGTTCTGGTCATTCCCTGGAGTATACCTATACCAACAGCTCTGAGCTAACAATATAGCTCTAATGTGACAAAAGCGAGGATACAATTCTCGGACTTGTTGCAACTCGAGTTGCAACTTATTATAATTTTTTCGAGATTTTTTTGCTCATAATCGACGAGATATTATCATTGAAACTGATTATTCTAGCGAAGTAGGTCCTAGTGATGTTCTTGTTTTTAATGTCCCATTTAAATAAACGAGGTACTAACGCCAACATAAATATTTGGAACTATGTAGGAATAAAAAACATGTGTTCTTAAGGTGTTCTTTTTGTGTAATAAACAATAGGACTGAAGCTTTAGTGCTGTATAGTTACACTGTATACCATCATAGAACAATATAAAATGCACAATACGTCAAGTTTTCTCCCTTTCCCTCTTAAATAATTAAAGGCAAGTGATTAGTTGTTAATAAAGGTGAAATATAGACTTTGAATTATTCAGTCATCAGACGGAGAATTTCCCAACGAACCTCACATTTCATGTTCCCATCCATGTTTCACCTCTATATTCTTCATCGCTATCATGTCGTCCGATGAAAGCAAAATACGAGTTCACAAGGAGAAAAAATTCAGAAGTAGATTTTTTACGTAATACACATTAATTTTTAAATATTTAACTTGAATTTTTTCATGCCCGGGTAACAAAGCAAGGCTCTTTCTGTTTGAAAGCATTATTTATTCAAGCGTAAATTTATCGATTTGGAACGACTGAGCAGGATTAATGTCAGAAGTCTTGATAAGTGAATCAATTTCAAGCACAATTGATATTCACGACGACTGATGCATCTTTTAAAATCCCACGTTGTCGTATGATTTAATAAACTTTTTTTTTATTGATGACATCACAAAATGACGTGCTCTCTTTGATATTTCCTACACATGATGACACCATAGTCACCATACGATGTTGAGTGTTTACATTGTTTTAAAGTTCCCTACATAAACTTTGTTAAATTCGTTTTTGTCGCTAAATATACTAATTTAGTTCACACCTTAGTTAATTTTAGAAGCACCTAATTTTGACGATACTTAATCTACCTTCGCTTATGACACCACATCTTCACTGCATACCTACAGGGTGTTTTGAAAAAACTCCGTCAGCCATCATATCTAATTAGCTTCGTTAAGGACAGAGTTGAATTGGTAAAATAAGCGTTGCGAAATCAATCCCTGTGGGTTTATTCCTTGACGGATTCTTACCATTTTGGTCTCTTTCGAAGCTACAAGGATGTACTTTGGCTTGAGCCCTATTTTGCATCTCCAAAATCCAAAGATCAAAAAAATTATTTTTTGATTTTGGAAATGCCAATGGGCTCAAACCAAAGTATATCCTTGTAGCTTTCGAAAGAGACCAAAATGGTGAGAATCCGTCAAGGAATAAATCAATAAACCCACAGGGATTGATTTCGCAACGCTAATTTTACAAATTCAACTCCGTCCTTAATTATTATCCAATTTTTAAATTAATCCGATTAATCTAGGTATTCAAAGATTGATCGAAGTAACTAAATGATCGAATGACTCATCAAAAACTACAAATAGACTATACATATTTCTATGTTTCTTAACTTTTTCAATGTCAGTAGCCACCTTTTTTTTCAAATGAAACTCAGATTTGGTCCTGGTTTTTCAGAAAAACTAAAAAACCTGTGATTGATTTTACAATATAGGTGAAATAGTAGAATGATAGAAAAAAGATTATATCAACTTCTTTCAGGTTTTGCCTCGATTTTGCTGGAGGACGTAGGTAGGTAGATACCTCTAAAAAGTACCTATCTTCATATACTGCCTTCCAAAAAAAGTGCAACACCTCGAGGCCGTTGGCCGATTTTGATGAAATTTTCACAGAATATGTACCTAGTTCAACTGTATAAACAAATGATAATTTCTCTCCTCATTCCACCTCCTCAACCATTTCAACACCGAAGCTGCATTGCAGCCGATTTCCCTGCCGACGATATGGAACACCCTCGTTTCTTAGGCCGATGATACGACCCTTCTGAAACTCTGTTAAATGGCGATACAGCGGTAGTGGAGGCACTAGGTGAATGAACCTTGCAAATGGTGATGAAAGCATGAAATTCGGTACACATACTCAGAATAAGCACCTCTCTTAGATAAGAGGTGGAGCCACGCCGAATTTTCACCGGAAGGGGGGTCGGGGGGCTCCTGAAAGTTTAAGGTGCTAGGGCTCCCACCAAACCGCTTATCAGTTCGTTTTATCAATTAAAAATGAAACTCATGACTATATCGTAAAAATTGACGACGTTTATCGTCTTGTCCCGGGAATTTTTCATGATGAAAAAAAAAAAGTTCTTCGGCAGAACACACAAATTGGTTTTATTTTATTTTCACCCACAAAGAATTAATAAGGAGATGTGCAACACGTTATTTCCTACAAATTCGTATCCTCTGAATTCGTTTGTGGAGTCAAAATTTTGATGGTGTATCTTCTTGAAGAGGGGCATTCCAAAGAGTAAGCTATTTTTAACACTAAGTTCAAACAAAATTTTTTCAATGTTCTGAATCGAAATTACTGAATTCCTTCCAGCAATGCATACCCTGAACCCTTCTTTGAAAGTACCGCGTGCGATTGAACGTGGAGTAAGTCCTGAAACACTATCAGAATTTTTCTTCTGTGATGCTACTATCCACTCTCGACCGAGGCAATTAGGTTCCTACACAGCATGCGCGGAGTGTATACACGTTATTTCAATATTTATGACACAATTTGAATCATAAAAAAATTGACTGAACCGAGAAAATACCCTGCATCGTGTATACACTCCGCGCATGCTGTGTAGGAACCTAGTTGCCCCGGTCGAGAGTGGATAGTAGCATCACAGAAGAAAAATTCTGATAGTGTTTCAAGACATACTCCACGTTCAATCGCACGCGGTACTTCCAAAGAAGGGTTCAGGGTATGCATTGCTGGAAGGAATTCAGTAATTTCGATTTAGAACATTGGAAAAATTCTGTTTGAACTTAGAGTTGAAAATAGCTTACTTTTTGGAATGCCCCTCTTCAAGAAGATACACCATCAAAATTTTGACTTCACAAACGAACTCAGAAGATACGAATTGGTGGGAATCAACGGGTTGCACATCTCCTTATTAGTTCTTCGTAGGTGAAAATAAAATAAAGCCAATTTGTGTGTTCTGCCGAAGAACTTATTCTTTTTCATAATGAAAAATTCCCGGGACAATACGATAAACGCCGTCAATGTTTACAAGATATTCATAAGTTTTCTTTTTAATTGTCAAAACGAACTGATAAGCTGTTTAGTGGGAGTCCTAGCACCTTCAACTTTCAGGAGCCCCCCGAGCCCCCTTCCGGTGAAAATTCGGCGTGGCTCCACCTCTTATCTGAAAGAGGGGATCATTCTGAGTACGTGTACCAAATTTCATGCTTTCATCACCATTTGCAAGGTTCATCCCGATTTTGGCTCTTAGCGCCCGCACTACGGTGGTTTACGAATTCGGGGCATTTCAGCACTTCTTGGAAATGGATAGTGTGATTGCAATCACAAATTTGGCAGCAACTTGCAAAAAAAACACTAAAACCAATGTCTTCGGTTTTACTATCAACAAAGTAACAAACAAAGAAACTACAGCTCCTGCGTTTTCTGAATTTTTTATCATTTGTTTCTATCGTTGAGATACAAATCCTACGAATTTCATCAAAATCGGCCAACGGCCTCCAGGTGCTGCACTCGGTGTTGCATTTTTCTGGAAGGCAGTATTATATAACATTGTTGACAATGCTTCAAAATTAAAAGGGTCAAAGAATTGAGTGTTGATGAATATTCATTTTTAAGTTTTCTCATCAAATAATGTTTATCCAATCTTATCGAATGATGCACGCATTATCACGCGCATAGACGCCTGCATTTTCCAGTAAGACTAGATAAAGCATATAGTATTCTACTCTATTACTTATTCGAATGCTTTACGACACTCGCCAAGGCTCTTGTCGGCAAACTGCATCCTCATGAGTAAGAAGCAATCATTACCCGCTTGTTGAATAATATACTATTATCTACAAGCGTTAAATAATACCCGTCACTTTTAACACGTCGTCATGAGCGACGTGAAAAAATGATGATTCTGGGCGTTCCTGTCATATTTTCAATAAATTCTGACATTTACCAAACATTTCAAAGACCATTTTGTAGATAAAATCTTGTACGATACACGCGTTAAAAGTGTCTTATTTTGTAATCGTTTCATAGATACATGACGCGCAAAGTAATACATAATCAAAAATATAAGTTTTGCAGTTTATGTAGGTACCTAGCATGACATTTGTCAAAGTATTGTCAAAATTTACGAGTAATTCGAGTTTTCTCCCAATTTAAGTAACTATTACGAAAAACGTTGTTCGACACACGAGCGCTGTGCTTTTCAGGCCCTCAGCCTCTTTTGCAGCATTCGGCTACGCCTCATGATGGCAAACAAGGCTTCGGGCCTGAAAACGCGCTCTTGTAATTAAAAATACTATTTGTACAAGTGCGCCGAAAAAAACTATCATTTTCAAAGTTTGTTCAATCAATTTGATCAATATTCTGTAGTTTTTCATGGCACACTTAATCACTTGACATAATCAACTCAAGGTTGACTTGAGTACCACTGTATACAGGTGTCTCAAAAGTGTCGCATTCAGAATCCAGAACGGTACCTATATGAAATGGAATCCACTCAAGAACACGAATAACATTTAAAGAATAATAATGGACCTTTATTTTTGAAGATATGGAGGGTCCGAGGGGTAAACCACCTTGGAAATCTGGTGTCCACTTCCATGGAAATCATTTGGAAATCATGTGGAAATCATTGGAAAGCATTGGGAAATCATGTGGAAATCATTGAAAATCAGTGGAAATGATTTCAAAATCATTGGAAATCGGTGTACAAAAATTCCGTCAGTGGTTTACCCCTCGGGAGGGTCAGAAGTGAGACGGTCCAATCCAAGGGTGAGACTTCGCTTCCTCTATTTCCATTGTTTGAAGTGATTGTGAGGAACTGTTTCTGACAGACTAAACAGTAAAAAATTTCAATACTTTACGATACAGGGTGAGTGATGAATCACAAAATCTAGTTTTCTTCAATGATGTCTGTAAAATATTCCTTTTCGGTTCCTAAAATAACTTAATAATCTAATTTAATTTATTCTAATTTAATTAATTCAATTGAATCTAATTCTATGATCTGATAGTTTGATTTGGAACAATATATGACTTGTTTAGTTTCTATAGGAAACTTTTTAGTCGGGCTTTTGAAGAAAAATGAATTTTCGAGATTCATGTAACCCGGCATATTAAAAAGAAGTTGAGTGCACACCCAGTAGTTTGATAATTTCTTCTGATTAGACTATCACAAACACTTCCTCAAAATTACTTCGACTTCAATCGCGAACTTCCACCTTCGATGCCCCATATATCTCCAAAAATAAACGTCACTAATTTTTTTCAATATTTAGCAATATCATATATCGCTCTGAACTTGGAATGCGATAATTTTGAGACGCCCTGTATATTAATTTGTTTGACAACGCTGAATTCAGAACGGAACACTGAGACGAACAAAACGCTTTTTGTTTGTTAATAGCTACACATTAAAACGTAAAAACTCGGTAAAAATAATACAAAATATAACATTTCAAACGTAAATATGAGAATTTGTTTTTGTATTCAATATCTATTTTATAATTGATTTGTAGAAAATCCCTGATGATAAGCGTATAGCTCAAATTATATATTGGAGAGAAAAACTAAAGTAGTGTTTGATTAAAGAGCAAAAAAGAGTCAAAACAATAACTTTTTACAATACAGCACAGTAAAATTTTGTCGTTTTAACGGAGGACCCAACTAACTCTGCATAATTTGCGAGGTAGGTAGGTAGGTATAGTACTCTAATTAAACTCAAGGAATCAAATTATTGATCGTATTTTAAAATGACTAATTTCGTGAAGAATAATTACCTACGTGCCATTTTATTGCAGCTGGTGGTTATTTATAGCGATACCTATGTAAGCAATTCACCAAATGAGGGCTTTGTTCTTCTATAGTACGATATTATGCTTTGTGTCTAGTTATTACCCACATGTTTTTATGGAAAATAAAAATAGTAGAGTGAATAGTTGTCAAAATTAATCATATGGGAAATTGTTATAAAAATTGGAATCAATAATAAATATAGGTCTTAATTCTAGACAGGTGCAATTGTTTGAAATTAAAACCAAAAAGTATCAGGTTTGTACTTTATTGTACATTTCTCTTACAAAATAGTACTGGCAGTTCGTTTCACTTAGCTACGACATCGTTTTTTTTTTTATAGTTTTCATTAAATGCTTCAGAAATGTAATTGCATAATTTTTTTAACATTTTTAAATGCAATTACTTTTTACTTAAAAATTCTAAAAATTTATTTACAACAATCGAGACCATAATAATCTTTGCAAAGTCTTAAACGGTATCCAAAATGTAACCAAACTTCCTCTTCTCATTAGCTGGGGGTAAGTAAGTGTGAACGGCTAAATTGCCCAACTTGTACGATGATTTAGTGGATGGTAAAATGCTGTTTGGTACTAGAGGAGCGACCCTGGAGTAGCTTTGTGGAATTGGAACCAGATGAGCGGAAGACCGCGATTGTGTTTCACTCAGACCTGGGGCAATTTTGAGCGAGCCACTCGTGGGCAAGAAGCCAGTGCTAGAACCGGCGACGAAGCTGAGGTCATGATTTCCAGCTGAATTCTTGTACGAGTAGCTGCCTTGAACATTACCACTGGCATCTGACGATTCTTGGCGTTTATAATCGGCCGTGTCAATGTTGAAGGAGTAGGATGCATCTCCGCTGCTCTGTTCATCTCCTCCTTCAATGGAATTCCTCACAAGTGGAACTGAAGGATAGGATGGAACGACAGGAAGTGCGGCAATTTTGGCGGTGATGGCGTTAGGGTCCGAAAGACTACCGCCAGTTGGCAAAAATCCAGTTTGGGATCCGGCAACAAAGCTGAGGTCATGAGCACCGGCGGCATTCTTATAAGAGAAACTGCCCTTGACATTTCCACTAGCATCCGAAGATTCTTGACGTTTGTAATCATCTGTATCAATAGAGAAAGAGTAAGAAGCATCTCCAGTATTGGCTTGGTCATCTGATTCTTCTTGAGCTGAGGATTTAGCAAGCAATGCGGGTGCCGCAGAACGTCCTGCAAAGCCAGCACCATCAATGCCGTTTGGCACAGACAGCGAGCCGCCAGTTGGTAAGAAGCCAGTAGAGGAACCGGCTACGTAGCTCAAATCATGACTTCCAGCAGCGTTTTTGTAAGAGTAACTGCCTTTGACGTTACCACTAGCATCGCTAGATTCTTGGCGGGCAGAATCACCGGTGTTGTACCCGAAAGAGTACGAACCATCTCCAGATGTAGAAACTGAAGTTTGAGCGGCACCTGCGGATGGTGCAGAGTAAGACGAAATCGCGGGGGCTGAGTAAGCTGAAACAGCAGCATGCGCAGCGGAACCCCCTTCTAGACCATTAGGTTGCGCCAAACTGCCTCCAGTTACTTGAAAACCAGTAGCGGCACCAGCTACGTAGCTCAGATCATGACTGCCAGCGCTGTTTTGATACGAATACCGTCCTTGGACATTGTTAGCGGTATCAGCTGATTCTTGACGAGATGAATCGCCGGTGTTGTAACCAAAAGAATACGAACCATCAGCTCCGGTCGCTCCGGAAGAAGCGGAAGGTGCAGAATATGCTGAAACACCGGCAGGAGCGGAGTAAGTCGACACAGGAGCAGCAGAACCAACACCTAAGCCGTTTGGATGAGCCAAGCTGCCTCCGGTAACTTGAAATCCAGTAGCGGCACCAGCTACATAGCTCAAATCGTGACTACCGGCGCCATTCTGGTACGAGTAACGGCCTTGGACGTTGTTGGCGGCATCTGCGGATTCTTGACGAGCCGAATCGGACGTGGAATAAGCGAAAGAATAAGAACCGTCAGTATTAGCATTGATACCTGGCGCAGAGTAAGCGGCAGGTGCCGGGTAAGAGTAGCCAGATGATGGAGCATAACCAGCCGACTGCGCTTTGTATCCCAAAGATTCGAGTTCGTTCAAGCCATTAGCTTTGGCCAGAGATCCCGAAGTGGCCACGAATCCAGTGTTTTCTCCAGCGATGTAGCTCAAGTCGTGAACTCCAGAGCCATCGGAGTAGCTGTAGCTGCCTTGGACGTTGTTACGGGCATCCGAAGACTCTTGTCTTTTGTAATTGCCCGTGTCGAAGCTGAACGCGTACGAAGCATCGCCGGTTCCGGCTTGATCATCGCCGGACTCCGAAGAATCGGCTGAGTATTTCGATACGACTGCTGGCAAGTACTGAGTGGAAGGAGCTGCAGGTGGCGCCGCAGGTGCTCCTGAAAGGTGCGATTTAAAAAATAAAGGAAGAAATCAATGCAAAGAAGCAAACCTATGGCAGCTTTAGCCAAAAGCTGATCCAAGTTTTCGGGTACGAATCCTTGGACTCCAGCTGTGTACTTGAGGTCGACGTCTTGTCCGGCGCCATTCTTGTAGAAGTAATGACCGGATACTTGGTTGGCAGAGTCACCGGATTGTTTGGCGGCGGAACCGGCACCAGTGTCGTAGCCGTATTTGTAACCGCCATCTTCATGGAGTACCAAGAATTGAGATCTGTGTCCAGAAGGGATTTGAGGTAGGGCTTCCCAAGAGAGGGTTTGTGAAAAGGCGAGGGATAGGATAAGAGCCTGCAATGGAAAGAAGACAAATAAGAACATAAGTTTCTAGCATTACAGAATTCTTCAGGTACCTACAATCTACATAAGGACATAGCGGTATGCTTACCGTGTCTTGATTAAAAGCAGCAGCTATTTTTTTTTAAGTAAATAGTAACTAATAGAAGTTTTCTAGAGAATTAGGTAGTAGGTACTTTGCTACTGCATTGAACATATAATTGCTTGAACTTCCGCAAATAACCGGAAGCGAAAGTAACACCAACACCACTTTGTTTCTCAAATTAGAGTAGGTACCTGTAACTGGGTATATTTGTTGATGTTGTACGTATATGCCGTTCACGTTTTAAATTCAGTTAGAATGACTTTTTGGACCAAAAATAAAGTGACAAGCTGGGGGGCTACGGCTAATGGCACCTGCCGTAAGTTTTGGAGCAAAACTATCAGCGGTCATCAGCTGCATCCTTCCAGTTTGTCAATATTTCTGCTCCAAAAAGTAATTCTATTGAAAATAAAAAGTGAACGGGATATATGTAGTTTTAAAACTTCCATCGATGAAAAATAACGATTTCATAGCGGTTAGTGAAAATGTGGGAGCTTGGATCATCATGATCGAAGGCTTCCGTAGGGTGGCTATGAGCATAAAAACTAAGCCACAGTCACCTTAGGCAAGCATTTCTGTCCTGTAATACGAGTCATCAAATTTTGCTATGGAATCGTTACTTTTCAAATATTTTGTGCAAACTTGCTTCACCCTTCCCCATGGGTTGTTTGAAGTTCTTCGGAACATTTTCTACATTCTAGGTTCCTCGATTCGGGACATATTCAATGTATCGACAACGTTTGTTTTTTTTTCTCAGAAAAAAATAGGTTATTTAGGATAGGTTATTTACGCTGAAAACCTCGGCAGTTACAGCGTCGACCCTTCCCCACGCTATAAGGAAACAAGACAAGAATAAGTTCCAAGTTTGGTGTCAATCGTTCCACTAATAAGAGATTCCAATATGGCGGCCAAGATGTCGGTGGAATTATGAAATTTAGTTCAAAAATAAGGATGTTCATACGATACAAGAATAAGTTTCAAGTTTCATGACAATCGTTCCACTAATAAGAGATTTCAATATGGCGGCGGAATCATGGAATTTAGTTTGAAAATAAGAATGATCACACGTGACAAGGGTAAGTTTCAAGTTTCAAGAAAATCGTTCCACTAATAAGAAATTCCAATATGGCAGCTAAGATATGAACAAGATATGGCGGCGCATCCATGAAATCCAATCTGCCCACTGGTCACCTTTCAGGACCTAAGCTATCCATCGGAAAAAGTTCCGGGGCTCTAGGTTTATTCACTGAGGAGGAGTTCAGTTTCTTAGAAGTGCACAGGAAATCTTGATTTTTTGATAATAATAGAGATAACTATGTATGTATGAAAAAAATAATGCCAATTGTCCACCCTTGGGGATATCAGCTATCCATCGGATGAAGTTCCAAGGCTCTAGATTCATTCCCGGAGGAGGAGTTCAACTTCTTAGAAGTGCACAGTAAATCTTTGTTTTTTGATAATTATAATGATAACTATGTATGGGGAAAAAAATAGGCCCATTGGCCACCCTTGGGGACATCAGATAGCATTCAAAAAAAAAATCCAAGAGACTACAACTTCATTCCCCGAGGAGGAGTACAACTTCTTAATTTCTACACGGACAGACAGACGGACAGACAGACGAACCGGCCATATAAGCATCATTTTCTCACGAAAATGCGCTAAAAACAATTAATGCCTTTTCTAGGCGCAAAAAGTAAAACCTAGTCATGAAAAGTGGGTGCTAGATCAAATAGCTAGTTGAGATAATGAAGTTGCGAATGTTGCGATGTTGTAACGAGATCGTATGTAACCAACAATACACAAGAACTGATTCATTACAATATAAAATGTTAATATAATTTCTGTAGGTAGGAAATGATGATATTTTTTAATTGATCCAATTTCATTTAAATTCAAATAAATACAAACAAGATCAAAGTGTGGAATTACAAAATACGCGTATGTCGAGGTCATTCTAAGATGATTCCGGTGGACAAGAAATTATTATTTTATTGAATAAAGCACAAGCTACAAAAATGAGTCCGTTTTAGATTGAAAGCTTTTCAAGACTTTCGGGGACTACTAATTTTTAAGTGAAAGAAGCTTGTGAGTATTAAGCGCTGATGAGCTAAATTTTTGTTAATTAATTATTACTGCTCATGTCCTATTTAAGTTTAGCTAAAAGTCAACCATCATTACTCAAAAGTATATAACCTATTGTTAAATTCCGACCGGAACTTCTACGTCTGACAATTGATTTTTTTCCATTTGCTCTGCGACGAAAACTTTAATTTCTTTTGGGGATGAAGTATGAAAATAAGAAGCAGAAGGAAACTACTTACGGAGCATTCTGGTTAATAAGACAAGACCAATCTGCAATTAAGCTACAGAATGTAATTAATGCCAACAGTATCAACAGTGAAATAAGTAGCATCAACAGCCCAAGAAAATTAAATAACAGTGGTAAACTGGTAAATAATCAACGGCGATACCGTAGTCATAAATTTTAGAAAAGTTTTCGCAACATTTTGAGCTAGAGCTGATCGAAGTGGCATTTGAGTGGTTTTGTTGCGCGAAATTTTCAAAATTTTGCGTGAAAACAATAAATTCTTGATATAAATTTGAACCTATTTGTGATATTTGGAAGTATTATTCAACAATAAAGAATTACATACTCTATTCGCAAAAGTGAATTATTTATTTGTTTTTTTCCTTTTTTTAAGAATGTCAGTAGGAACATCTTTAGTTATTTACATATTTTTACTTATATATTTATATTGGTGGGTTGTATATGCATTTCGTAAACCTTTTGTTTATAAGTACAATGTACGTACTGAAGAAACAATAAATCATTTGAATTTAAATATTATTCAAGAATAAAGAATTACGGTGTAATCAACAGTAATAATTTTTCGAGATTGATATTAGCGCGCCATCAAAAATGCATTGAATTGTCTCCATACGTTGCGTCGGCTTTGGACTTCGGTGTTCAACGACGTGAATTTGTCGACATTATCTATTATCGAATCGATTGATTCTGCTTCGAATCGGTCACTTATGTTAGAAAAATAGGCAAGTAGATACTTGTCTTTGTTGTAAAAAATCAAAAGCCAGAAAATGAATGAATGACACCTGAGCGAATGAAAAATTGAAATTCCAGCACACTACATGCCAAATAATTTGGGAATCTAGCGATCAATCATGGGATTCATGGGAATAGCTAATTAATTGATTGGTTCATCTTTATAGCGTTGAATAATCCTGTGCATAAACCCTCTGTTTTACCTAACGTCCCCACTATACACCACCCTCCCCTACCTACCTCTCTACCTCATGGATATTTCTGGGTGATTGAAAAAACAACTTTCTTTGAAATCCTATGATGAATATTCGAAATCCATCTACCTACAAATTTTTAAAGTAGGTACCTAATAATAGATATCTAGGTACCTATTAGCTGTTTGCTATAGGATACATGGTATCTCAAATAAAAGCCCTCACTTAGATTTTCTTGAATAAAAAATATATTAGGGGGAAACGCCGAGACAGGTTGATTTTATATTCGAGGCGGACATATGATTAGCACGAATTCAATGTTCCTGATTCACACCTTGAGGGCAGGGTGACCACCCTTTCAAAAAATGTGTGAGAATAGGGGTCGAGTATTTTCGAATTTAGAAAAAAATCATAACTTAAAAACAAAGGCGGTTTCGATTTTGTTTCTTTTTACATCAAACATGAAGATGGTTGAAAGGTCTTAAAAGTGATGTGACTCGACCCCTATTCTCAAAAAAAAATCCCTCGAATATAAAATCGACTTGTTTCTGCGTTTTCCTCATTTTTTTTCATTCAAAGAAATCCAAGTAGGGACTTTTTGAGACACCTGTAGGTATAGTAGAATCAAAGTTACCTATCCACTCTGTAATGCACTGATTGTAAAATTGTATTAGGTACTATCTGCTATCTCAACATTTCGCAACGATGAGTATCGGTTATTTAGAAGGCAAAGCAGGTAGGTAAACAAACATCATAAAAAGATGATATGCGACTATTATTATTGATTCTCTAATTACTTACCCACCTATTACTACATATATGTAATTTATCTCAGGAATTCTAGATGAAAGAGCGGTCAAGCCTCAGAAAAATAATATAAGTTGAGCTGATTATTTGCAAAGATAGATAATTAAGTGCACCAAACAACATGGTATGGTACCTACCTAAATGCCTGTTAAGATTCCTTTATTTTTAGTTATTTTAGGTTGTTTCTTTAGGTTATCAGGCATATCCATCTAATGAAACTTGTTAGTGGAGAGAGTTGAGAGTTGAATGAATTATCATTCTTAATCGAATTCTTAATACCTATAAGAAAAAAAGTTTTGTCTTCATAAAGACACGAGTAAAGACATTAAGGCCTTTAAAGGACTCAAAAGCTGAATACTTCGACGCCTTCAACTTTTAATATTTGATTTTTTTAATTAAAACAAATGAATCAGTCAATTTTTTCAAAAATTAGACGTGTACTGAATTTTGATACAATAATAATTGTTAATATTGCACATCCTGAAAATCTAAACTTCTTTATAAATGTCTGTAAAAAGCTCCATACGGCACAACCGATGTGAAGCCAAATAAAACATTATTGATTTTTATAGAAATTTTTGCTTGCAGTTTTGTTAAGGGAGACTTTATTTTTGCAGCTCTCACTCAACCTGTAGATCGATGTATCGAATACATACCAAGTTCTTCATCAATATTTTCATGATTCTGTTTTGAACATTCCGCTGAAATCTCTTTAAATAACAAAAAATAAAAAGGGTGAAAGCTCGGGTGAAAGTGTCAGCTTTTCAGCTCCCCCTATCACTATTTATTGCGGTAATTTTGGGACACCTTACACCTTCCCTGGTACTCAGTTGCATGAATATGCAAAAGTATCAAAACTTTTGAAATAGCGCTTAAAAAATTAAGATTTTTGCCCCGCCGAGTTTTACTGTAAGTAAAACATTTGTATGAGAGACTTCTTCAATCATAAATTCAAAAAAAGTCATAGCTAATGCGCAAGTACGTGGAAATATAATATGACGTTTGGAAAACTGTTTCCCTGGTTTTTCAACTGGCTATATGACTAGTTTGGAGATTCTGATGAAACAAACCCCACATGCTACAGTTGTCTTTGGCGAATGAACTTTTCGTAACAGAGAGTGTCTTGAATAAAACACAGATAATTGAATGAAAACTATTGGAAAAAAATGAAATGAATTCCACTAAATAAAATTCTAAATGTTTGATGTACTGAAATTCAAGACCGAAACGCGCCAGAACAATATGTACCTGAACTTGTACGAGGAAAGACAGTTTTTCAAGCTTCTAGGTGGCACCTACTACGAAACACCCGCACCTTCAGGTAGCGATAAAAATTTTCTTGTCGCGTTTTTTGTATTTTTTTTTGAAAAATTAAAATGGTACTCACGGTTATTTTCAACGCCATCTTGATTTCGTGGCCTGTCTTGGGGGGTGAGACACTGCCAACTGTGATGCTGTTGTGCCGTTATTCAAAAGTGGATTACCTTTATATACCTCGGCAATCTGGACACTTGATCCATTTATCGAAGCTGTGATTGGATCATCCGAAGATCTTCAAGGATCTTCAGGCTGCAGAGGATGACGTTTCACGCACGACGATTTATAGTAGCTGCTATCGTAAAGTTTTTTCAACTAAGTTGGCTTTTTAATATTCAAATCAAATTCATGTTTATCTGGGAACTAAAAAATAAGATTTAGGGCCAAATTCTGAAACGCCACTTAATCTCAACTTATACTCAAATCCCACTAGTTTTACTCGAGTACGATTATATTTTCGAGTAAGAATCTCATTGTGTTATCGAGTGGGATTCAAGTGTGGGTGTAGGGTGAGTAGCGTCTTTGAATTTGGCTCTAAGTTTAGGCAAAAAATAATCTATAAAAAAAAAATAGGTAAAGAGAGAAAAAGCTTGAACGTAGGTTGGTACATAGTTCTTTAAAAGGTGATAAGTTACCTAGGTACCTAATCTTTAAACTTAATAAAATACTAACATCCTTTTGAACAATAGGGTGTAGACAAATATACCTAGGCACAATCGCAAGCAAAAAAAAACCGGAGGCACTGAAAATACAGTTTCCGGATTTCTAGTTGTGTAATGGTGATGTATGTTGCATGCACACTAGTGTGATCTGGTGTGATCAATCGAAATCAGAGAAGATCAACATGGATGAGTACCTACATCAACCTCACGCAACTAAAAGTCCGAAAACTAGGGGCTCAAATGTATTTTCGGTGTCGCCGTTTTTTGCGTACCTGCAGTGGCGGACCACCCTCGGCAGTCGGCACCCTCCCAAATAGAGCAGTCGTATCGTATTATTTGCATTGTTTGACATTGCAATGACAATGGATCGAGCAATGGATATAAGCTTCTTCATTTTGTATAGGTGGTCCGATAACCTATTGTAAAGTCTGCTACTGTATCTGTCTATGCAAAGTGGTAACTGGTAAGGGATTAGTAGTTTGGAATCGGCGTAAGAATTGAAATAAAATAAAAATATACAACATAATAAAACAAAACAGAAGGAGGATTCCGCAGTTGTATGCGAATTATATAAGTCGAAGTACAATAAGGAAATTTAAAAACATTGCACCTCTGTAAAAATAAATAGCTTCAAGTGCTCTGTATTTTTCCTAATCAATTTTGCATCAATTTTGCCGCAGGATTCACGAAGCCTTTTCCTCTAATCTGCATATCCCTACTCAATAATATTTAACTCTCCTAATACTGTTATAGTCCGGGCATATTTTTACAAACTTCTGCATGAATTCATATTCGGCACACCTACAACAGACATTTCGATCCAATTTCCAAGTTTTTTTTTGTGTCATCCCATAAAGTTTTGCAAAGCTTTATCTTATCAACGCTTCGTGTGTCCCATTTCATTAACAAATTCTAGCGCATACCTGAAGTAGCAAAACATTAGGTAGGTATTATCTAATGTCAAATTATGCAAATTCCCACACGGTCATTACCACACGAAACTCGTAAAATCTAAAATTATTAGCTCAAATATTTTATTTGTATTTGACATATTCAGATCCATTCCGCATAACCTTGGCCACCCTACTCTAGGATGGGTTCTACGGGATCGTTCAAAACTGGATCATCCTTGAATGACTTCTTATTTCCATAACGATGAGATTCAGACAAAATTATCATTAATCAATAATACTCTGCTATTATTATAGGATCTTACGTTTCCTGCTCCACGGGATGCATCAAACTCCTTACTGTCTTACACGCTGATAGTGAGTCTGCAGGTACCTACATCTACCTCTATGATGATATAATAAATTATTAGCGATGCAAATTATTGGAATTAATGCGGTACGGTAAATTGTTTAATTTTACGACGTGCCACTAAAAGATTATCAGTAGCAAAAAATGCCCCACTTATTCCAATTAATAGGTTAGGAATGTTACAAATGAGCAATGAAATGAACTGATTAAGAAATTATCCTGGTTTTTCTTACAAGGGAACATAGTTAGTGCAGGGTGCAAGATGGACTAACGGTAACTGTCACCTCAATTTGCTACATCAGTGAATAAAGAAATACCAACTTTCCTCCAATACTCTGTTAATTTATTGATTTATTAGGAAAATTAGTTTTTACAAAAAAAAACAGCTTGTCTAGAATAATTCAGGAACGCTTCAAAACATTCGAAAATTGTTTGATAGAACTTCATCACATAAACAGCCGACTGTAAGAGCACGACTCTACCTCTTTTGGTTTGAGTTATAATTTTTTGGCGTTTTTTTTCTCCGCCCTGTATGCAAAGCCTGCATGGCTGCCGTCGGCGTCGATGGCTACATTTCTGAATCTGAAAATTATGATTCAAGTGGCATATTTTATCCCTAAAATGCAGGGTGCTTTCGTCTAACATCCGGACTATACATATTAAAAAACTTAAGCTACAGGAAAAGTTTGACGTTTGACTAGGTATCTAAATTATGCAGGTGAGCTAACTACAGTTCGTGCTAACTACCTATCACCGTACCTACTAAAAGTCGGTTTCCAATGACATGAAAATTATTATTTAAACCACTCCCAAGGTTGTATCTTCTACATTCTTCCATATTAAATAATTTATTAATTGTATCACGCTTGGTGTGTTCTTCGTAATGCAAAAAAGTGAACTGCTTAATCGAATTCGATTAAAGTTTTGTGCAAGATTGTTTATTTCTACATTAGTTCATCAAGCAAAATAGAGTTTGTGACCTAGGTCATAGGTATTCATATGGGTGGAACAAAGGTACACTCCAAATGTTTTCCCAATGATAGTGTAGGTGGTGTCTGAATTTTGCATACAATTATGCTGTGGTCGTCAAAGTGTACCTATTCATCACTCTTGTAGGCTTAGATTGATGTGCAAATCTATTCCTCCTAAATTCAAGGAAATTCGAGATTGACATCCTGACGTCTGCAGCTATAACTAGAAGGAACCACTTGAGAAAAAGATTGATGAGCCCTCCCCGTGAATTGTAATTCATTATGAATATCCAACCAATAAGTACTATCAACAAATAAAACTGCGTAAGGTAAATGTACCAATGGCTGACACTTTAAGAAAATGTAAGCCGTTAGATCGTTATAAATTTGATGAATAATAATTTTCAAATGAAGTGGCTGTATCTATGAATACTATATCAAGAGGTTGAGGGAATAAAATAAAAAAAAATAGAATATTTTTGCTTCAAATTTATAAAACAATTAATTTTAGTAAGTGCGTAATTGACCCAATACATGACACAGTATATTTGGAATGTTCCTAAAGGTGACATTTTTGTTCCAATAGATGACAAACAGTTAAATAGTTGTTTCTGAATACCTAAAACTATCTGCGGGTAAGTAGTAATTCTAATTTGCACTTGAGGTTCAAGCTAACATATTTTCAAAGTGAAAAATCTTGGCACGGCCAGTGCATGACCACTCCCCGATGCAGCCCATCAATTGGGGTTGCCGAAATTAGAACTCCAAAATTTTTAAAAAGCATCACAGATCACAAAAAGTACGCCACTGGTGGGGCAGGCGGTCGAGTGGCTGCCTGCGACGCGGAAGTTCCGGGTTCGATTCTCGGTGAAAATAAGGTCTGAGTTTTGTGTTGTCCAAAATCTACACTTTTCTGAGGTTATAAACCTGATAAATAAACGTGCAAACTTTTTTTTATTTTAAAAAACATTTTCAAAGTGAAAAATCTCTTACAGAACTTCCAAGTAAGTAACACTTGAAAAAAAAAACAATTCTAGTCAGGATCGATACCTATACTTTCTCAACATTCGAGTTAGGCAGTAACACTTGAAAAATCTAGTCAGAGTACTTCCTTATTTCTTCAACATGAAAAATTCCTCGTGAGTTTATGGCTTTGAGTGGTGCTGTGATCTCTATGACGTCTTCTTCGCTGTACCAAATTTGATCTTTCAGAGCTGGCCAGCGCTATCCCAATTTACCACATGGAGACATAGCACTCACAAAATACTCATTATTTGGCCTGGAAAATATTTTCCATCATACGAGACAATCATATGATCTCCAGTCCTAAGTTTTGGTTTGCTCCCTCCCTTATGTTCATGTCCTTCTTCTTCCGAACTTGAAGAGCTGTCTTCCGATGAAGTGTCAATGATGACTGATGCTCGTTTCTTGGGGGGCTTATTCTTACTTTTTCCTACCTTCTTGCTTTCTAGCTTCCGTTTTCTTCCGAGTTTCTCTTTTTCAAGCTTTTTTTTCTTCTCTATTTTCTTTCTAACTACTGTATTCTTGCCACAACTAACTGGTAACGACACTTGGTATTTTTTTTCTTTTTCTTTTATTGTTGCCGTTGGTAGCTTTTTCTTCTGGCCAAAAAAGAACTCTTTTGAAAGGACTTGGAACGTTCAAATTTTGGTTATCTTGAATGTTTTCTTCGGCACTTTTATCGGGAGTCTTATGGTCAATTTCATAATTAGAAATTCCAAAGCCCCGAATTGCAGCCGCCGAATACTGTAGATTTTTTTTTGAAGCCATATATCTGCGCCAAAAACATATTTTATTCGTAAAAATTGGTTTATACTCAATAACATATTCAGGTGTCATGAATAGGTACATGTGTACCCGTCTTGTACCTATGCATGACACCCCGTGTCATCTATAGGTTCCTTAACTTCAAAATGAATTTCACAGATAAAGATAGATTTACATTTCACAATGCGTTGGAAAGAGCACACAATACTGAAGCTTGACGCTGTTCCAATACCTGACACCCGTGTCACTCATTGGAGCTATTTAAATATTTTGTTCCTAAAGATGACACCCCCTCTAAAAAAAAGATTTTTGGATAAAGACCCAAGTTTTTGCTGGGAAACCAATAATATAACTAATATATTGACAGAAACAGCAATCGCCACCAATAATAAGATATACAAAATAAAATAACAACTAATTCGAGAGCTTACCTGCTTACGGAAACAGACAATGATGAAGTAGAAATAACGATACATGTAACACACGTGTAGACGCACGCATGCATTACCAAATACTGACGTAGAATAACTCAATGGTTTGAATGGTTACCGTTTGGCGGGAAATGTAAAATTGACAAAACGTTTAGCATTATACAATTTGTAACCGCATTTTCTTGAAAAATCCATGTAAAATTGAAAGTGTCATCTAATGGTACAGTGTCAGCCACTGGTACATTTACCTTAATTTAGTGCAAACTCCGGACGTTAAGGGCGCCGGTCATTTGCTATGAAATGCGCTCACGCCTTCCTGCGAAACAGCCTTATTTTTCAACAGAAATTTATCGTTGACGTAAATTTGAAAAGAGAAAAGATGGGTTTAGGTACTCGTTCACTGCGAGTTTTATTTTTTCCAGTTTTTATTTGCAAATAAAGAAAAATTAAAAATAAAATAGAAAACTCGCAGTGAACGAGTAGAGCCATCCTTTCTCTATTCAAATTCACCTCAACGATGAAGGATCCCGATGAGGGATTTGGCTCCTCGGGGAACTTGGCTCAAACTTTAATATGTTGTTGCGGTGATCAAACTTTATCATTGCGCAAATCCTCTAAGCTCAACGGTTCACCCTCTAGAGGGGGTGGAATGCCGGTAGTTACAGAACTAATTTATTGCAATTATGGGCTGCAATAATGAGCAAAAGGTGGATCTATTTTGGCGCCACGAGGTGGTTCTAGGGTTATACTTGCCATAACTTTGAGCTGGTCAAAATATCTCATAGACCGCCCCTATTTTTAGAACCACCCCTAGCATTTCGAAAAATGACTGAAAATTCAAAGTTGAATAAGGACCAAAATAAACGAGGAAATTCTTTAAATTTCTGACACGGTATGTTCAAACTGGTGCTGATCAATTATTTCTTGCGAACTGAATCCTAAAATCTGACGTTCACCCCCCCCCCCCCCCCCCAATAACCTATCAATTTCTGCTCTGCCCTATTACCCTATTAGAAATAAATGGTTTCTTAATAAGTTAAAATAAGTTTTTACGACTGTAACACGTAATGTATTGTAAAAGGCGGTTCATATTGATCTCTTATGTCTACCTCTTACCCCTATAGCCCCTACCTTACCTATACCCTAGTAGTTTCTCCCAAATTGGCAGTGGAAGCACTCGTTGCACATTTTATAGTTTAATGAGTTGAACTAATTATTTCTGAAAAAACTACCAGGGTATAGGTATTATAAGGGTAAGGGTGGGTAGACACAAGGGATGAATAATTATGTATCATGTATCACCCTTTCCCGGATATGATGCTATAATAGTGAAAATTCATTTTAAGTTAACAAGAAACAATTTATTTCCAGTAGCGCAGAGCAGAAGTTCGTAGTTTATTGGAGGGTGAACGCCAGATTTTAGAGGTTGATACGCAAGGAATACTTGATCAGCAACACTTTGAACATACCGTGTCAGAAATTCAAAAAAATTACTTGTTTATTTTGGTCGTCATTCGACTTTGAATTGTCAGTCATTTTTCGAAATGCTAGGGGTGGTTCTAAAAATAGAGGTCTATGAGATATTTTAACCAGCTCAAAGTTAGACAAGTATAACCCTAAAAGCACCTTATGACGTCAGAATAGATCCACCTCCTGCTCATTCAAAATTTAAAGCAGTAATTGCCATTAATTGGTTCCGTGACCACCGGCAATCCACCCCTTCTAGAGGGTGAACCGTTGAGTTTAGAAGATTTGCGCAATGATAAAGTTTGATCACCTCAACAAGGGCTACAACATATTGAAATTTGAGCCAAATTCCCCGAGGAGCCAAATGTCGTAAGGAATGTGCGGGGTCCTTTCTGTTGAAAAATAAGACTGTTTCGCAGAAAGGCGTAAGCGCATTTTATAGTAAATGAGCCGCGCCCTTAAGGCACCAAGTGCGGCACTAGCCTTGTAAAAAACGATCAAGCTACGAGATATGAGACTTGTCACAAATATGTTCACTGAAACTGAACCCCTGAACAACTTTTAAAAGTGGTGCCTAGATGGCCCCACCCACCTGCAGACGTCGTACACAGGTTCACTAATGGAAATATTTCAACTCCTAAACGAGTTGCAGTCAATGAAATCACCATGTAGATTCACAATTTCAATAATTTCATGCTTGTTCGATTGTTAGAATTGATAATTCTCAATTATACGCAGTGGCGTAGCATCAAAATTGCCCCCCCCCCCCGCGCAAAAACCGACAGGGGCCGGGGGCCCTTGCAGTTGCACTTTGTAAAACATCTCTCAATTGCCAATTTTTGCTGAGAAATGTTCAGCAGTTTCGGAAAAAAAGCAATTTGGGCTCTGGGAAGTGACGATTTTGATATGTTTTCCAAAGTTTCAAATGCAAATACATATCTCGAATATGAAGCCTTTAATCAAAATTTTGCAACAGTAACTTTTTTCCTATAACGAACGTAGAATCCGAAAATCTGAATATGTAATTCAAAAAATAGCTAGAGGGTAAAAAATAGGGAATGGAAACAGCCCCCATTATCTAAGCCCCTGATTTTTTTTAAACAATAAAATAATTTATTGCTTATAAGATTCAATAACAACATATATGTGGAAAGGAGTTACCTCCACCGTGAGAGAAAAATAAGTAGGTATAAATAACATAAAGAAAAGATATAAAAGTGCTACAAAAATCACTTGATGCGCCTAGCTCCTCGTAACTGCTGAGGTTTGCTTGACGTCGAAAAAGGGGCGTTGGTTCTTTCGTCTGAGTCCTGAAGATTTTACTTTTTCTCCTCTTCAAAATTAAACTTCATTCTTCGATATTTTTGTGGACTGTTATTATTCGTTTGTTTTTTGATACATACATGATTTTTTGAATTATAATTTTGTCATTACGTACATACTTGATAACTGGAAACGATATATAGGATATAGGTACGAAATTCGTAACATCACTCATTCATCAAAAATGCCCTGAGCATCTGTGGCCCTGAGCTTGGAAACGCCCCCAACAAAACGGAACAACTTCTTCGCATCTGCAACACCCATATTACAAATCAATGTGCACAAGCCATCAATGTCTTTACTTTTTTTGAAACATGTTACTATTGTTCGACAGACCTATTTCAGTAAACTTTGGTTCAAATTTGAACAAAATTGGTTGAACGGTTCAAAAGTTATGTCAAAAAATAGATTTAATTTTGATAATTCAACTTATAGGCCAGGCGGTAGGTCATTCTGAATAGAAAAAATTCCGACCAAAGCTTTTATGGTGTCAAACTGTTCGTAAGGTCCGTAGGTATCTACCACTGAGTTTCCGCCCAAAAACGAGTTGTGCTGATTCCTCCACATCTGTCCGAAGTTAAAGGATGTCTTGAAGGTGCAAAAAGACCTGTTAAAGCCCCGTACTTTTTCATTTTATTTGCCTCAATGCAAACGTACAATTCTAATGCAAACATTGGAAGCATTTGTCATAATCTTTGTGCCAGTCTTACTGTTGAAAAAAAAAAGATTCTTTGTGCGGGTCAGATAAATCACATTTAATTGTTTTTCCACACAAGAAAACGATGGAGCAACATTAGTACGTTGGGTAGGCAAAAAAAAGCTGCACATTTTGATTGGAATATGCCACCTACTATGATCATAGATATAGGGTCATAACAAAGCTTTTTGGCAAGAGCGCCACTTGAAAATCCGTGCAGGAAACAAGATGGCGGCCTTCAAAGATGGGCACCACCTGTTACTTGGGATTTTTTGTATTTCAGCTTCTGGCGGTCCGATTTCAATTTTCTTTTTTTTTGTATGGGAGCCCTGCTTACGATGAAGCTTATCTGCTATCACAGTTTTTTTTTTGACATTGACGGTTTGTAAAATTTTGAAAAATCTTATTATTCAACTGTTCTAATTCTAATTCATTTCATTTATCAAACACGGCTTTAATATACCTATTAACATTATCAGTTTCCTGATCACTTAACGGATGGAAGAACAGGTTCTACCCTCCACCTATATAAAAAGTTTCACAAAACGGCGGCACATTTGTTGAAAACACACCGAAGATAAAAGCAAAACTGTAAAAAGACTTGATAATTGTTACATTTTTAGAGCAAAGAATACACGAATCGAATTTTGTAGCCATGTTTGCAGCTTTCCATATTGTGTAGGCTTTGCTGAAGGTACTTGGCCAAGTTCTTGAAGGTAGTGGTTGGATTGAAGTGAGAGCAAACTCTGGAATAAATGCAGGAGCGGGGGCCGAGGCGTATGTCTCAAAGTTACTCATGTAACAAAGTCAAGAGCAATTCATCAGACTGCTGGTGTTTTATACAATTTACTCAAAGATTCCTATAATTTACAAGATCATTCAGATATCTCATTTGACGAGTGGGTTGAGAAAAAAACGTTCAAACTATCCAACTTTCCGTTTCTGGTTTTCAGTATTAAATTTGAAGATACTTCTTTTGGCGTTTGTTCGGTCCATCAGAGATGGCAACTATAAACTGTTCATTCATGCATTGAAAGAGTTGACACCGTGGTTTTTCATAACGGATCATCTCCACTATGCTCGTTAGTCGCCAATTCATATAAAAGACTTGAAGGAACTGAAAGTTGAAGCACCAAGTGTTCACGAACAAAACTATCAGCGGCCATCGGCTGTATTCTCCCAGTGCTCCAGCTTGTCACTCTATTTTTGCTCCAAAAAGTCATTCTACTGAAAATAGAAAGTGTATGGGATATATGTAGAAGAACGTTCAAGTACAGAGACAAAAGTCAGTATGTTTGCTCCACTACGAAAAACTGGCACAAAAGTTTTTGAATTTGCTCGCCAAAAAGTCCTCTCACCCACGATTTCTGATTTAAAAAATGACGTCCAGCGGTTTTCTAGGGCTTTTATCGTAAGCCTAAACAGAGACATGGATTTAAAGAAATTTTTTGAACACGACAATACGAGTGCACCGCCGTCGCTTTCCTCAAATGGTGTTTTGCGAACATCTCAGAAATCACAGCTTCTCAAAATCCTGGAACAAACCGTTGATCAATCACAGTTTGATGGATTCTGTGACACAATAATTTATGACGGAGCAGCACTAGCACATGCTCTACCACCGAAAACATCACAGACAATTAGTCTATATTGTGACACAGAATTCAAAAACAGGATGTTTCATGATACTGAAAAGTTCCATGCAAGTAGGATACACATTTTGTGGGATATTTACCACAAAACCAGCCTGAAGAGATTCGTGAGAGAGAAAAGAGGCTCTGGTATTCGTCGCCATGCAGCCAAAGAGAATGTGTTGCCAAAGAATTGGAATGATTTTTTTACTGCGATGAAAACAAAATAAAACTGTTCAAGCTACTTGGTAAACATGCTCTTTTAAAATTTGGTTGCGCACATATTACGCCCCTCCTATACATCGCCTCGACGGCCTGCGTGCGCATTTCCTGAGCTCGGTGGTTTGTTGATTGTCAATGTGATAGGTGAGAGTGACGTTCTTGATGCTTTGAGAAAACTTAAGGCCGGAATGACGACTGGTCCCGATTCTGTGCCTGCCTTTCTCATTAGGGACTGCTCCTCAGTTTTCGTGAGGCCTCTGACCGACATGTTCAATCTGATTTTGAGAACATCCATATTTCCTAAAATATGGAAACGTACACGTATTTGTCCAGTTCATAAGAAAGGCAATAAAAATGAAATGTCAAATTATAGACCAATCTCTCTCTTGAGCAACTTCAGTAAGGTCTTTGAGACTGTGCTGCATTCCTTTCTCTATAATCATACCTCCAGGTTGTTGTCTCCAAATCAGCATGGTTTTGTTAGGGGACGCTCAACTGCGTCCAATCTCATGTGTAAGACCCAGTTCATCGGTGGTGTGCTTGATTCTGGTGGTCAGGTGGACGTTATTTACACCGATTTTTCAAAAGCTTTTGATACCCTGGACCACGACACTTTACTGCATAAGTTATCTGCCTTTGGCTTGTCCCCTTCGTTGGTCAGGCTCTTGAAATCATACTTATGTGACAGACACCTGTTTGTCCAGCATAACGGTTGTAGGTCTAGTGAGTTCCTTCAGCCATCGGGTGTGCCACAGGGTTCTAATCTTGGTCCTGAGCTTTTTGATATATATGCTGACGACATAGTAGCTAATCTATCTGTGAAACATTTATTATATGCCGATGATCTGAAGATATTTTGCAGAATTGATGATCGCGCCGACTGTCGGTTACTTCAGGCAAATCTTGACTTGGTTGATGAGTGGTGCAAAGCTAATTTTCTGTCACTAAATGCCTCGAAGTGCTACGTACAGTCTTACACTCGGAAGCGCAACCCAACTTTCTATGACTACAACCTGGGCGAGTACACTCTTTCCAGACCTGGCAGCGTGAGAGATCTTGGTGTTTGTTTTGACCCAGAGCTTTCCTTCAGAATGCACATAAACGATGTCGTCAAATCGGCGTTCAAAAGTCTGGGTTTTGTCATCCGAAACTCAAGGGACTTTGCGGATGTGGCTACGCTTCGTCTGCTGTACTGCACGTTTGTCAGGTCGAAGCTTGAGTATGCTTCTATTATTTGGAGCCCCCTATATAAGACTCATATTAACAGCCTGGAGAGAGTGCAGCGAAGATTTTTGAAATTTCTGTCCTTCAGGTTGGACAGTGTCTATCCTCCTAGGGGTTTCCCTAACAGTGAGCTGCAGAACAGGTTCCACTTACAGAGTTTGAACAATCGCAGGGCTGCCCACTCCGTTATTTACCTGCACAAGATTCTTTTTGGGGAAGTTGACTGCGCTGAGATTCTGAGCAGGATTGACTTTCGCGTGCCTGGTGCTCATTTGAGATCAAAAGCTCTGTTTCTGCTGCCTTTTGCCAGAACAAATCTTATGGCATCTTCTCCTCTCAGCAGGATGTACTCAAATCACAGCTTGATCGAGAATGAAGTCGACATCCTGTTCTGCACTCCTGCTTCTGTATATGCTGCCTTCTCTAAACTCGACCTGTAATTGGGCTCTGGCCTGTTGGTCGTTTTAATCTAAAAAATAAAATAAATAAATAAATAAATAAAATATTGTTACAGAAACGTAGGCAACAGGAAGAAGCAGATGGCAGAATATTGCTCGATGCCAAAGATAGTGTCGAACAACGAGCAACGAAAATTATGAACTGTACAGTAGACACTGGCGTAGTCGTTTTGGCAATATCTTTTTTCCAAACTCTGAAAAATGCTGTACAGGAGATGTGGATAATTTTTGGATCAGGAGAAGCCCAGAGATGAATGAACATCAACGCCATTGCAGAAAGAATGGGTAAATAAAGAACTGTTGCCTTGACATGTTTCCATGCATTCAGAGGTTCAGATATAACATCGTCATTTGCAATGAAGGGTAAATAACAAACCGCCTGGAATGTATGGAAGTCCTTTCCTGAAGCCACGAAAGCATTTGGAGCCATATCTCTATCACAACCTCGATCACAACAATCCATTTCTGATAAAACATTTAAGCTCTTGGAAAGTTTTTTGTCCTGCTCTACCACAAAGGTGCCCAAAATTTTCCGTCAATCATAAGAGAAAGCTGCTTTTTGCAACGAAAAGTCGCAATCTTCAAAACCTTCCCTCCAACGGAAAAAAGCACTTAGTTCAGTTAGGCAGCATGCGCCAAGGTCTGCATATCAAGCAGGACAAAGTCTGGGGCAGAGTCTGGGGGCGTGAGTGTTCTACGACGGAAATCATTCCAGAACCAAACGGATGGGGATGGACTATGATTGCAATGGAGTGGACGCCGGTTTGGTCTTGTCTAGAACTAATTTGGGCAGCTTGTCAGGAGCTGGTGAAATGCAGCGTTCGGTTGCTCTTTCAGGAGGGAATTAGGAGAAGGTAATGGAGAAGACGAGGTGCTAGAGTCCGAATGAGAGAAATTCAGACCTATGTATTTATTTTTATTGAAACCTATTCCAAATTCCATAAAATTGTTTAGACGTCAAAAACACGTCTATTCCCATTTAATTACCTAAAGTTTTTTTTTTCATTTTTACTCTATTCACAGAGGGAAGAGTTTCAGGAACCAGAAACCGTTCTTTCTCCTATACAATGATCATCAGAAGCAATAAAGTGCACGAGAAATACACACATGTTAACCATTTTAATAAGTGAGGCAAAATATTTCTTTTTCCAAATATTACGACACTGTGAATGTCAAAAGGAAAATGTGTGATGGCAGATAAGCTTAGCCTTTAGCAGGATTTTATGAACAAAAAGAAAGGAAATTGAAATCGGACAGCTAGATGGTGAAAAACCACAAATTACAAAAAGCAGGTGGTGCCCATCTTTAAAGCCCGCCATCTTGTTTCCTGCACCGATTTTTAAGTGGCGCTGTTGCCAAAAAACTTTGTTCTGACCTTATCTATGATCATAGCAAGCGGCATATTCCAATCAAAATGTGCAGCTTTTTGGTTTAATTTAATGTGTACCCGACGTACTACATGTATTTTGGATGTTTTCTAATAACTTGCACTTACTGAACCCATTCATGGCGTTAAAATTTCAATAACAGCCTTTTTGAAGATGTTGCCCGCTAAGAAGTGAATAATTTTTACCCGCCTGTTCCGCAGCAGTTTCTTCAATTTTACCAAACACCGTTCTCGAAAATTTTATAGGGAATGACAAGCTGGAACTGTTTTCTGATGATATTATAACTGGCTTAACCGTGGCACGCTTTTGAGGAGTGTAGGAAACTGATTTCTTTTTGAGCGGTTCTATTTTACCCGTGTGCGGCCGTGCCTACTTGACATAGACCGGACTGATTACACAAGCTTGGAAATGTACCCTTTTCCAGCTTCAAAACACGACCAATTATGATAAAATAATATATTATTTCTTCATAAATCAATGTACAAAGTCTTGAAAATAATGGTCGCATTTTAAAGCTGGAAAAGAGTACATTTCCAAGCTCGTGTAATCAGTCCGGTCTATGTCAAGTAGGCACGGCCGCACGCGGGTCAAACAGAACCTCTCGAAAAGAAATCAGTTTTTTAGACTTTCAAGTGCGTGCCGCGGTTGAGCCAGGCACGATATCGTTAGAGAAGAGTTTGAGCTTTCCATTCCTTATGAAATTTCCGCAAACGGTGTTTGGTAAAATTGAAAAAATTGCTGCTCAACAGGCGGGTGAAAATTATTCACTTTTTTGCTGGAAACATATCTTCAAAAATGCTGTTATTGAAATTTTAATGCCATAAATGGGTTCAATGGATACAAGTTATTAGAAAACATACAAAATACATGTTGCTCCATCGTTTTCTTGTGTGGAAAAACGATTAAATGTAATTTATCTGACCCGCACAAAGAAATCTTTTTTTTTTCAACAGTAAGACAGGCACAGAGATGATGACAGATGCTTCCAATGTTTGCGTAAGAGCTGTACGTTTGCATTTAGGCAAATATTGCGAAAAAGTACGATGGTTCAACAGGTCTTTTTGCACTTTTGAGGCATCCTTTACCTTCGCGCAGATGTGGAGGAATCAGCACAACTCGTTTTTGGGCGGAAACTCAGTGGTAGATAACTACTGACCTTACGAAGAGTCTGACACCATAAAAGCTTTGGTCGGAGTTTTTTCCAGATTGTGGTGATTTTACCGAAATACCGCCTGGCCTATTAGTACCCTGTAACTTCTCAAAAAAGTATTTTAGGGGGTGACGGAAAAAAGATCGAAATACAAAAGGTCGAAAACAAAACATCGAATGCATAAAGTCGAGAAACAAAATAACGAAACCACAAAACATCGAAAGCACTATTGTCGAAAGTACAAAAGGTCAAAAATCAAAAGATCGAAAAGTGAAATATCGAAAAGCAAAAGGTCGAAAACCTTAAGGTCGAAAAGTGAAATATCGAAAAGCAAAAGGTCGAAAACCAAAAGGTCGAAAAGTGAAATATCGAAAAGCAAAAGGTCGAAAAACAAAAGATCGAAAAGCAAAACATCGAATAATGAAATGTCGAATAGCACAATGTCGAACTAGTAATACCTGTTTTAAATGTGATTACAATTCGGATCGATTGAAGAGCTGTGACTCCCTCAGAGAGCACTTGAGGGAAAAATTTTACTCTCACTTTTCGACTTATTCTTCAGAGATAAATCACCTCCCAAAGTATTATGCAAGGCCACCGAAACACCTGTATATTCTTTTAAATCTAATCAGCGTCAGCGTAAATTAACTTAAGACTTATAAACCTGTGCACGCATGGACCTTGTCAGGTTGAGTGATTTTTTTGCAGACCTGATTGGGTTTTTTGACGCAAAATCAATTCTGAAACGTAAAGCTGTGCACATGGACCTCGTCAGGTCTAGTAGTTTTTTTTTTTTGAAGACCTGATTTGGTTTTTTGACGCAAAATTAACTTGGTTTTATAAACCTGTGTACATGGACCTCGTCAGGTTCAGGAATTTTTTTGCAGACCTGATTCGGTTTCTTTTGACGCAAAATCCACTCTGAAACGTCAAGTTGTGCGCATGGACCTCGTCAGGCTTAGTATATATATTTTTTGAAGACCTGATTTGGTTTTTCGATGCAAAATCAAGTTGGACATATAAAGCAGTGTACATAGACCTCGTCAGGTCTGGTAGTTTTTTTTTTTTTGAAGACCTGATTTGGTTTTTTGAGGCAAAATTCACTCTGAAACGTAAAGCTGTGCACATGGACCTCATCAGGTCTAGTAGTTTTTTTTTTTTTGAAGACCTGATTTGGTTTTTCGACGCAAAATTAACTTGGACTTATAAACCTGTGTACATGGACCTCGTCAGGTTCAGTAATTTTTTTGAAGATTTGATTTGGTTCTTTGACGCAAAATTAACTTGGACTTATAAACCTGTGTGCATGAACCTCGTCAGGTTCAGTAATTTTTTTACAGACCTGATTCGGTTTTTTGACGCAAAATCATTTCTGAAACGTCAAGTTGTGCACATGGACTTCGTCAGGTTTATTTTTTTTTGAAGCCCTGATTTGATTTTTCGACGCAAAATCAACTTGGACACATGCATGGACCTCGTCAGGCTCAGTAATTTTTTTGCAGACCTGTTTAGTTTTTTTCTTTTGACGCAAAATCCACTCTGAAACGTGAAGCTGTGTACATGGACCTCGTCAGGTTCAGTAATTTTTTTGCAGACCTGATTCGGTTTTTTGACGCAAAATTGACCGATACTCATAAATCGGTGTACACACTACACAGACCTTGTCAGGTTCAGTATTTTTTTTTTCAAGGCCTGATTAGGTTTTTTTCACAGAAATAAATTTGGGATAGTTGATTTTTGACTCGGTGCTTCTCTTCTCCCGTCCCAAACTCTCAAATCATTTGTCTTTACAACAATTGTACATACACCTATTGCTCATTTTCGATTTTCACGGTTTTTCTTTCTAGACCTTTTCTTTTCGACGTTTTGTTTTTCGACCAATTGTTTTTGGACCTTTTGTTTTTCGACCTTTTGTTTTTCGACATTCTGTTATTCGATATTATGTATTTTCGACCATATGTATTTCGATCATCATCACTTTCGATATATTGTAAATTCGACCTTTTCTTTTTCGACCTTATGCATTCGATGTTTTGTTTTCAACCTTTTCTTTTTCTTCGACCTTCGTTCTTTTTTCCGTCACTCTATTTTAGGACATCGAAGTTGTATTTTTTCCTGGTCCATTTTCAAGGACGTCATTTCCTAGTGTTTTTTCTTCTGCCTTGAACCTCGGCTGAACCTGTCTGAGAAAAAAAGTGAGAAAAATAGGGCCCAACTAAAAAAGCTTTGGCAACAAAATGTATATTTTAAAATTCGAGTTTCCCAAAAACTCGATATTATTTTCCCGGAAATTTCCGTTTTTGCTCGAAAAAAGACTCCTATTTTCTTGCCAGTTTTAGAATAAGTGCCTGTGATTTTTTTTCGGCAGATAGGTTTAGCCAAGGGGACGGGGCGCGGTGTAATTTACAATTTTGCACGATTCATTGAAAAAAAATACTCGAGTTTGGGGCCCCTAAAAATGAATTGTACGCACAAACTTTCTAGATTGATTTTTTTTCAAACGGAGACTACATGGGGGTCCCATAAAATCTCAAAAAGTTCGAGGCTCCCCGCAATCGCGGGGGCTGCGGGTACCTAGTTACGCCCCTGATTATACGGCGTCTGCAAGTGGACTCACAGTGGCACCACTTCTTGAAAGTTGCTCAGGGAAGGGGTCTTTTAAGCTGGGTTCCCAGATGCGAATATTCTGACAGAAAATGCGAAATTTTATGTCAAAGTCCTCATATTGGCCAATCAGAGCCCACGAATTCAAAATTTGACTTATAAAATCGCATTTTCTGTTCGAATATTCGCATCTGGGAACCCAGCTTAGCTCTAATAGCAGGCCCGTAGCTAGGATGCTTTTATAGAGGGGGCAAGAGCAATTTTCAGGGGGGCATATATTATTCTCATGGGTGGCCTAGCAAGCACAGAGCCGCTTAAGAAAATTTTTGGGGAAAGGAGGCGTGGCTAAAAAACTGTATTTTTCAACACGCAAAAATGAAAAACATGAACTTTGTTATAAAAAAATCTAAAAAAAATTAAATTGAAAATCAATATAATTATTGCAATCGCAAATTTTTCCGGTCATTGAACTCAAAAAAATGTTGAAATCGATTTTTTAGTTCGATTTCGCTCAAATGCCAAGAAGACCAAATTAGCCAGCCACTGATGACCCATTGACTGGCCTTGAGGAAGGTCGAAACGGGTCAAAACAGAAAAAGTGGACTCGCATAACGCAGTGCTGCATCCGAATGTTCGTAATTCATCATCATGATATAAGGTTGATGGTAGATGATGGTAGTTGATTTTGACACATTTTTTTCCAACTTTTGTGGATTGTGTAATTTTTTATTCAAGTAATTTTTTCCTTAAAATTAAATTAAAAATTAAAGTTTTTTTTCATCTAGAACTCTAGGGGGGGCAAACGTTTATTCTGAGGGGGGCTTAGCCCCCCTATGCCTCCCCGTAGCTACGGGCCTGTCTAATAGTGATCTACTTACTAATCGATGTCGTATTTTACGGCATTTACGCTAATAAAATCTGATCGCATTTTATATATTTACACCTCCAACTTATAATATCGAAGTTCGAGGACGAAATTTCTCATGCTAATGAAGACCCTACCTTTGCTGCTAAAGAAGCTCGAGCTGTTGTGAAAAAAAAAACGCACATAAAGATAGAGAAAAATTGCTCTTCACTTAGTCATTGGATGTATCAGTACAATGAAGAATTATAATGCTGAGGCATTCGGTAGTCTAAGCCCACGTTAATGTTTTAATGGCTTGTTGCGCAAGGATTCAATTTATATTAAATATTGTTGATCAGTGCCGTCTCTTGTACAAATGGGGCCCCGGGCACAAGGTAATGAGGGGGGCCTCTTATGAAGATAATAAAAAACAAGTGAGTATGCCTTCACGTGCGTGAGTCTCAGTAGCGCATTTTCTTGAAGAGGCATATTGTGAACGTAGAGAAATTTGGTTGAAGGAGAAACACCATTCCTTGCCCACTTTCTTCATTCGAAACTCATTGTGATATTTTGTTATCAGAATGGGGTACTTGCCAATGAAACAGATTTGAATGAAAACTCTTTCACTCATCAATATATTTTTTTGTTTGAGGGCGGGAGCTGGGAGCGGCGACTAATCAACAGTAGTCTATTCTTTCCCATTTTTAGTCGGCTATCCATATAGCGAAAGAATTAGATCGCTATGTCTTTGGGTTTATGTTTTCCATTTATCTCTTACTTTGAGGGCAGCGTGTGGGGGTGGCAGCATTCGGCAAAGTAACTGTTGCACAGTTTGAGTTAAGAGTTTCTAAATAGGTATTTAAGGAAATATGACAATCAGTGAAAATTGTGAAAGTTGCATTTTTTTGTTTGGGGGCGGGAGCTGGAGGCGGCGACTAATCAAAAGTAGCCTATCTCTTTCCATTTTTAGTCAGCTATCTATATAGCGGAACAATTAGATCGCTATGTCTTCAGGGTTATGTTTTACATTTATCTCTAACTTTGGAGGCGGCGTGTGGGAGCGGCAGATTTTGGCAAAGAAATTCTTCTACAGTTTGAGTTGGAAGTTTCTGAATGTTTGAGGTAACATTAAAATGTAAATCAGTGGAAATTATTGAAAGTTGCACTTTTTTTCTTTTGGGGGTGGAAGTTGGAGGCGGCGCCATGTCAAAGGTAGCCTATTCTTTCCCATTTTTAGTTAGCTATCCATATAGCGAAAGAATCAGATCGTTATGTCTTCGGGTTTATGTTTTTCATTCATCTCTCACTTTGAGGGCAGCGTGTGGGGGCGGCAGCATTCGGCAAAGTAACTGTTGCACAGTTTGGGTTGGGGGGTTTCTAAATGTAAGGGAAATATGACAATCAGTGAAAATTGTGAAAGTTGCATTTTTTTGTTTGGAGGCGGCAGCTGGAGGCGGCGGCTAATTAAAAGTAGCCTATATTTTTCCAATTTCAGTCAGCTATCAATATAGTGGAAGAATTAGATCGCTATGTCTTCAGGTTCATGTTTTACATTTATCTCTCACTTTGGGGGGGGGGGGGCGTGTGGGAGCGGCAGAGTTTGGCAAAGAAAATCGTGCACAGTTTGAGTCAAGAGTTTCTAAATGTTCAAGGTGACATTATCAGCTGAATCAGTGAAAATTGTTGAAAGTTGCACTTTTTTTCTTTTAGGGGCGGAAGCTGAAGGCGGCACCATATCAAAAGTAGCCTATCCTCTGCCATTTTTAGTCAGCTATCCATATAGCGAAAAACTTAGATCGCTGTCTTTAGGTTCATGTTTTTCATTTATCTCTTACTTTGGGGGCGGCGTGTGGGAGCGGCAGCGTTTGGCTGAGCAAATGTTGCACAATTTGAGTTGGCAGTTCCTGAATGTTCAAGGGAACATCTCAATCAGTAACATTTGTTAAAGTTGCACTTTTTATCGTTTGGGGGCGGAATCTGGGGGCGGCGACTAACCAAAAGTAGCCTATCCTTTCTCATTTTCAGTCAGCTATTCATATACCGAAAGAATCAGATCGCTATGTCTTCGGGTTTATGTTTTCCATATTAAAGTGATTGGGGGCGGTTTTTAGCAGTTTTTTCATGTGGGCGGCGCATATTGAGGACGGAATGTTTCTTGGCTTACGTTTATAAGTGGCAACTATGTATTATTCAAAAAATGAGAACACCAGAGCATCAGGTCTGGTAGAAAGTGCAATATTATGTTATTTCAAGTTTATCGGGGGCGGTTTTCTCTATGTTGGCGGCGCAATATAGACATCCAAAATAGCCTAGCCCTCCTTTGGGAGTGGCAGCTATGTAACAGCTAAAAAATTAGAAAGCTAGGTCGTCTAGTTTGGGAGGAGTTCGAGGAACGGACGGACGGACGGACGGACAAAGCGGTTGCAATAGCGATTTTCATCAAGATGGAAAATGCGCTAAAAAGAACGTCTGTGAAGCGAGCAGCACCGCAGGGTAAAATCCTCCGGGAAAAGGGACATACTTACCTCATTTTTCAGTACTGTAATACCTCAAATTCGCAAATTGGTCAGTCAAAGTTGGAGTCAGAATAAATGGAGAGTGAAAGTTTTTGTGTAAATTCGTCGTCGTTATTTAGTCCGACAGCAGGATGGACTGGTCAGGATCGCTGGGCCGCAATTGTCGCCAAGCCTTTTAGCCAAAAGAGCCCGGAACTCGGTCTGTGAGGGGCCCCGCACTACCGCATTCGAAAGTCGAAAGAAAAATAAACTGTTGTTGTTCTTACGTTTGGCAAATTGTCATGAACACGAGAATCAAATATTGGTATCGGGGCTTGGTATCCGCCAGAACAGCGGATACCGGTTGTTTTTTAGACATAATTTCCAATCGCCTTTGCGCTGAGTTCCTAGGAGATGCTTAATTTATATTCTATCAAAAACCCACTGGGGGGGAGGGCGCACGATCAGCTCAAAAAGTGACATAACTGAATAAACGTCGTGAACTGGATATGAGAACAATACTTTTTTACAAAAATAGTCATCAGTTTTTTAAATTTATGGGGCCTCGGGGGCCCTTAGAAACCCGGGGCCCTGGGCAAAGGCCCTGCGGGCCCATGCCTTAAGACGACACTGTTGTTGATCTCTTCCATTTTAGCGGCTTTGGATTTTTATTACTAGTGGACGTGGTACTTACAACCTCAATAGGAAATACCTATAAGTCCACTTGGCAGGATCATAACTGAGACCTAAATAAACGATTGGACCCGTAGTAGTCCCTTTTAGGATTTAAATGGGCTAGGTGCATTAAGTATCAAATAGCCTTGTGAATTGTGATGTCCAGCCCACAGCCTCGTAAAGAAACATGGGACTATGTCTCAATCAGTTTGTGGGATATCAAAGAACATAAAAAAAATGTTGGAATGTTGACATCTGCCGCAAGCAAATTTGGCGAAGGCGCCAAAATGAATGTAGTACGGTCATAAGAAAACTGCTGCATCATTTTTATTTTCAACGCAGTTTTCCGATTTTCATCTTTGCAGCTTTATTGAAACAAGTGAATATGCCCTCACGGCGCACTTCCTTCATGAAGGATCAGCGAACTACCGTCATTATGACACGATTTTGCCTAGTTAGATTCTCAAGACTATGAGCTATCTATCAAGAGTATGCTGGAATGCAGAAGATGAAAGACACACCACTGAATAATAATACAGAAGCGACACTGACTACAAAGATTGGTTTCATCTAGTCGCCTAGGCCGTATTTAGTATATCCATCAACTTCAAAATAATAGGTTATCTTGACGGTTCTCGAATAGGTTTTAAACAACAAAAAATTAGTGCGGTAGGGTACTTTTCTTGTGCGGTAACTACGTGGATGTGTGAATAATTCGTCCCTCAAAAAGACATCTTTTTTCACATAGGAACTCATAATAAATGCTTCCAATTTCCTAGTTGTGTTCAGTTATGACATGACCTACTTAACAATCAGAGAGTGATTCTGATTACCTATGAAAATTGTAAAAAAATTGTTCGCAAAAATCCTTTCCTTTAGGACTAGGATGCTGTGACGAACAGACGGACAGACATACGGACAAAGCAAGGACATTAGCGCCTCCCGACCTGTCGACTCTTCATTGAATTGGCGAGTAACATTACCGATGGTGGCGCTGCTGATGCGCTTCGCATGTAAACAAACATGTCGGATAGTGCACGGATTGTTGCCCGCGCGTTCAAAAATCTTATCAATAGTAAGGGGTTTTTAATGTCCTCCAGACGTGAAACGTGGTTAATTAGTATTTCGGTGGAACTCAAAAATGGCAGAAGCGCAATTGAGTGTTGTGGAGGATAAGGTAACTGGGAATGTAATTAAAAGAAATAGTAGTAGCAGTTCCAGTTTCTGTCAAATTGGAACGTTTAAATGCACTTGCAAAGCAGGCCAGTCCGGGACATGCAAACATATCGCAGCTGTGATTCTTCGATGCAACCATATAAAGTTCCCATTTTCAGCGACACTTCCCAGGCTTTTCTCGTAGTCATATTTTCCACAGTGCCGAGTTTGTTTGTCATCTTGACTACCTAACCTGCGTCTTTCGCTTTCGACGGGAAACGGTGAAAATGTAACCCTTCCTTTTTCCGGTTTCCATAGCGCGACTCGCACTCAGAAACACAACAAATTCTCCGTCACTTTTTGTCACTATCTATCTTGCCACCTTCCATTCTGATGCCACTTTTGCTTGCCAGTCGTCGTACATGTTCCACTCTTATTTAAAAATGCAATGCTTTTGCAATCGACGACACCTAGCATATTCAAGATAATGAAACGTGCGTGGCTCACGTACTTTGTTGGAAAAAATTAACGCCGCGTTAAGTCAGATGGAATCAATTAAAGTCACCAAACACCGCAACGCTCATAAGAGCCCACACAAATCTGCGGTTGATCCGTGCACAAACGTCATTTACCCGTTGGCCGTCAGATGGCGTATTCGATCTTGAAACTCGCCTATAGACCGAAGAAGTGTGACGTCACAACACGGCAACATGGCCGGCGGTTGACATTTTCTGGAGGCCAACGTCAAACGTGACACGACCGTGGAATGCACGGCACGTGGCATGCACTTGACGTTTCTCTGTTTGTGTTTGTCATGTGTTTGTCAACTTTTTGCGAAGGTAAATAACGGAAATGGATATAACAAAAAATAATCCATATTTTGGGCTATATCAGGTGGAGGAAATCAAACTATATTCCTATAAACTAAAAACTGCCAACTATAAACTGCGATCCATTGCTCTTTGCCTCTGAGCATCTCATGAACGAGATTGTCGACGGCGATTCTCCTGCCCAGTTTTTCTTCGAGGTCTTCTCGCTGCTTTGATGGACCGTTACAATGAAAACGAGCGTGTTCCGCGTTGTCCTGACGCTGAGGCTTTCGAGGCTCCCCAGTATTTCTTTCCTCCAACTTTGAACCAAGGCGTTCCACTGCCGTTGCCACTGCTCGACGAACTGCTCTGTGGCCTTGTTTCTGCTTTCTGGTTTGCTGGTGGGCACTCCTAGGCTTGTTTCCTCTAATCGCAAGCATCAGGGCGAAGGGTGGGATACCCGAGAGCGCTCGTGCTGCATCATGCGGAACCGTTCTGTAGGCACTGGTGATTCTGAGTGCAGCTTTGCGCAGCTCTCTGTTGGGCTATGTCTGGCCTTTTTGCAACCAAGTCCGCCTGTATGACGCTGGCTGTCTCTTAGGCTGGCAATTTCAGCAATGCTCACTGCCATTTTGCACTGACTTTTGTGACTTTTGTTGTGAACCTCCAGAAAATGTCATGCCAAACACAACCAAACATAGAAACGTCACGTTCATGTGATGACGTTGGCCTCCAGAAAATGTCAACCGCCGGCCATGTTGCCATGTTGTGACGTCATCACTTCTCCGGTCTATAGGAAGGTATATTTTCTACGTCCACGTTATGCAATTGAACGCAATCGGATAAAAATTGTTGATTTCAAAATTCCTGTGATTTCTAGTGCTACCTACTATTTTTTCTGAGCGGAAATGTTTCTTAGTTTGGTGCCAATATCCTTCAAGTACCAGGTCGAATGGCATGAATAGAACAGGTATTCTACGTTTTTTTGTCACAACCGAGAGCAAGCTGCTCTGAGGAAAATGCCGATTCCGTGACGTCACAAACGACAGATCTTGTTCACTCTCGAGTGCTCTAGATGCAGGACAAAGAAACAAAAGCTGCATTTTTTTGCCATCAATCTCAGATAAATCTCTGTCCATTTCACTTAAAAAGCGTCTCTATTGGTCAGACAACTGAGCTGGCGTGAGAATATCGTAGATTTGGGTGAAAGGAAAGCGCCTAATGCTAATGTGTGTGGCGTACCATTGCGGTCGAAATAAAGTGGACGACAGTTGACAGATTTTTTGCGATTCTGGCCTAAGCGTCGCATGACAGCAAGCCAACTCGTTGACATTGTCGTCCACTTTATAATGTCCGCAACCGTACCAGCAAACGTCAATGACTGCAGTCCGCTTTCTGTCACTTTCGGACCAAGTGATGGAAGAGCTATAACCGCGCTAGATCTGCTAGATCCGGCGTAACCGTGACTCAAGTGACTTGAGAGATTTTGTTTTCAAGTTTCCAATCTGAACTATAGGTCGCGGATGCAAAAATGGCGTTCTAAAGATGGGTATATGGTATAATGTTATTTTCACCGGTACTTCTTAATACAATTTTCGGGGTTACGGGGTTTCTGATGCGACTGAAAAAGTTGTTGACGGGAATAGGTTTTATTTTATTTTTTTTCGTCAAGTAGAAACTCCTCCAAAAAGAAAATGTACAGGCATTGCTATAAAATTTTAAAATTTTTTGATTTTAATTGTTGAAAATTCAAAAACTAGATAGCATCGACATCATAAGAGTCGCATGCCAAATTTGAACTTTCTATTTAAAAAAAAAATGATACAAAAAATGATTTCTCGTAGACATGAGAAAGTGCATTAGTAGAAATCATTTTTGGTACCTTTTTTTTTTTTAATAGAAAGTTCAAATTTGGCATGCGACTTTCTTGAGGGAGGATGCATTGTCGATGCTATCTAGTTATTGAATTATCCAAAAATCAAAATTAAAAATGTTCAAAAATGAAAATTTTTGGGAATTTTCAAAATTTGATAGCAATGCCCGTATATTTTCTTTTTGGAGGAGTTTCTACTTGACGAAAAAAATTAAATAAAACCGATTCCCGTCAACAACTTTTTTAGTCGCATCAGAAACTCCTCGAGAAACTCCTCAACCGACACACTTGTAAACACTTATTACTATTCACAATGAGTTAGCAATCGATACATTCCCAACTTTTGAAAAGTTGGAAAGTGAATGATTTTTTACAGGTTGGAATGGAAAATAATGTCACTTTCGGACCACGGGCCGAAAGTGACGTATGAAGAGAGGTGATCTGATCTGAACAGCTGTCGCGGAGCGCGGAGTGTTGATGGATGCGTTGTTTGAAAAGGTTGCCTATGCCTACCTGATAAAGACGTTTGAACGAAAAACTTTAAATAAAGCCAACTATTTGCATTTGAACTGGACCATTGTGAATAAAGTCCTATACATACCACGGAGTAAAGCGTAATTACAGCCTACGGGATTCTATCTCACCTCGGCGCGCCTCGGTAATATATTGAATCCCTTGGCTGTAATGAGACTTTTTCTACCTCGATATGTAATATACTATTATAACCACGAAACAAACTGTGTTGCCTTGTACTTACGATTATTAGTCTTGACCGAGAGGGAAATTACGATTACACTTATAGTTTCTTTGCAGTTGAATTGTTTACGTTGTACTACTTTACTATGCGGTGCCCATCTCAAGCCACTCACAACATTGCGCAACATACACTATTTTCCTACTACAGTGCGCTTGCGTTCGGTTGTCAAATGAGTAACATTCCCGGCGCGTAATTGAATATTCGAACAAGTTGGTACAAATTCGACTAGAACATACGCGAAAGTGATTGATAGCGATGTTAGGTACAAAACTTTTTTATGTATTTGATAGATTCACCCACCCATTAGCCCACCATTATATTACCATTTAACATTCGATATAATTTCAAAACGTAAAAACATAAGCGATGATTTTGCAAATGACTTTCTCTGCGATATGATATGAACACTTACAATACTCTTGAGATGTAAATGGAAGGATTGCACTACCCTAGGTACATCTGGTTGTCTCTAGCGGTAACTGCCAATTACCTAGCAAAATGCCAATATGTGCCGCTCCTAAAAAGTACAAAATATTGCCAATATTTTCTGTTACGAGCTCCAACTTTGATTACAGTTTGACTCCTACCTAAATATTGATACGAACATTTGGAACAGTAGATGTGTTGACAATTTTTTTTCCAGTTGGGATTGTTAGGACGATTAGAGCATGGAATTACCATATAAGGTCCTTCTGCAGTGCAGGATTAATAAGGAAGCTGCTTTTCTAAGCAAATCGCGTTCTGAAATGACATAACCTTAAAAATATGTGTCAAAACACAGCTAAAATTTCTGTTGTTTCGCCGTTAACTGTCGTCTGTCAGAATTTGTACCTCTCTGCTGACGCTTGCGCTAAGATGGCCTTAATACGAAAAGGATGTATTGGTTTGTTGGTGTCATAAGTCACTGTACCCCGTACCACAGCCGTACCTAATCTAATTTTTCACTGAAGTGATGTAGGCAACCAACAATACAACAACATCCAGAAAAGATACTGATAACTTGTTCTTATTTGAAGATGTTGTCCCTTCTTTATTTTTTTTGACAAAATTTCTGGATAATTCGCAAATTTTATATCAGATTATCGTTCCACACGCCATTCTGAGTGATTTGCCCTCAGATTTGCCTATATTTTCGTTTCGATTTGCTTGTGTCGCTCAAGTGTCATGAACCCCAATTTTCTTCAGTTGTAATAAATTATATAGATAATTTATTGAATTGCCGTTTTATCAAAAAATTAATTGTGCTAAACTCAAGATTTGACTAATGATGTCAAAAACAAACGAATCTTTACAGCGGTACCTTGGCACCCCATCATGCGCTGGTGCGAGCCTCTCATGTCAATTCAACGTCGAGAAGAATGCGCCTTGCGCTGTTGCCACGTCAGACGTACTTGCAACGTTGCCATAGCGGGTGCCAAGACTGCCAAGGTGACGTTTTGTTCCCGCGACCTATAGAAAATTACCATATTTTTGCGATAAGTGGCGCAATAAAAATACCAATTCTTTGACCTGCTACTTGCAGCGGGATTTACGTGTAATAAATTCAATAATCTGAATTTGAAAGAACGCAGCCGTTCAAAGTTGTGTATTTGACTGAAATTAATGTAACTTCCTTCAATTTGCCACTTGTTGCCGTTTTGGTGGGGCCCGCGCGAGACGAGTTTGTGTCGACGTTGCCTGGCCTTCAAGACAAATCTCGAATGGTGTGAAATTTGAAGTTGCCCGTGCGGTTTTGGTGTCCAAAAAACGGGAACATATCTCTGCGACCCCTAAGTCCTTTTCCACACAAGACACAGTCAAATCCACCTTTCCCATGAGAGTGATCACTTACGCGTATACCTGTCAGCAGTCAGCGCATAATCCGGCTAGTACAAACGGCTAGTTCTGCCCTCACAGGTAGGTATGCTGAAACTCTTGTGAGAAGGGTGGCCGGTGGATTATTGAAAACATTAAAAAGACCCATGGAAAAGACATTGGAACTAGAAAATTTGCAGAGGTCACTTGAATCATGGTTTAGGTGGAAGGACTTTCCAACCTATCAAGAGTTAGTGATCAATCAATTACTATCGAGATTACTACACTGATTGTGAGTAAAGGTCTTTATTATCAATATGAAAAGTTTTATACCTATCTCAACTAGTTTTTTCTAAGACTACAGCATTGACTAGGCGGTGATGACCAACTGTACAAGTAGTGATTCCTGTTCAGTACTTGTGTGGAACACATGTTGTTCGTTTTGACGATATTTTCATACATTTCTTGCATTTTTCCAATTGATATGTTGTGCGTGACTAAGTAGAAATTCTGGCAGCCTCTAGTTGTCCATTCAGTATCAAATCGAATGTCATGGATCCGCAAAACGTTGGAAACAGGCGCCAGCCATAATCCCACACTGACATCTTCTGAATTGAATTGCCTGCAAACACCATAACAATTAGTTCCATGCAATTTTGAAATTAGGCACCAATCTACCGTAAGTTTTTGGAATTCCTGGCAATGTAACTAATCAGTTCTTTGGATAAGATGTAGCCACCACCGAGGGCATATGGCACATATCTGTCGCAGGAAATCCAACCCGTTTCCTGCCATTTACCAGTAGATTTGACCCCCGCGTTTCCGTTGAAATATCCCCAGTAGAGTTGCAGCTTGTTGCTCTTTGCATTGTGATTGATTTGCATGTTTAATCTGAGGAATGGTGAAGACACATCTTCAATTAAACTACGCACGTGATCCAACTTTGCTTTCATGTAAATCAATTCAAAGTTTGCCATTTCCTTTGCGAGCTTATCAACTCTAACGAAACTATCATCGTCACATTTCAAGACGTATTTGAAACCTAAGCCATAGTTGAACTGTTCATCTAGCCATTCAAAAGACTTCAATACTTTCTCGGTTAGGTTTTGATAGCTGTCGTGCATGGGCAAAATTAAAATGTCGTTGTGCTGTGACTGCTCACCGCTCAGATGGAAGACGTCATCGACCAACAGTCCCAAACTACCTACGACAAAGTAATGCTTCATCTTGAATTTGACATCTTCTTGTGGGATCAGCTTGAGCCAAGTTTCACGAATGGCATTTCTCTTGGCTAGATTTGCTGGTGCAGACAAGATTAGGATAATCAGTTCTGGATCTTTGAGCTTGGAATTTCTCATTATGTTGTATTCTCTGTCTTCATCTTCGATCCTACAAGTTTTGTCGATGGGGGTCAAGTTTACCATGAGCATACAGCCGAGAAGGAACGAGAATGCCATTAGTATGGGGGTTTTGTAGTATTGCAACACGGTGATGCGCTTCATTATTTCTTGCATAATACTGTTGGGAGTGAAATTTTCAAGAGTTAATTAAACAATACGTTAGTGTTGCAGATAAATACAAAATTTATACCTGCTAGAACACAGTGAATTGCTTAGATGAAAACCATGAAAGTTGCACGTGTTATTACACTGAAATGTGTGATTTAGTTTTTGGCATAATTTTCAAGTAATGTACATTTCACGGCATTTATTTAGGCAAATGCATTATTATAAACATTAATATTTTCAAATTACTCCACCTCTCGATTATATTGGTATTTGGTTGTCATACTTTGACAGTTTACATTACTGTCAACTGTCAATCTGTCATGTGCATGTGTTTCAGTTGCCATTTCAAACAAAAAATCCCTAGATGAGGTGTGGAAATCGGTGGAAATGGCGGAAATATTTAAAAATCGAATTTTACCAACTCCATTCCCAGCTCCTGCATTTTTGCATCAGCCCAGCACACTCTGTGCCAGCAGCCCCTTATCACCAAAGACTTTACATTTAGGTTCACAATTCGGGATTTTTATCATCGGTATTTCACAAATTGGTAGGGGAAAAGAAGCACATTCGGCATCGTTGCAGATTCGGCCACCTTCGATGTGATATACAGGTGTTTCCAAAATGGTGATACAAACTTCTAGGGGAGATTCCCTATCAAAAATGGACCAGGAAAAAATGTACCTTTGATGTCCTAAAATGCTCCGTTGAAAAGTTACAGGGTGTTCAAGTTGAATTTTCAAAATCGATTTTTTGACATAACTTTTGAATTGTTCAACTGATTTTGTTCAAATTTGAACCAATAAAGTTTACTGAAATAGGTCTCTATCGAACAATAGAATAATAGTAACATGTTTAAAAAAAAATCAGGGGCGTAGATAATGGGGGTGTCTCCATTTTCCCCCTTCTATTTTTTACCCCCCTAGCTATTTTCCCAAATTGTTATAATTTTTGGATTCTACGTCCATTTTAGAAAAAAATTAGTCTTGCAAAATTTTGAATATAGAGGCTTCATTTTCGAGATAATTGAGTTTGAAACTTTGGAAAACATCTCGGAATCGCCGCACTTTCAATGAGCCCAATTCTTGTTCCCTGAAATCTTCTCGTTTCTCAAAAAAAGTGGTTTATCAACTTAGAAATTCTAGAGAACCTACTCCTGCTGAGAAATCATGAGTTTTTTTTTATTCTAATTTTTAGGCCTTTGAAAGTGGCAATTTCTAGATGTTTTCCAAAGTTTCAAACCCAGATATTTCAAAAACGAGCCTCTAATCAAAATTTTGCAGGAGGAACTTTTTCTCTAAATTGAACGTAGAATTGGAAAATTAGAACAATTTGGAAAAATAACTAGGAGTATGAAAAATAGGAGGGGGGAGATATGAGGGCGCCCCCATTATCTACGCCCCTGATTTTTTTTTCTCAACCCGTTGCAATTGTTCGATAGAGACCTATTTCAGTGACCTTTGGTTCAAATTTGAACAAAATCGATTGAACGGTTTCAAAGTTATGTCAAAAAATCGATTTTGAATAAGATTCAACTTGAACACCCTGTAACTTTTCAACAGAGCATTTTAGGACATCAAAGGTATATTTTGTCCTGGTCCATTTTTGATGGGGAATCTCCCCTAGAAGTCTTTATCACCATTTTGGAAACACCCTGTATACAGAGGCTGGTCCAGGTTATAGTAACAATAATTCACCATTCGATATTCCATCGAAAACTAGGTCGACATGCATAATTTAATTTTTTTCTAAAACGCTTCCTAAGAGAGACACAGCCCTTTAAAGTTCAGTTTTCAAAATCTGCTTTTTGCAAAGCAATTTTGACCAAATTTGGTACAAATATGTACTTACGAAATAAGTACCCATCACCTGACGTAGATAACTTTCATCAAAATTGTCCAGTGGCGTAGATACGGGGGAGTTGTTTTACTTCTCACGCCCTATTCTCTACGCCATTGAATATTCTTGAAAAACCAATTTTTTTTCAAATTCCCCCTGTTCAATTTAGAAAAAAAGTTACTCCTGTAAAATTTTTATTACAGGCTTGATTTTTTAGATATTTGGTTTTAAACTTTGGAAGACATCTCGAAATCGCCACTTTACAGAGCCCAAATTGTTTTTTTTCTGGAAGCGCTGCGTTTCTCAGCAAAAAAATGGCAGTAAATCAACTTAAACGACCTAGTAAACTTATTCCAGTTGAGGAATCATGAGTTTTTCTTCGATTTCAATTTTTAGGCCTTCGAAAGTCGCGATTTCAAAGCGTTTTCCAAAATTTTAAACTCAAATATCTCGGAAATGAAGCCTTTAATCAAAATTTTACAAGAGTTACTTTTTTCTGAATTGAACAAGGAATTCAAAAACAGTTTTTATTCAAACAATTCAAATAATTTTTGAAAAATATCTAGTGGCGTAGAAAATAGGGTGGGAGAAGTTGAACAATTCCCCCGTATCTACGCCGCTGGACAATTTTGACAGACGTTATCTACGTCAAGTGATGGGTATTTATTTCATAAATATTTGTACTAAATTTGGTAAAAATCGCTTTAATGACTTGAGAGTTATTGCAAAAAGATGATTTTAAAAACTGAACTTTGAAGGGTTCTATCTCCCTAAGGAAGCGTATTGGAGAAAAATTAAATTACCTATGCATGTCGACCTAGTTTTCGATGGACCATCGAATGGTGAGTTATTGCTACTATAACTTGGACCATCCTGTCTAATACTTAGCTTCTGAACTACTGGATCGATTTCCATCAAATTTCGCCTACAGAGTAATAATGTAGAATGTAGTAGATTAAACAGATAATGAATAAAGATCATATTTTATAAAAATGATTTCAAGTGGCGTAAGTGGCGTAGAGGCATCAGAGGGTTCGCTCCCCTCTTCCCCCCAATGTTTGACGCTAGGTAGTTATTGGATATTTTGCGAAGAAAATCCAATTTTTTAAATCTCTGTTGAGGCTTACTTGGGCCTGAATGCTTGAAACACATCCAAAAACCCTGTTGTGATAATGAACCACAGAGATCAATAAAAGAATTCTCAGTCTCTATGGATTTTATTGTGTTATTGGCGCGGAAATCCCAACAGAAACCCGCAGAAGAGTTGAGGTGCGTTCAGTCAGCTTATTTAGCCGCAAGTTTCAAGGTGCGTTCAGTCAGCTTATTTAGCCGCAAGTTTTTATTTTAGCCGTAAGCGCTGCATCGCTTATTGGATGTTCTGAGGAGGCTGGTTCGTAAGAGCCAATGGGCGTCGCTGCACTTGCGATTAAAATTAAAACTTGTGCCTAAATAAGCACCTTTAATTTTAGTCGCAAGCGCTGCGACGCCCATTGGCATCTTATGAACCAGCCTCCTCGGAACAGCCAATAAGTGATGCAGCGCTTACGGCTAAAATTAAAATTGCGGCAGACCCATAAAGATACCCGGAGGAACGCGATAGATTCCATTAGGAAAAACGGCAACCAAAAAGTCCAGTGAATCCTCGATCATAAGAACCGGGAAGTATGTAGGCGTGGTTTACACATTTCTCTACAGTCCCATATAAGAACCCATAGGAAATATGATGACCATTGGCCAATAGAAGATGAGTTCCCGGCCACATGATGCCGTTACAGCGTGATTTCGTGGCTATAGAATGGAATGACAATGACCTGTAAAAAAGAAAAAACTACACATTGGCAATGAAAACATTGAAATTGAAGTTGTATAGGTACATAATATACAGGGTCATTCAAAAAAGATGTCCACCCCCCTATTTTTTTCAAGATCCGTTGAAGCTATAGCGAGTTGCGGTAAAAACCGTTGGATTCAGCTGGTTTTTCTGATTAAATTTGATATGTCAACAAAACTACTCCACCAAAACTTTGAGTACGGGGGCACCTCAAAATGTTGGGCAATTTTGAATATTTCGTCATTTCTCAAATACTTCAAAGGGATGTATAGCCCAGGCTTTTTAGCATTTAACATCAAACAAATTAATCCACGTGCAATCTTCACGGTATCGTACCCACTTAACCTTACTAAACAACATACTAAAAGTCCCCAACTTTCCTCCGTGTGCATCATAATTTTTAAAGGTGGGGGGTCGAAATTTTCATTAAAAAAATTTTAGGACAAAAGTAATCTAGTCAGTGGCTTCAAATTTATTATATTTGGATACATTGGGTTATAAGTGAAACTTGATGACAAACTAGACGTCTATGGTCCCCGTGACGGAAGCTCGGGAGGGGGGCAATTGGTGACCTATGCAAGAAATCTGGTTTTCATTAATATTGAGACAATACTGGCATGTTGGGTATCGTTTCCCACTAAATCTGATTTTGCAAATCCGATTATGACATTTAAATTCTGTTTAAAAAATCTTTTGAGCTATTTTCGGCAGAAAAACGTGATTTTAGGACCAAAATAAAGCCGGTTTTTCAATTTGGGTTATTTTTGCGTTTGATGCATTAATCATTTGGATTTAAGATTGGATTAATTACATGGACTTTTCTGCATAAGACTATCATATCATAAACGCGACGTAAGTGGTTACAAGGTGAGAAAAATAATTTATTGAAAAAAATGTCGAAGTCCTAAATGTCACTCAAAAATATCTCTGCGCAGTTGAAAAAAATGTATTGTAGCTGTAATATGGCTTTAATTTCATCTTTCCAGGTTTGTTCTTGTAGCCAAAACAATTCTCTAGCTTCCGAAAAAAGAACACTCTACATTAAAATAATAATAATATAACAACAGCAACTTTCCCGCGGGTATAGCCACATTTTTCAGTTTCAAGCTGGCTTACACCGAACATGAAACCAACTCGATTTTACAGTATCCAAGAAATGATAATTATGTTGAATGCCTGATGTAAATGCGTGAAATAGTTGCAGTTATCGATCCTATTCCAAATTTCGAACATTGATGCATTCAACTTGAAAATATCGTAAATTGGAAATCCACAATTTTCAAGAGCAAATTATCATTTTTTTCAATCAAAAATGCTCACAATCTTTCCAAATCAGAGCTTTAACATTGTATTTACATATTAATAATGTATTGGAAGTCTAGCACAGCACAGGAAGATTTTTATAGCCATGCTCTGCAAAAAATTTCAAATTATTATTATTATAATTTCAAGTTCACTAGTAGTCAAAAAAAAAATCGCATCTAGCTTACCATCCGTACTCTAAGCTTATTTTGTCCAATATTAGTTTCGTTAAAAACTCGTCTATTGATTTCCAAACAATGAATCGATATAGTTACCTGGAATACCTACTGATAGTACCTATACCCATCTAAAATGAAAGCAAAGTTATCTAGCACCTGAAGGGACTAAATACATTAGTTTATAAAAATAACAGATCGTCCTCAGGGTCACACTCAACAAGGTGGAGTAGATTCTCACATGTTGTGCCCCTACAGAACTCACACATCTGCGAACAAGACAAGGAAGATCGCCTGCATCTACATTTTAGACCGTAGTTCTTCTTGCAGTTGCAAGACACTATCTTCAAAAGAGTCTCCGGAGCTGAAGGAAGATGCGTCGTCACGGGGACCAACTACACGTGGGTGCTCCCGCGTAGCCCAGAGTGTTGTTTGTTTACACCTAGAGTACCTTAGCTATCATTATCTAGCGAAAACCCGAGGTTAATCCGAGGTCTAGGAGCCGCGATATTGCGTGGAATGACAGACACACAGACGGACGGACGGACGAATAATGAAATTAAATATCTTTGTTGTTTGTACATCTAGAGTACTTTCGCTATATCATCTAGCAAAAACCCAAGCGCAATCCGAAGTTTAGTAGCTAAGATATTGCCGGACACTGCAGACGGTAATAACAAGAACAAACTATAAGCGCTACAAGTAGCAGCGCCTCCTCTAAAACCATAGAGGAAAATTGCGAAACTGTACCTAGTAACTACTCATACGAGTACTACCAGACCAGATTTAGTCAGTTCGATGCTGTGCATATTGAACGTAGGATCAATTATTACAGATCAAAGTCTAGGTTAATAATGTTGAAGTGATTTTCCCCATATAATGCGTTTGACGTAACTTCATAGAATCCTTATTGGAATTGCTGTACAATTCACAATGGAGCTAAAAGATACGTCATTTTGAAGCTTAAGCTGTAGGGAATCTACTGCATATAATAATACCAAGTGATATTCAGTGGTCGATGCAAGGGTAAAATGTTAACTGAAGCATTAGAAGAAAAAAACACGAAAAAAGTGTCATTATCAAGAAATTAAGTCTGTTAGTGTCAAATTTTGGGCCAAAGCTGTCCCATATCATTCACTTTGATTCATTATTTTTCATTCAAGACCAAGATAAGAGAAATCGATTGGGTGGTTGAGAACTAGGAGCATTTTTAAGCGGAAAGTGCATTTTGAGGTTTCTTCATCTTTGCCTGCCAAAAAAACAATGACGCACACGGGGGAAAGTTGGGGACTTTTTGTATGTTATACAGCAAAGTCTAGTGAACCCAAAACTGAAGAGATTGACCGTGTTTTAATTTGTTTCATGTTTTGCCGTTTTTTTGACTAAAAAGCCTGGGCTAGTAGAAATAGCGGGGGATAAAATATTTTCCACGGAGCATCCCATGACAAAAACTTGATCTATCCATATGCTAGAGCAGACACTTGATTATTAAAATCAAAAATCTATATCAAGGCAATATACATTCACCCCCGTCCCACACCAGGAGCTGAACTGTTGGTTTCTGACTTATTCGACAGATCATGAGAGAGCTATAATATAACTAACTAAAATTTGAAGCAAGTCCATCAGGGATCTTTTTTCCAAAACCAAAAGGCTCGAGGTTTCTTTGGTGCACTTGCTTTAAATTTCTATCCTACTTTTTTTGCCGCAATGGTACCTACATACTTCTGAATCAGCCTGCAAGTAAAGTTGTTCATTAGTAAAACGTCCCAACAGCGAGTAGGGTGTTACAATTTATGTCCCAGATCAAAAAAACTAATAGTATATACCTACACAATCATACACCATCAAACTTTATTTTTTTATCAATATTTATTTAAAAAATCTGTACAACCTATTTATAATTATTATTATTAATCTATTTTCATCATAATTCAGTGTGTCGATCATTCGTTTCTGAAAACAAGAAACAATCAATACCATACCGATTCAAAATAAGCAGAACAAATTACCAGGTTCAGCAGCTGGATCAGCGTCCAGTTCTCCAGAATCGATCCGCTTCTGCAGCAGCCTGATTTCTTCATCATACCCTTTCCACTCGGGCAGAATTCGCATCGCTGCTGTTAATTTTGCTTCTTTTGTCATAGGATTGTTGCACTGGAAACTTTACATTCAAGCAAACATCATCTAAAAGCAATAAGTTCCAATACGAACCAAGTCGATAGTTTTGGCGCTGCCTTTGCTGGCATCATCACACCACGTTTCGCACCACAGCCATTCTTGAGGCAGAGATTTTATCGCCACCTGATGTATCATGTTATTGGGCAAGTCTTGATCTAAATTTGACAAACTGTTTGGATCCTGGCTCAACGCTTGGTATTGGCCTCTGAGACGGTCGCCGGCGGCTATTCTTCGGAAGCGCTTCAGATCGACTACGTATAGCGCAGAAATGTGATACTTCCTGCCCTGCAGGTGGTTCCTCCAGTACCCGTGCTTCCAGAACCGGAACCCGTCCATTTCCCGGCGTGATTCGCAGAAAGGCGTGTAACCGTACGGGGCGCCGCCCAGGTCGAGTTCCTGCAGCTCCCACAAATCGGCTCGCACCACCTGATCAGCATCAACGAAAATGATCTTTTTGACGTCGAGCGGAAACAGCACGTCCAAGAAGAGGATTTTGTAGCCCCAAATGATGCGCTGCTTTTCCGTCTGCTGGTGAAGCCAACGCGGCCACTTGTACTGCACCAGTTCGTATTCAAAACCATACTCCTTGGCCATGTACGGTAGGAAATCTTTAATTTGCGGCGACAAATAATTTTTCAGGAACCAGAACTTGACCGGTTTCTTTGTTTGCTTGAGAACTGAGACCATCATGATCCTCAGGAAGCGCTCGTAGAGGTGTCCAGAAGCTAAAGAGAAGATGTTGAGTTTTTCGTCGCCTTCTTCTTCCGTTTTCGTGAATGAGCTGGAAATTCGAATAGTAAAGTTCAGCAGAAAGCTTCGATTGCTTTGCGTTCCACGGGATTGGTCAAAATACCCGACCACGTGACAAATCAAACATGTCAATGTTTTCCAACCAATCACGAGGAAGAATTACTAATCCATTGGTAATCGAAATCTGATGAATTGGGCCAATGCAATGATGTGAATCACTGACTTAAAATCTTGTTTCAATTGGTATCACAAACCACAGACTCTCAACTCTTATCACCTCAACATTGGCTTCCTTTTCAAAATGATGCACTACTAGAATAAAACTTACCTGGTAATCGAGTTCCACAGACCAGGACTTGCGTCATCTTCTGACAGTAAATCCATGTTATTCTTGTCTGGTTTTTTCTGCACGCGTAGTTTCACGATGTGTGAACGAAGTGAACTGATGAGTACTTTAATGTCAGTGGAATTGGCTGGGGTATCGCTTCCGTCATGGCTGGTTACAGAAACATCACTTAAAATTGATCAAGAATTACACCAAAGACTGAACAACATTTTACCTAACAATGTCATAAATTTCAGCACTGCGTCCTTGCCGCAATCGCAAAATCCAAGCGCCAGGATTGGCTTTGAGCTGGAAGTATCCCAGATTCGCCATGACAATTGTGTCCACTTTGACGGGCTGCGTCTCAGTACCCAGCGTGATTTGCAAGCCTCTAGGTGGACTGCCAGTTGCTGCTTCAAAGCAATGACCTTCCAAGAGCAAGTATTCCAGCTCATACTCACTGAAAATAAACAGGATTATCAAGCATAAGCTTCCAATTGGAACAAAACGGGGAGACAAGATAATAGAGAGTTATCGAAACACCAAAATAAGGGCGGCCTGTATTAAAGATCCTCTAAAAAGTATCCTTTAATATGATGTGAAATGTGAGCCATTGAAGAGCAATCACGCATCTCGTCCTTTATTTAGGGATTTTATACTCTTTGACACATGATTTTTAAGGTTATGCCATATCAGAAAGCGATTTGCTTAGAAAAGCAACTTGCTTTCTAATCCTGCACTGCAGAAGGATGCTGCATGATAATTTCATGCTCTAATCTTCCTAACAAGCGCAACTGGCAAACAAATTGTTAACACATCTACTGTTCCGAATGTTCGCATCAATACTTATTTGCGTAGACGTCAAACAATATTCAAAGTTGAAGCTCGTAATATTCTTATACTTTTTAGGAGAGGCACATATTAGCATTTTGCTAGGTAACCTGCAGTTGCCGCTATGGGACAACCAGATATAGCCAGAGTAGAGCGATCCTTCCATTAACAATTCGAAGTGTTATAAGTGTTCATATCATACCGCAGAGAAGGTCTTTGCAAAATCATCGCCTACGTTTTCACGTTTTGAGGTTCAAGTATATGTATATATTTATTATATATGTATAATGTGAATCGCGAGTTTTTATGAATATTTTGGATTCACAAAGGATCTTACTCAAATGCTAATCGATTAACTGGGCTAGTGTTCGTAGTTCTCGTACCACAGACGACAAAACTGATAGGTGCGCATGTTAGAGCCAGCCACAAATTGTTCATCAACAGTCAAACGTCATAAAAGTGACATTTTTGACAATATAAAAGATCCTTAAATACATGATGGCTCGGCCTTTATTTAAATAAAGTAAGGGAAGCCCGTATTTTATTGAAGGAATCCTTTATTTTCCTGTAAAATGCGCAGGCGTAGATGTCAAAATAAAGGAAACTTTATTTAAGAACAGCACAAATAAGTGTTTCAATAACTCTCTAATCAAAGTCATTTTGCTAGAAAAATGCTCTTTGCATTTTTGGCTCAACTTTTTACTTTTCCAACCGCCCACCAACATGAAAGGGAAATTATTGTAATCGTGCAGAAAAAAGTTTTGAGATTTCGCTGGATATATCCATTTTGGGTCCTCCAAGACGATTAAGACCATTTCCAGAATGATGTCTGTCTGTCTTTGACCTTCCACGATAACTGCCGAACCGTTGACCGGATTGACTTGAAATTTGGTATGCGGACATGGTTTTTTCTGTAGAATGAGCCCATTAGTTTTTGGCTGTCAACTGTCAAACAGAAGTATCACTATCAACAAATGTCAGAAGCTATATCTCACGGAACTTCAGTTGCGGTATGTCATCTGAAAGTCCTTGAAAAACTATATTCAGACCAGTTGGAAGTATCGCCCTATCTGTCATCTGTCAAATAATAAAAAATATCGAAGTTCAAAACTTGACCATTCAATTATTCAAAATCTATTCGATGGATTAGAATCAAATTTGGCAGGAAGCAACACAACAAAAGAGTCAAATCAAGTCTGCAGTTGCAGTTTTCCACCATTTTCCAGTCGGGCGTTATGAATTTTCAAAATCTCTCCCAGACGTTGCCACCCGAGAGAGCCTCCCGCCCCTCCTTGTCTCGCCCGTGTTTCGACCAGGACGACTCGCTATTGATGCAGAACTCAACTCAAAAATTCATTCCTACTCGGAGATCGAGTTTTTTTCGAAAAATTCCACCTGATATCAACAATAGATTGGATTCGGCGTCGTGCGGACCCATTTCGAAAATCGATACAGTTCCGGTTTTCCGATGGTAGTTTTTTCAAAATAAAATTTGCACGTTCCGTGAATTTGAAAAAACTGCAGTGCAAACTGCGATATGCGATACTAGTCAGGAAAGTTGTGGGGTGACACAACCGATTGTTTTGGCCAATAACTCAAGTTTCAATAAATTGCAAATTTTCGCCTGCGGCGTGAAGAAAGCACCTACTATTTCCTTACAGAATCATCCCAATCATCTAAGGACTCTATGAAATGCGTCACAAGTGTCACAAAAAATTTACAAAAATTCAAATTTTTCATTTAAAAAAAGAAAAACAAACTAAAACGTTTCTTTTTCATGGGAAATGGGAAGAAGTCATCTTACTTTGTTGCTGTACATCAGTTGGAGAACCTTCTGGATTTTCTTGGCACCTCTGAAGCATTTCCGTAAACTGTCCGAGACTTACGTCCCGCTAATTTTGCGATAAACTGTAAAGTCGGGCTGAGTTAGTCGTGTTTCAAGTGAGCATGAAACGACAGTAGGTAATGACTCTGGCGGTACATAATATCATAATAATAAAAAAGCCACATTTAGTCATCTCACTGGTCACTGAAAACATGACAAGCTTGACTCAGCTTTGGAAAGAATGGCCCACCCACCTGTGAACATTACTTTCGACGTCCTCCAAACGGATGTTATCCAAATCGTAAACGGATCGAACGACTTCCACCAGCCAATTCTCCGGCACATGATAGTTCTGCGTCAGCAACGGAGTTGTGGGCATGTTGTTGAATCGGGCCACGGGTCCGGGGCTCTGTTTGCCGTCTTCGCCGAACTGCACCTCGGGCTCCAAGACGAAGCGGTAGAAGCTCTTGAGAGGCATGTCGCTGTTTTTCTCCAAGCTGTTCAGGAACACTTTGATGTTAACGTTCAGCAATTCCTGCAGGACCTGGAGGATGGGCCCGATCTTTTGGGCACCGCGCGAGACCGGATCGACGATGGCGGCGATGTCGAAGGCCGGTCGGGACGGATCGGCAGCGGGAATTTTGACGACAGAGTGCTCGTCACCGGCAAAAGTGACGTCGAATCTGGTGCGAGACTGAGGTCGCGAGACCAGCAGCGAGATGATCTTCACCAGAGAATTGCTTAATATTTCTGTGAATGACGATAATTTTGAAAATTAACTTTGGTCTTTAGCTAGGGAGGTTCACATCAAAGAGCTTTATAAGAATGCTGAATAAATACCAATTTCATCTTCAGCGTCTTTGGCGATGGCTGTTGTGACTTTCTCCAGGTATGTGGCAGTACTGAAACGTTCCAACAACGCATAGTCTTCTTCAGTGAATGATTCGTCGTACTCGATGGGACCCAGTACACGACCATTGGAAACGATAGCTCTTTGGCCGGCTTTCAATCGTAGAACTCGCCGGCTGTAGACCCGCAACATTTTCAGGTCGAGTTCGTGCTTACTGACTTTTCCACCGATTTCAGGCTGAAACCAAGATGAATCTTTGCAAAAAAAAAACAAAAACGATTCCTCACGCACAGCAGAAGTGAATTTTCTTTGTGTTAAGTGCATGAATGACAAACCACAAAGTTTCACTTCATAAACTGAATGGACAGTACACATTGAAAATAAGATATTACCGGAAATCTGAGCCTTCCGCCGGTTTCAAGATCAATGGCAGCCTTGTCTTCTCTGAGTATAGACAAAACATAGTCTAGTCCTTTTTCAGGTGGGAATTCGGCCAAAGCGGCCAGAACGACTTTGTTGAGCATGTTTCTCATGCCACCATCGACGTTAGGTAGGAAACTGACTCGAACGTGGCTGTTAGTTTTGGCGTGTTCCAATGCCGCCAACAGCAACTCCCTGTTTTCCAAATATTTCAAATCGCAGACGACCCAGTAAGTCATGGTGTGGTGAGCATTTCCTTTTTTCGGTGTCACATGGAAGTAGCGCAAGTTTTCAATGGCGGTAGCAGTCATGTCTCTGGGAGAAAGCTTTCCGAGAGCTTCCGGATCCATCGTCGTGGTGGCCGTACCGCTCATATCCAAGTAGAACGACGGCTCTTTGAGGATGCGTTCGTTGAGTCTTGGCATGACGTTGGGTTGGTTCATAATGTAATCGATTACGTCATCACTATCCGTCAATTTGCCCCGGTACACAGCCTTCTGAAGAGCCGACGTTTGAGACATGACTTCCTGGAGGACGGTCTCTTCGAAATCATCGACGTTCAAATGGACACCGCTCAGCGGCACGCCATTCAGCAAAGCTTGAGGAAGCACTCGCTGCCCAGTGCGCTGGATGAAATCGATGGCCAGTTGACGGCCGAAATCGTAATCAGAATCGTCGCCGAGAATGTCGTCAAAGTCGGTTTCGCCTTGCGTTTTCAGCTCTTTCTTGATAATTTCTACAGTGACTTTGTCTTCGGTAGCGGCTGTGAGAACGTGCTTGACGAAGCTCAAGGCCGCTTGAGGGGTCTTTTTCTGCGAAAAATAGTTGAAAGCGCATTGCATGGCAACGCCGGCATCCTGAAGACCAGTGAGTTTGGGATCAGAATCGACGGCAAAAACGATGCCGACTCTTAGCGGCGCCGTATGCACCACGAACGATTCCAGCAACTTCACCAAATCCCTAGAGCGAGGCTCAGTGGGGTCGATAATCAGGACCAAATTGAACAAGTTTTTCCGCACTTGTCGAATCATACCCGGAAAAGTCGGTCGCAAGAGCTCCATCAAACTGGACGACCACCGGCCGTATTTCGAATCGTTCTCGATGTCATTGATCCAGTTTATCGCGCTGTCCCTGATGTCGATAGCAAAATCTTGATTGCCCGACGCGTCCCCGAAATCCAAAGCCAAGAGATTAGACAGACGCTTGTTACCGATGCCGATTTTGTGCAACCCTTCCATGGTGCGCAGCTCTTGCCGAAGAACGTCCAAAATACCGTAAACGTCCACCAAATCGACATCGTAAAACATGCCGTTGATGAAGAGCGCCGTGTCGCTCGGTTGCAAGTTCAAGGTCGACGAGAAAATGTCTTGGTTTCTTTTCATTTCTTTCTTCAATTCGGAATTGACGACCGTCTTGACCAACCCTTTGGCTTGCATCGGAAAATTCTGAGCGATGTTGGTGAACACTTTGAGAGCTTCCTCTTTGGGCGCCGCCATTATTCGTTGGGCCGCTTGCAGACTCAGCTCTTGGAACTGCCAGACTTTGAGAGGAGCCATTTCGTTGCTGGTCTCCTCTAGGTGCTGGCGGAATCGGTCCAAATCGTTCTTGTGATCTGGGAAGAGGGTCTTCAACTTTTGAAAATTAAAACCTTCAACTTCTATGTCTTCTTCTTCCGTTGATTCCTGCGGATTGCCGTCATCATGAACTTGAGTATCATCCTGCACCTTGTATTCAGTCGATTTCATTTGTAACTCCACGCCATACCCCGAAAGCCTCAACCTCTTGTCACCAGCATCCTAAAACAAATCAAGTTAAAAAACATACTGCCGTCATCCTGGTTGTGAACGTTGATAAGAACCTTGATTTGAAACCTTCGATTTTTTTTATAGTCATTTTACATGAAAATAGTGAACTTGAACTAATTTTATTCATTGATTCATAAGATCGTTATAAATATCGGATGTAATAATTTTGTACAAAAAAATACATTGCAAATTGTACAAAATATGCTCGAAAATATGTATCATCCTAATTAATAATAATATCTGAAATACTCTACACCCCATGGAGGGACTTGGCCTACAAAGCGAAAGGTTAAAGCTTCCGTGCTTTGCCCTCTCAGGATACGGGAAGATGTGCTAAGCATCTCGCCTTGGACTGACCGCATTATTACCCCTTGTTTGAATAACGCAGGTACCCAATTATTTACGAGCGGCTAGGTGTGCTGTCGATTGTGTTTACGAACGGCAGCAGAACATTTGTTCTGATACCGCCCGCGTGCGAGGATCGAACCCGCGACCTTTGCATTGGTAGCTCGGCGCTCTAACCGCTGAACCACCTCATCTACGTGAATTTCTTTTGCCGCAAGGTTTACCGCCCTGCGCGAGGCCCTGCCCTTGGGCCCTGCGCTACAACCCTGATTCGCAACCTTAGGTGTTTTCCTTTTACCACCTAAACTAAGTATTTTGACCTAGGTTGTTAGTGATATCTCACTTTGCTTTTTCACATGAGGCGCTTTCCTTTTACCTCGATCTCACTTCACATCATCCTAGTTGAAAAAGGGAAAACGAGAAATTGCTAAGGAACGAGTGAGACACCACTATCAACTAGGTAAGAATATCTGCTGATGGCAAAAGGCGGAATGCAGCTTATGTAAACTTTCCACTTCCACGATGGACGCTGGGTAAAAGCACAGACCAATAACCATCGCATATGAGTAATAACAATCAAGGTTATGGTACTACATATTTGGAGGAAAGCAATAGCTTGGCTGAAAAACAAGCGGCGAGAAAATGTATAGGCAAGTAGGTATCTATCAAAAAAATCGGTTGTGTCACCCCAAAAGTTTCCCGGCGGTATCCAGAGACGTCAGTAATGATTTTGATTGAAGCGTCCCTTCGGGAAGGGAAGGTTTTTACTTGGAAATGAATGAAAAAAGTTTGCAGAGTTCAGCGGGCAAACCCAGGGGGCCCATCCCATAAGGCATCAGATTATATCTACACCTCAATGTTTTCTTGGCCGCTGTCGACAGAAATGGCATGCGTCTGCTTTAGCCTCAGATGGCAAAAGCAAACCCAAGAGGCACACAATAAGATATATGAAAACTACAAAACGGGGAAAGTCATCCCATCCCATCAGGGCTTCAAATGACGGAAAGATTGGAAGGCACCAAGGGGTTCTGGTAACAATATGTAGACAGCAAAACCATGTCTACATACCAAATTTCAAGTCGATCGGATCAATGGTTCGGCAGTTATCGTGGAAGATTACAAACAGACAGACACACAGACATTATTCTGAAAATGGTCTTAATCGTCTTTGGGAACCTCAAAATGGTTACATCCGTCAAAATCTCGAAACTTTTTTCTGCACGATCACAATACTTTCCTTTCCATGTTAGTAGGGGGCCGGAAAAGTAATATACTATTATTCTTGTATGTGGACTAGCCTGCTTGCTCAGCTGTCGTGGTTTTTGCTGGCAAAACCTCAGTACCCGTGCTATGACCGGAACTAATTGCGAATCGCTCTTCAACCAAAAGTCCTCAACTTTTTAAGAGGCAATTATGAGAATCGTACAAGGACTCTATTATACTCGAAATGACAAAATTCAAATTTTTATGTAAAATGAGCTCCTACCACCATTCCAAATGAGTTCAATAACAACCTTACTTTAACGTAATGCCGGACGACGTAGTCAATGTTGCCGTTCAAAGCTTCATCCTTGAGCACCTCATGGAACTTTTTAAATTCGGTAGTTCCTAACTCGCCATATAGGACCACCAGCTTGGTACGATTTTCCGAACCGGGGAAGTGAGTATCTATATTGAACACATCAGTTCTTTGCTTGGCCTCATACTGTAATAAAAAAAATTATGAAGAGTTCATTGGAAAATTTGTGTGCCTGTTACATTTTCTATGAGCTCCTTTAGTTTCTCAATATTACAGGTAAGGGTGCCTCCAACATCAGCGACTGTGACACAATCCTTTGGTAAGTTCCGTTCTGTGGCTATCTGACGGAACATTTGTACTTTGGGTGAGTAGAGATGGAGGGACAAGCCGAGTTTCATCATCGAAACTTCAGTCGGAGTCAGCAGTTTTGAAGCATGTTCCAGAATTGTGTTGTATCTTTCCTTATCGCTCTCTGAAAAATTCAAAAAGCTTCATGATTCTTAATGCCCAGATAGTCGTTATTTTTGTTTCGTTTGCACTAAGTCGTAAATCTATTTTGGCAACAGGAAGTCGAGTTATCCTCGAGCGAACGAATTTCTGGATGAAAACATGTGGCCAGGTCAAGGGTCAGGTAAGATTTCAAGGTAGAAAAGTCTCTGGAATATTTTTAATTTTTAGAAAACCTCCATGCTGAAATAAATCCACTTATAACTGCTAGTGAATAATGCACATTTTTCTGGCACATTCAAAGCATTCCCCTGAGTTGCTGGACCACAGAGCACGACTTTTGGGACAGCCTGTATAACGCACCTTCAAGGTGGGGCGTGTGAAGTGCAGGAGTTGCGCAAAACTCCCACAAGGATTCTTGTAATGTAATGTACAGGATGGTCCATCCTAGCGTAAATATCTCATAGCGGTCTTACCGTTCAGAATAGATAAAAAGATGTAAGAGAAAAGTTATATGGTTTGATGGGACCTATGACCTAAAATTATTTTCAGCTATACAGGTGTCCCCTTTTGACGGGATAAACAAAGCGTCAATTTTTTGAAATGGAACACCTATAGTTTTTAGCATTTTCGGGTTCAGCTTTTTCAACTGTCTTATGCCTGTATTTTTGTTTTCCAATTGTTTGGCAGTGCTACCAACTAAAAATTAAAAACTGAAAAAAATCGCATTTTCAGTTTGGTTAGAAAAACTGCAGTGGCCTTGCTTTTCAAAACTAAAAGATTAAACTTGACATAGTGATAGCATTGTATAACTACACCTAGTAGGCCAGCCTCTGTTCAAATTGTGCAATTTGCGTAAAGCACGGGCAGGTGGCGTGCTCAGCATTTGTCGTTTGGTCGCTCAAATTAGTTATAAATCACGCTGTCTTCAAATTTCAACGTGGCGCCCAACTTACTGATAGATGTTGATGGTTTGGTACAGAAATTTCAATTTTTCTCATATGCGCTGATGATTTCTTGCGAGCTAATTGCTCTAGGCGACATCTAGCGACAAAATCCCAAACTCGAGGTTGACCTACTAGTAATAGTTATACAATGGTGATAGTCAAGTCAAAGCCCAATTTTCCAATGTTAGAAAGTTGCGATTTAATGTCACAAAAAAAATCAAACTTTATAATTTTCAAAGCATCATAAGTCATTTTTTTCGAATGGCATGCCCCAAATTTCATACCGCTATCCGATAGCTTTTTCTATCCGCTTCCATTTTTACAATGGGTACCCACCCTACCCTTAAACTTCATATTTTTCGAGATAATCGGAACTTTTCACGGAACTTGCTATTTTTTTTTGACTTTTTTCAAAAACTGAGTCGGCCGTGATGAATGACAGACAAGCCAAATAGTACGCAACTGTTAGTTGGTCAATCTGAATATGGTCGAACAAAGAAAAATGGCTTAAACGCAAAAAGAAATCAAAGTGAAATCCTGGATATCTGGATTCACACCAGAATATCATATCAACCATTCCCTTTCGCGTAAAGCCATTTTTCTGTGTTGGACAATTTCAGACTGACTTATGGTGCGATTCTCTAAAAAATTACATTCCATAAAGGCTCTGTTACGTTGTTATTATCTAGGCAACAGCCAATGGCCGACACGGATTTTTACATAACAGAGCGTTTATGGAATGTTATTTTTTACAGAATAGCACCATAACTGACAGCTGCGTACTTTAAAGCTTGTCTGTCATTTATCACGGTCGACTCAGTTTTTGAAAAAAGTTAAAAAAACTGCAAATTTCGTGAAAATTCTCGATTATCTCGAAAAATATTGAGTTCAAGGGTAAGGTACCCCTAGAAAAAATGAAAGAGCATAAAAAAGCTATCGGATAGCGTTATGAAGTTTGCTTTTTTTTTGTGAACGCTATTACTTGCGTAACATGAAATCGCAACTTTTTCACATTGGAATATTGGCCTTTGACTTGGCTATCACCATGTTAGGTTTCATCTCTTAGTTTTGAAAAGCAAGGCCGCTACAATTTTTTTAAGCAATTGTGGAAATGCGATTTTTGTTAGATTTTAATTTTTAGTTGGTAGCACTGCCGAACAATTGAAAAACAAAAATACAGGCATAAGACAGTTGGAAAAGCTGAATCCGAAAATGCAAAAAAATATAGGGTGTTTCATTCGAAAAAATTGACGCTCCGTTTATCCCGTCAAAATGGAACAGCCTGTATAACTGAAAATAATTTTAGGTCATAGGTCTCATCAAACCATATAACTTTTCTCTCACACCTTTTTCTATATCTTGAACGGTAAAACCGTTATGGGATAATTACGCTAGGATTGACCACCCTGTGGTGGCCCATTGAAAACGAAACAGACAGATTTTTGGGCACTCGCTCTCATTTTTTCGAAATAAGCCCGGACAGGTCAACTTTGTTTTCAAGGGGGACGTTCAACTGCTATTAATTTAACCGTGGAGTTTCACCCCCCGTAGTCAGGGTGGCAGCCCCTTCGAAAATTTTAAATGACAATTGGGGTTGAGTGATACATCCTTTCAAAGCTGGTTCAATTGTCTTTATCGCGTTGTTAATTTATTCTTTCAATTTGATGCAAATTTTTCAAGATAATGCTAATTTCGGTGTTTTCGGAGGGTTACAGCCCCTTCTAGAAGGCTGGCTCGTAGTTGCTGAACCCATGACGGGGCTTATGTTTGTTCAGTAAACATATTACAGTGTACAAACAAGTGAGGTCAAGTGCCCGAAACTTTTTAGTGGGCCACCCCGTATTTTGTTAGGAATAGTCCGCCTTCAAGTTTACAGCATAATTTCAACTTGGAAATTGGATAAAGCACCTACTGTAGACTTTTATGCATTGTTTATGAATATGGACATAAACATGGCCATAAAATATCAATTCTAGAAGTTACAATCCATTATAAGTAGTTATACCAAAATTGTTGATTGTTCCTACTAGATTTTGATTTGGAAGTCAAACGTGGCTAAACCTTTTATCTTACCAAGCTATCCAAATTTCAATTGCCAACTCTCATAATTTCAAGTTTATTTTTCCCAAAATTCTATTAATGAATTAGACAAAAAATTGCGTAGAAATTCTGAGAAAAATTGATTGATAAAATAATGAAAAGCTTATTGAACACAAAATGAGTGGAATTATATCAAGTGACAGCTAAAAGCACTTTTAAAACCACACAAAAATAAGCTCATTACAGACTGTTTACTCTGAGGTTCATTCAGAAACTAAATTCGCAACACTTCATAGAATTACACTAGAATTATTACCGATTTCAACAAGCGGCCGTTCAAGAGTTGAAATGGAATCAATGAAGCTCCAGAAGAAATCAGCGTTTTCGTCGCCCAGGTACTCGACAGCCTCCAAAACCAGCGGGGTAGCTTCCCATTTTGCTTCCAGAAGTGTGGTCACCGACTTGGACTTCTTACTATGGCCCAGCGCTTCACGGCTCAAACAGACCAGCACCAGACACAGCAACACGTTCATTCTACAGAACGAATTCAGAAAAATTAGCTCTTCCAGTTAATCTCATTACCACAGAACCAAAATAATGCAACCTCCAAGGGAAGTGGCCAGAACTGAGAAAAAATTGATTTTTAGCGGCTTACCTTCCTGCCATGCGGGCCGATTGATTGAAACGGAAAAACTACAAGTTTCCCATTTATAACCAGGGAATTAATCAAAATTTTTACCTGCCACCGGCAGACAACAGATAAGATGAGACGTCAACATTGACCAATGGCAATGAGCCAACACTTTGCTGCGTCGTTGGCACGTAATTTAAATACACTCGAGTGGAATTAGATTATACAACGTATTGGCTCGCTTTTTCTTGTACTGGAGAGTTCCAGCAATTTTTCAAAAATCAATTCGTGAAGAAAATGCTACCCGGCTCCCTATCGTTAATTGCAACTTGGCAAAGTTTGACAATTTCCGTTGACAGACGACTGACAGGAGCATCAGACTTCACTATAGGAATCGATATTACCGACTCAAAGGCACCAACATTACAAGCTTCCTCTTCCTAAATTTAAAAGTTCAGTTTAGTTGTTCACCAAATCAGCGAGACCGAGAACAGTGAAGTCGTAATATTCGTGTATTCTTGTATTTTCGCGAATTCGATTACCGCGAGAGCGCGAGAATAGCTCGTTACGGCATCATGATCGTTCTGCAAACTCCATGTAGCTGTCGAACTCCCGAAATCTTCAACAGAGACTCTTTAATCTTATTTGCTCACAATTTGCGAACGAAGCTATTTTTCCTTTCCAGATAATGGGGTTGCTGTGGAAGACCTACCCTTCCCCTTGGTATGTGAAATATTGTCTGAAAATCATGCATGATGGTTTGATATAATTTCATATTTCAGTGTTATTTTCATTCTTCTTGTTTTAGGTTATAGGTTTAACTAGACCAGAATTAAATGAAGAGGACTTTTGTCTCGACTTTTGTTCTGGTATCAGTTTGCTTAAGGAAGTGAATGCCTTGTCAAAATCATCATCAGTGTCAAAAATGTCTTGGTGGTGTGGTGGCGACTCTTCTCATTTTTCACTCAACGCTGTAATTAGGAAGAGGTGAGTTTTCAATTACCAATTACCATTAAAAGTTATTCAAGTATAAACTTTATTAGAAGCAATACAAAACGCTGAAATACTAATTGCAGTTTAAGTAGTACAAATTCCGACAAATTCATTCGCACAATGGGGCCTTGCACTGCCACTTTTTCACGCTGAGGGCACCACCACCGTTGGGGGCAAAACATTTAACATTTTTGATCAAGTTGACGTGCGTCATGTCATTTCTTGATTTCGAATTTTGGTTACCTTTGCTTGACGTTTCCGAGTTTGACGCACAAAAGTTTAGTTAAAAGTTGTATATGAGGCAAAATAATGGTGAAACAAAAGTGTTGTGTCCAAAACTGTGAAGCGAAGGGGGCACATAGGTTCCCCTCAGACGACAAACGCCGTGAATTGTGGGAGAAAGCGATACGCCAACATCATCTAAAAGTAACAAAGGAAACCAGGTTGTGTTCATCACATTTTAAACCCGACGACTTTAGACCAGAAGGTTTCCATACAGGCAAGTGGAAATAATCTCAATATAATGTTGAAATGTTGACCAATATTGAAAAAGTAACTTCTTTTTACAGGGCTTGAACAAAGTAGACACAATCTCAAATCGAATGCTGTTCCATCCCTTTTCGAATGGGACACACCAACAAAAGCAGTCAAGCAGAAGCGGATGGATGTTAAAGATACCTTCGATGATCCTACCCCCCTGCTTCACGATATGGAATGTGAACAAGACAAAAGCGGTGACAATGCATCAGACCCTCCATTACTAGAAGCAGGCCTTATTGCGGATCGAGAAGATCTCTCCCAAGAACTTTCTACATGGGAATGTGATACTGTAGAAGAAACTGTTACCAGTGAGGGCCTCACCGTGAGCAACGAAGAATTACCAAGATGGATCGTGAGCGATAATTCTTCGACTGTGTCAGATCCAACACCAACAGAAACAGTCAAGCAGAAGCGGATAGATGTTCAGGATACCTTCGATGATCCTACCCCCCTGCTTCACGATATGGAATGTGAACAAGACAACAGCGGTGACAATGCATCACACCCTTCATTATTAGGTGGAGACCCTATTGCGGATCGAGAAGATTCCTCCCAAGAACTTTATATATGGGAATGTGATACTGTAGAAGAGACTGTTACCAGTGAGGACCTCACCGTGAGCAACGAAAAATTACCAAGATGGATCGTGAGCGATAATTCTTCGACTGTGTCAGATCCAACACCATCTGAACGTAAAACTGTTTCGATTGGAACTCAAAAACATTGTGGTCTTTTCACCATTGAACAATTTGTTGACGATAACAAAAGCATACAGTTTTACACAGGACTTGAAAGTTACAATAAGTTTATGTTGATTTTCCACACTCTCTGTCCAGAAGTTCACGAATTACAATACCATCGGGGCCAAGTACAAAATATAAGTGCTGAAAATCAACTTTTTCTTGTATTGATGAAATTGAAGAGAAATTATGTAGATTTTGAACTACACAGTCTTTTTGGTATCTGTGAAAACACAGTATCAAACATATTTTGCACTTTCATTGACTTCATGCACCTGAAATGGTCCATGTTAGATATGTGGCCCTCAAAAGAATTGATTCAGTTCTACATGCCCCGTGATTTCAAAAAATTGTACCCCTCAACTCGGGTCATAACTGATGCTACAGAAATCCCAATCGTGAAATTACAAAACCCCATAGCGCAGCAGGCTACGTGGAGTTCGTATAAGAACAAAAATACTTTAAAAGTTCTCGTTGGAGCAACACCTGGAGGTTTAATATCATACTGCTCAGCAGCCTATGGAGGGTCCACAAGTGACCGACAAATTGTTGAACGTGGGGATTTAATTGAAAAGTGTGATCCAGGTGACAGCATTATGGCCGACCGTGGGTTCAATGTTCAGGACTTTTTTGCCCCCAAAAAAGTGACCGTCAACATTCCCACGTTTCTGAAAGGGAAAAGTCAGTTGCCAGGACTAACAGTTTTAAAAGACAGGAAACTGTCATCGAAACGAGTACACATCGAGAGACTCATTGGTTTGAATAAAACTTATCTTATTCTTGCTTCAACGTTGCATCCGTGCTATATACCTATTGCATCAAAGATATATGCAATATGTGTTATGCTGTGCAATTTCAGAGAAGGCATAATCAGTAAGGATGCTTGAAACTGACTATACATAGTAACATTTCTGTACGTACGAGCCCCGTCCCACATCAGCTGGCCCAGATGTGGAAACTTCACTTTTAAATAATTAATAGTTCATAGTATATTATTCAACAAGCGGGTAATAATTGCTTCTTACTCATTAGAATGCAGTTTGCCGACACAAGCCTTGGCGAGTGTCGTAAAGCACCCGAATGAGTAATAGCCATTACCCGCGAGTAGAATACTATGCTTTATCCAATCCTATTGAATAATGCACGCATTATCACGCGCATACATGCCTGTATTTTTTCAATATGACTGGATAAAGCATAGTATTCTAGTCGCGGGTAATGGCTATTACTCATTCGGATGCTTTACGACACTCGCCAAGGTTCGTGTCGGCAAACTGCATCCTCATGAGTAAGAAGCAATCATCATTACCCGCTTGTTGAATAATATACTATCACTATCATCCTATGCTATCATCCAGTCTTATTTGAAAATGCAGGCATGTATGCGCGTGATAATGCGTGCATTATTCAATAGGATTGGATAAATACTAATTAAAATATCGGACATGCCCTTCGAATTTAAGTCAGAAAATCGATTTATTATTATAACTTTGTAACCGCTCGACCGATTTTGCTCAACTCAAGAAGAGACATATCTGACATAACCTACTATTTATCACAGGAATCCTTTGAACAACTACACATAACCTACCTCGTAACCTACTATGCCTTGAAACAAAGTTAGCTAGGAAAAACCATTTGGCGAGGGGCTCCATTTCATCACCTACACTTCAATTCTTAAAAGATGCACCTTAAGTCACGAATTTACTTTCTATTTATGCGCAACGTTATTGTCATGTATCACCATGTTGAAAAGAATCAGCATGGACTACCATGTCTTTTACACGCTTTATTGGAAAAAAGGGTGACGATGACAAAGACAACTGCATAAATCCAGTCGTAGCGCATAGCGCTTGTCTCGCTCTGTCTATGCCGGTACAGAGCATCCTCTACAAACGGAGAGAAGACGTAAGGTGCATCTTTTAAGATTTGAACTGTAACTTTTCTCCTCCGCTTGCTCTGGAGATAGAATAATGTTCAAAGGTACTTACATGTATAGTCCAGTCAAATTAAGCAAAAATCGGGCCAAACCGGGAAAAAATTCGAAAGTTGACGAAATTTGATGGATCGATGCAGAATTAAACGTAGAATGACATACCGAAATTCCCGAAAACTCTAAGGCTGGTTTTTTTTCTAAGACCAATAAAAGAGCGCCATCCTTGAGAATTTTTGTTTTTACTGAATATCTTGGAAACCTTCACCTTTAGAACACAAACACCAGTGAACAATAATGTAGCCCTTTAAATTTCCAAGAGATCAGTACTAACTCATTACTTTGTGGTCAATAGCCTCTAAGATACAGCGTCTGCAAAAACGCAGTGAAAATTTACTCAAAATTTAATTTCGGATTTTACGTACCTAATAATTTGAATAGTGTCTGTTCAGGGGTTGTAACGTTCAATTTCAATGTGTTTTACATGTGTGGAGAGACAATTCAACATTCGGTATCATAACCGAATGATATGCTGGCTGGATATATGCTGGCTGTACTTTTATGCAGAAGTCGCTAACTTCAAATTGGTACTTTTCCTCGACCTTCGAGATCGATACTTGATGTCCCGAAGAATCCTCAAAAATCGATATTTTTTCATATCATGCCAGTTGCCTCATTTTTTAAGTGGAGCAAAATCATCCAGGAAATATTATGGAGATATGAATACCAAAAAAAAAAAACAACATGTTTCGGAATCTTTTTCCTAGTGATGGTTCCCTCGATGGTTCCTGAGTAATGTAATTAAAGCCATTTTCAATATTATTATTATTATATGGGTTGGAAGACTAAAATGACCTATTTGGAAAAAAGATATGTAGTCCGGACACTAACTGCTGAATACTGTACGGACCATGCACTTGAGGTGTAAAATGCCACTTGGCAGACGTGGAAAGTACCTAAGTATATTTAATACGTTTGCTAAGTGGCATTTTGTATCATCAAATGCAAGGTCCGTACCATCTGTGGTCCGTACACTATTCCGCAGTTAGTATCCAGACTACCTTTTTTTTTCAAATAGGTCGTTTTAGTCTTTCATCCCATATAACTCGGGAACCATTACTAGGAAAAAGATTCCGAAACATGTTGTTTTTTGTTTTTCATCATTTTTTCATAATTTTCCCAGGATGGTTTTGCCCTGCTTGATAAATAAGCAAATGATATGGTATGGAAAAAATCACTTTTGGGGATTCTTCGGGACATCAAGTATCGTATCGATTTCAAAGGTTGAGGAAAAATACCACTTTGAAGTTGGCGACTTCTAGACAAAAGTGTAAAACCAAATGTTAAATTGGCTTTCCACATATGCAAAACACATCGAAATCTGCACATTCGGTGTCCACGATACAGCCTCTGAACTAACATTATGCAAACTGTGACGTGAAATTCGGAAATAAATTTTGAGTAATTTTCACTGCGTTTTTGCAGAAGCAGCAGGTATCTCAGAGACTATTGACCACAAAGTAATGAGTTTGGTACTGATCTCTTTTGAATTCAACGGGCTACATTTGATTCGCTGGTGTTTGTGTTCTAAAGGTGAGTTTAGAAGTTATTCAGAAAAAAAACAACATTTTCAAGGATGGGCGCTCTTTTATTGGTCCTAGGAAAAAAGTCAAGACTTGGAATTTTTGAGAATTTCAGTATGTTATTCTACGTTAAATTCTGCATCGATCCACCAAATTTCGTCAACTTTCGAATTGATTGCCGGGTAAAACCTATTTTGACTGGACTAGTAGTGGACATGAAGAAAAAACAACATTTCATTATATTTTCACATTCCCGTGAAATTGAAATTGAAAGAAAAGAAATAGCATTTTACTAATGGGCCAACTGATGTGGGACGGGGCTCGTATTATTTTGATTGATAGATTGTTAAAATAAAGAATTACTTACGTGATAATGAGCTTTATTGCAAACATCATTCAATAGAAAACAGGATACAATAACAACAAACAACACCAACACTATAATATACCGGGTGTTCGCAAACTTGGGGTAGACAATTAAACCGCAGTTAGAGATGTGCTTCAAAAGTATCAGAAAAATGTTGAAAAAAATTTAGGGATTTCATTTTTGAAAATATGGAGGGTCAAGAGGTGGTCCTTCCAGCCCCTTTGTTTTTCTTATTTTGGAAGATTTTTAGTGAACTCTCTCCAACAGGCCAAAAAGCAATGCTTTTGAATCTTTCAATGCGTTTCGTAATTTTATTTATTATACAGGATGAATCGCAAATCCTGAGAATCCAGTTTTCTTTAAAGATGTATGCAGAAAATTTTATATGGGAACTATTTGTGTTATTTGTTGCTCTACATTAGTTTTATAATCTCTAGAACTTTTCACGAGCATTTTTGAGAAAAAATTGATTTTAAGGATTTATGACTCGCCCTGTACTACCTCAACTTAATCACAAAACACATTCAAAGGTCAAAAAAATTTGGTTTTTGATCTGATGAAAAGAGTTACCTAACTAAATTCTTTCAAAACAACGAACATAGAAGGGGTCGAAAGACCACCTTCTGACCCTCCATATTTCCAAAAATAAAGATCATAAATTTTTTCATAATTTTTCTGGCAGTTTATGAGCATTTTCTTACGTGGTCTTCAATTTTCTACCCCAAGTCTGCGAACACCCTGTTCAATTATAAGTTCCTATTATAACTTATCAGTTAAGAAACACATCATCATAATATCTGTACAAATATTTATGAAACAGAGCTGGTTTAAAATGGTCTTCATAGAACTTCTCCAACTGTATTTCCATATTCCTAATAAACTCTTCATTTTTAGAAACACTAATAATTGAACATTCTTTGAATGTATATACCACCAAACTGGCAAAAGGTCGGCCAGAACAGAGCATTTGGCCTTGTATCTGGAAATAATATGGATGCTTTTCTAACAAACAAAGCTTTCCAACGTCATCCTTGTATAAAAATGGAATGGTTTCCTCATTCACCATCATGTGCCTTTGGTTGAACGGGCATTTAACTTCCACCAAGGATTCTTCCCCAACGATCCCATCTGGCGAAGCCGCCAAATACGGCTTGTCATCTTTGATGAATAGGCCACAGCTTTCTACCTCAATTCCAATATTTTCAAGGCATCTGATAGCCTTCGGTTCACTTATCTTCCCATGTTCTGTATACCTCGATCTGAACGGGGTAGGGTCAATCAGCCTTTTCGCCAGTGAGTTTTTGGCCGTACTGGACACCGTATTACAACAATGAAAAAAGTTGCTTGATGTCAGCCGATGCCTGCGAAGCTCGAACCATTCTTTCGTCTGAGATTGTTTCCTTGTTCGTCGTTCCATAAGCCGCAAATCTTCAGGTTTCACGTTCATTAGTTTGAGAGCTATCAATAGCTGTTCGCCTTGGTTTATCTGAAAAATCAGTAAAATCGAAGCCAATAAAATACTGCTCAGGAAACGGTAATTTGAGTTGGAAAAATTGAGAATACCTTGGCGTAAGAATGATCGTTGACCACTGCGTACGGATTTGCAGGTTTGTATAATTGTAATATTGGCATGGTTGTATTGTCAGATGCTGCATAGTTTAAGCATAAACTACGCACATGTGCTTTATACGAAACGGTATCGAGTTTGGTAGTCATTTTGAAGTTCATTACTTCAGCATTTGCCCGTTTCAATTTGGACAAATTTTCGGCCTTGATGGGCGAGCCAAAATAGTTCTTCTTAGGCCGATGGAAGCCTTGGAGTTGCTGTGTACATGTATGTCGAGTGACAATTTTCCTATTGTGTCTCATGTCGACGGCCGCCCATAACAGTACACAAACGTGTTTGCAATGGGCTGTGGAACCACTGCCAACAGAACATTCGCAATGGGTTTTTTGGATTGTCTGCTCAACATTATTGCACGCGATGTCCACTTGATATTCGGCATTTTTGCGCATCTGAGCCTTGCACTGGCCTCTCAAGAACGTAGTGGTGCCCTCCACCGCCGCTCTAGCAGACAATAAATACATCTCTTCGTACATCCTCTTCCCCATGGTACCATCGGCGACAGCATAGCTCAAGGTACGAAGGAAACAAATATACTTGGTCAAGCTGTTGAAATTATTGCAATAAGTCACTTGTAAAGGAACATACCGTTCAAGAAAAACCGATATATGTAATGGACTCAGTGGAGGCAAGACAGTGGTCGTGTTGATATCTTTATAATTTGTCGAGCCCGGCGTCCAAAACCTTTCGTCGTCTGTTACGAGATCGCTCCCACAAAGTAGATCTGGAGAAATCGCTGCATTTCCTCCGTCGTCGTCGTTCGTTGCATAAAACTCCAACCTTAAAACAATTTTTCGATCAAAGGATGATTTAGTTTAAACTGACCTGAGACAATAGATATCACCTTTCTACCAGCTGCCATTTGCGCCCCGTTACTTTGGCTCCACGTTTCCTTAACTCGGCCTTCAACTCTCCCAGTTTCAGTTTTCCAAACTTTCCATTCATATCAAACAATGTCACTGTCAGTTGATCAAATCACTCAAACTCTCGTATACACCCGTCGTCAGGGTCACTTCATCGAAGTAGGCCCCCCCTACAGTAGTGGCGCCCTCACGTTGAGTTTTTCAATTGCAAGGCCCCATTAGCAAAGATCGGCTCCTTTCAAAAAAGCCCAGTAGGTGTTGTCATATGGCAATGGCAGCTTATTCATTGTCAAGCCAAGCAACGCGAAATTTGGTTACTGTGATCGCCCTACTAGGTTTATTTGTTTCAGGATCAGTGGTGATGATTTTTGCCTATATAAGATACATAATATCTATAGACAATTTAAATTTAATATATACTATATTTCGCATGATCCTCTGGCTGTTACCGCAATAGTTCCTCTAACATCAGTTAATTGATTGCTGTCAAACTCTCCTGTCTGTAAAAATAATCAAGTGTTACCTGACTAGCCAAAAATACTCATCAGAAATAAATCCTACTTCATTATCATGTTTCCTGCTTCGCTCATAATACTGAACTTTTCCCTCTGCATACATTCTGAGATTGTTTTCACCCATAGAAGATAAAAGCAAAGGGCTGTTTTCGTTATATTCGTCACTCCTCCAAGATCCACTGATCCCACTGTCTGACAGCTCATCCTGGTCATTGGAACAAGCACTGCTTTTCCACCAGAAGTAGATTAGTGTTATCACTGCCTGAAAGATCAACAAGCATTATTTGAAATAAAATGCAACCGCAGTATAGGTAGGTACAGGCCGGGTGTTCACGCGAGATGGAGCCCCCCTCATTAAAAACTTCCCCTCCATGATAATTTAAAAAAAAACTTTCCTGGAACTATTTTTTCCGTACTTCTGGATATGTCAAGGATAATTTTCCATTTCGTGCCATATACCGGGTGATCATTTGAAAACTATCCATCTGCAATAACTCCCGATTCCTAGTGAATATTTTTTCGAGCAAAAACAGGCCGAATCGGGGGGGACATCTAAAAAATACATTGGCAAATTTCTATGTTCACCCCCCTCGCCCCCACTCACCCCAACTTTGAAATTTCAAATGACACTACCTACCTTGCGATACATCAAACTGAAAAGAATTAAATTTTCTCTTTGAGAAAAATATTTCCAAAATATTTAACCTTACCCCCTTTTCCCAAAAAAATCTCTGACTGTCCCTTTTTATATTCTGGACCCCTAATTTTTTTTTCAATTTAGTCGGCGTCAGCATCGAAAAAAATTTTCGGTGGAAAAAGTGCTACCCAAATTCACCCCTCTGCTCTCCCCCACCTCAACTTCCAAATTTAACAAAACACCACCTACTTTGTAATACATCAAATTGAAGGGAATTGAATTCTCTTTCCGAAAAGAATTTCTTTGAAATTTTCTACCTCTCCCCCAATAAATTGGCCATTTGGAGTATTCTAGGGGGAAATGGGGGGCTTTAAAAATTGTGAAAAAATCTTTTTCAGGAAGAGAATTCAATTTCCTTCAATTTGATGTATTGCAAAGTGAGTATTGACATTTTAGATTTTTAAGGTCAGGTGGGGGAAGCGAAGGGGTGAATTTGGGTGGCACTTTTTTATAGAAAATTTTCTCTTTCGATGCTGTGCAGGATGACGTTGACTGTATTGAAGGGAAATGGAGGTCAAGAATATTAACTTGGACACTCGGAGAATTTTAGGAAGAACGGGGGGGGGGGGGGGTTGAAAATTTTCAAAATATTTTTCTTAGAAAGAGAATTTAATTCGATTCTCTTCAATTTGATGTATCGCAAGGTAGATGGTGTCATTTGAAATTTCAAAGTTGGGGTAAGTGGGGGCGAGGGGACTTGAGATATAAATTCTCCAAGGTATGTTTTAGATGTCCCCCTCGATATAAAATATCACCTGTTTTTGCTCAAAGACATTTGCACTAGGAATCGGGAGATATTGCAGGTGAATAGTTTTCAAATGATCACCCGGTATGTATACAGGGTGTCGCAATTTTTTTGCATTTTTTCGTAACACCCTGTATTTTATAATCACAATCGATGCACATTATCCTGATAACAAAATTTGCATGACACTTCTAACTTTTTTTGTCAGAAAAAAATTGAAAAATTCACAGTGGCATCTCAAAAATATTTTTTTTTAGGAAGCTATCAGTTATATCAGAAGTTAGTCATTCTAGTCTGGAGCGCGATTCTGTACTTGCCTACCGACAACTATCGGATCGGTAGCTAGGGTGAGAACCAATCAAATTCGCTCCTGCCTAGCTACCGACACCGACAAGTGTCGGTAGGAGAGTACAGAATCGCGGCCCTGGACATATTTGAATTCTGGAATTAATTCCATCATTCTCAAAAAAAAGAAAGATGAGTCCATGATACTTGACGGCTACATTGTTGAACACTTTTCACAATCACGAAACAAACTCTTTTGCCTTCTACTCACGATAATTAGTCCCGACCGAGGGGAAATGACGATCACACTTATATAGTTTCTTTGCAGTTGAAATGTTTACGTCGTACTGCTCTTCTTTGCGGTGCCCATCTCAGGCCTACGCACAACATTGCGCAACATTGTTTTGTTGGTAAGTCAAGTCATAGGTCACTGTAAGTACCCCGTTCATGCTCTAATTTTCCACTGAAGTGATGTAGGCCACCAACAATACAACAGCATCCAGAAACAAACTGTTCTTATTTGAACGCGTTGTTCCTTCTTTATTTTTTGTTTTGCAAAAATTTCTGGATAATCCGCAAATTTTATTTTAGATTATCATTCCACACGCCATTCTGAGTGATTTGCCAATTTTTTCGTTTTGATTTGCGTGTGGCCGTTAAGTGTCATGAACCCATACCCATGAACCCAAAATAATTTTGAGACGCCATTGGAAATTTGTCAATTTTTTTCAGATTTTTTTTAGAAAGTGTCGTGCATTATTGTAATCAGGATAACAATGTGCATCGATTGTGGTGATGAAATACAGAGTGTTTGAGAAAATAGACAACTGAAAACTTATAGTACAAGAAAGATAGATTTCAACCTCGGAATAAATATGGACGTCCTGAAAATTAGATATTCTGTTCAGAATTGAGTGCTCTACAACATATCCAAAATCGCCAAAAATCGCACCCGGGGGTTTTGAGTTTTTGGAGGGGGGGTAAAAAATTACAACTTGAAATGGAGGGGATGAAACCCGTCAATCCATTGGAAGCAAATACGTTATAAATCGACGCATCATATCTTCATATAAATATAAATATAAAATATAAATTATATCTATAATAAATCATCATCATATTTTCACCTCCCCTGACTATTTTTCGAAATTTTTGACATTTTCGGATTCTTCGTCCAATTTAGAAGAGAAAGGTACTCTTGCAAAATTTTGGTTAGAGCCTTTTTTTTCGAGATATTCAGATTCGAAATACCGTAAAAAGTAAAAAACCTTCTAGTAGAATTCATGCTTTTCAAATTTAAATTTTTTGTCATACCTGGATTCCATTTTGGATTGCAGTTTTAAAATGTGCTAGTTTCGTTAAATATCAAATTTTCATAAAATTGAGATGTGGAATTTTTGGATTTGAAGGTCATAAATCCCGCGTTTCGACATATGTTCACAAAGTTTCAAACATAAATATCTCGACAACGAAGCCTCTAATCAAAGTCATTTTGCAAGAGTAACTTCTTCTTTTAAATTGAAAGTAGAATTCCAAAATATAAACGATTTCACAAAATAATCAGGGGAGGTGAAAATAGTGAAGAAAAAACGGAGCATCCCCTATTGTCTACCCTCCTAAAAATTTTCGATGAAACTTGGTATCATTGTTCGATGGAGATTCATTTGAGTAAACTTTGGTTCAATTTGATCAAAATAAGTCAAACAGTTCAAAAGTTACGGCGAAAAAACGATTTAAAAAAGTTGACTTCAACATCCTGTTCAACCAACATTAATTTTTTGATGCTCTATCAACTGCCGAAGTTTCTGCAACCGGATACCGGACAGCTCAGCTTTTTTTTTCTTCAACATTTGTTAAAAATACCTCTTGCTGAAGTGAAATGTATCGCATTTTATGTCAACGTCAAACAAGTATCTCTCCGGGTAAATCTGGCACCGCTGGTTGGAGCTTCATGTTCCCTTTGTTTTAGCACGTAAGCCGTTTAACTTCCTCTGATAATGTATTGGAAGTTTTCATAAAAAAAAATCGAAGAACCGAAAAATTTGAATTGCACTTTCGTTGATTTCATTGTCACCTAGAGCTTTCAGATTTGAACTAACCACGGCAAAAGTTAATGCAGCCATAATAGTGGAAGTTAAAGGAAAACCGTAATGTTGAAGAAGGAATCCTCCTAGAGATGGGCCAATCACTTCGCCCAATGAGTATACACATGACCATATTCCAGCGATGACGCTGTAGGTCGACAGAGAATCTTCACAGCCGCTGTCACTGTAAAACCAAAGTTTGAGTAAAATAATAATTGAACCATATTTTAAATATTTACATTGCACTTCTCAACAGTCCCTGAAACGTTGGCATTAGCGCCAGGGCAACTGAGATTCCGAGTAGAGAGAGCGCAATCAAATCCATCCATAGATGACTGTAACAGGATAACAGTGTTTTTATAGTCCAGGACCGATTTGAAATGAGGTAGACATCTTTGATATAAAGCTGAGTTTTTGCAGAGACATTCGGAAGCATGTTCTTATTCACCAAAAAAAAGTCCCCAAGTGTCCCGTTGGCGCTAGCCGAGTTATGGGGTGAAAACCGCCCCTAAAAGTGACACGGTGCTGGTTTTTCTCATTTTTCTGCCAAACGGTCACTTGCACGTAAAATAAGTATAGGACTCAAAATATTTCCCACTAAATTCTGCATCGAAAAGGTCCTATCAACTACATGCCTAGGTCCCACCCAATTCGCGTAAACAGCGGTTGAAGTGGGGGGTAGTTTCAAGCGCGTCACGAGAAATTTATGTAACGCTGTGTTTCAAGGTAGATATCCGATAAATGGCTGATCTGACAAAAAAACCGTTGTGAACGAAATTGCTCATCATCATGTTCTGCACACGATGCATGAGTTTTCAATCCGTTTGGAAATTTTTCTTTGGGTTATATCACGAAAAAGTGCCCTATATGCAATGCAGAAATTTCAAATAAATTGAAATTTCACAATCGTTTTCGGTCCTAAAAGGCCACTCTTTGACACTGGTCATCACTGATATATTCTTAGTCAAATAAAGAAAGTCCCCGCCCGTCCTCCCCACATTAACCAAGTTTTGAGGGAGTAAACCACCCTTAAAGTGACTTCCAACTGGTTTTTCTCATTTTTCGGCTAAACGGTTGCTCAAATGCAAAATTGGTAAGTGACCAAAAATATTCCTGAGTAAATGTTGCATCGAAAAGGTCGAATACACTATTCAGCTAACTTCCACCCAGCTCTTGCAATCACCGTTCGAAGTTCTACAAGTTCGAAGAGCGCGATTTAGACACCCGCTCCGACGCCGCTTAATAGCGGATATCTCAAAAACGGCTTGTTGTAGAATAAAAATGGAAGAGGTTTAATTTATGGGGCAAAATATGTTTCATGAGGTGCGGGTAATGATTTTTAGTTTTACGGATGATATGAATGAGTTTCAGCGGTTCCTAAATCGTCTCCCAAATAAGAAAAATCGAAAATTTCCTGGCTATGTGCCTGTTAAACACAGATTTTTTGTAACTGATCAATATATGAATTTCAAATTGCCCATCGCTGAATTGGCAAAGAATTGTGCATCGAATGAAGTTTTGCTCATTTGGCTGGTCTTAGCCTAAGCTGTGTAAAACACGTACAAAGTTTAGGGTAATTCCGAACACGCAGAGAAAAACTTGTATAACTCCGTGTATAGAAGCGTGTATCTCAAAACTGGCTGGTTTAACAGAAAAATGCACCAAGAAGAATTGATAGAGTGGAGTGTCCTCTACAAGAGCCATATCTTGTTTTTTTCTCTAATTCAAGAATTTCATGAGCTACGCTCGTTTTTCATAAGAATCTCGAAGGAAATAGAGATTTCACGCTGGGTTTTGCATTTTGCCCTTTTACAATGAATTATAAATATTTAAAATGCCTAGAACAATAATTTCCATTAAGGGTATCACAAAAATGGTGACTAGCAATGAAATAATAATAATACTAATAATAATAATGATAGTAATGGTAACAACACAAATTTAAAAAAAAACTGGATTTCTCAAGTCCACCGAGGACAGCATCCATCAAGGCTGTAAAAAACAACGTATTCGAACTGTCATATTATACACTGATTTATCAAGAATAAGAACAATCATATTTGATTCGAAGGACAATGACGTAAACGTGTTATTGGAAAATCAGTGTAAAAGTAGGTACATCACTCATTCAGCATTCGGCACAGTGCTGGAAGAGCAGTACTGTGCTGGATGCCGCCTGGAAATAAAGTCAATTTATTATTATTATTATTATTATTATTATGACAATTCAAAGGCGTCTTTTTCTACAGCCTTCGGCTGCTGTACTCGGTGAACTTGAGAAAACCAGTTTTTTTTTAAATTGTGTTGTTACCATTACTATCATTATTATTATTAGTATTATTATTATTTCATTGCTAGTCACCATTTTTGTGATACCCTTGATGGAAATTATTGTTCTAGACATTTTTAATATATATAATTCATTGTAAAAGGGCAAAATGCAAAACCCAGCGTGAAATCTCTATTTCCTTCGAGATTCTTATGAAAAACGAGCGTAGCTCATGAAATTTTTGAATTAGAGAAAAAAACAAGATATGCCTCTTGTAGAGGACACTCCACTCTATCAATTCTTTCTTGGTGCATTTTTCTGTTAAACCAGCCAATTTTGAGATACACGCTTCTATACACGGAGTTATACAAGTTTTTCTCTGCGTGTTCGGAATTACCCTCAACTTTGTACGTGTTTTGCACAGCTTAGGCTAAGACCAGCCAAATGAGCAAAACTTCATTCGATGCACAATTCTTTGCCAATTCAGCGATGGGCAATTTGAAATTTATATATTGATCAGTTACAAAAAAATCTGTGTTTAACAGGCACATAACCAGGAAATTTTCGATTTTTCTTATTTGGGAGACGATTTAGGAACCGCTGAAACTCATTCATATCATCCGTAAAACTAAAAATCATCACCCGCACCTCATGAAACATATTGTGCCCCATAAATTAAACCTCTTCCATTTTTATTCTACAACAAGCCGTTTTTGAGATATCCGCTATTAAGCGGCGTCGGAGCGGGTGTCTAAATCGCAATCTTCGAACTTGTAGAACTTCGAACGGTGATTGCAAGAGCTGGGTGGAAGTTAGCTGAATAGTGTATTCGACCATTTCGATGCAAAATTCACTCAGGAATATTTTTGGTCACCTACCAATTTTGCATTTGAGCAACCGTTTAGCCGAAAAATGAGAAAAACCAGTTGAAAGTCACTTTAAGTGTGGTTTACCCCCTCAAAACTTGGTTAATGTGGGGAGGACGGGCGGGAACTTTCTTTATTTGACTAAGAATATATCAGTGATGACCAGTGTCAAAGAGTGGCCTTTTAGGACCGAAAGCGATTGTGAAATTTCAATTTATTTGAAATTTCTGCATTGGATATAGGGCACTTTTTCGTGATATAACCCGAAGAAAAATTTCCAAAGGGATTGAAAACTCATGCATCGTGTGCAGAACATGATGATGAGCAATTTCGTTCACAACGGTTTTTTTGTCAGATCAGCCATTTATCAGATATCTACCTTGAAACACAGCGTTACATAAATTTCTCGTGACGCGCTTGAAACTACCCCCCACTTCAACCGCGGTTTACGCGAATTGGGTGGGACCTAGGCATGTAGTTGATAGGACCTTTTCGATGCAGAATTTAGTGGGGAATATTTTGAGTCCTTTACTTATTTCACGTGCAAGTGACCGTTTGGCAAAAAAATTAGAAAAACCAGCACCGTGTCACTTTTAGGGGCGGTTTTCACCCCATAACTCGGCTAGCGCCAACGGGACACTTGGGGACTTTTTTTTGGTGAATAAGAACATGCTTCTGAATGTCTCTGCAAAAACTCAGCTTTATATCAAAGATGTCTACCTCTACCATATAAAATTATCAAACGGTCCTGGACTATTAACTTAGTTGCACTTTCCCAGTTCAGAGCAATTTTAGACAATAATTGGCTATTGATCGATTTAAATTATTTTTGCAGCCAATGACGTCACGACAGATTGCTTTGAACCGGAGAAGTGCAATTAACTTGGTATTAGATTTTAGTAGGTACTAGAAACGTTCCTTGCATGAAAAGTCATGGTTGGCCGGAAAAATTGGTAGACCAGTTTCAGTATCGAAAGATAACCTTTTATTTAAACAATTTACTGCTAAGTGAATTCAGGAGGTCAATCACGTTACAAGTACCTACTTACTTCATTATCAAAGGTACTAAATAAGGACTTGGACCGAGTAGAACCAAACCCACTGAAGACATGACTAATCCTGCAACCATCATCATCCAGTGATGGTCCACTTTATCAGCCAGCCATCCCCAAGCAGGGCTCGACACGCCGTACAGAGCGGAGAAGAGGAAGAATATGAGCCCAATTTTCTCTGGAGTCAAATTATACTGCAAAAAAAATTCACTTCGGTGATTATTCTGAGGAAAATAACGAACATTAAAAAATACTTGTCGCAAGTGAGGCTCCAGAGTTGGATCGAGGAAAGCCCAAGAGCTCGAAACGACTACCACCACAAGTGATGTCACAAAAACGGCCGGCACTTTCATCAGTTTGAAAATTGACGTTGGTCTGTTCGTAATGTTGGTATCTACAACAAATCTAATCAAACGAGTTTCCTCGAGAGCTAAGGAGAAACTTACCGTCAATTACAGAAGGTAACAAGTAAAAGTTGATGGGAACAAAGAGCACCATGGTGACGCCCAAAACGAAGAAAGGCATACTGAAGCCTCCTAACTAGCTAGATGCAACAAATTGTCAATGCCGATTTAAAACGTTGCATTATACATACCGAATAGAGCAGACCACCTAGCGCAGGCCCCGTGCTCATGCCAAGCCCAACAAAAGTCTCTAGCGTTCCCTACAAAACTGTGATTTAGCATGCCAACTAGTAAAGGAACATATTGGTTCACAATCTATTTTGACGCAACTTTTCTACAGTTAGCTGCGGTTAGAAACATGTTGAGGGAAGTACAGACTCTGAAATACAAGTTTTTAACTAGTGACAATTGCGCAGAGCCTTTGTGTTGGATAGAAGATCACAAGTGAGTTGATGTAGAAAAGTCGTTCCCAGTTCTATATTTCATATACGTTAGGTATTTTTTAGAATAGTGAATTGAAGTAAGCTGTGGAAGTGGAAACGTATGTCCGCGACTTGATTCATTTTCTTGCGTTGCCTGGCCGACCATCTCAAGAGCGCAGTTTGAATCAAGTCGCGGACATACGTTCTCACTTTCCAGCCAACTGCAATTGCAATCTAGGTTGTGCAGACCACCTGGATCGCGACGGGTTGTGGAAAACTTTCAGGATGTTCCTAGTTAGTTAGCAGGGGATAACAATAATGGTTTGGGGGAGAAAATCGATTCGGTGCAAGAATCCCTCTCGTTTCGGTGACTTTTTTTCAATGGCAGCTCGATATATGTCTATGCATCAGTTCATTGGCTTACTTCTGCTTTCATATCTATCATCTTGTTGCCTTCTTCGCATAGTGGCGCATCTCAGTTTTGGCATTTTTCGCATGTCTTTTTTTCGAAAATTTTACACGCAAACTGCCCGACGTTATCACATATGTCTCGAAAATAATGAGAAGGTAAGCCATTTTCATCATTTTTGATCTATATTTGCCAGATAATATCATCAGTCAACATGTATGAATAATGTTCGAAAAAGGACATGATAAAATACCAAAAACTGAGATAAGCCACTATGTCAGAAGGGCGACGATCTGTTCGTTCCAATTTGACCTTTTTTGTATCACTATACACGTCACTATGTAACTCTCCTGGTAACAAATTTTTCAGAAGAACAGCTGATATTAGGTTAACCGTGGCCTGCTTAGTAATCGGATCTCAGCATTGAGCGGATTAAGCATGCTAGAATATGCTGTGAATAAGAGTGTTGCGCGATAATACTAATTTTGAGATTCGCCAGCTGAACCGGTCTGAATTTGATTCCCAGCATGACTTCTAGGGAGAGCTGTGCAGTACGAAATGCCAGAAGATATAGATTTTGTATAGAAGATTTGTTTTCATAAAAAAGGTACAATTCGGGCAGCTAGGCATGTAATATTTTTGAAGGAATATAAAAATGTCTAAACCATTGTAATTGTGTGTCATAAAAGCGAATGGGCATGTGTGCTAACTTGGTCACAAAAACATGTTTTGTTGCCTAAAACAGATTATGAACCGACAACAGCTTACCATAACAGAGCCCATGTTGTCTGGGAAGCTGTTGATAACGAAAACATAGCTAGCTGTAGAAAATGCACTGGCACCAAGCGCCTCGAATCCTCGAATCACTATGCAGAGTGTGGTGAACATGCTATAATTGGAGACGTATTCTAGAGTCCCAAACAGTAAATTACAGACTCCGGCTACCAGCATGCCAGTCAAGAAAATGAACTTGGCGCCGAACTTTGGAAGCTACAACAGTTTAGATTTGAACAATATTTGCTGGAGAGAGTCGGAAGAAACTCACAATTTTTCCGAATATTGGGCAAGTGACGAACATGACTAGTGCGTAAAAGCTGAACACGAAGCCCGAGAGCGTGTCTGAAAGACCCTTTTCGGCAGCTTCTCTAGGAAAAAAAGGCGCCATTATTGCCATCGAGCAAAAGCTAATAAAATCTGCAAGCGCTAGAGAAAACAGAGTCATTTTTTGTTTGCCGGTAAAAGATCTGAAACTCGCAGGCTCGATTGAGGCATTAGTCCTGAAATTAGTTGAAATTAGGCTGATGGATTAGAAGAGGTTTTTGATTTACTTACCTCAGTAGGCGTTCTTGAATCCTGCGAATTTCTTTGTTGGAATATCTGTCACCATGAATATGGGAAAGCGACTTGCTTCTGTAGTGCCTTCTGGGAGTCCCTTCGGAATACGAGGACAGCGCGAAGCTTCCTTTGGTCGAACCACTAGAACTTTCTGGAGAAGGCGAAGCATTTGATTTTGAAGGTATCACATCTGCTTTTTTCATATTGGAAAAATGTTAAGTTTTTTTTTTCAGGAAAACTAACACGTGCGTAGGATCCACACTCAGCCACTAGACTAGAACAGATAAGCCCCGTGAACTATTTATCGACCATTATCTCAGAAGTTCATTTCGAAAGTAAATACATTCGACTTGTTACATACAAATAAATTGTTGATATTGAAACAGAAATTCGGAAAATTGACGAACGTAGGAATTTTTCAAAAATCAGCAGTAGTAGAAGTTCACTTCAAAGTTAGGTAGCACCGCATCATTGATAAGATGCATTATTAATATTCAGACAGTCATCCACTATTACTGGTAAACAACGCAACCAAACATAGGCATTACATGACCGCGACCTTAAACTATCGCGCAGCTATGATGATGAATTTTATTTGAAAAGGAACAATATCAAAAATTATCTGTGACATTATCTTCAAAAGCGTAAAATGTGAGCGGCTGTACTTACTATTTGTTCAACTCAGACACTGAAACATACTGCTGAGCTCGAATTACACAAAGTTTATTGAACGGTGCGCTCTAATACCATTACCTGTTCTTACAAGGTGCGTTAGAAATCTACTTTGTTTAAAATTACTTTATTGCAAATAAACTGTGGCACTAAATGCGCAACACATGTTTCGATTTTTCCCTCTACTGTACAGGAAAATGCTACAAATTGTGGCCATTACGATATTTATGATGGCCAAGACGGCCGAGGTCACTGCAAAATTGTAATTTTTGAACAACACCAGACCCATATTCGGCCCCAGGATTTCGCCAATGGAATACATGAACGTCCATGTCGCTCCGACGTATCCATGCGTGGTTAGAGTGCTTTTGAATCCATGATTTCTAAAATGGTTAACTAATAATCGATATTCTCACAAAATTTTCATGATTGTATGCTTACTGTGCTCCCATCGTGAGACACCTAAACGTCGGCACCAGAGCCATAGCCATGGCCACTCCGAGAGTGCAGAGGCTCAGCAGCTTAAAATAAGCAGAGCTACAAACATTTTAACGAGAAGTTCAAAAATTAAAAGATGTAGTAGCCCAACGTCACAGCAAAATTAATTATCACAAAAAATACATTGATGGAGTCCTTTCGAGCTTTATTTTTGGAACGTTGATTCATGAAATCAGTACAAACGTTGTTTACAATTGTCCAACCAAAAAATACAGTTGGATGAATGATCCTTTAATCGAAGATCAAAGTTTGAATTCAGTTTGCGCGCCAAAGCCGTAGTGATTGGGTGACGTCATTTCGCGTTAGTATCTTTTTTGTTCCAAGGTTTACCGCCCTACAAATAGAGTCGCCCGCCACCTTGATTTACTGCAAAGTGAAGTTTTGATACGGTTGACGTAAATCGAAGTTTTGACGCAGTTAATAACGCAATCATACTTGATGCTTGTCAATGTTCCGATCGAAAGCAGTTTATGAAATCGAAAGCGAATGAAAGCGAAATCTTTCTCAGCTGTAACTAGGCTGTAACGTAAGGAAATCAAAGAAAATCGAAAAAATACTTACTCTGACATGAATTCTTTGAACAATTTTGGTTCTAGGAGTACAAGAGAAATGGCGTTCAAATAGAGACCTGTGGGCATCATCCATACATAGTTGACATCTATTTCTGAGATGTATCCCCAAATTGGACTGGATAGGGCGAAAGCTATGGAAATGAGCAGGTAGATGTAGCCGGTTTGGAAAGGTAGCACTGCCTAGAAGCAAGGTGTCTTCATGAAAAGTGGAAATGAAATTTAAATATGTGGGTATTTCACAAAAATGTTACATTGCTCAAATGCTCGCCTAGGGTTGGATTCAACGAACTGGTAGTTATAGAGGCGACGATCACAACCCAACTTGTCATTAGCACCGTAGGGATTCTGATGAATTCCAGGAAAGGTTTGGTTTCTTCGCTGTCTGAAAATTAAAGAGCACAGAAAGTCCGCAAACAATGTTTTTTACAATTAAATGTTTGAAAGGCTCAATTGAAGGTGAAGGTATGAATATATCTACCAAGTGAATCTCACTAGTTTGTTTTAGCGCACTTTGCAAGAAAATCCGCAACTATCAGTGCTTCGATATGCTTTGAATCTGTCCTGTCATCGAACTCCTTCAAAACTTACAGTCATAGCAACTAGTTTTTACTTCTCATCGAATTCTTCGAAAAACGAGAAGGTAATCGCGAAAAAAAATTTGATTCGTTTTTTGGACTCTCCGTATGCTGAAACGTCGAGATCTGTCGAATTTTTTCAACGTGTCGGTCGGTCTGTGCGTTAGTATGTAGGTATGTCAGTTTTTTTTTGACCCCCCGATTAATTTCTTAACCGTCTGACCAATTTCCACCAAATTTGGTATGCACGTAAAGTTTATGGTAGAAAAGAGACTTAATTTTTTAAGAGTAAAGAATGATAGCGAATGGTGACTGATGATGTTAAAGTTCACGATAGTCATATGTTTCCTCCTTATCAGGTATAAGTCCCGATAAAAAGTGATCTCGTGAGAGTACCAGCTCTTGAAAAAAAATTACTACTGACCTTTAATGTCATCTAAATAGTGACTTCCGGTTAATCCCAGAGAAATGACAAACGTCCCCACGCAATAAAACGGAAGACCGAATCCTCCAATCTGTAAACAGGTGTCAATCGGTTCTTACTGGTTTTCTCAAGGATTTCAGTTACACCAAGAAGATCAGTTTTGCGGTCTGAGTTGAAAAATGTTTCTTTTTTGAGGAATTGGAACTTTTGATGATGGTTGTACATACCGTGAAAAGAAGTTCACCTATAGCTGGACCAATAGTGGTACCGATTCCGACTACAGTTTCAATTAACCCCTGAAATGTTACATGATATTCGAAGTGACAATAAGAATCAAAACACAATCTTACTCTAATGACACCGACGCTTTCAGGAAACAAGCTGAAAACTATGGCGTACCCTGCAATGAAATACGCACAAGTTCCTGCTGTTTCTACCCCTCGTAGAACATAGGTCAGAGGTGTGAAGAAATTGCCATTGTGCAGATGAGGCAAAGCTCTAGAATATTGGATGATTGGATTAACTTGTTGTTAATGAAAAACGATTAAAAAAATAAGATAAAAACGATTGATGCTTACCCATATAAAATAGTGCTGATTCTAGACAAGACTACGGCATCTATGAACATTCTTTTAGCGCCTACTCTGGACAGCTAGAAAAAATTCACTGCTCATCTCAAAATGTGCTGGGTAGGTAAGTAGGTAGTCTATACTAATACTTACTATATTTCCAAAAACAAGAGACGTCACAAGGGTAACAAATGCCGCATAGTTTATCTGAATGCCGGCGAGGAACGGCAGTGTTTCACCTTTATTGGCCGTTTCTTGCGGCAGGAAAAGCGACATCAAAGAAATGGAGCAGAAGCTCATCAAGTCCACTACGGTAATGATGGCCAGGGCGATTTTTTGCCTGTGTGAAAATGACGGGCCCATTTGTCTTAGGAACCGTTAAAACTAAACTGAGCAATACATTTTCTTCATTTGTCATTTCACGTCGGATAACAGGCGGTGAGCGCGTTCACAAAAAATACATTTACCTGACTAGGTAGTTCTGATTCTCAAAATCAAAACTATGTTAGGAGGAGAAAATTATAGTGTGCGCCCGCATTACGTATGGGCACGTGTTTCCTGCATCCTGCCTCTGGGAATTTTTTAATAACAAATCGTGATCGACAAGTCCGTTACTATTTCTATATTTATTAATTTTTTTAATTTATATTTATTAAAATTTGTACATTTAGGTAATGGAATGCGATTTGCTCCAGTTGATTGGAAATTTCTCATGGAGTAACCATTCTTTGATTGGTCTAAAATGCCAAAGAGATCAGCTGATTCGAGAGAAAGAGAGCTCCAAATGAACACCAAATTTTTGTTAGCATTTTCTATTTACACGCATCAGTTGCAACGCTGTGACATCACTTAATTATTTTGATGCAACTACTATAGCAGCTACCACAGCTGCTGTCGAAATTGTTGCAGCAGCTGTGATATAAGTTGCGGGAACATAACCGTCACCTTGGCACCCGCTATGGCAACGTTGTAGGCACGCCGGCACAACGAAGCGCCTCTTGCCAGTTTCTTGCCCGCGCTTGCGCCTCATAGGGTGCCAAAGTACCGCTGTAGAGATTCGCTTGTTTTTGACATTACTCAGTTAAATCTTGAGTTTAGCACAATAATTTTTATGATAAAGCGAGAATTGTTTATTAAATTATCTATATATTAGAACTTTACAACTGAAGAAAATTGTACCAACAAGTAGGTACTAGTGAAAATAACATCATACCATATACCCATCTTTGGCACGCCATTTTTGTTCCCGCGACCTATAGGATGCATTTTGGGTCAAGAAGAACATACATCATTTCGATGCACATTAAAGACCCAAATGAAATACAATTCAGTTTCAAAATGCAGGAAAGGATGAAAGGAATTGGGTGTTATCAACTCATAACCAACCAAAACCATATTTTGCTTTACAAAAATTTGCATTATTTCATGATTTTTAGTGAAAATCTTTAAGTAACATGATAATCAACTTGGTATGAACGCGACCATTGGCAGCCAAAAAGATCAGATCAGTTCTTGAATAAATCCTTCAAAATTTGTAAGAACCACCGTATAACGTCGATATAGGTCGATTTTTATTTTGAGGGGGACGTCTAGGACACACATTGTCAAATTTTTATCTTCAACCCCTTCGCCCCCACCCTACCCTACTTTAGAATACTACCTATGTTGTGGAACATTTATTTGAAGGAAATAAAATTCTCTTTCTGTCAAACATGTTTTAATTTTTATCAAGTCACCCCCCAATCCTTCTCAAAATCCTCTCATTGTTGATTAAAGGAAAGTTTTTCCCCTATTAACTCCCGATTCTTAGAAAATAGATTTTCCAACGAAAATAGGCCGATTCTTATGTCGAAGGAGGCATCTAATCTAAGACACGTATCGCCAAATTTTCATCTTCGACCCCTTCGCCCCCCACCCTACCCCACTTTGAAATTCCAAATAGCAATATGCACCTTGTGATACATCAGACTGAAGGTAATAAAATTCTCTCACTTTAAAAAATTATTCCAAGTTTTCTAAACCACCCTCTAACCCTTTTCATAAATTGTCTCAATTGGGAGGCGAAGGGGTTGAAGATAAAATTTGGCAATACGTTTCTTAATGTCCCCTTCAAAATAAAGATCGACCTGTTTTTGCTAGGAAATCTATTTCTCAGGATCAGCAGTTAATAGGGGAAAAACTTCCCTTTAGTTACCAATGAAAAAATCATGAGAAGCGTTGGGGGTGGTTTGAAAGACTCCAAAATATGTTTGACAGACAGAGAATTTTATTGCATTTGATTTGATTTATCACAAGATAGGTAAAGCTACATGAAATTCTAAAGTAGGGTACGGTGGGGGCGAAGCGGTTGAATATCGAAATTTGACCAATGTGTGTCCTGGATGTCCCCCTCAAAATACAAGTCGCCCTGTTTCGGCGTTTTTCTGGAAAACAATTTAGCGGCGGGAAATCTGGGGTGGGTCCTTTTCAAAAAAAACACCCTGTATTATGTTTTTCACTTCCATAAATGATTACCTATATTATTTTACATGTCGTAGCCAGGTGGCTTTGGTTTCAATCTAGGAGAACCTTGAAAAATACAAGTACTTTGACACCAATCAGCATGAATACAGAAAAGGACGATCAATTCTTACTGGCCTAACAGACATAATCATTCATGTTGCTGAGACCTCTTCGATAGATCACACCTCACCAGAATCACCTGTTGTGATATAAGCATCCTATTCAGAACACAAGAATATTGTGGAGGACGGGGAGTCGTTTTGAAAATTCTCAAGTCATATATGACTGGAAGATGCCAAATGGTTGACTGCCAGAGTGGGAGATCTGGAGTGGAGTGGGTGCTGACGGGAGTCCCCCAAGGTTCAATTTGGGGTCCAGTCTTGTACCTCATCTACACTCTGGACAAGTATTCTTGCTGAGGCCAGAGATGGGGAACTCTCTGGAGGGGTCAGCAAATCAAATAATGGTGGAGGTAGATGAATGACTCCGGGCAAACAAGCTGGAATTGAATCAAGGGAAAACACCACCTTACTCTCGAAACCAAAGGTACCACTCAGGAAAGCTTCAAGTTTCTTGGATTGCACCTACAACAAAATCTGGAATGGTTAACCGTCAAGGTCGTCGTTACTGTCGGTTATAGTTACATACTGCATGTGCAGTCTATGCACATTACAAACGAATGAACCTCATCGAAAATTCGACTTTTCAGTCCTATACTCGACAAGAACCTGGAACTCTCTTACAGTTCCGCATCATCGAGTGGGGGTCAGTTAGCAGTCGACAACCTTCATGTGTCAGAAAATTTACAATAAAATTCCAGACTTTCTGAAGAACAATGATGTGATCACTTCCAAAATGAACTAAAATGTTGGTTAACTGAGAGAGCCTATCACACGATAGATGAATTTCTAAGTGACAGACTCACTGTTATGCCAGAGTCCTGAGTCATGTGATTGATTGTATTTCAATTATATTTGTATTATTTATATTGTGTTTTACTTGTTCTATTTATTTTGACGTGCCAATAACAAAACGTCATTTGTTCTGAAAAGCTGAAATATATCTATCCCTGTCCAGAAACCCCTTAAGCCTTAAGGTTCTCACAAAAATCATGAAAAATATTACGTTCCTTTTGAACCCAATACATTTTTTCAGGCTCTTTTGAAGAGACTTGAGAGAAACTTTTATTTGCACTTTGCAATGGTGTCAAAAAGTCTGACCGTCTGTCATTGCCTTCAGATTACACAAAATGTTACTCTAGGTAGATTTCCTATAAACTGAAGTTTCTACCAACGAATGGTTTACAAGTAGGTGATTAAGCGACTCTAAAGCTACCTATCAGAAAAATTAGCTGCATTCATAAATTTGCGTTTTGGTCCTGCAAATGTTACATTTCACGTAGCAACAGTAGTAGTACTTGCACTGGCATCTTTCAAGTTTTTCTTCAACCAAAGTCCTGTAGCCTCTGTTGCAACACAGTTGTCGGCAGCTGTCGGTACCGTGTGACGTCACGTTGCATCGCCTGTAAATCAAAAAATTGATTTTTTTTCTTCTTCAATTTTTCAAACAATATTTGGTTACCTCCCAATTGTTCCAAGACTGCCGAGATTTTGATCCTTGGTGCAGTAATCTGGTGACCTGCTGATGTAGAGCAGCCGGCCGGGGGTGAGTTTTTTCTCGGCTACGAGAGCTTTTGCTTCTAAAGCGTTAGTGTAAAGCCGCAGCAGCCTTTGTCCGATTTCCAGCATTGCGGGAAGTCCCCGCCAGCAAGTTTTTATACTGCATGAACCGGACACTCCGTGGCATTTGCACTGGACTTGACGGCTGGCTACAATCACCTTGAATAGAAAAAAAATGTTTCGAAAAAAACAAATGGTGCTATTCTGTAAAAAAGATACATCGATGTAAGCGCTGTATCGCTGTAAGATGACACATGTGACAATGCAAAACATAATCAATTTTGTAATTTTACAGCGATGTAGCGCTTACATCGATGTATCTTTTTTACAGAAAAGCACCATAACTACGGAAATAAAAATCATGAATGATAGCTGTTATAGTTTAATTGAAACATGATATACATCACAAATCTAGAATGCGAAACGATAAAGATCAAAGATTGTTGTCCGTAATGCCATTTTACCACTTAGTTCTTATCTCCAAATCTCGCTCCAAATATAAAAATTTTGACAAGTTTGGGTCCACCATGATTTTCCATATACTTATCGTAAATTGTTATCAGTTGAATTTATTATTTTTATTTAGGTATATTTATTTATTTCACTGGGTGATTATTAAATCTGAACTGGTAATACTTGTGAGTTCCTTGACATTGGTAAAGATAGTGCTTATCTTCTTAACTGTACAACTCGCTGTACAATTAAATTTAGGTGAGAAAATTTTCCCCTAAAATTATGTTTTCCATGTATACAATATATTTATAAACAAAAAAAAGATTGAAATAAAAGATAATTATAATAAATCAGTACAAATACGAGTATAGTACTCAGGTAAATTGGCTTAAGTTTGAAGTTCGAATCCTAAATTACACCTACTAGGTATTTATACCACTTGAGGAATCAAAACTGACCTCTTATGTTCGTTTAATGAAACCGCAAAAATACAAAGGAGGTTTTTGTTTTCATTTTCAAACAAAGATGTACTGATCCAGTGTTTTTAATTCTAGGCGGAGAAATAGGAAAACATGTGTACAGTAATAATAATTAGTCCAGTTCAATCCTATATGATGTGTATTGCCTGATAAATGCGTTGGAAAAACCGTCTCCGATATGTCATTGTCATTGTGATAACAAAATACTAGTAAAACAAAATTATGATGTCATTTATTTATCAGTTACTATTTATCAAAATACCACACCGGCAATACGCTGGCGTCCTCCTGAAATAATCTCCTATGGAATACATCGAACATTGAACCTAGACGTGTATTCGTCACGACAATTCACCGTACAAGCCTAAAGGCTGAAGGTGTGTTATCAATTTGTATTACAGAGGTAACACCCCTGCAGGGAGGTGAATTGTCACTGCGATACCCTGGCCCGTCCCTTTCCACCAGATCAACGAAGTCTCTGTCCTTCTGCGCTGTCAATTCATTGTAACGAGTGTTTTTTTTAAATCTGGCGTCCAAGTATGCTGTGCTTCAGCCAAAAAGAATGCCAGATTTAAAAAATCACCCGTTATAGTCTTGACAAATATGCTCGCAAATATGTATAATGGGTGGTACACGCTTGAGGCTGTCTTCTCAATAGGTTAAAACTAAACTGCTTGACAATTGAACTGCAACACCTAAAAATTAGGTGCGTTTTCAAATTGAGATAGCTCGAAAAATATTCTACGGATTCCAGAAATTCAGGCATGTGAGGAAAGATCATTTCTTTGACTATGGAGTGCTGGTATTGATGATAAGTTTGATTGCACAATTTGTCATATACAGGGTGCCAACGGAGAGCGTGCAGATATGAGCAATCTTTCACCTTGTACATTTTTCGAAAAAAAAGTCCAAGATTTTTTCTATCACCTGCTTTTGAAAGGTTGTATCATTATGCCGAAACTTTTTTGGATATTTGACCCTAACTTTTTTTTCCAAAAATTGTGCTCAATTTTCCGAAATATGCACTTTCTGATTAAGAAAAAGAAATAGAGACATTGTTTGTTTTCAAACGGCGTTCATATTGAATTTGCTCACGAAGATTTTCATTTGAGTTTCCTCATCCCCTAGAAACTACCCTTTTTGGGACACCGTCTGACAACAAGATATGAAATGCTTCATTTAAAAGGCCTAAGAAAAGTACTCATCAATAATTGGATTGAAATAAGGATACTACGATGACCCCACACGTACAGCTCCCTAAAAGCCACCCCTTGACTTCAAGGGGTAGTTCTTTTTTCGAGAGGGTAGCTGTTGGGATGACCTACGCAAAGGGTCATCGTGTAGCATCACTTTTGTAGTGGAACAATTGAAAAAGACGGTTTTTGGAATTTTCATGTATTGCATGTCTAATCATACCAACCCTGTCCCTGTCCCTTGAAGTCAATGGGTGGTTTTTAGGGAGCTGTACGTGTGGGGTCATCGTAGTATCCTTATTTCAATCCAATTATTGATGGGTACTTTTCTTAGGCCTTTTAAATGAAGCATTGCATATCTTGTTGTGAGACGGAGACGGAGTACCAAAAGGGGTAGTTTCTAAGGGATGTGGAGGCTCAAATGAAAATCTTCGTGAGCAAACTCAATATGGACACCGCCGCCGTTTGAATACAAACAATGTCTCTATTTCTTTTTCTTAATCAAAAAGTGCATATTTCACAAAATTGAGCACAATTTTTTGAAAAAAAAAGTTAGGGTCAAAATTCCAAAACCGTTTCGGCATAATGATATAACCTTTCAAAATCAGGAGATAGAAAAAATCTCGGACTTTTTTTTCGAAAGTTGTACAAGGTGAAAGATTGCCCATATCTGCACGCTCTCCGTTGGCACCCTGTATATGACAAATTGTGCAATCAAACTTACCATTAATACAAGCACTCGGTATTCAAAGAAATGATCTTTCCTCACATGCCTGAATTTCTGGAATCCGTCAAATACTTTTCGAGCTATCCCAATTTGAAAACGCACCTAATTTTTAGGTGTTGCAGTTCAATTGTCAAGCAGTTTATTTTGAGGATTTCTCCCTCAAAAATGGAGATAAAAACTATTTTTTTTTATACGGTGTACTGAGTGTATATCAAAATTGAGTAAAGAGCGTTTTTTCAATGATGTGAAAAAAAATTCTACTCTTTTGTTAGCAATTTTTTTCAAAAAACGGCTCCATTTTCTACGTCTCTCAAAATTGTTAAACAGTTGATAATTTTTTTGTTGGTCAAACAATGTCCCAGTAATCCTTTAGAAACTTTTCTAGTGTTTTAGGGCTCCCCCTTGGGGCTCACAAAAAAATTTGGGGTAATCCAAACGGAAACAAGGTGGACAAACATTTAATGGAATCCCATCAAAATCTCTAAATCTCTTTATCTCTATTTATGAGGGAGAAATATTGATACCCTGCGTATACAGCCTTAATCGTCTCAAATAATAAATAGTCGGGGCGCTATTGCTTTTTTCTCGTATTAATGACAGAGTTGAATTGGTAAAATAAGCGTTGCGGAATCAATCCCTGTGGGTTTATTCCTTGACAGAATATCACCATTATTAGGTCTCTTTCGAAAGCTACAAGAATGTACTACAAAATATTTTTTGATTTTGGAAACGTCAATGGGCTCAAACCAAAGTACATCCTTGTAGCTTTCGAAAGAGACCTGAATGGTAAGATTCTGTTAAGGAATAAACCCACAGGGATTGATTCCGAAACGCTTATTTTACCAATATAACTCCGTCCTTAAGCAGTGACACTTGGTATAAATGTTAGTGTGAGCCTCTTGAACCAATAGAAATAGCTAGCCGCCGCTATATACAAGGTGGCATAGAAGAAAACATTCATATTTCATTAACCAAAATAGGTGAAGCTGTGAAGACTTGCACAAACATGTTCATTTAATTCTTAACAAAGTGCAGCAAACCATTTTGGAATCCTTTGAGGAGTTTTTGAAATATCTTGAAAATAAAATCCTGAAAATAAAGGAAGTTTGTACTTGGTTGATTGATTTCTCAATTACTTACTGATTTTTCGAGATATTATGGTGCAATTTCATATTAAGATATTGATAACTCCATATTAAGATGATGGATGATATGAGAAATTGAATGAAATCGGTAACGTCTTAACTTCCATCAATTTTCAAAGAAAATAAGCAATAGCGCCCCGACTATAATCCCAGTGTGGCGCTTGTGTCCATAAAAAAATCACTTTTCGCTGCCGTTATTCTGGCAACCGTCAACCAAACTGTCGACCATTTTGCAGTTGCCCATCGGAACAAACTAATGCACGAGAAATAACTTTCAAAACAAGTAACCATGCAACCACGTCAAAGCTGTCTGTTGTCAAAGAAGTCCAACAAGAATTTCTTATTTTCACCACCATTGGCTCTGTATTCCTACGCGTTGACCTCTCAAGGTCATGCATATAGCCTATTGAGCTATTGACTGATGGTGACACGCACTTTTTCCGATAGATGGGCGTGCGTTTCTGGCGAGTTCCTGGCCATCAGTCTTATGTTCGTGAGGTCACGTTAACCCATGGCTTTCCTTGGCATTGTTTAAAATGATGATACAAATCTTCGTATCTATTTAGTAATGTTATTTATTTGCAACTGATGGACACTTTGCCAGCGATTGAGGTCTGGTCAGTTGAAATTGATCAAACGACTTGGTAATCTTGCAGTAATACGCTGTAGGAGAAGAACGTTACCTTTCTTCCAACTCTGTTGTTGTGCAGGTTGATCATCGCAACCTCTTTCTTCAGCTCGCGCTTCTTCCTCTCCTCGTCGCTCTCCAAACTGTCGTCCCTCCGCCACTTCCTAGTCTTGTTGGCATTGTTCTTTTCCACGTTGTCGATGAATTTCTTGGAGAACTGAATGCCCCAGTCTATGTTGTCGCCACAACCTCCCCATTGGAACGTCTCCTGTTCGACTTGATCGCTCGAGCTTGTCTTCTTCGCGGGCGGTTCATTGCCGGGCCTGGGGGCACACGTGCAGCGATACAGTGCACCGCTGGAGCAAGCACGTGCCATTGTGTACGTCAGGGCCGCAGAACTTATGGCGTACACGTACGCCTGTTCCCTGGTAGCTGCAACACACCAAACGCAATGATGACAGGAATTGAAATTCAACTCAGCAGAGACGGAGGGACTCCCGGATCAAATTATACATCATCAGGGTCGGTGGCTGGATACACGAGAGAAGCGCTGTGTGTGCCGTTAGTTAGGGAAAATAGCACCGCTGAAAGGGTGCACCCATCGCGCGATGCTCTCTTTTTAGTCGCAGCGACGGACGTGACCGGATATTCCCGGAAAAATCAGTAATTTATTACGTTATTTCTACCTGATACCGCGAGGGAGAAGGAAGCAGTCGAGACGGAAATAACAATTTAGCTGAAAATGACGATTCGTTTTTTCTGTACTCACCTCTGGTGAGATCTGGTGAAAGCAACGGCGCCGTGATTATGGACGAGCAATTCCACCTGCGGTCCTCGAACACCGACTGGCAGGTTTCGGAAGCCAAAAGCGCCGCTCTTTGGACGTGGGGCATGGTGTCCATCGATGTGCGGCAAAGTTTCGCTTGGAGTTTGGCGAGGCCATATCTGCGACGTGCCACCCCGCAAGGAGAGCGAATTCCCGATCGAATTCCTCTGCCTGAGCTGCCGCTGATCGAGCTCAAGTTCCAGTGGAGGTTAGAGTGTTGCAGCGATCTTGAAATTATTATGTTTGTGCATTAGGGACATGATCATGAAGAACAGGTATGTGCGTGCAGGTCTGCGGGATAATGGGATTTATGTGAAATCCGAAATGGAGAAATGGAAGAGGAAGGTGAAGATTTGTGGAGCAATTGTACATGAGTTTGTCCCGCTTATCTACATCTTGGTATATCTTAAGATAGGTGAGTGTCTTGAGTCTTGATGGCGAAAAGTTTCTGTGGGCCTATGCAGGATGATTCATAACTGAACCGACATAGCTCAAAAGTATATCCTTTTTTTTTGGGATGGATCAGCAACTGGCTTCGAAACTTTTCTAACCTCTTCCATTTTAAAGTCGTACATTTATGTATTTTGGTCGAAACTTCAATGAACCGTATCTTTGGAACGGATGGGTGGAATCGAATGAAAGGGCCCCGCACATTCCTTATGGGATTTGGCTCCCCGGGGGATTTGGCTCCATAGCCCTTGTTGAGGTGATCAAACTTTATCATTGCGCAAATCCTCTAAACTCAACGGTTCACCCTCTAGAGAGGGTGTAAACGCTGGTAGTCACAGAACTAATTTATTGCAATTATGGGCTTCAATGAGGAAAAGGTGGATCTATTTTGACGCCTTGACTGGAAATTCAAAGTCGAATAACGACCAAAATAAACGAGGAATTTTTTTGAATTTCTGACACGGTATGTTCAAAGTGTTGCTGATCAGTATTTCTTGCGTATCAACCCCCTAAAATCTGGTGTTTACCCTCCCTCTTGTTAAGTTCAAATTAACTTCTACTATTTGAGCATCATATCTAGGAAAAGGTGATACATGATACATCTTCATCCCTTATGTCTACCCACCCTTACCCTTACAACACCTTTATCCTGGTAGTTTTTCCAGAAATGATTAGTTCAACTCATTCAACTAGAAAATGTGCAACGAGTGCTTCCACTGCCAATTTTGGGGAAACTACTAGGGTATAGGGGCTATAGAGGTAAGGGGTAGACATGAGAGATAAATATGCACTATCTTTTTTAACACATAACATGTCACAGTCGTAGAAACTTATTTTAACTTATCAAGAAACAATTTATTTCTAATAGGGCAGAGCAGAAGTTGATAATTTAGTGGAGGGTGAACGTCAGATCTTAGGGGTTGGTTCGCAGGAAAAAATGGATCAGCACCACTTTGAACATATCGTGTCAAGAATTCAAAAAAATTCCCTGATAATTTTGGTCGTTACTTTACTTTGAACTTCCAGTCATTTTTAGCGCATCATCCCAAAAAGTGGGAAAAAGGCGCTTTTAGCTTCACTTTGTCCGTCCGTCCGTCCGTCCGTCCGTCCGTCCGTCCGTCCGTACCCGAGATAACTCCTTAGGGAAGAAAGATATCGATGTGGTGTAAACGCTGATCGATAGTACATATGTCCAGGATGTGAAGTTGACTTTTGGTTTTTTGTTACTCTGCCGCCATCTTTGATCCGCCATTTTGAATTTCTCTAAAAGTGATCCGATTGAAATGAAATTTGCAGGCAATGTGAATCACATCAAGATCTATCCAATTTTCGACAATTGATGCCCCGACGCCATCTTGTATTTTCACTATTGAACATATTTCGAAGTGATAGAATTAGGAGAATTATGCCTCAACGAAATAAGATATCGATGTGGTGCAAACGCCAATCGAATGCGTACGTGACCACCATATAAAGTTGACCAATAATTTTTGTCACTTCGCCGCCATCTTTAATTCGTAATTTTGAATTTTTCTGAAAGTGGTCCAATTTGAGTGAAATTTGCAGGCGATGTGAACTTCATCAGGATACATCCAATTTTCGACATTTGATGCCCCGCCGCCATCTTGTATTCTCCATATTGAACATGTTCCAAAGTGATAGAACTAGGAGAATTATGCCTCAACGAAAAGAGATATCGTCGTGGTGCAAACGCCAGTCGATGCGTACGTGACCATTATATAAAGTTGACCAATGATTTCTGTCACTTGGCCGCCATCTTTGATCCGCCATTTTGAATTTCTCTGAAAGTGGTCCGATTTGAGTAAAACTTGCAGGCCATGTGAACTTCATCAAGATACATCCAATTTTCGACAATTGATGCTTCGCCGCCATCTTGTATTCTCCATATTAAACATGTTTAAAAATGATAGAGCTAGGATAATTATGCCTCAACGAAAAGAGATATCGATGTGGTATGAATGCCAATTAAATGCGTACGTGTCCACTATATGAACTTGACCAATAATTTTTGTCACTTGGCGGCCATCTTTGGTCCGCCATTTCGAATTTTTCTGAAAGTGATCCGATTTGAGTGAAATTCACAGCCGATGTGAACTTCATCAAAATACATCCGATTTTGGACAAATGATGCTCTGCCGCCATCTTGGCCGCCATATTGAAATTTCTCATCACTTAACGATTTTCATTGAGCTATTGGGACTTACCTTTGTTTCACCTTTGTTTCGTATGATCATTCTCATTCTCCAGCCAAATTCCAACATTCTGCTACCATCTTGGCCGCCATATTGAAATCTCTTATTAGTGGAACGATTTTCATGAAACTTGGAACTTACCCTTGTCTATAGTACAATGATTTTGATTTTTAAGCCAAATTTCATGATTCTAACGCTATTTTGGCCGCCATATTGAAATTTCTGCCCAAATAACGGTAGAACCCTAATTAATATCTTGCGTTCACTAACCCTTCAAAAAGGAAGTGCGCTACTGAGCCTCATGCCCATGAGGCATATTCGCTTGTACGAAATGCTAGGGGTAGCTCTAGAAATAGGGGTCTATGAGATATTTTGACCAGCTCAAAATTATGACAAGTATAACCCTGGAACCACCTCGTGGCGTCAAAATAGATCTACCTTTTGCTCTTGCTCATTGAAGCCCATAATTGCAATAAATTAGTTCTGTGACTACCGACATTCCACCCTTTCTAGAGGGTGAACCGTTGAGTTTAGAGGATTTGCGCAATGATAAAGTTTGATCACCTCAACAAGGGCTGCAACATATCAAAGTTTGAGCCAAATCCCCCGGGGAGCCAAATCCCATAAGGAATGTGCGCGGTCCTTTGGCAAAGTATGCTCTAGCAACGACCCTTGATACATTGCATCATCGACCAGTCCAAAAACTTCAGGGCCGGGCCGGATTGAAAAATTGTGTCTCTTGAATTTTTGTGGAAAAAATCACCCTGTATAATTTTTTTTACAAAAGTCGGTACCATATTTTGAATCTACATGAAAAATGCTGCAAATTCCGCAAATAAAATTATATGGCGCAATTGAACTGTCAGAAACATTTCGAAGATCTTGAATATTTTTGGTGGTGAGATTTTTTGCAAATTAATATTTTCAAATAACTGCAAATCATCTACTGGTACTAAAAAGTGTACTAACCTTTTTCAATTTTTTTAGTGGTAAAAAAAAGTTTCGGTTAAATTTTCAAAACATTTTTTTACGTCCCCGTACTTTAGCTCAGTTCAATGGATAAATTGACTTATGCGATGAAACAGTTGACGTTTTAATCAGAATAGATATTTTTCGATTTTTTTGGTAATACATATTGATTTAAAATGACACAAAACTCTAAAAATATCTCAGTCATCATTTTTTCCTGATACAGTTCAATTGCGCCATATAATTTTATTTGGGGAATTTGCAGCATTTTTTATGTAGTTTCTGAATATGATATGGTAACAACTTTTGTGAAAAAATTATACATATGATTTTTCCACAAAAATTCAAGGAGCACAAGTTTTCGATCCGGCCCTGGAGTTTTTGGATTGGTCGATGATGCAATGTATCAAGGGTCGTTGCTAGAACATACTTACCAAATTTCTTTCGATTCCACCCATCTGTTCCAAAGATACGGTTCATTAAAGCTTCGACCAAAATACATAAATCACCCTGTAACTTTAAAACGGAAGAGCTTGGAAAAATTTCAAAGTCAGTTGTGATCCATCTCAAAAAACTGGATCTACTCTTGATCTATGTCGGTTTAGTCATGAATCACCCCGTACAAAAAACACGAAACTGGATAAAACAGGATCAGGTGAGAAATAGTGAATCGGTGAAAAGTGCGGTGTGAGGCTATGCTTTTCGCGTACGCCGGGTCTTGCGTTGGTTTGACACATCGAAAATCAACTCTGAAGACCTGGTGGACTACGACTACGACCTTTCAATGCTTCAAAGAAGGTGACAAGGTACGCCGACCTGCAAGAATTTGATATTAGATACACTGTCGCTGACAGCAACCTTTGGAAGACATAGAGGCCTGAGGCACCTCGATTGTGCCCTGAAGACGCTCCAAGAAAGTTACAGCAGGTGGAGATGAAAAAACCTGACTTGACTTGCACACTGATTGACCTGCGAAAATGGCTGACCTGCAAATTCGATTCTCCTTGAATTTAGCCCGCAGACAGGCAGCTCACATGAAATGCTTGCCATAAATCCTCGAGTAGCTCTTTATTGGTTCCAAATTTCTGCGGATAGCTGCAACCCACTTCATATGTAGAGTACGTTCACTCTGACCGTGATTCCATACCTTTTCAACTTCAAATTGGGACAAATCTATTTCAAGCTGGGAATATGTAGTCAATCTCAAAATGGAATAAACAATTTCAAATTGGTACCAAACACACTTGAATTGGCATTAAACAACTTCAAATTGAGAGTGACGAGAAGAGTTATGATCATACTTGAAAAGATATAAAATAGTAGGCTGAAAATGAAGAATGAACAAGTCTTAGAGACGGACAGCTTCTTTTGAACTTTGAAAATATTTTGACATTTACATTTTGAAAACCAAGCGCCTGATCTACTCTGTTTTTTTGAACATCATTTTGCACCAAGTCTACCGGATTGCGTGCATATCCTGGGTGTTCTGATGCAGGTCAAGGTCAATACAGAGGTCTGAGAAGAAATTATTTCTTTTCACTCTCAAAGAAAGATGATTTTGAAGAAAATATAACTATCTATATCTGAAATTTAAAGCACCGAACTGGACTGAACTAAACTAAACACACCATTGATTCTTTTTGAACAACTTAAAAGTAGTAGCACCCAAGGTAGCACCTCAAATGCATTATTATGAAAATTCTAATGCTTGCCTATGATTTCGAAATTTCCTGCCTCGAAACATTCTCACCGGTGCATCCTGACGGATGGATGAAAGGTGCGATATTACAAAAAGGCGAGAATGTCGATAGATACTTCGACTTCATTGTGTTTTCAAAGGGTGCAGTATAAAGAATGTTGATTATTGTACTTTGTATCGTGCCGCAAAGGTGTTAATTGCATATAGATTTTTTACGATCACTGCTTATCTAAACCTTACCCTTATTTACATTTCGTGTCGCGCGCGTGTTCGTTTTTTGTTTTTTTGTTTCTTTTTTATTCGTCGTTGCAGATGAAAGTACATTCTGGCTACATTCGTAATCGAAAAAAATCGGAAATTTTTATTGCTTTTTCGAGGTTTCTGTATAGTCCATAGTTCAGGTGAATGGGTAGGTCCGTAGGTTATGCCTTTGCAAATGTTTGCGAAGAGCAAGAAATTTGCAGTCTGGTACAGCTTTGTCTTCTGATTAACAGATCCACTATCATTAAGGCTGTATTCTCAGCAGGCCAAAATTATTTTGAGGATTTCTCCCTCAAAAATGAAAATAAAAACTCAATTGATTTCATACGGTGTACTGAGTGTATTAAAAATTTTAATACAGAGCGTTTTTTCAATTATGTGAAAAAAAAAATTCTTTTTTGTTGACAACTTTTTTCAAAAAACGGCTCTGTAGGTACTCAATTTTCTACGTCTCTCAAAATTATAAAACAGTTGATAATTTTTTCGTTTGTCAAAAAATGTCCCAGCAATCCTTCAGTCACTTTTCCAGTGTATTAGGGCTATTCGGCTTCTAAAAAAATGTGGGTTAATCCAAACGGAAACAAGGTGGACAACCATTCAATGGAATTTCATCAAAATTTCTATATCTCTTTATCTTTATTTTTGAGAGTGAAATATTGATACCCTGCGTATACAGCCTTCAGCAAAAAAAAACAGAAAAAAAATACCGCGCAAAAAAGTTTACCGCGTAATGACCCCTACATGAAAATAGGCTACGCAATAAGGCGCAACGTTTCTGATTGGCTCGCAAAGTAATCGCAAAACCATCGCAACGCAACAAATCCATTTCGAACCAATTAGAAACGTTGCGCCTCGCTTTGCGCCGCCCTATGTTGCGCATTTCATAGAGCGGCCCTAATAGTTTAGAAATAGTAACGCAAAAAGGTAACGCTAAAAATTAATGCTAAAATAATTACTCATTTTTAAAAGCTCTTCACTGTTATTTATGTTTGCGTTTGGAATATTTAGCGGTATTTACAGGAAAAAAAAAGGGTGCGGCGACAAAATATCCTCGGCAAAAATATCCCTGCCAAAAATATCCTGGCAATAATATCCCAGCCAAAAATATCCCCGCGACAAAATATCCCCGCCAATAATATCCCAGACAAAAATATCCCCGCGACAAAATATCCCAGGCCAAAAATATCCCCGCCAATAATATCCCAGGCCAAAAATATCCCTGTCAATAATATCCCAGCCTGCAGGTTTCACGGGGATATTTTTCCCGTGAGATTGCACATGGACCTAGTCAGGTACGTCCGAAGAGCGGTAATTTCCGGCTACACCATACATTTTTGACTCGAAAACAACTCTCGGACGCGAAAGTGTGTGCATGGACTTCGTTAGGTGCCCAAGGGGCTGTTTGTAACATCCGACCGTGACACTGTTTCCTGACTCAAAATCAACGTGGACATTTCGCAGACAACCAAATCACCGACTGGCGAATCCCCCGGCAGGTCAACTCACGGACTCACCAATCCACCGACAGACGACAGGGTATTTCACCGACTTGCTGATTCACCAACTCACCGACTCATCAAATCAGCGACGAGACATTTTACAGGCCGATTTTTGACTTAATTGTATAGCCGATAAGGAGTCTATTTTCGTCTCAAGTATCCTTCTTTTCGGACCCACCAGATAAAAAACTGATTTTTCACTCAAGCTCCCAAGATCCACCAGATAGAAATCTATTTTTGATTCAAGGGGCATTAGGCCCACCAGATAATGAGTTTATTTTCGACTCAAGTATCATCCTTCTTTTCAGACCCACCAGATAAAGAACTGATTCTTGACTCAAGCATCCTCCTTCTTTTTACACCCATCAGATGAGAAGTTCATTTTTTACTCAAGTATCGTCCTTTATTTTAGACATACATACCTACTACATAGATTGATAGTCTTTTTTTGACTCAAGCATTCTTCTTTTCAGACCAGCCAGATAAGAAGTTTATTTTTGACTAGAGTATCATCCTTCTTTTTAGACTCATTAAATACGGTAATATATATTTTTGGCCTGAGAAATTGTGTGGCAAGGATATTTTTGGCTGAGGTATTTTAGTCTGGCATATTTTTGGCTGGAATTATATTGGCGGGGATATTTTTGTCTTGGAATATTTTGTCGCGGAGATATTTTTGGCTGGGATATTTTTGGCCTGGGATATTTTGTTGCGGGGATATTTTTGGCTGGGATATTATTGGCTGGGATATTTTTAGCCTGGGATATTCTGTCGCGGGGATATTTTTGGCTGGGATATTATTGACGGGGATATTTTTGGCTTGGGACATTTTGTCGCAGGGATATTTTTGGCTGGGATATTATTGCCGGGATATTTTTGGCTGGGATATTCTGTTACCCGACCAAAAAAAGCGCTATAATTTTTTTAAAGGTTTGTTTACTGCGCTATGATTATTTGCGCGCCGTAATGTTTTGCCTCGTGTTTTGCGCAGTAATAAATATAGTATGCGATGTAAGTGTCGAAATTTCGCTATTGAAATTTCGCTGTAATTTTTGCACGGTATTTTTTTTTTGCTGTAATCAGGGGCTGTAATTTAGGAATACCAATTATACTAGGTTGTCCAGGATTAATCTGAAAAATTTCATTGATTGGTAGAGCATAACAAAACACAATAAAAACGAACCAAAAAACTATATATCAAAAATGCATATTAACGGAGATATAGCCCGTCAAAGTTGGAGGTAAAAAACAGGTTTTTCTTCACAACTCCTGAATCATCAGACCGATTCTGTTCAAATTTTGTGTAGATAATAATCCTAAATAGGTGTGCGTCAATCACTTAATAAAAATTCCCTGCAAAAGCCCCAGTGGCGTAGACTTTCGATGCAACAGAACTATGCTGGAAAATCATCAATTTTTTGACATCCTCAATTAGTATAGAAGCAGTAACTTTTGTGTTGAATTTGCATTAGATCAGTGGTTTCGAATATATTTGAGTTCGAAATTCCGAAAACAATATTTTATTTTAAATCGGTAACTTGGTAACACGACAGAAACAACCTATAACAGATTTTCAAAATGCATTTCCTTAGCGTCCAAACACATTTGACAACTATTTTTCTATCAAAAGAGTTCCAGTTTTTTACATTCAACTTTGACGGGCTGTCTCCGTTAATGTGCATTTTTGACATATAGTTTTTGGGTTTGTTCTTATTGTTTCCTCCGAGGTTTTTTTCCTGTTCTGTCGACCATTGAAATTTTTCAGAATAATCCTGGACCTTCCTGTATATTGAGTTTTCGAATTTGGGAAGTCTCCCGAACAGAAACTTATTTTTATGTTGCCGTATACATTACATTATTCGAGAAAGCATTGTGGTATATGCTCGCGATGAGTGGATTTGCGGCAGAAATGGCGATGATTTTTTATTCTAATATAAAGGGATTGAAACAAGAAATTTGTAACAAAAACACAAAAATGGTGTCGCATGAGTGCCAGATTCCTCCTAATGTTAATTCATGCAGACGCACGCTGATTAGTATTGGCGATTTTAATTAGCGGCTAAATATTTCTTTTTGTGCAAATATAGGTTTTTAGCTTACGCAAAGAAGTTTTGTTTTTTGGGTTTCGTGTGAGGTGCTCTTGAGGGAGCCTTAGAAATTTAAGAGTGATCGCGTGAACGTGTGTAATTATCACTGATGATATCGTCCAGGTAAGGCAGGAGGGCGCCTGTTAATTACAGGTGTGGTTGGGCCGGAGCCAGACTTCCCTTCATAAAAAATCTCATTTTTATTATATACGAGCTAAGGGTGGATACCCTTGAAATTACACTGTCTTGGGGAGACGAATGGGTTATTACAATAATAACTTAATTTTTTTCCGGCAATGGAGATGCGCTTGCAGATAATCAAAGAAATGCAATCCTACAAAGGTGCAGCTTGATGGATTTCATAGAACTGCGCTGGAAAATGTCTATTTTCACGCTGAAAAGAAGGATTTAGCTTTTGAAGCGCTCGGAAAATTCTCATTCTGCCGTTTTTCTCCGTCTCCAACTCTCGCCTGCAGGTGCAACAAATAAACAAACAAATCGTGCGAGTTATTCGAGTAATTACTCACGTTTTTGCCGGCAAACATTTGACAGTCTTGCATGTAGGTGAAATAATAATTGTTATTTATACAGTGCCATGTTGTCGCACACGCAAAAAAGGCATTAGACAAAGTCAAAAGTCACCACTGTAATAATTCACGGTTTTCCAGGAGCATACAAAACAAAGGATTCTCAAAACAAAAGAAAAAAATTGTAGTGAACTGATCAAAAATAGAAATAATACTCACAGCCAGCGTATGGACAATCCAAAATCCCAAAATAAAACTCCGAAAAAAATGATCGCCACCAGTATTCGTCCTTCCATATTTTCAGGGCTTTCACATCATTATTGAGAACACGTGTTTTTCGACGGGGTATGGTGGTTTGTGAACTTTTCTTCGGAAGGCCGGGGAGAAGTTGTGTGTGTGGGTTTGAACACCTCAGAGGTTGAATCGAGACTGGCTGCGCTTTGACGCTCTTGTGTACTTTCCCGGAGTTTTCCGGAGCTTTCAGGGGAGATTTGAGGATTAGCAGGACGTAGATACATAAAACCAGCGAGTTTCCGACTTTTTGCTTCTGGTTTTTTAATAAATAAAAGGCTGCGTTGGTTGTGGGATTACGTGCGAATTTCTTGCACCACGGCAGCAGTGTAGTTTAGGTAGGTAGGTACTAGACTTGAATATTTCATTTGGCAACAACAACTGTGGCCAACTTTAAAATTGGATTTGGTCTGACCCTTTTAAGAACAAGAAGTGGCAAACGCCCCCAGACACACAAGGAGAGATGAGAACATGTGATGTTTGGGATGTTCTAAATAAAATTATTGCTGTAAAACTAAGCAGAAAAATCATCAATAAATAATTCTTATTCAATGATTAGTAGTGATAATGAAAATACTAATTATTGTCAGTACCCCAGTTGTCCGTTTAAGGTTCGTTAGCGACTAGATTATTCATTGTTAATCATAATTAACTATTACAAACTTATTTAACGAAGATTTATGCCTAAATGTGAAAGAAACTACAGAAATTGTGAAAAATATACAAATTCTTTTTCAGTGTAGGTACCTACAATATTAAGGACGGCATTTCCTAGCATAAAAAATGGTTGAAACAGACTGCGGATTAGCTCCAGAGCGAAAGAGAAATTGATAGATTCTTGTGGCGTGAGTTTCTGCCAAATCTGAGCAGCTGAAAATGTAACAAAAAAATGAGCTATTCAAATCTAGGCTGGCAAGAGAATGGGGGACTTTTTTTGGAAAAAATATTGAAATTTTGAAGAAAAAAAATCGGGTTTTCCGAATTTTGAAATTTTCAAACACTTATTAATTTTCATTCTAGATTTTAGATTACTCTTCTTTTTTTTAAGTCTCTTACTCCACTGGTTCTCATGAAACTCACGTTTAAAGAAAAAACACTAGGAAATGCCGTCCTTAAGTGAACGTTTTTTAAAGCCGTTCAAATCTTGATCAATCCCAAATAGAGTTGCTGGAGAATTTGGGAATTCTCGACAGGGGATGGGCATGGAAACCTGTATGTTCAAATAACTAAGCATGATTGTTTGGAAAATATCTCAGAAACACTGATCTCCTGGCTTGAAAAAAATCAAATTTGAGAAAATGTATAAAACCTTTAGGCACTCTGCGGATTTGCTTCAGCGCCAAAAGTTGCGGTTTTTTTGTACTTTTCCTACAGGAAGTTATCTATTTCCATAACAACAATGCCATTCAAATAATCATACCACCTGCGAATGTCAATTTCAACAATGCATAAACTTCAATTTTGACAATTTTCCTCACACATATGTTCGCGACTGCCGCATGAGGGTGCTGAAACGGGCGGGATATTTAAAATGTGCAAAGCGCCTATAATAGTGATTCTTTATCCAAAATTACTTTTTAAGGCTGTAGTTCGCCTAAATCAAAGTTCGAGTTTCGAAGTTTTTACGTTTAGCTTCAGTAGCAATACCTGCAACTGTGTTTTACCAATTTAAATCAATCAAGTACAGTGGTTTAGTTTCCTTCCTTCGAAAGATTTTACTAAACTACAAATGGCAGAGTACCTATCAGTAGAAAATATTCGCTGCATGTGCATAAAAATTTCTTCTCACAGGGTGTTTCAGATTAAACCGATAAAAGTTTAAGGAAGTTTAAGGTAATATAGTGATTTTCCATTGTCCTCTCTCCTCTCCACACTAAAACGTTTTTATTGTGGAGACGACGACGGAAAAACACGATATTATAAAGAGTGATTCATTCGGAGGTACTTTTTTCAAAAATTAAGAAGGAACATTTTATAGGGTAACCTTTAATATTGAACGGAAGAACTGTTCTTGGCATTTATGTTCTGAAGATTATTTCTGTCAAATTTTGGCTATAACTGCGGCTAACATGGTGCATTCTGGAGTTCCAATTTTCAATGACACGTTGAAGCATTCCTAGTGGTATTTGGCGAATGACGCGAGTAATGTTGGCACTCCAATTCCTTAATCGTAGCCGGCTTATCCACATAGACTTTGGACTCCACGTAACCCCAAAGAAAAAAGTCTAGAGGTGTGATATCACATGATCTAGGTGGCCAATTCACTGGTCCGAAGCTTGAAATTAAGTGTTCACCGAAATGTTCTCGCAATAATGCCATAGTTCCACGGGCTGTATGGCAAGTAGCGCCGTCTTGTTGGAACCAAATGTCGCCGAGATCATGGGCTTCAATTTCAGTCAGCAGGTAGTTTGATATCATGGCGCGATAGTGGGCCATTCACAGTAACATTTCGACCGCCCTCATTTCTGAAGAATTATGGACCGATGATTCCACCAGCCCATAAACCACATAGACCAAGAGCTAGCAACGTTTTATTTACCTCATAAGCAAAATGCGGTTTGACTTCTGGGGCATGTAGAGATTATGATGGGCTTCCATAAAATCTTTGTCTTATGAAAAACACCCCTTGCTTTCTCACAAAACAAGCAAAGAAATGTGCCATTTGACAGCAGTATTCAACAGCGGATTTTCTGGGGTTCTTAATCGATACAAATATCAATTTTATCAGGAATGGATAGATTGAACTATCTTTCAACTAAATTGAACAGGACCGAATCTCGTAATGTATTAGAAACTACCAAAAACCAGACTTTCTCAACTGGCATGTTCAAGCTAGTAGGCTAGGCCGAGCTGTTTGGATCGCATTTGATGGCCGATTCTCGAATCACGCCTACTAGAAAAACCGGTGCCACCTTCCGTGCGCTTGGAAATCTGGTTTTTGGTAGTTTCTAATACATTTCGGTATTCTTTTTCATTCAATTTAGTTGAAAAATAGTTCGACCTATCCATTCCTGATAAAATTGATATTTATATCGATTGAGAACTCTAGAAAATCCGCTGTTGAATACTGCTGTTAAATGGCACATTTCTTTGCTTGTCTTGTGAGAAAGCAAGGGGTGTTTTTCATAAGACAAAGATTTTATGGAAGCCCATCATAATCTCTACATGCCCCAGAAGTCAAACCGCATTTTGCTTATGAGGTAAATAAAACGTTACTAGCTCTTGGTCTAACACCAAACCGTTGTTTTGTCTGAATGTAATGGCAGCTCTTGAACCTCTTTGGATTGCCCTTCAGCCCAAACACGACAGTTTTGTTTGGTAACGTAGTCATTTAGCCAGAAATGGGCCTCATAGCTGTACAAAATTTTTGTCGAGAAAAGTAGATTTTCTTCAAGCTTTGTAATAGTAATAGTAATAATAGTAATAGTCCAAGGACTGAAATGGTGACGATTTGGAAGATCGGTCGGCTTCAGTTCTTGCACATAATAAGTTGCCAAAGAATACTCAACAACAATACCAAAACAGTTTGGCACTTTGACAGTTTGATCAGTCATGAAAAGCCTACTAGAAAAAGTACCTTCAAATGAATTACCCTTTATCAACAACTCCACTGGAATATGGATCCCTTTCACAAATTCAAAAGTTTAAGGGACCATATAAGGGGATCTAAAATGATGAAGAGTTACTCCAGGAACCATATTTGAAAAATGTCTATAATAACAGAGGTAAGCCCTCCAAAGTTGGAAATAAAGTGCTCAACAAAATAAGTGTCACCATGCACATTTTCCTTTTTGTTTATTTTTATGTGTCACAATCAAGTACTTATAGGGCACGGGCCACGAGGGTATGCAACCCGATATCTGGAGGAACTGGTGGCGCTCTCTGCCAGCTAATAGCACAAGCTCATGCGTCAATCTACTCAAAAAGTCAAATTAGAACTGTCAACGCATCAACGTCAATTGAAAAATTCAAAACTTGTTGGAAAAGCCGGGGTATTTGTTTGTTTTCGCTGCTTTTCATCATGCTTCCACTGCAGGTGAATGGTATTGATCGTATTTTATTTATTGTGTCTTTGCTTGGTGGAAGATTTTACGAAATCTGAAATTTAGCCTTGCAGTTTGTCCAGCGTGAAGGTGGTGATGGACGTGGTGACTTTAGAATGCACGAACTACTACTATTGGGTCAGACCGACGATGGAACCTGAATCTCCTCTTTGCCAAGAACCAGACGATCTAAATCACCGCATGTGGCGCTGCCAGTGCCCACTACACCAGGCAGGAGTGCAGATCACAACTGACAACATCCGCTTTGGCCCGATCGCTCCAGAGCCTAGCAGTCCTAGCACTCTCTTGAAGACCTTGATGGTCAGAGACCACCTGGACCTGCTGCACCTGACTGCCTACTGCCTACAGTAGGACCGATGTGGTCTATTTCCATAAATGCCAGACTGGCTCCTACCTAGAGAAGCGAGGACGTTAAACGTTATGTTTATAATAATATCTTGTAGTGAAATAATAAAATATATGTATAAGTAACGCGCAGGACGGATTTAAGGGGCCGTCATTATAACAAATGTATATAGTTTCTGAATACTGATATTAGAGAAAGAATTTATTTATTAATAACGTCCTACCACCATCAACAGTGGTCTGTATATAATACCAGGAATACTTGACAATAACAGTTTAAACAATTCAAAGGTAATAAAAGTTCCGTGAATATACATCGGTCCTACTGGGTAGTCAGTGGACAGCTGCAGCAGGTCCAGGTGGTCTCTTGCCATCAAGGTCTTCAAGATAGTACTAGGCTCTGGAGCGATCGGGCCAAGTGGATGCTGTCAGTTGTGATCTGCACTCCTGCCTGGTCCAGTGGGCACTGGCAGCGCCAGATGCGGTGATTTATTGGATCGTCTGGTTCTTGGCAAAGGGGAGATTTAGGTACTATCGTCGGTCTGACCCAAGTAGTAGTTCGTGCATTCCAAAGTCACCACGTCCAGTCAGCATCAGTGATCCCATCCAGTCCACTACTTCATGGAGCAGGAATTGTACGGGTCCACGGTTCAGGCATTCAGATACTCCATTTCGAAATTCGAACGTAAAAGAAGAGAGCACCAAACGATTCAACTCAACGTGAGGCTGGACAAACTGCAAATTGATGCTAAATATCAGATTTCGTAAAATCTTCCACCAAGCAAGGACACAATAAATAAAATACGATCAATATCTTTTACCTGCAGTGAAAGCATGATGGAAAGCAGCGAAAACAAACAAATATCCCGGCTTTTCCAACGAGTTTTGAACTTTTCATTGACGTTGATGCGTTGACGGTTCTAATTTAACTTTTTCAGAGACTTTTTGAGTAGATTGACGCATGAGCTTGTGCTATTAGCTGGCAGAGAGCGCCATCAGTTCCTCCAGATATCGGGTTGCATACCCTCGTGGCCCGTGCCCTATTGTTCCAGTTAGAACAGATTGTATAGTTTTCATGGGATTAATAAAAAAAAACATGCAAAATTTCCCTTGATTAAATCTGAACAACTTTAGATCGCTACAAGCGATTTTACCAAATTTCGGACCGTTTTTGTAAATACATAATATTTCTACAGGGTAGTCAATAGACTGGTGCAAAATTTCTAAAAGTTTGACATGCTCCGTCTTGAACAAATTGTTTTTTACCTGGATTTCAACACTGTTGGCAAGAAAGTAGAATTGAACGCAGGTGAGGTCGTGATTAACATACCCCACGCCCTGCGCCAGCACGTTTCTGACTTCGTCCGTTTTCTTGACTGCGCAGTCGGTTTTCCTCTACACATTGCCGTACTGCCGGTTGCATGCCAGAATACTTGGGTGGTTCACCCAGGGCAGAGACATGGCACTACTAGATACCAACACTTCTCACCAGAGATGTAATAGGAATAGGAATATCAAAGCAGTGCCGTTTTTATAGTCCATCCTCTTTCAACATTAGGACGGACATAAAACTCTCTCTCTCTCTCTCTCTCTCTCTCTTACCAGCATTTAGCAATCACTCAGCTGGGATTAGCTGAGATGTGATTGCGGTAAATTCCATCTTTTGAAATTCCAACAGTCCAACACAACCTTTGCGTTGTGTACGAGTAGGCACACTAACCACTCGAGATACGTTCATGATCATAATCATAATCATAATCATAATCTTTATTAACCTTTTCTTGATACTGTATGTACATAGGCAAGTCAACATAGGGTACAGTCATATACTGTACAGTGAAATAATGTACGATCACGTAAGTATACACACTAAAAACAATACATTTTTTGACAAAAAAGAGACAATATTATTTTAACAAACAACAAAACAGACAAGCCCCGATCAGCCATGCTCCATAAACTCACCAACCGTGTAATAGCAACCCCGAATGAGATGATGTTTCAACACATGTTTGAATTTTTGGGGATTTGTTTCAAGTCTAATTGATGAAGGCAGTCTATTGAAGAGCCTGCATCCGGCGTTAGATGGTGCTTTCTCCTGGAAGGCGTGTCGAGCCCTCCGCGGCCTCAGGATATCACCGTTACGGGTAAAATAACCACTGTCCGCGACAGAAAATTCAGACTTTTTGTTAGCGCACTTCTCCAAACGGGAAGGCGCTTTTGTCCTCGCTTTGTCCGTCCGTCCGTCCGTCCCCGCATCTAGTCCTAGACGAAAAGGTTTTTGCGAATTTTTTTTACTCCATTGGGTAGCTCATGACCTTGTATCCCGAACCAAGAAAAATCTTGACGAAATAATAATAAACAATGACAATAATAACAATTTAGTGTGACGCGGCATCGCCGTTGAATGCTGCATTTCAGAAGCCGGCCTGATCTCGAAAGTTATCACATGCGAGGAAGTACCCGATCTTATCATTTTACCATAATACATATGCGGAGTTATATTTAGAGAATGATTTGAACTTTATTTTAATGAAAATTTCACATCGGTGCGAGGTGCCGATTAGTAGTTATTAATTTTTGAAAATGACTCCGAAACTACGGCTCGGCCGCAAATGATTTATTCGTTGCTTGCTGGTGCTTGATATCCTTTCCTCCGAACAAAACGAAATCAAGTCGAAGGAAGTCGATCGCATTTCGACCGAAGCAAGTCGGGATTTCGTCTATACCTGTGCTTTTTTTGCTAGGAAGGGATTTTATGGCGACCTCGACTTCAGCAGGCAGAATTGGGGAAAAATACATAGACTGGCCGCAGTCCCTACTTGTTGTGCACTCATTTGGAATGTGATTACCGAAACGTTCTTTTATGCTCTTGGAAACTTTAGTCTGGAAGTATCTGCCGAATAGTTCTACAATTTCCCTCGGACAGGTGAAGGAGATGTCGTCCTGTACTATTTCGCGAATGAACTTTTTCTTGGGCGAAACACCACGAGTTTCGTTAATTATGCACCAAGTTGTTTTTTGTTTGTTTAGGGACTGAGCCAGCCTACTTCTGTAGATTTCCTTTTTTTCTTCGTTTATTCTAGTATCAATGTTTTTTTTAAGCTTCTGGTATTGCAAGTCTATGTTGTTGTTATTATTTGTCATTTTAATCCAATTCAAAAATCTAAGTCTATCTAAGTCTTTCAAAAGATCCTGAGAATACTCTGCTGCTTTGCTGTTGGGTTTGCAAGATGTTCTAGCTGTACGGTATCTTTGACATGTTAAATTGAAGCACCAGAGAAAATACTCCATGAATTCGTCAAATACTTCATTGGTGCTTCTGTCAAAATTAATAGTTATCTTATTGAAATGATGCCTAAACTCGCTTATGTTGTTCGGGTTTATTTTTCTAATTTGATAAGGGTGGTTGTTTGTATTTTTTTTTACGTTCAGCTTGTGCTTTAGCGTAACACTCTGCCCAAAATGGTCAGCAAAACCGGGGTTCACATTGTCACAATAGTTAATGTCTTCCGGGACATTGGTCAAAACGTAATCGAGACAGGTTGAGCTTGTGTACGATTTTGTCGTTGCAATTCTAGTAGGCGCTTGTATCAGTGACGACATCCCAAAGGATCCGTACACGCCACACAGCATCCTCGTGTCACGGCCATCGCTATCGAGTTGATCAACATTTAGGTCACCACACAGCAAAACTTTTTTGAAACGGGAGTGTGCTCTGTACAGAATCTCACCCAGTGTCTCCATGAATACCTCCACATCTCCAGCGGAAGGCCTGTAAATCGCTATGATGCACGTGTCGCCATCAACAGAGACCGCGGATCACTCGAGCACCATCTCAACACTCAGCTCATTCAAAAAATCTATCGCCAGGCATTTTGCCGGGAGACTTTACCTTACAAATATAGAAGTTCCTCCGCGAGTGCGCACGGAACGGCAAAACCGACTAACAAGCCGGTAATTGTCAAAATGAACAGCCTCCAGGTTGCCCTCACGCAGCCAGTGCTCGCTAAAACAAATTATATCAAACGAATTACTTGACAAAAACAGCTGAACGAGACCTATATTGTTTTGCAAACACTGAATATTAATATGAAAGATTCTTATATTTTCCAGTAATTTGCTTTCATTCATTTCCACTTCGTTAACCCAATGTTCATTGATACACAAAAAGCTTGGACGGTCCATTTGTGCACACTCTCCCCAGATCTAGGGATTTTTGAACTCGCGATTGAAGCCATAGACAGATTGCAGTGACGTACTAGTACTAGAAAGAGATAGAACTTGATAGGATGTCGCATATGTTAATTATACAGGGTGATTCAGGATATACTGCACTCGCTCGCTTTGCTCGCTCGTGCGCAACATTTTCCTGCGTGCGTAATATGCTGCTTACTACTCTTATTACGCAATATACTACTACACAGGTTATGGGACCACTGTGACTGTTTACGAGCACTTTTAGATAATAATAATTTTCAGGATTCATGACTCACCCTGTATACAGAACAGAAATTCATTACAGATTCAGATGTTTATTTTTTGTACTCATTGTTTTTCCATAAACAGTTCACCAAAATCTTTTGAAACAACGAAAATAGGAGCGATCGAAGGACCAACTTTTGCTCCTCCATAACTTCAAAATTAAAAGACATAGAATTTTTTCAACAACTTTCTAGCACTCTACTATAGTAGGTTCACTTGTACTGTGACTCTGGTTGGCTAGGCAAATTCTCTACTTTAGCATTGTAAACTTGCCGCCTTTTAACCTGGTGTGAAACTGACTTCTTTAGAAGTGAAGTTATATTTCTTATAAAATTGATATCAAAATCTTGAAAAACTGATCTTGTCATACGTGGAAATGCCACTAGAGGGGCGCAGAGCTGTATTACCGTCATTCAGACATCAGAACCCTACGGGGCTGCCTTCAATTTAGTCATCTTGACGGCAGCCATTCAAGGCCGACAAAAACTCGTTCCGCCAAGGTTCATAACGAAAGCAAATTGAAAACTGAAGGTACTCACATGAATTTCGGTCCAATGCGCAACTTTGAGCGGCTGGGTTTTTTGAAATTCGGTTTAATAAACTTTTTACACGTAAATCCTGTTGCAACAGCAGACCTGCTGGGATTTCCTTGTCTTGCCAATAGTTCTTCATGATTCGGCGTGTCTTTTCGACTGGAAGAGGGAAAAGGATTGATGATTCCATGGGAACCGTTTTTTTGGACGAATGACTAGTATTTTTTCAGTTAAAATCACGTAAAGTTAAACCGGCTTCGAGAGGTTAGAAATATTTTTGTCACCTGTCAAATGTCAAAGCTGCTTTGATTTATTTGTTCATTGGCGAAAATTGAAAACAGGTCGAAAAATTACTTTATTTTCCAATAAAATTGAAAAAAGCGCCAAACATCACGTCCCGCAAAAATGTTCCATCGATCTGCAGAGAAAATGCGTAAACAATGTGTTCCAAAAGTGGTCCGAACGGTTTCGTGTCTCTTCGTGAATTATTGTGCCAAATGAAGCCAGAGTAGCCATCAACCGCAAAGCTTTGGGGACTTTCTATATTTCAGATTTGGAAACTTGGAAACTTGGAACACCGACGGATATATTCGTTTTGCCCCCCCCCAAGACGATTAGGACAATAGAGCGATGTCTGTCTGTGTGTATGTATGCGTATTATGTCTGTATGTAATCTCTCATGATAACTGTCGAGTCGTTGATCCGATTGAGTTGAAATTTGGCATGTTGTCATAGCTTCACTTTGCAGTGAGCCCAGTCCATTTTGGCTGTCATCTGTTGAACGGAAGTGTCATTGTCAAAAAATGACAAACCATAGGTTTGTTCGCGTCGCATGAACTTTTTGCACTTTCTCCACCTTAGCCAATAGACCGAAGAAGTGTGACGTCACAACACGGCAACATGGCCGGCGGTTGACATTTTCTGGAGGCCAACGTCAAACGTGACATGACCGTGGGATGCACGGCACGTGGCATGCACTTGACGTTTCTCTGTTTGTGTTTGTCATGTGTTTGTCAAATTTTTGCGAAGGTAAATAACGGAAATGGATATAACAAAAAAGATTCATATTTTGGGCTATATCAGGTGGAGGAAATCAAACTATATTGCTATAAACTAAAAACTGCTAACTATAAACTGCACTGCGATCCATTGCTCTTTGCCCCTGAGCATCTCATGAACGAGATTGTCGACGGCGATTCTCCTGCTCAGTTTTTCTTCGAGGTCTTCTCGCTGCCTTGATGGACCGTTACAATGAAAACGAGCGTGTTCCGCGTTGTCCTGGCGCTGAGGCTTTTGAGGCTCCCCAGTATTTCTTTCATCCAACTTTGAACCAAGGCGTTTCACTGCCGTTGCCACTGCTCGACGAACTGCTCACTGGCCTTGTTTCTGCTTTCTGGTTTCCTGGTGGGCACTCCTAGGCTTGTTTCCTCTAATCGCAAGCATCGGGGGAGGGTGGGATACCCGAGAGCGCTCGTGCTGCATCATGCGGAACCGTTCTGTAGGCACTGGTGATTCTGAGTGCAGCTTTGCGCAGCTCTCTGTCAATGAGTTGGGCTATGTCTGGCTTTTTTGCAACCAAGTCCGCCTGTATGCTCCCTCTGGCCTGTATGACGCTGGCTGTCTCTTAGGCTGGCAATTTCAGCAATGCTCACTGGCTACGTTTACACCAGAGGACTAAAGCCGGACTGACCCAAGCACTGACCCAAAATCCACCTGAAATGGTCCTTCTCTTCTAGCGTTTACACCGGTAGACTAACGGTCGACCTATTTCAAAATATAGTCCAGATTTGGTCCATAACAATCTTCTCTTGAATACTTGACCAGAAATTACAAAGCTTACCCAGAAATTAAATAGCTTCGACAGTCAGGAATCATCAGTCAGGTTTGATTGACAACCGGCCAACCAAGTCTAATACAGATTTTTGCGGCTTGGGCCAGTCCGGTACCGTTTACACCGCATCTTTGGGGATTTGGTCCAGACTAAATTTAGGTCAGTCCACGGCTGCCCAGAGACCTGACCCAAACAACTTGGTCTCAGTCCGTGGTCGTTTACACCACGTGGACTAAATTTATTTGGGTCGAATTTAGTGCTTAGGTCGCGGACCAAAGCCACGGTGTAAACGTAGCCACTGCCATTTTGCACTGACTTTTGTGACTTTTGTTGTGAACCTCCAGAAAATGTCATGCCAAACACAACCAAACATAGAAACGTCACGTTCATCATGTGACGTTGGCCTCCAGAAAATGTCAACCGCCGGCCATGTTGCCATGTTGTGACGTCATCACTTCTCCGGTCTATAGCGTGGGGTCCCTGGCAGCAGCTGACCAATCACAGCAGTTTGAGTGCAGAAAGTGCAGAAAGTTCATGCGACGCGAACAAACCTTATATCTCACGGAACTTTACTTGAGTTGTCATTTGAAAGACCTTGAACATGAAAGTATTTCTTAATCTGTCATTTGTCAATGATTTAAAAATGTCAAAGTTTCCAAAGTTTAAAACTTTGACATTTCAACATTCGAAATCTATTCCATGAGTTGGAACCACAGAGTAGGTTGGAACCAAATTCGACAGGAAGCAATACAACATAGTAATCAAAGTCTGCGGTTGGCATTTCACCATTTCCCAGTCGGGCACTACGAATTTTTGAATTTTCTTCTGGCCGTTACCGCCCAAAACGGCTGGTCACCCGGTGCAGGTCTCAACTCGGACATTCTTTCCTGCTCGAGGATCGACTTTCTTCGAAAAATACAACTGATATCAAAAGTAAATAGATCGCATTGGGCGTCGTGTAGACCCGTTTCCATATATGACACGGTTTTGGAGTTTCGGCAGGGATTTTTTTCAAAATGAAATTTGCACATTCCCTTCGGGTTCCACCAAACTTTCATCAACGCGATAACTTTATCACTCTGATAGTAACTAAGCAACTGGCCATCCTATTGGCTGGTCCATAGCAACTATCAGCGTAATAGATTTAATCTGCTCTTAAAATTTTGGTGGAACCCGAGGTCCGTGAATTAAAAAAAGACACTGCAGAGCAAACTTTGAACTTTGATGAGCCCCACGAAATATTCATTTCAGGTGCAGATTTGCTGCGAATTATAGTTGGAGAAACGATTGAAATCATTTTCGGGAGGGATATTTTTTGAAATCGGAACAACGGTTTTAGAGTTTCCCCTCTAAAAAAACTGCATTTCAATTTTTTTATCCCGTGAACAGATTTCCACCATTTTTTTCAAACAAGAGGTAATTTGTTGAACATTTTCTTTTCCAAATAAGGTTTCGAATTCGCCAAGCCGCCGCTCGGTCCTCCACATTGAAGAGAGGGTGCCGTCGAAGAACCCAAAAAGAATCACTTTTCACTAACCCACTATTCATTGCCGTCTTAAGGTGCGTTCAGTAAGCTTATTTAGCCGCAAGTTTTAATTTTAGTCGCAAGCGCAGCGACGCCCATTGGCTCTTATGAACCAGCCTCCTCGGAACAGCCAATAAGCGATGCATCGCTTACGGCTAAAATTAAAATTGCGGCTAAATAAGCTGACTGAACGCACCTTTACCTACCGCAATGGAACCATATGACTACAGCGGCTGCATTACCATATGACTGGTGGCTTCTTCGGCAAACGTGTAATGTTTCTTGATTTTAAAATCGATGGCTCCTAACAAGACTAACTCGTGAAACACGGTTAGATTAGAACTAGCGTATCGTGGTTTGCCAAATGAACTAGCATTTCTTTGCACTTACCAAATGAACATTAGCGTATCTCCCACTTGATTTGCATAGGAGATACGCTAGTTCATTTGGTAAAGGCAGAGATACACTATAGTTCTGCTGAGTCTCGCCTCGCGACATCCGCTAGTTCTAACCGTGCGGCGAGTTACGCTAGTCTTATTGGGGGCCATCGAAATAATTCTTCCCTATAGGGTGATTGCATGAAATGCGTTCACCTGATCACCGGCAGGCAACGCAAGGATCGAGTGTTATGTTTTGACGTTTGTTAGCGAATTGCATTGGGGCACATAACAGGTGTAAGGCATTGTTAGAATGATTAGAAATCACAATCTCGATCTCGTAAACGCCGAATATATCAGTATGTGAACAAAACACGTAAAAATTATAGCATTTAGTGAGGTTAGCAGGTTAGTCCGGTTGACGTTGACTCTGACATGGATGAAACTTGACAGAGGACAATGACACTATTGACATTTTGCCATAAACTTCCTCTACATGCAATCACCCTATTGCGAAAATATGACAAACTGACTTACCTAACTCAAATTGATATCGATTACCATTTGTTAAAAATGTGCGTTTCAAGAAGTGTGACATTGACAATGCCAAATTCAACAGTCATTTTATCATTGTTGCCATCGACCAGGAACTTTAATTTTAATAGAAATGGATAGCTCATACTGTTTCTAGTTCATGCAGCATGGATCGAATCTCAAAATAAACGTAGGAGCACCAAAAACTAAATTCCTCCCAGAGCGCCCGTTAATCTGCCAAACCGCATCTAAACACTTGAAAATAGTCGTAACCTTCAACACCAGAAAATCGGATCAATGAGTAACCTGAAGTGGTTTGTCTGCAACTAATTCTGAAAATGCGATTTTTTTTTTCAGTTTTTCATTTCTATAAAAATCTAACATTCTTGCAGTGGAGTGGTGTATATCTTGTAGATTAAAAATGTTAGTCATCTTTTTTAAAATATACCAACCTTTACAAAGTGGTGTTGACATTTCCAAACATTTTTAATTTTCAATTTTTTGTTGGTAGCACTCTGTCACATAGTTGAAAAACAAAAAAATTGTTAGATAGCTCATTGGAATCAAAAGTGAGAATTTTGAAAGGTGATGTACCAACAGTACAAATATACATCGATTGAAATTGTACTTATCCAGTCTTCAAATTTTGAAAACTAATAATCGAGCTAATGATAAAACTTCATTTACCTACCTACTCTTGTACCTACCGCCAACCTATACCTACCTAAGTAGGTACTTTAAGTAGTTTTAATGAAATAATAAAAAAAGTAGCATTACTTCAAGAAACTGTTCACGGTAGGTGAGAACGTTCAATCTTGTTAATCAAATAACACCAGCTAAAAAGTCGATATACTTATCTTATAATCAAAAACTTTTCTACTTGCGGTAGGCTGTGGCCTGGTCATTGGCAGGTTTGGCCAGGCCACAGCCTACCACAAGTAGAGAAGTTTTCGATCATACGGTACCTAATATACAGGTGGTCCAGGTTATAGTAGCAATAATTCGCCATTCGATGGTCCATCGCAAAATAAAGTCGACATGCATAATTTTATTTTTTTCTAAAACGCTTCCCGAAGAGAGATACAGCCCTTCAGTCAGTTTGAAATATTTTTTTTCGCAATAGCTGTCATACTGTACACATACGTGAAAAATCAACTTTTTTATACCCCGCGGAAATTCCAGACAGCATATGACATTCTACGCCCTATGTTCCAGAACTAACATCTTGTTTAATTCTCCTATATCGATATCCTCAATGTGCCACGAGTTCAATAAAATTTCCAAAGCGTGCGACATAAACTTTGATTCCATTACCTCCTTGACCTCCTGTATTGTTGCCTTAAATTCTTGAAATTCTGCCTCTGTATCATTGTATTTTCTTTGCCTGGTCTATGGCCTGGTGTATATCTTAATTTTTGTATTCTAAAACCATTTTATTTTTCAGATCTTGGGTCAAGTTTTTGAGTTCTGTTTTGTATTTTTCATTGTCTTTTTAATTTTGTATTGTTTCCTGTAATTGGGTAGCTACTACCTGTTGGAAATAAATGTATTGTGTATTCATCTAACTGAATGCAACGATTTTTATGCTGGAAAAACTAACGAGTTTGCTTCAATATGCTCTACATACAGGTGATTCAAAAGTATCGGAGCACCTTGTAATATGGAGGTATAATAGTAGAGTGCTGGGAAGTTGTTGGAAAAATTCCAACCTGTGAATCTGCAACGAATTTGTTTTATATACATACAGGGTGATTCAAAAATGGCGCACTTCCTTTCGGGCACGTTATAATAGACGTTGACAGAGCATGGGAAAAATAATAAAAAAAATTAATCGGCTTCGATTTGCAAGTTATTAACAAAAACAAATCGGTCCAATCTGGCAGCATCGCATCAGTACCTACCTGGCACTTTTAGATCAAAGAGGTACATCACAATAGCATTATTGTATTGTTAGGATTGTTACCCTGGAAACTCTGTAGAACCTGCCAGACCATACCAAACATACTTGCCAAATGTATTTCCACGGCACTTTTGAGGTGAAAGACGAATTTTAAAATTTGAAAATACGACTCAAATCTCAGTTGCAAGAGAAATTTTCAATCGGGAACTACTAACGACATGTGACTCTTCGCAAGTAACATAGCTTTGCTTTGAAATCATGCAAATTGAAGAAATTAAATTCTCAACTTCACCTCTTCATAGCTCGAAGGATAAATGAGCCAATTTTTTTTTACCATTTTTTCCGTGCTCCCTCAACGTCTCCCACGCACAACGTACACGGGAGGAAATGCGCCATTTTTGAATCACCCTGTATAGGGTGAATCATGAATGCTGAAAATTATTGTTTTCTAAAAGTGCCTGAAAACAGCCGAATTGGTCCCATAACCTATGTAGAGCACAATAAAACTATGAAACATAATTCATTCTAGTAGAATTCTTTTCCTTCTGGTTATTTAGGAAAACTATATTTTTGTAGTTTATGATTCACCCTGTATAGAAAGCAGAGATTTAATACATATTCAGAGGTTGATTTTTTGTAATCAATATTTTTCCACAAACAGTTTACTAAAGTCTTTGAAACGACAGAAATAGAAACAATTGAAGGGACCAACTATTGTCCCTCCATAACTCCAAAATTAAAAGACATAGAATTTTTTTAACAACTTTCCAGTACCCTGCTACCAAAGGTGGGCACCGTTAACGAGAAAGTTAGCTTCGTTAAACTTTAAATCGTAACAAAAAAGATAACTTCGTTAATCGTTAATTAGTTGATTGATTTAAAATGTAACGGAAGTTAACGTTAAACCGTTAACGTTAATTTTTCATTTTGTAAACCAAATAATCATCTCCAAAACTACCCTAACACCACCTTGAAAGTGACGAAACTTATAATAGGTCCCTTTGTTTCGGTTTTTTTGAGTGCGCATGTGTGGCGCTAATTTCATAGTTTCGTACACCGATATTTAAAATTAACACTAAAAAAATATTGTAGTGGCACCTAAAATTCCACAAATAATTTGGTTGAATGTTGGATACCATTTTTTATATTCAAAGGAAAGGTTTCATTGAAATTATTCATTCATTTTTTTGTGGGTTGGGTTGCCCCTGCACTGAAACTATGTTTATTGTGCCCCACCAACCGGACTCACCGAGCTGCAAAGTGGTGCCTGGATGCTTGATGGTAGGTCCATCCAAGCGCTGGGGCCGACAAGCGCACGGTTAATGCGGTTACACGGACTCCATCTTTCACCCCCGAACGCAGGTTCGGATGTCCGACACATCCACACCCTACGCCCGGCCAGACTTCGTCCGTCCCCCAGACTACGCTGCCGGGTTTCCTCTACACTTTGCCGTACCGCCGGCTGGAGGCATGTTATACTCGGGGCACAGACTACCAATACAGACGGTCAACTGCATCTTACAAAGATCACCAGTAGGTGCCGCGGCGTGTTACGCTCGTGAAAACTGAGAATCGGTGCGCCGCAGCAGTCACATGCTATCGCACAGTTATCGGGCTTCAATGCCGGAGCAGACACTGCAGGGTAATAAAAATCGGCGAGCAGCGACATGTTTATAAACATCGCCAATTCAACAACTATAAATACAAGCACCAGGGCCGACCTGTGTGATGAAGATAAATCCATGTTCTTTTGATAAATCCATGTTCCCTAGCGGTGCTAGGTAGGTAATTTTGGTCACAATTTCCGAATTTTGTTTGGATGAGATAAAGTGGTTATAACGAGTGATCGAATACATTTCTCCTCCGGTCACCTATGATTCCTGAAAATCTGTCGAAAAACCGTGGCTACCAAGAAGACCACTTGAAGCCTACTTTGAGGAGAAAATTCGATCACTCTAAAGTTAATATTACATTTTCTGGACACTATTTTTTCTATGTTCATCTATGTCCGTTTTGAACTTTTGATTGATGTTCATCTTATTTTCGATGGGAAATACGACTTATTCATTTGATTAAAATTAAAGCAATAGCCGATTTGCATCTTAATACGTTCTGGAACGTAGCTATAGGTACCATCTGAGCTTTTCATCGGAATTTTACCAACAATATTCAAAACAATAAGGTGTAAAATTTTGAAAGTGCAATGTTTTGAACAATATTCAAGAAAATTGGGACAATTTTAAATTGCCATGATAAACTGACATGCGGTGTACTAGCCACGCACTGAGACGTCAGCCGAAAATCGATTTTTTTCATTTAATTCAATCAATAAAGTCCAATTTTTCATTTGAAAAAATATATTTTCATCTTCTTTTTACTCTTCTGCGTGAATGAGCAGAAATCAGTTTAGAAGCAACAGAACAATAACTTGATCACATGCTGTATCTACGACGGAATTCTGTGACATAATTAACATTACTTGCCTCCAACTAAAAAAAATATATAAATGGGTAAACAATATAAACTGCTCGTCAAAAGTTAAGCATAGACCAAAATTTGCTCCAATTTCAAGTAAGGATTTCTTCGGGAAAAGATATCTGATTTGAAAAAAATGTATGGTGCTTGGTAGAGCCTTTCTTCAGCTACAAGTAGGGTTGCCAGATTTTTTTGAATCATATATATGAGACACCTGAGAAATATATATGAGATTAGCAAAAAATATATGAGGTTCAATTTTTTATTATGATTGTCCAGATCCACATCACAATAAAAATTCCGTAAAAAAGACAAATAAAAAATAAACAATTTTAAAATCTGATGGAATTTAATAAAGTTATAATTTTACCTGGGGTCCTCGCAGGTTCACCTATATTGGCGCCATCGCCAACCCCAACCCCAACCAGCCCGATGGATAAAGCGCTCCCGGTTAAACAGCCAATCAAACCAGTGAGCTTGTATACTTGAAGACCTGCGCACGAGCTGCGAGCAAAAGGGAACCGCCTATATGAGAAGATCTATTCTATACTAACTACCTACCTCTATAATTAACAGTTAATAGTTCGCTCATCTTTGATAAAGTAGGTAGGTAATCTAAAGGAATTTAACGATGAAATACTCTTTTATCAAGTTAAGAGAAATAACTTCATTCAGGGCAATAATTCCGACCCTTCCATGTAATTTTTAGAAAAATAATAAGCACAAAACTAAGTACAGACATATTCAAAAATATTTTGCAGCTGCAGTTGCCGATTTTCAGTAGCTTTTTTGCTGATGCCTTCTCCTGGACATCCGTTCATTAGTGTCGCATGATGAAAAAAAAACTCTCAACTTGAGAAAGAATAAAACATTCCAGTTCAGAATTGTAATGCTTGAATTGCAGCGCAAAAATTAAAAAATATATTAAAAATTAACAAAATTATGTCTGAAACAACTAATAGCTGAAAATATATGAGATTTGCTCATATATTTGATGTGTGGTATGAGGTATGAGATCTTGTTGAAATATATGAGACTCATACCAAATATATGAGATCTGGCAACCCTAGCTACAAGACGCTATGTCGATTTACGTCACCATTGACTTTGTCCATGATATACAGGATGCCAAAGAAGGAGTGTCAAAAGTGTTAATTTTTGAAGTCGTGGAACTTTTTTAGAAAAAATTCCGGATTTTTTTTCTCTTGTGCTTTAGAAAGCGTATATCAATATCTCGAAACGGTTTTTGACTTTTGATCGTATTTTGTTTTTTCAAAGAGTTCTTGATTTTTTTGTGAAATTTAGATTCTTTGATGCAGAATTTGCTAGAGCAGTTGCTTTTTCGTGAAAATTCACAGAAACGTACACAGTTGCTGGATGAATTATACCATGAGAAAATTGACCTCATGGACCTCCAGAAGAGGTCATCCTCTGGACCTCTTCAGGGGAGATGCCCAATGACGCATGCTGCGACATCACTTTGACACTTATTGAACCCAGCATGGATGAAAATGCAAGACTTGTAACCATACGTTGCATCAAAATCACCATGGTTACCAATTAGTCCCATCATGGGTGATTTTGTTACTGCCCAAGTTACTGGAAATTTTCAAAAGTGATATCTCCTAGACGAGTAGAGATAGAGCCATAATTCTTTTTTTGATTTCAATCGGACACATTATTGGTCATTCGAGCATAATGTGCAAATTTTTCACATTTATACTTTTTCAGTGGTGGTGGGAAATTTTGACGTTTGTCATGTCAGATTTTTTTTTTGTGCTTGTCATCATTAAAATTTCAACATGAATGTAGTCTACCACTTCTATATCAGTAGTGAAAACAAAAGACCTACAAAGGTTTTCTCAGTAAACCTGGACTTTGAGGAAGAAAAACACCGAACGCAAACTTGAAAATCATCAGCTGAAACTGACAGTATACATTCATGTTGACATTTCAATGATGACAAGTACAAGAAAAAAGTTTTGACATGACAAACGTCAAAATTACCCCCCACCACTGAAAAAGTATAAACGTGAAAAATTTGCACATTATGCTCGAATGACCAATAATGTGTCCGATTGAAATCAAAAAAAGAATTATGGCTCTATCTCTACTCGTCTAGGAGATATCACTTTTGAAAATTTCCAGTAACTTGGGCAGTAACAAAATCACCCATGATGGGACTAATTGGTAACCATGGTGATTTTGATGCAACGTATGGTTACAAGTCTTGCATTTTCATCCATGCTGGGTTCAATAAGTGTCAAAGTGATGTCGCAGCATGCGTCATTGGGCATCTCCCCTGAAGAGGTCCAGAGGATGACCTCTTCTGGAGGTCCATGAGGTCAATTTTCTCATGGTATAATTCATCCAGCTACTGTGTACGTTTCTGTGAATTTTCAAGGAAAAGCAACTGCTCTAGCAAATTCTGCATAAAAAAATCTAAATTTCACAAAAAAATCAAGAACTCTTTGAAAAAACAAAATACGATCAAAAGTCAAAAACCGTTCCGAGATATCGATATTCGCTTTCTAAGACTGAAGAGAAAAAAAATCTGAAATTTTTCTGAAAAAAGTTCCACGACTTCAAAAATTAACACTTTTGACACTCCTTCTTTGGCATCCTGTATATCATGGACAAAGTCAATGGTGCCGTAAGTCGACATAGCGTCTTGCAGCTGAAGAAAAGTTCTACCAGCCACCATAAACTTTTTTCAAATCGGATATTTTTTCCCCAATATATCCATGCTTGAAATGGGAGCAAATTTTGCTCTATGCTTAACTTTTGACGAGCAGTTTATCATGTAAATATCGTAACGTTAGGGTCAGTTCTTTGTGGAGGCATTGTTGTAGAAATAAATAATAATAAAATACACCTTTATTTCGTACATCGAAAAACAGAAACTTTTCAAATTCTCCGGATTCTGAAATTTTGAAATAGAATCCAAATAATCAATTTATTACTTTGAATAGAAATAATATCAAAATCAATTCATGAGCTATCAAACATTTTAATCATTTTCCATCTGAATTAATGTTGACCAATCCTAAAATTCCTCAATTATAATAATATTTTCCCCTTCCAGAAATTCACAAACTACATAATCCAATGAAGGTCTGTTGTTTCTTTTAAAATTTTCGTGTCTATGAACTATCAAAACTCCTCAATAGAATTTTACCAGATATCTTGAATTTTAAACTAAATTTCAGTGCCAAAAACACAACAGAGTGGATCAACAAAACTAAAAACATTACTCCACCACTAAATTCGTTTCTGATTTCTTCTGATGTCACAAATTTATTCCCATCCGTTCCAATTACAGAATGTCTACTTTTGATAAAAAATATGCTTTTCAATTCCTCTCTTTCTGACAATTTTTCAGATAGCTTGTACTCTCTTTTAGAAACCGCTGTTAGAAACCCCTGACTTTGACAAACACCAATTTCTACACGTTTATTGCTTTGAAGATGACTCTTTATCCCAAATTGTAAGGCCAAAACGCGTCGCAATATACTTTTTCAATTTACGTGAAGAGACAGATTTATTTCACAGGGTGGCCCAACAAAAACAGAACAGAGGGGTTTCTTAGTCTTAGTTTTTTTTTTTTTTTTTTTTTTTTTTTTTGAAAAAGCTTGGACAGGTCGACGGTCGACTCTAATATCGACGGGGACATCTGAAACAGACATTGGCGAATTTCTATCTTCAGCCCCCTCACCCCCACCCACCGCAACTTTCAAATGACATTATCCGCTTTGCGATACATCAAATCAAAGATAATCAAATACTCTTTTAAAAAAAAATATTTTCCAAATTTTCAGCCTCACTTCATATTTTCCTAAAATTCCGAGTGACCGTTTTGATATTCTTGACCTCTCAATTTTCTTCATTGCAGTCAACGTCATTCTTCGTCATTCGAGAAAGAAAATTTTTTATGGAAAAAGTGCCACCCAACTTCACCCCTTCTAATTAAAAAATTATACTACCTACTTACTTTGCGATACATCAAATTGAAGGGAATTTAATTCTCTTCCTGAAGAAAATATTTTCAAAATTTTAACAAACCCCTCTTTCCCTCCTCAAATAGTTTGAATGTTTAATTAATTGGGGGGTGGAGTTGAGAATTTTCGAAACATAATTGTTATAATAATATTCATTTCCCATTTCAGCAACAGCAGAAAAAAATTACACTCTACAAAATAGCACAACCACCTACATCAACACAGTACTAGCTGTACTGGGAAAAGAGTAAGCCTCACTTAAAGTTCCTCAAGGGAACTTTGTGTGTGAGTGCGATTAAATAAACAACTATTGAAAATTAAAAAAAAAACAGATACTCAAAATACAAACAGATAAGAATAAATAAAAAAAAATCAAGATTGAGCAGAAAAATTGAAAATGAGGTGAAAAAAGTCAAAAATAAAAAATTGGGTCAAAATCGATCGAGGTGAAACGCCTCAGAGCAGTGTGGGCAGCATTTCCTTGATGTCACCAATTAAAATCCACTCTTTCAGTTCTGTACACTTTCGCTTATGATTTTTAATATTTTTTATTGAGTCTGGCACTTTATTGAATAGCCTAGGAGCCAGATAAACAAAACAGTTTTGGCCGACGGTTTTTTGGGCTTTGGGAACAGCGATTTCATTTTTGCTTCTCAAATTATGTTCGCAAATTTTCTTAGAGACATTACATTGTTTTCGGAAGAAGAATTGAAATCCCTTCAATTCGATGTATCACAAAGTAGGTGGTATCTTGTTGAATTTTGAAGCTGGGTGGGGGAGAGCAAAGGGGTGAATTTGGGTAGCACTTTCTCCACTGAAAATTTTCTTCTTCGATACTATCTGGGATGACGCGGACCAACTTGAAAAAAATTGAGGAGTCAATAATATAAAGCGGGACAGTCATAGTATTTTAGGAAGAAGAGTGGTGGGATTCAATTTTTTTTAAATATTTTTTCATTGAAGAGAATTTAATTCTCTTCAATTTGATGTATCGCAAGCAGGTGGGTGGTGTCGTTGGAGATTTCGAAGTTGGGGTGGGTGGGGTTGAGGGGTCTCATGATAGAAATTTGCCAATGTATGTTTCAGATGTCCCCCTCGATATAAAAATCAACCTGTCTGAGATTTTTCCAAAAAAACGAGGTGAAATGCCCAAAAACCCCTCTGTTGTATTTTCGTTGGGCCACCCTGTATGCACCTTTATGTCCACTATATTATTACATCAAAATCATTCTCTTAGTGCTAACAAAGAGAAAACCAACTTATAGGCTTCAAAAAAATTGTTTTATTGCTCCGTTGGTGTTGAAAAGTCTTCATTTTTGGGTGTTGTTTTAGAGTCTTTTTCGAGTATTTTTGCAAACTACTAAAATATTCACATTCTTTGGATATTACTGTGTGTATCATTGAATGTAACAAAAAGTTCAAATGAATTTCACATTGGCCATGAAGAACAGGCTGTTGATTTCTTGATTTTTTTTCAACCTTTTCAGAATTAATTTGAATAATGTAGCTGTCACACGTAGATCGCACCACCTCTTCTTTAATTTTTTTGAAACTATGTCAAATACAGTTTTATATTTTTTTTTCCATAATATTTGGAGGAGTCTTCAAATCACATGGGTTCAATGACGTTCCATAATTTTTCTTTAGTATCAATAATTCATCTTCCTTCGTTAGATTTGCATACCCCAATAATTTTATTGCACAATTGACAATGGTATTTTTGTAAAAGTTTTTTTATCAGATAAGGTAAATATTCCTAATCTATTGGGCCCGCTTTCAATAGTCCCTGTAAGCCTTTAAGAAAATTTAGAAGTACCTAAATGAAAATGGTATACAATTATGTACCTACACCTATTATTAGCTGTGGCTTTAGGTACCTAATTAAATAATTCTTCCACATGAGAATAAGATTTTTGGATGGAGTCTTGATTTAGAAATTAGTTACTTGAATGAAGGAAAATAAATGATGGTGTAGGTCAAGATCTGCATTGAATAACAATATAAATAACAGGTAGTGGTAGGAGTGGTAGTAAGGGTATGATGCGATAGTAAAGTGTAATAAAAACGCAGGAACTGTCGAATCTCACTTGTTTGGGTAAGTATCACGTTCCGCGCTAGAGCTCGGCGGTTAGAATGTGACGCGCGGTCTCGCGCCCCGCGGAGCGACACTTCGGGACGAACGCCACCTGGCAGTGGCAACCCAGAAACACATCGCCCTGTTCGCCGGTTGACCGTCTGTATTGGTAGTCTGTGCTCGGGGGGTTTGCCCAAAACCACCCGAGGAGTTCCAGACCGGCTTCGAATTAGATGAAAGACGCCTGGTCACCCATCCAACTCTTGGCAGCGGCCAACGTCGCTGCAGTCAAGTTATCACCCGACTACTGGAGCGGGGAGCCTTAGATACTGGAGCGGCCTACTACACGCTATGCCCTCCTCTTCATTGAAATTAAGTTCAATGATCATTTGTGGAAGTTCAGGAACAATGAAAATGGCAACAGCGCTCAAAACAACAAGACACCGGCGCCAACTGTCACACTTGTGACAATTATGATGACACTTCTTGTTTCTACCAGACCTAAATTTCATTTGCTCATGTTTTGACGAAAGAACACAATTTGTTGAAAATGGCTGTACCGAGAAGGAAGTTCAAAGAAGCTACGAAGATATGCATTTACGGTGTGTGTAAAAGTGACAGCCAGGAACCAGTAGTTGGTCAGGTGGCTAGACAGAGCATGCAGCGTTGCCAAGTTTCCATATTCACACTGACATGCAGCTGTACGAAAGTTTTCAAAATCTGGCGCTTTTACACATGCGCACCTGCCCAAACGAAGTTGCCTATACCTATACACCAGCATTATATACCATGCGATCAACAAAATTCGGGATTGGGGTAGGCTGTGCTCTGGCCGAAAGCAGCTTGACATCCTGAAATTTGAGCAGGTCACAGCCTACCTCAATTTCGAATTTTGTTGATCGCATGGTACCTAACTAGACTGGGCCAAAATTGAATTGGACCACCTCAAAATTTTGCCTCGGGTAAAATGAGGAGAAGAATATTGAGAAAAAATGCTTGATTTTGAAAACGTTTGTGATGCTCGATAGAGTAGGTAATCTTCCACAGGTTTTACAGTTGACAACGAGGGGCAAACCGCTGGGGAAGTCTGGTGTACATTGTCAGAGGAAGTCCAGGGGAAGTCCGTGGGAAGTCCGGGGGAAGTCCGAGGAAGTCCGAAGGAAGTCCGTAGGAAGTCCGGGGGAAATCCTTACGAGGGGGAAGTCTGGTGTACAGAATTTGACCAGCGGTTTGCCCCTCGGTTGACAACTTTACTCCATTCTTTCAGACTATTCCTATTTCGGGTTTTGAAGACAAATATGGTTTACAAGTAACCGTTGATGGACTTGAGTTAACAGAAGTTACTTAGTCCGTTAATGATTTCTCAAGTTAACTTAGAAGTTGAATCGTTAACGAAAAAGGTAATTCCGATAGTTAATGGACCTTTTCAGAAGAGAGAGACAGATGCGTGCGCGCTCGTACCGCGCAGCCGGTGGTGTCTAGCTATAACGGCGCCTAATATCTCCAAGGGAAACTGTTCGTTATGAAGTGCGCGGCATCACACTGAGTACATGTGGGGGCTGTGCCGTAAATCGTGCGAGAGAGACCGCCTTTATTGAAAAGGTCCATTAACAATCAACGGATTAACGATTTGGTGCCCAGCTTTGCCTACTACACCTCCATATTACGCACCGTCAAGATGGTTCGACACTTTTGAATCACCCTGTATATCTAATCTTTCTTGAAATATACAGATATAGATCAAACATATACTTTTCAGTTGAACAACAGATTACAACAAATATACAATGATCAAGTTTCAACTCTCGTTCCCTGACATTTCACTTTCTTGCAGTTAGAAGTTAGAATCTTGTCATTCCAGACCCGTGACATATACACATACAGACATATACTTTTCAGTTGAACAACAGATTACAACAAATATACAATGATCAAGTTTCAACTCTCGTTCCCTGACATTTCACTTTCTTGCAGTTAGAAGTTAGAATCTTGTCATTCCAGACCCGTGAGATGACAAAGAGACACATGTTTTCAACAGCTTTGAATACAGTTTTTGAAGGTCTTTCAGGGCCGCTATTCTTGAATCGTGTGAGAAACTCACACGGGTCGTGAGATACGAGGTGAGATGCAACCGTCCCACTCGTCACTCGTGTGACGTGTGACAAAATCACCATACAATCCATGCCATACAACCATACAACAAAATCACATGCCAGTCCGAAACGCGTATTCTTGAAGTGTGGGAGGAATGGCCAATTCGGTTCCTTTCGCAGTTGTCCGTTTCCCGTATTGTGTTCCGAACCCTCACCCGAAGCCGCCGTCCGCCATGACACTTCACGCCTCGCTTCACGCTCTATCCGGTGCTCTTCACGCCGTATAATGGTGCAACCTGTGGGAGTTTCTCGTCTACCCGAAGGTAGGCGAGAACTGATCTTCCACGGTTTTAGGCAACTCTTGTTATATCAATGTACTGCGGATTGCATGAAACTCCCAGGGATCTCCGCATTTTCCCACAGTTTCAATAATAGCCGCCCTGATGACAACAGCTGCGTTCCTTTTATCATCTGAACTGAGAATGCTCACTTCATTTGCTAGTTGTGTCTCTCTCCCTCTCATGTAATTCTCGCTTTTTCTCTATCTAACTGAGGTGAGATTACCTGAGATTTCGTGTAAAAGGAATGCAGCTATAATATTGCAATAAGCCAAGTTCCGTGATATGTAACTTCTGTCATTTTTTGAGTGACTTTTCCGTTTGACTAATGCCAACCAAACTGGAAAAATATCTCCAAATCACAAATGTCAAATCCATGTGCAAATCCACCTCTCATCACCTATTTTGATTATTTTATATTCTTTTATAGCCACACCACACACAGACGACACCAAAATTAGAAGGTCATTCATGGTCGGATATATATTTTATACAATAGTAAAGCTCTGTTTATTCTCCAGTCAGTAATGTGTGTGAAATATCGACGATATTACTTGAAACGACACAATTTTCGGACGATCCATCGATTTGGACAAGTTCGAAATTGTGGTGGCCGGCTCCAATTCGTTTCGGTGCCTCGAGTGCCCGTTCCAGACAAAATACAAAAGTTACTTAGAACCACACAGATAGTGTCAAAACCGAGGTCAAAACACTTTGCGACCGATCGAATCGAATGGTTCGAGTGCACCAAGTGTTCGTACAAGGCGGAAGTGTTGGGCTCGCAGGCAGCTGTCAGTGTCCATACATCAGTGTCACATTTAACTGCAGCCCACAATCCACAGCGCAGAGGTGCAGGAAACAGCTGAATTAGAATTTGTGATCTTCCGAGGTTCCTGTTGGGTGGGTGTTAAGGAACGATGTCAAGATTCAAAACATCCCATCCTAGCGAACATCGCTGTGTCTAGGTACACGCTAACGTGTACGCAAAGTTGAAGACCAAGGTTACGTGTAGCGCACGATCAATTTTTGAAAGTGCTACCAACCTAGTGTCCTCAAATTCACTATTGGTAATTATTTTTCGATGTTCTCATAGGCGCTCTGCACATTTTGAATATCCCGCCCGTTTCAGCACCCTCATGCGGCATTCGCGAACATGTGTGTGAGGAAAATTGTCAAAATTGAAGTTTGTGAATTGTTGAAATTGACATTTGCAGGTGGTATGATTATTTAAATGAATTAAATGGCATTGTTGTTATGGAATAGTAGTTAACGATACGAGTTGGCTGTTACATAAGTGGTTTTCAGACACGAAGCCGAAATTTGCAGAACGAGGGCGCAGCCCGAGTTCTGTGAGAGGCTGAGTGTCGGAAATCATCTTGTGTAACAAGCCACGAGTGTTGTACAACATTTTACGTGTTTGTTCTATTGAAAATTGTAAAAATGTTGTAATTTTTGAGGTTATTTTGACAAGTGTCAATTTAAATACATAAACTGTAATATCCATATACAACTTATATAAAAGTCATTACATCTCATGTATCAACACAACAAACACGTAAATACATAGATAACTTCCTGCAGGAAAAGTACAAAAAAAACCGTAACTTTTGGCGCTGAAGCAAATCCGCAGAGTGCCTATTGGCTATTGGTGGATGTTGAGAAGGGTGGTGTTAACATCGTCTCAAGTTTTCATTACAGAAGTACCTACTAACATTAGGTACCATTGCCACTAACATATGATCGTGAACGTCATCATTTGAAACTCGTTGCTTTGAATGCTAACATTACCTACCATTGCGGATAACATTACGTTATTAACATTAACATCATTGTGAATGGAATGGTCATAACTGACTGGAT